>CM070574.1:26717780-29425561 GCA_036346355.1 Rhipidocladum racemiflorum
CTAATTACTCATTACTACCGTTGTTTGCTTAGTTAGTTTTCTAGGTTATTACATCCTATCCCTTAAAAGGGATTTCGCCTCAAACTACCTACCCAAAGAGGTACTGGTAGACTCGCGAAGATCGCTTCCTTCTCCCACGTCCGCTTTTTTATCTAAGTGGTGCTTCCACTGACCGGACCTTTACAAAACCTAATCTGGCTCTTCCGAACCCGCTTTTTCGTGGCTAAGATTTTTAGTGGACGCCTTCAGGTTAGGTCAGTTGAAGAGTGATATCAAGGTTTTGCACTAGCCGCATGGTTCTCTAAGCTGTGCTCTAAGTTGAGATATGTGGAAGACATTATGGATTCTGGGAAAGTTGAGGAGGCAATTCTAGTTGGTAGGTCGCAACTCCTTTCCGAGATAAGATCTTGAATGGCCCCACATAGCGAGGGGCTCAATTTTCCTTTGACTCCAAACCTGTGCACTCCTTTCATTGGTGACACTTTCAAATACACATAGTCCTCTGGTCGGAACTTCAATTCTTCCTACGCTTATCAAAGATAGCTCTTCGTCTACTCCGAAAGCGCTAACCTTTTCTTGAATCAGCTTGATCTTCTCATCATTTTGGCGAATCAAGTCAGACTCCAATAAAGTGATTTTTCACCAACTTCGTACTCAACAAATCGGGGATCTACACCTTCTACCATATAGAGCTTCAAATGGTGCTTATCCAGATACTCGCCCGGTAGCTTATTATTGTAAGCAAACTCGAGATGCGTATATTTGTCCCAACTTTCTTTAAAATTCAGCACGATGCTCTCAACATATCTTCAAGAATTTGATTTGTTCTTTCGCCTTTGCCCATCCGCTTTGAGGGTTGGTATGCAAGGTCAAGTTTAGCTTGGTTCCAACGCATCGTAAACTTCCCCGTAAATTAGAGGTGAACACTGTGGCCTCTATCGATGTAATTGTTTTGGGAACTCCATGAAGTGTGACTATCTTTTCAATGTATATTTCATTAGTCTCAGGAGCGTAGTATTCGATTGGGTAGCAATGAAGTGGGGTGACTTAGTGAGTCCTGTCACTATCACCCATATGGCATCCTTTTTGGTCACAACCAGTTCTAGGCAAGCCTCTTATGAAATCCATACGTACATCCTCCCATTTCCACTCGTGGATTTGGAGAGGTTGAAGTAAGCTCCAGGACGCTTGGTGTTCTCGCTTAACTCTTGACAGTGTCACACTTACTAATATATTCTCGCTATCTTCTTTTCATACCATTCCACCAAATGTCTCTCAAGTCTCTATACATCTTAGTACAACCAGATGGGATGGTGTACAAAGTGTCATGGGCTTCTTCAGATTAGTGACTTGATAGCTAGAGTCATTGGGTACACATATTCCTGGCCATGAAGTCCGAGGGTTCCTTCCTTATCCAACTTAAACTCAAGGTTGGCCTCGACTTAATCTCGCTCTCTTCCCAATAAAGGGATCAATGACTTGTTTTTCCTTGATTTGTTCTAAGAGGTTGGATTGAACTGTCATGGTTGCTAAGTGGTACCGATGAAGACAGGGAAGTTAATCCCTCATCTTGGCTAACTCTTGAATCAATTCAAAGCTTGACATTATGAATAGCCATTTGGTTACATTGAGCTTTCCTCGCCAATGCATCGATCACATCGCTTTCCTGGTGGTAATTAATTGTGATATCATAATCTTTAATGAGCTCTAACCATCTCCTTTGTCTCATATTCATTCTTTCTGATAAGATATACTTTAAACTCTTATGGTCACTATAGAGTGTACATTTTGCCCCATACTGAGTAATGTTCTGCATCTTTAATGCAAACACTACAAACCCCCAACTCTAGGTCATGAGCGGATAATTAACTCATGCGGTCAGTAATTGCCTAGAAGCATAAGCAATTACTTTCTCGCTTTTGCATCAAGACACATCCTAAACTCGATTTTGAGGCATCACAATATACCACATATTCAATGCCATCCTCGTAGGGTTAGTACTGAGCAGAGGTTAACAACTGCTTGAGTTTTTGGAAACTCTCTTCACACTTCTCATGGCCAATTGAATCCACGTTCTTTCTTAAGAGCTTGGTAATGGGAGATGATATTTGAGAGAAGCCTTTGATGAATCTCAAGGTAGTATCCAAATAATCCAAGGAAACTTTGACTTCTTTTGATCGAGGGTCGCCCATGACTTAATGGCTTCAATTTTATCCTGTCTACTCTATTCCTTTTCCGTATATTATGTGTCCTAAAAGGGCATTTTGATTTAGCCAAAATTCACTTGCTGAATTTGGCATAACCCGGTTTTCTCTGAGGGTTTGGAGAGTCAGTTTCTAAGGTGGTTCTGCATGCTCTTCTTTGCTTTTAGAGTATACAAGCATGTCATCTATGAATACCACAATGAATTTGTCCAAGCACTTCATGTATACCTTGTTCATCAGTTCATGAATATGGCGTGTGCATTGGTTAATCCAAAGGGAACAACTGCGGTATTCATAGTGTCCATATCTAGATACAAAAGCGCTTTCTCCATATCTTCCGGCCTCACTTTTATTTGATGGTAACTGCACCTTAAGTCAATTTTGAGAAAACACAAGCACCTCTTAGTTGGTCAAATGATCATCTATTCTTGGGAGAGGGTACTTGTTCTTTATGGTGACTCCTAAGTAAGGTCCCCTCAGAATCGACACAACCTTAGTCCACCATCTTTCTTATTCACAAAGAGAATCTGGGCTCCCCAAGGTGATACACTTTCCTAATGAACCCTTTGCTTTCCAATTCCTCCAATTGTTTCTTCAATTCTACCAATTCTGTGGGTTCATACGATAGGGTCTTTTACAGATAGGAGTGGTTCCCTAACAAGATCTATGGAGAATTCCACCTTCACAGCAAGATGCCCGGCGCATTCTTCAGAAATACATCGTGGAACTCCCGAACTATGTAGGATAAGGGACAACTCCTTTGAGGACAACAGAGTAAGCTTGGGGTCAATGCTTTGGGATTGTTTGGCCCTTTCTCCCTCGATATATAATACTGGCCCCATCAAAGGTTCTTATAGACGGTAGCCTTTAAGCTCATACTATGTTAACCCCATTGGTAGCTAGCCAATCCATTCCCAGATTACATCTAGCGCCTAGATCGAGCAACATGCATTTGCAAGGAATGGAGTTTCTAGTATCCCCGATCATCCGTGCTTCTTCTAATCGAGGTTATCAGTAATTAACCCCCGCAGTGTATTGACTTCCCAACGGTGACATTAAGGGGCACAATGATTCTAACTTATTCCTATCCACAAATCCTTTAGAAATAAAAAGAATGCGCACCGTGGTCAAATAGAATAGTACCAACAGTGTACGGGTATGGGTATCTTACCGCTGGACTCACATCTCAGGCTCCTCCGCTTGTTCTACTCGAGATGTTGTTCAAACGGGTCGAACTCCACACTGGATGCTCCACTTAATGTATCCTTGCGATGCCGTAGTAGTGGCACTCTCGAACACGCCCTACCATGCGTGCGGACGACTCGAGGTCTCCCTCGGCCGCTTCGCCTCCGCTGGGTGGCTAGGTAGGGTACCGGTTCTTTTGTGTCCTTCTCTTCCACAATTAAAACAATTGAGGGTGGTTGGGTGCAATTGGCGAGGTAAGGCGCCCTCCACACCAAACACTTGAGAGGCGGCTCAGTGAGGGGCACTGGGTGTGAAATCATGAGCCGCACTTGATCTTGGAGTTATGTTTTTGTTTGGTGGAGCGAGGCCTCGAATGATCTAATGACTAGGAAAGCTTGACGACATCAAACCCAGCCTCTTCCTCCTCTCTTCACTCATCCTGGGAATGCTCATCTTCTAGAATTATGGCACTAGCTTTGCTAGTTTCTCGAACTCAGAATCTCGGTGGACAACAACATTCCGATATATGATTCATTCCTTCTTAAAACTAAGATATCTTTTAGCATCTCAGATTCCACTTCATCCGGCATATCGTGACAACTCATTGAATTTCTCGCAAATATTCGCTGATCTTTTTGTTCCCCCGAGTCAAATCCTGCATTCTCTCCTCTTAACATCCAATGCTCCCCGTGGGGATGTGGGGCACTACTTAATCGAAATGTGAACTCGCCCCATGTAACCTGGGTGGTTCTTCTACACGAGCCTCACAATAATTTTCCCACCAAACCGCAAAGCAGGTCCCACTAATCATGTGATACATCGCACTCTCTCCCGACGGCAATTTATTGTATTCAACTTCTTCCGAATTTCTGAGCCAATCATTTGTCGCAAGTGGTCGGTGGCTTGGGAGAAGGTAAGGGCTGGGCGATGTTTGCGTGAATTCACCTAAGGTTACTTCTACCTCTAGGGTGACGAGGATGACCTCTGTGACTAGGTTGGTTAATAGAGTTTCCACCGTGTGGTTTTGGCTCTGGAAGTGCCTTGAGGATTCTTTTCTAGTTGACTGGGGTTCGGGGCCCTAGCTACATTAGCTAAGCCTCCTTGGGGTGTTAATCTGGATGGGCGTGGGAATGGCCGATTTAGGTCTTGGAATGGTGCTCGTGGTTCTACTTCTTCTCGGTGGATCTTGGATGGCTCCTAAACGAAGCTGATTAGGTTCCCGCCAAGCACCTCACGATCCGACATCCTCGCAAAAGAGACCAACCCAACGCTAAGAACTTAATTAATCACTTATCTTCGACACAACAATTTGTCTTTAAGGTCATTCCTATATTTAACTAAGGATATAACTAAGGAAGGAAGGATATCCTCAAGAACAAAGAATTATTTTCAAAGGGAAGAAGTGTGCAAGGGTAACTTAACTTTTACAAGCATTCAATTTTGTTGAGACTGGGAGTGTCATTGTAGTTAGTAGATATTAGGTCAAGTTTTTTGAGAAATGAGATAAGAAGTTGAGAAGCTCGCCTCAATCGCTACCCATTTTAATTACAACTACCATCTATCTACCTCTCGTAATAAGAACCATAAATCGCAATTTAAGAAAACGACAAAAACTTGGTGTCTCGAGTACCAAGAACTCCTTGAGGACGCGCTCAAGTCGCACTATAGCCATCAAGAACATAAAACACCATCAAGATGCAAATAAGAAAACGATAAAAATCTAGTGTCCGGGAAGACTAGAGAACTCCTCAAGTCTACGCGCTTCGAGCCGCACCTATCTATTGAAGAAAAACGATAAACAACCCTGTCCGAGCGAGAACTCCTCGAGGTCTACACGCCTCGAGTCGCTGCTATGGACCTCAGGTCTAAACCGCCACGACCATGTGTCCTGGTCCGCCTCCTAGTCCTTAGCTCCTAATTCTAAGGCAACATTCCTATTTAAATACTTAGGTAGATATAAGCACACCACAAATGCATATTCGTTTTCTACTGGCCGGCAATGCAAGATGTAGTTAACATGCTCATGCAAAGGCCTCCTAAACATACTAGTAAGAATTAAAATACTTACATATGAATCGATGCCATGAAAGTAACTCCGTCATACTAGTTATCCATGCAAGCACTAAGTTAACATGATATGCCATGTCAGTAATGATATCGCATGAGGATATGCAATGCTAAGATACAAATGCAGATGGTTGATTACATAAAAGAACTTCTACCACAACTACCACAAGGAACTAACTTGCTTCCTATCCCTCTTTAAAAAGAGGGTCTAGTTAAAACCGGTGATCAATTTAAGAAAATAGCTAAACCAAACTTAACACTTAGCAGCTTGATAAAGGAAAGGTTACTATACTAGTGCCATATAGCTAGAGATATCTTTTATTTCGCTTAATACCTTCTATTATTTAATGCGTGGTTCTCGTAATCTGCTCGATACCACCAGAGCGACTGGTAATTAACCTAGAGTAATTAACCTCCACCTGGGCATTACCCTATGTTAATCACTCGACCTCGATATAGTAGCTAGCAAAGTACTCTGTAGTCCAAAGACTGGTCAGTACCATACCGTGATCGGAATATTGCAAACAGTAACAATTAGAGACCGAATCGAATATATTACCTTCCAAACCACGCATGGCTTACATGTCCATTACATAATTAGACATTGGTTCCAAGTACAACAAAATTTATATTACAACGGTCTCATCCCATGACGCACTGGCCCTAAAAGTAATCCTTTCTACCCAATCATCTAGTTCTCTTGATTGTAGTAGTAATAAGCATCTTCCTCGAAGCTCTGATCCTCGCTTCATCGCCTTCACCCACGCCCCAATCTGATCCATCAAGCTCGCTTTCTAAGCAAAGGGAGGATTATACAAGAGCGAGTACAACGCATCAAGCACTAATAGCAACATAATGACATGAATTTTCCTCTCTTTTTCCATGCATCTTCCTTCCTTCAAACTTAGGTTTTTATTTAAATTAGGTTTTCTTTAAAAGTTGGCCAATTTTATTTTAAACTTGCCTACTAGCACTTGTATATGAGACAGATCGATCTTCCGTAGCTCCAATCCAGAGACAGCATGAATTCATGATTTTTATCCTCACAGTTTGTACCACTTTACCCATAGTGACCCTCCCTCGTAGAGGCCCTAACGCTTTATCACTAATCCGTAACAGATCTCCCAACCCTCATACTCCGAGTCGTGAACTCTTCCTCAGGCAGCCTCAACCACTCGCAGCCATTACGCTTGTCACCGACAATACCGCTTTTCAAGAACTCCCTACCCGTGGGCTTCAAATATACCGCCATTTCCGTGGACCAGCACTTACTGCCTCCCAAGATATCCCAGGGTACGCCATATAACACTTACCCAATGTGGAGATCTAAATCCTTCATAGGACAACCTTTTCTCACTGCTTCCACACACTATGGTTGATATCGCAATTACGCCAATGCCCAAGTGTAGTTTGTAATTCCTTATATTCTATCTCGTAGGCCCCACCCAAGATGACAATCCTTCCACTCCGCCTCTACCCACCATAATAATAATACGACTAATGGATCATTCCGCGTGAATGCACTAAATCCATTTCTCCGTGTCACATGACACCAAACCCATTCCATTTTCTCAAATACGCTTTCAACCGTGATCCGATTTAAGGTTTTTAATTTGAATATAACGCTTTCCATGCAAGAGTGATACACATAGTATACGTAAATCAATTGAAAAGATTTTAAACAAACATGAATCAAAAAGCTCTTGCCTGAGTAGAATCAAGTGTTCGACCTCGGATCACTGGATGGTTTGACTGTTCGACTCGAGACCTGACAATTATAAAGTATTACTACGGCATAAACTAAACTTGCTACTAAATCTATTCTTCTACTGGACAAATACGAACTAACTAGAACCCATTAACTACCCACATTCAAATTATTTATGTTAATTCAAATAGCAATTACAACAAGAACAATTATTACATTTAATCAATTTTCTATCCGACAACCGCTGCTTAGAAATTAAAAATGTGTTTTTCCTACGATTCAAATTATCGTGATTTAATCTACGAGGATCGCATCTAAGACAACCAAATTTTCCTAATTTTTTTCCTTTCTTCCCTTCTTTTTTTTCTTCTTTTCTTTTCTTCTTCTTCCTTTTCTTTTTCTTCTTCTTTCTTTCTTTTCCCTTTTCTTATTTTTCTCCTCTCGTTTCTTCTTCTCCTCTTGGTCAAGCCCTTCGGCTCCTCCTCCCTGCCTCGTCTCGCCTCCCTCACTCTCGATCTCCTCCTCTACTCCACTCCTCTCCAGACTCCTCTCCGCCTCCTCTGGTGCTGCCCCTTAGGCCGACCGGCTCTCCAGACGGCAGCCGCCTCCACTTCTCCTAGGATCGCCTCCGATCTCCTGCATTAAGGCCGATCGGTGCAACGCCGCCATGCGACACTCCACCCGCCGGCTTCCCCTTCTACCACAGCCTAAGTCCCATCTCCACTCCCCTCTCTTCCTGGCTATTCTCCTCTCTTCTCTCGCCTCCGAGTACTCTAATCTCTCATCTACTTCTCCTCTACTCCCTCTCTCGCTTTAAAGAATATGAGAACATATAATACTTGATCTATTCACTTTGCCTCATTTTACGCTTTGCTCTACCTTTGATTTCACATCTAAGGTTACCGATAAGAATGTATACTACCGGCTTTGTCGGTTCTACTCTGGCCTTCGGTTTGCTTTTGCAAGTTTTGGGGGTCGATGATGTGATTCTAGGATCAGACTTCAATGGTCTAGCAACCCTAGAATGTGGCCGAGACTACTAGCTAATCGATCTATTCAAAGGTGCACTAAGAAGTGGCTTGCTACCGTGATCCGATCCGCGGCACCCGAGAGGTTTGAGGTTCTGCCAGGGGAGGATGGTGTTGATGCTGTTCTTGGGGTCTTGTCTGGCCTCACGTTCTTGTGGGTGTTCCTCCTGCTCGGTTTGTCTTGTGGACCTCTGCTCCTTGATCGCCTGCGGACCTTGGGGATCTCCTTGTTCGCCATCTTGTGGCTCTCTTCTTCCTCCACTTCTCGACCTTCACCTCCCGCTTCTTGGCGCCTTCTTGCTCTCTTGGTCTCTCGGGTTCTCTCGCTGGATCGAATGTGTGGTTGTGTTTGTGCTCTTGGTCTTACTGAGATCAAGGAAGAATGAATGCTTGCTTGCTATAGCAGGAGAAGGAAAAGGATCGGTGGCAGCTAGTTCTCCCTTTGCCGCCACGAGTGTCGCCGGCTGGTACTAACGCCGATGGTCGCAAGCCGGCCGCGAGCCGGCTGCCGGGCCGCTTGGAAGAATAGTCAAATGCATGGAGTTGTCTATCGGGGTAAAGTAATGGCTTCAGGGTGGTTTTTCCGGTTAAAGCAAGGCCACCAAGTTAATCAACTAAACGCTGCTACGGATACCCGCAATCCGAACAGGTTACAAGGTTTAACGATTTCGATACCCGATCTAGCGAGAGGTGCCAACTCGCCCCAACGGGTCCGGTATCTCGGTGATCAATACCTCGCCTGCGGGTCTGACGGCAATCCCCTTCTATCTCTATTCGTTCTACTCGCATTTTTAAATCTTTTCGCAAACAATTACGCTAACTACTACTCTAATTACTCATTACTACTGTTGTTTGCTTAGTTAGTTTTCTAGGTTATTACAGTAGTGCACCATGACAAATTGTACTATGCTTACTTCGGTGGGCTACTGTATGATTCCACCTCTAGGTACTGATTACTGAAAGTTTCAAAGAGCACTCCTTTGTGCTGTAAAAGAGTAGGTCAGCATGTTCCCTTGTACCAAATACCAATACTGTTTCTGTACTGGGATGACAGGATTCTCAGTGATGTGGTGGCTGTTATTGTCAACCCCATTAGGAAGTAGATGTTGAACTCTTTGACAGTTGACTGCTATTTTTTGGAATAGAAGCCTTCATCAACATACTAGTCTCCCGAACTAAGCATATTCTTGTCTGAATTAATGCAGGACATGCGCCGTATGAAGGCCTCTCCTTTGACAATTGAGGAAATACAGCGTATCCAGGAGGTGATTATATTTGTGACTACATGCTATCTTTTGTTTCCTTGTTCAATTGGTATTTGCTTTATTATTATTTTTCTTACCTGCTGTTGATGTTAGGGGCTCAAAATATTCAAAAATGATTGGACATCAGTTTGGAGATTTCTCGTGCCACATAGAGATCCTTCACTGCTCCAACGACAATGGAGAGTTGCTACTGGAATCCAGAGATCCTACAGTAAAAGTGAAGCCGCGAAAGAAAAGAGACGGTTATATGAAGCAAAGAGGAGAAAATTGAGAGCTTCAATGCCTGATTCACGAGTAGTTCATGGGCAGGAGGTTAGTGTGTTTTTTGAACTCGTAAGATATCCGTAGGATATTTTTAATGTCCATGTACAATGATGTCACTGAGCTTAATTTTTAATGCTTTAATGATAGGCTGATGACAATGCTTCTGAGGGTGTTGAAAATGTTGATGATTCGTATGTCAATGAAGCATTTTTGGCAGACACAGAGAATGGGAGCATGAACATGATGCCTTGTCAGCTGTCATTATCAAGTAATGTTGGAAAAAGCATCATGATGCAGTCAGGCACCATCCTCAGTGACGGATGTGGTGTTGCAGGTGGCTGCATTGAACAGAAAGAAAATGGTACAAAACTTGATGTGACCGCCTCATATACACCTTTTAGCTATTGCACTTCTAATGGGGCGTCAGGTGGCTCTTTGGACCAACTGCAAGCTTCACGGTTGTGCAAAGAGAAAGGTAGCCGTGTGGTGAAATTGGCCCCAGATTTGCCTCCTGTCAACCTTCCTCCTTCCGTCCGTGTGATATCTCAGGTGGCATTTCATCAGAATGCAACACATTTTAATAGCAGCTCAGATAATGCAGCGAAGGATCTGTTTCCTGTGCCACCTCCAACCTTTACAGAAAGTGTGTCCAGACAGCTGAATCTGTTCCCTGATCATAGGACAAGTGTTAGATTACAGCAGAATGGGATGTTTAATGGAAATACAACGGAAGAGGGTGCTGAGCAAGATTTACAGATGCATCCTTTGCTTTTTCAGTATCCTCGAGAAGTGCTTTCATCGTATAGTCATCCGGTTCAAAATCTTATTAATCATTCAGGGAGATATGATCTTTTCCCCTTTGAGAGAGTTCAAGTTGAGAAAAGTAACAACCAGACTACAGATTCCATCGAAAAAGGAACTCCTTTAAATGCTAATACTATCGACTTCCATCCTCTACTGCAAAGAACTGAAGTTGAGATGAATGGTGAAGCACCAGATGCTGACTGCCATCGGTCTGTTAATCAATCTGAGTGTAACACGAGGGAACCCCCAATAGATGACCAGTCAACAGCTAGGCAAACATCTACAAGCCCTTGTGAGAGGGAGAACAATATTGACTTGGACATTCATTTATGTTCTTCAATGGACTTCAGGAATGCAAATGACTTTAGAGGTACTTTTAGTAAATCGAGCATTCAGGCAGAAGGGTCTATGAAGGACAGGGCTTGTATTTCAGAGCTAGAGGCTGGAAATGCTAATTCTCACCATTGCATTGAAGAGCCCAACCATGAATCAATGCAAGGCATTGTAATGGAACAAGAAGAATTAATTGATTCTGAGGATGATAGCCAGCATGTTGAGTTTGAATGTGAGGAAATGGATGATTCTGAAGAGGAGCAAGTTCAGGGTGTGGAACCCTCTTCTACTCAAAATAAGGTAATTTGTGGCACATGTCTGTTAGCAGTGTAATGTTCATGATTGTGGTGTAGCATTGTACTGTGATTTTCCCCCCTATTCTACCATGGCATCATTAAAAGTTGAATATAATTTATTGCATTGTGTTGCTTATATTTCAGGAAGTTTATCTTATATGATTGAGACTGCATTTCTTGGATTGATCTGAATTAACAAGAGAAGCATGCATCGCATTGTGTTTTTCACATGTTCTTTGTAATATAAAATGGTTAATTATTGGTCATGGAATCACAATTTCTTTCCTGAATGATCTCATGTGTTTGAACCTTTCTTCTCTGCATGTTACCTTTTCTTTCTTCTTTCTTCAAGTTTGCTTATACCTATAGATATTTCATTGTGCAGGGCATTTCAACATCAGTTGTTTGTGGGGAGTTCCATGGCAGTAATGACCAAAGTCTGATCCAACAAGGATTAGTACAGGTGGGTAAACCGGGTGCAAGTTCAGCGCAGAAATCACAAGGGTTTTCTAATGCCAGGTCGGCAAGAGCAAAATTGAAGCCGGAACATGCAAAGCGCACAGGATCTAGAACAAACCAACGATTGTCCTCTACTCGCATAAGTGAGCCAAGCCGAGCCAAAACCAGAAGGTCTAAAACGCAGCAGGGGCAGGCAGGTGCTGAACTCAAGTCCAGTGATTCAAGAAGAACTAGAAAAAGCCCTGCCCCAAGTTAAAGGCCTTTCTAGCCTTTCATTTATTTGCAGTAGCTATCAGTTCTGTTCGCCTTGCTGCATTCACCAGATGACAATGGCGGAATGGCTAGCTGCATTCTGTTATCACTTGCGCTGCTGGTGCTGGGTTATTGTTGCCAGTGATGCAGCCCGCGCTGGAGATAAAAGACCTATAGACTATCTGTTGGCGCCTATCCCTTCTCAGATGATCATTTTGAACAGTGCAGCAATAACCATAGGCGAGACCTGTGCATGTCTGGAGCTGAGTAGCAAAACTGAAATGGCGATGATGGCCTACTAGCATTTCGGAACCTGTTGCTCATCAACTAGCTACTGATGGCGTGAGAAAGCATTCCCTGCAGTAAAAGATTTGAACAGCCATGGTGGATACAGAAGGAATGGTGAGCTCCTTGCTTGGATTGACTTGGCAAGTTCACATATCGAGCTCTTCACTCCCAAGATCCGGTTCATCGTGTGTACATGTAACAAGGTGAGCCAATGTTGATATGTCTTGTAAGTTGATCCACTCTTGGTAGTAGCAAGGTGCAGTATTTTATCCAACGTGCACCATGGCGTCCAATTCAGTTTTTTTTTCCTCATCCAACGTGCACTTTTATTTGGCAACAACTAAAAAGAACAACCCCTCAAAAAAAAACTATAAAGAACAAGCAAGGTCGAGTAAGGGCCTGTTTGGTCCATTAGCAGCTAATAGTTAGCTAACTAATAGTTCCTATTTAATATTAGTTAGCTAACTATTAGTTGGAGGGTGTTTGGATCCACCAGCTAATATGTGGCTAATAGATGCTATTGTCCAAAATACCCATGCTATTAAGGGCCTGTTTGGATCCATTAACAGCTAATAGTTAGCCAGCTAATAGTTAGCTAGCTAATATTAGCTGGCTAACTATTAGTTGGAGGGTGTTTGGATCCACTAGCTAATATGTGGCTAATAGATGCTATTGTCTAGAATACCCATGCTATTAAATGCTATTGGTGGTAGACGCGAAGGGTATTTTGGTTAAATGTCACCTATTAGCTGCTATTAGCTGGGTTTGGCTAGCTAATGGGATAACCATTAGCTGGGTGCCCAGCTAATAGTTAGCTGATCTATTAGCTGGAGGTGTTTGGATCCACTCCAGCTAATTTTTAGCAGCTAACTATTAGCTGCATGGATCCAAACAGGCCCTAAATGCTATTGGTGGTAGACGCGAAGGGTATTTTTGCCACCTATTAGCTCGGTTTGGCTAGCTAATGAGATAACTATTAGCTGGGTGTCCAGCTAATAGTTAGCTGATCTATTAGCTGGGGGTGTTTGGATCCACTCCAGCTAATTTTTAGCAGCTAACTATTAGCTGTATGGATCCAAACAGGCCCTAACTGGAACCAATCCAGGCTAATACAGCTTAGCATGACGGTCGCAAACTGGCTCAGAGCCTATGTAACAACCGCAAAATGACCTAAGCTTGTACATGTATAATGGAGATTGGTGTGTAGTATTTGAACCACTAATAGAGCGTATTCGTTTGTATATATACCTGTATAGCGTGCTTATTGAGAGTTCACGAGAAACACACATGGCATAGGCCATCTGTGTTCTTTTTTCCTTTCCTTATTAGGGTCTATTTAGGACGCTAGAATTTTACATGAATTTTGTTTTAAAAAAATAGTTCAATTGCCACATAAATTTAGGGGGCGAAATAATCATATATTCCAAACAGGGACTTATTGTGGTAGCTTAGATGCTTTTTCTTAGAATGAGATAATCATTCCCATGGTAATTTTTCTTCTTCTCCGACTAACGCGGTGACTTCAACATCACCTGTTACTTTTACAGGGTAAGATCCAGACTGATTCTGGGTATACCTTTTCCAACAATCGATAGCATCAAATTAAATCCTGTTGGTTTTCCAACCATCGATAGCATCAAATTAAATCCTGATGGTGACAAGTCTGGTCAAAATGGTGAAAGACACAAAATCAAATCACAGGGAAGCTTAGTTGTAAGCACGCCGGCATGGCACCTCAATCAGCAAGTGTTACGATACACACTGTCGTCACATTTGTCATTTAAATGTTTTTCATTTCAGTTATGCGTACTGTATGGCCTACCTTTTTGAAAGCGTCTGGATTTTGTTTGTATTAATCTTACTCCTTTTGCGAGCTGTATTATAGGACGATGAGTTATGAGTATCAAAACACAGAAATATGAATCACAAGAATGGCACTGCACAAATGTGATCAAAATATTTGGTCATGGAACTGTCTGACCTCTCCCAATTCAAGTCTTTGGAATTTGGAAACGATTAAGAGATGGCCTGCATGCACGTCTGTCCTGCAAAGTTAACATCGTTGATGCTTATTTTATATCCAAGATTCCAATAAACTCTCAACATTCTTGATTCAATTGACAGTTCCATTATTTTTCTTGTAGCACCCTGCCGTTATCACACGACATTGTTAATGAGATCTATAGCTTTTGGTTGAAGCCAACAATTTTGCTTCCAAGCAATATATGGACAATCGCTATGTTCTACACAACCATAAACAATTTTCGTACATTTAAACAGCATATCAACAATCCTGCAAATTTACAAATCCTTCGCAAAACGATTAAAAAAGGAGGAGGATTAATTCAGTTGTTGTTGAGCTTGCTGGTGGGCTCCAGCCGGGTGGCATGGAAGTGCTCCAAGGTGTGTGCCCACCTCAGGTCCTGCTTCAACTGGTGCACTCCAATGGTGTCATTCAAGAAATCCTCAGCTTGGGCACCCTTGTAATCATACATTTTTGGGTAAATGTTCACCCTGTTCTTGGCCTTGTTGCCCATGTTTAGCCATTTCCCTGTGGTCACATCTTCTGCACCTGATGTAATTAAACACAAAAAAGATGTCCATTATTTTCTACTAACAAACAACTAGTTAGGGAGAAGTGTTTCTGTGTTCTTCCTTTTAAAAGTTGCACAATTATTAAAGCATGAATGAAGGGTAGATGGTGATTACTTACCCCTTCGTTTGCTTCAAGATTTGTGCAACTTGTACTAGAAGGAAAAGCATAGAAGCTCTGCTCCTAGTTAGGCCATGTTTAGAACGCGGGATTTTTTTTTTTCTTGTTTTCTATGGAAAATTAAATTGTTCCATGTGAAATTAGGGGCGTTCCAGACACAACCTCCATGTGATCTTCGTGAGTAACGTTTCAAGAAAAACATTTACACATGATCATTAGTACCCATCCAATTTTTTTCCATGATAAGAAGAAGACAACTAATCAAGATGCGAGTTAAGCATGCATGCATTACCTATGGCTTCTCTTTTCACCATGTCGGAGCTGGAGATCCACTGGACGAGGTCCCAGGACAGTAGGTAACCCATGCCGAGCATGAACGGCGGCGACACCCGATCGTGGAACGGCAGGCCCACGCCGTAGTACATGTCCTCCCGCGGCGCGCCGCTCAGCGTCTCCACCAGCGCGTCCAGCCGGAGGTACGTGTCGTCGTCCACCTTCATCACGTAGTCGTACGGTCGCCCACCGCTGCCGCTGAGCATCGCAGGCAGGCCGGCGAAATAGGCGTACGTCTTGCCCCGGTCGGCGCTCTCGGTGCAGTCGAACAGAAGCACGTCGCCGTGGGCGCGGGCCTCGAGCGCCACGAACGCCCGGTGCTCGGGCGGCATCGGCCGCTCGCAGAGCGCGAACCGGACGTCCACGCGCGCGGCCCGGCGGAGCGCGGGCGTCTGCTGCAGCGCGTACGCCATGCGGACGAGGTGCCGCCGGGAGTGCTTCTTGGCCGTGGTGTGCACGCCGATGAGGACGCTGAGCTCCGGCGACCAGTCACCTTCGTCGTCCGCCGACGCCGGTGCAACCTTGTGGACGTTGGCCGCGCCAAGGCAGCCCGCCGGGTTGCGGAGGTAGGCGGCGAAGGGGACGAGGAAGGTGAGGCAGAGGAGTGCGAGGGGGAGAAGGGCGATGAGGGACACGGTGTAGTAGGACGGCTTCTGGACGAACCACATTTTGCCTGCTGCTCTCGTCGTCGGCGACGGGCCTCTTCTTGATTTCTTAATTTGGTCTTCAACCCTCCTTCTTCCTATTTTTTTAGATGAAGGAATTCTTCTTCTTCTTCTTCCTTCCTTGTGCGTGTGCATGCGTCGGTGACTTGGTGTAATCGTGTGCGCATATATATGATCAAGAATTCAGGAGGTATAATGGAAGCAGTAGTAGTGGTTTGGCAGAGTCGGGTTTGGCGTACTCTTGGTTAGGAGTTATACTAGTTACATGCCCGTGCGTTGCTACGAAAAACAAAATTAATAACGAAAAATAAAGATTAAAAAATAAAAAAATTATTTCACAAGATCAAACATTTATCTTTTAACACTTCGTTTCTTGCGAAAGCTGGCTAATTAAAGCAACGCTTCGTTTCTTGCGTAGAGCAATTAAGCAGGGCAATTAAGCAGGGCAATTAAGCGGCAATTAATAATGTGAGAAGAACGGACCACTGCCACCAAGTGCTGCTTTAGAATAGTAGAGATGTACTAAGGTAGCTGAGTGGATGAAGGGACTTCTTGTGGGTTAGAATTTTAGGATTGTTCCGTGTTGGACAAATTAAGGTGTCAAAACACTCCCTCTAATGGCAAGCACTTTTCTTTCTAGACATAGGTACAGATGTACAGTTAAATATTTGAAACTTTGATTAATAATATTTTTTAAATATTTAAACTGGATATATGAAAAATCATACGTGTATATTTGTCTTAAAAATTACTTTCATGGTATTATAGTTTTATTGTGTTTTATAAATGTATTATAATAGAAATTACTTTTCAAGACAAATCTATATACGTAACTTTTATAAGTTTAATCCAATTACAGGGTATGCCATTCAGTTTCTCGAGAGAGGGTTCTCAACTTCATAGAATTAAGCTTTGGATAGTGGGATAGTCCCCTCAACAATTCAACATTGTTCTATTTGAGAGAGCTTAAAATTTTGGTGCTCGAAGTTTTTGCGGTGGTGAGTGAAAACTCAAATTGTCATTAATATGGATGTGTGTAACTATATCAGGGTAGCTAGGTGGATGCGAAGGGAATTATTGTGGGTCAGAAATTTTGGATTGTTCCATATTACATAAATAGTATGTATACCTGCGTTCAATTTGTTGTCGGATTAGTGTAACATATTCTCAAGAACTTTTTTATTAATGTATGATGTCTATTCTCTCGAAAAAGATACGAAGAGATGATAGACGGTTGTCAGCTTCATAGTGCAAAGCTTTGGAACCAAGTTTTGGCGGTGGTAGTTGAAACTCAAACTTGCCATTAAGATGGATCGGAACTCATCAGCCGACCGATGGATCAACAACCATTACACCATGATCAGATATTATCGTCAGATGATTATCGAAAATAATCATTGATCACCAACAACCTATCTATCGGAAGTTACGCAAAAGACTATGTCGGTAATACTTTTTTCAAGGTAAGATTGTCTGTCGGCAATTATATATGTATTAAGGACTAATTGTGTGCCAGCAAATATCATGTTGTGGGTCAAACTGTCAGTCGGTAAAAATGTTATGACTGATTATGTATCGGCAATATTTACGGGAAGGAGTAGAAAAAAATAATGAATTAAGCATCGAGCCGTGCGGCAAATTTAGGCGCGAGAGGAAAAGGCTCTAGTTTCCTGTTCTCAAAACCCCCTCCTATCCATACCACCTCCTCCAAAATCCCTAAATCCAACTCCCAGCTCCCGCCTTCGCTGCTCCCGACCCCCCCCCCCGCGCTGCTGCCTCCCGCCCCCGCAATCACCAATCGCCCCCACGCGCCTCTAACCCTCCAGAGCTCCACCTCTGGACCCCCAGAGCTCTGCCTCCGTCTCTCCGGCGCTCCACCTCGAGCCGACGTTGTCCCTGCCTCCATCGACTCCCCCGCCATCCATCCCCAAGGAATGCCACGTTGACGCCATCCCCACGTGCGGCCTACCTCCCCCTTAAATTGGTCGACTACTATGCGTCTTCCTCTGGCTGGCGAGGTAGAACTCCACCTCCCAGGAAAAGCAGCTCCACGGGGTCCACGTCGGGTGGGCCAGAGCGATGGCGAGAGGTTGGATCAGGAGGAAGTCGATGGGGAGAACCGGAGGAGAGATAGGAGAGAGAGGGAGTAGAGAAGACTCAGAACTCACAAGAGGAACTCACGTCGCGTGGATAATGCCCAGCCGAGTGGGGAAAAGAAACGAGGAAGAAAAAGCCAGAGAAGGGGGAGAAAAAGGGAAGAAAAGAAAAAGAGTAAGAAGTTAGGTGTTTTTTTTTATGTGTGTATATGTTGTTTTAGTGTTTATTTTATGTGTGTATATGTTGTTTTAATAATATATTTGCGGGGATTTAGCAATTAATCACACTGTATAATGAGGTTTTAAGATGTGTTAATGTATAATTAAGGGATTGATATTCGCAACCGGGATGGTTAGGACTTAGGAGCATGTGGTATACTGGTATCTGTTTTCGCGCATTATCCGACAAAAGTTATCCGTTACCGTACCGATTTCGATTTGTATTCGATTCGAATCCGTAACCGACATTATCCGTACCGTATTCGTATCCGACACTATCCGATTCCGATTCCGAATCCGACAAAAAATATGGTTTAGGATACGGAAAGAGTGATATCCGACCGAATCCGAGCCGATTGCACCCCTACACACAAGTGAAGCAGCTATTGGAGGTCCTAATTTGAGGTCCAGGTCAAGGAGAAGCATTACTGAGAATGAAGAGGAAACCTACGGTGAAGATCATGAATATGAACCTGTAGAAGAGGAAATACATGCATATCTGATTCTTGGGCAGCAAAAGAATAGGAAAGGAAGGGGTATCACTTTAAAGAAAAATATATGTGCAAAGGTTGGCGAGCATCCAATTAAAGTTGCCCTCAATGAATATGGCCAGCTTGTTGCGGACAATACTAAAGAATTTACTACATTTGTTGGAACAATGGTGAGAAAGCATATACCAATTACATGTGATGACTGGAGACTTGTCGATCCCGAGAAGTCTCTAGTGTGGACTAATGTGAAGGTATAGTAATAGAATATTAGTCATATTCTTTGTCCTGTTCACTACTTTTTTGCTGAATCACTTCTTATTTTCATGTTAAAACAAAAATATTATAACCTGGATGCAACTGCTTTCCATTATGTTGTAGCAACATCAGCAACAAAATAGAAGGAATATAAGGCAGACCTAAAGAAGTATTTCGATGAAACATTGACTGATGAGGAACTCTTAGCAAAATGTCCCAAAACTGTTAATCTAGCTGATTCGGAGTGGCTTATTCATCATTGGAGGTCTCCAGAAGCACAAGTAAGCATCAGACTATGTTTATTTTTCTTTAATTTGGATTGCACTAGTTGAATTAAGTGAGTTATTTTTCATTGAGAATGTAACAGAGGTGTGGAACAGAAGATGCTTTGAATGATCCAATAAGACGTGGTAAATGTCCAATTTTGCAATTACATATTTCGAATAAATGGGAATTCACTTTAAAAATTTGTAGTGTTTCATTCATAGCCAATAAATTCAGCAGTGCTGGTTTCATCGGTCCTTTCTAGAAAACTAAATCTTTTCCTATGAATGAAACACTACAGATGAATTTGGTTGCTTACACAGATTGTGTCAATTCCCCCCTCTTACATATGGCCTATAACTACTTTATCTCATCTGAACTGTCCTCAACACCTAGGCTTGTGAATAACAGGCATACCTGTTTTCTTAAGTAGTTACTTCTTCCAGAACAATATATCATGTTTGTTTCACTTTTGACCATCCAATATCGGTGCTTACGAAGTGTTCATGCACCTTATATAAATCTGTGAAAAAAGCTGACTAGAACCATGCACTTTACCCCCATGTAGCAGCAGCCACTGAAAAGTAACTTGAGCTGTTGGATCATGTTAGTGAATAGTGGGATGCATAGATTTTGTCTAGGCCACAAAATAAAGTTGATTTATGCTCTGAGCTAATCCTGAAATAATCATGAGTATATAGAACTGAAGTAATAAACTAACCTTGTATTTGACTTTTTGAGTGGAATCTGGATTTAGCAATGCAGTTGCAACTTGCAATTCCTGAGGCTACTTCCATGCATCAATGTTTAAATTGCTTTTGTAGAAAACAAAGTATGTAAACAATGTTATAAATAACGGTAAATTTCTTATGTACATGTATGTCATATTTTCCTTTGCATTCATATTACAAGCTCGCATGATTGGTGGCAAAGAAAATCGTGGGAAGTTAACTTTGTTTCATACGGCTAGCAGCAAGAGTTATGCCCATGTTGGGTATGAAATGGTAAACTAAAGTACCTCTTAATTAATAACGGTTTATGCCCGTGTTGGCTCTGTACTAAATGTTTAAGCCATTTTAATTACTTTAAAAGTTCTTGTAGGGTAAAGAACAAGGGTACCATGCTAGGAGAGATGAAGTCTTTATCAAAGTACATACTCGTAAAAATGAAAATCCTACAACAGAAGCAGAGCCAATAATTGTACGTTTGTGTATGAATAATACATACATATGGAACATGATTAGTTAGTAATATATACATATATATATATATATCATGTTTTTAGAAACAACTTGAAGAAGATGTTGTAGACCACCCTGAATTGAAGAAAATAAGTATTCAGGATGGTGATTTGTATGCACATTTTTGTGGAGAGAAGGAGCCAAGAGGGCGAGTTCGTGTTTTAGGTTTGGGACCAACTCCTCAAGATGTGGGTACACTAGGAACACAGCGAAAAATACCAACAAGGCTTCAAATGGAAATGCTAGCTCGACAGCAAGCTGAACAACAGGTCGTAGCTCTAACACAACGCATGGACCACATGCCGCACCAAATGGATGAATTGAAAATTTTGATGCTAGCTTCACAAGGTGTGCAAAATTTGGATGCCACTTCACAACATGGTTCTAATTCTTGACTTGTGGTATGGTATTTGCTAAAAGTTTTATTGCAGCATATAGTAATAATGGTCTACCAAAATATTCCTTGTCTATAGTTTGCTATAGAACATAATGTTTGAACAACAACATGCTGATCGGGAACAACATGATCATCAAGGTGTTGCCGAGTATGCATCTATGGAAAATATATTTGACTGTAAGGAGGAGGACATGGTTGTCTATAGGCAAATTGTGTCTCCATAGGTAGCTCCAAGGAACATTGCAACCACCACAAGGAACCGTGAAGCCTCTCACAATGAAAATGAAAGCATTGTAATCTTGTCCTCCTTTCCTAGACATTTCCAATTTATGATTTGAATGTCAATCCTTCTCTTTGACTCTTTTTTGAACTGTAATATGTGCTTTATGTTTGTAGGGATGTCATATTGTATGCTCCTATGAGAGATATCCCTGTGGCTAAGGCTACAATTACGTCAACTGACCCATGTACCATATTGGGAGATCAACATCTTGGACGAGAATATTATGAAGTTGTTGTGAATGTTCCATTAAAAAGAGATGTTCTGCTGCCACGTCCATACGATGGTATGGAATATATAGGTGATGCCCACGAGCTGTCCATTGCATGGCTATACAAGAGGGTAATAACCTACACAACACAATATTTCCATTTTGATGATTGCAATGGTTGAACTTTAGTTACCAATTAATGATAATTTTGGTAGATAAAGGACAGCAAGAAGCCAGTGGCATCCCAGAATACAGGTATTTCTAGTGTATACAGTTGTTCAATTGTAGGCTGTAGCAATGCCCAACCAATTGGAGTTTATTTTGTTACATACAACATTGCTTTCCTCCTTTTTTTCTGTTTCATATGTACATAATGCATGCTAACATATTTTTCTGCTGCCAATACATTATTCCTTTAAAACACATTAGTGAGGTTTAATAATAGTTTACTATAATATTATATTTTAGTTGTGGCACAAGTTGATAGTCACACCATCAATCTGTTAGTCGTAAGGAAAATGTATAACTACTTAACTAGACAAATCTGAGTAATATAAGGACTCATATCATCAGAATAGTTAGAAGGGGTTAATTGTACCAAATAAAATAGTAGAGGAACTGGAATCAACAAAATGAGACTAGGATTTATTTGATTACACAAAATTAAATAATTCAGAGCATATGATGTAATTTTTTTGAGACCTCCATAAATAGTCCATGCCTCCAAGATATGGTTTAAAATGACAACATCATTAGCTCAATACCGTATCCATGCATTATGACCTCAAAAAATGTACCAGAAATGAATGGTTTTTTTTTTCAAATATTGCTGCAACTTTTGCTAATGTTGTTGTTTCAATTACTAATGATAAGGCACTAATTTGAAAAGGTCATTTTTTGCAGGCAAAATTGGAACAACATAGGAAGTTGGTGTTAACATCATGCTAGTCGTTATAGATGCTTTTGTTTAGAACAACTAGTTGCATGTACGCTAAGTGATCATTTTGTATACGTAAAACCAGATGTGGGTGGAAGACAGTTTATCTTGGCTTTAAAGATCCAGCAGGGTTGTATTTTGTAAAGGATTGATGGTTAACTAGGAACTCTATGGCTTTTGGATAAGGGTTATTAGCTATATATGTATATGATTTGGATCAATGAATACGAATTGCGATGGACAAATTTGTATGTTCTAGTTGAATGAACTTGAACCGTGTTGAATGGATGCATTAATTGAATCATTTTCTATCGTGTGATGTGGTATCATTTTTTTATGATAAATGCATGGTTTAAGACTATTAGCCGTTGATATCCCCAATTGAACATGTCAGTTGAATGTTGTTTCAGACAATTGAATGTGGTTTCAGACTATCTATCGGCATTTCTCATTTTCGTCATAAAAAACTATCTGTCGGAAAAGGTATATCTATCGGTAAATCACTTATAACACGGTCAGATAATCTGTGGGCAAAAATATTTCTGTTGGTAAATATTTTTCCTGACAGGATTTTTTTCGACTGTTGTTTTTTGTCGGAAAAACTTTTACCGATAGATAATGCGTCGTATTACATGGACTTTTCCAACAGATAGGCTATTGATGAAATTGTGTCATGGTGTAGTGAACATATCGCTGTTGCTAAAGACGGAAGATTGCCTAGCATTTGTTGATACAATTGGCTTAAAGAAGACATTTCCCATTTCTTTGTAACCTTAACACGGTGATGACTTGATTAAAACCAAAAGAAATGGATGTGCCTTCACGGTCCCTTTCTCTAATTTTGTAGCTTGTGGACGTTAACAGTTTAACCGATTAGCAAAATCTCAAAACTCTGGAATCTTTTGACCGCTGGAAATTAGGGATGAAAATGGAATGGAAATAGTCGGTAAATGGTTGTTCTATTTTTGTTTCCATGTTTTTTACCTGTAACGAAATACCCTGGCCCATTAATACGAAGGCCCATGTGGCCCATATAGAGCGGTGGTGGGATTAGTTCCACATTGTTTGCATAAAATAAGTTGTAGTAGTATATAATGCATATTTGGTTCAAACATAGCACCTTCAGATTAACCCTTTTCCACGAAGCGAGGATGAGAGTGTAAGTGGGGTGCTATGCATGCATGGGCCCACCCCATGGTGGGCTAGGCCATGAGCAAAATTTAGTCCAGGGTGTTACAGTCTCGACGTCGATGGGTGGTATAGATCTGGCAGGGCAAGGCTAGCTTGGTGCCCTTTATGACCGTTGCCACTGTGATGCCCTCTCCTTGCGGCTACTAAATAAGGAAGAGATAGAAACAGATCTGGCAGGGCAAGGCTGCCTCGGTGCCCTTTTCGACCGTTGCCGCCGTGATATCCTCTCCTTGCAACTACTAAAGAAGGAAGAGATAGAGAAGCAAAAGAAGAGATCTTGGACACCATCACCACGCCCTTAAGCTATGCCTACTTCGTGTTTCCTCGCCGCGATCGATTACTATAGCGTGTAACAAAAATCCAACCAATAGCATAACACATGGCAACAAAATATAACTTATGTTGCAACAAAAAAATGGTCAAGTGCAACAAATCATGAACTTGATTGCAGTATAAAAAAATAACTTACTACAACATTGCAAGAAAAATACATTGCAACAAAGCTAAACATTCTATGCAACAATTAAGAAAAAGGGGATAACAAATTAAGAAAACACTAGCGATGACCTACTTGGAATGGATGGGCATAGCCGGTGCCAATGCACGAGCTTCAGGTAGTAGGTAGCAACGCCCAATCTCGATTCCTTCGTATCGGGTGGGAGGCATAGATCTAGCGGGCCAAGATCGGCCCAGTGTCCTTTTAACTGCTGCTGTCATGATGCCTTCTCATGGTCGCTGGAGAAGGAATAGATAGAGGGGCAAGAGGAGATGGCTGATGGCCACCTTGAAGCTCAGATGTCATCGTCATGGCCTAAGGATGTGCTTATGCATGGGCGAGAGGTGCTCAAATGTCCACTAGAGGAGGAAGGAGATTTGTGCTTATGCATGGGCGAGAGGTGCTCATCGGAGAGCTTGATTTTGGTGGCTTGGCTGGCAGGAGGGGAGAGAGATACTCATGGCCTTATGGATGGAAGACTGGATAAGAAATGAGTGGACAAGTACGCTCTCGTTTTGGTGCGTATAGATGTAGCGCTGGACTGGAGTGAGTCTTCACGGGCCTACATAAGCAAGTCGCTGGAGCGAGGCGTCCAATTTTACGTTCTCGCCCTGGACATATGTGTCGTAACAATTCAGTTTTTCTATGCATCACATTTTTAATATATGTTTTATAAATATTGAAAAATAATAATTAATTATAGTCAACTTTTTATTCTAAATAATAATATTCGTGCAACTTTTGAATGGTGGAGCATAGAAACCCGCACATGAATAACGCAACTAGGGGTGCTAATGAGTTTGGATCAGTCCAATCTTTTGGATTAAGTCGGTCTAAAACTGCAAATGGATTCGACTTATTTTAGATCCATAGCTATAGCTATTTGGACTAAATCTAGACCAGATTGGATTAGGCTTGAACCTTATGTTTTTGTACCAAATCTCTCATCACCAACCAAGTAAATCAATTGATGTTACATTTAGCACTAATGCGTTCTTTTTTTCTTTTTTTGCTTTACATACTTGAAAAGCATAAATTAAGTTCTAACTTTCAATTTTTAGTAAGTGTGATATGTAATTATAGATATTGGAGCGATATATCTTGTTTGCTTACTAAAACTTTATATACTTTGATATTTGATCTTTACTCTATTTTACCTGAGTTTTTTTTTATAGACAAGTTTATTTGGATAGTGCATGTCTGTTATCTATTCCAATCACACTGTAGATCATTTATGATATAAGAAATAGTTGTATCACTTAAATATTACACCGTAAACTATTAACTCATCAAACAAAGATTTGTCCATATCATAACTTAGACTAGGCACGTCTACGCGGCGGCACGCCGCGTAAGTTAGCATTCGCGACTAATATAGTAACATATCATATGAGATAATGAGCTAAATTAGTAACGTATTGAAGGAGAACATATAAAAAAACACCATGGAAAATAGATCAAGCCTAAGAAATAACAAGATTTGAGGAAGCAATAGGCATGCACTACGCAAGAAACAAAAAATAATAAGGTTTATCATGCTTGAAATTAATATGATTGTTGATTAGGGCTGGATGTTCTTCATCAATAATTTTAAATCTCATTAACACTGGTTAAAAAAAATTAGCATAAATTGATTATAAAAAAAATGTAAGGAAATATTACAACAATATAAGGCTTAGCTAAAGAATAACCGTTAATTGTACAAAGAGCATACAACTACGGTTTAGATGTGTTAGTTTGGGTAAAACATCATTCCTCGTACTGGGTTCATGCAATAAAGTTGCTAAACAGGTAATTTTACTGTTGCATTTAACCAATTTTTTTTGAAAAGCAACTAAACCTGAATTGATAAAGATATTAAACAATAGTGTAGTCGATTCGCGAAGGCGCTAACAATCTAATAGAAACGAAGCAAAAATATAATTGCCTCATCGCAAACTCTACCCGAAAGTCAAGCATCTTCACTTCATGTTTGCATGTGGTGATCCATGCAATCAATGTCACCTAACAAAAGAATGCAAGAATTTATCTTTCTAGTAACTTGAATGCACGTCCAAACGGCAGATAGTGTTATGAAGACCAGTATTTCCAGAAAGACTAATAATTGGCGTAAGAAGAATGGCAAAAAAAGAATTTAGTTAGCCAGATGAATTGCATGTAAATATCACGGGCATAGATTTACTAAAGAATAGAAAAGGCAGTACCTACTCTAAGCATTCGAAATAACAAAAGAAACGTAAAACAGGACTACAAAATGATCTGCACAACAAGCTGGATAATTATGATGGGAGTTAAAAGAATGGTTATTCTGCACGTGAATCTGACATCAGATCAGATAAATAATGTTGATATGATTCACAAGAGCCACCAACAGCAACATAACAGACTGAATTATATCATTAACAATCAATCCCGAGCTTAGTAAGATTACTATATCGGCAGGGCAATATTGATCAACGTCATAATCTTACATCGATCAGCATCCAATCAGATAAATAATGTTGTTATGATTCATAACAGCGGCCAACAGTCAACATAACAGACTGAATTATATCATTAGCAATCAATCCCCAGCTTAGTAGATCACTATATCGGTAGGACAACATTGATCAACGTCATAATCAAGGCAAGAAGGTCAAAATTAAACACAAATCTCACACTATCGAAAAAACCTAAAGCGTTTGGAATAATTTGAAGCTAATAGGACCAGCGATACGGTAAAAAAATTAGTCCAAAGTGTTAGTCCAACACACATAGCTGTCTTAATAATCTATTCCACTCCATCAACACATGATGGAACCAAAAGTTTTTATTAAATATACCTGGAAAAGGCTAACCATGAAAGGAACAGTGAACGAAGGGACAAACAACAGTAATACCGATAAGGCGCACAAAGAACAGCACCTTTGAATGACTGGATGAAAACATATTTAACGTTATAAACTGAAAATCCTTGGTAAATCTGGCATTTGAATGGATATTTTCATCAGGGTGTACCATATCAAAAAAAAAATATCAATGTATAATCATACAATTAGAAGGGAAAGCTTTTCGTTACATGTATTATCGCATTGTAACTTTTATACCTTACTCTATTCATTGGATTGCTTCGTACTTGTGACTTGTGAGTCGCTGGCCTCGACACAAAACAAAGCATAGTTAAAGAAGAGCACTAACAGTGATCTTTCTTGAAGTATATATCGGAACCTGAGAACATCAATATAATAAGGACTAAAAAGAAAAAAATGTGAATAGAGCAATGCATTAAAAAATAGGCAGGGGACTATAGACTAATAGCTAATATAATAGACCACCCACAACAACTAAGATAAATTGTGCACGGGTAACGAACAATAGGACAAGTGGTTTTAGCTGCGCTTTAACTATAAGCGAATAAATCACACCTAATCACCTTAATCAAAGTATAAATACTGCTTTCGTTCAGAGATGATCGTGTATGTGGAGAAACAAACAAAAATTGTATAATAGACTAACACGAACAGAGCACTAAACTAAAACAGGAGAAAAGCTTACTGATGACACGTATCCAATATAACAATTCAATATTTTACATATAAATCTAGCACATAACATGTGCGGTTATAGGCTATAGCTAGAGATGTAAATGGTCATGACTCATATGCGAAACTCTTTAAAAAATAATAACCAATAACGGGTAAATATAAACGGTCGAGATGTATCTCCATTCAGTCCTGCAAGCTATGTACTGGGCATGGGAACTCAGTAAATCCAGAGGTAGCACAAGAATCTCACTCGCTAAAAAAAACGTGCGCAATTTAATGAAGACAATCTCATAGCATGTTTGATCCGAAAGGGTAGGAAATAAAGGAAAAGAACTAAAATTTGAATAATGCTATTAACTAAACCTAGGCAGGAACCTGTAGTTCAGCAATATCTAAATTTGTAAAATGCGATACTGATTTACATTCGCTGAAACAAAACGAACCAAGAGAACAAAATAATTTAGAAAACTCAAATGGTTAACCGTATACGTACCTGTATGAATTGCAACTCGTCTCAAAATATCCCCCCTGTTCACGGCGCTGAAACCAAATGAAACAAAAGAACAAAATAATTTAGAAAATTCAAACGATTAACCTCATTTGTATCTGTATGAATTGCAAACCATCTCTGAATAATCTCCCTATTGACCTCAACGAATCAGTCATAAGAGTGAATCAGTGCTAGATACAATTTAGATTGTAGGTGCTTTGCAATATTCCTACAATATGATGTAAAAAAATATTTAGGCCGAAGAAAGAAACTGCTAATGTGCAATCAATAAGCATGGTTTAATAGCTCCTCCTGTAGTAACTAAGCAATAAGCATGATGATAGCTCAGCCTTATCGCGAAAGGGATAAAATAGAGAAACAAAGGCTGCCGACAAAAAACTATCATGGATTAAATAAAAAACAACCAAATAACATCCAGTCCATCATGCCTATCAAGAGCTCTAAATGTGGTTTATTCATGAACCTGTAAGACACCATTATTTAAGATTTCTAACCTATGCAACCTCATTTTCAAATGCGCTTGTCACAGTTAAGAGATAAATGTGCCAAAACTGTCAATCTTCTAAGAGAAGGCAGATCCCAAAAATTAGAATAGACGACTTTACAGAAATGATGTTTTTAATAAACTCTGATTTAGTAAGGGATACCATTTGAAATGGTTAAGAGTAACCACAGTACAACAGTTAGCATTGAAAGTTGGTTAATAGAAGAAGGTATATATATTTACTACTATTTATCATCCATCGAAGTTTGTTTACTAAAAAACAACAACTTGAAACCGATCTAAGCAGTTTGGTATGGCATTATATTCACAGAGATACCAAACACCAGGCAAAACAAGACACTACGACACAGCTTTTGCGTATTCAGTCAACACGCTTATACTCGATCTGCCTTTACAATCCTCATGTTTCTTGGGCATACCTGTTAAGTCAATCTTCAGAATCACCAGTCCAGTAGATCAACCCACTGCATGGTATATCACCGACATAATAAGAGACAGGTAAAAGGGTGTTGAGGGAGAGGCTGATAACAAAACCATAAGTTAAAGAGTAGATACCTTATTAGCACAAGCACAGACTGTAGGGCACCAGCAATGGCTGTCCATGCTGATGGGCCTGTATCTGTAAGAGCATCTTGGACCAAAAAACCAACCGCCCCAGCCAACGAAACAAAAGAAACCACATACGAAAGAAAAAGCCAGAGTTTCAACCTGCAATTCAATGCATTTCACTGTCATACAGTGCGTTATGAATTACAGTCGAAAACGATAACAATTTATGAAATAACTATAAAGGAGTAGTAATGATAGAGCATATCAGAATCCATTTGAGGGAACATCCTAAGTTGCCATAGCGGTTTATGGATGAAAAACTATCTTGTAAACCCATAGCAAGTTGAAAACTAAGTTGAACATTTTATAATCTGTGCATAGTAATAATGAATAAGATTTTGTATTCTTCTATTCTCTTAGTTTCTTTGCCAAAACAGTTGTCAGTGTCATGCAGATGGATCCCTAAAAAGAAGTATCAGGTAGACGGTTGAATCAATCCCATCTTCATTCTGATGAAATCGATGTCGATTAGTTCCCTATATTTGTTACTTTCTGTTTGTTTCGATCCAGTGTTGCCTGGGCAGCTTTCAATGGAGTTCCATTTACCCATTGACAGTAAAATGGTGCCATGAAATTTTTTATGGTTCAGTTCACTATTTCATTTGTTTCTATTTTTTTTAGGGAAAGCGAATCCAACTTACAGAAGATGGTATTAGCTTGTTGTTCTTATAGCGTAGTTGTATGCAGCCGCTTACCTCATTGATTAAGATGCGGCATTATGGAAAAGTGTGCCTAACTGGAAAGATGAGCTAAATGAACAGCACGCCGTAGGTATCGTTATAACACAGTTCTAGCAACCTAATTTTTTCAAAAGGATATTTCTACGTATGTCAGCTGGAAATCTAGCAGAATAATACGAATAGGACCTTACATCTTTTAGCTGATCAGCCACATATTCACTGCTACAACAAATGGCTTCACTGGTCTCAATCAATCAGCACAGTGTATTTTTTTTTGGCTATAAAGCTCCTTGTAGTATATCACCTTTCACAAATCTGTCAACACAAGACAAAAAACTATAAGAAGCTAAGCAAGCCTATAATCTGTAAAAGCAGGCAGAGAGGGAGATGGACGGAGGGATGGACCGGGGGGCGGGGGGGGGGAGCCGGCAGGGCTGCAGAATCCTCGGTCGCCGTCTTCATCGCCGGCGGCGGCGAGGTCGGGCGCTTGGAGCGGAGGCGGTGAGGATGGGAGCGGCAGAGCTGCGAGTAGAGAGAGAGGCGGACGGAGGGTGCGGGAGGCGAAGGCCCTCGGCGGCGGCGAGGTTGAGCGCGGGGAAGCGAAGGACCATCGAAGCGGGCGGCGGGCAGTGGAAACGGCGCGCGCGGGGGAGGCATCACGAACGGGAAGAAAGGCAATGGGAAGAGAGTGGAGGAAATGGAAGAATCGAGAAGCAAAGAACGGGATGGGGAAAGGACACCGCGGGCTCTGCCGACCGGACTGGGGAGTAAGCCAAATTTACCGAGGGGGCTAATCGCAGTCTGGGCGACGTGGCATCGGTCCGCTTTGAGGAAGTCTCCCATCTTTAATAAAAGTAGTATTTTCATTTAGGCCCGGAGTAAGCTTGGACATTACTTTTTTAAGGATCAGATTAGGCTTGGATCATATGTGTGATGGGCACAGCCCATTAGCATTCTTAAACGCAGCAAGCAAACCGCAAACCAAACGAACCCAAAGAAGCACCCGACCCGACATCTCGTGCTCTCGCCGCCGCCGCCGGAGAAGAGACAGCTGCGAAGACATGGCGCCGGAGCCCGAAGACGACATCATGAACGAGAAAAATCCTCGCCCGCTCGACGAGGACGACATCGCCCTCCTCAAGACCTACGTGAGTGTCCGCAGATCGGATCGATCTCTCTCGCATCTCTACTCTAGCGTTTTTAGCGATCTGAGCTGATTCAGGGTTAGGTTTTTCGTTTTCTAGGGATGATTCGTGCTCGAGGTAGATCTAGGGCTTTAATTTATTGTGTCTCTGGGGTTGGCCATTTGCTGCGTTTTAGTTCGCGTTGGTCTGATTTTGTGCGAGGAATCCGAGTTTTCGATGCCGGAGATGGATTTTTTTTTGCGGGGTGGGGGGGATCGCTGCTTCGCTGTCAGTTAAATTCCGGCGCGTCGATCTGGCTGAAATTCGCTGAATTTGGATGGCTTGTTGTTTAATAGGGGCTCGGGCCTTACTCGACCAGCATCAAGAAGGTCGAGAAGGAGATAAAGGAGATGGCGAAGAAGATCAACGACTTGTGTGGTACGTGCACTCCTTGAAATATTTTGAATATAAATTTAGGGATATGTGTGCTGCTTGTATATCATTTCGTGCCCAAAGCATACAAATCAATTGTCCAAGTTTTGAACAATTTTATCAATTTACAAATTTAATTCTATGTGCTCTTTGTTGCGCTCATCTCAACTAACAAGTTTTATGAATTCCAGGCATCAAGGAGTCTGATACTGGATTGGCTCCACCAAGCCAGTGGGATCTTGTATCAGATAAACAGATGATGCAAGAGGAGCAACCATTGCAGGTAAATTAGCATGATGCTCACTTAACCCTTTTATTTGCTGTCACTGGAATGCATATGAATAGTAGTTATATTGTGTCCTTATGCTTTTTAAGTGCGTTTATAATGATAAGTTTCTTTTTGTTATAAAGGTTGCTAGATGCACAAAGATCATTAGCCCTAATACCGATGATGCCAAGTATGTCATAAATGTAAAACAAATTGCAAAGGTGTGTCATGCTTATATTGTACCGAGACAATCATATCCTGGAGGCTCAATACTGATGATCTGTTTCTAATATTTTTTTTGGTTTGATACTCTAGTTTGTGGTTGGATTAGGGGACAAAGTTTCCCCCACCGATATTGAAGAAGGGATGCGTGTTGGGTACATTTCTTGTTCTCTCTATAGTATATTCTAGCATCTTTCCTTTGGTTGTTTTCCAAAAGTTTCTTGTATCTGATTGTGCTTTCTGTTGACACTTTCTGATGATGCAAAGTTCAAAGAGCAAATCAGTTTAAAACCAAGATTATAGCATATTAACATGATAACGGTACTAGTTTTAATGGTAAAACTGCAGCACTGATATATAGTAAATGAGAGGGTACTATTTGCTGAGAACCATTTAAGATAATAAATTATAAATTGAAATGTAGTTATTGTCTATGAGTATGAGCACAAGGATTTGGCATAAGGTAAAGAAGCAACCATCATTGTAGTTATCCTTGCAGCAAGAGGTCGTAGTATTCCTTATTTGCCACTACAAATTTCCACGATCCTAGATTTGTGCAATTTGCAGTGGCATGCAAAAAAAATTTGCCTATGTTATATGTTTTACAGCTTGAGAGTATGTCGTCTTGTATAATCTGTGTAAAAATTTTAATATTCCATTCTTTTGGCCACTAAAGTTCATGGGGATATTGTGGTCTGACGAGGGAGTATGTTTTAGCAATATATCGGGTGTCAGGACAGTTATGTTCAAGCATCAGGTCAACGGGTCAACTGCACAAACTTAGCCAGACATTAGTCTACCTCACATAGATAGATGACACTTAACTGGTTCCCTCCTGTACTCTTGGATCTAGCAAGGTTGATAGGAGACTTGATATAATTTTATGTACATCAGATCTCAGCAGTTGGTTGCATAAAACTTATTATTGTGCTTTACATATTATTTGTTCACAGTATTATAGCATTGTTCTTGAATCAGTTGAAGTATTATACTATCAATTGCATTGTGTTGATTCTCATCCTTTGTATTACTCAGAGTTGATCGAAACAAGTACCAGATTCAAATTCCTTTGCCACCCAAAATTGATCCGAGTGTTACCATGATGACTGTTGAAGAAAAACCTGATGTCACATATAATGATGTTGGTGGATGCAAGGAGCAGATCGAGAAGATGCGTGAGGTTGTTGAGCTTCCTATGCTTCACCCAGAAAAGTTTGTCAAGCTCGGTATTGATCCTCCAAAGGGAGTCCTTTGCTATGGCCCTCCTGGAACTGGGAAAACACTTCTTGCTAGAGCAGTAGCCAATCGCACGGACGCTTGTTTTATCCGTGTGATAGGAAGTGAGCTAGTTCAGAAATATGTTGGTGAAGGGGCCCGGATGGTTAGGGAACTCTTCCAGATGGCCCGGTCAAAGAAAGCTTGCATTGTCTTCTTTGATGAAGTTGATGCCATAGGTGGTGCTCGCTTTGACGATGGTGTTGGAGGTGACAATGAGGTCCAGCGCACTATGCTCGAGATTGTCAATCAGCTTGATGGGTTTGATGCTCGAGGAAACATCAAAGTCCTCATGGCGACCAACAGGCCTGATACCTTGGACCCTGCACTGCTACGTCCAGGGCGGCTGGATAGGAAGGTTGAGTTTGGCTTGCCAGATCTCGAGGGCCGCACCCAGATCTTCAAGATCCACACTCGCACCATGAATTGCGAGCGGGACATCCGGTTTGAGCTGCTGGCTCGCCTCTGCCCCAACTCCACTGGTATTCTTGCTTGGCGAGAGTTCACATGCCATTCATCGTCAACTTCTATTTTCGCTCATGTTCGCCTCCCTATGTGTATTGCAACAGGTGCCGATATAAGGAGCGTGTGCACGGAGGCGGGCATGTTTGCCATCCGCGCGCGCAGGAAAACCGTCACGGAGAAGGATTTCCTGGATGCGGTGAACAAGGTCATCAAGGGCTACCAGAAGTTCAGCGCGACGCCGAAATACATGGTGTACAACTAGGCTGCCTGGCCCTTCCCATCCCGTGTTTGTTACTGTGCGTTTTTCCTTCGCTCACAGAAACTTGAGCTGTTTCCTGCATCACATGTTACTCTGGATTGTATCTTTTTAGAATATTGGAATACCAAACTAGAAGGATGATGCTGATGCCCTTCACTGCTTCACGCTTACGGAACACGGTACTGCTCCCACTTGTCGCTGCGATGCCGGCACAGCGGCCGCCGCCGACCAGCCGCTGCCTCCAGCTCGCTCACAACGGTCCCCCTTTCTACCAACTCGGAGCGCGTTCCGCCGCAGCGCGCTGGTTTGTGTGGTCGTTCTCGGAGGTCGTGCCGTGTGCTTCCAGCTGAAGTCCGGTGGTGCGGGCGCACGCCGGCCAGCCGCCTCGTCGGTCTGCCTCCACCCACCGGCCACCGTGAGGCGTGAGCGATATGGCGTGGCGTGGCGTGGCGTGCACCTTTGCCGCCTGCTTGGCAGCCTCCCCCGTCCGTGCGCCGCTGCGGAAGCTCGGTCGCCTTCCTTTGTGCGCGAGTTGGGCCGCATCAGCAAAAGGCGCAAATACGGGGGAGTAAGGTCCGGGTATACTACCGATAACATCAGTTTGTCCCCTTTACATGGAAACGGAGATGGCATCCGACCAAAAAGAGTGCTTACGCTCTCAAATAAATAAATGCATAAATAAAATAATAGGTGATTTTATGCTTTTATTTTTTAAAAAAATTTGTATAAAAATTAAAGCATGAATAAAGAGTAGATAGCGATTACTAAGTATGACCAAGTGATTGAACGGTGACTCATCGGACGGCGAGTATTCACGAGAATGGCAGCAGCCGGAATTGAAGACGACGGGTTGAACTCGAGGACCTACTGCCGCAAACATGCAATAGTTTTGAGGGGTTTGGACGGCGAGATGAAAAGACATGATGATGCACAAGGGCATTGCAAGAAACTCACAGCTGTGGGAACACGGCGGCAGCGGTGATCGAGCCTACCGGACTTGAGGAAGACCGGGCGTGCTTGTCAATTGTGATCAAACTTTTTACCCACATACTTGCATAACAAAATAGTAAATATAGTGTAACATAATATTTTCTATTTATATTAGTATCATCTTGTTCTTTCATTATTGCAGTGCCTGTTTATACTACATGCGGATACCGTATATCGCATAGCTTATACTGGTATAGTTAAGTGATCACTCGTCAATGAATCACTTTCTCATTCCCTGTATCCTGTAGAGGTTCACCAAATAAAAGATCATAATATTTTCTTTTTGTGAGAATTTTAGCATATTCTATTTGTTTAGCGACTGTAAACCACCTGCCATATACTTTTATGATATAGTAGAGTTTGATTTCCAATACACACACTCAAATTCCATGCATTATTTTATTTTTCTCTAAAATTAGCATATTTATGGAATTTTAATGTCAATAGAACCAAAAATTTTACTTTTTAACTTAGTATGGAATTAAAAAAACAATTTCTAATTTCCATAGATTTTTATTCTAAATTTGCATATTTTTTGAATTGTACTTATTATAGACTCTCATTTTAGTTTGGAATTCATCCAAATCCAGCTGCTAATTTTTATTTCAAATATATGTTATTTGATATAGACTCTTTCTTTTAATCTAAAGTTTATTTTTATTTAATTTCAATTATATGTTATTTTATTGTACATGACGCAGACTCTTTCTTTTAATTTAAGTTTACTTTTATTTAATTTAGAATATATGTTATTTTTAATGTACTTGACACACTATTTGTTTTAATCTAAAATTTATTTTAATTTAATTTTAATTTTTAATATTTCTTATTTTTATTGTTAATCTATTTTTAAAATTTGAATTTTAGTTTTAGGTTAGGATTCATATACAAATATAATGGCTAATTTTCATCTAATTTTTTATTCGGAATTTCAGCTATGTAATGGTTTTAATTCAAAGTTTGTATGAAAATAATATTTCTATTTTCCATTCATTTTTCATTCCTAACTTCTGTTGTTTTTCTTCTTATTATTTATTTAATTTCAAATTTCAGTCTTAGGTCGGAATTTGTATATGAATCCAATTAGTAATTTCATCTCATTTTATTATGGATTTTGGAATGAAAATCACATTGCTAATTCCTTTTATTTTTCATTCCAAATCTTTATTAATTTTTACTATTTTTGGTTGAATTTTAAATATTAGTTTTATATTAGAATTCGTACACAAATCCAACTAATAATTTTTAATGTTTTCCAAATTTTTGCTTTGTATGGGTTTAATTTCTAGTTCATAGGAAAATCAAATGGTTAATTTTATTTTATTTTCTATTCTGAATTTTTTTTATTTTATTGTACTTAGCATAGACTCTTTCTTTTAATCTAAGTTGTTATAACTCGGTTTTGCTAAATGGATGGTTAGATATATTTTTTAATTTAATTACATCCAATAGTTACTATAAGTCTCTTAGTTAGGGTTCACCAGATTAAGAGCATATATTTTGTTTTTGTTGTGAGAATTTCTACCTATTTCTATTTTTTATTAGCAGCTCTAAAGACCTATCATGAGCTTTTTTTAATTTTGAATTACAGTTTTAAGTTAGGATTCATATACAAATACAATTGATAATTTTTATTTAGTTTTTATTCTGAATTTCAGCTATGTTGTGGTTTTAACTCAGCGTTTGTATGAAAATCAAATTCTATTCTCCTTTTATTTTACATTCCAACTTTTTGTTATTATTATTTATTTAATTTTGAATTCTAGTTGTAGGTTAGATTTTATATACGAATCCAATTGCTAATTTCGTTTCATTATTTTATCCTTATTTCGGAATAAAAATCACATTGCTAATTCCTTTTATCTCTCATTCCGAATCTTACGTATATTAAGATCCAGAGGTTTGGAGTTTCCTCAGAGCGTCCACGTTGACGCACGCTTTTCGGCCGTCCGATCACGTCCTTCAACGGCTGAGATTGCTTCGCTCCAAACGTGGGCATAAAAGGAACTCGCTTTGGTTCCTCTCACCCGAGCGGCCCTCTTGGCGCAGTGGTAGCCACGCCCCCTTCATGCTCCGTCGGCCCACGTATGACTCCACACGGGCGCGCGCGCCGTATTTTTCCGCCCGACACGTGGCTGGCTTTTACCGGCCGCCGCACGCGACACTTGTTGATGCCCGATTCCAGCCGCATGGCTGTTTTTTTCCCCGAAGAATATCATTAAATTTTTAAAATTTCATATAGGTCCTATTTTTTACGAAAAAAATCCTATTTTGGTGCAACAGCCAATAGAAAATTCGCGAAAAGACCCTCTGAATATTAAAAAAAATACGTCTTGGCTCATTTTTTCGTCCCGGTCCATTTTTCCCAATAAAAACGCGAAAAAATCCAAAAAATTGACAAAACACGCCTTAGTCCATTTTTCCGTCCTGGCCCATTTTTTCCTAAAAAAACACGAAAAGACCATTCAAAAATTTGAAAAATGTGTCTTAATCCATTGTTTCATCCCGATCGACCTCCGAAAATTTCCAAGATGTGTTTTAGTCCATTTTACCATCCCAGTCTATTTTTCCCCGAAAAAACTTTTTTTATTCAAAAATGGCGCTCCGAAAAGCCCTCTAAAATTAAGAAAATGCCTACGAAAAAACGCAAAAAAAACCCTTCGAAAATCTGGTAAGTACGTCTTAGTGCATTTTTCCGTCTTGGTCCATTTTGCCAATAAAACGAGAAAAAAAAACTCCAAAAAATTGAAAAATACATCTTAGTTTATTTTTTCGTCCCAGCCACATTTTTTTCCAAAAAATGTTTTTCTTCGTCTATTTTTCCTTCCCGGCCCATTGTTTTCCAAAAAAACACGAAAAAACCCTCCGAAAATTTTTGAGATGCGTCTTAATGCATTTATTCGTCCCGGTCTATTTTCGCACAAAAAAAAACCTTTTTTATTAAAAAATGGCGCTTCAAAAAACCCTCAAAAAAATAAGAAAATGCCTCTCGGTCCATTTTTTCTCCGGGAAAACGCAAAGAAAACCCTCCGAAAATTTGGTGAGTGCGTCTTAGTGCATTTTTTCATCCCGGCCCATTTTCCCCTGCAAAAAAAACAAAAAGACCCTACGAAAATTTGAAAAATGCGTTTGAAAATTTGAAAAATACTCCTTGATCCATTTTTTTGTGCCAGTCCATTTTTTCCCCAATTTTTTTTCTTCTTAGTCCATTTTTCCGTCCCGATCTATTTTTTCATTTTATTCAAAAATGGCACTCCGAAAGACCCTCTAAAAATTTGAGCAATATATCTCAGTCCATTTTTCCTAAAAAAAACACAATTTCGTTTTTCGTTCACACGTGTGGCGTGCGGCGCGCTTATTGACCCAGTGTATATTAATTTCAGGATGAAAAGCCTCCCAAATGAAATAATTAATATATTCGAATGTAACTCACTGGAAAATCAAAATGGAGGCTGGGAAAATTTTTGGGCTGCTACATAGAGTATGGTACTCCGAGGGCTGAGTTATTGTGCCAAATGTATCTTTTTTCCCTTTCAAATTCTTACCAAAATTCCACGTTTCAAACTGGGCTGACAGGTCGCAGCACGTGCATAGCCTCCGGCTTCTCTTCCCCTTAGCTCGCGGTCAGAAATTCCCGTTCCAATCCACCGGCAACGGCCGAGGCGAGCAATTTCGTCCCAGCGGACAAAACTACCGACAGAACCCATCATCACCTTGACAAACGCACCGTCTCCGTCCTCCAACCGAGACGGCGGAGAACGCCCTGCCCTGCCCTGCCCATCGTCGTTGCGTCGCTTTTTTCCGCTTTCCGCACGCGGCGTTACGCGCCTTTTCTTGTTTTTTTTCTTTACTTGTTCCTTCCTTTCCCGTCGCTAGCTCCGGCGGATCCGGACGTGGTGTGCCCGCTCGGCCGAGACGCCGCGCAAAAGCGCCGGCATTTTCGCGGCGGCTGCGCCTGCGCGCGTGCCTCCCCACCCCGCGTCTCCTGCCGCCGGTCTGCCATGTCACTCGGTGCTTTCCCTGCCCCTTTATGGCCTCCACTCTCCCTGCAGATCTTGATCCAAGGAACCTGTCCACCTCCGTTTCTTTACCGCTGCAACAATGCGGGGGGAACGAGCCTTTCTCGCGCGCACAATGGATTGGATAGTGGCAGACCGGGTCATCACGCGGTGGCGTCATCAGGGCTTAAGCTTCGCGACACTGGGAGCTCTTGTGGATTTATTTCACCTTGCGATTTTGGCATGCGACGATGTATAATATGGAGCTCTTTTTGTTAGACAACCTCGCTATCGAATAGTCCGGGGTTGCCTAATAGATCTAAACTGGAGAACAGAGAGAGAGGGCGAGAGACACAATATGAGGAGGAACCGGATCTGCTTTATTATTCTGTATGCGTATGCAAAGGTAGCCTCCTATATATATAGCGGTTTCACAGATAAGGAAGAGTCCCATATAGGATACGGAATCGGGTTTCTAACACTTCCTTGGACTCTTCAATCGCGAGATGCATATGCCTCATTAAAACTCCATAAACCGGTGGGAAAATAATTGGAGAAAGAGTACATAACACGCTTGTGCACTTGCACGGATTGCCTCATCAAAAACCTTATGTAAGAAAACTTCAATGAAAAACTTACTTAAGGAAAAGAGTACAATCCACCCAAACTTCAATGTTAATCTTCAAGATTTACGTTTGGTACTCAAACTTCATGTTTGAGATTTATGTAGAGTATGTGAAAAATCTCCACAATCTGCACTTCTCTAAGCCTCATCATCCCGATTCCTCTAATACATCTTTCAAAGGAAGATCAAGGAGTGACTTAGTGAATAAATCGTGAGATTTTCACACGACTTAGTATCTGATATCTTTATCTACGTTCATCTTATGCATTTCATGAGCATAAAAGAACTTGGGGTTGATATGCTTTGTAAGGTTACTCTTCACATATCCCATTTGTACTTGTGCAACACAAGGCGCATTATCTTCATAGATAATAGTGGGGGTTTGTTCCATGTTCGAACCACATGACTTACGGATGTGGTGAACCATTCTTCAAGCCATGCACATTCCTCGAGAGGCTTCATACAAGGCAATTATTTCGAGTGGTTTGTCGACGCCGAGACAAGAGTCCGCTTAGATGACTTCCTGAAATTGTTGTTCCACCGCAGCGAAAACATACCCGGTTTGTGACTTACCAGTATGCGGTCCGATAGGTACCGGCATTGGCATAGCCAACCAAATTCAATTCATTGTTCCTTCTATAGAACAAACCGAAGTTCCTCTTGCTTCGAGGTAGCGAAGGCGCCCTTAACCCCTTCCAATGCCTTTTGGTGGGTTCGCCAGCACTGCGTGCTAGCAAATTCACGGCTGAGCGTAATGTCAGGCCTAGTGCTATTCGCAAGGTACATGAGCGCTCCAATTGCACTCAAGTATGGGAATTCCGCTCCCAGGACTTCCTCCCCTCTTCTTTAGGCCTCATGCGGTCTAGGATGCCTTGGAGTGACCTTGGCCATTGGGGTCTTTGGGTATGCCTTATCAAAGCTAAATCTCTCCAACACTTTCTGCAAGTGTAGGATGCTTGGTGTACCAAGATTCCGCCTTGACATGTTCATTTGCAAGCCTAAACAGGAACTTGGTTTTACCCAAGTCTTTCATTTCAAACTTCAGATTTCAAGTATGTGCATGCTTCTTCAATTTCCTCATCCAGTCCCAATGATGTTCAAGTCATCTACATAGACGGAGATTATACAAAATCCATTCGGGATCAAGTTGTATAAACACACATGGACAATCTGCTTACGTGTAGCCTTTCTTGCAAAGAAAGTCACTCTTGCCGATTGTACCACATTCTTCCTCGATCGCTTCAAATTTATCTGATGATTTCTCAATTTCACATGTATAGGTTTCTGCTTGTCTGTCTTGGTTCGATAGGATACCTTCAGGTACTTTCATGTATATCTCCGAATCCAAGTTTCCATACAAATATCTTGTGACAACATCCATTAGCTTCTCAACTTCAAGTTGACTACCATTGAGATTAAGTATCTAAAGGTAATTCCACCCATGGCCTGAGAATAGGTTTCTTCATAATCAACCCTAGGGCGTTGGTGAAACCTTGAACAACAAGCCTTGCAATGGTTATTGCTCTATTCATCGATTCTCCTGCTATTACAAGATTTATGGCCATTTTGTCATGGTGTGCTTCATGCACTTCTACTTGCTCTTCTTTGCTATTTCCCATTCCAGGAGCAAGTTCCTTTAGTTTTTCTCCGCCAATGTGTGCGCACACATTATTTCCGGCGGTTTCTTCCAATGGAAGGTTCAGATCTGAATTGCCTTTTCCACAGGCTTCTTTCCAGTGCCAGGTCTCAACTGGCTCCCCTTCTTGCTTTGGGACATTTTCGTGATTGGCTGTGGTAAGTCCTCTTGCCCAGTTTTCCCCCAGACGTCTCCGGGTACTTTGGGTTTGAGAAGCCAGATTTCCTGTTCTTTTTCTATGAGGCCTCTGAACAGGACGAGGGATACCTTCTGCTTTCTTTGGTATTTCCACCCTCTCTGGTGCATTTCTTGCTGGTATATGCGACTTAACTAACGCTTTCTTGGATCACAAAAATGATCAGGCAGTTCATTTGCTAAATTGCCGAATCGATTGTCTTCTTGACTTCATGATTTGCTTCATTAGTGCGAGGGTCATGCATGGGGATCCCAATGGAATGCCATATGATTTCCGGCATTTTCATTCAATGGTTCATTTCCTCCCTAATGACGGGAAAAAGCGATCCTCGTCAAAGATGCAATCAGCGAATCAACAGATTCAAATCCTCAGTCATGGGTTCCAAATACCTGGTTATGGATGCACTTTCATAACCAATGTATATCTCAGACTTGGCGGAGAGGACCCTTTCACTTGTGGGGTGGTATAGGTACATATACCATACATTCAATTCTTCAAAGTTGACCCAATGCACTAGTTTGCATGGTTGAATGGATGTTGTAGGCCGATTGTCTATAATTGATGATCGCCGCATACAGATCATGTCCCCAACAATTGTTGGACAAGTTACAATTCGCAAGAGCTGTCCGGGCAATAAACTTAATCCTCTTTATGAGTGCTTGACTAGTCCATTTGGCGTATGGACATGCTGCACAGAGTGCTCAACAGCTTATTCCGTTCTTTGTACAATAATCATCAAATGCCTTGGAAGTAAATTGTCGGCATTGTGTCAATCGAATGGACTTCACGCGATGATCGAAAAACATTCTTAATTCGATGATGCGATCAACTGCGAATGCATGATTCCTTGTTGACAGCAAACATGTATGCGACCATTTCGAGGAAGCATCAATGAGCACCATAAAGTATCGAAACGGCCACGATGAATAAGGGCGCAGCAAATATCCCCCTGAATGCGTTCCAGGAATGCAGGGATTTCATGTTGCACTTTAACAGAGGGTCTAGTTATTAATTTCCCGGTGGCACATGCATGGCACACAAAATCTTCATGATTCGGGAAATTTTTTTTTAACATTAATGTCATGACCTTGTGAGTTGTTAACTATATTTCTCATCAATCTAAGACCAGGATGACCTAATCTACAATGCCATAAAGCAAATAATTCAGAGCTTCTAAAGACAGTCTTCAAAGAAGTATACACTGCGTGTGCATTGATTATCGTGTAGTACAACCCAGATTCATATGAGGGACATTTTTCTAGTACCATCTTTCCATATTCCGCGTGCTTCACAATGCACAAGTGTTCTTTGCCATTTTCTTCATTGGTTTCTACGTGAAACCCATCATGCGATATCCTTGAAAAACTTAAGAGAGTGCGGAGTTGATTCAGTACAAGGATGTTTCATCAATTACCAAAGTTGTACCCATTGGCAATATAATTGTGGCTCTTCCCGAGCCTATTATATGCGATCGCCTCTGCGATTTTCATAATCCTTCCACGTTCTTCGTGATCGCTTGGAAGTATTTCGACTCTCTTAATATGGTTTTGTTGTGCCACTATCAACAATGCATATCTCTCTATTTGGGCGCTACACAATTTTTAATGAAAAGAAATATAATTTAATCATCACGATGGCAAAGTAATTCAAATATTGCTTGCAAATATAGAATCTTGGAACAAAGAATAAATTGCAATTCTATTCATGAGAAAAAAATATATGCTCTTCGAGAGCTTACAATTCATTATTCAAAATTCATTAACAACCAGCGTCATGGCAAACTTAGGGCGAACCCAATCTTCTTTGTGCTTGGAGCAAGATGGTGGACTTGAGCTTTTCGAATCGCTCAAGTGCGATTAACTCAATACTCACCTCACCATGTATTCATTCTTCACAAGGTCGAAAAGTGATACTGGGAGTACAAAACTTGATCGTTTGCTCGGCAAAGAGGTTACTTGTCCTTCGAGGACCCTAAACCGATGGCAATTCAGCTTCTTGCTCATAAGCACGATCTTCACATTTGATGCCCATGTGAGATAGTTACGACCATTAGGGCGATTCTTCAAAACTCACATACGACAATGCTGTGTATTTACATATTCATTAGATTACTTCGTGTAATCTAATAGAGAGTGGTTGCAAAGATCCATAAATGCATAAATCAAATTCTCATGAATATCCAGTAAACTAAAAGAAAGCAATAATTTCAAGATTCATAAATACATGATTCATAAGTACGGGATTCATAGATACAAGATAAATGCAAGATTCAGATTCATAAATATTCGAATAAACAATAATTGCACAATTCATAAATTCATAAATGAAATAAATTCTCGAAATTTCCGAATTTTTCTTAGTATTTGGCAATTTTCTTGTTAATTATCTGACAATTTTCGATCACTTGATAACAAAAATAAATTGCAACATGAATTGCACATGGCATAAGTCTAATTACAACTTATATAATTCTTGTTGGTTACGGAGCAAAACAGTAATGAATATCTGTCAATTTGACTCTTGGCCAGGTCAACCGCCTTCTAGGGCTCACATGAGGAGCACTTCAGCTTCCGGTGCCAATTAAAGAACCAAGCCTCATGTGTGTTTTCCTAGACACCAATTGTCTCATATCTGTTTATTCATTACCAAAATCAAATCCCAACCACTCGATTTCTCATAAAATGCCGTATGAGAAAATCTGAATTTTCTAGCACTTTCCATAATTTCTCGCTAATTTCCAAGCAATTTTCGAATTAACATCGTTTCAATGTAAAATTGAATTTCAAAGAAATATCAACATGACATAATTCTGGAATTAATAAATACGGAAAAAAATTCTCAGGAATTTCCGATATTCTAAACAGGGCAATTATTGCAAAAATAGATGCAAAAATTCATAAATGCATAGAATAAGGCTAAGTTCAAATTAAAACAGAGCCAAAAAAAAATTTTCTGCAATTTTCTAGGATTTTTCATAATTTTCTGAAATTTCATGGTTTTCTAACCAATTTTTCAATTTACTATTCATTTTTTTTTTTTTTTTTTTTGGGGGGGAAAAAAAGAAAGAACAAAATAAATAGAGCGGCAAGGGTAATTTCCCTTGCCCTTCCGATGGCGCCAAACAACCTGACTTCAAACTGCGGTTTGGAATTCCTTCGCCCGCATGGAAAAAGGAAAACTTCAAGAGCATTGTTCATCAGGGACTTCATGTCCATCCTCCATCCATGTGACCATGTGCCCCTTTTCTTTTAGTTGTCCTGCAATTGGATTTCTTTCCAGCTTTGGCAATCGCTCAAAGAAGCGGGGACACTGCGGCGAGGCTCTGGCCGAGACCTCAGCTCCGGCGCTTAGGTGGCCAGCGATCGCAGTCCGCCGTTCAGCGGCAAGCCAAAGGGGGCGGTGCGCGATTGGGCGCGACAAGCGCTGAAGACATGACCTACGGCCGGCGTTTCTTCGCGTTCTAAGCGCGTCTTGGCGAGGCGAGGCCTCTTCATGCCTTTCACGGCCAATGGGCGGGCGCATCAAGATCATGTGGCGTGATTCGGTAATCCGTCGTGGGTGACGGGCATGTGTGTATCGATGCGGCTGATGCATCGCGGGGCTGAGGGCTGCTGGCGATCAGCGAGGCGGCCGTCTGAAGTCGCTGAGTCCGTCGGCCAGGGGCTGACCGTGGAGTCGCAGTCTAGGCACGAGGAACAGCGGGCACGACACCGGGCGGCTAACCGTGCCGGCGGCGCCGGCGTCGGCTTCGGCGACCTTTCCGGCCGGTAACGCAGCGCTATGGCCAGGCGCGGCAATGATGGCAGGCGTCTGCGGCGGCGACGGTAGGTCGACCGTCTTGTGGAATCTGGAATGCGAAGGGGCCAGAAGACGGCTGACTCGACCGCTGCGTCTGTGGGGGAGGCCTTTCATTGCGCCTGGAATAAGTCGTGACGCTTCAAGCGCATAATGTAGATCGAAGTTTCGGTGGCGATGGGCGGGAACGGGCGACATCGCGTGGGCGAAGCCAGGCGAATGCCCGTTCGTCGGCGGCTTTTTCATGGCAGCCCGAGCTGGCAAGCGATAAGAGTCGCCGATGCATCGAATCGAGGGCGGGCGCTGGGATCGAGGCGGCATCAGCGACTTTGTGGTCGGCTTTGCGCCGTGACCGAAGCTCGACGTCGTGCCAGGCCAACGGTTAACTAACGGAGGCCCGATCTGTCGCGTCTTGTGCGCGGTGGCCAGTATTCTATTGTGCACGGCCGAAGCCGTGTGGAGCGACTTCGTGGCGAGAGCGACCGATGGCCAGACTGAGCCAATTGCCGAGCGACGGGATCGAATCAGAGTGATGCGCGCTTCGTCGCGGAGGATATGGCTTCTTGCCAATTGGATTTCATGTACTTTAGATGCAATTATCTACACTATACTGATGGCTTCGCGGCCGACCGTAGTGTCGATTCAATTCGTAGCTTCGCTACTAGAATAGATGCAAATCTGCATTCAACGAGCGATTAGATCAATCCTCGTATTCTCACCTTTTCTCACTTTTTCAATCTGCTTTCCGTAGACTATCGTGAGGATAGAGTCGCGTGGGACTTTTATTTCGCAAGGAGTGGATGCTTGATGGCGAAGTTGATTGCAGATCGGATCGGCGATCAATCGCCGGTAGTAGACGCCGGTCGTCGTCGATGATCCTTCGCTTCTTGTTTTCTCACCTTTCAATCTTTCTCCGTAAGAACCGTCGATAACGTGTTAGACAACCTTGCTATCGAATAGTCCGGGGTTGCCTAATAGAACTAAAGTGGAGAACAGAGAGAGAGAGCGAGAGACACAATAGGAGGAGGAGCAGGATCCGCTTTATTGTGCAGATGCTTACGTACAAAGGAGTAGCCGCTTCCTATATATACATGGGTTCAGCAGTAGATAAGGAAGAGTCCATATAGGATACGGAATCAGTTTCCTAACACTTTTAACTCCTAGGCTCGTTGTTTTCAGTGACTCGTCTGGTCTCCGTGGCTTTCAGTGACTTCATGTATGTTCATTCGTTCGTTGCGTCCGACAGTGTAGAGCGTAAATTCGCCAGTGTCATGGCTCATGAACTTATGTGCGGTTCTGACTTCTAGGCTAGCTTTACTCGTGGGACGTCTCTGTTTTGGCGAGGAGTAAGCAAGCATTTCTTGGACTATTCCAGATGGAAATACCGTACTACCGTATAGAAGCTCCTGAGTAACGGGGATCAAAATCCGATAGCCTACGCGCATTGCTCCGCAAGAATGGCTCTAGAAAGGATACTAAGCGGTGCGCGCCGTGGGAGGACTAAGTGCCGGCACTGTCGGTAATCCTACACCGTATAAGATTTCAGGCAGAGGCAGAGCCAGTCCAAGCCTAGGCCTCGGGTCGGTCCAAAGATTATTGGGTTAAATTATGAATTTATAAAAAAATTTGAAAAATTTACATGAGCTTTTTGGGCCAGGCCTGAGTGGCCCGAGGCTTGGCTCCATCGCTGATTTCAGGTGAAGTAGAAGTAAGAAAAAAATACTATTTATTATTTAACAGATAACTATATAGATAATTTACTGTATAAATTATCTTTAGTTGTCATTGGTGTATTTTAGGTAAACGTCGTCTGTGCTGCTGTGACGTGGCTCTGTACATACATAATGAGACAACTCGCCGAGTCGCCGGCTCCGGCTCGCCCGTCAGTTCGTCACCCCGCGCCGATGACTTCCCTGCGCGCTTTCTTGCGTTCCGCTCTGAACTTTTCAATGGTCTCGGCACGCGTTTCCTTCCTACCGAACGTTGTTTGTTCAAAGCCCGAACCACTTTCCCAACCCATTCCATTCGCCACGGTTAAACAGCGCTGTCATATCACGGCGAAGAAGCCAGCGACTAAAGTAGTAATAAGAGCTGTAATTTCGTGCGCAAGAGTAAACCCAAGTCGTACTGATGTAAACTATTAACCAAAGACTATTGACTACAGACCTAGAGTGCATTTTTAATTAGATGCTTTACTTCCTCTAGAGAGCGGGTATTTTTTTGGTCGGTGAGCACAAACACCGAGCTAGGCTCTAACTTAGTATAGACCCACCGTCGTGAGGTTTTATTTAATATTTTGTTTGTTCAAATTTATAAGGTATATTTTTTTTACGCATAGACTAAGAAGATATTAAAAATAACTATATTATCTTTAATTATTGTCACTAAACACTATAATTAATGTATGCACGTAGAGAATATAAAATAAAAATGAATATTTATTAGGAGTATAAAAAGAAACATCACAATAATTTTCTATTATAATATAGAATAAATATTATATTTATGAATAAGATCTTTAGAAAAACAAATCTTATAGAGTTGGACGGAGGGAGCAGTGTCCTTGCCGTCCAACGAGGGATTCCAAACGCTGTCAGCTGGTGCCTTTAAAGTCCATCAAGGCGTGGCGTTGCACGGACCCGACTTGAATCACAAACGGCGAGCGTGCATTACTCCTATTTATCTGCGTGGGCAATGGTGCAACGGACGGCCCGGTCGGCACGCAGCCTGCTCGCTTGGACAAAGCTTGTAATCCCTCTCATTTTCTGGTCCAAAATTCAAACCAACCGCCGGTACACCGAGCAATCAATCACCGTGCCGTTGATCCGTTGCAGAACGAGGTCAAGGACCAAGCATGCCCACGGTTCAAAATTTCGGTTTAGAGTAGAATCTCGTCACTCACCGAAATTCGATTTTTCGCTGAGATCTCTTTATTTCAGAAGAAATCCGAATAAAATTCAAAAAGCAAAATTTGAATCCGGTTTTTTTAATCGAAATTTCCGAGATTTCGGTTGATTTAGATGAAATTTCGTCTAAACTTTCGAAATATCGACGAAATTTTCCGGTACTATCAAACTTTCAAGTTTTAGGGTTTTTTTAACTTCGTAGAAATTATGATCTACCGACTGTCCCACATGAGAAATAACGTGAAGAACCCAATCCGATAAATTACGGTCAACTTTTATACAAATCTCGGTCAATTTTACCGAGATTTCGGTCAAATTCACTAAAATCTCGGCGAGAAATTAATGCACTGTAGCACTTTAATTTTTTTAGGTTTTTTTTTATTTTGCCGAGATTATGAAACTCGGAGAGGCCCGAATCCGAAATTTCACCGAAATCTCACCGAGATTTTGAACCCTGAGCATGTCTAGCTCATACATCTTTTTGTTAGAAAGAGGTGCAGCTGTTTATCACAAATTACTCGTATATATTTTCAAATGGATTTGTTTTACCGTCCGTGAAGGTGTCAAAAAATATACACTAAGAAACCGGGAGAGGTACACGAGTTTAAATGTAACTAGTTATATGCCCGTGCGTTGCTACGAAAAACAAAATTGATAACGAAAAATAAAGATAAAAAAAATAAAAAATACTATTTGATAAGATCAAACATCTATCTTTGACGCTTCGTTTCTTGCAAAAATTGGCTAATTAAAGCAACGCTTCGTTTCTTGTGTAGGGCAATTAAGCAGAGCAATTAAGTAGGACAATTAAGCAGAGCAATTAATGTGACGTGGGAAGAAACTCTCACTTTATATAGTAGAGATTTGGTGGCACCTTTCAAAAATAGTAAGAACTCTAATTTTAAAAACATAGCAAACGAGACGTCGCAAAATCAAATCTACACCGTTTAGAAAGACCACGAATAAACCCACATGACTAACAAGTAACAAGCAATTAGTGAGCTAGTGGGACTCAAATATAATGGGTTGAATTCAAAGGCTATGCATATGCATGCATGTGTCGTTTCTTCTTCCATTCAGGTCTATACTACATTTGGTACCCGTATGAAAGCAAAGTTCGATAGACGGTCAATGTAGTGGTAAAAACTTGTGAGAGCCTGTAAATGTAGAGGAAGGTGATAGATGACCAATTGACCGGTGAGGTCAGTCACCCAGCCGAGCGGCGGCAAATTTCGTCCCCTGCGGACGACGCCATCATTTTTCTAGCTTAGTAGCAATTTTTTCAACAAATCTGACTTCATGCGAATGTAATTATAAAAATACCTTATTCTCTATTGCGGAAGAACATAATGATAACACATATCACATCGCGTGGTCCCACATCGCGGCAAGAGCTACCGCAGCAAGTTAAACAAGTAGCTCCCATTGCGCCATGGGACCACAGGAGCTGACACGAGTCACCTCTAGATTTTTCTACGGTTAGAAATAAGACTATTTTTGTAATTACATTTGTATAAGATCATATTTGCTAGAAGTATCACACACGTGATTAGAAAAGTTTTCATTTCCCTGCAGGCTGCTGCTTGCCGCGGTGAGTGACCGCCCGCAGTTAGCACGTCGTAAGACGTAACTGAGAAGAAGAACCCCGGCGGTCGAGTCAAACGGGGCGTTTGGGCCGCCAGCCTCGCCTCACTGCTTCTCCCCTTCAAATACCACAAGACGCTCGCCTCCTCCTCCCTGTCTCGCCTCTCTCCCTCTCTCGTCAGACGTCGCCGCCGTCTCAAGATTCAAGAAGCGCCCGCAAGAAGCGAGCCGCGCGCCCGCCATGTCTTCGTCGCCGCCGACGAGCTCGTTCACCAGCCCGAAAGCGTCGTCGTCGATGAGCGCGCCGTCGCAGCTGGTCATCAGCAACGGCGTCCTGCTCGCCGCCGTCATCTTCCTCTTCATGGTCGTCGTCTTCGTCTTCCTCCTCTACCTCTACGCCAAGCGCTACCTCGGCGCTAATCCGCTCCTCGCGCCGTCCACACCCTCCTCGCGCTTCCTCTTCGTTGCTGCCTCCCCGTTCCCGCGGCGCGGGCTCCCGGCCTCCGTTCTCCAGTCTCTTCCCGTCACGGTCTACGGCGGCAGCGGCTCGCCCGACGCCAAGGGCGAGGTGGTCGAGTGTGCTGTGTGCCTCTCGGAGGTGGCCGACGGCGAGAAGGTGCGGATGCTGCCCAAGTGCGGCCACGGGTTCCACGTGGAGTGCATCGACATGTGGTTCCACTCGCACGACACCTGCCCGCTCTGCCGCACGCCTGTCGGCCCAGACGCCGGCGAGCTCACCGCGGAAGGGCTGCCGCGCGTACCGCGCGAGGAGCCCGCCATGGAGTTCCCCATGTTCCCGACCAACGTCCTCTTCTGGGGCACCCACGACGACGTCGCCAACGCCGGCCTCGCAATGCCGCCGCGGCCGGCACCTCCCATGGCCGCCGCCTCGACGAGCTCCTCGGGTTCCGGGCGCAGGAAGGAGAATCTGGTGATCGACATCCCGATGCGGCCAGTGGCGATGGAAGCGGTGGTGACGTCTTCGTCTCCGGCGACGCCGCTGCCGGCGAGCAGGATGCCGGGAGGTGCCGACGACATGAGGTCGCCGGTGTCCGCTGGGCTGCGGTCGCTGCGGCGACTCCTTAGCAGGGGCAAGCAGGCCGTCGTGGGGACATCCTTCAGCCCGCGTGGCGGCGACATCGAGCAGGGGTTCGCCGGAGCAGATCCTGCGCGGCCGCCGAAGACGCCAAAGACGCCTCCGCCGACGAACTGATTCAGATTCCATAGCTCCGAGATGCATTGGCTCGCCTCGCCGATCACTGGAGTGTATACATGTGTTCATTCGTTCTTTCCTTTTCTTTTCTGATCCCTTTTTTTCTTCTTCATATTCCAAAACTGTAAAATTTATCAAGAAAAACACTTTGGTGTTAATTGGTTCTGGTATTGGGGGATAAATGATGAATTTGTTCATACGCTCATGATATTGTTCTCACCTTTCCTTCATGTGATATTATTTTAATTTACTGTGAGGTGGTATATGTGTTTCAGTTAAACTCCGCTTCTCCGTCGCATCATCTTTGCAAGCGGCAAATAAAAGTCACTGGTGTCACCGACTCACTGTCCACGGGGTGAAACTCGCTCGGGGTGTATAGGTATCATCCGGATGTTTTTGTCCTAGAAAATATCCAAATTTTGGACCGTATGATCAAAACACACATTCATAGGATCAACCCACCTCGAATTCAAGGGAGCGTGCATCGATTTAAAAAAAAATCCAATGACCAGAAATTTAGATGATGGTTGCTAAAGAAAACATCCGGATGAAACTTATCATAACCCAACTCGCAAAGCGATTCTTCAACACATCAGCAACAGAGAAAGGAGGCACCAAATGCTTTTGTGCCTAACAAAGACCTGATCTTTGGGTACTTCAACTGCAGATTGACCAGGATATGAAGTGTGTCAGAGACAATCTCCGTGCTTTTTAGGCAAAGAGTTGGTTTCTGCCGATGAAAACCTCTCTCTGTAGGCCCCAACACCCCAACCTAGCTGTCTGAAAAAAAAACGAAGGAATTGACGCTGTAGCTGCATCACCAGTTTCAGTAGCTTCAAGCAGAGTATCACCACGTCTCGTCGCAGTATCAGACACTCAGTTGCTTTAAGCACACCTGTCTCGTCACTTCCCAACCAAGTTAGTTAGTTACCATACCACCGTAGGGTATACAAACGTTGGCTCCCAATATCCAACCCGATGGGATCTGAAGTTTCTTTCCGTGAAGCAATTCCTGTGCTCGTTTCAGAAATGCTACGAGCGATGGCTTTGCCGGTCAAACACGGCGGCACGATCACCGTGAGTTGACACAAGGAACGCAACGCAGAATTCGTATTCGTATTGTTTAAGCTCCCCTTTCTTTTTTTGAGACAAGTTGCAGCTGACCACGACTCCATGAATGCACAAATGCATTACTGCTCTGCATGCCTCTGTGCGAGCAACGGGCAGTGAGCCAATCGCATGTGATACGTCATATGGGTGTGTTTGGTTGCTTGTATGGTGTCTGAATCGCATGAGTGGATGTGACTGTATCTGTTAGACATATGTTAGGTTTCCTATTCATCCTGGCCAGGTGGATGCAATTGCACCCACTCATACAGGATGGAGAAAACACAGAAATTAGACTTCTCTCTAATGCAGGCCCGTGATATGCACAAACAAGCAACCAAACAACTTAACTTGCATCCAGTCAGTCAGACCAAGGCTAGCATAAATAGCTCATACGAAACAAGCTAGGATGATGCAGTTAACTATACATACGAATGCGCATATATGTATACGTCGTACTTAGTACACGCATAGTTAATTAATTTCATTGCGCCCGCGCGATTAAGTCGTGCCCTCTGATCGCTCGCACGATTGGGGATGTTATTACTGGTGTGGCTGGCGCGAGTGCTAATGGGAAGTTTCTTGGATGTGCATGCAAGTCGTCATCGGCTGGAACAAGTCAGAACCCGTTGAATTCTGAACAGGGGCAAGGGAAGGCTGTTAGGTCGGGTATCACTTCCTTGCCTTCTTGTCATGCTTATCTACGCGGTCCTTTTCATTTTTTTTTTCTGGGCGAATCATATACGTGTACATGAGTAGTTAGTAGCTGAATCCCTGTGAATCGTCTAGTGCTACCTCCAAGACCTATCTTTAATATTTCGACGCAGGTTGACACGATCCATCGGCCTAATTGATATGCTTAATTTTTTTTTGGGTGAAGATCCAAGGATCCGAAGGAGCAGTTTCGAGTCGCCCGCACGAAAACGTGTAGGAATCGAGACATGACATCACGTCAGATGCCAGGGGCTTCTCCGATGTAGCCATCGAGATCGTCACTAGCGTAGAACTCTTCCTTTGAATCAACAGAGTAAGCAAAGGTGAGTACAAAAGTACTCCGCAAGTTACGCAGGAGATGCATTTTTAATGTAAGGATAACAAAGGATGGCATAATACGGTTAGTTTGAGCAATAAGCAACATTTCAAATACAATAAAAAATTTCGAAGGCAAAGATGAATAATAAACTGAGTTTTAAACCAAATTTTCAATACGGGATGAAACCCGGAGATTAATCCCAAAGTCTCTTCCAAATGGAACCCCTTCCCATCTATAAATCATCTTTTTGTGTGTAAGAACGAGGATGAGCCTAGAGGGGGTGAATAGTTTTTTTTTCAAAAATTCTGTCGACGATTGGAGAACGGGCTCCCGTCGAGCTTACTTGTTGAATGGGGGATCAACAGAGCCCCGTCGTGCGGACCAAGGAGGTCGTTCGAGCGATGCCGAGGTCGGGAGGAGAAAAGGGGGGACTCGGTGTTTATCCTGGTTCGGGCCTCCCTCTGCCGGGATAACAGCCCTACTCCAGTGTATTGTGTTCTATCTCTTCGTCTCCCTCCCTGTTACAGATCTTCAGGGGGGTTTAAATAATACGACTATAGGTACAAAGAAAGCAACTACCTCCTGAGATCACGCTACGTATCCATATCCGTGACCCGCCATCCTTGATTTGTGTGCTGTTTGAATTTCGGGTATGATCTTCCTTGATCTTCGGCTGATTGGTTGTCTCCTTCCTTCCTCGTAGCGTTCGCCGGGCCCTCCGACCAAACACCTGAGTAGGTCGTGGCCTCTACGAGCATGCTTGCTCGTGGGGGGGTGTGTTTGGTACTCCTGCGAGTAAAGGTGCGGACGCGTATGCTCGGAGGAGAAGGAGGGATGCTCGTTTCATTCTCCCGAGCATCTTCTTTTAGTATTGCCTGGTCGGTGGGGGTACCGTGGACTTTTGCCAGATAACCAATCCCCGACAGCTAGCCCCCGAGGTTCAAGCGGGGAACCCTCGGGCTTCCCCTTGAGCCTAAGAAGACTTGAGGGGGGATTGAATTTCTTTTGGTCGTGGCTCACGACCACTTTACGTCGGGAGACGAACTTCTTTACCCGCCGCGTGCTTGCTCCGCGTGGGCGCGTCGTTTGGTTGTTCTGCGGTTCCTTCTCTGAGAAGCCTCCCTGCAACGTACGGTAGTTTCTCGGAAAGCGCGCTTTCTTCGGCCAGGTGTCGCTACGTGATAGGCGGCGATTTTTAACCTGTCCCTTCGCTGTCTCTTTAACCCTTTCTATCGGGAGAGGTCGGAGTCACACTGTGTCTCTTTGCTCGTCTTCGGCCAAAAAATCTTCCAAGAGCCCTAGCGCCCAAGAACCCTCTTCGCTCCCCTTCCTTCTTTGGTCATGGCGCGTTTCAAGGTTAGCCAGATGACCCGAAGGAGGCTCCAGGTGCTCACGGACGAGGGGTACGTCGACCCAGGCTCGGGTCGAGTGCCTGGGAGCGATGCGGCGCCGGCCGCGGAGACGGAGATCGCCTCCTGCGAGTTGTACGCCAATCAGCGGGCTTCGCCTGCCGAGCGACTTCCTCGCCTCCGTGCTTGCCTTCTGCGGGTGCGAGATCTCTCATCTCCACCCCAACTCTATCCTTTCTCTCGCAATCTTCTCCCATCTTTGCGAGGCTTTCGTGGGTGTAGTGCCCACGGCTAGCCTCTTCTTTCACTTTTATTCCCCCTTCCGCACCGGCCGGGATGGCTCCGCCGGTTGCGTTTACCTTCGCCTCCGGCCCAACCGACCATACGAGTACCCCCTCGTTGCTCTGAAGGACTCGGTGTCGGGTTGGGCCGACCTCTGGTTCTACCAGAAGAAGGCGGAGGGGTCCCAGTTGGTCTATACTGGGGAGGACGCTCCGCCTACTGAGACGGCACGCCCGCCCGTGCAACCTGAGGAACAGCGGGTGCTCAGGACGATTGGTGAGCTTGCCCAGATGGGGCTCACTGGTCGGGATATCGCCCGGGGCTTTACCTTCAACCGGGTGTCCCCCCTGAGGCGCCGCGAGCACCCCTTCTTCGAGGTGACCGGGTGGCATGACTTCACCTGTGAGGACAACGCAGGTATGTTCCTGGACCTTTTTCTCGTGCATCGTTGCTTTCTGGTGATCGGTGCTATATATTTTTTGTTTTAATCTCCGGCCGTGACGCAGCTCCGAGGACGGACTGGGTTGACGAGAGGGTCGCCGAGATGTTTGGTGCCCCGAAGGAGAAGGAGCTGACGCCCAATCGTCAGATCCCCAAGAACATTTTTGACCGTGGTGACGCGGTAAGTACATCTTCCCGCCTGCTCGAGGGCATGTTTCCCGAGCTTATTTCTCCCTATTTCGCTTTGCAGGAGAAGGTCGCCCTTGACTCGCTGTCGAGCGCCAGAAGCGCCGCCAAGAGCGCACTCGCCAGGGATTCCCGCAAGAGGTCGACGGGGCGAGGCCGCCAAGCATCCGCCTCGCCTCCCCGCGCCAAGCAGTCGAAACGCCGAGCTTCGACCAGGACCCCCACGCCGCACCTTGAGTACGCCGACCGCCAGGAGGTAAGCGAACTTCGAATCTGGTATGATGACTTCAAACGGAGGAGGCCGGAGCTGATGGGCCGACTGGAACAGCTCGCCGAGCAGGCGAGGAAGGCCGAGGAGGAGGCCGGGTCCCCCCGACCAAGGAGCGGCTGGAGAGGCAGATCAAGGCCCTCCAGGACCAGCTTACTCGGGTGGTCGATGACCCCGAGGAGGAGGAAGAAGAGGAGGCCACCTATGCTCTGGTCAGAAGGAGCAGGAGGTCGACCTCTCAAACAACCCCGGCGCTGGAAGAGGTCGACAAGGACGACGTCGACCCGGCGATGGCACGTGCCAGCGACGCCGCGGAGGAGCACGTCGTGGTCGTGACCGAGGCCTACGAGGCCGCCGCGGGCAGGTCGCCCGTGGCCCAAAGCGAGGAGGCCGAGGAGGATGGCGCTGCTTGCCGGGCAGAAGGTAAGCTCCTGCTTCATCCTCTTGTTCTGTTCTTGTCTTGCGATTTTCTTCGGGCTAACCCCACCCTGTTTGGCGTGGGCGTGATAGCTCGGATGTTGCTTTTGGACTTCCGTCAGATGGCTGAGGAGATTATCGACTCTGCAGTTGACGCCGAGCTCGACCGCGTCGTCGACCAAGTGATGGCCGAGATGGGGGAGGAGTCGGTGCCAGCTGCGGCCTCAATGGAGTCCGAGCTTCCCTCGGCGGGGCCCGAGCTTCCTTCAGCGGACGTGGGACCTATTCCAGCCGCGGAGGAGCAAGAGCCGCAGAGGGCTGAGGACCAAGAAGCCTTGGCCTTGGTCCCTTGCGAAGGGGTAAGCGTAAGCGAGCCCCAAGCGACGGGCTCCGATGGTCAAGGGGTGGTGGTTTTTGACCCACCGCCCTTGGCCGCGAGCCAAGAGGAGGAGCCGCCGCCGCCACCACCTCCAAGCTGGACCAAGGGAGATGCGGTCGTGATCGATCGACCACTTCACCGCGAAGTGATCGCCGAGCCCGACCACCGCCTCCGTCATGGGCCACGAAGAGGAGGTGGTCGTTGATGACCAGCTGCCCCCAGCCGCGGACCACGGGCCGAAGGTGGTCGTCCTCGACCAATCGCCTCCGGGCGTGGAGCTCTCATTGCTTCCGGTCGCGGAAGTGCAAGGGGCGGAAGCGGCAGTCGGCGTCCAGCCCCCGAGCGCAGCGGCCGGGCAAGAGGAAGGCGGCCATGAGCCGCCTGTTGACGCAGAAGACCAGCCTCAGGGCGTCCTGGGGTTGGTCGAAGGAGGAAACGTCGTTGCCCTCCTAGGAGCATCAGGTGCCCAGGAGGGGCAAGATCCTGACGTGCCAGCTCGGGATCAGGATGGCCCTGCGTGGGTTAATCCCTTTTTCCGAGCTGGCGCTACCGACCGCCAGCGGCTTCAAGACAAGCTGGTCAGCCGGGCTCTTCTGGTAAGCGCTTCGCTTCTAACTTTTTACATGAGGCGAGCAATCTTCAAGGGGTTCTTCTTGACCTTCCTTCCCTTTTCTTCTTTTTTTCTCCAAGTTTGCTGCGAAGGCTATGGAGGACATCGATGCCTCCGCCGTTCCAGCAGAGGAGTTCTGGGCGTACCATCGCGAGCAAGACACCAAGATCGCCGATCTCGAGCGTCGGGTCTCCGAGGTGCGCGAGACCGACCTGAAGGAGCTGGAGTTGGCGAAGAGTCTCATCGCCGGACTTCGGGACCAGCTCTTTGAGAGCGAGACGGCGAAGAACACTTCGGAACAGAAGTGTGCCGTCCTCGAAGAGGAGCTGGGGAAGTTGCGGCAGGAGGTCCCGACTGCGCGCCGACCTCCAATGAGCTCGGGGCGCGAAGAGTCCCAGCTCAAGGAGGTGCAACGCCTTCGGGACAGCCTGGTGAAGGTCGTCTTTGCTCGTGAAAGTTTTGGACCTGGAGGCAGAGGTCGACTCCCTTAAGGAGGAGTTTGCTGCCCTTCAGGCCGAGCGTAGGACTTAGCTCTTCTTTTATTTTTAGCTCGTGTAACTCATGTAAAAAAGAAAACAACCTTTTGGGTTAAATGAGCAAACTCGCCGGTGTTTGGGTCCTTGCCTGTTTTTCTCAAGTTCGTCTCCAATATATGCTTACATGATCTTAGTTCCTGAAAGTCCCTGCATAAGAGCACATAACACATATACGAGCAAAGAATCCTTGGAAGGAAGGACGAAACGTTCTTATCGTACAGAGCCCCCGCCATGGACAAAGGTCGTGGCCTCACTGTTGCGAGCACGAGCTTATTCATGGGGAAGTTAAGGGATGCTTTGGTCGTAACGATTTTTGGAGGTTTTAAACAGGTCGGTTGTGTCGAGAGAAGTACGAGCACAGAGTAGACGAGCTTTAAACCAACAATATGTAGAGCCGCCATACCCGAGTGGTCACTGAACCGGGCTTAGAGTGGATGCTCGCGCCCGACCATGCATACAGTGAAGAGCTACTGTGGAAAGTGGACGATTGGGCGAGCATCCGGCCGGGGGCCAAGGGGAATGGTGCACACATACTTGTCGGATAAGCTCGCCTGTGGTGTTCGTTGACGACGATGCTCGTTCGAAAAAGGCGAGGACAAAACACGAGAGGGAAGGGAAATGTTTTATAGGAAAAACGCAAGAGGTGCGAGACAGGGGTACGCGCCTAAACGTAGAACTTACGTAGTTGATCGATGTTCCAGGTGCTGGTGAGCTCCCGACCATCTGGCATCGCGAGGCGAACAGCCCCCGGGCGTGCTGTAGACACGACCGTGTAGGGTCCCTCCCACCTTGGGGTCAGCTTGTTGGCTTTCGACAGGTCTTGAACTCTTCGTAAGACCATGTCGCCGACTTGTAGGACCCTAGGTCGGACTGTCTTGGCTGCGTGCTCACGAAGAGCACAGTAGGTAAACCGCAGACCGAGCAACGCCCGTTCGCGTGTTGCTTCGACGAGGTCCAGTCGACGAGGCGCTCAACCTCTTGATCGATGGAATCGATCGCTTGCACCCTTGGGGAACTCAAAGACGATTTCGGCAGCAGAATGGCCTCCGCACCGTAGACGAGTTGGAAAGGCGTCGCCTGCGTGGCTCGACTTGTCGTGGGTGCGATGCACCAAAGAACGGCGGGAAGCTCATCCACCCACTGCTGCTTGTGCTGGTTGAGGGTCTTGAAGACTCTCTCTTTTATACCCTGGACTAGCTGCCCATTTGCTCGTTCGGCTGCTCCGTTGCTCTGTGGATGCGCCACAGAGGCGAAGGCACCTTGGTCCCGACCTCCTCGCATAACTTTGGAATAGTTCCTTTGGTGAATCGGGTCCCATTGTGCGTGATGAGACGGCTGGGTATCCCGAACCGAGTTATCACATTGCTACGGAGGAACCTCTTGGCCGCTTGGGCCGAGATGGTTGAGACGGGCTCGGCCTCTATCCACTTAGTGAAAGTGTCGATGGCCACGAGCAAGTACTTGCAGCCTTCGACCTCGGGAAAGGGTCCAAGGACATCGAGTCCCAGTGTCGAGAACGGCCACGAGAGCGGTATGGTTTGCAGGGCATATCTTTGGTTGACGGGCTTTTCGAGCATGAAACGGCATGCTCGGCAGTCATTACGACCGACCGCAAGGCCCGCCAAGGCCGTGGGCCAGTAGTATCCTAATCGGAAGGCCTTGCTCACGAGCGTTCTGAAAGACGAGTGAGCTCCGCACATTCCTTCATGGATGTCACGAAGAAGGTACTGGTCTTCCTCCTGAGAGACGCATCTGGAAAGGATTCCTAATGCGCCTTTCCGGTATAGGTCGCCTTCGATCAGTCTGTACTGAGAAGATCGCCTTGTTAGCCGGGAACGCTCGGCTTCTTCCTCGGGCAATGTCCCATGCGCAAGGTATTGGATGAATGGCGTCATCCAATTTGCACTTTGCTCGAGGAAGGAGACCCTACCACCGGTCTCTGGTGCCTCCTCTTCAGAGGGAATGGAGGGCTTATGTGGGTGCTCGACAAGCACCCCCGCCGGAGCGGTGGTTTGAGAGGAACCGACCTTAGACATTTGGTCGGCCAGGGAATTATCCTTCCTGGGGATGTAGATTACCCACGGACGGCGCCAGCTGTCGACGATTGGAGAACAGGCTCCCGTCGAGCTTACTTGTTGAATGGGGGATCAACAGAGCCCCGTCGTGCGGACCAAGGAGGTCGTTCGAGCGATGCCGAGGTCGGGAGGAGAAAAGGGGGGACTCGGTGTTTATCCTGGTTCGCGACCAACTGTGAATCGCCCTTCACAGTGAGACGTTGGACTCCTAGCGATTTACATGCCTGAAGTCCGGCCAAAAGGCCTTCGTACTCCGCCGCGTTGTTGGTCGCGGCGAAATGTAGTTGGATGGCGTACTGAAGTTGCTCTCCATCCGAGGAGACCAAGACGACGCCAGCCCCCGAGCGCTCGTATGCTCGGGATCCATCAAAATACAAGGTACAGGAGTTTTCCCTTGAATCATTGGTTCCGCTGGCTGGTGGTGCCGGAGCCGACCATTCTGCCACGAAATCAGCCAAGACTTGTGATTTTATCGCCGTGCGGGCTGAGAACACCAGCTCGAACTCGGCGAGCTCCATTGCCCACTTGGCTATGCAACCACTGGCGTCCTGATTTTTCAGGATTTCCCTGAGTGGGAAGCCGGTTGGCACCACGATCTTGTGCGCTTGAAAGTATTGGCGCAACTTCCTGGAGGCCATCAGCAATGAGTACAGTAGTTTCTGGACCTCGGGGTAACGCTCCTTTGGTCCATGAAGTACTTCGCTGACGTAATAGATAGGTCGCTGGGTACCATCTCTCTCATCGCTAACACCGCTTACCGCTATGGGTTGCCGCCAGTATAGTAGCAATTCTTCCCACGCCTGGTGTGACGAGGGCAGGCGGCTTGGAGATGTACTGTTTTAGCTCTTTGAACGAGCGATCAGCTTCCTCCGTCCATGTGAAGCCGTCATGCTTATGAGGGCTTTAAAGAAAGGTAGCCCTCGCTCCCCGGTAGGAGATAAATCGGCTTAAGGCGGCCATTCTTCCTGGTCGAGCCTCAGATTTCCTTCACGCATGTGGGCGACCTCATGTTCTCAATGGCTTCGATTTTCTCGGGTTTGCCCTAACGCCATGTGGCCCGACCATGTAGCCGAGCACCTTGCCAAATTTTAACGCCGAACACGCATTTTTCCTGGATTTAGCTTTATTCGATGCTTATTGAGGTTACATAAAGTTTCTTCCAAGTCAAAGAACGTGACCGAAGTACTCTTGCTTTTGACAACTATGTCGTCGACATAAACCTCCAAATTTCGACCTACTTGGTCTGCGGAAAGTTTTCGCATGAGGCGCCAAAGGTTGCTCCCGCATTTCTCGCACCGAAAGACATGGTCGTATAGCGTAAGGTACCGAACGGGGTGATGAAGGAAGTCTTTTCCTCGCTCTCCGCGTGATAGGTCGATCTCGATGATAGCCGAATAGGCGTCTAGGAAGCTCATGGTTCGTGACTCGCCGTCGCGTCCACCAATTGGTCTATGCGAGGCAACGGATAGTTGTCTTTTGGGCATGCCGCGTTCAAACCGTGTGATCGACGCATTACGCGCCACTTGCCTCCTTTTTTCCTCGACTTAATCGATTGGCTAGCCACTCGGAGTGCTCGACCTCTCCGATGAAGCCACTTTTAGGAGTTTGTCGAGTTCCTCCTGATGATTGCCTGCTTTTCCGGGAAAAGCGTCTAAGTTTCGTCTCACCGGTTTTTCGTCAGTCGAATTGCTAGCTTTGTGCTCGATCACCTCCCTTGGGACCCCGGGCATGTGGGGTGGTTCCCAAGCGAACACATCCGACCATGCCCCGCGGAAGGTGATGTGCTCGAGTTACTATTTGGGATATAAGGAAGATACCAAATGAACGATTTGGCCGTTCCGACTCGCTGAGCGGAACAGCCTTTGGTCTCTCCTCCAGCCGAGGGCAAGTTTAGGCCAGGAATGCTTCGGCTCTTGGTCAGGACCGCGAGTGGGTAACTGACCGACCATATCAAACGCTCTTTCGTCGCAATTGAGTGCGGACTTGTGGTTCCCTTTGATGGTTATAACTCCGTTTGGTCCGGGAATCTTCAGGCAATCGACACGCATGATGCGAGGCGGCCATGAACTTGGCCAAGGCCGCCTGCCGAGGATGGCGTTGTAGGTCGACTCAAGTCTACCACCTCGAAGGTGATTAGCTCCGCTCGAAGTTACTTGGGCCGCCGAAAGTCACGGGCGGGACGACCTGCCCCAGAGGTTTGATCGAGGTGCCCGGACTATCCCGAAGAAGGGCACGGCTACACTCTTGATTTTGGAACGAGGAATCGTGCATCTCGCCCAAAACCTTGGCTGAAATAAGGTCCAAAGAGCTTCCGAGTCTATGAGGACCCGACCGACAAGCGGTATTGCTGCTGGTGGGGTTCACGACCATCGGAAGCCTTTGTGGTTTGGTCATCTCAAGGGGACAATCGTCCTTGGAGAAGGTGAGGGACATCTCGGACCATTTAATTTCTGCCAGACCGAGGCTTACCTCAGGTAACATGGTGCACTTCCTTGCGGCGTCCTTTAAGTCCGGTGGGACTTGTAGGCGAGGAGCCCCAAGATGACAGCTATGTGATTCTCGTGGTTCTTGGTATTTCATGTCATCCTCACTTTCCTCGGCGGGCTGTTTACCTTTGCCATTTTCACCTGCTCTGAAAGCGTCGGCATGGGACCCCCGCCAGAAATCGCTTCCAGCGGTAGGCCCACGCTCGGCAATTCCGTGAGGTCGTGCCCGTGCGCTGGTGAAGCCGGATAGTAGAGGTCGCCTGCTGGTCTCGCTTGGTCGCCTTGTTCTCGAGGCCTCGTGTGGTTGTCCTCTTCCCCGAAGCGTTAAACCCCAAAGATCCTGCAATGGGTTGCTGGCCGTTGTTGTTCCACCGCGGCAACCATGGTGGCGAGGGTTGCTTTTTCTTCTTCTTCTTGATCTTCTTGTCCACAATTCGAGCCCTTTTGCTGGCCGAGGTCTCTGTGCCAGCCGAGGCGGCAGCTTTCCTTCATCCAAAGATTTTCTTCCATTGGACGGCTTCATCTGCGTTGGCGTATCGATCAGCCATTCGGAAGAGCTCGTTCGCCGTTAGATCCGGGTGGATCTCCAGGTCCTGCGTGAAGCGCACGTCCCGTACCCCGAACTTGAAAGCTCGGACGACGGCCTCGTCCAATATGTTCGGTATCGAGTTTCGGACCTGGATGAACCTCTGGACGAACTGTCGCAGGGTTTCCCCGTCCGTCTGTATCAAGCGCTCCAGGTCGCGCTCCTTTCCCGGGCGGATGTAACAGCTCTGGAAATTTGCTCGAAGCGCGGCGCTGAGCTGCCCCCAGGATCGTATGAATCCTTCCTTCTGATTGAAGAGCCACGTACGAGCGGCTCCGTCCAGAACCGTCGGCAGATAATTCGCCATCACCCCCTCATCGCCTCCGGCGGCGAGGATGGCGGTAGTATATATTGAGAGAAATTCGTCCGGGTTCTGGGTCCCGTTGAATCTTTCGATGTGGCTGGGCTTGAATCTGTTTGGCCATGCGACATTCCAGAGGGAGCTCGTGAAGGCCTGGCAACCGAAGCTCGGGGTTTCGCAGTGAAACCCTCGGTCGTAGCGGCCTCCACGCGGGTCTTCCACCCAACGCCCCGTGCGCGGGCCGAGTCGAGAGAAGACCTCATGCGACGGTCGTGCCGACAACCGCTTGGTCGTGGAGCGTTCAGAGCGCTCGTAGTCCGGGCGATCATAGGGGTGTCGCTCTGAGGTTGCTATGGAACTGTTCCGGGGCTTTTCCCGGATCAGGTTAGCGGTCTGGGGCGATCTCCGAGCATGGCTCCGAGATTCACCTTTGTGCGAGCGCATGGGGGAGCGTTTGCGATGGTCCCGGGAAACACTCCGGGCATCCTGGTCACGGGAAGGATCCGAGACTTTTAGTTCGGCGGCAAGCCTCTCCAGATCTTCGGCCACGACCTTGCCTACGGCCTCTAGGTCCACTTGCTCGGGGAAACTGCGTAGGTCACGCACGACCGCCGCCAAGGCCTGTAGCCGTTCCGCTTACGTGAATTGGCGGCGGCGAGCTTTGACGGGCGCCCGGCGCGATCGGGAGTTCGGTACGCGAGAGTTCCTTTCATGAAGCGCCTCCTTCGATCAAGCGGCGAATGCTCGCGAGGGTCTTTCCCAAAGACGCCTCCAGGTGGAGTCTGGCCGCCTCGTAGTGGTCGCGCTTGGCAGCGTCTGAGGACCCCTCCCCGGGCTCGGCACGGCTCCCGGCCATGTTGACTTGACGAGAGCGGGATGAAAACGACGGGGACATCATTGTATCCCCTTGAGATGCAGTCTCTCGGTCGAGCTCTAGGTCGTCCGGTATGTCCAGGCCATCGTAGAGCCCGTCGCAGTCATCCTCGGGGTCCCCGAGGGTAATGTCTGGGGAAAGGAGGTCCTATCCTCGCATTCCCGTGTCTGGGGAAGGGCTCCCAGACTCAGTGTGACCGGTAGGATCGGTCACATTGGCCACGCCGTCGCCGGCGTAGTACATGTCGTCATCTTCAACGTGGTCAGAAACACAAAGGTCCCGAGTGTCTCCCGAGTTTGGCATCCTCGAGGATCTTGATCTGCACGGGAATCAAGCTGTCGTCCCCATGGACGGCGCCAACTGTCGACGATTGGAGAACGGGCTCCCGTCGAGCTTACTTGTTGAATGGGGGATCAACAGAGCCCCGTCGTGCGGACCAAGGAGGTCGTTCGAGCGATGCCGAGGTCGGGAGGAGAAAAGGGGGGACTCGGTGTTTATCCTGGTTCGGGCCTCCCTCTGCCGGGATAACAGCCCTACTCCAGTGTATTGTGTTCTATCTCTTCGTCCCCCTCCCTGTTACAGATCTTCAGGGGGGGTTTAAATAATACGACTATAGGTACAAAGAAGGCAACTACCTCCTGGGATCACGCTACGTATCCATATCCGTGACCCGCCGTTCTTGATTCGTGTGCTGTTTGAATTTCGGGTATGATCTTCCTTGATCTTCGGCTGATTGGTTGTCTCCTTCCTTCCTCGTAACGTTCGCCGGGCCCTCCGACCAAACACCTGAGTAGGTCGTGGCCTCTACGAGCATGCTTGCTCGTGGGGGGGGGGTGTTTGGTACTCTTGCGAGTAAAGGTGCGGATGCGTATGCTCGGAGGAGAAGGAGGGATGCTCGTTTCATTCTCCCGAGCATCTTCTTTTAGTATTGCCTGGTCGGTGGGGGTACCGTGTACTTTTGCCAGATAACCAATCCCCGACAAATTCTAACACTAAAAAGGCTTTAAAAGGTCTTAAAGACTAAAAACACAAAGTTTGCAGAAGAGCAAACTAAGTTTTTGACAAAGTAGACCTAAAGTATCTAGGCTCTGCTAGTGCAAAGACAAAAACAGAACAACAGGGACAGACAAGCAAATAAAGAAGAATGGCAAAGTAACTACAAAGAGAAAGCAAGCAGGAGACAATGATTTTTCACCGAGGTTGAGAGAAATTCTCCTACGTCCCTGTTAGAGCACTTCACCAGAAGTGTTGCTCCACCAACAGCTATTCTCAATGGCTTTTGTATCCACTAAGGTGACTCTTTCACCATTTCGATGAAGTTAGTCCCAAACCTCTCACAATATGTCGTGACCTTCCACAATCTCTTTTAAACAGGTTGCACCAAATCACTACAAAGCCGTCTAGGAATTCAAAGTTCTAAGAGTAATAAACTATCCACAAGCTAAAACTCTTGGTTCACTAGCATAACACCTAGACTAAGCTTAGAGCAAGATCACTTTTGAAAATTTGATTAACAATGAAATTTAGTCTCTTTGAAGGCTTTTGAGCTCAAGAATGCTAAAATATCAAAGAGATACAAAAGTTATATTTTTGGTATGCCCTGGTACGGTTTATATAGTGTGCAAAAGGAATATAGCCGTTACTGGCAAAATACTAGCCATTTGACAATATCAGATTGACAAGATGTGACAAACGATTTCTCCCACGGACTAGCTTTGAGAAGCTTTAAATCAAGTCTAATGCATGCCGGACCGATTTGATCGAAAACTCTATTTGCGCCAGACCGTTTCAGGTTGGTCCGGCGTACACATGCCTTGAACAAAAATCGGTCCGTCGTGAAACCAACCAAAACCACGTTTGAGCTGGACCGAAAAACTTGGCCCAGCGTAGAAGGAAGATTTTCTGGTTTTGGTCCGGGGTGAAACTTAGAATAGACATGAAATTCCAGTAAGTTTCAAGTTTATGCTGGACCGAAAAACTTGGTCCGTTGTGCATTTAGAGAATATGGTCCGGCGTGAATAGCACATGCTCGGTTTGATTTTAAGAAAAATGAACCTTAGCGCCGGACCCAAAATGTCAGTCCGACGTGAACTATGTGCGCTCGGTTGGAAACAGAAGTCAAGTTTTAGCGCCGGACTAAGAACGGATTGGTCCAGCGTGAATGGATTTTTGGCTACACAAGTGAAGGACTTGTTTTTAAGGGGAAATAGAATTAAGTGACCTTTTCTTCAAGTAATCTTAATGATTTTAACCTATGAATCAAGGTACTTACTTGTGCATAATCCCTCTTTATAATACGTCTAAATTAAAACAAACCTAGCTACATGACTTGAATCAACTCCCAAGTTAGAACTAGAAATAAAAATCCTTAGCCTTTAACCTTTGACCTAAATAGCCTCCACTTTACATAAGGTACTTGATCATCATCACCAAAACCCATATAATGCATTATTAATCAGCTGGAGAGCCTAGATGCTTTCACTTTGTGAAATCACTTTTAGAAAACCAAAAGTCTAATCTGCGAAAGGCCACCTCGACTTGCCCATAACCACGGGCGCGGCTAATCGATTAGTTTACAATCTACATATATTGTACAACTTTACCCACAAGACACAATCGTCTCTTTGCGCCAAACACACGCTTCCTTTGGTGTACGGTAGAACAAATCACAAGAGGCCCCTATCAAAATCCATCCATATAGTCATGCCGCTAAGGTTCCACCGCTGGTAGAGTTAAAATCGCACAATCCAGAAGCCCCTTCTTGCGCCGAGTGGCAGCCTCACGCTTCACCACACCTTTCCATCTAATAGTATGTCTGTCCATAGTATGTTTTAATACGGTTAGCCAGGTCTATTCTGTACCAAACTTGTAGCACAATTGTGCTTTACATTCAGCAGCTCACAGATCGGTTCTTAATTGACTAGGCGAGGTTTTCCACAAATCAAGAATCACATGGCGCCACACCCTGACAGCCAGTTCTCGCCTGGTCTAAATCTCATATTTACTTTCTTATGGGAGAATTGGACCGAGTTAGCTGCGATTTTTAAGTTTCGGACTGGGCCGACTAGACTCAGCAAGAATTAGTGAGAATCTGGTTCTAACCTGATTCTGTTTTTATGTAGAGAGCAGCTTCTGAAGTTGTCTATAATCCTCCCACTTTTTTTAAGCAGAAGCTATATCGAACAGGTCTACACGAACTGTGTTGGTGATTTTATATGCAAATACTTAGTATTTTGCATTCAAACTGATATAAAATATAGATAAATGCTTATATAAATTTTTTAGCCTTCAAAGACGGTTTCACAGGAGATTGAAAAAGCCAAAATTTCGATAATTTCGGCCAAAATTTTGATTTTACCATTCTAAAAAATATCGAATTTGAAATTACTGAAATTACATACATGTCCTAATTTTCACGTGAAGACCGTTTTTCGCGGAAAAACGCTTTGAAAAATAGAAAAATACGTTTCGGTTCGGTTTTTACCCAGAAAGGTCCTTTCTTTCGTTTTTTCGCAAAAAAGTTATCTGAAAAATTAAAAAATACGTTCTGGTCCGGTTTTTTTCACAAAAATAGTCCATTCTTATCCTTTTAAGCCCGCCTTTTCAAAAAAAAAAAAAAAAAAAACGCTTCTCACGCCTAATTTTTCGCTATTTTTTTCGATCGCCGTGCGCATGCTATCTAGTAATTTATGATGGACCGAGGTAAGGTAAGTAGCACGTGTAGCGTAGATCGTAACGAAGATTACCCCCAAAAAAACTGGAGCCTACGAGGCAATGCCGCTCGCGCCATGACCCCCGGCGCAACGACTAGCGTGCAGCAACAGCTCTCCGTGCAGTGCGGCGGCACGTCCGTCCTGACGTTGCAGCGCGCGCTGGTAATTGGGCTTTGCGGACACGGGGCCTGCGACTGGGCTGGGTGGGCGCCTTAGTTCTACATGGGCCAAGTAGCGCTCCGCGCGACGCGGTCTCTCTAGGCTTCCTCCCACTTCCGCTTTCTTGTCTGCGTAGTAGGAGTAGTGTCTACTGTCTACTAATTGTGTTCTTGGATCGTCCTTTTTTGCGCCTTATCAGGGATAAGGTATTTAAGGTATCCAGCATAAAATATGTTCTCCATGACTCCACGGTGAGAGGTGAGAGGTCAAGAGTAATTCTCGGATTCCGACAAGGATTTCGCATCCCAAGACAGCATTTGGACCAACGAAATAGAATATGGAAACGCGATCCTACGAAAGCACAACACAATGCCGAGTCGGCCAAAAACGGAGGACTTTTAACATGAGTCCCTGCAAGCCTAAGATTACACAAAGTGGCCCTGAAGAGCTTATGAACCTATTTTATCTTCGACGTAGCAAGGAGGGCGAACACACGCACACATCCTACCGGATATAAGGATCGGAGAAAGCGCACGCAGAGAGAAGGCCACGCGTCCCACCCCCCCTCTCTCCTCTTTTTGCAAAAAAACCCCTCCAGTTCTTGAAATTACGGATAGGTCCTTTGCAATTTTTTGTGAGAGGGAGATTTTTTCCTCGGTTCGCGTTTAGGTCCCTCCTTCGCCGTTTTACATAAAGAACCTCCCGTTAAATACGAATCGTAAACGAGCCCTTTTATAGTTTTTCAAAATAGCGAACAGGTCCAAAATCATAACAAATAGGTCCGTACACTTTTCGCTCGTGTCCTTTCTCCGCTTTTGCCCAAAAAAATGTTTTTGTGATCCGTTTTTCCTCCTGAGCATTGAAAAAATGTTTTCGTTTCTCCGTTTGCGAAAAAATGTTTTTGTGGTCCGCTTTCCTCCGAGCATGGAAAAAATATTTTCGTTGGCCGCTTTTCCTATAAAAAACCGAAAAAGTTTTTGTGGTCCGCTTTTTCCTCCGAGCATGGAAAAAATGTTTTCGTTTCTCCGTTTTGCGGAAAAATATTTTTGTGGTCCGCTTTTTCCTACGAGCATGCAAAAAATGTTTTCGCTTTCTCCATTTTTCCTAAAAACGAAAAAGTTTTGTGGTCCGCTTTTTCCTCCGAGTATGGAAAAATATTTTCGCTTTCTCCGCTTTTCCTAAAAAACAAAAAATGTTTTCGTGGTCCGCTTTTTCCTTCGAGCATGGAAAAATGTTTTCGTTTCTCCGCTTTTACCCGAAAAAAGTTTTTGTAGTCCGTTTTTCCTTCGAGCATGGAAAATTTTTTTAAAGTGTTCTCGTGGTCCGCTTTTTCTACGAAAACATTTTCTCGGTTTTAATGCAAATTTCTAAAAGATTATGTGTTTCAAATGATCGGAGTGTCTAACTTCTCATATGTTATACTAGGAAATTAAAGCGCAAGACGCCGCTGCGGAACGAAAAAAGTTTTGTGGTCCGCTTTTCCTCCGGAGTATGGAAAAAATATTTTCGTTTCTCCGTTTTTCCTAAAAAAACAAAAAATATTTTCGTGGTCCGTTTTTCCTTCGGAGCATGGAAAAAATGTTTTCGTTTCTCCGTTTTACCCGAAAAAAAAGTTTTTGTAGTCCGTTTTTCCTTCGGAGCATGGAAAAAAAATTTTAAAGTGTTCTCGTGGTCCGCTTTTTCTACGAAAATATTTTCTCGGTTTTTTTTGTATTAAAAATATTTTTTTTTCGTTCACGTGCGCGGCGTGCCGCCGCGCTTAATTTCCTAGTTACCACATATAAACACACCATATGGTGGTGCACCCGCCAGAACAATAGAACATGCCTAGCTCGTCAAGCTTGAGGATAAATTAGCTAGCCCGCAGAGGGCACATGGTTTCGTGCTGAGCGCACTTATGTATACGTTCAAGAAAATATTATTTCTACTCTTTTCGAATAACCTAGTTGCTGCTTTTATTTCCAAGTTTTGAATTCAAAACATTTAAAGTACTATATATATTTTATTTAAGTTATAAATAATTCAAGTAACCTCTCCAAAAAGTTTCATAAATTTTTTAATTTTTTTAATTCTACTAAAAATCAAAATGTAGACTCTTTCATTAAGATAGAATCATTAAAAGATTTTTTTTTTCATAAATTGAGAGAGTAGATCATGCCCTAAAATGTTTACAGAAATGTTAGCACTGTCTTAAGATCATCTTCACAAATTTTCATAAAATTCTAAGCAAATTTGTGATATTTAAATGAAGATGAAGATAATCAACTTTTCACGTACAAGTTAACGGTCCACTGACGGGAGTGATAGAAATAGGACTAAAGTTGAGATCCAGTGGCACTAAAAGAACGAGCAATTTTTCAATGGTATTTCAGGAACATAGCAAACTTTTAGTGACAAATAAAGAATTATTTCTTATATATACCTACAAGTAAATAACCAAGATCTGAAACTAGTGGATGGAATAGTACTTTCATGTCTCCACTAATCAAGTGATTCCCCAATGAGCTTTTGAATCTTGTAACGTGCATGCAGTTCCCTAATCAAAATCCACCATTTATAGCATAATTTATTTATATACTCTTTTTACATATGTATTAGCATCCAAAATTGGTGATAGTACGAATTCGGATTCAACGCTGAGAAGACCAAGTTCGTGTAGAAAGCCGATACGGTTTCGGATTCACAAAAGCAGATGCGGTATCGGATTGAAGAATTACGATTATTTAGCATGGAGTGTGTTAAAAAGGAAACCAAGAACGATACGGGTAAGATCATAGATTGAGGTGGACACGACCGCGCCCAGGATAGCAAGAGGAGGTCGAGGCTGATATGAGTGGCTAGAGAGACCGAGACGAACATGATTAGATCAAAGGTTATAAAAGAGGACGATGGGCTACGTTGAAAAGGAGATCAATCTTCAACACAACAAGCCAATACTTTTATTTCTTATTTCCTCTGCATAGGAGTAGATTCTTAGCTTTGTAATCTTCCCTCTGTATTGATCAATAAAGTTGTGCATCGCTGATTGTTGGTCATTGTTGTTTTACACCAAACCAGGTTTTGTTTTTCTCCGATATTACTGCGTATCGCCTTTTTCGGGACGAACAGTCTCTACCCCTCTAATCGACTCCATCAGGTTGATTAGATCTACCTTTTACAACGATCTGCGTCGGCTTGCATCGATTGATCAGATCCACTTATCATCAAGGATATAGATTGGTTTCTTAGCCGATTTATTGATGAATCCCCTTCTTGTCGATTGCAGGATCAAATCGGCTGGCACGCCCATAACCCAAGATCAGAACCCGGCGTCCGCGTGTGCTGGGAGCAGTAAACCATTCATCAAGTTTTTTGCACCAACACACTTTTGGCACACCCAGTAGGACTGAACCAATCAAGCATGACGATGATAGGAAAATCTACGGCAACTTCCAACATCAACACCGACGCGATAATCGCGCCTACAATGGCCGATTTAACGCTGAAACAACGGAAGGAAGTTGAAGATCAAAAGGCCGCGTTCGAGCAAATGATGCTAAGTTGCTATCAGAAGACACAACGCGGCGTCACACACAGAAGGTGGCATTACCAACGGTCAGTTTCGTCGATCAAGACGCTTCTAGCGGCGCCGAAAGAGCACCGGTAAGCCGATACTTACCCGCCCAGGCAGAGTTATCAGACATGATTAATCAATCTGTGAATTGTGCGCTGCTCAACCAATCATCGGCCCTAGTAACCACACTTAGGATGTACATTATCTTATAATCATCGTACCGAACAGTACATCATGAGAGAAAGGTTGCAGCAGTTGTCATATGTATTCTATGCTCTTTTGCGCTAATTCAAAGTCTTGTTCAACACCTTTATTGTGAATCCCTAGCTTTGTTTATTGATTTGACCATTATTTTGGTAAAAGAATTGTCTTTTTATGTCTATAAATTTCAAACATTTATGGCTCATTTTGCCCGCTCAACTCTATCCAAATCCAAATGCCACCAAAAACCAAAAGCCAAGTTCTTTTCCTTTCCTTTCCTTTCCTTTTATCACTGTCTCTGGGACCCACCTATCCGCTCCTTGGGCCACTAACGTTCTTGGGTCCACTTGCCAGTCCCTGGACAACCTCTCTTTTCCTTCCTCGCAAATGCCTACCTGAGCTCTGCCTTGGAAGATCATCACGCCAGCTCGTCACACCTCACCTACCCTGCGCTACGCTGCTGCCAATTCTTCCCATGGCAACCCTTTCCACTGCCTAACATTGCAGTGGCACTAGAACCACACCTCGCCCACTCCCGCACCTGCTCCACTGGCGTCGTGCCCGCACTGCACCGCACGCCGCGTGCACTTCGCCCGCCCAGCACCAATGCCATGAGCACCCCGCGTGCCCAGCACCGCCTTGCCCTTGTCTGGCCCCACTTGCCAGCCTTTGGCTGTGCCAGCACTGCCTCTCTTCCATGCCCTGATATCGCCTCGTCCTTGCGCCCGGCCCCGCCTGCTAGAGCCTCCTCGCCACGCCGTCGCACAACTCGCGCAAGCTCGCCCACAACCGATATTCCCTCCAAACAACCTCCTCGGCTACATGCGCACACAAAGACACTGGCTATTTAAGCCTCCCCGAGGCTGCCATTGCCTCCCCACACTGGCCTAGTTCATCTCCTCCCTTAGCTTTCCCCCATCGCTTTCCTCCTGTCGGTGTTTCGTGCACCGGCAATACGAATTTATGGTCGGATGGGGTCGCGCGCTCCCTCTCCCCGAATGGTCGACTCAAGGAGTCAGATGATGTATACTGGTTCGGGCCGAATGTCCCTACTCCAGTTCGTTCGGCGTGGGTGTATTGATCTTTGGGTGATGAACAAGGGGTGTACAAGCGAGGCGGGAGGTCGGCTGTCCGATCCCCTTGATGTTTTCGCTAGGGAGTTGTGGCTACATAGAAGACTGTTTTTTCATCGCCCCTCCCTCTCGGGCCCTGCCTCTCCTTATATAGACGGAGGAGGCAGGTTACACGGGAGTTTGGGAAAACCACGAGGAAAGGGGCCTGCGCGTCTTGAAGTCTGGTTTCTGTCTTGTCCGACCGACCCCTGCCCGTCCCGAGGCAGGGTTGGTGGCTCTGTGATGAGTAGTCTTGCGTAGTGCCGTCCGGATGGCGTATCGCGTGGTGCTCCTGTCAGCCTCGGTGGCTTTAATGGCGCTTGACTTTGCCTTGGCCTCGGGAGTGGGCGTATTCTTCTGCGGTGTGCTAGGCGATGGGACGGGGGCTTGACTTCTTCGGTGGCTCCTCTGACAGTCTTGGGAAGGAGCCGTCTACCCCGGTACGGACGCCAGGGGACGCTGCGCACAAGGCGGTATCGACACCGGCGTGGGCCCCTCTTGGTTCGTCGGCGGTGGAGCCTGGCCGACCATGAGCTTCAACATTAGGCGGTCGGAGCCGGCCGATCGCCCGGGATCGGAATCCGCCGACCGTTTAGGGTCGGTCCTGCACAGGTCGGGGTTCGCTCTCCGCGGCCCAAGTACTTTTCTGCAGTGCTGGGCCTTCGCCGCGGTTGGTCAGCCCGTTCGCGTTTCCGGGCTGATCGGGGTACCCATGGTACGGGTACTCGTCACCTCCCTTACCCGAGCCAAGTCCACGACCCCTTGTGCGTCGCCATTACTAGCGTGTGCAAGAGCTCAGGCCCAAGATCAATCGGGAGCCTCGATAAGTTATTATCCAATTACTTGGGCTTGAGGGCACCCTTGTAGGCTCCTAAGCTCTTTGCGATTCCTTAATTTCAACTCAGAGCCCTGCCATTACCGTCGCCCCTAGCCCTTCTTCTCCATTGCCGACCGTACAGTGACAAGCCACGTCTGCCATCTTCTGAGCATCCAAGGTAGCTCATCGGAACCCCCTTAGATCCTTGATGCTTTTACCCCCTCCCTTCCGAGCATAAGCCCCCACCAATCTCCCCATCGGCTAGCTGCACGCTGCAGCCCCCTCCGTCGCCTAGCGTCGCCGTGGGACCATTTTCAACCATTGCCAAGCTCAGTCAAGCGGTGCCCTAGCCTTGTGCGTTGCTCTATAGTCTCTCGCACCACTGGCTGGCCGCCTCTGACCTTGCCTCACCACCAGCGAGCTTGGCTCCGCCTTCCCTATTTCAGGTGCTTACCAAGCCAAGCCGAGCCACTACCATGCAGGCCCCCTCCATCAGCGCCCACTCTAGTCGAGTCCAATCTCACATGCGGGCCCCCTCCGTCAGTGCCCACTCTAGTCAAGTCCAATCTCTGACCATGGCCCCCCTTTGTCAATAGCAGTTTAATTCAAAATTCCACGAAAAGGTCAAAAGGCGCTTTCCAAGTTAGAAAGCATATTTTCTATTTTAGTTGGATTTCATAACGGTGCATATTCAAATGCTCATATCTTTTGCAATTTCAATCCAAATCCAACAAAACTAGTTTCTAATTTTTTATTAAATCATTTAGATTCTAAATATGCAAAAAAAAATTTGCATATTGACCACTATACAGAATTTAAAATCAAATTTAAATAGGAACCTAGCATATGCTCTAATTAAGAACTTGTCCAAATAGTATTTAGATTTGATGAGACAAATGTTTATATGCTCTTGAGACCATATGCATTCCAATTTTGCAATAATATTGAGATTTGAACTTAGTTTGAATTGAATTCATAAAGAGGTTAAATTCCAATGTATTTAGAATTCAAATGCATGTATCTATTGCAAATAAAATTCCAAAAAAATGTCAAACAAATATATAAAATATCTTAAAATCATGCACTCTTTGTTTTACAAAAATAGTTAAGCTTAGCCACTATTTTGTATGTAAGTTCATCATGAGATGAATCCTTTTAATCTAAAAATCCAAATAATCATAGCCATTGCAAACAACCTCCAAAACTCATGAAACCTAAACCTAAACCCTTTTTAAAATCATGTGTTTATGTTCTTTAATAGTAGCAAAAACTTATGCCTTTTATGAATTAGATTGCTATTTAAAAATGTTTAAGAGCTCATTAAGAATTTAAACATCCATATATTTTACAAACAAGCTTCAAAATAGGTAAAAATAGTCTCTAAAATTTTCTAGGATCATAATACCTTGTCTCTGCAAAAATAATTAAAGCTAAACTTTAGTTGCACTTAATTGCCATTAAAATTGAATATATTCTTGATTGAAAACTCGAATAATCGCCACATAAGCAAATGACCTTCAATGATCATGAGATCAAATCCTAAACCATTATAAAACCCAATACTTTTATTTTGTAATTGAAATTCAAATTTGTCGGCATTTTCGACCGGCAGGATATCTCCTGGGTGGAGAAATTTGTTCGGTAAGGAGTGCTTTCGCGGCGGTACACCCGGTGGTGCTCTCACGAGGGATCCCGGTGATCGACAGACCGAGGAACGCGCACACGGCACCTGAGGGCAAGGAGGAAACGAGCGACGCGGGGATGAAGGAGAAGAAGAACGAGCAGCACACCGATGTACCCAGGTTCAGGCCCCCGATGTGGGTAACAGCCCTACGTCCTGCTAGATCTTTGTTGATATATACTAGGGTGGTTACAAGGCTTCTCCCCCTTGGGAGGAAGATCAAAGCTTTTTCTCTAGAACACCTTCTGTCTCTCCAACCTTGGGAAGACCGGACCCTCCTCTTCCATGCACCCGAGCGCCCTTATATAGATGGGGCTGGCTTGGGCAGGTGAGAGGGTGACATCATGCTGAACTACGACTCATTATTACACCCGTCACTTCAGTCTTGTCTCGCCGCCTCATCCTTCGTGTTGTCGTACGTCTTCGCCTGGTCCGCCCGGGTTAGGTGTAAGGCGTTAGAGGGATGGGTCATCTCTGCAATTAATGACCCTGACACAGTGTGTCAGAGGGAGGAGGCTTCGGGTCGAAGCCTCCTTTTCCTCCTTTTCGTCGACCACTTGCCCTGGCCACTCGGCGAGCAGGGCCTGGCTGCCCGCCTGCTCGCCAGGTCGCCACGTGGGTCGGCGCCCGGCGAGAGGGGCCTGGTCGTCACTTTGCCGCCAGGTCGCCACGTGGCTAGCGCCCGGCGAGAGGGGCCTGGTCGCCCGCCTGCTCACTGGGCCGTCTGACTTGTTCGCGGCGGAGAGGGTACCCTGGCGTAAATTACGCCGACAAAATTTAATATTATTTGACTTATTTTTGCCTCTTATTGTTACTATTGTTCTTATTGCCTTGTGACGAACCACGGGTAGACTCCAATGTTCCAGAGTCCACAACTATCGAGTCTGATTTCACTACTGAAATCAACAAGCATGGCAAGCACCCCATTTGATCACATTGATCCTATTATTTCACTGAATTTATATTGTTTTAGCAAATCTATGTATGCATGCATTTATTTTCAGTAAACATCGCTATATTCTGGGTGCTGGTAGATATACCCATTAACTCATGAAACTTCCTTAATAAATATTGACATGTGGACCTTGATAACCCTAAAGTAGGTTTAGACATTATAGAAATATCAATTGGGTATGATTGAGTATTCTTGCATTTGCTTAGTTATGCTTTAGACTGGACAAACAAATGGATGGTTATGTTATTTGTTTGGAGAACAATGATTTTGTATATTATGGGAAACATGGTCCTGTTATTTTGGTATAGAAATGAAAAATAAAACTATGGTTTGACTCGTGCGAGATATGGCAATAGCCGAATGTGCATGTGACTTGCACATAGTGTAGGAGGAGTATTCTTGCATGGGTTGGATTAAGGATCGACCGTAGTGTCCGCAAAACCCAAGATATTCAATACATCCACAAATATTAGTATGGGATAGCCTTAACTTATTAAGTTGCTTGGAACTACCTTTGCACATTGGAAGACCGTAGTAGCATGTACTTTCTGAGTGTCCACACAGAAAATATGGGTAAAACACATACCAATACAACATTGTATGCCTTACTATGGGGAGAAGTGGGACAATGGAATGTGTAACCATTTTTCATACAGTGCTTGTACAAATATCTTCTGCCACCATAGTAAGGGTTTGTTATCACTGAGTTGGTGCAAAATTCGGACTAGGTGATGTAACGAATCTGTCATGATCTCTCTGCCGCACACCAAAGGAAGTATGAAAATAGCTTGGCACAAAGAATTGATCATGTCTTGTGAGTAAAGATGTACGCCTCTACAAAGTGTAAAACTTTTTGAAAAGTTGTTCCCACTGTCCTGGGAAATTTGGTGCGCCAACACTAGTTAGAGTTTTAATATTTTTAAAAAATGGGTTGATTTGGAAAAGTTCGTTTTAGACTTTATGTCAAGAAATGGCTGGGAATGATTCGAAACTCATATTCATGGAGGACTGTGAATTATTACATTTATGCTATTCATACTTGTTATTTTTATACCTTTCAAATTACTTTTACAAAATTTTGCTTGCAATCTACTGTTTAGTATTTACAATTCAAATTCGCTTTAAGCAAATAAACCTAGTAGCCTTCTCTTTTGACATAGCCTGCATTTAATTATATTTGCAAACACTACAAGTTTTACTGAGTACGAAAGTATTCAACCTTGCTATCGTTGACATTCAGTTGATGATGAAACCACGATCCCCGATGAGGAGTACTTTACCGCAGGAATCAGGGAATACAGCGATGAGTTTTTCTAGGGTTTAAACCTTGTCATTTTCCTATGGGATAAATGAGCAAGGTTTACTGATAACTATTTGTATCTTTTGTTGTTTTTGACTAAGCCTTCATGGCCTTTACGTAGGAACTGAGTTATATTAATAAAGTTGAGAATTTTTGTATGGATGTGGTAACAATATTGTAAATATGCGTACTAACTACTGATCATATGACTAGTACAGTATATACATAGGACCTTCTTAGTATTCCAAACCAGAAAGATGGGTCCACACACAAGACAAGAATGGTACCGAATATACTTGTTGGTTGGCAAATAGCGAGAATTACTTTTCTAAGAGAAAATTGGAGACTGCTCAGAAGTCATGTATTTAATGCTTTGAACTATTATGAACATTTTTCTACACTAATCATAAGGTACTAGGTCGATTCGTGCATGATGCCATGCTGTGTGGGAAAATTTGGTCTGAGTTTTTTTTTTTTTTTGCAAAAAACATAATTTCAGTTTTCTCAGTGGTGTTTTTTTTAAAATGGGCCGGCTAGGAGCAGTTGTCGAATTTGCGTAATTTTGATTTTTTTTTATGTTGTGTTTTTTAAAAAATGGCTGGCTAGAAGCTGTCGTCGAATTTACGTAACCACAAGATTCTTTGTTTGAAAAAACGAAACCACAAGTCCTTTTGCAGAAAAAAGGTAGAATGACCTATTCGTAAAATCGATTTACCAATGGAGGATCTCTTCTCAAATATGTCGAAACACGTGGGGCCTTTTTAAAAAACATGTGGAAGGACTTAAATGTATTTAGGATTTATGGAGGACCTTTTCATAAATAAAAAATTGCCACATGGGCTCCCTGATTGACCTTCAATGTTACACTACTACATATGTTATAGTGTAGATGTAGATTGTTACTTTTGATGGGAAAAAAAGAAACCATGATACTCCCTCTGTCCCACAAAGAGTGCATTTCTAGTGTTTAAATTTTGTCCCACAAAGAGTGCATTTCTAGTCCGTAGGGCCCAGCTGTAAGTGTATGCATGCTCATTTAAGTGCTTGTGAAAACCGAAGCACCAACATGCTTGTGTATGGAGTAATGAGAGTCACATTAGTCATTTACCTTGCATACTAATCTGTCTTAAAAATCCTAGAAATGCACTCTTTGTGGGACAGAGGGAGTATGTTGAGTTTAAGAGAATGTACTATATTAATATTTTCACAACTTTATGGAGTTGACTGCAAAAACACCCTACGATGAGCAGATCACCCCCACCCCAAAAAAAAAAGAAAGAAAGAAAGAAAAGACGGGAGCCCACCAGTCCACCACCACCGCACTCCACGTACACAAAAAATCGCACAGAAATTATTGCGCCGAAAAACTTTTTTTTTTCCCCCTCAAACCCTAAAATTAGCAGCCTGGAAGAAAAATACTTGCGGTAAACAAGAAATTCCCTTTGCCTTCTCCGATTTTGTAGCATATGCCCTGAGGATTTCACACGAATTTTCCTAGTTGTTTCCTCGCCCTGACCCGCCATCTGATTTGAAAGATGCGCAGCGATTGCCTTTTCTTCGTGCTCAGAAATCAGATCACAGCAAAGGTGTGGGAATTGAGGTGAACTCATTGGGGATTTGGTTACGTCTGATCTGATCTCGCATCTACAGGTATGTGGTTCTGGTGTCGATTGCGTCCTGCATCTTTTCTGTATTTGGTGTTATTTCGGATTCCCCTAGTGCTTGTTCGGGTAAAAGAATCTGATTTGAGAAATGTGCAGGTTTGCAGGTTTCTTTGATTGTCTCGGGAATGCTGGTATCAACATGCTAAGCCGCGGGGTCGTGCGGTCGCTGTTCGATCGTCTCCGGCTGCCGCCTCCGGGGAGGAACCCCGCCATGCCGCCATCGGCCGCTACCAATCTTGCTTGCTTTTGCAGTTTCAACCACTCAAATGTCTACAACGAATGCTGTAGGGTGCAGAGGAATGGTGTTGTTGATTTGGGGATCAGTAGGAGGTTTGCGCCGGGCAGCGCATTGAGCTTGAAGGGCTGTCTGAATTGGCAGGATAGCAGATTCAGGAAGGTGGCTGGTGAGGCAGTGAAAATCAAGGCACACGTTTTGTCCCCTCAGCGGCAGTTACTCCGTGATGCAGAGGTTCTGCCGTTGGACGAGGCGAGCTCGAAGAGCCTTAACGGAAATGGCGCATGCCGGCATGGGAAGCCTCTGGGTTTCCCTGAGCATGCTGTGTCAACTAAGATGGTGGTTGCTGTCGATGTGGATGAAGGTATTGCGAAATCATTACCATATATTGTTGTTCAACTCTCAATTATGCAGGTCTGAACTTTCATGTTGATTGCATAACTGGTTCCTTCTTTAGTGGTCGGGTTTCATGGTGCTTAGTCTAGAACCAAATTGTGAATTGAACATTATCGCAAAAAAGGCATATATCTCGTCATGACCATAATTTACAATTCCACGACATTGTCCTGCTCACGTCTTGTGATCTTTTCCTCTCCAGGTCAATGAATTGACTCACATTTCTGTTTCTTATAATTGATCGTTTCTCATCATCTTGTGACGTATATCTTGCTCGCAGTTCTTGGAAGCTTTCTTGCTGCACTGAACAGATTTATTGCGGATCGTTATTCTTGGAATCACTCAGTATCAGAATACCATGTGTATGAGTTCTTTAAGGTGAATTTGAAGCCCTGCCTTCCTAAATTTTGTTTGAAGCCCTGCAATTTGTTCTCTTTGAGCAGTGACATTTTCCGCTGAGTTCTTCTAGCTGAATATTTTGTCCACCACGTGGTTCTTACATCTTTTTGCAAAACTCTATGCAGATATGGAACTGTTCTCGAGAAAGAGGTATGTCTTGATACTACTTATCTTCATTTCATCTTGGCACTTACAAATTTTGGTGTTTTGTATATACAACAATGCACTGTATAAAATGAAGCACTCATTCTGAAATGCTGCAGCTAATATTCTTGTCCACGAGTTCTTTACAACCCATTACTTCCAAGATGGTATACGTCCTATCCCAGGCGCTCAAGATGCTCTCCAAAATCTTTCTTCTTTCTGTAGCTTATCTGTTGTAACGTAAGTTCATCATTTGATTTTAGAGACAATCAATTTATATTTTCTTATACGATGTTTGCCTTATCATGTCCTTCCGCTCAAAGGTCTCGGCAGGATGCAATTAAAAATCACACATTAGAGTGGATTGAGAAGTATTATCCGGGCTTATTTGAGCAGATCCATTTCGGGAACCATTTCGCTTTGCAAGGTCAATCAAGGCCAAAATCAGATATTTGCAGGTAAGATTGCAAGGGAAACGTTATTATGGTCTTTCTAATCATGTTAGGACAGTGTACCTGCATTGTGACTAGGCTTACCATACAATAAAGCATAATAATGATTAAAACTGCCGTTTGCTTGTCTCTTTTGTGTCTCTTCTGTGCATTTTAAACTGTTACAACAATGTTATCAGCTGTTCCTACACTTAATATTAACTTGTTTGCTGTGGAATTCCTTGTTGCAGATCTTTCGGCGCTCAGGTTTTAATAGATGACAACCCGAGATATGCTTTAGAATGTGCTGAGGTTGGCATGAGGGTCCTGCTCTTTGATTACGACAATTCGTATCCTTGGTGCAAAACTGGTGTTGATCAATCGCATCCTCTGGTGACCAAGGTTCATAATTGGCAAGAAGTGGAGCAAAAACTTCTCTCCTGGGTAGTACCAGAGAGCTGAAACTCTTTGGCCGGTGTGAGAAGCACAATTGAGATAAGCAAATGATTCCTAAGAGCTTAATTTCTGAAGAAACATGTTGCCATGTTGGATCCATTCCAATATGTTAATACATGAAGATGCCAGAGTAAAATAGGATAGTCCATATCTTTAATGGGAGACTGGCGAGTGAATACTGCTTCATTGCTACAGGCTGGATGTAGGTCTGGAAGGCAACCAGTTTAGTATGCCCTAGATGATTCAAGATCGTACACACAGTTCTAAGTAAAAAGATGAAAATCCTTTTCAGCCTTTTTACCCTGTGGGGTATATACATTGACATTGCGTTATATGCATTTGATGAATTAAGATGGTTCATATGAAATGATCTGATTCAGTGATCAAATAGATGGTATACGTCCTATCTCTTCTATGTCCGAACTCCAGACTGCTGACTTATACTGATGCGAAGGTATTTTAAGGTAGATCCAATGTTGATGAAGGACCCTTTATTTCCATGTGCATCTTACTGAACCATCGTGATATGTGCTAAGTGTGGAGTTCTTCTTTAATCCGTAACACAACATTTTTCTCTGCTAAGTCGAAATGTCAGAACACAAATTTTCTGTTGCACAAAGCAGCGCATTGTTCGTGAGATGCCCGTACGGCTAGTCTCGAGTTCTCGATCAAGGAATGAAACCCAAAAGAAGCAATGATGAAACGTTACAGTTTTGACACATAGCAGTAGAATCCAAACAACGATTAGAAAGATAAAGTGGTTTAGGATTAGTCGGTAACGAAGTTGGTTGTGATTAAATCAACATATTAACGATTACTTTCTAAGTTTTGGAGTTGACGTACAACTACAATTGGCTTGTGGAGGAGAAGAGTCAGCGACACGACTCGCTGTCGCTCACCCGAGAGTCGTGACAGCAACAGCTCCTGCCGTCGGTAAGGTAAATACAAAATTACAGAAGCAGACAAGACAAGAAAATTTACAAGAGCGAAATTTTGGAAGAACCAAACTTTCCCTGGAAAGAGACAATCACTCGGAGATCACACATGATATACCCAGCATAATTAACATCGTCGAAATAATCTATTATCACGACTCACATGCACGGCAAAATCTGATATTATAATGGATTCGGATTGGCTTTTCTGATAAATCAATAGAACTCGGTGTGGCAGTGGCGAAATGTGGGGTTAAAAATGTATGGCTTAGAAAATCTACAGCTCAAACAAAGCAGTTTGTAGAGTTTCTCGTCAAGAAGTGAGAATACAGTTCTACAGAGTTACCATGACAAGTTGATGACCATGTCTCCAAGGACCAATGTAGCAGTCCAGACAAGAATTGCGTTGCACAAACCATTGGGAAACTATACAAAATTACGGATCGGTATCACACGTCCATAAGACTTTTATTGTCAAAGTTGCATTAGGGGCAAGGCCATCACTGCACCAAAAACAGAAAAAATAACTAGCATCAGCCAGAAGGGCACTCGCTTCTTCTGCTTCTTTTCACCGCGGACGTCCACCGCTGGATTTCCTCTATTGTTGGGTGCAACTGCAGCATGTTGGACTGCAGGAGATGGAGCTGGGGCAGGATTTTCCTGAGGCTCTGGCTCTGCTACAGTCTGCTCCATTTGTTGTTGTTGGTTGTACTTCTCAACATACTCTGGAAACAATTTCCTGAAGTGCGGGCAATTTTTGCTGTGGAACAAGTGCGATGTTTATAGGAATCACATGGCTGAAATATGGAATGGTTCGCAGCAGTAGAAAAAAAGGCATATTTAAAAGAATACACAAGTATAAAGACCATATCAGCACAAGCAAATAAATGCCACCCATCTAACAGTGAATTAAATAAGGCATAATTGATTATTTGCCATAAAGTTAATGGTAATTAATGATTTGCCACGCCCTTCTCACTAACATTTGGACCCTGGGGCCATATGTTAGTAAGACAGAGGCTCAATTACCATCAACTTTGTAGCAAATAATCAAATGCCCCATTAAATAAATGCAGTCATGGTTTAACAATACTATGTAGTGATTTAACACAGCCGCCATAAGTTCATTGCACTTGGAAGAGCATGCTGACTGAAATTAAAATTTTCCTTTATGTAGGCACATTTATTAAACAGTATGCAAAAGCTTCGGCTCTTCTGTTTCTGAAAATGCAGACTAAACATTTTTGTCAGTCCGAAATAAAGAACATAGCCAGATTAAAACTATCTTGCACAGAGAGAAATGCATTTACCTCTCACAATTGTAGGCAAGGGAAGCCTTTGCTAAACGCCTCTTTTCTCCATCTGTACTCCTGATGCTTCCAGTTGTCAAAGCATCATCCATCTGCAGGTACAAGACTCAACTATGAAACCATGCGAATAACATGAATTAGTGAATTTGCACTTTGTTTATAGTTTATACTTCACAAAGGCAAGGAACAGGGAATAATTGTGTCTCGAGGTGAAACAATGGGATAACTGTAAGCATGGTTAGCGACGCCTTGGCATCGTGGTGGTGCTGGCTGGACGCCGTGGGTGCTCGCCTTGCCTTGGAGATCTAGGCAGGCATTTAGAACTTGGCGGCGTCCATGGCGAGGCTCCGGGCGCTTGGCTTGGCGAGCTGGCTGGGACTAGGGCTGTAAACGGGCCGAATTCGAGCAGGCCTGGGGCTGTCAGGCTCGAGCTCGGTAAGGCTCGAGCCGAGCTCGAGTTGGGGTCCGAGCCTAGATCCAGACTCGAGCTCGGCTCGGTCCAAGCTCGAGTAGGCTCGAGCTCGGCTCAAGTAAGCTCGGTAAGCTAATAAGCTCGGTAGGCTCGAGTAAATTCGGTGAATCTGGTAGGCTCGGTAATAAACTCGAGTAAGTTCAGCTCGAGTAAGCTCGATAACAAGCTCGAGAAAGTTCGGTTCACGGAAGCTCGATCCAAGCTCGAGTAGGCTCGCGAGCTATTCGAGCTCGGCTCGGTGAAGCTCGCGAGCCCGAGATCGAGCTCGAGTTTGGCTCGTTTGGAGCTCGAACCGAGCTCGAATCGGGCCTAAACCGAGCCGAACTTGAGTAGCTCGCGAGCTCGAGCTTTTTTTTACAGCCCTAGCTGGGACCAGCATCAGATAAATCGTAAAGGGGTCAGCTGGTGTTCCTTTCGAGCTCGGCCGAGGGGTCATAGAGGGCAAAGGACGACGAGATTGGCTGTTGCTTCAACCGTAGCCGCCACCGCCCCTGATTGCGCTGGCCGCCGAGGAGCGCCCCTCCCTCCTCCACTCCCTCCGGCGTCGTGTTCCTTTCGAGCTCGGCAAAGGACAACACTCCTTCAACCCTAGCCGTCGCCTGCAGTTGTAGCCACACCCCCGATTGTGCCGACCGCCAAGGAGGTCCCCTCCTTCACTCCCTCCGGTAGTCCGGTGAGCTCCCCTGAGTCCCCTTCTTCCTCAGCCGGTCTGCACTCTGCTCTGTCCTCTGCGTTTGCTTCTTCCTTTGCTCATATGCTCTGCCCTCTGCTGATCAGCTCTTTGCTAATCTGCTCCTCTGCTCTCCGCAATTTCATGCTTTCACTATTGATCATCTTTTGTTGTTGGGCTATTCCTATTTAAGACCTTAAGTTTGCACTCTTTGCTCTTAATTATGTTATGGATTTCTTCTTTAGCCTAATGTGTTGTCTTGTTAATCGTGTCTTAATGCCACTCACCGTACGTCGCCTTGAGGGCGCCATGGCGTCCTGGCGCCTGCCACTCACCATGGTTGCCAGGTGTGCCTTGACAACCATGACTGTAAGGGATCATACAGGAAGCTATAACAAGCAAAGTTCTTTTGTCATTTAAGCACTACATTTTGGTGACTGATTAAAAATAAATGAAATTATTAGTGGAACTGGGAAATTGATGAGGTAAGCTGGACCACAGAACTGCACCCTCACAAGTGAAATGCTAAAATTAATTATCTGAACACCCAGAGAAGTACTGCTTCAGGTAGTAGTGCAGTGCTTGGCAAGTCTCAAAAGAGTACAAAATGCTAGGCTTGAGTAACAATTCATCTCCTAATCACATGTGGGTCAGAAATTAAGACTGGAATTGAATGTTCTTTTTGCTAACTCATAGCTGATACAAAAGTAACGACTTACCATAAATGACAGGAGCCCTGTGAGAATGCTGCAGCACAAATGCATGTGTCAGACAGGTGACAAAAAAACACAAAAGCTTTGTATGGCAAAATACAGCAACAAATTGACAATGAAAGACCACTTGTATCACCGGAACAGTGAAACTACACTTCGCTATTGGTGCAAGTTCCCCCATCTCATTGTTAAATAAAACGTTTTGTTGACTACACTTCCAAGGAATCACAAAAGCATCAAACATCATTCATGTATGCACATATAGAAGAAGAATATTTCCAAAGGAACAATGATTTGAATACCAGTAATTAAACACTCTAAACTGTAAACTAACTGAAAACGAAAAAAAAATCTAATGTGTAGAAGACCATGTTCAGACTTAGGAGCTGAAAAGACATGGATCAGTTTAGATATCCCAAAAGATTGAAAGAAAGCTCAGCGAAAAAAATTACCAAGGGAGATCAATCAGAGAAAGTACATCACACTCATATATTGAGCTAGTTTCTGCACATACCTTGCTACAGACCACATTGGATTCCACGATTCTGGATGAACTGCAAAAACATAGTGATGATGAGAATTATTTCAACCTAATTGAATACAAAAACAATTAAGATCTGATTTAGTATTGACACTTACAATCACTCATTGATAGGCATATTCTTTTGTGAGGGGCAAACCTGCCGCTGGGGGTTGTCATGCTAAACAACAAAAGTACAAACAAGTTCGAACTTAGAAGTAGAAACCAAAGTTTTAAAAAGATCATTCATTCTAGATCTGTAAAATCTTCTAATTCAGGTTTTCCCTTGTTACATCCCAATAAGAAATAACATATCATCAAAACACACCCCTTGCTAAAACAATTAATATTACAGACACGAATGTTTCAGTACCTGATACTTGGAGGCTTAAAAGGGTAATCAGGTGGAAATTTGAGTTTCCCATAGTAATATCCACCTTCAGGGGGGGAAATCAAATGTGAAAATATTGTTAAAGATTAAGTAAAGGAGTAAAACACTAACTGATGTGGAATAGAATGTAGAAGACAACGATTTAGAATCTGTATCTTTACCTTCAAAGGGTGTGCCTGCACTTCCTTCAAGTACAAAATCTGGCATATAAAGGAAAAAACACACATAAATAAGTACCTGATAAGCTTGAAAGAAAGCGTAAAAAATAGGCTAGCATCAAAATAAGAATGTCAATGATGCATTGAACAAACAATCTGATGACTAAAAATGATGCATTGAACAAACAATCCGATGACCAAAAACGGATTAGACTTACAGAAATCTCAAAAGTAATAAAATGAACACGTACTTTGGCATCATGGCATTCATGTGTCCACAATAGAAAACCAGGGATAATTTGTTGCCACAAAACCTATTGCATAAAAGGTCTGAATTTCTAACTAAAAAACACACAGTCGTAGCATGAAGCAAGTTGCTGGTTTGGAGCATTAATCAATAGTGCTATACTAAAATATGGTTTTTCCATTTCAATAAAGCTTATCACGAACCTGCAATACGTATTAGCCTATTAGGCTGGTTGATCCATACAATTAGCAGTACTCAGTACACACGAGACTTAGATCTATATTTACCATATGTGAATTGGCAACTGTACTATCACTGGTTGATGCATACAATTATTGTATGCATGAACTATTAGTATGAAACCATAGAACTACGTATGCAGTATCAACAATTAGCATGGAACCGGTCATTATAATTGCACTTAAAATGCAAACCATAATAGACCAATGCAAACCCTTGTGGCAACCAAAACAAAAAATAATAAACAAATGGGAGGTAATGGAGCCTTTTCCATAATCAGAACAAGCCATACAGGAATGTCTGACATAATGACGCAAGGCAGTGGCGCAACAGCATAAGTTATTGCAATGATTGTTTAATAAATATCCAACAAATGCATCGAATACAATCTTGGACCACAAGTGTGACAATTGCCCATCTCTATGCCCATGCCCTTCACCACACAAGCAATCGTCGATCACAGAAATGTTCCTGCATGAGTATATCAGGCCTTCTATTTGTATAATTCTAAGAATGGACTTTGGATATGCCAATATTGACCCTCCCAACCACAAGAACATTTGACTCTAGCTAATGTGTAGTGCCACTATCAGGAGCTAGCTTATAACAAAGAACAGGTGTGATGCGGAAGCTGTAATCTTCAAAAGTTCCGGAGCTTTTCTAACAAGTCAGCAACCTGGAGGCTAAGCATCTCTATGAACTGTGCCTGAGCTTTCCTTCCATGAGCTAAACAGAGAGGTTGACCTTATCCAACTCAGAGGCCAAAGCTCTAGCACAGTTTCCACAAAATCAGCAGGGCAATTCATAACTTCGACAAAAACAATACATGGACCTACTCAACACATTACACATTAAGTCCCACAGTTTATACTATGTTTATCCAACACAGAGCAAACATTTACACGGGAATACTACATCAAGCACACCCCTAATGCTCAAACCTCATAGCTTATGCAACGTAAGGACGTAACCACATGGGTATCGCATACATCAACGAACGACTAGCACAACACTAAGTACAGTCACTCATTCACTCCAGGCATTAACTAATTGCTTAAAAAAGACGGTAAATCTACTGGTGCGGTCAGTGAAGGCTACTCACGCCACTCCAATATCTCGTTGGGCAGCGGGCGGGCCACGATCTGCGGTGGCGGCTCCTGCAACCAAACCAAAAACAAAACCAACCAGCCGAATCGCATCAGAAACCAAATCAATCCAACGCAACCGCGCCAATCAGTTCGAATTGAACCGGGGTTCACCTTGCAGAGCGCGTGGTACTCCTTCTGGAGGCGCCTCAAGCAGCCCTTGTCAGCCATGTTAGAAACCCTAGGCGACCACGTGGGGATGGGGCGAGCGAAGCCACCGAACCCTAGCTCTCAATCCCCGCACGCGCCGCTCGGCTGGGGATCCAATCCGGCGCGGGGATCCGGCGCGGTCGGCCGCGGGAGGGGGGGGGGGGGTTTGGGGATCGAATTGGGGGTGAAGCCGGGGGAAATTTCGGAGGGATTTGGGCGCGGTTGGGGTTGATCGGGCGGAGGGGAGGGAGGCGCGTGGGGGATGGGGATCGGCGGCCGCGTTCCCCGGTGCGAGGGGAGGGAGGAAGGAGGCCAAAAGGGAAATGGGGAGAGCAGCCGGGCACGGCCGCGTTCTCCTGCGCTTTTATGGATGACGAATGATCTGCTTTGAGATTCGCGCCGAAAGGACGGTATTTCCATCGTCTTTAAAGAGGTAGATATTATGCTCTCTTCTCACATGCTCATGCTTCCAAAGGAACTAAGGGGATGTTTGGTTGTCTTCTTTCGCGAGTCTAGCTCGTTCGATTCAGCCAGGCTAATAGGATACGGGATGCACAGATGCAAAGACGGTGTTTGGTTGAGTGTATAGTAGACATGTATTTTGTAATTTAAATATTTTAAAATTTATATAGCAAGTGTGGTCTAGTTTTGTTCGAAAAAATGTCAGAAACCCATTTTTAAAATCGGTTCGGTAATCGGAGATGCTAATCAAAAGATATAAACAAAAAAGAAAATAAAGGAAACTTACATATCTACGTGGCACCGCATGCATGGTTTGCTATTGTGGCTGATAGTGGCCCCTTACACAGAACACGAGGCTGCATCCAGAGATACGCTCATTTTCTACGTATCTTCAGAGCCAGGCTGAATAGAAAATCTTGCATCCAGAGAGCCAGGCTCAAAACTAGATGCAGGCAACCAAACACGAGAAAAAAAGCAAGATTCTGCATCTGTAGATGCAAATCTCTGTGCATGCAGGCAACCAAACAGCCCCTAAAGGACTCGACAAGTCATATCAAACATCTCTAAGATCATCATGAAGGGATGTTTTGATCTAAAAAGACATATGTTCGCTTTTGGTTTTCTTCCTCTAAAAAGAAGTTTTCATTATTTTCTTTCAGGTTTTTATTTTTTTCCCACCATGTATTAATTAACTGAGCAGTATTTCTATGAATTACTAAATGACCAAAATAGCTATCAGAGAGGAATGAATAAACCCGAATTAAAATTTTCTCCTTCAGAAAGAATCCAACCAAAGACCTCACTTCAAGCATTGAAACATAGAGGAGCAAAAACTGAAGAGTCTACTCTGGCCAGTGCTACCGCGGTACAAGAAGCGATAGTACCAGAGGTTGATACTACCGACTGATTCTGGACGGTAGTACCGACTTCAAGAACAGAAGACAAACAGAACGATCACAAAGGTAAAACTAAAGAATCTCTTTATCGGCTAGTCCAAAATCCACAAAACTTAAAATGCACCTTCTTATGGATATCAAGAACATATTCCAATCTTCAATCACAACGATTGAAGTCAAAGTCCCGATCGTTAACCAATAAAAGGAAGAATGCACTAAGAATCAAAATCTTAGTCATGGACTTGCTTGTGGGGTTTTGATGATCAAAATGATCTTGGACCACCTCCCACACGTCAAAGCAAGGAAGAATTCAAGAGAAGAACTCTAAAAACATAATTGATAAAGATTTTTCTAAGATTTAGCAAAATAAGGGTTTTAGAGAGAAACAAGAGAAGCGGTGCCTAGGTGATTGGAATATGATCTAAGGAAGATTTATCATTCAATCACTCATCCTTAGTACAAAATCCACAAGCATTTAGGAGGGGAAGCAAATACAAATAAGCGAAATTTAATTGCAGGAAAGTAAATACCGAATTTAAATTATGGAATGCAAAGACATAATGTAATGTAGAATTTAAATTCAGAAGTAAAGTAAAATAAATTTTTATTTTTTTGGTTGAATATTTACAAAGCCTCACAATAAGGTGGGCAAAGCTTAAAGGAGCACAAAAATCTTTAATGGAGAGACACCCCTCTCCCTCTCTATTTATAGCCTTCATGAATCATCTTACATCTTTGGATGAGTTACTTCAATCCTAAGCAACCCCACCAAGAACTAGGATTGATTCAAATGCTAGGAGCAATCTCCACCCTTGGATGACCTTCTTGGCCCTCAAGACACCTCATCAAGGGTTGAGATTCACCCACTCACACATGGGCTAACCCGAAACCCACTAACAAACGAGTTTTATCCACTAAACTAACTTGACTGTTACTCCATCCTTTAAACCTTGATCTAATGGCTCTCCTAGATCCAAGTAGCTCTAAGTTAGTATCTAAGACGTTCCCTTTGTCTTCTCAGCACACAGCTATTCCGTCTGCGGTCATCCTCCAGCGATCCCCGATCATCTGGACCTCTGGCACACCTCACTTAGTCCCAATCATCCTCCGTCTCACCATGACTTCGCACCGACGTCCTACAACCATCAAAAATAAGAAAACACATCACATAGCAATGTCAAAATGATATGTAATAATCATCTCAAAAACTTAATATTCAAATTTAATTCAAATCAAACTCAAATATGAGCATTACATAGCTCACATAAGATCAATTATTCACCACAAATATATAGATAGACCTCCACATGCTCTTTCAATCTCCCCTTTGATGAGTATATTGATCAATCACAAAAAAAAACATAAATTTGAGTTTGAAAAGGATGGAAAAAAGCAATTTGATTGCAAATCCACACTTAGTCGACCTAAAAGAGAAAGCAAACTCATGACTAAGTAGGCAAGAAGAAATTTAGAGCTTATCAAAGAAAAGAACAAGTTTTCCACAAATGCTCTAAAAATCAAGAAAAGTCAATAAAAGCTCAATTTTTGCAAATTTGCTCGTGATCCAAACAAAAGAATAATTTCTCACCATAATCATGAGAAAGCAAAAGCATTTTTCCCCGTATTTCAAATTATGTTTTTTCACATTTTCTCCCCTTTTGGCAATATAGGCATCAAAGAAAATCATGTATACATGAAATGCATCCTAAATGAGCTTTGAAGATTATCCAAGTAACCACATAGTCAAAGTATGGTACTAAGCTATTCAAATTAAGATGTTGCTAGACTAAGCCATATCCAAGTGACCACATGAGTTGACTAGGTCCTTAGAAGCATGTAATTCCAGTTCATCATTTCTAATAGAAAGATTCCTAAGGTGAGTGCTCATGGAATCAATTTCAGCAAGCAATTTAGGGCAAACTAGCATCTACATGAATAACATCAACGTCACTAGTGTTAGCATTCTTCAACCTAAAACCCTCAAGCTTAGAAAGCACACAATCATGCAAAGGTACTTAGGTTCTCAAGCTCCACAAGCAAAGCATCACATCATGAGCAATCAATGTCACAGAAGGAGACAGATCTAAGTGAAGCAATCTCACGTGACAAGGTACCTACTTCATTCTCTAACTCCGTATACCTAGCTCTAGCTTTAGCATGAAATTTTCCTAGCTTACATAAAGCATCATTGAGCTGGTCGTAGGAGGGTACCTAGTCTAGCTGTAGAGCTCGTAGTCATTGATGCCTTTGACGTCGGCCATGAAGCACATGCCAGTGAAGTCATCGTCGCCTTCGTCGCTATAGGTCTCTGTGTTGGAGAGGCCGATGTCGTTAAGTATGGAGAGGACGCGGTGGAAGAGGTTCTTTGAAAGATGTGATAGTAGCCTAGAGGGGGTGAATAGGCTTTTAAAATTTTATCAAAATTAATCATAGCGGAAATAGATCAGAACTTCTAATAAGGTAATCGGAACTTCCGATGTCAAATCGGAACTTTCGATTATGGATCGAAATGTCCGGTCTATTCAGAAATATGAGGAACACAACCAAAAGTAGTTAACTCTGATTTTGAATTTACTCCTAGCTAGCACAAGATGGAGTAAAATGAACTAGACAAGAAGCACAATAAGCAGCAAACTAGTAAATTGAAGAGACAAAAGGATTTGTTCCCGAAGTTCGAATCCTTAAGGGGATCCTACGTCTCCGTTGAGGGGACCCTAACTTTGATACTAATTGAAGGACCAAAATGGCGATCAGAGGAGGGTGAATTGAAGAGTCTATTATGGTCGGTGCTACCGCAATACAAGGAGCGATAGTACCGAAGGTCGATACTACTGATTGATTCTAGGTGGTAGTACCGGCTTCAAGAATAGAAGGCATAAATAGAACGATCATAAAAGGTAAAACTAAATGATCTCTTGATCGACTGATCTAAAATCCATAAACTTAAAATACACCTTCTTATGGATGTCAAAAATCTATTCCAACATTCAAGCACAATGATTGAAGTCAAAGTCCCGACCTTTAACCAATCAAATGAAGAGTACACCAATAATCAAAATCTTGGACTTGCTCGTGGGGTTTTGATGATCAAAATGATCTTGAGCCATCTCCCACACATCAAAGCAAGCAAGAACTCAAGAGAAGAACTCCAAGAACACTATCGGAAAAGATTTCTCTAAGATTTAGCAAAATAACGATTCTATAGAGAAATAAGAGAAGCGGTGCCTAGATAATTGGGATATGATCTTGTGAGATCGAGGATGCGTCTAGAGGGGGGTGAATAGACGTTTTCAAAAATTTCTAACACAATTAAGCTATAAATAACATTATGACAAAATCCAAATAAATCTGTGAAAGAGTTGACGAGTACCCGTACCATGGGTACCCCCATCAGCCCGGAAACACGAACGGGCTGACCTACCACGGCGAAGGCCCAAAGATCGCCGAAGGCACTTGGGCCGCGGATGAGAGCGAACCCCGACCTATGCAGGACCGACCCTAGACGGCCGACGGACTCCGATCTCGAGGCGGTCGGGCTCGACCGCTTAGTATTGAAGCTCACGGCCAAGAAGCTCCACCGCGAGCCAAGAGGGCCCACGCCGGTGTCGATACCGCTTTGTGCGCAGCCGCCTCTGGCGTCCGTATCAGGCGCAGCTCCTTCCCAAGACCGCCGAGGAGCCACCGAAGAAGTCAAGCCCCGCCCCATCGCCTGGCACACCGCAGAAGAATACGCCCACTCCGAGGCCAAGGCAAAGTCAAGCGCCATTAAAGCCACCGAGGCCGGCAGGAGCACCACGCGATACGTCATCCGTGACAAAGATTACGCAAGACGGCTCATCACAGAGCCACCAACCCCGCCTTGGGACGAGCAGGGTCGATCGGACAAGACGTAAACCAGACTTCGAGACGCCGCAGCCCCCTTCCTCGTAGTTTTCCCGAACTCCCATGTAACCCGCCTCCTCCGTCTATATAAGGAGAGGCAGGCCCGAGAGGGAGGGGCGATGGAAAAAGCAGTCTTCTAGGAAGTCACAACTCCTTAGCGAAAACACTGGGGAATCGGCCGACTCCTGCCTCGCTTGTACTCCTCTTGTTCATCGCCCCTAAGATCAATACACCCACACCGAGCGAATCGGAGTAGAGACGTTCACCCGAACCAAGATACATCATCGACTCCTTGAGTCGACCATTCGGGAGAGGGAGCGCGACCCCATCCGACCACAAATTCGTATTGCCGGTGCACGAAACAAGCGGTTGGCGCGCAGGTAGGGGCCCTCGCTGCGTCTTCACCGACATCCTCATCTTCGATTCCCATTCTCCTCCTCGATGGCCTCCTCCCACCACGATTCACCGATGTCGAGGGGCCGGATCCGCTTCGGCACCCTCGATTTCATCGCCACCACGGCGGGAGAGCTTGTCCTCATTCCCGCCGCCATCCGGACCGGGCGTCCTCCGGCAAGTCGATGCGATTGCCGATGTCCTCGGCAACCTCCGCTCGAGGCTCTCAGATGGCCGTACGGGCGGGCTGCCGCTGACGCCGACATCGCTCTGGCGACGCCGCTTACGAAGCCGCGGCGAAGGCGGTTCCACCCTCCACGGTTCTCAACTCGTGGCCATGGCGGCCACGCACGCGGCTTCCTCCACGACTTCTTTGGGCGGATTCCTCCGGCCACGGCTCGGCCCCGACAGAGTATCCCCGCAGGTGTACTCCCGCTGAGTGCAACATGACGGGCGCGGCGAACTGCCCTTCCACTTCGCTACTCCTTTCGGGACCCTCCTCCCGCGATGACGAAGCGCGGCGGGAGGAATCCGGCGGAAGACGACGACAAGACCAACAACGCCGCCGACTACGGCATCAGCGAGGAGCTAGAGGCCCAAAAGGCCGAACCGACAAGCTCCAGTGCCGAGCCGAGCGCCGCCACCGACCCACCACTCGCCTTCCGCAAGGCGCTGCCAGCCGTCAGTCAATCAGCTGGTCGAGGAGACGAACGACCTTCCGTTCTTCCCTCACGCCAACCGTAACATTGCCGCGGCGGCGATGCCGCCCGAGGGTCGCCCGAGCCAACAGAGCCTGGCCAAGGCCGCCTATCGAACCTCTGTGGATCGTAGAACGCGGTTGCCGCTCAAAGACGCCCAAGGCTCCGGCCCCGACGGACGGGCGCCACTTCGCCGCTCGGGCTACCTCTCACAAGGCCGACGGAGCTCGGCCAAGACGGCCCCGCTTCCACGAGCTCCCCAGGCATCATACACCCCGTGCGCCACCGCTGGGGACAAGTATGATCTTCGCACCACCTCGAGGCGCGAAGGAGAGCTACCGAGGCAAAGAAGACTCGCAGGTCGCCGAGAAGCGGGCGACGCAACCATCCCGACCGGATCCGACGGCCCCGGCCGCGGCGCGTTCACTCCGCCTCATCCGCAACGCCGACTTCCCGACCAGGTTAGGGCCCCGACTAACATAGCCAAATACACAGGGGCCACCAACCCCAAGAACCGGCTAGAAGACTATCGGCCGCTTTGCCGAAATGGGGAGCGATGGATGACTCCTTCCGTCATCCAAGATCTCCCCATCTACCTTGCGGACTCACCGAGCTTGGCTCGAGTACCGCCACAGACACCATCCACTGGGCCGACTGACGAACCTTTTCGTCGGGAACTTCCAGTGGCACCTACAAACGCCCCGGCAACTCCTGGGACTGAAGAGCCGCAAGCGGCCGGGGAAACCCTCCGGACTACATCCGCCGCTTCTCCCAACAAAGGCAATGAGCTCCCCGACATCCGCGACGCCGACGCCGTTTGGCGTTCATCTACGGCACCACGTGCAGGCCCTGGTCCACAAGGTGGAGGCATAAACCCCGACCACCAAAGAGCTCCTCGACATCGCCACCAATCATGCCTCCGGCGAGGAGGCCGTAGGGGCCATCTTCGAAAGAAAGACGGCCCACAAAACAGCCGTCCTCGGGGCCAGCGCCCCCTCCGACCGCCCTGACAAAAGGAAGCGGAAGGGAAGCAGTGGCGCGAAGTGTCGAATCGGTCGCGCCGACCGACCGCCAAACAAAGAAAGCCCGGCAGACGCCCGACCGATTCGAAATCGATGGATAGTCCGTGCAGAACCATGACTATCCCGTCAAGCACAAGTATCGGATCTGCGAAGTCTTGAAGCGGTTTCTCTCTAAAACCCCACGACATCGGGGTAAGGGGAAGAAGCGCGACCGGCGTCCGACGCCGGGGCAAAGCGATGAGCCACCGACGAGTTCCCACAACTCGACGGCCGCCTCATGATCTTCTGAGGCGGAGTGCTATGCCCACAAGCGTTTACGGTTGAAGCTTCGCCCACCGAGAGGTTCACACGGCTACCCCTGCGTGCCCACCTACTTAAGGTGGTCTGAGTGCCCGATCGCCTTTCGATCGGACCGACCACCCCGACCACATCCCGCACCCGGGACGCTACCCGCTCGTCGTCGACCCCATCGTGGGGACGAAGTGCCTGACCAAGGTGCTCATGGACAGCAGCAGCAGTCTCAACATCATGTATGTTGAGACCCTGGATGCCCTGGAGTCCTCGCCCGCCCTCCCGGCCGAGCAAGGCGCCTTTCCACTGGCCGCACCGGGTCAACAGGCCCACCTCTGACAGTCGGCTGTCCGTCACCTTCGGGAGCCCGGACAACTTCCGCACCGAGAGCCTCACTTTCGAGGATGTGGACTTTCCCGGCTCCTACCACGCCATCCTAGGACGACCTTGCTACGCGAAGTTCATGGCAGTCCCCAACTACACCTATCTCAAGCTGAAGATGCCAGGGCCGCAAGGTGTCATCACCGTGGCCGCATCCTTCCTACCACAATCAAGGAAGGAAGCGTGCGAGTTAGCCTCACGGCTGCCGCTCGCCGAGCTCGCCCAACTCCAGGAGAAGGCCCCCGAATCCGCCCCCGACTCCGCCCCCGAGGAACAGCAGGACGACCTCGACCAACTCGACGAGGTTCGAGATGTCGCGGTCTTACGGTCGGCTAAATATCAAGAAAGGCCATTTGCGTCGCTACCACACTGACGTCCATGACGCCATTCGAAGTCGGCGACTTGGTGCTTGTAACACCCCAAAATTTTGCTTTTCTTAAATTCATGTGTGATTTGGCACTTTGGTGAATTTTTGGAATTTTCTGGAATTTATTTGGATTTATTTGGAATTTATTTGAATTTATTCCATTTTGAAATAATTAAAGAATTTAATTTTGCAAATAAAATTTTGTTGGAAATATTTTATTCGAGTCCAAAATGTTCCAAAATATTTTCCAGAATTTTTCTGGAATTTTTCTGAGTCTTTTGCTATTTTTAATGAATTAAATGAATTACTGGGAATTATTTTAAATATTAAATCGCTGGAAAATCCAACTCGGGTCAAGTACTGTTCATCCGACCGAGTCGGACTCGAGTCCGACCCGAGCCAGTTGACTCGACCGAACCCACTCCTAACCCTAATCAATCCCAACCGTTGGATCAAGATCCAACGGCCGAGACAACCGCATCGGCTCGAGCCAGAATCGGCCGGATCCGATCGCGCTTCGCGGCGATCGTGGGTCGCTGATCGCGCTTAATGCGGACGGCCACGATTTCGTCGTCTTCGCCGAAGTCCGAAGCCGGACTTCGCCGCCAGCGCCGCCGTAGCGAACTAGGTTTCCGCTCAGGCACGGACGCCGAGGCTATTTAAAGCGTGAGACGCCCCCGAGGTTGCCTCATCCTTGCGCACTCCGTTCTCGAGCCATCTCGCCGAGCCGCCACCGTTGAGCCGCAATCGCCGCCGGAGTTGTCTCTTCCTCCGCCGCGGTTTGCGCCGGCTTCCGCTGCCGTCCGTCGTCTTCCGCCGAGAAGGAGCTCAGATCCGAGTCCTCGCGACGAGACGCACTCGGCGGGAGGCTTTATCTCGCCGAGCACGCCCCAAACGCCGCTTGCTCGTTGCCGCCCCTGCTCTCCGGCCAAGCCCGGCCGCTGCGGAAGCCATCGCGCCGTCGCGAGCTCGGAGGACCGTCGGATCCAGACGGACGGCTGAGGTGAGCTCACGTGTTCCCAAACCCGATTAGATTCGGATCGCTGGATCAAGATCCAACGGTTCACAATTGCCACGCGTCGTAGCAAAGGCGTAATATAGGATTAGATCTCGACCGTCCGATCTAGATCGAACGCCCACGAGCAACGAGTAGTTTCAACGTGTTAACCCCGGATCTAATCCGCGCCGCTGATTTTCAAACCAACGGATGAGATTGGCGCCACGTGTCGGAAGATGGACCGCCGCGGTCAACGCCGGCCCACGCTGCTGGCAGGTAGACGCCGACACGCCGCCCGCGTGTCGAGGGCCCGCATGTCGCTGGCTAACCCAGCCTAAGCGCCGACGCCACCCATGACGTCAAAGTGGGGTCCCACCACAAGACCGTGGCCGAGCCTCGCCGACGCCGGGCCGATGACGTCACCCGAGAGGGCCCACATGTCGGGCCGACACGTGAGTCGTGGACCGAGTCCACTGTGAGACCCAAGCCGAGCGTGGACCAAGTCCATGGACCTACCGACGCCAAGTGCCAATCGAGGCTGCCACGTGTCCATGCCGACGCAATAATTAATTTCAAAAGAAAATGATTTATTAATTCGAAATATTGATTCAAATTTAGATTCAAACTTCAAACGCTTATAACTTTTATGCTTCAACTCCGATTTGAGCGATTCAAATTTCTAAATTTGTATAAAATTGAGATCTACCTAAATATGAATTTTATTTAATTTTTGGACTAAAGTTTTTCTCTGTAAAATTATTTAATTGATTATTTAAACTTTAAATAATCATAACTTTTATGCTTTTAACTCCAAATTTGATTTATTCCAGCTTCTAAAAATCCAGAAAATTATGTTCTCTCTGTTTATGGATTTTATTTGGAGTTTTGGGATCTTTTTTGCATAGTGTTTATTTGTGTATTTGCTATTTGCACGCTTTTACGAGTAGACGTTGAAGTGCCAAGGATTTGAAGGAGAAGTGTTGACTCAGATCCAACTCAAGACCAAGAGCAAGTGCTTTTGAAGGCAAGTTGTGCTTTGACCATATTGATCCCATTTCGAAATCTATTTTGATTTAAACTATTTCATGCTAGTTCAATAAGAAAGATAATATGCTTTAAAACTGTGTGTTAGAAAAATACCAAGTTGATATATGACACATTGATTACTTAAGTATGTGCAATGACACTTTGTCACCCTAGTTGTGGTTTACTAGTTGGACATTATTAAATTGACAACATGGGTTTAGAACGTTTTAGTATACTGCTTAGACCTTCTAATTGCTCATGACATGTTTTTGGATAATCAAATGCTAATATTGACTTAATGATATATTGATCCTGTTTTGGAAAAGTATCATGTGATGTTGATGGCACGTGGTGCATGGTAATCAACTCGGGTTTGATAAACAGATGGCCGGGCATGTGGCAAGAGTAATCGTGGGCAGGTGTGGCATTGGGGATGATGATTTGGTTTTTCGGGTAGTCTTGCCCTGGTCACTCTAAGGACTTAACCTTGCAAGCCTTTGAACTGGGCCATACGCACAACCACATGGTCGGAATGGGACGGCCCTAGTTGACTAAGTCGCTAAGGACTCACTTGTGGAGCCTCAGGGTGTCGGGCTTACACCTTTTGTGTGATTGTACGGGGAGCGATCGTGGCTGTGGCCAGGTACCCATCTAACGGTGTGTTGGTCCCATACTTCGCCTTGGCTAAGGGAAGGGATGGTGTAGAGCACGTACCGGAGAGGACCACCTGTGTTGTTTGAGGCTTCCGAAAGGCTTTGTTATGATCGCTCATTCGCATACTCTTGTATGGCGATTCACGGCTGACGTGGTGAGTGGATTGTATCTTGTGGGTAAAGTGTATAACCTCTGCAGAGTGTAGAATCTATTCGAATAGCCGAGTCCACTGTGATCGACAATGCTCGGGAATTACAAATAAGGGGTAGACTTTTCTGAAAATAACTTGGATTTGAAAAGTTGGGTTGGTTTAACAAGGAAGACGATGGAAACATGGTTTAGGATGGGGAAAAATGTTATTTAAACTTCTTGAAAAGTTATTTATGCTTTACTTATTTCTACTGCTTTCGAATCTACTTATATTACTTGTCAAAAGTCAAGCATCGCAAATATACCGAGCTATTCCTTTGTACTAAGCCATGCATATAGTATATTAGCTTGCATTCTGTGCATGACTTGTCGAGTACCAAGTACTCACCCTTGCCTCAACACAATATCAGTTGAAGAGGAGATTACGCCACTTTGGAGGAGGAACTCCAAGAAGACCCGCCTACTTAGGGATGCGAGCCCGCCATTGCCTGTGGTATACCGGATGGCGCCACTAAGTTTATTTGATTTTCCGCCGTTATTTCTCTTTTAATAATTTTCGCCTTGCAAGGCATATATTTGTAACTTGGCCCTAAGGTCGAGTAACCACTTTGGTTATTTAAATAATGTACTTTGATAATATCGATTGGTATGATTGTGATATGTACCGCTGTTAAGAGTGTGTGCACTAGCTGCTCCTCGGATCAGTGCCGAATACACAGAGGGTCCTGATTTGCAAATTCGGGTCCCGACAGAGGTGGTATCAGAGCCATACTGATTGTGAGGCTCAACCCTAGCTAGAATGGTCGAGTGAGGATAAAACCTATTTTCTAAAGCTAAAAATTTGTGAAGACAAGAAATGACATCTCGACTTATCCCCTGCTCTCGTTTCGTGTCTATTGCTGAAATTTTTCCTTACCTTGTCACAAGTCAAAAATTTCGAGTTCTTACGAAAAGCACGCTTGTGACAGATCGAGGAAGAGGTCAACCACGTTGATCTGGGAAGTGGTCACGCCAGTGAACTTTGGCATATGCTGCACTCTCGGAGATTTTGAGAAGCCCCAATACCAAGTGGAAGTGATCAGGCAAGGTGATTGATCAAGGCTTGTGACGTAAAGATTGAGGTACCGCCAGAAGAAGGGCCTGTGCAATCGCTCGATACACCGTGACCGCTAGAAGGTCTACAATGCAGATGGGTATCCAAGAAGTATCACGACGAGCAATGCGGCACATTACCAAGATCCACGCCAGAGAGTTGGAAAGCACGGTGTTCCGCTACTATCCGCTAGCCGATAACCTTCTTGACCAAGACGATTCAGATGAGGATGCCACTTGCATTACGCTTGGCACGATTCGTCGTCGCCAGGAAGATGTACTAGATAATACAAGCAAGGAGCTGCATGAAGGCCCGCAAGGAGATCACGACAGAGAAGAACAGATGGCGGGAAGCTCAAGAGTATGTGGCACACCTTCTACGAAGGATTGACGAGTTGGAGATGACTTTGTACGGACTGCACTCCAGAGCCAAGACTCGAGCTACACGAGCCAGATCCAGAGGAGTCGGATCTCGATGAGGACACCGCTTCTTCGACTACCACAGATGACATAGTCGCCGGACATGGCGATCGCCGCGCCTTATGCCGCAAAGACCCATACCTGTGCCGTGGAGGTTTTCTCGATGAGTGAGCTTAGGTTCTATAGTGAGACTCCTTCGCCGAGTCGCGTCATAAAATAAAGAGTCACCCTTTAGGCGTTAGGACTCCAGAGTTAGTTCGATTTGGATTTGCTTTGTTTGTCGAGTGTGCAAGATGTGTTGCAAGGCCCTTAGGCATTGTAAGCACCATACCAAGTTATTAATAATAAAGAGGGACCTTAAAGTTACCCTTTCGCCCGCATAAGTTCCATACTACTTGTCTATTCTTGTTTCCCTCTCATCTCTAAACCTAGAGCAAATCGACAGATGGTGAACACCCGTGGGAACTTTGGAAGCAATGGGAGTGGATCTCGCCAAATGTAAAACCCCAATGATAGAGCACCAAAGACCGCCACCGGATGTGCAGAATTTTGGAGCATTTCTTGTCGCTCAGACCCGCTTGATGCATGCTATGATGCAACAAATGCAGCACGCCGCCGTGCCACCGCTAATCAAGTTAATCGTGACCACGCCGTAATACAAGGTCGCCGAGTTCATGAGAACTCACCCACCCACTTTCTCGGGAAATGCCAATCCATTGGAGGCCGATGATTGGTTAAGATCAATTGAGAGGAAGCTACACATAGCTCAATGCACAGGGAATGAGAAGATACTTTACGCTTCTCATCGCTTGGAAGGAACAAATACCGAATGGTGGGAGAACTTCGTACACGCAGAGAACCCTCAAGATATCACTTGGGAGGAATTCACACCGCATTCGACAAGATCACGTGCCTCAAGGAATTATGGACCTTAAGAAGGAGGAGTTCAGAGCATCAAGCAAGGTAATCACCAAAGGGTCGACTACCTGAACAAGTTCACACAGCTAGCACGCTACGCACTGAGGATGTAGCGACAGATAAATCCGCATACCTCGCTTCATGAAGGGACTTAACTCAGATTGCAAGTAGGGTTGATCACCCACACCTTTCCGGATTTCCAAGAATTGGTGAATAAGGCACTTATTCTTGAGGACAAGCGCAAGGAACCGGATGAGAACAGAAGCGCAGGATGCAACAAAGAAGGATCACGCGTGGAACGCAATAAATACCGAGAGTTGCACCAAATCAATTCTTCGTATTCCAACCACGAATGCAACGAGGACACCATCCCCAAAGCACCAAGACTCGCCAATCGTAACTACCAAACCCCAGCCCCGCTAGAAACGCTACCCTGTGCAACAAAGAAGGAACAGTGAGACGCCGTTACAATCAAGAACGAGCCGTGACACTTTGCCAACAGCTTGTCCGAAGAAGATGCCAGGAGCGACCCCGCCGCTTCAATCTAGGAACCACCCCAGCTAGGACGCCAAAGACCAGGAGCCATACCCTGCACTGCAGTGGTGAGAGGCCGAGTCAACCATGTCACCGCAGACGACCGCAGAATGCTACTGACGTCAGATCCGGGTAAGTTACTTGTTAACGCAGCACCGCAATAGCTTTGTTTGACTCGAGTCAGATTCGCTTGTTTCGCAAGGCTTTGCTACTAGAAATGATTTAAGGATTGCAAGACTTAAGTGCATGCTTTTAGTTCAAACCCCTGGTTCCGAACTCCGAACGGAAGTAGGATGTTCCGGGTGAGAATACTAATAGATGGAATAGAGTTCCTAGCAAATCTTATAATTTTGGAGACCTGCACCTTAGATGTTATATTGGGAATGGATTGGTTATCCAAGCACAAGGCCGTATTGGATTGCGTGACGAAGGACTATCTCGCTTGAGAGCCCGTGTGGGAAGAAAGTGGAATTTCAAGCCACCGCAGCTTAGAGATGGACAGCTTGATGGTTAACAGTACCAAGGCAATCAAAGATAGAGGATGTCCCGGTAGTGAATGAGTACCCGATGTTTTTCCCGAAGATCTACCTGGTATGCCGCGCAGACAGGGACGTAGAGTTTGTTATAGAGCTTGTACTGCACAAGACCGATAGCAAAGAGACCCTATCTGATGTCCACCGAGGAGTTGGTAGAAATGAAGAAACAAATAGAGGAGTTAATGGAGAAAGGATTTATCGCACCGAGTTCGTCGCCGTGGGGAGCACCGCTTTGTTTGTCAAGAAGAAGGACGGAGTTTCAGGATGTGCATCGACTACCGTGCACTCAATGAAGTCACCGTGAAAAATAAGTATCCGCTACCCAGGATTGATGATTTGTTTGATCGATTAAGAGGAGCCGGAGTTTTCTCCAAGATTGATCTCGAGATCGGATACCATCGCTTGAAGATCCGATCGTAAGATATTCAAGATCGCATTCTCGCCAAGATATGGACATTACGAGTTTACGCTATGTCCTTTGGGTCGATTTAATGCGCCAAATTTATTTCATGAATATGATGAATAAGGTGTTCATGGAATACTTGGACAAGTTTGTCGTCGTGTTCATAGACGATATCCTAATCTACTCCAAGACAGAGGATGAACATGCCGAACACTTAAGGCGTAGTTTTGGAAAAGTCGAGGAACAAAGAACTTTTCGCCAAGTTCGGCAAGTGTGATTTTTGGAAGGACAAGGTGGAGTTTCTTGGACATGTGATGACCGCAGTATGAGTCGCCAGAGATCCAAGCAAAGTAGAAGCTGTGTTACATTGGGAACAACCAAGACTCGTGACCCAGATTCTGAGTTTCCTTGGAATGGCAGGATATTACCGCTGCTTTCATCGAAGGCTTTTCGACAATCATAAACCTCTTACGCAATTGTGAAGAAGGAAAAGAAGTTTGCATGGACGCCAGAATGTGAGAAAGGATTTCAGAGTCAAGAAGCGATTGACATCAAGACCGTGTTAGTTCTACCTGATGTTGCTCAAAGCTTCGATATTTATTGTGACGACGCGCCAAGGACTTGGATGTGTGCTGATGCAGAATGGAAAGGTCGTCGCTTATGCCTCAAGGCAGTTGAGGCCGCATGAGGAAAATTATCCGACACATGACCTAGAGTTAGCCGCCGTAGTGCATGCCTTGAAGATATGGCGCCACTATCTGATTGGAAACAGATGTGAAGTGTATACGGATCATAAGAGCCTTAAGTACATATTCACCCAGTCGGATCTGAATATGAGGCAAGGGAGATGGCTAGAGTTGATCAAGGACTATAATGTTGGAATCCATTACCATCCCTGGAAGGCCAACGTAGTAGCCGATGCTCGAGCCCAAGAGCCATACCGTGAGTACGCTGCTAGCCACAAGTCAGTGATGAGTTATGTGAGGATTTTAAAATGAAGATTGAGGTTGTACCTAGCGGATTCTTGGCCGCCTTGGAAGTAAAGCCTACTTTAGAGGACCAGATCCGAGAAGGACAGAAGGATGATGACAAGATCCGTAGGATTAAGTCCAAAATGGAGGAAAGCAAGGCAAAGGATTTCAAGCTAGACGAGCAAGGCACGTTATGGATGAAGGATCGCATTTGTGTGCCTAACACAAAGGAGTTAAAGCAATCGATTCTCGAAGAAGCCCATGACTCTAAGTACTGATTCATCCCGAAGCGCCAAGATGTATCAGGATCTCAAGGAGAGATTCTCGTGGCCGAGTATGAAACGTGAAGTTGCCGAGCATGTTGCATTGTGCGACGATGCCAGAGAGTCAAGGCAATGCATCGAGACCAAAGCAGGATTGCTACAAATTACTGAAAATACCTCGAGTGGAAGTGGGAGGAAATCGAATGGATTTCATTACCGGCTTGTCAAGACTCAAGGAGGTTATGACTCCATATGGGTTATAGTGGATCGCTTGACTAAAGTAGCCCATTTTATCCTCGTGAAGACCACTTACTCGGAGATAAGTTAGCAGAGTTATACATGATCAGGATTGTTTGTTTGCACGGAGTGCCAAAGAGGATTGTATCGGAATCGAGGTACCCAATTTACCTCAAGATTCTCGGAATAAGTTGCATGAAGCCATGGGGACCCGCTTGAACTTCAAGATACCTTATCATCCATGCAGACGGATGGACAGACCGAAAGAGTCAACCAGATTCTGGAGGATATGTTGAGAGCTTGTGCATTGGCTTATGCTACCTCTTGGGATAAGAGTTTGCCGTATGCCGAGTTCGGGCCATACAACAATAGTTATCGTGCTAGTTTACGATGTCACCTTTCGAGGCATCAGATGGTCGACCATGCCTGACGCCATTGAATTGGAATGAGACCGTGAGCGCCGTGTCTTTGGGCCTGATATTCTTCAAGAGGTCAAGAGCAGATCGCCATAATTAGGAAAGGTTGAAGATAGCCCAATCTCGATGTAAGAGTTATGTCGACAATCGTCGCCGAGACTTGAGTTTTGAACTGTAAGATTTTGTTTACCTCAGAGTTACGCCTCTCGTGGGGAGTTAAGAGGTTCCATGCCAAAGGGAAACTCGCACCTGCTATGTTGGACCATTTAAGATTTTGAGCCGCAGAGGCTAAGTTGCTTATCACCGGAGTTGCTACAATCGTTGGCAGGAGTACATGATGTATTCCATGTGTCCTGGCTTAAAGAAGTGCCTCCGAGTTCCCGAGGAATGCATACACCGCTAGAGTCAATTGAGTTGCAAGAGGATTTGACTTATAAGGAACATCCTGTGGAGGATTCTAGACACAATGGATCGAGAAACTAGAAACAAGTCAACCCGCTTTTGTAGAGTTCAAGGAGCAACCATGAAGAAAGCTAAGCGACTTGGGAGTCACAAGAGGATTTGAAGAAAGAATTTCCAAACCTATTCCTTTAGTAAGCCCCGAATCTCTGGGACTAGATTCTATTAAGGGGGAGGTTTGTAACACCCCAAAATTTTGCTTTTCTTAAATTCATGTGTGATTTGGCACTTTGGTGAATTTTTGGAATTTTCTCGAATTTATTTGGATTTATTTGGAATTTATTTGAATTTATTCCATTTTGAAATAATTAAAGAATTTAATTTTGCAAATAAAATTTTGTTGGAAATATTTTATTCGAGTCCAAAATGTTCCAAAATATTTTCCGTAATTTTTCGAATTTTTCGAGTCTTTTGCTATTTTTAATGAATTAAATGAATTATCGAATTATTTTAAATATTAAATCGCTGGAAAATCCAACTCGGTCAAGCATCGTTCATCCGACCGAAGTCGGACTCGAGTCCGACCCGAGCCGCTTGACTCGACCGAACCCACTCCTAACCCTAATCAATCCCAACCGTTGGATCAAGATCCAACGGCCGAGAACAAATTTCGCACGGCTCGAGCCGTGAATCGGCCGGATCCGATCGCGCCCAGGCGATCGTGGGTCGCTGATCGCGCCACGCGGACGGCCACGATTTCGTCGTCTTCGCCGAAGTCCGAAGCCGGACTTCGCCGCGCCGCCAGAGCGAATAACTAGGTTTCCGCTCAGGCACGGACGCCGAGGCTATTTAAAGCGTGAGACGCCCCCGAGGTTGCCCTCATCCTTGCGCACTGCTCTCTCGAGCCATCTCGCCGGAGCCGCCACCGTTGAGCCGCAATCGCCGCCGAGTTGTCTCTTCCTCCGCCGCGTTTGCGCCGGTTTCGCTGCCGTCTGGCTGCTTCCGCCGAAGGAGCCCAGATCCGAGTCCTCGCGACGAGACGCACTCCGGGGAGGTTTATCTCGCCGGAGCACGCCCCAAACGCCGCTTGCTCGTTGCCGCCCCTGCGCTCTCCGGCCAAGCCGGCCAGGAAGCCATCGCCGCCCGCGAAGCTCGGAGGACCGCCTGATCCAGATCGGACGGTTGAGGTGAGCTCACGTGTTCCCAAACCCGATTAGATTCGGATCGTTGGATCAAGATCCAACGGTTCACAATTGCCACGCGTCGTAGCAAAGGCGTAATATAGATTAGATCTCGACCGCCCGATCTAGATCGAACGCCCACGAGCAACGAGTAGTTTCAACGTGTTAACCCTGGATCTAATCCGCGCCGCTGATTTTCAAACCAACGGATGAGATTGGCGCCACGTGTCCGGGAAGATGGACCGCCGCCAACGCCGGCCCACGCGGCAGTGCAGGACGCCGACACGCGGGCCCGCGCGGTCGAGGGCCCGCATGTCGCTGGCTAACCCAGCCAAGTTACCGACGCCACCCATGACGCCACAGTTGGGTCCCACCTGCCAAGACTGCGGCCGAGCCCCGCCGACGCCGGGCCGATGACGCTACCCGAGAGGGCCCACATGTCGGGCCGACACGTAGAGTCGTGGACCGAGTCCACTGTGAGACCCAAGCCGAGCGTGACCAAGTCCATGGACCTACCGACGCCAGCAGGCCAATCGAGGCTGCCACGTGTCCATGCCGACGCAATAATTAATTTCAAAAAAGAAAATGATTTATTAATTCGAAATATTGATTCAAATTTAGATTCAAACTTCAAACGCTTATAACTTTTATGCTTTCAACTCCGATTTGAGCGATTCAAATTTCTAAATTTGTATAAAATTGAGATCTACCTAAATATGAATTTTATTTAATTTTTGGACTAAAGTTTTTCTCTGTAAAATTATTTAATTGATTATTTAAACTTTAAATAATCATAACTTTTATGCTTTTAACTCCAAATTTGATTTATTCCAGTTTCTAAAAATCCAGAAAATTATGTTCTCTCTGTTTATGGATTTTATTTGGAGTTTTGGGATCTTTTTGCATAGTGTTTATTTGTGTATTTGCTATTTGCACGCTTTACGAGTAGACGTTGAAGTGCCGGAAGGATTTGAAGGAGAAGTGTTGACTCAGGATCCAACTCAAGACCAAGAGCAAGTGCTTTTTGAAGGCAAGTTGTGCTTTGACCATATTGATCCCATTTCGAAATCTATTTTGATTTAAACTATTGCATGCTAGTTCAATTAGAAAGATACTTTGGTTTAAACCTGGGGGTTAGATAAATACCAATTTGATATATGACACCTTGATTACTTAAGTATGTGCCATGACCCTTTGTCACCCTAGTTGTGGTTTACTAGTTGGACATTATTAAATTGCCAACATGGGTTTAGAACGTTGTAGTATACTGCTTAGACCTGCTACGTGCTCATGACATGATTTTGGATAATCAAATGCTAATATTGACTTAATGATATATTGAACCTGTTTTGGAAAAGTATCATGTGATGTTGATGGCACGTGGTGCATGGTAATCAATCGGGTTTGATAAACAGCTGACGGCATGTGGCAAGAGTAATCAGGTGGGCCAGTGTGGCATTGGGGATGATGATTTGGTTTTTCGGGTAGTCTTGCCCTGGTCACTCTAAGGACTTAACCTTGCAAGCCTTTGAACTGGGCCATACGTACAACCACATGGCTGGAATGGGACGGCCCTAGTTGACTAAGTCGCTAAGGACTCACTTGTGGAGCCTCAGGGTGTCAGTTACACCTTTTGTGTGATTGTACGGGGGAGCGTATCGTGGCTGTGGGCCAGGTACCCATCTAATCGGTGTGTTGGTCCCATACTTCGCCTTGGCTAAGGGAAGGGATGGTGTAGAGCACGTCTGGGAGAGGACCACCGTGTTGTTTGAGGCTTCCGAAAGGCTTTGTTATGATCGCTCATTCGCATACTCTTGTATGGCGATTCACTACCGACGTGGTGAGTGGATTGTATCTTGTGGGTAAAGTGTATAACCTCTCGCAGAGTGTAGAATCTATTCGAATAGCCGAGTCCACGGTACTGGACAATGCTCGGGAATTACAGTCAAGGGGTAGACTTTCTGAAAATAACTTGGATTTGAAAAGTTGGGTTGGTTTAACAAGGAAGACGATGGAAACATGGTTTAGGATGGGGAAAAATGTTATTTAAACTTCTTGAAAAGTTATTTATGCTTTACTTATTTCTACTGCTTTCGAATCTACTTATATTACTTGTCCAAAAGTCAAGCATCGCAAATATACCCTGAGCTATTCCTTTGTACTAAGCCATGCATATAGTATATTAGCTTGCATTCTCATGCATGACTTGTCGAGTACCAAGTACTCACCCTTGCCTCAACACAATATCGCTTGAAGAGGAGATTACGCCACTTTGGAGGAGGAACTCCAAGAAGACCCGCCTACTTAGGGATGCGAGCCCGATCAGTTGCTCGTGGTATCTTGGATGGCGCCACTAAGTTTATTTGATTTTCCGCCGTTATTTCTCTTTTAATAAGTTTCGCCTTGCAAGGCATATATTTGTAACTTGGCCATAAGGTCGAGTAACCACTTTGGTTATTTAAATAAAGTACTTTGATAATATCGATTGGTATGATTGTGATATTTACCGATGTTAAGACTGTGTGCACTAGCGCGTTCCTGGACTGGTGCTGAATACACAGAGGGTCCGGATTTGCAAATTCGGGGTCCCGACAGTGCTGCGTCAAGTCCAATCCGCGAAGGACAGGCACAAGCTCTCCCCGCCCTGGGAGGGCCCTTTCACCATCGCGGAAGTCCTCCGGCCCGGCACCTTCCACCTCAAGGATGCTAAAGGAAATCTCGTGACTAATGCGTGGAACATAGAGAAGCTGAGAAAGTTCTATTCGTAGTCAACCTCTCCCCTCTTTGTTACCACTCGACAAATGCTTGAGTGGAGGAAGCCGCAACTCTCAAAAGACCGACCGAGTGCTCTCTCTCTCTCTCTCGTCTTTTACCTACTGCAAGTACTGCGACCTCCGCCCCGAAAGCCGAGGTCCCGAAGTAGTACTCTGCCCATCGCAAAGACCACGAATGCAAGGACAACCGACCTACAGTAGGTCGGGCCGTCCCATTCCAGTAACAAACATACATTCTGGCACGACACGAGGAGAAGCCCAGCTGGTGGGAAGGCACGAAGAAGCCGAAAAGAACAAGGGGCGCAACCGCCTCCAACCTACGCCGGATCCGTTGCGATCCCAAAAGACTACGGATACGGACAAATCACAAGCGCAAAATCCTCAAAGAAAAAAGAAATAGGGAGCAAAGAAGCACTTTATTTATTCATGGAGGAACATCGCCCCAACCAAGAACGAACCGCCCGTTACGATCTTGGTGTGCGCCCCCCCAGCCGAACTCCGCGCGACGTCCCTCAACCACCGCCCGCACCAGCGGTGCCCTCACTTCCCGAAGTCGGGGAACGCCCACGACGAGGACGCCGACTCGCCGTACGTCCTCACGAACAGCTTGACCTCGGCCTCGCCACCTCCTGCGGCGGACACTGATGGGCGACCACTTCCTCGCGAAGTGAGTTTTCGCGATCGCCATGGCGCACAGGAGAGTTCGTTCGATTGCGGTCCTTGCCAGCAATGAGCGCCGGCGCCTCTCCTTTTATAGCCAAAAGCAGTGCGGGAGGAGCGGAAGACGGCGCCTTGGGGTCACGCTGTGGCGCAGAAGACGGCGCCCAACATCGCTTCAAACCAAGACGATCTCAGGCGAGTTAATCCGCCCTTATCTCCAAAGAAAACTTAAATCCTTTTCAAAAAATCTTGTGCGGACTCAAGCGGTGCGTGGCGACTGCACCCTCAGTCCCCGCGCACCACTCGGGGGCTGCCCTGCGACTTCAAGGTCAGCGACCTAAATCGATGACCGGTAACCACTCCGACCGGACTACCCTCCTCATAGTAACCTCTTCAAACCCAAAATGCTATAGCCCACGCCCCCACGGCTACGGCTCCGAGGTAGCACTTTGCGCAGAACGGAGGCTACTTGAGCAAAGGGCCAGTAGCGGTCAGATGGAGCCTTTCGATTTAGGTCGGACAGTCGACCGATCAAACAATCTCCCTCGTGGCAACCCCCTCAGCCGTACTCCGACCGACCAAGCTATCTACCTCGTGGCTATTTCCCCCGGCCCAAAGTACTACGGCCTACGCCTCCGCGGCTACGGCTTCGAAGTGGCACTCTGCGGGGGAAACAAGTCCTACGAGCAAGAGACGCTAGGGACGGTCGAAGCACCCTCACTCAGGTCCGACCCAGGCACCTCTCCTCCACGAAGCGGGTGCTCTAGGTAGCTTGTCCTATCCCGTGATCTCTTCGAACGGAGTTGAGGCAACACCTACGCTTTCAGGGCACCCCCGTGGGCCCTGTGGCTATGGTCGTAAGATTGCCCAAATTCACAGAGGAAGCACGGGGTAAACGGGCAAGATAACTTAAAGCAACCCGCTCGTAGAAGGCCGCCAGCGAGACTATCTCGCCGTCTCCCAGTTCGGGGACCTCGGTCCCGGCCGGCGGCACCCGCCAAATGGATCGAGGTCATGGGGGAAGGAGCTCCTTCCTCTCCAAGCCGAGGTAGCGACCCGCCGCGGCCGAGTGCGGGGTCAGCGACATCCCCGAATGAGCGTAGGAGAGCGGAGGATGGCGCGACGAAGCAGGAAGCTTTTTCTTCTTCCCTTGCATTTTCTCTCCTTTTCTTTTTGCAGAGGACGCGAGCAGGAGGATTTGCTCCCTCCGCGCCGCCCTCTCCTTCCTTTATAGGCGCCTGGCGGGAACGGACGCCGGCGCTAACAAGCGCCTCCTCGCGCGGACCGACGCAGTCGCCAACCGTCAGCCTGCTACCACGCCCACTACTCCGGTAACGTGCCGCAGCCCATTTAAATCCCACTAAGCATTAATCAAGCCCGACAGACCGCCGCCTCGCGCCAAGACGCCGCAGCATCGCAGCCCGTCTGCCGATCGCAGAACCGCCAGGCGCCCCATGCCAAGAAAGGTACGAAAACGGCCCGCTGGGCCGCCCGGCCTCAGGAGAGCAAGCGGCCTGCAGGCTCGCACCCAGGCGCCCTGCACCGTGGCCGAGGGTTACGAAGGCGAATCCAACTAGCCGGAATGAAAGCCGCCCATCACGTAAAAAGAGCGAGGGGCGGGTCGCAGTGAGCCCCCAGAGGGCCTCTAGATGGGTCGGCGGACGACCCAGTCACTGTGGCCCGCGTCCGAGACCATACCTCACACTCTCCCGCGGAACTCATCGATGAGTGGCGGCCGGTAGTGCTCGGCTCGGCGGACGACGGCAGACTCGACCGGGATGAGTAAGGAAAGGTTTTTATGGAACGCCCACGCGGGTCGGACGCCCACGCCGAGCTACGCCTGGCTTGGAAATGATCCCCCTCGTGGGAGATCGCCACGGTTCCACTCGGATTGCCCAACAGCACCTCGCGCGAGCACGACGTTCAAACCGACGAAGGTAAACGTGCGTTCGCTCAAACCGACTCTAAAAGCCCACGAACGACATGGCACGCCAGTCGGCCGGGCTAAACCCCGACCGGCTCTCCGACCGCTCGGGGCTCAAGGGTTACACTCAGGTGCGCTCGCACAAGACCGGGTTCTTTTCTTGGCTAGCGGCGACTCAAGCGATAAGGCTGACCAAGCACCGCCGACCTCCGGCCGGTGCCACACCTGCCGGGCTAAACCCCGACCAGGCTCTCCGACCCGCTCGGGGCTGGGGAAACTACACCCACCGAGATTTCGCCAGCGCTTGCAGGGCTCTTTGAGTGGCGCGGCTCCCAGCGGCGCTGGCGAGCCTAAGCGCCGACCTCCGGCGGCTAACCCCGACCGGCTCTCCGACCGGCTCGGGGGCTCGACTCTTGATGAGTACCCGTGCCATGGGTACCCCATCGGCCGGAACACGAACGGGTGACCTACCACGGCGAAAGGCCAAAGATCGCCGAAAGGCACTTGGGCGCGGAGAGCGAACCCGACCTATGCAGGACCGACCCTAGGCGGTCGGCGGACTCCGATCTCGAGGCGGTCGGCGGGCTCGACCGCCTAGTATTGAAGCTCACGGCCAAGAAGCTCCATCGCAGCGAGCCAAGAGGGGCCCACGCCGGTGTCGACATACCGCTTTGTGCGCAGCTGCCTGGCGTCTGCATGCAGGCGGCTCCTTCCCAAGACCGCCGGAGGAGCCACCGAAGAAGTCATGCCCCCGTCCCATCGCCTGGCACACCGCAGAAGAATACGCCCACTCCCGAGGCCAAGGCAAAGTCAAGCGCCATTAAAGCCACCGAGGCTGACAGGAGCACCACGCGATACGTCATCCAGACAAAGATTACGCCAAGACGGCTCATCACAGAGCCACCAACCCCGCCTTTGGGACGAGCAGGGGTCGACGGACAAGACAGAAACCAGACTTTCGAGACGCCAAGCAGGCCCCTTCCTCGTAGTTTTCCCGAACTCCCATGTAACCTGCCTCCTCCGTCTATATAAGGAGAGGCAGGGCCCGAGAGGGAGGGGCGATGGAAAAAACAGTCTTCTAGGAAGTCACAACTCCTTAGCGAAAACACCAGGGAATCGGTCGGCCGACTCCCTGCCTCGCTTGTACTCCTCTTGTTCATCGCCCTAAGATCAATACACCCACACCGAGCGAACTGGAGTAGGGACGTTCAGCCCGAACCAGTATACATCATCTGACTCCTTGAGTCGACCATTCGGGGAGAGGGAGCGCGCGACCCCATCCGACCACAAATTCGTATTGCCGGTGCACGAAACACCGACAAGAGTAAACTATGATTTTGACAGACAAAACCTGAAATATCTATGCTCACTAGTGCACCAACAGAAACAAAAATAATTCTGTAACAAGCAGGCAAAAGCCACAGTGCGATAAAGTAAAGACTGGAAAGTAAATAACAAGAGACACAAGAGATTTTTCATCGAGGTTCAGAGATAAACTCCTATGTCCCTGTTAGAGCACTTCACACGAAGTATTGCTCCACTAAAAACTAGTCGCAGTAGCTTTGGCAATCACTAGGGTGACTCTTTCACCACTCGGGTGAGGTGAGTCCCAACCTCTTACAACTGTGGTGGCCTTTCACAAACTCTGTTGGACAGGTCGCACCAAATCTCCTCTGAGCCGTCTAGGAACACAAAGTTTCAAGAGTAATAGACTATCCACAAGTCCAATCTCTTAGTTCACTATCACAGCACTAACTAGACTAAGCTTGGAGTAAGATCACTTTGAAATTTTGAGATTAAGAATGAAATTCAGTCTGCTTGATGGCTTTTGGGCTCTAGTATGCTAAAATATCAAGGAGATCAAAAAGTTTACAACTAAATTGCCCAGGCACAGCTTATATAGCCATTTGAAGAGGAAATAGCCGTTATACTGTACCATAGCCGTTGGAAGATGTCAGACTATCACAGAATGGCTAAACAAGTGCGCCCCGAACTTAGATTGATAAGCTCTACAATTTGTCTAATGTACCACGGATCATTAGAGTGGAGAATCCCATTTGCGCCGGACCTAAACAGGTTGGTCCGTCGCAGAAGGAAAACTCACTGTTTTTGGTCCGGCAGACTATTTGGCATTATAGCAATTTTACAGAGAGAATCACATTTGCGACGGACCAAAAACGTTGGTCCGGCGTACACATGAAATTGACGTCAGATTGAAACTTTAGTTCAGCGAAAATGAGTCCGTCGTAAACTGTGTACGCTCGGTTTGATTCTTGAGTAAGTGTTTTCAGCGCCGGACCAAACAAACAAGGTCCGGCGTAAACACAATGTGCGTCGGACTGAAAATCAGACAAGACCAAGTTAGTCCGGCGTGAACGGTGTAGGCTCGGTTTGGTTTTTGGATGAGTAGTTTTCAACATCGGACCAAAACAACAAGGTCCGACGTGAATGTGATTTTGTCTGAAAGGGTGAAGGACTGAGTTTTGAGGGGAAACAGGATGAAATGACCTTTACTCTAAGTAATCTTAATGATTTGACCTATGAACTATGATACTTACTTGTGTATAATCTACCTTTATAGTACGGCTAATCTATAACTATCCTAGCTACTTGGCATGAATCAACTCCCAAGCCAGAACTAGTAACAAGGGTCCTTAGCCTTTTTTCCTTCATTCCAAGATGTCTTCACTTCACAAGGGATACTTGATTTGGTCATCAACACCAAAACTCCATAAAAAGCATTATCAAAGAATTAGGGGGCCTAAATGCTTTCAGATCTAAGGAAGATTCATCCTTCAATCACCCATCATTGGCACAAAATCCACAAACATTTAGAATTAGGGGAAGCAAATCCAAATATGCGAAATTTAAATTGCAGAAAAGTAAATACTGAATTTAATTTGCAGAGTGTAAAGACATAATGTAATGCAGAATTTAAATTCAAAAGTAAAGGAAAATTAATTTTTATTTTTCTAGTTGAAGGTTTACAAAGCCTTCCAATAAGTTGGACAAATTTCAAAGGAGCACAAAAACCTTCAATGGAGAGACACCCCTCCCCCTCTATTTATAGCCTTCATAAATCATCCTACACCCTTGGATAAGTTGCTTCAATCCTAAGCAACCCCTCCCAAGGGCTAGGATTGATTAGCAATCTCCACCCTTGGATGGCTTTCTTGGCTCTCAAGAAACCTCATCAAGGGTTGATATTCACCCAATCACACTTGGGCTAACTCGAAACCTATTAAAAAACGGGTTTTATCCACTAAACTAACTTGACTGTTACTCCATCCTCTAAACCGCGATCCAACGGCTCTCCTTGATCCAACTAGTTCCAAGTTAGCATCTCAGCCGTTCTCTTGTCTTCTCGGCATGCAGTGACTCCATCTCCGGTTATCCTTCGGCGATCCCCGACTGTATGGACCTCCGGCGCACCTCGCCTAGTCCCAGTCATCCTCTGCCTCACTATGACCTCGCACTGACGTCCTGCAACAATCAAAAATAAGAAAACACGTCACATAGCAATGTCCAAAATGATATGCAATAATCATCTTAAAAACTTAATATTCAAATTTAATTCAAATCAAACACAAATCTAAGCACAACATAGCTCTAATAAGATTAATTATTTATCACAAAATATGGATAGACATCCCATTGGTCTTTCAATTACTCTTCTAATATAAGTTGCACAAATTTAAAGTAAGAAAAGTAATGAGTAATTACCATTCACCTCTTAATTGATGATTTAATATTTATATAATTTTTAAATAAGGATACATAAAAGTATCTCCCTAGCTTGTAGCGCGAGAACTTTTTAGTGAAAATATGTACTGTCGCGAAGAGCTCCTCGGTCTTTAACACAACTAGGTTGGCAAGCGCGCTGCGCCGCGCCGAAAACGCACAATAGAATCAATTCTGGTAGCCATCGAAACACGTGTGGTTAAAATTGGGTACGCAAGCATTGTAAAGGAGTTAACTATATATTGATGCATATCTGATGCTTGATATGTCCACACGATGGCTGCCGAATAGTTGTAAAACAAAAAAAGGGGTTATATGATGGAGAAAGCATCATTTGCCTTAGACGGTAGCATACTAATATAACACATATATGCAGTGTTGGCCAAAATAAGCATGGAGAGAACATGCATTTTGAAGATATGTCCAGACTCGATCGTTTTGGATATAGTAGGCAGTGAGGGTGATGTCTGAAAGGGTGCCTGACGTATAGCTTTCGTCCTGCATACATAACAATGAAATGTATTAGATACATAACAATGAAATGTATTAAAACGAATAGATGTTCGTTCGAGACAGGGAAAACATTATTTTTATGTATAAGGTAGAAATAACCAGATTGTCTTGGTGGGCATGAAATGCCACAATGTTATATGTTGAGCTATGATTTGGCGTTCGTCATGTAAGGATGGTCTGTAGTAGTAATCCTGCATTGAAGAAGATTAAGAAGATCATATGCAAGGAGTTCTTGTGGACTGGATGGCGGATATGTTCCGGTGTAGACCAGTTTTTTTCTGTGAGGATCAACATTGCGACTGTCTGAATCCATTTCCACAATAGGTAAGGAATCAATATTTTTTTCGCAGATACATTTAATCTTTTGGAGCAAACTGTTGTGCTTCTGTGCGATGATATGAATGGAACTGCTTGTAGCTAGAGCTTTTTCACGCCAGAGATCTGCCCAACATTTTTCAGCATTGAGATTCCTTTGCGCATTGCATAGGCTTTTGTAATTGATATCCTCAATATTTATATTGTGATTGTTCTGCAGGTGTTGGATGGCCGTCTGTGCTGCATTTTCCATTGCGTTGTATGTTGTGGTAGCCAATTCTCCATAGAATGTTTCCTCTACTGTATTAGAATAGATTAATGTTGATGGTACATCCATTCTGATGCAACCCCTGATTTGGCTGTGATTTTCATTGGTAATGTCTGATGAGTATATCGTTAAACGCAATCTATTAGCGATTTCTGTTAACAGCATCTGCCTTGGAATGTACACAGTTGTTTCAACCTATTAAAAATATAAGTGATAAGCGTTTTATTATAATCACATAATCACGGAGATAAATATATGTTGTTGATAAGCTGTAATAGGGGTCTGAAGGGATTTGGAGATTAAACTATGTTACAGGTAAAAACAAAGGCGCATGATAATAATGCTCAGAGATGATAATTTTTTTTTTTCAAATCGCTGTGTACTTTGAGGAGATACTACCAACTTCTGTATGTCGAAATCATTTATATAATAATGCATATCAAAGAAAAGCATTCTGCAGTATGAGTCCATATTTTAGTTTGTGGGAACCTAGATGGATTCAGTTTCATGTTGCAAACTGTATGAAGCAGAGAAATATAAAATAGGTAATTTGAGAATAGAATGACTTACACCAGGTACAATGATGTTATCTTCTAGATCAATAGATAGATCGCTGGATTCGGTGGATGGCAACTGTGCTGTTTTAGATATTCTTTGTTGGAATTGCAGGTTCTGCTCTAATAGAGTCTTTGAATTGTTAGATTCTTCAGTAGCCGGTAGAGGATGCTGCATATAAAGTGAGAAACCGTAATTGCTACAGGTGTTTACGTGAGAATGTAAATCCAATACAATCTTAACTGGGGTGAGTAGACGATATTAGTGAGGGGAAATGAAACCGTAATTGCTACACGTGTTTACGTGAGAATGTAAATCCAATATAATCTTAACTGGGGTGAGTAGACGATATTAGTGAGGGGAAATTTACCTGGGATGATCGATGTGGAGAAAAGGGTATGTCATTTGGTTCCACCACTGTTTTTGGTGTGATCTCTGATGACATGTTTTTTATCTTCTTTTCTTGGATCGCCAATTAAACTCGATATGATAGATAGATATTGTATGACGTAAAACAATGAGCTGCAGCAGTCAAAAAAGCTGACGATATTGGCGTCTATACTGCAGAGTTGCATAAGAACATGTGGAATCCTGAGAAATGAACACGATTTGAATTATGGAGAGAGCAAGGAAGAGGCGTTGGATGTAGCGCCATGATGTAGTATACTTGTAGTTATTCTAATTAGGCACAATACTCACCATCGAGGAGAAGATTGGAGGCATCCATGAATCTAGTGTGAGTTTAGTTTGGTTGAAGCGGAACTTGCTTTGGTGTGGCAGTGTGTGTTGTGATAGCGTGAAATGCGAGGATGGAAGTAAAGGTATATGGACGGAGTCGGCAAGGAAGCAGATGTGATAAGCCATTGTGTCACGTATACCCCGGGTTACACGTGGATGCTCTAGGGATGGTAGCGTTTAAGCAACGCATTGGGGTAAGTCTACGGATAAGAGCATCTCCAGCAATAGCCTCTAAAACAGGGTCTCTATTTTGGATTTAGGGACTCTCTATTTTTTGAGGTCCTGTTTTCAGAGCACAAGTCCAGCAACAGCCCCTAAATCTCAGCCCCTATTTTACTTTTTCTCCTATTTTGACATATTCGCTATGTATAATCTTCATTTGACACCACTAAAATTCAATCAAAAATATTTGTAATACATAAAACATAAGCATATTAACATTTACAATTTAAAAACATGAAATTTCAAATTTAAATTTAAAATTTTCAAAACATGATAAAATTTTCGAAGCCTCTCATGTATTTCTCTATCTTCAATAATATGGGTTGTACTCGTGTCCCTGGGAATTGGGGCTGAGGAGGCAAATTTAGGGGCCTCCTAATTTTAGGGGCTTGAGTTGGGGCCTCCTTGGAATTGGGGCTGAGGAGGCAAATTTAGGGGCCCCCTAATTTTAGGGGCTTGAGTTGGGGCCCTGCTGGATCTGTTTTTTTTTACTACACTCCCTATTTTAAGGTTTAGGGGCTGGTTTAGGGGCTCTGCTGGAGATGCTCTAAACGTCGGTCAACATTTGCGCTTGGAGACAAACTGCGTAGCTAAAGCAATTGGATTGCACTCGGCAAAATCAATGGGGCAAGCGTTGCCTGTCTTGAACTACGCTTATCTGTAGCTAATATATAGAGGTGGGACGAGAGCAACTGGGTGCATTAATAGGCAATTAGGCATATACATTTTGTTGCATATGCTGAAGGAGCTGAGAGTGTTGTTGGGTTGTTGAGCATCTGTGTAAGGTGGCAATCTCGTTACACAATGGTGTATTATACTGGTTGCCAGGTGAGCTTATTGAGTTTCAACGGCGGAACATGCGGATTGATCTCTGCGTTCATCTAAGTCTTTCATGTTTATGTAACTGAGCGGCTAATCTATAAGGAAACGATTTTCTGTAATAGCAAGAAGGATGCCATCAGTTGTAGATCTCTGTTGCTAACACTGATCTATATATTATGTAGATTAGAAGTGGCAGGTAGCATCTAGCATAGGCCGTGCGACATCACTATTCTAAGTATTTTACAAGCGCACATAATGGACACACAAAGAAAGAGCTAAACGATAAACAGTACACGCGCATCTTTCACACGCTATAATATAATGTCTGGCAAAAGCGGTGAGGCAGAGCTGTTGTAGGTCTTGCTCAGTGAATAGAACGCTGATTCAAAAGATCAAACTTCTAGTCCCGGATATATCGGACTGCACCTGGAAACCTTTTAATACATTATTGCAATGCGCTGCAAAGGAAAGTAAGACAGTGATACAGGGTTACTTTTGTGGCTCGAAGATAATGTTTATCTAATATATCAGAGAAGGAATCATATTGATCTTAATATACCATGAAGGAGTTCTGTCATGCATCTTTTTCTACGTCGTCATCAAATAGCTTTCTTTTAGTTGGAGGTTTCTGGTGAGGAACGCTGGGGCTGTATGCATGAATAAGAATAATTTGTCAGAAAATATAAGTTGTCCGTTTATGTTAACAGTAAATCTCGAAAGACACTATCAAGAATCACCTATGGACATTTGGAAGATCGTATGGTAGCTCGGCAGTGAGTGGGAATGGCTGTTTCAAGACAGGTTCCAGTATCGGTGATAGCTGCGCGTCATTGGTAATATAAAGGTTTTAGATAGCATGCGTGATAATGACATTTAGCATGTTATATCATTGCCAACATAGGTATACATACTACACAGATGGCTAACCTCTACTGCAGGCGGTGTGGACTGCTTCGTTGTTGTAGATCTGATATCGCTTTTCTGTTACAGACATCATGATTATGGTAATCAGAATACGAATTGTTTGAATAGAAGTGGCAGCTATATTAGATTGACATGAGAGTATGGATAGGCAGTTATATTAGATGAATATGACAACACGATATAGAATAACAAAATATATACCTTGGGTGTAATAAATTTTTCATGATCGATATGACCAGAGCTAGATCCATGGAACTATATGCAAAAAAAATGTGAGGAAAGCGTGAATACTGTTTTATCTTGAATGGCATGAAACAATTATAAACTAAACTACCATTGACATAGTGGGCTGCAAGATGTAGAAAGCTAATGTTTATAACCAGCATGGTAGTCAAACTAAACGATTAGAAATGACCTGGTCAGACATAAGGACATTGGATGATCCAACGCTGACATCACTGCTTTTCTGCTGGTCCTGTCGTTCAACTGAGGTGAATGCATCAACGGGCAATGGTGTTGACATTGAATCAACCTGATACGATATTTGTGTCCTTTGTAGTGCTCGGCGTGTCACCGAGACCTTGAGATTATATTGTCTTCCATAGAGACATGTTATCTGTGGAGGGATGGGGGCATTGTTTCCTCTAACAGATTCAATGACTGACTGAACTGGGCAACCAACTAATTGCTCGCCTAATTCCGAAAAGAAAATAAACTCGGCGACCCTGGCATCGTCTCTATGAATCTCAGAAGGATCTATGCCATGGATGGTAATTCGATAGCTGTGAACATGAAAATAATAAGGGAATGTCTATGTGTAAGCAATGAAACATAATATAAGCGGGGTAACAACTGTGGATAACAGGAATGTACCGTTTTTCAGGCATCGTAACACCACAGCGAAGGCATTTGTATGTATCTCTGTCAGCACTGGCTGTTCGCTTACAAGTCGCACACGCTAAATACCACCATGGTTCATCAGGAACAAGCTCTTTGATAGAGACATTGACACTATAGTTATTACCCTGTATATCAACATACACAATAGAGCATTAACAGAAAAGCATTGAGAACGATAAAGTACAGAATAATGCTATGTATATATATATATATACAGATGGCCTACCAGGACATCATGCGGATTTAGATTGTAAATCTGTGGGACAGTAACTGTTGTAATCTGTTGCTGTGTCGGTGGCTGACCAGTCCACTTAATGCCATGTGATATATTGATTAAGCTGCTGATAGAGTATTGTAGAAGTAAGCAAAAAGAGAGAGAGTCTTTTGTAGTATAATATAAACAGGTGGTGAGACTGTTGTGCACACCGCGACTACAGTGGTGGCTCACTAAAAAAAGCTATTAAATTGCAAAGATAGCAATTAACCACATAGATGCATGAATATCCAGTAGCTTCTAGCAGTATCAAATAATAAATACATATCAAGATGAAGGAACACAGTGTCAAAAAGGATAAGGAAGAGGAGCTATACAGCATCAGACCTGTTCTGTAAATGGGTGACCTCAGGTAATGCAGCGTCTGTATACCACCTGCAAATTGTACTTCCTTGAAGCGATAGTCGATCTACAGACATTAAACATAGATGGCATAGTAAAAAACAATGATCACAGATTGCAGTAATAGGTAAGGCCTGGTCGTATAAAGGTGTATATAGGCCATGGTTATGTATATAGCGTTAAAAAATTAAATAATTGGATTACTCTTACCATTTCGGATATTAACCGTGATCCCAAGAAATAACGCTACCATTGGACGCTGCTGTGATTCTTTTTGGATATTATCAGCATCAAATTGAAGAGCGTGCGGTCCCCATAATGTAACGTCAACATGTTCTCTGTACAGCAAGTATAGTATATGTATGATTATCAAAGGTAAATGTTCAGTCCAAAAGAACATACAGTTGTTGAAATAAGGCTACGTGAAGAGTAAGCAATATGATATTAATATTGTGCGACATTCAATTGAACATACTTTAGATGTCTAAGTTTGGAAAAAAACAGAGATGCACTAAGCATGGATAAATTCTATAACTGGTTCTGTTAATATACCTTCCATCTGTTATTTCGATATTTCGTATGGGTTTGGGAGTACCCTTAACGTTAACTGTTTTTAGATGTGACACAGTTGTGATAACACCGAACGCATCTGTAAACGAAAGACACAGACTATCAAATGAGAAATCAATGTCACGGTTGAAAGCCAGGTATAAGTAGACTTGTAGGGATTACTAAAGCATGAGTACCAGATAGTATCTTTCTTTCACCAACTCGACTCCTTAGAATCTGAAAAGAAACAAGGGCGCACGCATACATTGGGAATCTTTCTGGGACTGGAGTTATTTCTTTGATCTTGGTATGCGCCGTAAATCTAGCCATGATACTGTTATCGACTGGACGATAATTAGGGCGCGCGTCAGTAACCTCAAAGTACTCTATGCAGTACACCATGCCCTCCCTTAGCATTGGCTGGAACACTGCAAGGCGCTGTTGTGGAACTTGAGCCTCCATCATGGTACCCTGTTACAATATAGAAATAAAATGATAGCGCTAAAAGAGGAGTAAATGAAACGTCTAGTTATACCTCTTCATCAAGCAATACGAAGTCCAGACGTAAGGTATTATGTGGGTAATCTGGATTGGTAAACTCCGAGAACCGTGTGGTCCTAACACGGATCCGCCAGCGATGTGACTGTTGTGTTATGTTCTTTAGCAAAGTGTACTCCATCTGTGTAAAAGCATCTGAGAGATCAGCAATAGGACACGAAATAATACGATGGAGGCACAAATGTAGTCATTTATAATAAACATATGCTATGTAGACTAAACATTGTATAACAAACAAACTAAGAGATTATACTAACCAAGTTATGTGTGTGGGAATTGAAAAGACATAGTCATCTAATAATGCTGAGAATATCCGAGGCAGAAAAGATACAAGGGAAAAAAGATGAAAAAAAGATAGAGCAACAATCTTCGCAATAGAGATAAATTACAGAGTGATATAATATAACCATGTAAGAATATACAATCGTATATAACACTGTGATAGTGAATGAATTGTCAGTTGTATTTGTTATTGAGCTAAAGCGTTTTTTGTTCTGTATTGATATGGCAAGACTATACTATCTCTGTACAAACGAAAAAAAAATAACGCCGTTAAAATCTTCAACGATATCATATTGATTGAATAATGCACTTACATGTAGCCAGTTATAATAAACATATGCTATGTAGATTGAACATCACACGACAAACAAATTAAATGACTATACTAACTTAGTTCTGTGTATGGGTATCAAAAAGGCACAGCCATCTAATAATGCTAGGAATATGCAAGGTAGAATAGATAGAAGGAAAAAACATGAAAAAAAGATAGAGCAACAAGCGTTTTTTGTTCTGTATTGATATGGCAAGACTATACTATCTCTGTACAAACGAAAAAGGAAATAACGCCATTAAAATCTTTAATGATATTATATTGATCGAATAATGCACTCACATGTAGTCAGTTATAATAAACATATGCTATGTAGACTGAACATCACACAACAAACAAATTAAAAGATTACACTAACTTAGTTTACAAACGAAAAAGAAAATAACGCCGTTAAAATCTTTAATGATATCATATTGATTGAATAATGCACTCACATGCAGTCAGTTATAATAAACATACGTTATGTAGATTGAACATCATACAACAAACAAATTAAAAGACTATACTAACCTAGTTATGTGTATGGGAACGAAAAAGGCACAGCCATCTAATAATGCTAGGAATATGCAAGGTAGAATAGATAGAAGGAAAAAATATGAAAAAAAGATAGAGTAACAATCTACGCAATGGAAATCTGTGTATGAGAACCAAAAAGCCACAGCCATCTAATAATGCTGAGAATATCCGAGGCAGAAAAGATAGAAGAAAATAATACGAAAAAAAGATAGAGCAATAATCTATGCAATGGAGATGAAGTACAGAGCAATACAATAAAATTGTATAAGGATATCCAATCGTATATAGTACTGTGATAGTAAATCAACTCTCATTTGCATTTGTTATCGACCCAAGATGTTTTTTGTTCTCTGTAAAAAGGAGAAAGTAAACAGTTGCACGAAAATCTCTAATGATATCACATTGATCGAATAGGGTACGCAGATCTCATGCCAGAGCTCTAGGTACACTGTCTAAGCAGAAGAAAGCACATAGAAACATATGTGCGCTAGTAATTATATGTATACAAACATGACATGAAGCATGAGCTATAATACCAGGAAAAGAGCTGGAGCAAACGGTAGAGCTGGAAATAAGTATGTACAACAAGATAGTACAAAGGAACTGCAGAATACAAAGGCGCTATGTACATGTACATAACCAAAAGTAGGTCTAACAGTGCACATAGGACCAAAGCACTCATGCTATATTCATGCGAAAACCCTGGCTAGGTTTAAATAAAAGGTAATATTTCATCATAAACTATATTCCTTGTTGTGCACCCAGGTGTGCCATCTTCGTTCTCTACCAATATCGATAATCCATGCTTTGAAGTTACTCGAGAAACCGCAACATAAAGTTGTCCATGCGTGAAGACAGGGCTTCTCAAATAAACTCCAACTTTAGCCAAACTTTGACCTTGACATTTATTGATCGTCATGGCATAACTAAGTCTGATAGGGAATTGTCTTCGCTGTAAGGTAAACGGCCATTTTGTGCTAGATCCATTAAGTATGATACGTGGTATGCAAACCAATTCACCAATATGTGTCCCAGTCATGATCCTACCCTCAAGAATTCGATCACCAAGCCTAGTCAACAATAATCTTGTACCATTGCATAAACCAAGTGACTGGTTAATATTTCTAAGCAACACAACTGCAGCACCAATCTTGAGACAGAGACTATGTTGAGGAAAGTTGTTTATAACAATTGAATTAAGAAATTCCAGTGGATACAATAGCTCAATGTCCATAGGTTGTTCCTTTGTGTTAGCTATTGTGTCATAGCTTAAATACTGCTTGGCCTCAGTAGGAACTCCAGCAAGTATAATAGCATTGATTTCATCGACAACTGAATTAACTGGACAGACGATAGCACGTTGAGCCAAATAGAGAGTATCAGTATATGAAGTTTGAAAACTATCATACACAACATTGATGATCTCTTTAATTTTATTTTCTTTTGGTTTCAGCAACAGTTCATTTGGTAGTTGTATCCATGACCGATCTGTGCTTCCTGGTTGGCCTATTGTTGGGACACGGCCTTCACCAATATCGAGCACCCATTGGCTAAATGCCTCCATCTCAGTTTTTTCCTCTATAGACAGAGAAGGACGTAAAAGACGCATATTTATTGTCAATCGCATGATCTCTATTGATTTCCATAATGGAGACCTAATAAGGGAGGCAGCGGTTATATCAGCACGTTCACCGCCTTGAACAACAGGAAGAATCTGTCTGAAATCACCACCTAGTAATACTGGTTTTCCACCAAAAGGCCTATCTGCATTTATTGGGTTGTCAACTGATAATAAATCACGAAGTGTACGGTCAACAGCCTCAAAGCATAATCTATTTATCATTGGCGCCTCATCCCATAATATCAATGTGGTCTGTCTTATAAGTTCAGCAATAATAGTGCCTCGTCGAATGGCACAAAGCGCCCTTTCATGGATATCCAATGGTATACGAAATCTAGAATGCGCTGTACGCCCCCCAGGTAATAGCAAAGCAGCAATACCAGATGACGCTACAGCCAATACAATATGACCATGTGATCTTAATTTTGCAATAATAGCATTCCATAGATAAGTTTTTCCTGTGCCACCATGACCAGAAACAAAACAGAAACACTCTTCATGCTGTGCTAACTTCATCATAATTCTATCATATACAAAACGTTGATCACTGTTAAGCATGGAGCACATTGCATCTGCCTCAACACAAAGCCTCCCCCTATCATAGGATAGTTCTTCAAGAATCAATCTATTACCAAGTTCTTGATCAGCTAGGTTAAGTGGCTTAGGAAGATCATATGATGATAAAGACAGGCCATTATTTAGGAACATAGCCTCCAATTCTCTTAGTAGTTTGCTCAACAATATAGCATCAGGCAAAATGTAAGTACTGTTTCCAGCAGAGCAACGTTCTTTATAAAGAATATCGTCAGCCATGTATCTCCAATATTTGTTAAATAAAGAACGTACATCAGCAATATGGCAATGGACTAAAATAGTCATGAATAGATTTCTCAATTGATACGCCGTTGCCCAAAGAATACCCTCATCGAAGAGACTAACCCATTCAGTATCATCACCAATCAAACCACGCGCCTGACAGGCCCCATGATAGGTACTATAAACAACACCATTGTACATACGAATATCTTCATAGCTCCTAGCACCTCGCACAACCATAAGCAACATCCTTAGGTAAAACGGTTCACCGGCACCAGGATGTATATGACGTAATCTCCCAATCTTGAATCCCCTTTTTCTTTTTGACCATACTTTCTTGTTAGAGTCCCAAGTCCATTTTGTTGGGAATTCACAATATGTGAGAGCTCTAGCATCAACATATTTCTTATTAGCAATAAACCATTCCGTTAGCATGCTCTTACTTGAATCAGGATCTTCAATTACATCGGATAAATCTGTATCCTCATGATAAGTAACAATCTGCATGCCTGGCATATGAACAAATAATCTTTCTACAGCGGGCGTCCTACCGTGGATCTCGAAGCCGAAGATTCTCCAATTTGACTCACAAGAAGATAAATATCTAGACTTAATGTACTCAGCAATTTCATCAATCCCTTCATCTTTATTAGGTATCGATACACTATCTGTCGTTAACAATTGTGTTGCAGACACACCGCTAGATTCTTCACCCCTAAGCTGTGTAGCAACAACAGAAGGAGTACTGACCATTTTCAAGGCCATTGTGGCACAATCGTGCCCTTTTGTAATGTACTTGAAAAGGTACTTCACAAGGTATGTTTTATTGCACCATTCAACATTTATATGACCTTGATACTTTTTAAGCAAACATAAATTATAAGGGACCACCCATCGGTTATCAAGTTTCGTGCTATGCTTGCTGACAAATCTACCATCGTGATAGCGTTGATAAAGGGGGAAACCATCTTGATCTATTGATGTCTCAGAACGGAAAGGCTTTGGATATTTCTTTGAACAACGACCATCTCTCATACAGGGACACCTAGGATTAAGATCTCCACATGGACCATGAATCATAAACTCTTCTACAAGAGCATAAGCCAATGGGTCAACATCTACATCCGGTAATTCCGCACAAATCACACTATCAATAAAAGGCGGCGAAGGACTTCTATCTTCAATAGATAACCATATAAGAATATGAGCATGAGGCAGACCTCTTTTTTGAAACTCTACTGTGTAAACCACTACAAAGCATATAAAAAACATAGTCAGCCGAATCACTACGTCAAACAATAATAACTACGAAAGAAGAAGAAGAAAAGAATACAATTAACAAACCGGCATAAGCAGGACCAAAAGCTACGCCATCTTTGATATCAGAGATAAGCTCTTGTAGTTTCATATGGTATACACGTGTAACCATATCAGCTCTATCATTTGGCCTTTGACCTGGTTCAAAACGAATAGCCTCTCTAATCTCTGCCCACTTAGGATTGCATGTAAAAGTAACGAATAACTGCGGTGGACCATAGGCTCGACAGATTGCCATAGAATCATGATAGTTTTGAATCATATATCTTTTCCCCCTAGTGAAAGTGGCTGGTAACATGATTTTCATACCAAGGTCCTTGCCCGAACTATTTCCTCTATAAACAGCGTCCGATATACCCTGATAAGTCTCCGATCTAAGTTTATCTTGATTGAAAAAGTGAAAGGATAAACGGTTTGCCTCAATACATGAATAAGCATTTACATTCAACTGATCAGAGAGTCGTCCACAACAAGTATATGGATTAGGCTGTCCTACACGGTAATGTGTATAATAACGATAGTACTCAAGCATGGAAACTGTACTGCGTGATCCAATAGATCCACCATCAATATCTGTGAATTGAATACCAAGATGATATCCTTTATCACCATAAGGGAATAACAAGGGATACTGTAATGCCATCAAAGCTGGGTGGATAGGGGAAATATATTTGAACTGACCCGAATGAGTCTCAACAATAACATCGAATCTGGAAGCCTCCAACGATATATCACCCACTATCAATGCAGCCAATTCTGAGGCAATAGGTAGACTATGTCGTTGGTCACCCTCTTTCTGTCCACCAATAAGTCTAATAGCAATCTCAGGACAATCTGGCGACAATAGCCTATCGCGAGCAACTCTAAACTGTTGGACAATAGGATTGACACAGTCTAACATCGACATAATTTGATTGACTATAGCTGGATCAGGGCACCCTCTATTGCGATCATCACCTTGAAAAACACTAAGACGATTCTGGAGCTCATTTTGTGTATCATAGATATACAGCTGAGCATATTCAGGCCGTTTACCATCGCTAGGCAAAAGTGAACCAATACGATGATGCACTACACCGTTGATACGGAAAACATAGGGGCCATTACCAGTGTTAATGCTGTTATCAATGTTGACTCCCAAAGAGGCAAATGCAAATAGAGAATTATATTGTCTTATGAGGTGCATGAAAGTATTTGAACGTGGGCCTCCATCAAACCTAATAAGATCTTGCAATAGCCTAGGGAATGGCCTGTGCGAAGGAAGAACTATCTTTCCTCCACGACAACAAACGTTGTAAACAACTCGTGACTGCAAATGCGAACTCTGTCCACGCACCCTTTCTTGGTACCAAAAGATGGCATAACATCTTGGACATGTATAGTCAGGACCACCATAATAAGAACGATCTTTGTAAGTAGCTACAGAGGAGGCACAACGAAAAAGTGGCTTGATTATAAAACAGCAAACCGTAAACAAATTAAATCTAACCTAGCGCTAAGCAGCTATAAGCTGGGCCATACCTTTTAAGGATTCTATAAACTCCTTAGATAAAGAGCAAGCGACAGGAGCAACTGATAAACCGGAAATAGGTACTGCCATAAACATCACCGGCAACAAAAAGCAAAATGTCAAAGGAAAGCAGCGGAAGCACAAGGACCTAAACAAAAAACTGAGAAACAAGTACGCTACGACAAATGCTAAAAAAAATATAGCAAACACCAAACCTTTTGTCAGTATTGATCTACGTTTGTTAGCTGCCCGCCTCTTAGCTCTATTCTCACGAGCCACATCGTTTGTGACCACTGGATACATAGGCGATTCTACGCTGAAACAAAAGCACAGGACGAGCCAACTCCATTTTTTCCGCTCACCGCCATACAGAACGGCAACAAAAACCTTGTTAACCATATATAGGTCACTATCAGGCCAAACAAAACAATAGAACAAACGAAGCAGAAACGATAAGCATAGACAAAATAAGTCTACAACCAGCAAGAACCAAGGTAAGTATAGTCCCTAGACAACGATATGCAATAACACTACACACAGCAATCAAAGAAAGGACATGGGTCCGCAAAAATGTATGACAAACCAGTCAATATAAAAGCCACATTTCTGAGACATGGCAAGCATCACGCAGTGGATCATAACAGCACACAAACGTACACACAACGAACTAAATACGCATAAACGACAGGTAAATCTATAGCACGGTAGCAGAAACAAAGCATCGAAAAAGTAGAATACAAAGAACTCACCTAACCTGAAAATAGAACCCGGCAAACGAAAATGCGAACAACGCTCATGGAACCAGCCGTGAAGAGCTGCACAGAAGCATGCCAAGCACATTAGTAAATACAAAAAAAAATAAACTGATGACAGAAAAGAAAAGACCAACATACTGCTAACAACAATAGGATGAACAGATCACAGAAGGGAAAATAATAATCAAGAGCAAATGTATAAGCGCATTAGCTACCTGTGACATAGATCGATGAGCGCCAGCCGATGAGAGCGCTGAGGCCACAGCGATGAAGAACGAACAGACGACATCCAACACAGCGACCAAACCAACAATAACAAAAGAAAGAACCAACACATTAGTAACGACAACAAGGCAAACAGATCACAGAGAAAACAGGGGTAATGGAGCGCAAATGGATAAGCATACTAACCGCCTCCGACAGGGAACGACGGACGCAACGCGACGAGGGCGATGAGGTCACAGCGATGAAGAATGAACAGGCAGTATCCAAGACAACGGCCAAACCGAGGATCGCCATTTTACCCAGCGTGTGCAGACACGACGCAGCAGAAGAAAAGTACCAAGCAGAAGACAAACAAAGTCAGAACGAATCCAACACACAACAGCAAACGAACAATCCAAGATCAACAACCAAACGATACCCACCAGAACCCGAGACCCTACGGCGACTGGGTCGATGGCGACGCAACGGCGGGCAACGGAGAAGGCGATGGGGAACAAAGAAAACCGTGGGCAGCCGCTAAAGTAAACGAACGGGGAAATCATGCCCCTTTATCAGCCAAGGCAGAGACGGAAGGATCTAAACAACAACACACCGTGGTGACCGTCGAGAACAACAACTAAAGCACTCACGGCAGCACTGAGTTAACGGCCAGGAGCCTGCACGCGTCGATCGCCGACTCGCACGAGGAAAGGGTAGACCACGACGGCACTGAGTTAACGCCGAGGAGGCTACACGCGTCGACCGCCGACTCGCATGAGGCAGGCGGAGACCACGATGGCCAAGCGGCCGCGCACAAGGCGTGAACACCTCGGAACAAACGACACACGACTGCTTGCCTAGGGCCGGCGCAAGGGCAAGGCGCAGGCTCCGGCTGCGACAAGTGGGCCAAGACACACGAAACCAACACACACGAGCCCAAAAAAAACCACACGCAACGAAGAGCCGAATAAGTAGATGGCCCACGTGGCACAGCCCAAGGCCCAGGGATTCCTCCCCCTGTAATATAGTTAATATTCAGTTTTCTTGTATTCAATTCCCTAGGATACCAATCCACTCATGTGCATGGAGAAACCAAACCTGCATTACCAAAAGACTGGGCAGGTGAGCTGCATGATTGAGTTAAGAAAAGGACCTGCTGCGTGGTTCCCTACTCATGGTCATGTTTAAATATAACTAGGTAGGATCTGACGCTACACTGTTTGGTATGAAATTTGGTTGTAATTCTTTTTGCACAAAAAAGGCAGAAGAAAAATATTAAAGTAATTTCTATTTTCTAGAGATGTTTGTTAAAAAATAGGGTGGCTAGGAGCTGACGGTGAATTTGCGTTACCACGGGTCTGTTTTGCAAAAACGACTGGTGGAGAACCTGTTTGCGATTATATGGAACCACATGGCCTTTTTTTTTTTTTTTTGGCAAAATTACGATCTGGATGACTAGATGTAATTTTGGATTTTACAAAAACAAACGATGGAGGACCCGTTCGTGAATATGTGGAACTATGTGCCTTTTTGCAAAATTACCGATGGAAGGATTGAATGTAATTTCGGAATTTACAAGGGACTTTTTTCGCAAAAAGTGTTGCGACACATAGCATGGCTGGTTGCTCCCTATTTTCTCCGGCTTTAATAGATAAGATGTTCAAATAAACAAGACAAAATTGTTGAGCATATACTGTCATCGTCTCCGATGCAGTGTAGAAAGTGACATTAACCCTCCGCTCCAAACGTATAAAAGCCTAAGAATAGGTTCATAAAAATTTGAAGCGAAGATACAATCTTACTATAAATAGGTTCGTAACATTTAAAGTGTAGATACAACCCTACTCTAATGCACGCTAACTCAATGAATGTGAAGTCAGTTTTTTTTTTTCCTGTTGAGTTATGTTAAAATTCGAGTAGTTTAGAATGGGCCGGCGTGATTTGAAGTGAGTTACAGTACCACTTCCTACTACATTGGGGCATTTTATACTCGCCCAGTCACAAATACATGTTGCTTTGAATATCAACACGATTTTCGGAACACAACTTTGACTAATAATTTTTATTTATTATATTTGTAAAATCCTATAAAATTATAATATTATGAAAGTACTTTCGAGATAAATCTACGCATATAACTTTTATGTATCTAATTTACATTTTTAAAAAGATACTACTAATCAAAATTTCAAAAATTTGATTGCACCTGTATCCTAAACGATATGTATTTGTGGCTGAAACAAGTAGCTCCAAATTGAGGTAGCAGTATGAATTAGTTGAAGCCATCGTAGTCATCTTTGAGGCAACCTTCTTCCCTGTATAAAATGTTCATGGTGGATTATCAGAGATGTTCCTTTCTTAAGTAGAGCTAGGCGTTGGGCCAGGCCGGGTCGGCACGGCCCGGGCACGGTGGGCTCCGGGTCATGGAGAGCCGTGCTGGCCTGGCACGAAAAGGCCAATGGGTTGGGCCAGGTCGGCACGGCAGAGGTTTTACAGGACCTGGCCCGGCCCGGAAGCATGAAAGATCGGAGTTGGGCCGGCCCGGTCCGGACCCAGCCCCACAACCAGCTACAGGCGCTCGGACCCGACTTTTTATCGTAAATAAGCAAAGTAAATGTTAATAGTATGAGTAATACAAATCAGTAGAATAGATCAATGGAAAGTAAAAATGACAATGAGTATTTGGGGAGAATGAAAATTTTTATTAATATTTACATATACAAAGTTACCACCTCGTTAAAAACCTTACGCCCAGCGTGGGGTTCCCCTGTCAAGAAAAGAGTACAATAACTTTAAACATGCATACATATCGCCTACTCTATATTTAGATCAGCTAATGCTTGGGCGATTTCGGGATCCTCCAATTGATGTTGTCGTCGTTCGTTTGCACGTTGCCAATCCTTGAGGCAGGTGATGGCCTCTACTGTTTCGGGCGTGAACGACGATCTTCTTTCTTCAATTATTCTCCCGACCATGCTAAATGTCGCCTCGGAAGAAACAGACGACACGGGAATGACCAAGACATCCCGTGCGAAATGGCATAACACAGGAAATATCTGATGGTTGTCCCTTCACCATTCAAGTAATTGGACATTCTCGCCTTTGAGGGTAGAATCGGTGGCTGCAAAGTTGTGGGCGAAGTAATGATTGAGCTCTGCATTAGGGTTCCACCTTGCATCGGTGGACAACTGAGATGATGAAGAAATGGATTCCTTACCCTTCAGCCTCTTCCATAAGTGAGCCGTCACGCTCGCTTTCGATGGTTGCACCGTTTGCTGCGATGCATTTAACTCTATCTTGCTTGTGCCGTACTTAGTGTAGTACAATTGGAATACTCGAAAGAGTTCATCTTTTACATGGCCAAAAGCGCGAAGGAGAAATCCATATCGAGAGCCTCTCCTATTCCTTCCAGTGCCACTTGCAGTCCATCCAACTTTTTTCGGTGATAAAAAATGGTAGCAAAACAATATATATGTGATATAGAACTAAAATATTTTAGAAATTTTACCTCCATCAGTGCAACAATAGGGCCTAAAAGTGCATCATGCTTATATTTTTCAAATGCTCCACAATTAACCAAATATAATCAATTACCAAGCATGAGGTAGGGTAGTAAACCCCAGAGAGTTCTTTAGTTGCTTCGTAGAAATAGAATAGAAATTATTAAAAATATGTAACAACGGTCTAATCTGATTCAGTAAGTACAATATCATTTTCTTGTGCATTAGCATTGATAAAGAAAGTTAAAATATGTTCATACACTTCTAACTTTTTTAGCATGATATATGTTGAATTCCATCGAACCTTCATGTCAAGACCAAATTTCCTTTGCTCCTTATTGTTTGCCCTGCAGTACTCTTTAAACTTAGCAACCATTTGGGGGCTACTTGAGACAAATCGAATAGCGGAGCGGATGTTGTTTAGATATACACCTATTACCTCCATACCATCCTGGACAGTGAGATTGATTATATGGCACACATATCTTTGGTGCAGAACATACTCTTGTATGTAAGACTGTAGATGGGAGGTGAGATACTCCATTGCAGTCGTGTTTGCGAAAGCATTATCAAAAGTAATGGATAAAACCTTGTTGTCTATCTTAAAATCTCAAATTACTTCTAATATACAGTTCGCAATAGCATATCCTGTGTGTGCTTCATCCATTGACTTAAACCCTATGACTCTTTTATTTAGGTTGTATTGCTCATCTATATAGTGAGCAACAACACTGAGGTAACAACTTCTCTGGTGCGAGGAAGTCCAAATATTTGATGTTAAAGCAAAGGAAAAGCTAACATGTATGAATTTTTTCTTCAATGCAGCTAGCTCTTTATTATAAATTACTAGAATATCAGATTTAGTTATTCTTCTACTAACATGTTGGTATTGTGGGCAAAACCCACGTTGAATCATTTTTTTTCAAAATTACGGCTCTCACCCATTATAATAGGTTAATCTTCTGAAACTATAAATCTAACAATTTCATCGTGTGCAGTTTGGGAGTTATACATCCAAGTATTTACAATGCCGTTAGCTGAAAAAATTGAGCTGTGTCTGCACACCTCCTCCTTGCGTTTGCCCTAGCTTATGCAGACATGTTTTGTAGTGCCGATTCAGATGCCCTGTCCCTATCGTCGAAGATGCAGCTAATTCATGTCCACAGTAATTGTATTTCGCGAATACCTTCCGTTGGCCGTCGATGATTTCAACCCTTTTTGTCATGTGCTTCCAGCACTCTGCTTTGCCGGTGGTGGGTTTTTGGGTAGGTGATGAGCCACCCTATGATTCGACGATCAGTGGCGAGTTGTTGGTGCCGACATCCTCGAAGCCTTACAAGTCGTCCATATGACAGTCCTCCATGCCGTAGTCCCCCATACTTGGGGACAGTTGCCAAGCGTCGATAGTATTATCATCAACAGGATCTCTATGTGTGCGCCCTAGCCTCTGTGCTAGTTGCTTTCTATTTCTACCAGACATGTTGAGAATGAGTGCTACAGTGTAGCAGAGGAAATGTTGCTTTGGTTTTGTGATGAAAAATAAAAGTGGAGAGTGACGAATTTATAGACTTAAACATCTGTCCGTTGCCATGTTTGAAAATTTTGAAATGGGCGTCATTTTCTCTGCCACCGTGCTGGCCCCATTCCCTGGCACCGATTGCTTGCCCCTGGGGCCCCATGTGGCCACACGCCATCGCGCCACGCACGCCCGGCCCCGCATCGGCTCGCCCAGCACGCCACCACGCGGCTTGCGCCCGTTGGCCCTGTTCGCGCCGGCGCCGCGCCCGCTCACGACATGCCGCCGCGGCTCGCGCCTCGCCCGGCTAAACATCATCGTTGCCATGTTTGAAAATTTTGAAATGGGCGTCATTTTCTCGCCACCGTCCGGCCCCATTCCTGGCACCGATTGCTTGCCCTGGGGCCCCATGTGGCCACACGCCATCGCGCCACGCACGCCCGGCCCGCATCGGCTCGCCAAAGACGCCACCACGCGGCTTGCGCCGGGTTATTCGCGCCGCTTCGCCCGCTTCGCCACCGCGCCGCTCGCGCCTCGCCGCTCCGCTTCGCCAACACGCCGTCACGGCGTCGCGGAAGCGGCCGTGCTCAGGCGCGCCCGACCGCCACACGACGTCGCGCCAGACCTGCGCCTCTCGACCGCCACACGACGTCGCGCTTGGGCCCTCGCCCCGGCCGCCCGCGCGGCGTCGCCGCGCCCGCCGCTTTGCCCCGCTCGCCACGGGCCTCCAAGCCGCCCACGGCCCGTTCGGGCCCTTGTGCCGGGGTTGGCCCGAACCAGGCCCCTGTCGTCGGCCCGTGCCATGCCGCCCGACGGACCCATTCCATTCCTAGGCCCGGCCCGATCTGGTAGCTCGTGCTGTGTCATCTCGGCCCGAATTCACTCAGACCGTGCCCGTGCTTAGGCCGGACCGCGCCGGTCGGGCCTTGGGCTGCCCGTGAATAGCCCGGCTCGTCTCCAGCAGACCTCCTGTTTTGAGACGGCGACTCCTCTCAAAGCAGGCCGCGGTGAAGACGTGCTTCAGCAGCCCACGGTGCAGTGTAGCAAGCACGGCGCGTTCGCCATGCGCGCGCGCCTACATGATCGTCCTGGCCGAAACGCACGTCGAGATCGCTTGAGTGAGGAGCGAGCCAGGGCCCAGGACAAGGGTTGTTCGTGGAGAGCGCGACATGGCATCTTCCGTTCACGAGGCTCTCGTCTAGCCAGGCCCCATACCCTCGGCCGGGCGAAATGGTGATTCGTCTCGCGCTGCCCTGGCTACACATGGACACGTACGTAAGCTCGATCGTTGCGCGGCTGGTCTTTGTGCCACACATATAAGATTCTCCGCCGGATCAATCAGTATACCAGGAACACAGCCGCAGATTTGCAGAGCAGGGCATGCATGTGCAGCTGGTGCATGCATGCGCTGCCCGACAAAACACATGCCCTCACCGGGCGCTGATGGAGTACGTACGCGCGCATCGGGGCATGCACCTTGCTCTTCTCGACGGTTGAGTAAGCACTAAGCACGGGCGCTCCAGCATCGATAGGTTCAACTAGAAAGAAAAGCGCGCTTCGCCGTGCCGGCGAGAATATCGATGATCGTAAAAAGCTAAGGCATTAGATAGCCTGAGCAGTATACATGATAGAGAGAACCAATAATAGATCGTCCGTTGAAATAATACCAGTATATTTAAGATGCAATGCGTCTCTCTTGAAATTAATATAAATGAAACGTTGATCACAGCCGAGATAGGATTGTGTAGAAATGTAAGCACTTTTATATTGAGGTATGTCTTGTGATATACATATACATAGAGCATATAGTAGAACCACAAGTAATAATTATGTATCAAGGCGTGGCTTCTGATATGCACATACATAGGTTGTATAGCAGGCGATCAAGCAAAAGGCAATATAAACAAATTATACAGTCATGCAGTTTTGATTAGAGCAAAAGGTTGAATATCATCATTCTAGTACGGTAGCAGAACAGTAAAGCGGCCCTATATAATGAGACCCTCAAAATACTCGGGGTAAAAAGAGGCGCGTCAATTATAGAGCAATTTTTTTTTCTACCAACATACTTACCATCTGAATTAGAGGTGCAATATCACAGAGAAGGTAGAATTCATAAGAGGTTAATTATAAGTGTTTTGTAGATACATATAACGGCCACAGAAAGGCACAAAGACAGATTTTAGAGATAACCAGCAGCTGAGGGATCTTTACAGGTTATCATACAATGATCTACAATGATCCATAGTAATTCTGGTTGCCTTGCAATTCTTGACAAAATGAATCCCTGGGGGCAATTATCTTTCCCTTTTCAGGCGTAAAGGATGAGGTCCCTGTAGCAAGATTAAATGTTGATTACAGCAATACAATGAAGTTGAGAGAATTAGGTTCATCATGAAACACTGAAACTAAGATATCCACAGTAATGCATTGGAATGAAGTTGAGTTCTGTTTGATGTTACCTTGGAAATGCTAAGGCTCTTTAAGAGAGTATATCTCTTAAATAGGTGGCCCTCCGAAAAATTACCCTCTGAAAGAATTAGTGAGCAGGGAAAAATCTGCAGACACAAACTGCTAGCAAACTTGTAACTGAACAACATGAAACTAAATTGCTAAGTATGACTATCCTAGCACTAACTGTTTCATCTTACAGGAAAATAAAGTTCAAAGCTTAAAGACCAATACTTTTTCCAAAAGTGCTTGTCATATCCTCCTATTGATGACAGGCCATCGGTAATCTGAGTTTGCATTCCCAAGCCAGAACAGAAATATGTTTTTTGGTACAATGCCATGAGCCTGTATTCAACATAAAACTTCAATGTTATCACTGCCACCTGGATCTATTGAAGGCTCTATAGGAAGAAAAACACATTACACTCTGCGATTAGTTACAATTATAGAATAATGACTACCCAAATATGATTGACTGGCACCATAAAGCAAGATTGACCTAAACACGCATGGTTTGCCTAACGCTGACAGCATTCTTTGATTTGGAGGCCAAGAACTTCTCTTCAAAGCAAGGCATGAATGGCATAGTTATAACAATTGATGGAAAATCAAATGGCATGATAACCTACGTGTGTGCTCGAGCTAATGAACCAGAAGTTCAGTACAAACCACTGATGCATAAAGTGGAAATTAACCAAAGGGAGGACATATGCATATCAGAAGCCGAGGCTATGGCTTTACCAAGAATACACGCGAGCTATTTCTTTGCCTTTGTTGACAATCCTGTCATTGAAAACAAAAATCCATTCATGGTTAATTATCAACTACAGTCACACATACGAAGAAATCAAAACATGCATGTTCGTGAACAATTGAATATCATACCAAGGCGGCAAGGCTTAACCCCTGATAGCTACTTGAAGAAGACAGCCTGCAGAAAGAAAGGAACATATGTATGTTTTTGTCAATGTAAAAAAAACAACGGCATTGAGGAGAATTTTAATTTGTCACAATAAAAATGTTACATGTACCTCCTCTCCTTCTCAAAAAAGAGCTTGGCAAGACCAGACGCCTATGGCTGGCAACGGCGCTGTTTCCTAACATGATGCCTTGGCCGGAAGCTAGCAAGGATTAATCAGATTGGCTGTTACTATAGCCTGAGCAGGAAATCAAGTGTGGGCTACAATGACTAAAAGGTATTGAAGTAATTTAAGGCAAGAGTAGTCCATTAGTACAGTCAAAATAACCAAACACTTCGTTACAACACCAGTGTGTAAATCCTATCTAGATCTAGAAAGCAAAAGATAGAGAGAAATGCAATCGTGGAAAAAGCGTACCTTGTCTCCTGTCAACTTTAGAAGTAAACTACGAAGCACTGAAACACACTATGAATAGCATGATTTAGAGTGGAAGAGTTGATGCTATCCATCGATTGCCTCGCATGTAGAAAACAATACTTAGTCTTCTATATATATGCTATAAAGACAAGCTGAAGTAATGCCTTGCTTATAAGATAAACCGAATGTATAACCGATGAGGATACGAAATCTAATTATAGTTGAAAAATAAAGGGGCTAAAAATATGTACGTCGATTTTGAGGCTAGGAACCTCTCTTCAGAGGAAGGCATGCCTGGCTGACAATCTCAAACTCAGAAGAATTTGGGGGCACATAAATAGAAATAAGAGGGAAAACACTCATCTTTAATACATTAGGCCATAATAAAAGAATAGATTGTCCATTAGCATTTAGGAAAATAATCTATTTACGAAGAAATCAGGGATTGTAAATACGGCACAAAAACAGAGCTGCATAGTACTCCGTAAGACTGCACTAACATTACAATCTAGTTTATGTGCAAAATTGATGACAATACCCCATCTAATTAGGATCGGAAAATAAAAGAGGCTATAAATATTTACCTGCAGAGGAAAAGCAGAACTAAACTGACATTGCTATCTAATTAGAATTATCAGCAGACATAGCCTATGGTATAGCTAACCGAAGGCATGGATTTAGAGCACACGGTAGACCAAACTGAGTCACGCAGCATCCACGTTGCACATGGTACCATATGGTCTACCTGAACCAGTGTGTAACTCCCATCTAGAGTTGGAAAGCAAAACATCAGGAAATACAATCATGAAAAATGCTTACCTTGCCTCCTGTCAACTTTAGAAGTAATCTACGAAGCACTGAAACACACTATGACTGCCATGATTTAGAGTGGAAGAGGTGATGCCATTCATGTATTGCCTCGCATGCATAAAACAATATTTAGTCTTCTATATATATGCGATAAAGACACCAAACTATAACGAACAAGCAAGCACATAACAATGGTCGGAGCCACACGGAAGAAGGCATGCATATCTAATTTGATATATCATGGTCTCATGGCTGTCTGCAACAGGGGATCGGAGAGGGCGACGATGAGGACTCGGTCCAGCGCTGGCTAAGCAGGGGGCACATAACGACATCCACCATCTTAGATCAAATCATAAGGGGAAAACATAAGAGGAGGGTTGGGAGAGCAAAGGATTGCGATTTTCCTCACCAGAGACAACAACACAGGGCGGCGGCATCGAGAGCACAGGAGGCAGGTCCACCTCAACCCCAGCTAGATCTGGCGTCGTCACCGGAAGGCAACGGTGTCCTCCTCCTTCTCGACCACCATCTTGCCCTTGGCCGTCTGGATGGGGAGGGCCTCCGAGGCCGGCGATGGCACATAGCGGGGGTGGCGCGGTAGGAGGAACAGCGGGCAGCGGCGGCGCTGAGGCGTGCGGCCATGCGACAGGGTGGTGCGGTGCGGGGAGAGAAGGCGACGGTGATGGTGGGAGGAGGCGCGGCGGGGAGGGGATCTAGGGAGACGGGAATGGAGGAGGAAGTGGGACTTGCTGGCGCGGCCGGCCGATGTCACCGAGGAAACGAAGGAGGCGGGCGTGCGGCAAAGCTGCTAGAGTTCTGGGGCGTCGAGGCGGCGCGGAGGGATCTGGGCCATCCATGATAGAGCCGGTGACAGAGCTCCGATCCGATGGCTATTTACCGGCCAGATCTCCACCGTATGGTCGCGATCGGACGGGCGAAATGCGCTCAGACGGCTCACGGGGGCGTTGCGCGAATTCGGAAAGGGCGGAGCTTTTTTCGCGCAACAGCCGACGTGGATACCGGCCAGATCTCCACCGTATGGTCGCGATCGGACGGGCGAAATGCGCTCAGACGGCTCACGGGGGCGTTGCGCGAATTCGGAAAGGGCGGAGCTTTTTTCGCGCAACAGCCGACGTGGACGGCCTGGGAGCTCGCGGATTCCACCCCCTGTAGGATATTTAGTATTAGTATTAGTATTTACCGGCCAGATCTCCATCGTATGGTCGCGATCGGACGGGCGAAATGCGCTCAGACGGCTCACGGGGGCGTTGCGCGAATTCGGAAAGGGCGGGGCTTTTTTCGCGCAACAGCCGACGTGGACGGCCTGGGAGCTCACGGATTCCACCCCCTGTAGGATATTTAGGCCCTGTTTGGCAGGGCTCCAAATCCCAGCTCCACCTCAGAGCTGAAACTTGTAGACTGAAATAAAGTGACTTAAGTTTATAATTTTATTCTAAAATATAAACAAGATGACTCAACTAAACATTCTTAATATAGCCACAGCTTCAGCTCCACAAATTTGGTGGAGCTAGGAATACCTAGCTCCACCAACTCCAAGAATTTGGTGGAACTGGAGCTCTGCCAAACACCCCCTTAGTATTGCGTCTCGTTGTCATCGGAGTCAGAGAATAAGGGCAGGTTGTCTATAAGAATAGCTACATGAGATTTTAGATGATGTGGATGAGAGAGAACGAGAAGATAGAAAGAAGGTGTCTATTGAACGGACGGCTTTATAGACTATTTTATATTATGTATACTATTGTACAGACAGCCTATTAATTATATGAGAGATCATTACAGACATCTATATAGATAGTCTATTGTATGGATTATCTTTAGTACTATCTATAGATAACATACAAGTGTATTATAAACAGCTACCGTTTATATCACTGTACATGACTTAAAAGTTTTTTTTCCCAGGTTATATCAAATGTTCGCAAGGTCATGTACCAGTGAATTCGATGCTGCCGCGGTATTGAGCAGGGGTAGAGCTACAGTGTACGACCCGGTGTCACCGGACACCGGGTAATTTTTTTTTGTAAGTGTATAAAAAAATTTAAATGTATTCCTATATATAGTATATGTGAACCTAGGACAAATTATAGGACAATACAAGTTATTGATATATATATATATATATATTGAAGTGGTGATCCCTAGATATTTTCTCTCTGGTTCCGCCAGTGCCCCCTGGTATCGATGCTCGAGGTTAGTTAGGACTTGGCTCTCACGCTTCCTCTATCGTCGTACGTGCATGCAGCAAAACCGAATCGTTCCAAACTTCCAAGTCCAACCCGAATTAAGCTGGCACATGTATATATCAAGGTTTATTGGATCGTGTACGTCGCCTTACTCACACGGCAGTGAAATCAAAGGTCGGGGATCACGTGCATGTTGATCGATCGATGATCTCACCTTGATTTACATGCATGTAGTACATCACCCAATTAATGTGGGATGCATGCATGCATGCATGATGCGTGCAGCGGTGCCTGTCCTACATCGTTTATTACTTTGACGGTCCAAAAGTAGAGAGGTGGGCGTCGTGCCGTGCCGTGCCGGCCCGGCCCGGACCCATAGTGCTTCGGGCCGAAATCGTGCCGTGTCACGACGGCCCATCGTGCCCACCGTGCCGGCCCGACTCACCTTTGGCGAGCCCAAGCTCGGCCCATTTGTGCTTCGTGCCGTGCCGGCCCAAGCCCGATCCATTTTTACTATTGTGACGAACAAAGAAATAAAACAAATCACTACTACTAAACTACCTATTTTAATTACATAAGAGACTAATCACATCAACAAAATATCAAACATAAATGCAATGCTTGAAGATGCCCTGAATCAACAATATCTGCCAATTTTTAGGCCTTAATTCGTGATTTCGTGCCCGTTCGTGCCGTCTTAGTCGCTTGGGTTGTGCCTGGTTCGGGCAGACGCGCCAGTGCTCTGATTAACGTCTTGCGGCGACGAATAAATCGTCCGTCTTGATCGTGCTTTGCTGTGCCATCCCATCGTGCTTGGTAGGCCCAAAAGCGACCCAATGCCCACCTCTATCCAAAAGTATACAAGTTTGGTATGATATTCTATTTATATCACTAATAAGTATATAATTTTATTCTACGTTGATATAGAATATAATGTCTAGATGATAATTAAAAATAATTTAGTTACGCTGAGCAGGGATTCAAAAATCGCAGAAAATCGGTAGAAAATCGCGATTATCGGACATATCAGTGGGGTAAGATATTTGAAATCGCTCGAAAACCGGTCAAATTCAAAAATTCAAAAAAAAATTATGCGATGTAGATATCGCGATAATCGGTGAAACCCTAGAGAAAATCGTTCCAAAGATCATTTCTTGAGAAACATTGAATTGACCTGTCAAAATATCGCGATAATCGGTGATATCGGAAGAAAATTGGTGAAAATCAAGAGAAAATCATGATTTTTTTCTCAAAAATTTGGATTCTGACACCATGCTGTTTTTGACGATTTTCGACGAAAATCAGTACCGGAGAAGAGAAGAAAATCTTAGTTGAAAAGATAAGGACAACCCTACGCTGAGTAAATGTGTCTTATGATTATAGACGAACGTGAAGGGTACACTGACGACTGACCATCCAAGCTCTTGTGGAGCACTTCGCTCTGTCACAGGGATTACATTATATACCGCTCTGTCACAGGATTTATAGTACCAAATCGAAGTGAAAAATCGCTCAGTTGTCGGCATCGATTTTTATTAAAAATCAGTCAAAAATCGATAGAAACCGAACGAGTTTGAAGTCAAATTTTTTGAACTCGGCGGTCAAATAGCAGTGAAAAAAAAATCGACCAATTTTTACTGATTATCGACTGATTTTCACCGCTTTTGTTGATTTTCGATCGGTTTTTACCGATTTTTGACCGGTGTACGTCTCATATATTTTTTTGAATTTTCCAATTTTTTAAATGTAAATTAGAATTAGGCCGGTTTATCGAGCCGATTTAATACGGTAGAAAATTGCAATTTTTGTCTTTATTTGAAACCCTGCTCAGCTGCTTCCCCAGCTAGTCTGAGTTCAAACAGATCGTTGGAGTTGCTTTGGTTGATCAGAGAAGAGCTGTCAGCCTAAAAGTTGACAGGTTTATTCAAGTCCGGGCAACTATGGGTGAACTTTCTTATCTTTATCTTTATCTTTACCCCTTTATAATTCACCAGTTAAATCTTTTCTACATGCACACACTGTTCTGCCCCCACAGAGGGTACTATGCTTTGTTCACCCTAACACGTGCACACAGAAATCCTATTTCCTCATAATCAAGCGCTCAGATGTTCTGAAACATCACTTCATCAAATCTGATGGACACAATCACCCGGTTCATCCCCTCAAACTTTCCTCCCCGCCCGTCCCCCCAATCGCGCCTCCCTCCCTCCCTCCCTGCGGCCCGTGCCCTACTCCCGTGCGCCTCCTCCCCTAATCCCACGCCGCCGCAGGCCAACCCTACGCGCCGCACCCGCGACACACTCCTCTCTCCCTCCTCCCCGCCTCGGCGATCCATCCCAAACCACCGCCACCGCCACCGCCTCGCCATGGCCGCCGCGGCCCCCACCGTCACCAAGTCTCCGGCGGCCCTGATCCCGCCGGCGGCACCTACACCGGGCGGCTCCCTCCCGCTATCCTCCATCGACAAGACCGCCGCCGTCCGCGTCTCCGTCGAGCACTGGTTGGTCGTCATGGAGCCGCCCCCCGGCGACGCCTCCAACCCCGATGTCCCACGCGACGAGATCATCGACAGCTACATCAAGACCGCTGGCTGGGGAAGCGACTGCTGAAGCTGATCTACCCGAAGCGGAGCGCGGTAGTGGTGCTACGGCGGTGGGCGGAGGAGGGCCGCACGGTGCAGAAGTACCAGCTCAACCGCGTCGTCCGCGAGCTCCGCAAGTACCGCCGCTTCAAGCACGCCCTCGAGGTACGCCTTTGTCGCCTCGACCGATCAACCCAGAAGCAGTCAACACACGAACTCACCGACCGATCTAAATAAATCCCCCGTACCAGTTGCCATGGCCGCCGCTCCACCATTCTCTCCGCCTGCGCGCTCTGCCGCCTCTCCTCAGCGCCGCGTGTCTCCCGCTCACTTGATTCAAGGTATCTCGAGAGAATGAATCAAAATTCCTCATTGAAAGTTTTCCGTTTCATACATTGTTCGGTTCTTGCGCGGGTTACCCCCTTCCACCCCCCAAGGCTGGGGGGGGGGGGGGGGGTTCTCTTCTTGTTTTGCAAAAATTCGACCGGGTTCGCCGGTTCTCCGTCCCCGCGTCCGCCGCCATGTCGACGTCGTCAGGGCCTAAGGAGGCGCCCAAGAACCCGGGACTCGTGCCGAGATCGATCCTGCGACCAGGGGTACTTCATGCAGCAAGCGGTAAACCACTCTGCTGTTTCATAATTCATTTAGCTATTGGATTAACAAATATGCGTGTTGTTCGATTCAAGTTTCCGCTTCTTTGGGTTTGATTTATGGATTAAGAGGATGTATGTCATTAGATTAATCAAGCAATTCATCTAACATTTGGTGAACTTGGGATGATCCATGGTTGCTTGGCGTGGCGAGGTTATAAAATTGGGAGAACAACACTTATCTACGATGGAGTGATGAGCCTTGTTAGTTTCTTGTGCTAATTCATGCAAAGCATTGTTGGCTTTGCAACCGCAGTTAGCCTCTTTATTATCTGTTGGCCCGATATGTTGATGCGCATATGATCAGTTCAAGACTTGAGGTCCGAGTTGTTGTGTTGAATGCAGGAATTATGTATTCGGGTGTAGCATAGACAATTCATGTTATCATGCAACACTTAGTGGACTTGTATTGCAATGTCAATGTGGGTGCTTGGAAATTGGAATGATTTACAATAGAATGAGGAATTTTATTAGTTCTCTTCTGCTAACCCATGAAAATTCCTTGGTTTTGTAATTGGTCGAACCTTTGGTGAACCACCTTGTAATTAGGAGCAGTTCTTGTTGTCTTTGATCAACGTAAAGAACTAAAGATCATGAAATTTTTTGTTGTTTTGTCTTGCAGATGTTCCGCGTGAAGGACCCAAAAGTGAACTTCGATTTCTACTCCGTGTGATGGGCATGTCGTGAGTTTTCTTTCTGTATCATGCATGCATAGGAAAACATCAGCAGCTCATCTATGTTATTAGTGGTATTTGTAAATGTTCTTTAAATCTTGGGTGTTTGAAAAGAAAAAGGTGGAATTGTTGCATATCAAGTCATGTTCTGAAGTTTTTCTTATTGCATGTGTGATGGTGGATGCAATTAGGGCTATGAATGTGGTATATTTGGTAAATATGGTAATTGAAATGCGATACCAAATAGAACTTTAGTTCAGTATCGGTAAATACCATAATATTTCGGTTCAGTATAGGTAAATACCATATTTACCAAACTAACATGAATTGTTCTTTTTTACTTGTTGTATTGGACATTGATACGGTTTCTAATACACATACGGTTTCGAGCGACGCCTCTAACTTGTTTTTGGTTTTTTTTTCAATGCATTGTTCTTTGCTGCTTCTTGTGGTACTTGGTGGTGCTCATTTGTAAGTCTTAAAGAGTGAGTGACTAGCAAGATAGCATTCTTGTTGTTTAGCAATTTTGATTGCTTGTCTAGAATTGCAATGCATAGATGTTGAATTGTTAATCGATGTATAATCTGTAACTTTATGTATTTGATACAGGGGTGCTTTAGATGTTGAATTGTCCAAATATGTGGGTGAAGCATATCCAAAAGGGGTTTGTGCCGTTTATTGTACTAGCGGAAAGGATGTAGAGGGACGAGGCACATATTTTGGTTTGGCAGTAGCTATTTCTGCTGCTAGATGCAGCCCACACAACTTTTGGTATGTTGTCTGATTTATATAGCTACCACTCTCTGTTGTTAAAGAAATTTGCCTTGTTTTCCCTAATCTGGCACCTATAGATCAGTGACTTTGGTCTGGATTATAATAATTTTTGAAGTTTCTGTTGGTCCAAGATTATAATAGATCAGTGATTCTTTGTTTCCGGTTTCTCCTCTATATATTTTAGATCCTTACTTAGGAAGTTTCTAAAAATTTAGATTTTATCTGTGTATCCTTGCATTCCTTGAGAACCTATTTTTATCATGCAATTGAGGAACACTTGAAGTATGCTCCTCATAGGTTTGGATTTCTTCTTCTTCTATCATTTAGTGTGTGATGGACGCAACTTAATATTATGTCATCCAGCAATGGCAGCTGGCGTTCAATTTGGACTCTGGAATTCAGTGATGAGTTGCAATTTGTTGAAATTAAAGGAAAGATCTGAGTTAATTTGTTCTACTTAGTGAAAATTTGGAAACATGGTTAATTAATGTTATTGTTAGTATATGTGGTAACTTCTATAGTATAAATATCATGTACACCGGTAGGTGCTCATTATTTTGAAGAGGGAAATGTGCAAATTGGTCGCAAACATTGATTGCAAGGACTCAACCATATTGCAGGTTAGTTTTTGCAATAATTTTGAGCCCTACAAATTATGGTGTCATCTTTTTTTCTTCTGCTGACCTCATAGCGGTAGTCCATCCTCTGTTTGCACAGGCAGAACTTTGTGGGGGTTAACAAGGGCTGTGGTGTCCCCTTTCATTTCGACAACCTCACATGCTGACATGCATAAACACAGGGCTAGAGAAAACCTACGGTATTAATGAACTCTGGGTTTAGATCCCCTGCCATCCTTCAGAAATAGTATGATGTGCTACTCAGGTCCCTTGCGAGTCACAGTTGTCTAAATTGTTGCCCACTTTGATCCAAGCCAATAATTTTTCATTTGACGAATGCAGCAGATGTGCCATGGATCCATTTCTTAAGCATAGCAGGAGATATAAATCCGTGAACTGTGGAATGTGGATATGATTCCTTGTGTCATTCTGCAAGAAGAATTTTAAATAGAAAGTTTATGCTAACATATATAAATCTAAAATGATGTATGTGTATAATTTGCATGAATAAATATAATCTATTGGCAGTACATAGGGATGCCAAGGTATAGTTTACTGTTGCTGCTCTTTAACCATTATGTTGTGTAAATGACTTTGTTGGGAATTTACATGGCAGTTTGCTCGCTATTGATTTAGTTTTTACTGTATTCTTTTCTGCATTTAGGATCGCTAGATGGTGGTGGCAAGCAGAAACTTCTTGTCCAGAACTGAGAATTGCGCACTAAGATGCCTCTTGATGTTGTCATTTCTAATAGGTTTTTGAGGAGATTCATCAGGAACATTGATATAAGCCTAGGTTGTTGTGGTATGTTGATCTTGTTACAGTGCTTGCCAGCAAAGGTTTGCGGTCCGAGGTTAGCAAAGCCTGTTCATATTTGAAGAGGGAACAATTGGAACCCAACACTGATGGTTTCAATCTGCTTCTGAAGGCACTCCTAGATGCTGAGTTCATGCAATTAACAATGGATTGCTTCCGTCTAATGAAGCTATGGGACAGTGAACCTGGCAAGATAACATACAGAACATTGATCAAAGGTCTTGAATCCCTAGGAGAGATGGATCTATCTGTTGAGATAAGTTTGGAAGCAGAAAATGATTATGGTGTTCACTTGGACTTCCTCGATGAAGAGGATATGGTTGAGACTTGCACAAGTAGATTTTAACAGGATGGTCAATGGAGGTGTTTATATTTGCAAAGGTTATAATGGTTCTATCATATGGCAATGTGGCATGGAAATCATTTCAAAATATTACGCAGTGTTAGAACAGATGGATGGAATGGCATACTCCTGGACCCAACAGAACTTTTGCTGTGGTGACAAGTAGTGACTACTAATATCTACCTGATGATTCATAGATGTTGAAAAGGGGCTATATGCAGCTTTGTCAGTTCATGTTTTCTTCTGTAACTTATTTAGTTTTCCCTTTGAAAAGTTCTCTGTGTATAATCATATTGTTGTTTCCTAATGTACAGTCACACTTACTGTGTGTAGAATCAATTACTGTTCTTCGCATGATTACATTTCTTTGTGAAGCTGTCTTTAGTACTCATGAGAATGAATCGAAAGACAATATTCCTGAAGTTATACGGGAAATCCTAAAGCGTATCAGGGATTAGATGATTTTTAATGATAAACAGTTGCTATGTTACTTTATGCACTTGCTTGTGTAATCAACGATATAATAACTCTCTGTATCTTTCTTTTGTGCACATCTTACTACACTAGATTACCAAAACATATAACACATTTTGCTTATTTGAATTGTATTACCAAATATCGCCGTAGCGTTAGCACGGGCAATATACTAGTAGGCATGTAACAATGGTGTGATGCCAACCGTTTATACGTTTTTTCATCTAATATTTTGCTGACATGGAGGAGAGAGAGAGTATAGATGTCTCTTTATGAAGAGGCGATCATCATTATATGAGTTATTACCTATATTAAACACTTTTTTCTACGTGATAATTAAAAAATTGTAATATCCTGTAGAGAAAACCTTAAGATGTCATCTATTGTGGAAGTTATCTTTAATTTTATCTTTAGTAGTATGAAAATGTATAAACATGAACCGTCTTTATTATTGTACATGCTTTTAAGCTTGTCGAGGGCAACTTTTGTGTTTTGTTTTGACTTCAGTTTCAGCAGCAGTACAGTCAAACTCTCTTTGTAAGCTCCTTGATCTTAGTAAAATCTGGCCGGTGTACGTAACCCCGCCGGCCCAGGCCAAAAATATCTCCTGCCGGCGACCGGCTTTACCAGCGGCCGGTGGTTCCGGCCTAGCTTACTCCAAACTGACCTCTGCCGCGTTGCACGTTCCTCTCACATGTCTAGCTAGCCGCATGGATGCATGCGCAAACGCGCTCAACTGCTCAGCCATAGATGTCCTTTTGTATACAGTGTCATGCGCGATCAAGTCAATATGCATCATACGACAAAAGGAAATTAATCCCCGAACAGAGCATGTTCGAAACATGTTAGATCTGCAAAAGCTGTTCCTCTTTAGGCCTGTTTGGTACGATTTAGATTATAGTAAAAACGGAAACAATTTTAGATTTTTAATAGAAACGTTTCAGTAAAATCAGAATCACTGTCTGGAAAAGCTGTCTGAATTCTGTGAATCGGGGTGGAACGGAGTTGAGAGTGATTCGGCCCCGGCATGAAAAAAAGAAGAAACGTTTTGAGGAGAATCGTTCCAAGCTTTAGCTCGTTTGGTTGAGTTTCTCCCAGATTCTGGTAGAAACGGCCCAGTTCTAAATTGCCAAACGGGGCCTTAGTTTAGAGCCTACTTATGTTTTGCTTTTAATTCTAGATTCTGGTCCTCAAAAACTGAATAAAAAACAAAAGTCAATTCTTAAAATTGATTATCACAGTCCAGTCCATCCACATACATTAGAATCCACAATCCACTCTAATATGCTTTTGGATTCTAGCTTTTAAAGAATCAGCTTCTCTACAACTACAATCCAGAATCAGCTTTTAAAAAATCCAAAGCAAAAACAAACATGCATTTAATAGATCTAACCAGCCATGCGCGCGCCTTAGATCGTCATGCATCCTCTTGTTATTTTTCAGAATTGCTATTCATCGTTGTCAGCAGATGAAACTTGATAGGTAGGCAGGGGCGGAACTGCATACAGTGGCCCGGTGTCACAGGACACCGGGTCAAAAAAAAAATTTAGAGTATGTTAGTCTATATATATATAAAATTATTGTATGTTAATCTATATATATAGTATATGTGAACTCCCTTGATCTAAATCTTGTGACACCGAGAGACAAATAACAAGCAAATGGTAAGAATAATAAGTTATTATCACTTATATGATGAAGTGGTGAACCCTGATGACTTTTTCTTTAGTTCCGCCCTTGTAGGCAGGCAGGTCAATTCTTCTGATATATAAACAAATAACTCCAGTGGTGGATGCAAGACAAAAAAATTAGGGAGTGCTAACTCAGTAAGTTTTTTTTTTTTACCTTTAGTCTATCTGTTTTTTTTCTTCTTTTATGTCTAACACCAATTTTTTTGGGCTTTCATGGCGCGATGACGCCCCATGGTCTTTAAATGTGGTCTTTAAAATACAACTATAATCATAATTTTTATAATAATATATTTATAAAATTTAATAAAAATATAGTGATATAAAAACACTTTTTCAGGATAAATCTATACATATCATTTTTATGTATCTAATTTAAGTTTTTAAAAATATATCGACAGTTAAAATTTCAAAATTATAATTGTATCTATATCTAAAATCATAACTCTTTATAATAAGATATTTTAATTGTACCTATATCTAAAACTAAAACTATTTATGACAGGATGAATTATATCCCTAACTACGTCCTTCTCTCACTCGATCACTCCCGCACAATAGCTCACACTCTCTCGGGCCGTCATGGCGGCACTCTCGCCACACATCTTCCTCCTTGTCGGCCTCCTTCTCACCACCGCCACCACAACCCAATGCCACCGCCACGCCGCCAAGTCTGTTGCCCCGCCATCGGCAGCCGTTCACGCCATCTGCCACACGACCCCGCACCCGGTCTCCTGCCTCGCGTCGGCGGCCGCGCACCTCGACGCCGCACAGCTGGCGGCGTCGTCCATTTCCGTGCCCCTCCTCCCGCCGAACATCCTCTCCGTGGCGCTCGCCTCGCTCCGCGGCGCGCTCTCCGCGGTCTCGTCCCTCTCCCCCGTGCTCTCCTCCACGTTCTCGCCCCCGTCGTCGTCCTCCCTTTCGGGAGCGCCGCCGCTGCGCCGCGGCGCGGCGCAGGACTGCCTCGAGCTCCACGCCGCGACGCTCCACTCCCTCTCGCGCTCCGCCTCGCTCCTCGCGTCCCCCGGCGAAGGCCTCCCCGCCGTGCGCGCGCACCTCGCGGCTGCGCTCACCAACAAGGCCACCTGCCTCGACGGGCTCGCCGGCGCGTCCGGCCCCCGGATGGACGGTCTCCTCGCCTCCCTCGACGACGCGTACGAGCACGTCTCCAACTCGCTCTCCATCGTCGCCCACCGCAGCGGCGCGGAAGCTAGCTTTGCTGCCGCCGTGGCCAAGATTATTCACCACAACCGGCGGCTGCTCCAGGACGACGACAGCGACGACAACAGCGGTGATAGCGACGACAACGGCGGTGATGGAGACGACAACGGAAACGGGGATGACAGCGGCAATGGTGATGACCAGCAGGTGATTAAGGTGGCGAAGGATGGGACGGGAAACTTCCGGACGGTCGGGGAGGCGGTGTCGGCGGCGCCGAACAACAGCCACGCGAGGACGGTGATCTGGGTGAAGGCCGGGACGTACGAGGAGAACGTGGAGGTGCCGCCGTACAAGACGAACATTGCGCTGATCGGCGAGGGCCGCGACGCGACGGTCATCACCGGCAGCCGCAGCGTCGCCGATGGTTGGACCACCTTCCGCACGGCCACCGTCGGTAATTATTCGACATCTCTCTCTACTTGTTAATCTTTACCCAATACTGCGTGCATGCATTGCATTCACCTGCAGTCACCTCGCAAAGCGTGAAGCATCTGTTCTTCCTAGTCGCTGCTACTACACATAGCAGTATAGTTGTCAGGCCGGTCGCTACATTATTGCTCTATCCCGTGAGCTTTTGTTGCCATACGCGTCTGACGCGTGCGCGATGCGGTGTACGCGCACGTCTCGATGCCGCGGCAGACCTGGCCATCGTGCCGTGCCGGGCACGAGCGGCCGTGGGTTAGACCGTGTTGTGCCGGAGAGAAAATGAACTAGCACATATAAGGCTACGGTACTAGACATAAATATTTTAAAAGAATAATTAAATTTTATAAACAATATTTTTATGCTTTCCGTTTTAATATAGGTTACACAAATTTTAAAGTAAACAGAAAGATAAGTAATTATCATCTACCTTTTATTCATACTTTATTATTTGTGCAACTTTTAAAAAGAAAAATATAGAAACACTTTTCAAATTTTATTCATTCTTCACAAAAGACGTGGCAAGATAGTAGTTGATATCTACTCATGAATTTAGTGCTTCAGAAGACGAATTAGATGGCTTGATTTTTATATAGCTTCTTCCACACGTTTGAAGCGCTTGAATCACCTTGTGTTTGTTGCATTTTTCAGCTAGTTCTTCTTGTTTCACTTCTGTTACTAAATATTTTATAATATTTATCGAAAACCGTAAAAGAATGGTGTCTGTGTTGTGCCCGTTGGAAATATAGCTAGTGTGCTGTAGCGATCCAAGTACGGCTCTTTGAGACGTATCACGCTGTCCATCGTTAGACTCAGCACGACCCTAACAATGGTATCGTACCGATTCAATTCTCACGCATGCATACCATACCTTGCCGCGAGGTGTTTCTATGCTCTCTCTCCTAATACAAGTTGCACAAATCTTGAAGCAAACGAAGGGGTAAGTAATCCTCATCTACCCTTCATTCATGCTTTAATATTTGTGTAACTTTAAAAAGGAAGAGCATAGAAGCACCTCTCAAAAGCACTATATGCATGGCGGCCGTGCCACTGTGTCAGCGACGACGTGTAGCTTCAGACCGTCCGAGCAGGTGATACTAGTAAAATATATCACATCATGCTTGGATAATGACCAGATTAGGAACGTGGGATCATCTTAATTGGTCTGACGGAGATTTCAGTGAACAAGTGGAGCATGGCTGAGGGTAGACTCTAGAGGTGTGAGCCAGATATTTCGTGACTTTCGTCTACCGACCGTGAGCGGTGAGCCAGATATCTTGCCTACTGATCGATCACGTGCATCTGCATGTGTTCCAATCTATCCATCTTCTTCGTCAGTTGGCACTACGATCTGAAACATGCCCACGGACCTGAACCGCTTTTAGCCTGGATCGACATGGCTGTCACCTGTCAGAATGTCTGTGTTTGGCTGGTCTTAACGGACTGCCTAGCTAGCTAGCTTATCTTGCCAATTGTCATCCACGAGGAGCAGGACCCACCTGTCATCCAGGGGCGCGCGGATCCAGCGCATGCAAAAGGTCAGCAGTGTCGCTCGCATTAAGTAGTTTGATTATTGCTATCAACACAAGTTTGAACACCCACGGAATTTCTTTGGGCTTTGCCGGTGAGCCCTGTTTAGAAGCAAAGTTTTTCAATACCATGGTATTTACAAAGCCATGGCTTAGAGATTGTTTTGGTATAAATACCATGGTTTCACCTACCACTATTGAAACCATGGTTTTTCTTGGAACTACAAACTGTTTGGCTACAAAGTCTTTTGCATGGTATTTTCAAAGTATTGACACATCTCACTCTCTACACCAGCACCAAAAGCCCAAAACTCCATTTTGAGTGGAGTTTTCAATACTCCAAAAATACCATGGTATTGGCAATACCATGGTTTTCAAAACAGAGTTTTTTGGGTTGCTTCCAAACACCATATTGCCAAAAATACCATAGTATTCTCCAAAACCATAGTTTTGCCTAGAAACTATAAAAATACTTTGTTGCCAAACAGGCCCTTAGATCCGCCCCTGCTGTCATCATGTATCGATCTTGAGGTCTACTCAGACGTGCATTAATAACTCTGCATGTACCGGATAGCAATCACTCAATCAGTGGTCATTGCAAAATTTAACGGCTAGGAATTATAACAATTAATCAGACGTGCATATGCATTAATAACTCTGCATGGATGCATGCATGCATGCAGGCGTGTCCGGCGAGGGGTTCCTGGCGCGCGACATCACGTTCCGCAACACGGCGGGCGCGGCCAAGGGGCAGGCGGTGGCGCTGCGCGTCAACGCGGACCTGGCGGCCGCCTACCGCTGCGGCGTCGACGGCCACCAGGACGCGCTCTACGCGCACTCGTTCCGCCAGTTCTACCGCGAGTGCGCCGTCTCCGGCACCGTGGACATCGTCTTCGGCAACGCCGCCGCCGTGCTCCAGGCCTGCGCCCTCGTCGCCAGGGACCCGCTCCCGGGCCAGTCCAACGTGCTCACGGCGCAGGCCCGCGACGACCCCAACGAGGACACCGGCTTCTCCGTGCACAACTGCTCGGTAGCCGCCGCGCCGGAGCTGCTCGCCAGCAACGTCAGCACGCGCACCTTCCTCGGCCGCCCCTGGGGCGCGTACGCGCGGGCGGTGGTGGTAGAATCATACCTGGGCCCGCTCGTGGACCGGGCCGGATGGGCCGAGTGGCCGGGCGCGGAGGCAGGGCGCGGCGACACGGTGTACTTCGGCGAGTACGGGAACGGCGGGCCGGGCGCCGACATGGACGGGCGCGTGGGCTGGGCCGGCGTCCACGAGATGGAATACGACGAGGCGGCCCAGTTCTCCGTGGACAACTTCATCTCCGGCGACGAGTGGCTCGCCGCCACCTCCTTCCCCTACGACGACGACATCTGATCTGATCTGATTTGTTGTGCTCTCAAGTGTGCCAGTGTCTGATGTGTTGTGTATTACTACGTGTTAATCTCATCAATGCAGCGGTTAATCACGAGTTACTGCGTTTCTGTGTAGCTATGTACGCCCAGTTTCAGTGAGTTCTGTTTGTGCCGGGATCTAATGGAATCAGAATAGCCCATGGACATGCGCAGGATTCTCACCTGAACTAGCTGAATTTCCCGTGCAACTACATAATTCCTGCGTCCCAAACAGGTATATAACTGTTTACAAAGCCTAACAAAGTTTGTTGCTGGATCTGATGATTAATGATGATATGCTATGAAAAAGAGGATAGTGAGAGTATTGAGACACTCTCTGAATGTTTCCAATGATTTTTGGTCGCCAATCTGTTGATGGTTGGTCGAATTTGAACACACCTCTTAACAAATTCGCCGAGCATTTCCATGAGCGATTTCACTGCCAACTGAAATGTTCCGGTACAACATCTGTTATTCCCGGTTCGCTGAGAATCAGACGATCAGAGCTTAGAGATCACACACTGCAAACGAAATCAGATATCCATATCTCTCTTGCTCTCATTTCAGCGGCAAAAGTAGTATAAACAATCTCACCCTTCCGAAGTGCTTATGTATAAACAAGTTCCCCATCTTACAAGTGCTTCTATGTTACAACGAAACAGAAGTACTTCGGATGAAACGGAGGGCTACTCTGCTGAACTGAAAAATTAACCAAACTTTGTACAGAGTAGAGTACTACAGCAGTAACTAGACCAAAATTCTCAGACAAAACAGGAGGAACCAAACTACAGGGATAGTTAGGTAGTGTTTGGTTAGTGGGATGGAGTGGAATAAAACCATTCCATCCCACCAAGTCTAGTGTTTGGTTAGAGAGCTGAGGATGTCTTGGTTTCAGAAAAGAGAATATTCTCTCTAGATTCGGGACGGCCAGGTTCTACAAATTTTCTGGAACGCAGCCATCCCACTTGGAATGTGAGAGTGACAGTGGGCCCTGTCTGAGAATCTAGGATAGAACCATTCCAGCCCTGAAATCTGGGATAGAGCCATTCCATTCCACCTCACTCTCCAACCAAACACACAATTAAGCGCAGCACTTCACATACATGCTGTGCTTGCAATTATTCTTAAACAAGAGCAGCCTAGACATTAGACGACTACCCTTACACGATCAATTCCGTGTCCAGAGCTGCCACTCCTGATCATTCGTGAAAACACGAACAATTCCGTGTTCAGAGCTGCCACTCCTGGTCATTCGTGAAATGAAGAACATCGGCATCTTCGAAGACCCGAAGCGTCGCCAGCTGGATGAAATCGGTGACCTGAACCCCCACGGGCCTATCACACAGCACAAAGGAGGTTCCATCAGACATTGGAACTTTCATCAGAAAACATCCTGTGCTTTCTCCTGCCAAGTCGTTGGTTGTTTAGAATACACGGATTTGCCGGTCGCGATTTTTTTAGTTAAAATGCCATTATTCGACGCCCATTATTTTCCACGGCATTAAAATTGTGATTTCGGGTATATCTTTCTCATGCTTGCTAATCATGTTTTGTTTTTTTCGGTCATTGGGTGCTAGATGCTAAGACTACGAGTAGCCGTGACACCCAGGGCGATCTGAGTGGAGGCAAAGAGGCATGCCTGGGTCGGGAATTGCTGCGTTGGGTGACAAGCCATAACAAGCTCGCAGTCGCATCGGGTAGGGTGCTTTTGGTTACTGAGATCCAATAGAATATTGTTAGTCTGGAGCGGCTAGAGCTATTTAGGTGGCTATTTAATTTGATGGATAGAAATGAGTCAATTTTTTATTTAATTGAATGGATGAGAATGGATGGGATAAATCAATTTTTTATTTTGTTAGATGGATGTGGATAGATGGGTTAGTTATAGTCAAGGTTTCGAATTTTAGTTTAAAAATTTTGGACAAAATTTACCAAAATTTTAATATTCAGACAAAATTTGACCGTAATTTAAATTTTTAAACAAAATTTGATTTTTGGGATAAAATTTGAATTTTTTGAACAAAATATCATCAAAAATTGAACTTTTGAACAAAATTTGATTTTTTGGACAAATTTTGATCGAAATTAGAATTTTTGAACAAAATGTGACCACATTTTAACCAAAATTTGAATTTGACCAAGTACACTTTAGCGAAATTTGAATTTGAACGAGTTCACTTTTTCATGCAGCAAACTGGAAGAGCCCATCCGGCCTTTTATTGTATGGCTCTATTTAGCATCTTAAGGGAATATTCCAAAAAATTGAATGAATATATCTTATCCATCCACTCATCCAAACAATTGAATGATTTCAAATTTAGGAATGGCCATATCCTTATTAACCCTCATCCACCCAAACAATCGCAACCTTATTAGATTGCTTCCTCTCAAAAACAAAGGAAAAAGGAAGAAGAACAACGATTAGATTGCCAAAATAGACTAATCACCGTGTTCAGGTATTAAAGGATCCATTGATGAAACGTGATTCAGTTGGTTTTAGTATTCTTCGCTGCTAGTAATACGTTGAACAGTTACAGACATCTTCCGCCTCTCTCTCTAGTGCTAGAGTGGTAACAAGTCGAGTTGTATCCAGTTGCATTATTCTTTTGCAAATTATTTTGTAATAAAATTGATAAGTAGTTCAGATAGGGATTTACTTTAGCAGGTTATACATTTCAAAGTGTTATCATGCAAATGATCTAAGCAGCTTTTCACATCAAAATTTGACGCTCTTAATCGATCAAACAGATATAACCGATTTGATAGTATAGCAAATTTAGGAAGATAAGGATAAATACAAGTTCGAGGTTGAAGCTGGCAATCAGTATAAGTAAGAGTTTGTTTTTTAAGGTTAAGGTCAATAAGTATTTCTACAAGAGTTAGAGAAGGGTACGATCGACCTAGATGCTACAAAAAATATCGGTGAGCAAGACAGAAGGGCATCCAACAACAATCAAACCAGCTCGCATCTATTTTATTTACTTTTCATCGACTAGGAGTAGCTTTTAGGTTTGTAATCCTTCTTTTGTAATTTGACTTGATCAATAAAGTTGCATATCGTCGATTTTGATCATCGTCGACTTACACCACTTCAAGTTTGTTTTCACCTGATTTTGTTGTGCATCACCTTCTTCGGAGAAAACTACCTTTATCGATTATCTACTCAACTCAATCAGGCTATTTAGATCTGCTACTGTTTTGTGATCTAATCGGCTTAACTATCAGTTTAGATTGTGTTGCTTTTCATCAATCTAAATTGGCTAAAACTATCGAGTAGATCATCGTTTATCTTGCCGATTGCATGATCAAATTGGCTCGTGCGCCTGCACCTTAATTAAATCCGGCGTTTGCGTGTGCTGGTGTCGATTAACCCTTCCTCATGTCTTCAGTGTCAACACACTTCTGGCACGCCCGGTGGGACCAAGGGCGATGTCTTCATTTGAAAAGTCTATGTCCCCATCCAACATCAATACTAAGGACATAATCATCTCGACAATGGACGATCTATCGTGGAGCAGCGCGAGGAGATTGAGGATCAGAAAGCTGCGCTGGAGGATGATTCTGAACTATTTTCAAAAAACTCGACTCGGCGTCACTCGGAAAACTGTGCTGCCTGTAGTAAACTTCCCCGATGATAAGTCGGTTGAAACCGCTGTAGAAGATAGACCAGTAAGCCGATATCTCCCTACACAGGCTGAATTATTAGATATGATCAATCAGTTTGTACATCATGATCTCATAAACCAATCATCGGCTCTGGTAACAATGCTTTGTCCAATGATTGCCAACAATGTTAAGTAGGTGGTAGAGGAATTAGTATTGGCCAAAACTCTTTTTGAGCCAATCCAACCATTGCCAAACTATGCGGTTTACTTTTTGGCACCTGGTACTCATAACCTTGAACCGAGTACTTGTTTGACGGCCCCCATCCCAACCAAGATGCCAACACAACCTGCCGTTGTTCTACCCCGTGACACCACCGTGGGTGGAATCCCGTATTATCATACACACACAGATGGGGCCAAGAGTTCTCAAGCTAACTTACCACCATCTGCTCCTTTCTTTGTGTTCCCAACATCGGGTGTTAAGCTGATGGAATCACCCTTGCGGCCACAATACACTAAGCCAATTCTACCATGGGATCCGACACCTTATAAAGTTGTGATGTACGCTGAGCCCTTTGGTTCGCAGCTTGAGCCAACTTTTGGTAGGCAAAACATCGGCCATGAAAAAATTCTACCAGCATCGCCGGTGCCACTCTAGCCCGAGTTCGCACTCGGGGGGCAACATACTAGTTACGATCGTAATTGGCAGAGATCAACGCCACCAGTGGCAACAACGATCGATTGGGCCGATCAGATTACCACGCTTCTGCAGTATCAATTTAGCATACAACCTAGTGGTAAGGTAATCAGCTACCGAAAGCCGTACCCAGAATACATGGACCGTATCCCATACTCTAACGACAATAGGGTCCTTGATTTTGCGAAATTTTCAGGGGATGACTCGACGACAACTTTGAAGCATGTCGAATGTTTTGTTGCACAATGCGGCGAAGCGGCACAGTCTAACGGTCTTAAGGTTAAATTATTTCCACTGTCCTTGTCTGGGGCAACTTTTGCTTAGTTCACGACTTTGCCCCCAAATTCGGTCAGTACTTGGGCCGATTTGGAAAACCGATTCCACAAGTACTTTTCTGCGGGAGCCTAGAATTAAAAATGTCTAATTTGAGTTCTGTCTTGCAATTGGTGCTTTAATGTTACTTTACCTAGAAATAGGTGCTTCAATCTTACCTTACCTGACAATCAGTTGATCGATTTTGCCTTTCAAGGGTAAATTCCTTCCTTGAAAGAGTTCAACGGCCAGGAATACACCGATTTAAGTCACCTATTGAATAGAGTATTGGCTTGTCGATGTTCAAGACCCGGGGATCACTAGATCGAGCTAGCGAATGTAATTCTGATTGTCTTTGTCTGTAAAACAATATTGAAAGGGGTAGGAAAGGAATAGGAATTGCATTATATCATGAATGTCTTTACAGTGTACAGACTACTCTTAAACTTCAACACTAACACACCATGCTGAACACATACTCTATCTTTGAATCCTTGCGAGAGTATCATATTTATAGCATCGAAGGAATGTCAGTTATCATCTTCATAGATGTGTCTACCCATCAAAAGGTGTCTTCTTAACGAAAATGTGTCTTTTCATCAGAGGGGCACCTCTTCGTAGGGAGTAACTTTCAAATGGTCATCTATACCTGCCAGAGAATGGTTCTTCCACACGTTATCCTTGTGCAAAGATTCCTTGCCCGATCCTGTCTAGGTCGGTGTGATAAAAGACATTATGTCTGACCTATAAAGATACCAGGTCATTATGTCTGGGTATTCCTCCTCCCGTTCATCTTTTTCGTTTCTTCTATCAGTATACTAGAAATAACAAAAATCCCAAAATTTTTGAGAGTGTATATTTCAAACTTGAGTCCAATATCGTGTATTCCTTGCTCCCAAGTAAGGATACATGGAAGGACTAACGGAAGGAATGGTTTTACTTGAAGATCCCAGGTGGCAATCACCTTAGGTTCATCGGTAAGGCCTCTCTGACCTGGTCAAAGGTAGAAGCGAAAGAAGAGAGGGACTCCTTGGTACTCACCGATGAAGAAAGCAAGATCATCGATACTATCTTTAATTTGCTGGAAGGAGGACTTATGGAACATAAAATCATTTATGATTTTTTGTTCCATAAGTTGAGCCTTCTAAAAAGTCGGTTCCGATTTGCCTGGAGGATCAAGGGTGACCAAGTTTTGACTAAGGACGAACCTGGAGGTAAGAATTCTTAGATTCCAACATTTGTGTTTTCTTTACTTGATAAGGGAATTTTACTTACACATTTTCCTTTGTATGTTTAGTCCTGACTGACAGGGAAGCATGTGCGAAGGTTATGCAAATCTTGTGTATTCCTTCGGATAGATCCAATTAAGCTGCATTGGACAAGCAAACAGCCAGTTTGATTGGTAAAAATGATGATTTCATAAATGAACGTATTGAGGTAAGTACCAAGTAGTACATTTGGTCCTAGAATCAAATTAATATTTGTTCTGAATTCTTATTTTACTTTGTCATCCTTAGATGCATGTTTGAAAGCGTGCTTCCGACCAATCTTTGGTTTATGCCTGGGATCCTACACCTTGGAGCTCCTCCACGCCTCCATTGCAGCTCCTCCAACCGACGTGCACTGCAGCTCCTTCCTTAGCCGAGCTCCCTTCTTCCTCCTCTTCCTCCCCATGGCTCCTCCTTGGGGAAGGCAAAGGTGAGTTTCCCCATGGCTAGATCTAGTGCTTGAGGGTCTCCTGCTGATTTGGGTGCCCTAGGGTTGGATTTGGGAAAAGTTTGGAGGGAAACCATAACTCTAGGGTTTGGAGCAAAGTTCTGATTTTCGAGCAGATTTCAGAGCTGCTGTTTTTTGTCTTTTTGAGCAATTTAGAAGCTTCATCTCTCTGTCCAGCTGAAGAATTAGTTGTAGATAATCAAGTTATCTTTCATTTCCAACTGAATCAATCGATTTCGTTAATCCATCTGAAAGTTATGATGATTTCCGTGCTGACTTTCCAGATGATGCAGCAATTCGGCAGAGCTGCTGTTTGCTCAGTTTTTGGGAGGGTTAAACTAATTGTTGTCCAAATGGGGGAAGATGGATGTGTAGGTAGGGTTCTCATGCTCCATTAGAAACTGGGAGAGCTCAATTTGATTGAATGATTAAAGAGTTATGCATATCTGAATGTCATGCTGTTCTGAAACTCTGAAATTGTGAATGCTGAAACTGCTCTCTGTTCCTGGCCGAACTGGGAGTACTCCATGCAGTTGATAGTTAATTGGTCGAAGCTAAGTCGTAGGTCTATGTCTTATGATCGTTTAGAATCCAAGTTTGCTCAATTTGGTGAAGTGTTAGGAAGATATGATGATTTTACTAAAATCTGTTCAAAATTGTCCCTTTTGTACAGAGCACTATTCCTTTTTGTTTTTGGGCAAGATAAATCAATGGGTAGTCAATTGGGCGTAGAGGTATGCAAGGTATTGTGCTTGTGCTCAATTACAAACTGGGATCGCTCCATTTGGTTGAGTAGGTAAAGAGATATGCTCATTTGAAGTTCATGACATCCTAAAAATTCAGAGTTTGCTTTAGAGGAGGTTAGGATGTTGGTGGGAGTAATTGAGTAGTGTTGAGCTCTTCAAGGAATTGTTTGTCTATTAATGTGTAGTGTAATATTGCACCTCCATTTTTGATTTGATGAATGCTTGCATCTTTTTGGAGCTATCATGAGTTTTGAATTGTGATTCCATTTCATAAGCATGGCATGCATCTCATTTTGCATACATTGTGATCGTGTAGAGAACGAAACCGCGGTGATTGACGTGGCCGTGGCCGAGGGGGAATACGAGGAGCAAACTGTGATTGAAAATCCGGCAGAAGCTCAAGGCAAGCACCTAAGCATATTCAACCTTATGTATAATTTTATTTTGGTGAATAAATTGCTTATTGGATGACTAAGTCATGCATTAGGAGTTGAATTGTGGGAATGGTACTAGATCCTATTTGTTGCACATACACTCCTTCATACTTGTTGAACACCTCCTTTGGAGCTAGATTATGGGTATTATATTGTGTCCATGCTTAGTTTGCTTAGATGTCGGGTATGGGCCAAGTGGTGGATGGTTCCATCACTTGAGATTATTTACTTCAAAAATATTGGGCTGCAATGGATGTAATTATGTTATGAAATATTGAATTTGAGACCGGGCGAGAGAGTTGAATCATTTGGGTATGGAGACTCAAGTGTTGTAGTCTCGCCTGTGTCGATTAAGGACCGATCCGTTGTTTGCCATGTTGATCGAGCACACCTTGTTGATCGCATGCCCGATATAATGGAACGGTAAGCCATTCTTTCGTCGCATACTATTTCGATGGGTCATGCCCTCATGCGGTTGGACGTGGTTGAGGGCGAGGCTTAGGCCGACTCTCGACGGACAAGCGAGGCTTGGGCCGCTTGAGGGGGTGATAGGTGCTCGAACCGCGTGAAGATGGCCCAACGAATATGTATGGATGGGAGGAGGGTTGACATGAGGTTCTCTTGTGGCACATGTCGTGCGATTGATGATCCCCTGCAGGGTTGAGAAAACGATTCGAATTGCCGCGCTCTCGGATATGAGCATGCTTGTATCATTCGACATTTCAACGTAGTAATAACTTAAACTTGATGCTAGTTGGTATGTTGATGATTATACTTGTTCATGATGATACTTGCTTTACTCTTTAATATTAAGTTTTCAGATTTCACTCTAGTAATAGGTGATGTCCATAAATGCTATAAAACCTATGAATTGAGTAGTGGAATGTAACTATGCACCAAAGTTAAGCTTTTCTGCACTTTTTACATTAAGCTTACTCCTTGCTACATCCAAATGCATATTCTTTCGAGTCGGTCATATATGGACCATGGGTAAGTCTTGCGAGTACCTTTTGTACTCATGCTTCTGCTTTGTGGTTTTCAGGTGAGGATCTGGATGGATGCGAGTTCTGTCCGTACTGCCTCTCGGTGTCCGGGCGGGGCACCGAGTAGAGGCTACTTGCGACGTTGCACACGCCTGGAAGTGTTCAGGGGCAGGACACTTCCGGAGGTGTCATACTTTTTGGTTTACTTTGGTGGTCGTGCTTTCATTTTGTTGTATAGATAGCCTTAAGCTATGTCATGTCTAGGCTTGTATACTTGGCTACTTCTGTTGTTGAACCTCGCTGTATTTTGGTGCTCGTATCATGCTTGTATGTTGCTCGTATCTATGTCAACTATTATGCTATGTTAATTGTTCTTTTGTCTGCTGGGTGGATGTCCTCTCTTCTAGAGGCATCATGCCGAAATTTTGTAGAAATCCCGAGCTTAGGTAGGATCTTCTTGTTACTTGTTTTGCGGGTTAGAATCTGTCGTTGGGAGTTCTTGCCATGTGTGGTTGTCGGGTTTGTCTTTGTGCTTTGGTTGTGCTTCCGCGGTTGCGTGTCTGGTCGTGGAGTTTTGAGTTTGTTGCCCCCTTTGTGCAAATTGAGTTGATATGGCAATGGAAACCGGTATGCGGGGCGATCCTGGACGAGCTTCGGGTCGCATACTGGGGGAATACCGGGATTGTTGTCGAGTTATTCGAATGGTCTCATGGTTGTCTCAATTGGGCTTGGGTGCTAACATTGCGAACGCCATCGGCGATCCGTTGCTAGCCTCCAAATCCGATGGGGACGACCGAGCATTCAAATAACCCGAGGACGGTCTGGGCGGCTCCTCACAGAGGCTACCCTACCCCTCTATTTATAGTGTCCATGGGTCATACTCCACCCTTGGAGGAGTTGCTTCTATCCTAAGCTACCCTACAAGGATCAGGATTTGATCCCACACACTTACTCATTGGGCTAACCCGAAACCCAATAATATAATGGGTTTTGCACATTTCCCAAAGCAAACTAGACTTAACCACTATCTATCTTCTAAAGCCGCGATCCAACGGCTCTCCTTGATCCGAGAAGTGTTAAGCTAGCATCTCTACTATAGTACTATTCCCTTGCCTCCATGACTTGCTGTAACATCCTTATTTTCGCCTTCTGGAAGAAAAACCTAATTTAAATAAAGTAATTCAAAAGTTGGAGTTTCATTGGTGTTTATATTAATCTGGCATCCAATCCAACCCAAAATCGCGATTCAATTCTCTTCCGGTCGAAAAATCGGATTTTCGATCCTCCGGCATTCTAAAAATTCACCCGAGTCCAGAAATGCTCCAAAAATCTCCAAACCACTTTTAAAATGTTCCAAATATTCCTAAATGATTTTAGGAATTTATCCCCGAATTTTTGGACCTCCGTTCCTATTTTATCTCGCGCGGCTTTTGTTAAATGCCCGTAATTCGCTTCGGAGTATTAAATTCCACAAATTTCATCCAAATTCAACCAAACCAATTCCATTGAGTTCCAAATATTCTAAAATGGCTCTACGAATTTTTCCGGAATTTTTAGGCCATTTTTCCTAATTTTTCTCTAGGGCGGACCGTTTGCGTAAAAGAGGACCAATGAGGGAGTGACACGTGGCACATGAATAGTGTCATCTTCAACCTCTAGCCATGCATGGTGGGAGAGGAAGCTCCAAGCTCCATCAATGGCTACCTCTTCTTTAATCACTCCTAACTCCCTCCACGTAACTCCAATCGACGAACGGCCGGTTGCGTTGGATTCGGAGCGTCGTCCTCTTCGCATCCCCCACCACCTCTCGCCGGAGAACTCGCCGGAATCCGTACGGGCGCCCGAAAACCGAAAACGGTCATAATGACTTTAATTGCTCATAGCTCGGCCGTTTCTCGTCCAAACGCCGCACCACCACTTCCAATCTCACCGTATAAAAGCCCTCTTTCCGGTGGTGTAAGCCCCTCTTTGCATCTCCCCACCATTTGCTCTCTAGATCAAGAAAACCGAGCTCGTGTCGTGTTTTTTTTGGAGTTCTTGAGTTCGTCGTCGTTTCTCCCGCTCCGGTGAGCCATTCTTCGAGTTATTAGGTTCCTTGTGACCGTGAGGAAGTCTAGCATCTAACCCAAGCGTCGATTCTAGGTTGCATCAATCGGTGGCGACGAATTTCGCGTTTTTCCAACTCGGCCGAAACTCAGTTCGTCGTCGAATTCATCAACTCCGGTGAGTTTTGGCTCAATCCCTTCCTCCTAGATGTTGCTAAGGACATAATCTAGAGGTTTAGGCTTTGTTTGGTTCAAATCCGTGCAAAAATGGTGGAGAAATCCAAATTTTGGATTTTTGGGTGCTCTCTGTTCTTTGGAGGAGCCCTTTGCCATGCGCCCGGCCCGTGGCCGGCCGCCAGCCGTGGCCATGCCGCCCGCCATGGCCAAACTGCGCCATGGCGACCCCGGCCACCGCGCGCCGTCTGGCATCTTGCCAGCCGCCGCGCCATGCCGCCGCCTTCCATGGCGAGCCCCAGCTCCTCTCTCTCCTTTCCTCTCTCTCACTCACTTTCTCTCTCCTCCATTGCCATGCAAGGCAAGCTTCCAGAGGAAGCTTCCTCTTTTCACTTCCTCTCTATGACGCGTGGGCCCCACATGTCATACTCTCTTGGTCAGTCAAAGTCCGGTCAAAGCGCAGTCAAACGTTGACTCGGTCAAAACGGAATATTCCGGGAATATTCCCGGTTTTCCAATTTATTCGAAATTCAAACTTCGGAAGCCCATAACTTCTTCATCCGAACTCCGTTTGATCCCATTCAAATTTCTAAATTCATCTAAAATCAAGATCTACCTGCCAGTATTATTTTTGTATTTTTTTGATTTTATTTATTTTCTGTTATTTATTTATTGCCTCGTTTTGCGCGTAGTCGAGAGCGCTGACGCGACCGCCGACCCCGCCGCCGGTTCTGCTGCGTACGACGACCTACTCGTGACAGAAGGCAAGTCTCTTTGATGCATCTTGATCCCAAGATTTTGAACTTGTTTTAAATGTTTTATACAATTGCATGCTATCTTTTATCATATTTCAAGCATAAGTATTTAGTTACTTCCATTTGCAATATTCCTCCTTTGAGATTGATATCCATGTTCCTTGTAACCCTAGAACATTGTTTATACCGTGCTTATGCTTATACGGTATCCTTTGCGATCTAGTTCGGTAGATTTGCTTAGGATCGTTTCCGATGAAAACAACCCATGGGTGGGATTATTCAAAAAGAATGTTATCCAATGTGATTTGAAGGTTATTACTATGATTATAGTATTGTTTTCTAAAATAAAAAGAAAAGGGAAAATGATTTCGACTTGGGTGGCATGGAATGTCGAGTGGGAGCGGATCGAGCCTTGATCCTATTGTGCAAGTACCGCCCCAAGTCATATAAGGATCGACGCTTATGATTGCCATTTTAAGCAATACCGTACTACCACATGTCTATAATGGTACGACCTGGCCAACTAATTTGTAGAAGCCTAGTTTAGACTCAACACTTGGTTGTTGTGTGAGAGCCGGAAGGAGGCTTTGTTGTTGTTGTTGTTGTTGTTTTCCTCACACGGCGCAAGAGGGGGCTTCTGTACTGGGTGGAGAGAACCCTAACAGCGGTGAAACCTCAGCGGGTGGGTCTAGCTAGGTAGAAACATTGTAACGGCCTTGTCACGATTTCTCTGCCGGCACACCAAAGGAAGTGTGCTAATAGCTTGGCATTAAGAGATGATCGTGTCGTGTGGGTAAAGTTGTACACCTCTGCAGAGTAAAACTATTCGAATAGCCGCGCCTGCGGTCAAAGGCAAAAGCAAGAAATGCTTTCATATTGGTAGATTTTGGTTTTGGTTTCGAAAACTGAAAAATGTTTTGTTTTGGGGTTCGGGAGTGGTTAGAACTCTCGGATGTGATTTGGCAGATAGAGCCAACCAGGTGGAAAGAACCTGTGTTTGTATTTGACGGATGGAGTCACCTGATTAACCCTGATCCTTTAAAATCTGGCGGATAGAGCCTTTTATATCGGTGATGGTGGATAGAACCTCACTACGATATTACATAATTCAATGATTAAAAAGAATTGTGAAAAGTCGCTTTGTGAAATGCTATTACCTAAGTATGGTTTAATCAAATTTGGCTTTATGCAAATGAACCCTACTAAGCTTCCTTTGGAAAGCCCACATAAGCATACTTTCCCCGACTTGCTGAGTACGTTTGTACTCACGTGCTACACCAACATGTTATCATCAGAAAATTATCAAGATGCGACTGAGGAGGGCGAGTTCTACGCGGAGGAGTACGAGGAAGGCTGCCAGGAGGACTAGTCGCGTTCCTAGTCGTCGCCTGTGGCGTTTTGGCGTCTGCCCGTTTCGCTTTTGTTTTCCGCTGCTTTGTTTCCGGTCTTTAGACCGAGTATTGTAATAAGTGGCCATGTGGCCCATACTTGAATATTTATAATACAAGTTTCGTTATGTTCGGCAATGAAGTATCACTGTGACTGTGTGTACTAGCTACTGATCTGGGACTAGTACGGAAATGCACAGGAGATTTCGGATAGCCGATCCGGGGTCTCACACTTGCTCCAGCTTCATCTTCGGACATCTTCCGGCGATCCTCTGCCATCCTGACCTCCGACGCACCTCGTCTAGTCCCCGCCATTCTTTGCCTCATCATGACCACAATTTGAAACCCTGCAATCATCAAAGACAAGGAAACCCATCACATAGCGTTGGCCAACAATAATATGCAATAATCATCATAAATGCTCAAACACAAATCTTATATCGTTCATATAGTCGGTACTATCACCTTCACAAGGACAGTAGTGCTGCCTAAAGCTAACACAACTCAAATTGCTTCCTTTTAAATTCCAATTCAAATCAAACTCAAACCTAAGCACACCTTGCTCAAATAAAGTCAAATACTCATCACAAATATTGATGGACCTCCACATGGTCATTCAATCTCCTCCTTGATGAGTATATTGACAAAACACACAAAAGGCATAAATTTGAGTTTGAAAATAAAAGAAGAAAAGCAATTTGATTGCAACATCATACTTGTTCCAAATAAAAGAGAAAGCAATCTCAAAACCAAGTAGATGAAGAGAATTTTAGAGCTCAACACTATAAAGAACACGTTTTCAACAAGAGGCTCTAAAATCTAAGAAATATCTCAAAAGCTCCAAATAAACCAATTTTTGCTCATAATCAAAATGCAAGGACAATTGTACAACAAGATATGAGAAAAGCATTTTTTTAAATTTTAATCTCCCTCCTTGCCTTTTTCAATTTTCTCCCCATTTTGGTAATATATGCATCAAGAGAGCAATTAGGAATGAAATGCTACATAGAAGAGCATTAAAGATTATGCAAGTGACATCTTAGAAAAAGTATGACACCAAGCTACTCAAGTTTATATTATGTCATCCTAAGTCAAATCCAAAGGCATATTTCAAATTTTGCTAGCGAGCTCAAAAAAAGTATACAAATTTTGCATGATTTCAATGTTAGAATCACTTAGCACAATTTCAAGACTAGAAACAAAGCCAAAATAGGATCAAATGGATATACTGGAGTTCAACCTAGTCAACACTTTGGGCAGCTATAAGTTCATAAGAGAAGCATCATACTCAATCATCTATAAAATGCAAATTTTTGAAATTAATGTACATTGCGGTTTGGAGAGTTTATCCTAGTGAAGCACATCCTCGACTAGGAGCCATCGATAAAGGCTTCCTGGGCTTCACTCTGCTCTGCATACTTTGAGGTTTAGAGAGTACAATAAAATTTTGGAGCTCAGAGATCGGCTCCCAAGCCATTTAATGTGGCAACAGCCTTGGCGATGACCCTTTCCACTTAATAGTCGATCTCCTCGTTTTCCTCTTGAGTGCATAGGATCAGGATGACCTTGGCCGATTGGGCCTTGACCGCATTCATTGCCTCAGCCAAAGAAGTCTTCTGGTCTTAGCAGTTGCAGCGAAGTTCACTAGAAGTTCTCGAATTCGGCCATCTGGGTATAGACCTTCACCAGCCTCTCCTCCAAGGACTTCTTAGCCGATTTGAGCTATGTTATGTTCTGCTTAGTGCCCTTAACCTCTTAGATGAAGCCGATTGAGTTGGTGGAGACTTGGAGGGACTTGACCAAAGCCCAATTGCCTGGTAAACACTATCAGATGGTAAAATCATATGATGGCTAGAATGTTTTGTTCTTTGCATGCAAGCCGACAGAGAAGACACTAGGAGAAATGAAAATTTTGTACAGCTCTAGAGTTTCTTGAAGCATATCTACACCATCAGGTGCCAAGTGAAGGAATGATGGGCAAGGAAAACTATCGGTGTCTCTATAACTAAAAAAATTCATTGGAGCAAAGGTTTTCATCGGTCAATTGAAAGAAGAATGCCATGAACTTCCTTCCTCTGATGGGAGTAAACTTTGTGTCCTTAGAAGAGCACATTATATACCACTCTCCATAGGACATGTTGTTCCTAATTTCAATCTCTTACACTTCTGGAGTTCCTTCGCAAGGAAAAGGAACCATCACACCGGCATCAATATTGAATGGTCGGCTAAAAACATAGTACAACCATGTCTGGATGAACCAGAGAAAACTGCCTACATTGCTTACCAAGTACTGACACTATCCGATGAATAGCCAACTCCGAATGATATGCATCATCTGATACACTGCTCCAAGAAACATTTTACCTAAACATAGCCGATGATCCTCTACTAGCTGTTCGGCTATAATTTGGTATACTTGTGTCAGACCGAACGATGCTCCACAAAAAAGGTATCTGTCCAAACACATGTTCAGAAATGCTATGTGTTCTTTGTCCGATACTGATCCAGTTCCCTTTTTCTTCCTGATATATTAACTCCAGCCTTGTCCCTTTGTGGAGATTAACTTATATTGGGGCTTTGCGCTAAAGGCCGATAGCTGTTCTTTGACTGGCCGCAGGTAACATAGCTGAGCTACGTCAAGGAGGGTTGGGCCGATAGAACCCGTTCTGAAGACAAAAGCATTTAGTGTATCAGATCAGAAATAGCAGGCCATAGCTACTAGGGATTCATTGGCTTGGGGATCGGCCAAGGAGAGAGAAAGGCATTCTGATAAACCCATATGTTCCCATTGTGTCATTTTTTGAGCTACTATCCAATTGTACCAGTTTGTCCAACCCCTAAATGATTTTGACCAGGCTCTAAAACTTTTGCTCCATCCGTTCAGGTTATACTCAGGAGCGTGAAGAGGAAGTCTAGGGATATCTTGTACTATTTTTGCCAATGGATCAAGGTTTCCTAATGGACCTAAGTAAAACTGGTTTTCTCTATTGGGCATAGGAATAAGTACCTACTTGGAGTCCATTGATGTTTGGCCGAAGAGAAAAGAAGTTGACTTGGAGTTGAGGGGTAGTGCGCTTAAAGCCGATATTGAAGAGGTTGATGGCTTGAGAGCACGAAAATTATAGGGTGAATGGCGCGGTATTTATAGGGGGGTAAACTTGGTGGCATCGGTGAGTAATTTTTGAAAAAAATTTATGACAGTTAATGCACAAAATCGTGCATTCACATAATTTGCATGGGAAGTTACGCCAAAAGATGGTGAAAAGAACGGAGATATCAGTGGAGTCAACGAGAGGAAAATCCATGGCACAGCCAACATAAGAGATTTTTGGAAGATTTATGTAATCTCCCAAAAATAGGGGCATATGTTGACACCAAAATTTGGCGCTCTTAGCTGATCAGACAGATATGGCCGATTTTGTAGTTGCAGCTGATTTGAAAAGATAGGGATAAACATAAGTGCGAGGTTGAAGTTGGCAATCAGTTTAGGTAGTTTATTTTTTGAGGTTGAGGCCGATACATATTTCTACAAGAGTTGGAGAAGGGTATGATCGGCCTAGACGCTATAAAAAAGATTGGTGAGCAAGACAGAAGGGCATCAAACAACAATCAAACCAACCCGCATCTACTTTATTTAGTTTTCGTCGACTATGAGTAACTTTTAGATTTATAATCCTTCGCTGGTAATTTGACTTAATCAATAAAGTTGTGTATCGCCGATTTTGATCAACATCGACTTACACCACTTCAGATTTGTTTTCGGTCGATTTTGTTGTGCATCGCCTTCTTCGGAGAGCTAAAATAGCCGGTTAGATAATCGTTTCTCTTGCTGATTGCAGGATCAGGATCAAGTTGACTGGCACGTCTGCGTCTTAATTAAACTCGGTGTTTGCGTGTATTGATACCGATTAACTCTTTATCATGTTTTTGACATCATCGATAGCATGTGACTGAAATGCTGATGTGGCCGGCTATTAATTGACACTGATTTGAAAGGTGACAAAAAAAAAAAAAAGGACTTGCAAACTCGGACTAGCCGCTCAACCTGGTTGCCCTTACTTTCTACTTTGTTCTACAAATAATATGAGCTAACTGGGCCGGGCTGGGGCCTAACGCAGTTGGACAAAAAAAATAACTGGGCTTTCGAGTGGCCCAGTTCGAGACCAGCCCGGGCCCACCATTTTCTCAGGTCTGCTTTGAGCATCATATAAGACCGTCGTCGTTGCACTTGCAGAATCCTCCAATAGCATATGCAGCAAAGCACCATCATTTCCCAAGTACTGCTGAATGGGAAAAATACAGAAAGGGTGTGCGTTGGTAGGCAACGCTAGACGACTGAAACAGCTCGCAGATGGTTACATCTGACAAACCGACAGCCGACCAAGAATCCACAGGGAGAAGGAACCCACATGCGGAGCCCATTGTTCATCGTTTAGCAGTACAAATACCCTCACTTTCACTTCACCGGTGTCTGTATATCTTTCTATATATATAAAGGCGAAGCTAGTGTTTGGTTAAACAATAATATTTCCAAATTTTTTTGTTTTCTTAGAACTTTTTAAAGGAACCTTCTACAGTAAATTGTTTGCAAAAATATTTTCCCGATTTTTTTTAAAAAAATGTATAAACCTTTTAGAATTATTAAACGACGGTTTTATCATTTGTTTTTACTTTCTCAGTTTTTTTAGAAAATGTTTACAGCGCCTTTTTTTTTTTTAGAAAATTTTTACAGTACTTTCTTGCCATTTTTCATTAATTCTTTTCCAGTGATTAAGTACTTATTGTTAAAAACAGTATTATATAGTTATCACTTACGATCTTTTGGACATATATTAGTATGTTTGTTGATTTGGGACTTAACTAATATTTTTATTATAAAAATATTAGTACCTAAATATCATGTTTTTATAATTTGTTTGAACATGACTTATATTATATACATATTTAATTTTTAAATATTGAAAACACGAACAAGAATAGCTTCCTTGGCTATGGCATAGCCAAGGATAGCTACTGTAATTTTTTTAGGACCTCATTGTGAAGTCACGAAAATCGCAATGTAAAACCTTACTTAATATCATGACTTCAACAGTTAATATCATGACTTCAAGAATTGGTCTCAATATTTGTAGTTCACCCGTTTTATGATTGGATTCATGCTAGCACATGGGCACCAGCTTCATATACAGCGCTGCAGATAACTAGATATATCCAAGCACAGATCTCACATAGTAAAAACTGAATCAGTGAAGTTGTACCTTGTATGGACAATAGATAAACCACATATATTCATGTACAATCCAAGGTTCCAAAAGAAAACTCCTAACCAATTAGCATCCTGACGCAATCCAAAAAACAAAAGAACACACATCAACTGATGTGCAACAGATACAGAAAAGCTTTAGGGTTCTTAGGAGCAAATTAGTAGATTAGGCCATAAGCTTAAATTAGTCAGATAACTTCCTATCTTTTTTTTTTTTTGCCCCGGGTGCTGATTCTCTCACAAAATCTATTGAATCTAGTACATTTCTGCAGCCGTTGAGTAATGTCTTCTGCAGTTGTTTCCTCACGCCAATGGGGGGAGAGCATGTTCTCAGTTTTCACCTTTCACGAGGGATTGCAGCAGCAGCCATGCCTTTCTGGTTGGATATGGCCGAAGCAAGAGCAATAGGCATCAGGCAGAGGCCCTTGTTCTGAAGGTACTGCATTGCATTGGTGATACTTGTTTCCATCAGCTTCACAACTTCTTGCTCAAAGGCGAAGCTATCTTCTGAGTCTGGTATGTCCAGTAGCCCTTGTGAAATGGTTGAAGCTGATAGAGCCGGATCGCTAAGGCCCTGAGGGTAGCGTGACAGTGTAACAATGAGTACATGAGCATTTTACGATTTTACACAAAAGCAAGTCTTGGATGAAGTGTGAACTCATCAGACTAGATATTAGTAAATTAAACCAAGTTACAGGACCTCAATGAAAGCCAGGGCAAACCCAGGCAAATCTAACATAAATTTGGACTACAATGCAAGTGGAGCTCCAACCGAGTATTCCCCCTAGGCGTTAGGCGCGCGACACACCAGCGGCTAGTGCCTAATCGAACACCTAGGTGAGACAAATTAGCTAGCCGGGCTAAGCGGGAGGGTGTAGCCTAGTGCCTAGACTCCACCTAGGCGGGCTAGGCAGCCGCCTAGGGGAACATGGGCTCCAAGATCTTCCTAATAGGCTATCATGCTATTCTTCAGCTCTTTCTTGGGCCAAAATAAAATAGGAACACTAATATACTACGGGCTGCTCATTACAATCAGGCCTAACCGAAGAAACAGAGAACAAGAGGGCAAAATAAAAACTACCGCCAAAGCTAGAATGAAGGGCGCAGCTGCTAATTCTCTTAATTCTAAAGTCTATGCATTGCAATTCCAGACAGGCAATCAAAATTGCTAAACAACAGGAATGCTATCTTGCTAGTCACTCACTCTATAAGACTTACAGCCACAGCGACAGCACCACCAGTACCACAACAGCAGCAGCAGCAGCAACAGATTGAAAAAAAAAAAAAACAAGGGCCAACACAACCGAGTCCTTTACAGACAAAAATGCACGCTCCCTGTAGAGCTCACAGCTGAAGTGATTTGATGCATTTAAATTGGCTGTGCTTATGTGCTACTACAAACAAATAATATGAATTCTAAAGTAGTAATGTTAAGATGAGCAACTGTGGAAACACCAGTTTCAGTTAGTTGTTCTTTTAATCTAATCATAACCTCCATGAAATTTGCAAGTCTTGTATGGAAAAGTATTGAAGCATAATCGAAAAGCATATTTTGACTATAAAAGGTTTGTTCTCCTACCGTAGAAGTGCAAAAAATATGTATTTGTTCGTCCTATCTCGACACCAATAGTCACATTAATGGGCAACTCAAAAGTAACTTCTCAAGGTAAATGTCCATCTATAACCAGGGAAGAATCACGGTTATTTCACTGGGGAAATTTATAAGGATTATAGAACAATGACTTAAAGTTTCAGTAGCATAGAACAAATGGAAGGTGAAGGACTGAAGGTGTAAATGATATGACTTGTTTGTATTTAAATATGCCCGAACAAAAATAACTTTAACTTGGAGAAAAGGTAATGCTAGATCATTTTTATCATGTAATGACTGAGCACAACCTACATTTATGGGTAAATTTCTAAAAAAAAACCTACCCACAACAGAAAAAAAGAGGGTACAATAGAACCATTCTTTCAAGGATTTGTTGGGAAAAAGGAAATAAGAAAATTTGGCACCTCAGTTTGAGATTCTGTGAGAAGGGGAAGAACAGCTCCAGGAGCTCCTAGCCTGCTCATGCTCAAGACCTGAAATTAAGAAATCAGGCAAAGCAACTTATGCTTTTTTTATATATAAATTTGTTTGTTCCCATACCTTGACCTGAAGCTGAAGAAATTTCACATAATCAATTATTTCATCGAGCATTGATGCCTTATCTGCCTGTTCACATAAAAAGGTGATCATTGGTTAGGAATTCCACATTTTTATTTTTTACTATTTTATTCTAGAGCTGCCCAAGCAATTTAAAAACATCAATTTCATTAAAAGAGAAGAAATTTTTGGCAATGCTATAAACCAGCATGCATAATAGTAAACCTCCAAGACTTTCAAAATGCTGAAACTGAACCGATGGCATAATATGTAATGGTTAAATGTTGGCCCCAACTAATCGATAGTTGGGCCTGATGCTATTTGCAGTATTTAAGACTCAGAATCTAAATAATTGCTTCCTTCTTTAGTCTCACCAGGTCAACTACAAACCATACTTCAGTACATATTTTCCCCACATATATTCTTGATTCTTACCATGCATCAATCTGTTGTTGTTTCATTATATACAAGTAACAAAGCTTTGGGTGTACTTACAGATATTTTAGTTGGATGACCAATTAAATAATTATGAATGTGATTTCAACTGCATGCTGCATGGGTGGAATATTTTTGCATTTTTTGTGGTAACATAAACACACACACAAAAAAGAATACCTTATTGGAATTTGGGACAAGGTCTTGGAGATTTTTCATCCTCTCTGAGATTTTCTCTCTGCGAAGCTGCAGCATAATGGGAAATTCCAGTTAAGACTATATGCTACAGATGCATGCAAATAAAAAAGGCAACCAATCCAAATAAATTATATAGCAGTTTGATTTGTTAGAAAGTGAACTGATCTAAGAAAATAACTTACCCGTTCAGCAATACTATGAGGATCAGTTGCCTGTCCACGACGAGCCCTTACCCGTGGCTTCACGCTGACACTATTCCCTTGAGCTGAATTTGCTTGGGGTTGCACATCGGAAGGATGGCTGATAGGGTACTCACTTTTGTTGTCATGGATCAGCGGTGGCCTCTGAACATTTGCAAGCACAGAGTCCAACTTGTCAGATATGTATTTAAAGAAAGACAAAGTAAAACAAACAATGCATATGAGAACAAATGTTTATTTAAAAAACCTTTGGAGGAATCAGTGCCCCTTGTGCTTCAGTAACAGCCATCTGGCTACCAGAAATGAAAGTAGGGAGAGGTATATTACACATTGCATTTTGCTCCTGCAATATGAAAGTTGATTTTATCGGTACAGTTTGAACTTTTGAATTGAATGAACAGCAAGTTGCAGTTGCAGAAATTGTTGTTTAGTGTCACAGTTTCACAATTTAAACCTGTTGTCGAGCCTTCAAACCACCAGTAGCTAGTTGTGGTTGCTGGATGGTAGAAAAAGAGGAGATGCTACCATTGATAAACTCTTTGCTATCCTGTATTACCACAAGAACAAAAAATTAATTGAATGTAATAGATACAGTAGCAGGCTAGCAACTATATCTATGTAGTGAGCATTACATGCAGTGATGCCAAGGTAGCATTATCAAATACTGAGAGACTCCCATTTGGATGGCTTGTTTTGCTCAACATAGCAGCATTTTGTGCCCCTTGAAAACCGAAAGCTTCTAGGTTTACTGGTTCCATGAAGGAAGAAGCATTTTGGAATGTGGAACACAAAGTCGAGGCTGAAGAAACAGCATGTACATCAGCAAGAAAGGCGGAAATTTCACTACCACTACTATCAATTGAACTGGATAACGTGTGTGGCAGTTCTGGGAGGCCAGGGGTATCCAACTGTGGATGAAATGTTCCAGGTGTTGAATTGGATTGAAGAATCCCTGGGGGAATTAAATTTATTTGCAGATCAGCGTTGTTCTGCAGTTGTTGAAGCTCCAGAAGACTGTGAGGAAGCTTATCCTTAGATAGAATCTCACCAGACAATAGATCGGTCTGGTTGCTGTACGGCAAGCATCCATTTGTAAGCATAGTGGGGTTCTTTTCATGCTCACTGAATTTTAAATTGCGATCTGATCTAGCTCTCATGAAATTTCCTGAAGGTGACATGCTTCCTTCTTCTGCATATGATCCCACTGAACCATCCACAGAATTATAGGAAGCAGAATTGGGCCAAGATGAAAAGTAGGAACCACCAGAGTAGTCCATATCAGCACCCCTATAAATTGACTCAACAATCTCTGCTCAAAAGTGTTACAAAAGTGTGGCTTCTAGAAACTGAGTGTGTCAAAAACAGATAGTCCTGTCATGCTCCACTGGAAGAGAACGTCACTTTATTTTTGAAGACAATCTTTGATGGCTAGAATGTTCTTGTCTTTGCAAAAGTTGCACACTCTGATGCTGAAATAAGTTTGTTAACAAATGCCCTCCACAGTTTTCAAACCCTGCGCCACAAAGAACAGCTGTCAGCTATTTACAGATTGCATGCAAGGATCAATCATGAAAATATTTAATTAAAAGAGAAGAAATCTTATATATTACTATAAGATCTCCTTATAAAGTTAGGGATCCTGAAGTAAAATATTTTGGACACACGCGTTAACCACTTCAGGAAGCCAGTATTAGAATATGTCTAAATTAGTAGAATTCCTTCTTGTTTTCTGCACACAGTTGACAAAAGCTCCTCAGTTAAAACACATCGTTGTCATATTCATTTCAGTCAAATATAAGACATTTTCTACAGAAGGGATAACTGAATTCTTCAAATATTTGCCATTTGTTTCCCTTATAAACTGCAGAGTTGCGACAAACAGTTAAATTAAGAATCGTTGTCATTTTCATTTCAATCAAATATAAAACATTTTCTACAGAAGGGATAACTGAATTCTTCAATTGTTTGAAATTTGTTTCCCCTTACAAACTATTTTTTTTTGGGGTGGGTAGGGTGGGAACCAAAGCTTTAGATATAAAACAGGCTTCCAGTTCGCACCACCCTTTATTATCCCCAAAATAAAATGTACATGAAAATTCATAGGATAACTGCAATCCTAAATTCACCATTCATGTCAAAGGAATGATTCTCCATTGATCAAAGTGCAGATGAGTACAACTTTCCAGCTTTATTCTACAGTCAATTCGGCGACTGATTCTCTTAGGAAAAAGCAGTAACTGAGTTACATTCAGTCATGATAGAACACGATAGATAAACATTATTATCTACCATTTTTTCCCATATAAAGAGAACACATTCCTCTCTTTAAAGCAAGAAGATGAATGTGATAAGCCAACCTATGGTCTCCAAATGCTGCTACTTCACACTCTGCTACATACTATACTTATAGTCAGCTCTTTTCCTTGTCTAGGCGGTTGTTGGGAAAGTTATGCCGATACAATAATTATAACAAGTAAATGTCCACCATGTTTAACTTCCACTATCATAGTATCTCTAACACTACTGCACCACACCAAAATTCCAAAATTTCCCATCATATAACTCAGAACTAAGCTATCAGGAACCAAGTAAAAAGGCAGAAAAACATCGCTTTCTAGCATTTGTGACTTGCGAGGACAAGAATAGTGTTAGCCAATAAACCAAGACGCACAGAAAAGAGCCTCTGATCATATGCGCTCTACAACTAAGATGCCATTCTTACGGATTCTCACATCTTCATACCTAGTAGTCGTAGAACCATCACATAACAGCCAAGAAAGTGCCCTTTTTATATCCATTTCAAGAAACAAAACAAATAAACAAGATACAATTTTCACCTAAGAATATAATCGATAAAAAAAAAATCCATCTTTGGCATGTTTGGAAGGTCAAAAAGAAATCAGGAACAACATAGAAGAAATCGGAACATCACATGCACATCGATCAAACCCACACGATCCTCCATCTCTGACATTATCCTTGCCCCCCTTTCCCTCCCCCTCCCACACAACCAAACCCCACCAAGAAACGCCATCACCACACCGCAGCGGGAGGATCGAGCGCGAACAGAAACCCCCCTAGCCTCTCAAGGCGCATACAGATGGCTAAAACCCCACCAATAACGCAGTCAACAACACACCAAGCATGTAGCCCGGTCGAAACGAAAGGCAAAAGGGGAGCCGAATTCCGAGCGCTTACCGGAGAGACGGAGATTGGAGACAGTGGCGGCCAGATAGAGGCTAGGACCGCGTGCTAGAAGCTGGCGGCGACTGGTGCGGGTTCGGGAGGAGGAGCAGGAGAGGAGGGGAGGAGTGAGGAGAGGAGAGGGACGGTTTGCTTGCTGGGGGCGAAGAGCCGAAGACGCGTTGAACAGGTGATGCGCGAGGGGGTGCAAATGCGATGCTAGAAGGCACAGGGTTGTTGGTGCTGCACTTTTTGTTCATTAGCACACCTGTTTTTGCTTATTTTTTTGTACTCCTCTTTTGGGTTTTTTTTATTAGATGGGTGGATTGGATGGAACAGAACATCGTTTCTTTGTGCTTTAGTTTTCTCCTTCTTTCCTTTGTCTTCTTACACAGCAGGACCTACCATAGGATAATATTATGTTTTTATTGTCAATTTTGTTCTAGGATTTTTTTTTCTCTTCCTTAAAGAAATGTGGCATTTAATAATTGGAGCTAGTTTCCTTTGAGAGATCCGAGCACACGTTCTAGGATTTATTTTCTCTTCCTTAAAGAAATGTATCATACAATTTATTTAGCCAGCTCGAACTATATTGTGTCCCATTTACACCACATCGGATTCAAGTAAATGACAATCATATTTTCCCAATATAGATAGACACGGCACCTATATCACATCGGGCACTAGCTGGCAACACGTGCATATGCAAGATATAAAACCCTTAATACATTTGGACATTTGACATTAGAGTAGACGATAGATATGGTACCATAAGGGAAGGCACAACGCAACCTGTAGACGTGCAATTAATTTCGCAACTATGACAATAGAGGTAGATTTGGTGTTCAAACCTACTCCTTCCGTGCAAGTTTATAAGACGTATTTTTTGAATAATCTTATCCACAAATATAGGGCATATTTCATATTTTAATACAAAATTAGTATAATATTACTTCTATATCCCTAATAAATATCCACCTTGATTTATATTCTCTACATGTATACATTGAATATAGTGCTTAGTGATAATAATTAGGGATAATCTAGTATTTTTAATATATATATATATATATATATATATATATATATTTGATCTATATACTAAGGGGAAAAAAATACGGTTTGTAAACTTGAATGAATGGATGGAGTACCAATTCTAAAAAAAACTAAAATTGTACTACCATCAGTTCCGGGGATAAACACAATTCACAGAGCCACCGAGGGCTAAAGTGACTAAGGGAGATGACAACCTGTGTACAAACAAAATTCACAAAAGGAAGGAAAACCAGTTGAATGCCACGGCGCCAGTTCTGACCAGGTTTGGTTGTGACGTCGCTGCACAAGTGGGCCCGCGCCAGTATTCCTTCGGCTCCCGGGGCCCCACATTTGGCAGCACCTTGGGGGGAGGATGTTGCGACCTAGTATTTTTTAATATTTGTTTATCTCTACTATTCTAAAACAACACTTGGTGGCAGTGATCCATTCTTCCCACGTCATTAATTACCACTTAATTGTCCTGCTTAATTGCCCTACGCAAGAAACGAACCGTTGCTTTAATTAGACAGCTTTCGCAAAAAACGAAGCGTTAAAGATAGATGTTTGATCTTGTGAATTTTTTTTTAATCTTTATTTTTCGTTATCAATTTTGTTTTTCGTAGCAACGCACGGGCATGTAACTAGTAAATATAAAAAGTATTTTATATTTTAATGTAAAACAAGTATGATGTTTTTATATATTTTTAATACATATTTATATTTAATTTATATTTTTATATGTATGTATTAAATATAATGCCTACTAATAATAGTTAAGATTAATATAGTTATTTTTAATATTTTTTATTTATGTGCTAAAAAAAATACATCTTATAAACTTAGATGGAGGGTTGTGTACCTTTGTTCCATCATTAAAAACACTGTACCAATGTGTCATCATTGTTAATCTTCAAACCACTCTTGTAGTTTTGCTAATGAACACCTTTTTTCCCCAACTAACTCTCCAGGAGAAACGCAAAGGAAATCATATAGAACAAAACCAAGTGAAGTTGTACGTCCTGCCCCTACCAAATGCGACCAAACCAGTGTAGTTGGCAGCCCAAAGTTTTCTATATCTTTTTCTCCAAATACTCCGTCTGGTCTTTAAAAGGTTCACATTTTGGATATAGTAACGATCAAACGTTTAAAACTTAGACTATCGATATATTTTACTACCTTCAGTCTTCAAAAAGATGACGTTTTGGATATAAATACGGTCTTTAAAACACAACTTTAATAGCTAATTTTTATTATAATATATTTATAAAACTCAATAAAATTATAATATTATGAAAAGTACTTCTCGAGATAAGCCTACACATATAATTTTTATGTATCCAATTTAAATATTTTAAAATATATCGATAGTCCAAGTTTTGAAAGTTTGACCATCACTATATCCAAAATGTCATCATTTTGAAGACGGGAGGGACTAAGTATTTAAATTGGATACATAAAAAGTATATATGCAGACTTGTCTTGAGAAATACTTTTATAATATTATAATTTTATTGAGTTTTATAAACATATTATAATAAAAATTAATGGTTAAAGTTATGTTTTGAAGACCATATCGATATCTAAAATTTCAGCTTTTTAAAGACCGGAGAGAGTACATAGGTGCAATTAAATTTTAAAATTTTTTGTTGTTAATATCTTTTTACATATTTAAATTGAATACACAAAAATTATATGTATAGATTTATCTTAAAAGTATTTTTATAATATTGTAATTTTATTATATTTTATAAATGTATTATAATAAAAAAAATTAGTGATTAAAGCTATGTTTTATAAATCATGTTAATATCTTAAATAACAGCTATTTATAACATAACAGAGTAGCAGTGTAATTTGGCGATGCGGACTTGATCAACCCAATTAATTGACCCGATCATACCGGCGAAAATGGAGCAACTGCCAAAAGAGCTAGCCAGACATGTTGTAACATTTTCTTCCTATACTTCCGAGCCATGTACCACTCGTGCTTCTTCCTTAAGTTTATAGCATGTTACTCCTTCCATTTATTTTTATAAAGGGAGTATATTTTAACTTTGCACAAGAATTAAAGTTGCGTTGAAATTGAGAAATATATGACTGAAGATAACTAAGATGTCCCCACTTAATTGTCTTGAAAGATGAAAGATATACTTTGTGTGGGTGGTAATGAATAAATGCATATAATTGAAAATAAATAAATAGAGGTATAAAAGAAAATGCATCATTAAATCTACATGCAAATCTTATATTTGTGAACAAGATCATTAAAAAAATAAACCTTATAAAAGTGAATGGAAAGAGTATATTTTTTTATATATAGATTAAAAAGATATTAAAAATTCAATGCATACATATAGATAATATAAAATAAAGATTAATATTTATCAAGGGTATAAAAAATATATCACATTAGTTTTGTATTGAAATATAAAATGTGTTCTATATTTATAGATAAAATTATTAAAAAAATATAACTTATAAATTAGTAACTTCGACAGAGGTAGTAGGTATGATAAACTAGTTAGATCCGCGTGCGTTGCCTCGCCGTGCGAAATTTGATCCAAGTTTTTTTTCTTCTGAAAAATAACTGACGTAAAGATCTAAACGCAATTTAATTTATTTGGAGGGACTTTTGGCGAAGAGGACGACGTGGCCGGCTGGCTGCTCCGTAAATATTCCACGCATAATATATATATTTTCTCGGAAAAAACGGAGAAAGGATCTTCTTTTGACGAGTTTAACATTTTATACGTTCATCGGTAAATAATACATGTTTCGAAAAATACTATAGATCGAGTTGAAAAAAAAATAGAGACACAGTTCCACACATATCTCTTATTTCGGAAAACATTAGGAATCGAGTTAAAAAAAAACAGAGAGATAGAGTAGTACATGTATTTCTTTTGACGAATTTGGTTAACACTCTATTATTATCCGGTCAACATTTGTTTGTTGAATTTAACACTATGTGTTTACCCGGTAATGATACATATTTCGAAAATTATCAGATATGCTAATTTTCTTTGTGGATTTTAACACTCTATGAGTTCGCCGAGTAATAATACATGTTTCAAAAAATATTAGAGATCGAGTTGAAAAATCGAGTTGGAAAAAAAATCTAGAGATAGAGCCGCACACGTATTTCTGCAACACTCTATTATTATCTGGTCAATATTTGTTTGTCGAATTTAACACTCAATGTATTAACCGGGTAATGATACATATTTTGAAAATTATCAGAAATGACAATTTTCTTGTCGAGTTTCACACTATGTGTTCACCGAATAATAATACATGTTTCAAAAAATATTAGAGATCGAGTTGGAGGGGAAAATCTAGAGATAGCGTCGCACACGTATTTCTACTGACGAAAACATATTTCCGAAAAAAAACAGAGAAATGACCTGGACGTAAGGAGCGAGGACCCGTTTGTTATGTTTTTGGACCTGATCGCTACCCTGAAAAATTAGAAAAAGGCTCGTCCGCAATTTATATTTAACGGGAGTTTTTTTATAAAGAAACGAACGAGGGATCTAAACGCGATTCGAAAACATTTTTCTTTTTCTCACAAAAATTTGCGGAGGACTTTTTCATAACTCACAGGAACTTATCCGCGATTTATAAAAAGTTAAAGGGCTTTTTCGCAAAAATCCAAGAGTCATGGCGTGAATAGCCCAGCTGCTCTCGTTAGGGCTTGTTTGGATCCATGCAGCTAATAGTTAGCTACTAAAAATTAGCTGGAGTGGATCCAAACACCCTCGGCTAATAGATCAGCTAATTATTAGCTGAGCACCCAGCTAATGGTTATCTCATTAGCTAGCCAAACCCAGCTAATAGCAGCTAATAGGTGGCATTTAACCAAAATACCATTCACGTCTACCACCAATAGCATTTAATAGTATGGGTATTATGGACAATAGCATCTATTAGCCACATATTAGCTGGTGGATCCAAACACCCTCCAACTAATAGTTAGCTAGATAATAGTTAGCTAGCTAACTATTAGCTGTTAATGTATCCAAACAGGCTCTTAGTCTTCTGTTGTAATAAAGTGTATATTAACTAAAAGCTTCTGGTGGCTTTGATCTTCACACGTGTGCCCCTCCCACTGGCCGCGAGCTGGAGCTAAACGGCGATGGATGGTCTCGATGACTCGGACTCGTACTGATTGATAGATCCAGAACCGTAGCGATCACTGCATTACGGACGCAGCCATAGTCTGTAGTAGACATGACTGCAATAAAATAGGGGTAATTTAGATAATTTATCAATTTTAACATCTATTAACCATATATTAACTAGTGGATCCAAACAGCCTCTAGCTAATAGTTAGCCAGCTAATAATTAGCTAGCTAATATTAGCTAACTACTATTAGCCAGCTAACTATTAGCTGCTAATGGATCCAAACAGGCCCTAATTCCACACGCTTCGAAGAAAAGCGGTTGCGGCATGCGCGCGCCGTGCGCGAGGAAGGAGGAAACTCGCGCCACATTTTACCAAGCTACCACGGCCTTCGGCTGCCGAGTTGGCCCGAGCTTTGCCGTTTCCGCGAGGGTGAAACGGTAAACTCGCAGCGCAGGAGGCCGTGCCCGCGAATTGCGGCTTGGGATTAGCTCGGGACGACCGCGGCTGCTAACCACTTTGGCTTAACTGGAGCTTTGACTAAGCCGGCGCGTAATTAAAAAACGGATCCACCGCCGGTGTGTGAGGGGAGTGGCGGCAAGGAGATTAGGAATTTGTGACTCCGGAGCACGTGTGCGGTGAGAAGGGTTTACTGTATTGGGCTCTGATTTTTTTTTTAAAGTAACCTCCGTAATGTTGTAATAACGAAAATAGCCTCGAGCAGTGGAATACATAACTATGCTTCCTATAATTGAAATAGAATTATATTTGTTAAATAGCTCTGATATCCATATACGATTAATAAATAACGGAGGTACTTCTCTCTTTCTTGTTATTTTTTAACCGATATGGAAATTTCTTGCTCTTAAAATAAAGCAACTGCCTTAAATATTAAACCTTCGTTGATAAATATAAGGTGTGTGTTGACTTTACATAAGGATTAAGGTTACAGTGAAATTAAGAAAAAAACATATGAGAAAATGACTTGCATGCCCCCCTTAATTATCTTAAAAGATAAGAGATGATATTTTGTGTGGGTGGTAATGAATAAATGCATACGGTTACAAGAGAATAAATAGGGGTACAATAGAAAAGACTCATTAAATCTACATGTAAATCTTATATTTATAAGTAAGATTTTTTAGACTATAGACCTTGTATCTATCAACGAAGGGAGTACATTGTGTTTTTATCTATATAGATTCTGTGGTTTAGTTCATCAACGACGCGTCGTCATGCCACGGAGCAAAAGTAGTAAGCGGAAACATGGATGTTTTGAGTAGGTCAACTAATCATGCAGGCATTGCGAGCAGCCACGAGCCACAACGCGTGCAAGCAACGCATATCTTTTCCATCGAAACACTGGTCAGCGTGTTTGGCCGATTGAGCTGCATGATAACCTAGCGCCCCCTGCCGGGGTAGGGTGGGTGGCTGTAATATCATATCACCTTATGGCTTTAGATTCAAGTCACTCGCGCTAATTCGTAATCACACACACAGAAAAAGTTAGTGCTGGATCAGTTTGGGGTGCTCAGCTGATACAGTTGTTGCGGCGTCGCTGCGGATCTCAGCAAAAAGATTGACCCGTAGATTCAGAACATGTAGCAGACGTGAGTTTTACGATTTCCCCTTGATTTAGGAAAGTATCGTTTGGATATCATCATCATAATTCATAACAGACGTGAGTTTAAGTGAAAACCGATTTTCCTTACACATGTATATGGTATAAAAACAAACACGGGCTTGGGTTCTATAGCCCTGTTTGTCTCGGCTTATGTTTTTTTGCTTTTGGTTTAAAGCTAGCCTTTTGGCTTAATGAGCTTTTAAGCCAAAACATGTTATTTGGTATCCTAGTTTATTAATAGGTTAGATGGTATAGTTTATAGATGAAAAATCTAAAATATCCTAAATGAGATAGAAGAGGAATTCTCGATTTATATATGATGGCATTTGGTAGGTAATTTTGGAGACTTTTAGTGGCAAAAGATTATTTCATTCAAAAAAGCCCCAAAAAAGCTTTCATTATCTGGCTTTTAGCTTATAGTTATACAGGCTTTAGGCTTTTTTTTTTTTTAAAAAAAAACAAGCTTAAAAACCAATCATTTGTTTCGACTTGACCTTTTTGGCTTTTAAATCGATAAAAAACCGAAACCTAAACCATTCAAATCAAATACAATATCGCCGCCGGCAGAAGGGCTCAACCTGTTTCCATCCCCTTCGGTCTCTCTCTCTCCAGTGTGTGTTGATCAATCTATGGTTAGATCAATTCTTTTTATTGAATTCAATGCCATTGCGTAGCCCAAACGCATGGCTATATACTGCGTCTTGTCTTGTTGCATCCCTTTGATGACGGTCCATAGAGCCTACAAAATAACAGCACAGAGGTCAGGTTGTATAGTGGTGATCATGGGGTTGCAGTAATAAGTGTGCACATGATATTCATGTCGCACCAAATTTGCAGGCATAACAAGACACCATGATTTGGTTTCAAACCGAAGTTACTTTAAATGTAAAGGCTAAAAAGGAATACGTAGTAGGTCTAGTGCTACGCAAAACTAAAAGGGTTATCAACCAAATATTAGATGACTTCAAATTTATAGATCATACATGCCATTCCACCAATGTTGTGTCAACGTGCCCATGTTATATCAAGGATTTAACCAGAAGCTAATTTTAAATTGTGAAATAGACTTAGTAGTAAAGATTACCTCATCAATCAAATGTCCTTTCCAATGCTACGGTACTAATACTCCATAAAACAAAACCAGAAGGTTTCCTAGAAGCGTACCGATGCCACGTCGCCCCAATTTCCCGGCCGTCCGATCGTGCGCGCGAGCGGCCGAGATCGCTCCACGTCAGCCTGCGCCGAACCATAACATAAAATGGGGCCGCACGCTCTTTGCTCGCCGAAGCGGGCCGCTTGGCCCAGCGGTAACGCCGCTCGTGACGTGGTCCTTGCGCGGGTTCGAACCCCGCCACCGCTTGTGCGCGCGCGATTTTACCCCTTTTTCCTGCGACGCGTGGCGCCGTCGGTTTTTTGCCGAGGAGCCCTGTGAGTTTTTGAAATTGCATGTAGATTTTGTTTTTTTTTTTTGCGAAAAAATCCCTTTTTAGCGCAAAAGCCCTCCGGTAAAACGCAAAAAAACCTCGAAAAATCCGAAAAAAATGGTTTGGTCTATTTTCCCGCTTTGATCCATTTGTGAGTTTTCGAAATTGCATATAGATCCTGTTTTTCGCGAAAAGCCCTTTCTTAGCGCAAAAGCCCTCCGGAAAAACGCAAAAAAGCCTCGAAAAATCCAATAAAATGGCTTGGTCTATTTTCCCGCTCTGATCTATTTTTCCTTTAGAAAAATGTTTTTTAAAATAATTTCGGGTCATGGCCCTCCGAAAAATTCCAAAAAAACCTCGAAAAATCCACAAAAAATGGCTTGGTATATTTTCCTGCTTTAATCCATTTTTCATTTAGAAAAACGTTTTTTTAAATAATTCCGGATCATGGCCCTCCGAAAAACTCCAAAAAAACCTCAGAAAATCCAAAAAAACATTCACGTTTGTCCATTTTTTCGTTCCCGTCTGTTTCCCCCGAAAAAACTTTTCTTACCAAAAAAGTTTGCTCCAAAAAACTCTCCCAAAATTTATCGAATAGGTTTCGGTCCATTTTTCCTCCGAAAAAAACTCACAAAAACGTTTTTTAAATAATTTTGGGTCATGGCCCTCTGAAAAATTGCAAAAAAATCCAAAAAACATGCACGCTGATCCATTTTTTCTTTCCCGTTAGCCCCCCCCCCCCCCGAAAAAAAATTCTGCTCCAAAGGACTCTTCCAAAATTTATCGAATAGGTTTCGGTCTATTTTTCCTTCGAAAAAACTCTAAAAAAACCGAAATTATAACCGATCGCGTGAGCTTTCTCGTCATTTTGATATATGGATTCTTTTAGATAATATGGATGATCAGGTGTCCAAAAAGTTAAGAAGGAGAATACAGAAAAAAAAAACTTCCACAAAGCTGCACATTTGGAAATGTTCTGAGGACAATCTGTTGCTCAATATACTAAAGAATCAAATCTTAAATGGTGGAAAGGATGAAACAAGCTACACAAAGAAAGCATGGCATGAAATCTTAGTTAAGTTCAATGATTCCAGAGTAGTTAAACTTCAATTGCAGCAATTGAAAATTCGTCATAGGTACTTCAGGAGTTGCTATGCAACAGGATTTAGTTGGGATGACGATGACAAAATTATCAAAGCTTCTGAGGAACATTGGGAGGATCTTATTACGGTATATTCAAATCTAAAATCTAAAGAATAATACATCCTTTTTATTGTGTAAGATTTGAAAATTATGCATATTTTTCACCAATAAATTAACTAATTGCGGAGAGATAACTCCATTGAAGAATATCGTGAAAAAGTGTGACCTAGTTGGATAGATTTTCAAGAGATATGTGCTAGTTCAATAGTTTCTGGATTTAATGGTATATCTATCAAAGAGAAAGTTGTTGTCTATAAGCAAAACTACACTATTTGATCTAAATGAGGATGTTGAAGTACACAAAAATGATAGCTTTGTTGTTCATCCTCAAAAATTTGCTCACTCCAAAAGTTTCAGAGAAAAAGAAGTGTTGTGATGCTAATGGAAATGGAGCACCAGATAGTCCTAAAGGACAAAAGCATCGTCTTGCGGAGGCATCAATGCATGGGCGTGGTTGAAACGAAGAAAAATGTAGCACAACAAAATGAAGCTTATTCTGTGAAAGCATGTATGAAGATATTAAGGCCCTGTTTGATATGGTTTTAGATTTTAGTAGAAATGGAAACGGTTCCAGATTCTTGGTAGAAACGTTTCAGGTAGAATCAGAATCACTTTCTGCAAACCGTTTGGTATGGTTCCAGATTCTAGTAGAAACTAGTGAAACGGGGTTGAGGGTGATTCAATCACGGTGTAGAAAAAGAAGAAACGTTCCGAGGAGAATCGTTTCAAGTTTTAGCCCGTTTGGTTGGGTTTCTCCCAGATTCTAATAGAAACAGCTCGGTTCCAAGTTGCCAAACGGGACCTAAATAGTATGAATCAGCTTGAGCCAAAGGAAAAACTACAAGCTGCAAAAGCATTTTCAGATATTGTCGATCGAAGGGCGATCTTAATTGAGATGGATGAGGAAATGCGGACTGATTGAATACTCGATCTTTACCTTTTTGTAGTGGAACATTAAGCTTAGTTATTGATTTAAGTTATATTTGGTATTTTAGAAATTCAGAAAATAGTTTCCATGCAATTGGTTTTCAGTTTGTCCTACTACATTCAGTGTTACTTTTTTTTTTAAAAAAAAAAAAACGATCGATGTGCTGGTTGTTCATTATTAATTATTTCACTTTGTTAACATGGAATTTCACTTTGTTAACATGGAATAACATTTCTTTGTTTGATACATTCATTAATTATATATTGTGACGGAAATGTCAGGTGAGGAATTTATGATTATGAGGAAATGCTTGTAGGATCAATGATAACCGATTAGAGGGGGGGTGAATAGAAGGTTTTAAAAATTCTCGGCTCTAATTGCAACAAATTAAACAAATAATACTAGAAAGTAAAATGCATTTTTTGTGTTTATCTCAACCAAATAGCGTATTAATGAAAACATGTTTCGTTTTTTTTTAATCCAAACAAAGTAATCTATAAACACATCATAACATAACAACAAACTTAAAACTGGTTTTCCTAAAAATCGTACTAAAACCAGTTTTCCCAAAACTTATTTCTAAATCCTGAGGTCCAAACAACCACGTAGTCCTGTTTGGAGCGTAGCATTTTTTGTTTTGTTTGTGATTTGGAGTTTGGGCTAGTTCTCGTGATTCTTGGGCTTTTCACTTACTGGGAAATGGCCTTAGATTTTACCCTTTTCTGATCCGTGGAAGGTCTTCTTTAAATGGGCCGACCTCCCTTTGCTATTAGGCGTGGCTAGGCTAGAAAAGATGCCATGCCCGGCCAAGAACCAAGTGAGTTACGTAATCAGTGTCCCGTTTGATAACCGAAGACTACCTATAGTCGCTACTAATAGACAGATCAACATTACGTTGTTCTGCACCGAACCGTAGATTTAGAGTAGAGTATCAGCGATATCATGCTCAAATGTATGCAGCTAGTTTATGACGATGAAATTCTAGGAAGAAAAGAAAGAGTTCGTTACGGTGAACACACCGGCTAACACTCCATACTAGTATGGATAATACCAAGGTTTACCTTACCGAAATTAACTAAAAAATTGACCCAACACGGCACCGATTTTTGGAGAATCGTACCGTTTTGAAATCCAAATTTTTGGAGAAAAAATTCAAAAAATTACCGATTTCCTTTCGGGTTTACCGATTTTCTCTTGATTTTCACCGATTATCGCGATATTCTGACCGGTCAATTGAATGTTTCTCAGAGCCGATTTTTTTGAGTGATTTTCTCTCGATTTTCACCGATTATCGCGATATTTACACTCTATATTTTTTTTTGAATTTGTATTTTTTTTTATTTTTTTTCTTCTTCTGGATTTAACCGATTTTCTAGCCAATTTGTGATATCTTACCCTATTGATAAGGCCGATAATCACGATTTTCGTGTGATTTTCACCGATAAAATGAACCCTGGATACTACTACCTATCTAACACTATGGAAGGAGTTGAGTTTGCGCGCGGGTGAAAACGTGTTTGATGCCCGAATTTCCCTGAAAAATGAAAGCAGTAGTGAATTGGCTAGTAGGGGTGGCAATCGGGTGGGTACCTTCGGGTATAACTGTCTCAGATCTGACCTGAAATTCGAAATCGTGGCACCCGCTCGAACCCACTAAGCTTATTGGGCAGAGATATGTACCTACATCCGAACCTGATGGGTATCCGATACCTGATGGGTACTCATCAGGGTTCACAATACCGCGGTAAACCGCTCGGTTTTCGCGAAAACCGAGCGTATCGAGCCGGCTCGGTAATGAAAACTGAGCGGTTTACCGCTCGAATTCAAATCCAAATTTCAAAATTTCAAAAAATTTGAGAAAATTTATTGAAAAATTCCTAAAATTAGTATTAATTCATATATTGCCAATGGTGAAAAAATTTTCAAAAAAAATAATGTTTGGAGATGTTTTAGATGTATTACAAATAATAAAAATAAAAAAACAAAAAAATAAAAATAAAAAGGTAGCATGTGGGCTGTTTGGAGATGTTTTAGAGGTATTACAAATAATGAAAATAGAAAAATCAAAAAGAAAAAAGAAAAAGATCATGCAACAATACTGTACTAATATAACATACATATTAGCCGTAGCCCCACAGGTAATGTTTAATTTGCATATTTCATTTCATTGTAACTTTATATTATACTAATATAGCATCCATACAGGTCCAACATGAACTATGCCTACTTCACAACTTCAATTAAAAAGTATTATAACGTAAATGGTGTTGACAATTGAATGGTAGTGAAATTGCTACGTGGTTATGTAAATATGTATCTTTGCACCTGTGTGATTGTAATATTGCAATGAAGATTATTTATTGATACATTATTGTGAAATTTCTAATTTACAACTTCCAAATGTCTAAATTATAGCAAAGATCATGTCGATTTTTTTTTTTTCGAATTTAAGAGATATCATTCTGGAGTTTTTTCATGTCTTCACATACCTTATTTATATATTTATTACATTTTTACTAAAATTTAGCCTTCCTAGTATTTTTACAAGATTTTTTTTTTTTTGCATTTCCCCCTATTTTTGGTGATTTCCCTATTTTCCGGTTTTTGCGGTTTTTCTCCATATTTTTCGCGGTTTTTTACCTAAATCGAGCGGTTTTTCGCTCAAATCGAGCGGTTTCGGTTTTCTCGGTTTACCTCAAAAACCGAGCGGTTTTTCGCAAAAACCGAGCGGTTTTTCGTCAAAAACCGCGGTTTTCTTGCCAAAAATCGCGTGAATTTGGCTCGAATTCAATTTTTTTTGAATTTGCAAACTGTTCGGTTTTTCGCGGTTTTCGAACGGTTTTTCGCGAAAACCGGTACCGCGGGGCTAGCGAAATTTGAGTTCGAAACGGTTTTGTAAACCCTGGTACCCATACCCACTAGCTATTCCAAGTTGTATTTGGTATCAATGAACAAGATGATAAGTTTCGTAGACTTAATACCACTTGATGTCCATCCCAAGTTGCACGTCATGGAGACAATGTAAACAGAGTTCATAGCTTATTCAGTAAAGGGTTCAAATAACTCCTATATCATCTCAATTTAAAGATAAACGTATAATTAAATGCCACTATAAAAATAGAAGTTCAAGCAATAAAATTTCATATTTTATTTCTAAAAATTAGTGAAATGTCTTTTTGAGATTAACAATGGTAATGTAGATTTTACAAATTGATACTCACACCCATCATGTTATCTTATCGAGTATCTAAACCCGAAAACTTATAGGTCTAAAATACCACCCGTGCTCGTTCTTTTCGGATCAGATACCTGCGGATACCCAAATCTATTAGTAAAATTAACATCCTATTGGCTAGTAGCATAGTACGTACGATGGCACATGCACGCCACTACGCCAGCATATATTCGAATATACCAACCGAAATATGAAATATCCTCCGATTCACATACGAGCGATACACTACAGTGTTACACGGACCATCCATCGCGCGGTTCAGAATATCTTTTGCCGTTGGGGTAGTGAGTGTCCTCCTCACTGGATTGCGAAGCCGAACGGTTTCTTGTGATGCGCTGCTAAGTGCGAACCAATCCGTCATTGCTAGCTAAACCCACCTTCCGTGCCGAACTAATCTCTCATTGCAATGTCCTAATCAATCAATCAACGGAGAACAATGATCTGTCTGTCCAGCTACACCTACATAGTACTCCACCACTATATATCTAACTAATGACATAATAATAGCGTTTCCCGTCCCGCGATGCCGACATGAATGGCCATCGGCCCGTCACCCCGTCAGTTATCCTGAGATGCTTTCGGCAAAGCCGTATCATTTGCGCCATCTTCGTAGGACGGGCCAACGGGTGATACACGTGAGTGACAGGTCTCTACCATGATACTTATATTGCTTTATAGTGCGCCTGTCAGACGGGCACGCACCATGAGTTCATGAGATAGACGCTGCTCCTGGCAGAATAATACACTAGCGTGGCACCACCAATCACCGTCTCCCTGCAGATCGCAGGGTATCCGTCGACGGAAGCTACCAAAACAACGATCTAGAGACATCGAACCGCGACGGACACCAGTAAAAGCACATGGATCCGCGCCGGAGCCGACACATGCGCGCGCCGTGCTCGTGCGCCGCGGCCCGCGATGTCGGCAGAGTCGCAGCGTGGGCGTTCGGTTCGGTGCGACGTGCGCGCGGCCGCGGTCGATCGAGTGCACTGCCCGCCCCGTCCGTCCGAACTAGGGTGGATAACGAGCTGACTCGGTTCGACTCAACTCGACTCGGTCAAACTCGGTAATATAACGAGTTAGCTCGACTCGACTCGACTCGTTATCTTAACGAGCTCAAACCTCAGCTCGGCTCGAATCGTTAAACTTGCGAGTTGGCTCGTTAAACTCGTTTAACTCGATATTGTCATATGAGAAGAGGATTGGTGTTGAGATTATACAGTATGCCATGTGTTATCATCATCGCCTCACACATATATAGCTATACTTGCCGACTTGTAGAACTCGTTAAACTCGTGAGTTGGCTCGTTTAACTCACGAGTTGGCTCGTTTAACTCGTTATCTAAACGAGTTTAAATCACGGCTCGACTCGACTCGTTAAGAAACGAGTTCGAGCCGAATCGAGCCGAGTTTGTGAGTACTCATTTAACTCGTGAGTTTCGAGTTTTTTTTCACCCCTAGTCCGAACTGACCGCGAACGGGCAGTCGGCGACAGCGGATCGATCCAGTATTTTCTAATAGGTATTCGGGTTTAAAAAATATTTTAGGTGTAAAATATAAAGATTCGTAACAGTAAAAATATGAAGTACTAGAGATAGCATCATCGATCCAGTATTTTCTAATAGGTATTCGGATTTAAAAAATATTTTAGGTGTAAAATATAAAGATTCGTAACAGTAAAAATATAAAGTACTAGAGATAGCATCCGAAATAATTTAGAGACTTGTGAATTGAAGGATTTAAATATGCGTGCGTCCTCTACATTTTTGAATGATCTACATGATATATTTCAAAAATCACGATTTACCATTACAAATCAACATAACGTTGATAGAGTTGTGGATCAGGGACTTCAAAATTGGAAATTGAGAATTAAGTTCGCATGTGATTACAGATGCCGAGTGCTCAATTGTTGCTTGTTGTTTCAGCACCGCATCGTGCTGGATGCCGCCACCCTAACCCGCTGGTCGCCTCCAACGTCACACCTTTCCATCCCTGGCTCGATGCTCCCGCACGTATAGAGATGCCCTGCAGCACGTCACACGTTGTTTCCCGCCCCCCTCCTCCCGAACAATGTTGCCCTAACCTGTTGGTCGTTGTCGGTTTCGCACCCTTCATCCTGTAAGCTAGTACTCGTCGCGGCCACAGGGGTTAGGGTTGTCCTGTCGTGCACCACTCCTTAAGCTAGCACCTGCCTATCGCCTTCGCCGATGGTGATGACTGCTCAGTGCTTATCCATAGCTCTGCTCCCTGCCAGGTTGAGTTTGCCCCATGGACCCTATTCGTTGTTGCCAAGCTACCGGCTGCACCGCTGACATAGAGTGAGCGAGAGAGTATGGGGTGTGAGGAATGTATATGGAGTTGGGTGTTGGGTTTGAGTAATGAGAAAAACTGACCCTTAAACGATTGGGCTGTGCAAGAAAGATTGCTATCGGGAGTGGGTGAAACAGGCTAAAACGGATTTGAAAATTGAAATATGTATTTTTAAACTCACTTACTAGTATATACGCCTAATATACATACTATATTAACTATCATAATAAAAAAAAATTTAATTAACTATCATAATAACTATTAACTATCATATTAAAAACAATTTTAATTGGAGTCTTTTTTTTCGACGCGTTAACCGGCGATAATGGTCGCGCCATGCGATCGCCGTATAGTTTGGTTTGGTTTCCGTTTGGTCGGGTTCTGTGAAATCATGTGCTGAAAAATTGGCTTAGAATTGAATTTGCAAATGTGCTTGTTCATGTATTTTGACAACTTTTCAAGAAACCAGTAAGTTTCGCATGTACGACGGACCGATTTTGTTTGTCCGTTGTGAACGTGTTTTCGCCGGAATGATTTCTTCTTGAAACCGAAACTTTCACTTGTACAACGGACCGATTTTGTTTGTCCGTTGTGAATGGTTTTTTGAGTGCTTTTTCATGTGTACGCCGGACCATATTTCCTTGTCAGTCGTGAATGCGTTTTTGCTGAATTAGAGTTTTGAGCAAAATTGGAATTGTGTTTGATTCATTTTTGGGATTATGAAATTTGTGAGAATTTCATGATGTTTCTTTGGAAGTGGACTTTATGCAATACTCATGTGAGTAGTTGCATGGATTGACATTGAGTCAAGTCGTGGACTTGTGCTCGGATTCGTTTTGTGGTTTGTTCATGTGCAGGTATTGCTCGAGGGCGAACGTGGTCGATGACGGGACCGGAACTAGGTTCATGGAGGAACTGAGATTCGGGACTAGGTTCAGGGAGGAACTGAGGTCTTGGTGGTCAAGTATGTCATGCGGGACGTTCGGGCTAAGAGAATGGTGCACATGAAGAATGGTTAGTCACGTGAGAATGGCAGGAGGTCATTCGCGTGCAAAGTGTTAGTCACGTGAGTATGGCAGGTGGCCATACGCGTGCAAAGTGTTAGTCACGTGAGTATGGTAGGGTTGCCATACGCGTGCAAGAGTTGTACTCGGCCAGGTTGGGCCAAGTAGAGTTGTGTTGGATACAGATTCCTTCTAGGGAATAGGAATCGTATTCAGAACTCCTTGTGGGTTGGTGCTTTAAATAGGAGGGGTTGTCTCCTGTTGAGGAGCATCAATCGAATTGAGGAGAGCTAGGCGCATAGAGCCTTGGGCTCAAATTTTAGGGTTTGTACTCTTTTGATGGGAGTACTTTAGACAAAAGAAATAAAGATCAATTCTTCTAGTTCCTTGTGTGCTACAATATTCTCTTTTGGTTCTTGTTTGCATACTTGTTCTAGTTCTAGATTGGTTTTTGTTTTTTGAGTTTCATCTTGATTTGATCCATCAAAAACCTCTCTAGGGTATTGATCTAGTGTTCCTCAAAGTTTTGTTGATAAATCTTTTGTTGTTCTTGATCAATCTACAAGTTTCGATTAGATTGATTTTCGTCAAGTTCTGGAACAGCAAGCTTGCGAAGCTTATAACTTTTGATCCGTAAGTCCGATCGAGCTGATTCTTTTTGGGTTCGATTCGTACTGGAATCTAGTTTCTTGTGTCCAAATTTAAGATCGATCCGACGGTTGGATCTCCGGGAATTCGCGTTTTACCGAACCTTTGTCATTCTGTTTTTGTCGAAAACGAGGCAATTATTTGGTTCTGTTTTGGGGTGAACTTTTTAGTAGATCAAGAATTTGGTTTTAGCTTCCGCACAATCATTCACCCTCCCTCTGATTGCTATATTCGTATACTTCGATCCTACAAGTTCATTACTTGATTTGACGTGATTTGAGCTAGGGCTGGATAGAAAGCTCGTGGCTCGGCTTGGGCTCGACCGAGCCTGGCTTGGCTCGCCCTAGCTCGTGGCTCGGACCGAGCCCGAGCCGAGCCTATTTCTCAGGCTCGTTAATGGACCGAGCCGGCTCGGCTCGAGCCACGAGCGGCTCGGCGAGCCAGGGCAGCTCGGTTGATCGGTTCGGTCAATACCCACCCTCAAGTCTCAAACTCTCAATCGCAGTATCGCACAGTTGGGGACTTGGGGGGCGCTAGCGTCTTCCTCTTCCGATCCCAACTCCCAAATCCCAATCTCGCAGATCTACTCCTCCAGCCTACCGCCGCTGGCTTCGACGGCCGACGCTGGCGCGCCACCTGGCGCTTCCGACGCCGGCGGCCGCCCGCCGCCGCCCCGACGCCGCCGCCCGATCTCGCCGCCCGCCGCCCCGATCCGCTCACACAAGGCCGCGACACAGGTGATGCCCGATCCGGTGATTTGTTTCAGTTTTGCTTTGGATGGCTGATGCAGGCAGTATGGTAGTATGATGCCCACTGATTACTGAATAGATGATTGGTTTGCTTGTGTGGAGATTTGCTTTGGATGGCTGATGGCAGTATGATTGGTTTGTGTTTTGCATAGATGATTGGTTTGTGTTTTGCATAGATGATTGCATAGATGGCTGATGGCTGAATAGAGGATTGGCTTGTGTTTTGCATCATCTCCACTGAATAGATGATTGGTTTCAGTTTTGCATGTGGAAGGAGATACATAGTGTGGTTAAATGATAATTCTGTCCGGTTTTAGTTTACTGTCAGTAAGAGCTTGATTTTTTTTAATCAGACTATGACTATGGTGCATCGCCAAACTGGAATGTGTGCTTGCCTGGATAGGTTATTGCAAAATTTGCCAAATGCCCCTGTTCTTTGTTTGATAACCCTCAACCATGCGTCCATGCCCCTGTTCTTTGTTTGATAACCCTCAACCATGCGTCCATGCCCCTATTCTTCGTGGTAAAATGGACAAATGGTGTCATTTTTGGAGCTAATATGAAAACTGTAGTAGTCACTTTTCTGAAACTTATTTGCATTCGTGACTAGCGAAAACATGTTGACCAGAATAGACACAGAGAATTGTGTTTTGGTTTGTGCCTATGTTCATGTAGCATATTTTCCTGATATGGCTGTGCGGTGCTGGCCTGGCTCGGCGAGCCAACGAGCCGGCTCGCGAGCCAGGATCGAGCCGAGCCGCACTTTCAAGCTCGTGTCTTCACCGAGCCGAGCCTGACTTGGCTCGCTACCTCAGCGAGCCCAGCCGAGCCGAGCTCGGCCGTTTCCAGCCTTAATTTGAGCCTGGCCGGTGGAAGATCGACGGCCATTGGGTCGTAAACCGGCTGGACGTGCCTGTGCTACCTGCCGGACGTTCCTTGGCACGGGGCAGGTTGCGTTGTATTGTACTACTAAACAGTACTCGATTGCCAGGGGCACTGGATTGTTCTGCACTGTCGCTTGTACTCACTGCACTGTGTTTGGGATATACGGTGGGTATACGGTTTTATCCTTGTTTTTTCTTTAACCGCGTGTACCATCTCCCGGCAGTCGGCACACACGGTACAAAGCGGTGGCGGCACGTGGTGGTGCGTCGCCGCCGGCTTCGTCGCACCCGTGAGCGTGCGGCGCTCCTCCGCCCGCCCTTTCCTTAGAATTCCGTGCATCTCGCTCTCACCGGCTGGCTCTTTCTTTACTCTTTCTAGTAGGAGTATCTTCCTGTCAAGTCCAAGTGTGCCTGCCTGCGTAGTGCAATTTGTCCTCTTCAGAGTTTAGAAACTTCAGACCCAAGCCGCCCTGCAAAGCAGAGGAACCTAGCTACTTATTCGGTTATTCCATTCCATCCTAAATAGCCACCATTAGATTCAGGCGTAATCAAAATTTTAAAACATAGTATCTTATATTGGATATATGAAAATTATATTCTTCTGAAAAATATTTTCTATAATATTATAATATTGTATAAATATATCTATTATAATATTAATCTATCTATTATTATAATATTAAAGTAGAGGCAAAAGAAGCTATCACGTTCGCCCTCAAAGCTAGAAATTCCCACATTAACCGGAGGGAAAAAATAAAGATATACACTATTGATCGTGGTGGGTCCAGATTATAACGGTCTAGATTAAAAAAAAGAGTTTGTGTATTGCATAATACATGATCTAAATTATAACGGTCTAGATTAAAAGAAAAAACAAATAGCTAAAAAAATTAGTAATTGGATTCCATACGATAACGGTTTAGTTTAAAAGATAGAGTCTAAAAATTTCCACCACTTATTTTAGTGGAACCAGATTATAAAGGTGCATATTAATCTATATAGATATTAGAGTTATATAAAAAATACACAATTATAAAAAATATAGTTATATATCAAATATAATTATATCATAGTATCTAACCGTAATAATCAAATATGTATTTTAAACGCAACTACTCGTGACCGGAGTGAGCAGATGGGTTATTGTTGGATACCGATGCGTCCATCAGTTTGTCCCCTTGAAAGTTCGAAAAGGATGTCGTGTGGAGGCGTGTCGCATTGCGTAACCAAGCGTTTTGTCCGCACTCTGGGCAGGTGTCCAGATGCATCGTGCGGCAGTCACCTCCTGATGCAAAAATGGGATTCTAGGCATTGGAGTGTATGTTATGCTCCTCTTGCCATCGTCTTCGTGAATTTTGCATCAGATGCGATCATGTCCTAGAAATATCTTGCCCAGTCAGCTCAAGATCAGCTTGCGGACCCAGCGTGTTGGGGACGATGAATGCGAGATTATCTCCATACGGACATCGAAATGAGATATTTACAAGATTCTCTGTCCTAGGACCTATACAATAAAGTTATTTAAGCTTATTTTTAAGTATATGTGCATCAGTTTTATTCCATATAAAAGACTGAGAAAAGATAAGAGGAAAGAGAGCCGGCTCTCAAACAAGAACCAGCATTACACGAGAAACATGATAGATTATTTACGTATAAGAAAATATTCTTTAGATATAGTTATTATACAAACTAATTTTGCTACTTAGTTTAGATGCTATAGATAAGAGATGGAATAATGAGGTAGGTTTTGTTATTATACTTGTTTTTAGTGCTGCAACCTTATCATTAGTCAGTTCTGCCTGGTTGCGTCAAGTGTGTTGGGCTTTGTACGAGTTGCTTCGTGGCCGGGAAATGCCACGTCGAAAGTGGTACAAGTTGAGAAGTTGTTGGCACGGCTATTTTTCTCTCTTTTTGGTGAGCAAAAATTCACAAAAAAAGAGTCAGAATTGGTTGCCCTCTGCAAATCAACCCAGCTGTTACAATTTACAACTAACACATCACTAAACTCCAGATTGTATTTACGTTGGCTACCGCGCAGTGCTTATCTTAGGCAATGCATACGAACCAAGCAATTTTCTCCTCTATTTGGACTCGTATTGGGAAGTCAAACATTTCGAGACCCATCCCATTTAAAACGCAGGAATTGAAAAACACATAAATTTTAAAAAAAAAACCCGTAAGAATCGAAGTAACATGTACGGTGAAATTTGACAGGGAAAGACAACACAAAAATCTGTTAGAATAGTTCCACATTGGTTGCAGAAGGGCAAAAGACCTAACTTATAAGTGGGGGAGTCCCTCACCTCTTAAGCTAGCTTTTGGGGTTAAGAAAGCCCTCACGATCCAACAGAATCAATTGACACAGCCGCGTACTTATACGTTACAATTACATGCTCAGCTAAGCTTTTGGATGCACTAAGCAATTCTTGATTGACCAGCCAAAACTTAAAACAGTGTTCAGGTCTAGGCCTGTGTCTAGCGTGTTGAGAGTGAAGAGACAGATGTGAGAAATTTGGTGCAAGTGCCACAACTAATTGTAGTTGTTGGTGCCCATGGAAGCAAGGGTGAAGGGTAAACCATATATAGTTTCAAGCATGACGCTTATGGTACTCACCTAATGCAGAGAATATATCGACACTAGTTTGGCGCCAAAGTTTGATGTTTGACATATTGTCGAAAATGCTGACTTTGTAAAGAAGCATGGTTGATCAGGCCTGTGAAGGTTTGTTACTTTCACATGCCGACATCGACGGAAGAAGGTGGTAAACATGGTATAGTTGTTGATTTTTGTCGAGCATATAGTCTAAGATCGATGTGTACATAGTAACATAGATGAATTATATATATGGTCAGAAAACTACCTTTATATTTTTACCAAATCCAACCTTTTTAACATCTCTCATTTGCAAATCAACCGAACGAAACAATTTTCGAAGTAATTAACTGAGATCTATCCTTGGCTTAAACTTGCCTAACTAGGACCTAGAACTCAAGCGAGGTCAAGCATCTCTGCCGGGCAATCGCTGCTTTGTTCAATTAAATGACTAAAATCTAATGTCTAGTAGCATTACATTTTTTTAGACAGCGCAAAATTACAAATGCATTCCTGAAAACAAGCAGGATCTTCTAGACATCTCCTGTCTTGGCCGAAGGTGATTGTTGCAGTGACATCCTTGCAAAAGTTTTAGTACTTGAGTTGCCTTGTAAGTTGCAAATGCCATTGCATGTGTTGAACACTGAACACATGCCGAGTTGACCTCCTTTTTCTCGATGGTCGTTAAAGGCCTTTAGAGGCTGAAGAAAAGCTCGTTACTATCTCAGCTTGGACCAGTCTTTTCTAAGAAAGAATCTAGCACTACTAGCAGTACAAAACTTGAATGAAATTTGAATCATTGGGCCTACAAGTCAACGGCATATCTAAACCAAGATCATGCTACTTATCCACCATGTTTAGCTCAACCTTGTTGCTTGTCCCTTGCAGCTTTCTCCCACTAATGGCAGCCGTCTTCCTCCTCGTTAATAATAGCAGTCTTCTTCTTGTAGACCAGTAGAAATTAATGAGGCATCTACTTGCGTCAGAGAGAAAATGGGGCTGCAAAAAACAGTTCACCAAAAGGCAACCTGTGTGCTTCAACACCATCTTACCAGTAATTTGCAAGAGTTTTAAAACCACATCCTCTTCTTATTTTCCACTGTAAGCTATCACTCAAGCGGATGTCTAAACAAAAAAAATAAATATACATAATGCTAGTTCGCTACAGTCTACAAATGACACCAAGACTCCATCGTTGTGGGAAATTATGAAGAGCTGGAAGAAATTAATGTAGATATATCCCTAAAGTGATGTAGGAGAATTGTATAAAATAGAGATTACAATTATTGACATGTTTTGCCTCTAAAATTGCTAAAATCTCGATCCATAACCAAAACCCATGGTAGAGTGACAGAAGTGGTCAGACAGGATCAAAAGAAAAGAATCAATTAAGGCAGCACTCGCTTAATAAGAGGAAAGTATTTGGTTCCGTTGACCGAGCTTCTCCTAAAGTGTTCTTTGCAGGATCAAATGGATTTTTCATATTGAATAGAAATGAAAATATCCAGGTAGTGAGATATAAAGCGAGGCTTGTAGCACAAGGGTTCACGCAGAGACCCGGCATCGATTACGATAAAACCTATTCTCCTGTAATGAGTGAAATAACGTTCCAAAATTTAATATTAATGGCAATAAGCTTAAAGTTATCAATGCAGTTAATGGATACAATGACCGCAATTTATATGAGCCATTGGATTCGGATATTTATTGAATCTCTGAAGGAGTTATAATTCCGAATTCTAAAATCACAACATGTATAAGTCAAACTAAAAAGATCGCTATACGGATTAAAATAGTCAGGGATAATGTAGTACAACCAACTTAATGAGTTCCTCCTAAAGAAAGGATATTGCCCTGGTGTGTTCATAAAAAAAAATCCCAACTTAATGGGTTCTCTACTATACGGATTAATATAAATCAATGATCTGAATGTCATCGAAACCACAGAGGAAATAAAGGAAGCAAATGCTCACCTTACAACGGAGTTTGAGATGAAATATTTGGGTAGAACCAAATATTGCTTAAGTCTGCAGCTAAAGCATTTTCCAGAAGGAATTTTTGTATGCCAATTTATTTATACCTAGAAGGTAGTGGAATGATTTAATTTAAGTAAATCTCATCCTTTAAAGACCCATGGCTATGAGATCCCTTGAAGTGGATAAATACCCTTTCAGGCTAATGATGGAAAAATGAGAAAATCTTAGGACATAAAATCCCATACTTATGTATCTTGCGAATTGCACTATATATGATACTGCATTCGCAGTAAATTTGTTTGTATGAAACAATGTAGTCCCAACCAGAAGACATTGGGCTAGTATCAAGACTTCACTCACATGCTTCCAAGCAGTGGCTGACCCAGGAACTTTCTAGAGCCTAGGCACGCTTAAAGAAAAACAACAAGTCTGCAAGCCATTTACCATTGATACAAGCGAAATTGACAATCAAAGGTGTTTTTAACTAAAAGGATGTTTGAATACATAGATGAGTAATAAAGTATGACCACGGATACCTCATTACACTTAATCATTTTTCCCCTAACCGTGCCTTGCTACATGGGCCTGACCGCATGAGCCCGGGCCCAGGCCCAGGCTGGGCGGGCCTTGGGTCCGCACTGCCTCCAAGGTACTCAAAATCTTGAATTATTTTTCAGAAGAACCAAGACTTAACCATGGTGGGATATATAGATGTTGGCTATTTGCCTGATCCCCACAGTGCCAAATCTGAGTTTGGTTTTTGTGTTTTTCTGAGATGGTTCAGCTATTTCTTGGCGGTCTTTTAAGTAGATCTTGGTAGCTACAACTATCAACCACTCAGAGATAATAACTTCACGTGAGTGTGTTTGGTTGATATGTGTAATTAACCATATCCAGAAGTCATATGGTCTTAATACCATTGATACCCCACCATTATCTATGAAGATAATGCTGCTTGTATTGCACAAATGCAAATGGATTTTGTAAATAGCAATATGACGAAGCATATTGCCCGTAAATTTTTCTATCCTTATGAACTCCAAAAGAATGATGAGGTAAAGATACTACAACTAAGTCATGTGAAAATGTAGCAGATTTGTTCACTAAGTCCTTGCCAAAATCTATTTTTCAAAGATAAGTTAATGGCATTGAAATGAGATGACTTAGAGATATGCAGAGTTCAGGGGGGTAAAACTCTGAAGCACGACCCATTGCATGATCATGAAGATCCTAATTTATATTCTATTATAAATTGTGCTCTTTTTTGTTTAGTGAGTTTTTCTTAAGTTTTCTTACATGAAGGTTTTTAGTGAGGCAATTATTGCAACACGGTCTGCGAGTGCAATGTAGTCTTTTCTCCATCCATTTTTCTTAATGGGTTTTGGGAGGATTTTTTAATGAGATATATGCATTACACGATATTTGTCGAAGAGGGAGTGTTATGATATGGATAGAATCCCTGTCCCAGTATGGAATAACTCTATCCATTGGTGAGCGAATCCGAATTCACCTCCAAGGGTTCTCTACTACATATTTGGCATTGCCTTGTACATAAAAATAAATCAATAAAAAGAGAGCTTTCCCCCTTATATTGTGTATGCTTCTACTTGTGCTTTTACTTTTATTCATGTGTTCCTGTGAACATACTGTTGATTAGAATGGGTAAACGACTATATTGTACAATAATGAGTAATATTTTTCCTAGCACTGCTCGGTTTGGCTCGTCGTAGCGGGTTGGCACCCGAGGTAGCAGGCAAAACGGAGTTTTGCGGCCTCACTTACCAATTATCCACGCACACACGTCACCTCCTTGAATCTCCGAGTCCTGACCAGAGTTTACATTACCAAAATCGGCTCAAAAATCACTCCCAGCCCGGTAACGATTTTCGTCGAAAATCGCTAAAAATCGAAGAGTTTCGAATCCAAACTTTTTTAACAAAAAAATCAGAAAAAACGATAGTCGCTATATTTCCTCGATAATAGATCGATATGGCTTGATAATTGCGATATTTATCTCAAAAATCAGCTGACCAAATGAACTTTCTCATCGGTCGATTTTTGAGTGATTTTCGCTCAATATATCTCGATAATCGCTCGATATGGCACTATAGTCGCGATATTTGCATTTTAATTTTTTTTTCGAATTTTCGAATTTTTTAAATTTAATTGATTTATCGACCGGTATATAATATCGTACCAGCTCGATAAAATCGATAATCGTGATTTTTTTTGATATTTTGAACCCCGGTCCCGGCACACTCACGTATATAAGCCCCATACGAGCCATTCCCTCCACACTGTAACAATCAAAGTGAACTCGATTCGCACACCAGTACGGTACCCACACACCGAGCCGTCTCGTCTCGTTTGCGCAACGTTTCTTCCGCTTTAGACGTGGTCCCACAGGTCAGCAAGTAGCCATGTGCGGCGGAGCCATCCTCTCAGACATCATCCCGACGCCGCGGCGGGTCACAGCCGGCCACCTCTGGCCGGAGAAGAAGAAGCCGAGGGGGGGCGGCGCGGGGAGAAGGAGGCCCCGTCGGGTGCCCGAGGAGGCGTTCGAGGAGGACTTCGAGGCCGACTTCGAGGAGTTCGATGAGTCCGGGGAGTCGGAGGTGGGGTTGTCCGACGACGAGGGCAAGCCCTTCCCTGCCCTCAGGAGCGGCTTCGTCAGAGGTAAAGCCGTAAGGGATTTGGGGGTGCGTCGGTTGGTTTCTTAGGGCGAAAGATTGGAGGTTTCTTGGGTCTGTCCGTTTAAAGGTCGGATTTTTGTGTTACTGGTTTGGGGATTCGTAGGATTGTTAGGTTTGTTTGGGATTTGGGAGGTAGATTTGGGTTCTGATTGGGGAGAGAAGCGATGTCTCTTTGGGCTTTGGTCCAATATTTTTGTTTGCTCTTGTAGCAGTGCTTCGCTGTTCAACTGATGGACCGGGAGAAGAAAGATACTTTTTCATTCCTCTTGCGCTTTGGGTTTGGTTTGGGAGTGAGTGAGTGACCATAATGTTATGTCCTGTGGGGGCAAAAATGATACTTGGAAATTTTAGAGTTGAAAGATTCATCCGATTGTCTTGGAAACGTTCTAGTTGTAAAATGATTTCTTCGGTAGGAAGTTTAATTTCTGCAAATGTTAAATACATATTTTAATTTGGAGTTTGTATGAAAGTAAAATAGTTGATTTTATTTTGTTCTTTTATTTTCATTTTTTTGTACTTAGTATGGATTATTTCTTCTAATCTAAGCCGTTAATTTTATTGTTATTTTATATTTAATTTTGAATATTATTTTTAGGTTAGAATTGATAATAAATCTAACTGCTAATTCTTATATAGTAATTTTTTTTATTTCAAAATTATGCTATGTATGGATTTAATTTGTAGTTCGTATGAAATTCAAATGGATAATTTCTTTTTTATTTTTCATTCGGAATTTATATTAGTTTTTATTGTATTTGGTATGAACTCTTGCTTTTAATCTAAGTCATTATAACTTAGGTCCGCTAGATAAATGATTAGATGTTTTTCTTTAAATAATATTGTCAGTTAGAGTTCTACTAGATTAAGAGCCAAATGTTTTACTTTTTTCAAAGAATTTCTAGCTTATTTCTTTTTTTTATAAACTCTCTGTGGGTTTTTAACATGTAATAGATGCAGTGGGTCCGTTAGATAAATGATTAGATGTTTTTCTTTAAATAATAATGTCAGTTAGAGTCTACTAGATTAAGAGCCAGATGTTTTACTTTTTTCAAAGAATTTCTACCTTATTTCTCTTTTTTGTTATAAACTCTCTGTGGGTTTTAACATATAATAGATGCAGTGAGTCCTTGTTGTCATGAAAGATTGGTGCTATCAATCCTTAGCTTAGCACGACATTCCTAATTATTATCCTTGTTTTAGTAATCATGTCTATGTTATTATACCGTGTGAGTACTACTTTTGGTTCATAGATGGTGCTTCCATAGAGCACGGTTAGGAGTTGGCCTGCTTCTAAGAACTTGCCCAGATTGCGTCAGATCTAACCTTTATGTTGAAATTGAATTAGCCTGATTTCACGTCTAAACATACCTTTTATCCTATGAAAGGGAAATAAAAAATCTTGGATGCAACACTGGGTGTAGACAAAATAGATATTTCTATCTACTTTGTTCAATTAAAGTAGGCTTGTTCTGAAGAATTTGTATCTTCCTTTATCTCGTGATTGGACTGGACATTTGTTTTCTGCAAACTTTGGAGTGGTTTTCTTCCATTCTAAAATATTCATTTGGTGGAAACTTCTTGCACTATAAGTATGTATGCTCTAATGCATCATTAATCCTTACATTCTAAGTCCATGCCAATAGTTCAAAGGAAGCAGCAATATCATATAGCATATTTTATGGAGTGTTGGATGTCTTACATTGATCTTACTCTTGCTTCAGATGGATTAACTGCAACTGCTGCTGGTGTTGATGGCCCTGCAGCCAGGCCAGCAAAAAGGAAGAGAAAGAACCAATTCAGGGGCATCCGCCAGCGTCCTTGGGGTAAATGGGCTGCTGAAATCAGAGATCCTCGCAAGGGTGTCCGCGTCTGGCTTGGCACTTTCAACTCTGCTGAAGAAGCTGCCAGAGCTTATGATGCTGAAGCACGTAGGATTCGTGGCAAGAAAGCCAAAGTCAATTTCCCAGATGAGGCTCCAGTGGAATCTCAGAAGCGCCGTGCTGAGCCCACCTTTGTGAAGGTGCCCACGTTCAACACTGAAGAGAAGCCGACTATCAAGCCGGCAGTCAACAACATGGCTAACACAAATGCGTACTCCTACCCTGTTGTTAACTACACCTCACATGAGCCATTTGTGCAGACTCAGAACATGTCCTTTGTTCCTGCAATGAATGTCGTTGAGGATCCTTTCATGAATCCGTTCTCTGATCAAGGGAGCAACTCCTTCAGTTGCTCGGACTTCAGCCGGGAGAATGATACCAGGACCCCTGACATAACATCTGTGCTTGCACCCATTCCCACGTTGACAGAGGTTGATGAGCCTGCATTCCTCCAGAACAATGCCAGTAATGCGGCTGTCATGGGGCATGCTAGTGTTGATCTCACCGACTTGGAACCATACATGGAGTTCCTGATGGACAGTGGTTCGGATGAGCCAACTGACACCCTTCTGAGCTGTGATGAATCTCAGGATGTGGTCAGCAACATGGACCTTTGGAGCTTCGATGACATGCCCATGTTTGCTAGTTTCTACTGAGGGATTTGTGGTGTAGCAATTGGTGCCTGTACATGTCGACAAAGGGTAAGCACCTCAAATTGTGGAAATGAGTTCTTTGTGACACTTCATTTCCATTTCTGTAATTCTATTTTCACCTTGTTTCAGGAATAAATATTCTGGACATCAAGGAGCGCTTGTGTCGGCGCCTCTAGTTGCGCCGTAGCTATGTCAGTATATGCTTATGTAGTTAAGTCTAGCTTAGATGCTCAGGTTGCTCTCCGAAGTTCTGTTTCGCAATGGAGCTGTACCTTATTTCACTATCTATCTACGACAGCTATTATGAGACAGGAACAGCTTGTTTTTTTCCTTTCTTTTAGGTATAAATGGCTGTGAACATTGTGAATTTGTAGTCGATGCTTGTTATGCAGTGCTTGTCACTTGGTTTGCTATTAGTCCATCCTTTTCTGCAATGCTGAATGTTTACTGCGAGTATTATTTTGCTATGGTGGTTAGGGATAAGCACCATCAATTATGACATGACATCGTGTGGGTATCAGGGTTCCAAATTTTGTTTAGGAGTTAAATCTCGTCCCACTTCGAAATCCAAAATCTCGGTGAAATCTTGTTATTTTGGACGAAATCCGAACGAAATTCAAAAAGCAAAATTCAAATCCGGCATTTTTTGAACCGAGTTTTTGGTTCAAAAAACAAAATTTCGTTCGAAATTGCCGAAATCTCGATAAATTTCAACTAAATGAAAAATGGTTCAAACGACGTAGAATTTTTTTGAATTTTTTGACACAAAACTAATGTTCCCATAAAAATTTCAGATGATGATCAAGTTTGAGGAATTTTTTAAAAATCTAACAGTGCTATTGTTCTGATAAAAAGCTGATCGGCAAATTTCAACCGAATGGAAAATGATACAAACCACGTTAGGTACTTTTGAAATTTTTTTGGTATGGTTATAACACACCCATAATATTACCATAACCTTTTCAGATGATGATCAATCTTGAGGATTTTTCAAAAATTCGAAAAGTGCTACTGAAGACTGATCGACAAATTTTAACTGAATGAAAAATAGTTCAAACAATGTTAGAAAGTTTTGAAAAATTTTTTGGATAGTTCTGATGCATCAATAATATTCTCATAAAATTTTCAAATGATGATCACGCTTAAGAAATTTTTTAAATTTCTGACAATCGAGGTACTTAATTAATGACCGCAAGAATTAATGTGCATAGACTAACTGGATGATATACTGACTGTTTCACATGGGAAATGACGTGAAGGATACAATCTGGTCCAATCTGGTCAAGTTTTGATCAAATTTCGGTAAAAAAACACCGAGATTTCGATCAAATATATCGAGATCTCGGCGAGATTATAGGTTACTATAGCACTTCAAATTTTTTTAATTTCGCTGGGATTATGAAACTCGAGAGGGTCCGAAATCCGAGATTTCGCGGGATTTCGGCGAGATGTTAATCCTTGATGGGTACACACCAAGGATTTCAGATTGGACCAGCATTCTTCTTCCAAAATATCTCAGGGTAAAGCTGTATTAGTCATGATGTTATATCACAAATTGCAAAGGTTGGCGTAGGAAACATGTTCTGATCTAAGTGGTATTGTACTACTTGGCTGTTGTATTCCAAGACTAACTTCTGTTCAAAAGGAAAATGGGGAAGGCAAGTAATACTTCAGCCGCACCAAACTCTTGACATTATTGTGAACTCATACCTTGTCAGGGCATACTCCGGTGGTTTCTCAATAACTTTGTGCTGGTTTGTGGTAGGTTAAATTTTGCTAACTCTTAGTTTTTGATCTAGAGACTCATGCTTGTGTTTCTAACCGTGAGAATTATTTTTCATACGACGCTAATTGGGATACACAAACCATGTCCGTGGGCTGCTTCGCTGACAGTACCACCTTATTTAACTATGCTACTCCATTTGGTTAGCTGAATGCATATACAGACCACATGCTGTCAGCTATGCTACTTCATTTGGTTAGCTGAAAGCATATACAGACCACATGCTGTCTTCATGTCCCTAGGATTATGCGATGCACCGATGAAACACGCATCAATGCATCATTCAATCTAGTTAGCACGTAATATATTTCACTAAAAGCATGTAACAAATAGTATATAAAAAAAGTAAAGAATGCAAGTATGAGATTAGATAACAGCAGGTTTACCCAGTGGCGTGAGAGAGGTCGGCTGCTAGGACAGATGTTGCATGTAGCTGAAGTGCTGAATTTAAGATTTGTAGTGTTGCATTCTCCGATGTCTCCCAATCCTAGTCGTACTACACGATGCACTAGAAGATAAATGTTGTACATCTTGGTGGCATTACAAACAAAACATCAAATCAGCTCGCATGAATGATCGGATGGCATGGCTTATCATCAATTCATCTTGATGTATCACCTCTCGTTCCCCCTCAAAGTTGGTCTCGGCTCTGAAATGTAGAGGCAAGCATGAGGCACCCGTTTTCCCCATTCATAATAAGACTACTAGATGGATATGCGATTGATTTGGTGTGTTATGACTTGCAACTACCTTGGATCAATTAATTTCATTGTACTATCGATATGGGGATCGGGGTTCGTATGGTCATTGACTCACAGTTGTACTGAGGCGTATAATGCTTTCTGATTTTTTTTGACAGAGTTTCCGAGGAGGCTCCTTCAGGCTACCGTACACTAAATTCAATATGAACTATTCATTCTTTTCGATCCAATAGATCAGATTAGCTAATATTTATTTATACTTCCTCCGGTAATAGAATAGTAAAAATAACCTTAACAAATCAATGGCTAGATCTGATTTCTACTATCCACTGTATACAAACAGTGCAATACACTATAAAATTTCTCATAATTTGGACTAAGTTACTGTTGAATGCAAAGGCAACATGTGTTCAAGAGGAAAATGGATAATCTTTCCTTCAGTTCACCGACTCTTGACATAATCTTCTCATTTGACACCACCTCCATGGTCACGCAAGGGCGTTTTTAATTGGAATTTATTGCTTGGTGTTGGTTTTTGGTAGGTGAAGTTTTGGCCACTACCGGAATTTTAACTGGAGACTCAAAACATCTCAGTTGTTCTTTTTCATTTCCAGTCTGGTTAAATGCTCAAAGCTTTTTTTTTTTATCATTTCAATATTAGAAAGTTAATATACTCTCAAAACGATGCAACAGTAGGAATATCGTTGGCACACACATCACACATCTACCATGTCTGCAATCTTGTTTAGCTGAGTGCACCAACTCAGCTCTGTTCCCGTGCCATATGTTTCATTTGGTTAGCTGATCGAATGCATGGGCAGATAGGTGATGCAAAATAGTTCCCACAGCCAGTCCATGACGGTGTAGGGCAAGAAAAGCGTACCCAACGACCATATGATTCCCTGATGCAGCATCATCCTATAGACTATAGTTCATATGTATAATCAGAAATTCATAATACATCCACCAATTAACATCATGCAACAATAGCACAGAAAAGAAAGAATGGAGGAAATGAGTTACATCATTTGTTGCTGAAGCTACGCCACAGCCCGGAAGCATTGGCCTCAACCTCGTCCTGGTAGCTGCATCCTCTCTGATATTACCCAGCCCTAGCCCTGCTACGCGCGCGAGATGATAATGACGGCAAGATTTGATGGCATGCATTAGAAGAATTGAAGAAAGACCTCAAATGAACTCGCATGGATGTTGGATGGTCTAGGCCTGGGCGTCCGTACGTCACCTCTACTTAGGCGGTTCGTGCCCTCTGGCGCACCGCCACGCCACCCCTCTCGTGTGCTGCTCGCTGCCACCCCTTGCGCCACCATTCTCCCTCCACGCCGCGCCCCGGCCGGACATCATCGCCATGGCCGTGCCGCCCCTCCGCTTGCTGTTTAAGTCAAATGTTTCTGTCGTTCTTTTCTACTTCCGTTCTGTAACTTCTGTTTAAGTGTTCAATTACTCTCATATTAGAAAAGTAACAATGATAATAATCACCCACACAGCACATATCTGCTGGTTCTTAGCTCTGCTGTACAGTGGCACAAACAATATCCACAGCATAGTAAATGGAAACTTGAAGTTTCTATGGTTTGTGTCTTTGTTGCTGTGCCCTCGTGATTTCTATCAATCAGCAAATCATTACGGCAGGAGACATGCATAATTCAAATTAGTGCATCAGATATTTACTAGATTAAGTAGCAATAGCATAAAAAATAAATTGAATGGAACCATGAAACTACAGCAGGTTTACCCAGTGGTGAAGAGATGACTAGCAGCTGAGAGGATAGTTGCACCAAGTTCAATGGCATGTAACACAAGGCATTTTTTTCAACACAGTGCCGCTGCATTCTCCGATGCCTCCCAATCCTAGGCCTACCACATACACTAGAAGATAATGGAATTGCAAGATCTTGATGCATTGGAAAAGAAGCTTCAAATCAACTAAAACGGGTGATTTGATGGTATGGCACATATATCATCGGCATGTATCTTCTCTCCTTGTTCCCCTTAAAGTTGGGACAGGAATGAGGCATCCCTAGTTTCTCCCCATTTATAGAATAATCTGATATATACCACTCCTCAATCTGAAAATTCGATGGCACGTGTAAAAAATGCCACTCAATGGCATGATTTTCAACATACCATCGAATTTCCAATTCCTAGAGTGGCAAATATCCAAATGCCCCTTATTTATAAGCATAGCAATGGAAATGAGCTTGATTTGATATGATGCAACGACCGTGCACATCAACTTATTTCTGTTGTACTAGTGTTTGCACCAAGATTTGGTACGTACAGAAAATATCGGCCCAATTTAAAAATGGAAAGTTTGACACGCGATAAAAAGAATACACCGTGATCAACAAGGAATCTGTCGCCAAAACGGCAAGAGATCGGATCAAAACCGATACGGATCTGGTTGTTGTATCCATACAGGACTCGGATCGGCCGGAGCATATAAAAGGGGGACGGACCGGAAGGCGAAGATCATCAATCCAACACAACATACATCTATTTTTACCGTTCTTTCTTATTGTTTTTCTAGTTCTGTAATCTTTCCTCTGTAAGTCGACGAGACCAATAAAGAGCTGTGCATCGCCGATTTGTTGGTTCCGCCGATTTCGCCTAGGTTCGATCTGCTTTGTGTTGTTGCACATCGCCTCTCAAAGTCGATCTTGCCTTACCCTCGGATTAGCCGTAATTGGTTGATCTAGTTATCTCCTGATCGGCTTTTAGCCGACCAGTGTTAAGCTGATAATCTTTTGTTTATCGGCTCTAATTAATTTACTGTTTCTACCTTGTCAATTACAGGTCAAATTGACTGGCACGCTTCAAACCCGGCGTTTGTCTTGTGTGTTTGAAGCTAAGAATCCTGCCTCACGTTTTTAGCGCGAACATATTTTGGCACGCCCGGTGGGACTCTTGAAGATCGACATGGCATCGACTGGAAAGTCCACGGCAACAGCTGATATTTACCCAGAGGCCATAATCGCGCCAACATAGGCCGATTTGACCTCCATTATAAAAGCTTATATCTACCTGTTTGAGGACTCTTGAGGACTTAGAATGAAATATGAACCCAAAAATTTCACTTATATCTACCTGTTTGAAATCTTAAATGTTTTTTTTTAAAAAAAACTGAATGAAGCATCTGTACATGTGGCTGTGATTGTGTTCATACTGGCAACCGAGCATCACAAAAGCTTGCGTGCCTTCGTATTAAGCATGGAAAAAAACAGGTTCATTACAGGATCGATGTGCCCATCAGAACACAAAGGTGAGCGCCAGAACAAGAAAATTACATGGATTAGAGGGCAGCCCCACAACAACTGGCAAAAAAATTTGCCGCTCAGACTGAATACTAATGGCGACTACTCTAAATGAATACCTGCAACTGCGATGCATGGGCCAAAAATCACGCATTAGCCTTTGCAATCAAAGGGGGATGGTCACAATAAAGTATACAAATCACTTTGAGATGGATCGATTACTCACTGGCTTTTCACATTTGGGAGGCGAAAATAGACTTGAAGATGAACAAGCGAAATTAACCCCCCCGCCCCCCCCCCCCCGAAAAAGTGCTGGGGACTGGCTGCGGCTCCCTGCAGGTCACTAGTTTTGCCCTCAAAGACTTGCTCATTGCGTTCTGTCCAAATGGTCCAAACAACCAAAATGACAATGGAATCGAAACCTTTCCGCCGCTGTTTGGACAGTCTCTTCCTCAACCAGAACCATCAGTCCTCCAAGGCGGAAGTTGCTTGCGGTGCCATTTGCTAACAAAATCAAAGCTAGATTATTCAAATGAGTCCATCATCAACTGCTCGACAAACATCATACGGCAGTAAAACAGAGGTATGGAGGAGGAAATTATATGTCATCTGCTCACAGTAAGGCGCCTCCACTACATAGAATGTTGACTCACGACAAGTCACTTCGTCAAGCGTTGTTGCATTTCCGTATGCCTCTCAGTCCTACTCCTGCAATGCGTGCTACTAGACTGGCCGTCAGGTTTCACTAGCATTGCCAAAGAAACTTCAGATTAAGCCGTATACATCGTTATGCTATATCGATATGTATCTTTCTCCCTTCGCCTCCTTCCTCGCTCAAGAAAGCCTTTCGAGCAGTGCTTCTATGCTTTTCCTTTTAGTACAAGTTGCACAAATCTTAAAGCAAGCGAAGGGGTAAGTAATCACCATTCACACTTCATTCATGCTTTAATAGTTGTGCAACTTTTAAAAGGAAGAGCATAGAAGCACCTCTCAGATCTTTTTCTTTATAATCTCGGAGCGTCTCTCTTCTATCCTCCTACTTTTAAGGTAGAGCGAGCAGCGTCCTTAATTTGCTATGGTGCAGCAGCCATACAAAGGCTGCAGTCTGGAACCACATGCTTGACAATTGAACTGAGCGAGCTGCTGCGCTACGCTTCATTTGAAGAAGTCCTGCCAAGTTGCTACTCTGTTCTCCTTGCGTGCCTGACATTAGGGCCCGGATTCCAGACCCTTCATATAATGCTGGGCACATGCTCATTGTCGTACAAGCACATAGGATCGGTGATCTTGGCTGAACAATTTGATCAAAGTGATGAAAGTATCACTTCTGTTAATGGTTGGTAACTAGGACATAAAAACAAAGACACAGACATGTTTCAGGTTCATAGCTTTGGACCAACCTCACATAACAAGTTATCACCCAGAGCAATAGAATGGCACAACAAAAGATTGCATTAAAAAAAGGTAGCACTGAGAACTGGTGTTTACATCAGGAAGCGTTTGAATCTAGTAGGGCAATCACTTCATAATCTTTCAGAAACAGAGAAACTAGAATAACCAGACATCCCAAACATTGTTGTTTCATCGAAACACAAGCCTCCATTACTCTAGTGCACTTAGACCTGTTCAGCTGCGTGCATCAGCTTAGTGCTATTAGTATTTGGATATTTTATCAAGTTGATTCATGACCGGAACCAACCAAGTGAATAAGTGATGCAAAAGAAGCATATATATATGGAATTATAACGTGTAACCAAATTACTGATCGCTTAAATGGCATTCTTTACCTGTGAAATGCATTTCAAATCTTGTTGCCGGAATTGACCAGTCCCAGATTGCAGTAGAACTCAATACATCAATTGGCATTCTTTACATGTTCATTGTCATACAACTCAATACAAACAATTCAGATGAGTCCATCAACTACACTCGTACATCACATAACATGCACAAGAAAAGCATGGAATAAAACTATTTAATTATGCGTCAATTGGTTTGAGGAAGAGAAAGCAGCTCTAGCCAGGATCATGAATGCTTCTGCAGCCAACATCATTCACGGAATTGTTGCATTTCCCAAATCCCAATGCATCCCAGTCCTAGTTCCGCGATGCGCATAGCTACGCCGTGGTCATTGGGTTTGGCTTGCATGACCAGAAAAGTTAGGATGAGTTGTGCAATAATATATGTTGATATGATATGTATCTCTCTGTCGTGTCTTCGCCTTCTTCCTCTCCTCAAGTTTAGCTGGTTTGTTTGATACTAAGTCGAGACATGCGTGATGCCGTGCCGTATGAAATTTGGTTCGAGATTCTTGTTAAAAAAAACGTAATTTCAGTTTTTTCGATGGTGTTTTTTTTTTTTAAATTGACTGGCTATAAACCGTCGGTCTTTTTTTTTTACAAAACCACGAGGAAGGACCTATCCGCAATAGAAACAAACCAGTAAAGAACCTTTTCGCGAATATACAGAACCACGGGTTATTTGGTGGAAGGATCTAACCGTAATTTTAGAATTTAGTGGAATGACCTAACCGTCATTTTAGAATTTGCGGAGGACCTTATCGCAAAAAAAGCACCACATGGGCAGCGTGAATGGTCGGCAATCCCATACTGCATATGATATAGTATAGATATAAATGTTGAAGTGCCTCTCTTCTCTTCTCACTTACAAAGAACAGTTAATTCCATCTCGTGCTATAGTCCTACGAGCGCTGCAGCCTTCAGGCACATGATTTACACTTGGTGTACTGAAACAAGAGCTGCACTATACTTCAGATTAACTGTATCTTGAACCTGAAGCCATCTTGTCAAATTGCTAAGCTAGTATCCTGACTGCCTGACATGTGGGGCCTGATCACGGGGCTGCCAGAACACATGATCTACTTACTACTAGGGAGTGCAATGTATGTGCAATTTTTTGATGAATTGATGGACACTTCCATCAATAGTGACCCACTCGGTGGATGGCGCTGAGATGACAATTAGCATACCAGTGCTACTTAGCACCGAAATTTGAAGAGAACAGTCCAAAAGACCATTGATTTTTAAGTTTGGCACAAAATTTGATTAGTAAAGAGTGGTCCCATTTCAAGAGAAGTAAAAAAAAATACAAAAACTTCGATCTTGGTACAGATACAAGTGATATCTTTTTATGAGTTTTTTTTTTTTCATTCGACTAGTAAAACTGTGCACTGATTAAAATTTTCTTTCTTAGGAATGGATAATGGTAATGCTATTGCATACTGACATTGTTCAAGAATTTAGGTGTACAAACAGAATACCTTCTAAGTGACAATGATTTGCTACCAGCATTGGATTACAGGAACATTCAAATGACTGAACGTGTCCATCAACTCTCGGCTCATCACACAGTATAGAAGAAAAAAATAGGACTAGTGGTGCATAAGATTACAGCTGAAACTGGTTTGTGAAAGAGAGCAAGAGAGGGTATAGGAAACCATTTGAGGCTAGAGGCCTAGGAGCATCAGATGAGCCCGAAGAATTTTGTATCACTGTCTTTCCCAATGCCTCCCAGCCAGGGTTCACATTATCGACGATAATCGCTCGATTATCGTCGATAATCGCCTTATCGACGGCGGGCGAAATTAGTTACCGAGCGGCAAACCGAAAAAATTCAAAAAAAAAATTCAAAAAATTCAAAAATTCAAAAAAATTTATATGACGCAAATATCGCGATTATCGAGACATATCGAGCGATTATCGCCAAATATCGGTCGAAAATCGCTACAAAAGTCGTCCGCACAAAAAGTTCAACACGGATGTCGATTTTCCACCGATAATCGTCGATTTTCCACCGATAATCGTCGATTTTCCATGATTTTTGAATTTATACGATTTTTTGCGATTTTCGACCGATTTTCGGCTCGATTTTTGCGATTATCGTTTTTTACTGTTCATCCGAAAATCGAGCTATCGATAACGTGAACCCTGCTCCCAGCCCTAGTCCTGCAATGTCCGCTAGGTAGTTGCTGTTAAATTTCTTAGGCATTATCAAAGAAAAATCAGGTTACCTTTTGCATAGATGGTATGGTATGACAGTTCACTGATATGCATATATATTCTTTTCATTTCAATGCCCCCACCACCCCACCCACCTACCCATCAAGTCAGTCGGTTTCATTGGCATCTTGAAGAACTTCTGTCTTCTACTTCCAGAGTACTGCCTTCAATTCGATCTGGTGCAACAACTGTACAAACTCTGCAGCCATATATATATATATGTATATATATATATATGTATATATATATATGTATAGAGGATGGCTAGAGTGCTATCGATAGCACAGATCCTCCGTGCTATAGTGTCGTGTTTGAAAAATTCGAAGAAGAAACTATTGATCCAAACCGTGCATTCTGTTCAAATCATTGAAATCTTACTACCCACCAAATTTTATATTTTTTGAACTTTTTCTCATATTTATTTTGTATTTTTAAAAATCAGCTTCATTGGACGCCTCACAACTAATTAGATCGTGGATTTTGAAAAATACAAAATAAATAGGAGAAAAATTTCAAAAAATATAAAATTTGTGGTAGTGAATTTCAATGAGATGAACGAATGCGTGATTTGAATCAACGATTTAAATCTTGAATTTTGCAAAGCTCTGGCTTATAACGCGGAGGATCTGTGCTATCGATAGCACACTAGCAATCCTCTATATGTATATATATATATATATATATAGCCATTGGGTGCTAATATGCTAACATAAGATCTGCGCCATCAGATCTATGATGAGTGGCTCAGATTTGGACAGGTAATTAATGAGGTAATCAATTGGCTTGTGTGAAAAGCATTTGAGTGAGTAATGAGGTGATTAATAGGGCTTCCACCTCTCTACATCTGAGCCATTTATCATAGATCTGATGGGTCAGATTTAATGTTAGCATGTTAGCACCCAATGGCCATTAGCACTAGATATGTTCCATATATATATATGGGCTGGCAATTTATTAAGCCACAATGTAACTGAGTTGAGCACAAGAACAAAGTCTCCCCCTTGTCTAATGTTGAGAAGACGAATGAGGGATTAGTATCTGTTAGGAAACCGGATTCGTATCCGATATGGACTCTTCCTTATCTCTAAGCAGAACCGCTATATATAGGAGGCAGGGGGTCACCCCATTGTACACAAGCATACAGAATAATAAAGCAGACCCGTTCCTCCTCATATTGTGTCTCTCTTTCTCCCTGTCTGTTCTCCACTTTAGATCTATTAGGCAACCCCGGACTATTCGATAGCGAGGTTGTCTAACACGTTATCAGCACGAAGCTCTACCCGGCAAACAGATTGAAGAAATCGTGTAGCGCCCAATGGAGGAAATATGCATTGTTGATAGTGGCACAACAAATGCCATCTTAAGAGAGTCGAAATACTTCCAGATGATCACGAAGAACGCTGGAAGGATTACGACTATCGCAGGAAGCGATACGCATATAATAGGCTCAGGAAGAGCCACAATTATATTGCCAATGGGTACAACTTTGGTAATTGAAGAAGCCCTCTTGTACCCTGAATCAACCCGCACTCTCTTAAGTTTCAAAGACATCCGCGCCAATGGGTTTCACGTAGAAACCAATGAAGAAAATGGCAAAGAACACTTGTGCATTGTGAAGCACACGGAATATGGAAAGATGGTACTAGAAAAATGTCCCTCATATGAATCTGGGTTGTACTACACGAAAATCAATGCACACGCAGTGTATACTTCTTTGAAGACTGTCTTTAGAAGCTCTGAATTATTTGCTTTATGGCATTGTAGATTAGGTCATTCTGGTCTTAGATTGATGAGAAATATAGTTAACAACTCACAAGGTCATGGCATTAATGTTAAGAATTTCCCGAATCACGAAGATTTTGTGTGCCATGCATGTGCCACCGGGAAATTAATAACTAGACCCTCTGTTATGAAAGTGCAACATGAAATCCTGCATTCTGGAACGCATTCAGGGGATATTTGCGGTCCGATTCAGCCCTTGTCGAGGCCGTTCGATACTTTATGGTGCTCATTGATGCTTCCTCGAAATGGTCGCATACATGTTTCTTTGTCAACAAGGAATCATGCATTCGCAAAACTGATCTCGCAGATCATCAGAATTAAGAATGCTTTTCCTGATCATCGCGTGAAGTCCATTCGAATGGACAATGCCGGTGAATTCACTTCCAAGGCATTTGATGATTATTGCACAGCAACGGGAATAACTGTTGAGCACTCTGTACCGCACGTCCATACGCAAAATGGGCTAGCTGAAGCACTAATAAAAAGGATTAAGTTCATTGCCAGACCGCTCTTGCAGAGTTGTAACTTGCCCAACACTTGTTGGGGACACGCGATCTGCACGCAAGACACTCATCAATTATAGACCATCGGCCTACAACATCCATTCACCTATGCAACTAGTGCAAGGGGTCATCCCGAAGATTTCCCATCTTAAAAATTTTGGTTGTATGGTATATGTACCTATACCACCCCACAATGACTGCAATGGGCCCTCTCCGCAAGTCTGGGACATACATTGGTTATGAGAGTGCATCCATAATCAGGTATTTGGAACCCATGATGGAGACTTGCATCTGCCCGATTCATTGTTGTATCTTTGACGAGGACCGTTTCCGTCATTAGGGGAGAGAATCAATCATTGGATGAAAAATGCCGGAAATAATATGGCATTCCTTTGGGATCCCAGCGCATGACCCTCGCACTAATGAAGCAAATCAAGAAGTCGAGAAGATAATTGATTTGCGAATTTAGCAAATGAACTGCTGATCATTTTGTGATCTCGAAGAGCGTGGTTAAGTCGCATGTACTAGCAAGAAATGCACGAGAGAGGGTGGAAATACCAAAGAAAGCGAAGGTATCCTCATCCTGTTCAGAGGCCTCAAAGAAAAGAACAGAAATCGGCTTCTCAAACCCAAAGTACCGGAGGCGTCTGGGAAAAGCGGGCAAGAGGACTTACCACGACCAATCACAAAAGTGCCCCAAAGCAAGAAGGGGAGCCAGTTGAGACCTGCACTTTGGAAAGAAGCTCGTGGAAAAGGCAATTCCAGATCTGAACCTTCCATTGGAAGAAGCGCCGGAAATAATGTGTGCGCACACATTGGCGGAGAAAAACTAAAGGAACTTGCTCTGGAATGGGAAATAGCAATGAAGAGCAAGTAGAAGTGCACGAAGCACCCCATGATGAAATGGCCATAAACTTTGAAATAACGGGGAATCGATGAATAGAGCAACAGCCAATGTCGATGCATACTTTGCAAAGAAGATTGCCACGATCATTAATCATGATCCCGAGCCCGCATCTCTCGCAGAGTGCAAGAAAAGGCTCGATTGGGAAGATTGGAAGAAGGCAATCACCGCAGAGTTAGTCTCTCTGAACAAAAGAGAGGTGTTTGGGCCTGTGTGCCGCACGCCTCCCCATATAAACCCCGTGGGGCACAAATGGGTTTTTGTTCGGAAGAGGAATGAAAAAAATGAAGTTATAAGGTACAAGGCAAGGCTTGTCGCTCAAGGTTTCACTCAACGTCCTGGGGTTGATTATGAAGAAACCTATTCTCCGGTCATGGGTGGAATTACCTTTAGATACTTGATCTCAATGGCAGTCAACTTGAAGTTGAAAATGAAGCTAATGGATGTTGTCACAGCATATTTGTATGGAAACTTGGATTCGGAGATATACATGAAAGTACCGGAAGGTATCCCTATCCCGAACCAAGACAGAGAGCAAGCAGAAACCTATACAAGGTGAAATTGGAGAAATCCTGTAAATTTGAAGCGATCGGGGAAGAATGTGGTACAATCGCTTAAGTGACTTTCTTTGCAAGAAAGGCTACACGAACAGCGAAGATTGTCCATGTGTGTTTATACAACGATCCCCGAATGGATTTTGTATAATCTCCGTCTATGTAGATGACTTGAACATCATTGGGACGGATGAGGAAATTGAAGAAGCATGCACATACTTGAAATCTGAGTTTGAAATGAAAGACTTGGGTAAAACCAAGTTTTGTTTAGGCTTGCAGCTTGAACATGTCCAAGGCGGAATCTTGGTACACCAATCTTCCTACACGCAGAAAGTGTTGGAGAAATTTGGTTTTGAAAAAGCATACCCCGCAAAGACCCCAATGGTCGGAAGGTCACTCCAAGCAGACCTAGACCCGTACAGGCCTAAAGAAGAGGGGGAGGAAGTCCTGGGAGCGGAATTCCCATATTTGAGTGCAATTGGAGCGCTCATGTACCTTGCGAATAGCACTAGGCCGGACATTGCGTTCGCCGTGAATTTGCTAGCGCGGTACAGTGCAGAACCCACCAAAAGGCATTGGAAAGGGGTGAAGGACATCTTCCGTTACCTTCAAGGAAGCAAAGATCTTGGCTTGTTTTACAGAAGAAACAATGAATTGAATTTAGTTGGCTATGCCGATGCTGGGTACCTATCGGACCCGCATACTGGCAAGTCACAAACTGGGTATGTTTTCCTTTGCGGTGGAACAGCAATTTCTTGGAAGTCGTCTAAGCAGACTCTTGTCTCGACGTCGACTAACCACTCAGAAATCATTGCATTGTATGAAGCCTCTCGGGAATGTGCATGGCTTCGAAGAATGGTTCACCACATCCGTAAGTCATGTGGTGCGAACATGGAACAAACCCCCACTATTATCTATGAAGATAATGCAGCTTGTGTTGCACAAGTACAAATGGGATATGTGAAGAGTAACCTTACAAAGCATATCAACCCCAAGTTCTTTTATGCCCATGAAATGCATAAGATGAACGAGATAAAGATCTTGCATACTAAGTCGTGGTGAAAATCTCGCAGATTTATTCACTAAGTCACTCCGGCATCTTCCTTTGAAAGATGTATTAGAGGAATCGGGATGATGAGGCTTAGAGAAGTGCAGATTTCAGGGAGAATTTTCACATACTCCTACATAAATCTCAAACATGAAGTTTGAGTACCCAACGTGAATCTTGAAGATTAACATTGAAGTTTGGGTGGATTGTACTCTTTTCCTTAAGTAAGTTTTTCATTGAAGTTTTCTTACATAAGGTTTTTGATGAGGCAATCCGTGCAACACAGCAAGCGTGTGCTATGTACTCTTTCTCCAATTATTTTTCCCACTGGGTTTTTATGGAGTTTTAATGAGGCATATGCATCTCGCAGTGAAGAGTCCAAGGGGGAGTGTTAGGAAACCGGATTCGTATCCGATATGGACTCTTCCTTATCTCTAAGCAGAACCGCTATATATAGGAGGCAGGGGGTCACCCCATTGTACACAAGCATACAGAATAATAAAGCAGACCCGTTCCTCCTCATATTGTGTCTCTCTTTCTCCCTGTCTGTTCTCCACTTTAGATCTATTAGGCAACCCCGGACTATTCGATAGCGAGGTTGTCTAACAGTATCCTCTGTGATGTGATGTTCGTTCAAACAACCGATTAATGGTGGTTACAAAGTTGTGACCAATTTACGCTTGTTTGATAATTTTTTTCTCATTTCTTCCATGAAAAGCACAAACTTGCACTGCTAAAAGTGACCTTTACACCTGCTTAATTAGCAGTGTGGACCAGTAGCTTACCCCCAACGAAATTTTATACCGGTGGTAATTATGGTAATATGAGTAAATATGTAATGGTGTAGCTGGTGATCTGTACTATGAATTAAAATGTGCAATGAAATACATTGTCCTCAAAAATAAAATATGTCAGCATTTTTTGTTGTTCTTGTTGGAGTTCATAGGTCCGAGGATCCAGACTTGTTAAGAGTTGTTGCACGTTGGGCCCTCGGCAATAAAATTTGTTCCCCGTGAAGGCAAGCATCCTCCGACTCCTCGTTATCGCTTGGCACACGTTTGTAAGTCACGGACTGTACACTACGAGATCTTAGGGCAAATTTCATATCGTTGGTCCACCTGATGAAATATGAGCCCAGATTAATATGTCCATTGCGTACACTTATCTAAATATAGTTGTGTTTACCTGTAATTAATTTTACAATGCATGCCGGCAAGCAGCAGTTATCTCCTGCGTAGGAATGGCAACGGGTATATACCCGGCGGGTATCACCACCCCGTACCCGTGGTAGCAAAATCCACCCGCTACAATACCCATACCCGCATACGGGTACAAAATTTACCCGCACTGCATTCGCAAGTGTATGAGGACTCCAGCGAGTAACCCGCACCCGAAAGTCAGGACTCAGGTTTCATGACAAAAGTTCTATTTTGTTTGCATATAGTACTCATATTTCGAAGGGTTACACAATATGATTGTATACAATATATAATATGCTGGGGCCAGTAAGATCGTATGCTATCATATTGACTGTACTAAGACAAAGTTGTGCATGCTTTCGTTTATGTCACCTAGCTACTGTATTAATTGATGGTATGTGATCATGTAGAACAAAGGTAGCTATGGGATGTCTGAGATAGGGGCCCCGCAAGTGGGGCCTATACCCGACTGGGCTAGACGGGCGGAGTAGTAGGCCCAAAGCCCAGAAGCGCCACGACGGGCCCGGAGGGGGTTTACGACTTGTTCCCCAAGACAACTCCCGATCCTTCGGGGAAGCTTCGCGCCACGCCCAATGACCCGCCAAAGGCAAAGCACGCAGCCTGACATTCGCAGAGCCTGCAGACGCCGAAACCTGACGGAGTGGCAGGCGTGGGTTGGGGAAAGCATAACCACCTCTCCAAGACGTAGTGCGCCAGAGCCAATAAGGACAAAGTACATGTCGGCCAGGCCACCATGTTCAGGGCCCGGTGGCGCCCATCTATGATGTATCCTTCCCCCAGTATATAAGGGGAGAAGGGAGAAACAAGAAAGAGAGGCTCATATATCCAAGAACACAGGACTAGGGTATCTCCTCCGAGAGAGCCCGAACCTGTCTAAAACACAGATCTCCCTCGCATCCTGTGTTACCATCAAGCTCAGATCCCGCACAAATCCCCTAGAATCACAAATCTCATTGCCGGCGAAACCGATCGTCGACAGTTGGCACGCCAGGTAGGGGATCGTGTCAAGATCTTCGTCAAGATTGATGGCTACGACGAGCGGAGCCTCCACGATCTTCTTCTCGGTCGATCTTCCGCTTTAAGCTTGACCTTCATCTCCACCGACCTCGGGAGCCTTTCCCTCTCTAAGGGAACCGTGCTGCAGCGCGGTGAGGTTTCCGGCGAGCCATCGTCACGACTTCCTCGCCGATCGGAGGGTCCCCCTGTCTCGTGCTCTAAAGTGCCGAGTGGGGATTCGAAGGCCCGTTCCGGCTTGGGAGTCGGACTCGAGGACGCCGAGGTACGAATGGTGGGGGTTCTCGCTGCCAAACCACTCGGCACCTCCGAGCACATGGAGTTATCTTCTTTAGGCTCACCCAGCTCAGCGGCCGAGTCAGAAGAAAGCTTAGAGAGCTGCTGGAATTTCAGAGAGTCTGCGTGTCGAGGGCTCGTGAGGCGGATCCAGCGCCTCGACACCTCGACCGGGCCGACTTGGAAGGTGGCCGAGCAATCAACCTCGACGCTACGGCGCGTACTCTCGAGACCGCGCCGGCTGTCAATGAAGACATTCTGCAAGCCAAGATGGGGACCAGCTGTTTTCGCACCCCACGCCAGAATATCGCCGCCTCCAAGACACTCCTGGATACCACGACCCTATCTTTGGGAGCGGGTGATCGATTGCCCCGATCATGGCCCAAGTAAAGGCCATGGTGACGGCGGCGACTATCCAAAGAGCCTGCATCGACCAGCCGGCAAGCAAAGGAGCCGCCACGTGGTCGGTGAGGACCCAGACGGCCAAGAATGGCCAGTCGGGAAGCCCGCCAGACACATCATGTTCTACCGCGAGACGACTTGCGACACAAAGCATCAACCGCGACCTCCGTTCAAACCTCGACGCCAGCGCCGCGATCGAGAAAGGGAGGAACAACGCCCGTCAAGCCGATTTAATATGAACGCTACGGCATCCTTCTGCGAGATCGCTGGCACGCCAAGCGCGATCCTCTCGCGTCGATCACCACCCGGAGGGTGTCGCGGGGTCATTGAAGGGGGTCGCGCGTTTACCCCTCACCTACGCCGAGTGGTTTGGCCTGATGGATTTAATCCTAAAGGCATCACCAGGTTCGACGGTGAGAGGGACCCGGAGGCTTGGCTACAAGTATATGCTCACAGCGATCGGGGCAGCAGAGGATCGAAAGTCATGGCAAACTACTTACCGTTACCCTCTCGCCTGCCCAAGCATGGCTCACGGACTTCCAAATAACTCTATAGATTCCTGGGGAGATCTGTGTGAGCAGTTCATTTCAAATTTCCAAGGCACTTACGAGCGCCAGGCACCCTTGGGACTGTATCGGCTACACCAAAGGAGGAACGAATCCCTCCAGGGGCTCGTCAAGCGCTTCATGCACAGGAAAAGCACCGTTCGGGATGTCACTGATGCGATTGTGATAGCTGCCTTCCAGAAGGGAGTCAGCGACCCCGACCTCATCAAGAAGATGTCCCGGAAGCCACCAACGTCGGTCCGGGAGCTGTTCGCCCTAGCGGACCGTTACGCTTCAGCCTCCGAGGCTCTGGCGGAACGGCGTGACGAGGGGAAGGATCAGGCTGAACCCCCCCGGCGGAAAGAAAAGAAGCGCAAGGGTGAAGAGCTGGTGGCAGTCGCTGCACCAACTCACCCTCGCGCCCTCAAAGAGGATGGATATGATAAGGTTATGAACTCACTTTGCCCTTTCCATCCGAAGGGGAGGCATGCCGCCAAGGACTGCTTCACCCTAAAGAGGTTCGCCCGCGAGAGCAAGAAGCAGGCTGGACAAGGTCCGAGTGGACACGCCGCCAACAAGCCACCTCCCCCCGAAGCCGAGGAGGACTATCAGGAAGCCGATCTCGAGCTCAACTACATATTCGGGGGCTCAGCTGCATATGAGTCCAAGCGGAAGCAAAAGCTCACCGCCCGGGACATCTACGCAGTGCAGCCGGAGACGCCCCAATATGTACGCTGGTCCGAGGTCGCGATAACCTACGACCGCTCGGATCACCCAGATCATGTCCTGTTCCCCGCCAGGTATCCTCTTGTCTTGGCGCCCGTCGTCCGCGGCATCAAGCTCAAGAGGGTATTGATCGACGGCGGGAGCGGGCTCAATGTCCTCTTTGTCAAAACCCTTGACGATATGGGGATTCCACGGTCGGAGCTAAAGCGCGGATCGTCGCCTTTCCACGGTGTCATACCGGGAACTTCAGCGACACCACTCGGACAAATCACTCTGCCGGTCACTTTCGGCGCGAGGGAGAATTACCGGACAGAGAACCTTGGCTTCGAGGTGGCAGATTTCGCAACAGCATATCACGCCATCTTGGGGAGACCAGCGCTGGCCAAGTTCATGGCAGTACCCCACTACACGTACTTGACCTTGAAGATGCCGGGGCCGAGTGGTATCATCGCTCTACGCGGTGACATGAGGCAGTCTTTTTCCTGTGACAAGGAAAGCTGCGAGATGGCCGAGTCCCTGGAGGCGCGAGCGGGTCGGGAGGGGATCCAGCGAGAAGCGGATTCCGAGAAGCCGGAAGGCAGCGTCCCCACCCGCAAAGCGCGAAACCCCGGGATCGGCCCCGAAGAAGGTACCAAAAGAATCTTCCTCGACCCGTCCGATCCATCGCGAACCGCCTTGATCGGGACAGGGCTCGGGGACAAATAGGAGGACGCACTCGTCACTTTCCTGCGGGCAAATAGAGACGTCTTCGCCTGGAAGCCGTCGGACATGCCCGGAGTTCCCAGGGAGGTGATCGAACACGCATTGAATGTAGACCAATCGGCCAGGCCAGTCAAGCAAAGGCTGCGACGATTCGCCGAAGACCGCCGACAAGCCATCAGGGAGGAGATTACAAAGCTGCTAGCCGCAGGCTTCATCAAAGAAGTGTATCGTCCCGACTGGTTGGCAAACCTATCTTGGTCCGAAGAAGAATAAAAGCTGGCGCATGTGTGTCGATTACACCGACCTCAACAAGGCTTGCCCGAAAGATCCCTTTGGTCTCCCCGTATTGATCGGTGGTAGACTCCACCGCCGATCCCAACTACTTAGTTTTACGGACGCCTACTCAGGCTATCATCAAATCCGGCCGGAGGAGGATTGCGAGAAGACCTCGTTTATCACCCGTTCGGAGCATATTGCTACATCACCATGCCGCTTTGGGCTGAAGAATCTTGGCGCGACTTATCGTAGCCGATCTGTGATGTTTTCACCATCGGCTTGGACGCAATGTGGAAGCTTATGTGGATGATATAGTGGTTAAAACCAAGGTAGAAGACAGCCTCACCTCCGATCTAGCCGAGATGTTCACAAGTCCGAGGCGTTCAGATGAGGCTAAACCACGAGAAGTGTGTTTTCGGAGTTTCCTCAGAAACTACTCGGGTTCATTGTCTCTCATCGCGGGATCGAGCCCAACCCGGAGAAAATTGGGGCCATCATAAGGATGGCCCCGCTGCCACCCAAAAGAAGTCCAAAAGCTTACTTGGGTGCATGGTAGCCCTTGGCAGTTTATCTCCGGTTGGGAGCTCGGGAATGCCTTTCTTCAAGCTCCTCAAGAAACAGGACCGCTTTGAATGGGCGGGCGGAGGCACAAAGCAAGCCTTCGAAGAGCTCAAGGTGTTCCTCTCCACCCTCCAATTCTAGTCTCGGGGTGCCGGTGAACCTCTCTGCTCTACATAGCGGCCACAACTCATGTAGTCGGGCCAGTGATAGTTGTGGAGCGGGAAGAGTCTCGACACCGATACGGGCGCAACGCCCGGTTTATTTTGTCGGCGAGTCTTTGGCGAATCCAAGACGCGATATCCTCAAATTCGAAGCTGGCCAGACGCCATTTTGATCTCGTCACGGAAGCTGAAGCATTATTTCCAAGGACATTCGATTTCAGTAGTGACTTCTTTCCCCGTGGGAGAGGTCCTCCACAATCGAGAAGCTACTGGAAGAATTTCAAAGTGGGCAGCCGAGCTTGAAGCTTTTGACATCTCGTTCAAGCCACGCACCGCCGTTAAGTCCCAGGCTTTGGCCGACTTCGCGGCCGAGTGGACCGAATCCCAGGCCCCCCGCACGGAAGAAGAGCCAGAATATTGGACCATGCACTTCGATGGATCTCTCATGCTTGGAGGAGCAGGGGCGGGAATTCTCCTTGTCTCGCCTAAGGGCGACAGGTTGAAGTATGTCCTTCGGATTCACTTCCCGGCCTCGAACAATGTCGCAGAGTACGAGGCTCTCATCCATGGGCTCCGCATCGCCACATCACTCGGAATCCGACGGCCGGGCGGTTCGGGCGACTCGATTGGTGGTGAGCCAAGTACGTATGACTGGTCGTGGCGTAGACCCGGACTATGACTATCTTGCCAAAGAAGTCCGAGAATTGGAAGGCAAGTTTGATGGTCTGGAGCTGGTTCATGTCCTCCGCCGCAATAATGAGGCAGCCGACGAGTTGGCTAAAATGGGAGTCACTCGGGCAGATATCCTGAGTGGTATCTTCGCCCAGGATCTTTACGAGCCAACCGTTACAAAACGACAAGAGCCGAGTAAGGATCCTGGGACCGGAGTCTTGCTCATCGATCTCAACTGGACTGCCCCGTACCTTGATTATCTCCTGAAGGACAAGCTTCCAGAAGCGACCACTCTGGCAGAGCGCATCTCCCGACAAGCCAAATCCTATGTGGTGGTGGGCGATGAGCTCTTCCGGAAGAGTGCCTCAGGTGTCCTCAGGCGGTGCATTTCGGGACAAGTGGGAAGAGAGCTGCTCCAAGAAATCCACTCGGGGATGTGTGGCCATCACGCAGCGTCAAGCGCCTTGGTTGGGAAAGCCTACCGACAGGGCTTTTTCTGGCCAACGGCAGTAACGGATGCCAAGGAGATCGTTCGAACCTGCGAGGGCTGCCAGTTCTATGCAAGGCGGACACACTTGCCGGCGCAGGAGCTGCAAACTATCCCCATCTCTTGGCCATTCGCAGTCTGGGGGCTCGATTTAGTGGGCCCGCTCAAGAAGGCTCAAGGTGGTTTCGCCTACCTCTTCGTAGCTATTGACAAGTTCACCAAGTGGATCGAAGCCATACCAGTCGCCACTATCACTGCGGTTAAGACCAAGGAGTTCTTCCAGGATATCGTGGTCAGATTTGGAGTGCCCAACCGGATCATCACGGACAACGGCACCCAATTCAGGAGTGAAGAATTCCAAGAATGGTGCGAAGGCGTCGGGATCAAGATCTGCTTCGCCTCGGTGGCTCACCCACGAAGCAATGGGTAGGTCGAGCGGGCTAACGGTCTGGTCCTCCAAGGCCTCAAGGCTAGGATCTTCGACCGCCTCAAACCATACGCTGCCCGATGGGTGAAGGAGTTACCGTCGGTACTCTGGGGACTCAGAACCACTCCCAGCCGAGCAACTGGCCAAACACCCTTTTTTCTGGTCTATGGTGCAGAGGCGGTTCTGCCGACCGAACTAGGGTTCGAATCCACGAGGGTTCGGAACTACGACGAAGCCGAGTCCGAGGGAAGCCGAATGGTGGAGCTTGATCAACTTGAGGAGGCTCGGAACGTTGCAGCCATCCAGTCGGCTAAGTACCTCCAGGGACTTCGGCGCTACCACTCTCGCAATGTCAGAAGTAGAACCTTTTCAGAAGGAGATCTGGTCCTAAGGAGGAATCAGAAAAGCGAGCACAAGCTTTCTCCAATTTGGGAAGGTCCGTACATTGTGCAGAAGACGGTCCGGCCGGGTGCTTATCGACTTAGGCGTGAAGATGGCGAGATTTTGGCGAATACTTGGAACGCCGAACAGCTCCGTCGCTTCTACACATAAGTTATGTACCCGACTCTCACATACTGAATAAAACGATGATCCATTTCATTTTCTGAAGCCCTACTGTGTAATGCTAGTCCCGAGTGGTTATTACCCGACTGGTGTAGCACCTAATCCTGGACGCGCCGGTACAAAGCGCACGAAAACAAAAATCGCTATGAGCACAAAACTCCGGCGGTTTATACCAGCGCGCATAACGGAAAGGGTAGAGCCTAAAAGCACTAACCACTCGGGGACTACAATTTGCAGTGCCAGAATTTAACCGAGATTCGCCTGATCGTGAGTTTCTAGCCATCAAAAGCTCGAGCCCCAACGCCTCGTTGCTGGCGCTGGAGCAACTGACTAGAACAGTTGATCAGGCGGAACCCTAAAACTCGGAATAAATATGACGACATAGATCGGGCAAGTTTTCACATTTTGTTCCTTAGTATTAGTAATTTACATTACTAACTTTCTTTTTCATTTTCTCGCGCTAAAAAAAGGGGGGGAGGCGGGGCGGCTCCTGCCGCCAATCCTGCTGCTGCTTCTGCCGCTGGGAGGCCCGGGAGAGAGGTCGTCGGGATCAGACGCGACGCGCGCGACGTAGCGCTGCTAGGATCTCGTCGTCAACCACCCAAAGGGGTGGTATGAGGCGGACGAGAGTCCTGATGGCCAGGTCGTCGCGGCTCTCGCGCCCGATCATCTCCATGATGATCTCAGCCACCTCGTGGAGCCCCGGAGCCACCTCCAGCAAGGCGGCCACTGCGGCGGCGTCGCTGGCGGCTCCTTCCTCCTCCTCCGCCTCTAGAGTGGCGAAGTCGAGCTCCTCCCAAAACTCTGCCTCCTCCCAGTTATGGAGTAGCCCGAAGAATCGCTGGCGGAAGAATGCCGCGTAGGGGCCAACGAATCTCCTCATGCTAGCCATGGAGGAAGGCTGGGAGGGAAGAAAGAGGAAGAAGAGGAAGAAGAAGGGGACGATCGCTCGAGGGCGGTGACGTCCCATTTATAACCTGTACCTGGCTCCGGAATCGAGGCGACGCCATTCAAAAACGCAAAAGACGAAGCGACGCCGCAAGACTGACAATTCGTTTGGAGTACCAAAGAAGATCAGCACGTTGAACAAAATTAAGGGACATTTCGCCAGACACGTGTCACGAGCAGCTCAAGTTAATTCGGCCTTCCCGCTCACTTCGCCCAGTTAAGCGACAAGTCCGGGGGCTGCGAGCTAGGAAACGACGCAAGCCTGGGGGGCTAAACCACTCAGCCAGGTGGCCACAACGTAAGTCCCGACGCTCGAGAGCTGCACGCCAGCCTCTCGGAAAAGCGTGTCTGGGGCAAGAAAGCCACGGGCCAAGACCCTGGTGCCTGGGAGCCAAACCAGTCGGCTGAAACCCACCCAGAAAGGCGCAACGGGATCCAAAAGGCTGTAGGCCTATATTCTAGCAACTCAGACAAAGGAGAAGGAGTGAAAGAGGTCTGGAGCCCACTTAGCAGAGGACAATACAGACAAATTATATTCAAGTGAGAAAACACAACATTTCAAACAAGGAGGGGAGGGCCAGCACTCGGCATCGAGGTTCACATCGAAGTCAGAATTCAAGATTCTCTAACAAGGCTTGCGATGTACCGGAGACCTCTTCGAGGAGCGCGTTGGCTTTGTCTTCATCACAGGCAAAACCTTCTTTCACAGCTTCGAGGTCAACTCTCGGATAATGAGACTTGACCACTGCCAATGCCTGGTTCGCACTCATGGTCGCGGACTCCTTGGCGTAAGCTCTGATCCTGTCGGCTCCTCCGGAGAGAAGCGGAACAGCGTCGTCCCCCTGGCCCGGCTCAACTCCTTCAATACGAAGAAGGTGCAGAACTGGCTCGCAGGCGACGCGCAGCTCAGTCTGGCCCCGTTCGGCAGCGGCCATCTTCTCCTTGCATTCTGCAACAAAGCCGAACTGCCATCAAAAACACACCCGACGCCAAGTACATTCAATCCAAGTCAAAGAGATTTACCCTTCAGCTCCCGCTGCATCCTCTCCAAACCGACTCGAGCTTCGAGGCCAGAACTCTCTGAAGCCTCCAGTCGGGCTCTCAGCTCAGCAATGGTCGAATCGCGCTCTGAAACACAAGAGCGTCATCATCCTTTCCAACTGTCCAAAAAGATGTCCAAACCGAGTCCAGGGGAGGATCTCACCTTCAAGCGCATACTCAAGCTTCGCTTTCTCCTCCCGAATCGCCATACATTGGTCCTCAAGCCCGTGGACCTCCTTCCATCTGTCGCTGCTGATCTCGCTGAGCTTGTCCTGATACTGCTGGTGATCCTTGAGCTTCGGGAGCACCTTCCGAAAAAATTGCGACCGCTGCTCCGAGCGCTCCCCCATGTCCTAGGTAACAGGGCAGAATCTCAGGGAGAAGCCAGCAGCCAACAGTTTGAAGACAAGAAACTCACCCTCACGAGCGTGCTACACCTGACGGTGAGCTCATAAAGCTCCGTCCGAGCCGCCCTCTCCATCTCATCGTCCTCTTCCATCCCGGCCCAGTCGGAACCCCCCTCCCACCATACGGTCCGATTCGGGGGCTTCGGCAGAGGACCGAGCGGCGGTGGCTCTCGAGGCACCTCCTCCACTACGGGAGACGGTGCCGGGTCAAGCTCGTCGACGGCCGGACCACCCGATGGCTCAACGGTCGGGCCGCCGGCACCAGGTGGCGACGCCCCAGCAGCCGACAGGGAGGGTGACCTGGCTGACGCGGGGGGGTCCCCCTTGGAGAAGCCGGTGCTTGGGGCTCCTTTTCAGGAGACCCATCCACTGGGACGTCCATAGTAGGAGTCCTGAATCGGCAAAAAGGGAAGACACCTTAGCACAGGCAATAGCAAAAAGACAAGGATCGCCCAAAAGAATACCTCCTAGATTTCTTGAATTTCATCCTAGGTCTCATCCGAGTCCCAGCACCACTCGGAGGGGAGCCAGACCTAGCACCAGCAGCCGGGGTTGCCCCTGAGACAGAAGGCTGTGGCTCTGTGCTTTGTGATCCGGGAACGCCGGAGGTCGAAGGCCCGGCTGATGAAAGGCTAGCAGCTTCCTCCGCTGATTCCCGGCGCAGCTCATCGGCCGAGGTGTCAGCCGCTCGCTTGGCCTGAGCATTCCTCAGCCGAGAGAGGCCGACGACCGGAGCGTCAGAGAAGAAGGACGCGCGTTCCTGAAAAAGGAACAATCGCACCCTGTCAGAATCACACATCAGGCAAAAAATCAGGGGACAGTCTTTCGAGAGAGTGGTGCACTCACAGGAGGGGGAGGCCTCTCCGCCGAAAATTTGCGAGGGCAGCCCCTGTTGGTGATCATAGTGCCAGGCACGAAGAAGTCAACTACACGCGCCGCCAATGCCTCCTTCGACAAAGACGTGTCCGCCTCCCGGGTAGGATCCTGAGGCCCGTTGTACTGGAACCCCAAATGGATTCTCTCCTTTAGGGGCTGGACCCGGCGCTTCACAAAGCTGATCGCGATCCCGGGGCCCGTCAGCCCTCGGTTCTTCAGATCGTTAATCCACGCCAGAAGCTCAGAGACTTGATCCAAACCGCCGCCATCCGGCATCGCTCCAAAGATTGGGAAGCTTTAGGGTGCGGCCAAATGAAAGGGGCAAGAAAAGGATCAACATTGGCACAATAGAACCACTCCCGCCTCCAACCTTTGAGGGAGGTCTTGAGGGGATCACGAAATCTTGTTTCTTCAAGCCCTCTCGCGGTGGGCAGGTGCCTCCAATGACGCTGTGGGAGCAGCTCGGTTCGGGTGAGGTTTGAGCAAGAAGAGGGAGCGGAACAAGTCAAAATGAGGACGTATCCCAAGATACGCCGCAAAGTCGAACGAAGATTGCAATGTGAAGGATGGAATTGGGATTCAAATTGACCACTCGATTTCGTAAAAATGAAGGAGCCCTCGAAGAAGGCGCTCCCAGAACGCTAAATCCTCGCCCGGAAGAAGGACTCGAACACTACAATCTCATTCTCCAGAGGTGTGGGGTAAGGGTCACTGCGCGGGGCGGCGGAGATCAACTCCGGCGGAGGAAGGGCGCCGGCGGCGACCAGCTCCTCAAGCGGGACGTCGTGGTGATGGAGGTCTCCCACCTCGCTGTCGCAGGGTCGGCGTCACCCCCCGACGCTGATAAGGATTCCAAAGAAGAAGACATCTTGGTGAAGGAGACCTGGTGGGAGGAACCGCCGAGGATCTTGGGCGCGAAACTTGGAACCCTAGGTCACCCAAATCGCCGAAGGAGACTTAAAGATTTCTCAACCGTGGTGGGCGAAAGGCAAGGATATCTTCGCCAAAGAAGTTTCCCCTCATTTATAAGGAATAAGCCTTAATTTTCGCCTCACGGCGGGAAAAACAAGGACCTTCGCGCTCGATTCTGGGCCAGATCTAGGGCACGCCCCATGACGGGCCGAAAGCTGAGTTGCGCAAAACGCGACCAGGTGTCAAGTCTGGTTCGAGGTTTGGGATAAAGTGCGCCCCATGATGGGCCTGAACGCCGGCCGCCACGGAAGCTTGGGGCCGGGCACTTTCCGAACATCCTCAAGCGGTATGCCCCATAATTTGGGGTCAATTGCTGGTCACTGCTTCTTAGCGTGATTGGGTACCGTGGGAGGATTTTTTTCATTAAACCGGTCTTGAGAATGCGCTCCATGAGAGCCTGAAGCAGTGCGCCGTAAGCGGGCACAGGCATTACTCTAAATGACCAAGGTATGCCCCATGAGGGTCGATTGGGCCTCACAATCCAATCGCCGCACGCCGCAAATGGGTGCGGGTACCGCTCGGCCACGAGCCAAAAAGACCATGGTATGCCCCATGAGGGTCAGCTGAGCGACAAGCCGGTTGCCGCGCACCGTGAACGGGCGCGGGTACCACTCGGCCACGAGCCAAAAGACTATGGTATGCCCCATGAGGGCCAGCTGAGCGACAAGCCGGTTGCCGCGCACCGTGAACGGGCGCGGGTACCACTCGGCCACGAGCCAAAAGACTACGGTATGCCCCACGATGGCCAGCCGAGCGACAAGCCGGTTGCCGCGCACCGTCAACGGGCGCGGGTACCACTCGGCCACGAGCCAAAAAGACCATGGTATGCCCCATGAGGGTCAGCTGAGCAACAAGCCGGTTGCCACGCACCGCACATGGGCACGGATACCACTCGGCCATGATCCCACGGTGGCTTCACACAACAAGTTCTTTACGATCTTTTTTCCCGTATAATCTTTATGACAGGATAAGAGACGGAAATCCGATCCTAAAGCACTTGGGGGCTGCTGTGGGATGTCTGAGATAGGGGCCCCGCAAGTGGGGCCTATACCCGACTAGGCTAGACGGGCGGAGTAGTAGGTCCAAAGCCCAGAAGCGCCACGACGGGCCCGGAGGGGGTTTACGACTTGTTCCCCAAGACAACTCCCGATCCTTCGGGGAAGCTTCGCGCCACGCCCAACGACCCGCCAAAGGCAAAGCACGCAGCCTGACATTCGCAGAGCCTGTAGACGCCGAAACCTGACGGAGTGGCAGGCGTGGGTTGGGGAAAGCATAACCACCTCTCCAAGACGTAGTGCGCCAGAGCCAATAAGGACAAAGTACATGTCGGCCAGGCCACCATGTTCAGGGCCCGGTGGCGCCCATCTATGATGTATCCTTCCCCCAGTATATAAGGGGAGAAGGGAGAAACAAGAAAGAGAGGCTCATATATCCAAGAACACAGGACTAGGGTATTATCTCCTCCGAGAGAGCCCGAACCTGTCTAAAACACAGATCTCCCTCGCATCCTGTGTTACCATCAAGCTCAGATCCCGCACAAATCCCCTAGAATCACAAATCTCATTGCCGGCGAAACCGACTGGCCGACAAGAGAGCTAACAGATTTAGCAAAGACTGACCCATTGGTTAACACCAAATGCTTGACAAATGGGTCAGAGAGATCCCTACCCCAAAAAACATTTCGTCGATCTACTGTCTAGTTAGACAAACAACAGCTAGCAACTTTTTCACTCTTGTTCACACCTATATATACATGACACATTCCATATTAGCCACCCATATGTAACGGGGACCCGCGGGTAGCAACATGATGAGTACGGACTGCATTCGTTCTACCACTGGGTAATAGTTTTTGCCCGTTAATATACCCACGGGTATGAAAAACGATTCATACCTGGCCCCTAATAGAATAAATACCCGTCGGGTTTCGGGTTTCGGGTCCCCATTGCCATCTCTACTCCTGCGTGTCGGAGAACTGCAGTGAAATGAGTCCATCAACTGCTTGCCAACACCACCTAACAAACGGAACAGAAGAATGGTACGGGAGCATGCATGAAATTACCTGTATATTGCTGAGAGGAAGGGAAAGCTGCCTCAGAGTGTCATGGACATGGTAAGCGCACACAAGAACCGGCCAAGCAGCATGGAGATTAGTTTAGATGGTTGTTTGTTTGGTTAGAGATAAGATTAGCTTTGTTAAGATAAGGTTAATTAGTTTGGTTTGTTGGATGGATTTGTTAGGGGCCAGCCGAACTTTATTTAAAGGTACGAAGGCTTAAATAATGGAGAAGTATTCCGAGTTAGAAGCAATGAATAATGGAGAAGTATTCCGAGTTCCAAATTCCTGGCTAGCTCTGGTCTCTCTTAGGGCGCTTACTCTAGATCCGTTTCTCTCCCCCAATCGGTGCTCTCATTCGGCGCTACCCTCCCCCAATCTATGCCCTCTTTCTCCTTCGTCTAGCACCGTTCTACCTCAAGTCATCACCGTCCGACCTCCCTCCAACAGATGTTTATCCCGTTATTAACTAAGGTTCATGACACAGAGGTCCTACCATGACTCGGCAGAGGGGAATGACTCCAAAGAATGGATATATTGCACAATGATTACCAGACCTAGATTATGTACTACTACATGTCAGCCTTCAGGGTTCATCAGTTGCATTATTAAATAAGCTTCAGGTTAACCTATGCACACATGGTATGGTATTTTAGTATACATTTATCAATCTCTCCACCTTCACACTACTACAGAAAATGCAATCACAGATGGTTCAAAAACATCATTATAGTAGACGGATTTCTGAGAGTTGGTTTTCCTGAAATTTTGAAGCATCTCTTCCGGAAAGTATATCTTGATTAACAAACTATATGGCACAATCAGTGTTCTAAATAGCCAGCTATAGCTATGTTATAGCTACGCTATAGTTTTTTTGGACCTCAAACACGAAGCTAGGGGTTAATGTTCAGCTATATTAGCTACAAGCGTTATAGTTAGCAATAGCTCTGTTATCCTACATAGGTATCCATGGGATAAAACATTGGATCCATTTTGAAATCCAACTAAAAGGCCCAAATTTATCTCTTATAAGACTAAACATAAAACCTAGTAAAAGACCTCGTCTCGCCTCTTTTCAACAATCCAACATTCATATTTCTCAGTGATTAAGTACTTGTTGTTAAGGACATTATGTTATAGTTATCATTTATGGTATTTTGGACATGCATTAGTATGCTTATTGATTCCAAACTTGACTCATATTCTTATTATAAAATATTATTACTTTTTAAAGTACCATATTTTTATGATTTATTTGGATGTAACTTATGATATATATCCATTTTTTAAAAAAAAAATCCTGAAAATGAGATAAATGATAGCTTCTGATAGCTAGCGATAGCTACTGTGTTGCTTTTTTGGGACCTTGTCACGAAGTAGCGAACATCTCGATTTAAAACATTGGTACAATGCAATGTACAATATAGCATTACATATTGTGGTTTATTTGAGGCAGCATATGAATCTACTAGAAACCAGCAAACAATTCGAAATATAAGACATCTTTCAGAAATCGATAAACTCGAATATCAAACGTCCACAAACAATTGTCACGCATGTTCAGACAAGTGACATTTGCTGACTTCAACTCTGCAATTTACTCTATGCACTCAATTCAATAACTCCAGTGCCTGATCTTTCGGGCGAATACACTTAATTAGATTAGCTTTGCATCATCTCAACACATATAAGTGGTAAGGGTGATAGAACATTAGTTATTTGTTCAAGTGCCGGATTAGTCAGTCCTATGAAAGATCGTATATCCTGAATTAGAGCACGCTATCAACCTTTAGATTCCTCAATGCTGGTGATGGTCAAATCCTTCAGGATCCACATTTAATTAAGTGAGTACCTTTGTATACAAGTATGATTTGTAGCACCATCCTTGCTGACAGCATCCAGTAATCATCTGGCGCAGAAAAACCAACGGATCACACCCAATGTTCAAAAGATCCCATCAGTGCACCATGCTCTCAATCAGATATCATCTGGCGCAGAAAAACTAATGGAGTGGGAGTATTTCCAAACACCTCCGTCCGAAGAGGAATCCGTCTCCAAACTAAAAAATGCCCATGTTGCAGTATTTCCAAACGCCTCCCCTTCTTACACTTGCAATGTTCACTGAGCCACTACTACTGTATAACGGTCACAAGGTTTTGGCTGCATTGCCAAAGAATCTACTGAATAGTGAATACAGAATAGGAGACAACCATGCCCCCCGTGGTAGAGCGCAAGATTGTGATGGCTGTAAGGCATGGGTTCAAGTTCTCGTCTTCTTAAAATCACCTATTGAATTGTTGGAACAGCACACACAAAAAAAAACTTTTAAAGGTGTTGTTCCAGCAATTGGTATCAAAGCCTAGGATTCAAGATCAAGTTCTCGTCTTCTTAAAATCAGCTACTGAATTGTTGGAACAGCACACACAAAAAAAACTTTTAAGGGTGTTGTTCCAACAATTAGTATCAGAGCTTAGGATTCAAGATCAAACCGCTGCCCCGGGAGGATGAAACTTTTGGGGTGGCACCACAAGAGGGCTGGCGGCATAAAAGAAAAAGGCATTTTCCAGGAGGCAGTAGGCGTGAACTGCCTGTAGCATGCAGATGCAGAAGTCCCTATCATGCTGTGCTCAAGATCACAGAGAAGCGATCAGATTGAGTGCGTTAAGCAGTGGAGAACGTCCAGACTTCATGGCGTCCAGCAAGGTGCAGCGGAAGCAGCAACAGCAACGAAGACTCCCTCCTCGAGGCAGTGCGGCGGTAGTTGGGGGCTGTGCTACTGCAGTACAATGAGTTGTTACCTAGTCTGATACTTGATGTTCTGCTATATAAGTAGGGGATTGTAATATTTTAGAAGGAAAGCAAAGCAAGAAAGAGCAAGAATATAAGAGAAAATTATCTCAAAATTTCTTTTGTGTTCTGTTCCAACGATACATGAATTACTTGCCCTGATGCTATGACATTACTAATATCTCCTCATCTCCTTCCTACTGTTGAGTTTATTTCTTTGAGATCTCGAATCTCGCTTTTCTCCTCCCACATTTAGGGAGGTAATGTTATTGATTTGATCCGGTTCCGCGACCTTACAAAGTCTGAAATGATGTGGTTGGCAATTTACTTGCTAGTGAGCCAAAGTACTCCTGCCAAATTGCTAAGCATCCTGAAAGTGCATCCAGGCCCCTCATTTTATTTTGGTGATTAATGATGACACAATTAATGTGATCTAATGCTTCAACTAAGAATAATGCAGTTATCGAGATCACATCAAGCTCGGAATAAGATTGGACGGTCCTAAGCGCGTCAAATTTCGAGAAAACGGCATCAAGACGAAGACTTGTAATTTTTATATTGCTTTGAGTCTTAAGGATAGCCGTACTATTAAGAGGATGCGACGGAAAATCGATTTTAGGATGTGCATGTGCTCAACATCAAAACTTGCACTCAAACACTTGCATTTTCCAAAATCTGGAATTCAAACCGAACCCCTAAACTCGGAGAGTCCGGACATTCTGTCCGGAGTGTCCGGATTCAATCCGGAGTATCCGGACAATATGTCCGGAGTCTCCGGGTTGGACCCCTCGGCCACTTTTATTCCAGATTGTCCGGAGTATCCGGACATTGTGTCCGGAGTCTCCGGATAACCCGGAGTCTCCGGGTTATTTGTCCGGACACTCCGGCCTGTACAAAAACGAGAGTAACGGCTAGTTTTTGAACTGACTATTTAAAGCCCCCACTCTCTCCCAACGGCTAGGAACTGGATTGAGCTCATTCATTGCAGCATTCAAGCCACTCCTAACCTCTTCCAAGCATTCAATAGAGCTCATACTTCCTCCCACCATTAGATTTGGTTGTTGATCCATTTTGGTGAGGAGAGGAAGAAGCAAAGTGCTAGGTGCATTCATTTCTAGTTGTTGAGCACTAGTTCATCCTCCAAGCGATTCTTCGTGGTGTTATTACTCTTGGAGGTTGAAGGTCTCCTAGACGGCTAGGAGTCACCGGGAGCTACCAACGCGTGTGGTGAGCCCCTGGCTGCTTAGAAGGCGAGTCTCGCCTCCGAAAGGGAAGAGACAAGAAGTGAAGCCGGCGAGTGCATTTGTGCAACACCGGGAGGAAAGCGGGTTGAAAGAGACCCCGGCTCAAGTGTGACCGAGCCACCTCAACGGAGACGTAGGATTCCCTTCAAGAATCCGAACTTCGGTGAAAAATCGCCTCTCTCGCTCTCTCTTTACTTGCTTGAAGTGCTTGTGTGGATTTGTCTCCGTAAAGCCTAGATCTAGCTCTTTGTCTAGCTTTAATTCAAATCCATACTAGCACTTATTCTAGGTTGCTATTGTTATTTTCTTTTAGTAGTAATTTGTGCAAGTTTGAGCAACTTGTGTTGCGCTCCCGAGCCACCCAACTCGGAGACTCCGGTATCCAATACCGGACACTCCGGACAAGCCGGAGTATCCGGACCAAAACCCGGAGACTCCGGGTTGACCAGCTCGGGTAGTTTTAATTCCGCTGCAAAGTTTTAATTCGCCTATTCACCCCCCTCTAGGCGACATCTTCGGTCCTTTCACATCCTAAAGGGCAAATCTAAGTTCAATGGCTGCGCGCCTTAATCTGAGCCATTCCTTCTCAGATCCAATGTCTCTTTGCGTGTGCAATCATCAAGCTGTAGTCGCTATTTAATTACTTGGGTATACGCATGTTTGTTGAACATATTGGGTGAATTGGTAAAGCAACTCTTGTCTAGCAGAGCAAGCACACATCTTGTGATGTTAGTTCAAGCAACCAATTTATGACAAGTTTTACAAAGTTGTGAGCAAAATACACTGTCTTGATCATCGTTCACTTTGACGTTTCATGAAAACAACTGATTGTATTGTTCTTGTGGACTTCACGCCTGTTTACCAGCAACTTAATTGGCTCTTTACTATATCATACATGTTGAAAGGATGACAGTACTACCAGTGTTTGCTCATTTTGTTAGGTGAATGCATTAACAGAATAAGGCAGGGGGTGCCAGAGCCAAAATGTGCAAGCAAATTGTGGATGTCTTACCATCCTGTATGACTAAATGGAATTTTTCTACGCACTCATGCATATTTTAAATTTTGATGCTGAAGTCAGAAGGTCTTAAGTAATTCCTAAGCACCATTGAGGAGCAATTTATTCAACTGACAGAGTATTTCGTCGCAGTAAACCAATTTGAAACTATGATACAAGAAATGAATATATGAAATGTGATCCCAATAATTTGCCAAATGGAACCAAAAGTTTTCCCTTTACACACACATCTAAATAAAGATATGCCTACCTATGATGATACAGACCACGATAGTATCCCAGTACATCATATTGATCATGATCTGCTACCGAAAACACGACACAAGCACATGAGTGAATCAACTACTTGCCAACAAGGTACGACATACGTAAAAAAAGTATGTCATAAAAGCATGAAATTACCATTCAATTGGTTTGAGGAATCTGAACGCCATGGCGTCCCGGGGAGTATATTCAATCCTTGAATTTCACCATTTCCTGACACCTCCCAATCCTAGTCTTGCAATTTGCATAGCCATGTAGTGGCCAACAGGTTTCACTTGCAATACCAAAGAAACTTCAAGTTAACTACTGCACTAATAATCTACTATATGTTGATATATGTGTTTGTGCTATAACTTCTCCTCCTTCTGCGCCCCTGAAGCGAGTTGGTTCCTTCGATATCTTGAAGTACCTCTCTTCTCCCACTTATAAAGAAGAGTGTGTAGCATGTTTAGTTCCATCTGCATCTGGTGCTGCAGCAGTGCAAAGGCAGCAGCCACATGGTTGGCATTTAGTGTATTGATTAAGCCAATAATTGCATTAAACTTTAGACCAACTTCTTTCCTGAAGCCGTCCTAACAGTGCAAAACTGGAAGGCGTCAACTCCATTATCATTCTCACAGCAAGAATGCTTTGGCTGGAACACAATGCAAGAACCTTCAACCACACATTCAGAGCCTACTCAAGAGTAGCTAAAGAAATAAAAGCCGAATGCCACTTGTGGCAAGTAGCCGGAGCTAAGTGTATTGCCAGAGGGTTCTCTTAGGTCATGCAGCTTTGGTAGTGCGTTTGGCAGAACTAGAAATTTTTTGATGAGGGTACACACTCCATATGTACAACTCTATAATATTGTACAATGATTTCATACCGTAATAAATCCAACACATATATTTGAAATTTGCTAAAAGTATAATACAAATAGTTCTAAGATTTAAAAATCTCAAACCACCAAAATCGAAACTAATTCAATAAAAAAAATAGCCTATTGAAAAAATAAAATTTTGTATTTTTCAAAAATTTAGGAGGTGCCAGGTATACCCAACACCCCACCTAGTTTCGCCTATGGTTGCTATTCTAGTCTGTAATAGAGTCTTTTGAGTATTCATCAGGTTGGTAGTGACCGCCTGAATGTATGCTGAAAGTTTATTCCTACTTAATGAAAAGACGTGCAAGGGACTTTTTGCGTTCTCGAAAAAAGAAGGCCAGATACACACAGGCTCCAAGTTCATGAGTGCAATCTCCTTCAACAGGGGTGATCATTTAGGGTGCGTTTGGTTGATGGGATGAGATTAAATAAAATGGGATGGTTCTGTACCATTTGATTCCAATAATTTAGGTGAATGGAATGATTCAGCATCCAGAGAAAATATTCTTTAAATTTGTATCACTTGATCCAGAATGAGGTGGTTCTATTCAAGCAACCAAACATATAGATAGTTTTTTTCTTAAACCATCTCATACATGTACTACATGGTACAGGCAACCAAACGCACCCTTAGTGTTACAGACCGAGGCAACAAAATCATTGCATCGAAAATACCTGAAAGATAAACACCAAACCGGCATGTATTTGAGGCAACATATGCAGCTAGTAGCTAGGAACCAGCAAGCACTGCCCAAAATCTCGCAGAAGCCAGAAGTGCTGAGACATCAAGCACACATCTAGATGATTAGCATGAATGAGAAATGTAAACGGCCAAACTAAGGGCGAAAAACTATATCGTAGCAAACATTTCTTGCATTGCCATTGCTTGATTACTTGGCTGCAATATCGCCATAGACTGCCAACGAAACGGTTCCCTGCTGAAAACTTAGCAATGAAGTTAATTTTCCATTAGGAGGCGATCAGATAACTTTTATCTTGCTGCTGCTTGTTAGCGAATGTCCTGAAATCGCGGACTGTAGATTGTAAAATAAAACATCAAACGCTATTTAAGGGCAAATTTTAATTCTTAATTTGGCACAAATAACAAAATATGAACCCAAAATTTTGGCTTGTCTCAAACTTGTCTACTTCCGACCTACAACGTGCACTACTAGATTGTGGCCTTCAACAAGTTTCACTTGCATTATCTAATAAGCTTCAGGCTAACAAATGCACTGATGATCATATGGTATCTTGGTATGCATCTGTCAATCTATGTATCATTAATTCCCCTCCAGTGAGTTGGTCTTCCTGGAATTTTGAAGCATCTCTGTTCTATCCTTGGACGTTTAAAGAAGAATGAGGAGTTGTGCGCCCTTAATTCGGTCTTGTCGTGGGGGAGGAGTTGGTTGGCGGCTTGCTGCGGTGGGGGTTGAGGTTGGAGCCGAGTGAGATAGCGAGGTCAAGTGAAATTGGTGGGTGTGGAATGGTGGAACGGCAACCGAATGCGAGGCAGCGTATGGAGGCTTCGGCTACTTAAGTAGATGGAAGAGGCGGCGACGACATCGTTTAAACGCTGCAATCAGGTGACGGCCAGTTAAGACGGCGTTGCTGTGACAGTGGAATGTCGGTGTGACATGGAGGTGGCCTCGAGTGACGCCAGAAGGTGGCGTCTTTTACCAAGAAGATGACAACGTAAAGAGGCAGTGGTGCGGCTCACTGTCGAGAGAGAAGGAGAAGGTTAGAGGAGAAGCAGAGAGAAAGGGAGAGCTGACACAGCAGTGGACATGAGAGTGTAGGGAGGGGGTCTCCAGAACGAAATCGGTTCCTCTCACGTCGACGTCACTGACGTTGGGTCACTGCATGTGGGCACCCCCAGCGTGTAGGTCCCACGTGTCAGTGACCCAACGTTAGAGGATCTCAATTCCTCCAGAACATACACCGGTGTGTGGGGCTTCATTAATGCCTAGGCCCACTTGTAAGATAGAGAGAGAACCTCAAATTCCCCTTCTCAGACAGTTGTCAAAGAGCATTTAATTGGAGGGTCAAATCACATTGAAAAAATTTTAAACTTTTTTCTGGGTGTCCTAGGAAAGTTTTCTACTCCCAGTAAATTTTTTGGATAAAAATACTTTGTAGATAAATTCAAATAAATCTGATAAGCCTAAATGTACAAAAAAAACTCTTTTCAGTTTTTATTTTAATTGAGGATTTAAATGAGCTCAAGAATTTCTGAAAATTTTGGAAAAGATTTTTTATGACCTTAGTGATCTTTTTTGAAAATTTTAGATTTAAATATTGAGTATTTATTTTCTAATAAATCTGACATTGCAAATTCCATATTTTCTATTTTTTAGTTTTTGACTTTTAAAAGGAATTAGATGTGTATATTAATTTATTATATTTTTAATAAATGTAAAATTGATCTGAGGAATGTTTGGTAAAATTTTAGCTTTAGATAAATATTATGGATTTTTAGAAAAATCTGACAGTGCGTTGTTTGTAGTCTAAGTTAATTAATTTGCATCTCTTATCACTAATTAATATGTTCACACTAAATTTTTACTGCATTTAATAATCTCTAGAAACTTATAATATTTTAATATAATTTTTGTGGATTTTTACTGATTTTTATTTTTACCTTTTTACTAATTCAACATAAATGATTTTCTTTTAAGGAAAATCTCCAAAAAGGTTAAGAAAACTAGAAAATTCAAGATTAAAGCGAATTCACACTCTAAAATTTCATTCTCATATTTTTCTAAATTTTGGGATTTACAGAGCCAAAGTAGGCCTTGCCAAATTGCTAAAAGCCTAAATTGTTGAAGTTAATGGCTAATTGGGACCCAATCAACTAACATCATTCAACAAGTGCACACCTTGATCTGAGCGGTTGTTTCGCCAATCCGACAGTTCCTCGCATACGCAATCCTTAGCTTCAATTTCTATTTACTTGGGTCACGCAACCTTTCTTGAACTTTTTGGGGGCGAATTGGTAGGATTTTCACTTTTCCAAAAGATTATTCAGTTTTAAATGCATCTCACTGCATCAGCTCCAGTCGATGGTTTTAGTTTTTTTTCTCTCTTCATTATGAGCAGAGGTAGTTAGTGTAACATAAAATGTTGTTTCTTTTTTAGATAAACTACGATGTTGTACCAAATTAATCCATACAGAGTGTTTCGACCAACATTACATCAACCAGCAGTCCGACATGAGCATAACGAGGCATGGGATGTAAAAGAGGCTTGAATGTGGAATCCAAAGGTGCAATCAGATGTTGGATCACTTACTATACTACATGGCCACACTGAATCAGATGTTGATATTTATCTCTCTATCCTGTCTTCACCTCCTTCGTCCCTTCAACCTAATTCTTTGATATCCTGAAGCATCTCCTCTCCCCTCCCTGTTATAAAAGAAGAGTAGTGTCTTTAATTCCATTTACTACAACAATGCAAAGGCTACGGTCACATAGTTGGCACTTGGTTGTGTATTGAGCCAAGAGCTGCACTAAACTTCAGACCAACTCCATACTACTTTGTACTGTCTGTAGTAATCGGCAGATTGGTTAAAGCATCAGTGTATCAGACAAGTTTGCTGCAACATAAAGCTCAATTGAAGAAATCTATGGAGGAATACGATTTTGCATCTAACAACCGGAAGGCTACCTCATGTCCATAGCTGAATTAAAAACATGCTATCAACACTTTCACCGAAAATTTCACTTCTCCGTCTGCCAAATTTATTTGAATTGGGAATCTGTAGGATGATGCGCCCCCTGTACCCAATTCCTTGCCTTTGTGAATTTTTCGGGATTTTCCAGTGGCAATTTGATTCGTACAGAAGTGATGTAGCAGCACGTGGCAAGGAGACTACCCTTCGTCCCCGATACAAAACCTTTGACATGGTCGCTCGGCTGCAACATTCACTAGGCTAGTTATCAACACGCAACACTTAAATGAACCATCGGCTAGTTACCGACCTCTTGTGACAAAGAGAAGAAAAAAGAGGAACAAAAGCATGGAAATTACATATTTTACTCGATGGCAGGAAAGAAATTTGCGCTAAGTGACTGGCATGACCAGGTTTGCCACTTTCATGATGAATACCATAGCAAGAATTGATCTTCAGCAGACCATCACCTTGATATTACCCAGCTTTTGTGAAAAGCTTTGCACTACAACAATTCCTGTTGCTTCCTAGTCCTAGTATGTCTATCTAATTTTCAGCGGCATTATGAATAGAGTTCCAACTTAGTGCAAAACTTGTATACGTAGCGTGGGATATGCTGATATGTAACTATGAACCTCTTCTCCTTGCTTCCCTCTGGTAGGCTAGCTTCCATGTGAATTGTGATCCTGCTCCATCTCCCCTCTCACTCTTAAATAGGAAGAGTAATGTTTTTGGTGAGATGTGGTGTAACAACCATGCAGCCATGCAGGGCTGCAATCATGCGATTCAGTACTTTCTTGAGGAGCACATGGGAATTATTGTACTTGAGTGAGCAGTGATAATGAAACTAAAATCAAAAGATTTCCTGCAAATTTTATTTGGTTCTGTACCTCCATCGCATCAAATTTCAAGTTAATGGTTCAAGTTAATGGCTTAGGCCTTTTTTATGTGGCTGCATTTTTAGCAGAGATAAGCTAAAAGGAAATGTCTCATCAAACTAACTAGCATGTTTTTTTAATCTAGCATCAAATTAAGCAGACTATTATACTATGATGGCTCTTCCTATGCGCAACAGCCCCTAGATCAGATCAGAGTTGCGAGACATGACACAAGTGTTCACGGTGCCAAGAACAAAGTAGATGAATCTTATAGAGACAACCGAAATAACAATGACAAAACAATTACGATGATAGAGAAAATATTTAGCCAAGCCAGTCGCAATTCCTTAAGCACAACTTCAAAAGAGTACAAAAGATTGTCGCTCTCTCATGACCCTCTCTAACCTTTTAGAATCATTGGACTCTTGCCCTATACAAGAATCTAGTGCTAAAGAATAATCTAACCTCTATTCCTCTCGTGTACCTCTTACTTTGAATTAGTTGGTTTGTGGCTTAGATTCTCTATGACCACCCTTCATGGCTTTATATAGTGACTCTAGTTCTATTCCAAAGGGAAGTAGAAATCCTAATCCTATTAGGATTCATATAGGAATCCTTGTAGCACACCTCTCCAATCCTAGTATGATAAGATATGAGTCACCATATCTCAACAGTCTCCACTTCAACTCTTATCCGATGAGATCACCATGCTTCTTTAAGTACTCACTCCAAGTCGGTATCATCCATTGTTCCATATACTTTCCTTATGATTACCCATAAATGGGTATTATCCATTGTTCCAAATGCTTTTCATGGCTATCTACCCTTTTCATGTAACTTGCATAACTCCACCTTGAAGTGATACCTCACATCCTTCGAGTTCAAGCGACCTTACAGATATTACATTCTTCTTTAAGACGCGAACATATCAAACTCCTATCAATGTGCGATGTGTTCCTGTCATGAACCTTAATTAGTTCATAATGGGAACACCACCAGGAGGAAAACCAGGCGGCATGAGGGTGAAGAATCTTGGAAGAGAGACTAGATTAATTCATCTTCATTGCTTAAGTACCAAAAGGCTATTGCATGCTCTTATAGGAGTCGGCCCTAATAAATCAGCTAACCAATTAACTAATTGATAATATCCTTTTAAACTAATATTACCTCAATCCTAACTAATCTAATCCTTACACGGTAGCTATAGTACCATAGGTACTGGTCATGCACATGAACGTACGTGTGAACATTAATTCCAACGTATGGCACTATACCCCTCCTGGACATGCAGCTTGTCCTTGAGCTACGGTGGCGGCCATGGTTGCAGCCCTTTGTAGCCTCACTTTGGTGATCAATTTGTGATGCCGTGCAAGGGAATTTGGCATGGTGTTGAGGGCCTTAGCGTTACTTGACATCGAGGAAGTTACCGATGGCGAGAACTATTGGCGTGGGACACCATTAGTGCGCTTCTTGCCATAAGAAGTGACAACGATGGGAGAGATGTGATGATGTCATAATCCCCCACATGGCTCCTGCCGCGCACTGTACCCCCAAAGGCATGGTGCTAGTCAGACACCCCGAGTAGACAGCTTGGCAATCGCCTTCTTCCTCGGCAAGGGCACACTTAGAGCAGCCACAAGCAGCGATGGTAGCACAAAAATCGCAACAACATGCTGCGACTCCTTCTCCTCCTTGACTAGTGTTAGGGGTGACACCAGAGGAGATGTGGCCAGCACTGTGCGATGCTGCCACTCCTTTGACACTAGTTGTGCCTGAATCTTCAACAAGAGGCCCTTATCTCAGTGAAAGCAGCCCTCAACTGATTGAAAAACCTCAGAAATCTATGACAGTTCCATTATACATCTATAGTATAACCGTTTCAATCTTAGTAATTGCATACTGCTTTCAATCCACCAAATGAATGGTTCCATGTGTTGGGTGTATAGATCATTTGTCAAACATCTCCCTCCTTGATATGGAAGCAATGGCCTAAATCTAATATACATCCATGAGAAGTATTTGATTGACTAATGACAAGTACATCCAAATCATCTTTCACTACAGCCACTGAGTGTGCACCCCTCATCTGCTTCAAATTTGGACATTCTTTATCATATGATCTTCTTTCCATGACTTTCGCTTTTGACTGCAATACCTATGGCAATCAATGCTTGATCACTCACGAATGAAAAATCTGATGGCTTCTTGAAAGTCTCCACCTCCAATAGATATGCAACTTCTTCATTGAAGTTGCGAGTGCTTTTTTTTCAATAAGAATATTCATCATCAATTGCCTCTATGATGGCGGTAGAGATGATATCAATATGGCAACCTTGTCATTATCCTTAATTTAGCTGTGTGATAAGCTTGTTGAAAACATTGATATGGTCAATGAACCATGTGCCCTCCTCCATGTGCAACCTGTAAAGTTGCCGTTTTAGCACCCCACCAGTTTGTTAGTGACTATGTCATATACAATTCTTCTAATTCACACCATAATTTCTTCAGCGAATTCTCCTTGATTACCAATTACTTTAACTTATCAGATAAACATAGATGAATTGTACTGACAACTTTCTACTCCATCACCTTCCAATCTTCAACAGACATCTTTTCCGGTTTTGTGCCCTTCAAGAGCGTCGATTAACCATTGCCGGATAATGACATCATTCACCACTTATTGTCACACAATAAAATTTTCTCCATTGTCAAATTTGTCCACTTGATTCCATATCTCGACATCGATCTTGATTTTTTGTCACCTGATGTTTTACCAACCTTCTCACAAATCTGGTTAACCTGGCTTTGATTCTGACACCACTTGTCACTCTATATCCCCTCTTATGCATAGCAGCCCCCGGATCGAGTCATAAGTTTTTGAGATACAGCACGAGCGTGCACAATCTTAAGAACAAAGAAGATGAATCTTGTAGAGAGAACCAAAATAACGATGTTGAAGCAACCACGACACGATAGCAAATTCTTTAAAAACAACCTCAAAATATTACAAAGGATTGTCACTCTCTCACAACCCTCTCAAGCATCCTTGTCCTATACATGAATTTAGTGCTAAAGAATAACCTAGCCTCTAATCTTCTTATGTGTCTCTTGTTTTGGATGAGTTAGTATGTATCTTCTTGGTTCTCCATGACCATCTTATGGGTTTATATAGCATCTTAGTCTTCCTCCAAATAAAATTAGGAATTTTACTATAAAATAAAACAGAAATCTTAATCCTATTAAAATTTATCTATCACATCTATCTCAATCCTAAAAAACTAATAGAGTCACAGTACATTTCTCGATACCTCCCAGTCCTACTAAGATGTGCAGAATAACACACTGGCCGACAGAATTCGCTGGAATTACTAAGGACATTTCAGATAAACTTGCACAATATGGTGTACTCAATCTCCTTCCTACTTTTAAAGAAGAGAAGGTAGTGTCTTAAATTTGGTGTGGTACCGCAGCCATGCAAAGAGTACACATGCCACATGGTTGTCATTTGGTGGTGTCCTGAACCAAGAAAAATTCAGAAAAACTTTAGTCTGAAGTTCGCCTGCCAAATTGTTAACTTGTGTCCAATATTTGCTAGCACTATACAGGAAAATTCAGATAAACCTGCACACCAGCATTAAATCTAATATCCTTCCTCCTCTCCAGTGAGTTAATTTCTTTTAAATCTGTTCCTAGAAGTATATCTTTTCTCCCGTCCAACTTTTAAAGAAGAGAAAGTAACCTCTTTAGTTCAGTGTGGTGCTACAGCCATGTAAAGGCTGCAGCCTAGTACGGAACCAAGAGTTGCACGAGACTTCAGACTAATTAGGCAGAATGTGCGGCGCACGCCGTACCGTGTAAAATTTATTTTGTTTTTTTTTAAAAAAAGATTGCAGGAGGAACTAAATATTTTTTTTTTGGAGCGATCTGAACACTCTATACGTTCACCGGTGAATAATACATTTTTCAAAAAATATTATAGATCGAGTTACAAAAAAAAACTATAGAGATACAGATGTATACATATATTTCTTATTCCAAAAAATATCAGAAATCGAGTTACAAAAAAAAAGAGAGATATAGTTGTGCACATATTTTTTTTTATGAATTTGGTTAACACTTTATTATTGCCCGATCAACTTTCTTTTGTCGTGTTTAACACCCCCATGTGTTAACCGGGTAATAATACATGTTCCAAAAAATATTAGAGATGCCAACCTTCTTTTGTCGAGTTTAACAATCTATGCATTCACCGAGTAATAATACATATTTCGGAAAATATTATTACCCGATCAACCTTCTTTTGTCGAGTTTAACACTCCATGTGTTAAGCGGGTAATAATACATGTTCCGAAAAATATTAGAGATGCTAACCTTCTTTTGTCGACTTTAACAATCTATGCATTCACCGAGTAATAATACATATTTCGAAAAATATTAGAGATCGAGTTGGGGGAAAAAAGTCTAGAGATTAAAGATCGAGCTGGGAAAAAAAAGTCTAGAGATAGAGCTGCACATATATATCTGTTGATGAAAATATTTTTTTCTGGGAAAAACGGAGAAAGGACGTGGACACATATTTCTTTTGACGAATTTGGTTAACACTTTATTATTACCCGGCTAACCTCCTTTTGCCGAGTTTAATACTCTCTGTGTTAACCGGATAATAATACATGTTCCAAAAAATATTAGAGATGTCAACCTTCTTTATCGAGTTTAACACTCTATGTGTTCATCGGGTAATAATACATGTTTCGAAAAATATTAGAGATCGAGTTGAAAAAATATTCTAGAGATAGAGTTGTACACATATTTCTGTTGACGAAAATATTTTTTTTCGGTTAAAACAGAGAAAGGACCTGGATGTATAGGACGGGGACATATTTGTTATATTTTTTGGATCCGATCGCTATCTTGAAAAATTAGAAAAGGGCCCGTTCGAGATTTGTATTTAGCGGAGGGCTTTTTCGTAAAGTAACGAACCAAGGACCTAAATGCAGTTTGGAAACATTTTTCTTACCCTCACAAAAAATCACAAAAGACCTATTTGTAATTTACAGGGACCTATCCGTAATTGAAAGAAAAGAGAGGAATTTTGTTGCAAAACGGCGTGGAGGTGAGGTGGATGGCTGAGCTCTCTCCAATTCCTCCCCCCCACGTAATAGAGTTAATTCTACCTAGAAGCCAACCTGGCAAAATACTAAGTTGGTTGACACTTTCGATTATAGGGGAATACTTTCTTGAAAATGTCTTCTGCTGCTATCCACTTTCCTTAGCTTTATAAGAGAAGATCTAACTAGCCTGGTTTACTTTCTAGTTTCTAGCCTTTCAACCTGCTCTGACATACCCTTCTAGCCCTTAAAGCTCAGCAGAAAAGAAGTCACTGGATCAAATCCCGAGAAATTAATCCTCAAATAAACCCACCAAACCGAGTAGTTTGTAGTAGGTAGTTTATTGAACACTATGAAACAAGCATGACAACACTAGCAAATCCTAATTGTTCGCCACAAGAAATGCCATATCATCCAAAAAAAATTGCCTTGCAGCCAGTAAGCCACTTATCTGGGAATGAATCCAAGAGGAGACATGAATACCTTTACATTTGAGTTCAGTGAGGCCAACCAAACATCTCTCATCGATACCGATATCCAAAGGGTATATCAACACATAGATGATAGACTGCTGGGAGTAAGGAGGAGCAGCCTCGGCAATCAGAGTTGGACGTGGTCTGTGCCACCTTCATTGCATTGTTGCATTTCCCATTGCCCCTCAGTCCTACTCCTACACCTGCAACTTGCACTGCCATACAGAAAACTCCATGTTTGACTTGCATTATCAAAAGAAACTACAGCTAAACTTGTGCATACATGGCACAATATGTTAGTTGGTTTCTTTGAAATCTTGAAGCAGCTCTCTTCTGTAGTACTTTAAAACAAGATGGAGTAGACTCTTTAGAGATCAATTCAGTCCTGTTCTACAACCACACAAACCACGCCTTGTTGGAGCACTCTTATTGCATATGCTAGGGATGGACACTGTGGACAGAATAACATATAAGGTAGGAGTTATGTCGAGTGACAGTTGTGGGCGAAGTACACATGTTATTATTACTTTCCCCACTGATCTTAATTTCCTAATAACACTAATTTTTTTAGAACCAATCCGTAGCATCAGCGTATGTTACTCACATAGCCGTAGTTCACCGCAGCCACTCGAGTATCTCTACGACGTGAGTAGAAGCATATGCACTCTTTGCATTGCTGCACTTCCTGATACCTCCCAATCCTAGTCTTGCAATTTGCACCAGTGACATGCGGCGGCTAACAGGTTTCACTTGTGGTAGCAAAGAAACTTCAAGTTTACTTGTGCACTGTTCTAGAAAAAAAAAACTTCTGCACAACAAATCTACTATATGTTAATATGTATATTTGTGTTCCATCTTCCTCTCCTTCCTCAAATGAGAGGAAGATGTGTTGGTTCCTTTTAAATCTTGTAGTATCTCTCCTCTTGTCCACTTATAAAGAATAATTTGTAGCATCATGCTTAGCGTTGTTAGTTCCATCAGGTGCTGCAGCAATGCAAAGGCAGCAGCCACGTGGTTGGTATTTGGTGTATTGATTGAGCCAAGAATTAGGGCCGGCCCAGTGGCATGGTCAACAAGTGTAATCGCTTAGGGCCCACGAGATCTAGAGGTCCCAACCCATGTATATATAGCTCATATATAGCATATGTAGATTCATAATTAGATATACAAACCGAAGTACATAAGGATATGGGTCTATATCGTCAACTTCCAAACTTTTGTTATTTTTTATTCCAAACTTTTGTTATTTTTTATTGTACTTGATATGGACTCTTTCTTATAATCTAAACTATTACAACTAAGTCAGCTAAATATAAGGTTAGATGTTTTTCTTTAAATAATAATATCCAATGTCTACTATAGTTCAACTTAGTTAGAGTCCACAAGATTAAAGGGTATATGTTTTGCTTTTTTAGTGAGAATTTCTAGCTTATTAATCATTTTTCTTAGTAACTCTAAATGACATACCATGAGCTTTAAACATATAATAGATTGTATCTATGTCAATGGGTTGGAAAGAGACAATAGCCGATTTATTGATTGATTGATGTTAACTTGTTCATAAATTTTCAAAAGTTTGTTAAGCGAATGTTGCACAAGTATTTATAAGAACACAACACAAACTGTCTAATATGCTTTAGCCTAATCCTTTGGGTCCGTCCTCTATTTTTATTCTGGCTTCGCCACTGTTTGGAGGGGTTTACAGAAGGTTAACTGCTGGTTCAAAATGGGAGCTATTCATCAGGTGAGGCATGGTATTCAGCTAATTGCTCGTGTGCAGCACTGCAAACTACTTCTGAAGGAGCGGAGTTGGGTGTAGCCAAGCTTTTTGTGATAGGTTGGGGGTCCTCTTTGGAAAGAAAGAAGTAGTTCCTGTAACAGTGGATGGATGATTTTTTTTGAGAGGTGCTTCTATGCTCTTCTGTAACTGGGTAACCGCCAGATGTGCGGCCCTGTTTGTTGTAAAACTGCTGAACTCCAGCTTCATAGTAAGCTGGGCTTATTTCTAAACAAAATAAGGCTTGAGGGGTGATCATTCGACTTGAGAGACTGAGGCAACAGAACATTGCATTGAATTCTGAAAGACGAACACCACGAACAGGTGTTTATTTGGGGCAACATATGCGGCTAGTAGGAACCAGCAAGCACCGCCCAAGATCCTGCAAAAGTACGAGTGCTGAGACGTCCAGTACACATCCATGACAGACATGACCGACAAAATGCAAACTACGGTAAACAAATCATAACGCAGGCGACGCTTCTCCGGCTGAAGGTGCCACTTTCCCAGCACTAATTGGCGGCGCTGTCGCCGTCGACGGCCAGTGGAACGGAGCTGGCCTGAATCCAAGAAATGTATCAGACCCATAATGCAAATGATCTGTCCAAGTGCACGGTACTGAAATGAACATTGCTAGGCATGTGCTCTCTTAACAGTCAAATAACTTACCAGGCTACGGTATTTCAGAGCGTAGAACATCTCGAGGTAACGGCGAGTCTCACGCCTCTCCAGGTTGCTCACGTATTTCCAGAATCCGTACACACCAGTCAGGGTCATCAGCCTCTCCGAGTACAGCTTCCAAGTGTACCTGGGAAGTTGAAATTTACAGGATCAGGATTTGCTCACAGAGAACCACACTAAATATTGAGTAATTTGCCATAATAGCCGGTTAGCCATCACCACTATTCTAGAGTTATGCTACATGCTTACAGCTCAAATTCCAACAAGAACATATCCTTCTGTTTACTATGTGAATATGGGCGCTAGACACACAGCTAATCCTGTTGAATTATGCGTATGATGCAGTCCAGACAACAATTTCTACAGCATATTTCCATTTTAAGTATAGAGTAGATTGCAGGACATAGATTACGTACTTCTCATAAATTCTCTTCAGGCCTCCCTGTGAAATCCTGTCCCAGTAGGTTAGATCCACCTTGCACTTCTCAAAGAAGTTGACCAAGATATCTGCAGCCTTGTCATTGTGGTAAGGATCAATGTGCAAACCAGACACTCCATCGACAATGATTTCGGCAGGGCCACCATGGCATGTAGCGATTGTTGGCAAACCGCATGTCATGGACTCAATGACAGTCAGCCCAAACGCTTCATAGAATGCAGGCTAAAAAACGATTGAAACAAGTGTTAAGACCTGTACAAGCTCAAGGGTGTTCTTTCCAAAAAGTAGATTGCATTGCTGTTGGAAGTCACGCAGATTAGATGCGTAATTGTAGAGGTATGACATGTATATACCTGCACAAATGCTCCCTTGGTGTCACAAATGTAGCGGTACAACTCCCCATTGCGTACACGGTTCATCTGAGCCGAGATCCACCGGATATGGCCCTTCAACTTGTACTCCTCAATGAGACTGTACATCCTCTTGAACTCAGCCTGCTCCTCCCTGTCCTTGGACTCCTTGCCATGGTCACCAGCAACAATCACAAGGTTTGCCAAATCCCTCAGGTGTGCGTTCTTACCGTACATCTCAACCAAACCGGTCATGTTTTTCACACGGTCAAGACGAGCCATTGAGAAGATGATTGGCTTGTTCTTGTCCTTCAATACAAACCTGAATAGCATTTAACCAAATATTTTATGCTCGAATGGAGATCATGTACTGCATTCTAGATGTTCATAAAAAAGAAAGTAAGCAATTGTTCAGATAAACATTGAAGCCAAAGTAAGCAATTGTTCAGATAAACATTGAAGCCACTATTGTAAACCAGCTGAAACACAATAATTAATGTCGCATTATATTAAGTATTGTAAGTTTAAACCAACAAAATTTAGTTATTGGCACTAAGAAAACACATCTGCATATCATGGTAGTTGGTTTGGTAGATTGAAAGACCTGGACAGCTAGACCAGACACGCAGATTAGTATTGAATTCATTTGGAACTGGTTGGCAAAAAAACAGGGGTGTAATCAGCAGTTCAATACTCACTTGTGTTCAGAATTCTCAACATCACTGTAAATGAGCTCCTCAATTTCAGGGTGGAAGGCAGTGAGCCTCTTGTCAGTCTCGGTGTATGGGAAGTAGACGCTCATGTCTGCTCCAGGAGAGACAATGTTGAACTTAGGATCAAACACATCAATGCCATGGACAACCCGGTAGAGCCCGGGAAGGGTGAAGGCGATGTGGGACTCGTATTGCCCCACTGTATCCTTGCTGCAGAAACAAGGAAGCAAGCATAAGATACCCCTTTAGTTACTGCCACAACAGAGTGATTCTACTGGTCATATAATTTTTTTTTACCTTCCAGCGATTTCTTGGAATGTACTGGTGATGATGAAATCAGTGTGATTCATAGCAATCAGGTCCGCTGTGAACTGGCAAGAGAAGTGGTACTGGCTGTCGAATTTGTCCAAGTATATGTCTGAGTTGGGATATTTGGTTTTCTCCAAGGCGTGGGCAATGGTACACTGCATTCATGCAGAAAAGAAACCATAAGCAAATTGGCTACTTGGAAGAAACTTATGAGACCAATGTACAATCAAACAGACCTGAGTAACTCCCAATTTGTGCGCAAGCAGAGTGGCAACAAGGTTGCCGTCACTGTAATTGCCAATGATGAGATCTGGCTTGGCCTGCATTTCTCTCATGATTTCGTTTGCAACATCCTGCAGTAAAAGCATGCATGATCTCAGTATTCATGGACTATATTCACTGTTCAGCTCTGCAGGATGTTCAGCCAGATAATCCATTTACCTCAGTGTATGTCTCCAGGAATGGCCAGACATCAAAACGAGAGATCCACTTGCGGAGGATCCCATTCTCAGTTCTGAATGGCACACGTAGAATGTCCGTGTGCTCGGTTCCAATAACCTTCTCCAGCCGCTGGCCACATGTAGTCCCAACAGCATCAGGCAGCAGCCTGGTTACCTGCATCAAATATAATCGTGTGAGCACATTTGCTCGGTCATTCACAACGCACTGACAAGGGCTTGGAAGTTGGAACATCCAAAACTGCCATCTCAAACATACAATGAGGATCTTAGGGGTGATGTCAAGGCCTTGCTGCTTGATCCTAAGAAGCATCTCGTTCTCCAAAGCGCGGACTTGATCCAAAATGTACACAACCTACAAAACAATAGTATGGCAGATCAAAACTAGAAATCCTGAACGTACTAGCTAAAACAAAAAAAGAAATTTTAAGCACCCTACCTGACCACCGGTATCAGGGTATCCCAACACATTGGATTGGGCAAAGTAGCCATGTGGAGACAGGATAACAACATTGAACATCATCGGTATAGTTCCAAGGAACTTCTCCAGGTTGGCCGGATCGGGGGCCTCAAGAAGATCGAGAAGCAAGTGGATGGTGTCCATCACACGCTTTGCAGTGTCACCCCAACCCTTCTCCAAGCCGAGCTCTTGGAACCTACATGCAGATCACGAAGCACATCATGAGCAGCTATTCCATTTGCAGTAGTTTAACCTGAGCTATATGGTAAGGGCGAGTTAAAAAGCAATCACCTGTGGTTGAACTCTGAGCAGGGTGTGTCCTGAGGAATGCTCACTAGATACTCTTCAGCCTTTCTAAGGGCTGATTGGAGCCCACGAAGGCTCTGAATTCTGTCGTTCAGCATCATTGTCTGCAATAGAAAACAACATTATCATTTAGGGAACTTGGATCACATCATTAAATGGTACTTTGGAGAATGACATTTTTTTTCCCTAAAGGATTAAGATTTAAGGCAACTGGCACAAGAAAAATTATCTACTGTAAAAGCACTTGGCAGGTTCTGCAATCTGCATAATGGAAGCTTACCGTGCCCTTGTGGTTATGGGCTTTCAGGAAGTTCAGCAGGGGGTACAGGCTCTCCTTGTCCTGGAACAACTTGGAAGACAGGTGACGGTTAAGGAACTGCACCCCATTTCCAATGGACTTGGACATGGAAGGACGCGGGAAGGAGGCATTGAAGGGCTCAAAATCAAGCTCAAGCACAAAGTTGCTCGTGCTGCTGTTGTAAAGAAAAAGAAAAGGATAAAATTCATATATGGTTATTTTACTACAACTAGGATGTAACATATTTTGTCTAGAACTTCTAAGATTTCATCCTGGAACTTACTGTCCATCGACAAGCTGTTCCTTGAATGCCAAGTACTCTGAAACGCTCAGCTCCTCCACAGCCAACTCACTTACATTCACTCGTATGTAGTCCCAGACACCAGGCCTCGGCCTGATGGCGAGTGCAACCCAGGGGGGCAGCACAATCGCTTCCTACATGCGGTCAATTAAGGAAATTAGAATGCCTAGTTGATGAATTGAATTCCAATTAACAAGTGCTCGAGTAGGCACATCGACAATCTTACCTGAGCAGCACGGAGAATGTCTTCAAAGGGTGCATACTTCTCCTTGTCAGCATCGATCAGGGCGTCAAACTCAGCAAGCAACTGGTGGCGCTGAAGCATTCCTTTGCCCTGGTTAACATACCTGCAAAGATATTTGAGAAATAAAATGTCACAAATCTCATATCCTTCCTACAGCTGAACTATGTAAATGGTGCTATCTTATCTACCAGATTTCACTGATTCTTGGTAAGCACAAACAATACATCATCACCATCAGCAATTCATGATGAGTTTCAGTAGGGGTGGCCGAGGGCCCGCACTGATCCCCAGTGGGCCACCCGCCCCGCCCCGCGGGCGGGGACCGAACCCGTGGAGATCCCATGGGGATAAATTATGATTTAAATATAAAATTTTAATTGTTAATGTGACTTAAGCTATTAATTTATAAATATTTATATTTATTTTTCACAATATATAGCTTCAACATTTATATCACTAACATATAGGTTCAAGTTTTAGTCAACAGTGTTAGAAAGAATACACATCTCATATTAAAAACCTATAATAAATAAGCAAAATAATATTCACATCTGGATGGGCTAATAATAAGTGCAAGCAAGATTGGTTGGATTATCAGAGACATGGATGAAGTTTATACCATGTTAACAAGTTTACCATTGCTGCATATCAAATACAAGGGTGATACAAGTAGGCATATTTTTAGATCTTCACCTGGAAAAGAGCGCAATCAGCTCGTTGGGATGAGAGGAGAAGGTGGCACCCAGACGCTCGCGGAGACTGTGGAGGCGAGTCAGCTTGGCAGCCATGGCTCACAACTTCGCGCGACTCAAAACTGCAAAGCATGGCAAATGATTAACACAAAGCAACACAGATTGAAGCCACTAAGCATATAGAATCTGGACCAGTAGATCACACCGCAAACAAGTATTGGGATTTCAAAAGAAAATAGAAACCAAATATGCTTTGAGCTTTGTGGTTTATTCAAGTGAAACATTTTAACAAGATATAGAATCTTATAGATCAAACACAGCAAAATAAAGGCATGATGAAGCAAGTACTAATCCTGGACAAAAAAAAAGTACTGATTCTGCATGAAAATAGTCGCTCTTTGGTAATGTTTCCAAAGGAAAAAAAAACAGCCGCTTGATCAAATGGATTCGCTGCTTTCAGATTAAAGATGCCATTTAGATCCTTAAACCACAAAGAGGCAGCCAAAAATCCATGGTGAAGAAGATTTGGCTACACAATAAGTACAGACATTCGCAAACTCCATCCCAATACCAATAATCCCTCAAGTGGAAGATCAAAGAGAAGAATACGGTAAGATCGTGACTACATCAAAGAATCCAACAAAACCCAAAGACTTTTCTCGGTAAGAACCTTAAAAAAGTTTTTTTCCTTGCTAGTTCGTCATCCACCAGGCACCAGGACATTCTTCAGGCAACAAAAAAGTGAGCAGCACAAGTCATCAAAGCAAGATCTCAAGCAAGCTACGGATCCATGAGCTCCTACTTGACGAAACGATTCCAGCTACCTCAAGTAAAAATTTTCGGGGGAAATCCGCTCACAAATCCACAAGAGGCCATCAGAAAGCTCTCCTGGCAATCCAGGAATGATTTAGATCAGAGAAAGCCATAAACCCAAGAACATGTCAGCAAAACCCTGGAAAGATTCAGCTGATGACCCACCAAAAGAATCACAAGATAAGCAGGAAAACCCAGGAAAATGGTAGGGCAAGACAGCAATCACGGTGAGTTTAGCTCAAAATCCAACCAAAATCCCACCCAAGATCAGCGCATGGACATAAAGAACTGGTTGAAATCAGCAGCACAGACATACCCAATGGCCAAAGAGAGAAGCCAAATGAAGGGTTTGTCCAAGATCCAGAGGGACCAATAAATAGGCAGCTGCAAAACCCCAGAGCTGTGAGAGGAGGTGGTAGTTAGACTGCTAGGCCTTAAGCTGACATAGCTATGGAATAGCGATGGATAACACCAAATTATTTGTGCCAGCAAAAAAAAAATATCCGATGGTGTCAATAATCATGTCATGGTGTTGGCAAGAATCCAATTAGCACTGCTGGCCTATCCAATGACTGGTCTGGAAAAGTTCCAACCTTTTTTCTCAGAGCAGACTGCAGAAACAGTGCAGTGAAGGACCGGCTAGGAGAGAAAAGAAAGAAAGCAATTGCTTTTTTTTTTTTCTTTTTTCACCTCTGCAAATCACACCATTGGTTTGGTATTGGTGGGGACAGAAAGTGGTGATTTGACAACCAAATCGGCTTGCATAGCGATCATCAACAGATGCAATGAGATTGTCCAGATGACAAGCAAGAAAATTTCTTGCCCTAGAATTGACAAGTGGGACACCACAGACAAAAGGAAAAGGAGTACTGTTCATGCTTAGTTACCACTTTGCCCCCCAGCCTCCCCTTCTAGAAGCTTAACTTCCAAACTTGGGTCTTTCAGAAGGCAGAAACAGAAAGTTCATGGGCAGAAATAACGAGGATGCACCAAGAAGATGATAACATCTACCATCGAAGTGGCAATTCTTTTATGCTCTTAAACACGATGATCCTTAATATAATGTTAGAAGAAACAAGAAGTCGCACAAGTATGCTTTCAAGAACAGAGAGCATTGCCTCTTGCAAATGCACCAAGATACTACCTAATTAGCAGTCCTGAGTCCTGACAGTGAGTCCTTAACGGCTTTTACATCGAGAATGTCGTGAGAAGTCTACGTTCCAAACAAGAACAGACCGGCCTAAGAAGTGCTGACATTGGAAAACTATTGAAGACAGTGCCAAATTGCAAGAAAAGAAACAATCGTGTCACACGAGAATGAAATGTTTTGCTCCAACTGTGAGCAATGTGAAATGATGCAAGATTAAAGATCCCAGCAAGTAATGTTCAAAATTGAGCTCTTTTGTAGTACACTAAATTAAATATGAATCGTTTATTTTTTTGATCCAATGGATCAGACTAACTAGAGTTTACTTATACTTCATCTGGTAGTACAGTAATAGAAACACCCTTCACAAATCAACGGTTAGATCTGATTCCTACTACACACTATACACTACCAGTGTAATGCACCGTAAAATTTATCCGTCGAGTACCATGGGAGCCGTCAACTAATTTAGAGGGGCGCGGCTGGCCCATCTACTATTATGGTCACACCAGCATCACATACGTGGGACCGCCAATACGACACGACTGCCTTCCAATTCAACAAATTTTCACTTCTATTACATCAGTGCCAATCCGGTAGATGGAACCAAATACACAACTGTAAAAGAAGCATCATATTGATAAAAATGAACTATTATTCTCACGAAGCAAAATTTTGGAGTATCAAGATTCAAGCAAGGCGCCGACGTACCCAGACCAACCAAGCATAGCCTACAAACTCTACCCGGCACTGCATTGAACAGACTGTACAATCGAGCTAACCAAGAAATTACCTTGCAAGGGCAACACCACGAAAACAAGAAGAAAACCTGAAAGAGAGTGCGGCTGGAAATGGTGTCCACGGAACTGAATCAGATTCAGACGCGGCCAATGGAGAGGTATGGCCGCAGGACGGAGCGCGTTTTATAGGGGCGAAATTTTTTTCCGTTTTGCCTGCGGAACAAGCCGCGGTTTTTAGGTTTTTGCCTGAATTTCTGGGGGCGCCGCCGACCCACGGCGAGAAATCAAGGAAACAGGCAGGCAGGATCACATGGTACCATTCGGAGGCGTCTCTGCTGCTGCGCCTGCCCTTTACAGTGGAGCGTGCTTCGGTCTGGGGCTTCCTGCGGCCGGCGGCTTAAATCTTTCTTCGGGGAGAAGGAAGACAACTCACTCTTGTAGCTGTTCTTCGCGACGGAGCCGCCACCCGTACAAGGTTTGTTCGTATGATTTGCGTGCAGAGTAGCAGGGAAGTAATGGCGGCTGATGGTCATGCGTGAGCAATGGAAGGAACTGTGTATAATCCCTGTGTGTCCGAGAAGCCCTTGCGGGAGTACGCACGCTTTAATTTCGTATGCGCTATATATTTCCTTCTTCTATAGGCCATACGCAATGTCTTTTCTTTTCCCGTCTGCGTAGAAGACACTAGCTCGCGTCTAGAAAGATGAGACTGGAATAGATCTGCATCCTCGTAAAGTTGGTATTGAAATCACGGTGAGATCTCCTGACGTTGAGTCACTGACATGTGGGATTCACGCGTCGGAGGGCTCACGTGCAGTCAGGGGCGGAGCCAGCTCAGGCCTAAGCCCTGGGCTGGACCAACTGATCTTAAATTAAGTCTCTGTTTTTAATTATTTTTCAATAGTTTTTTAAAAAAATTTAATGGGCTTGATTGGCGGCGAAGACGGCGACCAGGCCTGTATCCGCCCTGTGCGATGACTCAACTCAGATGATACGTTCCCATTGAAATCACGTATGTTTACGAAAAAATAAGTACCGAGATTTGAATCGTGATATGTGGGGTTATATACCCAAAACTCTGCCACCCACCGAGAGGTGATTCCCATACACAATGTTTTTTTTGTGTGTACGTAAATGTAAGCCCAATTTTATGTTGGTGAAAGATAGGAATTTGCCTAGAGAAAATCCTTCGAACATAAACTTAAAGTCAAGAGTCAAGACATGATGTGGACACACGCTAATGTTTATGCAAAAGAACAATAAAGTCTGATTTCGTGTATCGGCATATGTCATCTTAAAGCTCTTAAAAAATGAAGGTCTTAATCGACAAATCAAATAAAACTTTTCCAAACGGGCATTGACGTACGTAAGTACACGCAAATTTTCTTCTACGAAATAAATCCAGAAGGCAGAATTTTCAGATCAACACTAAAAACCCAATTAAATATAGAAGCCAAATGAAATTTTGATCCCCCAACTTCAAGATCGTACAGATAGCTAATTTTTTTCAGTTCCTACTCATCTTTTGTTGAGTCCTGCCAAATGGTATATAAATTGCGTCCCAGACCTTCGAAGAATTTGGTAATTGACTCTCCTGCAGAAGAAGAATAAATTTCGTCATTGTTTCGTGTAAAAAGGTTAATTCGAATATGTTATGTTTAGATCCAACATACATTATATACTACTATAACTTATTTAGCAATATGGGCTTAATCCCGACCACCACCACTCCATATGGGCCTTCATATTAACAGTCAGGATATTACATTCACACCCTTAAGAGCCACCCCCTCGGTACACACGTCCGAGCGTCCAATACCAGCAAATATGACATATCGTGTGTCCATTTCGAGTCCACACTGCCATGTGTATAGCCTACATCCCTGTCCTACACGAACCCATGCAACGAAGATTGATGCTCTAATACCATCTGTAATATACTAGCCCAAAATCCGCTCAAAGCCTAACCCACCGTGAGGCAGGCCTACACATGCATAGCACCCCATTACAGTTTCGCCCTCACTTCATATAAAAATGGTTAACACAGAGATGCTATGTTTGAACTCATTATACATTATATACTTCTACAAATTACTTTAGACAAGCAATATGGGCTAATCTCACTACCGCTCTACATGGTTTACATAGGCATTCACATTAACAGACCGAGATATTACATTTGGTCCATCCAATTGAAATTACAAATACAACCCTCTTATAAAGAATAAGGACCACGTATCACCTGTTGTGATATAGTACTATAACAGATCCATCTGCCATGGTATAAGAGAACTGTTTGCACCAAAATTTGGCAAGGGTAATCTGATGGAGATCGGATTTGGTAAGAGATATATCGGTTATAGCAAGCTGATACGGTTTCGGAATGGAGGGCCGCGATTCAAAGGAAATCGAGTCCGATACGAGTAGGGTAAGAGATTGAGAAGGATACGATCAGGATTAACATGGGAAGGAGATATTGAAGCCGATACGGGTGATTAAGGAAACCGAGGAGGATACGTTCAGGCCGAGTGCTATATAAGAGGTCTAGGGGCGAGGAGAAAAAAGGCCAGAGCCAACCAGTCAATTCACATCTACTTTATTTACTTTCTGTCAACTAGAATTAGTCTTTTAGTTTTAGAATCTTTCCTCTGTAATTCGTTTTTGATCGATAAAGTTGCGCATCGCCGATTTTGATCATTATCGACTTACACCAACTCAAGTTTGCTTTTCTCCGATTCTGTTGCGCATCACCTTCTTCGGAAAAATCAACCTTTACTCCATCTAATCAACTCAATCAGGTTGATTAGGTTCATCAGCTACCTTTTGGTCTAAATCGGCTTGAACAAGCCGATCGGACTAGATCTTCAACGGAGTATTAGATCGGCTTAATAGCCGATTGAGTTACATATCATCATCTGGCCGATTGCCGATTAGCAAGATCTTCAACAGAGTATTAGATCGGCTTAATAGCCGATTGAGTTACATATCATCTGGCCAGTTACATCGCCAGATTTCTAGATTGGATCCTCTAGCCGATCTGTTGACATATCCCTTCTTGCTGATTACAGGATCAAATCGACTGGCACGCTCAAATCCGGCGTTTGTCTGGTGTGTTTGAGGCTAAGAACCCTGCTTCAAGTTTTTAGCGCAAACATATTTTAGCACTCCCGGTGTGACACGAGATGAAGCCAATCAACATACAGTCCAATTTACGATTTCCTGTTTGCTCTAGTTCCGTAGCAATCTTTTCTCTGTAAGTCATCGAGATCAATAAAAGTTGCGTATCGCCGATCTGTTGCTCTCGTCGACTTGTTTTTCAGGTTCGATCTACTTTGCTTGTTGCACATCGTCTTTCAAAGTTGGTCCACCTTGACCTCGGATTAGTCCTAATCGGCTAGTCTAGTTATCCCTTTATCGGTTCGTAGCCGATCGTTGTTAAGCCGATAACTTTTGTTATCGGCTGGTTGGGCTCACAACCGCATTACCTTGTCAATTTCAGATCAAATTGACTGGCACGTTTTCAAACCCGGCGTTTGTCTCGTGTATTTAAAGCAGAAAACCCTACTTCAAGTTTTTTGCGCAAACAAGAACAATATATGTCTATCACGGTCAAGAATGGACAAGATTTACAATTTTATTAAGACAATGATCAAACTTGTAAAAAAATCCGAGTTCGAGACTGAAAAGACGACGAATTCAACGCAACTTCATCTAGATACCGTGTACTTTGTTGGGAATTGACTCGCCCCTAGGAATACGTGGCAACGAGACCAAACCATCCGCTCGTAGTTGTTTCCATCTTTGCGTCTCCTGAAATTCGTTTCACGACCGGCAGTTGACGTCTGTATAGTATAGGCTATCAAGTTGCAGGTTGACGAGAAATTTTACTATGGCACCGTGGGTATGTCTCCGGCCATACCACAATCCAACCACAGCCTCACACGTAGAATTCAACATTAAACAAAGCAGGCTCCATGCCTTCGATCTTCCCCTTGCTTCTCTCTCCCATCATCTTAGCGTGAATTTGGATGATGGTGTGAGGTTGAATGAAACATGGTGGTTTTGTACTATTTGGTTCTATTATTTTGGATGAATGAAATGATTCAGTATCTAGAGAAAATATTTTTAAAATTTGTATCACTTGGTTTAGGATAAGATAGTTCTATTCAAACAACCAAACACATGTGACTTTTTTCTTCAATCATTTCATACATGTATCACATGGTACAGACAACCAAACACACCATTAAGAGAGAAATGGCCTAAGTGCTACCTTAGCTACTCCATTGACAAACTGATAATGCCTAACCTCTCCATGTCCGCGTGCCACGTCGGATGAGCACTCTTCACCCTGTTCGCTAATCCTTATCCTCTCGGAGTCGTTCGTCCCGTCACCAATAAATATTGGTCGCTGTTGCCTGTTACAACGTACAATTATAGGAGAGGCCCACCCATTATACTACTGTCCGGATTTATTTTTCTCTGACATCACACTAGCTAGCTAGCACTGTCCATGAACTGATAGCCTGACAGTAACGAGCTAAACAGTATCTTCCTTTGGCCTATTTCGCCATTGCTTTGCTTCACTGATACGTACCTACCATGGTTTACTCTCCGGTGATCGGCATGCTCATCATTTGTAAGGTCTAACCCAGGAGGGAGTTACAGACACGAAGCTTAAAGAAAGCACCTCCGTGTGTTCTCGAAGAGAGAGAGAGAGAGAGAGAGAGAGAGAGAGAGAGAGCATCACCATCGTAATAGATTCTGCTCTGCACGCATGAGCAAAGACTGCAAAGGCCTTGTGCTGTCTGCAAGTTGGCAGCTGGTTTCAGTGAAGCTAACGATGGTCCAATCTCATGGCTGTATTTCAGAAACAATGGGAAAGTTGGGCATAGGCAGAGACGGGTGGTCTAAACCGGTTTGATTCTGGCGTCGTCGTCGCCTTGCCCATGCTGCTGCTATCGATCACATGGCTAACTGGGGTCAGAAAACCCATGGCCGTCGTGACTCGTGTACATGTGAGAAACCTGCTACCATCATGCTGGCCCTTCGATTACGCCATGAGCCAATGTCTGAATTGATAACCTGGTGACCAATACAGACGACTCTTCGGTTAGTGGCCAGCTGAAGCTTGGAAGGACTTGGATCTTCAATTAGTAATCTTCAACTCTGAAATCTTTAGCGCTATGGACTGTCGCTTTCTGGGATGCTGATGAGTAGAGAAGATGGCTACCATGCGTGTATAACCAAAACCAGTATAGTGCTGACATGAGAAACGAAGCAAACAACTGCAAGAAAAGTTTCAAGTTGACCGGCGTAACAAGCTGCAATGTCACAAAATGTTCCAAACACATTCGACAGGCATAACAATCTGAAATCTTTTAGGCAGGAGGGTTGGGCACGAGAAGACTACAATACACAATCTCTTCTGTTGCAATAGAAAATACATGTACATAATGTTGCAAAAGATCTCGGCCAGAAAAAAGTCGAGGGAAAAATGGTGCTTTCAAGTCCACCTCAACTCAGGGGAAAAAAAAGTAAACACTTGGGACATATATTTACACGATGGAGATGCCTGAACAATGGTACAACTTCAAAAGAATAATATACTACCTACCTTCTTTCTTTCCTTTAATTAAATAAGGACAATGCCTATCTACTAGCCCCTAGAAGAAATAAACTGTTGAGCAAGCTAAACAAATGAACAGAATAGTACACTTCCCTGGAGGACTCGTGGGATGGTGCGGCCCCATGAGGTCATGATGTATCAAAGGAGAATGCAGATGGCAGTATCTCATCTTATGCCTCCTTGCAATAGTCTCAAAAAGAGTCAGGGATGCCATCATGCAGCTTGGATGTACGAGACAAATCATCTAGCGATCTCAGTACCAAAAAGCCTCTCCCTGATTAACCCACTGCACGAAATGCTCAGATAACCCCTGAGCCTGAAACTCTGCAGCGTGATCTTCCTGAAAGTTTCAAATGAAATGACTGACTTCATTTGTTGGGTGAATCATATCTCCACATGTATATTTCCACCCAAAATGATAAAAAAAAAATCCTAATAAGCCAATGTGAAAATCAAATTCTCGAAAACAAAACTTTGGTTGTTTGAAATGACTTATGTCCAGGGTTCACAATTCCAGAAGTAAGCCGCTTCTATGGTTTATCAGTGAAAGGGAAGTACAGTAGTTAACCCAGAATGAGGGTGGTCATTTCGCTTTTTAGTGGAATGTTAGTACTTAATACTAATGCTTACACATGAAGGGAGCAAGAATTTCAGAAAACATACAAGAAAGAATATTAATAAAATGGCAGGCCATAAAAGAACCAGGAATCTGTATTCTGGCAGCTCTTGCTTCTCGGCTTGGGTCCAGGAAATTAGTAAAAAAAAAGGTTTTGTGAACCATGATTGCAATGCATAAAACGGGCAAGTGGGGAGTGATAACAAACAGTTAGATCGATGAATGCACTAACCATTATCCCAGAGGTTACACCAGTGGCAACATTATCAGTTGAAATATTCACATCGGGAGAACTTACGGTTGTTGACCTGCTCAAGAATAATGTACAACACAGATATAGTGAAAAGGGATAGAAACATTCATCTATATATCAATTCTGAATGTACAGCATCAGTGAGCAGTGCCATGTGCACATCACAATATCTAGGAATTGTAGAATAGAAAACATGGGAAAATACAGCGAGAAAGGATAAAAACATTCATCTAGATCTCAATTCTGAATATGAAGTATCAGTGGACAGTGAGCAGTGCCATGGACACATCACTAGACTGAGGGATTGGATAATGCATGGCAACAATTACAATTTTTTTAGGTTATCTGTGAACATAGATAAAACTATAGAAGTTTGGTACAAACAAAGGATCTACATGTTGTGTTAATAAACCATTTTCGCGAGCTATGTGCAGAGTTTTCCCTCTTCAACAATAAATGTATAGTTATTATGGAATTAATAAGATTATAAAAATGATAAACTAACGATTCCTTGTTGCCAATTTTGTGTGTATATGTGCACATGCAGCGAAGAAAAGGCTTGACAAATTGAGGAGAGACAAGGATGTTGATCAAAAAGGGAAAGCAGGGCAGTGCAAACAACCTTTCATTGTCTGAAGCTGAAAGCCAGTCAAGATCCAGGAAATTTGAATCCCCAGATCCATTGCAATAGTCAAGCTCACAGCTGGCATGCTTAATATGAGACACTGTGGGAGTATACCTGTAGTATTTTTCACGAGAAACGGGAGAATCAATACAGTAAGTGTTCAATACTAATTTCTGTGAAACACCACACCCAAACACCTTAGCATGCATTGCTCTGCTACTAACAGAATACGAAAAGGTGAGGTTTCAGAGCCAGAATACAAACCAACCTTAATTTCGACACCGCATTATCAGAGGTTGATGAAATTTCGTGCGCTGAATTAGAACTCCAGTTTGGAGATTGTAGCTCATTTTTTAAACCAGTAAATGCTGAGTTCAACATTCCATTTCGACCGTTGCTGGACATGGATGTGTTGCTTTTACGAAGAATACTGCCATCTGATCTTGCCCTTTTCATCAATTTACTGTGACAAATATACATCTCAGGTAATCAGTAAGATGGATTTTGTTGATTTGCGACATGTTTGTGCAAATAAAATTTGGATATTTCCTTAAATGAGGAGGTCCTCAGGTGAGTCAGGAAACACTATGCAAAGGTATTCAGTATTCATGTTTTTAAGAATAAAGACTACTCACTCTGTTTCACAACAGAATCTAGGAGACCTAATACACAACGATTAAAGAGGTGTAAAATTAAGCAAAAAAAATAAACAAGATTGGGCCATGCTACCCCTATAAATTTTTTTTGATAAATAAACAGTTAAACACTCGTATTTCTCTGTCGTCTGTCCTAAGTTAAAAGCAAAGGTAAAACCGGAAAATATGCATTGGATACAGTCTTTTGTTTCTCCTTGGCCCTTAACTGTGGAACGACGCAAGACAATTTCTCTATAATTGTAACAAAATTGGAGTACCATACACATTACAAGTTTAAACACATTATGGAATTTCATTTAGAATCATTTGATGTTTTTATTTGAGAATTGAGAAAAAGTAACCATCAAAGTCTGCTGGTCAGATACTTGTGAAGTGGGGAACAATGTAGGGCTGGCATCTACTCATGTAGAATTTCTTTGTGATCTCATGCAAACACTACTGGCCAGTCCCTGTTTCCCAGCATCAGTAGCATTGTACAAGTTAGTAGTTATGATGTTATCAGTAGGTAAGCCAACAAATATATGCACTTCATGTGTCAGGATTCAGGCCACCATTCACAGAGCCCAAATTGACACAAGATAGATAGATAGATAGAAAGATAGATAGATAGAGAACGGTACATTACTCTTGTAGTTTAACCAAAAGGAAAAGACTAAGGTCATGCAGTCCTAATCACATATGTTCAAGTATAACCATATATTGGAAAGTTTACCTTGCATTTCCATCAAGGACATGCTCCCCAGCAACAGATTCTGGCTCCCATAGTGCAGGCTTGCCCTGCTGCGGCTGGAAGTATCCCAAAAATCTAAAATTTTAAGAAGGCAAAAACACCAGGTGAAAACAAACTCAGCACATACTATTTCCCATTCAAAGGATATAAAGGGATCTTTAGTAGTTTAGTGAACAATGAGTTTGATCAAACATACAAGTTTATTGCTGCCTGTTTGTAAGCATCCATATAGGCGTTACTGTAGTATCGTTGTAGTGTCCTGAAGAACTCTTGAGACTGAATAGCAAACTTCAAGTGCCCTCTCTTTGCAGAGAATATCTAAATACAAAACCACATAGTAACTAGTAAGTTCATCAGACAAGTGCTCAATGAACAACTCAACATGAAAAAAACATGTCATAAAAAATATGATGAAATGCTCTATACCAGCTAGTGATAGATGTAAAAAAAAGCTAGTGATGTATAGTGGTCAAATTCTCAAGGCATAACATTATAATTCTGTTCCAGCTATACTTGCCGCATAAAAGTTTTGTACATCTTACAGAAATTCCTAAATGCTCTTTTAAAATCCATATTGGATTCCAGACTCATCAATCAGCATACTTGATGGATGATTACCTTTTTTGAGTCCTCTAACTATTGACCATGCTCAATTTAAGCAACAAATTTTCATATACCAATTAGTCCTCAAAATTACAATTTTTAACTCCAGCTAGGCTTATGGTTTGAATTAGTATTTTGGGAATAAATGCACAGTTTTATAGTCATTGACCAGACATAATTGGTTACATTTGAAAATTAAAACTAAGAATGGACCAGATACAAAGCCTAAGGAGCAAAAAATAGACTAATCCTAACATAAGTAGTGCATCACAATCACTCCTATTTCAATCCAGAATCTTCCTATGGAAGAAGTGAGGTAACTACAGCTTATCTCACAGCTTGAAGCAAGAAGACACTCGAAAATTTGTTGAAATAGCAAGATTCCAATGGTGTACCTTGTTATGAGCAGCTGAACCACCATACTGTACAGCAAGTGTGTCACCCATTCGTTCATAAAAATGCATCAAATGGCGAGCCAAGGGGGAGTCTAAATCAAGTTCTGGGGATTTTACAGAATCAAGTGCATGCAACTGGTGTCCAAGAGCAGCTAAACCATAGGCATACTGAGCAACATTTGTGCGGTCCAAACAATCTATACAGTTTGTACGTAAGACGCCCTTTTGAAATTTCGGAGGCTTTACTGGGATAGATCTGTTGTCTGCGGCTATATCTTCTGCAATTCCATAACCAGAGGTATCAGAACCGCCACAGTTATCATCTTGGGAGATGTCATCAATATCATTGATACAGTCTGCGTTGTCACCATTGTTGTTGTTGTCACATATATAAGGACCAAAACCATTTTTCCTATAAAGCATGAAATTGAAAATAAGAAAAAACATAAAGGAAAAGATTTGCCTTTGTAATAAGAGCAGTAACCTATTCATGAGGTAAAAGACAACTGAAATTTAAATTAAATAACAAAGAAACCAGTATAAAATAACAAATACTTACAATGGAGCATGCACATTAAGGGAACTCTCGGCTGTTTGAGCTGGCGAAACTTGACAATAAAAGAATTCTGTCAAGTTGAGAGCTTCAAATGCCACTTTCAAAAGCAGTTGGAGGGCATTTGTACTTTTGCTGAAATACAACTTGCTTCAGTAATGCACATCAAAAGCATCTAATAAACCATAAGTGAAAGGTTTACAACACAAAGAATCAATACCCTTGAGAGTTCTTATGAAGGTCCCAATGCAAAAATCTCAAATGATTTTCCCATGGTAGACCATTGTTTATGATCTTTATTGCTCTATCAAATTCTCGACGAAGTATAGATTCACGTGGCCTCCTCTCGCGTGTCTTGCAAAAATAACAACAAAAATAAATGTAAGAGCATGAGCTATTAAAGTACCACCTCCAATCACAAAAAAATTGGCAGTCTCCAATCTCAACTTTGACCATCAATTTCTATTGTAATATGTTTGGAAAACCTAACAAAGTTATAACATTAGTAGGGTATTTTTTTCAAGTCAAATGAATCTACTCATATGGTAAGTCTAAATATTCATAAAGATAATAAAATAATTTAACTGCATGTATTCTAAGACGTCACTTTTTCTTACTGAAGTACAGTTTATATATAAAACATTCATTAGAAGCAATGACCACATAATAACACTGTGCAACCTACCTTAATCAAGTTTAAGATGATGATAGGATTTCCATATCTCCTCCTAAGATTTTCAAAATGAAGTCTGGTAGCTTCGTAATTCTTGTCCTTCTCATGCACTGCAAGAACAAACAAATTAAATAATTGAACAATCCTGCAGGCATCAAAGAAGGATTTCGATGCTTACATATGATATCAGGCTTAAGATTAAGCTTCGATGTCTCCTGGGACCAGAATAGTGGAATTGAACCCCTGTTCTGCACAACAGAGCTTATTTGCCTAGGTCCAAGCATGTCTTCAAAAACAATTTGCTCAGTCTCAACATCATTTGCTACTCTGCCCTCCTCATTCACACCTCTCTTTAAATACCTGTTCAATCAAAATGACAACATCAGGAAGCAAAGATGCAATGATCCATACATCCTTTTAAATTTAAATTACATCAATCCAAACCAGACAAAAACCAACAGGGAAAAGAGTATAATTACTAAGAGTTTTGATAAGTGTGAACCTGGTCCCAGCATAATGCCTCGAGCGTCTAGCAATGAGCGTTAACATAATGTCCTTCCCGGATATTGAAAGTTTATCCTTGATACAAATGAGATCAAATAAATATTATTCTAAAACAATGTGACTAAACAGAAGGTGTGATGTCCATGAACAACAGAGAACTTACACAAAAAGGAAGTACAAAACTTGTCTACTCAATCCTACAGCAAGTAATATTCTGCTAGATTTCCATAAGTACCACATGATTTTTACAATTTTTAAATAGTGTGGAAAGCAAGGTTCAAGAACCCACTGCTATCACTTGTCTAGCTCAAGAAAATAAAAATCCTAACTTTGGTTCACTAAAGAGTAAAACAAATCAAGAAAATAAATAGGGAGAATAATTAATGGCCCAACATCCATAAGACAATGTGGACAGGACAGGAGGAATCCATTTTATGGTTGCAATCTACCATATTCACAAATTCTCTTTGGTAATGTAACAGCACTACAAGAGATCAATTTCATAGGGTATATATACCTGTTTAAAAAAACCATAGACCAATGCAACAGTCCAGAGGGTACTTTTCAGAACGCCACGAGTTCCTCGTGTTAGAAATTCATTCCATACAAACATTGTGTCATATAGGTCCCATCCCTCCTGTGGATCATTGAAATTCTTCTGGAGACTTCTCATGATATGGTATGAGTGGCTAAAAAAGAAGTCCTTTCTAAGATCTATTGTCTGCAAGAGCTTCTTGTACCTGCACGAATAGTAAAGGTCAGCTTATCAAGAACATACAGTATTACAGTAGTTCAGCATAGGAAATAAGTATGTAGATTTGTTGTTAAAGTTTTTTTTAGAAAAAAAAAAGAACCAGATGCCTCACAGTTAGAAAATATTACCAGCAATCCAATCATTGTAAGGTAATGTAAAGTCCACAACATCAATGATATAAGGGATGCAACATACCTGTTCTCATCCTTGGAATTAAGAAATGTTGGCCTCATCTTGGAATTTGATAACTCAACCATTGCAGTCTTAGTGACTTGGTAAACTGGATGGCCAAATACAGCCCCAATTTTTCTCTGCTCGGTGATAATTAACATGTAATAAGGCCCAAGGAACTTAATGAAACCTGTACGGAAAATTTATCATTGATGCGTAGTTGTAAAAATTTTGGCATATGTTTTCCATTAAACTATTATCATAGAAAGATGGGATAATTTACCGATGATTCCATAACACTCTGTCACAAATTTTACTCCACCAGTTGACCTATGGTCATCATCTAGAACTTTGAGCAGATCAATATATTCACTCTGTGAGTACACAGTAGAACCCTCATCTATGTTGAGCTCTGATGGCTCCATTCTATCAATCTTGAGTAATCTCCATAATGTTTTGTCAGTGTTAGTTCCGACAATATAAAATTTCTGCAAAACAGAATTAATAATTTAAGTACGATGAAAATATTAAAACAGCATATGAACCACAATAGTCACTAATGCTTTCAGTAAATTTTTAAGTATCCAAAGACCAAAATGCAGATGCAGCAATAGAGGAGGTCACGTTATATCTACTGGTGAAAAATTTTAAAAAAGGAATCAGAAAAGGTCGTTTCGATTTGAACATACTATCAATTTTTGCATGCAGCCAATCAATGCTAGTTGTAGGGCATGTTTGGATCCTTTGCCCAGCCAAGCTATTGCTCACCTAACCTTGCTGGGCAAGAATATGTGTTTGGTAGTATACCCATAATCCTTCTTTGCCAAGCAAGCCTGGCAGCCTGCTCCCAAAAGCAAGAAAAAGCTTGCTAAGCCAGGCGAACAAATTTGGCTCTCCTGCGACGGCAAGGCTAGCGAACGGCGCAAGACAGCGCAGGGAGTGAGAAAAAGGGTACGCTGACCGCCCTTGCGACTCTGCAAGTTCAAGAGTTCGTGTCTCTTTTACTCTCTCTAATATCTTCTTATTCATCGTTATCTCATTAAGTGATGTCTTATTTATCCTTGGTTCCACCGTAATACGACTGGTTAAATACTAAGCACATATCTGAGGTTTCTTTTCTTTGTGTTCCTACGTTCACGTGGTAAAACAAATCCCACTATGTTCAAACAAAATAAACAAATTAAATTTAAGAGAGGTGCTTCTATGCTTTTCTTTTTTAAAGTTGCACAAATATTAAAGCATGAATAAAGGGTAGATAGTGATTACTTACCCTTTCGTTTGCTTCAAAATTTATACAACTTGTATTGGGAGAAAAAGCACAGAAGCACTGCTCTAAATTTAATCTTTATACAAACTCTAGCCAATATATTGTTAGTTTGAGAAAAAGGAGATAATCTCACCCACATAGCAAGGTGGTGTATATATCTTCTTGAGGTAAGAGACCCAAACCAACCAACCAACAAAACCTGCTTTCAAAAGCAAAGAAATCAAACAACTAGCCTTGCCCATGATATCCTTGCCCTGCTAGGCTAGATTGCCCATGCTAGCAAGGCAAGGGTGGGTAAAGGATCCAAACATGCCCATAATCGCTAATTGTGTCATAAACAACAATAACGAGCTAGCAAATATGCTTGTGGTCATGTTATCGTAATGTCAATAAAACAACTAGTAGTTTCTTGACAACCAACAAGATAAAACTTGACTGCAACCTCCGTAAATTTTAGGCCAACAAAAATCAGAAGACAAAAGGTACTCCATAAAAGCAAATGTAATGCAAAATTGGGCAATCAATACCCTTTAGATGGAGGTGCAATTTTGCGTTGTTTGGTAGAGTCAAAAGCAAACAGCAATTGCAAACCTAAAGCTGCAGGTACTTCTATGCAATTTGTTCTGCCAGAATCACAACTAGAACACAATTTACATGATTAATAAAACAAGAACATGTACAAGACCCTAGGGAGCACAAATCATCACCAAATAGGCCGACATTCAAATTTATATGCAAATGCCATACTCAAACAGAGAAAAAATCCCCCCAATAATTCAGCTCAGACAGGACAGCAATGCTATCATTTCTAAACAGAAAGGAGCACAAAGTAATACAAAAGGCATTCAAATCAATTAGAAAGACCAAAAAGAAGAAAAAAAGAAGAGAGAATGGGAGCATTTTCACTAGTAGGACGCGAGAAATTCTTGAGCAATAAAATAACTAGAGCTAAGATACTGATTCAACAGCTCACACAATCCTAGTAACTAATTTGAAGTTTTGCACGCCAAAATGTTAGGAAAAAAGCATACATGGAGTTGCTAGGCGATGTCAGCACAGATTGGCAATTCATCATTATATCAGCAGGAGGGAAAGAAAAGGAAATACAATTGTTGCAGTCTTACATAGCACAGAAAATAACAGCCTAGTTACTGGATTCACTATAAACCCCCGTGAATCGCGAACGGGATTCGTGAACCCAAACAAGTTTAGGGTACAGGGTTCGTGTTCGCAATAGAAATTGGAACAAAAAGTAGTGGACCGCAAACCCGAATCCCGTATCGCTACTCGGACGAATTGCGTTTCTGGTAACTATGTTAACAGCAAGTTAAGGAACATTGAACAGTCAGAAAATCAGTTGGAAAGCTTGATATTTGTGCTCCATAGGATTTGGTGCCATTGAGTCACAGCTCAGCTTTGAAGATTGAGAGGAGACACTTTGGTTACAGTTGCTGCTACATATTGACATAGTTTCTTTTGTTACTGCTGTAATCAACTCTAGGTTGCATAAGATCCACTGCTTGTTACCTACGTTACTTTAGAACACAAACTCAAATGAAATCCCCTAATTTCCTCTGTTCTCCATTTCCCTCCCCATCCTCCTCAAACCTTAACCTCACCCATAAGCCTGCTATAATCTTCTCAAGTTGTCCTTTTCCTATTGAAATCTCCTGTCAGACTCAGATCAACTTGGGTCGTGACAAAAATTCTTGCCAACTTAACCACCAAGGCCACATTACCTCCGCCCTACCACTTTCCACACAATGAAAAGAGCCAAAGCAACAAAGGATTGTAGACATCAACAATTTTCGATTGTCAGTCACAACATGAGATGATCGAAGCAAACAAACACCCAAAATTCTCACTGAAAACCTTATAAAATTGTCACATCCCACACCCAAAGAAACCCAAATTCCAATCTACAAACACTAGGAAGACCATGGAAAGACAGCAAGGTTACACACACAAAATTTGCAAGCACAACAATTCCCACAAACCTACACAACATCACATATCCAGATTGTGAAGTCCCTAAATTCACCTCGGGAAACCAGCAAATATCCCGCAAAAAAAAAAAAGACATGTAGCAATCACACAACAGCAGCAGAAACCAAAGATTAGGAATTGGATTAAGGAAAACATAACTTGAAGCTACAGTCTAACTATATAACACAGAACTGCAAGAAAACACACAAAGCTCCCTCCTTTTAGAATCAAAACTCCCGCAAATTAACCTCCAAAAACACTTGGAAACATATAAAGCTCGCTTCTATTCCAAACCAAAGATCATTGAAACTACTAAGACAAGACACAATTCCCAAATCTACCGCATAGAATGGAACAACAAAAAAACAGCTAAAGACTCCATAAAAAATCACTGCCCACCCAAGCACAGCCAAATCACACACAGGCGACATGAACGAACAAAAGGGATCATAATAATTCATAATCTCCGGCTTTCCACGGCACGATCCAAGCAGCCACAGCTCGTGCCCCCAACCTTCTAAGCCACGACAGCGCCCGCCTTTTCCCGAACTGAACGACCCAAAAGTTGAACCATTTACGGAGCCACACGCCCACCCAAAGCTCGCACCATCGCCGAATCAAGCGGCAGCAGCACGAACAACATAAGACAAGAGAGTAGTGGAGTACAACACAACAAAGCCCGCACGAAGCAGCCGCGCATTGTGATTCGGAAGCGAGGAGCTCACCGACTCGGCCTCGTAGAGCTCGAAGCTCTGGAGGCAGCTCTCCGCCGCAGCCGCCATGGCCGGCCGAATCCCCGGCGCGGGCCGGCTCAATCTCGCATCCGCCGCCGCCGCCGGCAGATCACAGCCCCGCCGCCGCCCGCCGGGACCCTAAATCCGCGGCCGGCAGCTTGAGGTAGAGCATTCCCCCGGAACCCCGCGCGTATCACAGCGGCGCCCGCAAATCCGAATCCAAAGCCGAGGCTTCCGGCAGGCGAATGGTCGCGACTTCGAATTGGGATTCGGGGAGCTCGGGAGCGATTGCGAACGGTCGGCGAGGCGGAGGAAATGGGGAAATTCTGGGGAGGAGGAAGCGAGGCCGTGAATAGGAGATTATTTTCGCCTCTTTTTTTGGCGTGTTACATCCGTGAGGCGAGGAGGAGGGCGAGCTGGCCTGTGAGAGAAGAAATATATTGGGATCTGTTTGCTTCTCTCTCTCTCTCTCTCTCTCTCTAATTATTTTTCTGATGAGTTTGCCTGTTTTTGTATTTCGAGGAGGAATTTATGCCTGTGATTTTTGTAGGAACTTTCATTTGATGTATTGTTTGTGTTGCCTCTGCTTGTACCTCTCTCTTTCTTGTTTCATTCTTGTGATTAATTTGTATTAGTATTTTTTGTTTATTTCCCGCAAGGTCGGGAAAAAAATTCTATAGCATCTCCCTTTAAATAATTAGACACATGACAGACACAGATCTTAAATCGTTAAATATTCTTCTCTCTCTCCCAATATATATCATGTATCTTTATTCTTAAATAGATGCTATAGATACTCTACGACATCATGTGCTATAAAATTTTTTCAACGAAGCGGGGGAAGGCATTTCAATAATTTTTAAAGCACGAGTTTTTTTTTTTGTCCAACTCTTATTTTCTCCACAAGAAGTCCGTATCTTCCGCGGAACAACAATTCTTTTGACCCCCAAAAAAATGCCAAAACTGACTGCACGTAGATTGGTAAGCATAGTTTCAAGTTTCTCTCACCCAAAAAATAAAAAAATTGCCAGCGTGAGTGCATCAACAGCCATTGGAGCAGGGCATATTCCAGAGATCATGACAAGACGGCGATTGATGCCGGAAAACCTGGCTGCCAATCCTGCAACCGCCCTTGCCATGCGTGGCACGGCGGAAAGCTCGGCGAGCCATGCCAACATCGGCGATCATTACGTCCGCCGCTGCCCAATCTCTCTCTCTCTCTCTCTCTCTCTCTCTCTCTCTCTCTCAAGCAACACGGAAGACAGAACGTACGGGCGAGTTTTCCGCCGTGCTAAAACAAACGTACGCGGCTACACCGTCCGATCCGCACGTGCAGCAGGTAGTACAAATCTACGGTAAGGCGGAGGGGTCTTAACGAGTGGTCGAGGGAGGAGGAAGCGTCTGTGCTTTCACTGCTTTGACGGGCGGGCATGCGTGCGCAGTCGCACGCGACGAGGCAGCTCGGGATGCGCGGATGCAGCGGTGGAGCGGCGGGGTTGACCGGGGGCGACGTGGAGCGGCGGGGCTGGGCTGGGCTGGCCCCCTCTGCTCCTCCCGCGCGCAAGGCTTCGCTCGGCTGGGTTGGCTGGCGCTAACGTGCAGCGCAATGATTGGGGGCAGGAGCGTCGTCGTGTCGTCAGTGGCAGCGCGCCACGCCGCCGCGCGGCGGACGTCGTTCGGAGCGCTGGTGCTCGCTGGCGCGTCCACGACAAAAGGTTGTTTAAACACATGCCGAAAAATGCCCTCGCAACGCGTGGCGCAACTAAAGGTTTAAAATTTCAATTTTTTTTGGAAGCGGAATTTTGGATAAAATTTGAATAAAATTCAAAAAATAATTTTTGAATCTGATTATTTTTTAACCGGGATTTCTGATATTTCGGCCGAAATTACCGAGATCTCTGTCGACCTGATCTGACCGAAAAATAGACAAAAACGTGCCGAAATTTTTTGTGGATAATCTTGACCCCAAATCCAATCAAATTCGGTCCACAAAAATTAAAATACGATCAGCCAAAATCACCAAGATCTCGTGCGAGATTTTCGAGAGACTGTAGCATTTTGAATTTTTTTTAAAACAAATTTTTTATCCGGCCGAGATTTAGGATCTCGAGGGGGTCCAAAATCCAAGATCTCAACAGATATTTCGGAAAATTTGTTGGGATTTTGAACGATGAGAGCAACTAGTAACGTGTTTTTTGAACGGTTTGTCTATAAATATAAAATATATTTATATTTTTAATATAAATTTAGTATAATGTTAACTCTATACCTTTAATAAATATCCTGTTTTACTCTACATACTCCCTCCAGTCACAAGTAGTTATCGTTTTAGATATCGATAAGGCTTTCAAAACAAACTTTGACCACTAATTTATATTATAATATAAATATAAAACCTAATAAAATTACAATATTGTGAAAAATACTTTTTGAGACAAACCTGCACATACGATTTTTATTACATAATTTAAATATTTAAAAACATATTGACAGACAAAGTTTGGAAAGTTTGATTGTACTCCCTCCGGTCTGGTAATATCTGTCGTTTTGGACATCGACACGGTCTTCAAAACACAACTTTGACCGCTAATTTTTATTATAATATATTTATAAAACCCAATAAAATTATAATATTATGAAAGTACTTCTCGAGACAAGTCTACACATATAATTTTTATGTATCCAATTTAAATATTTAAAAATATATTGTTAGTCAAAGTTTCGGAAGTTTGACCATCACTATGTCCAAAACGACAAGTATTACCAAACCAGAGGGAGTACTATCCAAAACGATAATTATTTATGACTGGAGGGGCTAAATGCATTGAATATAGTGTTTAGAGATAATAATTAGGTATAATATAGTCATATTGGACATCTCCTTGTTTATGTGATAAAAGAAAATATGTCTTATAAATTTAGACAGAGTAAGTAGTATTTGTGTGTTTTCTTTTCTACAGTGCAGCTCCTCTGGCGGTGCATTGTTGAGGAAGCATTTGCCGACCTAAATAAATCCAACATATAAATTAGACTAGAAAAATGAGCGCGGTGCACGTTGTGCATGTGAACGGGTAAAAAATTGTGTTGTTTTTTCGGAGAACAAACGGACCACGAAAACTTTTTTTTGGGAAAAACAAGGGAAAATGAACCACGAAAGCATTTTTTTGGGGGAACGGGAAAAAAATTTGGAGGGTAAACGCAGCACGAAGAAAACAATTTTTTCCCTGGGGAAACGAGGAAAAACGGGCTACGAAAACATTTTTTGCGAATTACGAAGACATTTTTTCTATGGGAAACGAGAAAAACGGACAGCGAAAATATTTTCCCAAGAAAAACCGTGGCGCACGCGGTGCGCGTGAACGGAAAATAGATTTACATTTTTCTCGGAGAAAAAAACGGACTACGAATTTTTTTCCTGGGGGAAACGAAGGAAAAAGTACCATGAAAACAATCTTCTCGAGAAAATGCGAGGAAAAATGGACACAAACGGAGAAACGACGGGCGAAAAATGAATTTTCGTTTTTTTTCGGGGAAGAACGGCAAATGGAAACATTTTTTTTCGGGGAAAATAAGGAAAAAACGCAAAAAAAAAATGGGAAAACGACGGACGGAAAACGAATTTACAATTTTTTTTTGAGAAACGGCGAACGAAAATATTTTCCGCATACTCCAAAGAAAAAATGGACCATTAAAAAAAATTAGGGAAAACGGGCAACGAAAATATTTTTTGTATGGAGAAACGGCGAACGAAAATATTTTCCGCATACTCCGAAGAAAAAACGGACCATAAAAATATTTTTTTTAGGGAAAACGGGCAACGAAAATATTTTTTGTATGCTCCGAAGAAAAAACGGACCACAAAAACATTTTTTCGGAAAAAACGGAGAAAGGACCTGAACGTAAAGTGCAGGGGCCTATTTGTTACGATTTTGGACCTATTCGCTATTTTGAAAAACTATAAAAGGGTTCATCCGCGATTCATATTTAACATAAGTTTTTTTTTTGTAAAACGGCGAACGAGGGACCTAAACGCGAACCGGGGAAAAAAATTCTCCCCTCACAGAAAATCGCGAAGGACCTCCACGAAAATTAAAAGGATCTATCCATAATTTTAAAAACTGGAGGTTTTTTTTGCAAAACGAGGAGAGAGAGTGGGGAGCGCCACGTGGGGTGGCTCCCCTGCAGCCCTTTCTCCCGAATGTAATATAGGGAGTATTTGGATGTACTCAAAGTATTTGAGAACTAGGGTAGCTTGATAGAACGGCTCGGTGGGATTAACCGGTGGAGGTGTGCTTTAAAATGATCAGGTTTGTGCCACGAGCAGTGCTTATATGCTTTTCCTCCCAATACAAATTGCATAAGGTCCTGTTTGTTTGCCCTATGGATTATATAATTCAGCTTATATAAGTTAATGGGGAAACAAACAGCCTAGATTATAATCTAGATTATATAATCTAAAGCATGAGATTATAATAATCTATAAGCAGCCATTAGGGTGCTTATATAATCTCAAACTAATAATCCAACACAGTAATAATCCAGGAAAACAAACAACCCACCGGCTTATTTAAAGGTAGCTTATATAATCCAGCTTATATAATCCAACACCAAAAAGCTGGATTATATAAGCTGGAGAAGAAAACAAACAGGGCCTAAATCTTGAAACAACCAAAATGATAAGTAATCATCATCCATCCTTTATTCATGCTTTAATATTTGTGCAACTTTAAAAAAGAAGAGCATAGAAGCATCTCTCATGTGCCACACCTCTGTCAGGACGAAGAAGCAAGCCCAGACCGCATTTTAACCTTCCAGTGAGATAAATCAATTGCTTTCACGCAAGTATTTAGAAGCATGAGCAAACCGTGATTTCCTCATGAAGCCAAATGTACCGAGCTTAAGTAGCAGTTTGTACTGACAAGCTGTAAGCTATCCCCATTTCAGCAGCACTAGAAAGAGCCACGTGCTATATTGCGCCGGATAAATTTTAATAAAGCGCTTAGATGGCAAAACAATCTTCATGACGGATGTCATTTTCCTTTTGTAGAATATTAAAAATCTAAGAAAAACCAAAATAATCATAATTTTAGTATTCGCAGGGCCTTCTCGATGAAATGGCGAAGGAGAAGAAAATACTGGAAAATATATGGGCTTTTCCGAAATAATAGGATGTAATTTTTTGGAACCACGCTTTTTTTTCAAAAGGGCTTGATCCGAGCCTAGATGCAATTTCCTGAACCATCAGGAGGATCATTATGCAAAAGGGTTTGGTCCGAAGTTGGATGCTAATTTGCGGAACCACGAGGTTATTTTGCAGGAGAGAGGATGAGAGGGTATTGTCGCAATTTCAGAACTCGGGGGGTGGGGGGGTTCGCAAAGGTAGGTGCCACTAGTTTAGATATTTACAGCATGCAGGAGACCGACTACTGGTCCTGTATCCAGCACATGTAAAAACTGAGCTAGCACGAGCATTAGCATTATAGCGGATCGATGAGTTGTGAATAGATCGGTCGTAAATTAACTGAGCTCGTACTACTTTTAATTTCACGACAAGCTGAAGATGACAAAGGGGCAGGCAGGCGACTTGTGATTTTTAGGCAGTGAAACGCTGGAAAGGAGGTGATAGTAGCCAGGATACATGCCTTTCTGATCCACATGATGCATGCGATGGTAAAAGGCAGCGGGAACAATAAAGCTTAGGCAGACGATCCAGAGGGGATCCGTTCCTATCAGTCTTCAGAAAATCTCACTCATCATCAACAATAATGGATGATCTCGATCCTGCAGCGCTGTGATTTTTTATCAACCTGCTACCAAATGGACCAATATATTCGACCAGATAACCTGAAGATATCTGAATTCCAGAGCCTGAACATTTCTAAGATCGTTTGGATTTCCATCTCCCTTTTATTTTCTTTCTGTGATTAACTCAAACGAAGTCAAAAACTTCAGTACGGGGCTGTCGATGGTGCCATGCATGTGCATTGATAAGACGGCGGACTTTCGTGTGCATCCGGCAGTTGCCTGCCGAGCATCCCAACAGCTGCGCCGGTATACGTACGTAGGGCTCTTGCATGTACTATTACAACAACGACACACAACTCGCAGCCTCTCCAGAAAAAGGAAAAGGGAAAGCCCCCGAGTATCTTGGGTAAGATTAATGTTTTCTAGAACAAGGGACGGCCCGTGTGATCATGGAATTCTCCATGATGGAGGCGATAATCGCCGGAATATCCCGCCGGGATCGCCAATTCGCCACAGCACTTCCCCGCCCGACAGGGGCGGATCCAGGTCCCGGGCAGAGTAGGACTAATTCAAAAAATTAGTAGACTTCCTCTTTGGAATAGAAATTGACTGTCCGGGGCCTGGTACCAAAAGCCCACTAAAATTCTACAAAAAATTATTGAAAAATCATTGAAAACAGATATTTAATCTAAGATCAGCTGGTCTAGCCCGGGCCGGATCGCAATCCTCCGAGATGTGACGCCACGGCACGAGCAATGGCCACGGGACATGGGTGCCATGCCGGGTCGTCACCGGCCGCGGAGGAAGAAGACCGTGCAAAATCCAGAGCGCGCGGATAGGCTCGGCCGGCTCAAGAGACCGTCGCGGGAGGACACTGCTGCTGACGGGCAGCCGGGAAGAACGGAGACCTGGGGCGGAGGCAACCGACGGACGCACGCGCACGTCGTGATTAATGGGAGGCTCAATTATGCATTTGCGAGTGTCTGACCCGCGGGATCAAGTTGCGCCACCGGTGGTTAAGGATGGGTTTGTGTGGCCTACGTCGGACCTTTCAGACGTGGATGCGATCATGCCTAATCTTAGATACAGTGACAATCTGTTTGTTTAGGCTTCTACTTAGGCTTATTTGGCTTCTAGGCCTTCATAAGTCACAAGCCAAAACAAACAGTAATTTTTCAGCTAGCTGGAGAGAGGTTTACACTCAATTTGCACTACGAGAGAAGCAAGGAAAACGATGCTTCTACTGTGAGCTTCGAAAATCCCACTTCCCTGCACTTTGCAACTTGATCTTATTTACAAAAAAATTGCCATCTCCTTTATCAAGTCTCTTCCACTCCAAAGAGGCCTAATTAGCTTCTTCCACTCCAAAGCAGCCTTCTCTTCCAAAGATCACTTAAACAAACACAGCCTAAGGCCTGTTTGTTTTAGCTGGAGATTGTAAAAAAACAGCTTTTAAAACTTGGATTGTTAAAAGCTGGAGGTTGAAAAGCTAGTGGTTGTTTGGCAACCTAGATTATAGTGTGTTTGGATTGATATTTCTACAATGGAGGGTGGCAATGGTGGGTAATTTCGACTGATGGGCATTTTGGTCTTTTGCAAAAAAAAAAAAAAACTGAGGAAAGCTCTTTTAGGGTGGATTGTGGGATTGCTACAATCTGCCCCCTCCCCCCAGATTGTTACAATTTAGATTAAAAGTTGCGTGTTTGTTGATCTTCTAGATTTTAAAAGATGCTTTCTACAATCCCAGCTAAAACAAATATGCCCTAAGTTTCAATCGAATAATTGCCGTTTGAGTTAACTTTGCAAAAGGGTTACTTGGTGGTCAAGATATTTTGCCCTGTCCCCTGTCAAATTCACGTAAAATAAATTCGTGTATTGTAGATAGGCCTTGAAAGGCAAAAGGGTAGATTTGCGTGGTTCAAGATATGGGCGGCCTAGTTTCATGTCGGGATCCAGATCATTAAATTTGAAAACCTCTGTGTATACTACACTAGTTTAGGATCATGTTAGTGCACACAGTATTAATATAGATGAAATATCATTCTATTAAACGAAAATAACTAACAAAGTAGCAAATTATTAGTAAAAAGTAGCAACAGACCTTATGATCGAGGTTTACGCAAGTGTGCTTCACATGACTTAAGGAATAAAAACTCTAGCATCGGAAATAAAAACAACTTACGGCCATCCGACATGATACATGCAATAGTCTAGAGAGCGCACTTCTGGTTCGCAAAGTCTTCATAAGTACCTCTCCTCATAGAACACTGAGTTCACTGGTACTTCCTCAGCAACTGACCAACAATATATATAGCGATGAGTACATAGAGTACTTAGCAAGACATATGGAACAATGATGCAATTATACTCGTAAAAGGCTTAACACGGAATAGCCATATGGTTCTTTTGTAGAAAGCAATAACAGGAATTCAAATACAATAAATAGATTCAAAACGTATTTAACAAAATATAATTAATGGCTGTTAAACAAATAGTATCTAAAAATCCATCAAACCACTGAAATCATTGATGCTAGTTTTAGCACCAAAATCACCGGTGAACAGTTCACTTTCCAACCATTCTATCATCCAACATTTTCACAAAAACTCTATTTCTCGTGTAAAATCCCCAGGCACGCCCAAAACCGTCGACACGAATTATTCAAATAGTACTTTTACACTCTTATGAGGTTGTATTGCTTTATCCATAAGATATGATCAACTTATACTATTGGCTCACACTCAACATGATAGAAGTGCAATTAAGAAGATCACAAAATGGCCTTTATGTTGTTGCACACTAGCATCACCCAACCTAATGAGTCGTTCCCCTCAACTCTGGGATGTGGTATAGCCGGAACACCCCCAAAACACATCACGTTTTTAACGAGGGGGCTCACAATTATGAGAGAGACTAGAGTAAGCCCTCCAATCAACATCGTACACTCGGTGTCTCATTGAGTCGGTGTAGACCCTTTGCTCGCACACCCATGGAGTAAACCCTCCAATCAACCATGCTGGGAACACCAATATACAATAGCTTATTTAGCTAGGTTTGACCAGCGCCAGACTTTTGGTTGCACGAGTAGGCCCAGTTCAATGGCGTACAAGATTAAGTCCTTAATTATTTTCGAACAAAACGTCCACATCCCAAATGTGCTAACCGCACCCCCCTTTACTGCAAATCACTTGCTCGAGTGAAAACCATTTTGTATAACCAAGACCAATAGCATACCCTACCATGACACAATAAATTTTACAACAGTGTCTACCCGTCACGATTTCATATCTCATTAAGTCATGTTTATTATAAATCATCGTGTATATGAGCCATTTGTACAAATAAGTATGGCTAAGCATAAAAGCAACAACTTAGTGTTGGTACTACAATTATGTCCAACTAATAATGACACAACCTAGGGTGAAAATGGATATATGCATTCAGTAATCAAGGTGGCATAATTAACAATTAGGTGTTTAGCTATTCCCAGCAAATAACATTGATATAGAAGTAGCATGCAATTTGTATGAAATAAAATACTTTTGCAAACATAGGTTTAATATGATCAAAGGCTACGACTTGCCTTGCTCGTACATTGTTGTTGCTGAATCTTGGAATCTTTCGTTTACTCCTCAGAGATCAATGTCTACCAGAAAAGAAAGTAATGAACACAAATAAATAACAAACAGAGGCTCAAATAAACTTCTAATGAAATAGAAAGAGCATTATAATGAAAAGCTCAATTATAGATTAATTTAGAAACTTGAATCGGTTCAATCAAAGCTCTTGTGAATTACTTAGAATCAAGTTTAGGTCCCTTACTTGCGCCCTCGGAACCTGCAACGAGGTTGGAAGGGTTGGTTGGGGACGACTCCCCAAAGGATTTGGCCTTCGCGAGGTTCCTGACTGGTTGTTGTAGTAAATGCATCTTGCCTCTTCACAGCCTTTTGCTTTGCAATCGCGAGGCTCTTGCGTTGCTCCTAGGCAGCCTTCTCTTGAACTTCACACTATTTGCATTCTACTCGTTGTGCATCTGTCTCTTTCGCGACTGCGCAAATGTGAAATCCAGAGTTGACAGAGGGGGTGAGTACTCCCTCATCAGATGATGATGATGGAGTATAATTGAGTTCAAGACCTCGGAGAAAATCTTCTGAAGATGAATTCTCATAGGTGTCATTGTTGTTCTAGAGAGTTCAAACATTGTGGACTTCCATAGGGCATGTGCCCTGGTTCTCTGCCTCTGCAATAGGGGCAGGTATGGAGTCCCTTTGTTTCCCTAGTTTTGCCCCAGGAAGTGGCGCTCTTAGTGCAGCCTCATCTAGTTTGGATAAAGTTACCAATCCTGACAATTCTGTCTCAGTAACGTATTCGAAGTAGAAGTCACACTTACCTTCTTCTTCCTCCATGAAGTCATCAGCAGTGAGGTGAACGTAGTCAGTGAGATCGAATGAATTCTCTTCATCCATTGCTTACAGTGACAACACATTTACCTTTTTCAATCTTAATTTCTAACGGAGACCCTCCTTCTAGTACCAACTGTTGATGTTCAAGAGCCGGGGTCCCTAGATCGAGCTTACAAATATAATTTGGGTTGTCTTTGTCTAACAAATCAGAGATTGAAAAGAGCAGAAAATAAAAAATGCTCTTTTATTCAATCACGAGTGTTTAACAGAGTACAGACTCTTGAATGGGGAACTAAAAATACTAATGCTAATTTCTTATGTGTAATCATCATGCCTTGAATCCTTGTTATGGCCTCCTATTTATATCAGATGAAGGGATGATAGTTATCATCTTCTAAGATGTGTCTTCCCATTAAAAGATATCTTCACGTCAAAAGGTGTCTTTTCATCAAAGTGGAGTCTCTTCTAGGGAGTAATTTATAATCGGTTGTCTGTATCTATAAAAAAACGTCTTTCACCCGCTAATCCTATGGGAAGATAACTTCATTCTCGAACTCGACTAGGTCGAGGCGAAGGCTATTTCAATCTCCGACTTGTAAGCTGGTCAGAGTAACTAAATGAGCTGACCCCGACCTGGATATGAACATCAGGTCGAGGTCACTAGGGCATCTTATATCTTCGACTAGTGCTTTGTACATTGGCAGAAATATTTTCACATGGCTAAATTTGACTTTGGTTGGAAACCGTAACCAAGTGATGGGCCATGGGCTTGTCTTTATTCATGAGCTATTTTCTTTATAAGACCGTAGGCCTAGGACACATTAATCGTCATTATAGATGCTTCAAAGCGGCGTCGGGACAACATGGTTTGAGGCTCCACATCATGGATCTGGGAGCGGCGGCGATGGGATGTCATGTACGGTAAAGCACGGAGACCGATGGTGACTTGCAGTGGCGGTTCAACTGGGGGGAACGGTGTTGAAGAAGACAATGAGGCGAGGGCAATGTGTCGGCGGATCGAACTTAAACCACCGTGGATCAAGAAGCGGGCGATGAGACGGAGCCAGCGGTGGTGACGGTGGGGGCGGAGACTCACCTGTGACCGAGAGTGAAGGCAGTGTGGAGCTTCATGGAGCTTTTGTGGGCGTCAATGGCAACACATCCTCTAACTCTGGTGAGCTCAAACAACGTGATGGCTAGGGTTTCAAGAGCAACAGAGCGAGGGGCACACGGCATGAGGTTCCTCGGGACTTTAAATAGCCTCAGGAGGCGTGGGCGTCATGGAAGTCTAGAGCGACGGCGTTAGGGTTAGGGTTTGGTTTTGATGGCACGACGGGTCGAGCCGCGGCTAGGCTATCGTGATGGCAGTAGGCTGAGGGAAGGAGGAGATCGCGATGGCAGTAGGCCGAGGGAAGGAGGAGAGGTGCGTGCAGTGGATTGGGTCAATGTGAAGAGAAAAGGTGGGCCGGGTGGAAGAATCGGCCGCGGAATTTTGGGAAAAAGAAGGGATTTTTTAATTAAAAAAATACTAGAAATTCAAATAAATCTAAAGGAATACCAAAGAACTCCAAATATTCCAAGAAAATGCATAAAAATCCCTTGAAATACAATGAACCTAACTAAAATTGGTTTTCTTTTAGTTGATATCGAAATTATTCAAATGAAATCATTTTAGATTAGAAAAATTATAATTAAGCTTTAATTAATTAAAAAAATGAACTTGTTATTTTTATCTTGAAAACTTTAAAAGGCATGAGAAACTGGTGCGTTACATTTCATCAGGAGCACATACGCATTACTGACATTAGTTCGTTCGTGAATGGATTGTCGTAGGGCCAACCGATCTCCATTCAGCTGAGCATCATCATCAACTCTCGATCCCCTCATGCGTCCAAGGAACAGCTTTTGCCATTAAACTAAGACCCGCAACCCCCAGTAACCTAATCTGCTCACTCCATCGATCCGATGACATAATCACATTCCCGGGCCCGGCACTGACGCTGACATCTCAAGTACCACCCGTCACCTGTGGGCAATGGCAGTATGGCATGCGTTGCACGGGCGCGGCGGCGGCCGGCGTGAAGGCTCCAGAGGGGGGGGCAGAGTCTCCGATTGATCCCGGCGATAATTGATCAGCCATCGATCGATTGTAGTGAGCAATGAGCATGCAGTTTGTTAACTCTAGCTAGCTAGCTAGCTAGCTCTATTATTGCACTGAAGCATAACATTAGTGGGCAGCGGTACTATTTTCTACCTGCTGATAACTTTAGGATGAGATTAGATGGTTGAGATCGGAACCTAACGCGCGATCACTCGATTAGTAGCGATGCGACGTACGTAATGACGCTGGCTTGGTGGTGCGAGAGCTTTCCATGTGCGTGGTGGTGTGGCGAGGTTGGAAAAGGTGCAGAACGGATTGGCATCTTCTGACGGGACTCGGCGGCCGGATGCCGCGGAGTTTGATCGGCTTTGGCGCCGGCGCGCGCGGCAACCGGCGGACAGGGGAAAGGAGAACGCGCGGTGGAGAGCACCGTTCCGTTGCGCTTCGCCGTCTGCGCGCACACACGCATGAGCGGGGCGCGCAGCAGCTGGCACGGCGCCCCGGCGGCGGCAACGAATAGCCCACGGACATGGCCACTCACGTCTGAAACATGGGCCATGTTTGGTACGGTTCTAGATTCTATTAGAAACGAAAACGATTTCACATTCTTAATAGAAACATTTTAAGTAGGATTCTGTGAATCGGGTGGAACGGGAATGAGACCGATTCGGCCACAGAGTGGAAAAAGAAGAAACGATCCGAGGAGAATCGTCCCGAGCTTTAGCCCATTTGGTTGAATTTTTTTCAGAATCTAATAGAAACGGCACGATTCCAAATTGCCAAACGAGTTTGTCTCGGCATATGTCCACGCTTATCAACACGTAAAATCAGGTTAATCAGATTTTATTTTGGGCCGTGCAAATTAACACATGTACCGATGTAAGTGGTTCTAGGAAGATGCAACATGTGTTTGCTATGAAGCAAACTTTCCTTTTGCGTGCAAAACCAAAGCAACATGAACAGCACGTAATTCACATGCACATCACAGTCACAGTCATAATTTGTGCACAATGACAACCATCCCTTTTTCGCTACCTTATACTAGCACAACTGTACGTCAGTGACAAATTGCACATTTTACACACATAATTCTATAGTCTTATACCATTATTTCATAATATCATAAATTCAACATATATATTTAAATTTTACTAAAAATACGATGTAAATAGATGCTCTACTAGTATTTTTCTCATTGTTTTCCACTCGGTTTGGCCCATGGTACACTAACTACCCGTCGCTACTTACTACACAACACAACCTTAAAAGCAGCGTAGGGCATGTACAATGGTACATGTATGCTGTCTATAAGAGTATGCCACACAGTATTTTAAATGATGTGGAGGAGAGAGAAAGATGATGTCTACTATTTAACAGATGGTTTTATATACAACTTTATATTGTGTATACCATTGTATAGACAGTCTATTGATTATATGAGAGATCATTATAGACAGCTATATACATATTATATTGTATTTGTTATCTTTAGTATTATCTATAGATAATATAAAAGTGTATTATAGACAGTCACCGTCTATATCACTGTACATATCCTTACAGAAGATGACCACCACCGTAAGGACGCATGCATGTACTCTGCATTTTACGCTCAGCTGCCTGCGCTACTCTAAAGTCTCACCAACGCGACGGTGACCTCCCCGTCTTGGCGTTTCTCTCATGATATAGAGCTTGTCAGATCTTTATAACGTAGAATTTAAATACTTATATATTTTATTGATGGACACTAGTTAATCTCTTATTATTAAATGTAATGGGCCTGTAACTCTTTAATTCGCCAAAATAATATGTGTTGAACTTCACGAACACCTAGTAAAGTATATCAATCTCCTAATTCTAAGTAGAAAGACAGAATAATCTTTGAAAGAAGTCATCCAATTCCTCCTCTCGATACGTATGCAATGAGTAAGAATAAGCGAAGAACAAGTAATAGATGTAAAATAGCTATATTATTAATCTGTTGCTGAGTCTCCTTACAATACAAAATGGGAGAAACTAGCAGCCGGGCGCCCGATTTTTTTTTCCGGACACCGCGCAACATTTTTTTGAACGTATGAAACATTTTCTTTAATGTTTATCGAAGAAAAATGTTTCAATACGTAGAAAAAAATATTTCACTACGTAGAAAAAATATTTCACGCGTAGAAAAAAATGTTGCAAAAAAAATCAGACGTCTGATCCCTAGCAATTCCGATACAAAATATATAAATATAAAGAAAGGAGATAAAAATATATGGTACTGTAGCGCACAACTGATCCGGTACTACAGCGTGTAACAAATATGGCACTGTAGCAAAAGGTTTTGATCACTGTTTGCTCATCCTGTTGTGGTGGTACTGTATGTGAAAAAGGAAAGTGACCAAGGAGGAAGATTCACCGTCGCTGCATAGGTTTTGCCTTAGTGCTAGCATGTCTCCATTATCTCTGGTGGGGACTGGGGGTCGCTTCTTGACAGTGACGGTGAGCAAGCCGTTCTCGCAGCGCGCAGCGACGGCGCCGGCGTCCACGTCCTCGGGCATGCTGAACTGGCTCGCGAGCCTCGGCGGCGCCGCTCGTCGCTCCAGCCGGATGTACCTGCACTCCTCCCCATCCCCCTCCTTCCACTTTTGCTTCCCGCCATTCATGCTGCTCTTCACCACCAGCACCCGCCCCTCATCCTCCAGCATCACCTGGACGTCGGACCTGCAGAGGCCCAGGACGCCGAGGAAGAATGTGTGCTTGTCGAACGTCTCCCCGATGTTCACGAGGGCGTCGCCGTTGCCGGCCGCCAGTGGCGGAGCCAGGATCTCGTCAAGTCCCGGGCTAAAGTATAGTACACTAAATTATGTACAAACAACGAAAACTAAACACACCGAGAAATTCAAAAAAGTGGAACACACATACATGATTGATACGTGAATTTAACCATATAATCCACTATAACATAAAACATCGAGTTGGAGGGTGTGATGTTTACCTAAATAACGAAGATTAGGTCCATACTACCATATACTTTATTCATCATCAATTGCACACTAAGGTGAACCTGAAAAGTTACCACATAAAGTCAATGAGAGCATAATATATAACAAATCATGTGAATTTTGTAATTACAAGATCTTAGCTTACCACTACCGCGAGATCTCAACAAGCGAGATGCCGATTTGCGCTTACTCAAGAGTTGATTCCTAAGTCATAACAGTCTCAGATTTGTTTCTCACAACAATAAAGTAATCACTAATTTTATAAAAAAACAAGAATCATAATTAACATTATTCTGGACGATGCAAGTATGCAACAATCATAAATACTAACATATTATCCTCTTTCGGCCGATACTTTCTAGTAATAAACTAAACTGACAAGCAAATGGCACTTTAAATTCTAACCCAACACGATCAACAAAAAGAACAGCAAAGATCAAAACTTTCTCCTAAACGCACTTAAGCTACCTCAAAACCCACCAAAAAAACACAATAGGCGCTGGCGACGGCCAAGGCGCAAGATCGGCAAATAGGCTGGCGACGCCACAGCCAGCGTGACGCTGCACAAGGCGGCCTGTGGGCGCAGATCGAGGGCCAGGGGCGGGCGAGGGGGTGTGGCTCAGGGCTGGCCGGCAAAGGGGCGAGCGGATCCGGCGAGGGTCGGGCGGCGAGCGGCGACGGCGAGGGGCTGGGCGCAAGATCGGCAATAGGCTGGGCGACGCTGCAGGTAGCTTGTCAGACGTCACATGCGGCATGCAGATCGGGGCCGGGCGGCCGGCGAGGGGCGGTAAGCACCGGGGCTGGAAGGCGGCCTGGGCGACGAGGGCGACACGATCCGGCGAGGGGCGAGGCGGCGCTGGCCGGCAAGGGGCGACGCGATCCGGCGAGGGGCTGGCGCGGCGGCAAAGTAGGGCTGGGCGGATCCGGCCGGCTACTGGTGCCTCAGCAGTGCTGGTGGAGTTGGAATGTGTAGAGTGGGATTAGGTTTTGGTGTGTGTTTCCATTTTGTGGGCTATTTCATGGGGTCATTTCATGGGCTTCTTACTTAAATGGGTCGGATTGAAGACCTGGGCTTGCCTGGGCTATACACATGCTAAAAATTCAAGTCCTGGGCTGAAGCCCACGCTGCCATGGGCCTAAATCCGCCCCTGCCGGCCGCCACCAAGACGGTGCGTGGGAGTGTGCATGTGAGTGGGAGAGCGCAACGTGGCTGGCGGCGCGGTGGCCAAGTTTCATCTGGATGTTTTCTTTAGCAACCATCATCTAAATTCCTCACCATTGGATTTACTTTCAGATCAATGCACACCCCTCTGAATTCGAGGTGGGTTGATCCTACGGATGTGTGTTTTGATCGTACGTTCCAAAGTTTCGATGTTTTTTGAGACAAAAACATCCGGATGATACCTATATACTCCCTTAATTTTGGGTTTTGATAAGTTTTATCCGGTATTACTTAACTTCTATTTCACATCTTTTTTCCATCAGGTTAAATTTTTGGACTAGACGAACTTCAAGCACAGCGCATTCATCCACGACGATGGCATTCGTTCATATATCTTCTGTCGAGTCCGGATGCAACAGCAAGCATCACGGCTCACGAACAAGAACAGAATTCAGAGAGAAAGGGGGAAAACACTATGGATTATAGAAAGCTCTTCCGGGAACGGAAAAGGGGGAAACGAAATTACGATCACCGCCAACGCTAGCTGTAGTATGATCTGCTTTACAGCATGTTGCTCCGATGGATCACGTCCTGTCCTGAGCTCAATCTCGATTCTCCGACGATTCGCCTGAATCCGTGGGGTTTCCCTCTGCAAAACGAAAGGAAACAGAGTGGAATTCGTGGGTTAGGATTGGGCTCAAATCAATTGCTGGCTAGGCCTCGCATCGCATGGGACGGGCCGGACGGCCCAACTGCGTGGGTGCGTACCGTCGTCGACGAGGCCCTTCTGGTGCTTGTCCATGACGACGAGGATGTACTTGAAGGCCTCCGTCTCGCAGGGGATGGTGAGCGCGCCACCGCGGTAGTCGAACCCGAACTCCTCCTCCGCCTTCTCCAGCAGCCGCCGGAACACCGGCATGCCCAGGTACGCCGTCGGCACCACGAACCGCCGCAGCTCCGCGCCAACGTACACCGCGCAGCACCCGCGCGGCACGTCCACCGGGGCGTCCGGGGTCATCGGCTCCGACCCCGGATCCCGCTCGTCGTCCGGCCGGTTGTCGTCCTTGCTGCCGCTGCTTCCGCCGCGCTCCTGCTCCTTCTGTTGCCTACACTCCGCCGGCGATGGTTGCGGCCGGGGCTTCTTGTCGTCGTCGTCATCTTCGGTGGCGGCCGCCGAGGCGGTGCCCTCGTTCTGTTGATCAGCCGAGACGTCGGGGTCGTCGCCGCTGGCGCTGGCGTTCGGACTCCTTGCGGCGGCGGCGGCGGCGGCGTTGAATTGCCAGCGCCGGAGCATCCGACGGAGCCACACGATCTGCCAGAGGCCGGACACCGGTGGCGCCTCCGTCTCGTGAGCACTACTCTTGTCTGCCATCGATCGGCGGCTACAAGCTAGGCTTTCATGGTGGCCACGGTTGCGGTCGATCGAAGTCGTCTCGATCGTGAGCACTTGAATTTTTTTTTGTGTGGAACTGACAAGCTTCTAATTAAACGCCCAAGGTTTCCCTTGCCTTAAAGAAGTCATTAGCATGTAGATCTTGAGAGCTTTACAGAGAGGTGAATGGTCATCACCTCATCATCTTTAGAGCTTTAAGGATGAGAGATCATGTCGCCAGCCAGGGAGAGAGAGGGTAGTGCTGATCGGAGGAGAGGGAAATTGGAGTTCGCGAAAGTCGAGGCAGGCGAGGCAGTGTCTCGTGCATGGTTGCTAGGCTATGTTGGGAAGTTTGTGTACGACCAGATCGCCAGCCGGCCATGCATGCATGCATGATCCGTGCTCTTGGCGACCTCAGGCGAAGAACGGCGCGTGCTTTGTCCGCGTTGCAAGGAGGCGCCGACCACGTACGTACGGCGCACTCATTTTTGGGCCAACCCATCAAGAGTTGAAGGCCCGCCTGGTGTGGGTTTGGGTGTACGGTGCATGCAATCTCTGTCATTTAGGTTGTCAGGGTTTGAAAAATGATCAAAATCGCTCAAACATTACGATTTTCAACCGTACTAAGCTGACTCGAGATTTGAAACCGGTCGGTAAATCGATTCAATTCAAATTTAAATTCAAAAAGTTTATACAAAATTTACCTATTTTTCTTTTAAAAAAAATTGTGTGAGGTCCTGAGGTAATGCTAATGATGCTATAAAATTTTCAGATGATGATCAACCTGTGTATTTTAAAAAAATTATGACAATGTTATTGTCTTTGTATATGCTCTTCTGTTTTTTATTTTCTAGGGGCACTAAATGAAGTCTAATATGTCACGACCCAGAAACCGCACAGGAATTCGGTTTCGAACAGAGATTGTATATTACCTATTTACAACAACAAAAGACAGCAAAATAATTTTAAATTGTTAAATATGGCTAATTAAATAAGAATAAAATAGCATTGTAGGACACCAATTTAAAATTTAAATTACGAACCATCAATTGAAAACAAACCCACGGGAAAGGCCTAAATGCAGCCATGATCCTAAGCGCCATCACTGTCGAACGCAAATGTATCCAAGCGACTGTCTTCTTTCTCTTATTCTCTGAATAAATGTCAACAAGCAATGTTAAGTACACGTATGTATTCGTAAGACTTTAGTGTATGGAAGTAAATGTACGTGCAAGGTTAGTCCAAAGGAATAAGCTTCTACACTAAGTTTATTTTCAATATAAGGCATATTTTATTTGCAATAGAGTAGTACATTAAACAATATCAAAATTTGAACAGAGCAATTGTTATGAAACTGATATCAGTAAATAGAGTTTAATCTCATCATTTCATTACCCTCCATGGCCACAAACAGCGAGTAAATCACAAACACTCATGGCTTTAAGTACATACCTCCCCGATACAACACAAATTTCAAAATCTTTGCAAAAACAAAACTATACTTAACGTTATTTCCCAAGCTACTCATGACCGTGAGCACGGCTAATTAATTAGATTTAAATCTCTGCAGAGAGTGTACACTTTACCAGCATGACACATTCTAGCAATCATGTCAACCATATCATGTGATACTTCCCATACCCGTTTTGCTAGACTGTAATGAAACTGTTCCATTCGCTAGAGTCTAGCCCTGCACTAGCTCCGATGATGTCTAACCCTTACTATGGCGGTGGAAATCCAGCCCGTACACACAGTACTTACAATGGCGCACGCCTCATCACGCTCTATGGAAATCCAGACATGAACATACAGTTATAACGATGGTTTACGCCCCATCGCGTCCTTTACCCCATAGCAAGGCATGCACCATTGTATTGGAATGCTTTGGTCCCGATGCCACTAAAAATCCGAATCCAAGCCCCCATATTTTTCTCTTGTTTCATTTTCTTCTTCTCTCTTCTTTTTCTCTTTCTACTTCTTTCTTTTCTCCTAGCCGACATGCTCTCTGGCTTCTTTCCTTCCCCCTTTTTTTTCTTCTTCTCTGGTGCGCAAGTCGCCGGGCCTACTGCCGCTCCTCGGCCTCCTCTGGCGTAGCCATGGCTGTGTTAGGCCGCTGCACGGTTGATTCCCTCGGTGAGCTCCCGAGCCATGTATTACAGCTGCCTTGGTGTCGCACAGTGCCGACCTCGGCGCCACTACGCAGCCACGGTGCCGCCTCATTCTCGCGCCGCGCCGGGCAAGGGCCACATCGCATCGCGCACCGGCCACCCGACGTTGCCCCTTGCTTCTTGCCTCTGTGTCGTGCTGGCTCAGCTTCAGCCGCGCTGCTCTAGGTCGGTGAGCGGCGTGCCGGCCCTAGCCGTGTTGCATCTACCCTCGGCAGTCAATTCCTACTACGCACCCCAGTCACTCCTCACCATGTGCTGCGTCGGCCTCCCCCGAGCTGTGCCATGGTCGAGCCGCCACGCCACAACTCCTCCCTCTCGTTCCTCTCTAAACCCCCCCCCAAACAATCATGCATGCGAGAAATGTTTGTATGAATGGAATGCCGATGTGATTGTGAGGGTATCGGTATAACATGCAATGTTTAGTTCTTTGATTTTGGGTGGGATTGCGAAGACAGAAGGTGGGAGGAGTTTGTGGGGTGTTCTTGCTTGTTCTTGAGTGGAGAGGGAAGAAACTAGATGAAGGGAGATAATGGAACAAGGAGGTAGGAAACTGGGGTGCTTTTATGCCTCCAGCTCCCTCCCCTCTCTAAGAGGGTGTTTGGTAGAGCTCCAGCTCCACCAAATTCGTGGAGTTGGTGGAGCTGGGTATTCCTAGCTTCACTAGATTCGTGGAGCTGGAGCTATAGGTATATTAAGAGTGTTTAGGTAGGTTATCTTGTTTATATTTCAGAACAAAAATAATAAACTTAAGTCACTTTATTTCAGTGTACAAGTTTCAGCTCGGAGGTGGAGTTGGGATCTGAAGCTGTGCCAAACAGGGCCTAAATCATTCAAATGATCATGCATGCTGAGCTTGATTGCAAAAATGGGTCACACGAGGGATGACGATCACAATGATCTAACATGCATTGCTTGGTTTCTATTTTTTGGATGAGTTTGGAAGGAGAGAAGTTTATGGAAAGCTTGAGGCTTGCTATTCTTGTTCTTGCTGGGAGGATGAAATAGCAGAGGGAGGGAGACTGAGTGAGGAGAGTTGGGGAGCACGTTGGTAGCAAAAAGAAGGGACATGAGATTGGCAGGAGAGATGACCTAAGTAGAATTAATGTGGGGGCAGGGGAAATGGCTGGAATGGGTGCTCTTCAAGGCTTGCCTCCTCTTCCCTTTTTGATCTTTAGTACGCCGATAACAGTTTATCGGATTATAACCGACGATTAGTACTGAAATGGAAGTATATTGGGGGAACGGAGGCCGATATGGACAGTTTCATAAAGACTCCAAAGAGAACACGATCGGGGTCAGATACCATAAAAGAGGATGACAGGTGACATCGGGAAGACACACAACCAGCCAAACAACCAATCTACTTTTCTCTTTTACTTTTCGTCGACTAGGAGTAGTATTTTAGATTTGTAATCTTTTCTCTGTAATTCGCTTGATCAATAAAGTTGTGCATTGCCGATTATTGATTTCATCAACTTACGCCAATCCAGGTTCGCTTTTTCTCTGATTTTGTTGTGCATTGCCTTTTTCAGGAAAAAAAATGGCCTTTACCTCTATCTAATCAACTCAATCGGGTTGATTAAATCTATTAGTTACTTTTCCTCTAAATCAGTCCGTACAGCCGACTGAACTAGATCGTTGTTGAAATATTAGATCGGCTTAACGGCAGATTGAATTATATATTATCCTCTTGCCGATTGTAGGATCGAATTGGCTGGCGCGCCCGCACCCAAAATTAAACTCGGTGTTTGCACGTACTGATTGCCGATCGATCCTTCGTCACGTTTTTTTGATGTTAACATCATCGTGTTTCTTTTGAGTTACTGCTAATTGTGTGGTGTGTTGTGTATAGTTACTTTTCCCCAGTACATGTATGTACGTATCTTCTTGTGTCTACAACTACGATTAATACCGCTAAGACCTTGTTTAGAAGTCTTAAAATCTCGACTCATCCATATAAATCTCAATTGGGAACAGAGCTCTCAAATATAGACGTATTACAACTACCACTAGTTTAGTGCACCGACAATGCTGGGCCTCTGGCGTCCAGTTGACTGCTGGTAGCTTGGCAGAGCAATGTGGACATGTTTCTTTAGTAAGTACGGAGCACATCACATGTGATGCTTATAAATTCTGCCGAACTCAAAAGCGAGGCGATCAGCTAATAGCCAATCATCGCTTGCTGGCCAGTTTTTTTTTCTTTCTTTCTGAAATGTACGTTAGTTCGTGCATTCCCCCCTCTTTAACTTTTCTGAGCGATACACACCATGTGAATACGTGAGAAATGGCTAGACCAGACTATATATTCCCAGAAACACAATGGTAGTTTTCAAATTAAGCCAACAAAACAAATTGGCAGGTGGAGAAATCCCCCAATTCTTCCAAGGATAGGAAGATTGGGAAAATATAAGTAAGAACGGTTCCAGCTGCTCAGGTTCTTTCAAAAGACTGTTTCCCAAAGATAAGAGAGAAAAAAAGGGCAGAAGGGGTAAACCCTGCCAAGTGCACATTATTTGAAAAATATCCAATATTAGAAATCATTCTCAACATTTTTTTTATTATTCTTTCCCATTTTTTTTCCAGATTTCTTATTTGCTGGTTACTACTATTGGCAGTTTTTATAAATAGCCAGCAAAATGTTCTAGGATCACTTAATAAAGAAAAACATATTTGGCTCCCCTGCATTGTCTGTGCCAAGGAACAAGCTATGGAACGTTGTGTGCACCCCTAATTGCATTGCCTTCCTCAACATGCTATGGAACGTTGTGTGCACGTTCCTTCCTTTCATTATTCTTTCATGTTTACATGGGCGCTCCTTAATGTTTCAGGATTTGTATGTTTAATAGAAGATATATTCGGTCCTTACGATTTATTAGATCTTATGCCTTCAAAGTTGTGTTTTCGAATAATGAAATGATCATGTAATGTCGTCTCTTAACTTCCATGTGTTTGAACTTGAAGCTGGCTTCAGCCTTGAACGTGTCCGGTCCGGCCATCGGCCATTAGCTTTTGGTTCTCGGCTGATTTACTTCTGTTTAAACTGGTTCCGTGCACTCTAAAACTATCGTTTCCTCTTCCTTTTAGAGAGAAAACACACACACACATCAGTATAAGTTTTCTTAAAAGAACAAATTATAAAGTGGCCAAGGTCGGCTCAAATTAGCCACAGCATGGCGTAGATTTGTAACCCAACGTTTGCATAGCTAGGAGAAATTAAGGAAAAAAATTAAAATATTGTAGATTTATACAAGAGAAACTACGCATTTAACGGCTAAGCTCGTACATCTACAAGGACTGGAGAGTTTTATAGATATATAAAAATGAAGCGGTTCTAGATGCTTCGATGCTTGTGGCGTGCAAGTTGCCTTCCTGGTCATCGCCCACGCTTTTGCCGGATAAGGAAAGCTTTCCCACCTGAGTATATACTAGGACACCCCCGCCCACCTGCACCCGTTCTAGACGAGTCATTTCCCCGTTGCATAGTACTGTTGTTAAGCAATTTCCACTTCGTAACATAAATGTTTCGAGACAAGCACCAAAGTCAGGATGAGAATACATGATATGCTGCGGACGAGCGTTCGCTCGTTTGGTTGGGGCGAGCTGCGCTCACTCGGTTCACCCGCGTTCGAGCGCAGCTCAGCGCGGGCACGCGTGGAGACGAGTGCGTAACTGCATATGTATGTATGTAGCTGTCGGTGTTTCGTGCACCGGCAATACGAATTTATGGTCGGATGGGGTCGCGCGCTCCCTCTCCCCGAATGGTCGACTCAAGGAGCCAGAAGATGTATACCGTTCGGCCGAATGTCCCTACTCCGGGCCAGGCAAAGGTGGATGTATTGATCTCTGGGAGATGAACAAGGGGTGTACAAGCGAGGCGGACGGTCGGCTGTCCGATCCCCTTGATGTATTCGCTTAGGGAGTCGAGGCTACCTAGAAGACTGCTTTTCTTGTTCGTGGCTTCGTCCTCCCTTTCGGCCCCGCCTCCTTATATAGACGGAGGAGGCAGGTTACATGGGAGTTGGGAAGATCATGAGGAAAGGGGCCTGCACGCCTTGAAGTCTGGCTTCTGTCTTGTCCGACCAACCCCTGCCTGTCCCGAGGTAGGGTTGGTGGCTCTACGGCGTACAGTCTTGCGTAGTGCTGTCTGTGTGGCGTGTCGCGTGGTGCTCCTGTCAGCCTCGGTGGCTTTAATGGCGCTTTGACCTTGCCTTGGCCTCGGGAGTGGGCGTACTCCTCTGCGGTGTGTCAGGCGACGGGACGGGGGCTTGACTTCTTCGGTGGCTCTTCTGACAGTCTTGGGAAGGAGCCGCCTACCCCAGACGGATATCGTGACGCCAGGCGCAAGGCAAATACCGACATCGGGCGTGGCCCCGCTTATCCTGCAGCGGGTGGAGCTTGAGCTTCAATATTGGGTGGTCGGCGCGTCGACCGTCCGAATCGAGTCTGCCGACCGCCTGGTCGGCCCCGCATAGGTCTGGCTCGCCTGCGGCGCCCAAGTACCCTTCGATGGTGGCTGGGCCTTCGCAGTGATAGGTCAGCCCGTTCATGCTTCCGGCCGATGGGGTACCCATGGCATGGGTACTCGCCAAGAGTTTCGAGCCCCGAGCGCCCGAGAGCCGCCGGGGTTTAACCTGGCGGTGGTAGCCGTCGGCCCGGAGGTTGGTGACGCTAGGTCGTCGTGGCTGCTCGGGAGCCGTGCTAGCCAAGAAAAGAGCCCGGGTGCGCGCGAGCACACCCGGTGGGTGTAGCCCCCGAGCCCCCGAGCGGGTCAGGGAGCCGGTCGGGGGTTTACCCGGTCGAAAAGTGGCCGCGGACCCTGAGGTCGGCGACGCCTTTGGACGGGGCCGCCGCTTGTCGGCCGTGCCCGCCCCAAGCGACCCGGTGCGCGAGCGCACCGGTGGTAGTTCTCGAGCCCCCGAGCGGTCAGGAGCCGGTCGGGGGTTTACCCGGTCGATTTGTGGCCGCGGACCCTGTGGTCGGCGACGCCTTTGGACGGGGCCGCCGGTTGTCGGCCGTGTTCGCCAAAGGACCGGCAAGTGAAGCGCATCCGGTGGGTGTAGCCCCCGAGCCCCCGAGCGGGTCAGGGAGCCGGTCGGGGGTTTACCCGGTCGAAAAGTGGCCGCGGACCCTGAGGTCGGCGACGCCTTTGGACGGGACCGCCGCTTGTCGGCCGTGCCCGCCCAAAGGACCCGGGTGCGCGCGAGCGCACCCGGTGGGTGTAGCCCCCGAGCCCCCGAGCGGGTCAGGGAGCCGGTCGGGGGTTTACCCGGTCGGACTCTGGCAGGCCACGGTGTACGCGGGTCCTCCGAGTCAGGTGAGCGAACGCGCGTTTACCTTCTGTGACACCTCGGAGTGTCGTAACCTTATTATTGAGCATGATAAGGTTAAATACAGTATGAGATGTGGAATTAGGGTTAAAACCATAGGATTTGGAGGTTAATAGCTTTTCCGGGCCGTTTCCGGGCCGTTTCCGGGCCGTTTTCGGGGTTTTGGGCCTTCCCGGGGGAGTTTGGGCCTTGGTGGGCTTTGGTGGGATTGGAGTAGAGCTCTTATTAGACTAAGTTTCAGTCTAGGGGCTGGTAAAAAGGGCTCCCACCCCTGCCCCTTGCGCTCAAACAGGGTGGTGCGCCCCCTTTGCTCTCCCCTCTCCACCCCTCCAAGCCCTAGCCGCCCCCACCTTCCCTCTCCCTCTTGCGCCCTCCCTTTCCTCCACCTCCACACCACCTCCCCTCCACCCCTTGCTGCCCTAGGGTGGCCTCCCCACCCCTGCACCTCGCGGAGTCATCCCGTGGAGCGAGGAGCGAGGAGCAAGGAGCGAGGAGCGAGGAACGTGGAGCGAGGAGCAATTCGCGAGGAGATTCGCGGAGATTGATTGGAGTTTTGTGCATCGGGCAAAGGTATGATCTTGGGGATCCTTGGGGATGATCTAGGTACTGTTATTAGGGTGTTTATCAAGTTTTAGATCAATTGGAGGCGCTGGTTTGAAGTAATTTGGGTTAGATCTAAACTTGTCCACGTTTCTGTTTTTGGGCAGATTGAGCAGTCGAGCTAGGGTTCGAGTTTCCGTCGATTTAGAGTCCGAATCTGTCCGTACGGACTTCTAGGAAGTTGTAGATAATTTAATTATCTTTCCGTGGACGTAAAGCACGTTAAAATCCGATCAGCCGTTTGAAAGTTATGGCTGTTTTACCGAGCGCCTAAAAATCTGTGACGCGACTGGAACAGATTGTGGTAATCTGTAGATTAAACAATTTTAGAGTCCGAATCAGTCTTTCCCTATAACTAGGAAAAGTTGGGAAATTTCCTAAGCTTCGCGACGGTGTACTCGTTTATTCGATTTGGAGTCCCAGAACTCAAGTTATGCCTTTTGCAAGGCTGCTGTCCCGCCGGGACAGAACCTCTGTTTTTAGGTTTTGCGAGTAGTTGGCAATGTCGGGTTAGATGGGGGTTGTGTACTGTTTGGAGGCTATGATTGTGAGTGTGTGATGCCTATGTGCAGGTGGTGTGACCCCGGGAGTTCCCTCTTCTTCCCGCCAATCCGTTGCACGTGGTTGAGGCAAGTGTGTTGTGATGGATAGCAAGTTGTAGGTTGCATGTTGAAATTAGATGGAATTGCCTACATGATATATGTCCACTTGCCATGTTTTAATGATTGATATGATATGATGAGCATGTTTAACATATTATGATGCCATGTGTTAATATGTGAATTGAATATGATAATTGGCATGGTTGCATGCATGTCATGAGATAGGGCGAGGGCGGTGAGAAAGTCTTAACTAGTCCGGCAAGGCCGGTGAGAAAGTTATGACTAATCCGGAACGCCATTGAGTAAGTCCTATGTCGTGATTCCATCCACGTGGTGTTTGGAAGCGAGTAGGCACCCTCCATCTTCGGGATGGAAGGGGGAAAGGGTGCACACCGACGGGTGTGTACTTCCCATACCGGTATGAGGTTCCAGAGGGTCAGGAGCAATGCATTACATCGCATACAAATTGATGATGATAATGATAAGTATTCATGAATGAGATGTTATACATGATGAAAGATGTTATTGACTTGTTGTTATGCTTGTTGTCCATTGCAGTATGCTTGCTGAGTTTTCGAACTCACCCTTGTGTTTTCTTGTTGTTTTAGGTACCATGAGAACGGCATGCGGGAAAGGGGAATAGTCACACGCTCACACGTTGCTTCACCTTAATGTTTCCCCAAGTCAATTCATTTAGTTGGATAATAAATTGCGTGTGATGGCCTTTAAATTAAGTCTTAGCTTGGTTAAAGAGAGTTCTATTGTTTGTTTGACACTTGGAACTTTAAGAGCTTGATGTTAGTCTTTTATTGTCGTTAAGACTTTATTTATTGCTGTTTTAGATGTTTCTCTTATTGCCATATAATGCTATATTATTGCTGTTCCTTAAATTCATGATAAAACAAAGGAGGTGCTGCCGAAATCTCGGTTTTTAGCCTATGCACCTTTGCTGGAATTTTATGTTAAATATGGTATTTAGTTGTTGTTTAGCTTATGTTCGGTAGCATTCGGGCATATTAAATGCCGGGGTGTTACAGTTGGTATCGAGCTGGTCAGAGGTCCTTGGAATGTGAATTTTTAGTGTCATGCTATAGGGTACAACTAAAATGTGATGTGGAATAACTTAGAAACATGGCTTAGGTCTTAACTAAAACTTTGTTATAGGATAGCAACATTAAAACTTGCAAAAGTGGTATAACTAATCTAAAATTTGACACACTTGGTTGCACAAGAGGGATGGGGTTTTGGTTCATCATTGCATTGCGCTTAATTATTTAATGAAGGATATGCTTATGATGATGTTTGATCTATGATCTTGAGTGTGTGCTTTCGTGTTTGGGTGGTTGTCTGCCTAAAGCAGCCATGCCAAGGGGTAGAGGCCGTGGACGCCGTGGCGTGGAGGCCAGGGGCGAGGCTCCCAGGGAGTTGAGGAGTCTGCTGTCGAGGGTAGCGCCGCTTAATGCTCGTGGGCCACCAGAGGAGCTTCCAGCTGCACGGTCGGGAGCGGGGTGCCCGCCGCAAATGAAGATTTAGTCCAGGCTGTAGAGGAGATTTAGGAGCTGCGCCGCTAGCCATGGGCAGCCCCCGCTGTTGTGCCTCCCCTGCAGTGGCCCCTGTTGTTGCTCGCTGCCGGAGCCGAGGATGAGTCTCCTGGAGTGGATGTCCCTCCGTCTTGACACTTTCGACGGAGCAGCACGCCGATCCACCGCAGATTGGCTGCGGTACATGGAGAGGCGCTTTGAGGTCCTAGAGTTGACCTCGGTTCGAGGACTCGCTTTGTGGCTTTTCATTTGAAGGGCCAAGGCGATATCTGGTGGGAGGGGGTTCTGGCCGCTAGAACCCCGATCTGGGTCCATGACTGGGAGGACTTTGTGGCTCGCTTCCGAGCCAAGTTCCATCCAGAGTCTTTCCTTGAGAGGATGGAGCTTACTCGACCACTCTTTCCCAGGAAAGAGGTCGGTGGCGAGTATGAGAAAGAGTTCAACAGCGTGGTGCGCCGTCTGCATTGTGGCGGTAAACGATCGGGAGAAAGCTAGGAGGTTCCGTAGGGGCCTCAACCAGGAGTTCAGAGTTGTCATGGGGCGATCGCCCTCGTGACTTCTCGCTGTGGTGGAGCAAGCGAAGGGCATGGAGCTCGAGTTGGAGCTCTCCGGGACAAGCGTAACCCGGGAGGTTCAGGGTTCCTACGGCCCCAGGGCGGGGCCGAAGAGGACCTTTGGTGGAGGAGGTGGGTCCTCTCGACCCACCTTCAAGAAGTTCAAGGGAGGACAGGGCTCCTCCTCGGGGCTAAGATGGGGCCGCCTGGGCTGCCTTCTTCGCGAGCGACTGCCCCTGTGCCCGGCAGGGCATGAAGTGCTTCAAGTGCGGTGGCGAGCACCGTGCTTGAGTGTGGTTGGACCGGAATTGCAACCACCGTGGCAAGCCCGGCCATATGGGGCGAGTCTGCCGGATGAACCAGGTAGCATCATCAAGTGGGAGACGGTGCCTTCTCCTCCCACTCCAAATGGGCGTCTTCCAGAGGATCGGTGCACATGATGGCTGCCCTGCTTCTCAGCCACCCTTATGCGTGGCGCGCCCGGCCAGCGTCTTGGTGCCCGGCCGCCTGCTTCCTCCTCGCTTGCCTCCTCCGCCCCAGCCTTGTTGGGGCATCACCTGAGTCGGGCTCTTCGTCCCGCGCCACCAGAGTGTACGCTTTGCCGACCGCCGAGTCCGCCGGCATCCAGAGGTGGTTTCGTACTCTGCTCGTGGATTCCGTTGATGCCTTTGTTCTATTTGATTCCTGAGCATCCTATTCTTTTGTGTCGTCGGAGTTTGCCAAGAGAGCTAAGTTGGGAGTTCAGCGGATTTACGAGTCCGTGTTAGTCCGATTCTCCTGGGGTTTGATTGCTAGTTCTTTGGTTTGCCCTGGTTGCACCATTGCCATTGATGATGAGGTTTTCTTTGCCAATCTCATGGTGATCCAGTTGGCTCCTTTTGATGTCATTTTGGGCATGGACTGGCTGCATCAGTACCGTGCTAAGATCTGTTGTTTCTGGAAGACAGTTGCCTATGACGATATGCTCTTAAAGCTAAGTGTATATCAGGTGTTTTTAACATCTGTTGTTTCTGGAAGACAGTTACTTCAAGAAACAATTGATTTTGCATGGTCTATGACGATATGCTCTTAAAGCTAAGTGTATATCAGGTGTGCAAGATCAGTGATTTGATTGGTATGAATTGTCAAGTTTGGCAAAGCTGCTGTCAGTGATTTGTTTTACCTAAATGGTTGTTTACTTGCATTTTTGTTGCTGTGCACATATCTGCAAAAGAGACAGTCTGCTGTCTATCGAACCAAGCACAAGTGCTAGTCTCCTTGGAGATAGATGTTAAAAACAAAAGTTGAACAACAGGTTGCTACTCCAATAGATTTGTTGTTAACAGAAAATATAGCCATATTTACTAATTTGCAAAGTGCAATATTCTAATCAATGTGAAGTGTTATGTAAAATAGGAGGGGAAAATGAACCAAAGCTGACAACAAAAGGAACATTAAACAACACTTGTATAGAAATGCCTAAAGAGTGCAAACCTTAATATAAACAAACAAACAACACATGCATCCGTTGGTGTGCACACATGCTGTGAGGTCCTGAAGCCCTGAAGCAAGCTATATCTATGGCCATAGTAGTAACAGATATGAAAAGTAGCAACCTATTGTTCTGTGAAATAAAAGACACTAACAACACTACATGCAGAAGTCTATAAGTGCATTTAACAGGAATATTATTAACATCTGGGAACAGATACATTCCTGTATCTAATATTTTTTTGTTTGTTTCTGGATGGTTTACCATACTATCTATAAGTGCACTCCTGTTAATTGCCAAAGCAATTATATGTGCCTTTTCATCCTTTTCAGTTATATATGTTTAATTTATCATGCGTTATGTCTATATATCTGCCAAATAGAAGGAGAGTTTTGCCAAAGCAGAATGGTCGTCTTTGAACACCACAGTATTTTGTGAGATTTGTGTTGAAGAGGTTCGTGCTGGGAATAGGCCTAATGGAGTTATGAGCATCCGAGGATACAAAAACATAGCTGCTAAGTATTTGCAAAGGACAGGTCTTCGTCACTCAAAAACACAATTGAAGAACAAGTGGGATTTGCTAAAGGGGTTGTACGACTTACGGCTAAGCATTAACAAAGATTTAATCGGTCTTGGATGGAATCCAACTTTAGGAACTGTGGAAGCAAGTGATGAGCAATGGAAACGTATGACCAAGGTATCATACAATTTGTGTACTTTGTATTCCGAATGTTGTGTATGTGATGTATGTTAGGCTTACTGTTTTTTATTTTTCTTCAGGGACACCCTGAATGGAAGAAGTTAAGGGCAGGGCCACCAGAGAATGAAGATTTGATGCAACAGATGTTTGAAAATATTACAGTGGATGGCTCTTCTTCTTGTGTTCCTGGTGAAATGCATGGATATCCTGGTGGAATAGGGGGCGGTGATGATGATGCTTCTGTGGATGGGTTCGAGGCCGCTTTTGGAGAAGATCTTGGTGATCCAAAAGAATCACCTGCTGGTAGTGGTACCAATTTGAAGGGTTCATTGAAGAGAGGAAGTCCTGTTGCAATTTCTAGCCCAATGAAGAAAACAAAAAATCCCATGGTTAAGGTTATGAAAAATATACATGCCACCTTGGACTTGAACTGTAACATTGCTAATGAGGTGATGAGAGGTGACATGATGTTCAAGTCGATTAAGGAATGCATGGACTTGGTAGTCGAATGTGGAGCGAAAGAAGGATCAGCTGAACATTTCATGGCAGGACAACTATTTGTCAAAGCTGAACAACGTGGTGTATTCAAGACAATTACTTCGAAAGAAGGAAGGCTTCTTTGGCTGAAGAGGTGGTGCGTCAAGGAAGGGTTGATGTAGAAGTCATATTTTGCATTGTTGCATGAATCGTTGTCTTTGTAATGTTGGCACAAAACTGTTTTGCATGAACTATTTTAAAATGATGGTTACATTATATATGGATTGGTTTGCATGAACTATGTTAGAATGATGGTTACATTATATATAGATTGGTTTGCATGAACTATTTTGCCTGATTGTATAAGTTGTATGTTTGTAGATGGATATCAATGGGAATGAGGAGGATGAGGACGAAGCTTTTGTTCTTGCACGCAATCGAGTCCACTTGATGAGAAATTTTGGAGCCGTGATAACTGCTTGCGGTATGTATTATGCTGAAACTTATTTGAACAAGTCAAAGAGAATACAACCTATTTTATCAGGATATGAATGAGTTATGAGAACACTTAGCGTTCCACAAGATTGTTATGACATGTTCAGGATGAGTAGACCACTGATTGAGAGGTTACATGATTTGTTGGTCGTATACTATGGGTTGAAGTCAAGTTGTAATATGGACTCTATTGAAGCTTTGTGTATGTTTCTATGGACGATCGGTTCGCCCCAATCTTTTGTTCAAGTGAAGAACCGATTTGGGAGGTCAAAAGAAACAATTAGTAGGAAATTCAGTGAAGTGTTGCATAGTGTATACCTCCTATCAGAAGCTTTTGTGAAACCTAGAGATCCACAATTCTCAACAATCCATCCAAGACTTCTAGGGGCACGGTTCGAGCCTCATTTCAACAATTGCATAGGTGCAATAGATGGTACTCATATACCGGTGGTTGTGCCATCCACAAAAATTGTCCAACATGTGGGTCGCCATGGATTTCCAACTCAGAATGTGTTAGCCATATGTGACTTTGATATGAGATTCACTTTTGTTGTTGCTGGATGGCCTGGATCGGTACATGACATGAGGGTTTTCAATGCTGCTTTATTGAAATACGAGCATAAATTCCCTCATCCTCCACCAGGTAGAATCAGATTTGCATTGTCATCAAATTTTTAAAAATAATGAAGTTGTCTTACGTTTTATACTTAATATGTAGGGAAGTTTTATCTTGTTGACTCGGGTTATCCGAATCGACCGGGATATCTAGCACCATACAAAGGGACCAAGTACCATTTACCGGAGTTTCGAGCGGGTCCTCGTCCAAGTGGCAAGGAGGTATTCAACCACTTACATTCATCTCTTCAAAATGTGATCGAGCGCTCATTTGGTGTTTTAAAGATGAAGTGGAGAATTTTGTTGCATCTGCCAAGCTATCCAATGCTTAAACAATCTAAAATAATACATGCATGCATGGCTCTTCATAACTTTATTAGAGATAGTAAGTTGGCAGATGAGGAGTTTGATCGGTGTGATGAAGATGAAAATTATATGCCTATGCCTGCATCACAAGGGAGTGCAAGTCAATTGGGAGACGAGGAAGGTGCCATGAATGACTTCCGTGATAATATTGCTATTGTTTTATTTGCTAGAAATTTATAATTTTATTATGAGACTGTGTTTGTATGGATCAAATGTTGTCCATTTATTTTTAGTCATGGGAACGGATTCTATTTTGCTTACCTGTGTATGGTCAAGTTGATTAATGAGCACTTTGAAAAAAGACGTATTGCTAAATTTATTTTGTGCATGTCCGGATGATGAAAAAAAGAACGATGAAAAAAAGAACGCTGAGAAAAATACGATGCAAAAAACATAACGATAGGACAAAATTGATGAAAAAAACGACGGGAAAAGAATGGTGAAAAAAATACGATGCAGAAAAAAAAACGACATGAAAAATTGATGAAAAAAACGACAGAAAAAGAATAGTGAAAAAAAAACAACGGGCTGCACATATCCCAGACGACTGTGGAGGATGTGTGCATGGCCCATGGTATCCTCTCAAAAACGGCCCAAAACAGTCAAGGGTACTAATGTCTTTTACCATCTCAAACTAATAATCCAACACAGTAATAATCCAGGAAAACAAACAACCCACCAGCTTATTTAAAGGTAGCTTATATAATCCAGCTTATATAATCCAGCACCAAAAAGGTGGATTATATAAGCTGGAGAGGGAAACAAACAGGGCCTAAACACCTTAATTACTTGGTGCACCCATTTACCTTTATCTACATCCAAGCTTCACATTAGCTTCACTTGGTAATTGCCTCTACATGTAGACTTCCAATTGTTGGTAGCAAACCTTACATTACTGAAACCGCCGCGTATGGCCCGAGGGCCCCGGCGTACACCTCGAAGTACACACTAGTGGCATATATAAACTGTAGGATCGAAGTATACGAATATAGCAATCAGAGGGGGGGTGAATGATTGTGCGGAAGCTAAAACCAAATTCTTGATCTATTAAAAGTTCACCCCAAAACAGAACCAAATAATTGCCTCGTTTTCGACAAAAACAGAATGACAGAGGTTCGGTAAAACGCGAATTCCCGGAGATCCAACCGTCGGATCGATCTAAAATTTGGACACAAGAAACTAGATTCCAGTACGAATCGAACCCAAAAAGAATCAGCTAGATCGGACTTACGGATCAAAAGTTATAAGCTTCGCAACCTTGCTATTCCAGAACTTGACGAAAATCAATCTAATCGAAACTTATAGATTGATCAAGAACAACAAAAGATTTATCAACAAAACTTTGAGGAACACTAGATCAATACCCTAGAGAGGTTTTTAATGGATCAAATCAAGATGAAACTCAAAAAACAAAAACCAATCTAGAACTAGAACAAGTATGCAAACAAGAACCAAAAGAGAATATTGTAGCACACAAGGAACTAGAAGAATTGATCTTTATTTCTTTTGTCTAAAGTACTCCCATCAAAAGAGTACAAACCCTAAAACCAAGCTCAAGCTCCCTTGCGCTGCTCGCTACTTGGTTCGATTGATGCCCTTTAACAGGAGACACCCCTCCTATTTAAAGGACCAACCCACAAGGAGTTCTGAATACGATTCCTATTCCCTAGAAGGAATCTGTATCCAACACAACTCTACTTGGCCCAACCTGGCCGAGTACAACTCTTGCACGCGTATGGCAACCCTACCATACTCACGTGACTAACACTTTGCACGCGTATGGCCACCTGCCATACTCACGTGACTAACACATCCCCCTAGCCGTCGCGGAGGAGGAGTTCCACACCGAGGTGGAGGAGCGGTTGATCAACGAGGAGTACAAGATCTAGAAGAAGAACACGGCGTTCCTCTATGACCTCATCAAGTCGTCATCACCCACGTAGTCACAGACGTCGAGTTCAATCCGGTGATCTTGGTTTTGTGATGACTATACGTATATGTGTGAGTTGCAACCACTATCTAGGTGCAAATACGCTGCACATCTTAGTTCTTGGCTGCCTTGACAAAGCCTAACTTTGTCAGTCCATCTACTACTTCTCCTGATCCCAAATTCTATACGTGTGGGTGGCCATACATTCAAGTATTCTACTAAAGTAGGCAAGATATTCGACCAATAAGAATATAGAGCTTTGAAATTTGAGAAAAGCTATATGTATTTTTAGGATGGCGTGTTGTTATTTTCGGCCTGTATGTGCACAGGGAGAGGCAGATGCACAAACGGCCCTATGGGTCATAGGAATAGAAGCCCCATTAATTTTGTTTTTTTTTCACAAGTGTGCATATGCGTTTTCTGGGACTTTTTTAGAGTGAATTTTTTTAAAAAAATCTATATGTATTTTCCAGACCAACGGACCCTGTTCTTAGTGTATGGGCAATATTGCTCACTAGCATCGCAAGATCATCAAGTTCATATTACTTTTTTACTTTCTGATTTATACTTCTTTGTGATTATTCCGAGCTAATTTTCTCTTGAGATATAGTCTCTTCCTGGGTCCAAATAAAATTAGGGGCTAATTTGAGGAGTGACCCGTATTGAACAAAACTCTGGCACCCCTGAATGTATACTAATCTTTTATAAGTTCTCATTTTCTTTTGTGAGGACACTTATTTTTGTTGTGGATTGATAGTTAGTCACAAATTCTTTTGCAAGTGTGGCACGCATTCCTTGGTATAAATTTTGTTTGCTGAAAGTGTATGAAACACATTCATCACAACACACTTACTATTGAGCTAGTTGATTGTGTAATATCCCAAAATAAAAGAAAAAGGCAAAAACCTTTGTGGGCTAGGCCAGCCGATTATGGGCCAGGGGGGTCTATGTCCCAAAACCCTAGCCACCCCTCCCCTCTCCCACCCCTTTGCCATCCACCCAGCCGCCCCTGCCCTTCCTCACCCAACCGCACCTGTGTTCTCCCTCTCCCAGCAGCCACCTCCATTTCCCTGCTCTAGCAGCCACCTCCCCTTTCTCCCCTAGCCCCCCCCTCCTCGCCACACCTCCCTCCCTCCCTGTGACAACTGAAGGCCCTCCTCTTGAGTCACCATTACTATTGTCTTGGTGGTATTAAGGATTGTGGAGTTCCCAGGGAAGAAGTTTGGATTGTGTGGAGGAGTGAGGAACACATGATCCGAGGGGGAAGTGCCGTTGTCACCGCTCCATCGAGTCTTCAGATGCAGGTATAACCCTTAGGCTGAATTTGGTGGTGTTGGTGCTGCGATAGGGTAGCGTTTTGGTGGTTTTCCCGCTGGGTGTGGGTTGGAGTGATCACTGGGTTGTTTTTGAGGTAAGTTTAGTTTTCGAGCAGTTCTGGATTCGACCTTTGTGTCGAATTTCGAGGCACCTATGGTCAGTTTCAGAGGCCATGGAAGTTGTGAAAAATATATATTATTGTTTAAGTTTTTGTTAGAGTACAAGAACATAAATTTTGGTTAAGCAGTTTTGAAAGGACCAACGATGTTGCCTAGAGGGGGGTGAATAGGCGGATTAAAAATCGCAATGAATTAAAATCAGCCGACCGTCAATCCGGAGTCTCCGGGTATTTGGTCTGGAGTCTCCGGCTTGTCCTGAGTGTCCGGTATTTTATCCGGATACTCCGGGTTAGCTGGCTCGAGAGCGCGACTAAGAATACTCTAGCAAGCACAATAAACTACAATAAATTGATAGCAAGAGCAACTTAGAACAAAAGCTAGTATGAATTTGAATTAAAGCTAAGCAAGGAGCTAGATCTAGCTTTACAAAGACAAATCCACACAATCTCGACTAGGAAGTAAACGAGAAAGAGAGGGACACGAATTTTTCACCGAAGTTCGGATTCTTGAAGGGAATCCTACGTCTCCGTTGAGGTGGCTCGGTCGCACTTGAGCCGGGGTCTCTTTCAACCCGCTTTCCTCCCGGTGTTGCACAAATGCACTCGCTGGCTTCACTTCTTGTCTCTTCCCTTTCGGAGGCGAGACACGCCTTCACAAATGACCGGGGCTCACCACACGCGTTGGTAGCTCCCGGTGACTCCTAGCCGTATAGGAGACCTTCAACCTCCAAGAGTAATAACACCACGGAAGTCGCTTGGAGGATGAACTAGTGCTCAACAACTAGAAATGAATGCACCTAGCACTTCTCTTCTTCCTCACCACACCAAAAGAGATCAAACAACAAATCAAATGGTGGGAGGAAGTATGAGCTCTATTGAATGCTTGGAAGAGGTTAGGAATGGCTTGAATGCTGCAATGAATGAGCTCAATCCAAATCCTAGCCGTTGGGGTGGGGTGGAGGCTTTAAATACCCTTTTTGAAAACTAGCCGCTTGACTTATTTTGAACTGTCCTGAGACTCCGGACAATTAACCCGGAGACTCCGGGTTGTCCAGACTCTCTGGACAAAATGTCCGGACACTCCGGACTCTCTGGAATTCGAGATTTGGACGAGAGGGTTAACCCGGAGACTCCGGACTAAATGTCCGGATACTCCGGACTGAATCCGGATACTCCGGACATAATGTCCGGACTCTCCGAAGCCATCGCTCGGTTTGAATTCCAGATTTTGGAAAATGCAAGTGTTTGAGTGCTAGTTTGTATGCAAGTCTTGACCTTGAGCACATGCACATCCTAAAACCGATTTTCCGTCGCATCCTCTTAATAGTACGGCTATCCTTAAGACTCAAAACAATATGAAAATTACAAGTCTTTGTCTTGATGCCGTTTTCTCGAAATTTGAAGTGCTTAGGAGCGTCCAATCTTATTCCGAGCTTGATGTGATCTCGAGATTTGCGTTATTCTTTAGTTGAAACATTAGATCTCTTTAATTGTGTCACCATTAATCACCAAAATAAAATGAGGGGCCTAGATGCACTTTCAAGTTTAAAAGTTATGATATGTTGAAATATGTTGTTCAGAAGCTAGACACTGCTGAAAGCAGACACGGTAATATGCAAATTAGGGCCATTTAGTGGCCGGATTAAATTTATTCAATAACTAGAGAAAGCTAGATAATTTTTTGTATATTTCATAAATATCATGGTTTGCTATGTTTGGATTTATATAAAAATAGTCATGAAATTATGAATTCTTCTGTCCAGTGAGATGACAAATTGGTCTTCGGGATTGAAATCAATGGGTTAGATGAGTTAATTTAAACAGATGGGTAAATAGAAAATTATAGGTAATCTTCTGTAGTTTTTATAAAGTATATGGTTTTCTATATTTTGGCTCGTGAGTTAGAAGTTATGGTCTTCCAACCACCAGGACAGCAAGGGGAAAACAATATGGTGAAGGGGAAGTTAACTCAGGGGTTGTGCGTAGTTGCGATATTGTTATATTTGTTGTTTGTACAACTATTGCATGATTTTGATGTGGTTTTCTTACTTTAGGGGGGTGTGATTTCGGGTGTGGCTTCAACCTCATGCCATTCCATTCCTTGTGGGTAAAGAGGCAAGTGCATGGTAGAATGATAAATTGGTTGAGATGAATTGTTGTTTAAATTGATAATTGTTATCTTGCTATTTTAAATTATTGTTATTAGTCATTGATATTTTTTATGCTCAAGATCATGGTAACGATGGTGAAAGATGGATAATGAATTTCATAGCTTGCATTCGCGTCATGAAAAATGCATATGAGCCAGGTGGCGAGAAAGTCATATGACTAGTCCGGAGCACTCTTGAGTAAGACCTACTTCAATAGGCCCCTCCATGGGATAGAAGGGAATGAGATGGTGTACACCGACGAGTGTGCACTTAGCTATACTGCTATAAGCTATGTGAAGTGTATATGAGCATGTAGACATATTTGCATTGCATCGCTAATGATGAATGATGACAAATAAGATAAATGGTTATGTTATTGAGTCATGGACTCATTCAAAGGTGATAAATGAGATAAATATGATAAATGGTATGAGGTCAACAATTTGCTCAGAAATGGGGAAAAAGTGTAGACCTCGTTTTGTACATTAAGCAGCAAGGAGTTAAGGTTTGCCAATAACCAGGTTCGCTAGCATGGTGAGGCGAAATGTAACTTTTAGGGTGGGTATTTTTAGACCAAAACGGAATTACCAAACCAAATTAATTTGTTATTTTGGTTTTTATGGTTTTTCATTTCTGGTTCAGTTTTTATTTTGATATTATTTTGTTTTCGATGTAAATGAGATAAATATGATAAATGGTATGAGGTCAACAATTTGCTCAGAAATGGGGGAAAAGTGTAGACCTCATTTTGTACATTAAGCAGCAAGGAGTTAAGGTTTGCCAATAACCAGGTTCGCTAGCATGGTGAGGCGAAGTGTAACTTTTAGGGTGGCTATTTTTAGACCAAAACGGAATTACCAAACCAAATTAATTCGTTATTTTAGTTTTTACGGTTTTTCATTTCTGGTTCAGTTTTTATTTTGATATTATTTTGTTTTCGATGTATAGTTGGATTTTTTGCTTATAGAAACCAAAATTACCCACGACGCTAACTCGCCAGACGGATCCCCATTTGACCATTCCTCAATCCCCACTGATCAAATCATTGTCCCTACATAGAGGGCCAAACACGAAGATACCATCCCTAAATTCCTGACATTAGCTGAACCATCGCTGTCGTTGCGGTCCCATGCCTCCAGCCGGGGAGGAGGAGTTCCGCACCGAGGTGGAGGAGCGGCTTATAAACGAGGAGTACAAGATCTGGAAGAAGAACATGGCATTTCTCTACGACCTCGTCATCACCCACACAGTCATTGATGTCGAGTTCAATCCGATGATCTTGGATTTGTGACGACTATACATATATGCGTGAGTTGCAACCAGATGCAGCCATCTATCTAGGTGCAAATACGCTGCACATATTAGTTCTTGGTTGCCTTGACGAAGCCTAACTGTGTTAGTCCATTTACTAGTTCTCCTGATCCCAAATTCTACACGTGTGGCCACACATTCCAGCTAGTACTATACCAAAGTAGGCAAGATATTCGACCGATAAGAATACAGAGCTTTGAAATATGAGAAAAGCTATATATATTTTTAGGATGGCATGTTGTTATTTTCGGCATGTACATGCGCAAGCAGAGGCAGATGGGTCACAGGAGTAAGACCCCAATTAATTTTGTTTTGTTTTTGTTTTCACAAGTATGCATATGTGTTTTCTGGGTTTTTTTAGAGTGAATGTTTTGAAAGCTATATGTATTTTCCAGACCAAGTGACCATGTTCTTTGTATATGGGCAATATTTCTCACTAGAATTGCAAGATCATCAAGTTCACATTAGTTTGTACTTTCTGATTTATACCTCTTTGCGATTATAGCGAGCAAATTTTTTCTTGAGATATTAGTCTCTTCTTCATGGGTTCAATAAAATTAGGGGCTAATTTGAGGAGTGACCCATATTGAACAAAAATATGGCACCCCCTGAATGTATACACGTCTTATAACCATGACCTCCTTTAATAACTTCTCATTTTCTTTTGTGAGGACACTTATTTTTCTTGTTGGTTTGATAGCTAGTCACACTTTTTTTTTTGGCAAGTGTGGCACACATTCCTTTAGTGGTAGAAATTTTGTTTGCTAAACGTGTATGAAACACATTCAACACAACACATTCTTACTACTATGCTAGTTGATGGGTTGATGACTTATGTAGATGTTTTGGTTTCATATCACTTTGCCTAATAATTAATATTTAATACATGCCACATGAGTTCATTTGGTATAGATCAAGCCTAGTTTAGTTAATACATTATTTTTGTTTTGTATTTTTGTTATGAGGGATATCTAGACCAGAGCAAATTTGGTATAGCTCAAGCCTAGCTTAGGTCCAAACCTAAGCTTCACAAAACGAAGGTGGTAGCGTGCCGAATCTAAATCCGTTAGGACATGATCAAAAACACTTGAAAACGAGGCCTACCTATCTTGTTTGAACTTGCTTACAGTAATAAGATGGAAATATAACTAGTGTTGGGCTAAAGTTTAAAACATATGGAAATGGACATCGATTTTCCCTCAATGCTTTCTATACACATGAAACACTTTCTTTCATCGAATGTGATATAAACACATGACATAACTTCGATATTCTCAATAATATTAGCTATGGACATACACAGGAGGATGGATTGACAATCAAGATGGACACATGGTACTATATATCAAGATCAGGCAAGACCTACAGCTCTTGTTGCATGTACCATCTTAGGGATGAATGGATGATCTCAAGAGAGAAAACTTTACCATGGAGGAGTAACAAAGTGCTATCAAGTTGCATCAAACTATATATTAGAAAGCATGAATGAACTAAATTGAGAGACATAAATGAACTTAAATGCTGGAGGAGTCTTTGTATGTGTGTGAATCTTACACTATGTAGAAACTACAAACTCTACACAAATCCTCAACATACTATAAAATCCTTGTCTTGGCACACACATGCACACAGGCACACTCTCTACTAGGCAAATTTTATCCTTATCTTTAATAAAAATTGGGAAATGGGGAAGGCATTGAAATAATAGATGTGGTTAACAAACTGATGTGAGAAATTGATTCGCTCATCAAGGAGAATGAGGCAGGAACATGGAATTGGGCATCTCGCCTTGAATAATCAGGTAATTTTTACCTTGTCATGAAAAATAAGATAGTAAAGATAACCTTATATAATATTTCTTATAGATGTCAACTTTGCATCTTTTCATCTTTAAGCATTAGTTTACATTCAAAACTTGTTGTAATGTACCATTTAGAACAAACATTAATTTGCATTTAAACATTCCATTGTCATGCCTTATGGACACATTACGATTCCTCCATCTATGTTTTTAATCTAGAACTCAATTTTTGAAGTGAAAGTTGTTGACCCGAACATTCAATTATTTCCATTTTTTATTTAATTCATATCCTCATGAAACATAGTTTGTTGCCACACTTGCTGTTACAAAAAAAAGTGGGCTTGCCATCCGCATAAAAAAAAAGTGTGCCTATCACACTTTCATACTTGTGTGTTATACTTTTTGTGGTAAAATGGTCACTATAAGAAGATGAGAAATTGATCCGCTCATCAAGGAGAATAAAGCAAGAACTTGAAAGTGGGCATCCCTCCCTGAACAACTAGATAATATTTGTCTTGTCATCAAAAAGAAGAAAGCAAAGACAACCTTAGATAATATTTGTTATAGCTCTCAACTTTGCATATTTTGATCTCTAAGAAAGTAGCAAGCATCATTTTAATTTCAAAACCTGCTCTAATATGCCATTCAGAACAAACATTAATTTTCATTTAAATGTTACATTGTCATACCTTATGGATACATTATGATTCATCCATATATATACATTTTTTAATCTATAACTCACTTTTAAATGAAAGTTCTTGACCCGGACATTCAATTATTTCCTTTTTATTTAATGATTATCCTCATGGAAGTATGGTTTGTTATCACAGTTGCCAAGTACAAAAAAGTGGGCCGACCATCCAGATATACAAAACTGTGTGCCTATCACACTTGTCAGTTATACTTTTTTTTTTTTGGTAAAATGGTCACTAGAAGAAGATGAGATATTGATATGCTCATCAAGAAGAATAAAGTAGACATTGTCAAAAAGGAGAATGAAGCAGAAACTTGGAATTGGGCATCCCTCCCTGAACAAGTGGGTAATTTTTGCCTTGTCATCGAATAGAAGAAAGAAAAGACAACATTAGATAATATTTGTTACAGCTCTCAACTTAGCATATTTTCATCTCTAAGGACAAAACTAGCATCAGTTTACATTCAAAACCTTCTCTAATTTGCCATTTAGAACAAACATTAATTTGCATTTAAATATTACATTGGCATGCCGTATGGACACATTATGATTCATCCATATATGCTCTTTTAATCTACGGCCCATTTTTAAGTGAAAGTTATTGAACCGTATATTGAGTTATTTCCCTTTTTATTTAATTCTTATCCTCATGCAAATATGATTTGTTGTCACACTTGCTAGTTACAAAGTGGGTTTACCATCCTAACATACAAAATGTGTGCCCATCACACTTGTCAGTGACACTTTTGTGGTAACATGATCACTAGAAGAAGATGATAAATTGATCCGCTCATCAAGGAGAATGAAGCAGGAACTTGGAATTGGGCATCCGTCCCTAAATTAATAAGAAGGTAATTTTGACTTGTTGTGGAAAAGAAAAATGTAAAGACAAGTGTAGATAATATTTGTATCTTTTAGGAAAATGAAACAGGAACATGGGATTGGTCATCCCTCCGTGAACAAGCATGTAATTTTTGCCTTGTCATGGAAATGAAGAAAGTAATGACAACCTTTGATAATATTTATGTCTTTTCAAGGAGACTGAAAGCATGAATTTGAAATTGGGCATCCCTCCCTGAACAAGCAGATAATTTTTGTCTTCTCATGGAAAAGAAGAAAGTAAAAGAGCTATAACTTTGCATCTTTTCATATATAAGGATGAAACAAGCATAAGTTTACATTCAAAACCTGATCTATTGTGACATGCATGACTAACATTAATTTGCATTTAAAACCTTACATTGTCATGCCTTATGGATACATTATGATTCATTCATGTATGTTTTTTTTATAAAAAAATCTACATATATTTTTAAGTGAAAGTATTTGACATAGACATTCAATTATTTCCTATTTTATTTAATTCTTACCCTCATGTAAATATGATATGTTGTCACACTTGTTAGTTATAAAAAAGTGGGCCTGCCAACTGGGTATACAAAAATGTGTGCGTGCCACACTTTCTAGTTACACTTGATGGTAAAATGGTCTCTATAAGATGAGAAATTGATCCGCTCATCAAGGAGAATGAAGTAGGAACATGGAATTGGGGAGTTTATCTTATGGAGGAACTGCGCATTCATTTGGATGTGTGCGTGGGCGCGCGTGTGTGTGCGTGCGTGCGTGCGGGTGCGGGTGTGTGTTTTTTTTAGTCTTCAGTTCACTCCTTTTCTTTTCCTTTGTTATTTTGTGTTTATGTTGGAAGGGTTATTGAGGTCTGCAGGTCTGCCAAGAGCTGCTATTTTAGGTGGAATGACTACCTCACGATGACGTCGAGAGAGCGAGCTTCACCGGAGATAAGGAAGACACAATTGTTAGTCTGCATCAAGGGTTTAAAAACATGTATTCCTTTTGTCCAAATTTATATTATGTATTTTTTAATGGTCTTTCTATAAATATAAGGTGTATTTTATGTTCTAATATAAATTAGTGTGATGTTTCCTTTATACCTCTAATAAATATCCAGATTTACTTGATATTCTTTATATGCTTGCATTGAATATAGTGCTTAGAGATAATAATAATTAGGGATAGTTTAGTTATTTTTAATATCTTCTTGGTATATATGCTAAGAGAAAATACTTATAAACTTGAACAGAGAGAGTAATTAATAATTACAGTTATCGAGAGACAATACTCTTGCAGTGACAATATAGACAAATGTGCATGTTTGTATGTTGTGGTTATCCATTATCGTTCTCATGCCTTCTTTGCTTTGCATTTGGTTGTGTGTAAAGGTGAACATTCTTGTCATGTTTTGTCATCTTTCACATCTGAAAAGGACGAAACTTCGATGATAGAAAAGGAAGAAAGAGACTAAACTAAAGGCATTGTAGATATATTTTCTTCTCTAAGGACAGTACACGTTTGTGCATTGCAATCCTGCTATAATATACCATATGCAGTAATAACTCTAGTTCTATAGTACCATTGGTCAAGAAATATTTGTAGGCTTATGCTATGCCTTTTTCAGGAAAAAAAATGGCCTTTACCTCTATCTAATCAACTCAATCGGGTTGATTAAATCTAGAGAGGTGCTTCTATGCTCTTCCTTCTAGTATAAGTTGCACAAATCTTGAAGCAAGCGAAGGGGTAAGTAATCACCATCTACCCTTCATTCATGCTTTAATAGTTGTGCAACTTTTAAAAGGAAGAGCATAGAAGCACCTCTCTTAAATCTATTAGTTATTTTTCCTCTAAATCAGTCCGTACAGCCGACTGAACTAGATCGTTGTTGAAATATTAGATCGGCTTAACGGCAGATTGAATTATATATTATCCTCTTGCCGATTGTAGGATCGAATTGGCTGGCGCGCCCGCACCCAAAATTAAACTCGGTGTTTGCACGTACTGATTGCCGATCGATCCTTCGTCACGTTTTTTTGATGTTAACATCATCGTGTTTCTTTTGAGTTACTGCTAATCGTGTGGTGTGTTGTGTATAGTTACTTTTCCCCAGTACATGTATGTACGTATCTTCTTGTGTCTACAACTACGATTAATACCGCTAAGACCTTGTTTAGAAGTCTTAAAATCTCGACTCATCCATATAAATCTCAATTGGGAACAGAGCTCTCAAACATAGACGTATTACAACTACCACTAGTTAAGTGCACCGACAATGCTGGGCCTCTGGCCCAGCTTGATCAGCCGTAGCTTGGCGAGCAATGTGGACATGTTTCTTTAGTAAGTACGGAGCACATCACATGTGATGCTTATAAATTCTGCCGAACTCAAAAGCGAGGCGATCAGCTAATAGCCAATCATCGCTTGCTGGCCAGTTTTTTTTTCTTTCTTTCTGAAATGTACGTTAGTTCGTGCATTCCCCCCTCTTTAACTTTTCTGAGCGATACACACCATGTGAATACGTGAGAAATGGCTAGACCAGACTATATATTCCCAGAAACACAATGGTAGTTTTCAAATTAAGCCAACAAAACAAATTGGCAGGTGGAGAAATCCCCCAATTCTTCCAAGGATAGGAAGATTGGGAAAATATAAGTAAGAACGGTTCCAGCTGCTCAGGTTCTTTCAAAAGACTGTTTCCCAAAGATAAGAGAGAAAAAAAGGGCAGAAGGGGTAAACCCTGCCAAGTGCACATTATTTGAAAAATATCCAATATTAGAAATCATTCTCAACATTTTTTTTATTATTCTTTCCCATTTTTTTTCCAGATTTCTTATTTGCTGGTTACTACTATTGGCGCTTTTATAAATAGCCAGCAAAATGTTCTAGGATCACTTAATAAAGAAAAACATATTTGGCTCCCTGCATTGTGCGTGCCAAGGAACAAGCTATGGAACGTTGTGTGCACCCCTAATTGCATTGCCTTCCTCAACATGCTATGGAACGTTGTGTGCACGTTCCTTCCTTTCATTATTCTTTCATGTTTACATGGGCGCTCCTTAATGTTTCAGGATTTGTATGTTTAATAGAAGATATATTCGGTCCTTACGATTTATTAGATCTTATGCCTTCAAAGTTGTGTTTTCGAATAATGAAATGATCATGTAATGTCGTCTCTTAACTTCCATGTGTTTGAACTTGAAGCTGGCTTCAGCCTTGAACGTGTCCGGTCCGGCCATCGGCCATTAGCTTTTGGTTCTCGGCTGATTTACTTCTGTTTAAACTGGTTCCGTGCACTCTAAAACTATCGTTTCCTCTTCCTTTTAGAGAGAAAACACACACACACATCAGTATAAGTTTTCTTAAAAGAACAAATTATAAAGTGGCCAAGGTCGGCTCAAATTAGCCACAGCATGGCGTAGATTTGTAACCCAACGTTTGCATAGCTAGGAGAAATTAAGGAAAAAAAATTAAAATATTGTAGATTTATACAGTAGAAACTACGTACGAACGGCTAAGCTCGTACATCTACAAGGAATGGAGAGTTTTATAGATATATAAAAATGAAGCGGTTCTAGATGCTTCGATGCTTGTGGCGTGCAAGTTGCCTTCCTGGTCATCGCCCACGCTTTTGCCGGATAAGGAAAGCTTTCCCACCTGAGTATATACTAGGACACCCCCGCCCACCTGCACCCGTTCTAGACGAGTCATTTCCCCGTTGCATAGTACTGTTGTTAAGCAATTTCCACTTCGTAACATAAATGTTTCGAGACAAGCACCAAAGTCAGGATGAGAATACATGATATGCTGCGGACGAGCGTTCGCTCGTTTGGTTGGGGCGAGCTGCGCTCACTCGGTTCACCCGCGTTCGGCTTTCAGCACGCGTGGAGACGAGTGCGTAACTGCATATGTATGTATGTAGCTGTCGGTGTTTCGTGCACCGGCAATACGAATTTATGGTCGGATGGGGTCGCGCGCTCCCTCTCCCCGAATGGTCGACTCAAGGAGCCAGAAGATGTATACTGGTTCGGGCCGAATGTCCCTACTCCAGTTCGTGCAGTGTGGATGTATTGATCTCTGGGAGATGAACAAGGGGTGTACAAGCGAGGCGGACGGTCGGCTGTCCGATCCCCTTGATGTATTCGCTTAGGGAGTCGAGGCTACCTAGAAGACTGCTTTTCTTGTTCGTGGCTTCGTCCTCCCCCCTTCTCGGGCCCCGCCTCTCCTTATATAGACGGAGGAGGCAGGTTACATGGGAGTTGGGAAGACTGCGAGGAAAGGGGCCTGCACGTCTTGAAGTCTGGCTTCTGTCTTGTCCGACCAACCCCTGCCTGTCCCGAGGTAGGGTTGGTGGCTCTACGGCGTACAGTCTTGCGTAGTGCTGTCTGTGTGGCGTGTCGCGTGGTGCTCCTGTCAGCCTCGGTGGCTTTAATGGCGCTTTGACCTTGCCTTGGCCTCGGGAGTGGGCGTACTCCTCTGCGGTGTGTCAGGCGACGGGACGGGGGCTTGACTTCTTCGGTGGCTCTTCTGACAGTCTTGGGAAGGAGCCGCCTACCCCGGTACGGATATCAGGGGACGCTGTGCGCAAGGCAGCCGCCTGACACTGGCGTGGGCCCTGCTATCCCGTGTGCGGGTGGAGCTTGAGCTTCAATATTGGGTGGTCGGCGCGTGCCGACCGTCCGGAACCGGAGTCTGCCGACCGTCCGGGGTCGGCCCCGCATAGGTCGGGGCTCGTTCCGTGCGGCCCAAGTACCCTTCGATGGTGCTGGGCCTTCGCCGTGATAGGTCAGCCCGTTCATGCTTCCGGGCTGATGGGGGTACCCATGGCATGGGTACTCGTCAGTAGCTCGTCTGTTATTCTTTCTTCTGTAACGAATGCCAGAGCTCTTTGCCAAAATTCAAAAAAAAAAATGACATATGCTCAAAAAATCAAGCTAAATTGGAACAAACTTCTTGATCTAAAAAAATTGGAACAAACTTATTCTTATGTAACTAAAATCCATACATAAATAAAAGGGACGTAGCGGTAAAGAAAAGGCTCGAATGTTTTGAGAGCCAGGGCTAAGGAAGGAGAAGTCTCGTTAGCTAAGGAAGGAGAAGTCTTGTTAACCCTGCAACGATTTTTTTTTTTTTTTTTTTGAGAGCAAGGACTAAGGAGAGACTTGTCCGGTGAGACTACTCTTTACCCCCAAAAAAAACATTGCGATACGCCAACATTTAGAACTAGACCCAAACATTGTGAAGAAACAAAAAAGAGAAAGCATCAAGAACATGCAATTGGAATATTGGATTGTACAACGAAAAAAAGAAAAGGATTTGCAGTAAAAACTGGCGGAAAAAATGCCTAAATATACAACATATAAAACGAAATTTCAAAAATATACAACATTTAAAAAAAATTTCAAAAATAGCACGGCCTTGATCGGTCTGGCGAGGGGCCTGGCTGCCGCCAGTGCAGCGGCGACCAGTGCAAGGGCGCGAGGGGCAGAGGGGCCACGAGGAGGCTGGCTGCCAGTCTGCAGCGGCCAGTGGGGGCGTGGGGCGGGGCCACGGGGAGCTGGTGTCGCCAGTACCTGGCACGGCAGTGGGAGCCAGCTGGGGCTGGGAGAGGCGCCGTCTGTGTGTCGGTAGGGGCCACAGGCGGCACGAGGCGAGAGCAGGCGCGGCCACGGAGGGCGAGGAGAGGGGGCCACGCAGCGGGAAGCGAGGCGCGTCGGCGCATGAATTTGGGCGCTCTAAAAATTCTCATTTGCTCCCATGCCTGGTCGCTTTGGCGTAAAGAAATGGATGCACATGGGTGAATAGAAGCGGGTGGTTGGCACGATTTGAAACGTCTCGTCAAATCAGAATCCAAAGCGCATAATAGCTGCGATTCCATGTATTAACGGTACTAATGAACGCGATTATAAGAAAAGAAGATAGTTATACGTAAGAAAATCACGATTAACGTAAACATCACAGTGATGACGTTGGCTCCTATAAAGCCAGGCCACCAGGGGCACCGAGGAATTCGCGTTTCTTCGCAGTGTGCTAGAGCAAGAGAGTAGAGACCTTGGGGTGTGAGAACAGAGAAATTTGGTAGCCATTGTGAGAGTAGGCAGCTTGGGAGCTGATTGAGAGTAGAGTGGAGAGCGTGAGAGCAGAGAGCTTAAAGGCGAGGCTAGCATTTGGAGAGCACGAAGACAGGAGACTAATTAGTCGGTGGTTATAGTTTGTTCAAATATGCAGAAAGTTTAATCATTTTGAATTATTTTATTCATGATATTTATATTGCAGGTATTTTTGAGGAACATTTATTGGTACATTGCTCGAGCTTTATTGATCATTTGTACAACTTTGAAAAGGTTAGTTACAAATCCACATCAATAATAATATGTTTTTTACAGTGTAGTAAGGAGATTCAAATGGAATAAAAAGTTAAAGTAGCTTGTATTACATAAAATAACAACATCATTTTGGGACCATAACTGTCTCGGGGGGCAGGACCCTCCGATGACCATCGGACCGTATAATTTCAAGACGATTATTCGCCAAATGAAGAACTGTTTTTATTTTTTGACGTAATCTCTACTTGGACCCGAAAGGAGGTTAACCTCCTTTCTGAACTTAATTACTCGAACCAAAGTGGCTGATAAATCTGCATTAAATTTTGCTGGCCCAAAGGTCTGGACCGTGGTAAGCTATTTTTGCCTTATTACTTTTTTGACTTCTTATTGTTGTTTTTGTCTCGTGTAGGTACCGACGCTTCAGAGACCGCAGAAGTCGACCTCGACGCCGTTCCAGAACACTAAGAGCAAGGCAAGCACTTCCCCTTCTTTCATGTGAATACGCTTTGACCTAGCTTATGTTATTGTGATGAAATGCATGTATGGATGGGTTACTTTCGGTAAACACTATATATTGCGACATTAACGTGGTCGATAAATTTGCGAATTAATCGTAAAGAGGTGTGAGAACATATTTGGAGTGGTTTGTTTATTTTTCACAAACTATAATAATTATTTCACAATCTATGTGTTATTATGTGCGGAGAACGTGAATTAACCGTGACACCTAAAAATGTTTACGTAAGTAAGAATATGACATGAATTAACAACCTTATTTTGGGACCATTAGTCTATCTAGAAGACAGGACCCTCTGCCGAGGTAACCTTGTGCTGTTTTGAAAGTGGACCCTCCGATGACCATCGGCCTGTCTGTATTTCACACGATCTTCACCTTAAGCATATGACTGTGTTTTTTTTGGACGTAATCACAACTTGGACCCGAAAGGACTTGACATCCTTTCTGAACTTAATTACTCGAACCAAAGTTGCTGCTTAATCCGACTTAAATATTGGTGGCACGAAGTTCTGGACTGTGTTAAGTCATTTTGCCTTATTACTTATTCGACTTCGTATTGTTGTATTTTTTTTGGATGTAATCATTACTTGGACCGAAAGGAGTTGACCTCCTTTACGAACCTAATAACTCGAACCAAAGTTGTTGCTTAATCGACTTAATTTTTGACCCGAAAGGAGTCTCTGCAGAGGTCAGGACCCTCTCGCCGAGCTTATGCTTTCGAACGTTGCCTTTGTATTTATTTCAAGATGATGATTCGCTGCAGCGAAGGACTGCTTTTTTGGACGTAATATCTACTTGGACCGGAAGGAGTTGACCTCCTTTCTGAACTTTACAACTCGAACCAAAGTATCCACTTAATCCGACTTAAATATTGGAGGGCCGAAGTTCCGCACCATTGTAAGCTATTTTCCCTTATTACTTATTGGACTTCGTATTGTTGTTTTTGCTTCGTGTAGGTACCGACACTGCAGAGACCGCACACGTTGACCTCGACGCCGTTTCAGAAAACTTAGAGCAAGGCAAGCATCTCCCGTTATATCATGCTGCTAGCACACTTTTACCAAAATTATGTTGTTATGATGAAATGTATGTATGCATGCGTTTCTCCGAGTGAACACCATATATTGCGAACCTGGTAGATAAATCCCCGCATTCCATAAAAATTGCGAATTAATCGTATCACCTAGAAATACATGCGCACAAAAAGATAAAAAAAACAGCCAATTAATTTGTTAGCTACGTATATTTGTTTTACTTAGTTCGTACGAACCTGAAATGTAAAGTATACAATGCCTTTCTGTGTAGTACTATTTTACATGATATCATGAGTGTGGAATGCGGTTTTAGGATTTCATAAATTGCATATGTCTTGTGATAGTATATTATATAACATATATATAATTATATGTTGGCATACATTTTAACTGTACGTAACCATAACATTTATTATTTTGTAATTAAAATTTGAGTAATGCCAATATATTTAAATATGTTAGCGGTGCGTGTGTGCAATTATTGATGACTACAATTATGTAATGCTACAGTCCTCGATGGCGATTCCGCTTCATATATGGCATGGGGGGAGCCCGTAAATTTGCAGGGCCCATTTGTCAGCATGCATAATTGCGCACACATAGAGACAACTGTAAATCCACCGATAGAGTTGCGTACAGTAGCAAGAGCTGTTGCACGCGCTCTTAGTGTTGACCGTACATTGTACAAGCTCGTGGTAGATGGGGTTAGGCCCCATGTAGTGCCAAATAGCTTGCTTTACGTGTACAGCCTATTCGAGCTCCGTAGAACGAGTGCCTGGCAGTTCTACATGGAGAAGGCCGCACAGGAAGGGTTCGCACTAGGTGTTTACGTGAAGCTGGTCCCTCGCACCCCCGCTGGGGAGGCAGGGACGAGCCGAGCCCAGGAGGAGGACATGGGGGTCAATGCGGACGAACAACCCGAGCCCGAAGAGGAAATTGCCATGAGCTCGCAGCAAGTCCCCGGTCAAGGGGGCTTGGCAGGGACTGGCGAGACGGATGCGCCCGTCCCTGAGGTGGATGCGGATGCTCTAGGGGATGACCCTCACCCTACTTACGGTGATGGTCCTGACGAAGATGAGGACCCGGGGCCAGCAATCGCATTTTTGCACTTGCTGAACCCGGCCGATCGTGTTACGCCCGCTTGGAGGATATTTCTAAGCGTGGGCAAGACCATAGCGACATAGAACTCGACCAGGAGTTCGCCACAAAGGACGAAGCGATGCACTTCTGCACTAATTACGCTGTGGTGACCCGGCGTGACCACCGCGTGCATCGCTCGGACAAGACTTGCTTCGAGCTTACATGTAAGAAAGGGCAGCGATCACGGATACTATGTTCGTGCTCGGCGCCTAAACATCAACACCATTTCATTATACGGCGGTACACACCGCACACATGTACGCAGGCGCTTGTTCGAACACAAGCGGCGTGGTGAAATCTAGATTCATCGCGGAAATCTGTTAGGCGTCTTTGAAGGCCGACCTTGGTCTCAGGCCCGCAACCATAATTGCCGAGATGCATAACAGACGAGGATGTCCATAACCTACCTACAGGCTTGGCGAGCAAAGCGGATGGCTTTGAAAATGATGTTTGGTAGTTTTATGGAGTCATTCAATTGGGCTCCACGCCCTCGAGGCGGATATTGCAACAAACCCGGCCCGAATATGCTATTCTTTGTTGAACCCGTGCGGCTTCCCGATGGAACGATCGCTCGAACACTACTACCTCCTCAGGGTGTTCTCGGGCGTTCGGTCCATGCATCACGGCATTCAAAGAATCGCCGTCTGTTATATGCGTGGATGGAACATTTATATCCGGCGATACAATGGCACCCTTCTTACCGCCATAGTCGCCGATGCAAACAACCCGGCTACTACCGCTGGCTTTCGCCGTGGTCGAGAGCGAAAGCAACGACAGCTGGTACTGGTTCCTGTCCCTGGTGAAGACCCGTGTGGTGCGGGATAGGGCCAGGGTGTGCGTCGTATCGAACCGTAATGCGAGTCGCTGAACGCCCTCGATAGAATGGCGGAAGATGAAGATTGCCCTTGCTCGTGGAGAGACGTCCAGCGTAGATGGTGCATGCGCCACCTGAGGCGAACTCTGTACACCATGTGCAGGAACAAGAACATGGTGAAGCTATTCAAAACCCTATGCATGCAAAACCAAGCTGCGCAAGTTCGATACGATATTTAACCGGTGAGCAGCTCAAAGGAACTGGTGGCGGAAGAGACCATGGAGGGCACACAGGTAATTGGTGGCTCGGAGGTCTCCGTACGGCGCAAGATGACATTCGCTCAATGGATAGCTCGTAAACCCGCTGAGAGATGGGCCTGGGCGCACGATACGAACGGTGCTCGGTAAGATAATGCCCTCTCTAGTACGGTACCACATCATTTGACAGCACTATTTTGCACCTAAGCGGTATGCTTCTCTTCTGCAGATACTCCATCATGACGATTTAACTTTATGGAGTCGCACAACAATGTGCCGCGGGGGCTCGTTGCCTACCCATTTGCCCAATCATTGGTGACATTTTAGGACCGCGAAATACTTTGTTGATCGCCAAAGGGCGGCGTACAACTGCGGCTCAACCTTCGCTCCCCGTGTCGAGGCTTTGTTGCAGCGTCGTAGGCAGAAAGCTCAATTCCACCGCACGCGCATGATGGACCCTGCGCAGAACATTTTTCTCGTCGAGTGCAAGCGCAAGCACCGTTCGGGATACTCCGCGGGGACACAAACCAGAGATGCCAGCTCGGCCTGTATGAGGCGACCTGCTCATGCAACAAGCCTCGCCTAGAGCACATCCGCCGCCGCGTGCTAGCAGCGTGCCGTGATATGGGGGACAACGACGGCACACAATATGTCACACCGTACTACCGTATGGATGCCGTTAGAGCAACATGGATGGGCCATTTCGAACCGTTCAACATCGGCACGAACTACAAGACCTCCGAACCCCCTACGTGGCTCCGTACCCCACACTAAGGCGCGACACGGGTAGACTGCGTTCCGCGCGGTTTGAGGGTGACATGGATGCATCTCAGCGAGACGATGGCCTTCGGCGTTGTCGCATCTGCAGGCAGACAGGCCATGACCGTAGAGGCTGCCCAAACAGAGGGTGATGTTGTCCAATGTAATATTTCAACTATACGCATTAGACATGCAACATCTTCTTACTACCTTCATTTTGCATTCTCTTCGTGAAATTTCAGTTATGTAATTTATGAACCTAAATTTCTTTGGGTATGTACAGTGGTTTTCTAATTTCTTCTGATGTTATTTTTTTGTATTTCATTGTTTCATTCCATGGAGATTATGCAGGCTTGTGATGGAGTTGCCAGAGCTATTGCGATCGAAGTATGATGACGACCACAGGGCCCGGAAGTGGGCCTCCGGCCAGACGGTAACGTCATTACTACACTGTCGTAACGTATCGCAAGCGTACGTACCTTTCGTTATGCTCAGTACGTTTACTTGCTTTGTCCTTGCAGCTTAACACTCTCCGCATGCGTGGCTCCCGTAACATTAAGACATTGGACCCTCAGTTCATATACGGCCTGGGACGGACGGGCCTGTTAGCTTTCGCATTTATGGTGCGTGGAGCCTACGAAGGAAGGGGCCAGTGGACCCCGATGCCTAGACTGGACGGGGCCCTTATCACCGCGTTGGTCGACAGATGGCGTCCGGAGACGCATACTTTCCACCTCCCCTTCGGCGAGATGACGGTGACCCTCAAAGATGTCGCCATGTTATTTGGCCTTCCACTTTCCGGTAAACCCCTCGTAGTGCGCAAGCCCTCCAAAGAGGCATGGAAGAACTATGTAGAGGAAAGGTAATAAATGTGAAAGCACACCGACCACACTTATCTGGGAGCTAACGTGATTTCCTAACATGTGATTTTCTTCGATGCAGGTTTGGCACAACGTACACGGGAACCGTGATCGTGAGTCTCTTTCACATGGCTCGGCCAGCCTCGGAGGCTGGACCATGTCCTCAAAACGCCGATCCTGGTCGGATAAATAGGCATTTCGAGGTGTACCTCTATTTCCTCCTTGCAGGAATTTTATTTACAAACGGAAATGGTGATTCCGCTGCCCCCACCTCGCTTGGGTCGCTCGAATTAGCCGAGCAAAGGTGCGAAGATGCAGCACCGGACTTCTACTGGTGAGGCTCGGCGGTTCTCGCAGACACATATCGCGAGATGTGTGCGGCCTGCCACGGCCACACCAACTTCAATAATGGGAGGTTGCCCTCGCTTCTCTGATTGTGGTCCTGGTCGTACCTACCCATAGCGCGACCAAGAGTGTCAAAGCGGTACTACCCAGTGCCCATCGATGAAGCTAACGTGCATCCACTCGCAAGGCCAACCTTGGGTTACAAATGGATGCATGCGACCGATGGGCCCAGGAATCGACCGTGGCTCCTACCCTCGTCTCGTGGGGGACCTAGACTTCCTGACATCAGCGCAGGTCACGTGGGATCCCTTTTCCACCCAGGCCGCGGAGGAGGTTGCGTCGGGAGGCCATATCTCCAATCTGTGCACGGGGGAGCCTCATTATTGGATGACGAAATGCTTCCTCCTGTGCATGAGTGCCGTTGAGCCATACTCTCCGGAGCGCGTTCAGCGCCAATTTGGGTACCGGCAGTCTTTCCCTCCACCGCCTCCGACAGACTCCGAAAGCTCCCATGGGTATGTCGCTACATGTCACATTACTTTCATGCTTACTGTGGAAACCATTAATAATGTGTTGGATTGATCCGCAGGAGGAGTACATCGGGGCACAACTACAACTGGGTCGCACGGAATAGCCGGCATATTGAGAGGTGGAACTCGATGGCCACTGAGGACGTCTGGAACCCATCAGGCGCAGCCCACGAGACGGACACACTTGGGTACCTTGACTGGTACAGACCTCGCACACGGGCGGTGCTCCTAGACAGGGGTGTGGCGATGCCAGTGCAACATGGCTATGCTGAGGAGTACGCAGAGCGCATGCACACACTGGTACGGATCACACCTATCACATATTAAAAACGGGGGATATACCCAATTAAACATTCGATACGTGTTAATTTGCAGAGGCGTGAGGCGGAGTACATGCATGACCAGGCGGACGAGATCCTCACGCAGTCACAGGCGCAGCAACGTCAATCAAGCAATCCTTTACGGAACCTTCTTCGCCGCACGGGCCACCGCATAAGAAATGCGGTCAGAGATGTTGGTGGCCATAGACCGTCTACCCAACGTGATTACGAGGATGTACTGCACTGGCGCCGCCCGCACCGAGCCCCCTGATGAGGAGCATGTCCATGGATAGACGTGCAACGCCTGTGCCTCCTCGGCGCCAAGACCAACCCAGAGCATCGACTTCGTCCCGGGTCCCGAGCCATGAGAGCGGCCGGGGCCATGGAGGCGGCTACGTTGAAATAGGTCTTTGGGCTTAACGTTGAAGGAGGAGTACACATCAACATGTCACCGTCCCCATCATTGCCGCAGGAGTCTTTTAGTACCCCCGTCCAGCATCAACAAACATGGGAGGACGTGTCGCGGGCGTACGATGACCTTATGGCATCGGGGACTACATTCACAGATTTGCTCGCGACGACGTGTTTGCAATCCCTAGGGTTGCATTCGCGTCCCAGTAACCCCGAGGAGGCCGGTGGATCGAACTGGCAGGAGCACCAGCCTCCGGACGTACTCCGCGCATCAGGGTACCATGCAGACCAGTCGATGGCTGGATGGGGCATCCACAGCGGCACGTCGTACGCGGTCCCCCCAGTGCGATTCGACGCTGCAACGCGAGGTGCACGGTTAGGTCCAGCGCAGGCGGCTGGACTACGTATCCCCCAACGGCCCCAAAATTTCACACCGTCCGACTACGATAACCAGGAACGTCATGGTAGGGGGACGCGCAGGGGAAGAGGAAGGGGGAACACTAACCCAGAAGGCCGTTGAACCGGTTATTGATCAACCCGTTCGTCTGCATTATTTTTCTTTCAATGTAATGTTTTAATATGTGCAAGATTGTGCTCGGAATGAAATGTATTATGGCACTAAGTTGTCTTTGCCACTTAGTTGTACTGAGGCCTTTTGCACTGGCGTAATTTGCATGCATCGTGTGAAAACAATATTTGCTACGCACTGGGGATTTTGAGCTTCTATTGTTTTTTTTAAATCTGGGCACTCCTTCAAACCGGCATAACTTACTCCAGATTCATCCAAAATAAGCAAACAAATACATTTTTGAAATCTACTCGAAATTCCCTACAAGTTCTCAGGCAAAAATTTTTCCAAATTCGGCCTTCAAATAATTCAAATTCGCAGCTCAATATCCAATTCACCAATTTCGTCCATTTCGGACAGTCGAAACTAAACACGGCATAACTTTCTAATGGAATGTCCAAATGGATTGATTCCAGTTGGAGATGCTACATAATTTCACCCTCTACAACTTCGTAAGCAAATGTAAACTCCAATTCGGCCTCTAAGTAGCTCGAATTCGCAGAAAACTGAGAGCAAAAAATCTGCCCGACCAAGCAAACTTTCATCTCGCGGTTCTAATGCTATTATGTGTTTCTGTTGTATCGTAATGCAGTTTGTACTATGATGAAGCTTTTTGTTATGTTCACCAAGTTATTCGAAGTTATTTTTTCAGTTCAATGGAGCATATTTTTTATTACATGTATGTAAGATCATATTCACCGACAACAGTCATTCAACCATGCGTTCTTTCGTATATTAGCTGATATGCGACAAAGCTGAATAGGGTGATATGACAAATGAACTGCAAAAATATTTCATAAACACCTTTCTTTCCATGTAAATTATAACTGCGCAATAACACTAAGTATCATAAGCTGCACGACCTGTCACCCGCAAACAAAGCTGCACGACCTGTCCCCCCAAACTGAAGGAAACTGGCAGGCCTTCGACAATGCGTTCACTAAGACATTTGGTGCCGACTTTGGATTATGTAGCTTGCTGCAAACGCCTTTGGCTGGAGGGTCTAACTGCTTATCTTCGACATGTGGTTCACAGTTGGTGCCACGTGCCGCTTTCATGTCCTGTCCCCTAAACCGCGTGCGCTAACGTTACGCCACCTGGTCGCCACTCCCAAGCCATCGCCGGTGCAGCGATTCTCTGACCAGGCCCCCCGTACCACACTGCACACGCTGCCACCTGCTGATTGCCTGTCTTGACCCCTCGCCCTGCAGGCTGATGTGCCGCCAGCTGCGTCGTTCCTCCCTCGCTCCCTGCTTATAAATATCCCAGAGTGCATAAAGGTTTGAGTGAGTTTACAAACCCCATAGCGCGTAGAGGAGAACTGGTAGATTAGCTTTCTTTTTTTCCAGTATTTCATTCCGACTACGTGTTTTAGAGGTATTATTTACAAAATAAATTTTGTACGGTGAGTCACATTGTACATTACCTTGCTGATATCCTATTCTTCCTAATTACACTTGTGCGTTCTTCAATTGTGTGAAGGCCATGTCTCAAACGTCGAGCTCAGCGAATCGGAGAGCCATTGCACTTGCCAACGCTAGGCGGGTCGATTGCCCTAATTGCCATGTGCAAGCTAATGTGTTGTACTCCACCACTTCGTCAAATTACGGCCATGTGTTTTATAAATGCCCTAATTACTCTGTAAGTGGGAATGTACTACGATTTCTTCAGCCTATGATGATTGTTCTCTTCGAGTAGTCTCTTATGAGTTCACAGCTCTTTACACGGTCTGAAAATATGTTGACATCGTTATGCAGTCTGCAGGATGTCAATATTTTGATGCAAGCGTGACACACTGAATACATCGATGGAGCGTCGTAGTACCGCAGCACCAGCCGATGCTCCTCAACAGAGAGCGGTGATGGACCCAACACTCGGCAGAGGATGAACCCAACGCTAGAGCAGAGGCTTAACATGCCGACATTAAAGGTGGAGCGCATTTTAGATCATATCAAGTGGGTAGAGAAGATGTATGTAGTTATCCTTGTCATAATTTTATGCGCAGTGCGAACTAGATCATGCAATATGCGTCAATTATGTTAACTTTATTAATCTATGTCGTGCAATGCAATCGTTCCATTTGTGTTATCTATTCTCTCTCATGTTTATGCATCAATATTATAGTATATTAAATATATCTCATGTTTTGTATGCGTCACATATGTTTACTATTGTTTTTTTAGAATGGATGAGATTTGATATATGATATACGGAGTACCGTTCTGTACACATAAATTTCGTTTACACCTTTCTTTACAAGTAAATTGTAGTACCGCAATATCCCCAAGTATCGTAGCCGATAACCACTTTTCGCGACTATTATAATTAGCACTTTTCAACTATCCGAAAATTCATACAACAGAAGGTGTAATCAAAATATTTTTGCAAAATATGGTACTTCGTATAGTGAAGAGCAATCCAGCTGCATGCTTCCAAAAAACGGACTCAAACGGGACATTTTACCGCCTGCCGATTATGCTCAAGTTGTCATATTTGTACGCGACTATTATAATTAGGCCTTTTCAACTTGCCTGAAATACATACAACGGAAGATGTAATTACATTTTTTTTCCATAATACGGTAATCCGTATAGTGAAGAGCAAATCAGCTGCATTCTTCCGAAAAAATGGACTCACACGTGATATTTTACGGCCAAATAATATGCTTAAGTTGTCATATTTGTTCGCGACCCTTATAATTAGCACTTTTCAACTATACGAAAATACATACAACGGAAGGTGTAATTACAATATATTTCCATAATATCGTAGTCAGTATACAGAAGAGCAAATCAGCTGCATTCTTTCGAAAAAATGGACTCACACGTGATATTTTACGGCCAGCCGAATATGCTTAAGTTGTCATATTTGTTCGTGACCCTTATAATTAGCACTTTTCAACTATACGAAAATACATACAACGGAAGGTGTAATTACAATATTTTTCTATAATATCGTAGTCGATTATCTGAAGAGCAAATCAGCTGCATTCTTAGAAAAAATGGACTCACACGTGATATTTTACGGCCAAATTAATATGCTTAAGTTGTCATATTTGTTCGCGACCCTTATAATTAGCACTTTTCAACTATACGAAAATACATACAACGGAAGGTGTAATTACAATATTTTTCCATAATATCGTAGTCGATTATACGTAAGAGCAAATCAGCTGCATTCTTCCGAAAAATGGACTCACACGTGATATTTCACTACGGCCGAATATGCTTAAGTTGTCATATTTTTCCGCGACTTATAATTATCCCGGCCGGCTGAATATTCTTAAGTTGTGATATTTCCATAATTATAAGTTGTCATCATCCAAACTTTCGTTGCATTGGCCTGAGACGTCCTGTCAAAGCACTGCTGGCAAAGTGCAGGACATATCATGTCATCAAATGCATGCGTGGCGAGAATGCCTTAGTCGTCTGTCAAAGCATAGCTGCCAAAGCCTGGATGGCACCTCCTACCAGCTACAAAGTCGCATGCATTTGTAGCTTCCAAGCACAACAGAGCCGCAAACGAATCGGATGCTCGCTTTATCAAGTCTGTTGCTTTATCAATTCAAGCTATTTAACCCCTTCCTGGCTTCGCAAAGCATTGCATCAACCGAACGACTGCTCCAATACAACAAAGAGAACCATCCCCCGCAAACCAAACGAGCAGCAACAATGGAGTTTCCCTCGCCCCCAAGGCACAGCGTTGTCCAAACCATCCCCGAAGGCACGGAGGTCCCCATGTGCCTATGCAGGGATCCTTGCCGCTCCGGCAGTCCATAGACAACTCATACACATACGGTATGAGGTAATCGAGCTGCCGCAACCACGACTACGAGCCAAAGCCGGGATTCTGCGGCGGAGAAGCCCGGTATGTTCGTAATCGCAGTTACTGTTGCAACGATCCTGCAAGTGTATAACACCATGTGATGTAACCAATTGCAGCCTCCACTGTGCGAGTTCATCCGATTCTACGACGCGGAACAAACTATCGAGATGGAAAGGATGCGAAATTGGGAGTACTCGCATCGGAGGGCTATGGTGGAACAGCAGTGGTGTGAGCAGGATCAGGAGGAGAAGCGCAAGCAGCGTCTGGAACTGATGCTTGCACAGAGGTAGGGCTGCAAGAAAAGCTCGAGGCTCGAAAACTATTCGAGCTCGGCTCGCCAGAGGCTCGGCTCGAGCTCGGCTCGAGCAATTTTCGAGCTCGAATCGAGCCTGATATCAAGCTTGCGAGCCTAAACGAGCCGAGCTCGAATAGCTCGTATGGGCTCGAGTGTTTTAGTCCCATCCCATTGACCTCCAGGCTCCAGCCCAAAATTCCCTGGCCCATCGCCGGATCGCCCAAAATTCCCTGGCCCATCCTCAATCCTCAGCGCGCTAGTGGAAAAACCCTAGTGGAAAAACTCCTCAATCCTCATCCTGAAATCCCTAATTCCTAATCCCTGCTCGGTGGTTCTCTGCCGGCCGCTCCGGCGCTCCCTCCGCAACCCTTAGCGCCGGCCGCTCCCCCCGTCCGGCCGTCCCCCAGCGCCGGCCGCTCCCTCAACGCCTGGCCCTGGCTCGGTGGCTCTCTCCCAGCTCCTTCTCCCGGCTCGGCGTCACGCCCCCTGCTCCTTCTCCCGGCTCGGCGTCACGCCCCCTGCTCCTTCCCCCTACGACGCCACCACGCCCCCTGCTCCTTCTCCCGGCTCGGCGTCGCGCCTCCGGCTGCCTTCCCAGCGATCGACGTCGCCCAGCCCTTGGCTTCACGGTGCCCGACTCCTGGCCCCCAGTGAAGAGCCGGCGACAACCGACAAGGTAGTCATCCAGTCCAGACCCTCATTATTCTTTTAGATCTATCTCATGTCATCAAGCTTAGGTTGCTTTCTTTGTTTTTCTGACTCATGGTTATTGGTTCATAGCCATTCTTGTGAGACATCTATAAGAACAATGTCAACTCCAACCATCCAGGTCATTTAAGTGATTCTTAGTGCTATTTTGCTGTCATTGAAGTAGTACTGATTGGATAAATTCTTGTTCCAGATGTCTACAAACCAGGAACCAACACAAAAATCTATTGAGATTGATTCAATGCCAAGGGTAGCAGCATCGACAGTAGCACAAGATCAGAGAACTGAACCTGAGAAGGATGACAAAGAAGGATCTAAAGCTACTAAGAAAAGAAAGTCTCCATTGTGGGATTTCTTTGATGAAGTTGAGGTTCCGTCGAAGAAGAAAAAAGGAGTAATGGAAAGCAAAGTTAAGTGTAAGGCATGTGGTGGATTGCTAACAAAGAACAGTAGTGGTACCACAACACATTGGAAGAGGCATTTGGAGCAGTGTGACTATTTCAAGCTTCAGCAAAAATCGAAGGTTCAACAAACCATCAATTTCAAGTGTGTTGACGAAGGTGAAGGTGATATTGATGCTCCTGCTCTTGTTGCCCCAGGTTTTTATGATTCAGTAAGAATTCGTGAACTTCTGTGCAAGATGATCATTGTTCATGAGTTACCCTTTAGTATTGTCGAATACAATGGGTTTAATACTTTGCTGAAGGCACTAAATCCTGCATACAAAAAGGTATCTAGGACCACTATTAGAAATGAATGTATGAAGATTTATGAATCTGAGAAGCAACTTATGAAGAAGCGTTTCAAGGATATTAAGAAAATAAGTCTTACATGTGATCTATGGACCTCTAATCAGACTATTTGTTATATGAGCCTGGTTGCCCACTACATAGATACAAATTGGTCAATGCATTGTCGTATTATAAATTTTTTGGAGTTGGAACCTCCTCACACTGGTGTAGTAATTTGCAATGCTATATCTGATTGTTTATCGGCATGGAAAATTGAGGATAAGATAGCTAGCATTACATTTGACAATGCCTCTAGCAATGATGTTGCTGCTAAATTGTTGCTTGCCAAATTCACGAACCGTGGTACACTTTGGTTTGGTGGAAAGTTTCTACATAATCGTTGCTGTGCTCACATTCTCAATTTGATTGTTCAAGATGGTCTACGGGTTATTCAATCTCTAGTTGACAAAGTTAGAGAGACTATCAAGTACATTAAGAAATCAAATAGTCGAACATATAAATTCAATGCTGATGTTGATTCTCTTAACCTTGACCGCTCCAAAAGAAAATTGGTTCTTGATGTCCGTGACTGATGGGGATCAACATTCAAAATGCTAGATTCTGCTTTTCACTTTAGAGCTGCCATTGATGTGTATGCTGCTGGAGATGCTAACTATAGGTGGCAACCCTTGGATGAGGAGTGGGAGTTATACAAAGAAGTCAATGATGTCCTTTGTGTTATTCACTTGGCTACAGAGGAGTTCTCAGGTTCAAAATACCCAACCTCCAATCTATTTTATCCTCATATTGTTGATGTAAAGAAGGTGTTGGGTCAATTGTTAAAGTCTAGAAATCCATCACTTAGAGAAATGGCAGCTGCAATGTTACAGAAGTTTGATAAATATTGGGGCACAGAAAATGGCCTATGCAACAATATATTGTTTGCTGTTGCTGTAGTTTTAGACCCAAGGTTTAAGATGGGCATGATTAAATTCACATTCCCTTCTTTGTATTTAGAAAGTGAAATTCCTGAGCAATTGTCACATGTTGAATCTACATTAAATGAGTTGTATGAGTTATATGAGATCGAACACAACAAAAGCATGTCTACATTGGATAACAAGGATTCTAATTCACAGTGCACTAGTAAATCTGTGGGGAGTTCTAGTACTGTTCATTCAGCTGCTAGCCAATACCATGAGCTTATAAAAGCCAAAAATATCACTTATCCTTCAAAGCCAGATTTAAGGAAATATTTGGAAGATCCTGTTGAAGTTATTCCTCCAGAAAAATTTGATATCCTTCAATGGTGGAGGATGAATGAAGTGAAGTATCCAATCGTGGCTAAGATTGCAAAAGATGTTCTTACAATTCCCATTACCACGGTCTCATCAGAATCATCTTTTAGCACTGGAGGTCGAGTGGTTGATGAATATCGTAGCTCTTTACTCCCATCAACAGTGCAAGCTTTAGTGTGTGCATCAAGTTGGATCAGGGGAGGCCACCATAAAACAAAAGATTTGGTATGTGCTTCCTATTGCTGCTCTTTTTCATCAAAATAATTGAAGTTCACAGCTAACCTATGTTTACTTTTTTATTTGCATAGGAGGATGATACTATATCCATTCAGTTGTCATCTCTTGAAAATCTGCAAGAAAATTCTACTGCGGGTAGCAGTTAGATGTTATCTTTTCATCCAGGTAATATTGTAGCTAGTGTTGGAGAAATGATAGTTGGCTTTTCTTCATTCATTACTGAGTTTAAATTTCACACAGGTTCATGTAGCAGTAAAGAACTTGGAGTACTTGGAGTTGGGGGTAGACATTTGGAGGTTTTACTTGAAAAGTTCATGACTGTTTGAGGAAATGAAATACTTTTTGCCTAGCCTGTAATATACAAGAATGGTGTCTATTAAGTTGGCACGTGCTTGATACATGCATGCCATATGTTATGACTTATGAACTTGTGTTGTGAACTGGTGCCATATGTTATGACTTATGAACTTGTTATGACTTATGCATGTGCTTGTAAATCTGGGCCTTGTGTGTATCGTGGGAGTTCTTTCATGGTTTTCCTCTCCTTTTCGAGCCTTTTCGAGCCGAGCTCGAGCCTACTCGAGCTTTGTTCGAGCTCGAACCGAGCCTGTATGTAAACTCGGAACTAATTTGAGCTCGAGCTCGAGCTCGGCTCGAGCTTATTCGAGCTCGAGCTTCATAGGGCAAGCTCGCTCGAGCTCGGCTCGTTTGCAGGCCTACACAGAGGGAGGCCGAACGGGAGCGCCATGCTGCGGAGAGGGAGGCTGAGTGCGAGAGAAAGCGTGAGAGGGCAGCTAGGGCCAGGGCGGCAGGAGCTGAAGGGTTGCGTAAGGGAAAATATCCTCGCTGCTCTCAGTAAAGTGTGCGAGAAGGGCCGTTTTGTTGTTCACTTTCCCTAAGGCATATTAGGTTTAGTCCGTACATGCCATTGTTGTTTACCATTTGTAAGCCGTATGTAATTTATTACATTCTTATTTCTGTCCATCTATCGGTAGACTGTACAGTACATATATTTCACAACTTTGACAAAAGCTACACAAAGTCTCAAAAAAATTATTACAAAATTATCTTTACAAAATTATCGAGACTGATGTACACAAATAATAATTATAACTACAATTCAAAAGCGTATCCTTAATTCATATGATTTATTAAATTTGGAGTTGTATAGCAAAAGTTATTTGCATTTCAATCGGATCCGGTCGATTAACCAGAGAAAACTCAAAAATTTCAAATGAAATAATGAAACAAAAAACAAGTGTATTTTTCTGTAATTTTTTATTTTTGCTATTTTTATTTTTTGTTGTATATTTCTGCAATTTTTAATTTACAAGTGGTATATTTCAGCGTTTTTCCACCTCCGGACATGGCCAACCGCTCGAATATGGACACCAACAACCGGTAAAGTCATATACAGTGGTAATGTCTAACATTTGGAGTATTTTTTCCTAATTAATAAGTATATTCTTAATAAGCATGATTTTACGAAAATTTGTAATCGAAATGATTTTTCGAAATTGCATGATTTAATTTATTTAATTTGGAATTGAGCGGAAACTAATTTGCATTTAAAAATATCGTTTAGAGAAAATAAAACCCCAAAAATAAAATGACACGTGTCGGTATGTAGCGGAGACACTGGTGTGGCAGCTGTCGCCGCCAGGGGTGTGGCGGCCGCCGTGTGGCGTGGCGGCCGCCACGTGGCGCTGCGGGAGCGGCTGGTATTTTTGCTATTTTATTTTTTTGATGTATATTTCTGAAATTTTGATTTATATGTTGTATATTTAGGCATTTTTTTCAAAAACTGGCAGGAAGTGGAGAAACCGGTGCTACGTGCTTGATGCTTCACAAAGCAACCAACCACGACTGCGTCAGTAGCACCCAGCAGAAGCTTCGAGAGGGTTGGCCACGTGGACCAGGTGCACACGCAGCGAAGGACTGCGCTTTTCTGGTAGTACGGCCCCGTGGGCCCGCGCGGCCACGTAGATGTCTGGCCATAGATTGCTTTTGGCCGGGAACCTTCCAGAGGCTGGCGGCGAAAATATCTTCTCCAGCGTCGGCGCATCCTGACCGCCCGTTCCGTGTCATCCGCAGGTGAAGGGCCCAGATCACAAGGCCTTCTTCTGGGGAATGCCAGATCCGTTTTTATCTGAGAAATTAGTGGCCGTCGAGATGCGCAGGAGAATGCCATCTCGCCAGGCTTATTTACTTTTTTTTTTCTTTCTTTTTTGTCAAACCTGCAGGCTTCAGCCGCACATCGATCCTTTTCTTTCTGTTCTCACAAAAAAAGAGAGAAAACGCCCAATCTTTTCATGTCGTGGTCGGAGACGGCGACACGCAGATTCTCGCGTCGAGGGCCCAACGGACGGCCAAATTCGGAGGATAGGGTCGTGTTTTTCTCTCGTGTCTCAGCCTCTCAGGTGGTCCGCTCGTCCCGCGGAATAAAATCTAGGCCAAATATCGGATCACGGCCGTGGAGTTTTAAATTCAATATAAATAAAAAAGGTAAAAATTTTAAAATGTTACGGTGACTTCGAAAATCTGTCTGAAATTTCATTAATTTCGTCGGATTTTATGTTTTTTTTTACCACGATTGCAATGCTTTTGCGCCGGATTTAGGACCGGTTTTTTAGAGGAATTAGAATGACATTTGTGATGTGATGTGATGACGTGTTTCAACTACCAATGAGAATTTTATAACTTATGTTATCAAGTTATGTTTTAGATACATTCATCGATATAGTTGGAATTTTGAACTAAAAGTACTTTACTTAAGTGAAAAACATACATCTTGATTTCATGAAAACCTTAATTGAAGGCCCCAAATAAATTCCTTTTGTGCCAGATAGGTAATGTACATAAATTCTTTCATGATTTTTTTTGAAAAGTTTTCCTTTTTTTTTTCTAGCCGTGAGAGACCATTTTACAGTATTTTGCACTGTTATAATTTATAAAAATTTCTTAGACTTGATCATTATCTGAAAATTTTATGAAAACATTAGTGATGTGTCATAACCATCCAATTTTTTCCCCAAAATGTTCTAACGCGTTCTGGACCAATTTTTGTTGGTTAAAAATTACCGTGGTTGGGGCAAATCTCGGCGAGATCTCGATAAAAAAACGCATTTGAATTTTGCTTTTTGAATTTCGTCCGAATTTTATCCAAAACTTTCAAATCTTGCCGAAATTTTGAATTTCGTTCCTCTTCAAAATATAGTCCGAAAATAAAATTTGAAATCTTGGCTCAGCCTATCTCAACCTCACCGATTCGAATTTCCAATTAATCCACCATTAGCCGTCTTAGGAGGAACCATTCCAATTTATTTATACCCTCTCTCGTGATAGAGTAATACAAATGGTCTCCACAAATCAATAGCTTACGCTGTAAAATTTCTTTTCAGGAAAACGTTTGCCGCGGCTACAATCTGCTTGTGCCTATGCAAGTTCAATGCATCTCTTGAGCTAACACAAATTTTACTTGACGCCTTTTCCCTAGATAAACTAGGGCGTACGTAACTGGTACGCCCCACACGTCTCCCTCGAATAAAGAAAGAGGAGAAGCCTCTCCACCTTTTTTTTTTCCACCAAAAACGCAAGCAGCCATCGGTCTCATACCAGGCTCCGGTTCTGGAGCCTTCCTGCAGCTTGCAACTTGCCGGCAAGGCACCCTACGCCGACGCACCCACGCCTCCTCCTCCTCTCTTTCTCCTCCCAACCAGAGCCTACCCTCCGCGCGCGCTCGGCTGCCGATCGACGTCGTGGCTGCACGCTCGCGGATCGCTCGCCCGGCCGGCTGTCCACGCGCGCAGGTGCTAGCTAGGTCGCCAGATAGCTATCACGCGGATCAACAAACGTGCCGTGTCCGCGCGGTGCGTACGTACGTGGTCTGGCAGGTCCGTACCGACGGCATGGCCGCCGGTGGAGGCAGCCGCCGCGAGGACGGCGGTTCAGGCGCCGACGTCGACCTCTACGCCGTCCTCGGCCTCAAGAAGGAGTGCACCGACGCCGAGCTCAGGCTCGCCTACCGGAGGCTCGCCATGGTGAGTAAGCCTTATTCGATCCATCGATGATTCTCGATCTCACCTTGGCTTCTTGCGGAGTTGATGTAGTACTTGCTGTCATCCATGGTATACGCGCGGATTAACTAATCCTTTTCTTTGGCTTCTCGCAGATATGGCATCCGGACAGGTGCTCGGCGTCCGGAAGCTCGACGCGCATGGAGGAGGCCAAGGAGCGCTTCCAGGAGATCCAGGGCGCCTACTCCGGTTAGCTCCCATCCCTCAACTCTCGTTCATTTACAAATCCGTCCATTAATGCGCGCAATTTAATTCTCGTACAAGCTTAATCAAGCAGCCATCGGCTTGATCGGCCTAGCTGCTAGCTACTTAGCTAGTACTCCACCTGGGTATAAACTCATATGCTCTGTGCTGTGAATGCATGGAGCCTCGAGCTCCCATGCGCCACCGTTGCTCTTGTGCGTGCAGTGCTCTCCGACTCCAACAAGCGGTTCCTCTACGACGTCGGCGTCTACGACAGCGAGGACGACGACGACGATGTAATTAACATGCGCTTAACTAGTCTTTCGAGGGCGTCGCGCCAAAAATTCCGCAACTTACGGGGTGCTTTTTGTGATCGTTGCCGCAGATGTCGGGGATGGGCGACTTCCTCGGGGAGATGGCCCAGATGATGAGCCAGGCCACGCCAACTGTAAGAACCCTGAATCACGAACGTGCATTGCACCTCGGATCCATGGTTTGTTTATCTAGCCGATTCGATCTGCGATGCAGGAGAGCTTCGAGGAGCTGCAGCAGCTGTTCGTGGACATGTTCCAGTCCGACCTCGATGCCGGGTTCTGCGGCGGGCCAACCACGGGCCACCGGTTCCAGGCCCAAAGCCCACCCTGCACCTCGCAGCCGCCGCTGCCGTCGTGGTGGTCGCCGCTTCCGTCTCCACCTCCACCCGCAAGAACCAATGCACAAGCGCCGCCGTCGTGTAAAGGCGCTAATAAGCGGTGTTCGTCGGCGATGGGCTCCGCGATGGGTTCGGGTCCGGGCCTAGGCCTGTCAGGGTTCTGTTTCAAGGTACGCACATACCAGACTGCGCTTTACTTATATATATGTACTCTCTACTCCAGTTCTGCATGGCTGGCCTTGTCAGTCTGTCAGATAACATCATGGAACACGTAACATACTGTCATTGTTGGCGATACGTACTTTTTTTTGGAACAAAGGCTGGAGAGCTGCCTCCGTTCCATTGATCAGAAGAAGGAATACATAGCTGCAATTAAAACGGCGATACGTATTCATACAATAAGGTTCACTAGTGCCATCTTGGCAAATTCCAGCTTGGAAGCAAAGAAAAGCCTTTAATCTTAAGCAAATTCTATGCTAAAAACTCATCACATTAGCTTTTGTGGACATGCTTTACTGAGCAGCAGGGTAGAGACGAGATTAAAGCCTTAATTAGTCGTGTAAGACTTTCTGAAAAAAAAAACATTGGAGGATAGGGAGCTGGAAATTCAGGGTCCTAGAAATGTGTGGTTTGGGTCGTACAAATCCAGGGTACTACACATTTTCCATCTTTTGTGGAGTAGCAGCCCACATCGTCGCAAAAACGCAGCATTCATGGCTGTTCGCCCTGGAACGGAAGGAGCATCTTGGTCTTTACACTAATTATCTTCACACGGTCTCACCCAGGAATTGGATGCGTCGTTCTTCCCGCTAGGACTTAGCTTTCAGCTAGAAAGAAAGAAAGGGCATTTTTTCTTGCTGGACCTACGAGCAGCTGCAACTTCTGCAACTGCGCTTACGCTTTCCCTAGAATTGGCAGGCTGTGTGCGTAGAGCACAATTGCCAAAAGTTCAGATTTACCTTTGGCAACTTGGAACCGAGCTGGTTCTACTAGAATCTGAGAGAAACCCAACCAAACGTGCTAAAACTCAGAACGATTCTCCTTGGAACGTTTCTTCTTTTTCCACGCTGTGACTGAATCACCCTCAACCCCGTTTCTATTAGAATCTGGAAATGTACCAAACGGTTTGCAGAAAGTGATTCTAATTCTACCTGAAACGTTTCTATCAAGAATCTGGAACCATTTCCGTTTCTACTAGAATCTGAAACGGGACACTGTAGCTGAATCACCAAAGTTCAGAACTTCTGCTGCAAATGGTCGATGCCCATGAATTGGATTGTTGCCATTACTTGCCACTCGGATGGGATGAGACGATCGAACTACTCATATTTTTTTTCGCACGTACCCGTGCTGGCCATTTAATTTGCCCCGTGTTGTGATGCCTGCAGGGAAGTGATTGGAGGCAACGGGAGGCGCCATGGACGCAGGACGGGGGTGCCAGTGGCGGCGGCAGCAGCAAGAGGAGGAGCGGCAGGAAGCAGAGGCTGTCGACGAGCCGCGATGTGTCGTCGGACGACGAGATCTCTCACTGGCGGCAGCATCGACGACTATGAGCGCGTGACGGCGGGTGACCTTTTGTCCATGGGATCCTGACATCCCGTGGTTGAGTCTGGAGATGGACGACAGGACGACGGACTGGACGGGCAGCCGGTTTTGGAGGACTCATGCACGATGCCTGCATGCGACTCCAGATTCTTAGCTTCTTTGTTTGTTCCCAAATCCCAATAGTTGCTGTACTAGAAACACACTAGGTAGAATATGTTTGGTAATAAGAACATATAAGCTAACAAAACTGTCTCAAAGGAGGATGAGACGTGAGAAACAGCAAGCCAGATTTCCAACATATAGAGCATAGTATCTTCGCGTAGAAATTGGACACTTAAGCCTTCCTGTACCAAAATTAAATTGCTATCATTCTGGACGTCCTGCAAAAGGAGTAGACGTTCAGTATCGACCCATAACAATAACATGGGAAATAACAATTGTGAAATTTGAGGGACAAGTTCTGTGCACACGATTAGTGTTGAAGCGTACAATGCCCCACCTGATCCAGTGATGCCAAGCAGCCGTCTGTCTTATCGCCTACTTGTCTTCCAAATTCCAATAGATCGTTTTCCAGAGAACAGGTGCTTTGGTTTCAAGTTGGGAATGACACGGTCCGCCTCTCCACGGCGAGCCTCCTTGTTCCTCTTCTTCACAGAGTCCTTTGCTTTCTTGTGCAACTTCCTCTTCAAGCTAGGACTGATCCGCTTTATAACAGTACACATGCGACCTAGTGCAGCTACCTTCAGGCACTTGCACCGGTTCAAGGAGTATCCATGCTTGAGCAGCCTTAAATAGTCCTTGGAGACTTTTGCAATGATGTTTCTAGCAGTGTTTATCTGGCCCAAGGCAAGTTTGTAGTGATCCTTGTTATAGAGCACATGAAGGAGATCGCCATAGAAAGGGTGTATGTCATCCAGTCGAGGAAGCTCATCGATGATGGTGGACGGCTTTTCATAAAAGTTCTGCTGGGAATACCTAACCTTACGCATATAGAACTGGCGAATGCGGGAGATAGCATATCCCTTGTGGACAACAGTTGGTGTTTGCCTTTGAGTGCGGGACAAGATCATGGTTGTCAAGGCGACAAGACGAGGCGAGACGCCAGTCCACTATCTGGACGCCTAGGCGGGCGCCTAGGCAAGGATTAGGCGAAGGTTTAAAAAGAGAAAAAAAACAAGAAGAAAAGAAATAGAATCTAGATTCCCCCCTTTTTTCGGCCCAGGCCCATTTTCCTGGCCCAGGCCCATCCGCCCCCTCGCTACCCTAACCCTAACTTAGCTCCCAACCCTGACTCTCTCCCTCACTCCTTCCTCATTCGACTGCCGCCACACTGCCGCTCCCCCTCTCTCGCGCCGCTCCTCCTCTTCCTCCCGTACCGCTCCTCCTCCTCTCATGCCGTATCGCTCCTCCTCCTGCACCGTGCCGCTGCCCACCGAGCCTCCTTTCCCCCAGCCAGGCGAGGCGAGCGGCCATGACGTACGGGCTCCGGCGTTGGACACCTAGGCGGTGCCCAGGCGACGCCTTAACAACACTGGACAACATGATGTCAATGAAGTCCTTCCCAAGAGGGACAACATTGATTCTCTTGAAATTGTATTGCACCATCTTGTTGATATAAAGCTTTGCTACCTGTTCCTTTAATGAAAGAAAATGCATGCGAGACCAATACAACGCAATAACAAGCAATAAGAAAGATTCCACTAAAGCGTGACTAGGGAGCCAATTGTAACGCCCGGCTTCTTCCCCCTCCACGCTGCCACGCCAACGGCCTCCCCGCTTCTTCCTGCAGATGCAGCTGCCGCCGCCGCTTTCAAGCCGTTGCTTGCCGCGCCGCCTCTATATAAGCCCCACGAGCTCCCTTTCTCCTCGTGCCTTCTTCTCTCGTTCTCTCCGTGCCCCCTCTCCTCGCCGCCATCGCCCTTTGCCGGCGCCGTTCGCCCGCCGAGCTCCTCGGCCTCATTGTCCCCTTCGCCACTCGCCCTTTCCTGGCCATTCTTGCCGCCGCCTCCTTCCTCCGCTCTGGCGCCGGCTGGCCGCCGCCGCCAGCTCCGCCTTGCGCCGCTCTAGCCGTGCCGCGCGTGGACCCGGTCCACGCCGGCTGGGGGCCCACCTATCGGTTTTGAGGAAAAAAAAATTCAAAAACCTTTATGACGTCATGCTGACGTCATAAAGCGGTTTTTCATTTAAAAATAATTCCAAAAACCGAATTCCAGCCGCTGACAACAGCGATGCGCGATAATTCAGTTTTTCTTTATAAGAATAATTTCAAAAATTCCAGAAAATCCGTTTTAGTTGTTTTTAAACTTCCGGGAGCCCGTTTTCGCCCGTTCGAACTCCGTTTGGCTCTGTTTTTCTTTCTAAATTCATTTTAAATCCTAAATTTTAGTTTAGTGCTAGTTTGAATTTCAATTTGAATTTATTTGGATTTTATTTGAATTTAGGTGCCTTTTTACGTGTAGATTACGGAGAGTCCGAGGAGTTCCCGAGCGACGAATTCGAGCAGCAACTCGTCGAACCAGGCAAATCACACCACCTTGATCATGTTGCTCCCAGTTTGTGAACTTGTATGTTGAATTTTAAATTATTGCATGCTTATTTGTTATAGACATTAATTTCCGACCTAGTTTTAAATGATAGCTAAATCCAAAAATTGGTATACTACTTTTGACATTTGAATTCCGATACCCTTGTAACCTTAGGAAAAATATGGATTATGACTATGGTAATAATTAGACATTGCTTAGACATGCTTAGAACCAAACTTAGGAAGTTTTAGGGAACTTTATGCCAAAATGATGTCTTGATTAAATGGAAACTTGTAGAGATCAATGTTAGTATTAATGTGGAGACTAGTATGGTTAAAATGAAAATGACTTAGACCGGGCGAGAAAGGATTAGAAAGTGGTGTGGTTACCTTATTGGGTTTGTGGAAAGTCTCGCCTAGTCATTTAAGGACCGGTCTGAGTTTCGCTGTATGTAAAGTCTAACCGTACTACCACGAGTCTGGAATGGGACAGACCTGGCTAGCCATATTAAATCATTTCATGGACAGTCATGCCATATGGGGTTAGTGGTGTGGTGAAAGCGTGATGCTACCACTTTGGCGCAAGAGGGGGCTTCTGAATAGATGGAATCTTTCAGCGGCGAAACCTTAGCGGGCATGACTACATGTATGAATTAATATAGGGGCCTTGTCATAATTTTCTCTGTCACTCACCAAAGGAAGTGTGTTGACACGAGGGGGAAATATTATGTCTTGTGGGTAAAGTTGTACAACCTCTGCACAGTGTCAAACTAATCGATTAGCCAATTCTAGGAGAGATTCCTGAGTTAAAGAAAAATGTATAAATTTGAGTTTCATTATAAACTATACCATTTAAAATTTATTTAAAATGTTTATTAAATTGTTGCTTTATGCTTAAACATACCATATTGCCATCCTTTGATTGCCCGTACATTTATATTGCATTCTCGATGTGAATTGCTGAGTACGTTAGTACTCACCCTTGCTTAATTTTACTGCTTCAGAGGAAGAGTACCACGATGGTGAGGACCAGTTGGACTAGGCCGTGCCCCCAGTCGATTGCCTATGGCAAATAAATTGGGCTCTATTTATTATTCTTCAATTCCGCTGCTTTTATTTAATCGTTTGTTTAATTGTCGGCCTGCGCGCCATTTCATTTGTAACTTTGAATATTAATAAAGATCGATGGATATACTATGGTTTTATTTCTACTGTGTGTACTAGCATTTTCCTGGACTAGTACAGAATACACAGAGGATTTCGGAGGTGTTATTCCGGGGTCCGACACCAATATAGCAATATTATTCAACTGATAATACTACAGAATGAATTAAAAAAATAATTTGGAACTTAATAAGACACTGTTGATTACCACCTAGAATTTCATTGCTTCAGCATTGTTAGATAAAATGCAAACTTGATAGTATGAAATTAGAGCTAAGGGGAAACTTTCACCTTTTCTTATTGAAACTTAAACAGGTTTTAGCGTAAGCATCAACTACAGCACTAGAACACTTCCTAGCAATACATCAAGAATGGTCACATGAGACCTCTAAACACGGCAGACGCCACACAACAATACACCAGCAGAAAGCAAAAGCATATAAACCTACGTATCAGCAACAGCCTCTAACAGCAGGAGGCAGTGCAATACTGATAACACGCATTACAGAAAACATTCCAGCAAGCAACGTTTTCATTCCGTAGAGCATCATAAGCTTGATCAATTGTACAAATTGGCATACGAAAAGCAAGATGACAGCAACAGAAGTACAGTTACATTGGCAGTCCAGTTTGGCACAGCTCCGTACTCTACCGATACCTGATCTCAAGGTCAGTACGTAGTCACATCCTAGCAGCAGCTTATCGGTTGCTAGAGTATTCTTTGATCAAATAACTCTCGTAAGAAACCAAGGAAACTTATTATCTAGTCGCCTGCTATGAGCCACAGGAAATACGAGGCATAGATCATCGAACAGGAAACCACTTGCATCCTCTGCAACTTTGCACAGAGCTTTAACCAAGAACATGCATGGACAACTTGGATTAACCAACCGAATTACACGACCACAGGGTTCGTATCAACATCCGCATGGATCATGACTCATGAGCACACGAGAGATGACACCCTGCACGCAAGCAGAGATGCAGGTAGAGGAGCAAGATGGGCGTCACTTACGTCGTTAGGCGGCCAGAGGACAAAGTGCGACAAGGTGGCGGAAGGAGAGAGAGGCGGTGGAGGGGGAGGGGGAGGGGGTGGGGGTTTGGGTGTGCACTGTGTTTCTTCGAGGTACTTACAGAATGGGTAGTGATGGCTACTGGGCATTTGGCTGTCCATGCAATCATTTTATGGGCCAATTTCTCCAAGGTTACCGGCGGCGGTTGTTGTTCGAGACGCCACGGCTCGGCCTCCCCACCCCTCTCGTCGTCTTCCTCCCCTCTCCTCCTTCCCGCCGTCGTGAAAGCAGGCGCGCGGCTCCCACCGCTTCTAGGAGGTTCGTCTCCTCGGCTGCTCCATCTTTTCTACCGCCCGATTATCCCTCGCGTCTTCGTGGTGATTTCTCTCCTAGCCCCGCGGCTCTGGTGCTGATTCGTGTTTTCTTGGATTGTTCTAGGGTTCGAAGGTGGTAGGCTCGGCTGCCGCGATGTTCTCCAGGATCTCTCAGCTCTTGGCGCGGATTCCGCGCGATACTATAGCTGGTTGGTATCTTCTCCCCCCTTCTCTTGCTCCTTTTTGTGTTCAGGAATTGTTATATTTGGCCTTATGCTATGGCAGAATGGTTTTAGAATGACCCATTAATAAATGTGATGTATGCCGCACGCGTGGAGTAATTTGTGCTTGCACCCTATGATTAGCATAATTCGCGTCCTGCGGATACCATTACAATTAGATTGATATTCATTGTCGATGCTAGCTAATTGCTGAGTTGAGAATCATATTTCTTGAGTTCTGGTCTTGAAATGCTCTTTATGTATGGTTAATTTAGTTAAGGTGCAGATTTGGTGCATTCTCATTCTTGTTTATTGCTTTTGTGCAGCAGGCAACTTGTCGAGCAATAGAAGCAGTTATTTCCAAGGTCAACTCAGCCGGCATTTGACCCCATCGGTTAGTCCTATCACACAATCATTGTTGCGACGAGCGGATAACTTAGATGAACATGCCCCCTGTATCTGCTGTCACCGAGAATATAACCGAGTCATTGATAAATGATAACTGGTTTTCTATACATGATATTTGCATAGTAATTCTTCCTGTTTCAGATTCAGTTGTCAGTTTATTTTTTTTTAAAAAAAATGTGCATTATGAAGTGACTATTAGAAAAGACAAACTTTTCTCGACCTGCACATTGTTTTTCCTCCACCACCACTTATGTGTAAACACTGCTTTTTGGTGAAAACTGATATGTACCTCCAGAAGTGACGATTTATCATTTTTCAAATTTCTTTACATATAACGAACACTGGTCTATAACTTTTCAGAAGAACATCCTATTCTCCATCGCAACAACTAGTAGTGATCACGATGAAGTAAGTTAGGACAAGGAGAAGTGAGTCTATTCATCTCTTCTTTCAATTTTTTTTTCATTAAGCATAAAGCTTCTACACCTAGCAATCTTTGTTTCTTGGGACTGGGCAGTATCTTAGTCCAGATCCTTTCTAATGTGATTTTTGTGTTAATGTTCAGTCACCTTTTGAGGGGCTACTCCTTCCCACATCTAGACGAAATAACTGCCCTGAAACAATAGATTGATCGGTTTTACCAAATGTTAGCCTTTGAGCAATTATTTGACTTTGGGGGTAAGGAAATAGTCTTCTGACAACTGTATTTTTCTCTATAACATTCGTCAACAAGGATGTCACAGAGAAGATGATCAGTGTTCCAGTTGGAATGTCCATGTTAGAAGCTGCTCACGAAAATGACATAGAACTTGAAGGTTACAAATTTATCATTGAAACTCTACTGATTTCCTTTTACGTATGTAACTTATTTTGCTGCCTGTATTATCCTGTAGTCAGTACTTGCTAGCTGATACAAAAAGCTTTTAAAAAAGTTATGTTCGATCACCTGATAGTCCATCGTCATGTCATTCATTGGTTGTTACATGATGTTACTAACTATCATGTATATAGAGGGCATTTTATTTAGTTTTTATATGTTCTGTCAACTGATTTTCAATTGTAGTTAATAACCTTGCCTGGTATTTCGATGATCGCAGGAGCATGTGAAGGCTCACTTGCATGTTCTACTTGCCATGTCATAGTCATGGTATGCTCTAGATATAACCTTTGCAAATTTTTAATGATGTTGTAGATGCTGAAATACCGCTGATTAGCACTTTCAATCTTAACCAGGATGTAAATTATTACAACAAGTTAGAAGATCCAACAGATGAAGAAAACGATATGCTTGATCTTTCATTTGGACTCACAGAGGCGTAAGTGATGATCTCCGAAAGGCTTTTTTTTTAATTATCCATCTTGTTTCATGATCCTTCAATTATTGCTATCTGAGTATGGTACAAAGAAGCATGTTAAATATCTTAGTTCCACCTATGAATTGTACCCTGTAGTTATTGACAGAAACTGTCCTGTAGTTGATGACCAAGGGTGGTGAGTTGAGGAAGAGAACACAGAACTGGGGTCCTCTAAGGAGAGGGGAAAGAAGAGAGTGGATACAGGATTCAATTGTTTTCCTAATAGTCACGATGAGTCTCCAAAACCAACATGCTGCCTTTACAGACTAGATACTGTTACAGTGGCAACTTGTAGGACTGTTACTCGTGTGCAGGAAGAACTGAAACTAACTCCAACTTTACTAACACGATCAAATAGCTAATTAGATATAACCATACAGTTAATTTGTAAATGTGTAAGTACCACGCTAGCTGTCTGTTTTACTCAAACAACAGTGTTGATTCCAGATGTAATACATGAATTACAAGACTTTAGTAATTTGTACATAATCTTCAGTCATATGAAAGCTGGATTGTGTGTGTCATCTATCTAATCTGGAATCAAATGCTTGAACTGCATTCAGGTCTCGTCTTGGCTGCCAAGTAATAGCGAAGCCTGAACTTGATGGCATGCGACTGGTATTACCTGCAGCGACAAGGAACTTTGCGGTTGATGGCTATGTACCAAAACCACACTAATGACAGTGTCATAGCTGTAAACACGGATTTTTACAACATCATCAATTTTGTAGCTCATAACATGTAACTAAACTATAGCCTCGTTACTGAAAGTGCCGATGATTTCGGAATTTTTGTTCAGGGGGGGATTTGTTCATTGATGAGCTCCTCGGTTGCTTACAGAGATCATTGTTTCATCTCTACCGTTGTCACTGGGTGAACAAACATGCTTCTGTTGTATGCATATGTACACCAAAAATGGTCGTACCATATGTTTTCCCCATTCTGGTTGCACAATTGCACCGGCCAGTTTTCGTAAAAGTCCATGTCAGGAAATGCTGGTATTTTAGGTGGTACATTGAAGCCTCGTTCTTTTTTCTTTTCTTTTTTTGGAAGGAAATGCTGGTATTTCAGGTGGTGCATTTAAGCCCCTTTCTTTATTTTTTTATCGAACAAATTTAAAGCTCTTTCTTTGGATCAAGCACCAACAGCTTTGTAGCATTTTGAGTTGTCGATGCTCCTTTAATGCAAGTATGTAAGCCTGTAACAGATTGAAATACTTAAAATTGCATTCCTCCTTGACAGTTGAGACGAGATTGAGGTTGCAACGGGATGATGGAGTAGAAGATTGGATAATTTTAAATATCGGGTGGTAATGAGAAAGAGAACGACTAGGGAACGGTATACAGTTCCAACGGTATAGCCGTGAAACTTATGAAACTTATTAAATTCAGTGCTGGTTTCATGAGTTTCAGTGTTTAGTTTCATCAGTTTCATGTTTCATCAGTTTTTAGTGCTAAGTTTCATGAGTTTCAGTGTAAAAATTAACAAGTTTCATGAGTTTCAGGGGTAACGGTATACCGTTTCTTAGTTTTTCTGAATGAGAAATGCCAAATGGTTGAGGCATGTGTTGTCGACACAGCTTTGTTGCATTACTGTAGTTTGGACCACGCAGGTGACCGTGGCGACTGGCAAGGCGCGGCGCTGCCGGGTCCATCTAGGATGAAAACAAAACTTGAAACTCGCGAGATAAATGAACTCGTCCCTTAACGAGTCGAGTCGAGCTGAGATATGAACTTGTTAAGAAAACGAGTTTATCGAAGTGAGTTCACGAGTAACTCGTTTGGCTCGATATTTGATTACTCTTCAGCCATAGCCCTCGACTCGATCAGCAACTAGCGACCGTCCCCCCTCGTCTCCCCTCTGGACTCTGGCCCTCTCTGAGCTCCTCCCCAGCACGGTGCCCCGCCTTTGTGGTTCCTTCCCTTCGAGCTCTGAGCTCCTCCCCTCCGGCCTTCTCGCGATGGCTCCCCTTCGAGCTCTAGCTTCTCTTACTTCCGCTCCGAGCTCCTCCCTTCTGGCCCTCCACCCGCCTGGTCCTCCAGATCCTCCGGTCCACTGCCCCTACTCCCTCATCTGCACCCACATCGGTGAGTTTTGAATAGCAAAATACACCCTCCTAGCTGCAGCTCTTCAATTTGCATTGGGTTGTAACTTGTCTATATAGGATAAAGCAAGTCAATTGCTCCTGGATAATGATGATCGATCACCGGCATATATTGGGATGTGTACATTGATTGATGTATCCTATGTACTGCTTCAAAGCCGTGGGGATTTTCTTTTGGATAATCAGAATAAGGCCAGAAACTCACAAACATAGCTAGTCGGTGTGTGCTGCAGCAATTTCTGGCCTTCATGTACCTAGCTGTGTATTGATTAATCCCAATATAGTCTGCTGACCCTTGACCAATATAGCTTGCTCAGGAGTGAACCTCGCCAACCTCTCTTTCACAAGGTCTTTCATTTTCTGTGGGTAGTGTCCATTTACTAGTGGATCAAGAAACCTGCATCCAATGCCAACCGTCTACGGTATGAACATTGATATATTTTGTATGAAACTTAGAGGCTTTGTCATAGGATACTTGTATGGCCTTACCGACCAATATGGAAGTCCCTGGCTCTTTGAGCTGCTGCTTGGTCTTTAGTAGAGTTGGTAAGAGCTTCATACCAATTGAAGTCCAGAACTATTCCGACCTTGCCTTGCTGAGCTGCCTACATTTTTGAAATTTTATTCGTTTTTCCATCAGCAATTTAGACAGAAAGATGCTAATGACAAGTCATACATATATTGCTATTTGTGTATGGTCTAAATGAAAATATACTGCTACTGAATCCAGGTTTGGATTCAAGTGATCTTTAGGCTGAGCTTCCAACAAAGCCACCATCTCCATTGCTTTCTTCAGGTCACACATGTCGTTGAGCTTGTCGTCACCTAGTGTTTCTTTGAGTTTCTCAGGATCAATAGCATCATTTTGGATTCTGGTGAAAAAACTACATATGAGCCAGAGAAAGCAGTATAGAAAATATACAACATTCATAAAGTAACTGAAAAACACCATTTAGACGTATTGATGCATGTCTTTAACAAGATTTGTCCGAACGTCATTGAGCCTTTTCCCTAATGCCTTGGTCTATGCTAGCGCCACGCTGTCTCCACCGCCTGCATCGTCGATCACGGTTGCTCCTGCGCCGTGCCGCGTTGAGCCGAGGCGGCGCCATCAGTGGGGAGGGAGGCGGCGGGGAGGGAGAGGGAGGGGCACGAGGGCCTGGGAGGGAGAGGGAGGCGGTGCCGTCGGTGTGGAGGAGGGAGGCGGCGGGGAGGGAGAGGGGAATCGAGGGGAAGAGGAGGCATCGGTGGGGAACAAAAGGGGGGCATGAAAAAAAAAGAGAGGGAAAGGGGAAAATAGGAGGGGGGAAAGGAAGGGGAAAAATGGGTGAAAAAAATAAAATGGTAAATGAGGAAGAAAAAAATGGAGAATCAAGTTTCTCGCTTTAGCATTCAGATCAATGTCTACTTTATTATCATTGGTAACTGTATCAGGAACATCAAAAACAGTAGAAACTTTGCGCCAAACATCATTACCTTGAGCTTCAATATAGGATTGCATGCGACTCTTCCAATAAGAAAAATTTGAATCATTAAGCATAGGAGGACGATTAATATACTTATCTGACGCCATACCTTAACCTCGCTCTGATACCACTTGTAGGACCGTGTATGGCAACTAGAGGGGGGGTGAATAGTTGCACCGAAGTTTAAAACCAAATTTTTGATCAACTAAAACTCACCCAAACCCGAAACTAAAAGAACACTTTCAGTTTCAAACAAAATAGAGAAAAATCGTTCAATAAAACAATTATTCCAGAAAAATCCAACCGTCAAAAAGTCTCAAGAACTTCACTATAGAAACTAGACGAAATTATGAAACTATTCCAACAAGAATCAACTCAATCGGATCAACGGATCAAAAGTTATAAACGATTTAAATTGTTCAGATCGAAAACACCCGATTGATTGTCCGAACTGGCTGTTTAGTACTATACGCGTTCAGTTCGGACCGTCCGAACTAAGCGATACGGAAATTTTTTAATACTCTTTGTAAAATTCAATTTCTGAGAGATCTAACCGTTGGATTGAGCTGAAATTTGAACACAAGAGTCTAGGCTTCAATCCGCACCAAATGAAACAAGAATCAATTCGATCAAGCTTCTAGATTAAAAGATATTGATCTCGCGAAACATGTTTTGACTGAGAATACGAGAAACTTTGAACACGTCGAGGGAAAACTTTGATCGATACCAAAACAAGGTTTTAGAGGAATTTTTGAAGGGATCAAAAGCGAGTTTTGAACTTCAAGAATTCACGTAAAACACGAATCAATCTGTAATCCCAAGTCGGACAAAAACGAAAAAGGCTTGAATTAAACAATACCTCATGAATCCACGCAAGACATCCTTGAAATATTTAACTTTATTTCCTTTTGTCTAAAGTACTCAAACACAAGAGTACAAACTTACAAAGAGCAGAACACAACTTGTTCTTGATATACCTAGTACGATAGTTGCTTCAATACTTTAAACAGAGACACCCCTCCTTTTAAAGCACAAACAATGAATCCGATTAGACTATCCAGTACGTAGTCAACTAGGATTCGGTTGCTATACATCACGTATCAACTCAGATTTGGTTGCGCATAACCAAATAAAAATATCTAAACTTTGTCCACTCATTTTCACATGTATGATACGCATACCATACCAACGTGACTTAACAAATTTTGCAAGCATCGCTTTTGTCACGCATGACCAAAATCGAATCAACTTGATCCTCCGCACCAAGTTAGCTTTTGCACGCCAGCGTATGGCCCACTGCCATACTCACGTGACTCACCGATTCTCCACGTACACTTGTTCTCTAGCCCAAATGTCCCGCATGACATCCTTGACCACCAAGACCTCGGTTCCTCCGTAACCTAGTCCCGAACCTCGCTCCTCCATGAACCTAGTTCCGGTCCCATCATCGACTACGTTTGCCCTCGAGCAACACCTGCACATGAACAAAACAAACAATTCCGAGCCCAAGTCCGCGACTTGACTCACGTTAATCCATGCAACCACTCACATGAGTGCATTGCATCAAATCAACCATAAACACAATTTCCAAATTGTAACCTTAGCAAAATACTCCCTGAACCAGAAACAAATCTTTGCAAATACAATCTTTCCAAGTTCAATTCTAAACCAATTTTCATCACATGATTTCACAATCTCCCCCTTGATGAAACATTGGCAATACCACCATTATTTAGAGTTGAACATTTGCAAGTGACATTCAGCACAAGAAAGGTTTTTGAGAAATATGAGGAAACCAAAAAGTTTAGAATTAAAACCAAATTCAAAAACCAAAGAGAGAACACAAAATCTCCCGTTTTGTCCAAATTTTCTCCAAAATTCTTCCAAAATCTCGCCCTTTATCCAAACTTTCTCCCCCTTTGACAATGAGTTCATCAAGAGTTTCAAAGGAGTGCCAAGACAAAAGATAATGAGCTCACTTGATCACAGAACCTTATAAATCACATAATAAGCATAATGCATGAACATAGTGATTTTAGCAAGTTAGGGAGTGACATGCATCTCATCCTCAATTTAATCAACTATAACCAAGTACTAAGCAAGATCTCAGCATAAAAAAAACAAGGCCCCAAAAATGAAATTACTAAGCAAGATCTCAGCATAAAAAAAACAAGGCCCCAAAAATGAATCAACTAACAATTTTAGGGCAAGCAAGTAGTTTCAACTCCAATCTAGTGATCCAATTTAATCTTTTTTAACAATAAACTGCATGTGGCATGCTTGAAGCATACTTCTTTTATTTTCTATGAATGGCATGCTTGAAGCATATATCTTTTCTTTTAAGGAATGGCATGCTTGAAGCATACATCTTGAAGTTTTTGCATATTTTGATAATTCTCACAAGCTTCTGCTTGCAAAAAGATCAAAAGATTTTTTTTTTTTACTTATTCCCTTTTCTCTTATAGTAAACACGCAAAGTGATTAAATGGTCTTATGAAAGAGTAAAGTTGAAAACACACATGCTTCAGAGCCCAATTTTGTTAAGAAGATTCAATCTCAGGCCTATAGGAGCAAGATATCACAGACTATTTAGCTATAGACAATTTAACCAAGGAATTCCGCAATGTCACTTTTAGTTCAAGTAAAGCAATTTAGATTGTCATATATCAGCTCAATTACATAATATATAAGGAAATATGATAAAGTAAGCTCATCTATTAAAAGACTTGGCAAGGAAACTCCCCCTCAAAACAGGCTCATGGGATGCACAATTCCCAACTCTCCTCTTAGAAAAGCAAATCGAGAAGCATCAAGTGGTTTTGTGAAAATATCAGCAAGTTGCAACTCAGACTCAACAAAATGCAACACAACATCTCCCTTTTCCACATGATCTCGAAGAAAATGATAACGAAGATCAATATGCTTTGTTCGAGAATGTTGCACTGGATTCTTCGCAATATTGATAGCACTAGTGTTATCACAGAAAAGTGGAACACTATCTAAATATAATCCAAAATCCTTTAAAGTTGAAATCATCCAAAGCACTTGAGCACAACATGCAAAGAAGAAAGAACAAATTCAGATTCGTAGCTTGAGAGAGAAACAGAAACTTGTTTTCTAGATGACCAAGCAACTAAGGATGTACCAATAAAATGACATGTTCCAGAGGTACTTTTCCTATTAATTCTACAACCCGCAAAATCAGCATCAGAGTAGGCTCTAAGTGATAAACAAGATGATGAAGAGTACCATAAGCCAAACTCTAAAGTGGATTGTAAATATCGAAGAATTCGTTTTACCGCTTGTCGATGAGAGGCACGTGGGGAAGCTTGAAAACGAGCACATAAGCACACCGCAAAGTGTATATCTGGCCTTGAAGCAGTGAGATAGAGAAGCGATCCAATCATCCTTCGATACTCCTTTTGATCAACCGTTTCTCCTTCTTCATCCGGATCCAAAACAGTTGTTGTACCAATTGGTGTGGAAATTGGTTTACATGTATCCATCTCAAAACGTCGGAGGAGATCTTTTGTGTACTTCGTTTGATGAATAAAGATACCTTGCTTTGTTTGCTTGACTTGTAAGCCCAAAAAGTATGTGAGCTCACCCATTATACTCATCTCAAATTCCCTGCTCATAGTGTCTGAAAACTTGGCAACAAGAGTATGAGAAGTACCTCCAAAGATGATATCATCCACATAAATCTGAACAAGTAATAGATCATTTGCCATGCTTGAATGTAAACAAGGTTTTATCAATTTTACCCATTGCAAAATCATTTTTCAGCAAATATGATTTAAGACGTTCATACCAAGCCCGAGGTGCTTGTTTTAAACCATATAAAGCTTTTGACAATTTGAAAACATGATCTGGAAACTTGGGAGACAAGACATGTAGTTTCAGATGTTGAATAAGAGAAATCACCTTTAAACAAGCGACCAATGCGAGTGATGTTGCATACTAGATTTTCGAAAACATCTAATATACGACAAGAATTTTTCTTAAATCTCACCTCAAGATCTTCATCAAGCAACTGAGAGACTGAGAGCAAATTGTACTTGAGCTTACTTACCAAAGCTACATCCTTGAGAATGAAGTTTTCATTGACTCGCACAATTCCTTTTCCAAGAATCCGTCCATTTGAATCGTCGCCAAAAGTGATGACCTTATCACCTGAACTTTGTGTGAGGGAAGAGAACCATTTTGAATCTCCAGTCATATGACGTGAACATACAGAATCTATGAACCATATGTTCTCATTCCTCTCTCTCACAATCTACACAAAAGGGAATGTCGATGTCTCAATACTGGGGTTAGATAAAAGAGATTTAGGAATCCAAAGATCGAGACATCGACCAACAGAACTAAAGAGACATAACACGAGGATTTTTATGCATAAAAACAGATTTACCTTTTCCTGTGTTTCTAGCAACAAAGAGTGTTTGCATCACCCTAGACACATAATGAGGAGTTGAGTGTGCCTTTTTGAAATTAGATCTAGCATTAAATCTTTCTCTCCTTTGTTGTTTAGCTAGTCTAAAGCAGAACTGAACTAAATGGCCATCTTTACCACAGTGAGTGCAAGTGTATTTAACATGATATTTAGCTTTAGAAGTAAAAGCAACATTTGCACTCATCATAGTAGAGGATAAAATTCCAGCAGATTTAAAGACAGTTTTCTCAGACTCTTTGATAATTTCAAACTTTCCACTTTCAAGAGCTTTAACAACAGTAGGAGCATGTGTTTTGTGATGAGCATGAGAATCAAAACCTAAACCTTTGTGATGAGTGCTGACTTTTGATTGATCCAAAATCATATTTAGGTTTTTCTTTCCTTTAGTAAAACGCTCTAATGACTTTTCCAAGTAATCAACTTTTTGAGAGAGCGTTAAGCAATTATTACAGAGAACGTCCACTTTTCCTTTTTGCTTGCGACAAGTTGTGCATGAAAGAACTTCATGTGTAAGCAAATCTTTAAACAATTGAGAAATCTTAGCATCTGCATCATGCAACTTCAATTCTAGTATGGAGCATTTAGAACAAGAAATTGAATCATGCAAAATATCAGTGGAACAACTAGCATTTTTAACATGTTTTTCATTTTGATGCAACAGGGAAGCATGAATATTCCTTAAAGCAATAACTTCAGATTGTAGCACATCACAAGATTTGCAGGAATCATCATCAGGAATTAAAGATCTAAGCCTTGCAATTTCAGAATTGGAATCACAATTTCTAGATCTTTTTCTTTAAGAGCCTTTTTAGACTTTTTAAGTTCTGAAGCTAATTTAACCATGGCATACTCAAGCTCATCATAAGAAGGTCTCACCTCTTCAAGATCGGAGTCATTGTCGCTATCCCTTCTAGCCATGAAACACATCCCGGTGAAGTCATCATCAGGATCTCCCTTCCTGTCCTTCTTATTGTCATGTGGCTCATCATCACTCTCAAAGTCCACATCGCTAAGATCACACTCCTCTATGGCGGCTAAGACTTTCTTAGCAACTTTTCGAAAATTGGGGCGCCTAAGGGTAGTGTGTCTTGAGCTGCGTTGTGGCGGTTCCCTTTCTTCCTTCTTCTTCAACTTGGGACAGTTTGGTTTAATATGCCCGGGAAGGCCACACTCAAAACAGTTGAAGGACCTCGAAGTTGTGCCTCCACGCCTCCTCATCCTCACATTGTTGAGTGCTCTAAAAGCACGTGAGGAGATGAGCACAAGATCTTCTTCAGGAAGCATCTCAAACTGCTCATCTCAAAAGAAGCCAAAGGCATAAGGATCCAAAGGTTGGTAATCCGGACGTAGTGCTGGGGTTAGCATCATGTGCATGTGTAGAGGATTTATTATCTCTAGGTGTTAAAGAATCCATCTCATAAGTTTTCAGTCTAGAATAAAGATCATCCATGGTCAAAGTATCCAAGTCAACAGCTTGATTAATTGCAAGAATAACCATGCGCCATTCAGGACTAAGAGATCTCAAAATTTTACTAGCGTTATCCTCAACTGAATTAGTAACTCCAACACCACGCAAATTACACAAGATTTTCTCAAATCGAGAGAAAAGATCATCAACTGATTCACCTGGTCTCATAGAAAAATCAGAAAAGTCCTTTTGGTAAATATTTTTGCGCACTTTCTTAATCTTAGTAGAACCTTCATGATAGTCACATAATGTCTTCCAAACAGAATAAGCAGAACGAAGATGAGAAACTCGATCAAATTCTTTTTCAGAAATTCCTTGAAAAATCAAGTTTCTCGCTTTAGCATTCATATCAATGTCTACTTTATTATCATTGGTGATCAGATCGGGAACATCAAAAACAGTAGAAACTTTGCGCCAAACATCATTACCTTGAGCTTCAATATAGGATTGCATGCGACTCTTCCAATAAGAAAAATTTGAATCATTAAGCATAGGAGGACGATTAATATACTTATCTGACGCCATACCTTAACCTCGCTCTGATACCACTTGTAGGACTGTGTATGGCAACTAGAGGGGTGAATAGTTGCACCAAGTTTAAAACCAAATTTTTGATCAACTAAAACTCACCCAAACCCGAAACTAAAAGAACACTTTCGCTTTCAAACAAAATAGAGAAAAATCGTTCAATAAAACAATTATTCCAGAAAAATCCAACCGTCAAAAAGTCTCAAGAACTTCACTGTAGAAACTAGACGAAATTATGAAACTATTCCAACAAGAATCAACTCAATCGGATCAATGGATCAAAAGTTATAAACGATTTAAATTGTTCAGATCGAAAACACCAGCCTGACTGTCCGAACTGGCTGTTTAGTACTATACGCGTTCAGTTCGGACCGTCCGAACTGAGCGATACGGAAATTTTTTAATACTCTTTGTAAAATTCAATTTCCGAGAGATCTAACCGTTGGATTGAGCTGAAATTTGAACACAAGAGTCTAGGCTTCAATCCGCACCAAATGAAACAATAATCAATTCGATCAAGCTTCTAGATTAAAAGATATTGATCTCGCAAAACATGTTTTGACTGAGAATACGAGAAACTTTGAACACGTCGAGGGAAAAACTTTTGACTGATACCAAAACAAGGTTTTAGAGGAATTTTTGAAGGGATCAAAAGCAGAGTTTTGAACTTCAAGAATTCACAGAAAACACGAATCAATCTGTAATCCCAGAAGTCAGACAAAAAACGAAAAAGGCTTGAATTAAACAATACCTCATGAATCCACGCAAGACATCCTTGAAATATTTAACTTTATTTCCTTTTGTCTAAAGTACTCAAACACAAGAGTACAAACTTACAAAGAGCAGGAACACAACTTGTTTTTGCTATACCTTGTACGCTAGTTGCTTCAATACTTTAAACAGGAGACACCCCTCCTTTTAAAGCACAAACAATGAATCCGATTAGACTATCCAGTACGTAGTCAACTAGGATTCGGTTGCTATACATCACGTATCAACTCAGATTTGGTTGCGCATAACCAAATAAAAATATCTAAACTTTGTCCACTCATTTTCACATGTATGATACGCATACCATACCAACGTGACTTAACAAATTTTGCAAGCATCAGTTTTTGTCACGCATGACCAAAAACCGAATCAACTTGATCCTCCAGACCAAGTTAGCTTTTGCACGCCGTATGGCCCACTCGCCATACTCACGTGACTCACCAGCTTCTCCACGCATTAATCGCTCTTCTAGCCCAAACGTCCCGCATGACATCTTTGACCACCAAGACCTCGGTTCCTCCAGAACCTAGTCCCGAACCTCAGCTCCTCCATGAACCTAGTTCCGGTCCCGTCATCGACTACGTTTGCCCTCGAGCAACACCTGCACATGAACAAAACAAACAATTCCGAGCCCAAGTCCGCGACTTGACTCACATTAATCCATGCAACCACTCACATGAGTGCATTGCATCAAATCAACCATAAACACAATTTCCAAATTGTAACCTTAGCAAAATACTCCCTGAACCAAAAACAAATCTTTGCAAATACAATCTTTCCAAGTTCAATTCTAAACCAATTTTCATCACATGATTTCACATCTCTCTCCCTCCCTCGGACTCTATATGTAACTCTCTCCGGCTCACTCTCACTCTCTCAGTCCCTCTCTCTCTGACTCTCTATGTAACTCTCTCTGGCTCACTCTCACTCTCTCATCCCTCTCTCTCCCTCCGATTCTCTATGTAACTTTGGCTCACTCTCACTCTATTAGTCCCTCTCTCTATCTCTGACTCTATGTAAGTCTCTCTGGCTTACTCTCACTCTCTCAGTCCCTATCTTTCCCTCTGACTCTCTATGTAACTCTCTCTGGCTCACTATCACTCTCTCAATCCCTCTCTCTCTCTCTCCCTTCGACTCCCTATGTAACTCTCTTCGGCTCACTCTCACTCTCTCAGTCCCTATCTCCCTCTCCCTCCGGCTCTCTATGTAACTCTCTGGCTCACTCTCACTCTCAGTCCCTCTCTCCCCCCTACGTCTCTCTATGTAACTCTCTCCGGCTCACTCTCACTCTCTCAATCCCCCCCCTCCCTCTGACTCTCTATGTAACTCTCTCGGGCTCACTCTCACTCTCTAGTCCCTCTCTCTCTCCCTCCCTCCAACTCTTTATGTAAGTTTCTCTAGCTCACTCTCACTCTCTTAGTCCCTCTCTCCTCATCTGACTCTCTATGTAAGTCTCTCCGGCTCACTCTCACTCTCACTCTCAATCCCTCTCTCTCCCTTCGACTCTTTATGTAGCTCTCTTCGGCTCACTCTCACTCTCGTAATCCCTCTTTGTCCCTCCAACTCTATATCACTCTTTCCAGCTCACTCTCACTCTCTCAATCCCTCTCCTTGGTTGCCACCATGCCTAGTTATCTCCGCTCCTCCCTCCCCATCAACAACGTCGACCACCACAGATGCCCCACCCTTTCAATCCAACTCCGGTGACCCCGTGGACCGATGCTCTTGTCCTCTCATTAGAATAGTGCAAATGGGTCAGGCCTAGGCTAGCACGACACGAAGCAAGCATGAAGAGCAAATGGGCTGTCCCTGGGCTCGCCGAAGGCGAGCCAGGCCGGCCCGGCATGGTTCAGGTTCGAAGCACGATGGGCCGACCTGGCACGACGCCCACCTCTAATGGCGACTAGTGAGCATATTTCGACAACAAAAAAATATCATCAACTTTGTCATCGTCACAGTGACATTGACATGAAGCCGCCCCACCACAAAGCACGTACGACCGTACAGGAGCATAATAGCATACACATCCACCGCCCCGGCCATCCTGGGCCATGCAAGATTAATACTAGTAAGTCAGTCTAGACATCAATAGTTCTTCAAAACACATATTTGACTACTAATTTTTATTATAACTTTTAAGGTGCATTATTTTTAAAATATATTTAAATGACATGATAATACATATGTGATGTTGCTTTTTGAAAAATTGATCGTTGTAGAACTTCATTTGTGATATTTTGATATTACATATTATAGGAGGAAATATATTCACTCCATTTTGTAATACTTGTTGCATGTGATCTAAACTTTCTTCCTTAAATACTTGAATAGCAAAACAGAAAACGCAACATAACATAACATTTTCTATTTATATCATCATCTCTTAATTTCATTATTACAATGCATGTCTATTTCTTCTAGTACTTTTTCTAGTGCACATCATATTGCTTATACTGGAATAACCAAGTGAACACCTATCAATGTATCACTCTCTTAATCTCCTCGTTCTGTGGAGAGCCACCAAATAAAGAGTAAGAATATTTTCTTTTTCTAGAATTATTAGCTTATTATATATTTTCTTGGCGGTTGTTATTCTTTATATAATTTTGAATATTAGTTTTAGGTTAGATTTGATGTATAAATCCAATTGCTATTTTTTATCTAATTTTATTCCAAATTTTCTCTATGTACGAGTTTTAATTATGAGTTCATATGAAAATAAAATGGCTAATTTATTTTTATTTCTAATCCGAATTTCTATTATTTTTTATTGTACTTGATATAGACTCTTTCTTTTAATCCAAGCTGATATAACTCGGGTCGGCTAGATATATGGTTAGGTTTTTTCTTTAAATAATAACATCCAATAGCTACTATAGTTCAACCTAGTTAGAGTTCACCAGGTATCTCATGCAGATTGTCACTATTCTTCATGATATATTTCTATAGGCTTCCAAGCGTAAGATATGTTTTTTTTTTCTTTCCATGGCAAATTCGAATACTTCTCAGGCTTAAGGACGGTTATGGTACGCAAATCAATTAGGCTAAAAATTTGTCTATTTGTTCCAAAAAGATAAATTATGCATGGAGTTGTTTGGTCCATTAGGCTATTTCCAAGTATGAGGTCCATATTTGCTTGAGGTTTATTTGCTACATGTATGACCATGGCCACTGATAGTCTTTCGAGGTGTCCATGTGACACTGAACCATTCAATCTTAAGTGATACAGGTTAATTGATTAGCCAGGTATGGTATGCTTTTTTTCTCTTTTTTTATGTGTGCACAAAAGGCTACGAAACATCTTATATATGTATGCCATTGGAAACCTATTTTTGCACTCCTTTTTATTAGATTAACTGATATGCTCACTTTGATGTACTTCTTAATTTTACATGTAGTCTTAAAAGAATATCCATGCTTTTCTCATGGTTGGATTTCTATCCACAGTTTGATGTCTGCTCAAGATGTATGCCATGGCCACCACTATGTTCAATAGTTACAACACACAATGTTATTGTGTTGGATGCCAATATTTTCAATGTTGACTTGCTCCAAATATGAGGCCTTAATTTTTAGATTGCATATATTATCTTTATTTGACTGATTGCCCGCAGATGTTATAGCGTACCAATAAAAAATTGTTTGCTATCAATTCAGGCGCAGATCCATACTAGTCTCATCTACGCTTCAAGAAACAAACCACACTGATTAATTCACAGGTTGGTACTGCATTCTGCAGCTGTATGGTAGTACCATATGCCGGGAGAGCCCATCTGCCAACTGAACAGTTAACGAACCAAGCAAACAGGAGAACCCAAGTGGTCAAGTAGGGCCGGATGCCCCGGCACTTCTTCGATAGATCAAATTTATTGATTAAATTAGTTTCGATTATGATATTTTGGGATTTTTAAGGTCTTAAAACTATCTGTATGTACTTATGATGTTAAGGATTTATTGATTTTTAAGGTTTTAAAACTTTTGAGATATTTTATTGATTTTAAGGATTTATGATGTTACGAAATCACTGTACAAAATTACAGAGCTGTGGGTGTAAAATGTGCCAAGCGTCCTCGTCAAATGGTCTCTGCGCGTGACTGCATGTCCCCTGCGTCGGCATGCATGGTATTGAAACCAAACCTAGAATAGAAGCTTGAGCTGCCAACATCCAGTAATGTCGCACCCAACCGGATGCCCCCGCGGTCACCAACCATCTCTAAATATAAATGGCCAAATTACTCGCAGGACCGTGCGTATAGTTGCAGTAGGTGCAACGAACGATGCGGATCACACGTCTGAATTCTGCAGCGGCTGAACCACTGGCACCATCGATCGAACGTACGCCACAGCTCGCAGGTGTCATGCCAAGCTCAGAGTTAGCCGCCTCCTGAACAATTGGCAGCCGTGCATTCGGATCACGAGAGACGTGTGGCGTTCCGTGACAACTGACAAGCATACTGTCATGGTTACTACTCTGGCAGCTAGTGAGTAGTGACAGAGAAGGGCCTTCCGGAAGGCAGGTGAAGGTGAATCACAGCTGGTAAATTAACTTGCGTGTCAAACTGAGTGAGCTGGGTTCACCAAGAAACGTCATCAGCTATCGACAGAAAAAAGATGCTTTCCACCATACTTATCAGCTATCACCTCCCCTAACTTACTACTGGCTTACTATTGCCAATGGCTTGTCCCAGGAGCTGACATTTGCAGTGAATGGAACTGCACGAGCTGATTTCGCCAGGCAGTTAACAATGTTGCAGACCACTGTAATTAAGGCGTCATTAGCATTTGACAACGAGCCGAAATTGCATGTGAAACGCGAAATCATATGTACATATTACAACGGTTTACAGCTACAAATTAAACCGTTAGTTTCCCCCACAAAATATTTTCCCCATTTTTATTGCTCTTTTGGAAGTTCAGAAGGCCGAGATGATGCCGACGGCTCTACCCCTCCGCCGCGGGCTCGCCACCGCCGTTAAGCCCCCGTCGGTGCCCTGATCCCACAGCCGCACGACGCTGCCGTTGAGCGCCGTCGCGTTCCGGTACCGCCCCATCTCCGCTGTCGCCGTCGCCTTGAGAGGCACGGACCTCACTACCTCCCATTCGAAAGGATCCGTCTCCGACGGCTCGTACACGCCGTCATCATCTTCCGGATCCCGATCCTCCTCTTCGTCGACGCCGTCATCGTCCACGTCGCAGCACCCGACACATCCGCTGTCGTAGTAGTACGCCATATACCTCTCCTTCGGCGAGGGCGCCGGCGACGAGGTCGACTCCGGCGGTCTCTCCGACGATCTCGCCGGCTCCTGTGATGTCTCCGCCAGGGATGGCTCCAAATCCAAAGGCTTCGAGCTGGTGCTCATAGCGGCCGGTGTGGAAGAGCGGAGGCGCCAGAGGCCGGCGGCCGCGGCAGCAGCGAGCACCGCGGCGAGGCAGGTCCAGGCGGCAGCTCCAGTGGCGGCGGGGGCCTCCGGAAGGGAGTAGAGGCGGAAGGCGACGGCCTCGAGCGGGTTCTCGAGAAGGTCCATCGATCTCGCCGGCGAGGGTGGTGTGTTTCTTGGTTTCGCGGTTGCTTCAGCTCTCTCTGTTTGCTCTGGCTGGGAGAGCAGAGGGTGGGAAGAAGGGGGAAGCGGTATTTAATGGCGTTGCGGAGGAGGTGGGTGATTATATCTGGGCCGTTGGATGGTGAGACCAAGGAGGGGGATCAGGGGAAGATGCTGGGTATCGGTGGGAGCCAGTAGGGAGATGCTGTGATGGATATGCCGAATTTTGCATTTTGTTTTCTTAATTGGGTCTTACTATTCCTCCTACTACACCTGCAAGGTGGGCCATGCTGGTTTCCTAGAGAAATTTGCTAGAGGCACTGGTCCGGTGGGTAAATCTAATTTCTTTTTTACCATTACAAAAGAGGACGTGCGCACACATATGGCCCGAGTACGTCCTCTTAGCACGTAGCTAGAAAGATAGATGTCGGGGATAGATCCGTGACTCCGCAAAATACCTACTAAAATCGTATTCATCTGCGTATAAATATGGGTACAGAATTTAAACCCTAGTAGGTGGAGTCGTGCAAGCATAACTTCATCACCTCACCAAAAAAATTATTCCCGATAAATCTATATTCCAAAAGTAGACATCGTGTTGCCTAGGTACATACACATTTGCTACAGGATTATCGGTCGAGTTACAAATATCAGATGGGTATGATCAGTTTTATTTATTTTTCCCTAAAGTTGCTCCGCCGTTGATTGTAGTAGCACGAAAATAGAAAATCACCACACGCAAACCGGATCTCATGCACTGTACAGGTCTACGTTGAACGCACGGTTAATCTGGGTGCTGGACTCCCTCTTCCTTTCTCCCGTTAGATTAATTATCCAGTGCAGTTTGGATAAAACCTGAAAAGACGGTGAGGCACAACGCCGCCAGGTTCAGGTCGAACAGTGCCAGGCGTAAGCGTAACTGCGTAGGATCGGATCGATGTGCCGTGCACGATACCAACTTCGCGCCTGATGATGCTGCCAACCTTGTATTTATCCGGCAAATTAACCCGAGGGGTCTAGAGGAAACAGCGCCAATTCCAGTGAACTTTACAGGTGCCGTGTGTGTGTATACACGTTTTCCATCTCGTAGTTGACGTGTACGCCCGGAGACTCTGAGAGCTCCCGCTTGCGCAGTCCGAGTCTCTGTGTTCGTGGAGAGATTATTTGAGATATAATCCAACTCTAAAATTTGATGAGCAAATTTCGATGCTATTTTAAAAATGTTTGTTATAAATATAGATTTTATCGTGTAAGAGAATCAATATACAATCAATAAAGATAAAAGAGTTGAGATCATCTACATCTGATGTTCATCTATTGCGATTGTTTTGAAGGTATTCTTGATATACATTAGAATTGATTTACAGTGATAATTTTTTTTATCCAATATGTTATCGGCATGACAGTTCTCTGAGGCTTAATATTATATTGTCGGATTCCCACTTTTCAATCCGATACTACTAGATTAATCATGACATATTAGATTAGATCGATTTACTAACTAGTATAACTAGCATATATTAAAGAGATCAAGTAAACTCAATACTACTAGTACTTGGTTAAAACAAATCGATTGATTACCTGCATATCGCTTTGTTCGATCCCACGTGCATCGTGCACGGCCACGACGATCGCCGCACGCACGACACGGCCTCGATGGCCGCGCCGCCGTGGCTTCGCTGACCACGGCACAACACTACTGCCGAGTGAAACGATCCAAAAATTCAAAATGAATTTAATTTGGAGTTTATTCAAATTTCGGATTCAAAATTTTGAATTGGAAGTTTGAATTTTGCTTTTGTTTTGGTTTTTGTTTTCGTTTTGCTTTGGGCCTCTTCTCCCTTGCCTCGTGGGCCTCGGCCTGCCTCCCCTCCGGCCCGTTGGCCTCGCCCAGGTAGCCCAGCGGCCAAACTACCGCCTCCTCAGCCTTGGCGCCGCTCACGGCTGCCCGCTGCCACCGCCACCGCCCGCGGCTCCAGCGTCTCCGCCGCGCTGCCCGCCGCCAGCGTCGTGACGCCTGTAGCGCCGCGCCGCCATGAGCTTCGCCGCCGCTTCGCTTTCTCTCTCGGCTATAAAGCCGCCTCGCTTCGCTTGCTCCTCGCCCGCTCGCCGTCTCCCCGGGTGAGCTCCGCTCGCCTCGCCGTCCCGTCCGTCCCTCGCCGCTGGCCTGCTGCCCCGCCGCCGTCCTCGCTCCCCCGCCGGAACCCTAGCTCCTGCGTCGCGCGCATGGGGCCGCCTTCGCCTCGCGCCGGTGGCTGGCGAGCCGACCACCTCCCTCTCCCAGTGGGCCCCGGCCCATTTCGCCCGTGAGGCCGGCCCAGTTCCAGTTGGGAACAGTAAATGCATTTTTCGGAATTTAATTCATTTATTAATTCCGGAAATTCGTTTTTAGTCCAGAGAAATCCCCAGAAATTCCCGAAAAATTCCGTGGGCCCCAGAAACCCACCAAATACACTACCCGAACCGTTTCGATCCACTGAGTCCAAAAATGCCCTCCGTTCCTCAATCCGGAGTTCCCAAAATTCCGAATTGCCCAATTCGCCCTTCGTTCTCTCTCTCGGTCCGGTTCCGGTTTTCGGTTTCGTTTTCAGTTTCCGTTTCTTTTCCGTTTTTCGTTTCTTTATTGTCATTCGTTCTTGTCGCGCTAGATCCGGACGTTGGATAGTTCCAGGAGCAGACGCAGATCCCGGAGCAGACGTTGGACCCGACAGGAGCCCCGGACGACTACGTCGACTACAGTTCAGCCGATCCGATCGCCGAGCAAGGCAAGCCGTACACCCTTGATCATGTTGATCCTAATCATGCCATGCTATAGTAGTAATTATTTTGTATCGCATTATTTTACTGTATGTTGAATTATTGAAAACAGTATTTTAGAATGACATGATACCTAGGTAATGCCGAATTGCTCATGGAACTTCCTTGAAAAATATTGAGCCTTATTATATCCTTGGTAACCCTAGATGTTGATATTATTAAATAAATTACTGTTATTCCTGTAGTTAGCTCAAATGCTTTTGAAAATGGAAATAAAGTGCTGTCGAATCTCGGATTCGGGTGTTTGTGAAAGTGCTACAGTTTGGGGGACAGAATCGGATAAATCCCGGAGTGGATGTAACTCCGATCCCCGGCTGATGATTGATGCCTTAGTTTGACTGATGACCGGTAGAGTGGGATGCCGGAATAAGTGGTGAATGAAGGCTTGATCTTTGGCAGTGTAAGGTAATAAACCCCCTTGAGCAAAGTAAATAACTTAGTTCCCGCTCAACCACAGGTCGGACTGGTCGGTGGATCCGTATCCGACATAGCTCAGTAAGTTAGTCATTCCTGAGATAATAATTGGACTTCTGTTAGTAACCATTCTCGTGGGAGAATGGGGACCGGCCTTCTCGGCAGGGAAGTATACCGGGGAAGAGGTGGAGCGGGAATAGTGACATTCCTGGTTCTCACAACGGTAGGTGCTACTGAGGACAGTGAGTCCAAGGTGGCTTTATATCTATCGGTTAACAACTAAAGGACAGGAATGATTAAACGAAATGCTATGATAATCTCGGCCCGGCCGCACGCATTTAAGTTGTGTGTTAACTCGAGTTGGCATTAACGGTCGTTGATATCTTGTGGGTAAAGCTGAGCACCTCTGCAGAGTTAACCTTGATGGTATTCGAATACGCCGTACTTCCGGTTAATGAAGTTAAGTTTGATTTGGGGTGATACCCGTAACCAAGCTCAAGTAATTATTTCGGAATTTGGATAAATGTGGTTAAGTGTTGTGAAATTGTGAAACCCCCTTACTATTATTTGTGGTCTGTGCTTCAAATGTAAAATGAATTGGAAAATAAAACTGCATCCAGATACTTAAACCCTAGTCCCTTCCATTGGAAAATTCCCTGCATATAGTATTCAGTGGTTCCGTATGACTTGTTGAGTACTCCCGTACTCACCCTTGCAACCCCTGCCCTTTCAGAGTTTGAAGAAGCTGGAGCGTTCCAGGAGATCGTAGATGGCGATCTTGTTTGGTTTTGAGGTCTTAGTCTTTTGCTCAGGCCTGCCTGTGCGGTGTTTTGCTTGTAAGATATTCGGGCCCTGCTGCGCCCTCTTTTGTAAAACCCTGGCCGTTTAGGCCCTATATTGAATAAAAAGTGTTGAATTGGCTTTTGGCCAGGTAATTTTACTCTTGTTTTCTAACAGTTAGTCTTCCTGGGTAACTGTTGTGAGTTTCGCACTGCCCCTAAAAAGGCGGTCCGTCACACTGAGCGCCAGCAATCGCCCGCGCCCGCCGCAATCCGTCGCCGGTGCTCCCGATCAGCCCCATGCCACCACGTGGCCCGCCGTGCACCCGACGCAACAACCGTAGATCACTTCCGTTCGCGCACCCGCAGTAGCATCTCAAAACTTTTAGAAGAGTGCTATTATGCTTTTCTTTTTTGAAAGTGACATAAATATTAAAAATATAAATAAAAGATAGATGATGATTATTTATCTCTTCATTTACTTTAAGATTTGTGATACTTGTATTAGAAGGAAAAGCATAAAAGCACTGCTCAAATTTTTATCTTTAAAATAATAATAATAATAAATAATAATATTTAAAATTTAAAATATTATTTTATTAGCTTCTGTGAATTTTCAGAGATTAATTTAATTTTTGATTTTTCTAATATTTATTTTAATTTTTTGAGATTTCCTTTGAATTTTAAAATGTTTTTCCTATTTTCATAAACAAAAATTAATTTATGCATAAAAATAAAAACAAATTTTAGTTGAAAATAATTTTATGAAGTTTCAAATATCTACGCAATTTTTTGTGAATTTTTATTTCCAAAATTTTGGACTTTATTTCCTATTTTATTTGTTAAAAAGAATTTTTAATATTTAGAAATTAATTACTGTGTAATAATAATTGTATTATATTATTTATAATTTATCTACTATTTTTAAATTTATTATGTTTTTCCCTAAATTTCCAATAGAAAAATAATTATTTTCGAAATTAATGAATTATTTCAAATTCTCCTGACCCGATCCACTTCTTCGACCCATTTGTCAGCTATAGTAAACCGCACTGACCCACAATAACTCCGTCAAGTGTCTTCCGATTCTACTATTCTGGCCATTATTTCAGCAAGCGTTTTTCGCCGATCCGTAGCTCCGATAGCCCTATAAATTGAACCATAGCTTCCACTCGTCATTCCCCACAGTCCGTTTTGAGTTTTTTTTACCACTTGATCTCCATGTATAAGTCATTGTTCCCCAACTCCGGTGAACTTTCAGCGAGCTCTTCCTACTGTTAGTGTTATGCCCTTGAGGCAATCATATAAGTGATTGTAGCATGACTATGTTTATGAATAATAATATGATTATTGGTCCAATGAATATATATCATTATATTGATTAGCAAATATGTGACTTATTTATGAAACTCTTTACTTATTGATATAATTCTATAAATATCTCTGATCGGATAACGTCGTATAGGACAACGATGAATAGATCAGCACATGTATTGATCGATGATCATGTTTCATAGATCATGGGATATGGAGATATCATCAATACATTGTGAACACATGTTGAAGAACATGTTTTAGATAGACCAGCAATGGGACACTGCGAGAATGTTACATTCTTATATGTCATCAGTGTATCTCATACATAGTAGATGTATGATCCTTAGACCTGAGATTGTCACATTCTCTACATGTGTAATAGTTTACTTTGGGGTTACCAAATATTATTTTCTAACCGGATAGTTATAAAGGTAGCTTTCATGTTTACTATGAAACATGTAGAGGGAAGTGAGCAGTCAAGATGGAATTTGCCACTCTAGTGTAACGGAGATATATGTCTAGGCCACTCATGTGATATGATTAAGGAAGTGTATGGCCATGTCGTGATTGAGGAGTCAATCACAACTTATTAACATATCACGGATACAAGAGATTGATTGAATTGTTTAAAGAATGACACGCTTCTCGCCTTGAGTTCAATCTTCATATAGTTTGGCAAAAAGATTATTACATGAGTACTTTCATAGGTTTTGTCTGATTCGATCATAGTATGTTTGGAGTTGGCATGCCCTACAAGGAGCCGCTACCAACCATTGGATTGGAAAAAGGTTTTTTGAATCCATGTACAAATATATATGAACCTGCAGGGTCACACACTTAACGAGCTGGGATGCATTAATTCGGATTGGATCCGTAATTAATGGACTTCGTGGGCTTAGCGCGCTGATGGGCCCCGGCTTAGGGTTTCACCTCGTGGCTATATAAGGAGTGGAGGAGGGTGGGCGCAGCAGTGCCTCTTTCCCGCGTTTTGGAAGTGTTTTACCTGAAACCCTAGCCTCCTTCTCTCGTTGCCCCTGCCTAGCGACCAGGTGTTTGCACAACGACGCACGGCGTTCCATCCCCGAACGTGTGGACTGCTGCGGTAACACTGCTACGACTGTAGCGTGGGAGGACGATCCACGGCGAGGCAAGGACAATCCTCTTCATTGACGTGAACGACTACTTCCTGTACCTCGACGACCGCGACGTGAGAACCAGGGGAGTCAGCGAGGAGAACGAGGGGCTAGGGCACCAGCGGTCAAGAGCGCGAGCAGACGGTCGGGTCGTCCCGTCCTCGCGATTGGACGGCCCGAAGACCGTAGGACACGAAACTAATTCCATCGGAGTGTGAGGGGCTAAATGTAAAATTACCTCACAACAGGCCGTTGCCTGCTCACGAGTGGCCTGGCTCGCAAGGGCGCTCCGCGATTCCGCAAAACGGTGAGAGTTTTTTCACCAAAAATCGACTTGGATGCCCTGGGAGGCCGGGAAATCTTCCCCGCTTAATAGGTATAATATTTACAATCACACCAAGGGATAAGGGTGGGCATTTTTAAATCGAAATAAAAAACTGAACCAAATTAACCAATTATTTTGGTTTCTTGTTTTCAATTTTCAGTTCGATTTTTATTTTAATGCTATTCGGTTTTTATGCTAACTCTCATAAATCGAAAAATCGAAGAGCTGAACTAGCAATCTCAGAGGACCAGTCGGCAATCGATCAGAGCAAATGTTCTCATTCCTTATTCGGTTATTCCCCATTTGTTGAAACCAGAGCAAAATGCTCCTCCTTCCTGATCCAACCCTCTTCCACGCGTGGCCAGCCGACCACCACTCTCTCCTGTCTCCACCGCCCTGCGCCATCCCTGTGTGGCCCACCAGCAATCCAACACAACACAGCATGTCCCAGGCCGGCCTCTACCCGCAGCTCCACGCCGCCTCCCTCGCGAACTTCGCCCACTCCGTCACAGCCCTTGGCCCACGGTGAAGGCGTTTGGCGACCAAATCCGGCTGTCCTCGGGCAGAGGCACTCGGCAGCGGCGATAGCATGGTCCTTGGGTGGAGGTGCTCGATGGTGGCCGGATGCCCGGATCTTGTAGTGGTGATGGCAGTGGTTGAGATGACGGCGACGGTGGGCGCGATGCACGGGCTGGAGGCCTCGGCCAAGGCAAGGTGCTTGGCGGTTGGGATCCGATCGATCTGGAGGCTTGGAGAATGGAGAGTGACTGAGTTAGTGTTGTCATTTTTCGGTGAACCAAAAAACCGAACCGAATTTTTTCCCGTTAATTTGGTTTCATTTAGTTGACAGTTTTCAAAAACCAATTTTTTTTAAACTAGAAAAACCGAACTAAAAAAGCCACATTAACCGAATGTCCACCTCTACTAAGGGAACCACATCTTGCTTTTGTGGTGGACTTTGGGGGTATGACTCCACCCACCAAGGTTTGAATGTTGTGCCCACTTTTACGCACATACATGTGTCTCGGTAGGAACTTCGTGAGATCGTAAATTTATCTGCTCCCGTATTTTTAGGTGTGTACTAAGGGGACGCATTCGTAGGTGTGTGTGGTGGTGTGTGTGTTTTTCTTAAAATAAAAAAAACAAAGTGTTGACAAAAAAACACCTCTGAGAAAGAAAAAAAATGTAAAGTTTCCAAATATAGGATTTCTTTTTTCCAAATTCCTCATTTCCTTTGATATTAAAGTTGATTGAAATGATAATATCACATATCTAATGGTCAAAGATGACTTAATAGGTCACCATGTTAAATTTTAGCTATTACAACATCATGGGAAATGGACGGTCTACGTAAAAGCTGGTGTAGGAATTGTATGTGAATCTGTTGCCTGCCGAATTAGTTGCAGGTGTGAACCGACTGCTAGTATACACCTTTTTTTTTCCCTCGAGGGAGTCTGCAAGTGCGAGCGATGGCAGGAGAAAAAGGTATCTCAGATTGTCTGTTTAAATGGTTATACATGTTTATATGCATTCAATTATTGATCAATGTAAATTGGATTAGTTCCCTAATCCCTCGTCAGTTTCTCGCATAGGATCCATTAACATCGCCACCACATCCACTGTATGGTCTTATAATATAATGAAACTTCGTTTGTTGCATCAGATATTCAGATGAATAAATAATATAAGAACCTGCACGCAACCGCATTTTGGCATCAGTTCCCTCTGGACTTGAATGACGAGAACGAGAAGAACGATCGATGTACTGCAACAGAGAGAGAGAGAGAGAGAGAGAGAGAGAGAGAGAGAGAGAGAATAAGTAAAGGTGTGAAAAGGAAACAAGATGTAGGCACTGGTCATGAACATAAGATGCATGTCAACTTAGTAATAGTAGAACCTGTTGGTGATTTTGTTGCTGGAACCATTTCCTTCAGTTCAGATGTTGTGGGCGACGATGGCACAAAGCTTTGCAAGGACCGAACTGCACACATCATAAGCATATCGATAGTCAGGAAAGTGGAAACTGAAGTTACTGAACACATGGGACTATGGGAGCATACTAATCCACATTCCCCTAAGCACCTAACTTCTCGTTACAAAACATAATAAAATGTGGTGATAATTGTTGGCAGCCTGGTTCTATGTGCGATTGTGATAAAGATGCTTTTTGCTTATGTTACAAATGCACGACAAAAATATAGGATCAAAGAAGGTGAGACACGGATTTTACGTGAAAACCATTTCGGGAAAAACCACGAACACAAGAAGGTAAATATCACTATATAAAGGAGATGTTAATAACGAGACCAGCTTTTCTCTTCTCTCATCTTACTTATCTTGCTCTATTCTATATACTACAAGGATATATTTATAGTGGAACATAAATGACTCCGTATAAGAGTAGAATTCTGAATTATAGTAGGAAACAAAACCGAATCGAATTCGGATCATACTTTTACAGTATACTGAATCTGTCTCTCTTTTTTTCCATGAAAGTCAATGTAGCACTTTGTTACTCTGATTTGATGGAGTCAAATTATTCAGTCACTGTGTAAAGATGAAGGCTAACAGCATCTGACAGTCTAACATACACAATGGATTCTCAAAAAGAAAAGAAACTGACATTCACAATGCTACGAATATGTACTTCTGTTACTACAAAAAAGGCCAGAAGAATTACCATGTGGAGAGAGGACATAACTGTTGTCGAGATCATCTGAAGCAGCCATGGAGGAGCACATCCTGCGCTTGATGGAAATGGAATCACCCGAGAGCCATCCTTCACTTACGCTGTCATCACCGACCATAGTGGCCACGGAAGGCGGCGCGCGCTCGACGACGACGGCAGCCTCAGTGCCCTTGCTGCTCTTCTTGCCAAAGGTCAGGAACCTCTTGAGCCCCGCCACTGCATCCATCGGTGACTGCACAGCGCCGGACACAGTGTCCCTCTGGGTGCTCGGCGTCAGCATGCTCTTCTCGGCGTCAGCGTCCTCCTCCCGTTTCTTCCTCAGCCTTGCGGCGTCCGCTTCCAGCAATTGCTCGGTGGATAGAGCGCTGCTCGAAGGTGGGCTGTGGGGCGGAGAATCGGTGGCCGAGGCATCAAGCTCCGATCTATGGGAGAAAGACGACTGCACATTTGAGTACAGAGATTCAGAGCTCCCCCCGGACGCTGCTTCTGCATCAATCACCGGGCTTTCTCTGACGATCGTGTCAGATGATGCCATGGTGTCCTCAAAACTTTCAGTTTCCTTCTCATCTTCGGGCCTTGGTTCAGCATCTGAAACAGAACCAACCAATGCTCGAGAAGACTTCACGGCTTCCTCTTCGTTGTCGTTCTTGATGTAGACATAGCTCGGCTCGGTGTCTGAGTCGCCGGTGATCTCTACATCTCCAAGCTTGTCAGGAGATTGTGCAATCTCATCATCATCGCTGTTGCCTTCATCGATGTTGAAATTCTTTGCTTCGACATCTGAATATTCGGAGCTGTCAACATTGCTGTCGTTGCCAATGTTATCTAGTCTGGTACAACCATCGACCCGGTTGGGAATCACCAATGGCGGTGAGGTGTGCGCGACGCCATTGCCACTTCTCCTAGGGTGAGACGGCTCGGAAGCAACAGCCGCAGCCATCTTGATTTCACCAAGGACAACCTGCTCATCCAGACTGCTCCGGGTCAGGGCAATGGTATCAACACTCGGCGCAATAACCGGCGCCCCTTTCAGATCCCCCGCACTGTCGTATCTGGCTCGCGGGGGCTGCAAGCGCGGCGGCCTCGGGCTCTCCCTGACGGAGGAGCAGCCGCGCTCCTTGTCCTTGAGCACGCTCCTGCTCCGTGACAATGGCTTCAGCCTCGGCGTCGCAGACGGTGTCGGCATCCTGTTCTCCTTTCGTGGGGTGGTGGGTAGCTCTGCCTGCGGTGGCTCCCGGCGCAACGCTCGCCGGTTAGACAGCCTCGGGTTGGCCGCCGCCGCCGGTGACGATGGCATGCTGCTCCTGGGACGTGCGAGCTTCATGGCCGAACTGCATCTTGGCGTGACAGGGGAGATTGTTTTCACCTTAAAGTTCAGGGGCTTCTGCTGCAGAGATGTATTAACGGAGCTCTAGTCAGTAGTGTCATAGTATGCACATATGCTTATCAAGAAACACGCTTCTTTCGCTCGTTAAATAAGGAACCACTCTGATCAGTGAACGTTACTGCTTCATCTGGTGAGTACTAATGCAAAGTTCGTAAGATAATTCCTTTTGGTGCTCATAGGGCACTTTAATATATCTGGGAAATAGGAGCTGACATTTACTGGTTCACACATAGCAAACAAACGAACATACACTTTGTTCAGTTCAATAGCGCTCAGCCGCTCACTGTTCTTCAGGAGAAGGTAGGGAGCAGGGGCGGATCCAGGCCCGGGCAGAGTAGGCTGTAGCCCGGAGCATGGTACCGAAAGCCCACTAAAATTCTACGAAAAATTACTAAAAAATCATTAAAAACATATATTTAATCTAAGATCAGGTGATCCAGCCCGGGACTTGGGCCTGGACTAGCTCCGCCCGGGTAGGGAGCACCATTGCGCCAAGAAGAAAACAATCGCACAAGGAAACGATTTGACTATCTGACTAGGATAAACTTGAACAGCGAAATGAACTTCTGTGCTACCAAACTTTCGGCGCCAAATCAAGAACAGTAATTTTGCTTAATCGTACATCAACACAAAGAAACTCAAAGAAACCAAGGTGACCGACCGAATTAAAGGCCAGAGAAAACGAGAACCGCTGGATCCCAAGACATGTGACGTCTCTCACCTGAAAGAGTGCTCTTATAGGATAGCTCAACTAAACTGCTCTTAACAAATCACAAGAAAGGTTCAAAAGTGTCACAAGAATTAACGCGATCAACAGCAAACACGAAACGCGAAATGAACTTGCTGTACAGTCTTCCGTCGGGGAGACATTTTAGCTGCTGTTTTCAAACATTAGCCGAAGAGAAGTCAAGACTAGTGTGAAAAAATAAACCCATGGAATAACGGTGCAAAATACTTTGTACAGTCTTCCGTCGGGGAGGCGTGACGGAACAGTTACCTCTCGGGCCGGGCTGGCGGTGAGCCCACCGTCGGCGTCTGCGCGCCGGCCGCGGTGGAGGCGCGCCCAGAGCGCCTTCATCTCGGCCTCCTTGCGCTCCATGCGCGCGCGCCACCCCTGGCGCAGCTTCTCGTCCCTCCTCCGCACGTACGCCTCGTACCTCCTTCCCCTCCCCACCGCCACCTGCTTCCCGCCCTCCTCCTCCGCGCCACCGTCGACGCCGGGACGACCATCAGCGGGGACGGCGGCGGCTCTCCTCGCGGCTAGGCGCAGCCTGTAGCCTTCGAACTGCCGCTCCAGCTCGGCCGCCTTCGCCCACAGGCCACCCGCCCTGTCTCCCAGCATGGCGCGCCGGCAGGCGTGGGCGGGCGTCGATCGCTGGGCCGGCGCGCGCGGGACGTGAGGGTAGCTTCTGGTCGATGCGTGTGGCTTTTGGCGCGTTTTGACTTGGACAGGGTCGTGGGCGCACGGCCGGCAAGGCGCGGCAGCATGCACGGACGGGGGAAAGGAGCGCGCTCTCCTTGGGTCGACATGTGGCGCAGCGAGGCCCTAGGTGGATCATAGCCAGGTTCACAAAACTGTTTCGTATCTTAATTTCGCTAGCCCGACGGTATCGGTTTCCACGAAAAACCGTGCGAAAACCATGAAAAACCAAATAGTTTGCAATTTCGAATCATTTTGAATTTGGGTCAAACTCACGCGATTTTTCGCGAGAAAATCACGGTTTTTGACGAAAAACCGCTAGGTTTTTGCCAAAAACCGATCGATTTAGGTAAAAAACCGCGAAAAATGAGGGGAAAAACCGCCAAAACCGGGAAAATGTAATAAATATATAAATAAGGTTTGTGAAAACATGAAAAAACTCCAGAATGATATCTCCTAAATTTGAAAAAAAAATTGACATGATCTTTGCTATAATTTAGACATTTGGAAATTGTAAATTAGAAATTTCAAAATAATATATCAATAAATAATCTTTCATTGCAATATTACAATCACACAGGTGCAAAGATACATATTTACATAACCACGTAGCAATTTCATTTCCATTCAATTGTCAACACCATTTACGTTATAATACTTTTTAATTGAAGTTGTGAAGTAGGCATAGGCCATGTTGGACCTGTATGGATGCTATATTAGTATAATATTAAGTTACAATGAAATGAAATATGCAAATGAAACATTACCTGCAGGGCTACGGCTAGTATGTATGCTATATATATTAGTATAATATTGTTGCATGATCTTTTTCTTTTTGATTTTTCTATTTTCATTATTTGTAATACTTCTAAAACATCTCCAAGCAGCCCACATGCCACCTTTTTCTTTTTCTTTTTGATTTTTCTATTTTCATTATTTGTAATACCTCTAAAACATCTTCAAACATCATTTTTTTTGAAAAGTTTTTTCACCATTGGTAGTATACAAATTAATACTAATTTTAAGATTTTTTCAACAAATTTTCTCAAATTTTTTGAAATTTTGAAATTTGGATTTGAATTTGGGTGGTAAACCGCTCGGTTTCAATTACCAAGCCGGCTCGGTACGCTTGGTTTTCGCGAAAATCAAGCGGTTTACCGCGAGATTGTGAACCCTGATCATAGCTGTCAAGGCCCCAAGTTCCAAAAGTTCTGGGACGTCCGGAGAATCCGGATTAAACATCCGGAGTATCCGGATCAGAACCGGAATGTCCGGACAAAATGTCCGGAGTATCCGAGTTGAAGTGGCCGAACACCCCAACCTGGAGTGTCCGGACCAATTGTCCGGAGTGTCCGGGTTGATCCCACCGAAGACCCCAACCCGGAGTCTCCGGGTTAGAGTCCGGAGTGTCCGGTATTTGCGGGGGTTTATTATAAAAGTCCCATTTCGTGGCCCTCCACTCACCCCACCTCACTTGGTCTCTTTCCCACCTCTCCCGTGCGTCTCCTCCACCCTGAGCTCCACTCCGGCGAGCCCCACCGGCCGGTGAACCTCCGTGGCTCCTCCCCGGTGGCTTCCCCATTCCGGTGGCCTCAAGCTCCTCCCCAAGCCGGCGTCCTCTTAGCTCAACCCGGCTTCCCTTCCCTCTCCTTCATCCCCATTGAAGGTGAGACCTTTTCTTGGAATCCGCTAGTGGGTCCTCGAGTTCTAGGGTATTCCTTAGGAGTTGGTTTTGGGGCTAGAGTTGTAGATTTGGGGTTTGGTGTACACTTTGGAAGTGTTAGAGTTTTGGGGTTGGTTGGATGTGGGTTGGTTTGGGCAATGTTGGGTATTAGGGCTGTGGATCGGGGGTTAGATGGAGCCGTCCTAAGCATCGGATTGGGGTTGGTTAGAGATGTTAAGAATGAGCCCGTTCGTCGTGGGTTAGGCTTAGCTTGGAGCTTCTCTAACTCAGCCACGTGTAGGAAAGTCGTGGATCGGGTCCCCGTGATGCCATAGGACTTGGCGGCACCTCGATCCGTTGAGTTATTGGGTAAAACTCGCCAGGTCCGGAGTGTCCGCCCTAGGCCGGAGTGTCCGGACAAAAGGTCCGGAATGTCCGGGTTGGCCGGACTGTCCGGATTAAATACCCGGACTGTCCGGGTTCACCTGATCTGTCCGTATTGGGGCGAGTTGTTCGATCGCGTTGTCTCGTCGGGGTTTTCCTTTTGTGTTCATTTCATTCGCATGGCGTGCATCTCATTATGCATTGTACTCGTGTAGGGAACGATCCCGCGGAGACTGACGCCGCGGTGACCGAGGGTGTTACCGGAGAGCCGACTGTTGCCGACCCATAGGCAGAAGAACAAGGCAAGCACCTATGCATCTTGAACCCGTATTAATTGTATTTTTGTGAATAAACTGCTTAATTGGTGAAATAAGTCTGCATTAGGAGTTGAATTGGGTTAGGGTTAGATCCTATTTGCTGCACATTCGTCCCTTGGATTTGTGAATATTTCCGTTGAAACTAGTATGGGTATTAAATAAGTCACTGCTTAGAATTGCTTAGAGGTTGGGATTTGGGCCAAGTAGCGGAAGGTTCTGTCGCTTGAGGTCGTTACCTTACCCATGATAAAAAGAGTGGGCATGGATGGGTGGTTGGAAAAGAAAAGATGAATTGGAGACCGGGCGGGAAGGTTGGGACATTGGGTAAGGAGACCCGATGTGGTAGTTCCCGTCTGAATCGATTAAGGACCGATTCGATGGTTGCCCTTTGATTGAGCACATCCCGGTTGGTCGCATGCCCGATTATGGTACGGTAAGCCACTCTTTCTCTCATACGGAATTGATGGACTGTAACTTCCTGTGGTTGGACGTGATTGAGGGCGAGGCTTAGGCCGACTCTCGAGCGCCAAGCCGGGCTTGGGGCTGCTCGAGGGGGTGCTAGGTTTTCGGGCCACAGGAGGACGCTTCAGCGATTGGGTATGATTGGGAGGGGGTTGACACTAGGACCTTGTGGTAAGTGTCGTGCGATCAATGCTTCCCTGCAGGGTTAAATAAGCGATTCGAATTGCCGCGCTCTCGGATATGAGCAAGCTCTTTCATCGCACAATCACGTAGTAAGAACTTGAACCGAGGTTCGCCGTCGAGCTTGAGCCCAAATAAATTGGTGATGAGTTTAATCGTTGTGAATTAATGATTGCAATTTCATTTTAGAAGTAGGCGCTGTTACAACTGCTTAACTTGTGAATTGAGTAGGTAGGTAATTAATATAACAAATGTTAAGCTTTCTGCACTCTACCTTCAGCCTGGTTCTTTGCTACATCCAAATGCATAAACCTTGGAGTCGGTCATATATGGACCCACGGATAAGTCTTGCGAGTACCTTCCGTACTCATGCTTCTGCTTTGTGGTTTTTCAGGTGAGGATCAGGTGGGCGGATGTGAGTTCTGCCCTTACTGCCTCTCGGTGACCGGGCGGGGCACCGAGTAGAGGCTTAGCGCGACATCGCACACGCCCGGAAGTGTTCAGGAGCAGAACACTTCCGGAGTAGTTTTATTTTGCTATGTGTTGCGATCTGATTCACTTTTGTTGTATAGTTAGTCTTTTAATTTGTGTTTCGTCGTTGTTCAAGTCTCTATCGTCATCCCGTGAGTTGTTTTCTCTACTTGTGGTTGTATGGCTGTTGTGGTTGTTGCATTACTTTTGGATATATATATTGAACTGTGTTTTCTTGTCTGCTGAGTGGATGTCCGTAGAATCTAGAAAGGTCATGCCGAAATTTTCTGATTTCGGAGTCTTGGTCTTTTTCCCCGTTCTTACCTAGTTTAGAGTCTTGGCGTTGTTTTTGATCTTGGTTTGGTGGTTGTCGGGTTTGTCTTTGTGCCGTTGTTTTCCGCTTGCGTGTTGGTTCGAAAGTTTCGGGTTCGTTGCCCCCTTTATACAAATTAAGTTGATATCGTGTTGGAACCGGTATGCGGGGCGATCCTGGGCGAGTTCGGGTCGCATACCGGGGAAATACCGAGATGGTTGTCGAATTGTTAGGATGTTTCTTGGAGTTGTCTCGATTGGGCTTGGGGTATTAGCACTGAGATCACCTTCGGTGATTCGTTGCTAGGATCCAAATCCGATGGGAGTGACTGTTCATCCAACAACTCGAGGATGATCTGGGCGGCTCTTTGACAATAGCACTACTAGAAAATTAGGTTTTACTACAGGCACATCACTACCGATTAGATTTGAACCCATACTGTTAGTGACATCAGTACCGGTTAATTGGCGACAGGGCCGTAGTAGGCTTTCAGCACCGGTTCATACCACGAACCGGTATTAATGAGAGTGCATAAGTACCGGCACCTCGTTTCAGCCTTTCAGGAAAGTTCAAAAGGAATGCATATTCTATGTATATTAGTATGCGATGGTGGGTGGATTGGTTCATGAGGTTGCAGGTTCGAGTTCCGCTTCTTCCATACATCCTCGACATATTTTGAAACATTTCTAGTCCTATTTGTAATAGTGTAGTAATCGGGCTGGATCTAATGGGCAGTTTTGTTGGGTTTCCGGCTCGCAGCATGCAGACGACGCGGGTTAACGTATCTTTTTTTGAAAGACAGTATTTAAAAGCTGTGAATAAATTAGCGGGTTAAGGTGGGGCTTGGATTGGGCCATGGACATATACCAGAACTACGACGAGTGCTGCATAGCAGTCTCGTACATGGCACGATGGCAGGCCCTGACGGGCTGTGGTTTTCCTAGATGCAAATGATATACTGTTTGGAGCTCAGTAATGACGTGCTTGTAATTTGTACTTCTCTTGGAAAAGCAAGTTGCATCGCCCCAAGACAATGAGTTGGGTAATTCACGCGGTTATCTTTTTTATATGTAGGAGTATACATCAAAAGGGACATGACACGTGGTATTCTTGTATTCAAGGAAACTTGGAGGGTGCACCAAAAAAAGAGGGTGGCAGCAGCGAAGGTAGCTCGAACTTTTACTCAGACTAGTAAGGTGTCTGTGCGTTGCAACGGTATCTATATTTTGAACGGTTGTCCTGCTATTACCATAACATGAAATAAGAAAAAAAAATATGTTGTGCAAATAATAACTTAATGGTCTACATTCTACAATTAAAGAGGTTAATTAAAGAATGACATAACTGTGTGTGCTGTCTTCCATCCACGCCTGAAGTGGTTAATTAAAAAGATGGGTAATTAAAGAATGGCAGAACTGGTAATTTTGATGAAATGACCTGGGAAGAAACTCCCACTTTATAGTATACTAGTTATATGCCCGTGCGTTGTTACGAAAAACAAAATTGATAACGAAAAATAAAGATTAAAAAATAAAAAAATACTATTTCATTAGATCAAACATCTATCTTTAACGCTTCGTTTCTTGCAAAAGCTGGCTAATTAAAACAACGCTTCGTTTCTTGCGTAGGGCAATTAAGCAGGCAATTAAGTAGGACAATTAATGTGACGTGGGAAGAAACTCTCACTTTATATAGTAGACTACAAAGATTATACGTTCCACGGGAGAACGGAACTGATTGGTGTCAGATATTACCACGTTCGAGGTATCATTACTTAAAAGTGATATTAAAGTTAGCAAGATAAGTATTTATGATAATCTAACTAATATGTTGGCAAAATCGATTCCTACCGCTAAAGTTTGAGCTTTGTTTATACTTAGTTGGCATCTCCTTTGGACTTTCGGCACACAAGGTGTTCATACTAATCTATTTCGAGGAGATCTGTGTTTTATTTTGGCTACAGGAGGAATTCGTCTCAAGGTAGAGATTGTTGAGTTTAAGCGCGATACAAATTCGTTTTCTACTCCAACTCGCTGTTCACTCTTACACAGATAATCCTTTATGTACACCTTTAAATATGTACTTGTAGTCCATAGGATATAGTAAGCCAAAATGAGTCTCATTGTAAACATCTCATTATACAATGATAAAGCCTTCTATTTTCGTAGTTTTTCTAAAAAAAAAATTTCACGTAAAATTCGTATCTCTCGTTCATACTTTTCTGTACAATATTTGCAACAACACCTAAGCATTGTGCGACACTAGAAAAATACTAGAAAACTTTAAACACTTTTACTAACATGAGTGGACGTTTTTGCAACTGAGTCCATCTTTGTACATATTGGCATCCAAGTGCCGCCGCCAACACCACAGTAATTAGTGGGAAAAAATAATGTTGTTATAAGAGGAAAAAGTAAATAATTATGCTTTGATCACATCCGAGGAATACATGGTTTAATTTTTTTTTTTTAATTATCCTTTTAAGTTGGACTCCATCACCAACATCTTTCAATTGTGTGGTGCACCTTTTTTAAATATAGAAGGTACATTCTTTAATTAATGGAGCTATATTTTTTGAGTTGGACCCATATATATCAACATTTTTTAGAGTGGGAAGTACAGTTTTTGTTTTACTATAGAAGGCACAATTATATTTTGGATTGGGATCGAGTTACATTTTTTAGTTGGACTCTAATAGCCAACATCTTTTGGCATGGAGGTGCACTATTTTTACTATGGAATTAAGCCACACTTAAATATTGTTAAGAATGTGAGGTATTTTTTTTGTGTGTTGGCCTCAAATAGCAATATTTCTTTTTCTTAAATTTATCAAGGATTGGCCAGTAAACCCATGGCCTACTTATTTTATAATTGAAATTTTTAGCGGCAAATGTGCTGCCAAGATATATTCTGGGTGTACTAAATTACTGATCTCAAGGCTACCCCCAGGGCTACAGATGAACTAAGCAAGACATTTGTAAGCAGCACTGTGGGCAATGTTGTTTGCCGCGTCACTACCTTCTTCTACGACAAGCATCATTGCAGGATATTTACCGGGAACCATCTAGGGCAGGTCTATGTCTATTCCAACGTACGGCTTTAGGCCCTAATTATATACGAAGGTCTTCAGATCTATGCTACATTTCTACGAATTTTTTTTTAAAATAATATTTTTTTTATTCAAATTGCAAAAATATACCTTGATTCAAAAAATTTACAAAAATATACCTATGTCGCCATTTGAATTGGCGACAGGAGCAGAGACATTAACCTTGTCAACTAATGAATCTACGACAAAATAATTCGTCGGCCAAATTCAATCCACGACAAAGAGGTTGTCGCCATTTCAATTGGCGACAGAGGTATATTTTTTGTAAATTTTTTGAATCGAGATATTTTTTTGTAATTTAAATAAAAAAAGATATTATTCTAAAAGAAAATTCACATTTCTACTCCATTTCAGATTAATGCGTGGTTCTGCATATAATGGGATTATGACCACCTTGCCATAACATCGTTGATATATAGTCGGCAATGATTTAGTAGTTGTTTCTAGGGGTGAAAATGGTACGGGTTAATCCCGACCGATCCGGTACCGAATCCGTTAAAAACCGTATCCGGGAAAAAATTTCCGTATCCGGCCGGATTCGGATACGGTACCGGATACTTGCTACCGGATACGGTAACGGATACGGTAGACGGGATATCCGACCGAATAGCTGCGGTATATGGTAACCGGATATTATCCGACCGGATATCCGAATCAACAAAACAAGGGTACTCCGTACTCAAGTCAAGACTCAAGAGTCAAGGGCTTCCCATTCGATTCTCGCAAGCCTCAGTTTTTGCCTCCCCATTCGATTCCCCAACCCGAAAACTAACCCTAGTGCTTGAGCTTCCGCCGCCGCCGCCGCATGAATTCAGTGTGTTGCCCTGTTGGGCGAGCAGGACTTAGTTGTTCAAGTTAGGTATGAATTTGATACCTTGTTATACTTGTGTTGTGTGAGTTGTCAAATTTATGTAATATATATGAATTTATTGCTTGTCAAATGTTTCAACAAGTATGTATCCGTTTGTATTATCCGTTTCCGAACCGAATCCGGTATGTATCCGCTCCGACATTACCATATCCGAAACTCCGAAATATCCATATTCGTATCCGTATTCGGTCTTATCGTATCCGATTCCGAATCCGGAAAAAAAATATGGGTTAGGATACGGAAACAGCAATATCCGACCGTATCCGATCCGTTTTCACCCCTAGTTGTTTCTTGCTTGTAAAACGGCTTTCGACGTTGGGTTTACGCAGCTGTCAGGTTATCTCCAGCTAAAAGGATTGCATAATGTGAGGAATTAATGGAAAGTGAAGCTGTTGGCTAAATTATCTAAAGCTTCCCAATATTGCGGAATGCATGGGTGGAAAACTGTAGAATCGAAGGATGTCTTGCGATATGCTGAAATTGTGCTGATTGATGAAGAATTTTTTTTAAATAATATTATTTTAATCAAAATTTACAGAAATAATATACCGAAAAAGAAAATAGCAAAACTACCCCCCTGTGTCCATTTGAATTGGCGACAGGAGCTCATGTCGCCAATTCAAATGGCGACAGGGGGCATCCAGCCTCGTGCGTGGCAAGATGGAAATGTCGAGTTTGCCCCTGTCGCCATTTCAATGGTGACACCGTCGCCAATTGAAATGGACATAGGAGGGCAAACTCAATAAATTAAGGAAAAAACATATTTAGCTGTGATAATTGATGTTGTAATGTATAAAATTACAATTATGAAGGAAAAGTAATGTGAAAGGGTGAAAAAATATTATTGAACTGTATATACTTTAATATATATATATGCAGCACATGTATAAGGAAATTTTGGAATTCTATACACAATATTTACTGTATTTTCAAATCTGTATAACATTTTTGTGTAAGAGCGAAAAACCCAACCGTATTCGCTCTGCTGTACTGCGGTGTAGGATCGAAGTATACGAATATAGCAATCAGAGGGGGGGTGAATGATTGTGCGGAAGCTAAAACAAAATTTTTGATCTACTGGAAGAACACCCCAACTCGGATTCAAAAAAAAAATTGTCTCGTAATCAACAAAAACAGATTGACAGATGCTTGGTAAAATGAGAATTCCCGGAGATCCAACCGTCGAAACGATCTGAAATTTGGACACAAGAAACTAGATTTCAATACGAATCAAACACAAAAAGAATCAGCGCGATCGGACTTATGGATCAAAAGTTATGAGCTTCGCAAGCTTGCTGATCCAAAACTTGACGAGAATTGATCTAACGTAAATTTGAAAGTTTTAACAGAACCGACAAAAGTTTAATCAACTAGACTTTGAGGAACTCAAAAACAATACCCTAGAACGGTTTTTGATGGATCAAATCAATATGAAACTCAACGATCAAAAACCAATCTAGAATTAGAACAAGCATGCAAACAAAAACCAAAACAAAAAACACTGTAGCGACGTGGTTAATGTAGCACGCAAAAATCTTGAAGGAATTGATCTTTATTTCTTTTGTCTAAAATACTCTCATCAAAAGAGTACAAACCCTAAAACCAGGCTCAAACTCCCTTGCGCCTGTTCTGCTTGGTGCACTTTCAACAGGAGACAACCCCTCCTATTTAAAGGACCAACCCACAAGGAGTTCTGAATACGATTCCTATTCCTAGAAGGAACTGTGATCCAACTCAACTCTACTTGGCCCAACCTGGCCGAGTACAACTCTTGCACGCGTATGGTAACCCTACCATACTCACGTGACTAACACTTTGCACGCGTATGGCCACCTGCCATACTCACATGACTAACACTTTGCACGCGAATGACCTCCTGCCATTCTCACGTGACTAACCATTCTTCATGTGCACCATTCTCTTAGCCCGAACGTCCCGCATGACATCCTTGACCACCAAGACCTCAGTTCCTCCTGAACCTAGTCCCGAACCTCAGTTCCTCCATGAACCTAGTTCCGGTCCTGTCATCGACCACATTCGTCTTCGAGCAATACCTGCACATGAACAAAACCACAAAACAAATCCGAGCACAAGTCCACGACTTGACTCAATGTCAATCCATGCAACTACTCACATGAGCATTGCATAACGTCCACTTCAAGCATCATGAAATTCTCACAAATTTCATAATCTCAAAAAAACAAATCAAAATTCAAAGTTTGCTCAAAAACCGTCAAAAGCATGTGTATGACAGACCAAAACATTTGGTCTGTCATACATGGGAAAATTGAGTTCGCTATCAACATGTGTATGACAGACCAAAGAGTTTGGTCTGTCATACATGGGTAAAATGAAATCGCCCAAAGCATGTGTATGACAGACCAAAAACTTTGGTCTGTCATACATGTAAAAAACGAAGTCACCAAAAACAGTGTATATGAGACCAAAAAGTTTGGTCTCATATACATGAGAAAATCGAGTTCGCCAAAGACTGTATGGCAGACCAAAAACTTTGGTCTGTCATACATGGGAAAAATGCGATTTTTAGTTATTTGGTTCGGCGCAAATGCAAAGTTTCTGTTTTTGGATGTTTGAATGTTTGGTCCTTCATGCAAGCAATTTTGCAAGGTTAATCCTAACCAATTTTTCAGCACAAGATCAAGCCAATTTTTCATCACATGATTCACAATCTCCCCCTTGATGAAAACATTGGCAACACCACTTTAGATTTGAACATTGGCATTCTCTTTTTTTTAAAAGATTTTGAGATCCAAAGGATTAACACCAAAACACAGAACCTCCCCCTTTGACAAAAAGGCAAAACAAAATCTCCTCGAGAATGAAAATGTGTGTGAATGTGCAATGTGTCCAGAATTCCAAAATTCTCCAAACTTTTCCCAAAAGCTCAAATGTCCAAAAAAAGTTTTTCCCTTTTTTCTTTGAACTTCTCAAATATTCCCAAAATATCTCCCCCTTTGACAATGGATTCATCAAGAGTACAAAAGAGAGAATTTGTTTAAAATTTTTCCTGTAGCAAAGATTTCACAAGGAGAAACAAGGGAGTGCCAAGATAGGAAAAGATGAGCTCATTCGATCATATAACCTTATATATCACATAATATGCAAAATACATGATCTTGAAGTGATTTTAACAAGTTAGGGAATGACATGCATCTCAACCTCAATTTAGTCAACTATAGCGAAGTACTAGGCAAGATCTTAGCAGAAAAAGCAAGGCTTTAAAAAAAATTGAAGCAACTAACAACTTAGGGCGAGCAAGTAGTTTCAACTCCAATCTAGTAGACCAATTTAATCTTTAAACAATAAATCGCATGTGGCATGCTTGAAGCATACTTCTTCTATTTTCTAGGAGTGGCATGCTTGAAGCATACATCTTATCTTTGAGGGAATGGCATGCTTGAAGCATACATCTTATTTTTTAAGGAAAGCATGCCTGAAGCATACAACTTGAAGCTTTTGCTTTTAACACCCCTTTTTTTTATTATTCCCTTTTATTTTTCTTTTTCTTTGATTATAAACATGCAAAAATGATTAAATGGTCTTATGAAAGAGTAAAGTTGAAACCACACTTGCTTCATAGCCCAAATTTGTCAAGAGGATTCAATATCAAGCCTAGAAGAGTAAGATATCACAGAGTATTTAGCTATAGGCAATCGATCGTGGAATTTCGCAATGTCATTCTTAGTTCAAGTGAGACAATTTAGATTATCATATATTAGCTCAATTATATAGTATATAAAGAAATATGATAAAGTGAGCTCATCAAGTGAAAGAACTTGGCAAAGAAACTCCCTCAAAACAATCCCATTGGATGAACAATTCCAAGTTCTCCCGAATAAAAGCAAAACGAGAAGAAGACAAAGGTTTTGTGAAAATGTCCGCCAATTGATGTTCAAGATCCACATGATGAAGCACAATGTTGCCTTTTTCAACACGATCTCTAAGAAAGTGAAATCTGATGTCAATATGTTTTGTTCTTGAATGTTGCACAGGGTTCTTAGCAATGCAAATTGCACTAGTGTTATCACACAGAAGAGGAACACTATCCAAAATAACCCCATAATCTTTAAGTGTAGCTACTATCCAAAGAATTTGAGAACAACAACTAGCAAAGCCACATATTCAGATTCAATAGCTTGATTGTGCAAATGAAGATTGCTTTCTAGATGACCATGCAATGAGAGAATTTCCCAAGAAGTGACATGAACCAGAAGTGCTCTTCCTATCAATTCTACATCCTCCAAAATCAGCACCAGAAAAAGATCTCAAACTAATGCATGAGGAAGCAGAAAGCCAAATGCCAAAATCTTGAGTTCCATGAAGATACCTGAAAATCCTTTTGACAAATTTGTCGATGTGAAGCACGTGGGGAAGCTTGAAAACGAGCACACAAGCACACAAAGAAATTGTATATCCGGCCTTGATGCGTTGAGGTACAAAAGTGAACCTATCATGCTTCTATATTCCTTTTGATCAACCGGCTCACCATCTTCATCGAGTCAAGTGCGCAAGTGCTCTCCATAGGTGTCATGATCGGCTTGCAGTTTTCCATCCCAAAACGATGTAGCAAGTCTCTTGTATATTTGCTTTGATGCACAAAGGTACCATCCTTCGCTTGCTTGATTTGAAATCCCAAAAAGTATGTCAACTCACCCATCATACTCATCTCAAACTCCTTCCTCATTGTTTCAAAACTCGGACACTAAAACATGAGATGAACCACCAAAGATAATATCATCAACATAAATCTGAACGAATAGTTGATCATTGCCTTGCTTGAGTAAAAAGAGAGTTTTGTCAACCTTTGCCATTAAAAAGCCCTTTTCAAGTAAAAAGGTTTTTAGCCTATCATACCATGCTCTAGGGGCTTGTTTCAAACCATACAAAGCTTTTGTTAGTTTGAACACATGATTTGGAAACTTTGGATTTTCAAAACCAGGTGGTTGCTTGACATAAACCTCCTCATTTATGTAGCCATTCGTAAAAGCACTTTTCACATCCATTTGATACAATTTGAAACCTTTGGATGCAAGAAAAGCTAAAAGGATTCTAATGGCTTCAATTCTAGCAACAGAGCAAAGGTTTCATCAAAATCTAAGCCTTCAATTTGAGTGTAACCTTGAGCAACCAATCTAGCCTTGTTTCTAACAACAACACCATCCTCACTTTGTTTATTTTTGAAAACCCATCTAGTTCCAATAACATTAAAACTGGAGGTGGTGAGACAAGTTTCCAAACTTTATTTCGCTCAAAATTCTCTAATTCTTCATGCATGGCATTGATCCAAGATTCGCCGATAATGCATGAGATATATCTTTGGGTTCAAAAGAAGCAACTAAAGCAGAATGAGTATGAGTGTCAGAATGAATAAACCTGGATCGAGTGACTCTCTCATTTTGGTCTCCAATCATTTGTTCAGATGGATGCATTTTCTGAATGTGCAAGGGAGCATTGGCTTTTGAGACTTCTCCTTCTCCTTCTTCATTTTCAGCATGTACAGATGATGTTGTAGCTTGAGGATGGTTAGCTGTAGGTGATGTAGTAGTAGGTGCCAAAGGTGCTACAGCTTGTTGTGCATTATAAAGAGTCAAGACCTCATCTTCAACATCATCATTATCTTCAAAGATTTTCTCCTCCTGAACATATGCGCCTGTACCTGCATTGCTTGGACTAGTGCCTGGACTAGCCTCATCAAAAGTAACTTCATAAGTTTCCACAATTTTGTTAGTCTCCAAAACAAGCACACGATAGCCACGAGTATGAGCGGGATATCCAAGAAAAATGCCATCAGTTGATCTAGCTTCAAATTTATCAAGATTTCCAGATTTCAAGACAAAACATTTGCATCCAAAAACTCGAAAGTGAGAAACAGAAGGTCTATGTCCAAACCGAAGCTCATATGGAGTCTTACCCAATTTTGATCTCAGAAACACACGGTTTGAAACATAACAAGCAGTTGAAATCGCTTCAGCCCAAAAATTTCGAGGAGAGTGATGCTCATCTAGCATAGTTCTAGCCATTTCAACTAACGTTCTATTTTTCCTTTCAACTACACCATTTTGTTGAGGCATTCTAGGAGATGAAAATTGATGATCAATTCCTTTTTCAGCACAAAAGAGATCAAAGGAAGCATTTTTGAATTCAGTTCCATTATCACTTCTAATAGCTTTGAGAGCTCCTGGATGGTCAACAAAAAGCCTAAGAACAAGACTTCTAAAATGACTAAAAGTCTCATCCTTAGATGCCATAAAATACACCCAAGAGTATCTAGAAAAATCATCAACAATCACAAGCACATACCGTTTGCCTCCAAAGGATTGAACTCGAGATGGTCCAATCAGTATCAAGATGTAGAAGCTGTCCCGAGCGCTTTGTCATCACCATGGTAAGAGGTGGATGTGAACCTGCAATCATCTTACCATGTCTACAAGAAGAACATACTAGATTGCTACCACCCTTAAGCTTAGGCAAGCCACGTATAAGATCTAAACCACTTACACGAGTAAGATGATTAAAACCAACATGACCAAGTCTACGATGCCAAAAGAATAAATCTTTAGAAACATTGGCAATTAGACACCTATGCTTAAAAGAAGGTGATGCATCAAAATCAGCTTTAAAGACTCTTCCAAAACGAGAAATTTTGAACACAAGATCACCTGAAGCATCTAGCACTTTGCATTCATTTTTCTTAAAGCTTATCTCAAGATCTTCATCAAACATTTGAGAGACAGAAAGCAAGTTATATTTCAAATTTTCAACAAGAGCCACATCCTTGAACATAAACTTGTCACTTACCTTTACTGTACCTTTTGCCACAACAGAAGAGGAAGAAGCATCTCCAAAAGTAACACTTTCAGCACGAGATGCACGAGTGAGGGAGGAGAACCAATTCTTATCACCGACATGTGGCGTGAGCATCCGGAATCCACTAGCCATATGTTCTCATTCCTCGCGAGAAGCCTACATAGCAACAAAGCATGTCGAGGTCTCGATCGGGGTTAGGAATGAGATTTTTGGGAATCGATCTTGAGACACACGACGCACAACAATAGGCACAACACGAGAATTTTTATGCACAAAATCAGATTTTCCTTTTCCCATGTTTATAGGAACAGATATGCTTTTCAACACTCTAGGCGCATAATGAGAAGCAAAGTGTGCTTTTCTGAAGTTAGACCTAGCCTTAGTCATTTCTTTCCTTTGCTGTCTGGCTAGTCTAAAGCAAAAATCTACTAGATGTCCATCTCTACCACAATGAGTGCAAGTGTACTTAGCATGAAGTTTGGATTTAACAGTAGAAGCACATTTTGCATTCATCATAGTAGAAGAAAGAAAACCAGCAGATTTAAAAGCAATCTTTTTAGGCTCATTAAGAATCTCAATTTTGTCATTGCAAGGAGCATTAACAACAGTGCGAGGTTTAGTTTCAAATGAAGCATGAAGATCAAAACCTAAACCACTCTTGTTTGAGCTAACCTTAGATTTATCCAAAATCATGTTCAATTTTTTCTTGCCATTAGTGAACCGTTCCAACGAGTTTTGCAAGTAGTCAACTTTCTTAGCAAGAGTTAAACAATTATTGCAGGGAACATCTACTTTTCCTTTTTGCTTGCGACAAGTTGAGCATGAGAGAATTTCATGTGAAAGCAAATTATCAGTTAATTGAGAAACCCTAGCATTTGCATCTTTCAATTTTAATTCAAGAGTTGAGCATTTAGAACAAGAAGTTGAACTATGCAAATCATCAGTGGAACAGCTAGCATGTACAACATGTTTCTCATTTTTCTCATTTAGATGCAACAAAAGAGCATGTTCTTTCCTAAGCAAGGTGTGCTCATTGTAAATTAAGTCACATGATTTGCAAGTATCATCACTAGGAATCAAAGTCTTAAGTCTAGCAATTTCAGCATTCAATGATTCAATAATGAAATCATGTTTCTTAATTTTCTTATCACGTTTGTCAAGCAATTTTCCAAGACGAGCAACAGCAATAGCTAATTCATCATAAGAGGGATCTACCTCATTGAAGTCATTTGTCGTGGTCGCCCTCGGTGAAGCTAGCCTTGCTGCGTGCCATGAGACACAATCCCCTCAAATCAGGCTTGCTTGGAGTTGCATCATCTTCGCTGCTCTCCGAGTCCACATCGCTCAAATTGACTTGTTCAAGAACGGAAAGAACTCGGTGAACCACCTTGCGGTTGATGAAGCTCTTCTTCTTCCTATCATTTGACGAGAACCTTTTCTTCTCATTCCTTCATCGTTGTCCTTCTCCTCCTTTGATGTTTTTCCTGCAAGCTTAGGACAATTTGTGCGAATATGGTTGAGGTCACCACACTCATAGCATCTTGGAGGACCACCTCTCTTTCTCATTCTCACATTCTGCAAAGCTTTGTTAAAGCGAGAAGAGAGTAGTGCCAGATCTTCTTCAGGAAACTCTTCAAGTTGCTCATCTGTTAAAGAAGACATGGAAGACAAGGCAAAGCTAGAAGAAGAATTTGCATTTGACATGTTAGGGTTAGAGATCAAAGCAATTGATTTAATGTTACCCTTCCTGGCAAGAACATCCAACTCATGATTTTTCAACTTAGAGTAAAGAACATCTAATGTGAGTGTGCTCATGGTAGTAGATTCTTGTATAGATGTTACATTCATCTCCCACACTGACATGTCCAAAGCACTAAGCAATTGTCGAGCATTTTCAGCATCAGTGTAGCTAACTCCAACAAAGACGTAGATTGCTAAGAATTTTATTGAAAAAGAAGTCATCTGATTCACTAGGTTTCATCTCAAAACGCATGTATTCTTTTTGTAAATATCTTGGCGAACCTCTTTGACAGTGTTAGAACCCTCATGGTAATCACAAAGAGATTTCCATACCTCATATGCGGATCGAAGATGAACCACACGATCAAAGTCGCTGCGTCCCAAGCCTTGGATGATCAAGTTGCGTGCCTTGCTATTTGCTTCAACATGTGTGCGATTGGTGTCGTTGACGTTGTCGTTTGCAGGGACTTCATATGGCTTGTAGACCTTCTCCCAAATTGTGAAGCCCTGTGCTTGGATGAACGCCTCCATCTTGGCCTTCCAAAACTGAAAATCAACACCATCGAACACACATGGTTTTGTCGAATAACGATCCATTGATCTAATCACCGGTTAAGATAGATTAGAGAAACCTGGCTCTGATACCACTTGTAGGATCGAAGTATACGAATATAGCAATCAGAGGGGGGGTGAATGATTGTGCGGAAGCTAAAACAAAATTTTCGATCTACTGGAAGAACACCCCAACTCGGATTCAAAAAAAAATTGTCTCGTAATCAACAAAAACAGATTGACAGATGCTTGGTAAAATGAGAATTCCCGGAGATCCAACCGTCGAAACGATCTGAAATTTGGACACAAGAAACTAGATTTCAATACGAATCAAACCCAAAAAGAATCAGCACGATCGGACTTATGGATCAAAAGTTATGAGCTTCGCAAGCTTGCTGATCCAGAACTTGACGAGAATTGATCTAACGTAAACTTGAAAGTTTTAACAGAACCGACAAAAGTTTAATCAACTAGACTTTGAGGAACTCAAAAACAATACCCTAGAACGGTTTTTGATGGATCAGATCAAGATGAAACTCAACGATCAAAAACCAATCTAGAATTAGAACAAGCATGCAAACAAAAACCAAAACAGAAAACACTGTAGCGACGTGGTTACTGTAGCACGCAAAAATCTTGGAGGAATTGATCTTTATTTCTTTTGTCTAAAATACTCTCATCAAAAGAGTACAAAACCTAAAACCAGGCTCAAACTCCCTTGCGCCTGTTCTGCTTGGTACAACTTCAACAGAAGACAACCCCTCCTATTTAAAGGACCAAGCCACAAGGAGTTCTGAATACGATTCCTATTCCCTAGAAGGAATCCGTATCCAACTCAACTCTACTTGGCCCAACCTGGCCGAGTACAACTCTTGCACGCGTATGGTAACCCTACCATACTCACGTGACTAACACTTTGCACGCAGATGGCCACCGCCATACTCACATGACTAACACTTTGCACGCCGAATGACCTCCTCGCCATTCTCACGTGACTAACCATTCTTCATGTGCACCATTCTCTTAGCCCGAACGTCCCGCATGACATCCTTGACCACCAAGACCTCGGTTCCTCCCGAACCTAGTCCCGAACCTCGGTTCCTCCATGAACCTAGTTCCGGTCTGTCATCGACCACATTCGTCTTCGAGCAATACCTGCACATGAACAAAACCACAAAACAAATCCGAGCACAAGTCCACGACTTGACTCAATGTCAATCCATGCAACTACTCACATGAGCATTGCATAACGTCCACTTCAAGCATCATGAACTTCTCACAAATTTCATAATCTCAAATAAACAAATCAAAATTCAAAGTTTGCTCACAAACCGGCCAAAGCATGTGTCTGACAGACCAAAACATTTGGTCTGTCATACATGGGAAAATTGAGTTCGCTATCAACATGTGTATGACAGACCAAAGAGTTTGGTCTGTCATACATGGGTAAAATGAAATCGCCCAAAGCATGTGTATGATGACCAAAACTTTGGTCCGTCATACATGGAAAACGAAGTCACCAAAGTCAGGCGTATGTGGACCAAAAAGTTTGGTCTGTCATACATGAGAAAATCGAGTTCGCCAAAGACCTGTGTATGGCAGACCAAAAACTTTGGTCTGTCATACATGGGAAAAATGCGATTTTTAGTTATTTGGTTCGGCGCAAATGCAAAGTTTCTGTTTTTGGATGTTTGAATGTTTGGTCCTTCATGCAAGCAATTTTGCAAGGTTAATCCTAACCAATTTTTCAGCACAAGATCAAGCCAATTTTTCATCACATGATTCACATGCGGAAACCTGAAATTGCATCTCCGGTATATGGAAAACCAGACATGTTTTATTCGGTCAACGCTAAACTGAAAATCGGTGTATTTGGAACACCGAAATGACAATAGTGAACAGTACCTTCTCCGGTTCACCCGGAACAAGGCCAGCCAATCTATTTTTTTTGTTTATTTCGGATTTTTGAAACCGAGTTGATAAAAATGCAGATAAGTTTCGATGTACTAGTCACGTTAAATTCGACTTTTTCATAATCGGTTGTTGCTTATTTGTATTTTCAAAACCGTGACTATGTATCCATATGACATGATGAAATTTGATATTTTAATGTCGAGAATTCTGAGCTCCTCACGAAGGTGTTACATTTTACGTATATGTCAAGAAAACCAATGTCAAGAACCAAACATTGCAAATTCAGAGAGGGTTGTACAACTTGTACATGCATGGATAATTCCACTAATAGGTCGCTTTCATGGCTCAACAGGAAAGGAAAGGAATCAATCAAAGAAGGCTACCAATTGATGACTGATTTTACGATCATTGTGAAAAGCACGTATATGTAGGTAGTAACGTTAGGAACAAAACTCAACGTTAGTAGTGCACATGTAACGAAAGTTTAGATGATGAAAGGAGCAAAGGATTATATTACAATGACATTACAACAGTGACCATATTCCTAGGAGAAGTGACGATAACACTGGTTGTCATGGTGGAACAAGTAATCGTTCCGTCTATATTCGTAGAGTGGGAACGATGCCATACATTTTCTACACATTACATCACCCGTCATTCTTTTGCGATTTGTTCTCTGACACCGCTCAATCTCTCTTATGAAAGAGCTCCATGGCCGTGGGCGTGCTCCCGCTTGTCGCCGAATGGGTAGCCTATGCCGTGACGCCTCTGGGGTATAAGAAGTAACTTGGTTGTGTGCATTCTGTGGAGTTCGCCTCCCATATGGGCATGCCATCCCGATTTCCGGCCCCTATGTTAATACCGCTCGGGTTCCTCGATGGTCTCTCAGAACCCGGCAAGGATTTCTTCCGTTGTGCGCATCTCGGCTGCTTCCCTTGTCCCTACTTAGAGTGGAGGAACCCTCTTCCACTTCGGTTCCCTTGCGGAGACGCCTTCTTTGTTTCGCTCGCACTCCACTATGTGGTGCAGGAGGTGCGTGTTGGGCTTGTCCTTGTATAATCGGAAGCGTGCCCTGCAGTCCATACAGTATGTATGCTGTGGTCGTTGCAAAATACCTTGGGCGTACTCGGGGTCTGGCTTTTCGGGGCGAAAGTAGCACCACGGAGAGGGTTGCTCCCCCTAGTTATCCCATATGGGAAGTTTGAGATGTGGGTGGTAACGCTCCTGATCCACCTGGTTGAAGTAGGCGCACCATTCATCCTCGGCCAAGGGGCACCGGTAGAATCTCCGATCCGCTAGATCCCCTTGGCAGGTATCAACGACTGCTTCCAGGTCGTGATCGCAAAATTCGGGGCTTTCGGGTGCGGGCCCTTGAGGAGGTTTCTCCTTTGACTTTATCCATTTTGCAAGTTTCTTCTTGGAGTCCTGTATGCGAGGAAGCAGCTTTAGAATTACTACTTTGTGATCACAGAACATTAGCATGTCGCATAAAACTCACCGATTGGTTGCTCTCTTGCCCACCGCCCTAAACTCCTGGCCGATCTAGAAGGGGGACATATCCCGCGGCCTCTCCCACCGGTGAAGTTCTCGCGAAGTGGGGTAGGCGTCGTGGCGCTTGTTGAGAAATTCGTAGTCACGTCGTTCGCCTGGCCGATCCATTGGAAGAAGCAACACCGGTCCATGCGCTACAAAAGAAAAACGACGCATGAAATGGTAGTGGTACTTTAATCGTAATGACACCAAAGAGGTTTACCTCATAGCCGTGTGCACAACAAGAATGAGCGCGCGCGTCAGAGTTCGTGGTTAGACTTCATCATCTTCGTCGGAAGGTTGCAGCGCAATTAGGTCGGGCAACTCGAAGAATCGGAGCATCAACACAACTCGCATCCGGTATTCGGGGGTTAAGTTTCGCTTTGGTCAAGAGGCGATGGTAGAACGACATCGTAGCCTAATTCGTGTGAAGTGTGCAGAAGTTGATTGTCACCTGCTGGTAATGGAAGTGTATCCTCCACCGGTTTTATAGTGGTGGCGAGCTAGATAGCCTTGTCATCCACTTGGCAAAGATGCATGACCTGTCTCCCTCTCCGAAAGCTGCACAACTGTCACATCATTAGCAAAGCCGAACGACATGGCACGCCTTTCGCAAAGCCGCATCACCGCCACGCCAGTGAAAGCTACACGACGTCGTGGTCCAATAAGTCTGAGAAAGCTGATAGTAGCGTGTTGTCAAGTCGCATTGAGGGTGACAGGTCGTGCAGCTTTTATTGAGGGTGGCAGGTCGTGCAGCTTTTATTGAGGGTGACTGGTCGTGCAGTTTTGATTGAGGGTGGTAGGTCGTGCAGCTGAGGGTGATAGGTCGCGCAGCTTTGTGTTGTCTCGTGGTCCAATGCATGTTGGAAGTTATTTTTTGGGCCGGATGTACCAGATCTGCTATTTGGTATACGGACTACCATATTCTGTAAAAATATCTCAGTTACCACTCTCTTCGCATATAAATTCTCAACGCCCAATAACCCTAAGTATTACATTCGCGCATGAACCCTAACGATGAAGGATTTTCGGCGGCCCGTAGAAATGCATGTTGGAAGTTATTTTTTGGGCCGGATGTACCAGATCTGCTATTTGGTATACGGACTACCATATTCCGTAAAAATATCTCAGTTACAACTCTCTTCGCATATAAATTCTCAACGCCCAATAACCCTAAGTATTACATTCGTGCACGAACCCTAACGATGAAGGATTTTCGGCGGCCCGTAGAAATGCATGTTGGAAGTTATTTTTTGGGCCGGATGTACCAGATCTGCTATTTGGTATACGGACTACCATATTCCGTAAAAATATCTCAGTTACAACTCTCTTCGCATATAAATTCTCAACGCCCAATAACCCTAAGTATTACATTCACAAGACAAACCCTAACGATGAAGGATTTTCGGCGCCGTAGAAATGCATGTTGGAAGTTATTTATTGGGCCGAGGAAGTCGCCAAACCATGAAAGGCGGATTCATTGAGATAAAACATACGAAAAGATAAACCAGCTTGAACAAAGTCATTGTTCCACGTAATGAATCGATAGTACTAAAAGATAAAACTAAAGCAAAACTAGCTACGGCCTCGCGAGGGGCGACGCCACGTGTGGCCCCAGGCCTCCTCCGACATCGAACATGCCCGGCTGAATATGTCGGGCCGGTCACAGGAACTCCACGAGAACTCCTAGTAGTGCGACGTGGTGGAGTCGGAGTAGTGAAGGGGTCCCGCCGACCGATCGGGTCCGGCGCTGGATCGACCCACGCCGGCCGACCGTCCGGGCGCTGGGTCGACTGGCTGGCCGATCGGTCCGGCGCGAGGCGAGCCGCTGGCGACCAAGGATATCCTCCATCGCCGTCTTGGGGGATCAAGCCAATCGTGAAGAACATCGGTGTCGCTAACGGCTCGAGCCGCCAGAGTGGGTCGCGCTACGGCCATCGACGGCCGTTGAAAAATGTTTCACGTTAGCACACATAATGTAAAAATGTAGTAGACAAGGGCAGAGCGTAAAGGTGTACTCAGAGGGTCTGCCGCCACCGGAGCCCCGGTACATCGGAGGAGGGGCGAGTGGCGCAGTTGATCGGGTGCGGTGTGCGAACCCCGCCGCCCACGCATGATGGGACGAACGGCCCGGGACTGTGCCGCCACATCGCCCTCAACCTCGTGACCGACGTAAGGTGGACGATGCGAGCGGTCTTGTCGACAACACCGCAAAGATCGCTCTCACCGATGTATGGTCGCGCGTTCGTGGTCGATAGTCGCTACCATCGAGGCCGCTGCCGTCGTGCACCTCCCGAGCAATGTCACCCTGTGGAAAATGGCTTGTTAGTTCTATGCAGCAGGGTATACAACTTGTGGGAGCAAGTACTAACCACGCGGTGAAAAGCAAAGTCCGCCGTGTAGGGTAGGTGTCCATTGTGGAGGGAACGTGCCTCGAGGTGACTCCACCACACGCACAACTCGAACGCTGCAGCGCGGGCTGTACCACCGGATGTAGTCGCCAGACGTGGTGTGGTCGTAAGGGGCGATCTCCTCGTGCACGCCTGGCCAAAGCCTACGCCCACCGCTCAACATGAGGAATCATGCGTGTCGCCTACTGCACTGGGCCTAAGCCCTTGCGTGTCGGGCCTGCATTAGTCGATTTGCAACGAAAACTTCATTAGTAAAATATGCAATTAAATGAGATATTAAATAATTGTAACAGAGATAGAAAGCAATACTAACGAGTGGACGCTAGCCGGACGATGGCACTGCAGTGGGGGAACTCCCGACGGAGGCCAACCGCCGCATGACGCGGTGGGTCGCAGACGCCTCAACGCACACGCCGAAAACCAAGTGACGCCGTGTGAGCCAAGATAAGGGCGTCATCGCCAGACCGCAGCGAAAGTCCTCGAGGAGCTCGCGCGTCGACAAGCTCGAAGGTAGGGCCGCCAAATGACGCGGTCATCTCGTCACCGGTCAAACATCGCTACGTACTCAGGGTACGAAGCGTGCGACGTAACTGGGGCGAAAGTGGGCTGCAAAAACAAGGAATACACCAACGTTAGTACAGAATAGTATTGATAAAAATTATTTCACAAACAAGGTAATATATTATGTGGTACTAACCCGTCGGCGACACCACAAAGACCCCATGGTAGGGCGGTCGACCTTATCTCCAATCGCCTGGTAGAAATCGCCGCCATACGGCTCCAAGTCTATATGTGGACGTCCGACCGGAACCTCTCGAACGACCACAATCAAGCAAGAGCGGACACCCAAATGAGAACGGATGAGTCCGAGGTGCGACGGCACCCATCGCAAAGAGCACAAGAGGTGGCCGCCAAGATCGCCGGCCCCAAGCCACCGTGGATATGATCCATGTCGGCCTCCGCGAGCGTCCTGGCGAACTGGCTCACGTGCGTGTCGACGGTGTCTCCGTGGCTCGAGCGGAACATGACCCACCCGAATAGCGATCGTACGCCTCGAAGTGGCGGGTGATGACGTAGTCCTCCGCTCCGCCGCCATCCTCTCGGCCGCAAAGGCTATGGTTAGCGGCGAACCGAAGCGGATAAAAAAACTACAAAATAAAGCGCAACTTACATAGAATCGAACCACCCACTTCGCGTAGGGCCGTGCGTAGAAGTGAAAGTGATGTACCTCGCCGGTATCACACCGCAAACCGGTGCAGAGGTCCGTCGCTACCAGGGTCGACGCCGACCGGCACCATCTGGCCCTCGAGCAAGGTAGGCCCGAGAGGTAACTCACGCCCTCAAGTGTGGGTGCCATCTCGCCAAGACGGAAGGTGGAACGTGTGCGCCTTAGGGCGCCAACGGTCCACCAAAGCGATCAAGAAGCTCCGGCCATACGGAACCTCCTGGAGGAACCTCGCCGCCCCGGGCGCCCCACGGTAGCCTCCACCATCCTGGCTAATGGAAGCAACCCCGCTACCCTCAACCTGCATGAAAATATTGTAAGTACGCTGCCTGCACACATAGATGATAGTACATTGAACTTATAGAACCCTGTGATTAGTGTACTAACCTCGGAAGCCATCGCGGGTCAATCCTCCATGCTCTCATGGGGGTGCGCAAGCGTCGGGCGCCAAGCTCAAGAGGTAGCTGCCCGGTGCGGGCGGCAGGCCAAGTGGCTCCGGTGAGTCGCATCTATCACCGGGTCAAGCAACTCGTACGCCATACCTGCAATGTCTAACCCGACAATAGGAAAATAGAAGAACATATCGTTACAAATTGAACACAACAATTACATAAAGAAAGTGCAAACAATCATTCCATAATAAATTTGAAGTACAACAATTTAATCAGTAAGTACATACATAAACGACGAACAACAATTTAATTGGAAAGTCCATACATAAACGACGTACAACAATTTAATTGTAAAGTCCATACATAAACGACGTACAACAATTTAATTGGAAACTCCATACATAAACGACGTACAACAATTTTACTGCCTCTGAACCGTGGGACAATACTTGAAAGTGTGGCCTGTCTCCTTGCAAATCGAACATTTCTTCACACGACGCCCACTTTCCGCTGCATCCATATCGTTCCTTATACGCCTTGTCCGCCGTCGCCCAACACCCTTCAAATTTACTTAAATCTGGAACCCACCGTGTCGCCTCCTGTATGATGCTCCGTGAATAAACCCACCACTAAAACCGTACATTTCCCACTCGAGGTTGCCATCACTTCTTCCTTGTTGAAGAAATGAGACAAGAATATACCTGGATCCATTCGGATTGTTGAGCAGGCCGCCATGACATGTGCGCATGGCCTGTGTAACAGACGAGGCTTGTTGCAGGTGCATGCACATGTTTGTCTATGCATGGTGCATTCATGTGTAACTCTCACGGTTTGTCCCACGCCCGATTTATCTTTACATAGTACCTCAAATCGGAGCTCCTCGTGCCCATCTTCAATGCTCTATGCATCTCCCCTTCTTGCCCTTTTCCTCCATGTAGGTACAAATCATCTCTGAGTACTTCACATCAGGGCATTCATGCGGCGATGGCCCTAGCATAGCGATCCACAAAGTATTTCGTTATGCCACGAAGAACACCCTCCACTATAGCAACCAGGGAAGTGGCCTCAACCCCGCATGACCCAATTGTAAACCTCACCAAGTTTGTCGTCATGACCCCATACCGCGCCATCGATGTCATAAAGCCGAGCCCATTTCTCCTTAGGCTCATGCTCTATCCATTCGGAGAAGGATTTCATAGCCCTTCCATTCCTCCGAACCAGGTGTGGAGGGTCTCATTGGTAACTCGCAAGCGCCATTGGGGCCTCCCTGCGGAAGTCGTTGGCTTCTTCGCCGCCTCTATTTGTATGCCTTGACGTTAGCTCGTCCAACTTCTTCCATAGTCTCTCAAATTTTCTTTCCTGGTTCAGTCGCATGACCTCTTAAAAAGCTTTGTCGGCTCTTTGTTCCTCGAATCGCTTGTAAAAATTGGCGCCCATGTGCCGCTTACACCACCTACTACGCAAATCGTGCCATGGATGTGTCTCATCTTCACCTTGCTGCAATTGCATGATCGCCTTTAGCAACCCGGATGCCGATCATGTATGACACACACACCAGGCCATTGTTCCACGACCCCACTTTCACGTTCCTTAGAAACCATAGCCAACTATCGTTGTTCTCACCCTCTACGAATGCGGCGAACGGGAAGAACTCGATTATTGCCATCGACTCCTATGGCGGTCAATATCCGGCCTTTGTACTTCCCGGTCGAAAAGTCCCATCCACGCATAACAACGGACGGCAATGTCCGAATGCGTTGATACACGCACCAAAGCAAAGAATGCCCGCTTGAGCAACATCTTCCCAGGGAAACGCCGTGAAGGTTGCTCGAAAATATCGACATAAGTCCCAAAGCATTCCTTTCCTTGATCACCTGAAGCAACCCTGGCAGATTCGATAGGAGTCTTCGTGACGTGCCAAACCTTGCTTCCAATGCCTTCGCTTCGCTCTCCATGCCTTCGCATAGCTTATCGTGGTATCGATACCTCTCGCTCTATTGCAAGTATGATGGCACGTGGCTCTAAATCCAGGTTGCCCATAATCTCCGTACATTACATTGGCAACAAAGCCGTAAGATATATTTCTATGCGATTGTGTAGACTATGTCGACACATGCATGCGGCACTACTATAGAACACTTCCAAATTGTGTCCCATTTAGGTTGGTAAGCATGGACACGCCATGGGCAACCTTCCATCTTGCATCCGACATCATACACCCGCCGATCGACTTAGCAACCTAGAAGGGTCTACGCAGTGACATCGCCCATGCCGTGGATCGCTTCCTCGCACCTCACCTTTATCCTTGTAAATTGCATCTTGCCGCACCTCATTCCGATCGTACCCCATTGGACATCTTCACCCTCGTTGACCATCACCTGTCGAATCGACACTCATCCCACTCCGCTGGGAAAGGCTCTTCATCCTCTTCATCGTTACTTAAATCCTCGTAGTCCTGGCTCTCTGCGCCCATTGATATCACCGGTGATTCAATATGTTCTCCTCGCCTGCCACACCCATTGGTTCCTCGTGACGCCTGCCACACCCATTGGTTCCTCGTGACGCCTTCCATTGGAACACCAACTTCCTCACCTTGCACTGCCTCCTGAGCCGAACTAACATCATGCCTCACTGAGTATTCTCTTGCTTGGCTGCTCTCCCCAACTTCCTCCTCTTCGTCACCAACAACCTCCTGCTGTTCCTCATGGATGCCCTCTGCTTTCTCAAATGCTTGCGCCAACAATACTAATGGCCATCCTCTCTCAATCGCTGCTCTGACATACGAACTCCATGATTTCGGACCTGTAATTTCAACTAACTCCCAAGACGCATTCCTGCCTCCGACACCCTACTCCGTGCAGCTTCACACCATGCAACTCACGGTCCAACGAGAATATTTGGTATAACCATCTTCTAACTGTGCTCCATGAACGCTCCGCTAGACGTGACAGACCAACTACGACACTTGGGAAATGACTTAGTTCCACCCCTTCCACACCCATGTTCGGAATTCCCTCTCCATAATATATTGTAAACTGCACTCGTTCATCCATACCTGTCAAACATTTCATGAAATTCTTATTGTGTACGACACACACCTTTTAGACAATGTACTTATGCTACGTATAGACTTTCGATATGTGAAAAATCTATTTTTCAGTCTTTAATACCAATTTTCTTAATTTATTTACTGATTTCTAAAATTTAGGAAAGAAGGAAAGGCAACATCATAATTTTTACCTATTTTTTAGGAAATTGTTCATGGCATTTTCCCGGCCTATGCAATCATCGCCGTGCAAAGCGTCGAGGCAAGCTCGGCGCGGCCCGGTGAGCCAAGGCAAGTGTGACACACCTAACGGGCCGAGGCGAGCAAGGCCGAGGCAACGCGCAAACACGGCCAACGGGCCAAAGGCGGTCGTGGCCGAGGTGAGCACGGCGAGCAGGCGGTGGCGGCGGAGGTTTGTTCCTATATCGCGAAAACATCGCTAAGTCGCTAAACTAGGCGAGCAAGGCCGAGGCAAGCGCGGCAAACACGGCCAACGGGGCCAAAGGAGGTCGTGGCCGAGGTGAGCGAAGCGAGAAGGGCCGGCGCGGCGGGAGGTTTGTTCCTATATCGCAAAAACATCGCTAAGTCGCTAAACTAACGCTAAGTAGCATGGAGATTTGTTCCTATATCGCGAAAACAACGCTAAGTCGCTAAACTAACACTAAGTCGCTAATTCGAAAACAACGCTAATCGCTAAATTTTTGCTAAGCCACTAAGTCACGAAAACATGACAATACTACTCGCTAAATCACTAAATCACTAATTAATCAATCTAGTCACTAAGTTAAATGAAACATACAAGAAAGAAAAAAAATTTACCCGCAGACGCGATCTTCTTCTTCCTCCTCTCCCTCTCCTTCCTCCCTCTTCTCCCTCTCCTTCCTCCCTCTTCTCCCTCTCCTTCCTCCCTCTCCTCCTCTTTCTCTTCTTCCTCTCCCTCTCTTTCTTTTCTCTTCTTCTTCTCCCTCTCCCTCTCTCTTTTCTCTCGCTCTCCCTCTCTGTGCGCGTGCAAATGGCGAGATCGGTTTCGGCTGCGAAGGGGTATAGGCTCCTGTCGCCATTCCATTTGGCGATAGGCGCCTCGCGCGTTAGGTATTAAATGCTGTCGCCAAATAGAATGGCGACAGGACGGGGGAAATTCCTATTTTACCCCCTGTCGCCATTTGAATTGGCGACAGGAGCTGCTGTCGCCAATTCAAATGGCGACAGCAGCTCCTGTCGCCAATTCAAATGGACACAGGGGGGTAGTTTTTCTATTTTCTTTTTCGGCATATTATTTCTGTAAATTTTGATTAAAATAATATTATTTAAAAAAAATTCGATTGATGAAGGTCTGATGCCGGAATAATGTTCGTGCGGATGTTCGTATGCGTGAACAGCCGTGCAAGGAAGGGAAGGATTAAGTAAGATTAGCTTCTTTTCGATAAGATTATTTTCTTTAAATTAGATATTGCATTAGTTAAAGATAATATATGCATTAAATAGTGATAAGATATGTATATTCAGTTGGTTGCCATCGGCTCGATATAAAAGAGTTATTTTATCATTATTTACTGTAGGATCGAAGTATACGAATATAGCAATCAGAGGGGGGTGAATGATTGTGTGGAAACTAAAACCAAATTCTTAATCTACTAAAAGTTCACCCCAAAATAGAACCAAATAATTGCCTCGTATTCGACAAAAATAGAATGACAGAGGTTCGGTAAAACGAGAATTTCTGGATATCCAACCGTTAGATTGATCTGAAATTTGGACACAAGAAACTATATTCCAATACGAATCGAACCCAAAAAGAATCAGCTCGATCGGACTTACGAATCAAAAGTTATGAGCTTTGCAAGCTTGCTGTTCCAGAACTTGACGAAAACTAATCTAATCAAAACTTCAAGATTAAACAAGATCTTCAAAAGATTAATCAACTAGACTTTGAGGAACTCTAAATCAATACCCTAGAAAGGTTTTTGATGGATCAAATCATGATGAAACTCAAGAATCAAAAACCAATCTAGAATTAGAGCAAGCATGCAAACAAGAACCAAAACAGAAAATACTGTAGCAACGTGGTTACTGTAGCACGCAAGAATCTTGGAAGAATTGATCTTTATTTCTTTTGTCTAAAGTACTCTCATCAAAAGAGTACAAACCCTAAAACTGAGCTTGAGGCTCTCAATGCGCTCAGCTCCGATTGATGCCCTTCAATAGGAGACACCCCTCCTATTTAAAGGAGCAAAACACAAGGAGTTCTGAATACAATTCCTAATCCTAGTAGGAGTCCCACTCCTAATCCTAGAAGGAGTATGTATTCAACACAACTTCTCTTGGCCCAACCTGGCCGAGTACAACTCTTGCACGCGTATGACAACCCTACCATACTCACGTGACTAACACTTTGCACGCGTATGGCCACCTGCCATACTCACGTGACTAACACTTTGCACGCGAATGACCTCCTGCCATTCTCACGTGACTAACCATTCTTCATGTGCACCATTCTCTTAGCCCGAACGTCCCGCATGACATCCTTGACCACCAAGACCTCGGTTCCTCCTCGAACCTAGTCCCGAACCTCAGTTCCTCCATGAACCTAGTTCCGGTCCCGTCATCGACCACATTCGCCCTCGAGCAATACCTGCACATGAACAAACCACAAAACAATTTCGAGCACAAGTCCGCGACTTGACTCAGTATTAGTCCATGCAAATACTCACACGAGCATTGCATAAATTCCACTTCAAAACAAGCATCATGAAATTCTCACCAATTTCGTAATCTCAAGGTCAAACCAAAAACAATTCCAGTTTTGCTCAAAACCCTAATCGAGCAAAAACGCATTCACGACGGACCAAAAAATATGGTCCGGCGTACACATGAAAAAGTCACTCAAAAAACCATTCACGACGGACCAAAAAATTTGGTCCGGCGTACATGTAAAACTTACTGTTTTTAAGAACTTGGTCTCGCGCAAAAAAACCTTCAGAAGCACAATTACGACATACCAAAAAAATGGGTCTATCGTACATGGGAAAACGAGGTTGCCAAAAACATGTTTATGACAAATTTGGTTTGTCATACATGGGAAAAACGAGGTCGCCAAAAACATGTGTATGACAGACCAAAAAATTTGGTTTGTCATACATGGGAAAAACGAGGTCGCCAAAAACATGTGTATGACAGACCAAATTGAATTTGGTTTGTCATACATGGGAAAAACGAGGTCGCCAAAAGCATGTGTATGACAGACCAAAAAATTTGGTTTGTCATACATGCGAAAAACGCGATTTCTTGAACAAGCGTAAATGCATCAAAATCACGTTTATGACAGACCAAAAAGTTTGGTCCATCATACATGTGAAACTCACTGTTTTTGGATGTTTGGTCTGGCGCAAATGCAAAGTCTCTGTTTTTTGATGTTTGAATGTTTGGTCCTTCATGCAAGCAATTTTGCAAGATTAATCCTAACCAATTTTTCAGCACAAGATCAAGCCAATTTTTCATCATATGATTTCACATTTACCAAGTAATAAAGATAAATTAATCTAGTCTCTCTCCTAAAGTTCTTCACCCTCGTCTATAGTCTAATCTCTCATCCCATCAAACCGATGCCACCCTGCCTTCCTCTTGGTGGTGTTTACCCTTTATGAACTAAGGTTTATGATATTTGGTATCAGAGCCACTCACCATAGCTTCTGATGCTAAGATTTACAAGGTTTTCAATGAGTTGAGGACTGATTTCGCTGAGATAAAAGCCATCTTGTTGAAGGTTCAGGCACAACTTGTGTCAAAGGAAAGACAGCGTCACACGGTGTTGATCACATCTCCACCGATGCCACCCCTAACACCAGTCAAGGAGGAATCACAAGGTGTTGCTGCGATTTCTATGATACCATCGTTCCCTGTAGCTGCACCAAGAGTGCTCTCGCTAAGGAAAAAGGCGGTTGCCAAGCTGCCTACTTGGCGTGTTCGGCTGGCGTCGTGCCTTTGGGAGTGTGGTGCACGGCGGGTGTCATGTGGGGGATCGCAACGCTGTCGCATCTCTCCCATCTTCGTCACTTCTTGTGGTAGAAAGCGCACCAATGGTGTCCCACACCGACGGCCCTCGCTATCGGCAACTTCCTCGATGTCGGGCAGCGCTAAGGTCTTCACGCTTTCTTCATCAACTGTTATCGACACCATGCCAAGTTCGCATGCAGGGCACCAAAATTGCCCTCAAAAGTGGGGCTACAAATGCTGCAACCATGGCCGTCACTACAGCTCAAGGTTGGACTGGATGTCCAGGAGGTGTAATGTCATCTGCTAGAATCACTGTTCATACCATGGTACTGTAGCAACCGTGCAAGTGTATACTTACATTAGTTAGCATTGAGGTAAGATTATTTTCATTTAGATAAGACTAGTTTCTTTAAATTAGAGATTGCATTACTTAAAGATAAGATATGTATTATTTAGGGATAAGACATGCAAATTGAGTTGGTTGGATTTGACTCTACATAAAGGAGTCATTGTATCGCTATTTACCAAGCAATGAAGATGAATCAATCTAGTCTCTCTCCCAAAATTCATCACCCACATCTATACTCTAATCTCGACACCATCTGGCCTTTCTCCCAGTGGTGTTTACCTGCTATGAGCTAAGGTTCATGAGGACACACTGCTCTGGATCATCAAAGGACGACAACATGGGCGGGGTGCTAACAGTAGCAGATACAAAGATCACAGCGTGAATTTGTAGCCATCAGAACATCTGATTGATCATTGACCTTTGTGGTGTTTTGTGAGTGCCCTTTTGAATTTTGAGTATGCCATGTTTCTCCCAGTATCCTGTTCGTTCTGTCAGTTTTTAACTCAGGTTAATCCCCTTGACAGTGCTGGTAATGGTATGTGTAGCTTGGGAGCGTATATTCAAGTGCATCACTTTGTAATTCTGGGTGTACTATTCGGTATATTCTCCTATCCACATGAAATGAAAAGATCAGCCTGGGCATGCAAAACGAGCTAAAATTTATGCAGCAAACCACCGGCTCTGCTGCTCATTTTGGCCCAGCTCTGCTGATAAAGTCCAGGAACATCAAATATTTCCAGGCATGACTGACAGGTCACAGGTCACTACAAATCTTGAGTAAATTTCACAAGTTTTTTTGTACGTAGGAACTATCAAAAAAATATACATGGTTAGCTCCTATTTTACAAAACTACAGGTTTTAGAATTGATCATTTCTTATAAAAGACCTGACAATGCAGGCCCACACGGCAGCCTCATGTGTTCTATTTCCCGTTTCACTCATATACTCATATACGAGGCTACCGTAGACCCACACTATCAAATCCGTTACAAGAAACGGTCAATTCTAAAAGTTTTGCGACAAAGCTCTCCTAAAATCTATAATTTTGTAAATAGAAGCTAAAATCTATAGTTCTCTGGTAGTTTGTACAAAAAGCCTTTAGTTTTGTGAAATTTACTCGAATCTTATGATCTCATCATAGACCACAGCTCACTTGCAAACACATGCACATTTTTCATTCAAAATGTCCAAGGCGATAAAATTTTTATTATATTACAGGGGCATTAGCATACTGGAAACAACAACAAAAATGTGAATGTACGTATTTTCCCATATCAGGAAGTGCAGACTAGACATGCAATTCCTTGGCCTCCAATGCATTCTCTATGGAACAGAAGGTCTAAATGTGCTTCTACAGGGCAATTTCTAGAAATTTCCGCCTTTTCCATCACACAAAAACAGGTAGAATCAATTGCAAATCATGCAAAACAACGTTATACAGCGCTCTCTCAATCTAATTGAAGATGGATGTACCTAAAATTCAATTGTCTCAGATTAAGTTTTGTAACGTTGCTGCCCTTCAAATCATCACCTGCTTCCCCAAAAGAAAACACATGCAAAATACCACAGAACTTCCTGGAAAGACCTTCACTATTCTGGCCCAAGATTTGTGGAGCAAGCAACATACTAAGGCTTGAATGGTGCAAATACTACCACTGAATTGTGTCCTCCAAATCCAAAGGAATTTGAGATACCTGTATAGCAATAGCAAACAAATATGAGGGGACGAGGGAGGAGGAAGAGGGGGGGAGTAATACAATAAAGCATACACATGCTATTGCTACTCACCAACATTCACTTCATGTTGCTTTTTTACATTCGGTACCGTGTCAAATTCAACCGCTGGCTCTGGGTTCTGCAGTTAACAGAGTGTAGCTTTAGTTATTCTAGCCATAATGTCTCTCAGGTTTCTACTATCTTGCTAAATAGATTAGCTGTAATAATGTAAACCAATACTTACAAACTGGTTTATGCTTGGATGCACCCATCCAGTGGTTATAGCTCTAACAGTAGCAATGGCTTCCAAACCACCTGCTGCACCAAGGCAATGTCCTGTCATGGACTGCAAATGGAAGATCGCATTAGGAAGGGGCAATGAACCAATTTCCTTGAAGTAACAAAGACAGGGCATTAAAGCACCTTGGTTGCATTTATTTTTATCCCGGATGGATCCTTAAATACTTGCTTGATGGCATTTACCTCTGCCAGATCACCAGCAAGAGTGGATGTTGCATGAGCATTTATGTAGTTGACCTGCAAATAATCGCTTGTCATTTTTTCAGTCATATGAAACTTCTTCAAACCATTACCCAACCAAAACAAGAAATTTCTAACAAGTGCCAGAATCATTAAACATCAAATTGAAAAGACCAATCAGAGCTCATTGTGAAAATATTAAGGAATAAGTCCATATTATACCCCTGAACATTACAAAATGTTCATTTCACATCCTTAACTATAAAACCGGGTATTTAACACCCCAAACTTCAAGAACCAGATCAACTTATACCCTGAGGTAGTGAGGTGGTTTTGTTGACGGGGATCCAACTCAGGAAGGTTTTTACCATGTTGGAAGCCATGTCGTTGGTTTTTGCCGATGGCAATCCAAATAAGAGGGAGGATGACAAGAAGAAAGATAATAAAGATAGAGGAGTAAGAAAAAGGCCAACGATGTGGATGTCAGCATCCTTAGTTTGATCCTCATAAGCAAAATTCAATTATATGGCCGCTAATATTGCAAAAAAACACCTTGAGTGGGATCTACGTCATCAAAACTGTTAGAGATATAGTCCTATTCCTTGTATGTTAGGGATAGAGTCCTATTCCTATTCCTATTACTTGCCCTCTTGTACATGTATATATATAGGCCCTTTTGGCCTCATGATTAATACAAGTCATATTCATAACATGGTATCAGAGCCACGGTTCAAACCCTAGCTCCAATATTCTTCCGCTGCTGCTGCCCTCGGGAGGAACAATCTACTCCCGAGGGCAGCTATCTCATCGCCGGCACTGCTTCGAGGGCATCCATGCGCGTCGACGACACACTTGTATTCTTTGTGCCTCTTGTGAAGCGCCCGTGTGCTCGCCTCCCGCGCGCGTGCTTGATTTTCCTAGCTTCTTCCATTGTTTCTTTCTGCTTTGGTTCTTACGCATTGGGACGCGCATGGCTGCCTCGAGCCGACGCTGCCGGTCACCTCGGCCGTCGCCGCCGGCGCTCGGCTCCTTCTTGGCTTGTGTGATCTCTGGCTCACCTTGACGTACAGATCTCCTCGTGCGCCTCTGCCGCCGCCGTCGGATCTGGCCGAGCCCGATGCTACTCCTCCTTCGCCGCGGCGCCACGGCCTCCGTCTGGCCTCATCTTGGATAGCGCTCGCTCGAGCAATGACGCCGCGACTGCGGTGTCGGCTCTTCCTTGTCGCCGGGACCGTGTCGGATCTGTGCTGCCGGCCGGTGATCCCGCCGCAGAGCCGAAGTCGCCGCCGAGCCGAAGCCGCTCTTCGTTGCGGCGCTGCGGTCGCTCTGCTGGCCGCTGAGACATCTGCGCCCTCGCCCGACGCCGCCTCGGTAGACGTCGACGCTCTTCCGGACGCTGCCAGTCCGACGCGCCGTCTCCAGGAGTCCAGCAGCGCCTGTGAAGACTTGTTGCTCTCCTTTGCTCGAGGGTGCGCTCAGGATGTCCCGCACGAGAGGACAAGGGTCACGGGATGCTTTGGGCTTTGATTGGTTCAAGTCCGCTGACTCACGTCCCCAAGGAGGATCCAGTCCATGTTGGTTCGGACTTCACTGTCCTTTGAGTCCGGATTTGTTTCCTTTCAGGAATTTTTGCGACGGTTCAAGTCCAGAAGTGAAGTCCCTTTTCTATTTGGCTAGTTCGGTTCACGTGCCTCTCTTGAACTGGCTTCCGGCTCTACATGACTGACTTGGCATCAGTTCAGTCGGCTTGGCTTTGGGTCTTCTCTGGCTTGGTTCGGTTCATCATAGCTTTCGTTGGCTCGATGGCTTTCGGGCTACTGCCTTTATTTTCTTTAGTCTTCCGTTGTGTCCATCCAAGTCTTTAGTTTCTTGATTCTGTCGTTGTCTCATCTCTTTTATCAGCTCGACTTATTCTACTCTTATACCTCGGCTCGGCTTATTTTGTCGGCCTCGTCGGTTCTTCTTTGTCGACTCGTCCCGTCGGCTCTTTTTCGTCGACTCTGCCATACATTCGACTTTTCTTCGTCGATTTGGCTTCTTCGTCGACTCTGTCATACATTCGACTTTTCTTCGTCGATTTGGCTTCTTCGTCGACTTTTCTCCATCGACCCGGTTCTTCTTCGTCGACTCTGCCAGCACGCGATGGCGGAGGAGATTGCTGCCCTTGAGCGCACTGGCACATGGGATCTTGTTCCACTTCCTCCCCGTGTCCGTCCCATTACTTGTAAGTGGGTCTATAAGATTAAGACTCGCTCTGATGGTTCTCTTGAGCGCTACAAGGCTCGTCTTGTGGCGCGTGGTTTTCAGCAGGAGCATGGTCGTGATTATGATGAGACCTTTGCCCCTGTGGCTCACATGACCACTGTTCGCACGCTTCTTGCGGTTGCCTCTGTTCGAGAGTGGTCCATCTCTCAACTTGATGTCAAGAATGCCTTTCTTAATGGTAAGCTGCATGAGGAGGTCTATATGCAGCCACCACCGGGTATTCTGCTCTCGAGGGCATGGTTTGTCGGCTTCGTCGCTCTCTTTATGGGCTCAAGCAAGCCCTCGTGCTTGGTTTGAGCGCTTTTTCTTCCGTGATCACCGCCATTGGTTTTTACGCGGTACTCATGATCCTCGCGCTTTTTGTTCACACCTCTTCTCGTGGTCGGACTCTTCTCCTTCGTATGTTGATGACATGATCATTCTCGGCGATGATTCTCGTGATATTGCCTTTGTAAAATCCCGTCTCAATGAGCAGTTTCTCATGTCCGATCTTGGTCCTCTCCGATACTTTCTTGGGATTGAGGTTTCTTCCACCTCTGAGGGCTTCTTTCTCTCCCAAGAGAAGTATATCCAGGATCTTCTTGATCGTGCCTCTCTCACCGATGAGCGTCTGACCAAGACTCCCATGGAGCTCAATGTTCACCTTCGACCCATCGATGGTGAACCTCTTGAGGATCCTACTGCTATCGCCATCTTGTTGGGAGTCTTGTTTATCTTGGTGTCACTCGTCCCGACATTTCTTATCGATTCATATCCTCGAGTCGATTCGTTTCTGCTCCCACTCGGCTCCACTATAGTCATCTTCTTCGTGTTCTCACGATATCTTCGTGGAACCATCTCTCGCCGTCTTTTCTTTCCGCGCTCCAGCCTCTTTCTGACTCCAGGCATACTCGATGCTACATGGGCTAGTGATCACTCCGATCGTCGGTCCCTTTACGCATCGTGTTTTTCTTGGTGGTTCTCTCATTGCTTGGAAGACTAAGAAGCAAACAGTTAGCTGCTCGAAAGGCCGAGGTGAGTTGCGAGCTATGGCTCTTTGACACAGAGGTTACGTGGCTACGGTGGTTGCTTGAGGATTTTGGTGTTTCGTTTCTACACCAACTCCTCTTTTATCCGACAAGATGGGCTATCAGCATTGCGCGAGATCCAGTGAAGCATGAACTCACCAAGCATATTGGTGTTGATGCTTGTCGGGACCCCGAATTTGCAAATCCGGACCCTCTGTGTATTCAGCACTAGTCCAGGAACGCGCTAGTGCACACAGTCTTAACATCGGTAAATATCACAATCATACCACTCGATACCAATAAAGTACTTTATTTAAATAATCAAGCGGTTACTTGACCTTATGGTCAAGTTATAAATATATGCTCGCAAAGCGAAGCTTATTCAGAGAAAGAAATAATAGCAATGAAAATTAAATAACCGTGGCGCCTATCCAAGATACCACAGCAACCGATCGGGCTCGCTTCCTAAGTAGACGGATCCTCTTGGAGCTCCTCCTCCAAAGCTTGTGCATCTCCTCTTCAACGGTGTTGTATTGTGGCAAGGGTGAGTACTTGGTACTCGAAGTCATGCACGTAATGCAAGCTAATATACTATATGCATGGCTTGGTACAAAGGAATAGCTCAAGGTATATTTGCAAGAAACAAAGATTTGAAAAGTAATATAAGTAGATTCGAAAGCAGTAGAAACAAGTAAAGTATAAATAACTTTTAAAGGAATTTAATAAACATCTTTCCCATCCTACTCTACATTTCCATCAACTTCATTATTAATCTAACCCAACTTTCCAAATCCAAGTTATTTTTGAGAAAATCTAACCCTTGACTGTAATTCCCGAGCGATGTCCAATACCGCGGACACTCATTATTCGAATAGATTCTAAACTCGCAGAGGTTATGCACTTTACCCACAAGATACAGTCAAACACCACAAAGGCGAAGTTCCCGTAACAAAGTCTTTGAAACCTCTAACAATACAAGTGGTCCTCCCTAAGGTTATTGCAAGACTAACCTTCCTTCTTCGCTAAGGCGAAGTCTAGGCCAATCAACCGGTTAGATGGGTACTGGCCTCCCTGCAGACGCCCCCCCGCATAACTTACACAAAGGGTGTAGTTGACCTCCCGAGGTCCCACAGTACGTTATTAGCAACTTAGTCAACTAGGTCCGTCCACGCATACATGTAGCTGCACGTTAGACCCAGCTTCAAAGGCTTGCAAGGTTAAGTCCTTAGGGTGACCAGGGCAAGACTACCCAAGAACCAAATCATCATTCCCAACGCCACAACCGCCCACTTGATTACTTCTTACCACATGCCCCTGGCCGAAAATCGCTTATCAAACCCCGCTTGATTACCATGCACCACGCGCCATCAACATCACATGATATTTTTCCAAAACAGTTCAATATATCATTAAGTCAATATTAACATTTGATTGTCCAAAATCATGTCGAGCACGTGAAAGGTGTCTAAGCAAGATACTACAACGGTCTAAACCCATGTTGGCGATTTAATAATGTCCAACTAGTAAACCACAACTAGGGTGACAAGGGTCATGGCACATACTTAAATAATCAAGGTGTCATACAAAGAAATTGGTACTTATCTAATCCCCAAGTTTAAACAAAGTATTTTTCCAATTGAACTAGCATGCAATAGATTAAATCAAAATAGATTTCGAAATAGGATCAACATGGTCAAAGCACAACTTGCCTTCAAAAAGTACTTGTTCTTGGTCTTGAGTTGATCCCGAGTCAATACTTCTCTTCGAATCCTTCCAAGACTTTAACGCCTACTCGTAAAAGCTGCAAATAGCAAATACACAAATAAACAATAGGCAAAAAGTATCCAAACATCCAAATAAAATCCATAAACAGAGAGAACATAATTTTATGAATTTTTAGAACCGGAATCACAATTTGGAGTTAAGACGCAAAAGTTATGATTATTTAAAGTCTAAATAATCAATTAAATAATTTTATGAGAAAAACTTTAGTCCAAAAATTAAATAAAATTCATATTTAGGTAGATCTCAATTTTATACAAATTTAGAAATTTGAATCACTCAAATCGGAGTTGAAACGCAAAAGTTATAAGCGTTTGAAGTTTGAAACAAAATCAAATCATTAATTCGAATTAATAAATCATTTTCTTTTGGAAATTAATTATGTGCATACAAGGCATGGACACGCGTCGGCTCCTCGATTGGGGCGGCGTCGGTACCGGCTCATGGGCTCACCCACGGGCGCTGATTCGGTCCCATGGGTGGACCCGGCCCACGGCCGGGGCGAGATCGACAGCGGGACTCCACTGTCGGTGGTCTCACGCAAACGCCCGGTGACGCTGGGCCCTTCGATTATGGGGCCGGCGTGTCAGGGGACACGCGCCACACGCTGGGTGCGCGCTTAGGCACACGTGGCGACCTCGCCCTGCTGATTTGAAAATCAACGGCCCATTGATGGATCTAGACTTCACGCTCAAGACTATACGGTTTGATTCGACTGCTCGATCGATCTAGATCTGCCAACCCGATCTAGGGTTGAGCGATAAAGAAAGGAAATACGTGGGCTAACCTCGGCCTGGATCCGGACGGACAATGAGATTAGCCATGGAGTCCGCGTGATGGCGCTGCGAGGCTCGAAAGCACCGAGACGGCGGCGACCTCCCACGCGGGCGTGTCCGTGCCTCCGGCGTGAAGATTGGCACTCCAGCGCGGCGTGACGCTGGGGATGTTGGTCCTGGTTGGTGTCGTCGGAGAGCGGCGTGGCGGGCGGATCGGTTTAAAACCGCTGCTGGGAACTTCACCTACTACGGCGAGCAATCGGCCGGCTAGCGGCGGCTTGAGCTCTATTACTCAGGGCAAAGGCGCATAGGAGAGGTCAACCCTCGGGGCCGGTCGGCTTTAAATATGGCCTCGACGCGGCGGCTAATCGGAATCCCTAGCCGTGGTCTCGCTTTTGGCACGGAGTTTCTCCGGCTTGAGTCGGGCTGAGGACGACGATCGGGAGTCGGCCCACGTGTCGCGATCAACGGCAAGATCGACGGGCGCGACCGTGTCCCGGTCGACGCGCTCGAGCCAGACGGACGCGGATTCGGCTGGTTGGATCCCGATCCAACGGCCGGATCGCTAGTGGTTTGAATCGGTTTGGTCGAGTCAATCGCTCGCCTGGACTCGAAGTCCGACTAGTTCGGCTTCGATCGGATGAGCGATACTCGAGAGTTGATTTTCCAAATGATTTAATATTTAAAATAATTCCCTAATAATTCATTTAATTCATTAAAATAGCAAAATACTCAGAAAAATTCGAGAAAAATTCGAAAATATTTTAGGGTATTTGGGACTCAAATAAAATATTTCCAACAAAATTTTATTTGCAAAATTAAATTCTTTAATTATTTCAAAATGGAATAAATTCAAATAAATTCCAAATAAATCCAAATAAATTCCAGAAAATTCCAAAAATTCACCAAAGTGCCAAATCACACATGAATTTAAGAAAAGCAAAATTTTGGGGTGTTACAATGCTTCATATATGAGGTCACAGGTACAGGATAAGATTGTGGCTCTTCAGTATGTGCCTTCAGAGCTCCAGTTAGCAGATTTCTTCACGAAGACACAAACTAGAGCGTATCATAACTTGTTTCTCTCCAAACTCAGTGTTGTTGATCCACCATGAGTTTGAGGGGGGGTGTTAGAGATATAGTCCTATTCCTTGTATGTTAGGGATAGAGTCCTATTCCTATTCCTATTGCTTTCCTTGTATGTTAGGGATAGAGTCATATTCCTATTCCTATTGCTTGCCCTCTTGTACATGTATATATATAGGCCCTTTTGGCCTCATGATTAATACAAGTCATATTCATAACAAAAACCACCCTCCAAAACCACCTTAGAGCATAGTTTGACCCGGTTTGTAAGTTTGGGGTGTTAAATACCCTATTTTGTAGTTGATGGTGTTAAACAGACTTTTTGCAAAGTTTGGAGCATAGTTCAAAATGCTGGCGAAATCTCGGATTTCGGCCGGTGACAAAATTGAAAATCCCAATGCAATGAAATTTTTTGAAAATTTTCAAATTGCTACTATATGATATGCTCATAACATTGTTATACATAATATTACAACATAGGAATGTTTGCTCAGATGGTAGAGCACTCGTTTTGCATGCGTGAGGTCGATTCCCCGTGTCTTCAAAATTTTAGAAGATTTAATGTTGAGAGTAAAATTTTAGAAAATTTAATGTTGAGAGTGGGATTCAAACCCAGGACCTTTTGGATCGGACCAAGCACCATAGACCAACTCAACCCTCTCAACTTCATGCCATGGCATCATGGTTACAATTTTTTCTAGCCTCGGGAAACCATTTCACAGGAGTTGAAAAGGACCGAAATTTCGGTTTTGCCACCCTAAAAAATACTGGATTTCAATTTTGGTTTTTGAATTTTGTCTGGATTTCATCCGAAATACCGAGATTTCACCGAAATTTCGGATTTCGGCCACCTCTGAGATGGGGTCTGGAAACGAAATTTCAAACCTTGGTTTGGAGATGTAAAATGGACTTATTCCAAAGATTGATTATAGAACATCAAAACAGATCCTTTTCAATTAAAAGGTCAACCGTTGAAAGATGGCAAATTGGCATTAACAAGTTAGAATTATGGGCCAGCCCAGCCATGATGACTTAAATTGTTATTGCCAAAAAAAGTATCAATCCTAATAAAAAAATAACCAAACCACACGACTAAATCATAATTTAAGGATCACACATAACTGCTACGTTACAAAAGACAAACAAAATTAACACATAACAGAATGAATACAAACAATAGTGTTTTTAAGGGTGAAATATTTGGATTACCTCCTCTGGTGCCACACCAGCATCTTCAAGACTTTGCCTAATGCATGATGAAACACCAAGACCATCAGATCTTGGGTCAGTCATATGGTAAGCATCACAGTTCACAGCACCTCCTAAATACTCCGCAATTATTGGTGCATCACGTTTCATTGCATGTTCTAGGCTCTCCATGACCTTTTTCAATTTGACAGAATTAAGGGATTTGAATAGCAGTGAATCATAATTCCACAATATAATGTAGAGTATACGAAACTTTACTTATCATCATGTTCTATGATAGGAGCATGATACATGATGTCTTAACAAATTAAAATGTGAAAACTTGAATATATTTGGACACAATTACTTCCTTGGAGTAGTTAGAGATTGACTCTGAGCCTACCAAAATTCACTGAAGTTATTGAACAGATTGTTTAGAACAAATAAATTAGTGTCACTTAACAGGCTGCAGGATATGATCAGTATAGGAAAATTTTCAGTAGAGTGATTTATCAACTTAAGTACAGCTTATAATCTGGATCAGAATAATGTTTATAGAGCATACCAGTACTCCAGCTCCTTCACCCATGACAAAACCATCACGGTCTTGGTCCCAAGGCCTCGATGCTGTTTTAGGGTCATCATTCCTCTGCGACAGTGCTCTGCATGCAACAAACCCACCAACACCAATTGGAATAATTGCGGCTTCAGTGCCACCAGCAATCATCACATCAGCTTCGCCTCTGCGAATATGGTTTGCTGCAGCGTAGAAACAGTAGTTTGAGGTAGCACAGGCAGTTGAGATAGAGTAGTTTGGACCCATGAAACCAATGTCCATTGCAAGCAGGGCAGATCCCATGTTTGTTATGGCATACGGGATGAAGAAAGGAGTTATCTTTCTGTATCCCTTCTCAATAAGATTCTGAACACCATCAGAAAACACTGTGAGGCCACCCATACCAGTGCCCACAAGCACACCAGCCCGGGCCCTGTCAATCTGCCAGAGAGAGCATTTACTAATTAGCACCAAATATCCTTTTTCTCCAAAGATAGTATCAATAAAGAAAACAAATATAGCAAAGTAGTCATATAAAATGGAGTTAATGAAGCCACTATCAGCCCTAAGCAAACAGAAGAAGTTTGGTGTTCTAAAAGAGAATGCGACTTAGTCGAAAAGTGCATCTTTGCTATAAAATGATAATAATGCAAGGGATTCATCAAGTGCAAAAACAGATTTTTGCAAAGCTTATGTTTTACACTAGAATAAATCTATAGTGCCCAATTCTCGAGATTAAAAGGGAAAAATAATCCCTCGATACTGTGTTGATACTTGATACCAATTTAAAATAGGCCCGCCCCTATATCACTGGAACCCAACTAAACTACATGTGTCTTGAACGTTTTTGCTAAGTCACATGATCTTACACTTCTGGAACATTAGAGCCACCCCCACGGCAAGTTACTCTCACAAGTCTACTCTCCAGCTCATCACAATTCTTCTACTCAGATCAAAGCAGCATCTTCATTATCCATGTCATTCAACGCCCACTTAACTTTCAATTAGATACAAACCAAGAGATACACCAAGAAGCAAAACAGAGGAAGTGCCATTCTTACTACATACCAAATTGGCCTCTAATCAACTGCAGTGCTACCAACACAGATCAATGCATTGCTTCAGCCAATCCGAATAGAGTTGAACACTGCACCTGCCTACCACAAAATATAAAGAGTACTTCCAACTGCGCCGTTGCTCAAATACTTGCGCACATAATTCACTGCTGAGATAAGATGGCAGCTTCATCACACTTTCTAGATTAGATGACACTCCCAACAATCTTCTTTAAGAGGGTACCTAGCTTGGTTGCTAGATTGAAGTCAACTACCATTTTATAACAAAACAAAATCATTGCCCTTCACTCCCTGCAATCGCAATTAGATACACTAAAACTACACAAACTCACAAACTAATACTATCATTTACCAGCTTCCTTCCAATAGTAAAAAACCTCTCCATCCTCTGTTTTGCATTGAAGAACATAACTAAAAGAATAGCACCCCCATCCTGCTATAATCCACAGTGCCACATTTTACATTCTTACTGCCCGGGGTCTATCCGTGAGATCATTACTCGCAAGACCACCCCGAATTGTTCCTCTTCTGCCAATATCAGATGGCACATCACCACCACTATTCAGCGTATCCATCTCACCATCAACCCATTCTTCTTGGCGTCAACACTATCCTCAGAGATCACATCTCCAAGACTCCAACCAACAAATAGGGAAAAGGGTAACCGTCACATAATCAGTCAGCCCAGTGCCCTGATCTATCAAAAGTGTTAAACCCCAAGACACTTTCTAGGACCGAAAGTCCCCAGCTTTCCTGGGTAGTAACTTAAAAAAACACTACATTAGCATCGGTGAGAGCATGATCCAGCAGGGAAGCGGCATTTGAATCGGAGCTGCGTTAGTGTTACCTTGTCCATGGATTTGGAGCCGTGGGCGAGGTCCGCGGACTCGAGGGCCTTCTTGCCGCTGACGATGCAGTAGCGGAGGCAGTCGTCAAGGCGGCGGTCGTTCTTGCCGTCGATGTATCCCTCGGAGGAGAAGCCCCGGATCTGGCCGGCGAAGCGGGTGGGGAAATTGGAGGCGTCGAAGCGGTCGATGGGGCCCACGCCGCTCTCCCCGGCGAGCAGGCGGTCGTAGTAGGCGTCCACGTCGTTCCCAAACACGGACACCAGCCCCATCCCCGTGATCACCACCCGCTTCTTCGGGTCCATCTCCCGCCGGGGCGGCACGGCCGCCGCCGAGGCGGAGGCGCGGACGGAGACGCACCCGGGCCGCCTCCGAGGCGCCGCGGGGGCCACGGCGGCGCCGGCGTTGGGGAGGAGGAGGCTCTGCATCGCTGCGGCTGCGGCGGCGGGAGGAGAGGGTGGCGATGCAAACGAGGACGGAGGGGTTGGCTCTCTACCGGGTGGAGGCGAGGCTTTTATATTGCAATTGATCATTCGCTGTTTCTCACATGGCTCCAGAGTTTAATATTTGTTGTATGTCTTATTAACATATGTCTTTAAAATCTATATGTCAGTTAGATATTATAGAATAAAAAATCAATAACATATATAAGTAAAAGCAAATCATCAATTATTCTGTGCATGCATAGAGGGTGTGGGCGGTGGGGTCCACGTAGGCGGTTTGGGTTTAGGGCTTTTGGTGTCGACGGAGAGGAGCGGTGGGTTTCTCAACAACATAGGTGGGGCGGACTTCGCAATACCCTTCTTTCTTGTTTACCCATGTGAATTTGCAACAAATAAATGGAAACGCTACGTGCCAGTTGAATTTATAAAAACTAGATAGAATCTTGTGCTACATTGTTTCGTACAAAATTTGGTTTGAGTTCTTTTGTAAAAAAATTGTAAAACGATCTTAGCGTAATTTTGATTTTTTTTTTTCTTTCTTAGGATATTTTTTTAAAAAAAAAAGTAGCTAGGAGAGATGATATTCTCTCTAACCTTGAATCTCTTCCCCTTTAATAGATTAGTTAATTATAAAGAGTCAAATTACATTCCACATGTTTCTTTGGAGAGAGATTATGCAACCATTGATGCACCACGTCACATAATCTGATCATGTGGAAATTGGTTGTTTCGGTGATCAGTGATCCTCGCTGAGAAGTGCAGTGCGAATGTGCGATCCACACATTACGAATCCAGCTTTGATGGCCCCGCAGTGATTAGGGTGTAAAATGAATCCGGATCATGATCTAAATCCTGATCATGATTTAAAATTTGGTTTTTGAATTTCGTCCAGATCTTGTTTGAAATTCCGAGATCTCGTCGAGATTTCGGATTTCGGCCATCTCCAAGATTTCTACCAAAAACGAAATTTTGAACCTTGATCCAGAGTGCATTTTATCCGATATCTGTATTCGGATGGTAGCGAATGTGTTAAGAAAAATAGCATATGTATTGCAAAACGAATACAAATCCGGACAGTACCGTATTTTTTCAGAGGATACTAATATAAATGTGGTATGAAAAATATGGTCAAATAAGATTACATATACAGATAATATCCATATTTGATAATTTTATTTCCCTTATCATCTAGTCTGCCAACATTTTTGCATATGTTGTGTCACCATGTTGCTTGTAGGGGTTTGATATGTAATTTCATATATTAGAACGCTATCTGCCCATGTTCGGAGTTTGAACTTCTTGTGTAAAACTTCATTATATTTTAGGATATTTGAATTTGAGCAAGTATTGCATTCGTATTTGTGTCGATATTCAAGACCCGGAGTACCTAAATTGAGCTTATAAATATGATTTTGATTGCCTTTATCAAAAAAAGAGACATTGAAAAGAGTAAGAAATGTGATTGCTTCTTTATTAGATCACATAATACAAACTAATCAACTGTTATACACTGATTAGAAGTATCACATCACGCTCTAATGTTTTTGAATCATTGCGAGAGTCTCAAATTTATAGCGTCGAAGGGATGATAGTTGTCATCTTCGGAGAGGTGTCTTCCACCAAAATGTGTCTTTTTGATCAAAGGCGTCTCTTTGTGTGAAGAGACATCTCTGTTTGTACCTGTCAGAAAAGGCGTCTTCTGCACGTTATTCTTGCGCAGAGATAACTTTCTTTTCGACCTTATCTGGGTTGGGGTCAAAACTATTCTATATTTGACCTAAATGAGGTTAGAGTAATACTCCCTCTGTCCCACAAAGAGTGCATTTGTAGTGTTCAAATTTTGTCCCACAAAGAGTGCATTTCTAGTCCGTAGGGCCCAGCTGTAAGTGTATGCATGCTCATTTAAGTGCTTGTGGAAACCGAAGCATCAGCATGCTTGTGTATGGAGTAATGAGGGTCACATTGGTCATTTACTTTGCACACTAATCTGTCTTAAAAATCCTAGAAATGCACTCTTTGTGGGACAGAAGGAGTAGAATGTATTGTTACCGACTAGGTCGTTGATAGTCCCACATGTTTATATTTCAACTCTAGTTGAAAATCGCCACTAGGTATTGGGTTTTGGGCCAACTCTTAATTTATGGGCTATTTTTATTTATGAGCACGTAGGCCTGTGCTTTATATTTTAAGGATATATTAATCGTCTTCAATTTGTATTTGTTACAACATTCGATTCATATTTGTATTCGAGAATCATATTCGTATTCATTTAAAAATACAAATACGAATATGATATGGTCACTATTCAATTTGTATTCATTTGAAAATAGGAATACAAATCTTGTATGACGGCCACTACTCCCTCCATCCTATTATACTCCCTCCGTTCCTGTTTATAAGGCGCAGAGTGTTTTGCTAGCGATTCCATTATACAAGGCGTGTTTTCATTAGCCATGAGTAATTCCCCAAGTTGCCCTTTCCTATGCACGTCTAGGGGGCAAACGAAGCATCGTCCAGCACTAATCAGGATTCACAATAATTAGGGGCAGCATGGGCGCCTTGGTATCTGTGAAAAAAACTATGCGCCTTATAAATAGGAACAGAGGGAGTATAAGACGTAACTCCTACAAACACAAAGATCAAAGAAGCAGTTGTATCATGCGAGGCTTGAAGGGATTAATGTATGTATGCATACGTATGAGAGATGAGAGAAGCTAAAAGCCTAGAACAGGAGAAGGCGAGAGGGAGATCCGTGGGACACTGAGGCCATTGGGTTTTCCTTGGTTTCCCGGCAAATGGAAACTTCGAAGTCACAGTATAAACCATAAATTTTTGTAGGAGCGAAGGGGACGTGATGATGATGAGCCGGCGAGCTGCCTCAACGATGTGCATTCAATTTGACGGACGATCTAGATGGCTAGACGGGCAGGTGTTCGTCAGGTGAAACGACTACCAAACAAAGCGCTTCACTGCCACTGGATTTACTCGGAATTTAATGTACTACAGTAGAAAGGTTTCCATCTGCTAAAGTTCACGCTTTTCTTTTCAGAAAGGTGCGAGTGTAAAAAAGTACGGTACATTGTTGACTTCTTTGCTGCTGTTTATTCAGAACGGTGAAGGTGAAGCTGTACAAGCAAAGTGTAAGCGTGCCGATCACCATTTCCATAAAATTCTCTAGTACATCCTCAAACTAAAAAACTTAAGGATACCCATATAAAATACCACTTATTCCCCCCTTTTATCCTCTCTACTCACTCCCGTCACATCCCTTCCTTCCTTTTCTAACACAAAATTTTTAAATTAAAAAATTTTAAAATGAAAGTTTCAACTTGAATAAAATTCAACTCAAAATTTTTTAAATAAAAAAATTTCAAATTAGAGAGTTTCAACTTGAAAAGTTTACTCAAAAAATTCAAAATTAGAAAGGTTCAACTAGAAAAAATTTTAATCGAATAGTTTCAACTCTGAAAACTTTCAATTCAAAAACTTTCGATTTAAAAGAATTTCGGTTCAAAAAAGTTTGATTTAAAAAAATTCAAAAAGGTTAAAAATACATTTTATTCAAAAACTTGGGGGGAATTTGAAAAACAAAAACTATGTTAAGTTTGAAGGGAAGGGAATGGGGAGGAAGGGGGATAGCGCTAGGTGTCGCGACTAGAGAGTATTTGGAGGGGAGGGGGTGGGGGGAGTGAGGGAAAAAAATGAGGTGTTGCCGGTTGTCACAACAAAAAGACGTCCTCATCAAAGATTCGATGAAAACAACTCAAATTAGCAATTCCCAATTCTTTGTTTCATGTACGTAAGCTGGAACTGATCAATGGAACTAGCAGCGATACACTGATACATTCCACGAAACCACCCATATTTTGCATCCCTTTGAATGACTAGGGTGAGATGCGTGTTACACGACGCCATATGGTATCAGGTAGCCAACATATAGTAAGGCGGTCGTCGAGTATGTTTAGTGTTGTAGGGATCATTCATACGTAGAAACAATATTCTAAGAGATTCACATTTTATATCCAAATACGATATGAATGACAAGGGTTGGGCGGATCAGCAGAATCAGTAGACAGATGTGTGAGCTTATCTCAATTATGCTAAGTAGAGTAATTCAAATTATTTGCATTCATATAATATATGGATATACAATACCAAATTCTAGTGATACAACTAAATTACCTCCTGATTTTGGATAAAATAGCAATTAAAGGTCAGAGTATTACCTATCAAAACAAAGCAAAGAAACCGAAACTCATTGGGATCAAATGAGTTATCACATAAATACTTCGAGAAGTGAGGATACTATGTGCAAGAGCAAAATAAATCAATCAGAACATGTCAAACCCAAGAAAATTACAGCGCAAAAATCCTTCGACAGATAATAGATTTGGATAAACCGATCAGTAACACATGTAATTGACCATATTTCCACAAAGCAATGCAATACAAAGAACTATTCTAGCATAGCACCCTAACCATTGACGATGAAGTTATATGGTGTCCCCAAACAGCATGGTAGTATCCACGATGATCCTATTGTTTCCGTAATGATGAAGTACTCTGATCATCGACGATAAAGCTATTCTAGCATAACACCCTGATCTTATCATAAAGAATTTGGCGAGGTTTTGTAGCTAAGCTTACTATTCTTCCACGTTTGGAGTACATGAATCAATTCCACTATGAGCTTTTAGGATGTAGAGAGCTGCATCATATGCAAAGAAGGCAAGAAAAAGGTTAGCTAATTCCCTAAAAATAATTTCTATTGTAATTCTACGATAAATAGAAAAATATGGTGCATCTTCAAAGAGATATTCAGAAAATTGAATGCTGTCTGAGAAGTAGATGCTAAATCTTATTCTTTTCATGATTGGGATGGCTTTGTGACATACCAGCCCCCTGAACTTTTAGAATCTGGAATGTAGAGTGCTGCAACACATGAACAGGGAAAAAATAATATAAATTAGTCGCTAGAACTAAATTATTACTATGCTGTTGCAATGGAAGAAATTGGGAAATGTACTAAAAATTGGTATCTACAATAGAGTGTTTCTAACTCTGTCTGTTTTGTTTTTTTTGGAATAGAGTGTTTCTAACTCTACATTGGTATCTACAATGTAGAGTGCTGCAGCACATCTGATTAATCTATTTTTGGTGTTATTCACATTTGAAAGAAGTGCACATCCCAATATGACACATACCTAAATAAAATAAGAATAAAATATAATATAAAACCAGAGTACAATATTAGCTCCATACCTGCATAAAATCATAATACAATATTAGCTTCAAATAAAACCGTAAAGCTGATATTGGCGACTACTTAACCTACAATACCATTGTACCACATAGTCTCACAAATGTATCGACATATCATCTGCATATAACCAGCAGCTTGACCTCACATAAAGTTTGCTCACCCAAAAAAAGATCATGCCACACTTCCATTGCTGCACCATCAGGTGTGTACAAAGAGAAAATCAGAAACAGTAAGCACGAGAACATGTATGAATAGAAGGAACATAATTACCTAACCACACTTCTCGGAATGGAGTCCTTATTTTTCCTTCCTCTTTTTATCTTGTTAATTACGGAGTGATGCTCCATGATCAACGGTAGGCCTAAATCTCGGAGACGTAGAAGCAGCAGTGGCCGTGGTTGCATAAAACACAGAGTAAAATAGCATGCCACAGTCATGCCACTGTATATAGTTTATTATTTATGTACATAGGTCTTACTATCCGTATACATAAATTTTATTATCATATCAGATGGTTCAGCAGCTTATGTAGTCTGTGACCATGAAGGAGATAGTAACACATATATATGTGTGTGTATATAAAATACCTTCTACTCCCGGGTATAGTTACTCCCATATCTGAAATACCACCTAAACAAAGTTGAAATACTCTTTTATCACTTTGGGTACACTCATATACTAATTAGAAGATATTTCAATATGAATCACATGAAAAAATTGCAAAGGGGTACATAGTTTTTAGTGTGTTTTGCAAATACCTTTATATGGATATAAAAAAGGAGTATATTTAAAAACTATACAAATCACGTATGAAAAAAAATATATAAATACCACCTAGCTAATCTTATATACTCGTATACTAAACGTACATATCCTTTGTTGTGTGAAATACGGTATAGGGAGTAACTACTCCGAGAGTAGAAAAGAGGCTTCATATACACACACACACACATATATATATACATATATACATACATATATGTATATATATATACAGGGGCGTATCCAGCAGGGGGGCTCCGTTAGGCTGGAGCCCCCCCTCCAGCCGCTAGACATTAAGTATTTTTTAGTATCGGTGTTTAATTTTTAAGTATTTTTACGATACACTAAATTTAATATAGATTGTTTATTCTTTTTCATCCAATGAATCAGATTACCTACTATTTATGTATACTTCTTCTGGTAGTAGAGTAGTAGAGTTTCTTCGATAAATTAATGGTTTGATTTGTTTTTTCCTATTTATTATATACTATCAGTATAATGCATTATAAAATTTCTCTAATTTTTGGCATAGCAACAACGAATGCACACGCGCTCGGACGTGGCATAAGAAACAAGAAGCTTTGCTAGGTGGATGGGTTGCTTCATGTACCATGTGGCTTGGTGGGCCACAGCTTGTTAGATGCCTAATTTGACAATTGGTGACTTTGCTTGCTGCACAACTAGACTCGAATCTTAGATGCACACAAAGAACATAGAACAAGGGAAAGAGGGCACGGTTCAACGTCCCTGCTTCACAAGGACATGGCAGCCCATCTAGTCAAGGGTGCTTAACGCGCGTCGCGAGCAGATGCTGGGAAGCCAGCGAAGGCGCGAGCGTGTGGCGACAGTTATGAAAGATAGCGTTTTGTGCTTGACCAGCTAAGTGAGCTGATCAAAACAACAAATAGACAGTGTGGGCATTTGTTCTTATTTACAATTTTGTTTGTCAATTACAACTATATAAATGTTTTGAATAGAGACAATAGCCGATTTGTTTGATTGATTGGATATTTAAAAATGTTTGACAAGTGAATGTTGTACAAGTTTTTATCAAATAATAAAGTATTATTAGTAACACTTGAACCGATAAAAATACAACACAAACTATTTAATATGTTTATTTTAATCTAGCTCAACTCTTTGAGCCTACCCTCTATTTTATTCCTAGATTCGCCACTGTATGTATATATGTACATATGTATATACTAGTTACATGCCCGTGCGTTGCTACGAAAAACAAAATTGATAACGAAAAATAAAGATTAAAAAATAAAAAAAATTATTTCTCAAGATCAAACATCTATCTTTAACGCTTCGTTTCTTGCGAAAGCTGGCTAATTAAAGCAACGCTTCGTTTCTTGCGTAGGGCAATTAAGCAGGGCAATTAAACGGCAATTAATGACGTGCGAAGAACGAACCACTGCCACCAAGTGCTGCTTTAGAATAGTAGAGATAGAGACACACCCACACTTCACGGCCAAGTCCCCGTACGGCGTAACATGTTTCAATCTGGCCTACGGCACTTGTCTCGCCGTTCAATCGTCGTCACTGACGCTAGCAAACTAAGCTGCTGCTACACGTACGTAACTAGGATCAGTCAGATCGAGATGGTTTGCACGTACCACTCTAATCCAGTGCCATCTTATGCACATGTTTGTTAAAGCTCTCTGGATGGCAAAACCTTGTAATAGAAGCACAAGAGAAATGAGCTAGTGCTCTGATACTCTACAGTTGCACAATACATTACCACTGTAAACTATGCAGATCTGGCTAAATACAGAGTTCAATCATGTAGACCATACAGTAGCTTAGAAGTGTCTGTATATATAGACACTGCACGCACGCATCTAAAAACGACTGCTGCATGTCTAAATATGCTACAAATTAATGAATGCTACACAGGTTGAACCTGCATGGTAGTAATACACACATATATATAAAGTAATATTATATATATATATATATATATATATATATGAAAAATACTTTGTACTCCCGGGAGTAATTACTCCCATCTCTGAAATACCACCCAAATGAACTTGAAATACTCCTTTATCACTTTGGATACGCTCATATACTAATTATAAGATATTCCAATGAGATCCACATGAAAAAATTGCAAGGGAGTACATAGTTTTTAGCCTATTTTGCAAATACCTTCATATATGTATATAAAAAGGAGTATGTCTAAAAAGTATACATACCACTTCTGAAAAAATGTAAATACCACCTAGATGATCTTATATACTTACATACTACACGTACATACTCTCCGTTGTGCAAAATACTCCCTAAATTGTGAGATACGGCATAGGGAGTAATTACTCCCGGGAGTAGAAAAGAGGCTTCTATATATATATATATATATATATATATATATATATATATATATATATATATATATATATATATATATATATATATGGCAACATATCCAGTGAAAACCCTTCTTACTGTGAAAACTTCGTGAAACCCACGTATAAAAGTTTTGAAAAATTCTCAAAAAATCACCATACGTAGAGGAGGTGAGGTTCTACAACCCTGTAAAATTTGAAGATCAAACTCAATTGCATTTGAAAGATATGAAAAAGACAAATTGCAAAATGAATAGTGCTAAATAGTGAAAAATCACTATTCATACTGAATTTGTCTTTTTTATATCTTTTAAATGCAATTGAGTTTGGTCTTCAAATTTTAGAGGGTTGTAGAACCTCATCTCCCCTACATATGATAATTTTTTGAGAATTTTTCAAAACTTTTACACGTGGGTTTCACGGAGTTTTCACGGTAAAGGGGGTTTGCACTAGATATCTCCCCTATATATATATATATATATTAAAAACTATCACGTACTGGACAGCTCACCTATGTAATATGTGTAGTAGTAAAGCTACTGGTTAAAACCTTTTGTGAATCGAAGCTATCAATAAAAAGTTATGGTTAAAAAAAAAGATTCGGCTTCAATTTTGGATTCGAATTCGGGAGATCACTATCCGTCCGCTCGAGATATTCCGAAATGATTTTCCGATAGGGTGCAGAGCACGGTTGTAACCGAGGCCGATCATCTCGAGCTGGCGTCGATGAAGGTGTCGACCTGGTTCCCCTAGGCGGCGCGATGCTTGCGGCGATAGAAAGTGTTCTCGGTGAGGTGGCAACTGTTGACCTGGGCACGGGACTTGGCCTTACACTGCACGTCACCGTTGCTCTCGATGCAACCACTGCTATAGAGGGATTCTTCTTGTTCTTCTTCTTGCGGCCAGCGTGGGCCTCGGGAGGGGCTGGCCATGGAGAGTGCGAAGGCAGGGCCGGGGAGGAGCGGAAGGAGTATTCGAAGGAGGCATAGATGGTGGATGAGCGGGGCTTGTGTTTGGGGAGGTGAGAGGTGGGGGTTCTGGGCGGAAGGGGGGAGGCGGTGGTGAGAAGGAGGCGGAGGCCGAAGTAGAGGGGGGTTGCAATAGATGAGATGAGGGGAGTGAGGTGGTTTGGGGTAGAGGATGGTGGCCGTCAGCATGGTGAACTAGTGTACTGCGGTCTGAAGATTTTTTTCTCCCTACTTATTTTCATTGTAACGAGACGGTTTCTCTAAGTAGTACTGAGCTAATGATTGCTACTTACTTTGTTTATTTTTTCTTGATACATAAATAAATAAAAGAGATATTAAAAACGTGTGGGTTAAGCTAGCTAGCTTTTATTTTATCAGCTTGTGATGTTTGATTAATCATTGCTGCATATGTGCTTTATGTGGTATCTATTTTCGTACGATATCCGACAAAAAATATCTGGTACCATATCGATTTCGTTCCATATTCTCTTTGAATCCATGACCGATATTATCCACGCCGTATTCGTATCTGACAGTATTTGTATCCAACTCCGAGTCAAAAGAATATGCTTTAAGATATAGAAAGAATGATTTTGAATCAAATCCGAGCAAATTGCACCCCTAGCACTTCCATTGCTAATTTTTTTTGCACTTGGAAGTGTCTTTCAGAAAATGGCAGGTTCGGACCGGTTTATACCCAAGAAACAATTCTGACAATGGGTTGCACTGGCACAGATGTATGCATGCGACATTTCCATCTTGAAGAATGCATTTGAGTACGTATGGACCTCTAGCTTTAGAGAAGAAAAGGAGGTCGAAAAGATATAATGGGCTTGGCTAGCTTGTAAAATTTGACCAGGCTCTTTTAAGAGCTTTTAATGGGTTGGGCCTGTCCTCTTAGATCTAACGTCACATTTGGAACGTAATTTTCCGTAAGACTCGAAAAAAAATCCTGCGTTCAAACGGGGCTTGAGAATTCTACGACTAGGAGCGTTATTCCACTGAGCCTGCCTTGGTTTGCACTTTGCACGCCTGGTTTCAACTTTGAGATAATAGTCGCATTAAACAAGTTCTAACTGTGCTTAAAAAGTTCAGAATATTGTTTCTAAAGTTTGGTAACTGGTATTCGTTCGGTCACTGTAACATCCCAATTTTGCTTTCCTTGTATTCATTGTGCATTTGATTTTTTGGAATTTATTTGGATCTATTTGGAATTTATTTGAATTAAGCATTTGTTTGAATTATTTAAATATTTAAAAATTTCAAATAAATTTTTATTGGAAATATTTTATTTGAGTTCAAAATATCTCAAAATATTTTTCAGAATTTTTCTACAATTTTTCTGATATTTTTACTATTTCCTTGACTTAATCTATTTCCTAGAAATATTTTTAATTGAGAAAATCAGCAATTAGTGAAAACTCTAGTGGGCCGAATAGTGGGCTTAGCCCAAAGTCCAGCCTATATTTGGCCCAGACCCTCAAAGCCCAGCTGCCACCTCCACACGAAACCCTAGTTAATTTTCGCCGTTGATTTTGAATCGTGTGGACTAGATTTGTCAATGTCATCCTATTGCGCAGACCGTTGGATTAAGATCGAACGTGTATAGCGGATCGTGTCAACTTAAAACCCTAAGTGATCTCTGCCATTGATCTTGTGTGCGGTCTGGATTGGATCAAGCCCGAGCGCATCGTGATTGTTCATCGCGACACATGGACGGATGTGGTTCATTGTTCTTGTCGTGACCGCGTGGACTCTCTCTCCGCGTCACCAGGCCCGGCCCTGGGGGTCCAGCTGTGCGGTCGCCCTGGGCCCCCAAAACCATGGGGCCCCTCCCCATACGTATACGTATACAACAATATAGGTATAGTATTGTGTATAATGGACCAGGCCCAAGGATTGAAGCAAGCGACGGACGCGCAGCAGGCCCGGGGGATGCCGATGCTATCACAGGCAGCGATTCGTTCCGTGTTCGCCCGCTCCTGACCTGATCCCTCCTGGCTCCTGCGCGTAGCGCCGTAGCCGCGCACGAGGCACGACGCACATGCCGATCTACCGCGCCCTCATCTCTGATCTCTAATCTCTATTCTCTGCTGGAGTCTGGACTGCTCATCAATCATCATATTCAGACATCAACTGATCAACGCAACAACGCCAACTAGTGCGTGTGCTGTGTGCAGATTCTGATTCAGACTTTCAGAGTTCAGACATCAACGCCAATCATTCAAAAGGTACGTACATGCATGAACTGCTTATCCTCATCTGCCGATCTGCTCTAGATTCGATCCCTTCTTATATATAGAATTCAGTAGTACACCAGTATGTATAGGAGTATGACAGAGCAATAAAACTAACATATTTTAATCGTTAATGTCTTAATGAGGGTAATGACTTGGTATTAATGTCATCATCTACGTGCTTTTTTAAATCGATATCGCTCTCCATCATCAATGACTTCGCATCTAGAAATGTTAGAAGAAATTTTTGAGGTAATATGCATAAATTATTTGATGTGAATGTTGTTTTTAAATGCATTTAAGTGTTTATTATTATTATTATTATTATTATTATTATTATTATTATTATTATTATAGGGCCTCTATTTTTAGCTTCGCCCCGGGCCACCGAAATCCCAGGACCGGGCCTGCGCGTCACTGCCGTGTTAGTTCGGTTCTCCGACCTCTGCACAGAAGCCGAGGCTATTTAAGGTCGCATTAACCCCCGTTCGAGGATCGTCATCTCATTGCGCATCTATTGTCCTAAGTTTCATTGCTCGAGGTGCTGTGGTTGGAGAGGTAGAGCTCGCCGTAGTCAAAGAATCGACGCCGCTGAATTTTACTTCGTTTCCATCGTTGTCAAGCCTTGCTCGTCGGATTTGAGGCCAGATATGGGATCTTTGCATCCAGCTGCGTCGAAGCTGTGAAGTCTCATCACCGGAGGAGCACCACAGGTCATCATCTCCAACTACGGCGAGAAGCTCACCGCCGCGCCATGCCGCTCCTCATGAACAGCCTCAACCATTGGATCCCCATCGGACGAACCAGGTAAGTCCACGTGTTTCGTCGTTGTTTAGCCATAGGATCAAGCAGATCACAACTGTTAGATCTAGAATTGATGGTCTGGATCAAACCACGTAGCGTAGGTGTTAACTTGCCATGTGTCATTGTCATAGCCACTGATTCGAGCGATCTCAACCGTTGATTTTGAATCATACGTTCAGATCTAACCGCGCATTGGCCCAATCACGCGCTGACGCGTGTCACACGAGAATTGAGGCATCACCAGTCGCATTGGTCATCACTAACGTCATCTCTGTGATGTCACCTTAGCGGGCCCACATGTCAGTCTAATATAGGTTTTCCAGATTTGTTTTAATTCGGTAATTTAGGATTATGACGTCAGCATGGCGTTGTAAATATCTTTTTCAATAGAAAGATTGTTCGGCCGAAAATCTTATTTGGTGTGGATGTCACAGTGACATCATTAATCGAATTTTTTAGTACAAAAATAATTCAATTTTTTTTTAATTTTCAAACTTCAAATAGTTTGTTCTTGCTCATACGAACTCTGATTGAGTTGATTCTAGAGCTTAACTTTTTTAAAAATCATTCTCCATTTGATGGTGAATTTAATTTAATTTTTAGAGTCGATTTCTCTCTCTCTTTTTGGTATTTATTTGTTTATTTATTCTTTATGCGTAGACGTTGAAGTGCTTGAGGGGTTCAACAGTGAAGTGCTAATTTAAGAACAAGGTCCAGAGTAGAAGCAAAAGTTTTTCCAAGGCAAGTTGTACTTTGATCATGTTGATCCTATATTTCAAAATTACATTGTTTTAAACTATTACATGCTAATTCAAATTAAAAATAATTTCAATTAGTTAGAGAACCCGGGGGAAAAATTTCAACCAATTTGCGAAAAACACACTTCGCAAACGTCTCAAAGATTATATTTGCAAGAACGTATTAAGCAAATAATCTCGGAGTCTATGGCGTTTATCCTCTTAGCCATGTGATGGTCAACACGAGACCAAACGAACTTGCAAAAACTACGATGCAAGTATCACATGCTCTCAGGACCGGAACCTATAGACCTCCCGTTCATTCGCACAACAAACTTGCAAATAAACAATTAAACCACATAGCATGAGCTATCTCTCTTTTGCAACATATGCAAATCCATAGCCTCATGCAACAACCAAACCAAATGAGAGTGCATGAGTTCTCTAATTGCAACACTTGCAATTCGCTAGCTCCATGCAACTACTAAACCACAAACTTGCTTGGGATCTCTTATTTTGCAACCCATGCAAATATAGCTTCAAGCAATACCATTTAAACTCATAAAGATTTTGGTTTGAAAACAAAAACATAAAGTTCAATGATTACAACACATGCAAAATATGAACTTTATGCGAAAACCAACGTATGAGCTCTTCTCACTTGCAACACATGCAAATTAGAGCAATCATATTAAAAGCCAAAGTATATGCTTATCCTATTTGCAACACATGCAACTCAGAGCAATATGTCAAAACCCAATGCATTAGCTCGTCCCATATGCAACACATGCAAATCAGAACTAATATGTGAAAAACCAAATGAGAAGAACACATTGAGCTCGAGTGATCGGATTGAGTTTATCACCATAAGATGAGGTTCAAACTAAAGACTCAACCCCTTTTAATAGTACGACGCTAAATCTAGACACAAGCTAGGAAACATCATTAGCCTATCTAGTTATACTTTTGAGCCGCACGCGAGCGATCACCTTTGAGGTCTTAATATCTTCAATCTTTTTCTTCCCCCGGGAACAACACCTCGCTCTCTTTCTTGAAGTCTTCATGATCTTCAATCATTATTTCTTCAAGATCGTCACCCAGCTCTACTTCTCTTTTTCGGGATCATCACCCGGCTATCTCATCATCTTGTTCATCACTTCTTGATGAACCTTCTCATCTTTTCAATATTTGGACCTAACCCAATTCCATCATAACTCATAGAGAATGGTTAGTTCAAAACACATGGTTGTCTCAATCATCTCTTACACTCCATTAACCCATAATGGATGACAATTATATTGATTGAGCACAACCTAAATCAATTTAATGGATTTAAATGTGTCTTGAGCACATGATGCGATTGATGCTTCATACTACTCAAGAACTCTCCATTTGTCCTTTAATCGATCACAAAAACACCATCAACACATGATGAAATGTTCTTTGATGATTAATAAGACAAATGGACTCAATTTAAATTTTCATTTAAATTGCTTTGTATATCAACATATTGATCATTTATATATGGAGTGAAGAATAGATCAATACTTATGAAACTTTAAGTTAAAGCTTGAACTTCCCCTAAATATGTGCATCCATGTAATATATGGATTGTGAAACATAAAGCACATTTTGTGGTTAATATAATGGGGAATTCATACTTTAACTCGAATCCAAAGTATGCAATGAATAATAGAATAAATATGCATACATACCTTGGGTTACCATTTTTCATCCAAATACGAGACTATTGAATATAACTCAATAAACATGTTAGTCTTATTAACATTAGATTTGTCATTAAACAAAAATTAAGCATTAATCTAAACCAATCACCAAAACCAATGGAACTTGAACTTACAATCTCTCCCTTTTTGGTGATTGATGATAAATCAACTATTAATCCCTATTTGGATGAAAAACGATGCAAATAATTTTGAAGATCAAAACGGATAGGCAATGCAATTTTAAAATATGACAAATCCCCCCTTTTCATTAAACACTCCCTTAAACTCTCGTTTTGGCAATAAAGTGAAGCTCCCCCTTTTTGACAAATAAGGTAATTTAAATGTAAGGGAAAATGCTCTCAAACTAATTCAAAGCACTTATACCAAAAAGCAAAGAGGGAATTAATAGACACTCATAAATTCCGAATTCCGAATCCAATAAAAAATACGGTTTATAATAAGGAAAGAGCGATATCCGATCGAATTCGAGCCAATTGCACCCCTAACTAGGGCTAAACTGGTGAGGCACAGCCGAGTGATGTTCACAGCTGTGGGCTGGTGTCCTACATGCGAGGCACAACCTACGCAGTGAAATTTTCTTTCTTTTGATGAACAATACAACAACAAATCCTATTTTTTTTGCCAATTTTAGATTAAACAAGTAATCAAAGAAATTAGAGAAATTAATCTGCAGGATTAAAATCAATTGTTTAGGTGCGATTAACTTACGTAGCTCGAACTTACGTATGGCTTGTAGTAGATTAATTGCTTGTAGCCGAATGATTTCAATGCTGTGTAGATCGATGCAAGCAGACGATCACAATTGGCCTCAGTACAACATCGTGCGTTCATTGCAATTCCATGCTTTGTGTTAATGAGATCGTTATCTCGTACAAGCAGCTTGCAAATCAACGATAGATCAATCTGTGATTAGTACCAAGAAAACAAGATTAATCTACTTGCAAAGAATATATAACGATATACGATGCATGTAGATTGATCTAAGGCTTCAGCCTTGTAGAGTTTTGTGCTGATAACGTGCTTTAAAATGTAGTTGTTCATAGATGATAAATGAACAGTACGCCAACAAAATCACAAGAACAAGAACGATAACACACGCAAAGTAGGGAGGCAAAGTTATTTCTTTATTAGATTAATTCTCTCTATATAAAGAAATGTTCAATATATAACAAAACTAACAAAAAAAAAATTCAAATTCACCTATCAATAATATAGTCTTTTCAAACCTAACCTAAAATTCTATCCACATCCTAACAGAACTAACCAACAAAACAGCCATCCCGTTGCTTTCTGCGGTTCCCGGCACGGCGCTGAATACCAGCAACCCACGCCCTCCCAAGGCGCCATCAGCGTCGCGGCGCACCACGCGCCGAGCCAAGCCGCACTCGCTCGCTGACTCAACAACCGCGAGCACCGCCCCGCCCGCGCGAGCGAAACCCACGAGCGGCACGGCCGTTTTTTTAACCCCCGCCGCCGCCGCTGCCGCTGCCGTTGCTGCACGGCACCCCCACAAGCCGAGCCGCCCAGCGCGTCCGTGAGACCGTGCCTCCGCGCGAGCGAGACCCACCAGCCGCGCGGCCATTTTTTTACTCCGCGTGCTCTACCCCCTTCCGCTGCGGCACAGGCAAGCGCCAGCCCGCCCCGGGCACCGCGGCCCCCGTCCCCCATTTTTAAAACCCCACCTTGTCTCGCTCCTCCTCTTCCCCTCCCCCCTCCACTTGCCTCCTCCCCAGCTGTGCCGTCCCATCCCAAGCGCCCGTGCCCCTACCTCCGCGCTTTTGCCGGTGGACGCAGTGCGCCGCCGCCTCGCCGCTCGCCGGGACGACGAGCCCTTGCTCCCGCGGTCGTGGATGCTCCCGGGAGGCGGAAGCGTCCGCGGGAGCGTGCGATGAGCTGTCGCGTCGGCACGGCCACGGCGCGGTGGGCGGCGACGATTCATCCGGCTTTGCTGCGCCTCGACCGCGTTACGGGGGGCGCTCGCGTCGCCTCGCTCCCTTGCTGATCCCGAATTTTATACTCGCCGCCGCCTGGTGCCGCTTACTTTAGTCGGAAAAAAGGGGCGCTTTCCTAGCTAGCTACTAGCTAGTTGATAAAAGTTGGAGGAGGGAGAAGGGGAGGTGAATATTCGCGTATCCGGAGGCGAGATTTGGATCGGGATCTTGGCGGCAGGATGAAGGACCAGGGATCGGGCGGCGTCTCGCCCGGCCCGGCGGAAGGTGAGAATCGTATTGCCCATGCTTGCTTACTCATAGTATAAACTCAGCGTCTTGAGAAAAGCCGTCACCATTGCTATAACTTTCATTCAGACTTAGTTGTAGCCTTTGGTTGCAGAAAATTGCAGTGAAATCTTGTTAATGGCTTTCCTACGAATCTTTGCAACATTAGTGCACTCTCTGTAGCGTGTGATGCAGATGGATGCACTATAATAACTGGGTGTGTGTTTGCAAAGCAGTTGAAAAGAAGGCCATCAACTCGGAGCTGTGGCATGCTTGTGCCGGGCCTCTGGTGTCGCTGCCGCCGGTGGGCAGCCTCGTTGTGTACTTTCCACAGGGCCATAGCGAACAGGTGCAGGCTTTATCAGTTTACTGTAGGAAATGCGCCGAATCATGAGCAGTTTCTGAAAAAAAAATCTTTTTCTGGTACTTCTTTGGCAGGTTGCCGCTTCGATGCACAAGGACATTGATAGCATCCCCAGTTACCCATCTCTTCCTTCCAAGCTGATTTGCAAGCTTCTGAGCCTCACCTTGCATGTATGTCGACGTTAGTTTTTCCCCTTCTATACTGTGGTTGTATCCATTTTCTTTCTCCCGTTTTGCCAATTGAGCGCCAACAAATATTTTTTTTTGCGCAGGCAGATTCTGAAACTGATGAAGTTTATGCTCAGATGACGCTTCAACCTGTTAACAAAGTATGTAGATAGATTTCTTAATTGTGGTCCTATTTTTCTTCTTTCAAAGTGAAATATCTTTTCTTAATGCATGTAGTATGATCAAGACGCAATGCTGGCATCTGAACTGGGTCTGAGGCAACACAAGCAACCGGCGGAATTCTTTTGCAAGACGCTGACAGTGAGCGACACAAGTTCCCATGGAGGATTCTCAGTGCCACGTCGTGCAGCTGAAAAGATATTTCCACCCCTAGTATGCAGAGTTTCTTCATAAGCTTGGGATAATTTAGATGGAACTATGAAATTTTCAGATTCAATGAATACGTGCCTCACCAGGGTAAAACTTTTGATAGGACTTTACGATGCAACCACCAGCCCAAGAGCTCATTGCCAAGGATCTCCATGACATTTCATGGAAATTTCGACACATTTATCGAGGTATGCCAAATCGCCAACCACAGAAAATATCTGTACATAAACTTGGTGTTATATAGGAATATATGTTGATATGAAGGTGTGGTTCACTGCCATAATTTTTTTATGGTACCATTATTTATGTTTAGCCCTTTGCAGCTACTGTGAGTTTTTTGCTTTTTCTTTGAACCCTTACGGAATTCTGTGTACTGCGACATGGTGGCTGATCAATCAACAGCATTGTGTACTTATTCCTCTACTGTACCTACACATGCACATGCAGGTCAACCGAAGAGGCACCTTTTGACATCTGGTTGGAGTGTCTTTGTCAGTACAAAAAGGCTGTTAGCTGGCGATTCAGTTCTCTTTATAAGGTAGCATAATAAAATTCAGAAATTTAAAGGGCCTGTTTATCTAAATAATTACAAGAAACATGGATCCTATCCTTTTTGTTTACAGGGATGAGAAATCTCAGCTTCTTTTAGGCATACGGCGTGCTACTAGACCCCAACCAGCTCTATCATCATCAGTTTTATCAAGTGACAGCATGCACATTGGGATTTTAGCTGCAGCAGCCCATGCCGCCGCAAACAGTAGCCCGTTTACTATTTTCTACAACCCAAGGTATTGTATTTGTTACTTGATACCCCATGTGCACTCTCTGCCATCATTCAGGACAATGAACTCATACTGTTCTGTGGATAGGGCGAGCCCATCAGAATTTGTCATTCCTTTAGCTAAATATAACAAGGCTCTGTATACACAAGTCTCTCTTGGAATGCGGTTCAGAATGCTGTTTGAGACAGAGGATTCAGGGGTCCGAAGATATATGGGCACCATCACAGGTATTGGTGACTTGGATCCAGTGCGGTGGAAGAATTCTCATTGGCGAAATCTTCAGGTGTGCCACTCGTCTTTTTTTTAGTTATGCAGTGTTGTCATATCCTTACAGTTCAGCTGTGTTTAGTAAGAAACTATCTGGATCAATTAGTTAACATGCATTTACACAAGTCAAACCTGATACTGAACAAATTTTATGGATAAGTTAGTCTAAAACGAAATGGAAATGATATTTTTGAGATTGTATAGCACATTAGACAGCAATTTCTCTTGACTTCATCTCCTTTTTCCAAGTTAGGTTGGCTGGGATGAATCAACTGTGACAGAGAGGCGCACCCGTGTTTCAATATGGGAGATAGAACCAGTTGCCACGCCTTTTTATATTTGTCCACCACCATTTTTCAGGCCAAAACTTCCTAAGCAGCCAGGAATGCCAGGTACAGATACTTCTGTTTAATTAATGGTATATGTATGGTAGTATTGTTTAGGAAACAATGCAATATGCAGACAGTCTCAACCTTTGGGCATTTTTAGGCCTTTAATGCTATTGCCATTCTCTTCGTGTTGCATTACTAAGCTGATTGACTGTCTACGTGAACATCTTTTTGGCGCCAAGTTCTAATTTAAACTTTACAGGGCAAGGCTGCATAGCAAATTTAAGTGTCATAAACATGCAATGATATTTTCCTAAATATGGCCGCTTCTTGCTTGTGTATAAACTTGGCACATTAATGATCAACAAGAAGCCAAGAAGTGTGGAGTACTTGTTTGGTATCCATGTCTAGAAGTTCTAGAAGTTAACTTCTTAATCAAGTTTCAAACTTCTTTTATTTGCATTTTCTTGTGCATTTTTCTGACGATCCGTTTGGTCCTTGTATAACTTAATACAACTTGCAGATGATGAAAATGAGGTTGAGAATGCTTTCAAAAGAGCCATGCCATGGCTTGCTGACGACTTTACCCTAAAAGATGTCCAAAGTGCATTATTTCCAGGCCTGAGTCTAGTCCAGTGGATGGCTATGCAGCAGAATCCTCAAATGCTAACAGCAGCTGCCCCAGCTATGCAGTCGCCATGCTTGACCTCAAATGCATTGGCTTTGCAGGATGGGATGGGCAGTAGCAATGAAGATCCAACAAAGCGATTGAATATACAGGTCCAAAATATTAGTTTACCTAACTTACAGGTTGGTTCAAAAGTGGATCACCCTGTAATGGCTCAACATCAACCGCAGGCTCACCAACTACCACAACAGCAGCAGGTCCAGCCAATGCAGCAAAGTTCTATGGTTCTACAGCAACAGCAAGCCCAGTTGCTACAGCAGAATGCCATTCACTTGCAGCAGCAGCAAGAGCATCTCCAACGGCAGCAGTCACAGCCACAACAGCAGATGAAGGCTGCTGCAAGTCTGCAATCAATGGAGCAGCACAAGCTAAGAGAACAACAGCCTTCAGGTGGACAGGTTGTCTCGCAAGCACAACTGTTAAACCAGATTTTCCAACCATCTTCGTCTCAGTTACAACAGTTGGGGTTACCCAAGTCACCTACCCAGCGCCCAGGGTTACCAGGCTTACCAACTGCGAGTTCTTTGCAGCAGCCAGCACTAACTCAGACTCCACAGGTTCAGCAAACAGCAGAATATCAGCATGCCCTCCTACAGAGTCAGCAACAGCAATTACAACAACTATCACAACAAGAATTGCAGCAGCAGCTGCTTCAAAAGATTCAGATCCAACAACAAAATATGCTATCTCAGCTGAACCCGCAACATCAATCCCAGTTAATTCGACAGTTGTCTCAGAAAAGCCAGGAGATTCTCCAGCAACAAATTTTGCAACATCAGTTGAGCGGTGCTGATGCTATGGGTCAGCTCAAGCAATCGCAGCAAACACCTTTAAACCACATCACAGGATCTCTGACGCCCCAGCAACTTGTAAGGGCTGGCTCAGCACTTGCCGAGAGTGAGGATCCATCCAGCTCAACTGCTCCATCTTCCAACCGTGTTTCTCCAATAAATTCATTGAGTAGAACACACCAAGGGACCAGGAATTTACCGGACATGACAGCATCACCACATATTGACAACTTACTTGAGGAAATTCAAAGCAAGTCAGATAATCGAATCAAGAATGATATGCAGGGTAGCAAAGAAATGGTCCCTGTACCCAATCGGCATCCAGTTTCAGATCAACTTGATGAATCATCTGCTACCTCCTTTTGTTTAGATGAGAGCCCACGAGAAGGCTTTTCCTTTCTTCCAGTTTGTTTGGATAGCAATGTTCAAGTCGATCCAAGAGATAACTTTCTTATTGCAGAAAATATGGACGCAATGATGCCGGATGCTCTGTTGTCAAGGGGAATGGCTTCAGGAAAAGGTAATTGCAATCTGCCTTCTGGACAAAGGGATCACAGGGAGGTCGAGAATGAGCTATCCTCTGCTGCATTTAGCTCCCAGTCATTTGGTGTGCCTGGCATGTCTTTCAAGCCTGGATGTTCAAGTGACGTTGCCGTCACTGATGGTGGAATGGCAAGCCAAGGTTTGTGGAACAATCAAACACAGCGGATGAGAACTTTCACTAAGGTTGGTATCGTTTACTTTAAGCATATCTTTATTACGGATACCTACATGTGCACACACTCAAAATTGTGAAGTGCTCACTTTTGAGGATTATATTTGGTTCACACATCAAACTGCTCTTATCTGATGCATACATGTCTCTAACAGTCTAACTTGAGAAAGTTTTACTCCATTCAAGATCAGAGGACTATGGTTAGAAATACTTGAAGATTTCGTTTAAGGATATCACCTTGCAAATTCATGTAACAAGCTATATTAATCAATTCATTTGCAAATTCTGTGGAAATTAGTGAAATATTTCTTTTAGCATCGGGTATGGAAAGTTCTTTGAATAGGGTCAAGGAATTTTTAGATGCATGGTGCCTTATTTTTTATGATTTGCAAAAATTGTCACCTGATGTGAGTAGGTGGGCCCTGGCCCACAAGTCAATGAGACATTGAGTGGCATTTCTGAGGCACAAACTATAAGGTGGCATGTAGCTAAAAGATCCGCTGATCAATTGTGAAGTCATTTGGTACAGACTGATAATGTAAAATTTGAAGTGTTCCATGAAAGTTGGTTTGTGATATTATTGCCATCTCCATGTCTATTTTTTCACGATTCAGGTTTAGCTAGGACTAAACAATCTCCTCATGTCCTGGAGCATCACTGTCTTATTCCAAATTTTGGATGTGCCAAACTGAGAACTTAATGATCCAAGTATCCAATGATCATCGTTTATCTCAACTCTCAAGCTATCCTTATTTCATTTACAGTTAGTATTGATTTTTGTTATGTGTCAAACCATCTTCATTTGAAGGTTCAAAAGCGTGGATCTGTGGGGAGATCAATTGATATCACACGATATCGAAATTACGATGAACTTCGGAATGATCTTGCATGCATGTTTGGTATTCAAGGGCAGCTTGAAGATCCCTATAGAATGGATTGGAAGCTAGTCTATGTTGATCATGAGAATGATATCCTCCTTGTTGGGGATGATCCCTGGGAGTATGTTCTTTCCTTCCCTCATCATGGATCCAGTATTAGTTGCAACTCTTTCTTAACTTGGTCCCCCTGATGGTTTGGAGAACTTTATCGACAGGGAGTTTGTGAGCTGTGTGAAGAGCATCAAAATTTTATCAGCTGCTGAAGTACAACAAATCAGTTTGGATGGCGACCTTGGTGGTATCCCTTCACAAACACAAGCCTGTAGTGCTTCTGATGATGCTAATGCATGGAGAGGTTCCTGACGTAAATACCAAACGTGCTTGTTACCATTGTTTAATGCCTTATTTGGGAGGACTATTCTCGGCCGGGATTCATGTGGATGGACCGGGATTTTAGATATTTAAGGATCCAATACACACCTAGCGTTATTTTGAGGTTAGACCTAGAGTCAACTCACTGACAAAATTGATCAAAATGCTTCTGGCAGAAGATGTTCAGCAAACTGCCTTATTTGGGAGCTCTTGACGTTTTGTTCCCACTAAAATTGGGTGCTCCATCGACATAGTCAGAATTAATTTCTTTTTTGGCATGCATAACTGGTTTGAATTTCATAAGGTAATTGTGTTTATACGGGACTTCCATTCGTTGTAATCTTTGATGTTCTTAACTATCACTGTATATACGTGATGTTGCTGTATGTTCCAATGTAACAAGCAGTTCACTGGTATTTGCAATACTGAAGTAAAAAAGTTGTATTGGCAACAGAAAACTCTTTCCAGTGTCTGAAGAAATAGTACTATTGTGTTTTGTTCTTTCTGCTTTGTAGATGAGCCTGCAATAACTAGACTTACCCTCATTAAGTCTGTTGCTTTTTTTTATCGTCCATTTCTATATATTACACGTCCATTGTGCTCTTGCTTAAGTGCTTCATTAAAGAACTAACTGCCATCATAAGACATTTTTGGTGGAAGGGAGTTCAAAGTGAAAATAGTAATAAACCTCTTCATCTTAGAGCTTGGATAAAATTTGCATTCCTAAATCTCTTGGAGGGCTGGCAATTAGAGACCTTTACTCTCTTAATGAAGCTCTCATCACTGGTCTGGCTTGGAAACTGGTCTCAGTGCCTGATACTCTCTTGGCCAAAATTCTTAAAGCTAATTTTTTCCCCTAACACATCCTAATAGAGAGCTACGAAATACAGGTCCAAAATCTTGGACTTTGGACTCTCTCTCCTCCATATAACTCACCACATGATTTATGCAACTCAGTGGTAACTCTATGATGGAAAATATCCCGATGCATCTATGGCGAGCTTGGCACTTCCGGAATGATGTTATCCATGCTGAAGGTGAGGCTTCCATTGTCGGTTCGGTTGCTTTTCTGAAGAACTATATGGATTAACTGTAGCAATCCGGCAAGGGCCTGGCAGTATTGGTAGCAAGGGGAAGAAGGTGGATGGAGGGGGTGGTCTGTGTCCTGATAAGATTCAGAGCTTGGTCGGCATGAACGCAACCTGGGAAGCCCCGGCCATCGGCTGATCAGGCTAAGGTCAACGTCGATGATGCGTTCTCTGAAACTACAGGAACAGCTAGCAATGGCGTCATTGCCAGGGATAGCTAGGGTAAGGTTCTGTCGGCTTGGAGATTTCTTCCTACTTGTAGTGACGCTGAAGAGGCCGAAATTCTAGCATGCAAGGAGGGAGTGCAGCTCGTTGCGGAATGGATTTGTTCGCCTATGATCCTCGAGTCTGACCGTAGCTCGGTGGTATCTGCTCTGAATTCCGCGGCGGAGAACAGATCAAGATGTGGTGTTTTCATTCGTGAAATCAAGGCGTTGATGGATCTACTCCCTGATGTGCGGGTGCAAAAAGTGAAGAGAGAGTGTAACAAAGTAGCTCATGAGCTTGCTCCGCTAGCTAGGAGGAATTTCCATTGTGCCGTGCAAAGAGATTTAGCTCCTATAAAAAAAAAAATCATACTATCACATGCTCTCAAAATGCATTGTGGCCATAGTTATCAACACCGGTACGTACTGGTCGGTATAATCGGTATGTCCCATTTCGACACGTAGACTAGTATAAAGCAACCTTGTGTACCGTACCGATCTCGATACCGGTCATACTGGCTTCGATGCCGAATAATACCAATCATGCCGACGGAATTGATAATATGATCTATTGAACTATATGTTATTGTCGACGATTGGGGAGCAGGCCCCCGCCGAGCTTACTTGTTGGTGGAGGGACCAACTGCGACCCCTTCTCACGTGATGGGATACTCAGAGGGGTGACTCACTGGGCTTCAACAGGCAAGGACACTGTGATTTACCCTGGTTCGGGCCTCTCAAGAAGGAGATAATAGCCCTACTCCAGCTCGTGTATCTTTTTATGCAGAAAAAATGTTGTCTGTCCCCTTCATGGTGGGGATGCTTTTATAGCTTACAAAGGAGCGTGCTTGTTCAAACCCACTAACTCCACGTTCGACCAGGTCCAACGTGGTAACTAACGGATCCTATATTCCTGCCACGTTCCCGCAGAGATCGCAACGAACTAGCGGAGGTTAAGCAACGGGTGGCTTCCGACCTCGGGATCAAACCAGGTCGGCTAACGTTTAACTCCGAGCTCGGCCGCTTCCCCTGAGCACGAGCTATCGATCTACCAGGTTATGCGACCTCCTAAAGGTTCCAGCTAGGCCGCCCTTGGGAACGGCCTCCTCGTGACCAGGGCGGGAATGACTTCGTGTTGCTCGTGGCGCCTAGCTAGGTCGTCCCGGAGAACGGCCTCCTGGTGGTTCGGCCAAGATTGAGCCCGTGCCGCTAGTGGCACCCGAGGTAATTTACTGGGTCTACCCGACTTCGACCCGACCCCCGAGGTCCGAGTGGAAAAAGGTTTTAGGAAAAAGACCTTCCTCTCGGGCCTACTGTCTCCCGAGCCAGCCAGGTTGGTCGCGGCGAACATCTGCCCCGACCTCCGAGCTATCGGTCCGTCCCGGGACGAGCTCGGTCTTCTTGGCGCCCTAGCCGTGACGGACTAGCTCTGTCCTACCGGCGGTTCCTTCCCTCGGAAGCTTCTTTGGCCAAGTCTGAACCGCTCCCCCTTGGGAACCGTCGCTGGCGGGGCAGTTTGATTCGGCGTGTATACGTGTCGCTCCCGTGTGGCGGACATCTCAATCGCCCCAGCGCCTTTAGGGCTTCCTCGATCACAACGGGCGGGAACCTCTTCGCTTCCACACTTGGTTTTAAACACGGAAGAGAAACCCTAGATTCACTTGGCCTTTTCACAATCGTCGCTCCCACACTTCTCCATTTCGGCGCTTCATCCTTCTTTCCGATCATCTTCTCCATCCTCATGGCAAAGTTCGGCGCCAAAGAAGCTTGATAGGCGCAAGTCGGAGATTCTCGGCGGCGAAAGTACCTTGACGCCGGCTCATGGAGAGCTGGTGCCGAGGAGAGCCCCGAGCCGGAGGAAGGAGAGATCATCTCCACCGAGCTCTACGCCATAAACGGGCTTCGCACGCCCGAAAGCGAGTTCGTCGAAGCCGTACTCGCCTTCTGCGAGTGCGAGATCGTTCACCTCCACCCAAATTCCATCCTCATCATGGCCATCTTCGCCCATCTCTGTGAAGGGTTTGTGGGCGTCGAGCCTACTCCCAGTCTCTTTCTTCACTTCTACACCCTTTCGCGCACCGGCACCCCCTCGCAGGCCGGCTGCCTTTACTTCCGCCTCCGACCTACCCGCCCGTACGAGTACCCGAGCTTCACGCTCAAGGACTCCGTGTCGGGGTGGGCCGACTCTTGGTTCTATCTGAGGAAGGCCGAGGGCGGCTCGCTTCCTACTCGGCGCCAAGGGTCGTGCCTGTCGAGACCCCGACCCCGTGACATGCCGAGGAGGAGAAGGTGCTCATCTTGATCAATGAGCTCACTTGCTCTGAGCTGTCCGTGGGATGTTGCCGGGACTACGCCAGGAACCGGTGTCGCCTCAGCGGAGGGTGCACCCCTTCTTCAAGGTTGAAGGGTGGCAGGACATCACCCGGGAATCACACTCAGGTACATTACCGCCCTCGATTTTTACTTTAAAATAAGGGACATTCGAGCTCACTGTCCTTTCTTGTCTGGTAGCAGCTCCGCCGGAGGACTGGGTGGATATGAGGGTGTCCGAGATGTTCGGCACTCCCAAGGCCAAGGAAATCCTAGAGGGCCGCCAGATCCCGAACAATGTCCTTAACCGGACCGAAGCGGTAAGTCCCTATCTCGGACCCTTTCTGAAGGTCCGTTCAGGCCGGGTTTCTTTCGAAATTTCCTGACTTATTCGAGCCTACCTGCGCAGGAGAAGGTCGCCCTCGAGGTCGCCGTGGCCCAACTGGCGTCGAATGGCCGTGACGAGGTCGAAAGACCAAGGAACAGGTCGTAAGCGCCGCGCGCCCGATCTCCGTCGGCTACGCCGTCCCGCCTAAGCGCACGCAGTATCCGGTCGGGCGACCGCTCACCCGCCGTCACTTGGAGTACGCCGATCGGCAGGAGGTGAGCGAACTAAAACTGTGGATGGATGAGTACACCAGGGATAACCCCGAGCTGATGGCTCGTTTGCGTCAGCTTGCCACGCGGGCGAAGAAGGAGGCCGCGGCTGGTCCGGTCAGCGGAAGGAGGCCTTTGGAGAGCGGATCGCGGCTCTTGAGCGAGCTCGCGGGTGAGCTCGAGCTCGGCCCCTCTGGATGACGAGGAGGAGAAGGACGAGCTGGACCCTGTCCCCTGGTCCCGAGGTCCCGCAGGTCGTCCGCTGCGCCCCAACCACGCCCAACGCCGACCATCATCGAGGCCGACTTGGGAGAGGTCGACCCTTCCGTTGCCAGGGCCGACAAGGCACGCGAGGACATGGCTGCCCTCCTCGTTCGCGCCCGAGGCCAGCTGGAAGATGCCGAGCGAGGTCAGCCTCTTATCCCTGTCTCGTTTGTCTCATTCCCCCTCCGGCACCACACTAACCCCACATCGTCTGTAGTGGGTGTGGCAGCTGGTGCGGAGTTATGGGATTTTGGAGCAATGGCTGACGATATTCTTGACCTCGTGCTAGAGAGGGAGCTTGCCCGCGCTGCCGAGGCCGTTGTGGGCGACGAGGTCGAGGTGGGAACTGAGGCCGCGGAGGCCCGTTTCCCACGGGCCGCTGGTGGTGATGACGCCGAGGTAGAGGAGCCTGCTGCCGCGGAGATCCGGGCCCCAGAGCTCGTCTCTCCTGAGGAGGAGACGCGGAGGAAGATTGCGGCTGCCGATGCTCGGGCCGCGGCGGAGGGCATCCCCCACATCATAATTGAAGACGACGACGTGGAGGAGCATGGTGGTGCCGAGCACGCCGCTGAAGCTCCTCGCGAGGACTCCGCCGGCGCGAGCGACATCATCACCGCCACGCTCCAAGAGATCGCCGAGATCTCTCCCCGAGCCCGCGATGCTCCGCCGGACATCAACGTCGGCCCGGTATTAGGGAATCTTAACCCGAACGGGGGCTCGCCCGGCGAGGAAGAGCCGGCCACCCCGTTCGCCGCGGAGATGAGCCCGACCACGTCAGGTGGGCTGAGCCAACTTCCAGGCGGAGGGGAGCCGCTGTGTACCGAGGCCGCTTTGGTCGAGGTCGACCTCGCGGCTGCCGACCCGGCGACCCCAGTCGATCTCGCGCCCGAAGACGCCGCCACGGCCCAATCTCGGGTACCCGACCTTCCGGTCGCCGACCCGGTGCCTCCAATCGACCTCACGCCCGGAGACGCCGTCACGACCCAAGCTCGGGTGCCCGACTCTCCGGCCGCCGACCCGGTGCCTCCAGTCGACCTCGCGCCCGGAGACACCGCCACGGCCCAGGCTTGCGAGGAGGCATGGCCCACCGGGGAGGGAGTTCCCCCAGCCGTAGACGCCGTGCCTCGGGCGGAGGACCCCACGGGCCCGGATGCCGAGGAGGAGGAGCCCCCGAGCACAACTCCTGCCCGGGAGGAAGAGGAGCGGGAGGTGGTCCTTGCTCTCGAGGCCGTCCCTCCGCAGGAGATGGAGGTCGACCCTCAGGGGCAAGGTCTCCCGCCCCCAGGGGACGGGGGAGCTCGAGCTCAAGCCCCTGCCCAGGGAGTAAAAAACGGGACGGAGGACCCCGCCGAGCTGTTCCAGGAGGGGCTGGAGGCTCGGCTCTGTTGGGTAAGTCTCCTAACACTTATGTGCTTTTGTCCCAAAAATCCGGCTGCGACCCGAGATGCCTTGTTGCGCAGGTGTTGGAGACCACCATGAAGGACTTCCACGCCACGACCGTGCCACCAGAAGTCATCGCGAAGCACCAGGCCGAGCAAGACGCTAGGATCGCGGAGCTCGAGCGCCTGGTCGCCGAGCTGAAGTCTTCTGAGGCCGAGATCCGGCAGAAGATGGAGGAGTCCGTGCACTTTCTTAAGGAGCGCCTCGACCAGAGTGAGCAGGCGAGGTCGGGGCTTGAGGTGATGGTGGCGTCCCTGCGCGACTCCGCTCGAAGCGCCGAAAGGACGATCGACCAAAGAACGGAGGAGTCCAAACGGCTTCAAGCGGCAAAGAAGTAGGGTCGTGAAGCTCGTCGGCGGGTGCTTGACCTCGAGTCCGAGCTTGAGTCCGTGCGGGACGAGCTCATCGCTCTGCAGGACGAGAAGCGTGCTGGCCTCCTGTAGCCTATTCCTTCCTGCAAAAGACTTTAGCGAAAAAAGCAGCCAAGTTGGACATAATATGACCGTGCTTAATAGATGTCTTTTGTTTTTCTCTGTTTTGCTTCCTCGAACGACAACGACATGCCCTTATCCCGTTGCTCCTATTCGGCGAAGGTTGTGATACGCCGACCTAGCAAACGATCGTACTAAGGAGTAACTACCTCGTGCGGAAGCTGCACTAGGTCGTAGCCACACGGTACCCATATACCCCCCCCGCCAACGGAGGTCGTGGGCGTAGGCTGCGGCACGACCTCCGTTGGACGGAGTAGCGCCCTGCGGAGATCGTGTGGCCTTTTTGTGTACGGTGCGTCTACACCGCCCACCGGCCGACCTGAGCTCGGAATCGTCCGAGGGTTGTCCATGCGAATCTTTACCTGCGGCGGAGGTCTGCCGCGAAAAAGATGGTCGTCTTACAAGGAAGGAAACCCTCGAGGTCGAGCTCTGGTGGCCCGATGTTAGGTGGTTGTACGCCCATCCATCTTGCCCCGACGACCGAGCCTGCTCCTGACATTTGATCTAGATCGAGCTTGATCACGGAAATTCGCGGGGGGGGGGGGGGTTAAAGAGAGAGAGAGAGAAAGCGAGAGAGAAAGAGGGAGACCGGGAGGCCAAGGTGTCAAATTTTATTAAAGGAGCAAAGTTGGTTTAGTTAGATATGGAACTTATGCAGTTGGTCGATGTTCCAAGTGCTAGCTAGTTCTCGACCATCTTCCATTGCAAGGCGGACAGCCCCCGGGCGTGCTGTTGAGACGACCGTGTAAGGACCTTCCCATCTTGGCGTTAGCTTGTTGGCTTTTGACAAGTCTTGGACCCGTCGTAGAACGAGATCGCCGATGTTCAAGGTCCTTGGTCGTACCAATTTAGCGGCGTGTCTGCGAAGAGCTTGCAGGTAAACCGCGGATCGCAACAGAACTCGTTCACGAGTTGCTTCCGCGAGGTCGAGGTCGAGAAGGCGCTCGCTTTCTGCGTCGATGTTATTGGCTAGGTTCACCCTTGGGGATCCCAGGACGACCTCGACGGGTAGTACGGCTTCCGCGCCATATACGAGCTGAAAGGGGGTCTCACCCGTAGCTCGGCTCGTCGTGGTGCGGACCGACCAGAGGACGGGAGGTAGCTCGTCCACCTAGGCCTGACCATGCCGATCAAGGTTCTTGAAGACTCTCTTCTTGATTCCTTGGATGATCTGCCCGTTCGCGCGCTCGGCCGCCCCATTGCTCTGCGGGTGGGCCACGGATGCGAAGCATATCTTGGTCCCGACCTCCTCGCAATAAGCCTGAAACACCTCGCTTGTGAACTGAGTGCCGTTGTCCGTGATGAGGCGACTCGGAACGCCAAAGCGGGTCACTACGTTATTGCGGAAGAACCTTTTAGCCGCCTGTGCCGAGATGGTTGATACAGGCTCGGCCTCGATCCATTTAGTGAAGGTGTCGATTGCGACGAACAGGTATTTACAACCCTTCCTTCCCCTGGGAAATGGACCGAGTATGTCGATGCCCCAAACCGAGAACGGCCAGGTTAGGGGCATAGTCTGCAGTGCATATGCCGGCTGATGGACTTTCCGGGCATGGAACTGGCAAGATCGGCAAGCGGTCACTATTGAGCGTGCGTCGGCCAGGGCCGTTGGCCAGTAGTAACCCAACCGGAAGGCTTTGCTCACCAAGGTCCTAAAGGACAAGTGAGCTCCACACATCCCGTCATGGATGTCTTTGAGGAGATATTTGCCTTCCTCTTGGGTGATGCACTTGGAGAGGACGCCAAGCGCGCCTTTGCGGTATAAGAGGCCCTCGACCATTTTATAGGCTAAGGAGCGTCTTACTAGCCGGGATTTCTCGGCTTCCTCCTCGGGCAGTGTCCCGTGCACGAGGTATTGGATGAATGGCGTCATCCAACTCGCACCCTGCTCGAGAAAGGAGACGGTACCACCCGTCTCGGTTGCCTCCTCTTCGGTGGGTATGGAGGGCTTATAAAGGTGCTCGACGAGCACTCCCGCCGGGGCGGGAAGCTGGGCGGAACCGACCTTCGATAGATGGTCGGCCAGGGCATTGTCCTTCCTGGGGATGTATAGTACTTCGAAGTTTCTGAAGTACTTTTCCATCTTCCTTACTTCAGCCAGGTAAAGCGCCATCGAGTCATCGGAGCACTGATACTCCTTGTTAACCTGGTTGACAACCAGCTGCGAGTCGCCCTTCGCAGTTAGTCATTGGACTCCGAGCGTCTTGCACGCCCGAAGTCCGGCTAGCAGACCCTCATATTAGCTGCGTTGTTCGTTCTTGAAAATGTAGTTGGAGGGCGTAATGGATCCGCTCCCCCTGGGGGGATTCGAGGACCACTCCAGCCCCCGAGCAATTGTAAGCTCGGGATCCGTCGAAGTGCATGACCCAGCGACCGTGCTTGGTCTGGTCGGGTTCAGACTTAGATGGGGTAGGATTTGTCCATTCGGCTAGGAAGTCCTCTAGGACCTAGGATTTGATCGCGGTCCTGGCCGAGAATTCGATCTCGAATTCGGCGAGCTCCATGGCCCACTTCGCGATCCGTCCGCTTGCGTCCTGATTCCCTAGAATTTCTCTAAGCGGGAAGTTGGTCGGGACTCGAATTTTGTAGGCCTGGAAGTAGTGTCTTAACTTCTTCGAGGCCACGAGGAGCGCATAAAGGAGCTTCTGGACCTCGGGGTAACGCTCCTTTGGTCCGTGTAGGACTGGCCGATGTAGTAGATCGGGCGCCGCACCCGTCCCGTTCTCTGATTATGGCGCGCTACCGCTTTGGGGTGTGGCGGACAGGTAGAGCAAGAGAACCTCTCCCATTCTCGGCGTGGTCAAGACCGGGGGTCTCGACAAATATAGCTTTAATTCTTTGAAAGAGCGGTCTACTTCCTCTGTCCAAGCGAAACCGTCGTGCTTCCGGAGCGCCTTGAAGAAAGGCAGGCCGCGTTCCCCGAGCCGCGAGATGAAGCGACTTAGGGCCGCCATCCTCCCGGTCAGGGACTGAACCTCCCGCGTGCAAGTGGGTGGCCGCATGTTCTCGATGGCCTCTATCTTCTCAGGGTTGGCCCCGATTCCTTGTGGACCGATCATGTAGCCGAGTACCTTGCCAGCCTTGACCCCGAACACACATTTTTCAGGGTTCAACTTTATTCGATGCTTATTGAGGTTATGAAAGGTCTCCTCTAGATCGGGTACATGACCTGAAGCCATCTTGCTCTTGACGACTATGTCGTCTACATATACTTCCAGGTTCCGACCTATTTGGTCCGAGAAGGTTTTCTGCATGAGGCGCTGGAAGGTCGCTCCAGCGTTCCTTAGACCGAAGGACATGGTCGTAGCGAGAATGTGCCAAGCGGCGTGATGAAGGAAGTTTTCTCCTCGTCGTCGGGCGATATGCCGATCTGGTGATAACCTGAATAGGCGCCCGTAAAGCTCATCGCCTCGGAGCCGGCCGGCGTCGACCAACCGGGTCTATCCGAGGTAGCGGAAAATTGTCTTTTGGGCATGCGGCATTCGATCTGTGTGATCGACATACATGCGCCACTTGCCCCCCTTTTTCTTCACGATAACTGGGTTGGCCAACCAATCAGAATGATCGACCTCCCGTATAAAACCGGCTTTGAGGAGCTTGTCCAGTTCCTCTCTGATGATAGCTTGCTTCTCCGGGAGAAGCGCTGAGCTTCGCCGCAAAGCTTTTGTCGAGCCGAGCGCTAGCCTGTGCTTGACGACCTCCCTTGGGACTCTGGGCATGTCGGACGGTTCCCAGGCGAACGTGTCCGCGCTTCTCCGGAGGAAGGTCACGAGCTCGAGTTCCTATTTAGGATCCAGGGAAGCCCCCACGTGTACGACCTTGCCTGGCTCTGCGTCGCACAGCGGGATGGCCTTAGTTTCTCCCCCGGCCTGGAGGGTAGCCTTGGGCCGGGAACTCCTCGGCTCTTGGTCGGGCCCGCGCTGGGGCAGCTGCCCGACCATGTCTAAAGCCCTCTCGTCGTAGTTTAGGGCTGCTTTTGGGCTTCCCTTCACTGAGATCACGCCGCTGGGGCCGGGAACCTTCAGGCATTGATATCCGTGATGCGTGGCGGCCATGAATTTGGCGAGCGCTGGTCGGCCCAGGATGGCGTTGTAGGCCGACTCGAAATCGACTACCTCGAAGGTGATTAACTCCGTCCGAAAGTTGCTCGGGCTTCCGAAAGTTACGGGCAGGACGATCTGTCCGAGCGGCTTGGCCGAGGTGCCGGGGACTATCCCGTAGAAAGGGACTACGACGCTCTTGACTTTGGACCGAGGAATTTGCATCTCGTCCAGGACCCTGGCCGATATCAGGTCCAAGGAACTCCCGCAGTCCACGAGCACTCGTCCTACCGCGGTGTTGCAGATCGTTGGACTCACGACCGTCGGGAGCCTCTGGGGTTTCGTCATCCCCGGGGGTCAGTCGTCCTTAGAGAAGGTGATGGGCAGCTCGGACCACTTAAGCTGCTGAACGGGAGGCTTCCCTTGAGTGACACGAAGTACCTCGCGCGGCGGCCTCCTTCACCCCGACGAGACCCATAGGCGGCGGAGCCCCCGAATATCATGGCGATGTGGTTTCTCGGCTCTTGGTACTCCATGTCCGTATCTTCCTCCTCGGCGGGCTTCTTGCCCTTGACGTCTCCTTCTTGCTCTGGGAGCGTGGGCATGGGACCCTTGCCACTGTAGAATTGCTCGGCGGGAGGCCCATGTTCGCAATTCCGCGGTCGTGTCCATGCGCCTGGTGGAAGCGGCAAAAATAGGCGCTAGCCCGTCCGTGGTCGTCGCGCGGTCTTGGTCGTCCGGTTTTGCTCGTTGTTCACGAACCGTCGGCCTTTTCCTTTCGCGGCTCCTCCTTTATACGATTGCGAGGTCGGCCATTGTCGTTGCTCGATGGCCGCCACCATGCTCGGAGACGGAGGGTTTTTTCTTCTTTTGATTTTTTCTCGATCGAGCTCACGCTCTTTCGCTTGACGCCTTCGAGTCCGGCCGAGGGGGCAGCTTTCCTCGCCGCCAGCCTTCTTCCATTGGGCGGCCTCGTCGCGTTGGCATAACGGTCGACCATGCGGAGCGGCTCGTTGGCCGTGATGTCGGGTGAATTTCAAGGTCTGAGTAAAGCGTCGTCTCGGACCCCAAACTTGAAAGCCGGACAACCGCCTCATCCGAGATGCTTGGGATGGAATTGCGTACTTGCATGAAGCGCTGACGAATCGGCGCAAGGTCTCGCCCGCCTCAGTATCAGACGCTCAAGGTCGCGCTCCTTCCCGGCGGGCGTAGCGACTACGGAAGTTGGCGGAGAGTCTTTGCCGGTGTGCTCAGGACCGGATCGAGTTTTCCTTTTGGTTGAATAGCCACGTTCGAGCCGCCCGGCCCAAAGATCAGAGGCGAAAGTTAGCCATGACCCTTTCATCACCTCCAGCGGCTAGAATGGCCGTGGTGTAGATCGAGAGAAACTCGTCGGGGTTCTGCGTCCCATCGAATCTCTCGATGTGACTGGCTTGAACCTTATTGGCCAGGTCACACGTCATAGCGACATCGCGAAAGCCCTGCACCCGAAAACGGGACTGTCGGGACGGTCATTGCGAGCGCGGCGGTCGGGGCGATCCCCACCGGCCGAGCCCGAGGTTCGTGGGCCCAGGCGAGAGAATATCTCTCTATGCCTGTAGGACGGAGAGTGGCCCGAAGAGGAATGTTCGGCCCGGTTCTGCCCGTGGCTCGTATTCCGTTGATCCCGAGGGAGCCCCCGGGAATTGCTCCGGGTGCCCTCCCGAGCCCGGTCGCGTTCGCGCCGGTCACTCCGGGTATGGCTGCGTGAGTCGTCGGGGTGGAGGCGCTCGGACGCCTGGCGGCGGCGTTCCCAGGAATTACTCTGGGCATCCCTTTCTCGGGAGGCTTCCGCCGCTTTTATGTCTGTGGCGATTTCTTCGAGGTCGTCGGCCACAGCCGCACCCATGGCTTCTAGGTCGACTTGCTCAGGAAACTCTCTGAGGTTGCGCACCACCGCGGCCAAGGCTTGAAGGCGTTCCCCGCTCGGGGGAACGCGGGGTGACGAGCTCGTTCGTCGTCGCACGGGCTCCGGTGTCCCGTACGCGTGGAAATTCTCACGAGCTTCGGCCCTGGTCTTGTCGGCCGGGCCACCACGGACTTGTCGGCGTAAGCTGGCTAGTGTCCGATTCAGAGATGTCTGCAGGTGCTCCTTGGCCGCTTCATAGCGGTGAAGACGCATTTCGGCCGGGGATTTGCTCCCGACATTTCCATCCTTCTCCGCAACGAAGACGTTACGGGATTGGACGGATCGCGAGGGTGACATCACGGTGTCTCCGTGGACGCGGTCCCCTGGTCGAGCTCGGAAAAGGTCGGGATGTCGGACCATCGTAGAGCCCGTCATACTCGTCGTCAGGAGGCGTCGAGCCGAGCGAAAGAATCGCTCGGTGCGGCGGTTCCCATGGAGAAGCTCCGGGAACCGTCATGATTCTCAAGGCCAGCGACGTCAGCGGCCCCATTGTCGAAGAACTGCTTGTCTTCTTCCTCGATTCCGGGGGCGCCAAGGCCCTGGCGATCTTGGGAGCTTGTCATCCTCCGGATTCCTCACGAAAGGGAAAGTCGGTCCCCACGACGGGCGCCCGGTTGTCGACGATTGGGAGCGAGGCCCCGCCGAGCTTACTTGTTGGTGGAGGGACCAAGCTGCGACCCTTCTCACGTGATGGGATACTCAGAGGGGTGACTCACTGGGCTTCAACAGGCAAGGACACTGTGATTTACCCTGGTTCGGGCCTCTCAAGAAGGAGATAATAGCCCTACTCCAGCTCGTGTATCTTTTTATGCAGAAAAAATGTTGTCTGTCCCCTTCATGGTGGGGATGCTTTTATAGCTTACAAAGGGGCGTGCTTGTTCAAACCCACTAACTCCACGTTCGACCAGGTCCAATGTGGTAACTAACGGATCCTATATTCCCGCCACGTTCCCGCAGAGATCGCAACGAACTAGCGGAGGTTAAGCAACGGGTGGCTTCCGACCTCGGGATCAAACCAGGTCGGCTAACGTTTAACTCCGAGCTCGGCCGCTTCCCCTGAGCACGAGCTATCGATCTACCAGGTTATGCGACCTCCTAAAGGTTCCAGCTAGGCCGCCCTTGGGAACGGCCTCCTCGTGACTGTAGGAATGACTTCGTGTTGCTCGTGGCGCCTAGCTAGGTCGTCCCGGAGAACGGCCTCCTGGTGGTTCGGCCAGCATTGAGCCCGTGCCGCTAGTGGCACCCGAGGTAATTTACGGGGTCTACCCGACCCCCCGACAGTTATATTTGATAGTGCTATTATATATTTGGAGTAATATTATAAGGAACTTTGTACATATAATTAAACATGTGTATACTTATTATAGATATTTATTATTATACTAAACACGAAACGGTATGTTGGTATAGACTAGTACCAGAATGTTTTATTCTAAGAGCTAAACCAGTATAGCCTCCGATTAAGGTTGAAAACGGAATGGAAAGTTTCCGACCGATCCGGAGAAAAACAGAAACGGAATTTTTTTGTCGAAAACGGAAACGGGAGAACCAGTTCTAATGAAAACGGAAACGAATAATTCCGTATAAATGAATCTGGAAATTAGAAACGAAAAGAGGCTAGAAAGGAAAATGGGCTTGCCCCAAAAAGAAGAATGGAGAATTTACATTTATTTTCAAATTAAAATAACTTCAAAAATACAAATAGCTTTATAGAAAATATCAAATAGAGTTAAAAAATTTTGGAAAAATTCTCAAATATACTTTGGAACATTTTGAACCTAGGAAAATTATGTTCAACATAATTTTTATTTTATTTTTTATGAATAAATTAATTTTAAAAATGTAAAAAATAGTAAAATGGTATTTATAAATTGTAGAAAATATATGATAAATCTAAGAAAATCATAAATAAACATCGAATAATAATATGAAAATTTTAGAGCGTTACACATTTGTAGTTGGTGGATCAAGTGTATATCGATGATAATAATATGGAGGAGGGCATGATGGTCTGATATGGGGGCACATAACAAGCTTTCAGCTGACAAACTTAAAAAAAACTTTCTAGTGATATCGGTGAACATAACATTGTTATTGTGTTCGTCTTGAAGGTGGAATGAGTTACATTGTTCTTATGGTCATGGATATTGTGATCATATACTATGTTCTTATGGAATTTTTTGTTTTCGTTTTTTTGTATCCGCTCTGTTCCGTTCCGCATCCATTTTCGTCATTATTCGTTTTCAGGGTTTTTGATTTCATTTTTGTTACTGTTTAAAAATATGAAAACGAAATCAAAATAACCATTTACCTACTGTTTCTATTTTATTTTTTATCTCTATCTTCGATATATAGTATTGACAAGTATGATTGTAGTGCACAAACAGAAGGCCAATGTCAGTGTCTCCCACCACTTTCTAGGCAGCCCAGCTTCTCCAACATTCCGGAACAATCCAGCCCAGCTCCGGACCGGGTAGCCTAATCCTGTGGAACACTATACCCACCCCAATTTCATCCAAATTCCCGAGCCACAAAGCCCAAATTCCCTCGAATCGGAGCAGGATAAGCACACACCCGCGGGGAAGCGGAAGCGGCGGTTTGGCACTGCTTTTCGTAGGGTTTATCTCTTCTTCGTCTGCTCGTCTTCTCTTCTCGCGTACGGTAGTTGGCTTCCGAAGAGCGAACCCTCTTCGAAGCTGAATAAAAGGTAGTCACTGGTTACTAATAGTCGATTCCCGCTTGCTGGGTGTTGGATTTGGCAGCTTTGTCGAGTAATTTTGGGGTTAGTTTGGTAGTGTCATCTGGTTGTCTGTTCTTCCGATTTGGTTTCTTTTTGGCTTGTTTTGTGGCTGGGCGTGTAGATTTTGGTGCGGTTTGGTACTCTTACAGGGCTTAATTTGATCTGGATTGCATGTTTGCGCGAATCCGGTGGAGCCTCCTAATCATGCTCTACCGTGGTTGGAGAGTGGTTGACTTGTGCATTTCTTGCCCCTGCGCTCAATCTGGATACATTTGCCACTTTTTTGTTTGGAAATTTCTGCCATTTCTGGCGTTTCTGTTCAGGTTTGGATAGGCTATGGATTCTGATCTGTTATTTCAAAATTTTTTTTTGCCCAATTCTGAGTAAGTTCGTGCCGTATCAATTCGCAGCTAGTCCTCATCCAGCAATCGGGAATGTCGTCGGTGCAGCTCTCCGGTGCAGGAATCGCCGCTGTGACCTTCACCAAGAATGGTTTGGCGTCCTTCGACGGGCTCCGCGTCTCTTCGCGGTCAGCTCTCAGAGTCTGCTCGTCCAGGCTCCCGTTCCGTTGCCTCGTCGTCAAGGCTGCCACGGTCGTCACCCCAAAGGTATACAACCAGGCCAATGCAATGATTATGCACCCAGCTTTCGGCAGATTACAGTGTTGCTGTTTACACTTTGCAACGATGAGTTACAATCTGCTGTCATAAAATTGCAGTATACCTCACTCAAGCCTCTGGGCGATAGAGTGCTTGTGAAGCTTGGCGCTGCCGAGGAGAAGACGGTTGGTGGGATTTTGCTTCCGTCGACTGCGCAGTCTAAGCCTCAGGGAGGCGAGGTTGTTGCTGTTGGAGAGGGAAGAACCATTGGGGATAAGAAGGTGGAGGTCAGCATACAGGTAAATTCTTCTCGCAGTGGGGGTGCAAATATTTGTACGCCCAATACATTTGTTACTATGTTGTGAGTTCTAAGTACAAGTTGATCTGATGAGATAGGAGCCATATGCTTGTAGCCAATTAAATGTAAAATCAAGAGCTGATCCTCCTTCCTACTGGGGGCCGGGTGTATGGCAATATGGCATGACCAAGAAGGCACTGTTAAATGTTAATGATGTACTGTGGTCTGTGGAGGCGATTAGCAAATGTGGAGGTCAAAGTTTGTACTGTTATGCCACACAGTTCATGTGAAACCCAACCCATGGAGATACCACGTTTGTTTTATGGCTAGGTCTTCCCTGGAGAACCAAAGTTGGTGTATTTGGGCTGTTGACTGTTGGTTTCTGCTTTGGTTGAGTTAAATACATGAATCGGTGCAAAGGAGTTTAGTCACACTAGTTATTCTCAAAGGATACAAGATAAATGATCTATCTATGGTTCTATGATTTTCAAGCATATATATTCGTTCTACATATGGTGTGCACAATATGTGCTACCATTTGCTTAATTGGATGATTGTATCATTAATAGAAAATAAGGTGCAATTCCTTCATGGTGCTAGGTGGACGAATGTGAGTTCTGTCCATAGGTACAGCTAGGGTTCTAGAAACCAGTGAAAACCGCATTTAAATTCAATTGTGTGTTGCTGGTTCCCGTTTTAGGGCTGGCTCTGGTTTTCAAAACTGTGGGTACAGCATCCAGAATTTAACTTGTGTATCTTGGCTGGTAATTTGTTTATGTGATATTGATTTGTGGAACCCTTCTCCATGTCTGCATAATGCTTATAAGTCTCTTGTAGAACAGGCTAAGCAATATATTTTTTGATTGGACAATTTTTTTTCCATCACAAAAGTATTCTAAGATGCATCTTCAAGTCTATGTTGGTTCCCGAATAACAACATTTCTTTGGGTCCCATCATCTAATCTATTATAAATGTCTCTAACATAAGAATAGATCGGTGATAACTGATAATGATGCTTGTTATGGGGCCATGGTTATTATAATCAGTTATACACTGGTTTCCACTTCAGTTGATTTTCTGCAAGAAGGCACATTAGTATTTGGCTGCTTGCAGATTGATTTTCCTGTCTTATGAATATTGTTGTGCTGTTCCAATTTGATTGGAACCTAATTGAGGTCGGGATAACTTAACTCTAACTCAAGTAAGAAAATCAACTTGCTACCAGGAATGTCAAGCTGTGGGGCTTGGGTGCAGTATGTATTGCTTGATGTACCAACTGTCACCTGAAATGTTGGATGCAATAAAGTTGTCACTGTACTTGTTGTTATGCATCTTTGCTTATTATTTTGGGTCTTTATGTATTCTAGTGACAATATGGATGATCATGTCAATGCAAGCATTCTGTTTACTGTGGTTGCCCAGGAAATAGTATATACTAATATGTATATTTGTCATGTAGACTGGAGCTCAAGTTGTATATTCAAAGTATGCTGGGACTGAGGTTGAATTCAATGACTCCAAACATCTTATTCTAAAAGAGGATGATATCATAGGTATTCTTGAGACTGATGATGTCAAAGACCTGAAGCCACTCAACGATCGGGTTCTCATCAAGGTATTTGTATATTATTATTTCATTATTTCTACTGAAATAGTTTCGTCTTGGACGCTATTGTTTATAAGTACTGGATTTGGGGAATTTTGAGTTGACCCTTATGTCTTGGGCCCTGCACCCTGCGGTAACAATTCTTTCCTGTTTTTTTGTTTTTTGTTTTTGACAGGTTGCTGAGGCTGAGGATAAAACTGCTGGTGGCCTTATCCTCACCGAAACAACTAAGGAGAAGCCATCCATCGGAACAGTCAGTTCTTACCATCAGTTCACTTGGCAATTATATTACTGTCATTGTTCTAAAGATGTGAACCTAAATTGTTAGGGCCATTCACATGCAAGAATAATATTTTACGTAGCTAGTGTGAATTGAACTTGCAGGAGTTAACCATGTTTTCTGTCTGAACGCAGGTTGTAGCCGTTGGCCCAGGCTCTCTAGATGAGGAAGGCAAGAGGCAGCCATTGTCGGTGCCAGCAGGCAGCACTGTGCTGTACTCCAGGTATGCAGGCAATGAGTTCAAAGGTGCTGATGGCACGAATTACATTATGTTGAAAGCATCGGATGTGATGGCTGTCCTCTCTTAAGATGGTGGTTTATTTCAATTTTGAGCTCACAAGAGACGGTAGCAGGTGGTAAGATTGCTTTGTGGTGATCGTCACTTTGCCGATACTGAATTTGTTTACGAAGGACATTTTGGGGGCGAAACCAGCCCCCTTTTCCCCTCTGTTCTTTTGTCTCATTTTGTGCTGTTCTGGAATGCTTACCTGGTTGATACGGTAATGTGGTCATGGATTGCAATACCCTCCTCTCTAGTGTCCAAGCTTCTGATCTAACTTGCTGCAAAATCTGATGGTTTGTTGTGAGCTCGTGTGATTGGACGTTTAGTTTCTGAAGGGGCACTATGCAATTGCATATTCCTACAGGCAAATTATCATGTAGGGAAGTGCTTCAAAGCACAATGCTCAAAATCAAAATGCAATACAAGAGAGATTTTAAAGCTCGGTAATGGCCTGATTTGAAACTAGGCATATCGTGCACAGAGAGGAGACAGCGCGAAGCCGTCCGTTCGAGATGCACGGGCTCAGCACGGGAAACAAAACCGAACCCACCTTAATACTCGGTCAGCCCACATCTTGAGCTTTAAAGGAAACAGTGTGTGTGTCTATGTATGTATATGTATGTATGTAAAATACTTTGTACTCCTGGGAGTAATTACTCCCATCTCTGAAATACCACCCAAACGTATTGGATACACTCATATACTAATTATAACTAATTATAAGATATTCCAATGAGATTCACATGAAAAAATTGCAAGGGAGTACATAGTTTTTAGCATATTTTGTAAATATCTTCATATACGCATATAAAAAGAAGTATGTCTAAAAAGTGTACATGCCATCTCTGAAAGAAATGTAAATACCACCTAGATGATCTTATATTCTTATATACTACACGTATATACTCTCTATTGCGCGAAATACTCCATACGTTGTGAAATACGGCATAGGGAGTAATTACTCCTAGGAGTAGAAAAGATGCTTCCTACACGCACGCACGCATATACATATAGTCCCATTTTTTATAAGAACTTGGTCTTTAAACTATGGTTATTTGGTAATAATTTTTATACTACGGATCTAAGAGGAGAAACCTCTCAGGTGGTTCTCATCAAAATATCTGATTTGGTTGATAACCGCAATGGGAAAAAACCTCTTAGGTGGTTCTCATCAAAATATCTGGGTTGGATGAAAGCTGCAATGGGAAAAAAGAGAATCTTAAACCTAAGATAAGTGTTCTATTGGGATGGAACTGCTTGGGTAGACGATAATAATTTCTACTATAAGGTCATGTTTGGTACGGTTCCATATTCTAGTAGAAACGGAAACGGTTCTAGATTCTTGGTAGAAACGTTTCAGGTAGGATTCTGTGAATCGAGTGGAACAGGGTTGAGACTGATTCTTTGAGATTGATTCGACCACAGAGTGGAAAAAGAAGAAACGATTCGAGAAGAATCGTTCTGAGCTTTAGCACGTTTGGTTGGATTTCTTTCAAAATCTAGTTGAAACGACCCGGTTCTAAGTTGCCAAACGAGGCCTAAGATTCTACCATGAGATTCGAATAAAAATTGTTTAAAGACTAAGATGACATATTAGCTACTTCAGAAACAAAATAATGATAAGTATGGTGAGTACTGAGTATGATATTACAACCATCGTATTCAAGGTTTTAGCAATTGCTGGTCTCACCAACCACTAAAGATCCTGGTTAGTGTAATCAAGAAATTTAGGATCGTTATTAAGAACCGTTTAAGCGAATTGTCACTTTCATTATACTATACTATTCTATACTATTTACTATTATTTATTTAATATATTTTAAAGACAATAAGTGTGAATACATTGAATAGTCACCTAAATATCGCTTTTAAATTACTATTCATATTGCTTAAATTTAAAATTCTGCACATTCGTTGTAATATTAGAAGTATTGCTATACCTAAATATCACTTTTAAATTATTATTCATTACTGTTGAATACTGTTCAAATTCAAAATTCTAAGCGTTCGTTGTAATATTAGTATCAAAGCATTTAGAAGTTGTAATATTGGTATCAAAGCAATGTTTTCATCATTGAACGGTTAAAATATCTAAATTTAGAAGTAAACATTAGTAAATCAATTCCTACAAAAGAAAATAATAATATTAGGTGCTGTCTGAATAATTCGGAAGAACATAGTTGGCATACTTCCCACAGCCAACTAAATTTAATTGTAGACCTTTTATATAATTTTTATATAACTCGGGGTAAGAGGTAAGACGATTTAGACTTAAAGTTTGAAATTTATTTAAAGAACTACAAATATCTATCGGAACAAAATTTGTTAATAAACAATAATATATCTCTATTACTTCAACTACTTGGACAAGAGAAGGTTGGGAATACAAAAACAAACCAAAATATTGACTACGTAAATGGCCAAATAACTCTGTTGTATAATAAAATTGAACCATCTGAAGATATAGAACATTCTAAATAAAAGAGAAGCTATAAATTTGTTAGAAAAGACAAAAAGAATTAGAAGAATTGATCAAATTAACAAGTTAGTTGAAGTTAAAAATTTAGTACTCCTATAATATATGTCAAAATACCACCAGGCATTAAAAGAAACAGAGAAATATTTGATACATTCGGTAGGGTTTTCTAATTATGAATCACCAAAAGAAGACTCTCAGGTTACAATAAGGCAAAATAATACAATCCTTCAACTTTTGCTTCAAATACTAGATAAGTTAAAAGGCAAAAAAAAAAAAAAATTATAAAGAAATAGTTTTGGCTTCATTAGGATTGGTAACATCCACAAGAACCATAAACTCGAAAAAATAGACATATCTAAAAGTTTCACTAGAGGAGCCAACAAACTCTAATTAGTAACTAAAGATATAAGACCTCTAACTCTAATGGATAGATTAAAAGGAAAGAAAGAAGATATTGATAACTTAGAAAATGTCATAGATTTAGAAAATAAAATTTAGAAAGATATGAAAGAGATACACTAAGAAAAATAAAACCACAGCAAATATATCAACTAGGAATGTTTGAAAGCAAAACATGATTATATAGAATATCTAGAGAAATAGAACTAAGTGTTTTAACAAAACCAATAGAGTTAAAAATAGTAAACAAATAATTTGAGAATGGGTTAAAATATTTAGGTTATAAATATATACATCAAGGATTTTATATTTCAGGAATAAAGGAAATGACAAGAAAGAAGTTAGGAACCAAAGTTCTTATAACATTACTAGACAAAAGATGGGATACAATAAATAAAGCAGCATTAGGATTCCTAGAAGGTGATATGAATGAAAATAAGTTAACAACCTATATAGCCTCAGACATGATAATGCCAATAAAAGAATTTATGGAGAAAAAAATGACTCTTGGATTTCAGACAAAAGGATATGAAGAATTTAAGGGGACAAACTATTAGTAAGCATGGAGTTCGTAGGAAGACTTGGGAACAAAAGTAGGATAAAATACAAGGTAAATGTGAATGATGTAATAGAAAGTATGCAATCTAAAGGAATAACTTTTATGAGCCCATTAAAAATTAGATGTGAAGAACAGGAGAAGAGTGAAATATAAATAAGCTTGTAGAAAGTAAGACCATAAAATAACCTGAAAATTATATAAGATATTAAGATAACAAAGGAGGAATTAAAATTAGGTTCTTCGACTATAAAGCAAGAGCGGCAGATGACTTAGATTCACTAGTATCTGAACAAGATATAGAAGAAAATAGAAGACATAGTGTATGAGAATTTATGGAGAAATTAGACTTAGAATCGGAAATAAAATATTGTGAAAATAAATTACAACAAATATATGATGAATAACATTACCATGACTCATGAATGGTCTGCAATTAGGGACAAAATTATCAAAACTAAGAAAGTTAAAAGATATAAAGACATAGGTCTAAATAATATAGAAAGAAAAGAACAACTGAATGAGAACAGGATAGAAGATAATAAAATCAAAGAAAAACAGTTGGTGAAAGAAAATAGTGTAAGTGAAGAAAAGCAGTCAGAAGAAAACGAAAAACTTTATCTAGAAAGTTATGAAGAAGAAGACAAGTTAATAAATGAATGAATTTATAAACCCCTTAAAAGATGGATTAATAGACCCTTTAGAGGAATACGATAGTTTTATACATTTTTTAGATGAAGTTGGGTTACATAATCTAGATAATGCAATGGAAGGTATGGATGTAGAAATAGATGAAAGAAAGAAACGAAGATATGGTGAAAGTTCTGTAAAAAATGAAGGAGAAAGAGAAAGACAAACAAGAATACCAAGAAAATGGCCTCCAGAAAAAGATGAATGTACATATAATTATATTCCAGGACAATATAGATATATGGGGACTAAAAGCAGAGACTTTGAAAAGGTGTACAATTTTAAAACCATAAAAATGATGAAGCAATTTTGAATATAGCAGCACATGACCCAATTGACTGGCCAAATATTATAAATATATGGAAAGGATTAATAGTTAAAAAATATATGCAAAATCAACATAGCGTAGGAAATAAAGTGGAAGACACGATAACATATCTCGATACATTTCTAGGAGAATATGTAAAAGTCATATGGGAGCAATGGGTAGAAGGTAATCGCAATGATTACGAATTACTAAAAAGGGCAGGAAACAATCATAATAATTTTGCAAATATAATATCAAATATTATAATAGCGGAAGATCTAGAATTAGGTTATACTACACTACAAAATAAAAGACTAAGAGAAATTGAAAAACTAACTATAACCAGTTGGAAAGGAATAAAGCAATTCTCACAACATTATTTATATAATGCAACTACTACTAAGCAAGGATATAATAAAGGAGTTGTAGAAAGATATTTTTACCAAACCCATTAGGAAGCATGATATTTGAAGAGCATAAAAAGGAAACTGAAGGAGCAGTCATAAATATATCCCAAGCCATAACATTTCTTTTTAAGCAATTAAGAAAATTTGTACAAGTATACAAGCTCAAAGGTCAATGAAACATTATGATTATAATTTTTGTAATAAAATGGTACAAATCCCATTGACATATGGAGAAGAAAAAGTAAAAAAGAAGAAAGTTTTATAGATAACTAAATATGAATAGAAATCCAATAATAATAAAGAGAAGATATTTCCTTAGAAGATCAGATAATAAAGCTCCATTCCTACACAAACGAAATGTAAGAAGATATGATTCTAGAAATAATTATAATAAAATATGTAGATGCTTGATATGCAATTCACCTGATCATTTAAGTAAAACATGCTCAAACAAAGAATAAAAGAGATATTCCAGCAAGTATGAAGAACAAGAAAGAGTCCTAATAATAGATAGCGTAAATGAAAATATATTAGTATGTGATAACGAAATAAAAGATGACGAATCTATATACTCAATTATAGAAACAGACGAAATAGAAAATAACGAAGTATAGTCTAGTGATGATGAAATAGACTTAATTGATGACTTAGCTGGATTGAAAATAGAAATGATGGATCAAACAATCTGTGAACATGATTGGATTAGGGGAAAGGGACATTACAATATAAAATGTGCATATTGCAAATATTACCCTAGCCAAGGAAATAGAGCTACATGCAGTGCATGTTCAAAACAAATATGCCTAGAATGTTTAAAAATACTCAAACAAAAATGGAGGAAGGAGATACAATTGGAATCTTATGAACGAAGTTTATCCAGCAGAGTAAGAACTTTAGAAAATAGAGTTAATAATTTAGAATTAGAAATAGAAGAACTTAAAAAGAATGAGTTATCAGATAATAGAGAAAAAGATAATACTGAGTTCAAAGAACAAATAACAACAATAAAAAAATGATAAGAATAAAAAATAATTCAATTAAAAGAAGTTATAACTAGTTTTGGAAAGAAATATATTGTTAAACTACCATTTAAAGAAATATTAGGAATAAGAAACCCATTAAAAATAAAACTAAAACAAAATATTACTTACAAAATATTAGCACTAGTAGACATTGGTTGCACAAAAAATATTATTCATGACAAATATTTCATAAAATGTCCTGAAATAGAACATATTGCTCATCTCAAAATATTTTTTAGAAAAGGTAGAGCAAAATGAGCTAATCTTATCTAAGAAGAAGATGGAAATATGTAAAGAAAGGATAAGTTTTTTAGGACATGAAATAAGAGAAGGAAAAATATATCTGCATGAACATATAGCCAAGAAGATCTTATAATTTCCAGATACTATGAATCACCTTCAACCCCGTTTCACTAGTTTCTACTAGAATCTGGAACCGTACCAAACGGTTTGCAAAAAGTGATTCTGATTCTACCTAAAATGTTTCTACCAAGAATCTGAAACCGTTTCCGTTTCTACTAGAATCTTGAACCGTACCAAACGGGGCCTTACTAACTCAGCCGTAACCTGACACGTGCCGCATGGACACCACAATATTTACAGTGGCCACATACTATAGTTTTTTTTCTTTTCCTTTTTCTCTTTTCAATTCATCTTAAGCATGGGCCCATCGAAGCCCTACCTATCTTGACGCTTTCTTGCATCCATGGCAACACGTGACCTAGCAGAGCAACTAGTTGATAGCAATGGAGGGAGGGGGAAGCAACGGCGCGGCCACCAACTGTGACAGACCGCCTTTTTAGGGGCCAGTCGGAAACTCACAACAGTTACCCAAGAAGACTAACTGTTGGAAAACAAGAGTATTTTTGCGTGACAAAAGCAACTTCAATTATTTTTATTCAAATATATGGCCTAACGGCCGAGTTTTTACAAAGGAAGCATCCAAAGTTTCAAGTATACAATACCAAAAGTACTCCACAGGAAGGGCCTGAGCGAAAGACAAGACCTAAAACCACACTAAGTCGCCATCTACGACCTCTTGAAAAGCTCCAGCTTCTTCAAACTCTGAAAGGGGTTGGGGTTGCAAGGGTGAGTACTGAGTACTCAACAAGTCGTACGGAAAGTGCTGAATACTACATGTAGGGGATTAACAAGCGGAAGGAACATGTTCAAGTATTTGTGGATGCAGTTTTGTTTACTAACTCATTTTTCATTTGAAACACAAACCATAAAAAAATAATAGTAGGGGGGTTTCCAAAGTTCAACTACATTTAACCAAATTATTCAAAGATCCAAAATATTACTTGAGCTAGGTTACGGGTAATCACGCCAGTTCAAACTTAACTTCATTAACCGGAAGTACGGCGTAATCGATTACCATTAGATTATCTCTGCAGAGGTGCTCAGCTTTACCCACAAGATATCATCAACCCTTACTGCCAATCGTGAAATTTCATGCAACTTAAATGCATGTGGCCAGATTGAGATTATCACAGCATTTCGTTAATCATTCCTGCTGTTTAGTTGTTAACCGATAGGCCTGAACGCTACCTTGGAACCCAAAAATGCTCCAACTAGTACCTACCGTTGTGAGAACCGGCAAATGACACTACGGTCCATTTCCGTTCCACCCCTTCGGTATACTCCCCTGCCAGGGAGGCCGATCCCTATTCTCCTCAGAAAATAGTACCACCAAATTAATCAAGTTTAATTAAGGAATGATTAATTTACTGAGCTATGTCAGAAACAGGCCACTGACCAGTCTGACCTATGGTTGAGCGGGAAATTAAGTTATTTACTTTGCTCAAGGGGGGTTTATTATCCTTACACTTCCAAAGACCAAGCCTTCCAATCCATAAATCCATTCCGGTACTCACAGTACCGCCACCAGACAAACCAAGGCATCAATCACCAGTCTGGGATCGGACTCAACTCCACCACGTGGAAAGCACAATACTGTCCCCCAGACTGTAGCACTTTTATAAACATCCGAATCAGCGATTCGGCAGCATTTTATTTTCATTTAAAATCATTTGACTAGCTAACAGGAATAATAGTAACTAACTTAACATGGCATAAGTAATCATCTAGGGTTACAAAGGATTTAATATGGTTCAATATTTTTCAAGGAAGTTCCATGAGCGATTGGGCATTATCTAGGCAACATGTCATTCTAAAATAGCGGATTTTTAATATTTCAACATACAACAAAATAATGCGACAGAAAATAATTAATAACTATAGCATGGCATGATTCGGATCAACATGATCAAAGGTGTACGGCTTGCCTGGCTCGGCGATCGGGTCGGAAGAATCGCAGGGGAAGTAGTCGTACGGGGCTCCTATCTGGTCCAACGTCTGCTCCGGGAACTGCAGCTGCTTCGGGAACTACTCCTACTCCACCGGCGGTTCAACGAACGGATCTAGCACGGAAGAGGCGAACAAACGTAAATAAATGAAAAACAATAACTGAAAATGAAAACTGAAAGGGAAACGGAATCCGAAAACCGGGCCAGGAGAGAACGGAGGGCAATTTGGGCATTTCGGAAATTTTCGGAGTTTCAGATTGCATAGCGGGGGGCATTTTTGGACTCAGTGGGTCGAAATGGTTCGGAATATGTATTTGGTGGGTTCCTGGGAATTTCGGAATTGTTGGGATTTTCTAGGATATTTTTGGAATTAAAAACGATTTTCGGAATTTAATAAATGAATTATTAAATCCAAAATCGAAAAACACTGTTGTAACAGTGTCGGGCAGGCTTTCGGCCGTGCTAAGCAGGCCACGAGCAATGTGGGCGCATGGCGGCGAGGCCAGCCGCCCACGAGCGACGGGGAGGGGCAAGCGGGGCCACTGCAGTGTAGAGGCGAGGTGGCAGGCGGGGCCCGCTGTCAGCGAAAGCGGAGCCGGCTAGGGTTAGGGTTCCCAGGCGGGCTGGGCAAGCGGCGGTGGTGGCCTTGGGGCAGCATGGCCAGTGCCGGAGCGGAGGGAGACGGAGGGTGGAAGGGGAGCTCACCACGAGAGCGAAGGGAGAGGGCGAGTTGGGAAGGAGCTCGGGCGGGGGCTTTTATATCCACGGGGAGAGAGAGGTACGGGCGAGCGGCAACGACACTCGTGGCGCGGCGGCGATCACATGCGGCGCAGCGCTGAGCGGGCTGCGTCGGCGGAGTCAAGCGGCAGCGGCGGGCTCAGCCAAGGCGCGGGAGGCGCAAGGCGGCATCACAACGCTGGCGGCCGGCACGGAGGGCGCCGAGCCGGGGAGGCGGGTTGGCTAGGCTGGGCCGGCGGCGGTGAAGCAGGCCGAAAGGCCCCAAGCGAAGGAGATTTGGCCGCCAAAAAGGTAAACGAATTTCAAACTTGATTTCAAATTTCCAAAATCCAAATTCAAATTCAATCGAAAGCAAATGAAGAACCGATTTAAACTCATTTTGAATTTGGGTTGTTTCACCGACCTTGCTCCTCGTCTTCCTCCCGTCAAGGGCGGTACACCTAGCCCTGATACCGCGCAAAGGCAAAGGCAAAGGCAAAGCCATTTGCAGCCCGTCGCGGCAATCTGCCGCAGAGCCAGTGAGTCATCGATCGGCACATCACAAGCAGAGCGGGCGGCGTCCCGCCGTTCTCCGGCATGCTCTTCGAGGTAGCCCACAACCCCAGCCGTACGTTGTATCGTCGCCATCACACTCGAATTTCCCGTTCACAAATGGCGCCGGCTGCTTCGGCCACTCCCAAGTCCCAACTCCTTTGGGAGAGAAACGACACGGAGGGAGACGGCAGCAGGGCTGGCGCTTTGACCGATTCTTGCGCACGGACGCATCTCGGTATTTGGTTTAGTCGGTGCTTTTCGCCCGTGGACGGTTCAAGGCCGTTTTCAGTTTGCCTTTCTTCTGCACCTCCACCAACCTCCGTCCTGTATGTTGTGCTACTAGTTTGCTACTCGTTGATCAGCCAGCAGCAACAGAGTATTAGGATATGCGGTGGCAAATCCAAGTTTACGGGAAATTTATTTGTTTTCCCGGTGGCTCTGGCTTTACGACGTGAAAAGAGTTGAATAGGTACCAACCTGACTGGGAAAGAAAATGCAAACTTTTTAAATTAAATAAACATTTGTAAAATAATTGTCCGTATCGAAGAACTGGACTTTTGAATAGATGCTTCGTGATATAGCATTATTTCTTTTTCTTTAAGCATCTATCTGAACGTCTTTGTATTGAGCGAGCATGGCCTAACTAAGCCCGCAGATAGACGGCCATTTCATGGAAACTGGAAGAAAAGAGAGGAAAAAAAAAACAAAGTTCAAATACAACAACTTGCCGGACTTGCTTGGCAAGGTGCCAGCAAAGGTAAGACCGATAACTCTGGGACCTACTCAGAACGTACGTTTCAGAGTGACATCAGAAATGAACAGGGACTCTGAGGCAGACAAAAGTTCACCCAACAACATAGACGCGAAGCCGCAGGGCCGACGTTCCTAAAAGGAGCCCGAAACAAGTCCTGGAAAGCGGTCCATCCCTGTGTGTTTGCCGGCTGTAAGGCTGACAGCTAAAACGCTGGCTGGGTCGGAAGAACACTCCCCCAGGAAAGATCTTGGCTGGTGACGTCTTGCAAGATTAGCTCGAAAACCGTGTGCACCGAGTGATACACGCTGTTGAAAATGCGAGCACCAGCGGTCCATCCCTGTGTGTTTGCCGGTTGTAAGGCTGACAGCTAGAACGCTGGCTGGGTCGGAAGAACACTCCTCCAGGAAAGATCTTAGTTGGTGACGTCTTGCAAGATTAGCTCGAAAACCGTGTGCACCGAGTGATACACGCTGTTGAAAATGCCAGCATTTCATTCCTTCCAAATGTTCTAGGAACCATAGATTAAGATCCCGTCGAAATCCCTTCGACGATTTTTTGGAAAGCTATTGCGAATATCCTGCCACCAGGAGGAGATAGTTGGCATAGCAGTTGGTATCATCCCCGAGGACAGTTAAATTTGAAACTTCTGGAACAGCCTATACCAAATCTGTTTCGCAAAAAGGTATAGTAGCACTAGATGTGTGGCCGATTCAAGGCCGGAACCACACAAAGGACACATTGCACAATGGGGCCATCCTCTCATGATGAGGTTGTCTGATGTTAAAATCCTGTGCTGTACTAGCAGCCAAGCGAAGAACATGCGCTTGTTTTCTGTCTTTACTTTCCAAAGTATTAGGTAGTTATGGTCCGGCATAGACTCAAATAACTGCGCCCTATATGCTGACTTGGATGAGCAATTACTGTCTGCAGTCCAGCGCCAGGTAATCTTACCCCGAATATTTGCTTGTAGAAAGATTTCTTGTATGCTTTGCCATCCGAGGGCACCCCTCTCTATCAAGAGGATTAGTGGCATGTCAAGCCATGGTAAGGTTCTTCGCTTTGCATCGAATTAAACCACATGCTCCACCGCTTGTGCGGGCCCCCGTCAATTCCTTTGAGTTTCATTCTTGCGAACGTACTCTCCAGACGGGATACCTAACGCGTTAGCTACAGCACTGCATATATGGAAAGGAATTTTTAAATTCTACGTCCGTGTCGTCATTCTTTTGAGCAGGATAAACCAATTATTATTGTTCAACTCTTGCTGCACCGTTTTGGTCCGGCAAGTGGTGACAGAGGGAACGGCAAGCGGTGACGATGAGTGGCGATTAATTGGCGGATTGCAACTGAAAACGCCAAAGAAGACCGAGGCACCAATCTTTGCAGCGGCAAACTTAGAAAAATATCAACTTCCGCATGCTATCACTGTTTCAGGCCCGCTCTAAGCGCTTCGTACCTAGCTATTGTACGTCCCTCCGATATATTTCTCGACCCTGGAGCTTCTGCGAACCATTCACTCATCATCAGCGTATGGCAATGGGAGGAGTGCTGCATTTTGCATGTGTGGGCACGCATATTTGCAACGTAGCAGAGAAGCGGACAAAGCCGCCAGGTTGGTGTTCATAAACTTACGGACAGATCGGCTACCGAGTACCGACCAGGCGACCGATGATTTGGCGATTGGCGCTGCCGAAACCGTCCACGGTAATCGTGCTATATGTGGGAAATATGCCTAGGTCAACCATGAAGATGATTATTTTATATTTATGTTTATATTTTTTTTTTAATAATGTCATATTATAGATCATCAAGCATGTAGCTTGATTGTGAAACTCTGTAATTTAATTATGATATTATTATAAATTGTCTCTTGTTTATTTATTGGTTAGGATACCAATAATCTTGAAAACAAGCGCATGAATTGTTTTGATAATCATGTTTCACGGATTATGGGTATGTGATACAATTCAATCGTGTGAATATATGTAAATGTATATGCTATTAGACTGACCTGCTTATGTAACTCCTTTTAAAGATTTAATTGGTGTCATAAGTTGTTTCATACAATGATAATGATTGATCCTTAGATCTAAGCTCAAAAAAGTTTCCTGCAGGGGATAGTATGCTTTGATGTTGTCTAACGTTATCCGTAATTGGATAATCATAAGTGTCGGCGTACTAGCCAACAGGCACCTCCGAGTTGGGTGCTTATAAGGTTTAGACGGGAGGCTTTCGGGGTAATCGCCGGTGGAAGGAAGATGAACGGGGTGCCGGTGAAGCTCAGAGGAATGGGGACGCTAGGGTTTACCCAGGTTCAGGCCCTCCGGAGAGTAATAGCCCTAGTCCTGCCTTTCTTGCTATTGCTTGTGTTCTAGCTTGAGAGTATGAATCCTACTAACAATGGGTCGAACCTCCTCTCCCATGCACCCCGGCCCCCTTTTATACTTGGGCTCCTGGGGGCACATGGGAGGCTTACACGGCAAGGCACACTCATTACACTGGCACGGGCGCATTTAATGCGCACGTCACTGTTCTTACATCCCATTAATATCTGCCGTAGCCGTCACACCCCCGCCTCGGGCCCCACGTCCGCCAACGCCACCCGTTCCGTCAGGGGGTGAGGTGCTGCCGTGATGTCATACGCAATTAATGCACACCTGGGGAAGACGCGCCGCCTTACTTGTAACACCCCGGCATTTAATATGCCCAAATGCTACCAAACATAAGCTAAACAACATCTAAATGCCACATTTAAACATAAATTTCAGCAAAGGGATATATGCTAAAAACCGATATTTCGGCAGCATCTCCTTTGTTTTTCCATGAATTAACACAATATCGAAATCATGGCAAGATATATCATAGCACATGACATCTAGAACATCAACATAAATGGACATATCATCGAATTACGCCATTAATACCACGCTCAACCACTTCATAATCTATAACGAAGCAAATAAGGAATCACAAGCATGCTAAATTAAACCATACATTAAGTTTAAGGCACAACTCTTAATATCATGTCTCCAAGTGTGTATTTATGGATTATGATGGTGGAGCTACGTGTAGAAGTGTAGCTAAACCCCTTTTTCCCGCATGCCGATCTCAAGTACCTCATAAGGAGCAGCCCGGATGCTGGAATGATAGCTGTTATGTCTCGATGTTGAGGAAATACTTGCATGATCCGGAGTTGGTGGTTCCGTTGGAACCATTAGTGCTTGAGCAGGACCTCACCTTCGAGTCCCGTCCTGTGGAAATTCTGGGGACTTCGGAGCGAGTGATGAAGAACCGGACGCTCAAGTTCGTTAAAGTGTTGTGGTCACATCAGACCGAGAGAGAGGCAACTTGGGAGCTGGAGTCTCGTATGCGCGAGAAATATCCCGAGCTTTTCACCTCAGGTATGTGATGTGAAAACCTAGCTATCTTCGGTTTTGCTGGGTTGCGTGTTGGTGCGTTTAGATTCGAGGTCGAATCCTGTTGAAGGGGGGAGAATGTGACACTACGGTATGGTGTGACATTATAGAATGTGAAATTAGAGAATAAAACCTTTCGGCTTGAGGTTTACTCGCGTTTTTGGGCCGTTTGAAGCGATGTGTCACCACGGAGTGTCGTAACCTTTTAAATGGTGCATGTTAAGGTCAAAAACTTTATGAAATATGGTATGGCAGGTTAAAACCATAAGGTATGGAGGTTAATAACGTTTCCGGGCCGTTTCCGGGCCGTTTTCGGGGTTTTGGGCCTTCCCGGGGGAGTTTGGGCCTTAAGTGGGCTTTGGTGGGATGGAGTAGGTCTCCGTAACGGACTAGGATTGGGTGTGGGGGCTGGTAAAAGGGCTCCCCACCAGCCCTTGGGCGTTCACCCCTGCCCCTTGTGCGCCCTTCCCCCCACTTGCCCTTCCCTAGCCGCCTCCCTCCTCCCTTGGCCGTGCGCCTCCCCCTCCCTTGCCCCATTGCTCCCCACCTCTCCACCACCTCTCCTCCACCCCTTGCTGCCCTAGGGTGGCCTCCCCACCCCTGCATCCTCATGGATCCATCCGAGGAGCGAGGAGCGAGGAGCGAGGAGCGAGGTGCGAGGAGCGAGGAGATCTATTGGAGTTTTCGTGCGTCGGGCAAAGGTATGACCATGGGAACCCTGGGGATTGATCTAGGTACTGTTATTAAGGTGTTTATCAAGTTTTTAGATCAATTGGAGGTGCTGGATTGGAGTAATTTGGGTTAGATCTAGACGTTGCCACGTTTCTGTTTTCGGGCAGATTGAGCAGTCGGGCTAGGGTTCGAGTTTTCGTCGATTTAGAATCCGAATCTGTCCGTACGGACTTAAAAGAAGTTGTAGATAATTTAATTATATTTCCGTGGACATAAAGCACGTTAAAATCCGATCAGCCGTTTGAAAGTTATGGCCGTTTTACCGAGCGTGTTAAAATCTGTGACGCAATTAGAACAGATCGTAGTAATCTGTAGATTAAACAATTTTAGAGTCCGAACCAGTCTTTCCGTATAACTAGAAAAAGGTAGGAAATTTCCTAAGCTTCGCGATGGTGTACTCGTTTAATCTATTTGGAGTCCCAGAACTCAAGTTATGGCCTTTGCAAGGCTGCTGTCCCGCCGGGACAGAACCTCTGTTTTAGGTTTTGCGAGTAGCGGGCAATGTCGGGTGAGATGGGGATTTGTGTACTGTTTTGTGGGCATTATTGAGAGTATGTGGTGCCGTTGTGCAGGTGGTGTGACCCCGGGGGTGCCCTCTACTTCCCACAATCCAGTCGCCCACGGTTGAGGCAAGTGTGTTGTAATGAATAGCGGAATTTGTAGGTTGCTTGTGGAAATTAGATGAAAGATTGAATACTTGCTATGATCACTTGCCATGCTTGCTGTTTTCCAATGATATATTGAGTATGATTATCATGATTCGATGCCATGTGTTAATATTTGTCATGATGAGATGCCATATGTTTATGTACATGTGAAATATGATAATTGGCATAGTTGCATGCATAACATGAGATAGGGCGAGGGCGGTGAGAAAGTCATAACTAGTCCGGCAAGGTCGGTGAGAAAGTTATGACTAGTCCGGAACGCCATTGAGTAAGACCTACATCATGATTCCATCCACGTGGTGAATGGAAGCGATGAGTAGGCACCCTCCATCTTCGGGATGGAAGGGGGGAAAAGGGTGCACACCGACGGGTGTGTACTCAACCATACCGGTATGAGTTTCCAAGGAGACATGAGCATTGCATTACATCTCATACATATTGATGATGACAATGTTAAGTGTTTATGAATAAGATGATTTACATGAAGGGAGATGCTATTGCCATATTGTTGTTCTGTTGTCTATTGCAATATGCTTGCTGAGTTTCGAACTCACGCTTGTGTTTTTTTCTTATTGTTTTAGGTACCATGAGAACGGCATGCGGGAAAGGGGAATAGACACACGCCCACACGTTGCTTCACCTTAATGTTTCCCCAAGTCAATTCTTTTAGATTGATAATAAATTGCGTGTGATGGTCATTAAATTAAGGCTTAGCTTGGTTAATGAGAGATTTATTGTTCGTTTGACACTTGGAACTTTAAGTGCTTAATGTTAGTCTTTTATTGTCGTTAAGACTCTATTTATTGCTGTTTTAGATGTTTCCCTTATTGCCATATAATGCTATATCGTTGTTGCTCCTTAAATTCATGATAAAGCAAAGGAGGTGCTGCCGAAATCTCGGTTTTTAGCCTATGCGCCTTTGCTGGAATTTTATGTTAAATATGATATTTGGATGTTGTTTAGCTTATGTTTGGTAGCATTCGGGCATATTAAATGCCGGGGTGTTACATTACTGCATCCTCAATGCTTTGCGTTTAATGCGCAAGCCTCGCATTAAATGTCCTTGATCAGGGCGCTGCAGCTTTGGGGGTGGACGCCAGGGGAGTGGCCTGCATGCCACGTGTCTTCTGGGCGACCACCTTGCTGGGCGCCCAGTGGTGCGGCCTAACCGCCACCTGTCCGCTGGGCGACCACCTCGCTGGTCGCCCAGTGGTGTGGCCTGAATGCCACGCGTCCACTGGGCGACCACCTCGCCGTCGCCGGTGGTGTGGCTCGACCGCCACTGCCCACTTGGCGACCACCTGGCCGTCGCTTCAGTGGTGTGGCTCGACCGCCACGCTGGCCCATCGGGCGACCACCTTCCTGGGCGTCCAGGGGGCCCGACTGCCAACTGTCCACTGGGCGACCACGCTGGGGAGTTACTGCTTGCCGGAGGTGGTGTGCCCGGACACACCCTGCCCGCCCGGCGGTCTCTTTTATTGCGGGGGAGTGGGGACCCTGGCGTAAAATACGCCGACAGTAGCCCCCGGGCCCACCCAGGAGCGCTTTTTGGCCTACCATCTTCCTTTTTCTCTCTTTTAAATGCTCCTCGGGAAACCGCTTAGTCTCCCGGGTGGGGCCATTAATAAGCCCGCACGCCCCGCAGTCTTCAAGAGACCTTCTGGCTTCTTCCGGTTCTCAAGGCGGTTTGTGCAGTTATTCCTGCCCTGCAACCGCCGCGCGACCCTTGGGACACGCCTTCTTAATGGGGCTTTTGAACTCCCTTTTTTCGAACCGCCGCGCCCTTTCGGTTTTCCCGCCGATCCTTCCCTCGCAGCCTTATAAGAGGTTGACCGAGGGGGGAGCGGTTCTTCCTCTTTCTAACTTTCCTTCCTGCTTTAGAGCTTCTTTCTTCTTCTTCTTCGCCGACGCGCTTCGATACTCTCCTGTGCCCGATGGCTCCCATTCTCCCCTCGTCGTTCGTCGAGGAGGAGGTTGCCGCCAGGCTCTCCCGAAACATAACCGCGGGCGCCCTTCGCGTCCGCGCCGGGACCGTCGAGCCCCGCTGCCGGCCTAGGGAAGTGGTTTTCTTCGGGTGGCAGCTTCTTGCCGGCCTGCTGCCGCCGGTTTCCGATTTTTATCTTTCCGTTCTTAATTTCTACGCCATTCACCACATCCATCTTCCCCCCAACTCCGTCGTCCTCCTTTCTGCCTTTGCCCACTTCTGCGAAATGTTCGTAGGAGTGTTACCCAACCTCCTACTTTTTCGCTTCTTCTATACCCTTCGCGCCGCGGGCGGCAATTCGCCTGTTACCGGGAGCTGCCACCTGCGGCTCCGCGACGGGACCGTGTCGCGCTACATTCCACTGGACTGCCGGTCCAGTTGGAGGAATTGGCGCGAAGATTGGGTGTATGTCGAGGACGACAGCGGCATTGAAGTACTGGAGCTTCCGTCTGGTCCGGCGGTCAGCAACCCCAATTGGGGGGGCCAGGTGAGCGAGACGCCCGAGCTCCAGGCGATGCTAGCCCGTGTTGACCAGCTGCGGACGGCGGGCCTGACGGGGCCCATGGTTATCCGGGACTTTGTCTCCCGGAGACTGTGCCCTTTGCGCCGTCGCGTCCGCCCGGCCTGGCAGTACATGGGCCTGGGCGACGGGACCCGGAGTATCACTGGAGGTAACCCGTTTCCCCTTGGATCGTCTTTTGTCCTTCTTCTTTATCGGCTAAATCTGGTGCTGACAGCGTTTCTGCCTCTTGGGGCTCCCCTCTTCTTCTTCTTTTGTTGTTGTCAGCCGCCGGGAACCTGGCTCCCGACGTGATCGACAGGTGGATGGCGCAGTTGGGCTTTGTCAGCCCCGTTCCGCCGTTCCCGGAGGGCGCGGTTCCGCTCTGCCGGTTATCGCCGGGGGAGCGCGCGGTGATAATCCGCGCCATGCCGTCGATGGACGCCATGGGCACACCCGTCGTGATACGCCAGGCGCCCTTGACAATCCGGGACCCTCCTCCCGCCGGTGGTCAGGGGAGGGGTGACCAAGGGAGACGCAGGCGTCCGGACGACGACGATGCCAACGGTGGTCATTCCCAAAGGCCCTGCCTTCTGGGTTTGGCCGGGGCGGGATCTTCCGCTGTGGCCGCGAGAACTTCTTCCGCTGCAGCGGCCGGCTCCTCAATGGTGGCGGGTGGTTCGTCGACCGGCGGGGCCTCATCCTTCCTCGCCCCCGCTGGGGCGGTGACAATGGACCCTCCAGCGCCGGCTCCTTTTCCGCCTCCGCCGGCTCCGATGGTGGGGCAACAGCTGCCGCCCTCGGCCCAGCATTCTGGCCGCGCCGCCGCTAGCGATTCTTCCTCCGCCGCCGCCGCCAGCAGCGGCGATTCTTCCTCCGCCGCCAGCGCCGGTCCCTAGGCCGCTAGGACCGGCACCGGCAGCACCGCGCGGGGGACTGGTCCTCACTCCGAGCGTGCCCCGATTCCCGAGGCCATCACCTAGGTACTCATTCAAAAATGCACATGCAATATGAAAATTAAGTCCTTTCGAACTGCATCTCACCGTTACTTACTTCTTTCCCTTTTTCATGGTTCCTGCTTTGGATATTCCCGCCGCCCAAGTCGGGGGCGATCCAGGCGCCGTGGCTGCAGGGGGTGCGCCACCCGGGGTCGCCGATCCCCAGGACGAGCAGGTGGAGGGGGGCGACCCCCAAGCGGTTGCTGCTGCCGCCGTCGTTCAGGACCCAGGCCCGCTCGGCCCCGTGCCTACCCCGGATCCCCCTACCGCCTCCGTTCCTTCGGCAGACGCGGATGCTCTGCTGGCGGCTCTTAGCGAGCTCTACTCCAGCACGAGCACTCGTCTGGTGACAAGCAGAGAGCGGCTCACGGAGGCAGGAGCCGAAATCAACCGCCTCCGCAAGGAGGTGGAATATTTACGCGAACGGGGAGCGGGGTTGGAGGTGCAGCTGCGGCGGGAGCGAGAGCAGTGGGAGCAAAGCGCCCGCCGCGTCGAAGAGCTCGCCGCGGAGCTGGAGGCGGAAAGGGTCGATCGGGCCCAGTCGGAGGTGGACACCATAGAGATGCTGCGCCACGCCTTCGACCGGACGGTGGCCAGTCTTGCTCCACTGGGTGGAAGCGATCGGGTCCGCGGGGAGGAGAGCGCGGATTATGCATTCTCGCCTCGGCCAGGTGCGGACTTCCTCACGCACTTTGCCGTCGCCGCTTACCGCCCGATCGCCCGGGAGGGACGCGCGATGCAGCGGCGCACGGCAAAGTTCGTGGCTTCGCTGCGCCGGCCCGCGACCCCAACCGATCCGCGGCCACGGTCCAGGGATCGAAGGTGATCGGGCGCAGCGGAGGAGCGGAGTCCACGACGCCTCGGCGGTCGCCGCCACCGGTAGCGATGGAGAACCCCAGTTGGAGGCCGCTGCGGAAGACGTGGCGATGAGGCTGGACGTCGGCCCAGTTGACGAGGACGTGGCGGCCGCCGAGGCGGCAGTGGAGGACGAGGAGGATCCCCCAGTAGCGTAGTTTTTTTTCTTTTAGCTTTTGCCTGTAAAGACTTTAGATGCAAAACATTTTACATGAAACGGGAGCACAAGTTCCCGCTATGTCGCTTAAGGATCGCTTTTACCCTGATCTTTCCGGTTCCGCGCGAGCCACTATATGGCCGCTTAAAGGCTTAAGGTCTTGTGCCAGGGAATCACTTCCCTCGAACCCCTTGCCTTAGCAAAATTTTGACTCCCAGATAGCCTCCAGGGAACGAACACTTAGTGAGTCCGGGCAGGACCTTAGGTTCTTGGTAGTGGTGCTCAAGACGCCGACCCCCACGGGGACACCCGGAGTGTCATGACCGTGCTGGGGATCGTGCTGAACTAGCCATCCAATCACCCACTCCCTCGCGCCGCTCTCACTTAGTGATCCCGCCTTTGCTATTGGGGCTTTGCAGGGTTGCAAGGTACCAGAGGCAAGTGCCGGCACTACCCGACAGAAGGCAAAAGACCGAAAAGAGGGCAGGAAGAATAACTATTTCGGATAAGGAAAATGAGTATTTAATTTCAAACAGATGGCCTCCCCCGACCCGCGGTGGAGAGGAAGACACACTCCGGCCGGTCGGGGAACGGAGCCTGGTACTTACAACCGATCAAGGGTAGAACTTGCGCAGATTTTCTATATTCTGGGAGTTCGCCAGTTCTTCGCCGTCTTCAGTGGCCAGCCTGACCGCCCCGGGACGAGAGACCGAGACCACTTTGAAAGGTCCCTCCCTATTTGGGGCCGAAACACAATGTGCATGGCCCTCTGGTAGGTGGCACCAACGTTCTTCAGCCCGAAGGGCATCCTGACGTAGCAGTATACACTGAGAGGAGTCACAAAGGCGGTTTTTTCTTCGTCTTCCTGCGCCATACTGATATGTGATACCCGGAGTAGGCGTCGAGGAAACACAGGGCTTTACACCCTGCCGTGGAGTCGACGACGATATCTATCCGCGGCAGGGGGTACGGGTCCTTGGGGCAGGCTTTGTTGAGGTCGGTGAAGTCGATGCACATTCGCCACTTCCCGTTGGACTTCTTTACGAGCACGGGGTTGGCCAACCACTCCGGGTAGGTGGCCTCCTGCATAATTTTGGCGGACAAAAGCATCTCCACTTCGTCCCGAATGGCGTCCTGCCGCTCTGGCGCCTGCTGCCGGATCTTTTGTCGAACCGGGTGCGCTCCAGGGAGCGTTGCCAATCGGTGCTCGATCACCTCCCTAGGGACCCCGGTCATTTCTGATGGTTCCCAGGCGAACTGTAGGATCGAAGTATACGAATATAGCAATCAGAGGGGGGTGAATGATTGTGCGGAAGCTAAAACCAAATTCTTGATCTACTAAAAGTTCACCCCAAAATTGAACCAAATAATTGCCTCGTATTCGACAAAAACAGAATGACAGAGGTTCGGTAAAATGAGAATTCCTGGAGATCCAACCGTTAGATTGATCTGAAATTTGGACACGAGAAACTAGATTCCAATACGAATTGAACCCAATAAGAATCAGCTCGATCGGACTTACGGATCAAAAGTTATGAACCTCGCAAGCTTGCTGTGACAGAAGATGACCAGAAATAATCTAACCAAAACTTCAAGATTAAACAAGAACGACAAAAGTTTAATCAACTAAACTTAGAGAAACCCTAAATCAATTCTCTAGAAAGGTTTTGATGGATCAAATCAAGATAAAACTAAAAGAACAAAAACCAATCTAGAAAAGAACAAGCATGCAAACAAGAACCAAAACAGGAAACACTGTAGCAACTCGGTTACTGTAGCACGCAAGGATCTAGAAGAATTGATCTTTATTTATTTTGTCTAAAATACTCTCATCAAAAGAGAACAAACCCTAAAACTGAGCTTGAGGCTCTCAATGCGCTCAGCTCCAATTGATGCCCTTCAACAGGAGACACCCCTCCTATTTAAAGAAGCAAAACACAAGGAGTTCTGAATACAATTCCTAATCAAGGAGTATGTATACAACTCCTCTTGGCCCAACCTGGCCGAGTACAACTCTTGCACGCGTATGGCAACCCTACCATACTCACGTGACTAACACTTTGCACGCGTATGGCCTCCTGCCATACTCACGTGACTAACACTTTGCACACGAATGACCTCCTGCCATTCTCACGTGACTAACCATTCTTCATGTGCACCATTCTCTTAGCCCGAACGTCCTGCATGACATCCTTGACCACCAAGACCTCAGTTCCTCCCTGAACCTAGTCCCGAACGTCAGCTCCTCCATGAACCTAGTTCCGGTCCCGTCATCGACCACGTTCGTCTTCGAGCAATACCTGCACATGAACAAACCACAAAACAATTTCGAGCACAAGTCCACGACTTGACTCACATCAATCCATGCAAATACTCACACGAGCATTGCATAAAGTCCACTTCAAGCATCATGAAATTCTCACAAATTTCATAATCTCAAAAACAAATCAAACACAATTCCAATTTTGCTCAAAACCCTAATCGAGTAAAAACGCATTCACGACGGACCAAAAAATATGGTCCGGCGTACACATGAAAAAGTCACTCAAAAACCATTCACAACGGACCAACAAAAACGGTCCGGTGTACAAGTGAAAGTCTCGGTTTCAAGAAGAAATCATTCCGGCGAAAACACGTTCACGACAGACTAAAAGAAATCAGTCCGTCGTACATGCGAAATCAATCCTCAAAAAGCCGTTCACGACTGACCAAAGAAATTGGTCCAACGTACATGCAAAACTTACTGGTTTCTTGGAAAATTGAGTTCGGCTCATGATCTCAAAAGCACGTCCACGACAGACCCAAAAACTTGGTCCATCGTACATGCGCTGACTACTATTTTGAAGGAAAATTGAGTTTGGCACAAGAGCTCAAGAACATGTGCACAACAGACCCAAAAACTTGGTCCGTCGTACATGGGAAAATGAGGTTGCCAAAGCATGTTTACGACAGACCAACAAATTTGGTCCGTCGTAGATGGGAAACTTACTGTTTTCTTTAAGTTTGGTCCGACGCAAAAGCGAAACTTACTGTTTCTTGTCAAATTGTCAAACACATGTACAAGCACATTTTGCAAATCCAATTCTAAGTTAATTTTCCAGTTCAAAACCAATGTTTCAGCACATGATTTCACACGAACACATCCAGATTAGACCGGAGGAAGGTGACGAGCGCGCCTTCCTATTTGGCGCTGAGGTCGGTGCCGATCTTGACGACCTTGCCCGAGCCGTCCTCGCCCACGGGGACCGCCTTTGCCTCGCCCGAAGGTCTGGGAGTAGCGCGGGTCCTGACCGGGGGGGAGCTCGGGCTGTCGTCCTTATCGCGCGCCGAGCAGGTTGTGCCGACCAGGTCCTGCAGCTGCTTGCTTAGACGCAGGGCTTCCAGTCTATCCACCTTCACCGTAATTGGACCCCCAGGCACGGGAATCTTCACCAGCATGTAGGCATAGTGAGCAACCGCCATGAACTTGACCAAGGCCGGACGGCCAGCGAGCGTTATGCGGGAGGAGGTCGAAGTCGGCGACCTCAAAGTCGACCAGCTCCGTCCGGAAGTTTTCCGCACTTCCGAACGTAACAGGCAACCGGACCTGCCCCAGGGGCAAGAGGCCCACCCCGGGGGCGACTCCGTAGAAGAGTGGGGCCGGGCGCAGCTCCTCATACGGTATCTGGAGCGCTTGGTACGCCCCAACTGACAGCAGTTGATGGCGCTACCTCCGTCAACGAGGACCCGCCCGAGCTTCGCGTTGCGAACCGTGGGAGAGACCACGATCGGCAAATGGTTCGGGCCGGAAACGTTCTCCGGGTGGTCGGCCTGGCTGAAAGTGATCGGTTGCTCCGACCACTTCAGCAGCCTACTCGCCCCAGAGGACGATACGGTGGCGCAGACCTGCCTCAGATCCCGCTTGTACTGCGAGTTCGATGAGTAGGTGGCTGAGCCCTCGTGGATGAACGCCACCGTGTGCTCCGCCTGTTGGAAGGCCAATGGAGCTGAGTCTTCGTCGTCGTCTTTCTCGCGGCGTTTCTTGAGTCGCCTGTCTACCAGCTTGGACACAACTTGGCGGTCCTCCAAGTCGTGTCCACTTGTTCGATGGATGGGGCAATAGGGCTTGCCCTCATCGTCTTCGCGACGGGGTGAGCGGCGGTTCCTACGGTCGTCGCGCCGGCCCCGACGCTCGTCCCTTCGGTCCTGATCATCGCGACGCCGGGATTTGGTCTCTGGTTCAGCAACCAGGACTTCCCTAGCAGTGGCCTCCTTTCGCTTCTTCTTCTTCTTCTTGCGGTCGGAGGATTTCGAGGTGCCGGCGTCGTCGGTGTCGGTAGGCCTTGTCGCGCACTTGTGTGCCAGGGAGAACAACTCGGAAGTGGTTGAGATGGTGCGGGTAGCCATCTTCTCCCGCATCTTCTGGTCCCAGACCCCCCTCCGGAAAGCAATGATCACCGATTGCTCAGAGATCCGGGGGATCGTATTGCGGCAGTAGCTAAACCGCCGGATAAACTCTCTCAGGGACTCCCCCTCTGTCTGCTCCAGAGCGTGGAGGTCGTCCTCCACGCCTGGTTGAGCGTAGGAGCCCTGAAAGTTGGCGATAAAAATGTCACACAGCTCCTCCCACGAGTGCACGGAGCCTCGCGGGAGGTTAAGTAGCCAAGACCGGGCAGAGCCCGTCAGCGACGTCGGGAGGTAGTTGGCCATAACCTTCTCAGACCCTCCCGCCGCGTGCACCACCGTGGTGTAAATTTGCAGGAACTCCTCCAGGTTGGTGGTGCCGTCGTACTTCTCGATGGAGGCGGGGCGGAATCTCTCCGGCCATGCAGCTTGCCGGAGGCGGAGAGAGAACGCCTGGCATCCAACGTTATAGGGGGAGCAGCGTTGTTCGCCAGCCCCTCGATCCTGAGGAGAGGACGAGGAGTGCGACCCTGCGCTCTCCCCAGAGTCCGAGGGGGAAGCCCCCTGGCGTCCGGTGGATATCTGGGGATTGGGGCGCCGCTGTGCGCTCTCGCGACGCCCCCTGAGAACGTGGCGTAGGTCATCGTCGCGCTGAAGCCGCCTCTCGTCCAGGCGCGATCTGAGATCTTCGCGATTCCCCCTGGACTCGGGGGGACCGCGAGAAGAAGCGGAGTCACGTGCACGTCCCCCTATAAACGGAGGGGGCTGCAACCAGGACTCCCTTCCCCTTGTCCCGGCTCTTGACACCGGGAGACGTTGTGTGGCGGCTGGAACCCTGCGCGTCAGTTGCGCGCGCTCCTTGCCGCCACATGCCGGAAGCCCCCGGCTGGGTCGCCGCTTCCACCTGCTGTTGAGCGGTGTCGACCAGGTGGACGATATCCCGCAGCCATGAAGTGGCTGGGGTGTCCCCCCCAGTAACACTGGGGGATGATCGAGGAGCAGTAGGGCCGCATGAAGGCTTCGCGCGGGCGTGTCGTCCCCCAGCGCCAAGCGCCGTTGGACGGGCTGACCCCCGGGCGTAGGAGCCATGCGCGCCCCTCCCGAAGCGGAGGGACCCGGGTGGCCCGGCTCCCTCCCCGAACGCCGGGATCGGCTACGGGCGCCGCTTTCCTCGAGCAGATTGCTGCGCTTGGAGTGCGACTCCGCCATGCAGACAAGCGCCCTACGCCTGGCGAGCTTGAATCGAGATGGAAGGAAGAGGGCAATCTAACCACCAATAGCCCCTACCTGGCGCGCCACTGTCGGCGTACTAGCCAACAGGCACCTCCGAGTTGGGTGCTTATAAGGTTTAGACGGGGGGCTTTAGGGGTAATCGCCGGTGGAAGGAAGATGAACGGGGTGCCGGTGAAGCTCAGAGGAATGGGGACGCTAGGGTTTACCCAGGTTCAGGCCCTCCGGAGAGTAATAGCCCTAGTCCTGCCTTTCTTGCTATTGCTTGTGTTCTAGCTTGAGAGTATGAATCCTACTAACAATGGGTCGAACCTCCTCTCCCATGCACCCCGGCCCCCTTTTATACTTGGGCTCCCGGGGGCACATGGGAGGCTTACACGGCAAGGCACACTCATTACACTGGCACGGGCGCATTTAATGCGCACGTCACTGTTCTTACATCCCATTAATATCTGCCGCAGCCGTCACACCCCCGCCTCGGGCCCCACGTCCGCCAACGCCACCCGTTCCGTCAGGGGGTGAGGTGCTGCCGTGATGTCATACGCAATTAATGCACGCCTGGGGAAGACGCGCCGCCTTACTGCATCCTCAATGCTTTGCGTTTAATGCGCAAGCCTCGCATTAAATGTCCTTGATCAGGGCGCTGCAGCTTTGGGGGTGGACGCCAGGGGAGTGGCCTGCATGCCACGTGTCTTCTGGGCGACCACCTTCTTTGGCGCCAGCAGCGGCCTAACCGCCACTGTCATTGGCGACCACCTCATTGGTCGCCCGGTGGTGTGTTTGAATGCCACGCGCGTCCAGCTGGCGACCACCTCGGTCGCCCAGTGGTGTGGCCTGACTGCCACCTGTCCACTTGGGCGACCACCTCGCTGGTCGCCCAGTGGTGTAACTTTGGCCTGCCGCAGCGTCTCTGGCGACCACCTTCTGGCGCCAGGGGGCCCGACCGCCACTGGCCCATCCGGGCGACCACGCTGGGGAGTTACTGCTTGCCGGAGGTGGTGTGCCCGGACACACCCTGCTCGCCCGGCGGTCTCTTTTATTGCTGGGGAGTGGGGACCCTGGCGTAAAATACGCCGACAATAAGGACACCACTCGGGTATGCTCTGAATCATGTAGAGGGAAGTGTATGATCGAGATGGAATTTGTCCTCATATTGAAGGAATGGTATCAATCGGCCACCTGATGAAATAGACCAAAGAATGTGCATGACCATGCCCGAACGATTAAGATGCTAATCGAGCAATCTTGTTAGTATACTTCAGAGAATCAAGAAAATCGGTTTAACAGTGCAAGGATGACACACCTCAGCTCAACCCTGAGTTAAACCATGATATCAAAGTGACAAAGGGATCAACATGCATTCATTGAAGGTTTGTCAGATAAATGGCATTCATGCAATTTGGGTAGTCGTTATGTTCTGTTAAGAGCCGCTTGCGACTTATGAATCGAAAAGGAGTTTTCGGTTTATTGCCAATATTGCATGAACCTAAAGGGTCACAAATAAGAATAGGCTTAAGACATAAGTTTTGCTAAAAACACTGTTCATGCACTGAAAGTACTGTAGCAAACGACACATGAACAGTCCAGGGTGTTAGTTACTGTAGCAACCGACCTATAAACAGTGCAAGGTGTCGGGTGCTGTAGCAGCACTTTAAAAAATATACCATAGTGTCATGGCACTATGATTTTAAATGCGTGAATTTAAAACAAATTCGGGTATGTTTTTGTTTCAAAAATTTTAGTTTTATTGTTTATAGACATCGATAACAATTCAAATGAAATGCATACTTTAAAAAATATAATCAAATTCAAAGATTTTGAACAAAAATTTAGATAATATGTTTTACTAATTTATATATAATCAGCACATACCTACAATCAAACGTCAATAAAAAAGTAACTCTAATTTGAATTTCAGTTCAAATTTATTTAAACTAGTTAATAAACTAGCTAAACTCAACATCCAAAAATTTCGAACTACACCTTGGTGTTCGCATTAATTATACTGTAGATATGCGTGTATCATGCATCCACACGACGAGGAATCCGTGGCCCAGCTCGTGCCACCCAACGAGATGTAATGCCACTGCGCAGCCACAAACGATCGGCACACTGACCTACTTGTGGTTGGGCATCCGTGCGTGCGTGGAGGTTTCCTGTGCCCAAACAATCAGCCTAAAGAGAGTGTTATGGTATAGATAGAATCTCAGTCTAAGTTTCGAATGACTCTATTTATTGGTGAACGAATATGAATCTATCTCCTATCAGTTTTGCTATATATTGGGCACCCCCTTGTACAGAGAGAATCAATTTAATAAAGAGATAGGACTTTGCCCCCTACTTCTGTGTGTGCTTCTTATTTTTGTTCTTATGATTTCGTTGACGTGATGTTGATTGATCACAGATGAACAACTATATTTTATAACAGTACTACTACCCGGCCGCCGTACGGAGAGATTGAAACCAAACGTGCATGTCTCAAAACTCTCAAGCCAAATCCAACTAAAATAGCACGGCGCGTTCCCGTACGTTGAACATGAAACATCACGCTATTTGACCAGCTATTGCATTAGTTGTGCAACGCAAATGGGCCGTGGCTGACCGTCAGGTCGCTGGTATGTACGTCCTCGTGGCCTTTTTGACATAGAGCCACTTCTGTCATGCATGTCACGTCGTACGTTTGCGAGTATCTGCGATCGAGCTGAGCAAGTCCACCGCACTTGTGTGATTCCTGTTAAGAAATTCATAATGGGCAAATATATGTTTTTTTTAAATTAGTGTAAAATGATCATTCATTCTCAATTATTATCTCAAGTTCAATCTTTATTCTACTTTCAATACATTATCAGCACGACTCTAATCCACGAGCACGATGGCCATTGAGCACGAATAAATAGAAGCCGGCCGTAGACAGGAGGATCGCCTGCTACATCTCGAACATGGTAAGTCCAATGGCGCAGAACAACAACGATGTCTTAAACGTATTTATCTTCATCATGAACTTGAAAACGGCGATCCTTCGCATCTTGCCTCTACAACACCGCCGACTGGAACGCCATTGGCGTGCGCGATATGATCAACACCAGTGAGGTTATGCTCGGCCTTATCATGGTATGATCAGCGGACCACATTGGTCGCATTAACTGAAGGGGTCGTGATCAGGGTTCATAATATCGATCTGGTGATTTTTGGATGAACAGTAATTTTCGATAATCGCATAAATCGAGCCGAAAATCGACCAAAAATCGAAAAAAAATCGCATGAATTCAAAACCAGTTTTTTTTTAACGATTCAAAAATTGTTGATTTTCGTGGAAAATCAACGATTTCGTCGAACTTTTATGTGATCGGTTTTTTGTAGCGATTATCAATGATTTTTGACGAAAATTGACTGATTTCCACCGATTTTTGACCGGTTTTTGACACATAAAATTTTTCGAATTTTTGAATTTTTTTTAATCGGATCGGTTTACCGACCGGTTTTTGATATCGGATCGCGGCGAAAATTGCGAAAATCGCTCGATAATCGTCGATTTTGTGAACCCTGGTCGTGATGCTCCTTGGTACAGCGCATGCCGTAGGGGCTGAGGTGCCCCATAACATGGTCGGCGTGATCGAGACCGCGGCGATGACCACCTTAGTCCGCGCGTAGGAGGCGTGATCGAGAACTTATTGGTTTTGGTCCTGCGGATTATTTGAACTTGGAACAAACTTTCAGAGAGAATCACATTTGCGACGGACCAAAAAGATTGGTCCGGCGTACACATGAAATTGACGACAGACTGGAAAAAGACTACAATGAAAATGAGTCCGTCGTGAACGTTGTACACTCGGTTTGATTCTCAAATATGTGGTTCTCAGCGCCGTACCAAAATAACAAGGTCCGGCGTAAATGCAATGTGTGCCGGACTGGAAAACAAACACGACCAAGTTGGTCCGGCGCGAACGGTGAACACTTGGTTTGGTTTTGGATAAGAAGTTTTCAGCGCCAGATCAAAACAACAAGGTCCGGCATGAATGGGTTTTTGACTAAATGAGTGAATGACTGAGTTTTGAGGGGAAATAGAATGAAGTGACATTTACTCTAAGTAATCTTAACGATTTGGCCTATAAACTAAGATACTTACTTGTGCATAATCCCCCTTTATAGTACGGCTAATCTATAACTATCCTAGCTATATGGCTTGAATCAACTCCCAAACCAAAACTAGTAACAAGAGTCCTTAGCCTTTATCCTTCAATCAGAAATGTCTTCACTTCACAAAGGGTACTTGTGAGACCCCGGATCAGCTATCCGAAATCTCCTGTGTATTTCCGTACTAGTCCCAGATCAGTTGCTAGTACACACAGTCAGACAATGATAAATCATTACCGAACAGAACGAAATTGTAACATAAATATAAAGTATTAGCCACATGGCTATTTATTACATCACATGGTCACCAGACCAGAGTTCACGACAGCGGAAACAAAACGACAAGTAATGAAACCCAAATAACACCACAGGCGACGACTAGAAACGTGATTAGTTGTCCTGGCGATCTTCTTCAAACTCCTCGGTAAAGAATTCTTCTTCTTCAACAGTATCCTGGTAGTTTTCTGATGACAACATTTTGTGTAGCATGTGAGTACAAAAGTACTCAGTAAGTCTGGGAAAGTATGCACATGTAGGGCTTTCCAAGGAAGGCTTAATATGGTTCATTTGCATAAAGCTGAGTTTCATCAAACCATACCTAATAATAAGTTTCACAAAGTATATTTTAGCAATTATTTTAACAATTGAATTATTTAATACTTTAGTGAGGGTTCTATTCACCATCACTAGTATAAAGGCTCTATCCGCCATATTTTAAAAGATCAAGGTTATCCACACATGACTCTATCCGTCATGAATTAAAAACAGGTTCCATCTACCTGGTTGGCTCAAACTACCAATTAAACATCCGAGAGTTCTAACCACTCACGAATCCCAAAACAGTTATTTTTAAAACCAAAACCAAAGTCTACCAATACGAAAGCATTCTTTGCTTTGCCCTTGATCGTAGGCACGGCTATTCAAATAGTTTTAACTCTGTAGATGTGTATAGCTTTACCCACAAGACATGATCATCTCTTTAATGCCATGCAATTAACACACTTCCTTTGGTGTGTCGGCAGAGAGACCATGACAAGGCCTTTACAATGTGTACACCTAACCTGACCCACCCGCTGAGGTTTCACCGCTGTTAGGGTTCCCTTTACCCAGTATAGAAGCCCTCTCTTGCGCCGTGTGGGAAAAACGACTCGCCTCCATCTGGCGCCCACATTCCACCAACTGGTGAGTCTAAGTTAGGTTTCTACAAATTATTCGGCCAGGTCGTACCCATTATAGACATGTGGTAGTACGGTTATGCTTAGAATGGACAGTCATAAGCGTTGGTCCTTAATTAACTTGGGGCGGTACTTGCACAATGAAATCTAGTGTTCCATCCGCACCCATCCGACATTCTATTCCGCCCAAGTCTAAACCATTCTTCATTTTATTTTTAATTGAGAAAAACAGTACCGAAAACTTTGTAATAATTCTTAAATCACATTTTAAATCACAACTTTGATATAATCCCACCCATGGGTCATTTTCATCGATTTGAACACTAAGCATTCCTACCATTCTAACCAATAATTGTCAAAATAACATAAGTATGACATAACAATGAGTCTTAGGGTTACAAATAAACGTGGATAACAATAATCAAGGCAATGATCACAATTCGGAATAACTAGAAATCTATATTTGATATACGGTTATAAACATAGCAATGCAGGTTCTAAAACATTATAAAAGCATTTGCAATCATGGGATCAAAATGCGTCAAGGGATTTGCCTTCAGTCGCAGCGGGGACGTCGAAGACTTGAAGTCCAGCGGCAGGGTCGGCGGATTCGGCGGGATCCTCGGCTACGCGTAAAACGGTACAACGAATAAATACTAATAAAATAAATGAAATCCAAAAATTACAAAACTTATACTGGCAGGTAGATCTTGATTTTAGATGAATTTAGGAATTTGAACGGTTCAATTTGGAGTTCGGACGGAAAAGTTATAAGCGTTCGAAGTTTGTAAAATCTGGAAAAATGAAAATCGAGGAATATTCCTCAGAATCTTCTTTTTGAGCTGATTTTCCAATTGGGCTAGTCTATGGCAAGTAGGGCCGGCCTAAAATAGACTTGGGGTCTTCTTCCCCATGGAGCAGGAACAGAGGAGCATCAAGCTCCAAGGGGCGCCGGCGGCCTGAGGCCAAGGCGGCAGGCGGCCTTGATGGCCGGGAGGCGAACAGCAGCGTATGGGCGGCGTGGGGAGGTGGCGCGGGGTGGCTCGGCGCGCCAGCGGCTGGCGGCGTGGCGGCCGGCGGCGGCAGCGAGGCAGTCCGATGGGACACAGAAGCGCGGGCACGCAGCGGGCGGCGATGGCGGCGGCCGGCGGCGACCATGCGCCGCGACGCGGTGGAACAGAGGCCCGCCAAAATTTCCAAAGATTCGGAAATTTGCAAGGATTAAACATGACTTTGCCAATTCGAATGATGGATCAACTAAAGAACATCTAGAGGGGTTTAGGATTGCAAGGAATTGAAGAATAGATTACCAAAGACGACGAATTTGATGACGAACGGCGGTTCGGCAGTAGCGATTCAAACTCGAAATTCGGACTCAAACTTTGATGAAACCTAAAATTGATTGAGGGGTTATGATCTTGACCTCCATACAAACGCTAGGAAGCAAACAGAATTCCAAATGGCTCACCGGAGTGGAAGATGTGACGGCAAACGCGAAGAACGGCGTTCGGCGTCGGTTTTCGCGTTCTCCCGGGTGAACGAGTTGGAGAGGCCAAGGAAGAATGAGTGCACAGGAAAGAGGACTCCACCACGAAGATTTGAGAGGTGGAACCGCACGATTTGGAGTTGAAACGGCCGAGTTATGAGCAATGAAACAATTTACGGATTTTGATTAATGGAACCATTTCCAGCGAGATTGGGAGAGATTTGAGTCTGGGAATGGAACCTCATTGCCGTTACCATTCCAACGGATCCGGCCGAGAGTAATTTGGAGCAATATTGCAGGAGTTATGGGTGTTTGAATGGAGAGATGAAATCGTGTTCTCTGGAAACTGATCGATCCTTTGGAGAAGACAAACAGTGCACGCACACGTGGCGGCCCCTCATTGGCCGAGAGTAAATGAAAGGTTACACGCGAGAGAAAATTAGCAAAAATAGTCTAAAAATCCCGGAAAAATTTCTAAAAATATTAGGGAATATTTGAAACCCAATAAAATTGGTTTCATGCAATTTGGATGAAATTTGGAATTTAGAAAATTCCGGGACGAATAAAGGGCATTGACGAAAGACCGCGAGTGATAAAATACCAGCGTGTTTCCAAAAATCTTGGGAAAATTCCCAAAATTTTTTTTGGAATATTTGGATCCTAATGCAATCGGTTTCGATATTTTTGGAGCATTTTCGAACTCGAGTGGAATCTCGAGCGCAGACCGGTATTTGGAAATTCGATTTTTCGGACGAAGGAAGATTGAACTCCAATTTCGGAATGATAGAGATGCCAGGTTAATCTAAACAACGAGGAAAATCAAAATTTTGAATTTAATTAGTTTAAATTAGATTTTGACAGAAGACCGAAATTGGGGATGTTACAGTACTTGACTTGATCATCAACACCAAAACCCATACAAAGCATTGTTAAGAAATTAGGGGGCCTAGATGCTTTCACCATTTCATGGAAAAGCTGCAAACAATCACTTACTACATCATCTACGATGCAGGTTGAGTTTGTGGCATGTTATGAGGCTACCGGGCAGGCTATATGGTTTAAGAATTTTATCCTGGAACTAAAAGTGGTATACAACATCTCTAAACCACTTCCTATATACTGTAATAATATGGCCGCAATTTTCTATTTGAGTAACAACAAGTCAAATGGTGCTGCCAAACGTATTGACATTAAGTATCATCAACGTTCAGCCACCACTATGAAGATCACGATGCTCTCTTCGCTACTGTCCCTGACTGGTCTTCTCCCTCATCAACGTTCAGCCATCACAGACAACTCCAATGGGTTCTTCTTCATCGGGTTAGTCTATCTAATGTTATTCCGTATTACGTATCTTGTGATCATGCATGACCTAGGCTAGACAATAACTTAGACTTAGTTCTTAGCGATTCTAACATAACTAACCCCCTAAATTTTGTTTTTCTAATGCTCATCCAGCTAATATAGCCAAACAATAATTTAGATTAACAAGATTTATTACCAAACACAAAATTTAGCTTAAGTTAACCTGATCAAGTTAAGATTAGATAACCTGTTTATTTTAACGCCAAACCAAACGCAGCCTAAGACATTGGCGGAGCCGTCCGATGAAATTTGGGTGAAGTGAGCCCACCAGCCCCGGCAAGAAAGACGACCCCCTCAAAGCCCATGGTCCATAGGCTCCATGAGCTGATACGCATTAATGCATACCGTATGGGTATGGATCAAAGTTCAGAGAGTCACGAATTTTTTTAGTACACCGGTCAGTTCGTTTTCAAAAAAATTGCGACGTCGTGTAAACCGTTAGTTCGTCTTCTGCATCTCGGTGATCCCTTGCTACAGAGTTAGAGAGTCGATTCAGTAAAAATTCTATAGAGCTTTTGAGATGCATTGCTTGTCTAGATATGAGAGATTCATTTGCAAACTTTGATCATGGCAAGCTTATACGGCTTTCAGAAATATATTATGATGATTTTTTAGCATATGATTGTGTTGTTTTGGAAGAACAACTTCACTTATTTGTTGATGACATGAGAAGAGAATCAAGAGATGAATTTTAAAGTAATGATGATCTTGTTAGCTTCGCTGTAAAGATGGTTCAAGCAAAGAAGCACCTGGTTTATCTATTGGTCTATAGACTGATTGAATTGGTACTAATTTTACTTGTGGGAACAGCTACAATTGAAAGAGCTTTCTCGGCAATGAAGATTATTAAGACAGATTTGCGCAATAAGATAAATAATGACTGATTCAATGATCTTATGGTATGCTACATTGAGCGAGATGTGTTTGCAAAGATAGACATAGAAGATAACTTACAACGTTTTCAGAACATGAAAACTCATAAATATCAACTGTCATCTCTTTTGAAGCAATGAATGGTACATTTTTCTCCTTTTATAATTACATACTTATATTGCATACAATTTAAAATTCAACTATTTTACAATATATTGATAGTCATAGTAGTTAATTTTGGATCTCTTTTTTAAGCCCCCCTCTTTGGAACTTTCTGGCTCCGCCACTGGCCTGAGATGTTCAGCTATCTAGTCTAGTATCTAGAAGAGGACAGTACTACATGAAGCGTGCTACTTGTCTCGTAGTAGCTAGTCTACGTGATCCCGCGGGTCTCCATGTCCCAACTTCACCATCGGACGCGTCATCTCCAGGACTACTCAAGTATCCAACGCGTCACCCTGAACTGATAAATACCAAGCGTCGTCGTGCTTCCCGGCCCTATCTCGCATGCATACAATAGCAAAATCGAGCTACCTACCTACAAGTCTACAACGACTCGCGCAGCCTCACTTGAACCAAGTTACAAACATGCCGTCGTCTCTGCAGCCGTCGGAGCCGCATGTGTCGCCGTCGACCGGCGGTGGCGCGACGGAGAAGAAGTACAAGGGGGTGCGACTGCGCAATTGGGGCAAATGGGTGTCGGAGATCCGGCTGCCCAACAGCCGCGAACGGATATGGCTCGGCTCCTACGACACCCCGGAGAAGGCCGCGCGGGCCTTCGATGCGGCCTTCGTCTGCCTCCGCGGTCCCGCCTCCGAGGTCAACCTCAACTTCCCGGACTCGCCACCCTCGGTAGGCCAAACTAGCAACCGGCAGGAGGTGCTCGCGGCCGCGCTATCGCACGCCAACCGAGCCCCGGCACCCGCCGGAGCCGCCGCGGCTCCACCGGAAGCGGCTGTTTCCCCCGTGCATGATGACATGCCCATGAGAAATAATGCGGTGGTGCCGCCGTTGCAAGTGACTGCCGGCAGCTTCGACTGGTCGCAGCTAATGACGAACCCACCGCCGCTCTACTCGCCGACCGCGCTGGAGAGCCACGCGTTCTACTTGCCAACCGTGGCGGCGGACGACATGGAGGAGAACGGCCACAATGCATGTACCCCTGGTCTTTGGAGCTTTGATTCTTGTGACCCGTATTTTCGACATTAAGAGCTGTTGCCATCGGAATCAATCAAAGGTTCAAGATTCATAAGATCCATGATCACAAACCTCCTTACGCGCGCCCTTCATATCTTCTCAACCATCGATACTCTTCTGGACCACCGACCACTTGTCAGTCTCCTCTAATGGGTAAAATAGCTAGAGAGAAATTTTAAGATGGATTATACTTGTAGTATAAAATGTGTAGTACAAATCACATCTAACCATTGATTTGTTAATGGTGTTTCTACTACTCTACTGCCAGGTATAGTATTAGTAAACTCTAGTTAATCTGATCCATTGAATCGAAAAGAATGAACAGTTCATATTCAATTTAGTGTATCGTAAAAGAGCTCAAAATAGAAGGGCTCCGGAAATTTAGTCAGTCGCTGCAATTAGCTCTTATATATATGTGTTTTCTGAACGTTTTGCATGCAGGCTATGGCGCGCGCTTGCAAAGCTAGGTTGAATTAGTGCACATTATCTGTTTTGTCCTAGAGTGTGGCTTTTATTTTTTTGAAGGCACAGTGCTATATTCAACTTAAAGCCTTAAATAATGCTAGGTTAATGGAACGTATAGTAGTAGTAGTGTATATGTATTATTACGATATGAAGAGGCACACCCGCACTTTATAATACCAATGCAGAGAAATTTGATTATTTGTCACTCTGAAAAGCTGTCTATACCTTATATATAATGTTGCACTACCCTTCATGAACGGACTACCTTATCCATAATAAAGCAGCAATGTGCCGGAATATACTATATATGAAGTCATCGTCATTGACATGTACCATCGTTCAAGTTTCTTTGTTCCTTCAACTACTACCATGGTTTACCTTACCGAATTAATTTGGAAAATCGAGACCAGCTCGGCACCGATTTTCATCAAAAATTGGTAAAAAAAAAAAACGAATGAATTGCCAAGTTGAACTTTTGAATCTAGCAGTTAAAAAAATGGCAAAAAAAAAAAAAAACCGGTTTGACCGATTTTATTCAATTTTTGACCTAGATTGGCACACTCAAGGACCGGTTCGCGATTTCAATTTACCATCGATTTTGTTTGACTTTTGACCGGTTTACATAAAAAATCGGTATACTCAAGGAAAGTTGGAAAACATTCAAGAAAACTGGAAAAAAAATTAGAAAATTTGAATAAACCCTAATTAATATATAAAACACCTCAAAGAAATTTCAATAATTTTTGAATTCATTTAGTGCTTTTGAAAAATCAAAAACAACAATTCATGAAAAGGAACAGAGACACTATTAGATTTTTTAACAATTTACAAGTTTGATCATGCTCTAAAATTTTAATGTATCATAAAAAGTACTCAAGGATCATGTAGTATAATTTTTAGAAATATTATACTTCATATTAGAATTTTAAAATAAAACATGGGTCTGATTATTATTTGAAAATTTTACGTTCTCATTATAATTTTTCTCAGGATTTCACAAAAAAAATTAGCTTTACTATACTTCATTTAGCGCCCCTAAAAAAAAATAAAAACAGAAGAGCATATACAAAGATAATAGCACTGTTAGAATTTTTTTAAAAAAATACACAAGTCTGCTCATCATTTGAAAATTTTACAAAATTATCGGAATTTCCTTAAGACCTCACACAAATGTTTTCAAAAATTTTAGGAAACATTTGGATAAATTTTTCTAAATTTTTTGAATTAAACCGATTTACTGACCGGTTCCAAATCTCAAACCGGCTAGATATGTTTTTGAGTGATTTTCGTCTATTTTTGGAACCCTAGCTACTACTGCTGCTGCTTTTTTACTGCAAGTTTCAGCCATTCTAACCGATTCCCAGCATATTTTTCCCGCGCGCTCTAGATTAATCACAGTCCAAGTTCTTGCAGGAGTAGGAGGTTTGCGGTTTTGCACTGTCCGTACTAGAAAGTACATCAAACTTGTCCGAATTAATTAAACCTACCAACCGGCCTATGGCTAGTATTAATAGGTCTGTCATTAATTGTCGTCTGGCGAAAGGCTAGAGCTGGTGTCACACTAACAGTATTCGTGTTAATTACAAGTAGTAGGTTTATTGTAGAATTTCAGGGATTTGATCCCGTTAGCTTGCGCATGATAACAATTATGATTGACCAATAGCACGCACCATTTGTAAACGAGAAATTTTAGGGTGAATTATACTTGTAGTATAAAATATATAGTAGAAATCATATCTAACCGTTGATTTGTTAAGGGTGTTTCTACTACTCTACTACCAGGTGTAGTATAAGTAAATTCTAATTAATCTGATCCATTGGATCAAAAAGAATGAATGAGTCCTATTCAATTTAGGGTACCGTAAAAGAACTCTTATAAAAATATCTTGCAAAGTTGTAATAAATTATATACACATACGAAAGTAGAAGCTTGGTTGGAAGTTGGAACACATGATGCAAACATATTGCACGAGTTTGTGATGCTTACGCAGAGAATCTTCGGACTTTTTTCTCCTTTTATGGTAGGAGCTACTCCCTCCGTTTCTTTTTATAAGGCGTATTTGGTTTCGTTAGGACAAGACTTTGACCAACGATTACTTCATTAATATATCATTTATGCAATACAAAATCATAATTATATATAAGTACTTTTGAATACAAATCTGCTGATATTAATTTTGTGTCATAAAAATTATATGCTAATAGAGTAATTGTTGGTCAAAGCCTTGTCCTAACGAAACCAAATACGCCTTATAAAAAGAAACGGAGGGAGTATATGTTACCGTACGTCTTTAGTTTCTGTCAACATTTAATTCTGAAGGCGTGCGTCCGAAGCCCATGAAGTTGCACCGATCGGTATGTTTGCCTGCATTTGTCGCTTGTTTACTTTCGTCTTTCATCTGATTTGCACGGTTAGCACGTAGACGACAGATAGATTGGTCAGCCTTTCTTACTCGTGAGCGCGTGATGGTTGACTTGTTAAAAAAAAAAAAGATCACGATCTCATGCATGACTAATGCATATATATATATATACCTATATACGTATACATATATGTATTAGAGTATACTCAAAAGAGTATATAAACAAATTATGCTATAAAGGGTGGATTTTGATGAAATTTTTGTGGAACTCACTTTGGAGTATCTTATAATCAGTATTAGAGTATACTCAAAAGGATAAAGAAGTATAACAACATCATTTAAGCAGTATATTAAGAGTGAAAGTACATACTCCCAGGAGTATGGAACCATTTTCACATACATATGTACATATGTATACATATGTGTGTGTATACATATATCTATATATATACATATGTGTATGTATGTATACACACATACATATGTGTGTGTGTCTATATATATATATATATATATATATATATATATATATATATATATATATATATATATATATATATATATATATATATATATATATATATATATATATATATATATATATATAAAGCCTCTTTTCTACTCCCGGCAGTAATTACTCCCTATGTCGTATCTCACAACGCAGGGAGTATCTCGCTCGACGGAGGGTATGTACGCGTAGTATACAAGTATGTAAGATCATCTATGTGGTATTTACATTTTTTCAGAGGTGGTATGTACACTTTTTAAACATACTCCTTTTTATGTGCGTATATGAAGGTATTTGCAAAATACGCTAAAAACTATGTACTCCCTTGCAATTTTTTCATGTGGATCTCATTGGAATATCTTATAATTAGTATATGAGTGTATCCAAAGTGAAAAAGAAGTATTTCAAGTTCGTTTGGGTGGTATTTCAAATATGGGAGTAATTACTCCCGGGAGTATAAAGCATTTTTCATATATATATATATATATAAAGAGAGAGAGAGCTAGTGATGTAGGAAATATCACAGACAAAAGAAACACATCATATAGTATTGCTCAAAATGATATGCAAACAATAATCAGTTGAGCAATCACATAACTAAGAACTAGTTATATGCCCGTGCGTTGCTACGAAAAATAAAGATTAAAAAATAAAAAAATACTATTTCATAAGATCAAACATCTATCTTTAACGCTTCGTTTCTTGTAAAAGCTGACTAATTAAAGCAACGCTTCGTTTCTTGCGTAGGGCAATTAAGCAGGGCAATTAAGCAGGATAATTAATGTGACGTGGGAAGAAACTCTCACTTTATATAGTAGAGATTTCACCTTAGCTCACAAACATTTAAGGGTATCCCGACCACTTAAGACTATGATCACTTAAGGTTCCGACCTATGTTCTTGGATGATCCGCAGTAACTCAAATTGCTTACTCCAAAGCAAACTTAAACCTAAGCACCAAAGACTCAAAACACAGTCAATTAGCCATTACCCGTATGAGTAATTCTCCACGTGATCTTTCAACAACCTTCATCGGGCCAGTGGATGTTATTATGCCGTAGCCAGCTTCTTCCCTCCCTAAAATAATTCCACAAAGGCTCGATATATAGCGGGCCACTACAATTTTTATTTCAAAAGCATCATAAGCATCTTAAGCATCTTAAATATGGTACTAGATCTAGCCAGCTCGCAGTGGTCACCAACTACGACCACAGGTCCACGGCCAGCTAGCTCCTCTTCGAAAGAAAGAAAGAAAGAAAAAACCGCAGCAACTTACTTTTATATATATACACACACGTGTTAGCAACTGAGAGCATGCTTCATGTATATTTATGGGATATACGTGAGTTGACTTACAGCTCCACACGTGTGAGTACCTCATCCGTACATAAATAACTATCTTAATTTGTGCATGCATTACTGGAGTTTAAGACTATCTCCAGCGGCTTTCTTTCCCCTCCAAATCCCTTCACGAACAGATCCCAAGTGCTCCAGTGGATTCCCTTCACGATTCCCTTCGGACGGGATTCAAACAATAAATCCCTTTAAAAAGGGATTCTCTCTCCAATCCCTTCACAAATTCCTTGAGGGGATGCTGCTGGAGATAGTAGGAAATAAAGGAAATGAATATAGAGAAGGAAATAGGGAAGGAAATGAAATGAAGAGAAATTGCTGAAGATAGTCTAATAACTCTGTCCGCAGAGTCACGCACGCATGAAGACCAACATACCTCCCGATCAGACAGACCCTCGCAAAAAAAAGTCCATTCTGGCGGCGTGTCAGCACCGACAAATTAACGCATAAGTCCAATCCCTCGATTAGACCCTCTCAGAAGAAAAAAAAAGTCCATTAAGTCTGTCAGCGAGTCAGCAATCAGTGCCGAAAGCGCCAAGTTACCAGGACGGCAGGACCACAGGAAAGAGAAGGAAAAGGCCAAGTAGCTGTAGTAGTAATCGTATCAAAGACATAATCATACACAACACAGTGACTTGGCGCGACGCTTTGCCGCCACGACAGCGAAGATCTACCGCATTAAAAATTGATTTGATCAAAACATTATTAAAAATTGAATGAATATAAGTATTTTCATTCACTTAGACAATAGTTATATGTCATATCGCAAACAAAATTACGTAAGGCTTAGTTTAGCACGCATATACGATTAGTTTTTCATACATGTAGATCAAAACACAAAACAAAGGTGATCCTTGCTCAGGGATACAATTGGAAGCAAACATAGAACACACTAAAAATTTGATAATGCTTAACTACTATTTCTCTAGAAAACACATATAACACTTATATGTAATGACCCAAAATTTGTATTTTTTATTAAATTGTGTTTACAATAATTAATTATGTATTTGTGAGTTTTTATGCATTTTTAGCTATTTATTTAAAATATTTTTCTATTAAGGACAAGAATTTTGGAATTTTTTAGAAAATTTAAAATCCGATAAAATCTTGAAAATATTTTTTTCTAAATTATAGACTATGTCAGGATTTTTTTTCAAAAAATTTCATAAATTTTAGAGCTAGTTTGCCAATTTTAATAATTGAAACTTGATTTATGGATTAACTAAATTAGGGAAAAAATTTAAAAATTTAGAAACCTTGTTGTTGGACTAAAAGAGTAGCTTGGCTTAGCCTATATATATATATATATATATATATATATATATATATATATATATATATATATATATATCTGAATATCCGACCCATCATTATCCGGATTATCTGAATCCGTATCCATATCCGACAGATAGTGAGTTACCGAATCCGAATCCGTACCCGTATCCGATCTAATACTATCCGTAAAATATCCGATCCGATAGAATCCTTATCCGAAAATTATCCAGATCGATCAGAAACTATCCGATCTGTTTTCATCCCTACGTAGCCGTGCATGGATCCATCACCTATGATCCGCTGAACCTGCAGATGCATGCATGTAGTACCTACTTACTCTCCCGTGTAGACAAGTACTTATCGTACATACACCACTACTGCTTGTGGACAAAGATACATGCGATCGAAGTTGCTAGGCTAGCTGGTTATTGAGAGACGTACTGGTGGGCGCTCCTCTGGATTACTCGCGTGCCACCTTCTCTGGCCAAGCCAATGAACCAGGAGGAGGGAGGGTAGTACAGGTTCTCTAGGGAAGTGGGGAGAGTGAAGGGACGAAGGGACGAAGGAGGACAGTAGCGGCGGCTATGGGTGTGGATGGGTCATGGGTGAGGAAGCGGTGGACGTAGGGACTAGGTGACACAGGAAGAAGATATGAGTAATTTAGGGTTGTTTGATTTGATGGTAAATTTGTCTCATCAAATCTTATTCAAATTTGGTAGTTAAATTTAGTCACCGATTTGGCTATCAATGTTTTGGCCAAAGATTAGCAAGAAAATGAACTAGAGAGCTAGCTAAAGATAAAGGGAATCTTACCAAAATTTGGTCAGATAAGTATTGGTAATGATTGGAAGCAAATCAAATAGCTCCTTGTCTATAATAGCACCTATATCTCAAAAGAAGCAACTTTGTAATTAATGTCATTTTTCAAAGCCGAAACTCTCTAATGCCATATCTCAAAACCGAGATCCTTGCAATGGCATCTATATACTTTTTGTGAGGCACCCATTTTTGGTATAAAATACCAATAATGGGTTTCATGTGTATACAATACTAGTCCCATGATCTGTGACTAGTCGCACATTTACAAAGTGGAAATCACATCCATACACTATGTATTTGTAATATTTCAAAATTTGAATAAAAGAAAACATGAAATTTCAAAATATGAATTTGCTATAATTATGAATTTCTCAATTTTATTTATCTTTTTGTAGATTTTTTCCCTAATGAAAAGCTATTTAAAAAGATTTAGTAAAAAGATATAAGTAAAATGTACAAATAAAATTAGTAAAAATCCATATATAATATTAAATGTTACAATTGTCAGAATGCATTAATTAATAGAAAATTTTTAAATTAATATCTTTTGACTATACATAGTAAAAGATATATTTTTATAAAACTTTACCAAGCTTATATGTAGCTAACATTTTTACCACACTCCTTAGATTAATATTTACCTCCAGTAAAAATATTAAAAAATAATAAGTAAATTTAATACCTTTTTCAATTTAAAGTCAGAAAACTTGAAATTTTGAAATTTGGTTTGAAACGTTTATTAGAAAATAAATATTCAAGTTTTAAATATGACATTTTTATGAAAGATTACTTAGGATATTTTAATTCTTCTTAAACAATTTTAAAAATACTTGACTCAATTTAAACACTTAATTAAATTAATTATAGAAAGTGAAATTTTGAATAATCAGCCTTGTCAGATTTATATGAATTAATAAATAAAGTATTTTACCTCCAAATTTTTATAGGATGTAGAAAATTTATCCTGAATTCTTATGAAAAAATTTAATTTTTTTTATGAGATTAGACCCCTGAATTAAATGCATCTGGGTAACTATTAGAGAAGAAGAAGCTAGAATTGCTCGCTTTCTCTGACCGACATGTGGGCCCCCCATTAAATTTACCCAGCTGACCAGAGCTAATTCCTTCTCTCTCTCCCCAACTAACTGCCAAGTGGTCCCATTCCTTTGCTCGGTCCCACGCGCCAGTCACTCACTCCCTTCCCTCACTCCCACTCATTTCCACGTGGGCCCGGGCCTCGCTCGTCAACTTCTTCCTCTCCAACTCTCTCCTCCCCTCTGTTATCTCTCAGTCGAACACACCGAGCACCACCGCCTTGGCCTTTTCAGCTTCCCTATAACAACTTGAGATTCTGTAAATAGAAATACAAGTTTTATTATGAAAATAAAGTGGTCAATTTTGAATTTTGGCCAAGAAGGACTTCAAGGTTTTCAAAACTTGAATTTGAGCAAATATGAAAACTTAAAGGAACCTTAATCAAGTTCTAGATCGCTCTTGGAATCGCCTGAGAACCCACTCAAAATTTATGGGCCACTTTGTATCTTGATTAAATTGACAAGTTTTTGGGCCAAATTTCATAACTCGATTTTCTTTCTCAATTTCTCTCCCTCTTTCATTATCTCGTGGGCCCCCTCGCCTCCAGGCCCACATGGCGACTCCCCTTCCCCCTTGCCACTGGCCTGTGGCCTCCTCCCTCTTCTGATTAGCATGCCAGCCGACCAAAGCACTTGTTCGCGTGCTGCCACAACTCAGCGTGCCGTGTGCGCATTCCTTGCTGTACACGTCCCGACAACCACGTTTCGACAGCGCCACGCCACAGTGGCCGCGCCTATGTTCGGTTGGCCCTGCGCTTGCGTTCCCCATCCACGCGCAGCCTGACGCGCGCCCAAGCCCTGCGTGCGCGCACCGTTGAGCACCGTCGTGGGCCCCTACCTTACCGACAGTGTCGCGCCCCAGCAACCAATGTTGTGCCACTGCCAGCTCAGGCCCCCGCTCCTTGATGTGCTACCTCGCCAAGCCACATCGCAATCATGTTGCCTGCGCTTGCAGCGGAAATCCCGTGCCCACGACATCGCCATTGCTTCCCGTGGGCACACCGTTCGGAGCTCCACGCCACGATAGGACTCTGGGCCTATAAATCAAGACCCCGAGCTCCTTGAGTCGCACACCTCCACGGCCTCTCCCTCTGGAGCCCAATTGTAGGATCAAGGATAGCCGACTAGAGGGGGGTGAATATGAGGTTTTTAAAATTTTTGTCTCTAATTACTCTAATGGATCACAATTTGTTAGTAGTTTATTTCAAGATTACTGTAATGAAATAGGCCAAAGATTTGTTACGCTTATGTTGCTCATCCACAGAGTAATGGAGCAGTAGAACGTGCAAATGGGCAAACCATGCAAGGCATGAAAAAACAAATGTCCAATCATTTAAAAACACAATTGGAGGCTTGGGTAGACGATCTTTACTCAGTGCTTTGGGCCTTATGCACAACGACCAGCAAGACTACGGGTGAAACACTTTTTTCGCTGGTCTACAGTACAGAAGGTATTCTGCCCAGTGAAATCACTACAACACGGATATAGCTTTCAGGGCATTTAATTTTACATGGCGTTTGAGTCAAATGCCGCTAAATAAAGCTTTTGCGGCATTTATTTGGATTTAGGGGCGTTTAATTGCCTGGCACATAATATTTACCGATGAAAGAATTTCTGTAACACCCCGGCATTTAATATGCCCGAATGCTGCCAAACATAAGCTAAACAACATCTAAGTACCACAATTAAACATAAATTCCAGCAAAGGTTCATATGCTAAAAACCGATATTTCGGCAGCATTTCCTTTGTTTTTCCATGAATTAACACAATCTCAATATCATGGCAAGATATATATCATAGCACACGACATCTAAAACAACAACATAAATGGACATAACATCAAGTTACGCCAATAATACCACGCTTAACCACTTCATAAACTATAACGAAGCAAATAAGGATTCACAAGCATGCTAGATTAAACCATACATTAAGTTTAGGGCACAACTCTTAATATCATGTCTCCAAGTGGTTAATTATGGACTATGATGGTGGAGCTACGTGTAGAAGTGTAGCTAGATCCCTTTTTCCCGCATGCCGATCTCAAAGTACCTAAAAACAACATAAAACACAAGCGTGAGTTCGAAAACTCAGCAAGCATATTGTAATGGACAACAAGATCATTTACAAGACAATAATACCTCACATCACATATAACATCTCATACTTGAGCACATAACAACATCATCATCATTAAAAAAAATGTATTGCAATGCAATGCAATGCAATGTTATGCTCATATCTCTATGGAAACTCATACCGGTATGGTTGAGTACACACCCGTCGGTGTACACCCTCTCCCCCCCTTCCATCCCGAAGATGGAGGGTGCCTACTCCTCGCTTCCACAACCCACGGTAGATGGAATCACGATGTAGGATTTACTCTAATGGCTCTCCGGATTAGTCATAACTTTCTCACCGACCTTCCCGGATTAGTTAATGACTTTCTCACCTCCCGGGCCATGTAACATGTCATGCATGCAACTATGCCAATTATCATATTTCACATGTACATAAACATATGGCAACTCATCATGACAAATATAAACACATGGCATCGAACCATGATAATCATACTCAATATTTCATTGGAAAACAGCAAGCATGGCAAGTGAGCATAGCAAGTGTTCAATCTTTCACCCTGTCGGCGTACTTTGCGCCAGGGTCCCCACTCCCCCGCAGTTAAAAAGGTCGCCAGGGTGGGTCGCTTCGGGCACGTGGATGCGTTGTTACGCGGGCGATCAGAAGCGTGGTCGCCCGGACACGTGGCACCAAAGACGCTGGCGACCAGAAGGTGATCGCCGGACACGTGGCGCCAGCCACGCCTCGGGCGACAGAAGGTGGTCGCCGGACACGTGGGCGTTGTGCCACGCCGACGGCACCAGAAGGTGGTCGCCTTCGGGACACGCGGCGCCAGTGTTACCATCGGGCTACCAGGAAGGTGGTCGCCGGACACGTGGCAGCACGCTCGGGCGACCAGTGTGGTCGCCCCGGGAAAGGTGGCACGCTGGCCACTTCGAGGTCAAGGGCATTTAATGCAAGTTGTGCGATTAAATGCAAGGCGCAAGTGGATGGATGCACGCCCGCTTTTCCCAGGCACGATTAATTGCGTGACATCACGGCAAAGACCTTTACCCCGACGTAACGGGAAGCGCTGGACTCCGGGGCCCGAGGTGGGATTGTGACAACAAGGGCAATATTAATGAAGAGTAAGAACGAGCGACGTGCGCAATAAATAATCCCATGCCGTTGTAATGATGGTGGCTTATGGGTAAGCTCACCCATGCGCCCCTCACCCTAGTATAAAAGGGAGCCAGTGGTGTACGGGAGAGGGGGTTCAAAGATTGTAAGGTTTCTTTCATTTCTCCAAAGAAGAACACAAGCAATACCAAAGAAAGGTGACTAGGGCTATTACTCTTATGAGGGCCTGAACCTGCAAAAAGCTCGCGCCTTGTTCCTCGAGTTTCTGCACTCCTGCCGCCTTCTTCCTTTCCCCAAGCAATTGCCCCAAAGCCTCGCTTGGAACCTGATAAGCACCTAATTGAGGTGCTCGTTAGCTAGTACGCGACAAAGGGCGCGCGTAGGGGCTCTTGGTGGTTAGATTGCCCTCTTCCTTCCATCTCCGCTCAAGCTCGCACAGGCTGGTGAGCGCTTGTCTCGCATGGCGGAGTCGTGACTCCAATCGCGTAATTTGCCCGAGGAAAGCGGCGCCAGAGCCGATCCCGACGCTCGGGAGGGAGCCGGCCACCGTGTCCTCCGCTTCGGGGCCGCGCATGGCCTTACGCCGGGGTCACCCGCCCAACGGCGCTTGGCGCTGGGTGACGACACCCTCGCCGCCAAGCCTCCATGCCCGATCGCTTCTCATCATCCCCAAGAACTCGAGGAAACACCCCACCACTCGTGGTCGCGGACATCGCCCACCTGGTGGACGCCGCACAACAAAGAAGTTGAAGTGGCGACCCGGCCGAGGCTTCCGGCATGGGCGCAGGAACGCTACATACCGACGTGTCAGTTCCAACCATTACACACGGCTCCCTCCCGGCCAAGGGTCGGGACAAGGGAAGTGGAGTCCTGCTGCAACCCCCGCTAGGGGGACATGCACATGATTCCGCTTTTCCCGCGTCCCCGAATCTAGGGGAACCGTGCGGAAGACCCTCCGATCGCGCCTCGACAAGGGCGAAGGCGCTGCCACAGCAAAGGACTGCCATGTCTCCGCGAACGCCGGGGCATAAGGCGTGGGGGTCTTCCTCTGACTCTAGGGAGAGCGCAGGTCGCACTCTCGCCCTCTCCTCAGATCGGGGCCGGCGAACGCGCCACTTCCTGGCTAACGTCGTGCCAGCGTTTCTCTCTCCGCCGCAAGCTGCATGGCCGAGAGATTCCGCCTACTTCCATCGAGAAGTATGATGGTACCACCAACCCGCAGGAGTTCCTTCGTGATCTACACCACGGTGGTACGCGCGGGCCGGAGGGTCCGAGAAGGTCATGGCCAACTACCTCCCCGACGTCACTAACGGGCTCGCTCTGGCCTGCCTGGTTATTTAACCTCCCGCGAGGCCTGCGGCACTCGTGGAGGGGCTATGCGACATTTTTGTTGCCAACTTTCGTGGCCTTACGCCAACCAGCGCGGAGGACGACTCCACGCCTCCGGGAGCAGCATTTGAGGGGGAGTCCCCGAGAGAGTTCATCCGGCGGTTCAGCCATCGCCGCAACACGATCCCCTGGATTCTCCGAAAGCACTGGTGATCATCGCTCGGAGGGGGTCCGACCGTAAGATGCGGGAAAAGATGGCCACGCTGCCATCTCAACCACATCCGAAGTTAGCCTTCCGGCGCACAAGCGCCAGGGCGGCCGGCTCTGGCGTGCCACGAGGCCTTCGATTCCGCGTGACGCTGGCACCTCAAGTCCTCCGACCGCAAGAAGAAAAAGAAAAAGCGAGGGAGGCAACCGCTAGGGAGGTCTTGGTCGCCGAGCCGAGCCCAAATCCCGCTGCCACATGATGATCGTGACCAACGACGAGCGCCGGCAGCGCCAAGCGCATCAGGGGACCGCCGCCGCTTCGCCGCGAAACGATGGCGGCAAGCCCTATTGCCCCATCCATCGAACGAGCGACATGACTTGGAGGATCGCCAAGTTGTATCCAAGCTGGTCGACAAAGTGCTCAAGAAACGCCGCGAGAAAGATTGGCGAAGACGAAGACGGCTTAAAGATGTGGCTCCGCTTAGCCTTCCAAAGAAAGCGAGCACACGGTGGCATGTTCATACACTGGTTCGCCACCTACTCCTCGAACTCGCAGCATAAGCGGGATTCGAGGCGTGTGTGCTACCACGTTAGTCTCGACGGCCGCCAAGTGGCCTGAATAGCCGATCACTTTCGGGCCGGCCGACCACCCAGAGAACACCTCCGCCCTGGCCATCTCCCGATCGTGGTGTGTCTCCCACGGTCCGCACGCGGTTGGGGTCTCGTTGATGGAGGCGCGCTATCAACTCGTCACGGGCGACAGCGCTTCCAGATCTCAGACGAAAGAGCCGCGCTGCCCGCTTTTACGAGTAGCCCCGGGTGGGCCTCCTACCCCGACAAGTCCGACTGCCAAGAACGTTTCTGGTTCTGAGAACTTCCGAACGGAGCCGGGATTTCGAGGTCGCCGACTTCGACCTCCCTATAATGCCCTCGCTGGCCGCCCGCCTCGTTAAGTTCATGGCAAGGGCCCACTACGCCTACATGTCGGTGAAAATCCTGTAGGCCTGGGGGTCCCATTACTGAAGGTGGATAGATTGAAGTCTCGGCCAAAGGTACCAGGATCTTGCCGCACCACCGCCGGGCCACGACGATGGCGACGACAACCTGCCTCTGCCAAGGCCCGGCCCGCCAGGCCCGTGGGCGCAGGCAAAGGCGGTCCCTATGGGCGAGGGGCTCGGCAAGGTCGCCAAGATCGGCGACCGACTCGCCAATAGGAAGACGCGCCGCCACCTTCCTCCGGCCTAACTCGATGTGTTCGCCGGGAACCATCAATGACCGGGTCCCTGTGGAGGTGATCGAGCACCGATTGGCAACGCCTCCCGAGCGCGCCCGCTCGGGCGTAAGATCCGGCGGCAGCGCCAGAGCGCAGGACGCCATTCGACGCAGGTGGAAAACTGTTCCGCTAAGATTGTGCGTGAGGCGCCACCCGAGTGGTTGGCCAACCCCTGCTTGTAAAGAAGTCTAATGGGAAGTGGCGAATGTGCATCGACTTCACCGACCTCAACAAAGCTCGCCCCAAGGACCCGCACTTTGCCGCGGATAGACATCGCTGCCGACTCCACGGGCGGGTGCGAAGCTCAGGCTTCCTCGACGCCACCCGTTATCATCGATCAAGCATGGCGCAGAAGACGAAGAGAAGACCGCTGTGACTTCTGTATATTGCTACGCCAAGATGCCTTTCGGTCAAAACGCCGGTGCCACCTATCGGCTATGCACATTGTGTTCGGCTACCAAAATAGGGAAGAACCTCAAGTGTATGTTGATGATCCGGTCGCGGAAAAACGAAGAGGGCCGACGAGCTTATACAGACCTTGAAGAGACCTTCTCTCACCTCGTAAACTACCGCCTCAAGTTGAATCAAAAGTGCGCGTGTTTGGTGTCTCGTCCGAAGTCCGCTGCTTCCTCGGCTCCACCGTGGAATCAAGTCAACCCGAGAAAATAGAAGCACTGAGCTAACGCGATCGCTTACCCTACCAAGCAATCGCAATGCTTGGCTCGTCGGCTAGCCTCCCTGGCCGGCTTTATATCCCGGCCTGGGGAGAAAAGTCCGCCATCATGGTTGTTGAAGAAAACCAACTCATTTGAATGGACCCCGTAAGCCCAACAAGCGCTTGAAGATCTCAAGAAGTACCTCTCTTCTTCTCCGCTCGTCGCTTCGAGCCGCGAGCCATATCAGATGTATGGGCGGCCACTGTAGTGAGCGCGCTGCAGCAGTAACGGGAAGGGGTCCAACCGAATGTCTACTACATCAAGAAAGTGCTCCACGACGGGTAAACAAGGTACCTCGTGCTCGTAAAATGGTCTATGCGGTGGTAGTGGCGCCAAGAAAGTTACGCACTATTTCCAAGGAGAGAGATCAGTTGGTCTCCTCGCACTTCTCGCGAGATCCTCCACAACCGGTAGAAGCCGAGGTCGACGCCAAGTGGTCCGCTGAGCCGTGGGAGTTCGGGTATCAAGTTTGCTCGCACTTCAATAAAGAGTCAAAGGTCATGGACTTCATGGTCGAAAGTGGACTCCATCCGAGTTCGGTCGATGAGGTCCCCGCGCTCTCCCCTGGACGCCTTTCTTCGACGGGTCTTTCAGTGCTTGAAGGGGCCGGGTTCTCTCGCCCTCCGACCGGGACCTCTCAAGTACGTGGTCGCCTCGACTTCAAGGCCACCAACAACGCCGCGAGTACGAGGGCTTGCCGGCTGGCTGCACGCCGCAGCTCGCCAGGTGTTCGGCTCGCAGTAAAGGGCTTACTTCGGTCGCCAATCGTGCAAGGAAGGGTTTTTCGCTCCCGACTTCGCTATGGCAAAGATACCCGCGAGGTCGTGAAGTTGGAAAGGCATTTCAAGGATCGATACACCACATCCCCAGCGTGACAACCATTCAAGTGACGAGCTCGCCACTGCCGACCACTGTGCCCCCTGCAGACTGGCCGGTCTTTGAGGAAAGGCTTCATGATCGCCCATCGCAGCTCATTTCTCGCGGGACGATGGTGATGCCGTCACCGCTGGGGAAGGCGGTTCATGGAAACGCCCGCCAGCGAAAGACTTGACGACCACCTGGTGGTCGTCAGATTTGACCAGGAAGGCACATGGATGGATCCGATCTCGCCTACCGCTGGATCAAGTGTGCCCTGACATGATGATGGCCAAGCAGAGAAGATAGCACGAAAGGCCAAGCTGCTATACCGTCGGGATGGATCACCGGGTAAGAATGGAATTCTTCAAGTGCATCACTGGAAGAGGGAGCGCTGTTTCTGATATCCATGGAGGCGCGTGCGGGAGCCATGTGTCCTGACGAACGATGGCGGGAAAAGCTTCGTCAAGGGTTCTATTGGCCAACCGCCTCCAGGATGCTTGCGTAGCCGCGAGGAGATGTGAAGCGCGGCCGCTTCCACGCCAAGCAGTCCACCAACCAGCCTAAGCTCCTGGCGAGACTATCCCGCCTCTTGGCCCTTCGCGGCCTGGGCCGATATCTCCGCCCGCTCTCAAGGCCACAGGGGCTACACCCACTGCTCGCCGCCATCGACAAGTTCTACACAAGCGGGTAGAAGCCGAGGCAAAGAAGATCCATCACCGCCGGCCGCCAAGTTCATACGAGATTTTTGCCCGCTTCGGGTCGCTTAACCGTATCACCGACAACGGCGCCAGCTTCACTAGCGCCTTCTTAGACTTCGTGGAAGAGATGGGCACCAAGGTCCTGCTTTTGCCTTGGCCGTCACCCCAGAGCAACGGCCGTGTCGGGGCCAACGCTACCGGCACAAGGGCCTCAAGACCTCGGCGCTCGACCGACTCCACAAGCGTGGCGCCTGGTGACTGAAGAGCTCCTGCCGTGTTGTGGTCACTCCGACCACTCCTAGCCAAGGCTACGGGGAAACCCTTTCTTCCTGGCCCACGCGCAGGTCGTTTCCTCCCTGAGCCGAACTGGGTCACCTCCGCATTTGTGGAAGAAGACCAGGGAGAGTCGCGCCGAGACGACATCAACCTCTGGAAGAGGCGCGGATCGAGCAGCTTTATGCGCTACCGCAAAGTACCAGAGAGCCTCGTGCGTACCACGCCTCCCGTTAATGAGAACGCCGCGAGGGCGACCCGGGTCTCATGGCGAAGAATCCACGATGCCGTCGCATAAACTGGCCCCCTCTCTAGGACCTTTCAAAGTGGCCTCGGCTCTCGCTCCGGCTGGCGTCAGTTGGCTAACAAGACGGCGAGGAGCTAGCAAACTCTCGCAATATAGAAAATCTCAAGCGCAAGTTCTACTCCTTTGATTGGTTGTAAGTCCTTGAGTTCCGCCCCCCTCGACCGGCCGGAGTATGTCTTCGCCCGCCGGTCGGGGAGGCCTTCTGCTTTTGAAGTTAAATACTTTTTTCCTGTCCCAAACCGCCTGATCTTCCTGCCCTCTTTCGGTCTTTGCCTTCTGTCGGATAGTGCCGGGCGATTTGGTTCTTGTACTGGGCCCCAAAGAGCGAGGGTAGGATCACTAAGTGTGAGCGCGCACGGGACGGTGATTGGATGGCTAGTTTAGCACGATCCTCAAAGACGGTCATGACACTCGTGGTGTCCCCGGGGGTCGGCGACTAACACCACCGCTAAGAACCTCGAGGCCCCGCCCGAACTCGCTAAGTGATCGTTTCAGCTCAAGACCTTAAGTCTCCAAGCCGCCTGCCAGGAGCCAGAAGAATAAGAACAAAGAAATCTTTAAGCTATATAGGGAAGCCCGTGCTTTCCATTCCATTTGAATCAGTTTTGCGCTCAAGTTTTTACAGCAAAAGTAAAACAAACTAGCTAACTACGCCGGGGATCCTCTCGCCCTTCGCGCCGTACCACGGCCGCCGCCACATCTCAAAGAATCGGAGAACGCCCAGATGAAGCGCCACGCCCTCGCCTACCGCGCCGACCGAGGGTTCCATCGCTACCGAGCCGCGACCGCTGGTTGCCGTGGACTCCGCCTCCGCCGCGCTAGCCGCTTTCGCCCCTTCGACCGTGGTCGCTGGATCGGTTAGTCACGGCTTATGCGCGAATAAGCCAAAGACGCATTTGCGGGTCGCCGGCGATCGCGCTTCTCCGGACGGACTCTGGGCGGCGTAGGGCGGCGGCAAAGCGCTGTAAGGAAGTTCGCGGTCCTGGCAGAGGCGTAAGGCATAGTGCCGCGGGCTTTTCCTTCCCGCGGCCGCTTCCAACTCCTAACGGAGCAAGGCCGCCATTGCTCTGCTTGAAGGCATGGCGCAAAGATCTCGCAGTGGTGTCCACGTCTGGATCGGGCCCTATCGCCTTCTCCGCCTCCACCAAGCAGAGCCTCTTCCGCGGCCAGGTGCTTTGTTCCCACAAGCCCCGCCCACTGGCAGCCTCTCGCTTCTGGGCCCCGCCTTGGCCGCAGATCTTCTACCTCTTAAGTGAGGCGTGTTAATCTCGGCCTCGCTCACAACCGCTTCCTCGTTGCTGCTAGACGACCGCTTGTGCCGGAATAAAGTTCGGCCGAGCTGCCAAAGAAAGCTGCTCGGGTCACGAGGGAACGGAGGCAAGGTGGATCCGGGTAGGGCGAGGCCGAGCGGATCTCGCACGAGCGACTGGCCAAAGAATCGCCGCTGGGGTCGCCGCCTCGCCGCCGCCCTGGGATCGGCTACCGATGGCGCGACCCCTCGCAGCCTACGCTACCGATCACCCGTGCATGGGCAACGGAAGGGTCCGGGCGGAACCCTAAGAAAGAGACGAAAAGGCGTATAACGGCAAAAATGCCGCCAAAGAAACTTAAATTCGTGATCAGTATGTGCATTTTTTTGAATAAGTACTCTAGGTGATGGTTTCGAACCGAGGCACGCCGAGTAAGGACCAGCTCTCTGCTGGTGTCGCTTGGTGCCGGCCTGCCTAAGAACCGGGCGTCGCAAGGGCGGGGCGACCCGCTGGCCGATGCAAGGGCGCATGGGGAAGATTCGGCCACGTTAGGTGGCGTATGGGCGAAGTCACGGGCAAGGCCGCTGGGCGTGGTGGCTGCCCCACCACCCCGGGGCCGGCGATGGCCGAGAAGGAGCTGGGCGGCGAAGGTTTGTTGTCCTCAACGGGAGCAAGGGAGGATCGCTCGTGGTCGGCAAACCTCCCGCCACCAACGAGGAAACGGCCACAAGAAGAAGTCCCGCCGCCAGAGGTTCTCGCCGGCCGAGCCTGCATAAGGGCCTTTGGGAACGCACTCACCATTATCATCATCATCATCGCTATCCGACGCCGCGCTTCCTAGGTGCCTCCTCGCCGCCAACGGAGTGAGGGTCCCGACAAGGGTGCCCTGCGGTCACGCTTCGGGCGTGCTCCATGGCGCCCATCGACGGTATGGCACGGATTATTGCCGCGCGCTTCCCTGGCGACAACCGGCAGAGGGGACTCACGCCGTCCGAATTCCTGAATGGGGCCGACGGTGGGCTTGGCGCCTTATCCACTGGCCGATCGCGGCTTAAGACAGTTCTGCCACGCACACAAAAAAAAAAAGAGAGGAAGGGGAGAAGCCTGAGAATAAAACATCACAAGACCAAAATTCGACCCATAGCGAGAAGGGAGAGGGATGGGCCTAAGGTGAAACGAGAGTTACCTCCAGTGAATGCTCCGGTCCTGCCGACGCCCATGTATCACAGCCAAGTGACGCGCTGGGCGAAGAGGGCACAGCCCGGAAACGGTCCCGACGACCATGGGCCTCCTAAACCCGCTGGCCGCAGTGGTCGACGCTACGCTAGCATGGCCGTAAGCTGCCTCGCTTCACATGGGCCCCTGGGCTGGGGTTGCCGATCACGTGCCAAAGGCGAAGCTCCAAAGACTAATGCCACTATCGCCCCTACAGACATCCAATCTTTCACGCCAGCTTCTCCACCGATCGATACCCGCAGGAAGGTAGCGTGACATGGACCCGTCAAGCGAGTCGCAGGTGACAGCCCCTTAATAAAGTAGTTGTCACTCGTGGCGCGAGGGTGTAGAAGAAGCGAAAAGAAGGAGGTTGGGGAGCACTCCTATGAACATTTCATGGCATGGGCGAAAGCAATGGAGAACGACGAGTTGGGGGAAGATGGATGTGGTGAATAGCATAAAAGTTGAGGACTCGAGAGATAAAAATCCAAACCGTGGCAAGAGAGTTCAAGAAGTCGCCACCCTAAAAGATCACCTCCTCAGACTGCACTGGCTCGACGGTCCCAAGGCCAAGACGAGAGATCCAAAGCAGCTTATGTTCCGAAATGCGGGCAACTTCCTCCTCGACGGCCGATTTAGGGAAGAATGGGAGCCATCGGTGCGAAGAATGTCAAGGGTCCTACGGCAAAGACAAAGGAGAAGGAAGCCTCTAAAGCCGTGAAGAGAGGCAAAGGTGAGAGAGTTAGAGGAAGGAGAGTCCCCTGGCCGCCTTTTATAAGGTCATGAGGAAAGCTACCACGGGAGAACCAAAAGGGCGCGCATGGTTCGGGAAAAGAGAGGGAAGTTCAAAAGCCCCGTTAAGAAGGCGTGTCCTGCTGATCGTGGCGGCGTGGTAGATGGAATGACGCCAAGAAACCGCTTCGGGAACCGAAGAAGCCGTAAAGTCTCCCAAGGTCATGGGCGAGTGGGCTAATTAATGGCCCCACCCGAGGCCGAGCGGTTCCTCCGATTAGTATTCAAAAGAGAGAAAAAGGAAGTTGGTAGGTCAAAAAGCGCCTCGGTGGACCCGGCTACCGTTTGCCAGATTTGCGCCAGGGTCCCCACTTCAGCTTAAAAAGGTCGCTAGGTGTGGTCGCCCGGGCACGTGGCGTTGTGCCACGCCCGGGCGACCAGAGCGTGGTCGCCTCGGGACACGTGGGCAGCCAGGCCACGCTGGCGAACAGAGCATGGATCGCCTCGGGACACGCGGGCACCAGGCCACGCCGGGCGACCAGAAGGTGGTCGCCCGGACACGGGCACTGTGCCACGCCGACGACCAGAAGGTGGTCGCCGGACACGTGGCGCCTAAGCCACGCCCGGCGACCAGAAGGTGGTCGCCGGACGCTGCGGGCGCTTCAGGCCACGCCCTCAGGCTTACCAGAAGGTGGTCGCTTCGACACGTGGGCGCCAGGCCAGACGCTCGGGCGACCAGAAGGTGGTCGCCGGAAAGGTGGCACGCGGGCCACTCGAGGTCAAGGGCATTTAATGCAAGTTGTGCGCGATTAAATGCAAGGCGCGGCGGATGCGCAAAGGCGACGGCCCGCTTTCCCAGGCACGCATTAACATGCGGACATCACGGCAGCACCTTACCCCGACGAACGGGAAGCGCGGTGGACGGGGCCGAGGTGGGATTGTGATACCGCGGGCAATATTAATGAAGAGTAAGAACGAGCGACGTGCAATAAATAATCCCATGCCGTTGTAATGATGGTGGCTTATGTGTAAGCCACCCATGCGCCCCCGCCACCCTAGTATAAAAGGGAGCCAGGGTGCAGGGAGAGGGGGTTCAAAGATTGTAAGGTTTTCATTTCTCCAAAGAAGAACACAAGCAATACCAAAGAAAGCAGGACTAGGCTATTACTCTCATGAGGGCCTCGAACTCGTAAAAAGCTCGCGCCTCCTTGTTCCCTCGAGTTTCTTGCACTGTCGTCTTCTTCCTTTCCCCGGCAATTGCCCCGAAAGCCCCCTGTTTGAACCTGATAAGCACCCAATTCGGAGGTGCCTGTTAGCTAGTACGCTGACACACCCAATATCAACAAACAACCTACAATCCGCTATACATTACAACACACTTGCCTCAACCGCGGGCGACGGATTTGTGGGACGTAGAGGGCACTCCCGGTGTCACACCACCTGCACATAGGCATCACACACTCACAATAATGCCCGCAAAATAGTACACAAATCCCCATCTAACCCGACATTGCCCACTACTTGCAAACCTAAAAACAGAGGTTCTGTCCCGGCGGGACAGCAGCCTTGCAAAGGCCATAACTTGAGTTCTGGGACTCCAAATTGATTAAACGAGTACACCATCGCGAAGCTTAGGAAATTTCCTACCTTTTTCTAGTTATACGGAAAGACTGATTCGGACTCTAAAATTGTTTAATCTACAGATTACTACGATCTGTTCCAATCGCGTCACAGATTTTAACACGCTCGGTAAAACGGCCATAACTTTCAAACGGCTGATCAGATTTTAACGTGCTTTATGTCCACGGAAATATAATTAAATTATCTACAACTTCTTTTAAGTCCGTACGGACAGATTCGGATTCTAAATCGACGAAAACTCGAACCCTAGCCCAACTGCTCAATCTGCCCGAAAACAGAAACGTGGCAACGTCTAGATCTAACCCAAAGAACTCCAATCCAGCACCACCAATTGATCTAAAAACTTGATAATCACCCTAAGAACAGTACCTAGATCAATTCCAAGGATCCCCATGATCATACCTTTGCCCAACGAACGAATCTCCAATAGATCTCCTCGCGGATCGCTCCTCACTCCTCGCTCCAACGGATGGATCCACAAGGTGCAGAGGTGTGGAGACCACCCTAGGGCAGCAAGGGGGTGGAGAAGAGGTGGTGGAGAGGTGGGGAGCAATGGGGCAAAGGGGGAGGTGGAGGCGCACAAGAGGGAGAGGGAGAGGGGGTGGCGGCTAGGGCTTAGGAGGGGGAGGTGGGGGTGCCCAAGGGCAGGGGGAGCACGCCCAAAAGGCTGGTGGGGAGCCCTTTTACCAGCCCCCACACCCAATCCTAGTCCGTTACGGAGACCTACTCTATCCCACCAAAGCCCACCAAGGCCCAAACTCCCCCGGGAAGGCCCAAAACCACGAAAACGGCCCGGAAACGCCCCGGAAAAGCTATTAACCTCCATATCCTATAGTTTTAACCTTAATTCCACATCTCATAATGTTATTAACCTTATCATGCACGTTAAATAAGGTTACGACACTCCGTGGCGACATAACACTTCAACCGGCCCAAAAACGCGAGAAAACCCTAAGCCGAAAGGTTTTATTCTCTAGTTTCACCTTCTATAACGTCACACCAAACCATAGTGTCATAATTTCCTGGCATAAAATATATGCCAGCTTATCATTTTATTAAGGGGGCATTTATAAATGTCGGCTTAAAATCTATGCCGGCATATATTTTTTGCCGAATAATATGGAAAGAGGGGCACATAACAAATGCCGAGATAGAGTAAGGATGGCATTTTTTATATGCCGCACAATGTAAATGTCGTGGATACTCACTTTTGGGCGCGAACGAAAACAGCTAGGGCACGCACGGGAGGTAAACTAGCACAAAAGAAAAAGGGCCTCGATCGATCTCTCCTCAATTCTGCGCCGCACATCCCTATCTCTACATACGCCGCAGCGCTCTTGCTGCCACCGTGCATCGGCCCCAGCTGGCGCTCGCCACCAGCCTCGCCACCACCCACCGGTGCCCCACCATCGGATCCCTTTGGAGCCCTCCACCACCGGCGCCCCCCACCGGAGCCCTCCACCGAATCCCTCCACCACCGGAGCTCCCCACTGGAGCCCTCCACCATTGGCGCCCCCCACCGGATCCCTCCACCTCTGACGGCGCCCCCACCGGAGCCCTCCACCACCGGCGCCCTCCCCCCATCAGATCCCTCCACCACCGGTTCTTCCTCCTCCGGTTCGCGACCCCCACCGGCGCCTCCATCAATCGACTCCCTCCATCTTCGGTGCCCTCCCCCACCAGCACCTCCTCTTCTGGTTCGCGACCACCACCGGAGCCCTCCCCCCACCGGCGCCTCCATCCGTTGACTCCCTGCATCTTCGGTGCCCTCCCCCACCAGCTAGCGCCTCCCAACGTACAGGTAACAATCTTCTTGTATTTTTGATAGATGAGTACTGGTTTATACAAATAAAAGACTCTGTAACAATCTTCTCTTGCACACACAGCAATGCGATGTTAATGATGCATCTCTAATGTACAACACTCTGTAACTAAGTAACTAATGATGCATCTACGAGCTGAAGCCAACTTCCCTCTTTCCATAATTGCCAAGCCTGTTAGAAATTTCATCCTTGAGAGCAACATCCCGAGAGCCTATATTCATAGATCAGCATATATGAAAACTATATATTTCATAGCTTCAAGCCTTCAACCTACAACTTCTGTGGGAATCATTATCTTAGTCGTTATATACACTTACTGTAGCTTAGGACTTAGCATCAGAATTTTGATTCTTCCAGTGCTCAAAATTTTGATTCTTCCAGTTCTAGTTGGGAACCGACTAAGATGACCTCTCATCTGTGTCGGTTCTAGTTAGGAACCGACTGTGATAATAGATTATTACTTTCGGGTGAGAACCGACTGTGATAGAGCTCGCTTTATCATCGTTGCCGACTTTCAGACGCTATCAAAACCGATAATGATGACGAAAAAGAACCGATTGTGATGTCCTATTCTGTAGTAGTGATAGTGAAACCAAATCTTAATTAATTACCGAGTTACCTCTAGTTAAACGCATGCACCGTCTCAGAAGGAAAAGAAGCCAAGGCATATGCATAAATAACCATTAATTCATCCTCTAAGAAGCTCGTGTTAATTATTAATCATGTGCTATTTCATCCTCTAACAAAGAGTAGGCTCGTGTTAGGACATAACTCGTATTTCTTCTGATTGGGTAACTGCTAGCTATGTTCCTATAGAGCATCCAGGAAATCCTCTTCATATAAATCTCCTGGCCATATGAGCACGTGCGTACGTGAAATATGGTTATTTATGCTGCTGCGTACAAGTGCACAACAGAAGTGATAGGTATGTACACCAAATGGATCTGACCTGTGCATGCATGCCTGGACACAAGATTAATTGGCAACATCTGAATCCACCAACCAAAACTATGGCACGACTGCACAGGGAAGCCATGAACAAAGCAAGGTCATTGTTGCACACACACATCACCATACATTTTTGGCCCGAAATTTGTGTTTGCTCTACATTCTAGCTGAATTTTCAGGCTTAGCCACACAGACAATCAAATTAACAGAAACTGACACATGTGAATATAGATCCTGTAGAGGAATATCCTTAGTACATGAATCATAAATTCAGTCTGAAAGAAAATATGTGGAGATTGGGAAGAAGCAAATCGATTCGGACAAGAGGGCAACGTGTAGGTGGCCGGCGCCGTATTCGGATTTAGGGGGTGTCCGATGGTTGAGCCGCCGGAGTCGGCCGTTTGATTGGGGAGGAGGCGTTCCTTCTGTTCCTTCGCAAGAGGAAGACATGCATGGAGGGAGGGTGCGGAAGGTGGGGGTAGCTAGACCTGCTTATTGGGCCGTGCTGGCACAGCACAAGTGTAATGGACCGTGAATCTAGACCGTGCGTGTCACCACGGCACCAATCAGCCCACTATGCCATGCCGCTATGGCCCAACTCGCCTCCGGCGAGCTCAAACACAGCCCATTAGTTGTTGTGTCACCTATGTGCCTTGTCGACCTAAGTCTGATCCATTCTAACTATTGCAGAGGAGAGGAAAACGAGTATAGGATGTGTGGGGAACCTACAAATGTTATCCCAAGGGTGGAGTGCCGCTCGGCTAGAGGTGAGGAAGACGTTGGATCCGTCCTTCCCTGACCATGCAACCGTTGGATCCGGACCGGATCTAAGCTTCACTGGCGTTCACAAGGAAGAAGGTGACGGGAGACGGTGAGATGTTGAGGCAATAGTGTTGGGAAAGAAGCACTCATGACAGCCAGGGATGGTGGCAACGCAGTGCGGGAAGGTCGGATCTGACAGTAGTATGACCGAAGACCGTTGGATTCGGTGCCGAGGTGGTAAGGACCGTTAAGATTCGACGGTGGCATCCTCTGGTGGCTTAGTGCTGCAAGGCTACATTCGGTGACCCCATGGCCAAAGGTTGCTAGATCTGGCACTGAGGCGACGGGGGATGACGAAAAGGGGATGGCGTAGGGCAGTCAGGGGAGGTGGCTGTGCGGGAAGGAAGTAGAGGTGGAGCAGTGTGAGAGGATATGATGGAGGTGTAGGGAGACAACGACTGCGCTAGATGAGAGGAGGCAAAGGGAAGAGATGTTTATTTAATGATGCACTGGGGTGAGATAGTTGATGATGGGCTAGATCACTAAGGTGAGGTAGTTGATGATGGGTTGAGTTGTAGATAAGATATTTTTTTATGAAAGTGTTGCTTTTGTGCCGGGCCGGCCCAGGCACAACCCAATTGGTCATGTTGGGAAGGGTCACCTAACGTGCGGAGTTTTTAGGCTCAACACCGCTCAATCATTCATGTCATGTTGGCCCAGTCCGAAAACGTTCTTACCGTGCCATGTTTTGGGTCACGCTGAGTTGGTCATGCCAAGGGCGCGCTTGGTCCATTGCCAGGTCTAGAGCTAGCTAAGATGGCCGGAGGATCACAAAGCGTACTTCCAGGCCTCCCTTTTTTTTTTGCTGCAAAAATGTTGTTAAGCTATGTAGGCCCTAGATTTTTGATCGGGTGGCTAAGGATGTGAGTTGCAAGATAACACCTTAAGGTTGCAGCAGTGTATATATATATATATATATATATATATATATATATATATATATATATATATATATATATATAGATATATATATGTTGCCTAACTTTAGAGATAATCTATGAGCGATGCCCTATATATATAGGAAAAATATTTTTTACTCCTGGGAGTAGTTACTCCCATCTCCAAAATACCACTTAAACGAACTTGAAATATTCCTTTATCACTTTGGGTACACTCATATACTAATTATAAGATATTCCAATATGAACCGCATGAAAAAATTGCAAGGGAATACATAGTTTTTAGCGTATTTTGCAAATACCTTCATATACGCACATAAAAAGGAGTATGTCTAAAAGTGTGCATATCACCTCTGAAACATTGTAAATACTACCTAAATGATTTTATATACTTGTATACTACACGTATATACCCTCCGTTGCGCAAGATACTCTCTACGTTGTGAGATATGGCATAGGGAGTAACTAATCCCAGGAGTAGAAAAGAGGTTATATATATATATACGAGTATATATATACATATATACATATACATATGTATATATGTGTATGTATATGAAAATGATTCCATACTCTTGTCTTGGGAGTATGTACTCCCACTTTTATTATACCACTTAAATGATGTTTTTATATCTCTTTACCTTTTTGAGTATACTGTAATACTGGTTATAAAATACTCCAAAGTGAGTTCTATGAAAAATTTCATTAAAGTTTACTCTTTATAGCATAATTTATTTATATACTCCTTTTACATATGGAAAAGGGCATACAACAAAAAAATAAAGGGCACCCATGAATTTTTTTCAATCATACCGCATTGAAGTATCTTAGAATTATTATTAGAGTATATTGAAAATGATAAATGAGTATAGCACGTTCATTTTAGTGGTATATTGGAGATGAGAGTATGTACTCTCAGGAGTACGAAAAAGGCTTCCTACACACACACACACACATAGGGTGTTTTAATGGGGCACCATGGTGCCCAGGCACCATAATTTTAAATGCATGAATCCAAGTCAAATTCGTGTATATTTTTTAAAACATTCAGTTTTAGGGTATATACACATCTATAACAATTCAAATGAAATACATACTTTTGAAAAAATATACTCGAATTCAAAGTTTTGAACGAATTTAGATCATATGTTTTGCTGATTTAAATATATACTCAGTACATACCTACAATCAAGCTATCATCAAAAAAGAAAATCTAGTTCGAATTTCAGTTCAAACTTGTTTGAACTAGTTAGTAAACTGGTTAAACTAAACATTCTAGAAATTTCAAAAAAATTTGAATGCAAATAAATAGGAAATATACCCGTTCTGAATCATGGTGCCCAAGCACCATAGTGTGCCAGGTAATTGTATTATATATATACACACAAGCAAGAAAATTTTCACTTGTTTGAAAAAGTATACCATAGGTGGCTGGTAAGGCCGGTCCAATTATTGCCCGAAATTATGTGGAATTTAATTTTGATTATTTTGTGAAATTTTTTATTTTTTTGTGAAAAATGGTGTGTGGAGCCTGTTGCGAAGAGCTTGCAAGGGTGCCAAGCTTGCCTGAATAGAATAGGAGCGTGTGTGTATATATGAACTAGATATTAAAATATTTATGAATTAGATGAGACTTGCACAGAAATTTAAAATTTGAGCTCAGAACTGAAAATGTTTTGAGTTTACTTTCCTGCCACATTCACTGGTTATTTTGAGATGTTACGAAGGTCACCGGTCAACCTGATGACTCACCACAGACAGTTTTAGTCACGCGTTCAAAATCTCGATAAAATTTTGAAAATCTCCACTAAGATTTCGCATTTCAGTGTGAGAAGAGATTTCAAATCCCGGTAAAATAAAAAAAATGAAAAATTTCAAAAATGCACATCATATACAGTTTTAGCCAAAAACCGTCTGTGGTGAGTCATCAGTGATGGTTTTTAGTTAAAACTGGCTCTGATGTAAATGTGCATCCGAAACGGTTTTAACCAATCATCACAGACGGTTCTTAGCTAAAACTGTCTCTGATGAGAACATGAGATATTTTGACTGGATTTTAAGTTTTTTGGGCCGAGATTTTGGCAATTTTGGCTGAGATCTCGAAATCTTGGTCTAAAAAAGTGGAATTTGAAATTTGCTTTTTGGATTTCATCCAAAATTTCGATATCTTGTTGAGATTTCAGATTTGGATCACCTTGGAAATACCATCCGAAACCGAAATTTGAAACCCGTCGTAGCCGACGCTGGTCGCGGCAGCCGCGTGAGCGCCCGTACACGTCGCTGTCGGAAATACAGCTCGCTGATCCCTACGCGTCTTGCTGCGCCGTATTAAAGGCATGTACAATGGTCACAGTCAGCTGTCTATAAGAGATGATATGTAGGATTTTAAGTGACGTGGAGGAAAGAGAAGAAGGAGAGAAAAAGTTGTTGTCTACTATTTAATAGACAGTCTTATAGACAGCTTTCATGCTGTGTATCATTGTAGAGGGTGTCTAGGGAGTACCTGAGTGTTTTTTTTGTTTGTGAGCACTCAAATTTGTAGCCTTTGGATCTAGATCCATTGATTCAACCAATTTGCCATCTCTCCCCACCACCCTCCTTTTTATAGGCCCCCAAGTTGAGTGTCCACAAACCAAAAAAACACTCGAGTATTACTTAGCCATTCTCATCATTGTATAGACAGCCTGTTAATTGAATAATAGATCATTACAAATAGCTATATAGACGATCCATTGTATGAGTTGTTTTTAGTGATGTCTGTAGATGATGTGAAGATGCATTATAGATAGCTGTTGTCATACCACTGTACATGCCCTAATACCGGGAAGGCACCGGGTGGGTGAGTTCGCCTTACGTGCTTGCTCTAATACTTGTAGCATGTCCAAGCGGTGGAGAGGAAGTACAGGGGCGTGAGGCTGCGCAAGTGGGGCAAGTGGGTGTCGGAGATCCGGCTGCCCAACAGCCGCGAGCGGATATGGCCTGGCTCCTACGATACCCCCCGAGGAGGCCGCGCGCGCATTGGATGCTGCCTGCGTTGCCCAGGCGCCCAGGCCGAGCTCAACTTCCCACACTCGCCGCCCAGCGTCCACGGCCGCAGCAGCGACCGGCAGACAGTGCAGGCGGCCGCTCTGTCGCACGCCAACCGAACCAACGTCACGTCACGGGAGGTTGCCGAAGCCACCGCGCTGATGGACGTGGAGAACTCGAACGTGAACACGGCGTCGTCGTCGTCTGCCTCGCAGTCGGAGGAGGTTGTGCTGCATGAATTGGACGTGGGGAACGAGGTGGTGGCGCCGGTGCGGGAGGACGGGAGCATCGACTGGTCGCCCATGATGGCTGACCCTCCGCCGCTGTTCTCTCCGTCGCCGATCGGGTTTGGGAGCAACGCCTACGAGTTCTTACAGATAACGCCGACGGCAGCGATGACGGCTGCTGCGGAGGACGACATAAAGGAGAACAACAATGGTGGAAGTGCTTGCCTCTGGAGTTTTGATTCTGGGTGCTCGTACTCTCGACACTAGGCAAGCATACATGCATGATGTAACTACCCAAAAATTGCACCAAAATTTAAATTCGAAGAATTTAAGTTGATTTCTTACTTTAATATGAATTTTCTGAGGCTATAAATGAATTTATAAGAAAAATACAGATTGGTAAAAAGCCCTGCAAATTTTACAAGAACGTCGGTACTATCTCAGGGTCATTTCCAAAAAATTTTATATAATTTGAAGCTAGTTTGATAGTTTTCAAAATTCCAAAAGCTCCTAGCTCCAGTTTTAAAAATTAACTAAAATCTAGTTAAATCCAAAAATAAGAAGCATCTCTACCAAAAACCTAGCCAAATGCATTTTCCTTTTTCTCCAGCCCCCCTCTCTTCTTCTATCTCTGCGACCAGACGGGACCGCCTGTCAGCCCTCCCTCGGCCCAGACCCAGAGCACGTCCCACACCGCGCCTTGTCCGTCTGCCAACCTCTCCGCCGCATTGCCTCGCCGCCTGCACAGAGCAGAGCTCCATCGAGCCGTCGCGTGGAACAGAGGACCAGAAGGGGGAAAGCATAGAGGAGAGGCTCATTAGAAAAGGAAGCCGTTAATTCATCAACTCTGCACCCCATGAGCAGCAGATGGCAAATCTGATGTTCTACACAGTTTTCAGTTATTTTTCATGCTGAAGATCCAGCGGCGAATTTGAGCACAAGTATTTTTTCATGCTGAAGATCGAGTGTGCAACAGTAGAATCACCATAGAGCGATGGGATGGAGATGTGACCTGGGTCTGGGTGGGAGAGCTAGCTAGCTGTTGTCTGGATTCGAGGTGGCCACGTATGTACTTAGCTTTCGATCGTACTCTCCGGTATTATTTGCCTGATATATCGTGCACGATATACTTGTGTTTTGTTCTAGATTTGTGTTTCAAAAAACTATAGATTTGTGTTTCGCTGCTGCCCCCATTCTTCGATTCTTCCAGGTCTTGCATTGTTCTTGTTGAGACCAGGTAAAGCTAGTGGGTACGGGCCTACCGGGTACATATGGTCATATATGGAGCAACTTGACCTGCTATTGTACTAGATGACGAGTGACAATTCAACGGCAGTTGGCACGTCCGTAGTTGGAAAGAACGAACTAAGAGCATCTTCAACAACCTCTCTATCCAACTCGCTATCTCCAAATAATACCGAGCGGCTGCAAAAAGGCGACTCCAACAGCCTCGCTACTCTCTTCTCCAAATCTAGCGAGCGGAGAGAGACTCGCTAGATTTGGCGATTCTCTCTCCGCTCGCTATCCGGCGTGGCGCAACCGAAGAATTGCTTCGCGCGACCTCACGGAGCGTCGCCCCTCCACTGTCTCGCTCTCTCGTCCTCCGCCACCGTCACCTCCACTCGCTCGGTCTCGGCCTCCGCCAGCGTCTCCACTCGCTCTCCCATCCGTCGGCAGATCCGAAATCCCTAGAAGCTAGCGGCGGATCCCCACCCCGACGAGGCATTCGACGGCCGATCCGGTACTGCTAATGGCTTGGACCTCCAGATCTGGTGGCTTCTTGGTTTCGGTTTCTGGTAACGAAATCCTCCGCCATGGCATGCTCGCCGCCGCGGCAGCTTGATGTGCGGCGGTTTGTCGCCGCTTCCGGCGAGCTCCGCTTCCTCCATGCAGCCTATCTCCGCCGCTGACAAGACGCTTCCAAAGCCCGCTCATCCCGCCGCCAAGACCACGGCACCTCCTCCAAGCGCCGCCGGCGGCGTAGATGCCGAGGTGGGTGAAGGGCTGCCGAGCGAGGAGGCGAAGAAGCAATCGAGGAGGGTGAGGTGGCGGCGTGAGCTTGGGCAACCCCGCGGAGGGTTTCTGCCGGGCGACGGCGCGGCGGTCACAAGACGCACTGCGGGCACGCCAAGAGGTTCTCCATGGAGAGGCGGTGGGGCTTCGTCCTTCCCATCGGCGCCAGGAGGTCGGCAATAATGGAGTTCCCTTCTTCTTTCAAGATGCATTCTTTTGTATTCTTACATTCGCTCGAGGGATTGTAAGGACACCTATAGACTTATAATCTGATCTGCTTGACTTGTGGAGGGGGGAAACGAGACTGCTTTACTGAGTTCTTAATGCTATTCTGTTCTGTTGTTTCATTCTTACGACTCTTGGGTTCCTGTCTTCGTGCTGATTGTAAGATTGCAGTGCATTACAAGTTCAAAAGCGGTTCACCGAGTTGTTATTACTCGCTAAATTGAAAGTATTGATTCACGCAGGACGAAATTCTTATAATTCTGCTTTGTAGACTCTAGAAATCTATCCACATTGAGTTCAAACCTTTACACTATGATTGATCAGACATGTGATTTTGAATTACTAATGTGGTTATCACACCATTCTGCAGAGGAAGGGGTTCAAGGGCTGTTCTCAAATGGTTGAAAAATGGTACAGTTGTCCATGATGCTAGCCACTTCATTCCAATTCAGCTAGATGGTCCAGAGGTAGAAGTTCTTTACCTTTTCCTTTGCTCTCTTGTATTTTTTTTTCTATTCTCTTGTTTTCTTTATTAGCGATTGTCATGATGTAATAATTCAACAATCTAATTTGGATGTTGGCTAACTTTTGCAGGATTCTCTGTTATCTATTCTCAGAATGGTTCTGCACCCATCTTCTGCAGATAAAACACCTGGTTTGAAGCATCTACAAGATCAAGTCATGCGAGGTGTTTGCTATGAGAATGCTATGGTATTTACATACTTACCACAGGTAGTATATCTAGAAGAGTATTTGGAATGACAACTGTGATCTAATTGTTTTTTCCAGCTTCGGGTTGTTGATAGTCCTCATTCTCAAATTGTTGGACTAATGACATATATGTGGCGTCCATTCTCAAAAGAGTGTGGAGAATTGGAACCCGAAGGACATCCATCCAATTCTCACAGATTCAACGAAGGAAGCTGCAGTTTTTTACGACGCCAGTTATGGATATGGATCCATCCTGCTGCTCTTGATGATGGGCTTAATGTAATAAGACTTGCATGTGAAAAACAGGTGCTTCATCTATTTTCTTCTGTAAGCTGAACCTGCAGCTTATTCCGAATTTTAAATTCCCGCATTAAAATATAGCCGTTCGAATTTACCCGTTGAAATATAGACGTTGCAGCATTGTCGTTACAATAAATTCCGAATTTTAAATCCCCATTGAAATATAGCAGTTCGAATTTACCCGTTGAAAAAAAACCATTGCAGCGTGGTGGTTACAATAGCTGTTATGGCGGTTATGGAATATGATTAAAATATAGGGGAGAGAAAATAGAGAGTGTGATATAGAGAGTGCTGTTGGAGAGGAAGGAGATATAGAGAGTCAAATTTTTGGAGAACTCTCCAAATATGGCTTTTGGAGAGTGAAATTTGGAGAGTGCTGTTGGAGATGCTCTAAGTATGCACGGTGTTATACTCCGATATATCTCTGCCCATACGTAATAGCTTCTAGATTAGATCGTAGCCGTAGATATAGCACAAGAGTAGAGAGATCTAAAATAAAGACATCGAAACAATCACGACGAGAGAAAAACATTTGGTAAAACCGATTGCTTCTGTGATGACGGTAGAGATGATGCCAATGTGACAGATCTTGTCATTCTCTTTAAATTTCGCATTCACACTAGTTAGCTGTGTAATAAGCTTATTGAATATATTCAAATAATCAACGAACCGTGTAGCTTCCTCCATACATAACGTGTACAATTACTGCTTCAGCACACACTAGTTTGTCAGCAATTTTGCCATATTTTTCTAAGTTACTCTATAATTTTTTCGGAGAATTCTCCTTGAGTACCGACTATTTTACCTCATCTGAGAGACATAGACCGATTGCACTGGCAGTCCTTCGCTTCATCACCTTTCAATCTTCAACGGATGTCTTTTCTGGTATATTCCGTTTAAGAGTATCGATTAATCCTTACTAGACAAGAACATCCTGACCACACATTGTCATACATTGAAATTTTCTCTACCGTAAACTCCTCTATTTGACTCGCATCGTCGATATTGATCTTAATTTTGTGCCACTTGACGTGTTGCCAATCTTCTCACATGCTCTCATAACCTTTGTTATAATCTGATACCCTTTCTTATGCTTAGCATCCTTCAGATTGGATCAAGGTTGCGGGATACAACACAAGCATGTATGGTATTAAGAACGCAATAGCTGAACAGACGAAGATAAGAGCATGAAGGTTACCATTAGTACTGTTTTACCGACCACCAAACATATAGGTTGTACATATGGTATGTCATGCAAAAACTCCCTAAGAAGATTGGTCTTTATGTAAGCATGCAAGATCAAATATGGACCCGTATTAAATAACATATTAGGTCAAAATTAATATGATTTGCCTACACACATTGTAGGGTGTCACTCTTTTATTGCCGGAGCGAGTAGTATGTAGACCGATGATATTAACCATAGTGCTACCTTTACACACACAGGAATACATCTTAATGGGAAAGCGCATTCTGGTATGTTTTATGAGGTCGTAAATTTATCTTAGTCATCCATGATTTTAGGCATTTGCTGGGTGTGTTTGGTTACCTGCACCATCCTAGCTTGTTTCGTATGAGTCATCCAGGCCAGCCTTGGTCTGACTGAGTGGATGCAAGTTAAGTTGTTTGGTTGCTTGTTTGTGCATCTCACCGGCCTGCATTAGAGGGAAGCCAAATTTCTGTGTTTTCTCTATCCTGTATGAGTGGGTGCAATTGCATCCACCTGGTCAGGATGAACAGGAAACCAAACATGTGTCTAACAGATACAGTTGCATCCACTCATGCGATTCAGGCATCATGCAGGCAACCAAACACATATACAGGGAAATACTCTATGTGCGTGTGTACATGTGTAGTAGGGTGGCATGTGTCAATGTGTGTCTGCCTGGTAGTATAAAAAAAAATGGTATTACTAGATTCATTAATCGTTAGTAAGTATACTTTCCATAACCTTGTTGTAAAATGCTGAGATTAGTACTTTATCTCTTAAAAAATGTGTCCAGTGTATAATAATAATAATAATAATAATAATAATAATAATAATAATAATAATAATAATAATAATAATAATAATAATAATAACAACTTATATTATACGGCAGAGGAATGGCGAGTTGCGGCTGCGGCTACGACCATGTCAGCAAACTTGCGTGCCAATCCTTTGGAAAAATGAAATTACGATAGGTCTTTCCACTGTATTTACTATTTTTTTTGCAATTGCGGATAGATCCTTTAACTAGTTTTTTCCAAAATAATCCGTAGCTCTGCAAATTCACAAATGGGTCCTCCACTTGTGACGAATACCCATACCATGGGTACCTCCATCAGCCCGGGAGCACGAGCGGGCTGACGTCCTACAAAAGCCCAGTTCTGACAAAAGCTCGTGGGCCGCAAAGGTCTGGCCTGCCACCGGCCGTAACTGCACTCAGCGGCCAGCCGACCCCGACCGCCCAGGTCAAAGCACGTGGTCGGACGGCCCCGCTAACACTCGAAGGGCCAACCGCTCTGTGTACGCAACGTCCTCTGACATCCGTACCAGGGTAGGCAGCTCCTTCCCGAGGGTGTCAGTGGGTCCGCCGAGAAGTCAAGCCTCGCCCCGCCGCTCGACACGCCGCAGAGGGAGGCGCCCTCTCCCGAGGCCTAGCCAAGGTCAAGCACCATTAAAACAACCGATGCTGACAGGCGTACAGAGCAGAATTCATCCTGATAGCCCAGCCAAAGACCGCTCACCGCGGGGCTACCAACCCGGCGTGGGGCGGGCAAAGGTCGGACGACGAGACAGGAAACCAGACTCCTAGGTGTACTCTACCCCTTCCTTTTTTCTCTCCAACTCCCACTTGTAACCCGCCGCCTCCGGATATATAAGGAGAGGCAGGGCCCTGGGGGGAAGAGAGCCCGATCAAGAAAGTGAAAAACTCACCGAGCGCAAAGGAGACCGAACGATCCCCTTGCCTCGTTTGTAACCTTCGGGCCATTTCTTGAATTCCATACACCCCAACAGCACGAACTGGAGTAGGGACGTTTAGCCCGAACTAGTATAAACACCAGGCCTCTTGAGTCGACCATTCGGAGAGAGGGAGCGCGCGACCCCCTCCGACCATAAATTCGCATTGCCGGTGCACGAAACACCGACAACTTGTTTTTTCACAACGGACCCTGTGGTTTCGCACATTCGCCGCCGACTCTAAGCTAGCCAATTTTTTAAAAGAACACCATCAAGAAAATCGAAATGACGTTTTTTCCAAATAAAACCTCAGACTAAATTTCATACGGCGAAGCATCACGCACGACTCTAGCTTCCACTATTTTTTCCCAAAAGGGACCGTAGTTCTGCAAATTCACAAAGGGATCCTCCACTGTTTTTTTTTTACCAAATTTCATACGGTGCGGCATCACGCTTCCACTATTTTTTCCCCAAAAAGGACCCTAGTTTCACAAATTCACGAATGGGTCCTCTACCGGCTTTTTTGCACAAAAGATCCCATGGTTACGCAAATTCGTTAACGACTCCTAACCAGCTAATTTTTTTTTAAAAAAAAACACCACCTAGAAAATGAAAATTACATTTTTTGCAAAAAAAAAAAGATTTCAGGCCAAATTTCACACGGCGTGACGTCACACGACTTTACGTATTAACTTACCAGCAGTCTAGAATCCATCGTTTGACACAGTGGCGGAGCCAGGGTCTCGTCAAGCTCCGGGCTAAAATATAATGCACTAAACTATGCAGGGGCGGAACTAGAGAAAAAATCATCAGGGTTCACCACTTCATCATATATGTGATAACAACTTATTATTCTTACCATTTGTTTATTATTTGCCTCCCGGTGTCACAAGATTTAGATCAAGAGAGTTTACATATACTATATATATAGACTAATATACAATAATTTTTTTTATATATAGACTAATATACACTATTTTTTTGACCCGTTGTCCTGTGATACCGGGTAACTATATGCAGTTCCGCCCCTGAAACTATATATGTACAAACAGCGAAAACTAAGCACACCAAGAAATTAAAAAAAGTGAAACACAAATACATGATTGGTACGTGAATTTAACCATATAATCCACTGTAAAATAAAACATCGAGTTGGAGGGTGTGATGTTTACCTAAATAATGAAGATTCGGTCATACTACCATCTAGTTTATTCATCATCAATTGCACACTAACGTGAACCTGAAAAGTTACCACATAAAATCAATGAGAGCATAATATATAACAAATCATGTGAATTTTGTAATTACCATATTTGTAACAAATCATGTGAATTTTGTAATAACAAATCATGAGAGTATAATGAATTTTGTAACAAATCATTATACCACTGAACCCACTCAGCATGCAGTAGCTTAGTGCATCTAAAGCTCTTCATGACAAATCATGAGAGTATAATGTCCCGTTCTTCGCCTTCAACATCTCTACACGAGCAGCTAAAGCTCCATAGTGCAAGACTGCAAGTAACAGGCAAGGCTAAATGGCTAATCATTCATATATAGAAAGTAGTAACTATAAAAATGATGCATTTCGTTTCTCATTGAACGTAATAGATTCAGACAAAACTGCTTCGAATTGTCACTATTAGAGTACTAGTCTACTGTTCAGCCAGTGGCGGATCCAGGAATTTTTTAGAGTCCGGGCACGCTTAAAGAAGGACAATAAGTTCAAAGCTATTTAAATTTTAGTTGCTAACTTTTTATACAATTTAGGATGTTTTTGCAAGACGCTAGTAAAGCTTGTAGATTCAGACTCTATATTTTCGTTTTTGATTTGAAAATTGTACTTGCCAGGTTGCGTGAATATGAGATTTAAATGTTTATTACATGGGTTGAGCCCGGGCCCGGGCCCGGGCTAGCCGGGCCTTGGGTCCGCCCCTGTGTTCAGCTAGCTTAGTTCTCCATAGTAGGCACTAGCTAAAAGTTATAATGAACAAAGGAAACAAGTAGGTACAGACAAGACATGGACTTACTGCTCTGCAGGCTGCAGCACTCGCGCGTCGCGCCGTGTGGGTTGCGCCGTCGCGGCCTGGACGAGAGACGAGAACAGGTTGACGGCGAACTCCCCCGTGTAGTCGAGCGGTTGCATGGAGCGTAGTCCCAGGTTCCCAACAGGCCAGTAGTGTATGTTCTCAGTACTCTGGATGACTCATGACTAGATGTATTATACGGTATACATACAAAGGCTAGAAACTCCACGCCCAGAGCTGAAGCCCACCCAGCCATGGGCCTAAATCCGCCCCTGGTTTGACAGGAGGCAGCTGTAATGTTCACTGCACTAGAAGTCCACAACTCAAATAAACAGCATCTTTGCTGAGTCTGACAGGAAACATCAAAATGGCACGTTTCAGGGTCCATGGGAGATCATCACTGCATGCAACTTGCCAAGCACACATGCATCAATAGCCAAACTCGAAGAAGCTTCACTCAAGCATCGTACTTCTCTGAAGAGTGCTCGTGCTACCATGCCCTCCAAAAAAATGTTAACCATTGAAACAAATAACAACTTATCTGTTTTTGGATTAAGATTGGCTATTAAGCAATTGATATACAGATGGAAAGAAAGAATCATCTGTTCTCTAGCTGCCATACTTCATTTCATAACCTGTCGATATACCGCCACCACATTTCAGTTTACAGTTAGAGCACCACACTAAACAAGAACTAAAGCACAGATAACCAATGGATAATTTTGTTCGGATTAAATGAGAACTGCCAACCAGAACTCAATACAGCAAAATCTGGCACATATGATAGCTAGAGCTCATCAAACACTGGTGTTTCATCTACCACCTGCCCGGCTTTTCAGCAAATGAAATCTTTTAGGTAAACTATGTACCAAACCATACAACAACATTCAGGCTTTAGGAGTAGTGCAAGCATAAAAGCAACATCAACTTCCATATTAAGCTGGTTTTGCAAATCATAAACGGATTTCAGAGCATACAGTGATTTTCAGTAGCTAGTTGATACATGGGGTTCATTACGAAGAACAAGCTACTTGCAGTGGGTAGTCTAAGAAGGTACAAGGTAATTGATGAAAGCTTCAGCCTTAGGAGCCAAAGCTTTCATGTTGTCACGTGTTGCCAGTTCATTGTCCTCAAATTGGAATGCTGGAGCACAGGTTACACCAACAAAAGAATAGTGCAGGTCAGGGTCTCTTCCAGGTGTCTTGACAAAAACACTTCCATCTTCAGTAAAAGACTTGATATCGCAGGTCAAGAAGGCACCAAACCAAACATTTGGAGGGACTGTGTACTGTGGTCTCTGGCCATGCCGTAGATCAGGACCAACAACTGTCATCTTGACTTGTCCATCATCATGCACCTCAAATACCTGAAATGAATGGGTTAGCCGTGCGGTATGCTTAGAGAATCAGAGTACAGAGGTTTAATTTTCTGATAAGCGTGCAGAGTGCAGACTGTTAGAGGTTCTCCCATGTAGTAGTGCCAGGTCTCAGCACATGGGATGCGGTGCAACGGAACAATCTCCACAGCAGGCAGCAGGAAATAGATGGCGCTGCTCACAGCACGGTCCACCTTATCTACAAGGAATGCAACACAAAAGTAAGAAATTAGGGAAAATACTGTTGCTTGATCCCAGCTATTCTGCAGAAGCCTCAGCACAGCCAAGTGACCAACACATGATTATCTTTCTTAAAAACTTCTAGTAACTCACATAAATCAGAAACGAGTATTTAGATTATGTGATATTCCAAAGTCGTGAGAAGACTACTCTTATATTGGTCAACTATGGAGGTTTACAGTGCATAGTACCTGACAATGTATTGATGGATATGCACTAAGATATGGTACACTATCATGGGCATGAGGGTTGCTGTCAGCCATTCAGCCTCTTTGATGGTTTGTGTTGCAATATCTGAAAGTTAATGTTGTCACCGTTCACGTGGGTTGAGTGAGCTAATTCACAGTGTCTCATGGCACTGAAAGTGTTGTTTATAGGCACAAGGATACCAATTCCTTTTGAGTGTTGACGTGTGCCATACCGAAACTCAAAAAATCTGGTACATGTTAGCGATTAAGCAACATTTTGGCTTGGTAACAATAGGAATAATTTACTTGACAGGGAAAAAATGCAGCGAGACAAAAGCAAGAGTTATAATCCTGTCATCGCAAGCTGGTTGGTTAACGTTTAGTAGAGATGCTCAGGTGCAGGCATGGTTCAGAAATCAGCGGCATCAGGCTGCAAGGTTCCGAAAACTGGCGCTAACTGATGGATTACCAATACCTACTGGGAATTCTAGATAATACTGTTTAACCATACAGTTTAGGGGCTAGGAAATCCAATAAGTTGGTGCCTTTCAGCCAAAACTGTGCGGATGATATATGCTGAATTCGGGCTATGTTCGTCCTATTTTTACAATTCTTCTTGTAAGACATGGAATGCGCCACTAATTACAAATAGTCGAGCCTGCCTGAATTTTGCTCTAGCAAGAAGGCAAGGTTTACTTATTGCGGTGGTTTACACATCCCAAACAGTTTGGAGAACCCTGAATCGTAGTGCAGATGGCTCAAAATTGCGTCAGCTTCTAACAGTTGAGAGTTAGGAGCAAATTCAAAGCCAAAGAAAATACTAACTCTGCCGTCTTAATTGGATTTACAAGTACACTACTAGGAGAATCTTGACGTGCTACCAACAGTTCCTGAGGACCACCGCAGTTGCAAACATTGACGCTGTTTCCTGATCTGAATCAAACTAAAACTGAGTACGGAACCAGTTAAATCAGCACCCCATTCCACGAAACGACCACCAAGTACAAACTGCAGGCAAGAATCTATTATACCGTTTAATCGGATCTAGATCGCTAACTAGAGTGATCCAATCGAAGGAAACACAGTTTCAACGCGAGATCAAGAAACCTGGGCAACGAGTTAAAGCTCTAAAGCTGCAGTGGATGAGCCAAGCTTACAGCGCGGCGGGAGGGCGGACTTGGGGAGGGCGATGGAGGGGTCGCGGAAGGTCTCGAGGTAGAAGCCTCCGTCGGGGTGGCGCTGCAGATCCAGCAGGGAGACGATCTCCGCCGCCGTCTTCTTCTCCGTGCTCGAGAGCGCCATGGATTTTGCTGTGTCCTGCTGGTTTCTTGCCTTCCTGTTTGCTCCTGGCTTCTGATCCTCGTGCTAAAATTCTCCGCTAAATTAATCTCATCCGTTAATCTGGACGAAGCACCACCAACGTACGGTCCAGATTGATCCACGCTGGGCAGAAGAGACCTGCTCGGTCGGTTTCTCGAGCCACGCACACGCACAACGGCACAAGACCAACACCCAACCGGAGCAACCCACCCCACAACCAGACCGACAAGCCGCGCGGCCGCGCCGTTTCGCTCGCCTCGCCACCGGCGACCATGTCCCTGGCGGCCATCTTTGTCTTCCTCCTCGTCTCCGCGCTGCAGGTGCTCGACCGCGTCCTCGACCTCTCCAGAAAGGTCAGCGCCAAGAAATTTCTCTTTCTTTTCCTTTTTTGCTTCGAAGGATTTGGCACCGTTTTTTTTCCAGAAACTTTATTCTTTAGGGAAGAAAAGATTCGATTTTGGGTAAATTGAGGAGTTTGTGAATCATTCTGTCAAGAAAAGATGCTGGTTCCGTGATTAGTGGATCTGCCACATGCTGCAATTTCGATTGTTTTCCGTTGGTGCTGTTCCAGTAATGTTATCCTGACCTGTTTGTGTTCCAGATGGGATCATTTACTGATGAGCAGCTCAAACTACGGCTGGAAATCACGCAAATCCTCAAGGAGGCTAGTGCACTGTCGACGTAGGCAATTTGTTTACTCTCTCCCTCCCCTCCCCCTTCTGATTTGGTGATTTTGATGTAGTTGTTCTCTAAACCTTTTTGTTCCCCCCTGTCTCTGATTCTTTCCCTGTTTGTGTTGCAGGCCCTCAACATTTGCGCAAGCCGCAAAACTCAAGCGGCTGGCTGCTGCTAAAGAGAAGGAACTCGCAAAATGTAAGAGTTGAATTCTTGGTGCTCGCCTTGCTGTAGCATCTTGGAATGTCATCTTTCCTCCCATATTACCTGATTCCCTAAGCCCTTACCAATGTTTTCGTTTTCTTTCTGCTGCCACAAAAGCCCTCACCGATGTTGATATCAAAGCAAAACTCATTCATTGGTATAGACGAAAATAATATGTGCAACAGTGCAATTACAATCTGCAACTGTCAAATACTCTTTTCTTATTTCCGTTTGACAGTACAAGAGCTGGACATTAAAGGGAAGCAGTATTTATATGACCAATATGGAAGAATTCTGTTGATTACCAAGGTGCTTTATGATTTGCATAGTTTTTGTTCTCTATTATATTTGACATGTATAGTTTCAGGAGTGTCTCATCAAAATTATCTGGTGGTAGGTACTAATTTATGGTGTGCTCATTCTGTGGTTTTGGAGCACTCCTGTAGCTACTGTTCCCCAGCATCTTCTACAGCCCTTTGGTATGTTGATGGCACTTATCAGTTATCAGCTTGTTCCAAAGCCTTATAGTTGCCCAATATTTGTTCATCGTGCTATATTAGTTCGTTACACTTCCATTAGCATTTATCTATCAGGGAAGATGTTGACTTCACTTTGTAACGACAGCATTTGCTGGATAAGTCTTTTTTTCTTTCTTTCTAACACTTTCAGAGCATGAAGAACTGTTTAGAGAAACTCTTTTCCCCTTCCCCGCAACATATTGCATGCATCTTGACCTAATGGGTACTGTTATGCATGAATTCATGATAAAATGAACTAATTGATTTCATTGGTAATCAGTGACCATATATCCAGTGTTTGACAAAAGGGGGGGGGCTCTCTTTTTCACTGAAACCAATTAGACAAGTTGCCAGAGTGTGCCATATCATTATAATTTCATTTATATTTTGGTATTCTTGACTTTTGGATAATTGAGTGTTGACATCCTTTCAACTTGGGTGTGTCGTGTGTTCTTGCTTTACCTTCTGGGAATAAAACGAGTTATTTTGTTCCTTTTTGTTTTACTTGCTGATTTACCTAACTGGATACATAAACAATCATGAATAAGTTATGATTTTAAATGATTCACAGGAAGGATGTTTTCCTGGAGAGGTGTTGATGTTGCTACAGGCCGTGTGGTGGTGAGTGTCATCAAATTTTTAACTTAATGGTCTACTTTGAATAGGATATGTTTGGCCTATTCTCCCTGCTAAAAATATTGTTCCAGGAACTAGAATAAAAACTCTCTTGGGGCTAATGCCCTATCTGGAGGTAAACTAACAGGATTGGCAAAGTAACGGATGGGGATGTCTTGTTTTAAACATCTTAATTAGTTGTACCCCAAATATCCTAGTGAATTTACATATTTGAGGAATGCTTTTCGAAATTTCCTAACTTTTCCCTAATAAGTTTCCAGGGAAATGAAAGTTACACTGTTTCCTAATCCCTCGTGCTGCTGGTGCAGGTTGGAATTCTCCCGTGGCTATTTTTGACCTCTAGAGTGAGCAAGTTACCATGCCAAAGACTTGCCCCCATATTTCTGCATCCATAGCTGCTTGCTCAGTGTTTCCCCCCTGCAATTTTGTTGTACAACATTTCTACCTGAGTGTACTTACTGCAGCACCATAGCTTTTTGTGCTATTACTTCCTTAAGTTTTTGTGTGCTTATCTGCCCAATTTTATCGAGGTGTTTGATGTATCTGTGTTCTGTGGTGCAAAAAGGTTTCTTCTTTGTTTCTCCTTATATTTACTCCAAGCTTAAATTTCTAGGATTGTATTCCATCGATTCGATTCCAGGAACGGACTGCAAGGTTCTAAAGATAGGTAAACAGGTATTCGTTCACTCATCTACCTAGTAGTCATTAAGGGTATGTTTGGTTGTCTGTACTAAGTGGTATATGTATGAGATGGTTTTAAAAATAAAGTTATCCATGTGTTTGGTTGCTTCAAAAGAATCATCATATCTTGTACCAAGTGATACAAATTTGAGAAATATTCTCTCTAGATGATGAACCATTCCATTCACCTAAAATAATGGAATCAAATGGTACAGGATCACCTTTTTCCATTCAACTTCATCACATCAACTAAACACATCCTAAACGGTTTAACCGGCCCGGTTATGCTGGCTAACAAGTGACTATACAGTAACAGCCAGGTAGGGTACAAAATCTAGTAAATCCTTTTTTTTGGGGGGCAATAATGGACTGATAATTTAATTAGTAAAAAGAACCAAGAACAAAGATGTTTGTATTGGAAAGAATAGATATAGATAGATAGAGATTATTTCTTATAGATAGAGATTGTTTGTTGTAATCTAAATATGTAAACTGCTAACCAACCTTGTAAGCCATGCAATCGGCTGTTGATTGCCTATATAAACGCGTAGCCGTCAGCTACGTAACAGTAATGACGTTCCACCTAATTCCTTTGCGCCTCTGAGATTTTCATGGTATCAGAGCCTCCACCAAATAGCAGATTGCATCTACCTCATCGCAATAGCCCCAGCGTATGAAGATTGGGTGGCCAAGGACCAGCAGGTTCTTGGTTATCTGCTTACAACGATGACGGCGAAGTTCTAGCACAAAGTTGCAACGCCGAGAACAAAGCAGCTGAAGAATCGAGCGCTGCTGAAGGCATGTTTGCCTCAGTGACACTGAGCACGCTCGGCCAATACACGACGCCCTTGCTACTACAGAAAGGCGATATGTCCATCACATTACATCACTAAGATGCGATCTTTGGGTGATGAGATGGCTCACTCGGGAAGCCAATCGACGATGAAGAATTAATCTCCTACATACCGGGCTGGACTTCTACTTCAATCCAATTGTTTCGCTATTGTCACAAGAGTAGAGCCAATCTCGCCTAACTCTACTCTCACCGCTTAACTTTGAATCAAGGATGGAACTCCTCCATGACGATGTAACCGCATCACCGATGCAAAGAAGTCGCAGTTGAGGAAGTTTCCAACGCAAGTAGGAGGAAACCGTGGTGGCCGTGGTTATTCACGCGCGTGGACGCAGTGGGCTCGACAAGGGGCCAATATACGCCGCTGACAACAGAGGAAACTCCAACAAGACCAGCGACAGTCGGCCCAAGTGCCAATGCTTCGCGAGGACATACGGTAATAGATTGTTGGCATCGATTTGATGAAAACTATACTCCGAGATGAAAAATATGCACGGGCATTGCCGAATTCGTATGGAGTTGATACAAACGGGTATGTTGATACCGGAGCCAGATCACATAACCGGAGAACTAGAGAAGATGTCTGGTCTGCGTGACAAGTACAACGGCAAATATCAAATTCACATCGCCAATGGAGCGGTATGAACATTAGCCATATCGGTCAAACCATCATTCGTATTCCCTAAGAGTTGCCTTCATCTGAAAAATATTCTTCATGTTCCAACTGCCACAAAAATCTTATTTCACTTCATTGACTTGCTAAAGATAATGACGCTTTCATAGAATTTCATCCATTTTATTTTTGTGTAAAGGATCAAACCACCAGGAGCACTCTACTTAGAGGAAGTGTCACAATGGTCTTTATCCTCTTCCTTACAAGTCGCCGTCAATAAAGCAAGCGTATGTGGTCAAGCCTTCTTTGAGCGCTGGCATAATCGTTTGGACATCCTTCTTCACCAATTGTCCAAAGAGCCATTCGAGACAATAATCTCTTATGTTTAGATGAGTCAAATAAAGAGTCTGCTTTGTGATGCTTGTCAAAAGGCAAAAGTCATCGCCTGCCTTACTCTAAATCCTTTAGCAAGTCAAACCATCCTTTGGAACTCATATTTGGGGTCTGCTCCTAGCTCATGGTGCAAAGATATTATGTGAGTTTTATTGATGATTATAGTAAATTTGTCTCGATCTATCCTCAAATTCAAATCAAGTATTCCAAAAATTTAGAGAATTTCATAATCTTGTGGAGAGAAATTTTAACCGCAAGATTCTCGGTGCAAACTGATTGGGGAGGAGAATATCAAAATTGAACTCTTTCTTCAATCAAATAGGAATATCTCATCGTGTTTCTTGTCCTCACTCCATCGTAGAATGGTGCCACTAAAGAAAACATCGCCACATTGTCAAGCGGTCTTGCTCTCCTTGCTTATGCATCCATGCCCTTGAAATTTTGGGATGAAGCATTTCTTGCAGCCTACCTATTTGATAAACCGCATCCGAATAAAATCATTAACCATGAAACTCCTCTTCGCCTTTTTCTTACAAAGTGATTACAATTCCTTGAGAATTTTTGGTTGCGCTTGTTGGCCTAACCTTCGCCTTATAACAATCGAAAACTTGAGTTTCGCTCTAAACAATGTGTCTTTCTAGGATATAGCAATATTCATAAAGGATTCAAGTGTCTTGATGTTTCCTCACGGGCGTGTTTATATATCTAGAGATGTCATGTTTGATGAGACAAGTGTTCCCTTTCTCTCAATTGCATTCCAATGCTTGCCCGTCTACGATCAGAGATTAATCTTCTTTCTCCGATCTTTTGAATCTAATATGATTTATGAAGGGGACGACTTAGTTACGACCATATGGTTAATGATTCTCGCTTAAAAATACTACTAATCCTTCTTGTGGTGAGAATGTGGTAATAGATGAAGATCAAGTGGGCCGAATGTTTTTGGAGAGGATGCAATAATGGAGTACCGAATCGAGGAGGTGTTTCTTGTCAGCTTCCTATCGATTCTTCTGGTGACCGACACACACTAAGCACCAAAGACCACATTTTGGGAGCAAATTGACACTCAGCCACCGGAGCATCAACTGGGCGACGTAGGTTCTCAACCTCCTCCCACCGCCTCGTGTTGCAAAGATGGGAGGCGATGTGACAAGAGGGAGCTGCGTGTCAGGTGAAGAGCAGTAGCTCAGCATCGTAATACCCGATTTAACAACAAGATCGCAGAGCGGATACGTAAACCAAAGGTATACACTGATGGCACTATTCGCTATGGATGTTTCACTTCTTCTGGTGAACCTCATAATTTAGAAGAAGCTTTGACTAATCAAAATTGGAAAGATGCTATGAATTCAGAGTATCATGCTTTGATGAAGAATAAAACATGGCAATTAGTCCCACCGGAAAAAGGGAGGAATGTAATAGAGTGTAAATGGGTATACAAAGTGAAACGCAAGTCTGATGGCAGTCTGGATAGATATAAAGCTCATTTAGTTGCGAAAGGGTATAAACAACGATATGGCATAGACTATGAAGACACTTACATACCTTGTTAAAGCCGCTACAATCAATATTGTATTGTCTATAAATGTATCAAAGGATGGAGTCTACGCCAATTAGATGTACAAAATGCATTCCTTCATGGCATACACTAGAAGAAGAAGTGTATATGAAACAACCATCCGGATATGAAGATCCAAAGGCACCAGATTATGTATGCAAATTGGACAAAGCTCTATATGGTCTAAAACAAGCACCACGAGCTTGGTTTTCTGCTTTAGTGAGAAACTACGCCTTCTTGGGTTTAGTGGTTCCAAAGCGAGACACTTCATTGTTCTTTTATAATGTGAGGTGACATAGTGATCTTTGTTCTTATATATGTAGATGATATAATTGTTGCAAGCTCAAGTCCTTGAAGCTACAAATGCCTCTATTAGCTGATCTCAAGAAGGACTTCGCTTTGAAGGACTTAGGTGAGCTTCATTATTTTCGGAATTGAGGTAAAGAAGGTATGTGATGGTATTACTTTGACTCAAGAAAAATATGCTTCAGATTTATTAAAAAGGGCTAATATGATGAGTTGTAAACCTATCAAGATCTCCTATGTCCACTAGTGAGAAGTTGTCAATGAATAATGGTTCTCTCTTAGGTGATAAATGATGCTACTCAATATGGGAGTATAGTTGGGGCTTTGGCAAAGATTTAACATTAACACGGCCCGACATTGCTTTTCCGATAAATAAGGTTTGTCATTTTTACATGCTCCTGCTACAATCGATCACCGGTTGGTCAGTTAAAAGAATTCTAAGGTATTTGAAGCATACACTTAAAGTTGGACTCAAGATAAATAAAGCGTCATCAATGGTTGTTAGTGGGTATTCAGATGCAGATTGGGCGGCTGCCTAGATGATAGAAAATCTACCGGTGGATTTGCAATCTTTTCTTGGAGATAATCTTGTATCGTGGAATGCTCGTAACAAGCTACCGCCTCAAGATCAACATGTAGTCTGAATACAAAGCACTTGCCAATGCAACTGCAGAAATCATGTGGGTCCAAACATTATTGCAAGAGCTTGATATTTATAGTCCTAAGACAGCTATGCTATGGTGTGATAATATGGGAGCAAAGTACTTGACAGAGAACCCTGTTTTCCATGCTAGAACCAAACACATAGAGGTTGATTATCATTTTGTGAGAGAAAGAGTACTGAAGAAATTGTTGAAGGTTGATTTCGTGCCCTCAGGAGATCAGATAGCTGATGGGTTCACAAAACCATTACCAGTGAGACAGCTAGAAAATTTTAAATACAATCTCAACTTGGTAAGTTGTGATTGACGGGGGCTATTGGAAAGAATAGATATAGATAGATAGAGATTATTTCTTATAGATAGAGATTGTTTGTTGTAATCTAAATATGTAAACTGCTAACTAACCTTGTAAGCCATGCAATCGGCTGTTGATTGCCTATATAAGCGCGTAGCCGTCGGCCAGAACAGGTACGACGTTCCACCTAATTCCTTTGCGCCTCTGAGATTTTCAGTTTGACCAGTAAAAAGTAGGTCCAGATCTTTATTAGAAGTAGCAAGCTCATTTTGCAGAGTTTCCCATGTCATAGATTTGCTCACGAAATGAGTTTATTACTACGGTGGTACAGAATTGGAGTATTGGACAGCATAGTGAGCACGTGTTTGGAGCTGATTTATAAACGTCTGATCCGATTTGACCTGGTCAAATCCCCGCCTCACAAGCGCGAGTGCGTCTTCCCGCCATCCTCGGCTGCCTATTCCGGGGAAGCCCCACCCCGCCGCTCCATCTCCGGCGAAGAAACAGAGCACCAAGAAACCAAAACCACCCGCGCAACCATCCTTCCTAGCCTTAGGCACGCGCGTCCCCGGCGCGGCCTCCCCGTCCAGGGCCCCCTTACGCCGCCATGGCCCCATCTCCCCACCACCTCTTCCTCCTCCTCGTCGCCACCGCCGCGGCCGCCCTCCCGGCCGCTGCCGGCCAGAACATGACCGACGCCGAGGCGCTGATGCAGCTCAAGAAGTCCTTCACCAACTCCTCATCCCTCTCGTCGTGGCTCATCACCAACAAGGACGGCAACAAGTCCCCCTGCGCGCCCGGCTCACACGAGTGGCACGGCGTGGTGTGCACCCGCGGCATGGTCACAGGCCTCCGCCTCAACGGCCTCCATCTCGGCGGCACCATCGACGTCGCCGCGCTGGCCGGCTTCCCCCGCCTCAGGTCCGTCTCCTTCGCCAGCAACAACTTCACCGGGCCGCTCCCGGCCTTCGACCAGCTCAACGCGCTCAAGTCCATGTACCTCTCCGACAACCAGTTCTCCGGCAGCCTCCCGGTGGACTTCTTCGCCAAGCTCAGCCACCTCAAGAAGCTCTGGCTCGATGGCAACGATCTCTCCGGTCCCATCCCGGCGTCTATCGCCCAGGCGACGTCCCTCCTCGAGCTCCACCTCGAGCGCAACGCCTTCTCGGGGGAGCTCCCGGCCGTGCCGCCCCCGGTTCTCAAATCGTTCAACGTCTCGGAGAACGATCTCGATGGCGTCGTCCCGGAGGCGTTCCGGAAGTTCGACGCCAGCAGGTTCGTCAGCAACGAGTACCTCTGCTACGTCCCCACCCCTGACAGGCCGTGCAAGCGCGCGCAGATCGCGCCCAGCTCATCTACGCGTATCGTCATGGTGTTCGCCACGCTGTTCGTCTCCGGCGTCGTGATGGCCATCGCCCTGCGCGCGTGCACCAACCAGCCGAGCCGCGTCCGCAACTTCGATTCGATCCACGGCGGCGACAAGGTCGACATGGAGGGCCTCGACGAGAAGCCGCCGGTGTACATGGTCAAGCAGGCGTCGACCACGCAGAAGAGGAGCAGCTCGTGGCTCGGGAGGAGGGCGGGGTCGTCGCTCGGGCACCGGCGGGCGGTCTCCGCGGCGAAGGTGGATGAGATGAGCAGCGCGTGGGACGGGGACCTCGTCATCGTGAACGACTGCAAGGGCGTGTTCGGGCTGACCGACCTGATGAAGGCGGCGGCCGAGGTGATCGGGAGCGGCGGGCTCGGGTCGGCGTACAAGGCGGTGATGGCCAACGGCGTGGCCGTCGTGGTGAAGCGCGCGCGGGACATGAACCAGGGGACCAAGGACGCGTTCGAGGCCAAGATGAAGCGGCTCGGCGCGATGCGCCACACCAACCTGCTGCCACCGCTGGCCTACCACTACCGCAAGGACGAAAAGCTGCTCGTCTACGAGTACATCCCCAAGGGCAGCCTGCTCTACGTCCTCCACGGCGACCGCGGAATGGACTACGCGGCGCTGGACTGGCCGATGCGGCTGAAGGTGGCCGTCGGCGTCGCGCGCGGCACGGCATTCCTCCACACGGAGCTCGCCGGCCACGAGGTGCCCCACGGCAACCTCAAGTCAGCCAACGTCCTCCTCGCCCCGAACTTCGAGCCGCTCCTCGTCGACTTCGGCTTCTCCGGCCTCATCAACCACATGCAGTCCCCGCACTCCATGTTCGCGCACCGCGCCCCCGAGTGCGTTGCCGGGCACCCGGTGAGCGCCAAGGCCGACGTCTACTGCCTCGGCATCGTCCTCCTCGAGCTCCTCACCGGCAAGTTCCCTGCGCAATACCTCCACAACGCCAAGGGCGGCACAGACCTCGTCATGTGGGCCAAGTCGGCGATGACCGACGGCTTCGAGCGGGACCTGTTCGACCCGGCCATCCTGGCGGCGTGGAAGTTCGCCCTGCCGGACATGACGCGGCTCATGCAGCTCGCGGTGGAGTTCGTCGATAGGGACCTGGAGAGGCGGCCGGACATGAAGGAAGCCGCGGCGAGGGTGGAGGAGGTGGTGGCCGCGGCGCTAGCTACGGTGAGGGAGAGGCAGGAGGCAGGCAGCGAAGGGAGTGCGCGGCCGGGAGACGCGGCCAGCAGAAGCTCGCACGCTGCGTCCGTGCGAGACGGGTCCAATCAGCGGATCACTAGCGCCGGCGAGTGGTCATCGCAGCAATGACTAATCGTACGGCATCTCGTGCGACGGCGGCAGGGCACCGAGCTGGCCGGAGTCAGATTTTGTAAGTCGATGTTATTGGTCCTTTTTTTTCATTCAACTTTACTAGTTATCTCGTGTAGCTGGAAGTGTAGCTCAGAAAATGTGCAAACAAAATATAGAAGTGAATATTGCACAAATGCATTTCAATTTTTCAATTAGCCGATCGACTCCTATTCCTATACTTTATTTAGGCTGTTTTTTCCTTAGAAGTTGAAATACAGTTAACAAATCCTCAAAAAAAAAGGCACATTCACTAAAATGTACAATTTTTTTTATTAAAACATTTGTAGCACATTGTTAACAACTCAAAATGTATCTTGCTAAATTTCACCTTCTCTTACGGTGCATGCCTTCTCTTCATCACGTAGGCTGCGGATAGAGCGTTCTGTAGCAAAATAGAACACGCAAATATATCCGTCAGTACGCGAAGCACAAGAGAAGGTAGGAAGGGAAATACTTTGTGCATTCATTACACCAAGGGAAGAATCCGTAGGATCCGACAGTTTTAATTGTTCCTTTAATTTCGTCACACCACAGGAGCATTTCAGCACTTGTTTGTATAATGTATGTAGGAGTATGGTTGTAATCTAACTCCATGTGTGGAATGGGTTGCATGTAAGTTTCTTAATTTGTCTACTTAATGTGGGTTTGATCTTGATTGATGCCATTTCCATGACGAGTTTGCCCTTGCAAATTGTATGAAGGGAGCGGCAGTTTTTACCTTGACAATTGTAGCTTCTGTTGTGTGTATGCCCTTGCATTTGGGAGTCCGCGAAGTGCGTATGCCCTTGCATTTGAAAATCCATGAGCTCGATTCCATAACCCTCGCTTCTCACGCTTTGGGAACTACACCTTCTCACCAAATTGTCTTTTGAGCAACTACACCAGAACTAAATGAAGTCGTCAATTTGCTTCTGAAATTGGGAACCAGCTGCGAGCAGCATCCTTCCTGACATTGCTGCCGTCAAGCCTCTCTCTCAACATCTCCTTTTCATGCCATTGACATTGTTCAGCATAAATATTCGACAACAAAACATAAGGACCATGCTTCCATGGCTCCAGTTCCATGACCTTCCCTGCTGACCTCTTCCCCAGCTCGACTTCTCCATGTAAACCGCAAGCACCTAGAAGTGACTCCCATGCAAATGAATCCATTTCCAACCCCATATTTCTAATCAATGACTCTGCTTCTTTTAGCCTCCCGGCATGTCCTAGCAGATCAACCAAGCATGCACAATGCTCTCTCTGTGGCTTAACATCATGATACTCAACCATGGAGTGAAAAATCGCAAGCCCTTCAACCACAAGACCTCCTTGGCTACAGGCAGAAAGGACTGTGAGAAATGTGACGCTGTCCGGCCTAAACCCTCCATGAATCATTGCTCTAAAGCACTCAACCGCCTTCATGGCCTTGCCGTGTCTCCCGTACCCGACAATCATAGCTGTCCACGACACCACATCGTAAACCCACATCGTGTCAAACACCAACTGAGCATCTGTTGAGCTGCCACACTTGAAGTACATGTAAAGGAGGGCATTCCCGACAATTGTATCCGAGTAAAAGCCCGACTTCATGACCCGACAATGCACCATCTTTCCATGCTCAAGACTTGAAAGGGCACCAAATGCAGAGAGCACACTAGTGAAGCAATAGTTGTTCTCATTTTCCCCAGCCCTCACCATTTCTTTGTAGAAGCTCACTGCTTCCACAGCATGTCCATTCTGCGCCAACCCGGCAATCATTGCAGTCCAAGAGATTATGTTCGGCTCTGAGATCCTATCGAAGACTTCCACAGCCGAACTCATCCCTCCGTCACATTTGAGGTACATGGTGATAAGAGCATTGCAGGTTGCCGTCTCTGAGTCAAAGCCAACCTTCCACGTGCACGCATGGAGCTGCAAGCCGAGGCCCAGATCATCCTCGCTCGAGCAAGCCTTCAAGATGCTCACCAGCGTGAAGCCGTCAGCAACGCCTCCAGCACTGCGCATTCTCGACAGCATCTCCACAGCACGCCGCAGTCTCCCACGCCGCGTGCACGCGTTGATCATGACGTTCCAGCACACAACGTCCGGCTCGGTGATCTCCTCAAACACGGCAACAACGGCGTCCACGTCCCCGCAACGCTCGTACGCGCACACGAGAGCGCTCCCCACGAACGCGTTCGAGCAGAGCCCGAGCCGCACCGCATGGGAGTGCACCAGCAGGACGAACCCGCGGCCCCCCGCCGCGCCGTCGCCGCACGGCAGCGCGAGGAGGGCCGAGAGGGTGGTCCCGCTGGGCCTCGCGCCGCCGCAACCCTCGCGGAGCATCCGCGAGTAGGCGCGCGCGCGCTCGGCGGCCGAGCGGGAGAGGCACGCGATGAGGGTATTGTATGAGACGGCGTCCCGCTCGGGCATTGCGTCGAACAGCCTGCGGGCAATGTGTGGCGGACCACGCCGGGAATAGAGGCCGAGCAGCTTGTTCCATAGGTAGGTGGCTGGGGAGGAGGAAGCCTCGAGCCTTAGGACGCGCGCGGCGGCGACGGAGAGGGAGTGGTCGCGGGCGTCGGGGGAGGCGCGCAGCAGCGGGTGGGTTCCGGTTCCGGAAAGCGCGCCTCTCGCCAGCCTTTGACATCCCATTCAAAGTACAGGATCGTATAGCGGCAGTGCAAACGGACTGAGAATTTGAGATTTTGTACTTACACTAAATTCAATACAGATATTTATTTTTTTCAATCTAACAGATCATATTCATATATGAATCTACGTACATGAGTTAGAGTCAAATGATACCAATGCTCTCAAACCTAGCATATATAGTTCTTTTGGTACATAAATATATACTCCTCTTATTACAAATTACTAGTTAGTGTCACGAGTTCGCAGGTGATCTTAGCGACCTCAGTGATCTCTTTTTCTAGACTGCTCTTAGTCATATTAGCTAGTATTTATTTATACTTCCTCCAATAGTATAGTAATAGAAATATCATTAACAAATCAATAGTTATATTTAAATTTTCTCAAAAATTTTGCTGCACCTACTCCACTCCGGTGCAATCTTCCTCTATTCTTTTGCAGCCGGCATGTCGATTTGGTCTACAACGTGGAGTCGTCTCCATTGCCTCAAGGGTATGAATGAAAACAGATCGGATAGTTTCCAACCGAGCAGGATAATTTTCGGGTAAGGATTATATCGGATAGTATCGGATCGGATATGGGTATGGATTTTTTTTTTTTTTTGTCTGGTACAGATACGGATTTAGTAACTCACTATCCGTCGAATATGGATTCGAATAATTAAAATATTGATGAGTCGGATATCTGATATGCATGTGGACTGGACCAAAGCTACTTTTTTGGCCTGAATTTTAAAATTATTTTCTAATTCAATTAATCCACAAATCAAGTTTTAATTATTAAATTAGCAAATTAGCTGCAAAAATTATGAAACTTTTTGGAAAAGTTCCTGACACAATCTATCATTTAAAAAATATTTTCAAGATTTTATCAAATTTTAAATTTTCTCAAAAATTCAAACACTTCTGTCCTTAATAGGAAATATTTTAAATAATTAGCTAAAATGCATAAAAACTCATAAATACATAATTTATTATTTTAAACATAATTCAATAAAGAATACAGATCTTGGATCGTTACATGCAAGTGTTATATACTTTTTCTAGAGACATGATATTTAAGTATTATCAAGCTTTTAATGTGTTTTGTGTTTAGTTCTATTTGCATATCTGAGCAAGGATCATCTTCATTTTGTATTTTGATCTATATGTATGATGAACTAATCATATGTGTGTGTGTGTGAGCCAAAACTATCAGCGTGTGATACACCTATTCTGGTAAAAAAAAAAAGGGGGGGGGGGGGGGTAAAAGCACATGAAATGCAGATTTAAACACATAAAATTGAGGAAAACTTCGATGAAAATGTTCATAGTTAGAGGTTGCTGTAAAAACCGAAAGACATTATGACGGCATATGCTTCTGTTTACTGCCAATTGGAAAATCCATGAAGCAGTTGCTCGACACCATGGGCATTGTATTTCAACAAATCTGGCTGACACTCCGAAGCTATCATCTCCTCAAACACTGCCACTAAATCGTCCAAAGTAGAGCCCTTCGAGCAAGCACTGATGAGGGTGTTGTAAGTGATAACATCCAGCCTCAGCCATGCTTGCCGGACTTCGAGGAGGAGATCAAAGGCAATGCCAGCGGCCAATGAACCGGGCTTGGCCAGGTCAGGCTCGATGCCCCGATCGCGCATTGTGTCATGCAGCTGACGTACGTCGTTGAAACGACCGGAACGGGCATGGACACCCATCATGGCGTTGAGGACCAGCACGGTGGCACCCTCCCCGGCGAAACGGAGGAAGACCGCCTCCTCGAGCCAGTCCTGGCGGGCGCGGCCGAGTGAAATGCCCTAAAATTTCAAAACCAAATCAAACCCTAATTCGGTGTTTAATTGGATTTTAATCACGTTTAATCGTTCTTGACCCCGTTCTTGGATTTAGACGCCCGATCGCCGCGTCTACGTCATCCTTGCACCAGCCGCATCGCGTCGCCGTCGTCGTCGCCGTGTCGCCTCCGCCACCAGCTCTCGCCTCGGCCGGCGGCAGCGTGTCGGCCGCCTGCTCCTCTCTCGCGGGTCGCCGCCTTGGCCCCGAGCCTCGCCGCCCGTCGCGCTCCGCCCCGCGCCATCACCCTGCCCCGTGCCGTCGCCTCGCCTGTCACCCCCATCGCCTCGCTCGCCCATGGGGGCAGCTCCCCCCCCCATCGGTCTCCCGTACCGTCGAGCGGCTATAAAAGCCCTCGCGCACACCTGTGCCCTTCCGCTCGTCCCCCTCTTCTTCTTCCTCAGTGAGACCCCCCCTTCGTCTTCCTCTCCGGCCCCGCCCTCCCTTTTTCCCCCGCCGCCATCCCCTTCATCTCCCACCTCGGTCGAAGCCGCCCCGACCCCAATCCCTAACCCTAATCCCCACCTCCGCCCACAAAGCCCTAGCCCTAAGCCCCCGCCGAGCCCTTCATCTTCCCCACCATCTCCCTCAACCCCGGCCTCGCCACCGCCGCCGTCGCCCCCGTTCGCCCCTCTGGTGGAACCCTAGCCCCCTCTGGATCGATTGATTCGTTTATCACCGTTAGCGGCCCCACCCGTCAGTCTCACCGCGTCGCAGCCCCGCCTGTCGGCCCCCTCCATCGCTGCCTCACCGGGCCCACCTGTCAGGCCAGTCGGCCGTGCAAGCTGGGCCGGCCCAGCTCCGATCGCGCATGTGCCTTGGCCCACAGGCCGTTTCGGCCGTTTTGGGCTGGACCCAATGCGGCCTGGCACTGTTTTTGGATTTTGTTTTTCTTTTTGGTTTTTTTATTTAATCCGAGAAATTCTTTTATTATTCCAAAAATAGCCCAAAAATACTCAAAAATTCTCGAAAAATTCCGCACTTCCAAAAATAGCAAAAATAACTTATTCCTCACCGCTCTGAGTTCAAAAATACCTTCCGTTCCGCCATCCAAAGTCCACAAAATTCCTAAATGCCCAAAAAGCCCTCAAACCCTCCTCCGACCCTTTTCTCTCTCGATCCCTTTCCATTTCTCCTTTTCTTTTTTTCTCTTTTCTTTTCTTTATTGTTTTATTCGTTTACTTATTGCTCGCATGTTGTGCGCTAGATCCGACCTTGGAGCCCGTCTCGAAGCAGTACGAGGAGCAAGAGTAGGACGCGGTCGGCACTGAGTTCGACTACATCGACGACGATCTAGGACTTCCCCCTCACCTCGCAAGGCAAGCCGCACTCCTTGAACATGTTGAACCCATAACAATATTGTAGTTATAATTATTTCAATATTGCATTATGTTGTTATGTTAAAATACTAGAAATCATTATTTTAGAATGCCATGATGACATAGTACCTAGCTTGATTAAAGACCCAATTTGTATTGTTGTGCCTTATTTTCCTTTGCAAACCTTAGACTTAGCTATTGAACCTCATATGCTAATAGTTCATTAATTAGTTGAAAATTAAAAGTTTTGTGTATTGAAATAAAACCATCAAGCAGCAGGCTTGATGTAGACTATATTCGAAAATGTGCTAAGGTGAGAGGACCTTGGCTGGCAAACCACTAGATGGCTACGTGCCCGAACCTCGACCGTTGATGAGGCCAATGTGAGTGGTGTGGATTGTTGGTTTGGAATTGGCTAAGTCTTAGGCATAATTTAAGTAATCACAACCTTGGGCAAAGTAAATAACTTAGATCTCGCTCAACCACAAGTTGGGTCGGTCAGGCCTTGAACTCCCCCTTGGAATACTTATAGGTTGAAGCCACCATACTGTGTGTTTTGGACAAGTATGGAACGCAGAGCAACGGGGTGGAATGGAGGTTGACCGATGGTGTCACCTGCCGATTCTCACAACGGTAGATACCCACAGTATCGGATCGCGTCTCCCGCCGTGGCTAGTGGGTCCCGAGTACTGTGTGGTTTTGAAACTACTGGGTAAGTGCTAAAGAGGGGTAGTTCAACGAAAAGCTTTGATGGTCTCGACCCGGTCGCATGCATTTAAGTTGCATGTAATTCGTACGTGGCATTAACGGTCGTGGATATCTTGTGGGTAAAGCTGAGCAGCTCTGCAGAGTCAAATAAATGGTATTCAAATACGCCGTGCTTCCGGTTAATGAAGCTAAGTTTGAACTGGGGTGAATCCCGTAACCTAACCCAAGTAGACTTGTTATTTCCAACTTGAATTTGTGAAAACTCAAAATTTTACTTATTTCTATTATGAATGGTTTGTGTTTCAAATGTAAAATGACTTGGATAATAAAACTGCACCCACAACCATGATAACCATATTGCCACTCCTTTATGAATATCCCCGCATGTAATATTCAGAATTTTCGTGCGGTTTGTTGAGTATTGTTGTGTGCTCAGTCTTGCTTTTCAACCTATTTTAGAGTTCGAAGACGCGGGAGAATTCTAGAAGATCGTAGATGGCGAAGTAGTCTGGTTTTAGGGCTCTTTTTCTTTGCTTAGGCCTTGCCTGTGTGGTCTTTTGTGATGTATTATATTGGAGCTCGCCGCTTCCTTTTGTAAACTCTGGCCGTTATGTCTTATTTGTATAAAGCAGTTGATTTCGTTCTTATGCTGGCAATGTATGTGTCGACGATTGGAGAATAGGCTCCCGCCGAGCTTGCTTGTTGAATGAGGGATCAACAGGGGCCCCTTCGTACGGGCAAGGGGGAACGTCCGAGCGATGCCGAGACGGGAGAAACGCGCGGTGTTTATCCTGGTTTGGGCCTCTCACTACCGAGATAACAACCCTACTCCAGTGTATTGTGTTTATGATTGGTCAAAAAGAGAGATCCCCCTTACAGGTGTTTTCGGGGGGGATTAAATACAGAACCTCACACTGTACATAAGGTAACTACCCCCTAGATTTACGCCATGCTTCCATAATTGTAGTGCCCACGATCCGTTACCCTTGATCTGCGCATCTGATTTGAATTCCCGGTGCACCTGCCCTTGATTTCCGACGGATTGGTTGCCACCTTCCTTCCTAGTGGCGTGACCGGGTCCCTCGATCATTCGCCCTAGCATCCGCGTGGCCTTCACGAGCATGGATGCTCGTGACCGCCCAGTATGGTCGTAGGCGAACGGACAGACACGTATGCTCAGGGTTTGTGTTGCTCGGACGCTCTTCCGAGCATCTTCCGATGGTGTTGTATGGTCGGTACTTTCAGGATCTTTTGGGGGTACAACGGTCCTCTATCAGATAGTCAATCCCCGACAGCTAGCCCCGAGGTTCAAGTGGGGAGCCATCTGGGCTCAGGCTTCCCCTTGAGCCTAAGAAGACTCGAAGGAGGAATTAGTCTCTTGTAGCGATGCTTGGTCGTGACACACGACCATCTCGTGGTGGGGAGCGGGCATGTCGTCATGGAGCGAGCGTCGGCTTGCTCGTCGTCCGAACGACCATGCTGCGGCTAGGTTACTTTGGTTCCTTCCCCAAGAAGCTTCTTTGTAATGGTAACACAGTTATTTGGGGGACGTGCATTTACTGGGCGGTTTTCACCGTAACGGACAGATGACGTTTCGCGAAAGGTCGCGGCAGCGTTTAATGCGCCTTTCTACGGGCCTTTTTAACCCCGACCGACGCGAGAGACAAAGCTACCTTGCTCTTTGCTCGACTCCGCCCAGATTCTCTCCAAGAGCCTCAGAGCCCTCTTCGGCCTCCTTCTCCCCACAGCAATGGCGCGCTTTGGTGTTAGCCAAATGAACCAGAGGAGGCTTCAGGCGCTCGTGGACGGCGGCTATGTCGATCCGAAAGACCGGTCGGCGCTGGGAAGCGACGAGACACCGGCGCGTGAGAGGAGAGATCATCTCTGCGAGCTATACGCCAATCAGCGAGCCGCTTGCCCGAGAGTGAGTTCCTTGTCTCCGTACTCGCCTTTTGCAGGTGCGAGATTTCCCATCTTAACCCTAACTCCATCCTTGCTCTCACGATCTTCTCCCATCTTTGCGAGGCGTACGTGGGCGTGATGCCCACAGCCAGCCTCTTCTTCCACTTCTACTCTCCTTTTCGCACTGGCGGAAATACAGCCGCTGGTTGCGTCTACCTTCGCCTCCGGCCCAACCGACCATACGAGTACCCCCTCCTTTCCCTGAGGGACTCGGTGTCGGGCTGGGCCGACCTCTGGTTTTACCAGAAGAAGACGGAGGGCAGCCAGCTGACCTACACCGGGGAGGTCGCGCCGGCTACCGAGACAGCGCGCCCGCCCGTGCAGCCCGAGGAAGAGCGGATCCTCAGGACCATCAGTGAGCTCACCCAGATGGGGCTCACTGGTCGGGACATTTCCCGGGACTTCACCTTCAACCGGGTGTCCCCCTTGCGGCGTCGGGAGCACCCATTCTTTGAGGTGACCGGGTGGCAGGACATCACCCACGAAGAAAATGCAGGTTCGCCCCTTGGACCTTCTTTTGTCCTTCGTCGTTGCTCGGTTATTGGTCTGATTTTTACTCCTTGTTCGCTTTGCAGTTCCGAGGATGGGCTGGGTCGAGGAAAGGGTCACCGAGATGTTCGGTGCCCCTAGGGAGAAGGAGTTGCAACCCAACCGCCAATTCCCCAAAAATGTGTTCGACCGCAATGAGGCGGTGAGTATTCTTGTCTATTTACTGCTCGAGAAACGCACCCCGAGCTTGTCTTACTCGGCTTCTGTTCGCAGGAGAGGGTCGCCCTCGAGCTTGCCGTGTCGAGCGCCGCTCCAACACTCCAAGGAAATACCCCGACCAAGGGCCCTCGCAAGAAGGCGGCGGGTCGAAGCCGCCGACCTTATACCTCGCCTCCTCTCGCCAGGCGTTCAAAACGCTAAGCCACATCCCAGCCTTTGACCAAGCACCACTTGGAGTATGCCGACCAAAAGAAGGTAAGGGAACTCCGACAGTGGTTTGCTGGTTTCAAGCAGAAGCAGCCGGAGCTTATGGGTCGCTTGCAACAGCTGGCCGAGGAGGCGGCCAAGTCCACCGCGAGCAAGGAGCAACTGGAGGAGCAGATCAAAGCCTTCCAAGCTCGGCTTGCGCAGGTGGTCGAGGACCCGGACGAGGAGGAGGAGGAGGACACCTACGCCCTGGTCAGGAGGAGCCAGAGGCCGACGCCTCGTCCGACCTTGGCGCTGGAGGGGGCCGACATGGAAGAGGTCGACCCCATGATGGCAAGGGCCAGTGATGCCGCCGCGGAACACGCTGAGGCCATCACCGAGGCCTACGAGGCCGCTGCGGGCAGGGTGCCCGCGGCCCAGGGCGAGGAGATCGAGGACGAAGGCACTCGTCTTCTGGAAGGTAATCTTTGCGTAGCCCCTTTGCTTTTGTTCTTCTTGCGATCTCCCGAGCTAACCCCACTCCACTTGACGTGGGCGTGATAGCTCGGCTGCTGTCCTTAAATTTGCCGCAAACGGCTGAGTGGATTCTTGACTCCGTAGTTAATGCCGAGCTGGAGTGCATCGTCGACTTGGTGATGGGCGAGGACTCGGAGGAACCGCCAAGGGTTGAACCTCCAAAAGTTTTCGAGCAACCTCCTGTGGCCACCGAGCTCCCCTCGGTCACAGAGGAGCAAGGCTCGGGAGCCCGTTCTCCAATCGTCGCCAGTATGACTTGGTTCCTGTCGGCGTACTAGCCAACAGGCACCTCCGAATCGGGTGCTTATGAGGTTCAGACGGGGGGCTTTCGGGGCAATCGCCGGAGGAAGAAAGGAGATCGTAGTGCTGGTGAAGCTCAGAAGGATGGGAGCGCTCAGAATTACCCAGGTTCGGGCCCTCCGGAGAGTAACAACCCTAGTCCTGCTTCCCTTGCTATTGCTTGTCTTGTGGAATGTGAACTCGAATCCTAGCTTGGGAGAATGGAGCCTAGAATCAATGGATCGAACCCCCTCTCCCATGCACCCCGGCTCCCTTTTATACTTGGGCTGACGGGGGCGCATGGGAGGCTTACACCGCAATCCATACTCATTACACTGCGACGGGCGCATTTAATGCGCACGTCACTGTTCTTACATCCCATTAATGCCTGCCGCAACCGTCACACCCCCGTCTCGAGCCCCACGTCCACCAACGCCGCTCGTTCTGTCAGGGGGTGAGGTGCGGCCGTGATGTCGTCCGTAATTAATGCACGCCTGGGGAAGACGCGCCGCCACACTGCGACCTCCACGCTTTGCATCTAATGCACACGAATCGCATTAAATGTCCTTGATCCTGGCATTGCAGCCTCGGGGGAGGGCGCCAGGGGGGTGGCTTGCATGCCACGTGTCTTCTGGGCGACCACCTTGCCGGGCGCCCAGTGGGGTGGCCAGATCGCCACGTGTCCACTGGGCGACCACCTCGCTGGCGCTCGGTGAAGCGGCCTGATCGCCACGTGTCGCTGGCGACCACCTCATTGGTCGCCAGGGATGTGGCTTTGATCGCCACCTATCCTTTGGCGACCACCTTGCTCGTCGCTCGGGGTGTGGCTCGATCGCCGCAGCGTCCTGGCGACCTCCTTCTGGCGCCAGTGGTGTGGCTTTGATCGCCCGCGTGTCCACTGGGCGACCACCTCGCTGGTCGCCCTGGGATGTGGCCTGATCGCCACCTGTCCACTGGGCGACCACCTTGCTGGTCGCCCAGGGGTGTGGCCTGGGGTGTGGCCTGATCGCCACGTGTCCCCTGGGCGACCACCTTCCTGGGCGCCCAGTGGTGTGGCCTGATCGCCACCTGTCCACTGGGCGACCACGCTGGGGAGTTACTGCTCGCCGTGGCGGTGGGCCCGGACGCACCCTGCCCGCCCGGCGATCGCTTTTATTGCGGGGGAGTGGGGACCCTGGCGTAAAATACGCCGAAAGTAGCCCCCTGGTCCACCCAGGAGCGCTTTTTGGTCTTCCACCTTTCTTTTTCTCCCCTTTTTAATGCCCTTCGGGGAACCGCTTAGTCTCTCGGGTGGGGCCATTAAAAGCCCACACGCCCCGCAGCTTTCAAGAGATCTTCCTGCTTCTCCGGTTCCCAAGGCGGTTTGTGCGGTTACTCCCGCCTTGTAACCGCCGTACGGCCCTCGGGATGCACCTTCTTTATGGGGCTCTTGAATTTCCTTTTCGCGAACCGCCACGCCCTTTCGGTTTTCCCGCCAAGCCTTCCCTCGCAGCCTTATAAGGGGCTAACTGAGAGGGGGAGCGGTTCTTCCTCCTTCCAACTCCCCTCGCTCTGCTTTTCCTTGCCGCCTTAGAACTCCTTGCTTCTTCTTCTTCCCCGACGCGCTCCGGTACTCTTCTTCGCCCAATGGCTCTGGTTCTCCCCCTACGTCCGTCGAGGAGGAGGGTGCTGTCAGGCTTTCCCGGAACATAACTGCGGGTACCCTCCGCGTTCGCGCTGGGACCATCGAGCCCCACTGCCGGCCCGGGGAAGTGATTTTCTTCGGGTGGCAGCTTATAGCCGGCCTGCTGCCACCAGTCTCTGATTTTTATCTCTCTGTCCTCAACTTCTATGCTATTCATCACATTCACCTTCCCCCCAATTCCGTCATCCTCCTTTCTGCCTTCGCCCATTTCTGCGAAATGTTCGTAGGAGTGCTACCCAATCTCCTTCTTTTTCGCTTCTTCTACACCCTTCGCTCCGCAGGCGGCAATTCGCCCGTCTCTGGGAGCTGTCACCTGCGGCTCCGCGACGGGACCGTGTCGCGTTACATCCCACTGGACTGCCGGTCCAGCTGGAGGGCGTGGCGCGAAGAGTGGATGTACGTCGAGGACGACAGCGGTATTGAAGTGCTGGAGCTTCCGCCCGGGCCGGCGGTCAGCAACCCCAACTGGGGGCCCAAGTGAGCGAGACGCCCGAGCTCCAGGCGATGCTAGCCCACGTCGACCAGTTGCAAGCGGCGGGCCTGACAGGGGCCATGGTTATCCGGGACTTCATCTCCGTGATTTGTGCCCCTGTCTTGTCGCGTCACTTGCGGCTGGCAGTACATGGGCCAGGGTGATGGGACCCGGAGTATCGCTGGAGGTAATCCTCTTCACTTTGGATCATCCCTTGTCCCTTTTTTTTATTGGCCAAACCTGGTCCTTACAGCACTTCCGTCCCCTGGGGCTTCCTGCTTCTTTTTGTGTTGTCAGCCGTCGGGAACTTGTCTGTCGCTGTGATCGATAGGTGGATGGGGCAGCTGGGCTTGCCCAGCTCCGTCCCTCCGTTCCCGGCGGACGCGGTCCCGCTTTGCCGGTTATCGCCCGGGGAGCGCGCGGCGATTGTCCGTGCCATGCCGTCGATGGACGCCATGGGCACACCCGTTGTGACACGCCAGGCAACCCTGACAATCCGGGACCCTCCTCCCGCCGGGGGCCAGGGGAGAGGTGACCAAGGGAGACGCAGGCATCCAGACGACGACGATGCCGCCGGCGGGCCTGCCCAAAGACCCCGCCTCTTGGGCTCGGCCGGGGTGGGATCTTCCACAGCGGCCGCGGTAACTTCTTCCGCTGCGGCGGCAGGTTCCTCAAAGGTGGCGGGGGGTTTGTCGACTGGCGGGACCTCGTCCTCCCTCGCTCCCGTTGGGGTGGTGACGATGGACCCTCCAGCGCCGATTCTTTTTCCGCCTCTGCCGGCTCCGACGATGGTGCAACGGCTGTCGCCGCCGGCTTCGACGACGATGCAATGGCCGTCGCCGCCACCGCCACCGCCGCCTCCGCCACTGCCACCAGCAGCGGCGCTTCTTCCTCCGCCTCCGCCACCAGCAGCGGCGCTTCTTCCTCCACCGCCGCCTCCAGCAGCGGCGCTTCTTCCCCCGCCGCCGGCGCCGGTCCTTAGGCCGCCAGGACCGGCACCGACAGCACCGCGCGGGGGGCTGGTCCTCGCTCCGAGCGTGCCCCGATTCCCGAGACCGCCACCTAGGTACTCACTCAAAAACGTACATGCAATATGAAAGTTAAGTCCCTTTGAGTCGTGTCTTACCATTGTTTCCTCCCCTTTTCCAGGGTTCCTGCTCCGGATGTCCCAGCCGCCCAAGTCGGGGACGATCAAGGCACTGCGGCCGCGGGGGCTGTGCTACCCGGGGTCGCCGAGCCCCAGGACGAGCAGGTGGAGGGGGACGATCCCCAGGTGGTTGTTGCTGTCGCCGCCGTTCAGGACTCCGGCCCGCTGGGCCCCACGGACCCTGTGCCTACTCCGGAGCTCCCCACCGCCTCTGTTCCTTCGGTAGACGCGGACGCTCTGCTGGCGGCTCTTGGCGAGCTCTACTCCAGCACGAACAGCCGTCTAGAGACGAGCAGGGAGCGGCTGATGGAGGCGGGAGCCGAAATCAACCGCCTCTGTAAGGAGGTGGAAGACTTCGCGAAGCAGGCGGCTGGAGCTGCGGCTGCGGTGGGAAGCGAGCAGCGGAAGCGAGCGCCCGCCGCGTCGAGGAGCTCTCATGAGCTGGAGGCGGAGAGGGTCGATCGGGCCCGATCAGGTGGACACTTAAGGATGCCGCGCCACGCTTCAATCCGGACGGTGGCGCCTTGCTCCATCGGGATCGAGCAATGGGTCCGCGGGAGGAGAAGCCGCAAAGATTACGCGTTTCGCTCGGGCCGAACTGCGGACTTCCTCACGCGCTTTGCCGCTTCGCCGCTTCTTACCGCCCGGTCCGCCCCAGAGGGGCGTAGCTGCGGGCGCACGCTGGCACGCGCCGGCTTGCGTCGGCCACCGTGACACTAACTCTTGACCCCGCGCCACCGTCAGGGGTTGAGGGCGACTGGGCGCAGGTGGAGGAGAGGGTCCACGATGCCTCCGAGCGGGTTCCCGCACAGTTGGCGATGGAGAACCCCCAGATGGAGGCGACAGCGGAAGACGTGGCCCAATTGCCGAAGACGCGGTGGTTGCCGAGGCGATAGCGGAGGATGAGGAGGACCCCCCAGCTCCCCCAGTAGCGTAGCTCTTTTTGCTTTCGCCTGTAAAGACTTTAGATGCTAAACATTTTAAATGAAATGGAAGCACAAGCTTCCCACTATGTCACTTAGAGTCCGCTTTCACCCTAATCCTTCCGGCTCCGCACGAACAAGCATATGACCACTTAACGACTTAAGGTCTTGTGCCAGGGAGTCACTTCCCTCGAACCCCTTGCCTTAGCAAAATTTTGCCTCCCAGATAGCCTCTAGGGAGCGAGCGCTTAGTGAGTCGTGGCAGGACCTTAGGTTTTTGGCAATGGTGCTCAAGTCGCCGACCCCCACGGGGACACCCGGAGCGTCATGACCGTGCCGGGGATCGTGCTGAACTAGCCGTCCAATCACCCACTCCTGCACGCCGCTCTCACTTAGCGGTTCCGCCTTTGCTACTGGGTTTTTGCAAGGCCGCAGGGTACCAGGGACAAGTGCCCTGGCACTGCCCAACAGCGGGCAAGGGACCGGGAAGAGGATAGGAAGAGCAATTATTTCGGAGAAAGAAAGTGAATATTTAATTTTAAACAGAAGGCCTCCCTCGACCAGCAGTGGAGAGGAAGACACACTCCGGCCGGTCGGGGAACAGGGCCTGGGACTTACAACCGATCAAGGGTAGAATTTGCGCAGGTTTTCTATGTTCTGGGAGTTCGTCAGCTCTTCGCCGTCTTCAGTGGCCAGCCTGACCGCCCCGGGACGAGAGACTGAGACCACTTTGAAGGGTCCCTCCCACTGGGGAGACAGTTTATGCAACCCGACATGCGACTGGATTCTCCGCAAGACCAGGTCACCCACTGCCAGTGTTCTCTCATTGACCCGGGAGGCGTGGTATCGCCTGAGACTTTGCTGGTACCTCGCAGCGCACAGAGCCGCCCGATCCCGCGCCTCTTCTAGGAGGTTGACGTCGTCCCGGCGCAGATCCTCCTGGTCTCCTTCCACGAACGCAGCAATGCGTGGTGATCCCAGCTCCAGTTCCGAAGGGAGGACAGCTTCCGCGCCGTAGACCAGAAAGAAAGGGGTTTCCCTGGTGGCCCGGCTAGGGGTAGTCCGAAGTGACCACAACACAGCCGGGAGCTCTTCGGTCCACCGGGAACCACGCGTATGGAGTCGATCAAACGCCCGAGTCTTGAGGCCCTTCAGCACCAGCGCGTTGGCCCGCTCTACTTGCCCATTGCTCCTTGGGTGGGCAACCGAGGCAAAACAGACCTTGGTGCCCATCTCTTCGCAGAAGTCCAGGAAGGCCGCGCTGGTGAACTGTGCGCCGTTGTCGGTGATGATGCGGTTGGCGACCCCAAAACGAGCGAAAATCCCTTGCATGAACTTGACCGCAGCTGCAGCGGTGATGGATCTTACTGCCTCGGCTTCCACCCACTTAGTGAACTTGTCGATGGCGACAAACAAATGGGTGTAGCCCCCTGTGGCCCGCGGGAACGGGCCCAGGATATCCAGCCCCCAGACCGCGAAGGGCCAAGAGAGCGGGATAGTTTGCAGGGCCTGGGCTGGTTGGTGGATCTGCTTGGCGTGGAACTGGCACGCTTCACATCTCCTCACCAGCTTACAAGCATCCTGGAGGGCGGTTGGCCAATAGAACCCTTGACGGAAAGCTTTTCCCACCATCGTTCATCCGGACACATGGCTCCCGCACACGCCTCCATGGATATCCGAGAGCAAACCGCTCCCCTCTTCCCGAGTGATTCACTTCAGAAGAATTCCATTCTTACCCCGGCGGTACAGGTCCCCGCCCACCAGGGTATAGCACTTGGCCTTTCGTGCTACCTTCTCTGCTAACGCATCATCGTTGGGGCACACTTGATCCCGCAGGTAGGCCAGGATCGGATCCATCCATGTGCCTTCCCGGTCAAGTGCAGCGACCACGAGGTGGTCGCCCGGGTACTCCGCCTGGCCAGGCGTTTCCACCGGAACCACTTTCCCTCCAGGAGCGAGGGCTGAAGCGGCATCACCATCGTCCCTACCAGGGGCAGGGGCTGCGATGGACGGTCGCGGAAGCCTTTCTTCAAAGACCCCGACCGGGACAGGAGATCTGGTTGAGGCGAGCCGAGCAAGCTCATCCGCCAAGTAGTTGTCACGCGGGGGGATATGAGTGTACCCCAACCCTTCGAAGTGCCGCTCCAATTTCCTGACCTCCGCCAGGTATGCTGCCATGACGGGGTCACGACAGGAGAAGTCCTTCTTGCTTGGTTGACGACCAGTAGGGAATCGCCCTTCACTTGAAGGCGCCGAACACCGATGGCTGCGGCGGCCCGAAGCCCAGCCAGCAAGCCCTCGTATTCGGCGATGTTGTTAGTGGCTTTGAAGTCGAGGAGGACCACGTACTTGAGGAGGTCCCCGGTCGGAGAGACCAGGAGGACCCCAGCCCCCGCGCCTTCGAGCCTGAAGGACCCGTCGAAGAAGAGTGTCCAGGGGGAGGGCGCGGGGACCTCATCGGCTTCGGAGTCGACCGGAGTCCACTCGACGACAAAGTCCGCCAGCCTTTGACTCTTTATCGCGGTACGAGGAGCAAACTTGACACCGAACTCCCCCAGCTCGACGGACCACTTTGCGATGCGGCCCTCTGCTTCACGGTTGTGGAGGATCTCGCGCAGGGGGTATGAGGAGACCACCGTGATCTCCCTCCCTTGAAAATAGTGCCGCAACTTTCTCGATGCTACTACCACGGCATAGACCATCTTCTGAGCCTGAGGGTACCTTGTTTCTGCGTCGTGAAGCACCTTGCTGATGTAATAGACCGGCCGTTGGACGCCTTCTCGCTCCGCCACCAGCGTCGCGCTCACTACGGCGGGGCTAGCCGCCACATACAACAGCAGTGGCTCACCCGGCTCGGGGGCGACCAGCACCGGGGGAGAGGAGAGGTACTTCTTCAAGCCTTCAAACGCCTGCTGGGCTTCTGGGGTCCATTCAAACGAGTTGGTCTTCTTCAACAGCTTGAACAACGGCAGGCTCTTCTCCCCTAGCCGGGCTATGAACCGGCCAAGGGAGGCCAGCCGGCCAGTCAAGCATTGCAGTTGCTTGAGCTGGGTAGGCGGTTGCATCCGCTCAATCGCTTCTATCTTCTCTGGGTTGACCTCGATCCCGCGGCTGGAGACTAGGAACCCGAGTAACTTCCCAGATGAGATGCCAAACACGCACTTTTCGGGATTCAACTTTATACAGTATTCTCTGAGGCGGGAGAAGGTCTCTTCCAGTAGGGCTGGAAAAAAAGCTCGTGGCTCGTGGCTCGGCTCGGGCTCGCACAGGCTCGTGGCTCGGATCGAGCTCGAGCCGAGCCTGTTTTTCAGGCTCGCAAAAACACCGAGCCGGCTCGGCTCGGCTCGCGAGCCGGCTCGCGAGCCAAATTGGCTCGGCGGCCCAGCCCATGCAGGGAATTTAGTATGACTAATGACTTATATTTTTAGGAAAAAGATGATGTTGAGACAATTCCATTTTCTACAAGTGTGATAGAGAGCAACTAAGCAACTACTATTATTTAGTAGTAATTAGTAAGTTAATATTATTCACTGCAAATACATGAATTAGTGTCTAAATATTTAATTTTACGATAAAATGTTACGGCTCGGCGAGCCAGCGACTCATGAGCGAGCCCGAGCCGAGCCGGTTTTTTGGGCTCGCCTCGGGCCGAGCCTAGCCTGGCTCGACTTCGCCCTGGTGAGCCGAAGGCCGAGCCGGGCTCGGCTCGGCTCGTTTCCAGCCCTATCTTCCAGGTCCTGAACAAACTCATCGGCCTTTTTTGTCTTTACTACTAGATCATCCACATACACTTCGAGGTTCTTCCCTATTTGGGGCCGAAACACAATGTGCATGGCCCACTGATAGGTGGCACCAGCATTCTTCAGCCCGAAAGGCATTTTGACATAGCAATATACACCGAGAGGGGTCACAAAGGCAGTTTTTTCTTCATCTTCCTGCGCCATACTGATCTGATGATAACCGGAGTAGGCGTCGAGGAAGCACAGAGCTTCACACCCCGCCGTGGAGTCGACGACGATGTCTATCCGCGGCAGGGGGTACGGGTCCTTGGGGCAGGCTTTGTTGAGGTCGGTGAAGTCGATGCACATTCGCCACTTCCCGTTGGACTTCCTTACGAGCACGGGGTTGGCCAGCCACTCCTGGTAGGTGGCCTCCCGCACAATCTTGGCACACAAAAGCTTCTCCACTTCGTCCCAAATGGCATCCTACCGCTCTGGCGCCTGCCGCCGGATCTTCTGCCGAACCGGGTGCGCTCCAGGGAGCGTTGCCAATCGGTGCTCGATCACCTCCCTAGGGACCCCGGTCATTTCTGATGGTTCCCAGGCGAACACATCCAGGTTAGACCGGAGAAAGGTGACGAGCGCGCCTTCCTATTTGGCGCTGAGGTCGGTGCCGATCTTCACGACCTTGCCCGAGCCGTCCTCGCCCACGGGGACCGCCTTCACCTCGCCCGAAGGTCCGGGCGAAGCGCGGGCCCTGACCGAGGGGACGCCCGAGCTGTCGTCCTTATCGCGCGCCGTGCAGGTGGTGCCGGCCAGGTCCTGCAGCTGTTTGCTGAGGCGCAGAGCTTCCAGTCTATCCACCTTCACCGTAATTGGACCCCCAGGCTCGGGAATCTTCACCAGCATGTAGGCGTAGTGAGCAACCGCCATGAACTTGACCAGGGCCGGACGGCCAAGCAAGGCGTTGTAAGGGAGGTCGAAGTCGGCGACCTCGAAGTCGACCAGCTCCGTCCGGAAGTTTTCCGCACTCCCGAACGTAACAGGCAGCCGGACCTGCCCCAGGGGCAAGAGGCCCACCCCGGGGGCAACTCCGTAGAAAAGTGGGGCCGGGCGCAGCTCCTCATACGGTATCTGGAGCGCTTGGTACGCCCCAACAGATAGCAAATTGATGGCGCTACCTCCGTCAACAAGGACCCGCCCGAGCTTCGCGTTGCGAACCGTGGGGAGACCACGATCGGCAGATGGCTCGGGCCGGAAACATTCTCCGGGTGGTCGGCCCGGCTGAAAGTGATTGGTTGCTCCGACCACTTCAGCAGCCTGCCCGCCCCGGAGGATGATACGGTGGCACAAACCTGCCTCAGATCCCGCTTGTACTGCGAGTTCGATGAGTAGGTGGCTGAACCACCGTGAATGAACGCCACCGTGTGCTCCGCCTGCTGGAAAGCCAGCGGAGCTGGGTCTTCATCGTCGTCGTCTTCACAGTCGTTTTCGCGGCGCTTCTTGAGCCGCCGATCTACCAGCTTGGACACAACTTGGCAGTCCTCCAAGTCGTGCCCACTTGTCCGATGGATGGGGCAATAAGGCTTGCCCCCGTCATCTTTGCGACGGGGCGAGCGGCGCTCCCTGCGGTCGCCACGCCGGTCCTGATGCTCGCCCCTTCGGTCCTGATCGTCGCGACGCCGGGGCTTGGGTTCCGGCTCGGCAACCAGGACTTCTCTAGTAGCGGCCTCCTCCGCTTCTTCTTCTTGCGGTCGGAGGACTTCGGGGTGCCGACGTCGCTGAGGCCGGATGGCCTCGTCGTGCACTCCCGGGCCTCCGCCGCCCTGGCGCACTTGTGTGCCAGGGAGAACAGCTCGGAGGTGGTTGTGAGGGTGCGGGTGGCCATCTTTTCCCTCATCTTCTGGTCCCGGACCCCCCTTCGAAACGCGATGATTACTGACTGCTCAGAGATTCGGGGGATCGTGTTGCGGCAGTGGCTAAACCGCCGGATGAATTCTCTCAGGGACTCCCCCTCCGTCTGCTCCAGAGCGTGGAGGTCATCCTCCACGCCTGGTTGAGCGTAGGAGCCCTGGAAATTAGCGACGAAAATGTCGCACAGCTCCTCCCACGAGTGCACGGAGCCTCGCGGGAGGTTAAGTAGCCAGGACCGAGCCGAGCCCGTCAGCGACGTCGGGAGGTAGTTGGCCATAACCTTCTCGGACCCTCCAGCAGCACGCACCACCGTGGTGTAGATTTGCAGGAACTCCTCCGGGTTGGTGGTGCCGTCGTATTTCTCGATGGAGGCAGGGCGGAATCTCTCCGGCCACGCGGCTTGCCGGAGGCGGAGAGAAAACGCCTGGCATCCAACGTTGTAGGGGGAGCAGCGTCGTTCGCCAGTCCCTCGATCCTGAGAAGGGGATGAGGAGTGTGACTCCGCGCTCTCCCCGGAATCAGAGGGGGGAGCCCCCCGCTGACCAACAGGTGCCCGGGGGTTAGCGCGCTGCTGCGAACGCTCGCGACGCCCCCTGAGAACGTGACACAGGTCACCGTCGCGCTGGAGCCACCTCTCGTCGAGGCGCGATCTGAGATCTTCGCGATTCCCCCCTGACTCGGGGGGACCGCGAGAACAAGCAGAGTCACATGCACGTCCCCCTGTGACGGAGGGGGCTGCAACCAGGGCTCCCTTCCCCTTGTCCCGGCCCTTGACCGGGAAGGCATGTGTGACGGCCCGGTACCACTTGGCGTCGATCGCGCGCGCTCCTTGCCGCCATGCACCGGAAGCCCCCGGCTGGGTTGCCGCCTCAACCTGTTGTTGAGCGGCGTCAACTAGGTGGACGATGTCCCGCAGCCACGGGGTGGCTGGGGTGTTGTCCCCCAGCGGTACTGGAGGGTGATCAAGGAGTAGCCGGGCCGCATGAAGGCTTCGCGCGGGGGTGTCGTCCCCCAGCGCCAAGCGCCGTTGGACAGGCTGACCCCCGGGCGTGCGAGCCGCGCGCGCCCCTCCCACAGCGGAGGGACCCGGCTGGCCCGGCTCCTTCCCCGGACGCCGGGACCGGCTACGGGCGCTGCTTTCCTCGGGTAGATTGCTGCGCTTGGAGTGCGACTCCGCCATGCAGACAATCGCCCCTACTTCTTCTAAGCTTCGAACCGGAAACGGAAGGAAGAGGGCAATCTAACCACCAATAGCCCCTACCTGGCGCGCCACTGTCGTCGTACTAGCCAACAGGCACCTCCGAATTGGGTGCTTATGAGGTTCAGACGGGGGGCTTTCGGGGCAATCGCCGGAGGAAGAAAGGAGATCGTAGTGCCGGTGAAGCTCAGAAGGATGGGAGCGCTCAGAATTACCCAGGTTCGGGCCCTCCGGAGAGTAACAGCCCTAGTCCTGCTTCCCTTGCTATTACTTGTCTTGTGGAATGTGAACTCGAATCCTAGCTTGGGAGAATGGAGCCTAGAATCAATGGATCGAACCCCCTCTCCTATGCACCCCGGCTCCCTTTTATACTTGGGCTGACGGGGGCGCATGGGAGGCTTACACCGCAAGCCATACTCATTACACTGCCACAGGCGCATTTAATGCGCACGTCACTGTTCTTACATCCCATTAATGCCTACCGCAGCCGTCACACCCCCGTCTCGGGCCCCACGTCCACCAACGCCGCTCGTTCCGTCAGGGGGTGAGGTGCGGCCATGATGTCATCCGTAATTAATGCACGCCTGGGGAAGACGCGCCGCCACACTGCGACCTCCACGCTTTGCATCTAATGCGCACGACTCGCATTAAATGTCCTTGATCCTGGCATTGCAGCCTCGGGGGAGGGCGCCAGGGGGGTGGCTTGCATGCCACGTGTCTTCTGGGCGACCACCTTGCCGGGCGCCCAGTGGGGTGGCCTGATCGCCACGTGTCCACTGGGCGACCACCTCGCGGGGCGCTCAGTGGGGCGGCCTGATCGCCACGTGTCCACTGGGCGACCACCTCGCTGGTCGCCCAGGGATGTGGCCTGATCGCCACACATCCCAGCTGGCGACCACCTTCTTCGGTCGCCAGGGTGTGGACTTTGATTGCCACGCGTCCCCTGGGCGACCTCCTTCCTTGGCGCCCAGTGGTGTGGCCTGATCGCCACGTGTCCACTGGGCGACCACCTCGCTGGTCGCCCAGGGATGTGGCCTGATCGCCACCTGTCCACTGGGCGACCACCTTGCTGGTCGCCCAGGGGTGTGGCCTGATCGCCACGTGTCCCCTGGGCGACCACCTTCCTGGGCGCCCAGTGGTGTGGCCTGATCGCCACCTGTCCACTGGGCGACCACGTTGGGGAGTTACTGCTCGCCGTGGCGGTGGGCCCGGACGCACCCTGCCCGCCCGGCGATCGCTTTTATTGCGGGGGAGTGGGGACCCTAGCGTAAAATAAGCCGACAGTTCCCAACGGCTAATCTTTCTGGGTAGCTGTTGCGGATTTAAACGCACCCCTTGAAAAGGCTTGTCCGTCACACTGAGGACGCCAATTCGCCAAGGACGACAGCGACAACTCGGGAGCCCGGTGCGCGGGTGCTGCCTGCCACGAGCCACTCAAAGGCATTGAACGCGCGCCGCCAGGAGGCCGCACCCACGGCGCACGACGAAGGCGAGCTCTTCGGGCATGACCCACTTGTCGACGAGCACGTCGGCGATGGGCGTGCCAGGTGCAGCGCTGGTACGCGGTCGGCGAGGCCCGCGACGTGCATGCGCCAGTTCCGCACCCACCGCAGCACGAGCTTTCTCAGCTTCTTCACCATCCAGTGGTGGGCCCGCACATCCAACGCCTCGACAGTGACGGGCGCGGAAGCGGATGGCTCAAAAGACCATGCGTAGATTTTACGAGACCACACGTAGATTTATTCATATTTACATGAGTTATTGGTAGTATTTAAACATGTGATGTTTAAGTTTGAGTTTAATTTGAATTTGAATTTTTTTTAAAATTTAAAATAATTTAAGGTGTTACCTGTGTAGGGCGATATTACCAGTTTTAGAGACGCGATAGTGCCGGTCTGCGGACCTACCAGTTCAAATATGCGGTAGTTATTTTTCAGAGAGGGTCTCTCGGGAATTTTAGAGACCACAGCACTATCGGCTACCTGAGAGCGGTAGTACCGATGGTGCGGTAGTACCGGTCTCAAATGGGCAGTAATGCCGACTTTAATGCGAAGTTGAACTTAAATATTTAAATCTTATTGATTTAATTGCATTTATTGTGAGTAGTGTGTCTATGTTGGTTATAGGACGACGGTGCTAGGTTGTAGTGAGGCGGAGGATGATTTGAACTAGACGAGGTGCGCCAAGGTTCAGACGGTCGGGATCGCCGAAGGATCACCAGAGAAGGAGTCACTGTAAGCCTAGAAGACAAGTAGACGATTGAAGATGTTAACTTAGAACTACTCGGATCAAGAAGATCCATTGGTATCGCGATTTAGATGATAGAGTAGCGGTCAAGTTAACTTGTTTTTAGAAGCACGAAAACCCGCTATATTGATGGATTTCAGGTTAGCCCATATTAGTAAATGAGTCCATCATAGTCTTTGATAGGTTCCTTATGAATAAAAAAACTCATCCAATGATTTAGGATAACTCAAGTAGGCTGTAAATAGAAGGGTATCTCTTCCCTTGAATGTTTTGTGTGCTTCTTTGAGCTTTGCTTACTTTATTGGAAGGTTTTGTAAGCCTTTAACTTATGAAATAAAATTTTCATTTTCTTACTATTATGAATCTATTTTCAGCATTTACATTATGTTTTAAATTCAGTATTTAAATTTTGCACTTTAAATTCTTGCAATATACTTTCCGCATATTTGAATTTGCCCCCTTTCTTCTACATGCTTTTGAATCTCTTGCTGAGGATGAATGATTACTAAATGAATCTTTTTCAGATCGTATCACAATCATCTAAGCAAACTTTGTGCAAATCTCTACAAGAAATCGATCTTTGTATTTGAGAAGAAAGATTATTGTAAATCATGTTTTTGGGCATCTTTTCTTGTGTTCTAGCTTGTTGTGGTATATGGAAGGCCATCTAAAGTCATTTTGATTATCAAACCCCACGAGAAAGCTCAGAGTGAAAGTTAGGCATTTGATCCAGTTTTGGTGCACCTTTTTTGAAAACTGAAAAAGTTTAGAACTTTGACGTCAATCCTTGCGATTGAAGATTAGAATAGGTTCTTGACATCCTTAAGAAGATGCATACAAAATTTCACGGGTTTTCGATTAGCCAATCAAAAGATTCATCAGTTTTTTGTTTTTGAAGGTGTGCTGATTATACTATTTATATACCTTATTTTATTGTTTATCTTGTAGTATCGCCCATACATGGCCAATAGTATCACAATTACTGTTTATTTCGGTACTATCGCTCGTTCAGCTGTGATAGTACCGTTATAGAGATAAATTTTTCTGAAAAATTATTTTTCTGTATTATCTTAATCATCCCTCCAGAAAATTTTATTGATTGATTATTCACCCCTCTTATCATCATTTTGGTCCTTTAAAATGACTCCTCCGCGAACTCTTTCTCCCCTCCCGAGGGCCTGACGGGGCCAGGAGGCGTGGCGGTGGCGGTGGGGAAGCGGGGTGCTGGGCGGTGCGGGAAGCGAAGGTGGGATCAGCGGACGAATAGGGGTCATCGAGGTCGTCGCTGGCAGAGGACGCTGCAGCGGTGGCGTGGCTAAGCTGGCGTCTGGAGGGAGAAGGGTGGTGAGGCGACGGCCTTGGGTGTGTTAGGAAACTCGACCCATGTGGCCCATGTGGACTCTCCCGAAATCCTAGCAGTAGGTTATAAATAGGAGGCAGGGGGTCACCCCATTGAACACAAGCAATCAGAATAATAAAGCAGAGCAGTCCCTCCTCATATTGTGTCTCTCTCACTCTCTCTCTCTCTCTCTTCTCTAGTTTAGATCTATTAGGCAACCCCGGACTATTCGATAGCGAGGTTATCTAACAGGTTATCAGCACGAAGCTCTACCGGAGAAAAGGTGAGAACGCAGGATTGATCTAATCTCGTATGAATATATGTATGCATCTAATCTACGCATCTAGGTGTTGTGTTCGTCTGTAGCATGAAACTACTGTAAACGAAACAACAGTACACAATATCTTCACAGGTTCATGGCACGAAGCCATTGTTCTACAAAACTAGCACCACCATCCATTGTACTATAGCATGAAGCGACAGTACATGAAGTTACAGTATGGCCCAAGGCCATTGCCGATCGTGCTCACGGCCACCGGCCGTCGTCCGATCGCACCCCGGCCATCTGTGCCCTGCCTCGGCCATGCAGACCCCTGCTCCCAGCGCCGATCGCCCCGACGCCCGCCACGAAAAGCTGCCGCCGCCGCCTCGCACGTACCACCCACTGACCCACGTGGCCCGAAGTCGCCATTGGCTGCCTGGCGCCCCACCCCTCGGCCCCTAAGCGCTGCCTCCCGGATCCGTGCATAGCCACGAAATCGTCGCCCGCCACGCGCGACCTCGGCTTTAAAGCCGTGCACGAACTTCATGGGCTTTCTTCTGCCGCGACCTCGCCCAGCAAGCGCGCGCCGTCGCGCCTCCGACCTCCGTCGGCGCTCGTGACACGCTCTCACCGCCACTCAGTCCGCCCCAAGCCGCGGCTCCTTTGTGCGCCGGCGCCGAGGCATTGTCGCGCCTTCAAACCGGCGCCTCACTGGTCAGCTCGCCCGCCGGCGCGTGTCGTGTCCCGCCGAGTGAAGCCGCTCTCCGCCGACGCCCGACTCCGCCCGCCCCGATCCACGAGCACACAGTGCCTCGATCCCGCCGCTCCGCCGTGTCCAACCATCGCATAGGCCGCCGGCCGTCGCGCAGGCCACCGGCCACCGGTCACTCCACACTCCTTTTCTGGTTGGAATCCAACACTCTGGACTTGAAGTCCAAAAGGAAAAGATGATTGAATTCTAGTTGGAATCCAAATGAAGAAGTGGAGGGATCGCGAAATTACCATTCTACCCCTCCCTGGTTTTCCTTTCCCTTTATTTCCTTTTCTTTTTCCGGAAATTAAATAAGAAATTCGAAAAATTGAATAGAAATTGCCAGGAAATCCTGAAAATTCTCGGAAAAATTCAGAAAATTAATTGGCTCTGGTTTTATTTTTCCATAGGTTTATTTTCTGCATTTATGAATATTTGCATGTATTTTAGCATTGATTGCCCTGTTTAGAATACTAAAAATTCATGAGAATTTATTTTCCGCATTTATGAATTCATGAATTGTGCAATTATTGTTTTGTTCCATAAATTGCAACGCGCACACGAAGCGGCGGCGTGCGGCGCACACGAAGCCGATTGTGCATATGAAACTGATTGCACGAAGTTGATCATTCACATGAATCCAATCGCATGCATGAATCCGATCGCACGAAGCCGATCGCGCGAAGCCGATCGCGCGCTTGAAATCAATCGCACAAAATCGATCGTGCGTATAAATCCGATCGCACGCATGAAGCCGATCGCACGAAGCCGATCTCGCGCATAAATCTGATCGCATGCACAAAGCCGGTCACATACATGCACGAAGCTGTATTTATGAATCTTGTACTTATGAATACTACATTTATGAATCTTGTATTTATGAATCGTGTACTTATGAATACTGCATTTATAATCTTGTATTTATGAATATTGCAGTCATTGTTTTCTTTAGTTTGCTGGAAATTCATGAGAATTTGATTTATATATTTATGAATTTTTGCAACCACTCTCTATTAGATTACAAAAAGTAATCTAATGAAAGAATCTTGTGAATATACAATATCTGGCATTGTCAAATGTGAGTTTGAAGAACTAACCCCGAATGATCAGAACTATCTCACATCGGCATCAAATTTGAAGATCATGCTTGCGAGCAAGAAGCTCCAAGCTGCCACCGGCTTAGGGTCCTCGAAGGACGCGCAACCTACTGTCGAGCAAAACGATCAAACTTTGCCCTTTTTCTCAGGCATCACTTTTCAGTCACAATAAAGAATGAATACATGGAACTGCACTTCAGAAGCTGCTCGAGAAGATCAAGTCCACCATCTTGCTCCATGCACAGCAAGATTGGGTTCGCCTGAAGTTTGCAGACTACAAAACAGTGGTTGCTAATGAATTTTGAATAATGAATTATAAGCTCTCAAAGAGCATACATTTTTTCTCATGAATAGAATTGCAATTTATTCTTTATTCCAGTATTCTATATTTGCAAACAATGTTTGAATTACTTTGCCACTATCAGATTAGAATTATATTTCTTTTCATTTAGAAATTGTGTAGCGCCCAAATGGAGTAGATATGTATTGCTGATAGTAGCACAACAAATACCATCTTAAGAGAGTCAAAACACTTTCAGACGATCACGAAGAACGCTGGAAGGATTACGACAATCGCAGGCAGCGATACTCATATAATAGGCTCCGGAAGAGCCACAATTATATTGCTAATGGGTACAACTTTGGTAATTGAAGAAGCCCTTTTTGTGCACGCACTCTCTTAAGTTTTAAAGATATCCACGCCAATGGGTTTCACGTAGAAACCAATGAAAAAAATGGCAAAGAGCATTTATGCATTGTGAAGCACGCGGAATATGGAAAAATGGTATTAGAAAAATATCCCTCATATGAATCTGGGTTGTACTACACGAGAATCAATGCACACACAGTGTATACTTCTTTAGAAGCTCTGAATTATTTTCTTTATGGCATTGTAGATTAGGTCATCCCGGTCTTAGAATGATGAGAAATATAGTTAACAACTCACAAGGTCATGGCAATAATGTTAAAAAAATTCGAATCATGAAGATTTTGTGTGCCATGCATGTGCCACCGGGGAATTAATAACTAGACCCTCTGTTATGAAAGTGCAAAACGAAATCCCTGCATTCCTTCAACGCATTCAGGGGGATATTTGTAGTCCGATTCAGCCCTTGTCGGGGCCGTTTAGGTACTTCATGGTGCTCATTGATGCTTCCTCGAAATGGTCGCACGTATGTTTGCTGTCAACAAGTAATCATGTATTCGCAAAGCTGATCTCGCAGATCATCAGAATTAAGAATGTTTTTCCTGATCATCGCGTGAAGTCTATTCGAATGGACAATGCTGACGAATTTACTTTCAAGGCATTTGATTATTATTGCACAACAACAGGAATAAATGTTGAGCATCCTATACCGCACGTCCATACACAAAATGGCCTAGCCGAAGCACTAATAAAGATGATTGAGTTCATAGCCGGACCGCTCTTGCAGAGTTGTAACTTGCCCAACACTTGTTGGGGACATGCAGTCTTGCACGCAGCAGCATTCATCAATTTTAGACCATCGGCCTACAACATCCATTCATCTATGCAACTAGTGCAAGGGGTCATTCTGAAGATTTCCCATCTCAGAAAATTTGAATGTATGGTATATGTACTTATACCACCCCTACAGCGAACTGCAATGGGCCCTCTCCGCAAGTTTGGGATATACGTTGGTTATGAAAGTACATCCATAACCTGGTATTTGGAACCCATGACTGGAGATTTGCATACAGCTCGATTCGCTAATTGCATCTTTGATGAGGATCGTTTTACCGTCATTAGGGGGAGGAAATGAACCATTAGATGAAAAATACCAGGAAATCATATGGCATTCCATTGAGATCCCCGCGTATGACCCTCGCACTAATAAAGTAAATCAAGAAGTCAAGAAGATAATCGATTTACAGAATTTAGCAAATGAACTACCTGATCATTTTTGTGATCTGAAGAGCGTGGTTAAGTCGCATGTACCAGCAAGAAATGCACCAGAGAGGGATGAAATACCAAAGAAAGTAGAAGGTATCAATCATCCTGTTCAGAGGCCTCAAAGAAAAAGAATAGGAAATATGGCTTCTCAAACCCAAAGTACCCGGAGACGTCTAGGGAAAACTGGGCAAGAGGATTTACCACAGCCAATCACGAAAATGCCCCAAAGTAAGAAGGGGAGCCAGTTGAGACCTGGCACTGGAAAGAAGCATGTGGAAAAGGCAATTCCAGATCTAAACCTTCCATTGGAAGAAGCCGTCGGAAATAATGTGTGCGCACACATTGGCGAAGAAAAACTAAAGGAACTTGCTCCTAGAATGGGAAATAGCAGAGAAGAGCAAGTAGAAGTGCATGAAGCACACCATGACGAAATGGCCATAAATTTTGTAATAACAAGAGAATCGATGTATAGAGCAACAGCCAATGTCGATGCATACTTTGCAAAGAAGATTGCCACGATCATTAATCATGATCCTGAGCCCGCATCTCTCGCAGAGTGCAAGAAAAGGCTCGATTGGGAAGAATGGAAGAAGTCAATCACTGCAGAGTTTTTCTCCCTGAACAAAAGAGATGTGTTTGGGCCTGTGTACCGCACACCTCCCCATATAAACCCCGTAGGTCACAAATGGGTTTTTGTTTGGAAGAGGAATGAAAACAATAAAGTTGTAAGGTACAAGGCAAGGCTTGTCGCTCAAGGTTTCACTCAACGTCCTGGGGCTGATTATGAAGAAACCTATTCTCCGGTCATAGGAGGAATTACCTTTAGATATTTGATCTCAATGGCAGTCGACTTGAAGTTGAGAATGAAGCTAATGGATGTTATCACAGCATATTTGTATGGAAGCTTGGATTCGGAGATATACATGAAAGTACCAGAAGGTATACCTATCCCGAACCAAGATAGAGCAAACAGAAACCTATACAGTATGAAATTGGAGAAATCCTTTGTATGAAATTTGAAGCGATCGGGAAGAATGTGGTACAATCGCTTGAGTGACATTCTATGCAAGAAAGGCTACACGAATAGCGAAGATTGTCCATGTGTGTTATACAACGATCCCCGAATGGATTTTGTATAATTTTCGTCTATGTAGATGGCTTGAACATCATTGGGACGGATGAAGAAATTGAAGAAGCATGCTCATACTTGAAGTCTGAGTTTAAAATGAAAGATTTGCGTAAAACCAAGTTCTGTTTAGGCTTGCAGCTTGACCATGTCCAAGGCGGAATCTTGGTACACCAATCATCCTACACGCAGAAAGTGTTGGAGAGATTTGGTTTTGAAAAGGTATACCCCGCAAATACCCCAATGGTCGGAAGGTCACTCTAAGCAGACCTAAACCCTTACAGGCCTAGAGAAGAGGGGGAGGAAGTCCTGCGAGCTGAATTCCCATATTTGAGTGCAATTGGAGCGCTCATGTACCTTGCGAATATCACTAGACCGGACATTGCGTTCGCCGTGAATTTGCTAGCACGGTACAGTGCAGAACCCACCAAAAGGCATTGGAAAGGGGTGAAGGACATTTTCCGTTACCTCCAAGGAAGCAAAGATCTCAACTTGTTTTACAGAATGGTCGGAAGGTCACTCCAAGCAGACCTAGACCCATACGGGCCTAGAGAAGAGGGGGACGAAGTCCTGCGAGCAGAATTCCCATATTTGAGTGCAATTGGAGCGCTCATGTACCTTGCGAATAGCAATAGGCCGGACATTGCGTTCGTCGTGAATTTGCTAGCACGGTACAGTGCAGAACCCACCAAAAGGCATTAGAAAGGGGTGAAGGATATTTTTCGTTACCTCCAAGGAAGCAAAGATCTCGGTTTGTTTTACAAAAGAAACTGTGAAATCATGTGCTGAAAAATTGGTTTTGAACTGAAAAATTAACTTAGATTTGAATTTGCAAAATGTGTTTGTTCATGTGTTTTGACAATTGACAAGAAACAGTAAGTTTTGCCTTGGCGCCGGACCAATCCTAAAGAAAACAGTAAGTTTCCCATCTACGACGGACAAACTTTCTTGGTCCTTTGTAAATATGCTTTTTGACAACCTCTTTCTCCTATGTACAACGTTCTTGGTCCTTTGTAAACATGCTTTTTGACAACCTCTTTCTCCTATGTACAACGGACAAAGTTTTTGTGTCCGTCGTGAACATGTTTTTGAGCGCATGAGCCAAACCCTATTTTCCAAGAATCCAGTAAGTTTCGCATGTACGACGGACAAAGTTTTTGGAGTGCAAGTGAACGGCTTTTTGAGGATTGATTTCGCATGTACAACGGACAAAGTTTTTGGGTCCGTTGTGAGCGTGTTTTCAGGAATGTTTTCTTCTTGGGCCGAGAGTTTCACATGTACGCCGGACAGAGATTTCTTGTCCGTCGTGAATGGACTTTTTCTAGGGTTTTTATTTCTTGTCCGTTGTGAACGTGTTTTGCTCAGTTTGGATGTTTTGCAAGAATTGAAATGGTTTGACCTTGAGATTATGAAATTTGTGATGATTTCATGATGCTTCTTTTGAAGTGGACTTTATGCAATGCTCATGTGAGTAGTTGCATGGATTGATGTGAGTCAAGTCGTGGACTTGTGCTCGGAATTGTTTTGTGGTTTGTTCATGTGCAGGTATTGCTCGAAGACGAATGTGGTCGATGACGGGACCGGAACTAGGTTCATGGAGGAACTGAGGTTCGGGACTAGGTTCAGGAGGCGAGGTCTTGGTGGTCAAGGATGTCATGCGGGGCGTTCGGGCTAAGAGAATGGTGCACATGAAGAATGGTTAGTCACGTGAGAATGGCGAGGAGGTCATTCGGCGTGCAAAGTGTTAGTCACGTGAGTATGGCGGTGGCCATCTGGCGTGCAAAGTGTTAGTCACGTGAGTATGGAAGGGTTACCATGCAGCGTGCAAGAGTTGTACTCGGCCAGGTTGGGCCAAGTAGAGTTGTGTTGAATCACAGTTCCTTCTAGGAATAGGAATCGTATTGAACTCCTTGTGGGTTGGTGCTTTAAATAGGTGGGGGTCTCTGTTGAAAGGCACCAAGTATTGGCGCATCAAGCCTTGAGCTTGGTTTTAGGGTTTGTACTCTTTTGATGAGAGTATTTTAGACAAGAAATAAAGATCAATTCTTCCAAGATTTTTGCGTGCTCTGATAACCACGTCGCTCACGGTGTTTTCTGTTTTGGTTCTTGTTTGCATGCTTGTTCTAAATCTAGATTGGTTTTTGATCGTTGAGATTCATCTTGATTTGATCCATCAAAACCGTTCTAGGGTATTGATTTAGAGTTTCTCAAAGTCTAGTTGATTAATCTTTTGAAGATCTTGTTTAATCTTGAAGTTTTGATTAGATTGATTCTCGTCAAGTTCTGTAACAGCAAGCTTGCGAAGCTTATAACTTTTGATCCATAAGTCCGATCGAGCTGATTATTTTGGGTTCGGTTAAATCTTGGAATCTAGTTTCTTGTGTCTAAATTTCAGATCGATCCTACGGTTGGATCTCGGAATTCGCGTTTTACTAAACCTCTATCTTTACTGTTTTGTCGAAAACGAAGCAATTATTTAGTTCATGTTTTGGGGTGAACTTTTAATAGATTAAGAATTTGGTTTTAGCTTCCGCACAATCATTCACCCCCTCCGATTGCTATATTCGTATTCTTCGATCCTACAAGTGGTATCAGAGCAAGGTTTCTCTAATCTATCTTAACCGGTGATTAGATCAATGGATCGTTATTCGACAAAACCATGTGTGTTCGATGGTGTTGATTTTCAGTTTTGGAAGGCCAAGATGGAGGCGTTCATCCAAGCACGAGGGCTTCACAATTTGGGAGAAGGTCTACAAGCCATATGAAGTCCGCAAGCGACAACGCGTCAACGACACCAATCGCACACATGTTGAAGCAAATAGCAAGGCGCGCAACTTGATCATCCAAGGCTTAGGACACAGCGACTTTGATCGTGTGGTTCATCTTCGATCCATATGAGGTATGGAAATCTCTTTGTGATTACCATGAGGGTTCTAACTTGTCAAAGAGGTTCGCCAAGATATTTACAAAAAGAATACATGCGTTTTGAGATGAAACCTAGTGAATCAGTAGATGACTTCTTTGCGTTTCAATAAAATCCTTAGCAATCTACGTCTTTGTTGGAGTTAGCTACAGCGATGCCGAAAATGCTCGACAATTGCTTAGTGCTTTGGACATGTCGGTATGGGAGATGAAAGTAACATCTATACAAGAATCTACTACCATGAGCACACTCACATTAGATGTTCTTTACTCTAAGTTGAAAACTCATGAGTTGGATGTTCTTGCCAGGAAGGGTAACATTAAATCAATTGCTTTGATCTCTAACCCTAACATGTCAAATGCAAATTCTTCTTCTAGCTTTGCCTTGTCTTCCATGTCTTCTTTAACAGATGAGCAACTTGAAGAGTTTCTGAAGAAGATCGGCACTACTCTCTTCTCGCTTTAACAAAGCTTTGCAGAATGTGAGAGCGAGAAGAGAGTGGTCCTCCAAGATGCTATGAGTGTGGTGATCTCAACCATATTCGCACAAATTGTCCTAAGCTTGCAGGAAAAACATCAAAGGAGGAGAAGGACAACGCGGAAGAAATGAGAAGAAAAGGTTCTCGTCAAATGATAGGAAGAAGAAGAGCTTCATCAACCGCAAGGTGGTTCACGAGTTCTTTCCGCTCTTGAACAAGTTAATTTGAGCGATGTGGACTCGGAGAGCGTGAAGATGATGCAACTCCAAGCAAGCATGATTTGATAGGATTATGTCTCATGGCAAGCTGAAGGATAGCTTCACTGAGGCGACCACGACAAATGCGACTTCAATGAGGTAGATCCCTCTTATGATGAATTAGCTATTCTTTGTTGCTCGTCTTGGAAAATTGCTTGACAAGCGTGATAAGAAAATTAAGAAACATGATTTCATTATTGAATCATTGAATGCTGAAATTGCTAGACTTAAGACTTTAATTCCTAGTGATGATACTTGCAAATCATGTGACTTAATTTACAATGAGCTCACCTTGCTTAGGAAAGAACATGCTCTATTGTTGCATCTAAATGAGAAAAATGAGAAACATGTTGTACATGCTAGTCATTCCAATCGATGATTTGCATAGTTCAACTTCTTGTTCTAAATGCTCAACTCTTAAATTAAAATTGAAAGATGCAAATGCTAGGGTTTCTCAATTAAGCGATAATTTGCTTTCACATGAAATTCTCTCATGCTCAACTTGTCGCATAAGCAAAAAGGAAAAGTAGATGTTCCCTGCAATAATTGTTTAACTCTTGCTAAGAAAGTTGATTACTTGCAAAAATCTTTGGAGCGTTTCACTAATGGCAAGAAGAAGTTGAACATGATTTTGGATCAATCTAAGGTTAGCACAAACAAGAGAGGTTTAGGTTTTGATCCTTATGCCACATATGAAACTAAACCTCGCCTTCGTTGTTCGAGGCTCCTTGCAAAATTGAGTTATCTAATCAGCCTAAGAAAATTGCTTTTCAATCGGGTGGTTTTTTATCTTCTTCTATGATGAATGCTAAATGTGCTTTTCTTGTTAAAGCTAAACATCATGTCAAGTACACTTGCACTCATTGTGGTAGAGATGGACACTTAGTAAATTTTGCTTTAGACTAGCCAAACAAAGACAAAAGAAGGAAAGAACTAAGGCTAGGTCAAATTTCAGCAAAGTACATTTTTATGCGCCTAGAGTGATGAAAACACCTTCTGTTCCTAGAAACATGGGAAAAGGCAAATCTGATTTTGTGCATAAAAATTATCGTGTTGTACCCTCTTGTTGTGCGTCGTGTGTCTCGATCTTGGATTCCCAAAAATCTCATTCCTAACTTGATCGAGACCTCGACATGTTTTGCTATGTAGGCTTCTCGCGCGAGGAAGGAGAACATATGGCTAGTGGATTCCGGATGCTCACGCCACATGTCCGGTAATAAGAATTGGTTCTCCTCCCTCACTCGTGCATCTCGTCTTTGAAAGTGTTACTTTTGGAGATGCTTCTTCCTTTCTGTTGTGGCAAAAGGTACAATAAAGGTAAGTGACAAGTTTATGTTCAAAGATGTAGCTCTTGTTGAAAATTTGAAATATAACTTGCTTTACATCTCACAAATGCTTGATGAAGATCTTGAGATAAGCTTTAAGAAAAATGAATGCAAAGTGCTAGATGCTTGAGGTGATCTTGTGTTCAAAATTTCTCGTTTTGGAAGAGTCTTTAAAGCTGATTTTGATGCATCACCTTCTTCTAAGCATAGGTGTCTAATTGCCAATGTTTCTAAAGATTTATTCTTTTGGCATCGTAGACTTGGTCATGTTGGTTTTGATCATCTTACTCGTGTAAGTGGTTTAGATCTTATACGTGGCCTGCCTAAGCTTAAGGGTGATAGCAATCTAGTATGTTCTTGTAGACATGGTAAGATGATTGCAGGTTCACATCCACCTCTTACCATGATGATGACAAACGCGCTCCAGACAGCTTCTACATCTTGATCTGATTGGACCATCTCGAGTTCAATCCTTTGGAGGCAAGCGGTATGTGCTTGTGATTGTTGATGATTTTTCTAGATACTCTTGGGTGTATTTTATGGCATCTAAGGATGAGGCTTTTAGTCATTTTAGAAGTCTTGTTCTTAGGCTTTACATTGACCATCCAGGAGCTCTCAAAGCTATTAGAAGTGATAATGGAACTGAATTCAAAAATGCTTCCTTTGATCTCTTTTGTCTTGAAAAAGGAATTGATCATCAATTTTCATCTCCTAGAGTGCCTCAACAAAATGGTGTAGTCGAAAGAAAAAGCGAGCGTTAGTTGAGATGGCTAGAACCATGTTAGATGAACATCTCTCTCCTAGAAATTTTTGGGCTGAAGCTATTTCAAGTTGCTTGTTATGTTTCAAACCGTGTGTTTGAGATCAAAATTGGGTAAGACTCCATATGAGCTTCGGTTTGGACATAGACCTTCTGTTTCTCACTTTCGAGTTTTGGATGCAAATGTTTTGTCTTGAAATCTGGAAATCTTGATAAATTTGAAGCTAGATCAACTGATGGCATTTTTCTTGGATATCCTGCTCATACTCGTGGCTATCGTGTGCTTGTTTTGGAGACTAACAAAATTGTGGAAACTTGTGAAGTTACTTTTGATGAGGCTAGTCAGGCACTAGTCCAAGTGATGCAGTCTGGCGCATACATTCGAGGGAGAAAATCTTTGAAGATGATGATGATGTTGAAGATGAGGTCTTGACTCTTCCTAATGCACAACAAGATGTAGCACCTTTGGCACCTACTACTACATCACCTACAGCTAACCATCCTCAAGCTACAACATCATCTGTACATGCTGAAAATGAAGAAGGAGAAGGAGAAGTCTCAAAAGCCAATGCTCCCTTGCACATTCAAAAAATGCATCCATCTGAACAAATGATTGGAGACCTAAATGAGAGAGTCACTCGATCCAGGTTTATTCATTCTGACACTCATACTCATTCTGCTTTAGTTGCTTCTTTTGAACCCAAAGATATATCTCATGCATTATCTGACGAATCTTGGATCAATGCCATGCATGAAGAAATAGAGAATTTTGAACGAAATAAAGTTTGGAAACTTGTCTCACCTCCTCCAGATTTTAATGTTATTGGAACTAGATGGGTTTTCAAAAATAAACAAAGTGAGGATGGTACTGTTGTTAGAAACAAGGCTAGATTGGTTGCTCAAGGTTACACTCAAATTGAAGGCTTAGATTTTGATGAAACCTTTGCTCCTGTTGCTAGAATTGAAGCCATTAGAATCCTTTTAGCTTTTGCTGCATCCAAAGGTTTCAAATTGTATCAAATGGATGTGAAAAGTGCTTTTCTGAATGGCTACATAAATGAGGAGGTTTATGTCAAGCAACCACCTGGTTTTGAAAATCCAAAGTTTCCAAATCATGTGTTCAAACTAACAAAAGCTTTGTATGGTTTGAAACAAGCCCCTAGAGCATGGTATGATAGGCTAAAAACCTTTTTACTTGAAAAGGGCTTTTTAATGGGAAAGGTTGACAAAACTCTCTTTTTACTCAAGCAAGGCAATGATCAACTATTCGTTCAGATTTATGTTGATGATATTATCTTTGGTGGTTCATCTCATGTTTTAGTGTGCGAGTTTTGAAACAATGAGGAAGGAGTTTGAGATGAGTATGATGGGTGAGTTGACATACTTTTTGGGATTTCAAATCAAGCAAGCGAAGGATGGTACTTTTGTACATCAAAGCAAATACACGAAAGACTTGCTACATCGCTTTGGAATGGAAAGCGACAAGTCGATCATGACACCTATGGAAAGCAATTGCACACTTGATCCGGGATGAAGATGGTGAGCCGGTTGATCAAAAGGAATATAGAAGCATGATAGGTTCACTTTTGTACCTCAACGCATCAAGGCCGGATATACAATTTCTTTGTGTGCTTGTGTGCTCGTTTTCAAGCTTCCCCACGTGCTTCACATCGACAAGTCAAAAGGATTTTCAGGTATCTTCATGGAACTCAAGATTTTGGCATTTGGCTTTACGCTTCCTCATGCATTAGTTTGAGATCTTTTTCTGATGCTGATTTTGGAGGATGTAGAATTGATAGGAAGAGCACTACGGTTCATGTCACTTCTTGGGAAATTCTCTCATTGCATGGTCATCTAGAAAGCAATCTTACATTTGCACAATCAAGCTCTGAATCTGAATATGTGGCTGCTGCTAGTTGTTGTTCTCAAATTCTTTGGATAGTAGCTACACTTAAAGATTATGGGGTTAATTTGGATAGTGTTCCTCTTTTGTGTGATAACACTAGTGCAATTTGCATTGCTAAGAACCCCGTGCAACACTCTAGAACAAAACACATTGACATCAGATTTCACTTTCTTAGAGATCATGTTGAAAAAGGCAACATTGTGCTTCATCATGTGGATACTGAACATCAATTGGCAGACATTTTCACAAAACCTTTGTCTTCTTCTCGTTTTGCTTTTATTCGGGGAGAACTTGGGATTGTTCATCCAATGGGTTTGTTTTGAGGGGGAGTTTCTTTGCCAAGTTCTTTCACTTAATGAGCTCACTTTATCATATTTCTTTATATATTATGTAATTGTGCTATTATATGATAATCTAAATTGTTCCACTTGAACTAAGAATGACATTACGGAATTCCCTGATCTGATTGCCTATAGCTAAATACTCTGTGATATCTTACTCTTCTAGGCTTGATATTGAATCCTCTTGACAAATTTGGGCTATGAAGCAAGTGTGGTTTCAACTTTACTCTTTCATAAGACCTTTTAATCACTTTTGCATGTTTATAATCAAAGAAAAATGAAAAGAAAAGGGAATCAATAAAAAAGGGTTGTTAAAAGCAAAAAACCTCAAGTTATGTGCTTGAGGTGCTTTCCTAAAAGATAAGATGTATGCTTCAAGCATGCCATTCCCTCAAAGATAAGATGTATGCTTCAAGCATGCCACTCCTAGAAAATAAAAGAAGTATGCTTCAAGCATGCCACATGCAACTTATTGTTTAAAGATTAAATTGGTCTACTAGATTGGAGTTGAAACTACTTGCTCGCCCTAAGTTGTTAGTTGCTTCAATTTTTAAAGTCTTGCTTTTTCTGCTAAGATCTTGCTTAGTACTTGGCTATAGTTGACTAAATTGAGGTTGAGATGCATGTCATTCCCTAACTTGTTAAAATCACATCAAGATCATGTATTTTGCATATTATATGATATATAAGGTTATATGATCGAATGAGCTCATCTTTTTCTATCTTGGCACTCCTTTGTTTCTCTTTGTGAAATCATTGTTTCAGGAAAAATTTTGAACCTGTTCTCTCTTTTACTCTTGATGAATCCATTGTCAAAGGGGGAGAAATTTGGAAATCATTGAAAAGTTTAAAGAAAAAGGGAGAGTTGTTAAATTTGAGAATTTTGGGAGAAGTTTGGAGAATTTTTGAAATTTTTTGGGCGCATTGCACATTCACACACATTTTCATTCTCAGGGGGAGATTTTGTTTTGCATTTTGGTCAAAGGGGGATTTCTGTGTTTTCTTACTTTGGTCCTTGATCCTTTGGATTTCAAAATCTTTTGTAAAGTAAATGCCAAATGTTCAATTCTAAGTGGTGTTGCCAATGTTTTCATCAAGGGGGAGATTGTGAAATCATGTGCTGAAAAATTGGTTTTGAACTGAAAAATTAACTTAGATTTGAATTTGCAAAATGTGTTTGTTCATGTGTTTTGACAATTGACAAGAAACAGTAAGTTTTGCCTTGGCGCCGGACCAATCCTAAAGAAAACAGTAAGTTTTCCATCTACGACGGACAAACTTTCTTGGTCCTTTGTAAACATGCTTTTTGACAACCTCTTTCTCCTATGTACAACGGACAAAGTTTTTGTGTCCGTCGTGAACATGTTTTTGAGCGCATGAGCCAAACCCTATTTTCCAAGAATCCAAAGTTTCGCATGTCGACGGACAAAGTTTTGGAGTGCATCGTGAACGGCTTTTTGAGGATTGATTTCGCATGTACAACGGACAAAGTTTTTGGGTCCGTTGTGAGCGTGTTTTCATGGAATGTTTTCTTCTTGGAACCGAGAGTTCACATGTCACGCCTGGACGAGATTTCTTGTCGTCGTGAATGGACTTTTTCTAGGGTTTTTATTTCTTGTCCGTTGTGAACGTGTTTTGCTTTCGGTTTGGATGTTTTGCAAGAATTGAAATGGTTTGACCTTGAGATTATGAAATTTGTGATGATTTCATGATGCTTCTTTTGAAGTGGACTTTATGCAATGCTCATGTGAGTAGTTGCATGGATTGATGTGAGTCAAGTCGTGGACTTATGCTCGGAATTGTTTTGTGGTTTGTTCATGTGCAGGTATTGCTCGAAGACGAATGTGGTCGATGGCGGGACCGGAACTAGGTTCATGGAGGAACCGAGGTTCGGGACTAGGTTCAGGAGGCCCGAGGTCTTGGTGGTCAAGGATGTCATGCGGGGCGTTCGGGCTAAGAGAATGGTGCACATGAAGAATGGTTAGTCACGTGAGAATGGCGGGAGGTCATTCGCGTGCAAAGTGTTAGTCACGTGAGTATGGCGGTGGCCATACGGCGTGCAAAGTGTTAGTCACGTGAGTATGGAAGGGTTACCACGGCGTGCAAGAGTTGTACTCGGCCAGGTTGGGCCAAGTAGAGTTGTGTTGAATCTGATTCCTTCTAGGGAATAGGAATCGTATTCAGAACTCCTTGTGGGTTGGTGCTTTAAATAGGTGGGGGGTCTCCTGTTGAAAGGCACCAAGTAGAGCTGAGCGCATCAAGCCTTGAGCTTGGTTTTAGGGTTTGTACTCTTTTGATGAGAGTATTTTAGACAAGAAATAAAGATCAATTCTTCCAAGATTTTGCGTGCTCTGATAACCACGTCGCTACAGTGTTTTCTGTTTTGGTTCTTGTTTGCATGCTTGTTCTAAATCTAGATTGGTTTTTGATCGTTGAGATTCATCTTGATTTGATCCATCAAAAACCGTTCTAGGGTATTGATTTAGAGTTTCTCAAAGTCTAGTTGATTAATCTTTTGAAGATCTTGTTTAATCTTGAAGTTTTGATTAGATTGATTCTCGTCAAGTTCTGAAACAGCAAGCTTGCGAAGCTTATAACTTTTGATCCGTAAGTCCGATCGAGCTGATTCTTTTTGGGTTCGGTTCGTACTGGAATCTAGTTTCTTGTGTCTAAATTTCAGATCGATCCTACGGTTGGATCTCCGGGAATTCGCGTTTTACTAAACCTCTATCTTTCTGTTTTTGTCGAAAACGAAGCAATTATTTGGTTCTGTTTTGGGGTGAACTTTTAATAGATTAAGAATTTGGTTTTAGCTTCCGCACAATCATTCACCCCCCCCTCTGATTGCTATATTCGTATTCTTCGATCCTACAAGTGGTATCAGAGCAAGGTTTCTCTAATCTATCTTAACCGGTGATTAGATCAATGGATCGTTATTCGACAAAACCATGTGTGTTCGATGGTGTTGATTTTCAGTTTTGGAAGGCCAAGATGGAGGCGTTCATCCAAGCTTTCGAGGCTTCACAATTTGGGAGAAGGTCTACAAGCCATATGAAGTCCACCAAACGACAACGTCAACGACACCAATCGCACACATGTTGAAGCAAATAGCAAGGCGCGCAACTTGATCATCAAGGCTTAGGACACGCGACTTTGATCGTGTGGTTCATCTTCGATCCAAGATATGAGGTATGGAAATCTCTTTGTGATTACCATGAGGGTTCTAACACTATCAAAGAGGTTCGCCAAGATATTTACAAAAAGAATACATGCGTTTTGAGATGAAACCTAGTGAATGTAGAGATGACTTCTTTGCACGTTTCAATAAAATCCTTAGCAATCTACGTCTTTGTTGGAGTTAGCTATGATGCTTGAAAATGCTCGACAATTGCTTAGTGCTTTGGACATGTCAGTATGGGAGATGAAAGTAACATCTATACAAGAATCTACTACCATGAGCACACTCACATTAGATGTTCTTTACTCTAAGTTGAAAACTCATGAGTTGGATGTTCTTGCCAGGAAGGGTAACATTAAATCAATTGCTTTGATCTCTAACCCTAACATGTCAAATGCAAATTCTTCTTCTAGCTTTGCCTTGTCTTCCATGTCTTCTTTAACAGATGAGCAACTTGAAGAGTTTCCTGAAGAAGATCTGGCACTACTCTCTTCTCGCTTTAACAAAGCTTTGCAGAATGTGAGAACGAGAAAGAGAGGTGGTCCTCCAAGATGCTATGAGTGTGGTGATCTCAACCATATTCGCACAAATTGTCCTAAGCTTGCAGGAAAAACATCAAAGGAGGAGAAGGACAACGACAGAAGAAATGAGAAGAAAAGGTTCTCGTCAAATGATAGGAAGAAGAAGAGCTTCATCAACCGCAAGGTGGTTCACCGAGTTCTTTCCGCTCTTGAACAAGTTAATTTGAGCGATGTGGACTCGGAGAGCAGCGAAGATGATGCAACTCCAAGCAAGCATGATTTGATAGGATTATGTCTCATGGCAAGCAGCAAGGATAGCTTCAGGAGGCGACCACGACGACTTCAATGAGGTAGATCCCTCTTATGATGAATTAGCTATTCTTTGTTGCTCGTCTTGGAAAATTGCTTGACAAACGTGATAAGAAAATTAAGAAACATGATTTCATTATTGAATCATTGAATGCTGAAATTGCTAGACTTAAGACTTTAATTCCTAGTGATGATACTTGCAAATCATGTGACTTAATTTACAATGAGCTCACCTTGCTTAGGAAAGAACATGCTCTTTTGTTGCATCTAAATGAGAAAAATGAGAAACATGTTGTACATGCTATTTGTTCCACGATGATTTGCATAGTTCAACTTCTTGTTCTAAATGCTCAACTCTTAAATTAAAATTGAAAGATGCAAATGCTAGGGTTTCTCAATTAAGCGATAATTTGCTTTCACATGAAATTCTCTCATGCTCAACTTATAAGCAAAAAGGAAAAGTAGATGTTCCTGCAATAATTGTTTAACTCTTGCTAAGAAAGTTGATTACTTGCAAAAATCTTTGTACGTTTCACTAATGGCAAGAAGAAGTTGAACATGATTTTGGATCAATCTAAGGTTAGCACAAACAAGAGAGGTTTAGGTTTTGATCCTTATGCCACATATGAAACTAAACCTCAGCTTGTTGTTCAGGCTCCTTGCAAAATTGAGTTATCTAATGAGCCTAAGAAAATTGCTTTTCAATCTGCTTTGGTTTTATCTTCTACTATGATGAATGCAAAATGTGCTTTTACTTGTTAAAGCTAAACATCATGTCAAGTACACTTGCACTCATTGTGGTAGAGATGGACACTTAGTAAATTTTTGCTTTAGACTAGCCAAACAAAGAAAAGAAGGAAAGAACTAAGGCTAGGTCAAATTTCAGCAAAGTACATTTTTATGCGCCTAGAGTGATGAAAACACCTTACATTTCCTAGAAACATGGGAAAAGGCAAATCTGATTTTGTGCATAAAAATTATCGTGTTGTACCTCTTGTTGTGCGTCGTGTGTCTCGATCTTGGATTCCCAAAAATCTCATTCCTAACTTGATCTTGAGACCTCGACATGTTTTGCTATGTAGGCTTCTCGCGAGGAAGGAGAACATATGGCTAGTGGATTAGGATGCTCACGCCACATGTCCGGTAATAAGAATTGGTTCTCCTCCCTCACTCGTGCATCTCGTCTTTGAAAGTGTTACTTTTGGAGATGCTTCTTCCTTTACATTGTGGCAAAAGGTACAATAAAGGTAAGTGACAAGTTTATGTTCAAAGATGTAGCTCTTGTTGAAAATTTGAAATATAACTTGCTTTACATCTCACAAATGCTTGATGAAGATCTTGAGATAAGCTTTAAGAAAAATGAATGCAAAGTGCTAGATGCTTGAGTGATCTTGTGTTCAAAATTTCTCGTTTTGGAAGAGTCTTTAAAGTGATTTTGATGCATCACCTTCTTCTAAGCATAGGTGTCTAATTGCCAATGTTTCTAAAGATTTATTCTTTTGGCATCGTAGACTTGGTCATGTTGGTTTTGATCATCTTACTCGTGTAAGTGGTTTAGATCTTATACGTGGCTGCCTAAGCTTAAGGGTGATAGCAATCTAGTATGTTCTTGTAGACATGGTAAGATGATTGCAGGTTCACATCCACCTCTTACCATGATGATGACAAACGCTCCGTGACAGCTTCTACATCTTGATCTGATTGGACCATCTCGAGTTCAATCCTTTGGAGGCAAGCGGTATGTGCTTGTGATTGTTGATGATTTTCTAGATACTCTTGGGTGTATTTTATGGCATCTAAGGATGAGGCTTTTAGTCATTTTAGAAGTCTTGTTCTTAGGCTTTATTGACCATCCAGAGCTCTCAAAGCTATTAGAAGTGATAATGGAACTGAATTCAAAAATGCTTCCTTTGATCTCTTTTGTGCTGAAAAGGAATTGATCATCAATTTTCATCTCCTAGAGTGCCTCAACAAAATGGTGTAGTCGAAAGAAAAAGCGAGCGTTAGTTGAGATGGCTAGAACCATGTTAGATGAACATCTCTCTCCTAGAAATTTTGGGCTGAAGCTATTTCAATCGCTTGTTATGTTTCAAACCGTGTTTTTGAGATCAAAATTGGGTAAGACTCCATATGAGCTTGGTTTGGACATAGACCTTGTTTCTCACTTTCGAGTTTTTGGATGCAAATGTTTTGTCTTGAAATCTGGAAATCTTGATAAATTTGAAGCTAGATCAATCGATGGCATTTTTCTTGGATATCTGCTCATACTCGTGGCTATCGTGTGCTTGTTTTGGAGACTAACAAAATTGTGGAAACTTGTGAAGTTACTTTTGATGAGGCTAGTCCAGGCACTAGTCCAAGTGATGCAGTCGCATACATTCAGGGGGAGAAAATCTTTGAAGATGATGATGATGTTGAAGATGAGGTCTTGACTCTTCCTAATGCACAACAAGATGTAGCACCTTTGGCACCTACTACTACATCACCTACACTAACCATCCTCAAGCTACAACATCATCTGTACATGCTGAAAATGAAGAAGGAGAAGGAGAAGTCTCAAAAGCCAATGCTCCCTTGCACATTCAAAAAATGCATCCATCTGAACAAATGATTGGAGACCTAAATGAGAGAGTCACTCGATCCAGGTTTATTCATTCGACACTCATACTCATTCTCGCTTTAGTTGCTTCTTTTGAACCCAAAGATATATCTCATGCATTATCTCGACGAATCTTGGATCAATGCCATGCATGAAGAAATAGAGAATTTTGAGCGAAATAAAGTTTGGAAACTTGTCTCACCTCCTCCAGATTTTAATGTTATTGGAACTAGATGGGTTTTCAAAAATAAACAAAGTGAGGATGAATGCTTGTTGTTAGAAACAAGGCTAGATTGGTTGCTCAAGGTTACACTCAAATTGAAGGCTTAGATTTTGATGAAACCTTTGCTCTGTTGCTAGAATTGAATCCATTATAATCCTTTTAGCTTTTGCTGCATCCAAAGGTTTCAAATTGTATCAAATGGATGTGAAAAGTGCTTTTCTGAATGGCTACATAAATGAGGAGGTTTATGTCAAGCAACCACCTGGTTTTGAAAATCCAAAGTTTCCAAATCATGTGTTCAAACTAACAAAAGCTTTGTATGGTTTGAAACAAGCCCCTAGAGCATGGTATGATAGGCTAAAAACCTTTTTACTTGAAAAGGGCTTTTTAATGGGAAAGGTTGACAAAACTCTCTTTTACTCAAGCAAGGCAATGATCAACTATTCGTTCGGATTTATGTTGATGATATTATCTTTGGTGGTTCATCTCATGTTTTAGTGTCCGAGTTTCAGAAACAATGAGGAAGGAGTTTGAGATGAGTATGATGGGTGAGTTGACATACTTTTTGGGATTTCAAATCAAGCAAACGAAGGATGGTACTTTTGTACATCAAAGCAAATACACGAAAGACTTGCTACATCGCTTTGGAATGGAAAACAGCAAGCCGATCATGACACCTATGGAAAGCAATTGCACACTTGATCCGGATGAAGATGGTGAGCCGGTTGATCAAAAGGAATATAGAAGCATGATAGGTTCACTTTTGTACCTCACTGCATCAAGGCCGGATATACAATTTCTTTGTGTGCTTGTGTGCTCGTTTTCAAGCTTCCCCACGTGCTTCACATCGACAAGTCAAAAAGGATTTTCAGGTATCTTCATGGAACTCAAGATTTTGGCATTTGGCTTTAGCTTCCTCATGCATTAGTTTGAGATCTTTTACGATGCTGATTTTGGAGGATGTAGAATTGATAGGAAGAGCACTTCTGGTTCATGTCACTTCTTGGGAAATTCTCTCATTGCATGGTCATCTAGAAAGCAATCTTCTGTTGCACAATCAAGCTCTTGAATCTGAATATGTGGCTTTGCTAGTTGTTGTTCTCAAATTCTTTGGATAGTAGCTACACTTAAAGATTATGGGGTTAATTTGGATAGTGTTCCTCTTTTGTGTGATAACACTAGTGCAATTTGCATTGCTAAGAACCCCGTGCAACACTCTAGAACAAAACACATTGACATCGATTTCACTTTCTTAGAGATCATGTTGAAAAAGGCAACATTGTGCTTCATCATGTGGATACTGAACATCAATTGGCAGACATTTTCACAAAACCTTTGTCTTCTTCTCGTTTTGCTTTTATTCGGGGAGAACTTGGGATTGTTCATCCAATGGGTTTGTTTTGAGAGGGAGTTTCTTTGCCAAGTTTTTTCACTTAATGAGCTCACTTTATCATATTTCTTTATATATTATGTAATTGTGCTATTATATGATAATCTAAATTGTTCCACTTGAACTAAGAATGACATTGCGGAATTCCCTGATCTGATTGCCTATAGCTAAATACTCTGTGATATCTTACTCTTCTAGGCTTGATATTGAATCCTCTTGACAAATTTGGGCTATGAAGCAAGAGTGGTTTCAACTTTACTCTTTCATAAGACCTTTTAATCACTTTTGCATGTTTATAATCAAAGAAAAATGAAAAGAAAAGGGAATCAATAAAAAGGGTTGTTAAAAACAAAAAACCTCAAGTTATGTGCTTCAGGCTTGCTTTCCCTAAAAAGATAAGATGTATGCTTCAAGCATGCCATTCCCTCAAAGATAAGATGTATGCTTCAAGCATGCCACTCCTAGAAAATAAAAGAAGTATGCTTCAAGCATGCCACATGCAACTTATTGTTTAAAGATTAAATTGGTCTACTAGATTGGAGTTGAAACTACTTGCTCGCCCTAAGTTGTTAGTTGCTTCAATTTTTAAAGTCTTGCTTAGTACTTGGCTATAGTTGACTAAATTGAGGTTGAGATGCATGTCATTCCCTAACTTGTTAAAATCACATCAAGATCATGTATTTTGCATATTATATGATATATAAGGTTATATGATCGAATGAGCTCATCTTTTTCTATCTTGGCACTCCTTTGTTTCTCTTTGTGAAATCATTGTTTCAGGAAAAATTTTGAACCTGTTCTCTCTTTTACTCTTGATGAATCCATTGTCAAAGGGGGAGAAATTTGGAAATCATTGAAAAGTTTAAAGAAAAAGGGAGAGTTGTTAAATTTGAGAATTTTGGGAGAAGTTTGGAGAATTTTGAAATTTTTGGGCGCATTGCACATTCACACACATTTTCATTCTCGGGGAGATTTTGTTTTGCATTTTGGTCAAAGGGGATTCTCGTGTTTTCTTACTTTGGTCCTTGATCCTTTGGATTTCAAAATCTTTTGTAAAGTAAATGCCAAATGTTCAATTCTAAGTGGTGTTGCCAATGTTTTCATCAAGGGGAGATTGTGAAATCATGTCTTTGAAAAATTGGTTTTGAACTGAAAAATTAACTTAGATTTGAATTTGCAAAATGTGTTTGTTCATGTGTTTTGACAATTGACAAGAAACAGTAAGTTTTGCCTTGGCGCCGGACCAATCCTAAAGAAAACAGTAAGTTTTCCATCTACGACGGACAAACTTTCTTGGTCCTTTGTAAACATGCTTTTTGACAACCTCTTTCTCCTATGTACAACGGACAAAGTTTTTGTGTCCGTCGTGAACATGTTTTTGAGCGCATGAGCCAAACCCTATTTTCCAAGAATCCAGTAAGTTTCGCATGTACGACGGACAAAGTTTTTGGGTCTGTCGTGAACGGCTTTTTGAGGATTGATTTCGCATGTACAACGGACAAAGTTTTTGGGTCCGTTGTGAACGTGTTTTCACCGGAATGTTTTCTTCTTGGAACTGAGAGTTCACATGTACGCCGGACAGAGATTTCTTGTCCGTCGTGAATGGACTTTTTCTAGGGTTTTTATTTCTTGTCCGTTGTGAACGTGTTTTGCTCAGTTTGGATGTTTTGCAAGAATTGAAATGGTTTGACCTTGAGATTATGAAATTTGTGATGATTTCATGATGCTTCTTTTGAAGTGGACTTTATGCAATGCTCATGTGAGTAGTTGCATGGATTGATGTGAGTCAAGTCGTGGACTTGTGCTCGGAATTGTTTTGTGGTTTGTTCATGTGCAGGTATTGCTCGAAGACGAATGTGGTCGATGACGGGACCGAACTAGGTTCATGGAGGAACCGAGGTTCGGGACTAGGTTCAGAGGAACTGAGGTCTTGGTGGTCAAGGATGTCATGCGGGACGTTCGGGCTAAGAGAATGGTGCACATGAAGAATGGTTAGTCACGTGAGAATGGCAGGAGGTCATTCGCGTGCAAAGTGTTAGTCACGTGAGTATGGCAGGTGGCCATACGCGTGCAAAGTGTTAGTCACGTGAGTATGGAAGGGTTACCATACGCGTGCAAGAGTTGTACTCGGCCAGGTTGGGCCAAGTAGAGTTGTGTTGGATACTGATTCCTTCTAGGAATAGGAATCGTATTGAACTCCTTGTGGGTTGGTGCTTTAAATAGGTGGGGGTCTCTGTTGAAAGGCACCAAGTAGAGCTGAGCGCATCAAGCCTTGAGCTTGGTTTTAGGGTTTGTACTCTTTTGATGAGAGTATTTTAGACAAGAAATAAAGATCAATTCTTCCAAGATTTTTGCGTGCTAACCACGTCGCTCTGATGTTTTCTGTTTTGGTTCTTGTTTGCATGCTTGTTCTAAATCTAGATTGGTTTTTGATCGTTGAGTTTCATCTTGATTTGATCCATCAAAAACCGTTCTAGGGTATTGATTTAGAGTTTCTCAAAGTCTAGTTGATTAATCTTTTGAAGATCTTGTTTAATCTTGAAGTTTTGATTAGATTGATTCTCGTCAAGTTCTGAAACAGCAAGCTTGCGAAGCTTATAACTTTTGATCCGTAAGTCCGATCGAGCTGATTCTTTTTGGGTTCGGTTCGTACTGGAATCTAGTTTCTTGTGTCCAAATTTCAGATCGATCCTACGGTTGGATCTCCGGGAATTCGCGTTTTACTAAACCTCTATCTTTCTGTTTTTGTCGAAAACGAAGCAATTATTTGGTTCTGTTTTGGGGTGAACTTTTAATAGATTAAGAATTTGGTTTTAGCTTCCGCACAATCATTCACCCCCCCTCTGATTGCTATATTCGTATTCTTCGATCCTACAGAAACAATGAATTAATTTTGGTTGGCTATGCCGATACTGGGTACCTATCGGACCCGCATACTGGCAAGTCACAAACCGGGTATGTTTTCCTTTGTGGTGGAACAACATCTCTTGGAAGTCGTCCAAGCAGACACTTGTCTCGACGTCGATAAACCACTCAGAAATCATTGCATTGTATGAAGCCTACCGAGAATGTGCATGGCTTCGAAGAATGGTTCACCACATCCAGAAGTCATGTGGTTTGAATATGGAACAAACCCACACTATTGTCTATGAAGATAATGCAGCTTGTGTTGCACAAATGGTTCACCCCAAGTTTTTTTATGCTCATAAAATGCATAAGATGAACGAAATCAAGATACTGCATACTAAATAATGTGAAAATCTCGCAGATTTATTCACTAAGTCACTCCCGACATCTTCCTTTAAAAGATGCGTTAGAGAAATCGGGATGATGAGGCTTAGAGAAGTGCAGATTTCAGGTGGAGAATTTTCACATACTTCTACATAAATCTCGAACATGAAGTTTGAGTACCCAACGTGAATCTAGAAGATTAACATTGAAGTTTGGGTGGATTGTACTCTTTTACTTAGTAAGTTTTTCATTGAAGTTTTCTTACATAAAGTTTTTGATGAGACAATCCGTGCAATACAGCAAGCGTATGCTATGTACTCTTTCTCCAAGTATTTTCCCACTGGATTTTTTTGGAGTTTTGATGAGGCATATGCATCTCTCGGTGAAGAGTACAAGGGGGGGTGTTAGGATACTCGGCCCATGTGGACTCTCCCGAAACTCTAGTAGTAGGTTATAAATAAGAGGCAGGGGGTCACCCCATTGTACACAAGCAATCAGAATAATAAAGCAGATCAGTCCCTCCTCATATTGTATCTCTCTTCCTCTCTCTCTCTCTCTCTCTCTATTCTTCAGTTTAAATCTATTAGGCAATTCCGGACTATTCGATAGCGAGATTGTCTAACAGAATGGAGGCAGAGGTGGAGTTGCAGGTGTGGCTGCCGCGGGCGGAGGGTGGAAGTGACGCGACAACATTGGAGTGTGTTTGAGCGAGTAATCAGCAATAAGATATTTCCGACCGAGCTCTATTCTCCTTGCTTTCATAGTATATGTTTGGAAAATCTAGTTGTATTTTGAATGCGACGAAGACTGGATAGCATGTTAGCACACTCTCTTGGCGATTTTCGACAGCATTTCAATTAATTTTCTGAGTACCTCCAATCATCATCACGTGACTCGCCACATCTTATGAAGTATGAACTGAACAACTTTGCCATGAACGACGGTTACTGGCAGCTTGAGGGGCAGAACAAGTATGCACCACAGCCAGGTTTCACTTTTCATTTCATACCGGATTTCGATGTTCCGGCGATCTTGAAATTCGCAAAAAAATTGTTCAAAATTCGCTCAAAACCGAATAGTTTTAAAAATCAAATGAATTTAAAATTTGATCAAATCGCTGAGCGAAATTCATGATTTTTGAACAAAAATAGCTCAAAAAGTATCAAAATTCGCTAAAAAAATCGCTGACTGTTGAAAAATAGAGAAAATGTAAAAAAAACATAGGAAAAAAATTAAAAAAGTATTATAAAATTTGTAAAAAAAACCATTAAAGAGCAAAAATGATGCTTGAAAAATTACTTCAACAAATATTGCTATTAATATAATTCAATCAATATTGCTACTAAATATAATTCAACAAATATTGCTATTAAATACAATTAAATAACTCAAAAACGTCTCCAAACTTCATTTTTTTCAAAAAAAATATATTCACATAAAAAATCATAAGACTATTAATACTAACTATAGGGAAATGTTGAATAAATTTTTCAATTTTTTGAACTTGAATTTGAATTTATGTAGTAAACCGAACGATCAATAGCGGTAAGCCTGAAATTCATGGAATGGAATTCTAACGAAATTCGTCTAAAAGTTGAACTTGATCACAGCTCGTTCAGCATGAAAATCGCACATGGGGAAGAAGAAAATAGTAGTACGCATCACAATCGATGCTAACGTCGTGACCAGGCAAAACAGAAGGGAAATGGAATGTGAATTGAATGAAGCTATGTATAATTTTACACTGTATTCTGTTGTCAGGCTATTTTCCATCTGCCTCTTTTAATATACAACTACAGTGCTCCAACAGTTGCCATTTTTTTAGCTTTTCCTTGCATCTCTTTCTCCTTTTTTTGGGGGGATGGTTCATATTCTACGTGGTGCTTACCTAAGAGATGTGTTAGTACACCACAACACCGAGCATACCAGGTTGAGGCTGCGTGTAGTTGAGGCCTTCGTCCAGAAGGAACTGCTCGACGGCGATGGGCAACCTTGCGGTGCGAGAACCCTTGGTATGATGGCCTGTTCCGACGCATATCATGACTTGCATCCTCTCGCCTGCGGCCCTCGCTGTGCTCCTCAGAGCACCAAGCTCAACCTTCAGAATGTGTATTGCTTCGCTCACATGGAGTCCATGTAAATCAATCAGACGGTCACTCCCTCGTTGTGAAGTGACAGGGTTCCTGAAAAATGAAACAGAAGTCAGAAAAAGTACACGGAGAAGCTAATCAGGTAGATTAAACATAAACTCGACAAGAGGATTTCGTTTTTTCAATGCAGAAAGGGACAAGGAAGCAATTGGACAACCTCTGTCGATAAATAGCTTCTCTAGCTTTCTCATGAGCTGCTTTCATCTGAGTGTTGTACGCCTGTCCCTTCATGCTCAGTTCCTTGGCCAGAGCTTTGTTGCCAACCAAGTAAGCCTGCCTAGCCTGTCAAGCATATCTCTGTAAATACTTTATCAAACAAAATATCCAGCCTAGTCAAGCATATCTCTGTGAATACTTTATCAAACAAAATATCGAGCCTAATAGGTCAAGTTACACGAGCAAAAAATGTAGCAACCAATGACATGCAGAAGTAAATGTGGACGATGTGATGGTAGATATGCTGGAGAAATACGAATGGCTGTTGTGGTTCTCTATATACTTTGCTTGCAATATTCCTTGGGAATAGAAATATACACAAGGCTACTAGCACAACAAGCAAAATAGCATGCAGATGTGAGCTTGTGACATGTTACTTGCACTTGTATGCACATGTGCACAAGCATATAGGCATAGGTACATACATGCACGTGAGGCCACAATTAGGAATTCTTACCTGCTCAAAACATGCATTTCGGATGCGAGCAAAATCACGAGCTTCTCCCCTTGATTCTGAATACATATTTGCTGGTGGGTTGCACACAAAGATATATATATATTGATCAGTCTATAATTGGAACAGTCCAGAAAAAAGGAACATGAAGTTACAATACATTCATCTACTTTTGTTTTTTTGCAATTCCTGGTAACACTTAGGCCCCCACCCCCCCTGCAGTTATGCGCAAGTAGTTTCCACGCAATTGTGATTCTAGCTGAAAATGCATACTTTAACGAGTAAAAGGTACTAATATTAACTTGGCTAAGTCTATTAAGATAGCAATTTGCAAAACCTTACAGGAGGAAGTTATGCAATTTGCACAAGAAAGAACTTAAAATATTCAGATGAATATTACCCACTGCATCACCAGTTTCAAGCCATGGAGCTGCCCTTGCACTGCTAACAGTTTGAAACTTGTTTCCGGAAGATGGTTTAGTGCTAGAACTGTACTGTTTGGGTACAGAAACAGTTGAAACACCATTACCATATTCAGGACCTTTCTTAAACTTCCAATGACCAGAATTTTGCGATGCAAGTTTCCGAACAGCTGAAACAAAATCACCAGTACCACTAGATATAGTGGATGAGTTGCGTCCGTTGAAAATACCAAAGGTATCAGCATTGCCCTTAGAGAAACCATTTTGATCTTCAGCTGTTGGCAGAGCAGGGAAGTCCCCTGTGCTAAAGTTTGGTGCACTGGGGGTCAAATTCAATGTTGGATTGGAGGTAGCATCCACTTGCATCTGAAAAATCAGGGGGGAAATCACTTGAGATGCTGCTCAAATATTTTAAATGTAAGATAACAGTTTGGAATCACATTGTAAAGAAAGAGAGGGGCTTCCATATTGTCTTTTGAGGGAGAAATATAATATGAGTACCCTTAACCAGGAAGGGAATTCATCGTAACAGTTTCAAGTATAGATGCAAATAAGAGAAGCTGTACAATTTGGAGATATCATGCTGCAAGTTGGGCGAAATAAAACAATAGCGTCGGAGAACTGGCATGAAAATGATCCGAAAGATTAGATATTGTGTAGCCTCTACTTAGCCGTAGGTAGGTGGCAAGGCCCATGCGCATTACAACTTTACAACAGATCAAACAATGTTGCAGCCAATGGAGAAGCTATAAAACATGTCAGTGTACATACATGATATCAGTATCAGAATGAGAATGAGAATGTCCAACATGTAACTGCTGCCTTTTAATGGCGGACAGCCAATGAAAAACTACCAAAAAAACAGTGTCCAGACAAGCTAAAAAAGCATGGCAACAGTGTTGACCAACCAGTGATTGCTGCATATGTAATTGGCTTCACCAAAAATAACTTAACTAGTTATATTAAGCAATATTCTAAGTGGATGTCCAGAAGAGTTAATTTGTGTGCTAGTCTTACAGACAAGACATATTACCTCTAGTTGGGTTAAGATTTCAGTAGTATGGTTGAAGTCACATCCATTTGCATAGTACAGCTCTGCAAGGCTCTCTGCTGAAAATCCAGGGAACTGCGATGTTAAATACTCTAGGGGGTCAACAACACCATCTGATGCGCCAGCATACTGACTAGCAAAACTGTCAGAAAATCCAGTGGTAGTTTCAGAATCGTAATGGCGGCCCTGACCTCCATTAGTAAAATGGAGATCACCCACAAAATTTTGCTCCCAGTTGCTTGAACCTGTAGTAGAAAAGGCTCTCTGTGGATTATCTTCATATAGTAAATTGGTAAGCCCCAGTTCCAGGTTCTTCCTAGCTGGAGGAGATAACTCATGGTGTTCCCTTGACAAGCGGCTGGCTGCTGTCCCATAGAAAGGGGGTGCATTCAAGGACAATCCAGTAAGGGACAGCTCTTCAGGTTCTTGTTCAATTTTCTCGAAACAAGTAAAGTCTGGAATAATATCATCAGGAAGCTGCTTACGCCAAAACTGGTGCGCCTCATCATCCGAGTTATTAGACTTTGATGACTCGGACCTATCTAGGATTGTTTTTCCAGAAGACCCCCAAAGATCTGACTTTCCTGCATCTGAAACTGTGCTACTTCCAAAAGACGGTCTAATACATGAAGGTACAAATTCTGCTGCATTAGGATTTAATGCAGTGACTTTATTTGGTAACATTGAACTTGCATCTCCATTATTTGAAACGATTTTATTCAGTGAAGTCATCTTTTAACAGATATTACATGTGATGTTACATGTACAAGAGAAACTCTTCCAATAAAGATTTACCCAAGCCCTGCAATGATAAAAAACAATGAGGGTTAGTAGACGCATGGTTGAGCTGCCAGTTGAAGACAGCTAGTGTAAGTATTTTTCAGGAACAATTGATGTAATTTAAATAGAAACGTTATCACTGCCATAATAGTAAGAATATACTCCCTCTGTCCCACAAAGAGTGCATTTCTAGTGTTCAAATTTTGTCCCACAAAGAGTGCATTTCTAGTCCGTAGGGCCCAGCTGTAAGTGTATGCATGCTCATTTAAGTGCTTGTGGAAACCGAAGCACCAGCATGCTTGTGTATGGAGTAATGAGGGTCACATTGGTCATTTACCTTGCACACTAATCTGTCTTAAAAATCCTAGAAATGCACTCTTTGTGGGACAGAGGGAGTACTTGCTAATCTGCAAAACTATTTTACCACTTCCATGTCCTTCTGTGAGTTTGAGTGCAGATAATAAATTTATGCATGATTATCAAAATTTGATATTGTGCTTTAGAAAATTACATTTCATGCTTATCATAAAAATGGCACAAACAACTAGAATGTAATAACATAATCGGCTAGTTCTTATTATTGGGGTATTATTTAAAGCAAACCAATTGAATTCTTTCAAACTAGGTTCGACATTTACATGATATTGGACAAATGGACAAGGATTAAGTTAGACAAGTTCTTAAAGTGCAAAACTAGAAGCTGTTCTTTGTATCATATTGTTAGGCTTCAAAAAGTTCTTTCTTTTTTGTATCAATATCACCGTTACTTTGTTATAGAAATTTCTACATTTACATTATTACATAAGATCCAAACCGGTAACTCTGTTTCCCAAAACAAAATTAGAATAGTTTGCTCCCCACCTCCGCAAAAAAATGGCGTGCCCTTTCGTAGCTAGCCCTATAACTGTTCTACCTTATTACAAGTTTCACATCACAAAAGCAGCATCTGCAGCTTATCGGTTTGCACTACCTAAAATTAATTGGCTGAGAGATCCAATATCTCCTACTTCATTCTTACGTGTTGGCACATCGTTTCCATTGCACCAAAATTTACCCTTGTCATTAAATCACATGAGCGGCAAAAGGTAGCAGACGAGAAAAAAACAAAACAAAAGAACGACAACAAGAGAAGCTGATTACCCTCGAAAGTCTACGCAGCCCCAGCTCGTACCAAAACTTGGGAAAATCACACGCGCCAACAAGGCAAAAGAGCAACGAAAAGATGAGCGGAAGCCAAAAAAAAAAGGAGGGGGGTTTTATTGTCACCGCACGGCCGCAATCGGAAACAAAGAAGAAAACCAACTAAACCAAATCGAACTCCGCACGAGATCCAGACCACAGCAGGCCAGATCTACCCGGAATCCGAGACGAACCCACACCAGATCTGGAGAGTATCCGCCAGTAAAAACCGATACCTTTCCGCCGGTCGATGAGCTGATAGTGGTATATAGCTGGCGACAAGCCCATGGGGCGCGAGGGCACCCACCGACGGAAAAAGCCCCGGCCCTCCCGCCGCAGGGCCTTCGGACTACCGCCCAAGCAACGGATTCGGTGCGGCGGACCGGAAGAGGGTTCGGAGGCGGGCGGCGGAGGAAGCAGAGGCCGGGGCGGAGACGGGGTCGGCAAAAACTGCGGCTGTTTTGCCGGGGGGGGAGGCGGAGACGGAGAGCGTCTCGGCCGTAGGAAGGAGAGGCGAGGAGAGGAGGGGGAGGAGTAGAGGGCTGGATGGATGGGTGGGGTGGGTGGATAGGCGAGGGATGGTTGGAGTTTGACCCGTCGCGGCGGGGGTGGGTCCCGCCCGGCCAACGGGGGAGCGGTGGCGTGGTGGGGAAGGGTGAGGTGGGTTGGTGTGGTGGCTGTGCCTCGGGATCTGGGATTGGCCCGCCCGCGGTGCGATGCGAATACGCGCCTGGGTGATTCGCTTCGACATCTCTAGAATTCTGGCCTTTTGGGTGGTGGTTGTGGTTGTGCACTTCTGCTCCCGCTTTGCTGTATTCTGGTGGAAGCTTTACCTATTCGGTCCTTTCGTATATTTTTTTTTATTTTTGTCTCCTCGAAAATGAAATTAAAAATATTTTTTTTTCTTGACTACAAAAACATCCGCAGACGATACGAATCATCTACATCACTTTCCTATCATAGCAGATCATCGGTGCCTTAGCTCCTCTTTCTATCAAGCTCGAATATCGCGGCAGGTTCCTAACGAGCATTTGTATCATGGTACCCTGTTCTTCGTGCAGCCCTAACTCGACACCAAGCTCATATCACGGTGTCGGAAAAAAAAACACACCCCTGAATCCTATATGTATCGTGTACTGGTCCAGAAAAAACTAGTACAACAGTAAAGATGATATCACAACATATTAAGCACACTTTATTAATAATCAGAGTTACAATAAAAGTGGCACTCAGGCCAAATAATATAGTGTAAGCAAAATAAAATAGTAGTAGAGCCTAATATAATTGCCACCGGTAATCAGCTGGGGAAGTGACTTAGATATTCTGATCCTCGCCATTGTAGTATAGCCCCTCCTCTAAAACAACAAAGTATACTGGTCCTCACCATTGTTATATGGTTAAATTTTGCATAAAACAACAAGTTTTCAAATATTCTATGTAATTTTCAATTGCATAATCTTCACTTTAAGAAAATTTTTTAAAAAAACATCTTTCATCTCAAGATCTATTCTAGAGCTAAACCAACTTTCCCATAATTGAATAACTCCATCTGAAATGCATTTTTCTGAAATTATTTTTAAAATATCAAAATATAATATGTGAATGGCTTGTTTGGCATGCCCATGACTGAGGGTTTGGCTAATCGATTAATTTTACACTCTACAGATATTGTACAACTTTACCCATAAAACATAATTATCTTCTTTTGCTGACATAGCACACTTTCTTTGGTGTGCGGCAGAGAAAATCATGACAATGCCCCTATAAAGTTTCATTCCATGTAGTCATGCCCACTAAGGTTCCTTCGCTAATAGGGTTAAGCCACCCTACTCAGAAGCCCCCTATTACGCCGTGTGGCAATCTAACCAACCCCAAATTTAACACAATGGCATAACTAACAATAGAATGTTGAAAAATGGATAGCCAGTTATGTCCCATATCAGACTTGTGGAAGTACGGTAAAACTTTACATTTAGTGGAACACAAGTCGGTTCTTAACTGACTAGGTGAGTTTTTTAACAACTCAATAATCACCATGCGGCCATTCTCGCCAAGTCTAAACCACATTTTTAATCATGATATTTCACAGAACATCAAAGCATAGTTTTATTTTTAATAAAACTTTGGTTTGGCACAAATTCCCAAAAGACCTAATTTAAGTTCTATGCAATTTTTCTAAGCATTTTGATAATCATCATAAATCATATAATACTTACTTAAGGTTACAATGGCATAAGGTATAGAAACTCAAATGTGGTTCTAACAATCTAGGCATAATAATATTCATTTTAAATTTGAAATGAAATTATTCTTGTTAAAATTATGCGTACAAATAATTGCAAAACAAAATATAATTTAAAATCTTGGCTTAGTATTAACAAAGTGTGTAACTTGCTTTGATTGAAGGGTTGGTACTAAGGATTGATAGTTGCAAACTTCTCTGGCTCTTCGAAATTTATATGATGAAAATCAACCAAAATAAACAATATCCTAGATAAATTCAAATAAGCTTTCAAATTGGCATAAATAAGTAATTTGAGATTTTAGATGAATTTATAACGAAAAATGGACTCGATCAGAGTTCAAATAGAGGAGAACGAACTCCAGGAAGATTTAAATAAAAAAATGAGAAGAAATTCACTATTTGATATTTTTTGGAATTTTAGAATTACTTTACTAAAGGAAATTCTATGCTTATTGTGCAAGCGTGATGTCATTGATCGATTTTTATTTTCAACTGAAATGTTTTTGTATTGGGAAATGACTTATGTTTGTAAGAAGTGGGCGAGTGGACCATGGACTAAGTCCACGACATCGGTCAGTCCACCACGGACCCGGTTCATGGGGTAGAGCTCACCAATAGAGGGTTGTCGGAGCCCCACAGTGGTGTGGTAGTGACGGCGAGGTGCGGAAGAGGTAGCTTGCGGTGCTAGGAATATAGTGCGTGCAGAGTTGGAGATAGGGATCGACGGCGGCAGCCGGGTGCGAGGACAACAGCGGCGACACATTCGGCTCCACGACGATGGCGCAGCTTGGGTGGCGTTTGGAACGAGAGGGTGCACGCACCGCATAGAATGCAACAAGGCAAACTCGGTGAGGGGCTTGACGATGGCAACAGAGGTTTGTCGGCGATGTGCGCGGCAGCCGATAGTGAGGAAGGGTGAAATCCCGACGAAAAAAGGAGGTAAAACTTTAAATTAATAGGGGGACAAGGTTCTAAGAATCTAGGGGGATCTTATGATGTAGCTGTCAATAAAGAAGAAAGCTCCGAGCGACAGAGACGTTGCGGGGTGCGATAGCTGGACTTGAAGAAGAGCTTCGGGCTTTGTGTGTTTCGAGCGAGTGAGAGCAAGAGAGATTTTGGGAATGGCCGAAACAGAATAGGTGCAGCGCGAAGAACTCTGGGTTCCTATTTATAGGGCAAGTGAGGCACTAGAACGATGGCAATGGTCGCGAGGAAGTCAGCGGCTGGCGGTGCTGGAGGGCGTAAATGTGCGCTCTAGTGGATTTAGTGGCCAGGGAGTGGAGTGGAGGGATTCGTGAGGATTAATGAACTCAATGCGCAATTAAACGGAGGAAACAACAAGGAGACATGATGCTCGGAGCTTGATGTGCGCGGTCATGTTGACCGAGCAAGTGAAGGAAGAAGGGGGGTGGGTAGGAGTGACAGGTGGGGTCAGGTGTCACTCGGTAGGGAAAAGAAGAGAGAGGGGGAGGCGACATGCTGAGTTGGCGCGAGGCAGGCCGAGCGAGGAGGGAGAATGGGCTTGTGGCTTGGGCCGGGAAGAGGAGGAATCGGCCTGCGCAATGGGCTTCGGCCCAAATGGAGAAAATGATTTCAAAAATGATTTCTTGAATTAAATAATTACAAGTAATTCAAATAGCCTTTCAAAAATACCAAATAGAGTTCAACAATTTGGAAAATTTTCATAGAAATACCATGAGATATTTTGAACTTATTAAAATTATTTTCAACATAAATTTGGGTTTTGATTTTTCACAAATAATTTACTTTTATAATTCTGCAAATAGCGAAAGCCTTTATACAATCCAAAAATTCAGAGAAAAATTCCAGAAAAAAACAGAAATAAATAATTAAACAGTAGTATGTAAATTTTGGATTGTTACATGAGGTCGATCGGGTGCCGCGGGCCTAGCCACCCACCATGGTATACGGAAGCGCCAAGTAACACGAATCATTTGGCCCTCCTTCCGCGGTGAGGATTGAGGAAGGAGGTCATTTTTGTTTATTTATTGTGACGAGGACAGATTTGCAATAAAATAAAATGTATGGGGGGCTAAAAAAGTTAGGGATTCCTTCCTGTTTGTGCATCTCGCTTCAGCGGCTGGCCAAACCAGACCGGCTTCATGAATGAGTATGGAAGAAAGGCAGGCATGGTGCATGCGTAGCTTGGTCCTCTTTTGCGACGGCAGTAATCTTTGCTGTTTTAAAAGATTTTGAGACTCACTGACTTCTTCATCTGGAGTAGAGAATGTAAAGAAGACAAACAAGCAAGAGGTTTTGTGTCTAGAACCAATTCCCGTTGAATTCATGCGTTCAAAACAGGTCTAATTCCTGCATTCCCGTGAAATATAGGCGGCATCGGCCTCATCATAAGCAAATGCATGTATATACAGCTATAAAGCATGTAATCGTAAGCAAATACTACATGATACGCGGATTTAGATTAAAGGAAGTATTTTACACATGCTTCCATGGAAAGCTTACAAGCAAACCATAGGTCTAATACGGTGCTCTTTACACGGCGACCACAATATCTAGCTGAAGCCTGAACTAATGGAACAGTACTCCAACACAATTGGATAGATGTACTACTTATTACGTAAGAACTTCATGCTCGATCATAAGGAATTTATTCCTCCTCTCTCGAGCAATCATCAATTACGAGACAAATTATTCTTCAGGAAGCCAACCTGAACCTACGCAAGTGTCCCCAAAGTTCAATTCTTGTTCCTGTATCACTAGCAATAGCTAGCAGCCTAGCACCCAGCAGCAGCCTTCTAGAACCGTCGCCGCCGGCCGGGCAAATTAAGCATCCTCTCCGTCCGCGCACCCGGACCCCGCGGCCACTTTCCGCCCCTGGGGCGCGGCCGGCGACGCCGGCGGAGAGTCGAGGCAGCGCCGGAGCAGGCGAGCGACGGCGGCGACGAGGTCGTCCTCCGCGGCCCTCCCAGGCGCCCGCGGCGCCGCGCGCGCGAATGCGAAGTGCCGGTCGAGCGCCTCCGCCGTGGTGATCTCCCCGTCGCCCGCGCGGCGGATCTCGTCGCCGACGGCCTCCGCGCAGAGCCCGCAGATCCACCGGCCCAGGTACTCCCCCCTCACCGCGGCGATGTACTGCGGCGTGCACTCCTCCGTGAAGCCGCAGCACTCGCACTTGGCGGCCTCCACCTCCATGGCCAGCAGCGCGCACGTACGCACCGGTAAGCCCGACCTTACCGCTCCTTCTCCCAGACGGCGTAGGACGACGGGACGGACGGCGAAGCCGCTGCGCGGTGGCTCCTCTGCTCGCTCGGGCTGCCTGCGACGATGACGGTGTCGGCGGTGGATGCGGCCGGTGTCATCGCAGGCGACGCCTCAGTCGCGCTTCCACTCCTCCTCCGCCTCGGCTCAGCTCAGCTCGCCGCACCGCTCGCTCGCTCGCCGCTAATCCTCTCCCCACTCTGCACCGAAACATGTGGTCTCCAGGTGGTATTTATCCGCAAACGCCGTGGTGCACGCGGGCCCCGCGCGAACCGGTCGTAGTCGACTCTCTTATTCACCGATACGTGGGCCCTTTCGCAGTAGGACCCACATGCCGTTGGGATTGGGTGAAACAGCCTCCTGTGCTGGTTGGACGGTGCGGCAGATGGTCCCGTGAAAGGGTGGTCCACGTCAGGGCGCTGAGCTGGATGGGTGCCCGTACTTATCAATGTGTTTACCGTGACAGCTGGCCGCCGGGGGGCCCAGGCGGGAGGGGCTCGACTCGCCTCCGTTTTGGGTGGATTTGGTGCGGCTGCGGCTGCGGCGTCGCTGTCGCTGGGCCCCGCTTGCATTTTCACGTGGGCCCCCCCTCTCGTCCTTTTAATTCGAGAAAAATGTTTTTGTCGCCGCTGCTCTTTTTGTCTTGGGTTGGTGCCTCCAATCATAAGGCTCATTTTCTTTCCTTCTTCTTTCCATATAAATATGAGACTCATTTCTACACAACAAAAAAAAGAAAGAGCAATGTTTCTATGCTTTTCCTCCTAATATAAGTTGCACAAATCTTGAAACAAGCGAATGGGTAAATAATTCCTATCTACCATTCATTAATGTTTTAATATTTGTACAACTTTAAAAAAGAGGAGTACATAAGCACCTCTCAGAAAAAAAAAAAAACGTCTGCTGGTCACACTAGAAATCAACCATAAACGAGTTTAGCAGTGACAAACACTGGTACCAAACACACAACTGACTCCTGCATCTTACTTCCTTGCCCTAGAAATTAAGACGATTTCGCTTCATCCCGGTGATCGAGATTCGAGAACCTCTCAACATCTCGGTTCTCGAGGACAAAACACAAATTCACCACAAAACATGGTCGAAACCCTGCCTGCTTAATCTTGGCCACAAGATCAATTGCGGAAAGATGCTTGATCATGCGCCACAAAGGTCCATAGTCGCATTGCACTACGTAACTCGTGGAGCAATGTGAGCGACCAGTGCCCAAGCCCCGGGCTGGACCAACTGATCTTAAATTAAGTATCTGTTTTTAATCATTTTTTAATAATTTTAAAAAAAAGTTTAATGGGCTTTAGATTAGGCCCTGGCCGCGAAGACGGCACTCGGCCTCAGATCCGCCGCCTGTGAGCAATGTACGTAAAAACCGAATTTTCGCAGCAACAAGAAAAAAGGAGGAGGAGGAGAAGAAGACGTTCATAATTTTTATCTTCGCGTGAACATCCGAACGTCTCTCAGAAGGAACATACTGGTCATGAAAGCGAACTCACCACGAATTAAAACCCGTTCGTGCCTGATTGACACCCAGCTGCCTGCTTAATCGATCTTAGCCACCAGAACAGTTTCATGGAAAGATGCTCGGATCATGTGGCGCAGATCGTTCACCATGATACGTAACATGTGAGCAATGTACGTAGAACATGTTAGCGTACGCCGGAAATACGATTATGGTGAACTCATCCATGATCACCATAAACGTGTCATGATAAATCGCCACTAATAGCTACATAATAAGTCAGGTCAAGCGAGCATGAGATTGCAAGTGTTCTGGCCAATTTTTTTTTTTTTTTCAAAAAAGAAAGAAAGAAAGATTGCAAGCTTCTGTGACCAAATGCTTGCCGGCCGTCCGATCAAGTGACCGGAGGGAGCAGTGCGCTTGGCTGTACGTTAATTTGGATTGGAAGCTACCGCAGCGAGAGGACAGCTGACAAAGAGGCATTCACATGAGCGGATCACCACTGGATGGATGCAAGGTTGGTGGGATCAAGTAGCGTTGGTATTAATAGGTGAGAGTGATCTGTACCTGTCCATTGTCGCAGCCAAGAAACGTTTGGCATCGTGCTACATTGGCACACGGATTAAGCTATCGTGTGTTATTTTGAGATGTGTGTAATTTTATCTTAGGAGGTGTGATTTCAGGAGTGGTTTTAACCTCGCAACACTCTGCTCCTCGTGGTTAAAAGCAAGTACATGGTAGAATGATAATGAGAGTGTGATATTGATGAGTGTGCACTCAAGCTATACCGATATAAGCTATGAATGTGCATAAGCATGCAAGCATATTTGCATTGCTAATGATGAATGATGGTTAATGTGACGATGGTGATAAATGGTTATGTGATTGGGTCGTGGAGTCATTCAAAGATGACTAATGTGATAATTGTGATAACTAAAATGCTGTTCTTTCGTATTTATTGGTTGAGTTGTGGACCCTTGCTGGTTCTGAATGTGATAATTGGTTACATTATTGTTTTATTATGCATTTTGCTGAGTTATGGACTCACGCTTGTATATCTAAATATTTTTAGGTACAATGAAAAGAAAAGTAGCACAATCACGTCACATGATAATCTACCACCCTTCATTGTTTTCTAGTACTTAATCTTGAATAGATCATTGGGTTAAATTTAGACACTCTCAACCTTGGACTATGTTCAATGGAATGGTCCATGTGAAAGGTTATTTGGTTATATGTATGTTATTGTTGTGGTTATGTTAAGGGCCTGTTTGTTTTTTTGCTTTTGATTCTGGATTCTAACCCAAAAGCTGAATAAAAAACAAACAGTCCGATTCTCACAATCCAGCCCATCCATATACATTAGAATCCACAATCCACTTCATATGTGTTTTTGGATTCCAGCTTTTGAAGAATTAGCTTCTCTATAACCACAATCCATAATCAGCTTTTAGAGAATCTAAAGCAAAAACAAACATGCCCTAAATGAAGATTGTGGCCATGGATAGATTCTTGTGAAACAATGTGATGATGTTAGGCTTTGCCATGTTAAATTATATTTATGGTTTATGTTTATGTCATGAGACTATCAAGTTTAGTTTGTCATAATTACTTCTATTGTCTTTACTTGTAAGTAACCTTTAGTTGGTGTTTAAGATTCCATTGTCGATTGTTCTAGTGATTGATTAGTTTGTTTGGAGCGGTTAAAAGAGGAGAAGTCTTGTTGAAATTTATGTGTAAAATGATTAGGTCTTAGCAAAAATTCTACGATGTTTTGGCATTCAGGGCATACGGAGTGCCGGGGTGTTACACCATGCAGGCGCCGGGCGGTGGAGTAAGGCCTGAACGGCACGGTCGGTGGAGCTGAGCAGGGGGCGGCATGGCTTGGGAGCCGGCAGCCTGGCACACTTGTTATTTCAATCACATGGTCGACTCATAACTTAGGAAAGATTAAAGAATAGTAGAAAACTGCTACACCTTTCTGCTTCAGTGGCTGTGAGGTAAAATCAGTATTTCATTAGGTCCATTTGGAACTTACGAATTTGATGGCTGTGGCAATGTCAGCTGTGAGAAGTGATCGAGTGAGGACTAAGTGAGCTGACTATTTCGATATTTTGGCGTATTATTTAGGCATAAGTGGTATGTGAAATATATTTTTATCTTTCAGAATGGTTGGACTTTTGTTGGTGAGTCGTCAAAGTGTTGGTAGTGTCATAGTGCGGGTACTTTACTTATCTTTCTGTGCTATTATCCGTAAAAATGTTCGCGTGTGTTTGGACTATTCTTTTAGTAAAAAAAAACTTCTTCCAATTATCACTTTTGGGTTTGTGATGTGTATATGAACTTGTTTGCGTTTATTAATCATAGTTAAACTTGTCTAGGCTCCCAAAATTTTCTGGCTCTACCATCGACTACGCTTGGTGCTCACGCTCGACGCCAAGAGAGGGCAACAAATAAATAAAACCAGGAGGTGAAGTTGCGTTTGATTAGGATCGACAAAAAAAAAAAAAAACTCACTATGGCTCAAATCAAAATTGTTTAGTTATGTTAGTTAATGGGTTTAAAGTTAAAATGAGTTAATTTCGAGCGAAAAAAAGGCTATCGAGGCTCGGCTCGATAGTGACTAATTAGTTTAAATTTGAAATAACTATATAAACGATAAATAAAATAATTTTGTATTAAACTATATCAATTCCAAAATAACCTCGATAATACTCGGTAAACTCGGTAGCCTACCCTGCGTCTGATCTGATCCGACCCGTAGGGCCGTATTCGCTTGCGAGTTGCGACGACAAGACGCCCGGACATGACCTAGTGCAGCAGAACCGCACATCACCAGCAGCGTCGTTCTGATCATCTTGTTGCTCTCCCAAGAGGGACACCCGGAATCGTGCAACAGTGAACGCACGGTGGTGAGAACGACGTGATGCAAAGAAGAAGATTTTAAATTTTAGGATCGTAATCTTCCAGCCAGCCCTCCGTGGATACAGCGATCAATGTGACCCCGCAATGATGATCAGATCGAAAGCCCGTAGCTTAAGTACCACTGAGTACGCTGCGCTGTGAGTAGTGCCGACAAAAAACAAAAGAAAGTAATTCTACGGAGCATTATATTAAGTAGTATGAGCAGCGCTTTGTTTTTTATTTTTAATAAAAGTTGTACAATTTTTAAAACAAATGAAGGGGTAAGTAATTCTTATCTACTATTCATTCATTCTTTAATATCTGTGCAATTTTTAAAAGCCATATCTCTGATAGTATATAATGTGTAGTAGAAATCGTATTTTACCGTTGATTTGTTAAGAATGTTTCTACTACTCTACTACCAGACGAAGTATAAGTAAACTCTAGCTAAACTGAAAACTGATCTATTAGATCGAAAAAATGAACGGTTTATATTCAATTTAATGTATTGTAAAAGAGCTAAAAAAAACTTATTAAGCCTCAAAGTTAAAACAAGCTCATTTCAAAAAAAAAAAAATGTTAACAAGGTTCGACTCGACTCGATAATAACTTATTAGTTCTAATTTAAAATAACCACTCAAATAATAAATAAAATAATTTTATATCACATAATGTTAGTTTTAAAATAGATTTTATAATAGCTCGTTAAACTCGGTAGCCAACCCTAGCTGCGACTGCGAGTCTGCGTCGGTTGTTGTCCGCTTCGATCGGTACAGGCTGTGCGCCTGTGCCTTCCTGCTCCATTTTTATCTGTTTGGTCGTTGATTGTCGATGCCTCCATGATTGGTGCGACATTGCCGTCACATGGAGGACGGCGTGCAGCGTACGACTGGACAATTGAGCGTCCTGAATCCGTCCATCGGACGCTCACCGTCGGCGGTCGACTTGTCGAGTATGATCAGGCTCGTCGGTTGAAGCGCATCTGAGCTTGTTAGGTCAAGACATCAAACTGCCGCGAGAAATTAATTGAGCTCGTGTCGAGGTACAGATTAGATTACAGCATGTTTGGCAAGAAAATTAGAGTGCAAACTCTCCCTGTGGTCTTATTACTGCTCGGACTTTATCTGAATTAGTAAGATGCCCGTGCGTTGCAACGGAATTACAAAAAAAAAAAAACATAATTATAATGCAGGATCCTAAACCATACAATAAATCAATTTTCTGTAACACACATATCAAGCAAAACATATCTTTGTAAGCTAGTAAATAAATCAAATCATCTATATTGAGTTGTTCTGCAGATTTACAACTATAGGTTAGCAAGGCAATAGTGATTCACCTACTGGCCCTTAGGCTCCTACTGTTCTGGCCCAAGAACAGCCTGGCAGACTCACCATCACTACCAACTCATTCTTATAATAGTTAAGATAAGTGCATGCGTGTCTTGCCGGTTGTACTAGTTGCCAGCCACTTGATAAATGGTGCTAGGAGATCTGCTTGATGGCTTGATTCTATTTTTTTTTCTCAAAGTTTTCACGCTATTTTTGATTCCACAATCCAGGTTGCTTTTGAATCCTAGGTCGTAGTTTCTAGCTATTGTCGAGAGCTAGAACTAAGGGGAAAATTCATTTGAGTTCCTCGTAATCTATCTATCTATTATATTATTAAAACAAAAAAAAGCCACCATGTTCACCCCTAAGGACTAAAAATTATCATGTTAATCGGTGGAGAAAAGAAAAGATCTACACCATCAACTGTGATGGTCCAAATTATAACGGTCTAAACTAAAAAAAGAGCTAATGTCAAATATAATGTAGAAATAAATTGAATTTCGTAATAAAAATATAATAAAATTACCATTTTGATTTTCATACAAAATCCTATGTAAAATCCCAAAATAAATATAATTTAAAAAAAGTGCAATAGCATGAGCCAGTGAGCTCCTCTTATAGGAGCAGGACAAGGCCTTCGGCTCAGGGTTCAAAATCTCGCCGAAATTTGGCGAAATTTCAGATTTCGGGCCCCTCCGAGTTTCATAATCCCGGCAAAATTTAAAAACCTAAATTTTTTTTGAAGCGCTACAGTGCATTAATATCTCACCGAGATTTTAGTGATTTGGACCGAAATTTCAGTAAAACGGACCGAAATTTGTATAAAAGTTGACCGGATTGGGTTCTTCACGTCATTTCCCATGTGAGACAGTCGGTAGATCGTAATTTTCACGAAGTTGAAAAAACCTAAAAAAATTGAAAGTGTTATAGTACCGGGAAATTTCGCCGAGATTTCGGAATTTTGGACGAAATTCCATCATTTTTTAGCGAAATTTCGGATTTCTCGGTTAAAAAAAAATGGATTTGAATTTTGGTTTTCGAATTTCGTCCGGATGTTGTCCGAAATTTCTGAATCTCGTCGAAATTTCGGATTTCGGCCAGGCCCGAGATGGAGTCCGAAAACGAAATTTGAATCCTTGCTTCGGCTTGAGCCTGCGAGCTCGATGCTGCGGACAAGGGAGTAAAAACAGCGGCATGGCGAGAACTTCGACTTTGCAATGGGTTTTGCCGCATACGCTGAGAGGCGGTAATGGCAGAAGGAGGTGACTGCTTTTCGAGAGCCCTATGCAGGTGAAAAGATGAGACAATTTGCCTAGAGGGGGGGTGAATAGGCTAATCAAAATTTTAGACAAATTAAAGCAGCGGAAAAAGTACGGATATTTCGATCCAGTATCGGAACTTCCGATATCTTCGGAACTTCCGTAATCAAATCGGAATATCCGATTAACACTAAACAAGTGAAATCAAGATTAGGACAAGCAATTTAAACTACTTGTATTCGGCAACTAATATGAGCAACAAAGTAAATCCACGAGACTAAATAGACAAGAGAACACAACAATTTGTTTCCCGGAGTTCGGATCCTTGAGGGGATCGTACGTCTCCGTTGAGGAGGCTCCCAAGGAGCTGGGTCTTTTCCAACCCTTTCCTCACAAACCTCGGTCACACTTGAGGCTTGATTCCACTATTGGATCCTTTCCTTTCGGAGGCGGAGCCGGCCTTCACAAACTTCTCACGGCGTCCCACAATCGTCGGGGGCTCGTGAGCGACGCCTAGCCGTCTAGGAGTCCTTCAACCTCCAAGAGTAATGAATGCACTTGATTCTTGATCTTGGAGAGGTCCTCTAAAATCTCAAGATGAATGACTACTTAGCTCTTGACTCATACCCACACTTGACGATTCCTCACTCACTAAATGATCCCTAAGATCAAGGAGGAGGATGGCTCAAGTTTGCTCTAGAGAGTGCTCAAGAAGCTCAAGTGTTTAGCCCAAGCAAGAGTGTAACCCACAAAAGGGAGAGGAGAGGGGTATTTATAGTTTTTGTTCAAAACTAGCCGTTACCCCCGCACTCAGCTGCACATCGGAATATCCGAACCAAACTTCGGAGCTTCCGAAGAGTGCAAACTACCAGAACTTGGAAAGCTTCCAACGGTCGAAAACTACATACATCAGAGTGTCCAAAAACAACTTCGGAACATCCGATGACACCCAGAGAGGGAACCAAGCTAAACAACACTAAGTCCACATCGGAATGTCCGATATAAAATATCGGAACATCCGAAACAAACAGAGAGTTCCCAAACTGGAAAACAACCACTTCGGAACTTCCGAAGAAACAACTTCGGACAATCCGAACCAGACAGAGAGCACCTTTCCACAAGACAGCACACATCGGACCTTCCGATACCCAATATCGGAACATCCGAAGCTAACAGAGAGCTCCCAAGCTAAAACTCAACAGGTATCGGAACATCCGATACAAACATCGGAATGTCTGACCCAAACAGAACACAACGGACTGAAGCACAACTACACTTCGGAACTTCTGAAACATCGGAATGTCCGATACTACATCGGAACATCCGACTTGAACTTTAACACAAACTCATTCCGAAGCTAGAGAGAACACTTCTAACCCTTGAGAGACTCGACTAAGTTCATCTTGAGTGAGGAGACCATCTCTAAGTCAATTTTAATGCATCCCTCTTAATAGTACGGCAAACCTATGACTTCAACAAATCGAAAATTACAATCGGAGATGCCGTTTTTCTTACTCTACGAGCTTGAGGATACCCAATTACGTAGATGATCTCTTCTCGAAACTTTTACCTGTTCATGAACTAGTTGAACACATTAGATTCTTTAATCGTTTGTCATTAATCATTCAAAACCATTTTTAGGGGGCCTAGATGCACTTTCAATCTCCCCCTTTTTGGTGATTGATGACAACACGATTAAGGACAAATTTATAAAGCATATGAGAATATGAACATAGACGGAACTCCCCCTCGATATGTGCATTGAGAATAGATCTTGAGGACAAATGCACATTTTGAGAGAACGGAACATGAGAGAGCTCCCCCTATATCCTTGCATAGGAGATTAACACAAGATTGACAGGATAAGCAATATGTGTAATTTAAGCAATTAACAACCAATCAAGTCAACGAAAATCTGCATGCAACAACGATAAAGAGAGTTTAAAACGATAACATTCAACAACGAGGTTTTTAAACCGAACACATAAACTAAGTTCAATCCAAGTTCACCGGACTCAACGACTCGAACCAAGGATAGATAAAATGAATTTGTGCATCTCTCCCCTTTGGCATCAAGCACCACAAAGGATAGGGGAGTAGAGACGGAAGGACTAATCGGACTCCTCGACACAGCCTTCATCCGACCTGCACTCCTCGTCTTCATCCTCGGACTGGAGGCACCAGTGCCGGAGCAAAGGGGTCCTCGATCTCTTCCTCACTTTCCTCGCCCTCCGAATACTCCAGATTGAGATGCCTTAGGATGTCCTTGAGTCTCTTGGTGTTCTTCTTCTGCTTCTCTGAATTGCTCTTGCAAAGAACAAATATCGACTTCAAAGCACGCAGAATGGGTGAAGAAGATCCACTAGGAGCAGGAGTCAAGAGGTAGCGGCAAGTAGAGGTCCTCTGGTGGAAGCCCCGTGGCTCGGCCGAGAGGGCCTTAATTGCCCCGACTTGAAGACCCACGTGCTTCCCATCACATTCAAACTGCTGCCCGGTCACTTGTTCAATCAAGTGCATGATGAACGGAGCATATCCACAGCTCCTTCTGGGCTCCTGGCTAATCAGTCTGATCTCATTCCAGATAAAGTCAAAGACATCAAAGGGCCTTTGACCGTCTTGCATTCTGCACAGAAGGTTCCTTGAGTAAGAGAGAATATGCGAGGCATCACCTTCTTTTGGAGCGAGAGTCTTTCTGAAGAGTCTGTTCAGGATAGCAAAGAAAGGCTTCATCCCCTTGGTGTCACCTGGCTCAAACTCTGCATTTTCCTCATACAAGAAATTGATTTGTTGCAACAAGGGAGGTCTCATTGTGGATCGATCTCTGGCCCATGGAGTCTCGCCTCTGTGAATTCAAGTAACCTGGCAAATCCGAATGTATGTTACCTCATACCAGGTTCCTCAGTCATCCAAAGGAGAGTAGAGACTCGATCTCTGAGACGTACATTGTGGCATAAAATCGAGCTATAATCTCCACATTCCAATCATGTTGAAAAGCCATGATTCTCTTGGTTCCTGGTCCTTTCACAGCAAAGAATGACTTCATTAAATACAGCATCATCTCGCCGCCATATATTCCCAATCAATCCACCGCATTGAGATGACAGGATTCTTTCTGGATAAATGATCAAGCGTAGAAATCTTGCTGAAAGAACGTCCAGAAACGGGAATCAGTGGAGAATCTGTCGGTCCGCTTTGGATTTTCCTCACGAGCTTTTCTTACTTGTGCTGATTTTCCTTTGTAGCTCATTGGTTTCCTTTGCAATCTCGGGTTTCTCTCAGGCGGTCTTAGTCTTGGCATATCTCTAGCCTGATAACCTGACGCACTAGCAATGCCCTTGCCTTTCCTCGAAGGAAGCGGTGCTCCACGAGGCACAATCACTGTCTGAGCAGCCTGAGCAGCAGGTTAATTTATTGAGATACCTGGCCGATCCCCTTGTGGAACCTCGCTTTGTTCTAGCCCCGCTTGGAGTTTTTATGCTGATCGAAGGTGACCTTGGCTGAACCCTGAGGAGGTTGATCACCCTGATCGGGATCCATTTGCAGGAGCTGACAAGAGAGCAGCGAGATAAGATAGATGAAACTAGAAAGAAAGCTGGTTTTAGTGCTGTACTGTCAACATCGGACATTCCGGTTTCATATCGGAAATTCCGACATTAAATCGGACATTCCGACAATGGATATCGGAAGTTCCGATATTTTCGGTACAACCCTAAAACTAGGATTCCAACCAGATCAACCACAGGAAATGAATGAAATTTGAGATCTGGGCGAAGGAAGACTACAATAACAAGTCTACCCAAAAGATTTGATCAACAGATCCAAGGAACGCGGAAGGACAAAAGGAGGTTCTAGGGTTTACCTTGGAATTGAAAAACAAACTTATGAAATGGTGAAGATCTTCCAATTCGAGGTGCACCCTTCCTTGTGGTAGATCGGAGTTTCCGAATGGTTGAAGACTCCGAAGACGACAAGGGATGAAAAATAGAGAAACGTACGGAGGCTAGAGAATAAAGAAATGAGGAGGAGGGGCCAACCGAACCGTCCTTTTCAAGCGATTACACACACTTCGGAAGTTCCGAACTGAGGTTCGGAGGTTCCGAAGAGTTCAAGTTTCCAGCGAGAAAGAAGTTGAGCAGGATTCGGATATTCCGATATCAAATATCGGATGTTCCGAAGAGTTCAAAAACACAGAATTCGGATATTCCGATGACACGATCGGAAATTCCGAAGAGTTGATTTTTCCAGCTGACAAGGAGGAAAAGATAGGATTTCTGAGATGGAAGAAATTGAGATTTTGAGTCAGTGAACTCGACAGTCATCTAACTTGTGATCAGAGAACAAAACAACAATCGAAGCCATGATCACAGGTGTAATGACTAAAGATGCAATTGACAACACAGCTCTTTCAAAGACAGATAATTGATTTTTGCAACCTTTTTATTTTGAAATCACCAAGAAAAGTAGTAATCAAATGTGAGCAAGATGTCAAGTCAAATTCCGATAGTCTAGGATGTTTAGCTCGCTTCTCAATTCACAAAATCTTTTCTCATCGAGAGGTTTGGTGAATATATCGGCCAATTGTTTCTCGGTTCTCACATAGGTAATGTCAATGTCTCCTTTTAGTGAGTGATCCCTAAGAAAGTGGTGTCGGATGTCTATATGCTTGGTCCGAGAGTGTTGAACAGGATTGTTGGCTATTTTAATCGCACTCTCATTGTCACATAAGAGTGGTACTTTCTCCATGTTAAATCCAAAATCCTTCAAGGTTTGCCTCATCCATAACAATTGTGCACAACAACTTCCTGCGGCAATGTATTCGGCTTCGGCGGTGGATAGAGCCACTGAATTTTGTTTCTTTGAGGACCAAGCTACTAGTGATCTACCTAGAAATTGGCAAGTCCCCGAAGTACTTTTTCTATCCACTTTACAACCCGCATAATCAGCATCCGAATATCCAATCAAATCGAATTTTGATCCTTTAGGATACCAAAGCCCTAAATTAGGTGTGTGAATTAGATATCTAAGAATTCTTTTCACGGCTACTAGGTGACACTCTTTCGGAGCGGCTTGAAATCTTGCACACATGCAAACACTGAGCATAACATCTGGCCTAGATGCACAAATATAAAGCAATGAACCTATCATGGATCGATATACCTTTTGATCCACGGGATTACCTTCCTCATTTAGACCAAGGTGTCCGTTTGTCGCCATGGGAGTATGGATTGGCTTGGCGTTTTCCATGTCAAACTTCTTTAGCATATCTTTGATGTACTTTATTTGACACAAGAATGTTCTTTCCTTGAGTTGTTTGATTTAAAATCCGAGGAAGAATTTTAGCTCACCCATCATGGACATTTCAAACCTCTTTGTCATTAACCTACTAAATTCCTCACAAAAGTTTTTATTAGTAGACCCAAATATAATGTCATCGACATATATTTGGCATACAAATAAGTCATCATCAACATGTTTTGTGAAGAGAGTAGGATCCACTTTACCAATTTCAAACCCCTTTTTAATGAGAAAATCCTTAAGGCATTCATACCATGCTCTAGGTGCTTGCTTGAGCCCGTAGAGCGCCTTATGGAGTTTGTATACATGTGTAGGGTTCTTGTGATCCTCCATTCCCGGTGGTTGCTCAACGTAAACCAATTCGGCGATTGGACCATTTAGGAAAGCACTCTTGACGTCCATTTGATAAAGCTTGAAATCATGGTGAGTAGCAAATGCAACCAATATACGAATTGACTCAAGTCTAGCAACGGGAGCATAAGTCTCACCAAAATCCAAACCTTCAATTTGAGTGTATCCTTGAGCTACCAACCGAGCTTTATTTCTTGTGACAACTCCGTTTTCATCTTGTTTGTTGCGGAAGACCCATTTGGTTCCTATCACGTTTTGATTTGGCCTTTCCACCAACGACCACACCTTGTTTCTAACGAAGTTGTTGAGCTCTTCATGCATTGCCATTACCCAATCCGAGTCTTTTAGTGCATCTTCTACCTTCAAAGGTTCCAAAGTAGACACAAAAGAGTAAAATTCACAAAAATTAGATACTCTTGAGCGTGTAGTTACCCCTTTGGATGTCGCGAGAATGTTGTCAACGGGTGATCTCTTTGGATGCTTTGATGCACTCTTGGATGTGGTATTTGGGATGTTTGTTGAATTGGCTCATTGTCTTCAAATTGATCATCCTCTACGAGTTTACTTGGGCTTTCTTGAGAAACGTCTTGACTTTGACTTGAGGTGGGAGGCACCACTTGTGTAGAAGAGTTGTCTTGATGCTCCTTTTCTTGCGGTCTCACTTCACCTATTGCCATCTTCTTGATCGCAATATTTGGTTCTTCCTCATTTTCTAACACATTCAAATCAACTTGCTCTACTTGAGAGCCGTTAGTTTCATCAAATGTCACGTCTCTCGCTATTTCAACACAACCCGAGGTTTTGTTGAAAACACGATAGGCGTAAGCATTTGATCCATATCCTAGCAAGAAACCTTCATCAATCTTTGGAGCAAATTTGGAGTTCTTAGGCTTCTTGTTTAGGATAAAGCATTTACTGCCAAAAACTCTAAAATATTAAACGTTTGGTTTGTTACCAGTGAGGAGTTCGTAAGCCGTCTTCTTCAAGATCTTGTGGAGATACAATCGGTTGATCGCATGACATGCGGTGTTGACTGCTTCCGCCCAAAATTGATCGGAAATCTTGTATTCATCAAGCATTGTCCTTGCCATTTCGATCAACGTCCGGTTCTTCCTCTCCACCACGCCATTTTGTTGAGGAGAATATGGAGCAGAGAATTCATGCTTGATCCCTTCTTCATCAAGAAATTCTTCGACTTGAGAGTTCTTGAATTCACTTCCATTATCGTTTCGAATCTTCTTGATCTTTAGTTCGAACTCGTTTTGGGCTCTTCTTGCAAACTTCTTGATTATTCCTTGTCTCACTTTTCTCTTGCAAAAAGAATACCCACGTGAAGCGTGAAAAATCATCAACAATGACTAAACCATACTTGTTACCTCCGATGCTTATATAAGCAATAGGTCCAAAGAGGTCCATGTGTAGAAGCTCCGATGGTTTCGTCGTCGTCATGATGTTCTTCGCGGGATGACGTGCTTCGACTTGCTTTCCGGCTTGACAAGCGCTACAAATCCTATTTTTCTCAAACTCAACATTCGTTAGTCCAATGATGTGATCACCCTTTAGAAGCTTGTCGAGGTTCCTCATGCCAACATGGGCTAGCCGGCGATGCCACAACCAACCCATGCTAGGCTTTGCCATCAAGCATGTTTGAAGTTTAGCGCTATTTGAATTGAAATCAACCAAATAGAGCTTACCTTTCAAATATCCTTTAAAAGCAATTGAGGAATCGTCTCTTCTAAAGACGGTCACATCCACATTAGTGAATAAACAATTATAACCCATCTCGCAAAGTTGCGACACGGATAGCAAATTGTAATTTAAAGATTTAACTAGCAAGACATTTGATATTGAATGATCATTAGAAATAGCAATTTTACCTAATCCCATTACCTCACCTTTACCGTTATCACCAAACACAATATTTTCATATTGTGACCCTTTTTCATCAAAAGATGAAAACATTTTCTTTTCTCCGGTCATGTGGTTTGTGCAACCACTATCAAGCACCCAACTTGACCCCCCGGAGGTATAATCCTACGAAAACACATCAAGTCTTGTTTTTAGGTACCCAAATTCTTTTGGGTCCTTGCATGCTAGTAACTAAAACCTTCGGTACCCACACCTTCCTTTTGCTCGCATCAATAGAGTGGTGGGCACCGACAAAATGAGCAACCACTTTACCACGGTGGTTCCTCTTTAACATATACGATGCATAGTGAATAGATTGGGATGTATGACATTGAGGATGCTTCTTTGATTCTTGCCCGGTCTTGATGACATGTGTGGTGGTCAATGGTTGTTTGTCATTTCCTTTGATAAACTTGATGCATTCCTTACCTCTTACCACCACACGGTCATTTCCTTTGCACTCGTACTTATCATATCCAAGCCTTTCTTTGTTTTTGTTGCCTCGACCATTTATGGTCTTATATAGGGCATCCTTGGATTGATAAGTCTTCATGCAACCGTATCTTACCAAGGCACTTAATCTCTCGTTTTCGCTTTTTAATACTTGCACAACTTGAGAGTTAGTAGTACAAGTATTAATATCAATATTGTAGCATCGAAAGCAACCATTGCTAGTGGAAGGAATAGAAGCCATTGAAGAATCAATAATTGGAGAATTAAGATCATTAAGAGACTCAATTTGCACTTCAAGAGCTTGAAGATTGTTTTCTAGTCTTATGACATTCTCTTGAAGTGACTCATTTGACCCCTTAAGCAATACTATTGAATTATTAGCCAAATCAAGCTTTTTGGTTAACAATTCAATTGTCTCCTTTTCTTTTGTAAGGACCTTCTCGAGAGCAAGGTTTTTCTTTTTCTCACAAATAAGCAACTCTTCTTGCTTCTCAAGAGTTTCCTCTTGGCTATCTATTCTTTTCAATAGCTTATGGATCTTATCAATGGCCGATTTGCTTAAATCACAAAATAGAGCATCATCATCATCATTATCATCACTATCTAATTCACTATCGCTACTTGGAGGTTTTGACTTAGTCATTACCTTCCGCCCTTTTGCCATGAGACAAACGGGTGTGTCGTCGTTGTCGGTGTCGCTCATGTCGCCGAAGAGTGATTTTGTTGGAGGAGCGGCTTCAATGGCAACGGTGGCGACTCCTTCATCATCGGTGTTGGAGTCGGAGTCATTTGAATCCCATTCTTCGCCAATATGAGCTCGCCCCGAGTACTTCTTCTTGTTTGGCTCAATCTTCTTTTGCTCATTTGAGGTGGTCTTCTTTTTCGGACAATTGGCGATGAAGTGTCCAACTTCACCGCACTCATAGCAAGCCCTCTTCACATTTTTTCTTCTTCTTGACTTGTCATTGTAATTCTTTTTGTATTTGCTTGACCCGTCATACTTGAGGAATTTCTTGAATTTTCTCACAAACAAGGCCAAGTCTTCCTCATCCTCACTTTCATCTTCTTCATCTTCAATCGAGCTTGAGTCTTCTTTCTTGTTTGCTTTCAATGCGATTCCCTTTGATTTTGAGCTCGAACTTTGCTTTGCTAGGTTTTTCACTTCTTTTGCTTCTTCCTCCATAAGCTCATGTGAGAGAATCCTTCCGAGCACATCATTTGGAGTGAGCCGTTTAAAATCTTTTCGCTCTCGTATAAGTGTCACGAGAGTCGAATTCCTTGGAGCAAAGGCCCTCAACATCCTCTTCACCACTACATGATCCGTCATGTCCTTGCTTCCAAGCCCTCTAATCTTGTTGACAAGAATCATCAACCGATCATACATTTGTTGAGGTGTTTCATCATCATTCATGATAAATCTCCCCAACTTTCCTTCAAGCAACTCGATTTTTGATTCTCGTACACTTGATGTTCCCTCGTGAGCTACTTGGAGAGTGTCCCATATCTCTTTTGCTTCTTCTAAGCCATCCACTTTGTTGAATTCCTCGGGACTCAACGCTCCAAGTAGGACACTTGCGGCTTGAGCATTGCGGTGAATGTTTTGCTTTTGCTCCGGTGTGAGCTCCATGTCGTCTTTCGGCATATCCAAACCTGTGCAAACAATCTTCCATACACTAGGATGAAGCGACATTAGATGCATTATCATTTTGTGCCTCCAAGCGGAGTAGTACGTGCCATCGAAGAAGGGAGCACGCCCGGAGGGCACAGTGATATATGAATGCGAAGAAGAAGTATTCAACTTTTCATAATTGAAAGGAATTTGAGCTCCCTGATTGGATGTAGATGTGGCTTTCTCTTTGCTCTTTCCGGGAGTTCCATCTCCGACCCTTGGACTATTTTGCTCGTCCGTCACGACAACCTTAAACCCCGTATTCGCCATCACGTTCCCTTCAAGCGGTTAGGCCTTCAAGAAGGTTTGGCTCTGATACCAATTGAAAAGATGAGACAATTTGCCTAGAGGGGGGTGAATAGGCTAATCAAAATTTTAGACAAATTAAAGCAGCGGAAAAAGTACGGATATTCCGATCCAGTATCGGAACTTCCGATATCTTCGGAACTTCCGTAATCAAATCGGAATATCCGATTAACACTAAACAAGTGAAATCAAGATTAGGACAAGCAATTTAAACTACTTGTATTCGGCAACTAATATGAGCAACAAAGTAAATCCACGAGACTAAATAGACAAGAGAACACAACAATTTGTTTCCCGGAGTTCGGATCCTTGAGGGGATCGTACGTCTCCGTTGAGGAGGCTCCCAAGGAGCCGGGTCTTTTCCAACCCTTTCCTCACAAACCTCGGTCACACTTGAGGCTTGATTCCACTATTGGATCCTTTCCTTTCGGAGGCGGAGCCGGCCTTCACAAACTTCTCACGGCGTCCCACAATCGTCGGGGGCTCGTGAGCGACGCCTAGCCGTCTAGGAGTCCTTCAACCTCCAAGAGTAATGAATGCACTTGATTCTTGATCTTGGAGAGGTCCTCTAAAATCTCAAGATGAATGACTACTTAGCTCTTGACTCATACCCACACTTGACAATTCCTCACTCACTAAATGATCCCTAAGATCAAGGAGGAGGATGGCTCAAGTTTGCTCTAGAGAGTGCTCAAGAAGCTCAAGTGTTCAGCCCAAGCAAGAGTGTAACCCACAAAAGGGAGAGGAGAGGGGTATTTATAGTTTTGGTTCAAAACTAGCCGTTACCCCCGCACTCAGCTGCACATCGGAATATCCGAACCAAACTTCGGAACTTCCGAACAGTGCAAACTACCAGAACTTGGAAAGCTTCCAGCGATTGAAAACTCTGAGACATCGGAGTGTCCGAAAACAACTTTGGAACATCCGATGACACCCAGAGAGGGAACCAAGCTAAACAACACTAAGTCCACATCGGAATGTCCGATATAAAATATCGGAACATCCGAAACAAACAGAGAGTTCCCAAACTGGAAAACAACCACTTCGGAACTTCCGAAGAAACAACTTCGGACAATCCGAACCAGACAGAGAGCACCTTTCCACAAGACAGCACACATCGAACCTTCCGATACACAATATCGGAACATTCGAAGCTAACAGAGAGCTCCCAAGCTAAAACTCAACAGGTATCGGAACATCCGATACAAACATCGGAATGTCCGACCCAAACAGAACACAATGCATCAAGCACAACTACACTTGAACTTCGAAACATCGGAATGTCCGATACTACATCGGAACATCCGACTTGAACTTTAACACAAACTCATTCCGAAGCTAGAGAGAACACTTCTAACCCTTGAGAGACTCGACTAAGTTCATCTTGAGTGAGGAGACCATCTCTAAGTCAATTTTAATGCATCCCTCTTAATAGTACGGCAAACCTATGACTTCAACAAATCGAAAATTACAATCGGAGATGCCGTTTTTCTTACTCTACGAGCTTGAGGATACCCAATTACATAGATGATCTCTTCTCGAACCTTTTACCTGTTCATGAACTAGTTGAACACATTAGATTCTTTAATCGTTTGTCATTAATCATTCAAAACCAATTTTAGGGGGCCTAGATGCACTTTCAGCAGGTAGCGAGGCAGCGTGGTAGAGGCCTGGTGGACGGGACATGACATGGAGTGAGTTATGACTGGTGTCGTAGCGTGGATGGCGCAAAATAGTATGGACGGAGCTGGTGGCGACGTGGTGACCGAGCTCTATGCGCGCGCGTGGCCTGGCTCATGCACAGGTACAGCCACAATGGCACAGAGCGCGAACGGCATGGGTCTTGGTGTGGCTTGGGCGTGCACTGGCCAAAGGGAGGCTGACACGCAGGCTCGACGTGTCAGGGAGCAGAAAAAGGGAGTGCAGCTGCGAGGGGGAAAACATCTTTTGCTAGGGTATGCCTTCCTACAGTGAAAGACGGGTTTCCAAACCAGGCGCTTTCCCATTTTGGATTTCAAGAAATTTTCAAAAAGGATTTTAATTATAGCTAGACAACTCTAAAATTCTTAGAAATATCAAACTAATTCCAAAATTTGTGAAAATTAATGTGGGTGCCTTTGGTGTAGCACTGCTTCTCCTATATGAGTTTTAGAATTTTTCTAGCTCTATATTTTTTTCGAAAATTCTTTTAATGCCTCAATTTTTCATAATGAATGTATGGTTAGATTTTCCAAAAAAAATAGCTCAACTCCTAAATTCATGAAAATGTTGGAGAGGAATTTGGGTTACCCAAGACCTAAATATAATATTTTTAGACTTTCAATAGTTTCTAATTTCTAATTTATATTTCAGAAGTTATGGTGAGAAAATGATAAATGCATTCTTTTAATTGCCAATTTTTTGAATAGCCAAAAAATTCACAATGATTGTAGGGAAATAATTTTTCATCTCAATATTTATTTAACGGAAATTTTGGGATGCTACAATTATTTAAATTTGAAATAAAAAATAATAGAAATTTAGTAATTTGTTTTGTATGCAAACTCAAATAAAAAACGAGTGAAATTTTAAATAAAAGTAAGTTTATAATGAGGATAGCATGAATGATGTCAGAGGAGACCACGAAAAAGTACAATAGCATCAATTAGTACTATAAGAAAACATTGGCCTACAGGAAAGTGAAGAGCCGTGGTGATGACAGTGAAGATGAGGACAATGTCGTGTAGCTCACGTGGGCCGTTCTAATGTCATGCTGCTTGGTGGAGCCAATGAACAGAAATGTTAGAGTTGAAGGAGCCAAGGGTTGTAATGATGAGTGGTGAGCGCCGGTGTTGTTGAAGAAGTCAGTGTCCAAAAGAATCTCGATGACGGGGAAGCCCTAGGAAAGAGGAGATGCAGCTTTCATTGAAGATGAGCTATGGACGATATATGGCCATTGGATAACTAAGAGTGTGCCATCGCTAGTGAGGGGCACAACGTCACCGATGATGGCGAGTAGATTCTCCATATCGTTAACAACGACTAAAGCAGACATGCTAGCATAAATGAAGATGGGATGTCGCTGTGGTTAGTGAGGAAGTCACAACATTAAGTTGGCCAACGTCGAAGAAGAGCAGCGACCGGCACAAGAGAAGATGATACTGAGCATGTATAACATCATGCATGTGTATATACAAGCACACTCTGTATAAATAGAAGCACATGCATACTGAAGTAGATGAGTAAAGAGTTTAGGGTAGAGATGGCACAATTGTAGGGAATAGGCTTAGGGTCACCGGAGAGAGCATGACAAGTGTCCCCAACAAGGATTAACGACGGTTGCGCGTGTATGTATGTTATTGTCATAATGGTCAACATTAAGCAATAATTAGGGAGAAGTGAAAAATAACTACATGATACAATAATTCATGGGAAGGGAAGGTAGCTAAGAGGGATCGATCAAGAATTGGACTTGATGTTAGAGATTGAAGTATAAAAGCTATGGCGATGAGAAGAGATAAAAGATAGATGTTTGAGGGAAGGTAAGTTTAAGGTATGTTGGCCATGGTGCATCGGTGTATGCATGAGCAAGGTACTCTAATACCATGTAGATTGTAAACTAATAAGATAATTTACCACACACAAAGTATTGCTTGGAATTAAATAGATGTACATGTGCATGTATATATTTTGAAAAAGAGTGGCTAATGGAGGAAGAATAGGGGCATGGAGCTATATGATCCATATTATGGTCAATAATTTTCCATCAAAGTTCATACTTTAATTATATTTGCCAAGTTGTATTTACCTTCAAACTTCTATAATGGACGTTTTTTTTATCTTTGATGAAATAGGGCCACTCTGTTAGTTTGTATTATATCTGAATCAAATTATCTTTGATGAAATAGAGCACATGTATAGTGCAATAAATCTAAATCAAATCCTTTTCGCTGCGTGAGACAGAGAAACGGTGATATGACGCCTTTTTTTTGTTCTACGCATTTTCAACAAGAGTTGAAAATTCTAACCAGCCATCTTAATTAGTGTGAGGCAACGAAAGTGCCCACGCAGTGCGCTCTCGCCATCTTAACGACGAAAAGGGCGAAGATTTTTTTTTGTAAATTTTACCAGGCGAAAGTTTTTCAGTTATAACTCAAAATTTCTAGTCTGGAAGAACATAGACCTCAAGGTGTCTCACAGAGTTCAAACGCAACACTACTTCGTGGCCAATTCAGAAACTACAGACAAAACAGTCGACTCTATGTGGTGTATCAGTGCATGCATGAGTTGTGGAGTACTCGCAGAGTTGCAGTGGACGTTTGTTTTTTTGCTACATGCTGATCGTAGCATTTCTTTTTTGCCTTTTATATATGTGTTTGCAACCTTTTCTTGTAAATAAAGACTGTTCCTCTTCTCTTTTAATTCTCTTTTAAGGTGTCCCTGTTACTAGCAAGTGAGGTGGAGACGATGACTGAACTGAATTGCCATCCTCTGCTTGTTGCCTTGTTGCTGCCATCCCCTACCCAATGCTTATCTGCAATTGGCATTATCTTTTTGCTTAGTCACCAGTCCTGCATCGTCTGGGCTTGCTTGTCCATGTCAGTCTCACCTTTCTCCTAAAATTGCAAATGTTACTGTCTATCTACTCGAAGTGATCCATACATCTGTCATCATGAAAGCACTAGATGTATACACAGGATACAGGCAAGCCGGCGTATCAACATCCGCGGCTGTCGGGCTGTGTATGCCAGGCAGGAACATGAAGCATTGCAGCTTATGAAACAAGATTTTTACCATGCATTCATGTTCCTTGGATCAGAGTTAATTCAACGAAATTACATCAAGGGAAAACTCCAGTATAGGGATGACGGGAAATAGCAAATCGCTGCAAAATAGATCGAAAATGCAGCAGCGACAGGATCACGGGAGCACGGCCATGGCAATGGCAGCTCCAATCGGAAGCACTTTACACGATTTTTTTTTTAAATAATACTTTTTTTAAACTGAATTGCGTTTTTAATACTCGAAAAATAAAAATTGCAAAAATAATACGTGGTCGCCATACCGTACGGCGAATACCCTATTTTCGTCATGTGGTATGGCGAAAATACCCTAATTACCCGATTAAAGCCGATTAACCGTCGGTTGTTTGGTTAAGGCTATTTTTGTTTTACCATATGGCGAAAATAGTATTTTCGCCGTACCATATGACGAAAATACCCTATTTTCGCCAAACCGTATGGCGAAAATAGGGTCTTCGCCATACCGTACGGCGAAAACAACCTTGATTCCCGTGTAGCAGATTAACTGCGGATTTAGGGTATTGTCGCCACACGGTTCGGCGAAAATAAGGTATTCGCCACACGGTTCGGCGAAAATAGGGTATTCGTCGTACGGTATGGCGAACACGTATTCTTTTTGCAATTTTTATTTTTCGAGTATTAAAAACGTTTAAAAAAGTATTATTTAAAAAAAATCCACTTTACACGGTCAGCATGTCCATCCAAACAGTCATTCCAATGTATACATGCTGCATAAACACCACGGATGACAGAAAAGTTCGCTACGTGTTGATGTAACTAAACGAGTTCATTGCAGGTATTTGAAGTAAAATTCAGTAGTACAAGTGCACCAACTAGCGTTTAGAGAACTAGGAGTGATGTTAGCGGCATGCTTAAGGATCATCGGAGATTGTGCTCAAGGATCTCTACAGCAGGCACGAGTGAATATTCAATATAGGCTGTGTTCGATTTGATATTTTTTATGTCATAATTTTTTATAGCTTGATTACAATTTTTCGCAATATTTGATCATATCTTTTTGACAGCATTTTACTATAATATTATAATAGATAGTTAGCTACGATTCATCTCGTGATACAGAGACCGAGAGCTAAACTTCCGTTATCTTATAAAAATATTGTGCTGGAACAACATCCTATCCCCAATATCCATTCCTACTCCCAAATCACACATACACTGAACAGGTCGATCACCTTATCAGCTAGATGGGAGGTCACTGCTGACAAGAATCACAAGTGAATTGCATGTATCAAGTGGTTGTGTTTTGCATGCAAGCCTCTTGCTGAAGGTTCAGCCATTGCACCATCAACCGAGGCTTCCAAACCTCGCGACGAAAGCAGTCGGGTCCCAGCCCGCAGAGATCCCCGGCGACGGCGACGGCGACGGCCGTGGCAGCGTCGGCGGCGGTTGGCCAGGCCCTGAGGGACCGCGAGATCCTCGACGCCGTGGGCACCGCCGCGGCGGCGCTCTCGCTCGCGGGCTCCTCCTCCATCGTGCCCTGCTACCTCCCCTTCCGCGAGCTCCGCAGGTTCTCCTTCAAGCTCGTCTACTTCCTCGCCGTCTCGGCGGGTGAGCCGCTCGGATCTGAGCGCTTTAGTCTTCGGCTTTGGGTTGCTTGTTGCGTGATTTGCCGGGCAGGGTTCACAAAACCGGTGAAAACCGCTCGAAAATAGTTTTCGAGCGTACCGCTCCGGTTCGAGATGCAAAACCGCTCGGTAAACCGGTCTAATTAAAAAAAAATTAAAAAATTTGAAAAAATTTGTATGTTCGGTTTTTCGCGAAAAACCGCTGAAAACCGTTTTCGAAGAGGCCGGGTTAGTTTTTCGTGAAACCCTAACGGTTTTTCGTAAAAACCGAGCGGTTTACCGTGAAAAACCGAACGGATTTCAAATTTTTTCATTTTTTTTGGATTTTCCAACTCTTCGGTTTTTGACGGTTTTTTAGCGATTTTTGCGAAAACCGAACCGATTTTCGCGGTACGGTTTTGTGAACCTGGCCGTGGGTGCGGTTTGGAATTAGCGGGCTCGTGGTGCGATCTGCGAGCGGTGCTTCGTTAATCTGGCCTCTAATCGTGCGATTTTGGTGGTTTATGTCGTTAGTGAGCATAGATGCTTCTCTACTTTTGACTTTTTCTATGCGTACGGGCTGAAGTAGCTCCCGAGAATTTGGCGTTGGGGTCTTCAGAATTCACAAATGTGCGTGCAATTTTCACCCGTGATGGTTATTACTGCCAGCTGGTTTCATAAGCTTACTTGGGAATAATTACTGATTTGCCCTGAAGTTGATGTGCAATTGACCTTGGACGAAATGATCAATTGCACATCAACTTCTAGACAAATGATCAGACACAAGGGCCATATGTCAGTGTGTCGATTTTGTATCGGTATTGCACACCGATACGACACTAAGCTAACGTATTAGTGCTACACAATTTTTCATGGGCACTGATTGCTGAGTTTCTGTTATGTCTTTTCTTAAAATATTCCAAGTAACAATGTTGGTTTTTAATGTTGCTGGGGGCCCATCAAATGCATTTTACTGCTTTGTGCATGACTACAGTGCACACTTCTTTTTTGTGGTCTCTTTTCTTTGGACAACCACTACAGCATTCACTCTTCGTCGCACCGTTGTCAGACACAAAACTGATGTTAAGGAATTTGGATCCATTTTCCACTTGTATGTGTGGGGTATGAAATTTTTTAACCACTTTGCAGCATTTCTTGGAATTTATGTGTTCCAAATTACTCGGAGCAACTTGTCCAACCAGTTGAAAGACTTTGTTTTTTTTTTTTTTTTGGGTAGACTACAATTTTTAAAAAAGCTGGCAATTTTATAGCTGTATCACCTATGTGACGTTTATGTCCTTGGAAAAAAAAGAGGAGAGAGTTCAGAACACACAGCTGTGTTTGATGCATTGTGCTGTGTCTGCCCGCTAACATTTAGATTGCGTATGTCTTAACAACATTATTTAGACATGAGGCATGTGCCTTTTGCTGCCATTTTTTTTTATGTATTTCTATTTTCACCCTTCTCTGTCTTGTGAGAGGCCAAGTATTTGCTTGTCCATTTATATGCGCTCATGTCCATAGTGTATGATTGCCGAGTAAGATTCATTGCATTTGTTGACTTGATGTAATAGTAATTTGCAAGTATGTTTTGCTAGTGGTAACTCATGCTCCTGATCATGTTTTCCCATTTGAATTTAGCATCACTGCATTCTTCATTGCAGACCACTTTACTCAAGCCATCCATTTATTTTAATTTTAATTTTATTTTTGTCTTTAGCTGCATATAATATGTATATGATTTGTTTGAAAAGTAGAGCATTACTATAATTCCACATATCCATTCTTGAAAGTTAAAAGTAGATCATTATTATAATGATTTATTAAGGAAGTCTCGTTTGAGATTCCTACTTCAGTCGGCAAGGTTTTTTAAGTCTATATTTTGTTCTGTTTCTTCAGGAATTTCACTAGCTACCACTGTACTACGTTCAATAGGAAGTGATTATGGAAGGCCAGGTACCTGATGTTGGATCCAACAGGGAAGCATGGCAAAGGCATGTGAGCTTTTGTTCTTAGTTACGAGTTTGTAAACTTGGTTTGGTTCTAAATGCTACTGTTGCCTAAACAATAGTACCGGATTCGCTGTAAACCCTTACCAATCGCGAATCGAATTCGTCGAAACTTAGGCTACGGGGTTCGTGTTCGCAGTGGAAATTGGAAGAAAAAGTGGTGAACCGTGAATCCGAATCCCGTACCGCGACTCGGGTGAACCGCGTTTCTTGTAAGTATGGCTGAAACACAGCTACATTTGAATCCATTATAGCTTGCATGATACTGAGGCCAGCTCAAGAAGAGCTAATGATCTATGTCTACCTATACACTAATGTTTTCATTTAGCATTTGAACTTTGTGATTACCTGTCATCAAAGGATTCAAACTGATCCGCACCCAGATGAATAAGTATCATTTATATGGAATTCCTAACATACCTTGCTTGGACTACCTTCAGATTTTTCTGAGACATTATGATATCTTGAGTTGTTGAAAATCCATATGTATAGTCTGTGTGTAAGATGTAGAACTTCTGTTTCTCTTATCTTGCATGTTTTGCCCTTCTGGTGTTGGCTCCTTTTCTTTACTACATTTTTTGTCTTCCTTTCCGTTAATGTACCCTTTTAATCCCCGGCTAGACCATTTATTTAACTCTATCAGCATCCTAGCAATTCTTACATTATAATGCCTTTTACTTTCAGGTCTTACACTTGATAACCTTTTATCTTCCACTTTGGGGTGACATTCTCTACAATGGGTATACAAACTATCAAGTCAACCATGTGCTGAACAATGCGTCACGGGTATGCACACAGCACACATTCTGTCAACAATTTGCTGCCTATATGTTCTGAATTTTGATAAGCTCATGGATTAATTTGTAGATGGCTGTTGGCATAATTGATCGATAAATTCAATGTGACATGAGGGCGGACAAGAAGGTACAACATTATCTACAAACCTTATGCCATTGTTTCTGCTTCAGCACTTCTGCTGAAGGTTTTTTCCCCTAATTTGCTGCTCTCAACTGTCCCCGATGTTATTGGTTCAGAAAATAGTTCATGTGCTCTTATTTTTTTTTTTACTTCTTGGCTTGGAGATAAACTGAGGAAACATTATAATGGCTGTTATTATTAGGAAAATGTTGTTGTGTGGATTCCACCTATATTATCATGTTTCCTTGATGTGTCCTGAATCAGCTGTGTACCACTGTTCGCTGTCTGGTGGAAGAGGAAAAAAAAGTTTGAGCAGATACAACTTATTGACTTGTTTCCTTTTGCAGGCATTTAATCGGTGGGGTTATTACCCTCTGGTTTTAATAGGTTCATGGGCTTTCGAAACAATCAATGGTCTGTATGATTTTGTTAATCCCGACCATAAGATATTTTGGCTCTCCATTATTGATGTTGGGTTTGCTGCACTAGTGGTGTGTCTTTTATGCTACTGAAGTCCTGTGTTGTAAATTTGGGGAAAATTTTCCTAGAGAAACTAAATCCAATGGGATATTGTGGGCCGAACTAATCCTAAGAGGCTAGAGTTAGAGGACTACACGTCTTTTTTCAATCCCATTGTTACTTAGCTCCAAATGGGAGTGCCGGATTGTTCAAACCCTACTCTTTGTTGATCCCATGCTAACCTTCATTATCCAATGAAATTAGTGCGGTTGATTTAGATCAAATCCACCCCGAAAAAGGCCCTATTTAGTGCATGTATTGTTAGAGATAGAGTCCTACGACGAATACGACGTGTTTGGAAGAAGCGACGAGAGGAGCCGCCGGAAAGAGAGCGCAAGTGCAACGCTCGTAGAAAACCCTAACTTGGGCTCTGATACCATGTTATGAATAGCACTTGTATTCTGTTCCTGACGGCATGGTATGTCGGCTTCGTCGCTCTCTTTATGGGCTCAAGCAAGCCCCTCGTGCTTGGTTTGAGCGTTTTTCTTCTGTGATCACTGCCGCTGGTTTTTCTGCCAGTGCTCATGATCCTGCGCTCTTTGTTCACACCTCTTCTCGTGGTCGGACTCTTCTTCTTCTGTATATTGATGACATGATCATTACTGGCGATGATTCTCAGTATATTGCCTTTGTAAAGGTCCGTCTCAGTGAGCAGTTTCTCATGTCCGATCTTGGTCCTCTCCGATACTTTCTTGGGATTGAGGTTTCTTCCACCTCTGAGGGCTTCTTTCTCTCCCAAGAAAAGTATATCCAGGATCTTCTTGATCGTGCCTCTCTCACTGATGAGCGTACAGCCGAGACTCCCATGAAGCTCAATGTTCACCTTCGACCTACTGATGGTGAACCTCTTGAGGATCCTACTCGCTATCGCCATCTTGTTGGGAGTCTTGTTTACCTTGGTGTCACTCGTCCTGACATTTCTTATCCAGTTCATATCCTGAGTCAGTTCGTTTCTGCTCCCACTCAGCTCCACTATAGTCATCTTCTTAGAGTTCTACGATATCTTCGTGGAACCATCTCTCGCCGTCTTTTCTTTCCACGCTCCAGCTCTTTACAGCTCCAGGCATACTCTGATGCTACATGGGCTAGTGATCACTCTGATCGTCGGTCCCTTTCTGCTTACTGTGTTTTTCTTGGTGGTTCTCTCATTGCTTGGAAGACTAAGAAGCAAACAGCCGTTTCTCGTTCGAGTGCTGAGGCTGAGTTGTGGGCTATGGTTCTTTTGACAACAGAGGTTACATGGCTACGGTGGTTGCTTGAGGATTTCGGTGTTTCTGTTTCTACACCAACTCCTCTTTTATCTGATAGTACAGGGGCTATCAGCATTGCTCGAGATCCAGTGAAGCATGAACTCACCAAGCATATTGGTGTTGATGCTTCTTATATGAGGTCACAGGTACATGACGAGGTTGTGGCTCTTCAATATGTGCCTTCAGAGCTCCAGTTAGCAGATTTCTTCACGAAGACACAGACTAGAGCTTATCATGGCTTTTTCCTCTCCAAACTCAGTGTTGTTGATCCACCATGAGTTTGAGGGGGGGGTGTTAGAGATAGAGTCCTATTCCTTGTATACTTGGTTAGAGATAGAGTCATATTCCTTTTCCCTCATGTACATGTATATATATACTGGCCCATTGGCCTCATGATGAATACAAGTGCTATTCATAACATGTATGACTCATTGAGTCTTCTTGAAGTTGTATTTGGTGGAACCATACTGTTCTTTCGTTTCCCTATGAGGCTATAACAGAAGAATTTTAGTTTTTGCTAACCTTACAAGTTCTTCTATGTTTCATCGAACATTCCATTTTTCATGGATTCTGGTTCTAGCTGATATTTTTAGGGGCTTTTTAATTCCATTGCTTATGTGCTTTAACTCTTCAGTGCGCAGAGCAATTGCAGGAAGAATATTGACATGCGAGTTCTTGTGTAGACTAAATTTTCACAACCATATGTTCCTCCAGTCCTGTACCTTTTGTATTTACCATGTTCTACATTTTCCAGGTTTCTTCCCGAGAAACTTAAAAGGAGCCTTCCTACTCTGTCAAGATTGAAAAGTAAACAAGAAAACGAACTGATCTCTCTTATCAATGAGAGTAACAGATACGATAATGCGAGAAATAGCTAAGAGTTTTTCTTATTATGAATAGCACTTATATTCAATAAAAGACCAATAAACCAAAATATATAAAGTACATGAGAGTACCAAAAAAAAACCCTATATACCATAATATCTATATAAGAGAATACATTCTTTAACACCTTCTTAAATGCAAGGCATATGCAATAGCATTGCATTTGAATTGATTGACACTAAAATAGGAAAAAAAATTTAAAGTCTTAATCTTGAAGTAGTCGTCGTAGCCCCAAACTCTTGAAAAATCGAGCCGACTAAGGAAAGTCGACGAAGAAAAACCGATGTAATGAGCCGGAAATTGGAGTCGACGTAATGAGCTAAGCAGATAAAAAGAGTCAAGCAAACGAAAGAGCTGAGATGCTAAGGAATTGTATGGACATAATAGAAGACAATAACAATTAGCACCAACGCGAAGAAGATGGAGACACTAGCAGGGCAGCGGAAGGGAGCCGAAGCCAATCAAGATCTGACAGAGAGCTGAGCCAACAAGTGTAAGCTGAGACGAGCCGACGAAAATAGCCGACAGAGAGCCGAGCCAATAAGTGTAAGTCAAGCCAGCGAAGGAGCCAATAGAAGAGCCGAACCGAGCTAAGAGCCAGAACCAAGCCAACAAAAAGCCGATCGAGAGCCAAGCTGGAGGATCTAGCCAAGAGCCAAGCCAAGCTGACGACGGAGCTGATGAAGAAAGCAAGTCGGACAAAAAAACCAAGTCGAGCCAATGAAGGAGCCAGAAGCCAAGTTGAGAGCCAGAACTGATGAGCCGAACCGAGAGCAGGGCATGGATGAGCCGAGTCGAGAGCTGACAGTGAAAATGGATTAAATTGGAAAAACTATTCGGATGGAAATATGATCGATCAGTTGGATTGATTGGGGGCTGAGGAGGCCGATCGGCGGGGGGCATTTGTGGGCGAGCCTTGAGGCTCGAGCTCAAGCCAACAGCGATCGGCGGGCGGGTAGGCGATCAGCTAGGCAGCAGTCTCTCCTTCCTAGTGTGTAGGTGGAGCTCCTGGGAGCTGCAGTGTTGTGGGGCGTTGGTCGAAAGGCACTTGAAGTCGAGCGACGTCGCATCACGGGCGGACGGCGTCGCAGGGCCCTGTCGGATCTGGTTGCCAAGAGAGAGCTGCAGTGGTAGCGATGGCTCCCAAGGCATAGAAGAAGCCAGCGGCAAAGAGCCCGCTGAGGAGGAGCCCGTGGAGGCGAGTGCGGGGCGGCGCAGGAGGCGCTGAAGGGTGAGGAGGTCAGATATGGTGGCGGACACAGAGCTTGGACTCATCGACAATGATGACAAAGCGGTCCTGGGGCCCTCGATCATCTTGTCCCGGAGGAGCAGAGGTGGCCCACGGGTCGACGGCCTCGACAAAGTGGACCGGCTTGGTGGAGCCACCGGTGAGCGAGGTGGTCGCCCTTGGGAGCGGAAATTGTTCCTCTTGAGGGCAGTGACAATGGAAGTACATAGATGGCGGTTAGGGTGACGCAAGTGCAACGTCGTAAACCTTAACCATAACCTTGCTATGATACCATGTTATAAATAGCACTTGTATTCAATATGAGGCCAATAAACCTGTCGACGATTGGAGAACGGGCTCCCGTCGAGCTTACTTGTTGAATGTGGGATCAACCGAAGCTCCTTTCTGCCAAAGTGTAGCATCGAAGACGCGAGAGAAGGTCCCTTAGAACAGACAGAAACACAAGGATTTTATCCTGGTTCGGGCCTATCATGATCGAGATAATAGCCCTACATCCAGTCGCCTGGTGGCGTTTTTCTCTATTAAAAAATGATCCATCCCCCCATAGGGGCTAGGGGGATTAAATACAAGATACCTACGTTATAAACATGGTAACTACCCCCTAGAATTACGCCATGCAGCCATATCTGCTGTTTCCACGATCCGGAGCCCTTGATTTGCGCCTTACTTTGAATTTCCGGCGCACCTTCCCTTGATCTTCGGCGGATTGGTTGCCACTTTCCTTCCTGACGGTTTGACCGAGTCCACCGAGCATAACCCGAGCTTCCACGCAACTTCCTGAGCATGGTTGCTCGTATTTGCCTGGTGTGCTCGTAGCCGGGCACTCGGCTTCGCGGCGACGGCACGAATGCTCGAAGCAGTAGCGAGCTCCTAGCCGATCGGGCGGGCCGATTGGTCGTCAGACGCTCGTTGGTCGTCCTTGGGAACATCGTCCAAGAGTAAAGATGATCGGTTAAGAAACTGGCTTCCAGGGTACTATGGGAATTATCCAATCCCCGACAAAACCCGAATATATAGAGTACATAAGGGTATAAAAGGAAAGCATATATAAGACAATATCTATATAAGTCAATATATTCCTTAACATTTCTAGCATATATGTTTGTTCGTATCTTTTGGGTTCGTCAGTTTGGGAAACCGTGTGTTACATACATCACTGTAGAACAGATGTTTAGCATTGGCCATTGGTGAACATCAGATAGCCTAGCCCCCCTGCGGTCCATAGTTGACTGCCTTGAACACGAGCAGCGTCTCAAGTTACCTTGTGCAGAGTACACAACATCAGAGGTTAGGAGGGAGCCACACTCGGTACATACTCTGATGTTCATCAGTAGCCTATAGGTAAGTGTTTGCACCAAAATTCGGTATATATTGAAATCGGTCTGAAACGGAGAAAAAGTGTACGTATGGAAAGAAATCGGTAAACGAATCGGAAAAGGAATCCGTTTCTAAAAAGGAAAGGAAATCAGATTAGAGGCCGATACGGATAAGCGCACCGTATCCATGTACAACTCGGATCGGCTCGGCGTGTTATAAAAGGGGGCAGACATCAAGCGAAAAGGGAATCAACCAATCCAATACACATCTACTACTTTTTACAGCTCTTTTTACGTAGTTGTCTTCTTAGATCCATAGATTTCTCTGTAAATCGACGGAATCAACACAGTTGCGCATCGCCGGTTGTTGATCTTGGCCGATTTCGCCCAGGTTCGATTTGCTTCGTTTTGCTGCGCATCGCCTTCTCGAAGCCGATTTTACCTTGTATCCGGATTAACCGTAACTGGTTGATCTAGCTCTCCCCTAATCGGTTTTTTGCCGACTAGCGAAAAGCCGATAAACATTGCTCTATCGGCTTTGATCAAATTACAAATCCTACCTTGTCAATTTCAGGTCAAATTGACTGGCACGCTCTGCAAACTCGGCGTTTGTCTTGTGTGTTCGAGGCTGAAGATCCTGCTTCACGTTTTTGGCGCGAACATATTTTGGCACGCCCGGTGGGACCAAGAAAAATCAAGAATGTCATCAACCGACAAGCCTACGGTCACCGCCGATATCAACACCGATGCTATAATCGCGCCTCAAATGGCCGATTTAACCCCTGAGCAACGAAAAGAAATCGAAGACCGGAAGGCAGCTTTGGAAGAGATGATGCTACGGTGCTTCCAGAAAACACGCCGTGGCGTTACTCAAAAAACTGCACTCCCGAGCATCAATCCGATCGGGGATTCCTCATCCGATCCGGTAAGCCGATACGCACCCGCTCAAGCTGATTTATCAAATATGATTGAGCAATGATTCATCACGCACTAATTAACCAATCGTCGGCTCTAGTATCTACTTTAAAGCCGATGATAGAAAATAGTGTGAAAACGATCGCTCAGGAATTGGCCGTGTCTGGAAAACTACTAGATCCGCCACAAAACATCCCTACCTACCCAGTATATTCTATAACCCCTAACACCAATACAGTAAGAATGTCGGCTCAAACACCAGTCATGATGCCGACTCAACCTACTGTTCTTAAACCAAGCATACAGAGAGATGGGTTTACGCACTACCATGGGCATACAGATGGGGCTAAGATAAACGCATCAAATCCGTCGAACGGACCCTCCAATAACATCGGTTTATCGGCTCATCAGCCGATCGAAACGGATCAGGTTCCGCAATCACGGGGAGCCACAACCGTGAAGCAAGCACCGTATAGGGTGGTGCCGTACGTTGAGCCTTTCGCGCCTATACCCGATACGTCGAGTTTCAATCATGAATATGACCAAGTACCCAGACCTCCTGTGGCACGATTCGGGCAAAGGGCCGAGTTTGCACTCGGGGGGCAGGGCGTGAACAATGAAAATTGGCAGTATCCGGTTGCACCACAAGCCGACGACGTCAATTGGGCAGAACAAATTGCCAACGTATTGAGAGAACAGTTCGGTATACAACCAAGAGGAAGGGTAATCGGCTACAGGAAGCCATATCCCGATTACATAGATCGTATGCCGTACCCACACAACTTTAGGATACCAGACTTTGCTAAATTTTCAGGTGATGATTCTGTTACCACCATTGAGCATGTCGGACGGTTTATAGCTCAGTGCGGGGAAGCTGCACAATCCGATGGATTAAAAATTAGGCTATTTCCTTTATCATTGTCTGGTGCCGCGTTTACTTGGTTTACTAATTTACCCCCAAATTCAGTTCATATGTGGAACGATTTAGAAAGCCGATTCCATGAATACTTCTTTTCGGGGACTATGGAGCTTAGAATTTCTGATCTCGATTCGATCCGGCAAATCTGGCGAATCGGTTTCCGACTATATCAGAAGGTTTAGAGGCGTACGAAATAGGTGCTTCAGTGTAACATTACCTGACGATCAGTTGGCCGATCTAGCATTCCATGGGTTAATCCCGCCATTAAAAGAAAAACTATCTGGCCAAGAATTCCCCGATTTAAGCCACCTGCTTCATCGTGTATCGGTACATGAAAACCGATATGCAGAAAGTAAGGGGTTTAAAGAGAAATTCAGGTCGATCGGTAATGAAAAAGCCAAAGTAAACATGGTAGAGTATGATTCGAGCGACACTTCTGAAGACGAAGAAGCAGGAATAAATATAGCCGAGTGGACCAAGGACACTAAAAGGCCACTCGTGTGCTCTCTGCTTAAACCGATGAAAAATAAGACGGAAGTCAAATATTCGTATGATGTGTCAAAGTGTGATAAGATATTTGATTTATTACTACAAGAAAAACTCATAAGGTTACCAGAAGGGCACGTCATCCCGTCGGCCGAAGAAATCAAGAAGCGAAGGTACTGTAAGTGGCACCATTCATTTTCGCACAACACTAACGATTGTAATATTTTTCGGCAGCAGATTCAATCGGCCATCACAGAGGGCAGATTAAAATTTGCTGAGGAATCGGCTATGCAGATTGACGTGAGTCCTTTTCAAGTGAACATGGTTCAATGCTCGCGAAAAGGGAAAGGACCTGCAGAAGGAAACAAGCCGATTGAAAGAATGGAAGTACAATCAAAAAGGGACGAAACAGTGCAGATCACTATCGGCTCTATACAAATAGAAGCCGATAAAAACGGACGTAACTCAAGAACAGTGAAGCCAAAAGGAGATTTGGAAGTCGGAAAGTGGTATAAAGCTGGAAGGGCTCCAAGAAAAGTTAATTTTAAACCTAAGCCGACTTTCTCAGAACTCCTGGGGAAGTATGAAAGGATAAGCCGAAGATATAGCGCTCAACAACCCCAAGGTTTTCGTCGGCCAGATCAAAGAGAGAGATGTTGGCAAACAGACATGCCACATCGGCCAATCACTGAAGAGGAAAGACACCGGCAATGTCCCTTCTGGCAGTTTTGTTGGGAGAAGGGGATGACCTTACCAACAATCGCGTCCTGCCCTATGCAACACCCGTCTACGTATCGGCCACACCAATCGGTAAAAAACAGATTGTCTAGGCCGATACACGATCGACCAGAAGTGAAAGACAGAAGGCCAATCCATGAAAGGTTGACAGCATCAGAGCAAGGCGAGTCCTCCCGAAATCAAGAATTATCGGCTTCCTGCGACACAAGTAGAATGGAATCTGACAGCTAAATGAACAATTTAGCTGGAAAAATAAGGAAGCCGATAGAACCTAAACCTAGGTGGTGTCCCTCTGGTCTCAGTAAGTCACAGCGCAGGCGGCTTCAGCGACTAAAAACACAAGAAGAAAGGGAAACCGAGAAAGAAAGAGAAAGGGATCAGGTATTCAACAGACTAAGGCCTGTACCGAGTTCAGAAAGGGAATGGAGAAAGAAGGAGCAAGCCGACAGCGATTCTGATCAATCGGTCGAGTCTGGATCCCCAATGATCCGGAGTGACACACCACCGATGGACGTAAACATGGTATTCACTCTACCGGCCGAGTTTAAAACAGAGGAATCGACTGAAGAAGTGTTTGCCCAGTTATGCCTCGGTGCACCAGACGCCGTGTTCGAAAAACCGCAAGATATGCATCGGCATCTAAAACCATTATACCTAAAAGGGTATATTAATGGCCGACCAATATCCCGTATGTTGGTCGATGGAGGGGCGACAGTCAATCTGATGCCATTAAGTACTTTCAGAAAATTGGGTAAAGCTGACGAAGACTTGATCAAAACTAATATGGTGCTAAATGACTTCACGGGAGATCCTACTGAAGCTAAAGGCGTGATGATGTCAGAATTAACAGTCGGTAATAAAACTTTGCCGACTGCGTTTTTCGTGATAGAAGCCAAAGGTAACTACAACGTGCTCCTTGGACGGGACTGGATCCACGCCAATTGCTGCATACCATCGACTATGCATCAAAAGTTGATACAATGGAACGAGGATACAGTCGAGGTGGTATCGGCCGACACATCGGCTCATATCGCCATGGCCAGTCCTGATACCAATTGGCCACATGAAGAAGCTGAATGTATATCAGGGAGAGCTTTGAACGATTGCGATTTTATCTGCATCGAGAAATCAGGATTCAAGCCGATCAGCGTCAAACCTAATACGTTTGATCGGACAGATGAAGTAGTAAGGAGATGGAGTGCAAGACACTAGCGAAGCTACAAGAAAAGGCAAGAAGCTATCGGCAAGAGGAATACGAGGAAGCTGTTGAGGATTTTGAAGAAGAAAGAAGGGGGTTAGAATTTACTTCTGCCGATTTGCTCGAAGAGATCGATATTGGGGAAGGTGATAATAAAAGACCAACGTTTGTAAGTGCTAAGTTAGAACCCAGTTATAAAGCAAAGTTGGTCGAAATACTCAAAAAATATAAAGATTGTTTTGCATGGGAGTATTATGAGATGCCAGGTTTAAGCCGACAGCTAGTTGAACATCGGCTACCTATAAAACCTGGGTATCGGCCATTCAAACAACATCCTAGGCGGTTTAATCCTACGTTATATGACGCTATAAAAGAAGAAGTAGGACGATTGCTGGAAGCAAAGTTTATCCGGCCTTGCCGATACGCTGAATGGGTCTCAAATATCGTCCCTGTAAAAAAGAAAAATGGCAAGATTAGGGTGTGCATTGATTTTAGAGATTTGAATAAGGCCACACCAAAAGATGAGTACCCAATGCCTGTAGCCGATATGCTTATCGATGCTGCGTCCGGAAATAAAATCATAAGTTTTTTGGATGGAAACGCCGGATACAATCAGATATTCATGGCCGAAGCCGATATACACAAAACGGCTTTCAGATGCCCAGGAGCTTTAGGGCTATATGAATGGAAAGTTATGACCTTTGGTTTGAAAAATGCCGGCGCCACTTACCAGCGTGCTATGAACCATATTTTCCATAACCTGATCGGCAATACTGTAGAGATATACATTGATGATGTGGTGGTAAAGTCCAAAGAAGACTGGCAGCATTTGGCCGATTTGGAAAAGATGTTCGAGAGCACGAGGTCACATGGATTAAAAATGAACCCTCTCAAGTGTGCTTTCGGAGTATCGGCTGGACAGTTTCTTGGGTTTACCGTACATGAAGAGGGGATTGAAGTAAATCAGGCCAAGGTAAAAGCTATAGCCGATACTAGGCCACCGACAAGCAAAAAGGAGTTGCAAGTGCTAATAGGAAAAATCAACTACTTGCGACGTTTCATCTCAAACTTGTCGGGACGTATTCGGGCCTTCACACCGCTGCTGAAAATTAAAGACGATCAAGAATTCAGATGGGGAGCCGATCAACAAAAGGCTTTCGACGATATAAAAGGTTATCTGATGAGTCCACCAGTATTGACCGCATCAAAACATGGTATGCCTTTTAAACTATATATATCGGCTGAAAATGATACAGTAGGAGCAGTGTTAACACAGGAAGTTGATAAGAAAGAACGAGCGATATTTTATCTAAGCCGACGCCTGTTAGATGCAGAAACCAGGTATCCCCTAGTAGAAAAATTATGCCTATCTTTGTATTTTGCTTGCACTAAATTGAGGCATTATATGCTGGCATCAAGATGCGTCATAGTCTGCAAAACCGATATAATCAAGTACATGCTATCTGCACCTATTCTGCGAGGTCGACTTGGCAAATGGGCATACGCCTTGGCTGAGTTCGATTTGGCCTATGAATCGGCTAAATCAGTGAAAGGGCAAGCTGTAGCCGATTTTATCACAGGAAGTGAAACAGTAACAGGTACGACCGATGTGGCTCCTTGGCAGTTGTACTTCGACGGATCCGTTTGCCAAGAAGGTGAGGGCATCGGTATAATATTAATTTCACCCAGAAGACAGGAGTACGAGTTCATGTATCGGCTAACTAGCCGATGTTCAAATAATCAAGCAGAGTACGAAGCGTTATTAAGAGGGTTACAATTGCTGGACAGCATCGGGGTAAAAGATGTCGAAGCTTTCGGAGACTCGATGTTAATTGTACGGCAAGTCAAGGGGGAGTACCGATGCAACGACAGTACGCTAACTCAGTACTTGCATCAATGCCTCCAGATCATCAAGATGTTCACTACATTTTCTATAAAACATATCCCCAGAGAGGCTAATGACAAAGCAAACCGATTGGCACAATGTGCATCAGGATATAAGAGTGAAAGCCGACAGGAACCAATCGAGCTAAACGTTTGGCCGATCTTGTGTGTCCACCCTGTCGACTGGAGAACAGAAATACAAGATTATTTGTTAGACCCATCTAAGCCGACTGAGCAGAAAGTCAGGCGCAAGGCACTCAAATACGTCATGATGGAAAGTATACTGTACTTTCGAACCATGGAAGGTTTATTGTTAAGATGCCTGGGAGTTGAAGAAGCCAAAATAGCAATGGGAGAAGTCCATGAAGGAATTTGTGGATCACATCAATCGGCCCATAAAATGAAATGGATATTAAGACGAACGGGATATTTTTGGCCGACGATGTTGGAAGATTGCTTCAGATACTATAAAGGATGCCAAACGTGCCAAAAGTTTGGTAATATACAGTCAGCACCGGCATCGGCTTTGCATCCGATCATTAAACCATGGCCGTTTAGGGGATGGGGTATAGACATAATCGGCCAGATATTTCCATCATCTAGCAAAGGACATAAATTTATTCTCGCAGCTACAGATTACTTCTCAAAATGGGTCGAGGCTGTACCACTCAAGAAAGTTACTAGCAGAGAACTAATCGACTTTGTAAACGAACACATCGTCCATCGGTTTGGGATCCCGCAAACAATCACTACCGATCAAGGGACTGTGTTCATGTCAAAAGAGTTCAAAGATTTTGCAGGAAGTCTTGGGATAAAACTACTAAATTCCTCACCTTATTACGCTCAGGCCAATGGGCAGGCCGAGTCATCGAACAAAACATTGATAAAACTCATAAAAAGAAAAATTGAGGAAGAGCCAAGGAGATGGCACTCAATACTATCAGAAGCTTTATGGGCTTATCGGCTATCTTATCACGGATCAACTAAATTATCGCCTTTTCAGTTGGTATATGGACAAGAAGCCGTTTTGCCCGTAGAAATCAACATCGGCTCAGTAAGGCTATGTGAGCAAGATAAGTTGTCAGCCGATGAATACGAACAGGCAATGCTTGACAATCCAGATGACATGACTGAACTAAGGCTGATCACGCTAGATCGGCTTAAAAGGAATAAAGAGAGGGTTGCCAGGTCGTATAATAAAAAGGTTATCTTGAAATCTTTCAATCAAGCCGATTTGGTATGGAAAACTGTGTTGCCGATCGGGTCTAGGGATAATCGATTCGGCAAATGGTCTCCAACTTGGGAAGGGCCTTATAAGATAAATCGGCCAATCGGTGGGAATTCGTATATACTGGAATCCTTAGACGGGTTCGTCTTTCCGAAAGCAATCAATGGGAAATATTTGAAGGTATATCACCCAAGCATATGGGTTGGGTCCTAACTACCAGAAGGAAAATCAAGACCATGCATATAAAATCGGTCATATAGCCGACCGAGTCAGTCATTCAAACAACCATCACGAATTAAACATCGGCCACACAAGCCGACATAAGTAGCAGTTCCAGCATGTAAGTTTAAAACAAAATTACAGCCCTGATCCGGGCAAATGGGCTCCTAGACCCGACAACGCCGCCGCCGCCTTCCCGATGGTAGTTTGGATGCTGTCAACAAGCTTGTCATCAGCCTTCGCGTCACCCGGAATCGGGACCACTTTGGCCGATTGAACTTTCACCTAAGCAAAAACCTCACCAATCTGTTTTTTCTTGGCTACCAGAGAAGAAGCCGATTCAGTATTCTTGGATTGGCAATCGGCTAGATCCTTGGTCACTGAGGCTAGTTGCTCCTCCAACTTGGCTTTGGCCGTCTCCAAATCTTGAGCCCTACCTTTGCCCAGCTTTAAGGCGGCGGTGTCTTGGTCGTAGTTTTTTTTCAGAAGCTTTGCGTTAGTCACCAGATCATCCAGGATCTTCTTGTCGGCTTTTTGTACTTCCCTCCGGGCGATTCTGGATCTGGCCGCTTCCATCGCTTCCCTTCTACTATCCAGGTGACAGACGTCTAGTAGAGCGTTCATTGCTTCTGGGGGGAGATCGGCTTGGACGACGGCCATTGCGTTCCTGAGCGATTGAGTGTTTTCCAAAAGTCTCGCCTCGGGTTGCAGAACTTCGTGAAGAAGATGGTTAAGTCTTTCCTGCATACCCGGTTCGGAAGCAACAACGACCGACGCAGTAATGGAAGCATCAAGGATTCGCCGAACGTCGGCCGGGTAATCGTCTGTGGCTATCACCTCAGGGTCGCTCAGGTCATCCAAAGTAAACCCAAGGAGGTTAGCAGGGTCGGCAGAGTCAGGGGAGATCGGCACAATAACTGCAGGTGACGGCACAGCAGGCAGCACCGGGGACAGCACAGAAGGAAGGGCCGAAGATGTGCCTTGAAGATCGGCTATGACCCCTGCTACTTGCACCGAAGGCGATTGCTGAAAAAACAAAATGGAATTTGTTCAGGCTACCTGTCATAGGAGCACTATTTAAAAAGGGACGGGATGAAGATTACATCGGTAGCCGATTGCTCTGGAGAGTGATCGGCCGAGCGTCTCGCGGATCTAGGGGATGGCCTATTAGACCCCCTCCTCCTCTCTAAAAATACCAAGAGTTAACATTGCGCCAGTTAAGAAAAGGGGAACAGGAACCGATATGGAGAAACAAATTACTTGGGCGACGCTGGCCAGCTAAGTCCGACAAGGGCGGACCACGGATGCCCAAGTTGCCCGAAGCATATCCAGTGGTACCCACCGACTGCCCCGGTCGCCTTTGTCGACTACTTCCAGCGGGTGCAGTCGGATCGGCTGCAAGGTCGCCAACATCCGTAACAGTCCGTTCCTGTAAAAGAACGAGATTAGTAAAAGCCAATCGTAAAACGGACAAAGAGAGGATAAAACTCCGGTACCTCGGCTACTGATGAATTGGTATAACCTGAACTTGAGCTGCTGGTGGATGCTACCGTCGGTCTATGAAAGTTAGGTAAAAATTGGGAAAGGATTGCCGATGGTGTCCTATCCATCAAAAGGTCATCAGATATCAAGGACCACCAGCTTGAAAATGCGCTTGACCGACGATTATTTAGAATGAAAGGGGGCATATGGACAATTTTGAATTCATCGGCAAGTTCGAGAACAATTTCAGCTGCTACCAGGTTGGTCACTCTGGTGCGAGGTTCAATACGCTCAAGAAGAGAGAAGCTGGGTATAGCTTGACCAAAGCCCAACTGACGAGCATAAATAGAAGGGTGGTAGAATTCATATGATGGTTGGAAAGTTCGATTCCTGGAATTCAAACCAGCATGGAAGATGCAAGGGGAAAGAAAGATTTTGTACAAATCCACAGTCAACTGGGACATCTGGCTACTATCAGCGGCCAAATGCAGAAAAGAGGGCCAAGGATAATCGGCTGCGTTGAGATAACTAAAAAAGTCATGCTGGCCAAAAGACAACCGATCTAAGGTCAGGAAGAATGAGAGGTATTTATGCATAGCTGCGGGAGTTATTTTTTGATCATCGGCGGAACACATAATGAAGTTCTCCCCGTAAGATCGGCTGGCTGTATAAGTAGGGATTGTGTCTTCCGGGTAATCTTCACGAGGAAAAGCCGATTGATCCATAGGTTGAGAAAGAAGGGATCGACCGAACATACAGTACAGCCAAGTTTGGATGAACCACAAGGGGCCCCCTATGTTGCCAACAACAAAATCGGCAAAGCCAGAAAACAATCGGCTTCGGATAAAATGCATCGTTTGGAATACGGCACCCAGAAATAGCTTTCCTAAGGCAATGTGGCGACCCTCTACCAGTTGTTCTGCCACTAGCTGATAGGTCTGGGTCGGGCCGAGGGAAGCGCCGCAGAAAAGGAACCGATCCAGCCAGAGGTTGAGGAAGGCTACGTGTTCTTCATCCGATACGAGCCCATTAACTGCGTTGTTATTTTGAACATACTTGCGCCAGCCTTCCCCTTTCTTATGGATTAGCTTATAGTGGGGTTTGCCGCTGAAAGCCGACAACTGGGCTCCATCTGGTCTGAGGCAGCATAGCTGGGCGACATCAAGGAGAGTAGGGCCGATCGGACCGGTTCTAAAAAGGAAAGCGTTGAAAGAATCGGACCAGAAATACGAAGCCGATGCTACCAAGGGTTCATTAGCTTCGGGGTTGGCCAAACTCAGGGGAAGACACTCGGCTATACCCAACCTCTCCCACTCCGCTCGTTTCTGAGCCGAGACTCTGATATACCACGACCACCACCCCTTGAGAGCCGTGGGCCAAGCTCTGAAGCTTTTGTCCCATTCTTTTATGTTGTAGCCAGTGGCCGATAAGGGAAGTCTAGGGATTTCCTCGTTGATCACAGAATCGGACGTTACGGTTCCTATCGGTCCTAAGAAGAACTGGTCGGAACTCTGAGAGATTGGTATAAATACCTGAGTCGGGTCCATGATAGCCGATCGGAGATGAAAGGGACTTGACAAGAGAAAGAAGAAAAGCCGATCGCTTGCGGTACGAGAGCACAAAGACGTGAAAATGACCGTGGGGGGACCCTCTATTTATACCTCGGTGAAAAAGGTGAAAAGGCGGGAACAGTTGCTGCATTAAAAACGCACCGAGGGTATTGCGGCGCTATTAATGGGGAAGCTACCAAGGTGAATCTTAAACGACAAGCCGATCACGAGAAAAGGCGAAAGGATTTTTGAAAGATAGCAAGCTACCTTTCAAAAATGGGGGGCATATGTTTGCACCAAAATTCGGCATATATTGAAATCGGTCTGAAACGGAGAAAAAGTGTACGTATGGAAAGAAATCGGTAAACGAATCGAAAAAGGAATCCGTTTCTAAAAAGGAAAGGAAATCAGATTAGAGGCCGATACGGATAAGCGCACCGTATCCATGTACAACTCGGATCGGCTCGGCGTGTTATAAAAGGGGGCAGACATCAAGCGAAAAGGGAATCAACCAATCCAATACACATCTACTACTTTTTACATCTCTTTTTACGTAGTTGTCTTCTTAGATCCATAGATTTCTCTGTAAATCGACGGAATCAACACAGTTGCGCATCGCCGGTTGTTGATCTTGGCCGATTCGCCAGTGTTCGATTTGCTTCGCTTTGCGCATCGCCTTTCTCGGCCGATTTTACCTTGTATCCGGATTAACCAGAATCGGGTTGATCTAGCTCTCCCCTAATCGGTTTTTTGCCGACTAGCGAAAAGCCGATAAACATTGCTCTATCGGCTTTGATCAAATTACAAATCCTACCTTGTCAATTTCAGGTCAAATTGACTGGCACGCTCTGCAAACTCGGCGTTTGTCTTGTGTGTTCGAGGCTGAAGATCCTGCTTCACGTTTTTGGCGCGAACATATTTTGGCACGCCCGGTGGGACCAAGAAAAATCAAGAATGTCATCAACCGACAAGCCTACGGTCACCGCCGATATCAACACCGATGCTATAATCGCGCCTCAAATGGCCGATTTAACCCCTGAGCAACGAAAAGAAATCGAAGACCGGAAGGCAGCTTTGGAAGAGATGATGCTACGGTGCTTCCAGAAAACACGCCGTGGCGTTACTCAAAAAACTGCACTCCCGAGCATCAATCCGATCGGGGATTCCTCATCCGATCCGGTAAGCCGATACGCACCCGCTCAAGCTGATTTATCAAATATGATTGAGCAATCTGTTCATCACGCACTAATTAACCAATCGTCGGCTCTAGTATCTACTTTAAAGCCGATGATAGAAAATAGTGTGAAAACGATCGCTCAGGAATTGGCCGTGTCTGGAAAACTACTAGATCCGCCACAAAACATCCCTACCTACCCAGTATATTCTATAACCCCTAACACCAATACAGTAAGAATGTCGGCTCAAACACCAGTCATGATGCCGACTCAACCTACTGTTCTTAAACCAAGCATACAGAGAGATGGGTTTACGCACTACCATGGGCATACAGATGGGGCTAAGATAAACGCATCAAATCCGTCGAACGGACCCTCCAATAACATCGGTTTATCGGCTCATCAGCCGATCGAAACGGATCAGGTTCCGCAATCACGGGGAGCCACAACCGTGAAGCAAGCACCGTATAGGGTGGTGCCGTACGTTGAGCCTTTCGCGCCTATACCCGATACGTCGAGTTTCAATCATGAATATGACCAAGTACCCAGACCTCCTGTGGCACGATTCGGGCAAAGGGCCGAGTTTGCACTCGGGGGGCAGGGCGTGAACAATGAAAATTGGCAGTATCCGGTTGCACCACAAGCCGACGACGTCAATTGGGCAGAACAAATTGCCAACGTATTGAGAGAACAGTTCGGTATACAACCAAGAGGAAGGGTAATCGGCTACAGGAAGCCATATCCCGATTACATAGATCGTATGCCGTACCCACACAACTTTAGGATACCAGACTTTGCTAAATTTTCAGGTGATGATTCTGTTACCACCATTGAGCATGTCGGACGGTTTATAGCTCAGTGCGGGGAAGCTGCACAATCCGATGGATTAAAAATTAGGCTATTTCCTTTATCATTGTCTGGTGCTGCGTTTACTTGGTTTACTAATTTACCCCCAAATTCAGTTCATATGTGGAACGATTTAGAAAGCCGATTCCATGAATACTTCTTTTCGGGGACTATGGAGCTTAGAATTTCTGATCTCGATTCGATCAAGGCGGAAATCTGGCGAATCGGTTTCCGACTATATCAGAAGGTTTAGAGGCGTACGAAATAGGTGCTTCAGTGTAACATTACCTGACGATCAGTTGGCCGATCTAGCATTCCATGGGTTAATCCCGCCATTAAAAGAAAAACTATCTGGCCAAGAATTCCCCGATTTAAGCCACCTGCTTCATCGTGTATCGGTACATGAAAACCGATATGCAGAAAGTAAGGGGTTTAAAGAGAAATTCAGGTCGATCGGTAATGAAAAAGCCAAAGTAAACATGGTAGAGTATGATTCGAGCGACACTTCTGAAGACGAAGAAGCAGGAATAAATATAGCCGAGTGGACCAAGGACACTAAAAGGCCACTCGTGTGCTCTCTGCTTAAACCGATGAAAAATAAGACGGAAGTCAAATATTCGTATGATGTGTCAAAGTGTGATAAGATATTTGATTTATTACTACAAGAAAAACTCATAAGGTTACCAGAAGGGCACGTCATCCCGTCGGCTGAAGAAATCAAGAAGCGAAGGTACTGTAAGTGGCACCATTCATTTTCGCACAACACTAACGATTGTAATATTTTTCGGCAGCAGATTCAATCGGCCATCACAGAGGGCAGATTAAAATTTGCTGAGGAATCGGCTATGCAGATTGACGTGAGTCCTTTTCAAGTGAACATGGTTCAATGCTCGCGAAAAGGGAAAGGACCTGCAGAAGGAAACAAGCCGATTGAAAGAATGGAAGTACAATCAAAAAGGGAAGAAACAGTGCAGATCACTATCGGCTCTATACAAATAGAAGCCGATAAAAACGGACGTAACTCAAGAACAGTGAAGCCAAAAGGAGATTTGGAAGTCGGAAAGTGGTATAAAGCTGGAAGGGCTCCAAGAAAAGTTAATTTTAAACCTAAGCCGACTTTCTCAGAACTCCTGGGGAAGTATGAAAGGATAAACCGAAGATATAGCGCTCAGCAACCCTAAGGTTTTCGTCGGCCAGATCAAAGAGAGAGATGTTGGCAAACAGATATGCCACATCGGCCAATCACTGAAGAGGAAAGACACCGGCAATGTCCCTTCTGGCAGTTTTGTTGGGAGAAGGGGATGACCTTACCAACAATCGCGTCCTGCCCTATGCAACACCCGTCTACGTATCGGCCACACCAATCGGTAAAAAACAGATTGTCTAGGCCGATACACGAGCTTAGTAAATTACGACTTGTTCTGAGTCAGTGCTGAGTTCTTCTGAGCAAGGCCTGTATTCCCCCCAATCTCAGCCTATTTTTTTTTTTTTTTGAAAGATTAGCAGGAGCTCTACTATTCATTAAAAAAAGAGTAGAAAATAGCTAGTGCAAGATATCCATCGGAACCAACAGGACAAAAAAACTAAAGATAGGATACAGCAATATACACAACGCAGTACACGAAAGATTTGCAAAAAAGTACTAAACCCATAAAAGCTTGCTTGTAAGGAAGCCGAATTGTTATGCTTTATTATCTGATTTCAAATATTGAATCGGTTTGATACATTGAAAGCCGTGATTTTCAATCAATTTTCGTGAATTTTGTGAACCTAAGAAGGACATCCATCCGGATGTTTCCGGCGTAATACTAGCACGTAATGAAGTAAATGTGACGTATGGCTGGGGGTCTCAGGCCACGTACGGGCGTATGTCACGAGACACAGGTAGCAGGTCTCCAGCCAAAAGCAGACAGAGCAAGTCTGCTGTGTGAGATACAGAGAGAAAAGACGAAGAGAGAGAAGGAAAAAAAAAAAGAGAGAAGATGAGAAAAAAGATGGAGAAATTTTTGAGAGATTAATTGAGAGTTGTGTTTTTATGTAAAGGATTCTGGCGTGTGTGTTTTTTTTTAAAAAAATCAATGAGTATGGATTCTGATCTACTAATTATTTTTCGTACATTGCTTTCTAGTTTATGCATTTAATCTAGTTCTCATTCGTGGTCTTAGATTAATTATTCTAGATTGATTCTTTTCGTTTGATCATTATTTTATTAATTAATGGAATTAATAAAAACATGAAAAATAGGTTTATATACTACTTTGCACTGCTTGGCGTGTCTCGATCCTCAAACTCACTGAGATCTAATTTTTTTTCAAATATTTTAATGGAACTTCTTAAAATTTATTACTATACCTATATCTAGTGCATCCAAATAGATTATGGAGTACAGGTTGCAGAGGTACGACTTGCGCGGCCATCGTGTTTCTCTTTCTTTAGCCCACTTTGGGAGTGGCCAAACACTTAGGCTTGTACAGTTGTATAACTTTCTCCTGTTGTCTGTACTCGCCGCACGTGCAACTTTCTGATAGGTGGACTGGGGATTAGCACCAACTCACAGGCTCACAGCCCACGTTACACAACTCTTACACCAAAAGGATGGAAGAAAGAAGGATCAAAGCATGGTGTTTGGTTCAGACGGGGGGACGTTCAAGTATGTTATAAAAAGGGCAACATAAACAAATTGCACTAGAATCTGATGTGGTTTCAGTTTCAGCTGTTCACAAATCTCTTGTGTGGTAAGTGGTAACTGGTCTTGTGTGGTAACTGGTACTAAGGCCGTAGCGGGCAGGGAGTACGGTGGGGACTGGGGAAAAGGAGTTCGGCCCTGTCACTTCAAATTGGCACGAGCTTGCCGCAGGCACAAACTCCCATGAATCCATCCATCCCTTTCAGCCATGACGCGTCCACGCTACATGGAGGGCTCGGTCGGCACGGGAATCCAACCCAGCTTCTTCTTGTCATTCGTGCTTCGCTTTCGCGAGCGCTAGTTGGTGGGCGGCGGCTACGAATGTGCTCGGGATGTCAATGTGACGGCCCGTCTTTTAGAAGCAGATCCGTGCAGCGCCGGCATACCTGCAGGATGATTAGGCTGCGAACTAAGATATTATCGCAGGCAAAAGTCAAATTCCAACATTTTTATTCAATATAAGGCCTAACGCCGTGGTTTTTACGTAAGAGGCGCAAAGGCCCGAATAACTTACAAAGAAACACCGCGACAGCGCAGCCTGAGCAAAAGACTAAGACCTCAAAACCAAATTGCCATCTACGCACTCTGGAACGCTCCGGCTTCTTTAAACTACGAGAGGGTCGGGGTTGCAAGGGTAATCTGGGAGTACTCAACAAGTCGTCTGGAAAACACCGAATATTACATGCAAGGGTGTAGCACAATATTGGCACAAGGTTAAAGTATTTGTGGATGCGCTTTTATTTGTAATATCATTTTACATTTTAAAACACAATCCATAATAATAGTAATCCAGGGGGTTCCATTCACAAAGTCATCACCATTAAACCACATCACCATTAAACCACATTCTCAAAACATGCACCAAGATCTACTTGAGCTAGGTTACTGGATTCACCCCAATTAAACTTAGCTTCATTTACAGGAAGCACGGCGTATTCGAATACCATTTATTCACTCTGCAGAGGTGTTCGGCTTTACCCACAAGATTCCACGATCGTTAATGCCAACTCGAGTTTAACACGCAACTTAAATGCGCGGCCGGGATCGAGGTTATCATAGCTTTTCGTTGGACATTTCCCTCTTCGGTCCCTATCCCAGAGTTTTGCTCCACATTATCCCGGGAGTCCCCACTTGGCTGGTGTGGAGTGCTTGGTCCCGCTATCGTGGCACCTACCGTTGTGAACCCGAAATGCCACGCTTTCCTCGTGCACACTTTCGTTTCACTCCCATAATCATTGGACCATCTCCCACACTGAAGGTAACCTGCTCCTATAGGTATTCCGAGGGAAAGTACAATGTACCGAGCTATGTTGAGTCAAGCCAACGAAGTTGGCCGCCCAACTTGTGGTTGAACGAGTTCTTAAGTTATTTACTTTGCTCAAGGGGATTATTATCCTTATATTGCCAAAGACCAAGCCTTTTCCGATCCACAACCCTTCCAGATCATGATGTACGCCACCGTGACAAACCCAAGGCATCAATCATCGGTAGGGATTGGAACTCATCCACTCCGGATTTATCCAATGCCTCCCAAACCGTAGCACTTTTCCAAATGCAGACCGAACCAAGCGTTCGGCTGACCTTTCATTTCCATTATCAAAAGCATTTGACTAAACTAACAGGATAATAATAATTAATATAGGAATATTAAGTAACCTAAGGTTACAAGGATATAATTAGGTTCAATAATTTTCAAGGAAGTCTCATGAGCAAATCGGCATTAACTAAGTATCATGTCATTCTAAACTAGACAGATTCGCAATATTTCAATATACAGTAAAGTAATGCGGTAGAAAATAGTAATTGACTATAATAAGGCATGAATAGGTTCAACATGTTCAAAGGTGTACGGCTTGCCTTGCTGGCGGTCGGATCGGACGAAGTGTCGTTGATGCGGTTGAAATCGGCTCTTTGCTCGGTCCGGCTCTGTTAAGGAAGCTGCGACGGCTTCGGAATTGTCCAACGTCCGGATCTAACGCGAAAAGATCGAGCGATAATAAAAAAGCGAAACGAAAAGAAACTAGAATAAAACGGAAACGGAAATCAAACCGAGAAGGCAGCGGTAGGGAGAGAGAACGGGGTATTCGGCATTTTGGAATTTTAGGGACTCGAATGGAGGAATGGAGGGCATTTTGGAATCAGTGGGTCAAAGCGGTTCGGATAGTGTATTTGGTGGGTCTCTGGGGCTCACGGAATTTTTCGGGTTTTAGGGATTTTTACGGAATTAAAAGCAATTTTGGAATTAATAAATTAAATAGAAATCCAAAATTTGCTTAAAAAGCTGGCCGTGGGCCGAATAATCTTGGTCGCACGCCGCCACACGCTGTGGGGGCGAGGCCCAGCCGAGGCGACAAAGAGGCTTCGGCCGGCCAAAGCGAAGAGTTAGGTTAGGAGTTAGGGCGTCAGGCCGGCGAAGCGGCGAAGCAGTGGCGGCGGTTCTGTGCGTATGAGTAGCATGGCGGCGGTGGGGCGAGGCCAAAGTGGAGGGAGACGAGGGAGACGAAGGGGCGAGGGCTCACCGCTAGGGTTAGGAGTTAGGCGGGGCGAGGCGAGTAGCAGCCCGGGGTGGCGAGCTCACTGAGTGGAGAAGAGGGAGAAGGCGACGGAGAGGGAGAAGGGAGGAGGAGCTCACCACGGGAGAGAGAAGGAGCGGGGCAAGGTGGCGGGCGGCGACTTGGCCTGAGCCGGGAGGAGGGAGCTCACCGGGCGAGGCGGGAGCTGGCGAGGAGAGGAGGGCTCGGGCGGCTTTATAGCTGCGAGAGAGAGAGCGGCAGGGCGGCGTACCGCGCGGCAGCGGCGACGGACGGACGGCAGCGCTGGGCTCGAGACGGCAGCCGCAGACGGAGTCACAGGTAGGCAGCGGCGGAGTCACGCGGCGCAGCGGCGCCAGTGGTCACGGCGCGCGGTGAGGCGGCCGAGCGAGGCGGGATCGAAGCGCGCTGCCGTGGCGACGCGAGGGCGGGCGCCGGCCAGGCGCGGATCGGAGGCGAGCCGAGCGGCGAGGTTGGGCCGGTGGAACGGGCGGCCGACCAGAAGGAATAGCGAGGCCCAAAAAGGTAATTGGCCCAAAACTTAATTAATTCAAAATCCAAAATTTGCATCAAAATTTGAATAGATAATTCAAAATTTTATTTTGAATTTTTAGGGTTGTTTCAACCTACCCCACTTAAAACAAATCTTGTCCCCGAGATTTATTCCTCCTGGGAGAAAGGTTGTGAAACTGCTGCTGCTAACCTGATTCCTTTTTCCAGGGTTTCCTTGAGTACGTGATTCTTCCACGTACTCGGTAAATTCTGATAGTCTTAAATTCCAAATCTGCTTTCCATGATTTCCAAGATCCTGACCAGTCTCTTATGGAGAATCGTACTGGGAATCCAAATCCTTTGGGTAGCACTTGTCCTGACTGCTGATGGAAATGTCCTCTCGGTTGGGGATATCGGAAACATCTTTGTGAATTTCGGACAAATCTGAACCAATTGTAATTTGCATGCTATTCCTATGATTCTGTAAGAATCTTCAGACTGATCGATCTATCCGGTCTTAGCTCCTTTTCATCCAAAATGGCGCGGGTTTTGATGGTCGATATTTCTGACATAATTCTCTTTCGGAGCCAATGTAACCTTTCTGTTACATTGGAGCTTGCACTCAATTCATTGGTGGTGATCATTTTATGGACTTCTGTATCCTGAACGAGCTGGGTTCCACTGCTGTTTAATCCTAGTCCTTTATTCTGTCCCAAGGGTTTAATATTTCCTTCCGTGATGTGCAGAAATTTGTCTTGGTAACCGAGGTGGTGTGGAGGCTTTTGTGGACGGTAATAGGTGGCCTGATTGGGTCCCAAGTGTTTAGAGCGTAGGTTTTCGACATTTTCTTCAGACTTTGGTCGTTTCTTCTCTGCTTGTCTACCTGGCGGAGGGTGGGGTACTATGTCAGAGTTCAAATATGTCCTTTGTAGTCTTATTCAGACTTTCCCTAAACATTGAGCTAAACTAGCTCACAATCTGACTCAGGGGATTCTTTGGGGTCCGCTAACTGGGTTGAATCTACTTGTACTAACTGGTTCTTTACAAAAGATCTCCCTGGTAGTTCAATCCATTAGTTATGTTCCTTCTGTCGTCATTCCTTGCTGATTCTTTAGGGACACGTGGCAAAGTCTTTTATTTTCTCTCCCATTTCTATCACAGACCTTTGTAAGTGGTGGTGGCAGTCTGGCTATTATTTTGGTGGTCCATCTTATCTTTCTGACATACTTTACATCCAAATCCAACCACGTGTTTATGCATTACTTTCTGTCAGTATTCCTTTCTTCAACACTGGTAGATTATTGCGTTCCATAGAGCGTCGACCATTTGGGTGGGTGAATTTTGTCAAAATCAATCCTCTTATATCCTTGTCTTAATAAACCAGTCTGTCTTTCAAGGAAGCCTTCTAGCCTTTATGACACTGTCTGGCGGTCTAACTGTCGCAACTCAGATTCTAGTTGGGAGCATGTCCTTTTTCTTAAATCATTTAATGGTGCTCTATCTTGTGTGAACCTTAACCATCATGTTTACTTTTCCTCTGGGTGATTCCGATTTTGAGGTTGAAACTCAAGTCCAATTATTTTCCTTTATTGACTATTCGGACTCTGTTGTGTTCATCTGTAGGGCTGCCATTCTAGGGGTGCTGAGCTAAAGGTTGGTTATTTCTGGAATATTCTTTGGTTAATTCCTTGTCCTATTATTCTCAGAAAACTTCTGACTCCTGTCACTGACATGGGTTGCTTTCATTCCATCATTACTTGGTTGTTGAGATCATTTTTATTCCACCTCTCAGTGGTGATGTGTCACGGGGAAGAAGTCTTATTTAACTCAGTATTTTTTTTTGTTCAACATTCGCACAGTTCATGTGTCAAAAACAACTGCTTTATTACCAATATATTGTTCAGACCTTACATTCTTGATAGTACAAGTTGATCCTAATCTTTATCCCTTGGATCTCTATATCCAAGTTGCCATATTCATATCTGGCTATTAGTCTACTTCCGGTTGCTTGGAATTTCCAGTAATTCCTTATTAACGGTACTTGTTGCGATTGTTGTTCCTTTGGTGGTGACATGATTGGATATCTTCGGCTGGTGTCTTTCCTTTGTCCCATCTTGTATCTTATTCCTTGGGTATCTCTGCTTCTGCTGTTGCGGTGGACGGGTCACTAGCTGTCGGTTGGTGGAGGTGAGGGTCTTTCACTCGCGTCTGGGCTACGAAGTCGGTAGACTTTTCTTTGGGCAATTGCGTCTGAAATGTCCCATTTATGCGCAATGATAGCATTTATCCCACCTCGTGGGACAATTGCAGACGAAGTGGTCTCCATTGCGATTGTAGCACTTAAGCGATTTGAAATTTGAGGTTTCGCAGGTGTTGGTTGCTCTTTTTCTTTTGAATGCTTTTTGTTAGGGAATTCTTGGGTGAGGACTGGGGTCTTTCCTCCGATCTGGGTGGGAGTCGGTTTCCATGTCTGTTGAATTTCTTTCTTTCTCTTTTTCATTATTTTTAATTCATTCCGGGCTTCTTCGATTGCTATCCATTTGTCCATTACTGACGACATGTCCTTTATGGCTGAGGTGTGGAACTTCAGGCTCCTCTGTAATTCTTCCAATGATTCTTTCATCCTACTAGCTTGGGTGTCCATCTCCTTGGGAATATCATTGGTAAAGTAGTCGGATTCATGCAGACATCCCATCGCTGTACTTTCCTCTTGTCTGTCCAGATTTCCTTGGGTGTGTCCTTGAGGTTTTTCAACTAGCCGTTCGAAAATTCTTTCCAATAGCTGCGTATGGTGCCTTTCCGTTTGTTGTCTGTTTCTTTCCATTATGGTCAGTAATTGAGCTAGGTTGACTGGGTGATTTACTGACTCTTCATTTCTGCTCGAGCTGTCATGCAGGAATTTTGATCCAAAATCTGCCATGGTCTCAATCTGACTTTCTTTTCGGTCTGCAGCAGGGTTTTGAGGAAAGCGAAAAAGACGAGTAAGAATTTAGGGCATGGGGTGAGAATAGCAAGAATAGATGGGGCTCAGATGAATTGAGGGAACCTTTGAATTAGACGGGAATATATAGATAGTTTAAGCAATCAAAAATCACAGAAATAGAGAACTTAGCAATTTTTATAAGACATGGATCATGCACAAAACCATTTTAAGGTTCGGCATAACCCATTTTACATTACAAAAGCCTAAAACAAAGAAGGGTACAACTTCTACGACTAACGGTCTAACTATCACGACGGCATCATCTCCAAGTCTTTGGCGAAAATCGCGGGATTTTGAATTTTAGAAGGGCAGGCAAAACTTTAAAACAAGACCGGGAGGGATAAGAAGCTCTAAAGAAGACAAGGTAGCAGGGGAAGAAGGAGACAGCAATAATACTTATTTTTTTCGATATTCATTTTGTTTGTATATCAAAATAAGTTTTGAAAGGTTTCCTAATCCAACTTAAGGTCTTAATCTATGGTCAAGCCAAAGCTCTGATACCACTTGTGACGGCCCGCCTTTTTAGGGGCAGATCCAGACGCCTCGACAACTACCAGGATGATTAGCTGCCAGGAACCAAGCATATTATTGCCAGGCAAAAGTCAAATTCCAACATTTTTATTCAATATAAGGCCTAACGGCCAGGGGTTTCTGAGAAGAGGCGCGGCAGGCCCGAATAACTTACAAGCAAAACACCGCGACAGTGCAGGCCTGAGCAAAAGACTAAGACCTCAAAACCAAATTGCCATCTACGCACTCTGGAACGCTCCGGCTTCTTTAAACTACGAGAGGGTCGGGGTTGCAAGGGTAAGTGAGGAGTACTCAACAAGTCGTCTGAGAAAACACTTGAATATTACATGCAAGGGTGTAGCACAATATTGGCACAAGGTTAAAGTATTTGTGGATGCGCTTTTATTTGTAATATCATTTTACATTTTAAAACACAATCCATAATAATAGTAATCCAGGGGGTTCCATTCACAAAGTCATCACCATTAAACCACATCACCATTAAACCACATTCTCAAAACATGCACCAAGATCTACTTGAGCTAGGTTACGGATTCACCCCAATTAAACTTAGCTTCATTTACCGAAAGCACGGCGTATTCGCATACCATTTATTCACTCTGCAGAGGTGTTCAGCTTACCCACAAGATTCCACGATCGTTAATGCCAACTCGAGTTTAACACGCAACTTAAATGCGTGCGGCGGATCGAGGTTATCATAGCTTTCGTTGGACATTTCCCTCTTGATCCCTATCCGGTAGAGTTTTGCTCCACATTATCCGGGGTCCCCACTTGGCGGTGTGGAGTGCTTGGTCCCGCTTCTTGTGGCACCTACCGTTGTGAACCCGAAATGCCACAGCTTCTCGTGCACACTTTCGTTTCACTCCCATAATCATTGGACCATCTCCCACACTGGGAAGGTAACCCTGCTCCTATAGGTATTCCGAGGGAAAGTACAATGTACCGAGCTATGTTGAGTCAAGCCAACGAAGTTGGCCAGGCCCAACTTTGTGGTTGAACGAGTTCTTAAGTTATTTACTTTGCTCAAGGGGATTATTATCCTTATATTGCCAAAGACCAAGCCTTTTCCGATCCACAACCCCTTCCAGGTATCCGCGGTACCGCCACCGTGACAAACCCAAGGCATCAATCATCGGTAGGGGATTGGAACTCATCCACTCAGGATTTATCCAGTGTCTCCCAAACCGTAGCACTTTTCCAAGCAGGACCAGAACCAAGCGTTCGGCGACCTTTCATTTCCATTATCAAAAGCATTTGACTAAACTAACGAGGATAATAATAATTAATATAGGAATATTAAGTAACCTAAGGTTACAAGGATATAATTAGGTTCAATAATTTTCAAGGAAGTCTCATGAGCAAATCGGCATTAACTAAGTATCATGTCATTCTAAACTAGACAGATTCGCAATATTTCAATATACAGTAAAGTAATGCGGTAGAAAATAGTAATTGACTATAATAAGGCATGAATAGGTTCAACATGTTCAAAGGTGTACGGCTTGCCTTGCTGGCGGTCGGATCGGACGAAGTGTCGTTGATGCGGTTGAAATCGGCTCTTTGTCGGTCCGGCTCTGTTAGGGAAGCTGACGGCTTCGGAATTGTCCAACGTCAGGATCTAACGAAAAGATCGAGCGATAATAAAAAAGCGAAACGAAAAGAAACTAGAATAAAACGGAAGCGAAATCAAAAGCGAGAACAGCGGGCCGAGAGAGAACGGGGGTATTTCTGGCATTTTGGAATTTTAGGGACTCCGAATGGAGGAATGGAGGGCATTTTTGGAATCAGTGGGTCGAAACGGTTCGGATAGTGTATTTGGTGGGTCTCTGGGGCTCACGGAATTTTTCGGGGTTTTCTGGGGATTTTTCTGGAATTAAAAACGAATTTTGGAATTAATAAATTAAATAGAAATCCAAAATTTGCTTAAAAGGAAACTGGCCGTGGGCCGAATAGTACTGGGCCGCACGGCCCACCCGCGTGTGGGGGGGGGGGCGAGGCCGGCCCAAGCTGAGGCAGCAAAAGGAGGCGCTTCGGCGGCCAAAGCGAAGGGGTTAGGTTAGGGTTAGGGCGTCAGGCGGCGGCGGCAGCAGCGAATTCTTGTGTGGCAAGGCTGGAGTGGCATGGCGGCGGTGGGGCGAGCCAGGGTGGAGGGAGACGGCGGGAGACGAAGGGGCGAGGCTCCTTGCTAGGGTTAGGGTTAGGCGGGCGAGGCGAGTGACGGCAGCAAGTGGCGAGGCTCACTGAGCTGGAGAAGAGGGAGAAGGCGACGGAGAGGGAGAAGGGAGGAGGAGCTCACCACGGGAGAGAGAAGGGAGCGGGGCAAGGTGGCGGCGACTTGGCCGGAGCCGGGAGGAGGAGCTCACCGGCGAGGCGGGAGCGGTGAGGAGAGGAGGGCTCGGGCGGCTTTTATAGTCGGGAGAGAGAGAGCGGGCGAGGGCGGCCACACGGCGCGGCAGCGGCGACGGGATCGGACGGCAGGCGGCAGCCTTGAGCTCGAGACGGCAGCGGCGCAGACGGGTCACGGTAGGCAGTGGCGGAGTCACGCGGCGGCAGGCGGCGCTGCAAGTGGTCACGGCGCAAGGCGGAGGCGGCCGAGCGAGGCGGCATAGCGCGCCGTGGCGACGCGAGGCAAGCGCCGGCCGGGCGGCGGACCGAGGCGAGCCGAAGCGGCGAGGTTGGGCCGGCGATGGAACGGGCCTGGCTTTCGACCAGGAAGGAATGGCGGGAGGCCCAAAAGGTAATTGGCCCAAAACTTAATTAATTCAAAATCCAAAATTTGCATCAAAATTTGAATAGATAATTCAAAATTTTATTTTGAATTTTTAGGGTTGTTTCAACCTACCCCACTTAAAACAAATCTTGTCCCCGAGATTTATTCCTCCTGGGAGAAAGGTTGTGAAACTGCTGCTGCTAACCTGATTCCTTTTTCCAGGGTTTCCTTGAGTACGTGATTCTTCCACCGTACTCGGTAAATTCTGATAGTCTTAAATTCCAAATCTGCTTTCCATGATTTCCAAGATCCTGACCAGTCTCTTATGGAGAATCGTACTGGGAATCCAAATCCTTTGGGTAGCACTTGTCCTGACTGCTGATGGAAATGTCCTCTCGGTTGGGGATATCGGAAACATGCTGTGAATTTCCAGACAAATCCTGAACCAATTGTAATTTGCATGCTATTCCTATGATTCTGTAAGAATCTTCGTACGGTCCAGTCTATCCGGTCTTAGCTCCTTTTCATCCAAAATGGCGCGGGTTTTGATGGTCGATATTTCTGACATAATTCTCTTTCGGAGCCAATGTAACCTTTCTGTTACATTGGAGCTTGCACTCAATTCATTGGTGGTGATCATTTTATGGACTTACGTATCTGAACGAGCAATTTGGGTTCCACTTCTTTGTTTAATCCTAGTCCTTTATTCTGTCCCAAGGGTTTAATATTTCCTTAGTGATGTCTGGCTGTCTTGGTAACCGAGGTGGTGTGGAGGCTTTTGTGGGCGGTAATAGGTGGCCTTTGATTGGGTCCCAAGTGTTTAGAGCGTAGGTTTTCGACATTTTCTTGAGACTTTGGTCGTTTCTTCTCTGCTTGTCTACGGCGGAGGGTGGGGTACTATGTCGAGTTCAAATATGTCCTTTGTAGTCTTATTCGGACTTTCCCTAAACATTGAGCTAAACTAGCTCACAATCGACTCGAGGGATTCTTTGGGGTCCGCTAATCTGCAGGTTGAATCTAATTGTACTAACTGGTTCTTTCCAAAAGATCTCACTGGTAGGTCAATCCATTAGTGATGTTCCTTCTGTCGTCAATCCTTGCTGATTCTTTAGGGACCTGGTGGCAAAGTCTTTTATTTTCTCTCCCATTTCTATACGGGCACTGTAAGTGGTGGTGGCAGTCTGGCTATTATTTTGGTGGTCCATCTTATCTTTCTGACATACTTTACATCCAAATCCAACCACGTGTTTATGCATTACTTTCTGTCAGTATTCCTTTCTTCAACACTGGTAGATTATTGCGTTCCATAGAGCGTCGACCATTTGGGTGGGTGAATTTTGTCAAAATCAATCCTCTTATATCTTTGTCTCAATAAACCAGTCTGTCTTTCAAGGAAGCCTTCTAGCCTTTATGACACTGTCTGGCGGTCTAACTGTCGCAACTCAGATTCTAGTTGGGAGCATGTCCTTTTTCTTAAATCATTTAATGGCGCTCTATCTTGTGTGAACCTTAACCATCATGTTTACTTTTCCTCTGGGTGATTCCGATTTTTGAGGTTGAAACTCAAGTCCAATTATTTTCCTTTATTGCCTATTCGGACTCTGTTGTGTTCATCTGTAGGGCTGCCATCCTAGGGGTGCTGAGCTAAAGGTTGGTTATTTCTGGAATATTCTTTGGTTAATTCCTTGTCCTATTATTCTCAGAAAACTTCTGACTCCTGTCACTGACATGGGTTGCTTTCATTCCATCATTACTTGGTTGTTGAGATCATTTTTATTCCACCTCTCAGTGGTGATGTGTCACGGGGAAGAAGTCTTATTTAACTCAGTATTTTTTTTTTGTTCAACATTCGCACAGTTCATGTGTCAAAAACAACTGCTTTATTACCAATATATTGTTCAGACCTTACATTCTTGATAGTACAAGTTGATCCTAATCTTTATCCCTTGGATCTCTATATCCAAGTTGCCATATTCATATCTGGCTATTAGTCTACTTCCGGTTGCTTGGAATTTCCAGTAATTACTTATTAACGGTACTTGTTGCGATTGTTGTTCCTTTGGTGGTGACATGATTGGATATCTTCGGTTGGTGTCTTTCCTTTGTCCCATCTTGTATCTTATTCCTTGGGTATCTCTGCTTCTGCTGTTGCGGTGGACGGGTCACTAGCTGTCGGTTGGTGGAGGTGAGGGTCTATCACTTTCGCTTGTCACGGGCTACGAAGTCGGTAGACTTTTCTTTGGGCAATTGCGTCTGAAATGTCCCATTTGTCTGCAATGATAGCATTTATCCCACCTCGTGGGACAATTGCGGACGAAGTGGTCTCCATTGCGGTTGTAGCACTTAACTGATTTGGGCTGAGGTTTCGCAGGTGTTGGTTGCTCTTTTTCTTTTGAATGCTTTTTGTTAGGGAATTCTTGGGTGAGGACTGGGGTCTTTCCTCCGATCTGGGTGGGAGTCGGTTTCCATGTCTGTTGAATTTCTTTCTTTCTCTTTTTCATTATTTTTAATTCATTCCGGGCTTCTTCGATTGCTATCCATTTGTCCATTCTTGACGACATGTCCTTTATGGTCGAGGTGTGGAACTTCGTGCTCCTCTGTAATTCTTCCAAAGATTCTTTCATCCTACTAGCTTGGGTGTCCATCTCCTTGGGAATATCATTGGTAAAGTAGTCGGATTCATGCAGACATCCCATGTTGTACTTTCCTCTTGTCTGTCCAGATTTCCTTGGGTGTGTTCTTGAGGTTTTTCAACTAGCCGTTCGAAAATTCTTTCCAATAGCTGCGTATGGTGCCTTTCAGTTTGTTGTCTGTTTCTTTCCATTATGGTCGATAATTGAGCTAGGTTGACTGGGTGATTCTTGACTCTTCATTTCTGCTCATTTGTCATGCAGAATTTTGATCCAAAATCTGCCATGGTCTCAATCGACTTTCTTTTCGGTCTGCAGCAGGGTTTTGAGGAAAGCGAAAAGGCAGTAAGAATTTAGGGCATGGGGTGAGAATAGCAAGAATAGATGGGGCTCGAGATGAATTGAGGAACCTTTGAATTAGACGGGAATATATAGATAGTTTAAGCAATCAAAAATCACGAAATAGAGAACTTAGCAATTTTTATAAGACATGGATCATGCACAAAACCATTTTAAGGTTCGGCATAACCCATTTTACATTACAAAAGCCTAAAACAAAGAAGGGTACAACTTCTCGACTAACGGTCTAACTCTACTGGCGGCATCATCTCCAAGTCTTTGGCGAAAATCGTGAGGATTTTGAATTTTAGAAGGGCAGGCAAAACTTTAAAACAAGACCAGGAGGGATAAGAAGCTCTAAAGAAGACAAGGTAGCGAGGAAGAAGGAGACAGCAATAATACTTATTTTTCGATATTCATTTTGTTTGTATATCAAAATAAGTTTTGAAAGGTTTCCTAATCCAACTTAAGGTCTTAATCTATGGTCAAGCCAAAGCTCGATACCACTTGTGACGGCCCGCCTTTTAGGGGCAGATCCGTGCGCCTCGGCACTACCAGGATGATTAGGCTGCCAGGAACCAAGCATATTATTGCCAGCAAAAGTCAAATTCCAACATTTTTATTCAATATAAGGCCTAACGGCCAGGGTTTTTCTGAAGAAGAGGCGCAGCAGGCCCGAATAACTTACAAGCAAAACACCGCCTGACAGCAGGCTGAGCAAAAGACTAATACCTCAAAACCAAATTGCCATCTACGCACTCTGAACGCAGCTCCGGCTTCTTTAAACTCGAGAGGGGTCGGGGTTGCAAGGGTAATCTACGGGAGTACTCAACAAGTCGTACGGAAAATACTGAATATTACATGCAAGGGTGTAGCACAATATTGGCACAAGGTTAAAGTATTTGTGGATGCAGTTTTATTTGTAATATCATTTTACATTTTAAAACACAATCCATAATAATAGTAATCCAGGGGTTCCATTCACAAAGTCATCACCATTAAACCACATCACCATTAAACCACATTCTCAAAACATGCACCAAGATCTACTTGAGCTAGGTTACGGGATTCACCCCAATTAAACTTAGCTTCATTTACCGGAAGCACGGCGTATTCGAATACCATTTATTCACTCTGGCAGAGGTGTTCACTTTACCCACAAGATTCCACGATCGTTAATGCCAACTCGAGTTTAACACGCAACTTAAATGCGTCATGGCCGGATCGAGGTTATCATAGCTTTTAGTTGGACATTTCCCTCTTGATCCCTATCAGGTAGAGTTTTGCTCCACATTATCCGGGTCCCCACTTGGCGGTGTGGAGTGCTTGGTCCCTTCTTGTGGCACCTACCGTTGTGAACCCGAATGCCACGGTTTCTCAGGCACACTTTCGTTTCACTCCCATAATCATTGGACCATCTCCCACACTTTGGGAAGGTAACCTGCTCCTATAGGTATTCGAGGGAAAGTACAATGTACCGAGCTATGTTGAGTCAAGCCAACGAAGTTGACCGGCCCAACTTTGTGGTTGAACGAGTTCTTAAGTTATTTACTTTGCTCAAGGGGATTATTATCCTTATATTGCCAAAGACCAAGCCTTTTTCCGATCCACAACCCCTTAGGTATCCGCATGCACGCCACCGACAAACCCAAGGCATCAATCATCGGTAGGGATTGGAACTCATCCACTCAGGATTTATCCAATTCGTCTCCCAAACCGTAGCACTTTTCCAAACAGACCGAACCAAGCGTTCGGCGACCTTTCATTTCCATTATCAAAAGCATTTGACTAAACTAACAGGATAATAATAATTAATATAGGAATATTAAGTAACCTAAGGTTACAAGGATATAATTAGGTTCAATAATTTTAAAGGAAGTCTCATGAGCAAATCGGCATTAACTAAGTATCATGTCATTCTAAACTAGACAGATTTGCAATATTTCAATATCTGATAAAGTAATGCGGTAGAAAATAGTAATTGACTATAATAAGGCATGAATAGGTTCAACATGTTCAAAGGTGTACGGCTTGCCTTCTTTGGCGGTCGGATCGGACGAAGTGTCGTTGATGCGGTTGAAATCGGCTCTTTGTCGGGTCGGCTCTGTTCGGGAAGCTACGACGGCTTCTGGAATTGTCCAACGTCCGGATCTAACGCGAAAAGATCGAACGATAATAAAAAAAACGAAAAACGAAAAGAAACTAGAATAAAAACGGAAACGGAAACTGAAACCGAGAACGAAAACGGGCCGGGAGAGAGAACGGGGGTATTTCTGGCATTTTGGAATTTTAGGGACTCCGAATGGAGGAATGGAGGGCATTTTTGGAATCAGTGGGTCAAGCAGTTCGGATAGTGTATTTGGTGGGTCTCTGGGGCTCACGGAATTTTTCGGGGTTTTCTGGGGATTTTTCTGGAATTAAAAACGAATTTTGGAATTAATAAATTAAATAGAAATCCAAAATTTGCTTAAAGGAAATCGTGGGCCGAGAATAATCTGGTCGCACGCCCACACGCGTGGGGGCGAGGCCGGCAAGCCGAGGCAAAGAAAAGGGGAGGGCGCTCGGCCCGACCGGAAGCAGAGGGGGTTAGGTTAGGGTTAGGGCGTCCGGCGAGGCAGCGACGGCAAGGGCCGGCGGCGCGGAGTGGCATGGCGGCGGTGGGGCGAGGCCGGGGTGGAGGGAGACGGCGGGGAGACGAAGGGGCGAGGGGGCTCACTGCTAGGGTTAGGAGTTAGCGGGCGAGGCGAGCGAGTACGGCTGGCGAGAAGTGAGCTCGCCTGAGCCGGAGAAGAGGGAGAAGGCGACGGAGAGGGAGAAGGGAGGAGGGCTCACCACGGGAGAGAGAAGGGAGCGGGCAAGGTGGCGGGCGACTTGGCCGAGCCGAGGGAGAGGAGCTCACTGGCGAGGCGGGAGCGAGAGTGAGAGGAGGGCTCGGGGCGGCTTTTATAGCTGCGGGAGAGAGAGAGAGCGGCGAGGGCGGCGTCACTGGCGCGGCAGCGGCGACGGCGATCAGCGGCGCTGAGGCTCGAGACGGCAGCGGGCGCAGACGAGTCACAGGTGAGGCAGTGGCGGAGTCACGCTGGCGAAGCGGCGCCAGGTCACGGCGCGCGGAGGCGGCCGAGCGAGGCGAGATCGAAGCGGCGCGCCGATGGCGACGCGAGGGCAGGCGCCGGCCGGGCGGACTGAGGCGAGCCGAGCGGCGAGGTTGGGCTGGGCCGGTGGAACGGGCCGGCTCGACCAGGAAGGAATGGGCCGGAGGCCCAAAAAGGTAATTGGCCCAAAACTTAATTAATTCAAAATCCAAAATTTGCATCAAAATTTGAATAGATAATTCAAAATTTTATTTTGAATTTTTAGGGTTGTTTCAACCTACCCCACTTAAAACAAATCTTGTCCCCGAGATTTATTCCTCCTGGGAGAAAGGTTGTGAAGCTAACACGCTAACCTCGATTCCTTTTCCAGGGTTTCCTTGAGTACGTGATTCTTCCACCGTGCTCGGTAAGTCTGATAGTCTTAAATTCCAAATCTGCTTTCCATGATTTCCAAGATCTGACCGGTCTCTTATGGAGAATCGTACTGGGAATCCAAATCCTTTGGGTAGCACTTGTCCTGACTGCTGATGGAAATGTCCTCTCGGTTGGGGATATCGGAAACATGCTGTGAATTTCCAGACAAATCCTGAACCAATTGTAATTTGCATGCTATTCCTATGATTCTGTAAGAATCTTCGTACGGTCCAGTCTATCCGGTCTTAGCTCCTTTTCATCCAAAATGGCGCGGGTTTTGATGGTCGATATTTCTGACATAATTCTCTTTCGGAGCCAATGTAACCTTTCTGTTACATTGGAGCTTGCACTCAATTCATTGGTGGTGATCATTTTATGGACTTCTGTATCCTGAACGAGCTGGGTTCCACTGCTGTTTAATCCTAGTCCTTTATTCTGTCCCAAGGGTTTAATATTTCCTTCCGTGATGTCTGGGCTGTCTTGGTAACCGAGGTGGTGTGGAGGCTTTTGTGGACGGTAATAGGTGGCCTGATTGGGTCCCAAGTGTTTAGAGCGTAGGTTTTCGACATTTTCTTCAGACTTTGGTCGTTTCTTCTCTGCTCGTCTACCTGGCGGAGGGTGGGGTACTATGTCAGAGTTCAAATATGTCCTTTGTAGTCTTATTCAGACTTTCCCTAAACATTGAGCTAAACTAGCTCACAATCTGACTCAGGGGATTCTTTGGGGTCCGTCAACTGCAGGTTGAATCTAATTGTACTAACTGGTTCTTTCTTTCCAAAAGATCTCCTGGTAGGTCAATCCATTAGTGATGTTCATACATCGTCAATCCTTGCCGATTCTTTAGGGACACAGTGGCAAAGTCTTTTATTTTCTCTCCCATTTCTATACGGCAATCGTAAGTGGTGGTGGCGATCGCTATTATTTTGGTGGTCCATCTTATCTTTCCGACATACTTTACATCCAAATCCAACCACGTGTTTATGCATTACTTTTACGCCGGTATTCCTTTCTTCAACAACTGGTAGATTATTGCGTTCCATAGAGCATCGACCATTTGGGTGGGTGAATTTTGTCAAAATCAATCCTCTTATATCTTTGTCTCAATAAACCGATCTGTCTTTCAAGGAAGCCTTCTAGCCTTTATGACACTTGTCAGCGGTCTAAGCTGCCGCAACTCAGATTCTAGTTGGGAGCATGTCCTTTTTCTTAAATCATTTAATGGCGCTCTATCTTGTGTAAACCTTAACCATCATGTTTACTTTTCCTGCAGGTGATTCCGATTTTTGAGGTTGAAACTCAAGTCCAATTATTTTCCTTTATTGCCTATTCGGACTCATTGTGTTCATCTCAGAGAGGGCTGCCATCCTAGGGGTGCTGAGCTAAAGGTTGGTTATTTCGGAATATTCTTTGGTTAATTCCTTGTCCTATTATTCTCGAAAACTTCGACTCTCGCCAACGACATGGGTTGCTTTCATTCCATCATTACTTGGTTGTTGAGATCATTTTTATTCCACCTCTCGGTGGTGATGTGTCACGAGGAAGAAGTCTTATTTAACTCGGTATTTTTTTGTTCAACATTCGCACGATTCATGTGTCAAAAACAAGCGCTTTATTACCAATATATTGTTCGGACCTTACATTCTTGATAGTACAAGTTGATCCTAATCTTTATCCCTTGGATCTCTATATCCAAGTTGCCATATTCATATCTGGCTATTAGTCTACTTCCGGTTGCTTGGAATTTCCAGTAATTCCTTATTAACGGTACTTGTTGCGATTGTTGTTCCTTTGGTGGTGACATGATTGGATATCTTCGGCTGGTGTCTTTCCTTTGTCCCATCTTGTATCTTATTCCTTGGGTATCTCTGCCTGCATTGCGGTGGGCCGGGTCACTAGGCGTCGGTTGGTGGAGGTGAGGGTCTATCACTCGCGTCTGGGCTACCAGGGTCGGTAGACTTTTCTTTGGGCAATTGCGTCTGAAATGTCCCATTTGTCTGCAATGATAGCATTTATCCCACCTCGTGGGACAATTGCGGACGAAGTGGTCTCCATTGCAGTTGTAGCACTTAACTGATTTGGGCTGAGGTTTCGCAGGTGTTGGTTGCTCTTTTTCTTTTGAATGCTTTTTGTTAGGGAATTCTTGGGTGAGGATCGGGTCTTTCCTCCGATCTGGGTGGGAGTCGGTTCCATGTCTGTTGAATTTCTTTCTTTCTCTTTTTCATTATTTTTAATTCATTCCGGCTTCTTCGATTGCTATCCATTTGTCCATTATCGATTTACATGTCCTTTATAGCTGAGGTGTGGAACTTCAGGCTCCTCTGTAATTCTTCCAATGATTCTTTCATCCTACTAGCTTGGGTGTCCATCTCCTTGGGAATATCATTGGTAAAGTAGTCGGATTCATGCAGACATCCCATCGCTGTACTTTCCTCTTGTCTGTCCTGATTTCCTTGGGTGTGTCCTTGAGGCTTTTCAACTAGCCGTTCGAAAATTCTTTCCAATAGCTGCGTATGGTGCCTTTCCGTTTGTTGTCTGTTTCTTTCCATTATGGTCGATAATTGAGCTAGGTTGGTGGGTGATTTATCGACTCTTCATTTCTCGCTTCGTTTGTCATGCAGGAATTTTGATCCAAAATCGCCATGGTCTCAATCGACTTTCTTTTAGGTGCCGGCAGGTTTTGAGGAAAGCGAAAAGACGAGTAAGAATTTAGGGCATGGGGTGAGAATAGCAAGAATAGATGGGGCTCGGATGAATTGAGGGAACCTTTGAATTAGACGGAATATATAGATAGTTTAAGCAATCAAAAATCACAGAAATAGAGAACTTAGCAATTTTTATAAGACATGGATCATGCACAAAACCATTTTAAGGTTCGGCATAACCCATTTTACATTACAAAAGCCTAAAACAAAGAAGGGTACAACTTCTACGACTAACGGTCTAACTATCTTGTGACGGCATCATCTCCAAGTCTTTGGCGAAAATCGTGAGGATTTTGAATTTTAGAAGGGCAGGCAAAACTTTAAAACAAGACCGGAGGGATAAGAAGCTCTAAAGAAGACAAGGTAGCAGGGAAGAAGGAGACTGACAATAATACTTATTTTTTCGATATTCATTTTGTTTGTATATCAAAATAAGTTTTGAAAGGTTTCCTAATCAACTTAAGGTCTTAATCTATGGTCAAGCCAAAGCTCGATACCACTTGTGACGGCCCGCCTTTTAGGGGCAGATCAAATGCGCCTCGGCTGACTACCGGGATGATTAGCCGCCAGGAACCAAGCATATTATTGCCAGGCAAAAGTCAAATTCCAACATTTTTATTCAATATAAGGCCTAACGGCCGTGGTTTTTAAGAAGAGGCGCGGCGAGGCCCGAATAACTTACAAGCAAAACACCGCACAGCGAGCCCGAGCAAAAGACTAAGACCTCAAAACCAAATTGCCATCTACGCACTCTGGAACGCTCCGGCTTCTTTAAACTCTGAGAGGGGGTCGGGGTTGCAAGGGTGAGTACGGGAGTACTCAACAAGTCGTACGGAAAACACTGAATATTACATGCAAGGGTGTAGCACAATATTGGCACAAGGTTAAAGTATTTGTGGATGCAGTTTTATTTGTAATATCATTTTACATTTTAAAACACAATCCATAATAATAGTAATCCAGGGGGGTTCCATTCACAAAGTCATCACCATTAAACCACATCACCATTAAACCACATTCTCAAAACATGCACCAAGATCTACTTGAGCTAGGTTCACTGGATTCACCCCAATTAAACTTAGCTTCATTTACCGGAAGCACGGCGTATTCGAATACCATTTATTCACTCTGCAGAGGTGTTCAGCTTTACCCACAAGATTCCACGATCGTTAATGCCAACTCGAGTTTAACACGCAACTTAAATGCGCATGGCCGGATCGAGGTTATCATAGCTTTCGTTGGACATTTCCCTCTTCAGTCCCTATCCGGTAGAGTTTTGCTCCACATTATCCGGGGTCCCCACTTGGCGGTGTGGAGTGCTTGGTCCCGCTATCGTGGCACCTACTGCTAGAACCCGAAATGCCACGCTTTCCTCGTGCACACTTTCGTTTCACTCCCATAATCATTGGACCATCTCCCACACCTGGGAAGGTAACCCTGCTCCTATAGGTATTCCGAGGGAAAGTACAATGTACCGAGCTATGTTGAGTCAAGCCAACGAAGTTGACCAGGCCCAACTTTGTGGTTGAACGAGTTCTTAAGTTATTTACTTTGCTCAAGGGGATTATTATCCTTATATTGCCAAAGACCAAGCCTTTTCCGATCCACAACCCCCTTCCAGGTATCGCATGATGCACCGCCACCGACAAACCCAAGGCATCAATCATCGGTAGGGGATTGGAACTCATCCACTCGGGATTTATCAGTGTCCCCCAAACCGTAGCACTTTTCCAAACAGACCAGAACCAAGCGTTCGCAGCCTTTCATTTCCATTATCAAAAGCATTTGACTAAACTAACGAGGATAATAATAATTAATATAGGAATATTAAGTAACCTAAGGTTACAAGGATATAATTAGGTTCAATAATTTTCAAGGAAGTCTCATGAGCAAATCGGCATTAACTAAGTATCATGTCATTCTAAACTAGACAGATTTGCAATATTTCAATATCTGATAAAAAGTAATGCGGTAGAAAATAGTAATTGACTATAATAAGGCATGAATAGGTTCAACATGTTCAAAGGTGTACGGCTTGCCTTGCTGGCGGTCGGATCGGACGAAGTGTCGTTGATGCGGTTGAAATCGGCTCTTTGTCGGGTCCGGCTCTGTTCGAAGCTGACGGCAAGCCACGGAATTGTCCAACGTCCGGATCTAACGCGAAAAGATCGAACGATAATAAAAAAAACGAAAAACGAAAAGAAACTAGAATAAAAACGGAAACGGAAACTGAAACCGAGAACGAAAACGGGCCGGGAGAGAGAACGGGGGTATTTCTGGCATTTTGGAATTTTAGGGACTCCGAATGGAGGAATGGAGGGCATTTTTGGAATCAGTGGGTCGAAACGGTTCGGATAGTGTATTTGGTGGGTCTCTGGGGCTCACGGAATTTTTCGGGGTTTTCTGGGGATTTTTCTGGAATTAAAAACGAATTTTGGAATTAATAAATTAAATAGAAATCCAAAATTTGCTTAAAAGGAAATGGCCAGTGGGCCGAATAATCTTGGCACGGCCCACACGCGTAATGGGGGCGGCCCAAGCCGAGGCAACAAAGAGGCGAGCTCGGCAGCCAAAACGAAGGGTTAGGTTAGGAATTAGGGCGTCGAGGCGGCAGCAGGCAGCGAGGAATTCTTGTGTGATGGCGGCGAGTGGCATGGCGTGATGGGGCGAGGCAGGGTGGAGGAGAGGCAGCGAAACGAAAGAAGGCGAGGCTCACCGCTAGGGTTAGGTTAAGGCGAAGCGAGGCGAGTGGCGGCCCGGTGGCGAGGCTCACTGAGGCTGGAGAAGAGGGAGAAGGCGACGGAGAGGGAGAAGGGAGGAGGGCTCACCACGGGAGAGAGAAGGGGAGCGGGCAAGGTGGCGGCGCGACTTGGCCGAGCCGAGAGAGAGGAGAGCTCACCGCGAGGCGAGGAGCGGGTGAGGAGAGGAGGCTCGGGCGCTTTTATAGGCTGAGAGAGAGAGAGCGGCGAGGGCGGCGTCACGGCGGCGGCAGCGCGACGGACGGACGGCAGCGCGGGCTCGAGACGGCAGCGCGCAGACGGTCACGCGAGGCAGTGGAGTCACGCGGCGCAGCGGCCGCAGGTCACGGGCGCGGCGGAGGCGGCCGAGCGAGGCGGGATCGAAGCGGCGGCCGTGGCGACGCGAGGGCAGGGCGCCGGCCGGGCGGCGGGACCGGAGGCGGAGCCGGAGCGGCGAGGTTGGGCTGGGCCGGTGGAACGGGCCGGCTCGACCAGGAAGGAATGGGCCGGAGGCCCAAAAAGGTAATTGGCCCAAAACTTAATTAATTCAAAATCCAAAATTTGCATCAAAATTTGAATAGATAATTCAAAATTTTATTTTGAATTTTTAGGGTTGTTTCAGTCAAGTTTGCGAGCAGGATCCGATTAGAGACAACGCCTAATGCAAAACACAACGGATTATAAGATTATATACGGAGTTATGTGTAAAGAACTACAGCGGTACGTGATTAACATACGCAGGACGCTGCAGGTTCGATCAAAATTCCCAACGGCCTCAGCTGGATTCAGAGTTTCAGACCAAATAGAAATGGTATTGAACAATCGAAAATCTGCAACAGCATATGGGGAGATCACTGAACTCCCCTCAGAGACTAACTGACGGTATCACAGCAGACAGAACGGTCGTATAAACTGCAGGCTCAGAACTAGTAAAAGATAGTAGTACTACTTCCAACCGCTGGTCGGTATGTGCGTCGTGGATCGATCCGGTGGAACGGCGTGGGGAATCGTAGAGGCAGCCGCGGCTGCCGTCAAGACACGGCGCGGCCATCATACAGAACAGGAGTACCTCGCGTCGTCCAATTCGCTCCCAACCACGACGACCGGAACGACGAGGAGGGAGGCGGTGACGAAGAAGACGACGGCTAGAGCCACCGTCACGGTCATCTTGGCAAAGCACTCCGTGGCCAGCGTATGGGGGGCACCGGCGTCGGCTGCATTGCGCGCGACACGGAAGTAGTGGGCAAGAAGCATGGTGCCCACGACGGAGGCGGTGGCGGCACCGATGAGGAAGAAGCATATGGCGATGTCGATGAGGGGGCTCTGCCCGGCGAAGGCGAACAGCACGCGGAGCGCGTCGGGGCCGCCCGCCGCCGCGGCAACGAGGGCGATCACAATTGCCGGAAGCAGGCCGCGGTATGCCATCGGTGTAAGAAGCAGCAGCGCAGTTGAGGCAGTTTATTTTTTTTCTTTCTCCCTCTATCAACTGTTTATTTTTTTAAAATAATTTTATACATAAATATATGATGTATTTTATATTTTAATATAAATTAATGTGATGTTTTCTTTATATCCATAATAAATATATAGATTATTTTAATGTAACTGAAGCAAAAAAAGGCACTAGTACTGCCACTACAACCAACAGGTGTGTCTTGGATAAACTAAATACTATATGTTTCGCAGAAAGAAAGTTTAGTTTTAAGTACAAAATCGTGTTCAAGTTACTTAAAATTAACACTGTTGTTGAACGCGGAGGTGCAAGAATTCATGGAAGATAATTCATATGGGCGGCTCCTAGATGATAGATACAGCGACAAAAACGACAAAACCATCAGAGAACTGTCAAAGGACCAAAGCTAGCTAAGTGCCACACTGACGAGAAAAAGGCGTAAAGCCATGAGCGATACCACCGAGCCTTCCTCGCTCCCGCGCCTATAAAAACCCCTCGCCGGGCTTCGCATTACCCACGCAAAGAGGAGACACAGCGAAAATACGCCCCTTCTCTCTCTCTCTCTCTCTCTCTCTCTCTCTTTCCCCCAAATAAAAACTGCGCGTACTGGAGTAGTATCTCGCAAATTGCGCGTACTGGAGTAGACGAAGCAGAGCACTCCTCTGTTTCAGTCATGACGTCCAGCGGAGGCGTCAAGGTGGCATGCCCGGATGACCCGCAGTCCCATGGGTGCTGCGTCATCATCGCCCCCTTGCTCGCCAAGGCGGGGGATGTCGTCATCCCGGTGGCCGCGGACGAGACGGAGGCGCAGCAGCCGGCGCCGGTGCTCGCGTGCAAGTCACTGGGGCGGCTGGCCAAGGCGGTGAAGGAAGCCTGGTCCGTTTCCTTGGGCGTCGTGTTCCCGATCACGCCGCCGATGTCAACATATGCGGCCCGGGGCGCGGTGCGGTCCATTCTTGGGCTCGCATTCCCGATGATCCTGACGGGGCTACTGCTCTACCTCTGGTCGATGATTTCGATGCTCTTCCTCGGCCGTCTCAGTGGGATGGCTCTCGCGGGCGGCTCCCTCGCCTTCGGCTTTGCGAATATCACCGGATACTCTGTACTCTCCGGCCTCGCCATGGGCATGGAGCCGATATGTGGGCTGGCATTCGGCGCAGGCAATTACTCGCTCCTCGGCGTCACCATGCAGCGGACGGTGCTTCTCCTCGTCGCGGCCGCCGTCCCCATCGGTGGCCTGTGGGTGGCAGCAACTACACCCTTCCCAAGAAATCAGGCTCCTCACGATCCCTCCAAGCAACCAAGCAAATCTATGGCAAACGCAGCTATCGAGACCATCATCTTCGGCCTATGCACGGCGATCAGCACCCTCCATCTCTCCTCCTTCCTGAACTCAGGTCCTCCCACCGGCGGAGCTCGAGCTCAGCAGCTCGATGCAACTCTCCAGGTGTTGCTGCCGGCGGCTCCGACCGTGGGCTTCTTCGTCGCGGTCTCGCTCCTCTACGCGCACATCATCTGCACCGGCGTCCACGCCGGCACCAATAGGCGGATCCCGGAGGCCATCATCTTCACCCTATGCGCGGCGGTCGGCATCATAGAGCTCTTACTTTTAGTCCTGTCAGGCTGCACGGATGGCGGGCATGCCACACCGATCGATGCTTCCTTTCAGATGTTGCTGCCTGCTGCAGCGACTGTGACCTTCTTCCTCACCATGGCGCTCGTCTATGCGCACCTCCGCGCCGGCGCCGGCGCCGGCAACGAACCGATCCCGGAGGTCGTGGAGCGCCTCACCAAGATGACTCTTGGGGCAGCAGTTGTGACGGCCATGCTAAGCCTGATGATCGTCATCCTCACCTTCGGCAGCGGGAGAATCGCCTAAAGTGGTTCTTCTTCTTGATAACCTCTACATATACTAGCTACCACTGGCCGGTAAGGATTGGCGATGTTGTATCACTCAGATTTGTGTTGTAAACTTGTAATAATGCACAACTTCTCGTGTTATGCTGTGCTTGTGAGTTTTCTTATGCCTTTAGTGGATGTGGCTTTGATGAGCCGGAGCCATGAACTTACTAGCCTGAATTACTGTGTGTTGCATTCTATTCGTACATATATATGAAATGTCTTGCACCTCGATCGATTGGCCTTTCGTTCTGTCCTCCTCGACGGATAGACCGCGTAAGATGACCAAAAAATCGGTTTTTAAGAATTCAGATGCAATTTTGACCGATGAGCTTCGAGGCACCATTCAGCCAGCCTCTTGGAGCCTTGGAGGTGAGGTGACTGCGCCCAACTTCTGTTTATCGGTGACGGCGGAAATGGCGCCATGCACAGCGCGGGGCGTGCTTGGATTCAAGACGTGGATGAATGCAGTGTGGATTTTTGACGTGTGGAGAACACAGATTTTGGTGATGATAACTGTTAGAATTAATCTTGTAAGTTTTAGTTGGAATTTAAGTAGTTGCATACTTGGAATTTTTTTTAAATAATATTATTTTAATCCAAATTTACAGAAATAATATGCCGAAAAAGAAAATAGCAAAACTACCCCCTGTGTCCATTTGAATTGACGACAGCAGCTCCTGTCGCCAATTCAAATGGCGACAGGGGGCATCCAGCCTCTGTCTGCGTGGGGCAGCAGTGGAAATGTCGGGTTTGCCCCTGTCGCCAATTGAAATGGCGACACCCCCCTGTCGCCAATTGAAATGGACATAGGAGGGCAAACTCATATGTGTATATATAATCAAAGTAATAAAACTGAGGTAAAGTAATAAAAGTTACACAGTATTCTGGGCATGTATTATGGTTGAGACTGACAGTTGAGAAGCCATTTCGATGCAAGCATGAGAAAAGACAGTATTCTGGTTTTGAGGTGGCCCATCTCTACTCCTGCTCAACTCGTAATTATTTTTTGAAGACTTCGTGTAGTTATCTTCAAAGATGTGAAATATATATGCAATACCTTGTACCGATAGATGGGGAGCAATAAGAATGTACTGAATTGCATACGGCTTAGAAATGCTAAACAACAATGGCATGTACGGCACACTCTACCGAGTATACCGGACTAAACGTAACATGCCTTAGGGAGAGGAAACAACAAGAAGGGCCCTTTCTCTTACACTTTACTGAGTGCAACGAGGATATTTTCCCTTACGCAGATTTTCAGCTCCTGCCGCTCTGGCCCTAGCTGCCCTCTCACGCTTTCTCTACTTTCGGCCTCCTCTCCGCGGCATGGCGCTGCCGTTCGGCCTCCCTCTGTGCATGCATACGTTCCAAATGCTGCTGGCGCTTCTCCTCCTCATCCTGCTCACACCACTGCTGCTCCACGATAGCCCTCCGATGCGAGTACTCCCGATTCCGCCTCCTCTCCATCTCGGGAGTTTGTTCCGCGTCGTAGAATCGGATGAACTCGCACAGTGGAGGCTGCAATTAGTCACATCACACGGTGTTACAACATGTATGAATTGGGAGCAGCACCAAATGTGAGTATGAACATACCGGGCTAATCCGCCGCATCCGCATCCCCAGTGTTGGCTCGGAGTCGTGGTTGCGGCAGCTCCAGTACCTCATACCGTAAGTGTATGAGTTGTCTACAGACTGCCGGAAGCGGCAAGGATCCCCGCATAGGCACATGGGGACCTCCGTGCCTTCGGGGAATGTTTCGACAACATTGTGCCTTGGGGCGAGGAACTCCATTAGTCTTTGCTTTCGTTTGGGTTGGCGGTGATGGTTCTCTTTGTTGTATTGGAGCAGTGGTTTGGTCGATGCAACGCTGCGAAGGTAGGAAGGGGGTTAAATAGCCAGATAGAGCGACAGACTTGAAGCTTCAAAGGAATCCGCGAGCATCGGATTCCTTTGCAGCTCTGCCTGTGCTTGATACCGACATATGCACGCAGCTTTGTATCTTGGAGGGAGGTGCGGTAAAGCTTTGCCACAATGCTTTGACGGACGACTCAGGCAATATCCGGCACACATGCATTTGACATGACATTTCGGACAGAATCGATCGACATGATTATGACATGATATGTCCCTGAGGCTTTGCGGCAATGCTTTCACAGACGTATCGTGCGACCTTTGCTTGGATTATAAAATGCAACTGAATGGGATGAGAAAACTCATGGTGTATGGACTAAGTGCTAATATCATTGTTTGTTTATAATAATCACTGCAGTGGTAAGCGTGCGTTTGCTACGGTTTGTTGTTTACTTTTGTTGTCATTGTTTGTTTATAATAATCACTGCAGTTTTTAAAAATTGAAAATTCGTTCTTCCTTGTATTGTTTGGTGTGCAACAAATCTGATGACAAATCTGAGTTACCAAGAAGCATGACATTCATATTACAAAGTACAATAGGGAGAACAACTACAACAGCATTTCTTGTGAACAAGAACTAACATACAAATGGATGCAAGGTTGAGCGGCTTTAGAACTTTCCAGATTCATCACTATCATAGAATTCAACACCCTCTTCTTCGAAGAACTCCCAACGGTCACGTTTGTAGTGTTCAACGCTAGGGCCGTCATGAGGAACAACCAAATCAGGGCTTACAGCTTCGTGGTTATCTTGTACGGCGTGCTCAAGGAAGTGATCATACGCTTCACGGTTTTCTTTTTGTTCAGGCCGAACTCCCTCTCTTTGCGGTAATTCTCGTACCGTTAGCCTGTTAAGTTCTGCGAGATCCGTCCTCTGCTCTACCATTGGAAGCGTCTGTTTAAAGATGTCGGTGTATTTATACCGTCGCCCACCGCTGATATTGGCATCCGGTAGACTACACGATTAAGGTGAGCATGGCTATTTAAAACTGGAGCAAGAGAATAATCATCGAAATATGAAGATATCGAAATACATTTAGACGTACAAAGAAATTTGGGCATCTATAGAACGCTCGTCCGTTATTTGGCGCACTGGTGGAGTAGCAGGTTTGAGCATCCACATGGCAGTTAGGGCAAATTATCCGCCCTGCATTGGCAACCACTGAGCTCGACGCCTTCGACATGGCTTTGACAGAACCGACGAACACTTAAGTCGGTATGTACACGAAGCAAAAACATCAATAAGAAGCATAAAAAGTACAAAATAATGTGTACTGAACCAAGAACACAACAATGTGACTCACCGTACAAAATAACTTTTGTAAATAATACCTGTGGAACAAGATGCCGAAATAAAATATTGGAAAAAAGGAAAGCTAAACTACTAGTTCTCCTCTTTGCGCTCTGGGTTTTCTCAACTCAATCCAAACTTTATGAACTCGGAGTAATGTATCGCTTTTGCCTGCTAGAAGTGCAGGCGGCCTTGCAATTTATAGGCAGGGAGCGAGGGAGAAACGAGACAGCTGGCGGCACATCACCGTGCGGGGCGAGGGGCGAAGACAGAAAATCGGCACGTGGCAGCGTTTGCAGTGCGCTCAGGGGGGTCTGGCTGCAGGTGGCAGTGGCTTGGGAGTGGCCACCAGTTGGCGGAGCATTAGCGCGCGAGGTGGGGGCCTGGCTGAACAGTAACATTGCAAAACCGCGGCTTCCGTCGCGGTATTTTTTTCATTTTGAATTTCGAAATTCCGCGGTCCCCGACAGGAAAGAAAGAATCCAGGAGCATCAGATTCCCTTGCAACTGTGGCTGTGTGGCTGTGCTTGATATCGACAGATGCATGCAGCTTTTACAGCTTTACAGATGACACGGACGGATCCTGCATGTGGAGGACACATCTTTTTAGATGACATCGACGGGTCATGGCAATGGAGTACACAGCTTTGCAGATGCAATCTAGGCTGGCTTTCATGGCTCAACAGGAAAGAAAAGGACTAGGATGCAGGATTATATTCGCGTACGAACCCTATCGATGAAGGATTTTCGGCGGCCCGTAGAAATGCATGTTGGAAGTTATTTATTGGGGCGGAGGTACCAGATTTGCTATTTGGTATACGGACTACCATATTCTGCAAAAATATCTCAGTTACAACTCTCTTCGCATATAAACTCTCAACGCCCAACAACCCTAAGTATTCTATTCGCGCACGAACCCTAACGATGAAGGATTTTCGGCGGCCCGTAGAAATGCATGTTGGAAGTTATTTATTGGGGCGGAGGTACCAGATTTGCTATTTGGTATATGGACTACCATATTCTGCAAAAATATCTCAGTTACAACTCTCTTCGCATATAAACTCTCAACGCCCAACAACCCTAAGTATTCTATTCGCGCACGAACCCTAACGATGAAGGATTTTCGGCGGCCCGTAGAAATGCATGTTGGAAGTTATTTTTTGGGCCGGAGCTACCAGATTTGCTATTTGGTATACGGACTACCATATTTTGCAAAAATATCTCAGTTACAACTCTCTTCGCATATAAACTCTCAACGCCCAACAACCCTAAGTATTGTATTCGCGCACGAACCCTAACGATGAAGGATTTTCGGCGGCCCGTAGAAATGCATGTTGGAAGTTAATTATTGGGCCGGAGGTACCAGATTTGCTATTTGGTATACGGACTACCATATTCTGCAAAAATATCTCAGTTACAACTCTCTTCGCATATAAACTCTCAACGTCCAACAACCCTAAGTATTATATTCGCGCACGAACCCTAACGATGAAGGATTTTCGGCGGCCCGTAGAAATGCATGTTTGAAGTTATTTTTTGGGCCGGAGTACCAGATTTGCTATTTGGTATACGGACTACCATATTCTGCAAAAATATCTCAGTTACAACTCTCTTCGCATATAAACTCTCAACGCCCAACAACCCTAAGTATTATATTCGCGCACGAACCCTAACGATGAAGGATTTTCGGCGGCCCGTAGAAATGCATGTTGGAAGTTATTTTTTGGGCCGGAGCTACCAGATTTGCTATTTGGTATACGGACTACCATATTCTGCAAAAATATCTCAGTTACAACTCTCTTCGCATATAAACTCTCAACGCCCAACAACCCTAAGTATTATATTCGCGCACGAACCCTAACGATGAAGGATTTTGTGGCCCGTAGAAATGCATGTTGGAAGTTATTTATTGGGCCGAGCTACCAGATTTGCTATTTGGTATACGGACTACCATATTCTCGCAAAAATATCTCGATTACAACTCTCTTCGCATATAAACTCTCAACGCCCAACAACCCTAAGTATTATATTCGGCATACGAACCCTAACGATGAAGGATTTTCACGGCCGTAGAAATGCATGTTGTAAGTTATTTTTTGGGCCGGAGCTACCAGATTTGCTATTTGGTATACGGACTACCATATTCTGCAAAAATATCTCAGTTACAACTCTCTTCGCATATAAACTCTCAACGCCCAACAACCCTAAGTATTATATTCGCGCACGAACCCTAACGATGAAGGATTTTCGGCGGCCCGTAGAAATGCATGTTGGAAGTTATTTTTTGGGACGGAGCTACCAGATTTGCTATTTGGTATACGGACTACCATATTTTGCAAAAATATCTCAGTTACAACTCTCTTCGCATATAAACTCTCAACGCCCAACAACCCTAAGTATTGTATTCGCGCACGAACCCTAACGATGAAGGATTTTCGGCGGCCCGTTGCCGTTGTGCTGGGTCCCCGATGTTCGCATCCTGTAATCTCTCGCGCTCAAACGAGGAAGTCGTCAAACCATGAAAGGCGGATTCATTGAGATAAAACATACGAAAAGATAAACCAGTTGAACAAAGTCAAGTCACTGTTCCACAGAATGAACTGATAGTACTAAAATATAAAACTAAAGCAAGAACTAGCTACGGCCCCTGCGAGGGGCGACGCCACGTGTGGCCCCAGGCCTCCTCCAACGCTGAACATGCCCGGCTGAATATGTCAGCGGGTCAGCAGGAACTCCGCGAGAACTCCTGGTAGTGCGACGTGGTGGAGTCGGAGTAGTGAAGGGGTCCTGCGTTGGTCGGGTCCGGCGCGGTCGACCAAGGCTGGCCGACTGGTCCGGGGCGCGGGAGGCGAAGCCGCGAAGGACCAAGGATATCCTCCATCGCCGCTCTTTGGGATCAAGCCAATCGTGAAGAACATCGGTGTCGTGAACGGGCTCGAGCCGCCAGAGTGGGTCGCGCTACGGTCATCGGCAATTTGTTGAAAAATGTTTCACGTTAGCACACATAATGTAAAAAATGTAGTAGAAAAGGGCAGAGCGTAAAGGTGTACTCAGAGGGCTGCCGCCTGGAGCCCCGGGTACATCGGGAGGAGGCGAGTGGCGCGATCTTTGGGTGCGGTGTGCGAACCCCGCCGCCACGCATACGGACGAACGGCCGGGACTGTGCCGCCACATCGTCCCTCAACCTCGTGCCGACGTAAGGTGGGCGATGCGAGCGGTCTTGTCGACAACACCTGCGACATCGCTCTCACTGCTTTGTATGGTCGCTGCGTTCGTGTCGATAGCTGCTACCATCGAGGCCGCGTCGTCGTGCACCTCCCGAGCAATGTCACCCTGTGAAAATTGCTTGTTAGTTCTATGCAGGCAGGGTATACAACTTTTGGGAGCAAGTACTAACCACGCGGTGAAAAGCAGAGTCCGGCTGTGTAGGGTAGGTGTCCGCTGTGGAGGGAGCGTGCCTCGGAGGTGACTCCACCACACGCACAACTCGAACGCGTGTGCGCGGGCTGTACCACCGGATGAAGTCGTCGTACGTGGCGTGGTCGTAAGGGGCAGTCTCCTCGTGCACGTCTGCCAAAGCCTGCGCCCACTGCTCAACATGAGGAATCATGCGTGTCGCCCAGCTCGTACCAGGGCCTAACCCCTTGCGTGTCAGTCTGCATTAGTCGATTTGCAACGAAAACTTCATTAGTAAAATATGCAATTAAATGAGATATTAAATAATTGTAACAGAGATGGAAAGCAATACTAACGAGTGGACGCTAGCCGGGACGATGGCACCTGCAGGTGGGGGGAACTCCTGACGGAGGCCAAACTGCCGCATGACGCGGTGGGCCGCGTACGTCTCAACGTACACGTCGAAAACCAAGTGACGCCGTGTGAGCCAGTAGGCGGCGTCACTGGTGCACTGCAACGAAAGTCCGTGAGGAGCTCGCGCGTCGACAAGCTCCGGAAGGTAGGGCCGCCAAATGACGCGGTCATCTGTCAGCTGGTCAAACATCACTATGTACTCAGGGTACGGCTGCGCGACGAATCGGGCGAAAGTGGGCTGCAAAAACAAGGAATACACCAACGTTAGTACAGAATAGTATTGATAAAAATTATTTCACAAACAAGGTAATATATTATGTGGTACTAACCCGTCGGCGACACCACAAAGACCCCATGGTAGGGCGGTCGACCTCATCTCCAACTGCCCGGTAGAAATCGTCGCCATACGGCTCCAGGTCTATATGTGGACGTCCGATCTGGAACCTCTCGAACGACCACAATCGAAGCGAGAGCGGACACCAGCGAGAACGGATGAGTCAGAGGTGCGACGGCACCCATCGCAAAGAGCACGGTAGGTGGTCGCCAAGATGCCGGCCCCAAGCCCGGTATGGGATATGATCCATGTCGGCCTCGCGATCGCCCTGGCGAATCGATCAAGTGCTTGTCCACGGTGTCTCCGTGGCTCGAGCTGAACATGACCCACCGAATAGCGGATCAGTACGCCTCGAAGTGGCGGGTGACGACGTAGTCCTCCGCTCGGCCGCCATCCTCTTGGGCAAAACGCTATGGTTAGCGGCGGAACTGAAAGCGGATAAAAACTACAAAATAAAGCGCAACTTACATAGAATCGAACCAGCCACTGCGTAGGGCCGTGCGTAGAAGTGAAAGTGTTGTACCCTACTGGTATCACACCTGCGAACCGGTGCAGGAGGTCCGTCTGCCAGTTAGGGTCGACGTCGACCGGCACCACTGCGTCCCCTGAGCAAGGTAGGCCCAGTAGGTAACTCACGTCCTCAAGTGTGGGCGCCATCTCGCGCACGGAAGGTGGAAACGTAGCGTCTCAGGGCGCCAACGGTCCACCAAAGCGGCCAAGAAGCTCCGGCCAGACGGAACCTCCTGGAGGAACCTCGCCTGTCCTGGGCGTCAGCCACGGTAGCCTCCACCATCCTGGCTAATGGAAGCAACCCCGCTGCCCTCAACCTGCATGAAAATATTGTAAGTATGTTGCCTGCACACATAGATGACAGTACATTGAACTTATAGAACCCTGTGATTAGTGTACTAACCTCGGAAGCCATCGCGGGTCAATCCTCCATGCTCTCATGGGGGTGCGCAAGCGTAGGGCGCCAAGCTCAAGAGGTAGCTGCGGCGGCGCGGTGGCCAAGTGGCTCCGGTGAGTCGCATCTATCACCGGGTCAAGCAACTCGTACGCCATACCTGCAATGTGTAACCCGACAATAGGAAAATAGAAGAACATATCGTTACAAATTAAACACAACAATTACATAAAGAAAGTGCAAACAATCATTCGATAATAAATTTGAAGTACAACAATTTAATCAGTAAGTACATACATAAACGACGAACAACAATTTAATTGGAAAGTCCATACATTAATAACGTACAACAATTTAATTGTAAAGTCCATACATAAACGACGTACAACAATTTAATTGGAAACTCCATACATAAACGACGTACAACAATTTTACTGCCTCTGAACCGTGGGACAATACTTGAAAGTGTGGCCTGTCTCCTTGCAAACTGAACATTTCTTCACACGACGTCCACTTTCCGCTGCATCCATATCGTTCCTTATACGCCTTGTCTGCCGTCGCCCAACACCCTTTAGCCTACTTAAATCCGGAACCCACCGTGTCGCCTTCCAGTATGATGCTCGTGAGTAAACCCACCACTCGAAAACCGTACATTTCCCCACTCCAGGTTGCCATCACTTCTTCCTTGTTGAAGAAATGAGACAAGAATATACCGATCCATTCGGATTGTTGAAGCGAGCCGCCATGACATGTGCGCATGGCTTGTGTAATGCGAGGCTTGTTGCAGTGCATGCACATGTTTGTCTATGCATGGTGCATTCATGTGTAACTCTCGCCGGTTTGTCCCACGCCCGATTTATCTTTACATAGTACTTCAAATCGGAGCTCCCTCGTGCCCATCTTCAATGCTCTATGCATCTCCCCCTTCTTGCCCTTGTCCTCCATGTAGGTACAAATCATCTCGGAGTACTTCACATCAGGGGCATTCATGCGAGCGACGGCCCTAGCATAGCGATCCACAAAGTATTTCATTATGCCACGAAGAACACCCTCCACTATAGCAACCAGGGGAAGTGGCCTCAACCCCCGCATGACCCAATTGTAAAACTCAGCCAAGTTTGTCGTCATGACCTCATACCTGGCGCCATCGGTGTCATAAAGTGAGCCCATTTCTCCTTAGGCTCATGCTCTATCCATTCGGAGAAGGATTTCATAGCCCTTCCATTCCTCAGAACCAGGTGTGGAGGGTGCATTGGTAACTCTGCAAGCGCCATCTGGGCCTCCTGCGGAAGTCGTTGGCTTCTTGTTTGCCTCATTTGTATGCCTTGACGTTAGCTCGTCCAACTTCTTCCATAGTCTCTCAAATTTTCTTTCCTGGTTCTCGTCGTGAGCCTCTTAAAAAGCTTTGTCACTCTTTGTTCTGAATCGCTTGTAAAAATTGGCGCCCATGTGCCGCTTACACCACCTACTACGCAAATCGTGCCATGGATGTGTCTCATCTTCACCTTGCTTTGCAATTGCACGATCGCCTTTAGCAACCTAGGATGCCGATCATGTATGACACACACACCAGGCATTGTTCCACGACCCGGCTTTCACGTTCCTTAGAAACCATAGCCAACTATCAGTGTTCTCACCCTCTACGAATGCGAGCGCAACGGGAAGAACCTGATTATTGCCATCGACTCCTATGGTAGTCAATATCTGGCCTTTGTACTTCCCGGTCAGAAAAGTCCCATCCACGCATAACAACGGATGGCAATGTCTGAATGCGTTGATACACTCATCGAAAGCAAAGAATGCCCGCTTGAGCAACATCTTCCCAGGGAAACGCTGTGAAGGTTGCTCGAAAATATCGACATAAGTCCCAGCATTCCTTTCCTTGATCACCTGAAGCAACCCTGGCAGATTCTGATAGGAGTCTTCGTGACGTGCCAAACCTTGATTCCAATGCCTTCGCTTCGCTCTCCATGCCTTCGCATAGCTTATCGTGGTATCGATACCTCTGCTCTATTGCAAGTATGATGGCACGTGGCTCTAAATCCAGGTTGCCCACAATCTCCGTACATTACATTGGCAACAAAGCCGGATGATATATTTCTATACGATTGTGTAGACTCACAAGACACATGCATGCGGCACTACTATAGAACACTTCCAAATTGTGTCCCATTTAGGTTGGTAAGCATGGACACGCCATGGGCAACCTTCCATCTTGCATCCGACATCATACACCCGTGATCGACTTAGCAACCCGGAAGGGTCTACGCAGTGACACTTGCCCATCTGTGGATCGCTTCTGCACCTCACCTTTATCCTTGTAAATTGCATCTTGCCGCACCTCATTCCGATCATACCCCCATTGGACATCTTCACCCTCGTTGACCATCAGTCTGTCGAACCGACACTCATCCCACTCCGCGGGGAAAGGCTCTTCATCCTCTTCATCGTTACTTAAATCCTCGTAGTCAGGCTCTCTGCGTCCATTGATATCACCAGCGATTCAATATGTTCTCCTCGTCTGCCACACCCATTGGTTCTGCACGTCTGCCACACCCATTGGTTCTGACGTCTTCCATTGGAACACCAACTTCACGACCTTGCACCGCCTCCTGAGCCGAACTAACATCATGCATCACCGAGTTTTCTCTTGCTTGTTTGCTCTCCCCAACTTCCCCTCTTCGTCACCAACAACCTCCTGCTTTGTTCCTCACGGATGCCCTCTGCTTTCTCAAATGCTTGCGCCAACAATACTAATGGCCATCCTCTCTCAATCATTGCTCGACATACGAACTCCATGACTTGGACTGTAATTTCAACTAACTCCCAAGACGCATAGCCTGCCTCCGACACCCTACTCCGTGCAGCTTCACACCATGCAACTCACGGTCCAACGAGAATATTTGGTATAACCATCTTCTAATCATGCTCCATGAACGCTCCATTGGGCGTGTGAGACCAACTACGACACTTGGGAAATGACTTAGTTCCACCCCTTCCACACCCATGTTCGGAATTCCCTCTCCGTAATATATTGTAAACTGCACTCGTTCATCCATACACACAAACATTTCATGAAATTCTTCTGTGTAATGACACACACCTTTTAGACAATGTACTTATGCTACGTATAGACTTTCAATATGTGAAAATCTATTTTTCAGTCTTTAATACCAATTTTCTGAATTTATTTACTGATTTCTAAAATTTAGGAAAGAAGGAAAGGCAAAATCATAATTTTTACCTATTTTTTAGGAAATTGTTCATGGCATTTTCCCGGCCCATGCAATCATCGCCGTGCAAAAAGTCGAGGCAAGCTCGTGCGGCCGGCCGGCGAGCCAAGGCAAGTGTGACACAGCCGACGGGGCTGAGGCGAGCAAGGCCGAGGCAAGCGCGGCAAACACGGCCAACGGGGCCAAAGGCGGTCGTGACCGAGGTGAGCACGGCGAGCAGGGCCGGCGCGGCGGGAGGTTTGTTCCTATATCGCGAAAACATCGCTAAGTGGCTAAACTAGGCGAGCAAGGCCGAGGCAAGCGCGGCAAACACGGCCAACGGGGCCAAAGGCGGTCGTGGCCGAGGTGAGCGCGGCGAGGAGGGCCGGCGCGGCGGGAGCTTTGTTCCTATATCGCGAAAACATCGCTAAGTCGCTAAACTAACGCTAAGTAGCATGGAGATTTGTTCCTATATCGCGAAAACAACGCTAAGTCGCTAAACTAACGCTAAGTCGCTAATTCGAAAACAACGCTAATCGCTAAATTTTTGCTAAGTCACTAAGTCGCGAAAACATGACAATACTACTCGCTAAATCACTAATTAATCAATCTAGTCACTAAGTTAAATGAAACATACAAGAAAGAAAAAAAATTTACCTGCAGACGCGATCTTCTTCTTCCTCCTCTCCCTCTCCTTCCTCCCTCTTCTCCCTCTCCTTCCTCCCTCTCCTCCCTCTCCTCCTCTTTCTCTTCTTCCTCTCCCTCTCTTTCTTTTCTCTTCTTCTTCTCCCTCTCCCTCTCTCTTTTCTCTCGCTCTCCCTCTCTGTGCGCGTGCAAATGGCGAGATTGGCTTCGGCCGAACCGGTATAGGCTCCTGTCGCCATTCCATTTGGCGACAGGCGCCTCGCGCATGAGGCATTAAATGCTGTCGCCATTCCATTTGGCGACAGGACGGAGGAAATTCCGGTTTTGCCCCCTGTCGCCATTTGAATTGGCGACAGCAAGCTCCTGTCGTCAATTCAAATGGCGACAGGACCCTGTCGCCAATTCAAATGGACACAGGGGGGTAGTTTTGCTATTTTCTTTTTCGGCATATTATTTCTGTAAATTTGGATTAAAATAATATTATTTAAAAAAAAATTCTGCATACTTGCATGTAGTAGACAGTGTATGGAGGAGTTCTAGAAGAGAACGTCTTCTGTATATGCGTAAGGCAAGCCGAGTCCACTCGCCGTATGAGGTTGGTCTTGGTGCCAATTAACAGTTCGACGTCAAGTACGGGCAAGTCTCAAGGCCGCGGCGCTGATGCTCAGCATGCCTCATGTATTTGGTCTTGATCAATTCCAACAATCAATATCAGAGCTTGAGTTCTCGATCCGCTGTTCAAGAAAATGACGCAATCTCCGGAGAGTACTGACACTAGTGGCAAGGCGACGTCAAATGCGATGACGAAGGAGAGTTCCGTTATCTCGCGGTATTATCCGATGCTTACGAAGAGAAATTATGCACTATGGGTAATCAAGGTGAAGGTGTACATGATGGCTCAAGGACTACGGAAGAAACGCTCTTCCTACTAGCCGAAAAGGAGATAGCCAAAGCTGCGTGGGAGACATTGAAGATGATGCATCTTGGCGCTGATCGTTTGAATGAGGCAAAGTTACAGACCCTGAAAGCTTAGTTCGAGGTTGCGTACGATAGAGATGGAGCCAGTCGACGATTTTGCCATCCGGTTGACAACCATCGTCAACAAAATTAAGAGCTTGGCGACAAGCTGGAGGAAAGCTATGTGGTAAGAATTCCTTCGTGCTATCCCTGGCAAGTTCCTACAAATAGTCTCCACCATTGAGCAGTTCAGCGACCTCAAGGTGATGACGATCGAGAAGGTAATCGGTTGCTTGAAGGTACACAAGGAACATATTAGGAGATCCGACGGCGGTAAAGAAGAGCACCTACTCTTAACACGCGTCGAGAGGGAGGCCCAATCGTCGAGGCGTGACGACGAGTGCTCCTTTGGTGGCTCAAAAGGCGATGGTCGAGATGGCTACAAGAATTGAAAATTCGATAACGCAAAAGTGAGATGCTATAATTGTAATGATTATGGGTAATTTGCTTTGGAGTGCCGCAAGCTGAAGGAGGAAAAAAAAGTGCTCATTGCCGAAGCTTAAGGTGGCGATGAACTGGCATTGCTTTTATGCTATGTCAAGTAAGATAGTTGAGTCTGGAATGTTGAAGAGTTGTGTTTGCCGTCCAAAGTTGAGTTCGACAAAGTTGAGTCCAGGTTGTTGAAGAGGTGTGCTCGTCGCCTAAACTCATGTTTGTTGAAGATGAGATCAAGACGTTGATGAGACGTGTACGTTGTCCTGAATTAAGTAAATTGAGTATGGGGGTGTTGAGAAGATCCAGCCGTCGGATTGACCTGAAATTTTAACACAAGAAGCTAGATTCCAATACGAATCTAAGGAAAGAGAAATCAACTCGATCGGACTTACGGATCAAAAATTATAAACCCCGCAAACTTGCTTTGACAAAATATGACGAGAATTGATCTACCCCCATAATTAAACAAAGTCTATAAAAGAGAATCTAACAAAACTTTGAGGAACACTAAATTAGAGTCCTAGAAAAGTTTTGGATGGATCAAAACAAGATGGAACTCAAGAAATCAAAACAGACAATGAATCAATCTAGAATAGAACACGCATGCAAACAAAAACCGAAAAAGAAAGATATTGCTGATCTGCTTCTCTCTGATCAAAGAACCGAAATAGCCAACTTGATCTGACTCTTCTTGATGCAAGCGACTCTGAAGAAATTGACCTTTATTTTTTTTGTCTAATTTGGTTACAGCACTCCAAAGAAAAGAGTACAACCTTAAAGCTTAGCTCCGGCTGACACGCCCTGGCTCTGCGCTACTGCACTATTATAAACAGGGGACACCTCCCTCTATTTATAATGAGCAAACCTAACGAGTCCGTATACATCTCAACTTGGTATACAACTCAACTTGGCCAAACATGGCTCAAAACAACTCTGCACGCGTACGACTCACATGTCGCACTCACGTGACTAACCATCCTCCTTGTGCATCGTTCTATAGCCCGAACGTCCCGCATGATATCCTCGACCACTAGAACCTCGATTGCTCCCTGAACTTAGTCCCGAACCTTAGTTCCTCCATGAACCTAGTTCCAGTCTCGTCATCGACCACGTTCGCCCTTAAGCAACATCTGCACATAAACAAACAAGGAAATACTCCGAGCACAAGTCCACGACTTGACTCAATATCAGTCCATGCAACTACTCACATGAGCATTACATAAGATCAAAACATTCATTATGAAATCCAAACCAAAATCAATTTGATTCACTCAAAAGAGTTATACCCTAGAAAAACGCATTTACACTCACGCTGGATTGAAAACATTAGTCCGGCGCACATTAGGAATCAACCCTTAAAAATGCCGTTCACGCTGGACCGAAAACATTAGGAATCAGTCTCAACCCCGTTCCACCCGATCCACAGAATCCTACTTAAAACGTTTCTACCAAGAATCTGGAACCGTTTCCGTTTTTACTAGAATCTGGAACCGTATCAAACAATGCCTAATACTCTTGGATGATTCTTTCCTATAAAATCCTTAATTATCCACTCTGTTCTTTCTATTGATCCAACTAAAATAGAGCGCACGTGCATGACCCAGTAATTCAACGCTCTGAAAATTTGTTACAGCCTATCCAACAATATGTCAACATTCTGAATATTGTCATGGCCGTTCTCCGTCTTCGACTGTATTTTTTCTATATAAAAAAGGACACGGCAATATGGGATTTCCCAATCTGTGGTGTCATTGTCCGAAGTCCTAACGTGTGTTCTGGTCTTCTGGATGAAGCCACCCTTGGATAATTTGGTCATTCGGTTCGTACATGCTGTGACCTTCTTTTGTTTAACCAGCTGGATATTATCTGGGCCAACTCTAGTTTTCAAGTAGAAGTAGAAAACGAGGACGAGCCATAGCTCGTTGGCTCGTAGGCAGAAGCACGATCCTCACCCTAAAATAAAATTAGAGATAGGTATGACGTATTTCTACGTTTAGAGACCTTGTGTCTTTAATCTCTCTGAGATGTGTAGTGGATGTATACGTGTGTGCGTGTGTTATATGTGCTCTTGTACCCTTTAAAGATTTAGATGTAGAAAATGGTGCATGACTAAGGTAGTTAATTTCGAAAAGTTTGAAGAAACCTCTCTAACACGATGGATCAATATCAGCTGGATCTACTGCAATTTCGAGGGCTGAAGATTAGGTTGGGCGGTTGTGATCGGTCCAATTTATCTTCAAAAGTTGGGCTCAATATCATGTTGTGATCTGTCCAATTTATCTTTAAAAATTGACCTGCCCAATTTTACCAGTAGCAGCAAAGAAATATAGTATAAGTTGCAGTACTACTTAAAAGAACTGTTGGTAAGCTGGCGAATTTTGCAGCATGCGAGTGAGCACACTTCAAGGATTTTTGGAAATCATAAAAAAAGGAAAGCATATTTGCCCCCAATCTTAACCGGTTTTGGGTCAAGGATTTTTACGAATGGAAGTGTCCCCTAACGAATTAAAGGGTCACGAGGACGTACGGCAGCAGCGACAGGAATGACGTGTTTGTCTGGTCCAATTATGTTGTAATCAGCGTAGACTCGATCAGATATGTTTTTTTCATATCCTAAACTATATTTTTATCGGACTTAAAAGTTAATTACGGATAGTGTCGGATATAAATACATTATGAATAATATCAGTCACGAATTCAAAATGAATACGGAGTGAAATCGATACGACATCATTTTTTTTTTTTTATCGAATATCATACTAAAATTCGATCGATCGGTCGGTCAGCATATATCCAATACAATTGCATCCCTATTTCCAGCGGATACGGACGGCCAAGTAACATCAACCAACTACTCAACTCAAGCGAGTGATGAATCCAACATGTGTACTTAGGCACATGTGTTGTACTTAGTGATGAATCGGATTGCACCCCTATTTCCAATGTATAGCACGGTGACCCGGTACTACTTCTGTGCTGTACACGGCCATATATAGTATAGTACCCCTATTACGCCTTCCTTTCGACCCTTTTGCCGGCCGGAACGTGCAGCAAAAGAGTCCTTGCATCTGTTCTACCACTTGTATATGTCAAGTTCTAAACTGCAGAGATAATCTGTGAACTTAATTTCCTTTCTTCTGTGACATCTGCGCTGCCTTCTGGCCTAAGGCTGGGAGAGTTTTCAGAATTTGACACACTTTAAAATTCGCGTTTGAATTTGTGACTCTGGCCACATCTGTAAATGCAGACGGTCTCATATGTTATCCAAATGAGTCGAAAGGCTTGCGAACTGAGTGTCAAATTCTGAAATAACCCGTAGATATGAGCGGCTCGAGCCTCCAAGTTTGAACGGCACATTTTTGGCATATGCCAGACGGGATCCTTTCGACGGCGACCCAAGTGACGGGTCGAGTGGCACGGGACGGGGTGCTATTCTGAGCTGCGTTTTGTCGTCTTCTCGGTGGTGTTCTCTTTGGTCAAGTGAAAAATGGGCCGGTTTTTCCCTGGCTACTGTTGCTTGACGGCATACCAGAAAACCTGAGAAGAAAACAGATGTAGACCATTACATTGTAGGAAAAGAGATGGTGTTAAATTAAGGACCACCGGCAGAAATTTTTGAAATTTTAAAAATTTCTAAAAATTTTAAAATTTTTAGGATGTTAAGTTTAACCACTTTATTAACTAGTTCAAACAAGTTTGAATTGAAATTCGAACTATAGTTTCTTTTTTTGATGATAGTTCAAACAGCTTTTTTGGATCCGAGGTTTGGTGATTTTATTTTTAAAAATTATTTTCCCCAAAATTTTATGAACAAATTTGAATAAAAAATTTTCTAGTAATTTTTTAAAAACTCTTAAAACTTTTTGGAGGCAAATTTTTTATGTATTCCCAAAAAGATTTTCTGCCCATCTCAACAACTCTTTCCAGCCCAAGCAACACTTTATTTTTTTAATTTTCCATTTTTTATTTTCCTCAAAAAAGATTTCTACATTTTTTAAAGAAAATAAATTTCTTTTTATTTTTTATTAATAAAAAAGCTATCTTCCTATTAAAATTAACAGCCCGCAGCAACGGACGGAATTTAAACTACCTCCTAATATTATATCTATTATGTGGGAAAGATTTTGCGAGCAACCAGAGCGTCCACGTCGGCTCGCTCTTCTCTCCGCTAATCAGCGCCTCGTTAAATATATATGCCAGCAGATTAATGCCTCCACGTGTAACTAAGATAGCAACGCACATGAAAGAACAAATTAAGACCCCGTTTGTCAACTTGGAATAAGACCATTTGTAACATCCCTAATTTCGGCGTTCTGAAGAAAATTAATTTAAATTAATTAAATTCAAAATTTGGATTTTTCTTGGTGTTTAAATTAACTTGGCATCCTTCCCCTTCCGAAATTAGAGTTTAATTCTCCTTCGTCGGAAAAGTCGAATTTCCTAATTCCTGTCCGCACTCGAAATTCCACCCGAGTTCCAAAATGCTCCAAAAATCCCGAAACCTATTGCATTAGGTTCCAATTATTCCAGATTTTTTTTGGGAATTTTCCCAGGATTTTTGGAAACCCTCTGGTATTTTATCTCTCGCAGTCTTCCGTCAAATATCCTTTTATCGTCCCGGAATATTTTAAATTCCAAATTTCATCCAAATTTCATGAAACCAATTTTATTGGGTTTCGTTTATTCTCTAATATTTTTAGGAATTTTTCCGGGATTTTTAGACTATTTTTGCTAATTTTTCTCTCTCGCCTAAACTTCCACTTACTCTCGGCCAACCGGAAGGCGACACGTGGCAGGGCACTATTCCAGCTTCTTCTCCATACGATGCTTTGGTTCCAGGAAGAACAGAGAAGCCCTATTCATAGTGCCTTAACTTCAAACCTTTGTAACTCCCTCATAAATGCCTCAAATCACTCCCGGCCGGATCCGTTGGATTCGTATTGACGACACCTTTCCATTCCCCACCATCATTTGCCCGGAATCTCGCCAGAATTTGAACAGTGAAGCAAAAACCGAAATGTGCATTAATAGCCATAACTCGGCCGTTTCTTCCTCAAATCGCGCACTTCCACCTCTCATCTCTTAGTGTTGGAGTCCTCTTTCCGGTGGTACCATCCTCCTTTTGCCTCTACAACTCAATCATCCGCTAGATCGAAGAAACCGACGAGGAAGTCACGTTTTCGAAGTTCTTCGAGTTCATCCTCCTAACTTCCTCTCCGGTGGGTCAATTTCTATTCCGTTGGTTTCCTTGTGTTCGTATGGAAGCCGTGCTCATTTTCACTCAACTAATTTCAGGATTCATCAAGTTGTGACGACAAATTTCGTATTTTAGTCGCTTCGGCCGAACCGGCGATTTTCGTCAAATTCTTCATTTTCGGTGAGTTTTGATTCAACTCATGGCTACTTGAACTCCCTCTAGATGTCCTCCAATCGATCCTTTACTCAATTTACGGAGTCATGTACAAATTTATTGCAAAATTTCAAATTTTTGGAAAATTTGGGGCGTCCTCTGTTTCCCGTGTGCGCGCGCGTGTGGCCGTCGGCCTCTGGCCACGTCGCCGCCGCTCCGGCGAAACCCGCCGCTCCCGCCGTCGCCAGGTCCCGCGCCACTGCCGGCGGTCCCACCGCCGCCACGCCACCGGCCGGGAGTTCCGCCAGCGCCGTTAAGGCCTCCCGCGCCTTCCCTTGGCCAGCTGCGACCACCGCCGCCTCATTGGACCCGTCGTGCCGTCGCGCCGCTGCCATGGGCTCGCGTCGCGCGCCGCCTCGGCCGGTCCGGCCCGACCAACTCGCTGCCGCTCGCCACGCCGCCGCGTACCGCCGCCGTCGCCGAAGCCGCCTGGCGCCCGCGCTGTCTTGGCGCGCCAGCCGCCGCCAGCGTCCGATGTCGCCGCCGCCCTCCCCGCTGACCACCGCCGCCACACCGCCGTCGCCCGTGGTGGCGGCGCATGAAACTCTAGCTCCCTTGTTCTTTGGCTCCATGGGGAAGAACCCCCATGAGGATGACAAGGGGGGGGGCACATGTAATAGAGTCAAGCAAAAATCAAAAATCAGCCAAAATAAAAGATTCCGGGAATATTCCCAATTTTTCATTTTTCATTTTTTTCAAAACATCAGACGCTTATAACTTTCTCGTCCGAACTCCGATTGACTCCGTTCAAGTTCCTAAATTCATCTAAAATCACCCTCTACCTGCCAGTATAACTTTTATAATTTTTGGATTTTATTTATTTTATGGTTATTGATTTGTTGTACCGTTTTGCGCGTAGCTGACGATCCCGCCAAGTCCGCCGACCCCACCGCCAGACTTCAAGAGTTCGACATCCCCGCTGCGATTGAAGGCAAGTCTCCTTGACACATGTTGAACCCATGATTTACAAATGTTTTATACTGTTTTACCAATTGCATTGCTATTTACATAAAATGATGATGTCAAACGTTAGGCTGTTAGTTATACCTGTTGCTTATACCTCATTGATGTTGTTGTCCCTAATCCTTTGTCGCCTTAGGACAATGATCCACCATAAGGAATACTTTTGATAAAATACTATTTGATTAGGGGAAATGACTATTTGGAAGACATTTTGAATGGATCCTATAGTATAGAATGAGAGTTGGAGTTAAATGAATATTAGTAGTGATGTGGGGGTAATCATTATGAAATTGATCTATGCATGGTGATAATTGTAATATTGAGGGATTGGACAGTGATAGTAGTTCGCAATATAAATGGTGTGTTCGGGAAATATTGGAAGATGTATGACATTAAGAATAATAGTCGGTAAATTAAATAAATAACATCGGGAATCGTACTTATGGATCAAACAGAATGAGTGGATGATCAAATTCGGGAGATTTTAATAAGCATACTTGTGATTTAGATATGACAATATGAAGGATTAGTTGGATGATATTGAGAATGACATTGGGTGCTTGGTAAATGCTATTATCTAACATACTCAATGGATTAAACGGATAATATTGAGAATCATACTCGGTGGTTTAGTAGATGATTGTTGAAATTTGATCTCGCTATAAACATTAATGTAGGATTATGAATAATATGGATTATGTGTGATATGTTTAGTCAACTTGGTATGAATGTGTATTGAAACCGCCATGGTCAATGAATTAATGAAATCATGGAGTCATGGAATCTTTATTGAAAGATGCTTGGGATGAAATTAGGAATAATTCTTTGTGAATTAAAGTAGATTCGAAGGATTATCGATGTATGGATGGTGGATAATCAATGGTGTGACCTTTATTTTGGGAAACCATTTCATATACAATGATGTTAGTAGGTTAGCACGATTTTGGAGTCATGATAACACATGAAATAGATTTCCTACCTGTTGGAGACTATATTGAATTGGATTATTCATATGATTGTAAGTTATGGTAATTCAAGGATCATTGGTGATTACAAAATTAACTGTATGGGTTGTAATCAAACCCTACAACTTACCTTTTATAAAATAAACTATTGGTGGATTAGAATAGTTCGGTAGAAATGATTAGACTCGCAAGCAGTCAGTATGCACCTATGGGTGGGAATCTCTTTTAACTCTTGAAAATATGTATTGGAAATTATTAGGCAAAGAGGTATTGCCGTTGGTTTGCAAAATAAGAATAAAAGGAAAAATGACTTGGACTTGGGCGGAAATGGTTTGTCTGGCGGGTGCGGATAGAGCACTAGTTTTCATTGTGCAAGTACCGCCCCAAGTCAATTAAGGACCGACGCTTATGACTGTCCATTCTAAGCATCACCATACAACCACATGTCAAAGTGGGCACTGACGAGTACCTGTACCATGGGTACCCCCAGCGGCCCAGAAAGACACACGGGCCGACCCAGGCCAGTCGAGGCCCGGAATCAAGACCACCGGGCGGGCCCTGGAATCACGACCGGGTCGCCGATATCCCAGAAGATCGACGGCATTTATTGCGTATCAGGCCCATTAAATGCCGGCCATAATGACGGTGGCATGCCGGCACAAGTTCCCGACCTTCGCATTGATTGCAAGCGGCGCAGCGACCACGGCGACCGGCAGCAGGACAGGGGGAGTCGGCGGCCAGTCCCATCAAACCACCACCTTCGGGCGACAGAGGGCATAGTCTTTTCCTCTTTTTTCCCAAACCAACGGTGTAGCCCTCCTCCCCGCCTATATAAAGGGGGGAGGGGCGAGCATGTAAAAACAACGAATAATCAAGAATCAATACGATCTACCTCACACGAACTGGAGTAGGGACGTTCTGCCCGAACCAGTATAAACACCAGGACTCTTGAGTCGACCATTCGGGGAGAGGGAACGCGCGACCCCCTCCAACCACAAAATTCGTATTGCCGGTGCACGAAACACCGACAGTTGGCGCGCCAGGTAGGGGTGTTTCGCGCGTCTTCGTCGACATTCTCGTTTTCGGACTCCCATATTCTTCCCCGATGGCCTTTTTCGCCCGCGACGACTCGCCGACATCGAGGGGCTGGATCCGTTTTGGAGCCCTCGACTTCATCGTCACCACGGGAGGGGAGCTTGTCCTCGTCCCCGCCACCCTCCGAGACCGGGCGCCCTCCGCGAGTTTGGATGCGGTCGCCAACGTCCTCGGCAACCTCCGCCTCGAGACTCCGCCACAAGCCTCCTCGGCGGCTTCATCGCGCGTCAGTACCACCTCCGGCAAAACCACGCGCGACTCACCACGAGCAAGGATCTCGCCCTCCGCGAGTTCCCGGCTCGTGGCCATGGCTGGCTACGCGCCAACCTCCCTCCACGACCTACTGGGGGACTCTTCCAGCCACGGCTCCAGCTCCGACAGGGAGCACCCCCCGCGCTGAGCGTACTCTCGAGGGTGCAACATGACGGGTGCGGCGGAACTAACCTCCACCCTCGCCACCCTCGGGACCCTCCTCCCGCGCGACGAAGCGCGGCAGGAGGAATCCCGACGGGAAGACGACGCACACCACCAGCAACGCCTGGCCGACCTCCGTCGGCAGCGCGAGGAGCTGGAGGTCCGAAAGGCCGAGCTCGACAAACTCCAGGTCGACCTGGAGCAACGTCAGCCCGAGCCACCACTTGTCCCCGGCGCACGCGCCCACGCGCGTCAGGTGCATCAGCAGCTGGCTGAGGGGGCGGGCGATCTCCCGTTCTTCCCCCACGCCAACCAGAACATCGCCGCGGCAGCCATGTTGCTTCGCGGACTGCCCGAGCCGACGGATCCAGAGGCCAGGGCCACCTACCAAAATCTCCGGGGGCTGGTCGAGCGTGCTGTCGTTCAGCACGCCCAGGGCTCTGGCTCCAGGCACTCGGGCGCGACCTCAGGTCGTCACGGCCCTTCCTCTTCGAGGGGTCGGCAGAGTCTGGCCAAGACAACACCGCTCCCAGAGCTCCCCCAGGCGTCGCGCACCCCAGTGCACCACCGACTGGGGGATAACCGTGACCTCCGCGCCACCCTCGACGCGCGAAGGAGACTCGTCGACACAGCGGCCTCATCCCAGGTCGCGGATAGCGGACGACGCGACCATACCGACCCGGGCCTCGACGGACCCGGACCGCGCGCGTTCACTCGCTCCGTCCGCAACGCCGACTTCCCGACCCGGTTCCGGGCCCCAACTAACATAGCCAAATACACAGGGGCAACGAACCACAGTGTGTGGCTGGAAGTCTACCGACTCGCATGTCGGGCCGGGGGAGCTACTAATGACCTCTTCGTCATTCAGTACCTCCCCATCTATCTTGCAGACTCTGCTCGAGCCTGGCTCGAGTACCTGCCCGCGGACACTGTCGGGAGTTGGGCCGACCTGACGAATCTCTTCGTCGGGAACTTCCAGGGGACGTACAAACGCCCTGGCAACTCCTGGGATCTAAAGAGCTGCAAGCAGCAGCCGGAGGAAACGCTCCGGGATTACATCCGCCGCTTCTCCCAGCAGTGCAACGAGCTCCCCGACATCCGCGACGCCGACGTCGTCGGAGCGTTTATTTACGGTACCACGTGCGAGGCTCTGGTCCACAAGCTGGGCTGCGCCAAGCCCCGGACCACCAAAGAGCTCCTCGACGTCGCCACCAACCACGCCTCCGGCGAAGAGACCGTGGGGGCCATCTTCGAAAGAAAGGTGGCCCGCCAGCCATCCGGCTCCGAGACCGGCGCCCCTTCCGACCGCCCCGACAAGAAGAAGCGGAATGGGAGGCAAGGCCGCGAAGGCCGCATGGTCGCCGCCGCCGACCGCCCCGCCAAGCAGTAGGTTCGGTAGACACCCGACCGATTCGAGAGAATGATGGATGGTCCGTGCCCAAACCACGACTATCCCGTCAAGCACAAATACCGGGACTGCGAGGTCCTAAAGCGTTTTCTCTCCGGAAACCCCACGACGTCGCGGGGTAAGGGGAAGAAGCGCGACCCGGCACCCGACGCCGGGGCGAAGGGCGATGAGCCGACCAACGAGTTCCCACAACTCGACGGTTGCCTCATGATCTTCGGAGGGGCGGAGTGTTACGCCGACAAGCGACGATCGAAGCTCGCCCACCGAGAAGTTCACACGGCAACCCCAGCCGTGCCCTCATACTTGAGGTGGTCGGAGTGCCCGATCGCCTTCGATCGGACCGACCACCCCGACCACGTCCCGCACCCGGGACGCTACCCGCTCGTCGTCGACCCCATAATGGGGACGAAGCGCCTGACCAAGGTGCTCATGGACGGCGGCAGCAGTCTCAACATCATGTATGTTGAGACCCTGGATGCCCTGGGGGTCCCCCGCTCCGCCCTCCGGCCGAGCAAGGCGCCTTTCCACGGCATCGTTCCAGGCCAGCAGGCCCATCCTCTCGGGCAGGTCAGCTTACCCGTCACCTTTGGGAGCCCGGACAACTTCCGCACCGAGAGCCTCAATTTCGAGGTTGTGGACTTTCCCGGCTCCTACCACGCTATCTTGGGGCGACCGTGCTACGCGAAGTTCATGGCGGTCCCCAACTACACCTACCTCAAGCTAAAGATGCCGGGGCCGCAGGGTGTCATCACCGTGGCCACGTCCTTTCAGCTCGCTTATAACTGCGAGCGAAGCAGTTGCGAACTAGCCTCAGCGGTCGTCGCTTCTGCTGAGCTCGCCCAACTCCGGGAGGAGGCCCCCGAATCCGCCCCCGACTCCGGCAAGTCGGGGCCAAACTCCTTCAAGTCCGCAGAGGACACGAAGGAGGTCACTGTGGATCCCGAAGACCCCACTAAGATCGTGCGGATCGGGGCCGCCCTCACTGCCAAATAGGAAAGCGCGCTCGTCGACTTCCTCCGGGCAAATCGAGACGTCTTCGCTTGGAGACCCTCGGATATGCCGGGAGTTCCGAAGGAGGTCGCCGAGCATTCTCTGAACATTCGAACGGGATCCAGACCGGTCGCCCAACGCCTGCGCCGTTTCGACGAAGAAAAACGCCGGGCCATTGGGGAAGAGATCGCCAAACTGTTGGCCGCCGGCTTTGTGAAGGAGGTACGCCACCCTGAGTGGCTTGCCAATCCTGTCCTTGTAAAGAAAAAGTCGGGGCAATGGAGAATGTGCGTGGACTACACAAGCCTCAACAAGGCCTGTCCGAAAGACCCGTTCCCATTACCTCGCATCGACCAAGTCGTGGATTCCACCGCCGGGTGTGAGTCCCTCTCTTTTTTAGACGCCTATTCGGGCTACCACCAGATAGCGATGAAGGAGTCCGACCAGCTCGCGACCTCCTTCATCACCCCGTACGGCTCGTACTGTTACGTCACGATGCCTTTTGGTCTGAAAAACGCAGGCGCCACATACCAGCGGTGTATGCAGGCGTGTTTTTCAGACCAAATCGGCCGTAACATCGAAGCCTATGTCGACGACATTGTTGTCAAAACCAGGAAGGCCGATGACCTCATCACCGACCTGGAGGAGACTTTTGCGAACCTCCGACGGTTTCGCATAAAGCTCAACCCCGAGAAATGCGTCTTCGGGGTCCCCAAGGGCAAGCTGCTGGGATTCATCGTCTCCGAGCGCGGCATCGAAGCCAACCGTGATAAAATCTCCGCTATCACGAGGATGGGCCCAATCAACAACCTGAAGGGGGTCCAAAGGCTAATGGGATGCCTCGCGGCTCTAAGCCGCTTTGTGTCCCTCCTCGGCGAGCGCGGGATGCCGCTCTACAAGCTGATGAAAAAGTCCAAACACTTCTGCTGGACCCACGAAGCTCAGGAAGCTCTCAGTCGACTGAAAGCTTTCCTGACCTCGCCTCCGGTGCTGGTCGCCCCGGAGCCACAGGAGCCTTTTCTCCTCTACATCGCTGCCACGACTCAGGTCATCAGCGCGGCACTCGTCGTAGAGCGAGCGGAGGAAGGCCGCACTTTTAAAGTACAGAGACCGGTCTACTTCGTCAGTGAGGTACTGTCCGAAACGAAGGTCCGATACCCCCAGATACAGAAGCTGCTGTACTCGGTGCTCATTACCAAGAGGAAACTCGCCCATTACTTCGATCGACACCCCATCTCCGTGGTGACCTCTTCACCACTCGGAGAAATCGTCCACAACCGCGACGCCACCGGGAGAATCGCCAAGTGGGCTCTTGAGCTCAACGGCCTCGACATATTGTACGTCCCTCGGACGGCGATCAAGTCGCAGGCCTTGGCGGACTTCGTCGCCGAATGGACCGAGGCGCAAGCCCCTGCGATGGTCGAGGACCCCGAGTACTGGACGATGTACTTCGACGGATCCTACACCAAAAACGGGGCCGGCGCGGGGGTCGTCATCATCTCTCCACTCGGCAACAAGCTCCAGTACGCCATCCGACTGCTCTTCGACGCCACCAACAACATCGCTGAGTACGAAGCTCTCGTCAATGGACTCCGGATCGCCGCCGACCTTGGCGCCCGATGACTCTATGTTCACGGAGACTCCAAGTTGGTGGTCGACCAAGTGATGAAAGCCACCGAGCCCCGCGACGCTCGGATGGCCGCCTACTGCTTGGAGGTCCGCAAGCTCGAAGAAAGGTTCAAGGGATTCGAGCTTCACCACAGTTACCGGCGCTACAATAGTGAAGCCGACTCCCTCGCCAACCTTGCCTCCGGGAAAGGGCCGGTTCCCCCCGGGATCTTCGTCTCCGACCTCCGCAAACCGTCGATCCAGTTGGATCCGAGCACGGGGGGCACCGCCGACCCCCCAAGGGCAGTTGCTCCGACCGACTCTCAACCAAACGCTCGCCCGCCCGGTTCAGATTTGGATGTCCTAAACGTCGAAACCGACTGGAGGCAACCCTTCGTCGACCGATTGACAGACGGGTCACTCCCCACCGACACCACCGAGGCTCGACGCCTCGCTCGACGGGCCAAGTCTTTTGTCCTCGTCGACAACTCCCTCTACAAAAGGAGCCCATCCGGAATCCTTCAGAAGTGCATCCCAGCCGACCAAGGGAAGCACCTTCTGCTCAACATCCACGACGGGGTCTGCGGACACCACGCTGCGCCACGGTCCCTGGTAGGAAAGGCCTTCCGGCAAGGTTTCTACTGGCCGACCGCCGTGGCAGACGCAACGCAAATCGTTCGCACCTGCGAAGGGTGCCAATTCTTCGCCAGGCAGACACACCTGCCTGCACAGGCCCTACAGACGATCCCTATTACGTGGCCCTTCGCGGTTTGGGGGCTCGATCTGGTCGGGCCCTTCAGAAAGGCGCCCGGGGGCTTCACCCACCTGCTCGTCGCCGTAGACAAATTCACCAAGTGGATAGAAGCCAAGCCATTGGCGACTATCACCTCGGCACAGGCAGCTGGTTTCTTCCGCGACATTGTCTACCGCTTTGGGGTGCCTAACTCCATCATCACCGACAACGGGACGCAGTTCACGGGGAAGGAGTTCCTCGAGTTCTGCGACGACTTCAATATCCGGGTCGACTGGGCAGCAGTGGCGCACCCCCGGGCCAACGGCCAGGTCGAGCGAGCCAACGGCATGATCCTCCAAGGACTCAAGCCGCGAATCTTCAGTCGACTGAAGAAATTCGTGGGACGATGGGCCGCCGAGCTACCTCCCGTTCTTTGGAGCCTACGGACCACGCCGACCCGGTCGACCGGGTTTACACCTTTCTTCTTGGTGTTCGGAGCGGAGGCTATCCTCCCAACCGACCTGGAGTACGGTGCGCCAAGAGTGCAGAACTACAATAGCGCACGGGGGATCGAGGAACAGCAAGACGACCTCGACCAACTCGACGAGGCTCGAGATATCGCCGTCTTGCGTTCGGCTAAATATCAGCAGGCGCTGTGTCGCTACCACAACCGACGAGTTCGCAGCCGCTCATTCGAAGTCGGCGACTTGGTGTTGCGTCAAGTCCAATCCGCGAAGGACAGGCACAAGCTCTCCCCGCCCTGGGAGGGCCCTTTCACCATCGCGGAAGTCCTCCGACCCGGCACCTTCCGCCTCAAAAACGCTGAAGGCGATCTTCTTACAAACGCGTGGAACATAGAGAAGTTGAGAAGGTTCTACCCGTAACCGACCTACCCTTTCTCTGCACCATGCGAAAAGCTCGCAAAAGAAAGAAGCTGCAGCGGTCAACAACCGATTGTTTTTTCCTCAAAAAAAAAAAAAAAAAAAACTCTCTCGCGCTACTAATCTAGAGCACTACGACCTCTTTCCCGGAGACAGAGATCCCGAAGTGGTACTCTTTTCGGTTACGTGCGAAAGGGCAAACAAGTCTCGACAAGAAAAAAGACAGAAACAAAAGGAACACAACCGCTTTATTCGTTCATGGAGGAACATCGCCCCAACCAAGAAGGAACCGCCCGCCACGATCTAGGTGAGCGCCCCGCCAGATGGAAGATGCGCGGCGTCCCTCAGCCAGCGCCTGCACCAGTGGCGCCCTCACCTCCAGCGATGATCGGGGGCGCGCCAACAAGGGCGCCAACGCGCCAGACGCCTCGCAAGACGGCCTCGGCCGACCTCCGCCACCTCCCGCAACCAGGCCTGCTCCGCGCCAATCTCCTCTCGAAGCTGAGCGTAGCGGTCCGCCATGGCTTGCGTGGAAGGTCCTCTCCAGGCGATAGCTCCGATGGAAAGAAAAACGCGCAAGCAACTCCCCTTTATAAACCCACAGTGCGGAAGGCACGGAAGACGAAGCGCCTCGAGGTCACGCGGCGGAGCGAATGCCGAAGCGTCCAACACCAGTTCCGAAAAAGGCGCGGTCCCCCAGGCAAGTTAATCCAGCCTTATCTCTCTATTAATTACGCGTCCGCCGCAGGCTCAAGCGGTGCGCGGCGACTGCACTTCCAGTCCCCACGCACCACTCGGGGGATGCTTACGACCCCAGGGGTCGGCAACCTAGGTCGATAACCCAACCGGCCGAGCGGTCTTCCTCGTAGTAACCTCTTCGACCCAAAATGCTGCGGCCCACGCCCCCGCGGCTACGGTCTCGAAGTAGCACTTTGCGGAAGAGGGGAGCTACTCGAGCAAGAGGCCAAGGTCGGTCGGGACCCCTCGATCTTGGGTCGGCCGACCGACCGAGCGAAAGGTCTACCTTATCTCAGGTCAACCCCCAACCGACCAAACAATCTCCCTCGTGGCAGTTTCCTCAAACCGAGTGCCGCGGCCCACGCCCCCACGGCTACGGCTCCTAAGCAGCATTTCGCGAAAAAAGGGGGATTGCCCGAGCAAAAGATAGCTTGATCGGTCGGGGCAATCCGACCTAGGATACCGTCAACAGGGACCGCTGGCATAAGTCGTGTTTTCACCGACCAAGCGATCTACCTCGCGGCTACTTCCTCGACCCAAAAAGCTGCGACCTACGCCTCCGTGGCTACGGTCCCGAAGCAGCACTCTGCGGGGAAACAAGTCCTCCGAGTAAGAGGCGCCTTGGTCGGTCAAAACACCCCGACTCAGGCCAGCATCCCAGCCGGTCTTACCCCGTGCTCTCTGTTTTTTCGACATAACTGGCACAACACCTACGCTCTCGGGGCACCCCCACCACAGGCCCCGTAGCTACGGTCGTAAGATTGTCCAGACCGCAGAGGAAGCACGAGGTAGGCAGGCAATAAACTTAAAACAACCCCGCAGATCGGGTTCGTTCGAAGCAGTTGTGTTCGTTACATTTTGCAAAAGAAAAAGCCAAAAACTAATCATCTCCTTCCTTCCGGTGGAGGATATCCCGCGGCGAGATTCGGCTGGCGATCTCTTGAGCACACGGGTCGACCCGGGCCATGATTGCCTCGACTTCTTCGTCGCTCCGATCAGCAGCAACGCCGCTCCCGACTGCCCCAAGGTCAACGCCATCGTAGTAAGAGACAGTGTTGACCAAGGCCGACGAAGCGCCAAGCACCGCCGCCTCTCGAACTGACGCCTCGACATGGTCCGGGACCGTCCCTAGCAGAACGGCGACGACACTGGGGCCCGGAGTAAGTCCGAGCAGCCGGTTGCAGACAGCCTGGCCGGCCACCTGAAGGACGGCCAGATCGGCCGTCGTATCGGCCGCGTCCCTCTCTGCCACCCGCTTGTCCCGAAGGGCTGAGTCGCGAGACTCGACCGCCGCATCCCGCTGAGCCATCGCCGCCCTCCGCGACTCGAGCGCGCCGCTGAGGCTTTCCCGCAGCTCTGCGGAAAACCAAAAGCAAACGTCAAAAGGAAAACAAAAGCAACCCCAATTACCAGAAAGGAAGGGGTACACACCTGCCAGGGAGGCCTCTTTGCCGCGAAGCTCCTCCTCGGCCTTGGCACGCGCCTCTCGATCGGACGCGGCGCGGTCGGCAAGCTCCCTCGCCGTAGCGAGCTCCCCCCGAGCAAGATCCCGCTCGCCGCGAAGCCGGTCGGCCTCCCTGCGGGCCGACTCGCATTCCTCTCGGAAGAGGACGGCCTCCGCTCGAGCGGATTCTTCCGCGCGGACCGCGGAAGACTTGGCCACTTCAGCATCCGCCAGGGACGACCTGGCCCTCTCCCCCTCGACGGTCAACGACTCTGCAAGTCGCTGAGCCTCCCGCAAGGCTTCAGTGACTTCCCCCAGCCGCTGACCGACCGTGGCGGCCCGTCCTTGCTCGGCAACAAGCGCCCTCTGGGCATCAAGCAGCTCTTCCCCTATGGCACTCCCCCGGCTGTGCAAATGCCGGAGGAACTTCGACTTACCCACCGCCCGGGATGTCAAGCGCTGCAAGTAAAATACCTACCCGGTCAGTCTCCGTTTCCCGGTCGGGAAATCCCCAAGAGACAGATCCCCGTCAGGCTTACCGTTCTGGCCGAGCGGGACTCCTGAGCAATGGATTTTCTCGCCCTGGACGCGGTGTCAATGGCGCGGGTGAGGTCGGCATGAACCCTCCCCATCTCCTCCTCCAAGGCGTTCCAGTCCGCGCGTTCTGCCTCGTCGTCCAGAATGAACGCAGGCCCTCCGGCCGGGTCACGACCGGGCCAAGTCAACACGGCGGTCGGCGACCGCTCTGTCTCGACTTCCCCGCCTGCCGGAACATCTGCAGCAGCCGGTTGCGTGCCCTCCAGCAGCGCTCGGACCGTCGAAGCAGGCGGTGGCCCCGGCGGAGGGGGCGGCGGAACTCGTCCCACCGGTGTCGCGAACGCAGCGAATCCCAGTAGTCCCCCCGGCGGCAGGATCGCGCCGACCCCCGCGGTCGACAACGCGGGGGAAGGCAAGGGCGGCGGGACGCCTCCCATCAGGGTGGCGGACGGTAGCGGTCCCGGTCCCCCCCCGGGTGGCAGCCGGACCCCACCGGTCCCACCGGACGACGGCGGAGACGCGCCCGGCAGGGTTTCTTCCTGCACTATCGCGGTCCGCGACGGTCCCGGCGCTCCCCCCTCCGGCAGCGTCCCTTCACCAACAGACCCCGCAGCGGGGAGCGCGTCCAAAGGACCCCCGCTCCCGACGACCGTCGCCGCGGACCCCGCGGACGCAAACAAAAGGGGGCGGCTCCTCACCGCCGAGGTGGGACTCAGCGCCCTTCCAACGCTGGTGAGCCCCCTGTGCACAGCAGGCGGTCAGGGAGTGCGAAAGCAGAAACACCAGAAAGAACCAGACGGGGAGGAGGCGTAAGGCGCTTACCGAGAAGAGCGAGCAGCCAGCGCCAGACGCGCCCTTTTCGCCGGACCCCTGCGAGGAGACGGAACAGACCTCCGCCTCCTCAGGACATACCCTGCGCCCGCGGATTCGCCCACAGAACCGTGGTCGCCGGCCCCGCGGCTGGAACCCGCGTCGCAGTCGTCAGAGTCGCCTCCGTCAACCTCTCCCCCTGGCTTGACGACGACTCCACGTCGCCGTCACTCGAGGTCTCGTCAGAGACCTCCTCGCCGCGTGCGGCCCGGTCCTCACGCTCTCTCCTCTTCCGCGCCTTCGCGGCCTTTTTTCCGCCAGAAGGGCGGCGTCACGCTGTTCCATTGCGAGGCGCGCGGCCGCTCTCGCCTCCTTCTCCCCCGGGAGCAAGGGGCGGGAGATCATGCCCCCAAGCCCCTGCAAGAGCGCGTTCGGGTAAGGTGGCGAAGGAGCAGAGCAAAGCAAAGGAAAAAAGGAGCCACAGGACGTACCAAGTTCTGTGGGTTCTGCGCCGAGAACGGCGCAGGCGCCTCGCCCGCTGGCTCGGTATCTCCCACGATAGAGACTGCGGCCTCACGCGTGCAGACCTCCGACGGGGAAAGCTCCCGCTCCGACGACCTTGCAAGGTCGGTCGGTCCGATGTACTCAAACATGGGACGCTGCCGATCCCTGATGGGTTGGATGCGCCTCTCCATGAACGTACTAAGGACCACCTTGCCTGTCAGACCCCGCCGCTTCAAATCCGCGAGCTTTCCAAGGATTAGATCCACCTTCTTCCGGTCCTTCGCGTCGGGACCCCAGGTCCAGCAAGGACGCGGCGTCGGAAAATCACCGCTGAAGGCCGGGGCATTGTTGCCAACGTTCTGAACGTAAAACCACTCGCCGTGCCACCCCCGGTTGGACGTCGGCAGCTTCACGTCGGTGTAAGACGGCCTGCGGTGGGGGTGCAGTTGGATCGCCAGGGCGCCGAGGAGACCGGTGGCGTCCGACGGCGGCCTCGCGAAGAAGAAGTGGCGCCAGAGCCCCCAGTGGGGTTCGATCCCCAGAAAAGCCTCGCACAGCGTCATGAAGACTGCATTGTGGAGGACCCCATTCGGGTTCAGGTGATGAACTTCTCCCCCGTAATAGTGCAGCAGCCCCCGGACGAACGGGTGGAGCGGGAGACCAAAACCCCGTTCGTAGAAAGCCGCCAGCGAGACTATCTCTCCGTCTCCCAACTCAAGGGCCTCGGTCCCGGCCTGCGGCACCCGCCAGCCGGACTGAGGCCGCGGAGGAAGGAACTCCTTCCTCTCCAAACCAAGGTAGCGACCCGCCGCGGCCTGGTGCGGGGTCAGCGACATCTCCAAGAGTGCGTAAGAAAGCTGGGCGTGGCGCGACGAAGCAGGAAGCTTTTTTCTTTCCTCCCTTGCGTTTTTTCCGTCCCTTTTTTGCAGAGGACGAGAAAAAGAAGGCTTTGCTCCCTCCACACCGCCCTCTCTTTCCTTTATAGGCGCCTGGCAGGAGCAGACGCGCCTCCGCACCCAACCGACGCCTCCTCACACAAACCGACGCGGTCGCCGACCATCCGCCTGACGCCTCGGCCACTACTCCGGTAAACACGCCGCAGCCCATTTAAATCCCACTAAGCATTAACTGCCACGACGGGATAGCCACCTTGCGCCACACGCCGCGCAGCGCCGCCCACTCCGCCGGGCACGATGGGCCAAAACGACCCGAAAAAAGGTATGGAACGGCCCACTGGGCCGCCCGGCCTCGAGGACGGTGAATTGCCTTCGGGCTCACACCTGAGGCCCGGCACCGTGTTGGGGTCACGAAGGCCAAGTCCGGCCGACCGGAACTGAAGCCGCCCCGGCACGTAAAAACCGAGCGAGGGGCGGACCGGGGTGAGCCCCCAGTGGGCCTCCAGTTGGGTCGGCGGACGACCCGATCACCCTGAGCCGCATCCGAGACCATACCTCACACTCTCCCGCGGAGCTCATCCATGAGTAGCGGCCAGCCGCGCTCCGGGTCGGCGGACGACCCGGTAGCCCGATACGGGATCGAGTAAGGAAAGGTTCTCATGGAACGCCCACAGAGGGTCGGACGCCCGCGCCGGGAGTTACGTCCGCTTGGGAACGACCCCCCTCAAGGGGGATCGCCAAGATTCCACTCGGATTGCCCGTTAACAGCTCACACGCGCACGGCGTTCAAACCAACGTAGGTAAAACGCGCGTTCGCTCACGCGACCCCAGGGTCCCTTGACTAAGGCTGACCAGGGTCCGACCGGGTAAACCCCCGACCGGCTCTCCGACCCACTCGGGGGCTCGGGGGCTACACCCACCGGGTGCGCTCGCGTGCACCCGGGCCCGTTGACGAGCGCAGTTGCACCAGCAGCCGCGCCCGCCGAACGTCGCCGACCTCCGGGTCAGCGGCCGCCTCCGACCGGGTAAACCCCCGACCGGCTCTCCGACCCACTCGGGGCTCAGAGCTACACCAGGGTGCGCTTCGCCACCGGGCCCGTTAACAGCCTTGATTGCACCAGTGCGCGCCGCCAAAGCGTCGTCGCCGACCTCGGTCGGGTGCCTCGGCAAGGTAAACCCAGCCAGGCTCTCCGACCCACTCGGGGCTCAAGCTACACTGCCGGTGCGCTTCGCCTTACCGGGCCCGTTAACAGCCTTGATTGCACCAGCCGCGCCCGAACGTCGCCGACCTCCGGTCGGCGGCTGCCTCCGGCAAGGTAAACCCCTCTGGCTCTCAGGCCCACTCGGGGCTCGGGAGCTACACTGCCGGGTGCTTCGCGCACCCGGGCCCGTTAACAGCGTGATTGCACGGCGCGCGCTTGGAACGTCGCCGACCTCGGTCGTGGCTGCCTCCGGCAAGGTAAACCCCGGCCGGGTCTCGGACCCACTCGGGGGCTCGAGGCTACACCCGGGTGCGCTCGCGTGCACCGGGCCCGTTAACGGCCTTGATTGCACCGGCAGCGCGCGCCGCGAACGTCGCCGACCTCGGTCGGCCGCCTCCGAAACCAGTAAACCCAAGCCGGCTCTCAGGCCAGCTCGGGGCTACACTGCCGGTGCGCTCGCCTTACCGGGCGGATGTGGCAGCGATTACTCTGCGGTCGTGCCCGGTACGTCGCCGACCTCCGGTCGTGGCCGCCTCGACTAGAGTAAACCCCGGCCGGCTCTCAGAGCCGCTCGGGGAGCTACACTGCCGGTGCGCTGTGCCACCGGGCTGTGACAGCGATTGCACTGCGATCGCGCCCGGCCGAACGTCGCCGACCTCGGGTCGTGGCGCCTCGGCAAGGGTAAACCCCCGACCGGCTCTCCGACCCACTCGGGGGCTCGGGGGCTACTGACGAGTACCTGTACCATGGGTACCCCCAGCGGCCCAGAAAGACACACGGGCCGACCCAGGCCAGTCGAGGCCCGGAGTCAAGACCACCGGGCGGGCCCTGGAATCACGACCGGGTCGCCGATATCCCAGAAGATCGACGGCATTTATTGCGTATCAGGCCCATTAAATGCCGGCCATAATGACGGTGGCATGCCGGCACAAGTTCCCGACCTTCGCATTGATTGCAAGCGGCGCAGCGACCACGGCGACCGGCAGCAGGACAGGGGGAGTCGGCGGCCAGTCCCATCAAACCACCACCTTCGGGCGACAGAGGGCATAGTCTTTTCCTCTTTTTTCCCAAACCAACGGTGTAGCCCTCCTCCCCGCCTATATAAAGGGGGGAGGGGCGAGCATGTAAAAACAACGAATAATCAAGAATCAATACGATCTACCTCACACGAACTGGAGTAGGGACGTTCTGCCCGAACCAGTATAAACACTAGGACTCTTGAGTCGACCATTCGGGGAGAGGGAACGCGCGACCCCCTCCAACCACAAAATTCGTATTGCCGGTGCACGAAACACCGACAGGCACGACCTGGCTGAATAATTTGTAGAAACCTAACTTAAACTCACCAAATGGTGGAATGTGAGTGCCGGATAGAGGCAAGACTGTTTTTCTCACACGGCGCAAGAGGGGGCTTCTGTACTGGGTGGCTAGAACCCTAACAGCGGTGAAACCTCAGCGAGTGGGTTAGGTTAGGCGTATACATTGTAAAGGCCTTGTCATGATATCTCTGCCGGCACACCTAAGGAAGTGTGTTAACCGCGTGGCATCAAGGGAATATCATATCTTATGGGTAAAGTTGTACACCTCTGCAGAGTTAAAACTATTCGAATAGCCGTGCCTACGGTCAAAGGCAAAGCGAAGAATGCTTTCATACTGGTAGACTTTATTTATTTATTTTAAAAACTGATGTTTTGGGATCCGGGAGTGGTTAGAACTCTCGGGTGTGATTCTGGCGGCTAGAGCCAGGTAGGTGGATTGAACCTGTTTGTGAACCATGGCGAACAGAGCCATGTGGATAGATTGAACCCTGATCTTTTCGAGATGTGGCGGTTAGAGCCTGTATACTAGTAATTAGTGGCTAGAACCATCACTAGAAGTTATTAATAATCTTAAATGTACAAATAATTTCAAAAATAGCTTTGTGAAAAATATTACTTGTAAAGTTTTTGAAAGTATTGCTTTGCGCAAAAGAACCATAATAAGCCATCTTTGGATAGCCTACATTATGCATTTTTCTCAGACTTGCTGAGTACTTTATGTACTCACGTGCTACATTCTAAATTATCTCAGAAGGGACTGAAGCTGACAATGAAGATTCAAAGGACTAGGACACGCTCCCCACTCGATTGCCTGTGGGCATATGGATGGTCACCACTTGGTGTTAACTTCTTTCGCTGCAGTTATTCAAGTTGTTCAGCCTGTAAAGGCAGTAATGGTAAACCTCGACCATAAGGTCTTTGTTTTTATTTGGTGTTATTATTATTTGGTTATATGTATTCATGATATGGTTGTTGATTCATCACTCTTTCACTGTGTGTACTAGCTACTGATCTGGGACTAGTACAGAAATACACAGGGGATTCCGGATCGTAGATCCGGAGGCCCACACCATTTCTATTAGATTCTGAAAGAAACCCAACCAAACAGACTAAAGCTCGGAACGATTCTCCTCGGGTTGTGTCTTTTTTTTTCACTCTGTGCCCGAATCGGTCTCAACCCCGTTCCACCCAATTCACAGAATCCTACTTGAACGTTTCTACCAAGAATCTAGAACCGTTTCCGTTTTTACTAGAATCTGGAACCGTATCGCCTAATACTCTTGAATGATTCTTTCCTAAAAAATCCTTAATTATCCACTCTGTTCTTTCTATTGATCCAACTGAAATAGAGCGCACGTGCATGACCCAGTAATTCAACGCTCTGAAAATTTGTTACAGCCTATCCGACAATATGTCAACACTCCGAATATTGTCATGGTTCTCCGTCTTCGACTGCATATTTTCTATATAAAAAAGGACACCCCAATATGGGATTTCCCAATCTCTGGTGTCATTGTCCGAACGTGTGTTCTGGTCTTCTGGAACCTTGGATAATTTGGTCATTCAGTTCGTACATGCTGTGACCTTATTTTGTTTAACCAGCTGGATATTACACGCATAACGCATTATCTGGGCCAACTCTAGTTTTCAAGTAGAAGTAGAAAACGAGGGATCACCTGCCCAATTTTACCAGTAGCAGCAGCAGCGAAATATAGTATAAGTTGCAGTAGTACTACTTAAAGGAGCTGTTGGTAAGCTGGAGAATTTTGCAGCATGCGAGTGACTACACTTCAAGGATTTTTGGAAAGCATAAAAAAGGAAAGCATATTTGCCCCCAATCTAACCGGTTTCGGGTCAAAAGTTAGCTGCTGGGGGGAGTGGACTGTGGAGCCCACTGACAGCTGGATATTGTAAAAGCTCGACATATGTAACCTTGAGACAAGTTTTGATGCACCCACAAAAAAATCTCAAAAGAAAACCCTGTATCTAGTGATCTCGTCGGTCCCAATTAAAGGCAACAAGGTATGGCCAAGGTACCAAATTGGGCGCTCAATCTCGACCAAACATACTAGTTTGAGGCTTCGAGCATTTTAACGGCCAAACCACGCAGTTGACCGTGCGTTGCGCGATCTCTGAGCTCAAGAATACCTACATGTGAAGCTGCAAAATTCAGAGGAAGAAAAAAAATTGGGCGAAACGCATCTGAGAACTTGTTCTCCAAGAAAGAGAAGCACTTCATCTCCAAAGGAAGAGAGAGAAACGCATTCTGGGCACACACGGGGGCACCTAGGTATTAGGTACCGTATGGGAGGTCAAGCGGGGCCAGTGATAGGGACGGAGTGAGGTGAGGGACCACGGAGAATTGTCAATGGGATCCGGTCGGTCGGTCACGGCGATCGTCGGATGCCGGGTTCCCCTCGCCTCCGGTGCTTTATTGCCAACGCCGCCGTTGATACGGAAGCCACTGCTACTCGCCAGGTGCACCACGGCCGCCTACACACCGAGACCAACACGCCCCCGTCAGGGCCGCGCGCCGCCCATCAGGATGCAGAATTAGCCACTGGAAGCTGGAACGATCACGTCGTAGCAACCTCGGTTCCTTGGCCCCGCCCATCAGGATTCAGCGTACGTTCACCTTTGAACTTGCAAGGCTTGGTTTTACCCAACCACTCCTCCTCTAGCTCTTTCTTCTTGTCGCATACTCGCATGCATGACCCTGTCCTTAATATTAATCAAATGTGCCATTCGAACCTCAGAACCCTGTAATAGAATGTGCTTCTGGTACTATAAACTTTGGTAAAAGAAGACAGAACGAATCCAAACTGAAAGGGGCCTTTAGGGATAAGGATGATCCGAAAAAAAGAAGACAAAAGTACTGCTCGGGATCAGAGACCACGGGTGCAAGATCTGTGCCCAGATCTAAGGCGACTTTGTGGTATCGCCCGAGGGGGGATTCTAGATTGGTTTGACTGTAGATTACTGTTTGGGGGTGTAAAAAAAACATAGTAATGTTTCTATGCATCACCTTCATCTGACGGCTACAAGGAGGTATGGCAGAGAGAACTGTGTCTCGTACGGATTCTATCCGGTAACAAAATTATCTCCATCGATCCTATCTTAGTCGATCAATTCTCATCAGGTTAACATCAAATTGACTAACTACAATCGAGGAGGTATGGTAACAAATTAAACACTGAGTAGTGCATAGTGAAAAGGTAGATGGACGAAATCCCCCCTCTGAAGTCTGCATCAGCTGCCTGCGCTCGTACAGAGCAAGAGCTAGCAATCACACACCGCCACGCCGATACAGGACAACTATTTACAGTGTCACGTACGGAGACTTAACCGAGCAAAATAGCAGATGATATTTCCGATGACTCTGACCTCCCCCGATCGACTACCCGCCGAGCCTCTCCACCGTCCGGGACAGCAGGGAGCTAAAGACTAAAGTACATCCTAGCTTGTATCTTCTAACGCACTCTATTTATTGTAAGATATTTTTTAAAATGATTATACTTTATTTAATTTACTTATTTTATTTTAACATTGTATCACTATCCGTTAACACCTCTAAATTTATATCCTGATCCGCCACTGTGACACAACCCTCTCGTCGCCAACTTGTTTTCGACAAACTCCACCAGGAGTCCAGGACCACCACACCCTCAAACAGAAACAGCCCAACGAAAAGGCGCCACATCACGACGCCGCGCATGAACGTCAGGGAGGCAACGTCCTCACCGTGCGCTCGTGCAGATCAAGGGCTGGCACCTCGATCCTCGCATAAGGCCGCACCGCCGCACACAGGCGTACACCACCACCGCTCATATGGCACCGCCGTCTAAGGCTTACCTGTGCTACACTGCCGCCGCGCGCAACGGCGACCGCCGCATCGCCCATCTTTCACTGCACCCATCCCAAAGCCATCGCCATGCTCTCCGCCGTGAGTACACACCACCACCACGACGGAGGCTTCTCCAGTTCTCCACCGGTGCGTCATCATAGCCAAATCTGTGTTGCCCTATATGTGCCACCACCAGGTCCACCACACCCCCAACTCCGGCCAGTTCTCCACGCGTAAAAAATCCACACTGCATTCACCCATGTCTTGAATCCAAGCACACGACCACGCCCCCTGCGCGCTGTGTATGGAGCCTTCACACGCCATCAGCGCCATTTCCGCCGTCACCGGTAAACAGAATTTGGGCGCAGTCGCCTCACCTCCAAGGCTCCAAGAGGCTGGCCGGACGGTGCCTCGAATCTCATGGGTCAAAATTGCATCTGAATTCACAAAAACCGACCTTTTGGTCATCGTACGCGGTCCATCCGTTGAGGAGGTGAAACTTATCAAAACCCTTTCATATATATGAACGAATAGAATGCAACACACAGTAATTCAGGCTAGTAAGTTCATGTCTCCCATCAAAGCCACATCCACTAAAGTCTAAAGGCATAATAAAACTCACAAGCACAGCATAACACGAGAAGTTGTGCATTATTACAACACAAATCTGAGTGATAAAACATCGCCAATCCTTACCGGCCAGTGGTAGCTAGTATATGTAGAGGTTATCAAGAAGAATTAAGAACCACTTTAGGCGATTCTCCCGCTGCCGAAGGTGAGGATGACGATCATCAGGCTTAGCATGGCCGTCACAACTGCTGCCCCAAGAGTCATCTTGGTGAGGCGCTCCACGACCTCCGGGATCGGCTCGTTGCCGGTGCCGGCGCCGGCGCGGATGTGCGCATAGGCGAGCGCCATGACGAGGAAGAAGGTCACAGTGGCAGCAGTAGGCAGTAACATCTGAAAGGAAGCATCGAGCGGTGTAGCATGCCCGCCGTCCGTGCCGCCTGACAGGAGTCACAGGACTAAAAGTAAGAGCTCTATGATGCCGACCGCCGCGCATAGGGTGAAGGTGATGGCCTCCGGGATCCGCCTATTGGCGGCGCCGGCGTGGACGCCGGTGCAGATGATGCGCGCGTAGAGAAGCGAGACCGCGACGAAGAAGGCCACGGTCGGAGCCGCCAGCAGCAACACCTGGAGAGTGGCATCGAGCTGCTGAGCTCGAGCGCCGGCGGCGGGAGGACCTGACTGCAGGAAGGAGGAGAGATAGAGGGCGCTGATCGCCATGCATAGGCCGAAGATGATCATTTCCATAGCTGCGGTTGCCCGGAAGGATCGTGAGGAGCTCGGTTTCTTGGGAGGGGTGTAGTTGCTGGGGTCAGGGTTGGGGCTGGGGCTCTGGGGAAGGGAAGAGTTGGGGACGGGGGCGTACGCGAAGCGGTCGCTACGAAAGGGGAGGGCGCAGATTAAAGTTGCCATGTCGAGATTAGCCTGGGAATTTTGATCTGTGGTGGGTGTTGGACGTGTGAAAAAGGTAGTTTATTTTGACCCCTGGTGGCCTGGTGGGTGTTGGACGTGTGAAGGTCACGTGTAGGGATGAAAACGGTACGAAAACGGTCGGTAAATAGCTGTTCCGTTTTCGTTTCCATATATTTTACCGGTAACGGAAACGAAATCGGAAACCCCGGAAACGGATACGGAAACGGATAGTGTCGGAAACGGAAGTGGAACGGAACGGAGCGGAAACGAAAACGAAAGCGGAAAATTCGACAAAGACGTAATACACTAGTACAGTAGTGCACTATCTATCCAAAGTTCCAAACATACCAACTTTTTTAAATGGTATTGTAGTTACACTGAACATCTTAATAGCATTAGCCAACATTGAGCATTGTATGAATAAGGGCATATAATGTAACACCCTACAAATCTAAACTGTCGTCCAAGAAAAATTCGACAGCATCTCTCCTAAAATTAGGACAAAACGGAAGCGACAACAAGATTCATAATAACCATTATAAACAGGAATAACATAAAAGCATCAATACTAGAGATAACAAGTCTAAATCAACCAGAAAACAAACATAAACGTAAAACAGCTCCAAAGAGGACATCAACAGGTCTATGATTAATAAAATTTCAGCAAGCTAATGAATTATTAAATGCACTAGTCCATGTGATTCGTGATGACCCCGGAGGGTTGATTGTGCTACTAAGCCCACCCTTCAAGCTTACGACTCGCGAGAACTACCTGAAAACAACAAAATAACAAGGGGTGAGATTGGGTAATCTCAAAGAAGCGGAACAACTTCTAACGAATAACACAGCCACAGTAAAACTAGCATACCAAATTCCTCATGTCCAATACCACATTATAGAGTCCACACAACCTCAGTAAAATGCATATGATTGTGCACATGCTTATGCCATGATCCTCCTCACCGTGCCCTTTCTCGGGAACACACGGTGTTGTCTGCTCTTGATCGCAAGACGCCAAGGCGTCGACAAACTTCCAATGCATGATTATGCAGTTAATGCTTCATGCATAAATACATTCATAACTTCCCACTCTGAATTCACATGCTTGCATACCATCAAATAACATGGATAGAATGCGAACATCATTGAGATAGAATATCTCCACAATTCATCTTGCAAACAACATCTTTCTTCATTCTTACTCATGATTCAAAAGCCAAACAACCACATCACAATGCAGGATAGGATATTGTAATCTCATAAACAAGTAGTTAAACCATGTAGGTGTGCTGCAATTAAGGTTTATATTGAAGACGAAACAAATAGCGAGTTATAGTTTAGCAAGACCGCTACTTCCACTTGCCTTTACCAACGTGGATGACGAACCTAGTTGCGTCCAGAAGGGGCGCCACCTGTACAAGTATTATTTCAGTACATAGCGACATCACAAATGATCACACAACTCGAACACACACTTCCTAATCCCCGTTCCCTTCTTAAGCGCCAAAAACCCCAATCTGCCCGGGTCAAACAGCAGCACCCTCTCTTCACAATTTTGTATCTTTTTTTATACAGATCATAAAAATACAAAAAAATTACAGTAGCTAGATATTGACGAGATCTACAACTTTCATGAAGATCACAAATTTCAATTCCACTGTTAAATAAGCCTAAACAAACGTCCAACACAGTGGACAAAATCTGTTTCCAGATTCTGTCTGTCATCTTTAAACAGCAATAACTCTCAGACCGACGCCTCAAAAATTCTGAAAAAATTACAGAAGCTAGATATCGACGTTATCTACAACTTTCTAGTTATAGGTTTTTGCAGGAAAAATCTTCTATGCCACGTAAAACGCGAAACAATCCGCGCTGCACAATCTCCCCTTCCAAAAACAGCACCACGTGAACATCTACCCTTCTCCCCCATCAAGATCCATCTAAATCACTCACCACCAGATCTAATACACTCCTAATCCCTAGGTAGAACAGGGGTAAAAGATTGGGAATTTTACCTTGAGTTCTCCCTTGAGAACCCACGAAAAACGCGCGACGATTCCCGAAACGGAAATCTGCTCGTCCTCCACGCCTCCACGGATCCTCTTCTCGCTTGCTCCTTCGCGTTTCGCGGTGGATCTTGAGCCACCACGCAAGGAGAGGAAGAGGAGGGGTGGTGTGGCTGCTAGGGGAGGAAGCGGGGGGTGCCCTAGGGCTTTGGGGGGGGTGACACCCCTTTTATATGGTGGGCCGGCCCACTAGGGGAAAAGAGAGAGAGGTGGGGAGGGGATTCGCAGCCCAGGCCCAGGTTTTCCTCGGCCCACTGTTTCTAGCCCGACAACTCCAAATTTAATATTAATACGCCGGATAAACTTCAATTATTTCATCCCCCGACAAATCCTTCATTCCTCTCCCGAAACAAAAACAGGAAAAGGAACCCTAGAATCGCTCTGACGCTCTAAGGCATCACATATAAACATTTTTGGGCAACAAGCTGTTGGGCAATGATCTATCAAATAACTTCTGACAGTAGTTATTTTTTACAACCATCATCATGTTCAGCAATTACAACCTGTATTGCATTGGAGCACAACAGTTTCAGCAATTACAATCATCAATTGGAGCACACACACTTGCAGCGTTGCAGGCTTGCTCCAAACAGAATGCAAATTATGCAATACAGAATGCAGGCTTGCATTGGAGGCTTGGAGCACAACAGTTCTAGAAATCAAAAGATTCAGAACTACAGAATGCAGTACATCATATTGGTGTAGCAGAAGGTTTAGCTTGGATTCTACAGATGCGGCAGAAAGTCACCTCGAGGCCAAGGGAGGCACCGGAGTCCGGGAGTGGCAACGGAGGCGCCGGAGTCGATGTGGCAACGGAGGCGCCAGAGATCAGCAGAAGACATGTACTGGCTATGGTTCCCTTCTCGCACAAAGCACTGCTCATGTTAGATGGTAATTTTGATTCAGTTTTTTTAAAACTGGTTCATCAGTTTATTTATTGAGACAATGGTTGAGTGACCAGGGAATAGAGAACCAAAACATCTTGCTCTACATACTTAAATTGGCGAGTAACAGATTAATAATTCTGAAACATTATGGTAAAAAAAGCAACGATGAGCATTTAAAAGTTTTATAGCTTCTCAACTGATGCTTTATCATTCTATCATATTGCAAACTGTTATACGTAGAAAATGCCTTCTTGACATTTATTGATGTTTGAGCTACTAATTTGCTAGTCATCCATTTGCTTTGCACCCGTAACTAATGAAACTTCAATAGATAAAAAAAACTGCACAAAGCCATATTTGCACATCCAGGAGAGGCTTCACTTTTAGTTTTTGATCAAATATCTTTGTTTCTGTGACTTGATGTGTTGTCTATAGTGCGCTTACTTTTGCATAGCAGCATAGGTATTTTCTTTTCATGATTTTCTTTTCAGATCTATAGTGTGCTTACTTGGGAGCCGGAGACCGGGAGCAACTCGGCTGGCCTGGATCCTAGAGCGCGTGAGTCGATGGACTCCGGTCGGCCAGTTGAGGTGCGGCGCCGCTCGGGCCTTCTGTGATGGAAGCGGCGCGGTTGGGGAGCCCGGTCGAGCGCGGCGTAGTGCGGCGGCTCGCTTCGAACGCCGATGCGGTGGAGGCGGCGCCGGTTGCTAGGACGGCGGCGGCTACAGGAAGTTAGGGTTGGACATGGAGATTAGACTCAGTTCAATGCTTGTACTGCATGTGTGTGTCGGCTGGGTATCTGGCTATCGGCAATTCCTCAGCCGGCTGAGGAATACGGAATGGGCCAAACGTTGGGCCGGTCAGCCGGGCTTGTTCGGAATTTCCGAATAATTTTGTGCGGAATTTCCGTTCCGTTTCCGTTTCCGTCGGATCTGACTCTCCCGTTTCCGTTTCCGATTCCGAAAAAAAATTACCGTTACCGTTTCCGTACCGAAAATTTCCGTTTCCGTTTCCGAAAAAAACCTTCCGTTTCCGTTTTTCTTCGGAACGGTCGGAAAGTTTCCGTACCGTTTTCATCCCTAGTCACGTGCATGCCCGCATGGAATAAACATCTACACCGTCTACTACAATGAAGCGTACGTCCAATCATTTTGCAACACGAAACTATAGGGAAAAAAACAACAGCCTTACTACTCCATACTCCTATATATAAACCCTCTAAATAATTTTTTTAAATATAGATGTATATACGCATTGAAGTTAAAAGGTTGCATTGTATCACTTGTATCAGGCTACATACATACTACTTCAAGGAACACTCGGGACAGCACCGAGTAGTAGTTTATGTATTCCAAGGCTAACCACCTCACGTATGTCGCGCGAACTTAAAGTACTACTACTCCCTTAAGTGACATACTAATCCCCTTTAAAAGACAGTGGCACACTTAAATTCCACTTAAGAAATAATTTCTCAAGCCTAAGGTGAAACATCACGCTTTTCATTTTCCCACCCCGACAGCCTTGTGGATCAATATTTTATTGCGTGCAATGCTTATGGCCTCTTATTAATACAAATCTCCTATAAAGTTCGTGGACGAAAAGAAATATCTGCGGTCACTACCTAGTCTCTACGGAACACTTTTTAATTATTTTCAAGTTTCAAGCAAAGCTTTACCTGGATCAAACTCAAGCTAGTCTATGCCAAGTACCGCGGAGTGGGGTCCACCGATCTTTTTATCTCTAACGATGCAGTCCATTTTCTATGGTTTCCTAAACTCCAATGGAACTTGTTAGCGGAGCCAAGCGTGCACCGGTGAACTTGTCGTTGGACTGAGGCATATGCATTGATCCGTGGAACGTACGGCCACTTGGTAAGGATGGGTTCATCCGATGAATCCTCGCGAGATGACCCCGATCTCGATTTCCGTATTGATTTAGCTGAAGAGAAGAATGAACTAGTCTGAAATCGCTTGGTCCCGTGACTTAAAACTAAACATGTCAAACAGGCTCAGATTTTGGGTCGGATAGTGACGGACCATCTGATCCGCCGAACCAATCACACAAAAGAACCTCTCCTCCTGCACTCCTCCCCTCCCGTCGGATGCTCGACTGTGCTTCCCAGTCAGGATGGAGATAAGGGAATCCACGACAGAATTTTCTACGTACGCCACTCTCTATTACATTACTATTTTGTTTGTATGAAAGTTTCTTTAAAAAAAATAAAAGATCTACAGCTAGCCATGTAAAATTTCATCATCAAACACGCATTAGGAAGATTTGAAATTAAGTAGTGATAAAATGTTAAAAGTCCCTATTCATGCAGAAACTTTCCTTCTACCTCTCTCAAATATAATCGCTGTTTATCTCCACTCCTATACCTCCTATTTTTTTAGGGAGTTTTTAAAAGATTTCAGACATAATTAATACGAAGATAGCACCGTAAGAGAAGGTTGGCATGTGACGTTCTCTACGGTACCCCACCTATCTGAATCGTTCGAAAGAAATGGTTCACGAAAGCCACCTCAAGGCAGGCCCCGCATCCGCGTAGGAATTCTCGGTAAAAGCTGGGAAGTATGACAGTACAGTACACTGTTTCCACTAGAGGGGGTAAATTAATCCTCTGATATGATTAAACTGAGAACGAGCTCGATCGGCATAGACTCACTCAAATCACACCGCAATCTCAAAATACAGCGGTCAAAACTTCTAGCTAGCTAGCCGAACATGCCATGAAACAAGCACTAGAAATGAGGATCTAAAGAAAGGAATCGGACTGGACGAACCTGCCATGGTAGCACGTACGGCCGGCAGCGCGGACGCTCAGGCCATGGAACTAATCCAGTCGCCGGCTGCTCGTCGGCAACGGAGCTTGCAGATCGGCAGCGTCAGGACGGAGAGGCAAGGAGGGAGGAGGCCGTTTAAGCCGGAGTTGACTTGGAAGTCGCCTCGTGGACAAAGCACCATCCGTACTTCACTCCCGAGTCCCGAGCATCACATCAGTATGCGTCTATAGCCAAAAAGAATACCATATGCTTGAGAAAAGTCCAAGAGCGAATCTGCTATGCATTAATTATTGAATGGTAGAGGCAAGATGCTGAACAAACGAACACATGGGCATGTTTGCTTGGAAGCTTTATTTTACTGGACTTTTTTTTGCTAATGTGCGGTTTGCCATATATAGTTGTTATGGCCAAAAAACTGTTAGCCATAAGTATGGTAAAACTTGGCTAAGATGTGTGCCTATGACATGTGACAAATAGGGCTAAGAAACTATGATGTACCATAAGTGCAGCAATGAACGAAACACTAGCTTATGAAAGCCAAATTCGGCGAACTCAAGTATGCCGTGTAGTAGCTATATATGAACCAACCACTCCCAATATTCCATGCTTAGCAATTTACAAAAGACTTAAATATTTTGAAATCGACACACTCTATGTTAACTTCAACGGAAATGAGAACTTGTGCACATATACATTCGTACTCCTACATATGGGATTCATGCTCCAAACATACGTTTAAGCCAATAAGTTTACATCAGGGGTTTGGATACCGGAGGGAAAAAACCCGGGGGTAACCGTCAATCTCGGCTGAGATTTTTGTTTGAATTTGAATTCCAAATTTAAAGTATGATATACTCCAAAAGAGAACTGCAACGCCTGCTAGCACTTGAAGTTGCGTTTGTTGCGGTGGTAACATATGTAAACGACGAGAGCAACGGCGTGGGTTAGAAGCTTCTCGAATCCCACCCAATGCAAGGGCTTTTTTTTTTTAGCATTTCTTCCGAAATACTCTCTGTGATAACAAATAGTTATCGTTTCCAATATCGACCAATGTTCCAAATTTTGTTTGTGGTTCACATCTCGTCACTCTCCAAAATCCGAAATTTTACTGAGATCTCGTTATTTTGGACGAAATCCCAACAAAATCCAAACGATATTCAAAAAGCAAAATTCAAATTCGGTTATTTTTTTACTGAGATTTTCGAGTTCTCACCGAGATTTGCCGAGATCTTAGTAATTTTTAACCGAACGAAAATTGATCCAAAAATCGTCAAACAATTTTGAATTTTTTGTAGATGGTCCAGACACAACACTAAAATTCTCATAAAAATTTTAGATAATGATCAAGCTTGATGAATTTTTTAAAAATCAAATAGTGCTACTGTTCTGATAAAAAAGCTAACTGGTAAATTTCAACCGAATGAAAAAGGATGCAAACCACGTTAGAAACTTTTGAAAAAAAATTTGGATGGTCCTGACATATCCATAATATTCTCATAAAATTTTTAGGTGATGATTAAGCCTGAAAATTTTTCAAAAATTCGGACAGCGCTACTGAAGGCTGATTGGCAAATTTCATCCGAATGACAAATAGTTCAAACCATGTTTGAAAATTTTTGTGGATGGTCATGATGCATCACTAATACTCCCAAAAAAATTTCAAATAATGACGAAGCTTGAGAAATTTTTAAAAATTCTGACAACCGAGTTACTTAATTTATGACCGCGAGAATTAATATGCATAAGCTAACTAGATAATCTACCGACCGTCTCACATGGAAAACGACATGAAGAATCCAATCCGGTCAAATTTTGGTAAAAAAAAAGATGAAATCTCGGTCACATTTACCGAGATCTCACCGAGATTTTATGTTATTGTAGCACTTTGAATTTTTTTTTTCAATTTTTTTCAATTTTGCCAAGATTATGGCCTTGTTTGGAAGAGCTTTAGATCCCAGTTCTATCTCAGATCTGAAACTCGTAAGCTAAAATAAAGTGAATTAAATTTATATTTTTATTCTAAAATATAAACAAGATAACCCACCTAAACACTCTTAATATACTCACAGCTCCAGCTTCATAGATTTAGTGGAGCTAGGAATACACAGCTCCACCAGATACAAATCTGGTGGAACTGGAGCTCTGCCAAACACCCCTTATGAAACTCGGGGTCCGAAGTTCAAGATTTCATGAAATTTTGTCGGGATTTTGATCGACACAGTCCCCAAAACTCAATTTTGATCATTAATTTGTATTATAATATATTTAAAAAAAACTAATAATATTATAATATTATAAAAGTACGTTTCAAGACAAATCTACATATATTATTTTTATGCATCCAATCTAAATTATTAAGAAGATATAGATAGCTAAAGTTTCAAAAATTTAACTACACGTATTCCAAATCGATAAGTTTGAACAAGAGGTAGTATGTTTGTTTATATGGACCTTTAAAGCAAAAAAAAAAAAGTTTTTTTTCTCTCCAATTTTATCATGGTAAACGATGAGATTCGAACAAGGGATGCCTCGCTAGCCGATACGAAGCTTACCCACGGCAGAAGCCACGTGGATGTGCTAATTAAGTATGTGTTTGCTCCAATTTTATCCTAATTTTACGATTCAAAAATCAGAATTGCTATGCCGCTCGCATCCGATGCAAGGGGCAAGACCGGATATCTACTTTAACGTCCATCACTTCCTCACTGTGTTTATTCTCAGTCAGTCATTTCTTATCCAGTTATCCACCTACGACACGTACACCTTTCCCCTTCTATTTTTTTCGCCCACACATTCGATCACTACATACTGCCTCAACCCGATCATGTCTCGTCTCTCGCTGCGCAACCGGCAGGCACAATGTGACGGTCGCAGCGCCACCCAGTTCCCATGCTGCCATTCTGCAGCACGACCTCATGTCCTTCCTTCATGGTGCCGCTGCCGCTGTCACTCCCGCTGTTGTCCACATCCTCGTCCGGGTCGTCGATCGCTCGGCACGCCCGCCGCACCAACCTCTGTCGGCTCCGCGCCGCCCGCCCAGCCACTGCTGTTGGAGCTGGAGCGCGTCCGCCGCATCGGGAGCGACATGGACGGGACGGTCAAGATGGTGCGACACCGCCCCACGGGCCAACCCTACGCGCTCAAGGTGCTCTACGGTAATTAACCACGACGACACCGTGCGGCGGCAGATCACTCGCGAGATCGCCTTCGCACCGCCGCGCCGAGCAACCCGGCCGCCGTCGTGTGCCGCGACGGCATGTACGTATGCAAGAAATAGAGCTAGCACTTGCTGGATTATGAACGTCTCATAAGGATTCCATCTGATTTGGCAGCGTGTCCGTGCATGGGGGAGCTCAATCAAAGGCACACGTAAGCAATGGATGGCGGGAGACAGGAACAAATAAGGGAAAGTAGAAGGGAGATCCATGAGATATCTTGATATGACGGTGAGAAAATCCAAATAGTTTTTATCTAAGAAGGCAAATAATGGTGAGGTAACTCCTAATTATAGTAGTTAAACTACCAGAGATATCACTAGTTTTTCTGGTTCCGAAATACTCCCTGGAAATTCTCTAAAAAACAACCAAGGGGCATAAAAGGAAAGATTGAGAGGAAGAAACACAGCAAGAGTGCGCAGTTTTACCAGAGGTAATTCTGCGTTTTTCTTTTTAAAAGTTACATTAATACTAAAGTATAAATGAAGGGTAAATGATAATTGCTTATTTTTTGTTTGCTTTAAGATTTATACAACTTGTATTGGAAGGAAAAATATAGAAGACGAAAATACACCAAACCTCTTGCGTGCATACCTCATGCCTTTGAAAAATTTCCTCGGAAACTTGTTGCCCTTCTCTTTACCTCGATTTATCCATAGACTGGATGAGAGCTCACACATCAAGGCCGGCGCGCCCAGAGCCATCCACGCACGCTCGATGGTTGTGGCGAAACTTGACGCTGATTCCATCCCAAGCATCGTCATCGGTGCACCGGTTCCATTCGCACGGAATCCCCGATGCCCAATCAATCTTGATCATATATTGCTCATCTCGACTGGAAGCAGCCATAGCAATATGTCCTAGACTTCCAACGCTCCCAATGAACTGAACTCTGAAATGATAGGATGTGCCTCCCGGAGGTTTGTTTATGCGTGTTGCGTGTGGATGGGGGTAGGGACGGCGTCCGCGGAACACGCCGCGTTCAACGAGGGAAATTGCCGGGAGACATTCGTGGCGCCGTGAAATGTTTTCGATCGGCGCATGCATATTTTATTCGGTGTGAAGACGACGGATTTCCTGGAACTCGCCGGCGGAGTCATGGCCAGCAAATACTCGATGGGAGGTCTGCCTGAGCAGTTCCATGTTCGAATCAAGTTCGGAAAGTCTGGCTGTGTTGCTTCCAACCGAGATTTGGGAAGATCCTCTCCTCAGTTCCTCGTATACTCTGTTCGACGATGCAAGGTGATACGTAACGCAGGCCAAGTGTTCAGCAACGACCAAGGCAAAAAATGAAGCTGATTCTACAGGTGGGAGCAGCAATTTTTGTTTGGGACGTAGCCATGATACATACAACTCAATTATCAGACCTAAGAGATTTTGAGCTCAAGACCTATTTGAGACGTAGCCATGATACATACAACTCAATTACATACCACGTGTGAGGAAGAGTATTGAAGTATAAGTAAATTGCCTATCTTTTTTCATTAGCTTAACTTTTTAGATTAACTGACTAGTACATATAACTCAATAGAAGAACCGCGGAGCCACCAAGAGTGTCCCAACCACAAAGCTGGCGATCCCGATATAACTACAGCCGCAAGTACAGAGCCGCAATTACCGACTTAGAGCATCTGCAATGGTGCCACTTCAGCTTACTATAAGGGTGCCAACTCAGCATTTTGCTTAGGTGGATGAGAGAAAAAAAAGAGAGAGAGATAGATTGACTACTAACTTATAGTCAGGCTATAGTTGATTCCAAAGCATTTATCACCTCTTACATATGGGCATATATTTAATTTTGTAGACAATGCTATAGCTAGTCTATTAGAGAGGTTGTCTATTAGCTATCTATAAATGACATGTACATTTTTTATAACTAGTAGTTGACTACACCATTGCAGATGCCCTTACCGATAAACTCCTTGAGAAGAAATGCATCTCGTCTCGTGGAATTCGGTACCACCCCTACGTGGCATCGAGTACACGCATGCACATGTTCATCGGTGCACGCTTGATGGCCGCCGCCGCCGCCGTGCCCCTGACAACAGCCGGTGAGGGGATATTGTATTGTGGTGGCTTAATTTTGCGGCTCTGGTAAGTGTCCTACCTCCGTTGGTCGATGACTCTCGTAAGCGTCGCGTGCAATGCACGCAAAAAAAGTCATTTTCAAAGGGAAAAGCTCTTGAGATTGAGATCGGATTGGGTGGGCTGAACCAAGGTTCAAAAAACTGAAACCAAAAAACGGCTAGAAAATTGAAAGTAATGGGTGAAAAATCGCTTTAAAATCGTTAGAAACTAAAGGGTTAAGAATTCAAATTTTTTGGAATAAATAAATAAATCGAAAACGACCGGTTTCAACCAGGTGCTACTACCACACGATTTTTAACAGAAAATCGGTCGGTTTTGAACAAAAACCTATCGGTTTTACGTTGCATAAATTTTTCCGAATTTTTAAATTTTTTTTTGAATTTAACGGTAAATCGAGCGGTTTCATTTCTCGAACCGCAAAGTAAAATCAGTTTTCGAATGATTTTTATCTGTTTTTAAAATCCTGGGCTGAACCTGGACGAGTATTGGCGTGTTGCGCTGGCCGGCCGGGCCCTTGGAAAGTTCTTGTTGAGACTTTAAACAGGAGGATTTGTTATCAACTTAGTGCCGGGGAGTGGGGCTAAATGATGTTGACACGTCAGACCAGAAGAAAATGTGCAGGGTGGTGCTTACTACGCATAATTTTTCTGCTACACACGGCATAGGATCGATCAATGGGTTAAACAATAGAGGTACGTACATAAATATTTAAATAGGCGGAAACAAGATTTTAAATCACTATTTTTATAATTTTATGGTATAGTCTAAAAAAACTACAACAGCTATTACTAGCTATTGCAGAATCTATCTTTCATCATGTTTTTAGTATTTAAAAAATTTAAAATATATACAATATAAGTCACCTCACATACTACTTTAGAATGTACTAATATTTTATAATAAAAATAACAGCCAAATTCAGAATCGATAAACATATTAATATATGTTCAAAAGAACATAAATGATAACTATATCATAATGTTCTTAACAAGTATTTTTTTTAGGAATAAGTATTTAATCACTGAAAAATATGAATGTTTGATTATTAAAAAGGGCGAGATGAGGTTTTTCTCTAGTTTTTCTCTCTCCAAAATTCATACTTATAAAAGATGCATCTGAACCTTTTAGTAACGTTTGATTTTAAGATATGGCCAATGTTTTGTCTTATGGGTACTATAAGCTACATCAAATAACAAAACTATTAATAGCTATAGCGCTTGTGGTTAATATAGCGAAATATTAGTCTATAGTTTCGTGTTTAAAATAGACAAACTATATTACAGTTATAGCTAATTATTAAAAAAAACCTAGGCCGAAATATTTGGGGCTGTTTGGTTGCCTGTATGTACAAGATTCGCATCTACAGATGCATAATCTTGTTTTTTTCTCGTGTTTGGTTGCCTGTATCTAGTTTTGAGCCTGGCTCTCTGGATGCAAGATTCTCCATGCAGCCTGGCTCTGGAGGTACGTAGAAAATGAACGTATCTCTGGATGCATGCAGCGCATGGTAGCCTCGTGTTCTGCGCAAGGGGGCACTGTCAGCCACAATAGCAAACCATGCATGCGGTGCCATGTCGGTATGTAAGTTTCCTTTTTTTTCTTTTTTGTTTATATCTTTTGATTAGCATCTCTGATTTCAAAAATGGGTTCCTGGCATTTTTTTGAATAAAACTAGACCACACTTACTATGTAAATTTTAAAATATTTAAATTTTAAAATACATGTCCCGTATCCCATCAGTCTGACTTAGTCGAACAGACTAGGCTCATGAGAGAAGACAACCAAACAGCCCCAAATTAACACTCAGACTTAGGCCCTGTTTGTTTCAGCTGGGGATTGTAGAAATCAGCTTTTAAAATCTGGATTGTAAAAGCTGGATTGTTAAAAGCTGAAGGTTGAAAAGCTGATGGCTGTTTGGCAATCCAGATTATAGTGTGTTTGGATTGCTATTTTTGCTTGGTAAAAGTCTGTGGTACCCTCAATTATAGGTTGAAAAGTCTGTATGAACAGTGGGGGGCAATGGTGGGTAATTTTCACTGAAGTTGGATGGGTATTGTGGTCTTTTGCAAAAAAAAGCTGAGAAAAGTTCTTCCAGAGTGGATTGTGGGATTGCTACAATCTGGCCTCCAGATTATTACAATCCAGATTGAAAGCTTCCTGTTTGTTGACCTTCCAGCTTTTAAAAGCAGCTTTCTATAATCTCTAGCTGAAACAAAGCAAAATTTTTGTGGCGGAAAGTATCTCTCATGGAGTAGTCCTCCGCGCGCTTTTTCCTTGTCTCTCTGAACAAAAATGAGCCTACCACATGTTTGGGGCTACACGCGTACATCGATACGTGGATGAAGAAAATTAGGGAACGCCTTGACGGTTGACCTGTACTCGAGCTTGATCCTGAGCGATCAATGAGCTGGAGTGCACAAACCACGGGGGGTTCGCTCGATCTAGGCCGTCCATTGTCCTGCAAAGAAAGAGCCATCCCTAATACATATATACATACATATAATGGGCAAAAATACTACCTATAATATCAGCCGAAGGTTTCCCAGCCGGAGAAGTATGCCACGTCGCCGCCCACGCCCTCTCTCCTCCTTTTGCGAAAAAACCCCAGTTCTTTAAATTACGTATAGGTCCTTTTAATTTACACTGAGATCTTTGCGATTTCCTGTGAGAGCAATTTTTTTTTTTGCGATTCGCGTTTAGTTCCCTCGTTCGCCGTTTTACAGAAAGAGCCTCCTGTTAAATACGAATCGCGAACAAGTCCTTTGGTTCTTTTTCAAAATAGCGAACAGGTCTAACATCATAACAAATATGTCCCTGCACCTTACGTTTAGGTTATTTCTCCGTTTTGCCCGGAAATTTTTTTTTGTGGTCCGTTTTTTCTCCGAAGCATGGAAAATATGTTTTCGTTTGCAGTTTTCCCTAAAAAAAAAAGGCCGTTTTTCTTCCATGGTTTCTCCGTTTTGGGTTGGGAAAAAAAACGAAGATTCATTTTTCGTTCATCCTTGCTCCGTGTTTCTATATTATTCGCAAACACTAACTTACGCGCATGCAATGGTCGGATAAAGACTCTCTATCGATTGTGAAGACGCATCAGAGTTCAGATAAAGGAGGATGGGCGTAAGCACTTAGATTATTGGAAAAGAATGAAAGCACTTGAGGAATTGATTGAGCCTTACCTGAGATCTTTCATAATTTCCTCATGCACTTGGCCCATTTCTCTTCGATTGAGCTCCCCCCATGCATGCGCACATTGCACCGGAAATTAGACATAATCCTTCCTGAAATTAGACAGAATCGTGCTTGCTGGCCATCCACTTCCAAATCAGACAGAATCCTTGCATCTGTACAACAAGTGCTCTGTTTCTTGCATCTGCAGAAACGGCGAAAGTTGCCCGCGTTGTTTGCGCGCCTGTTCCATGGAGGCCACCGATTTACTGCCACTCTTTGCACTGCTGATCTGTTCTTGCACCACGCTTTTTCCTGCAACTTTTTTTCTTTTGAACTGAACTCTTTCCTGAAACTGGAACCCAAACTCAAACTGCCTAGGACTTGGATCGTAGCCACTCCAACAACAGCCATCTCCAATTTGCAGAGCAAGCACTAGCCTTCCCTGTAAACCACTGCAACAACAGCTATTTCCGATTTGCAGAGCATGCCATAGATTCCCTATAGCCACTCCAGCAGCAGCTAGCCATCTCCGATTTGCAGAGCATGCAATAGCTTCTTTGTACCAATGCCATCCTGACTTCCAGAAACACCTGTCTCACTGTCCTCTCTTTCTCTGTAAGCTGTAGCTTGATAACCTGAACACCTCGCAGACAAAGTATCCGCTTCCCCTGTGTTGTCTCATGATCGTTCTTCTTCTTCTTCTTCTTCTTCTTTCTCATTTTTGGAGGAATCTCACGACCGCTCATTTGCTGAAGTTATCGGATGTGTTGAAGCTCTAAGACAAGGCTGCTGCTGGACGATCGGGCGGGGCATTTATATAGGCACCTATGTGCACGGGCGTCCAGAATAAGTTCCATTGTTACCTACGAGATCAGTACGTCTGACGCAGCAGAAAGATGATGGCAAACGAAGATTTCAACGAGGGAAGCTGCGGCGAAACTACGGTCGGGGACAAGAATGCACCTCGAAGCATATGCTTCGGTGTGTCGGAAATTTCATGGAAGCTGGCTCCACGTATCATGTCGGAAAAAGCTTCGTGCACAAAGTAAGGGCTGTGGTCTGTGGACTTTCAGAGAAGCTTCGCCAAGGGAAATTTCTATTGAACTTCCGGTGGGAAAAGGTGGCTTAGACCGCGACAAAACGTCGATAAAAGCCAAAAAGTTATTGGTGAAGTCATCGTCAACGAAATTTAGATAGACAAGATTCCGTAGTTTTTTGCAAATTTTTATGTGGAAGTTTGCCTGGCAATGCATCTTTATTGGTTCCAAACAAACAATTCATCACCGAAGTCGATTCCTAGGTGTCGGTTCATAAAACCGTCGAAAAATCGACTTTACCGTTCTAATCTGGCAATAAAAACCACTCAGTAAACAGTTTGAATTTAAATTCAAAAATTCAAAAAAATTATCAAAAGTGTTAAAAAAAATTAAATTTTTTTTGGTAGTTCTAATGATTCTATAAAATTTTTATATCATTATCAGATCTATGTATTTTTAAAAAAATTTGATAGTAATCTTTATATATGTTCTTCTATTTTTTTCTTTTCTATGGGCAGTAAATGAGGTCTAATATATCTAATTTGTTTTTGAGTTCCAAAGGAAATTATAATGATTATATAAAATTTTTAGATGATTATCATATTTATGTAATTTTAAAAAATTCAGATGGTGCTACTATCTTTGTATATGCTCTTCGGTTTTTTATTTTCTATGGGCACTAAATGAAGTCTAATATTTCTGAAAATTTTACTATATGATACATGGGCACTATTTATTACGACAATACAATCTTAGAGTATGATCAAGAAGGTAAATTTTTATAAAAATCTGACAAGTCTGTTCTTTTTCGTTAATTATTGTTTTCAATTTTGGAGAAGCATTAAATGAATTAAAAAAATTGTTCAAATTTCTTTCATGTGTTTTATATATTAATTGGGATTTAATAATATTTTTACAATTTTTTGCAATATTTTTTGAAAAATGAAGTTTGAAGATGTTTTTTAACTGACGCCCGTTTTCGCCAAAAACCACACAAAATTAGATCCTTTTTTAGCGGTTTTCGTCCAAAAATTGAGAAAATCACTCGGTGGTTTGAATAAATTTCAAATTCATTTGACTTTCTAACCATTCAGTTTTGAATGATTTTTGTTCAGTTTTCAAGCGGTTTTATCGGTCTGCAAATTTTGATTTTTGTTTAGTTTTCTCAGTTTTGGTTTTGTTAACCCTGGTTTGCAGCCAGTTAAGGGTTGTTGGGAATACCGGGATTTTGCAATAATCTATCAATATAAATAAAAACAACGGGTGATATTAAATGCACCTCATTTCTTTTAAGGGCAAGAAAATTCCATAATAATCCTAAAAAAGAAAAATTTTATAGAAATTCTCACATTACTCAAAGGAATAAAAGAAGATCTATACCACTTATTTTGGTGGGGCCTGATTAACGGTGAAGATTAATCATATATAGATATTAGAGTTAAATAACAAATACAGTTGTATTCTAATAATAGGAAGTAGAGTTGTATATCAAAGACAATTGTATCATCGTATCTAGCTGAGTTGTATATACCAATTGTAAAGATCAATACCCCTTATCTTTCAAAAACTTGAAGGTATCAGAGTAAACAATTTGGAGGTACCACATGAAAATAAAACATGTAAAACTTGAGTTAAGCAAGCTCCCATAATATTCAAAAGATGAACCGTGGAGCTATTTTGCATTTAGACATGCACAAGTTTTGCTTTTAAGAATATCAAGTGGATACCACATTGAAATCAATTGAACTAAATACTAGATGATACCACTAAAAAAATTCAAATAAATCTCAAAATAAGACCAAGTTGATACCAAATTAGAACTATTCAAATATTTTTCAAATGAAGACCAAGATGATACCAATTAAAATCCATTCAAAAGGAACAAGTCGATATCACTTAAAACTTTCAAAAATGAAACCAAATTGATATCACTTGAAACATCATCAAATTATTTTTAAAATGTTTGAAAATTTTGCACAAAGACACTTTGGGATCATAAGAACCTTTTCCAAAAAGAATTTTTGAAAAAAGAAAATCCAATCAAAAGATATCCTTAAGCCAATTTTGAATTCTGTTCAGACCAGCCAAGCTGGCACCATCGCACACACAGCTCCGGTAGTGCTGAGGGTTTTGTTCTGCCGCCGTTCAGACGTGGTACTTTCGGACTTCGGTACTACCGCCACATAGGCCGGTAGTGCCGACTTCAGCAGACTGAAACTCAGACTTTTGCAAAATATTTTCAAATGAAGTCCCAATGATTTGAAATTTTAAGAGACCATCTTTGGACTATTTTGAATATTTTGAAACAACTTTTGTTTGAAAAGTAATTTTTTTTACAATTTTTTTTTGACAAAATGTGCTTTAAGACATAAAAAGTAAATCAAACTTGAAAAGTCTTCAAAGTGCAACTTCAATTTGAGCAACTAAATTCACATAGCTTGAGGGATTTAAAATGCTTTTAGAAGCCATGATACCACTTATAAATATAATGAAACCCAATTTGAATGCAAAAACTAGCAATATGCTTAAATAGGCGGTTTTTAGTTAACATAAATGTTTTGGCCAAGATTGATTTTCAACATAGAGATTTTGTATCAACCGCACGCTGAGGGGAGATGAAGGGGTGGGGAGGTGCCCGCACGTGCTGCCGCTCGGGCCGCACATTGTGGCCATCACGCCCGCCTACCAAGGAGCTACTCATTAGGGACAGAGACGATGATGCGGATGCCGATGTTAGCGAGGGTGGCCGCCTCGCCTCAACGCGGATGCCCTCTGACTCGAACAACTCCACCGCCAGCACGGGGCCCTTGTTCGCACCGCCACCGCGGGATGGTCGAGAAGGGCAAGGTTGTGCCTGTGAAAAATTGAGTAGCAACCCTGACCATTAGAATCAAATACATCGAGCTGGAGAGGAGGCAGATCGGGTCGGAGGGGAGGCAGGTTGGGCCGAAGGGGAGGCCAATCGGTGCGGAGGGGAGGCTGAGCAGTTGTGTAGGGAAAAGGAGAGAGACAAGGGGGGAAAGTGAGAGGGGGGAAGAAACTAGAGGGAGAGAGAGGGAAAAAAGGAGGGGCCACGAGCCATCGTGGGAAAAAAGAGGGAGAGAGGGAAAAGTGAGGAAAAAAGGAGGGAATGGAGAAAAAGGAAAAGAGGGAAAAGAGAGGGGGAAAATAGGTGAAAAATGGAAAAGGAGAAGGAGAAAGTCAGTGTATATCAGAGCAACGGGTAGAATGAGCATTGATATGATCCTGTACTATGTGACTGGGGTTCTCGATGATTTGACTTAACACATATGACAAACCTGACTAACTTGGGTTGTGCTTGAGCCAGTTTGGCATAGAAAATCCCATTTTAGATATCAACTTAACCCATTAAACATAATAACTAGGCCATATATCTTCCTCCTCTTCCCCCTCCTACTCCTCTTCACCTCTCCCATGCCAATGTCATCGACCCCCTCTTATCATCTTATGTGCCTGTACCACAGTCTCCACAGACGTCGTCCACCGTCATCGATGGTGCATCCCTCTTTCATGCTCACGCTATTGTCTCCACCGACACCATACTCACCTCTCACGCGCTTGCACCGCCAATCACTCTTCTGCGCCCACGCTGTTGTCTCCACGTCGCCGTCTGACGCCACTAATGATGCTTCCTTCTTCTGTGCTCGCGCGACTGTCTCCACTGAGACATCTTCACCTCTCATACACCCCCGCGCTACCGACCCCTCTTTCACACCAGCACCACCATTGATGACGCGTCCCTTTTCCACGCCTGCGTCGTCTTCACTTCTCCCACACCCACTCCGTCGACCCCTCTATCGCGCCCACGCCTCAGTCTCCACCATTACCGTCCACCATTGTCTATGACTCCCTTGTTGGTGGGCCATGCTCATGCCAGCCTGGCACGAACATGTGCATGAGGCTGTGCCTGAACCTCACCGGTGGCTAGTGGTGCCGACAATATTTGTGTCTATTGCCTCAGCTTCGTGCATCTCCGGGTCTTTTCCTCTCGATGTAATGGTGAAAATGGGTTGAGCCTGAGACGGTACGGCACGAAGCAGGCACCAAGCGCAAATGGGTCGTGCTTGGGCTCACCGAAGGCGAGCTGGGCCAGCATGGCACGACGGGCACATCGGGCTATCGCGGCCCAGCACGGTTTAGGCACGAAACACAATGAACCTATGCTGGACGGCACGGCACAACACAACGCCACATCAGGTGCGAGTCAGACGAGAAATAGTGATATGATCCCTTTCTTTATACAGTGAAGTACAATCGCTATTTTTTATTCTTTTTCTCTCAGCCTTGTCCTGTCTCTTAGCACTTGTTAAAGCTATCACGTGTTAGATAAGCATGTGCAATTGTAAACAATGCAACAACCTTGATAGTGATCGGATTGAGATAGACCTGTACGTATTGTTCAAGTTGTTAGTTTAGATTAGATTGGTTGTGAATAGATAAAGCTATCTGTATCCGATACTTGAGGTTGTTGCTATCTGTAACGAACTGGGCGCTTTGTCCCCTATATTAACACGCAGGCAGTGCACGGGAACGGTGCGACTGCTTCTCCCAAACCTTCCGCTCCTCTAACAACTTTCATGGTATCAGAGCCATAGAAGTAGATCCAATCCACAAGCATGGCCGGCAGTTCCTCATCCTCATCTGGACTCGCCTCCATGATTGCACATCCAGTTTCAGAGAAGCTCGCCAAACACAATCATGCAACTTGGAGAGCCCAAGTTCTAGTCACAATCCGTGGCGCTCGCCTGGAAGGCTACCTCACCGGCAATGCCAAGATGCCTGATGCGGTGATCAACAGCAAGGACGGCGACAAAATTATCAAGCTCGCCAACCCTGCCTATGAAGACTGGTTAGCTTCGGACCAACAGGTCCTGAGCTTCATCCTTGCCTCTGTGTCCAAGGAAATTCTAACTCAAGTTGCAGCCAAGCAATCTGCAATAGAGGCCTGGAGCGCGATCGAAACAATGTTCGCGTCAAAAACACGAGCTCGCGCGGTGAACACGTGTCTGGCTCTAGCCACCACTCACAAAGGGAGTATGACGGTGACCGAGTATGTTGGAAAAATGCGTTCTCTCGGCGACGAGATGGCTGCAGCAGGGCGGCCCCTAAACGATGAAGAACTGGTGGAATATATCCTCACCGGGTTAGATGATGAGTATGACTCAGTAGCTTCCTCGGTTCTCGCCAGGTCTAAATCGATCTCTGTAAGTGAGCTGTATTCTCAGCTGCTCGCTTTCGAGACTCGATTGGACCTGCGAAACAACATCAATTCATCAGGGTCCTCAGCAAACATTGCAAGTCGACGTGGACGTGGGGGCTTCGGACGACCTGGACGCAGTAGCCGTGGTGGACGTGCTGGCAATACTCCTACACTGCGCAGTGCACGCAGATACAGCACCAACAACAATACTCCTCGTCAAGGAAGCAATGGTGCACGCAATGACAATCTCTCTGATCGCCCCCAATGTCAAGTCTGCCTCAAGACTGGTCATACAGCAGATAAATGCTGGCACAGGTATGATGAGAACTATATACCTGATCAGAGATATGCTGCTGCTACCACAGGATCCTATACCGTGGACACAAACTGGTACACGGATACAGGTGCCACTGATCACATAACAGGAGAATTGAAGAAGCTGTCATTCCGAGACAAATACAATGGTGGTGATCAGATTCACACAGCAAGTGGATCAGGTATGGACATTAGTCATGTTGGTAAATCTACTATTCATACCTAGAATCGAAATCTTGAATTAAATCATGTCTTACATGTTCCACAAGCCACAAAGAACCTTGTTTCCGTTCATCGTCTTACCACCGATAACAATGTCTTTCTAGAGTTTCACCCTACATTTTTCTTGATAAAGGATCGGGGCACGAGGAGAACACTCCTTAAAGGGCGATGTCACAAAGGGTTATATCCTCTACCACCAGCCCCAAAGCAAGTCTTCAGCGTCAACAAACCCTCTTTTGATAGATGGCACAATCGCCTTGGTCACCCTGCAGCCCCAATCGTTCAGAGAATCATTAGCAAATTTAATCTTCCATGCCATGCTGAGTCCAATAAAGAGTTCGTGTGTAATGCTTGCCAACAAGCAAAAAGTCGTCAATTGCCATTTCCAAAGTCCTTTAGTATTTCTCGTCATTCCTTAGAACTAGTTTTTTCGGATGTATGGGGGCCTGCACCTGATTCTGTTGGCAGATATAAATACTATGTGAGCCTTATTGATGATTTTAACAAGTTCACTTGGATTTATCTCTTGAAATCAAAATCTGAGGTGTTTCAAAAGTTTCATGAGTTTCAAAACCTTGTGGAACGGCTGTTTGATCGAAAAATAATTACTATGCAAACCGATTGGGGTGGTGAATATGAAAAACTCCACTCCTTTTTTACCAAAGTAGGTATCACACATCATGTCTCCTGCCCTCATACACATCAACAAAATGGCTCAGCTGAAAGAAAACATAGACATATTGTTGAGGTTGGTCTGTCCCTTCTTGCTCAAGCATCCATGCCACTTAAGTTTTGGGACGAAGCTTTCCTTGCTGCCACTTTTCTAATCAATCGAACACCTAGCAAGGTCATCTCACATGCCACACCCCTTGAACGCCTATTCCGAACAAAACCAAATTATTCATCTTTGCGCATCTTTGGGTGTGCTTGTTGGCCCAACTTGCGCCCATATAATCACCACAAAATTCAGTTCCATTCAAAAGAATGTGTCTTCCTTGGTTATAGTAATTTGCATAAAGGCTTTAAATGCCTAGATGCTGCAACAGGTCGCATATACATCTCACGGGATGTAGTGTTTGATGAAGAGGTGTTCCCTTTTTCTAAGCTTCATCCCAATGCAGGAGCCAGACTAAGATCTGAAATTTTTCTTCTTCCTCCGACATTACTTGTCAACGCTTCTCCTTCTGGGAATGAATTTGTAGATGCTCTACTGACTAATGCTCCTGAGAATGATGCACATTCTCCAGCTTTACATGACGTGCAGGATTTCAGTGTTACCCCAACCTCTGACGCATGACTCCATGATGCTTCGCCGGCGCGCCAACACGCTCCTCAGCAGCAGGTTGATGCGACGCGTCTGGCTATTTCCATGCCTGCCATGGCTGGGGGAGCCAGTCCTACTGCTATACCAGAAAATGCTGAGATCGTTGCACTGGGTGACGTGACTGGAGATTCGTCTAGCGCCGCACTTGGACCTCAGTCGGGACCATTTGCACAAACGAATCAGCGACCAACCACAAGACTTCAAGGTGGCATTCGTAAACCCAAGGTATATACAGACGGCACTGTTCGCTATGGCTGTTTTGCTACTACTGGTGAACCACAATGCTTAGAAGAAGCCTTAGGAAATAAAGATTGGAAACTTGCAATGGATATTGAATATGATGCCTTGATGAAAAATAAAACTTGGCATTTAGTTCGACCTCACAAAGGGAGAAATTTAATAGACTGCAAGTGGGTATACAAAATTAAACGCAAGGCAGATGGAAGTCTAGATAGGTATAAGGCTAGACTGGTTGCAAAAGGTTTTAAACAGAGATATGGCATTGACTATGAAGATACCTTCAGTCCCGTTGTCAAATCAGCAACCATCAGAATAATTCTTTCCATAGCAGTCACAAGGGGTTGGAGTCTTCGCCAATTAGATGTTCAAAATGCTTTCTTACATGGCTTACTAGAAGAAGAAGTATACATGAAGCAACCTCCAGGATATGAGGATAAAACCAAATTTAATTATGTTTGTAAACTGGATAAGGCTTTATATGGCTTGAAATAAGCGCCAAGGGCACGGTACTCACGTTTGAGTACTAAATTGCAAGGTCTTGGTTTCTATCCTTCGAAGGCTGACACGTCTTTATTCTTCTTTAATAAAGAGGGTGTTACCATATTTGTGTTGATTTATGTGGATGATATAATTGTTGCTAGTTCAACGCATGATGCCACTCAAGGATTGCTGCGTCAACTTAGTCAAGAGTTTGCTCTGAAAGATTTGGGAGAGCTTCATTACTTTTTGGGCATAGAGGTGAATAAAGTTCGAGATGGCATACTCCTGAGTCAGGAAAAATATGCTTCTGATCTATTGAAAAGAGTAGGGATGACTGATTGCACAACAGTAACTACACCTCTAGCAGCAAGTGAGAAACTTTCGGCCTCAGAAGGTAATCCTCTAGGACCGAATGATGCAACACAATACAGGAGTATAGTTGGTGCACTTCAATATCTAACTCTTACAAGACCTGATATTGCGTTCCCTGTTAACAAAGTATGTCAATTTCTGCATGCTCCAACAATGATTCACTGGGCAGCAGTAAAGAGAATATTGAGATATCTGAAACACTCAATCAAGATTGGTCTTAAGATTAGCAGGTCTAATTCTCTCTTAATCAGTGGGTTCTCTGATGCAGACTGGGCAGGATGTCTAGATGATAGGAGGTCCACAGGTGGCTTTGCTATTTTCTTAGGGTCAAATCTAGTATCTTGGGGTGCGAGGAAACAACCAATAGTATCAAGATCCAGTACAGAAGCTGAATATAAGGCAGTAGCTAATGCAATAGCTGAAATTATGTGGATTCAAACACTCTTACAGGAACTTGGCATTGAATGTCCACGGGCTGCTAAGCTATGGTGTGATAATATTGGAGCTAAGTATCTATCTGCAAATCCTGTTTTCCATGCACGTACTAAACATATTGAAGTTGATTATCATTTTGTGCGTGAAAGAGTTTCAAGAAAACTATTGGAGATTGACTTTGTTCCTTCAAGGGATCAGATTGCAGATGGCTTCACAAAGGCTTTACCTGCTCGACAATTGGAGAATTTCAAGCACAATCTCAACCTTGCAAGGTTGTGATTGAGGGGGGCTGTTGATAAGCATGTGCAATTGTAAACAATGCAACAACCTTGATAGTGATCGGATTGAGATAGACCTGTACGTATTGTTCAGGTTGTCAGTTTAGATTAGATTGGTTGTGAATAGATAAAGCTATCTGTATCCGATACTTGAGGTTGTTGCTATCTGTAACGAACTGGACGCTTTGTCCCCTATATTAACACGCAGGCAGTGCACGGGAACGGTGCGACTGCTTCTCCCAAACCTTCTGCTCCTCTGACAACTTTCATCACGCCCTAGCTATGCTGGAACTTCTTGGTCATAAAAACTATGGTATAAATCAGAACCAAGTTTTACTTACACTTGTAGCTAAGAATTTCTTTGCCATAAAAACTATGGGACCACACATTAGGTATCTTGCCTCTACCGTTCGATGATGCATAGTAGATTCGCGCGTGCATGTTTCTCAAGCATACAGTATTTTTTTTGGCAATATGCCAAGCGTCCTTACGTACGGCACAGACACAAACTGATGTGATGTTGCGCAGTCAGCACTGATGGTGTTGTGTCCACTTGGTGGAGTATTTTTGTTGTCCATGAGGCGACTACCAAGCCAACTCCGGGTTAAACGGGCTCCTTCCTCCTTGCCTCTCCGTCCTGATGCTGCCGATCTGCAAGCTCCGTTGCCGACAAGCAGCTGGCGATTGGATTAGTTCCATGGCCTGAGCGTCTGCGCTGCCGGCCGTACCCGTACGTACCATACCATGGCAGGTTCGTCCAGTCCAATTCCTTTCTCTAGATTCTCATTTCTAGTGCTTGTTTCATGGCATGTTCGGCTAGCTAGAAGTTTTGATCGCTGTATTTTGAGATTGCGGTGTGATTTGAGTGAGCCTATGCCGATCGAGCTCGTTCTCAGTTTAATTAATCATATCAGAGGATTTATCCCCTCTAGTGGAAACAGTGTACTGTACTGTCATACTTCCCAGCTTTTACTGAGAAATCATATGCGGAGCGTGGCTCTGGTGAACCAATTCTTTCGAATGATTCAGAAAGGTGGGCACCCATAGACAATATCCTGTGCTACCTTTTTCTTACCATGCTATTTTCGAATTAGCTATGCATTAAAGTTTTTAAAAATCTCTAAAAATTAGGAGACGTAGGAGTGAACATATTTTACAGCCATGTAAACTTTTAAGATAAAAATCGATTACATTTGAGAGATATGAAAAAGACAATTTCTATATAAATACTGTATTTACACCTTTAACCCCTATTCATTTCACTACTTGTCAATTTCAAATATTCCTAATCTTGTTTGATGCTGAAATTTTACGTGGTTGTAGATTATATCCTCTCCTAGAGGTGGGCGTCGTGCCGTGACGGGCTCATCGTGCTTCGTGCTTGAACCGTGCTCGATCAAGAACGGCCCGTCGTGTTCGCCATGCCGCCTAACCCCAACTTCGGGCGAGCCTGCACACGGTCCATTTAAGCTTCGTGCCGTGCTGGTCCAGGCTTGGCCCATTTGCACTATTACGACAAGAGGTAAGGAGCCGGAGACTCATGGAGTTGAGGTAGTGGACACAAATATTATGAGAAAAAGAACTAAAATTTATTTATTCTTGAACAGTTACAGAGAGCGAGGGGATGTGCTGAACACGGACCAGAGGGGGGTAATGGGCGAGAAAGAGAGTGAGGGAGCATACGAGAGAGATTGAGAGAAAAGGATGAGAGAGGGAGACGAGTGAGAGAGAGAGAGAGCTGAGAGAGATTGAGAAAGACGAGAGAGAGAGACAAAGAGAGCGAGCGCTAGGAGAGATTGAGAAAGATGGGCGAGTGACGAGTGCACATACCATGGGTACCCCCATCAGCCCGGGACCACGAACGGACTGACCTCCTTGAAAGCCTAGTTCTGGCGAAAGACCAGAGGTCAGAAAGAGTGGGCCTGGCCTCGCTCGTAACTCAGCCACGGTGGCCGTGAGTCCGACCTCTTAGGCCGAGCACGCGTCGGCCAGCTCCACTGGGCCGAGGCGACAGGACTCTACTGGTGTCAGCCAATCGCTTCACAGACGCGACGCCCCTCGACGTCCGTGCAGGAGTAGACGGCCCCTTCCCGAGAATGTCAGAGGACCCGCCAAAGTCAAGCCCCAGTCCCATCATCCTGACACACCATAGAGGAGGGCGCCCCTTCCCGAGGCCAAGCTGAGATCAAACACCATTTAATCGCCGGAGCTGACGGTTGTACAGAACGGTGCGTCACTCTGTCAGCCCCGCCGAAGACCACTTGCCGCAGGACTACCAACCCAGCGTAGGGTTGGGCGAAGGCCGGTCGGACGACAAGACAGAAGACCAGACTCCAAGGCGTACAGTACCCCTTCCTTTTTCTCTCCAAACTCCCATGTAACCTGCTGCCTCCGAGTATATAAGGAGAAGCAGGGCTCCGGGGGGAGGGGGCGAACAAGCAAGCAACCTAGCGAAAACCAATCGAGCACAAGGGAGATCGATCCATCGAACCCCTGTCTTGCCTGTAACCCTTGGTTCGTCTCACGAATACAATACATCCCAACGCCCCGAACTGGAGTAGGGACATTCGGCCCGAACCAATATAAACCCCTGACTTCCTGAGTCAACCATTCGAGGAGAGGGAGCGCGCGACCCCCACTAACCAAAAATTAGTATTGCCGGTGCACGAAACACCGACAACGAGAGAGAGAGAGAGCTAAGAGAGGTTGAGAGAGACGGGCGAGAAAGAGAGAGAGATATTCTCTCTCAATCTCTCTCAGCTCTTTCTCCCCTCTTGCCCATTTCTCTCAACCTCTCTTAGCTTTCACTCTCTCGCCTGTCTTCTCAATCTCTCCTGTCTTCCCATCTTGACCTTTACCAACCACTTCCCCTTCTCCCCATTTACCACATCGCTCATCAGCCATCACCATTTAAAATCCCAATGACTCATCACTTTTGTAGCTTCTCCACGTGTTACTACATGATAAGCTTAGCATCAGTCATCACAGGATTCACCAAAACAACTCTACTCCTCCTATAACTGCCATCAGCATGGCCCTTCTTCCTGCTAAGCTTATTACCACTGCTGCCACACCCCTACACGTGTTCAACCGCACATAATCACCGATGATGATGAGAGAGAGAGAGAGAGAGAGAGAGAGAGTAAGCTAGAGAGAATGACATAAAGAGTCGGAGGGGATGAGCAATGGTCAAGACAAATTTTCCAATTTTATTTTAAAATATTTAAGCATCCATAATTTTATTTAATTACTTGAATTTTTCAAATTTTATTTTATTTTCTCTTTTTTTGTTTCTCCTTTTCCCATTTCCCTCTTTTTTTCACGTCCCCCCTATTCCCCCAGCACCCCTTTTTTCATGTTCCCCCAATCTCCCTAATTTCCCACTCGAGCTAGCCGATCGACCGCCCACCTCCCTCCCCCATGGCCCGGTAGACTAGCCCTTGCTTCCTAATCGCCTCACTCTCTCCCTTGTGGCCTGGCCGGTCGGCCCCTCACCTGGCTCCCCTCTACCTATCCTCACCTCCCTCCCCCATGGCCCACCCCACCTCCCTCCCTCATGGCCCGGCCGGCCCCTCACCTGGTGAGGCGGCGCGGAGAGGGAGCCGAGGTGGCGAGACCTCGGCGTGCAGCGCGGCAAGGGAGCTAAGGCGTCCGACTTCGCGATGCCACGGCAAGGCGACGTGGGATCCGGCGTGGCCACGGCGAGGCAGCACGGAGAGGGAGCCGAAGTGGTGCGACCGCTCGAGGCCACACGCTGCGGCGTGGGAGTAGAGGCCGTGGGGCGTGGAGTCAAGGCAGCATGACCACGCGAGGTGACAGCGAGGGATTCGAGGTGACGCGTCCGCGCGAGGCCACAGCAGGGCGGCGTGGCGAGGGAGCCAAGGCAGTGGCCTCGGTGGGAGACCACCACGGTTAGCTTGCGGCAACGTCGGTGGCCTCGGCAGGTAAGTCCTCGCTCCTCTCCCCCACGCGTCACCTCCTTGCCCCTCCCTTGCCGCGGGCTGCCATGCCGCCGGACTCCTCTCCCACTACCCTCTTGTGGCCGGCCGGCATGCTCTGCCGTGAGTCGCCATGCGCTACCACGGGCCACGGCAGCGCCTCTATGCCAAGTGTGCCCGGCGTGCCACCACCGTGCTCGGTTCCTCGGCTCGGTATGGCCCGTGCTACAGTGTCGTGCTGGCCTGGCATGGTCCACACTCGTGCTGGGCCAGGCTTTGGTCTAGGCCATGTCGTTGTACCTCAGGCCGGCCCACAAAAGCCTGGCCCGAGTGCCCACCTATATCCTCCCCCTATATCCCTGATTTTTAAAAAACTTTTATACATAGATAATACAAAGATATTATCATAAGAGGGGTAGCATAGAAAAATTCTCCCGTGTATGTGGTTATCTCTGTCCTGACAAGACAATTGAGGACACACCTTGGCTCGGTTGGTGAGAGCACGCGCAGCACGCCTTGCCCTCCTGTGTGCGAGCACCGCTTGATGCGGGCAAGCATGGCACCGAGTGCAAGCGAGTGGAGAGTGTGTGTGTGTGTGTGTGAGGCATGTGCAGGGTTGAAAACGAAAACATAATTTCCAACCATTTCAGAGGAAAAATGGAAACGGTAGGTTTTTTAGAAACGGGAACGGAAAATATCGTTACGGAAACGGAAACAAAAATGGAATTTTTTTTTCCGAAAACTGAAACGGAAGTGCCAGTTCCGACGGAAATGGAAATTCCATATAAGTAAAATCGAAAATTCCGTTTTCTAATTTAAATAGTAACATAAATATATATTGTTTTATAGAAAAGATCAAATAGAGTTCAAAATTTCTCAAAAATATTTTATATCGTTTTAAACTTAGAAAAATTATTTCCAGCAAGATTGTAATCAAATAAATTATTTATTGAAATCTTAAAATAGCAAAAATCGTTAATTAAATGCTAAAAATTCATAAAATCCAAATTAAATGTTCAATTAAAGAATTTGTAAATTTTTAGGGTGTTACAAATTGGAAAATACATGGATGAAATTTTTTGCTTTCGTTTCCGTATCTGCTCCATTCTGTTATGTATTCGTTTCCGTCACTATCCGTGTCCAAGCTTTCCGATTTCATTTCCGTTACCAGTAAAAAAAATGAAAATGGAACAACCAATTACTGATCATTTTTGTTCTGTTTTCATCCCTAGGCGTGTCTATGCATTTGTTGTTTGGTGGTTATTCTCCATTTTGAGTGAACGTGAGAACTCCTGCTTAATTTTCAAAAAAAATTTTACGGAGCATCCAAACAATGAGTTTCCTTCTAGGCCTCAGTGTAGTAGCCCACCCTGTCTGAGGTGTCAGGCCAGCTTCGCCAGGCCGCGTTTCAAGTTCTTAATCAGCCCCAAAATATATCTTGGTTCGTGCTGGGCCATTTTGCTCTTGTTCGGGCACGTAACATATGGGCTGTGCATTGATCTGAAAGCAAATTTAATGGTCAAAAATTTGGATGATGGTTGCTAAAGAAAACATCCGGATGAAACTTCTCAAATCCCTAGCTAATATGTTGAGTTTGGTTCTTTGAAGCCAGAGGAGAGACTATTGGAGGGTACCACTCCTAGCTCTCAAGTCCATAACGACAAGTTTGGTTTGGCTGATCAGATGGTCCGTCACCATCTGTCCAAAATCTGAGGAATTTTTTTTAAAATAATATTATTTTAATCAAAATTTACAGAAATAATATACCGAAAAAGAAAATAGCAAAACTACCCCCCTGTGTCCATTTGAATTGGCGGCGACAGTCCGGTCGCCATTTGAATTAGCGGCGGGAATCTGTCGCCCGATTCAAATGGCGACGAGCATCAGCTCTGGGCGTGGCGGCTTGAAAATGTCGAATTTACCCCTATCGCCATTTCAAATGGCGACCCCTATATGCCAATTGAAATGGACATAGAAGCAAACTCAATAAATTAAAGGAAAAAACATATTTACATTTGTGATAATTCTTTGTTGTAATGTATAAAATTACAATTATGAAGGAAAAGTAATGTGAAAATTTGAAAAATATTATTGAAGTATATACTTTAAAATATATATATCGGCACATGTATAAGCAAATTTTGGAATTCTATACACAATATTTCTTGTATTTTCAAATACATACAACATTTTTGTGTAAGGCGAAACTAACCGTATTAGCTCTGTATCTTTATTGAAACCTGAAATTGCATCTGGTATATGGAAAACCGAGACATGTTTTATTAGGTCAACGCTAAACGAAAATCGGTGTATTTGGAACAAAGAAATGATAATAGTGAAACGATTACCTTGTCAGGGTTCACCGGAACAAGGCCAGGCAATCTATTTTTTGTTTATTTGGATTTTTGAAACCGAGTTGATAAAAATGCAGATAAGTTTTCGATGTACTAGTCACGTTAAATTCGACTTTTTCATAATCGGTTGTTGCTTATTCGTATTTTGAAAACCGGTGACTATGTATCCATATGACATGATGAAATTTGATATTTTAATCTTTGGAGAATTAAGGCTCCTCACGAGAAGGTGTTACATTTTACGTATATGTCAAGAAAACCAATGTTAAGAACCAAACATTGCAAATCGAGAGGTTGTACAACTTGTACATGCATGGATAATTCAGTCTAATAAGTGGCTTTCATGGCTCAACAGGAAAGGAAGGAATCAATCAAAGAAGGCTACCAATTGATGGTGATTTCACGATCATTGTGAAAACGCACGTATATGCAGGTAGTAACCTTAGGAACAAAACTCAGCGTTAGTAGTGCACATGTAACGAAAGTTTAGATGATGAAAGACAGCAGTTATATTACAATGACATTCTGGCGTTGTGATATTTCTAGGAGAAGTAGCGATAACACGGTTGTCATGGTGGAACAAGTGATCGTTAGTCTATGTTAAGTCAGAGCCGAACGATGCCATACATTTTCTACATATTACATCACCCGTCATTCTTTTGCGATTTGTTCTCGGACACCGCTCAATCTCTCTTATGAAAGAGCTCCATGGCCGTGGGCAGTGCTCCTAGTTGCTGCCGAATGGGTAGCCTATACCATATGTCTCTGGGGTATAAGAAGTAACTTGGTTGCGTACATTCTGTGGAGTTCTGCCCTCCCATATGGGCATGCCATCCCGATTTCCGGCGTCCCCTATGTTAATACCGCTCGGGTTCCCTGATGGTCTCTGTAACCCGGCAAGGATTTCTTCCGTTGTGCGCATCTCGGCGTTTGGCTTCCCCTTGTCCCTACTTAGAGTGGAGAACCCTCTTCCATAGTTCCTTGCGGAGCGTCTTCTTTGTTTGGCTGCACTCCGCTGCTATGGTGCAGGAGGTGCGTGTTGGGCTTGTCCTTGTATAATCGGAAGCGTGCCCTGCAGTCCATACAGTATGTATGCTGTGGTCGTTGCAAAATACCTTGGGCGTACTCGAGGCTTGGCTTTTCGGGGCGGAAGTAGCACCACGGAGGGCACCGGTAGAATCTCCGGTCCGCTAGATCCCCTTGGCAGGTATCAACGACTGCTTCCAGGTCGTGATCGCAAAATTTGGGGCTTTCGGGTGCGGGCCCTTGAGGAGGTTTCTCCTTTGACTTTATCCATTTTGCAAGTTTCTTCTTGGAGTCCTGTATCTGAGAAGCGATTTAGAATTACTACTTTGTATTTGCATAACATTAGCATGTGCATGGAACTCACCGATTGGTTGCTCTCTTGCCCCAGGCCCCTAAACTCGGTCGATCTAGAAGGGGACATATCCGGCCTCTCCCACGGGTGAAGTTCTCGGGCGAGAAGTGGGGTAGGCGTCGTGGCGGTTGTTGAGAAATTAAGTGATCACGTCGTTAAAGCCGTCGATCCATTGGAAGAAGCAACACCGATCCATGCGCTACAAAAGAAAAAGCAGCATGAAATGGTAGTGGTACCCTTAACTGTAATGACACGATGAGGTTTACCTCATAGCCGTGTACTGCACATGAGAAATGGCTGTGGCGGCCGTAGCTCAGTGGTTATTGCATCATCTTCGCCAGGAAGGTTCTGCAGCGCCAATTAGGTCAGGGCAACTCGGAAGAAGCTGGGCGTCAACACAACTGCATCCGGGTATTCGAGGGGTTAAGTTTAAGCTTGCTGAATAAGCGACAGTAGAAACGACATCGTAGCCCCTAATTTGTGTGAAGTGTCTGCAGTTGATTGTCGATCTGTTGAATGGAGTGTATCCCTCCACGGTTTTATAGTGGTGGCGAGGCTAGATAACTTTGTCATCCACTTGGCAAAGATGCATGACCTGTCTCCCCTCTCCAGAAAATGCACAACTTTGTCACATCATTAGCAAAGGTGAGCGACATGGCACGCCTTTGCAAGCTCCATCACTGTCTCGCTTAAGTGAAAGGCGCCGGCGTCGTGGTCCAATAAGTCGAGAAGGTGATAGATGGCGTGTTGTCAAGTCGCATTGAGGGTGACGGTCGTGCTGACTTTTATTGAGGGTGGCGGTCGTCGGCTTTATTGAGTGGCGAGTCATCGCGACATTGAGGGTATTTAGTCGTGCGGTTTTGATTGAGGGTGGTAGAGTCGTGCTGTTTGAGGTGATAATTCGCGTGCTTTGTGTTGTCTCGTGGTCCAATGCATGTTGGAAGTTTTTTTAGGCGGATGTACGGATCGCTATTTGGTATACGGACTACCATATTCACAGCAAAAATATCTCAGTTACCGGTCTCTTCGCATATCAATTCTCAGCCCAATAACCCTAAGTATTACATTGGCATGAACCCTAACGATGAAGGATTTTAGGCCCGTAGAAATGCATGTTGGAAGTTATTTTTGGGCCGGATGTACCAGATCTGCTATTTGGTATCACGGACTACCATATTAGTAAAATATCTCAGTTATAACTCTCTTCGCATATAAATTCTCAACGCCCAATAACCTAAGTATTACATTCGGCCCACGAACCCTAACGATGAAGGATTTTTGACGGCGTGAAATGCATGTTGGAAGTTATTTTTGGGGCGGATGTGCGAGATCTGCTATTTGGTATACGGACTACCATATTCCGTAAAAATATCTAGATTACAAGTCTCTTCGCATATAAATTCTCAACACCCAATAACCCTAAGTATTACATTCGCGCCACGAACCCTAGCGATGAAGAGATTTTGGCCCATAGAAATGCATGTTGGAAGTTATTTTTGGGCGGATGTACGAGATCTGCTATTTGGTATCACGGACTACCATATTCCGTAAATATCTCGATTACAAGTCTCTTCATATAAATTCTCAACGCCCAATAACCACTAAGTATTACATTCGCGCCCGAACCCTAACGATGAAGGATTTTAGGCCCGTAGAAATGCGTTGGAAGTTATTTTTGGGCGGATGTACCAGATCTGCTATTTGGTATACGGACTACCATATTCTGTAAAAAATATCTCAGTTATAACTCTCTTCGCATATAAACTCTCAGCGCCCAACAACCTAAGTATTATATTCGCCTTACGAACCCTAACGATGAAGGATTTTGGCGGCCTGTAGAAATGCATGTTGGAGATTATTTATTGGGCGGAGGAAGTCATCAAACCATGAAAGCGGATTCATTGAGATAAAACATACGAAAAGATAAACCAGTTGAACAAAGTCAGCATTTCCCTGACGAATGAGCCCGATAGTACTAAAAGATAAAACTAAAGCAAAAACTAGCTACGGCCCCTGCGTGCCATACGTGTGGCCCAGGCCTCCTCAGAAGCCCGAACATGCCGTGAATATGTCGTGGTCGGCGAAGAACTCCGAGAACTCCTAGTAGTGCGTAGTGGAGTCGGAGTAGTGAAGGGTCTCTACGTCAGTATTTGGTCAGGCATGGTCGACTGCGTCGGTGGTGGGTCGGCGTGGTCGACCAACGTCAGTATTGGGTCGGGCGCGGGCGAGCTGCGAAGGACAAGGATATCCTCCGTCGTGCTTTCTTGGGGTGAAGCCAATCGTGAAGAACATGTCGGTGTCGATCCAACGGGGCTCGAGCCGCCAGTGGGTCGCTCTGATCATCGGCAATTTGTTGAAAAATGTTTCACGTTAGCACACATAATGTAAAAAATGTAGTAGACAAGAGCGGAAGCGAAAGGTGTAAGCGCGGTGAGGTGGCTGCGCCACACTGGAGCCCCGGGTACATCGGGAGGGCGAGGTGGCGATCTTTGAGTGCGGTGTCGCGAACCCCATCGCCACGTCATCTGGACGAGCGGCCGGGACACGTACGCCACATGTCCCTCAACCTGCGTGCCAGAAGCGTAAGGTGGGCGATCGCGGCGGTCTTATCGACAACACCTGCGACATCACTCTCACTGATGTATGGTCGCGTTGCCCATGTCGATAGTTTGCTACTATCGAGGCAGCGTCGTCGTGCACCTCCCAGAGCAATGTCACCCTGTGAAAATGGCTTGTTAGTTCTATGCGAAGGGTATACAACTTGTGGGAGCAAGTACTAACCAGCGGTGAAAAGCGAGTCGGTGTGTAGGGTAGGTGTCAGTGGAGGAGCGTGCCTCGGTGACTCCACCACACGCTGCTTCGAGCGCGTGTCGCGAGCTCTTCTGCCGGATGTAGTTATCGTCACGTGGCGTGGTCGTGAGGCGATCTCCTCGTGCCGCGTCTGCCAAAGCCCTGCGTCCGCTGCTCAACATGAGGAATCATCGTGTCGCCCGGCTCGTACCAGGGCCTAAGCCTTGCGTGTCGATCTGCATTAGTCGATTTACCGCAAAAGCTTCATTACTAAAATATGCAATTAAATGAGATATTAAATAATTATATGAGAGATGGAAAGCAATACTATAGTGGGCGCTAAGCGGGCGATGGCACTGCAGTGGGGAACTCCTGACGGAGGCCAAAGCGCCACGCTGACACGGTGGGCGCGTCGTCTCAACGCACATGTCGAAAACTAAGTGACGCCCGTGTGAGCCGGTATCTTGGCGTCAACTGCTTTGCTTACAGCGAAAGTCCTAAAGACTCGGCGTCGACAAGCTACGGAAGGTAGAGTTTGCTAAATGGCCAGCGGTCATCTGTAAATTTGGTCAAACATAAACTCGTACTCGAGTCGAGCGTCACGGCGTAATCTTCGGGAGGCGAAAGTGGGCTGCAAAAACAAGGGAATACACCAGCGTTAGTGCAGAATAGTATTGATAAAAAATTATTTCACAAACAAGTCAATATATTATGTGGTACTAACCCGTCGTCGACACCACAAAGACCCATGGTAGGGCGGTCGACCTCATCTCATTGCGGGGGAAATGCGTACCATCGGCTCCGGTCTATATGTGGACGTCCGATCTGGAACCTCTCGAGCGACCACAAGCTGAAGCAGTGGCGAACACCAGGTGAAGCGGATGAGTCCGAAGTGCGACGGCACCCATCGCAGAACACAGTAGGTGGCGCCCGATACTGCGGTCCCCAAGCGGTGTAGGATATGATCCATGTCGGCCTCCGCGATCGTCTGGCGGCTGGATCAAGTGCTTGTCGGCGGTGTCTCGTGGCTCGGCTGAACATGACCCGGCCGAATAGCCGGATCAGTGCGCCTCGAAGTGGCGGGTGGCGGCGTAGTCTCGCTCAGCCGCCATCCTCTCGGCGCAAAAGGCTATAGTTAGCGGCGAACTGAAAGCGGATAAAAAAACTCTGAGAATAAAGCGCAACACATAGGCCCGGAACGACCACTTACTGCGTAGGGCGTGCGTAGAAGTGAAAGTGCTTTGTACCCTGTTTGTATCACACTGCGAACCGGTCACGAGAGAGTCAGATGTCCGGTCGAGTCGGCGTCGGCCGGCACCTGCTGGCGTCCCCTGAGCAAGGTAGGCCCAGTGGTAACTCCGTCCTCAAGTGTGGCGCCATCTCGCGCATACGGAAGGTGGCGTGTGCGTCTCGGGCGCCAGCAGTCCTAAGCGGTCGATAAGCTCGGGCCGTGGGAACCTCTGGAGGAACCTCACTGTCACGGGGCGTCGACCCACGATGCCTCCACCATCCTGGCTAATGGAAGCAACCCCGCTGCCCTCAACTTTGCATGAAAATATTGTAAATCGCTGCACGCACACATAGATAATGATACATTGAACTTATATGCCACGTGATTAGTGTACTAACCTCGGAAGCCATCGCGGGTCAATCCTCCATGCTCTCATGGGGAGTGCGCATAGCGTGGGGCGCCAAGCTCAAGAGTATTGCCGCTGCCCCTTGTTGATGGCCAAGTAGCTCGGTGAGTCGCATCTATCACCGGGTCAAGCAACTTTCGTCGCCATACACCGCAATGTGTAACCGACAATAGGAAAATAGAAGAACATATCGTTACAAATTAGAACACAACAATTACATAAAGAAAGTGCAAACAATCATTCCATAATAAATTTGAAGTAAAACAATTTAATAGTAAGTACATACATAAGCAATGAACAACAATTTAATTGGAAAGTCCATACATTAATAACGTACAACAATTTAATTGTAAAGTCCATACATAAACGACGTGCAACAATTTAATTGGAAACTCCATACATAAACGACGTACAACAATTTCGCCTCTGCGAGCGGTAGAGACAATACTTGAAAGTGTGGCCGTCTCGCCGCAAAGTGAACATTTCTTCACCACGGCGTCCACTTTCCGCTGCATCCATATCGTTCCTTATCGCCTTGTCTGTCGTGCCCAACACCCTTGACCTACTTAAATCGGAACCCACCGTGTCGCCTCCCGGGTATGATGCTCAGTGAATAAACCCCACCACTCGAAAACCGTACATTTCCCCACTCCAGGTTGCCATCACTTCTTCCTTGTTGAAGAAATGAGACAAGAATATACTGAATCCATTCGGATTGTTGAAGCGGGCCGCCATGACATGTGCGCATGGCACATGTGCAGACGAGGCTTATTGCAGTGCATGCACATGTTTGTCTATGCATGGTGCATTCATGTGTAACTCTCGCGGTTTGTCCCCACACCACGATTTATCTTTACATAGTACCTCAAATCAGACTCCCTCGTGCCCATCTTCAATGCTCTATGCATCTCCCCTTCTTTCCCTTTTCCTCCATGTAGGTACAAATCATCTCGGAGTACTTCACATCAGGGGCATTCATGCGAAGGCGCAGCGGCCCTAGCATAGCGATCCACAAAGTATTTCGTTATGCCACGAAGAACACCCTCCACTATAGCAACGGGGAGTGACCTCAACCCCGCATGACCCAATTGTAAACCTCGTAAGTTTGTCGTCATGACCTGGCGCCATCGGTGTCATAAAGGTGAGCCCATTTCTCCTTAGGCTCATGCTCTATCCATTCGGAGAAGCATTTCATAGCCCTTCCATTCCTCAGAACCGGTGTGGAGTGCATGTTAGTAACTCTGCAAGCGCTCAAGGGGCCTCCCCACTGCGGAAATTTGATGGCTTCTTATTTGCCTCTATTGTATGCCTTGAGCGTTAGCTCGTCCAACTTCTTCCATAGTCTCTCAAATTTTCTTTCACAGTTACGTCATAAAGCCTCTTAAAAAAGCTTTGTCGGCTCTTTGTTCTGAAGCGCTTGTAAAATTAGGCGCCCATGTGCGCTTACACCACCTACTACGCAAATCAGGCCATGGATGTGTCTCATCTTCACCTTGCTTTGCAATTGCACGATCGCCTTTAGCAACCCTTGGGATGCCGATCATGTATGACACACACACCAGGCGTGTTCCACGACCCAGCTTTCCGTTCCTTAGAAACCATAGCCAACTTCTCAGTGTTCTCACCTCTCTGAATCTGGCGCAGCGGGAAGAACCTGATTGTTGCCATCGACTCTATGGCGGTCAATATCGGCCTTTGTACTTCCGGTCGGAAAAGTCCCATCCACGCATAACAGCCAGGCGGCAATGCGAATGCGTTGATACCGCACGAAAGCAAAGAATGCCCGCTTGAGCAACATCTTCGAAGCGCTGTGAAGGTTGTTGAAAATATCGACATAAGTCCCAGCATTCCTTTCCTTGATCACCTGAAGCAACCTGGCCCGGTTCGATACGGAGTCTTAAATGCGTGCCAAACCTTGCTTCAATGCCTTCTGCCGCTCTCCATGCCTTCGCATAGCTTATCTTGATACCTACGCTCTGTGCAAGTATGATGTACGCGTGGCTCTAAATCAGGTTGCCCACAATCTCCCGTACATTACATTGGCAACAAAGCCGGAAGATATATTTCTATGCGATTGTGTAGACTCTGTCATCGGCACACATGCATGTGGCACTACTATAGAACACTTCTAAATTGTGTCCCATTTGGGTTGGTAAGCATGGACACGCCATGGGCAACCCTTCCATCTTGCATCGACATCATACACATTGATCGACTTAGCAACCCGGAAGGGTCTCTGGCGACCTTTGCCCATCTTTGTATTTGCTTCTGTACCTCACCTTTATCCTTGTAAATTGCATCTTGCGCACTTCCTCATTCCTACTCGTACCCTCATTGGACATCTTCACCCTCGTTGACCATCGATCTGCCGGAACCTGACACTCATCCCGCTCCGAGGAAAGGCTCTTCATCCTCTTCATCGTTACTTAAATCCTTGTAGTCCGGCTCTCTGCGTCCATTGATATCACCGATTCAATATGTTCTCCTAAATCACGCCACACCCATTGGTTCCTGCCGTCTTCGATTGGAACACCAACTTCCCTCACCTTGCTTGCCTCAGCCGAACTAACATCATGCCTCACTGAGTATTCTCTTGCTTGTTTGCTCTCCCCAACTTCCTCCTCTTCGTCACCAACAACCTCCTGCTTTGTTCCTCGCGGATGCCATCTGCTTTATCAAATGCTTGCGCCAACAATACTAATGGCCATCCTCTCTCAATCGCTGCTTTCGACATCAGAACTCCATGACTTGGACTGTAATTTCAACTAACTCCCGGTCGTGCACGTTCCGTCTCGAGCACCTACTCCGTGCGGCTTCACACCATGCAACTCACGGTCCCAGCGAGAATATTTGGTATAACCATCTTCTATGATGCTCACGCGACGCTCCATTGGGCGTGCCGGAGATAACTACCACACTTGGGAAATGACTTAGTTCCACCCCTTCTACACCCATGTTGAATTCCCTCTCAGTAATATATAAATGCACTCGTTCATCCATACATCGACAATTTCAGCAAATATTTGAGGCTATAAAGTAAATCCAGAGGTATGCTAATACCAATTTCGCCAAATTTTCCGTAGTCCATAAGCCCAAAAAACTATTTTGGTGTTTACTACCAAATTTAATTTATTTACTTGATTTCTAAAATTTCTAAAAGGAAGGGCTAATTCATAATTATTTTCCTACTTTTCCAGAAATTGTTCATGGCATTTTCGGTCCATTTGGCTATAAAGCGATTTTGCCATATACAAGGCCGTCTCTGTTGCGATTATTGCCGTCATCATTTGGCCGGAAGGAAGTGGCAGGTTTAGGTCGTGTTACCATCACGGCGGCGTGGAGCCAATTGAGGCGCGGCAAGCCGAGCAAGTGTGGCCGTGGCGCACTAAGAACGAAGGCAGCGAGTGGCGGCGAGCAAAGCCGAGCAAGCATGGCAAACACGGACTCTGGGGCCAAAGGTCATCGTGCACAGGGTTTGTTCCTAAATCGCGAAAACAACGCTAATCGCTAAGTCACTAGTCGCTAAGTTGCTAAGTGGTTAAACAAATCGCTTAGTCGCGAAAACAATACTATTCTCTAAATCGCGAAAACAACGCTAATCACTAAGTCATTAATTCGAACACAACGCTAATCGCTAAATTTTTTCTAAGTCACTAGATCATCAAAACATGATAATACTACTCGCTAAATCACTAAATTGCTAATTTCATACAAAAAAAAAAAATTACCTGCGAAACCGAGATCTTCTTCTTCCTCCTCTTCCTTCCTCTTCCTCTCTTCCTCCTCTCCCTCTCCTCCTCTCCCTCTCTTTCTCTTCTTCCTCTCCCTCTCTGTCCCTCTTTCTCTGCGAGCGAGGAATGGCGACAGAATCGTCGCCCGCGATGGGTATAGGCTCCTGTCGCCATTCCATTTGGCGACAGGCGCCTCCGCGTTAGGTATTAAATCTTTGTCGCCAAATGGAATAGCGGCGGGGCGGAAATTCCTATTTTACCTATCGTAATTCAAATGGAACCACGAGTAATTTTGCTATTTTCTTTTTCGGCATATTGTTTCTGTAAATTTTGATTAAAATAATATTATTTTAAAAAAAATTCAAAATCTGAGCCTGTCTAACATGTTTCGTTTGAGTCATGGGACCAAACGATTTCAGGCTAGCTCATTCTTCTCTTCGGCCAAAGCAATACGGAAATAAAAAAAAAAAGCCACGGATCAAGTCTTCCACGGATCCATCCATGCTTCAATCCAAACACGTCGTAAGTTCACCGGTTCGCGCTTGGTTCTGCCAACAAGTTCCATTAGAACTTAGGAAACATAGGAAATTGACTGCATTCCGTAGGGGTGAAAACGGATCAAATATAGGTGGATACAGTCTTTTTTGTGTTCTACTCTATATTTTTTCCCCGGATTCTGAACCGTTACGAATCCTGATTATTCGGGTTAGACAAATACATAACGAATTCGGGTTACAAACGGATAACGAGGTACGTAATGCACGTATATATAGAATAATATATGTTGAATAAAACCATATAAGTACATGACAATAATAACAAGTTATATATTAATCAAACCCAGTAGATATCATAGAATGAATATACTACTTGGGAATCGATAGCACCAACTAATTGTCAAGATAAACTGGCTACCATAGAAAATATGTAATGAATGGACTGGACCTTATCGGATATCCGAATTAAAAAAAATCTGATACCTAGATCATGGCCCGTATTTGCTGGATAATGACTACTTCGAATCCGATTCGAAATCCAGATTTAAGTATTTGGATCCAGCTGAATAGTCAAGTCCCTACTCAAATTTGATCCCATCCGGATCTAACTCTGATGAAAAATATCCAGTCCATTTTCACCGCTCCTGCATTGTTAGAGCTGCGCATTGGGTCCAAGGGATGGTTGACCCCACTCCATAGTACTCCCTCCATTTCTTTTTATAAGGCGTATTTGGTTTCGTTAGGACAAGACTTTGACCAACGATTACTTCATTAATATATCATTTATGCAATACAAAATCATAATTATATATAAGTACTTTTGAATACAAATCTGCTAATATGAATTTTGTGTCATAAAAATTATATGTAATAGAGTAATTGTTGGTCAAAGTTCATTCTAACGAAACCAAATAGCCTTATAAAAAGGAGGATATAACATAAACTAGCTTGATTTTGACCCAGCTGTTAACGGTTTGTTTGAAAATAATTAAAAAGATGTTCCGTAGAGTCTAGTGACAGCAGATGTTTCTTTTCCTCCACAATTTTTTATAGAAGATTTGTTTTATAAGGAGGCTATAAGCATTGCACGCAATAAAATCTTGATCCACAAAGCTGCTGGAAAAAAAAATAAAAGCGTGAAGTTTCACCCTAAGCCCGAGAAATTATTTTCGGAGTGGCATTTAAGTATGCCACTGTCTTTTTGGGGGGGATTAGTACGTCACTTACTTAAGGGAGTAGTACCTAAATTCGCACGATATATGTGTGATGGTTATTAGCCTTGGGAAAGCGCACACTACCACTCGATGCTGTACCGATCGAGTGTTCCTTGAAGTGGTAGTATACTAGTATGTTAGCTGATACCCAAGTGGTACAATACAACCTTTTAACTTCAAAGCGTATATACATCTATATTTTAAAATTTTATTTAGAGGGGTTTATATATAGGAGAATGGAGTAGTAAGCCTACTTTTTTTCCCTACAGTTTTGTTTTGCAAAATGATTTGACCCTTTATTGTAGTAGACGCTGTAGATGTGTATTCTATGCGACTAATGCGAGAAGTCTAAGGCCCCCGTTTGGTAACTTGGAACCGATGTGTTTCTACTAGAATCTAGGAGAAACCTAACCAAACGGGCTAAAACTCGGAACGATTCTCTTCGAAACGTTTCTTCTTTTTCCACACCGTGGTTGAATCACCCTCAACCCCGTTTCTACTAGTTTCTACTAGAATCTGGAACCGTACCAAACGGTTTGCAGAAAGTGATTCTGATTCTACCTAAAACGTTTCTACCAAGAATCTGGAACCGTTTCTATTTCTACTAGAATTTGGAACCGTACCAAACGGGGCTAAGACTCTCTCTCTCTCTCCCTTCTCCTTTCGTTTCCCGTCGTAAACAAAGCGGCTTCTTCTCCTAGACACGCTGCGCACCCCTTCGCCTTCCTGTACGTCCCAATCTCCGCTCCCCAACACTAATCCTTCCCTTCCCCAATCCCCAGAGCCCCAGCCCAACCAGCCCAACCCTGACCCCAGCAACTACGCCCCTCCAAAGAAACCGAGCTCCTCACGATCCTTCCAGGCAACCGAGAAAGATCTATTGTGAACGCAGCTCTCGAGACCATCATCTTCGGCCTAGTATGTCACTTTAGGGACTAGAACTTAAATTCGAGCGATATACGTGCGGTGGTTAGCCTTGAGAAAACATACACTCAGGTCAGTGTTTAGTCAGTGGCATGAGGTTGAATATGATAAAATGGTACTGTATTATTTGGCTTTACTATTTTAAATGAATAAAATGGTTCAGCATCTATAATTAATATTCCTTAAATTTGTTTCTTACCATTCAAAATTAAATGATTCTATTCAAGCAACCAAATATATAAATAACTTTGTTCTTAAATCATTTCATATATATATATATATATATATATATATATATACTCTATTTATACAAATAATCAAATACAGCTTAATAGTCTAGTGCTCCTACGTGCTCGGTCCTCCGTTCTCCCTGTGCCTGTCCCCCTCGCTCCGTCTCTGTCCTGTCCCCCTCCCTCCCTCTCGTAACAAAGCGGCTTCTTCTCCTCTCTCTCTCTCTCCCCGTCGTAACAAAGCGGCTTCTCCTCTCTCTCCTCTGTCTCTCTCTCCTCTGTCTCTCTCTCTCTCTCTCTCTCGTCGTAACAAAGCGGCTTCTCCTATCTCTCTCTCTCTCCCCCCGTCGTAACAAAGCGGCTTCTTCTCCTAAACACGCTGCGCACCGCTTCGCGTACGTCTCCATCCCCACTCCCCCAACAAACCTTCCGTTCCCCACTGCCCCAACCCCAGCGCCAGGCCCCCAGCAACTAGCTACACCCTTCCCAAGAAATCGAGCTCCTCACGATCCCTCCAAGCAACCAAGCAAATCTATGGCAAACGCAGCTATCGAGACCATCATCTTCGGCCTGTGCACGGCGATCAGCACCCTCCATCTCTCCTCCTTCCTGAACTCAGGTCCTCCCACCGGCGGCGCTCGCACTCGGCAGCTCGATGCAACTTTCCAGGTGTTGCTGCCGGCGGCTCCGACCGTGGGCTTCTTCGTCGCGGTCTCGCTCCTCTACGCGCACATCATCTGCACCGGCGTCCACGCCGGCGCCAATAGGCGGATCCCGGAGGCCATCATCTTCACCCTATGCGCGGCGGTCGGCATCATAGAGCTCTTCCTTTTAGTCCTGTCAGGCGGCACGGACGGCGGGCATGCCACACCGATCGATGCTTCCTTTCAGATGTTGCTGCCTGCTGCTGCGACTGTGACCTTCTTCCTCACCATGGCGCTCGTCTATGCGGACCTCCGCGCCGGCGCCGGCGCTGGCAACGAGCCGATCCCGGAGGCCATGGATCGCCTCACCAAGATGACTCTTGGGGCCGCAGTTGTGACGGCCATGCTTAGCCTGATGGTCGTCATCCTCACCTTCGGGATATACAACCACTGACGGGTAAGGATTTGAGATGTTGTATCAGTCAGATTTGTGTTGTAATAATGCACAACTTCTAGTGTTATAATGTGCGTGTCAGTTTTCTTATGCCTTTAGTGAATGTGGCTTTGATGGGATACATGAACTTACCAGCCTGAATTACTGTGTGTTGCATTCTATTCGTACATATACATGAAGAGCATGTCCTGCACTTCGATCGATTGGCCTTTCGCTCTGTCCTCCTCGACGGATAGATCGCGTAAGATGACCAAAAGATCGGGTTTTTATGAATTCAGATGCCTTGGAGGTGAGGTGACTGCGCCCAACTTTTGTTTATCGGTGATGGCGGAAATAGCGCTGATGGAGTCTGAAGGCGCCATGCACAGCGCGGGGGGGTGTTTTGATTCAGGACGTGGTTGATGGGAGTGTGGATTATTTGACGCGGGCGGCGGGGGGGTGTTTTGATGCAGGACGCTGATGGAGTGTGGATCATTGAGCTGGTGTGGTGATGACACATAGGGCAGCACAGATTTTGGTGACGATGACTGTTAAATTAATTTTGTAAGTAAAGTTGAGTTTTAGATGGAATTTAAGTAGTTGCATACTTGCATGTAGTAGAAAGTGTACGGAGGAGTTCTACACGAGAATATCTTAGATCTGTATATGCGTAAGGCAAGCCAAGTCCACTTGCCGTATGAGTTTGGTCTTGGTGCCAAACAGTTGGACGTCAAGTACAGGCAAGTCTCTGCTCAGCGTCCCTCACGTATTTGATCTTGATCCAGTTTCAACAATGGGTATTAGAGTAGTGACACTGGTGGCAAGGCGACGTTAAGTGCGATGGCGAAGGAGAATTTCACTATCTCGCTGCATTATCCGATGCTCACGAAGAGCAATTATGCAGTATGAGCAATAAAAGTGAAGGTGTACATGAGGGCTTAGGGATTGTGGAAAGCGATCGTGGATGACAACGTCGATATGCAAAAGGATCAGATGGTCTTGGTGGCTATTTACGGAGACATCCCAGAAGAAACGCTCTTCCTACTGGTCGAAAAGAAGACAGTCAAAGCTGCGTGGGAGATATTGAAGACGATGCACCTTGACGCTGATCGTCTGAAGGAGGCAAAGTTATAGAACCTGAAAACTTAGTTTGAGGGGGCTGCGCATGACAAAGACGGAGTTAGTCGATGATTTTGCCATCCGATTGACAACCATCGTCAATAAAATCAAAGCGCTTGGCGACAAGATAGAGAAAAGCTATGTGGTAAAAAAAATTCCTTCGTGCTATCCCTAGTAGGTTCCTACAAATAGTCTCCACCATTGAGCAGTTCAGCGACCTCAAGGTGATGATGACCGAGAAGGTGGTCGGTCGCTTGAAGGCATATGAGGAACATATTAGGATATCCAATGGCAGTGAAGAAGAGCACCTACTCCTAACACGCATCGAGTTGGAGACCCAATCATCGAGGCGCGACGGCGAGTGCTCCTTTGGTGTCTCGAAAGGCGATGGTCGAAATGGCCACAAGAATCAAAAATTCGACAAGGCAAAAGTGGGATTCTATAATTGTAATGATTATGGGTATTTTGTTTTGGAATGTCTCAAGCTGAAGAAGGAAAAAGTGCTCCTTGTCGAAGCTCAAGGTGGCGATGAACTGGCGTTGCTTTGACACTATGTCAAGTAAGAGAGTTGAGTCCAGGATGTTGAAGAGTTGTGTTCGCCGTCCAAAGTTGAGTCCGTCAAAATTGAGTTTGAGACGTTGAAGAGGTTTGTTCACCGTCCAAACTCATGTCCGTTGAAGATGAGATCAAGACGTTAATGAGATGTGTTCGCCGTCTTGAATTAAGTAAGTTGAGTACGGGGGTGTTGGGAAGATGCGTTCTTCATCCTGAATAAAAGTTAGGTAAGTCGTAGTTGAGACCGACTGCTTCAACAAGTTAGAGTGCCTATGTTACAGGATTAAGGATGTGAATGTTAGAGTTAGGCCCTGTTTGGTACAGTTCCAGATTCTAGTAGAAACGGAAATGGTTCCAGATTCTTGGTAGAAACGTTTCAGGTAGAATCAGAATCACTTTCTGCAAACCGTTTGGTACGGTTCCAGATTCTAGTAGAAACTAGTAGAAACCGGGTTGAGAGTGATTCAGCCACGGTGTGGAAAAAGAAGAAACGTTTCGAGAAGAATCGTTCCGAGTTTTAGTCCGTTTGGTTGGGTTTCTCCCAGATTCTAATAGAAACACCTCGGTTCCAAGTTGCCAAATGGGGCCTTAATCTTGTATTATTAGTTTATATGTTTGGCTAATATGGTAAGAGTGAGTTTGAGACGAAGTTAAGTAGCCATGTCCGACTTGGTGTGTGCATCGAGGTGCATGTACAACTCGGAGAACACCAGCCTTTATAAGCACCTACAATCTGTTTTGAAAGGGCAAGTAAATAAGAAGTTGAGTTTCTTATCGCGTACGTGTTGAAGAACAGCTTGCGCATCTGCACGGTGTGACAGCTCAGGCGTTCGACTCCGAGCTTGATCGTCCCGGCATCCTCCACTATAGCATCACGTGGATCACCTATGGTGAGCTCTACAACGCGCGTATCTGCTCAAATTGGTCACCGGCGGCTAGCCACTTCTGACCATGAAGGTCGACTTCCTCATGACGATTGGCATGTACCTTGGTGCCAAACTATTCGACGTCAAGTTCTGATCTGCTGCCAAAGAAGATGTCGCAATCTCCGAGAAGTGGTGACACTGGTGGTGAGGCAACATCGATAGCAATGGTGAAGGAGAGTTCCGTTATCTCATGCATTATCCGATGCTCACGAAGAGCAATTATGCAGCATGGGCAAGTAAGATAAAGGTGTACATGAGAGCTCAAGGACTATGGAAAGCAATTATGGACGGCAACATCGATGTGCGCCAGGATCAGATGGCTTTAGCGGTCATCTACGAATGCATCCCGAAAGAAATGCTTTTCCTACTGACCGAAAAGGTGATGGCCAAAGCTGTGTGGGAGACGTTGAAGACGATGCATCTTGGTATTGATCGTGTGAAGGAGGCAAAGGTACATACACTGAAAGCTGAGTTCGAGACGCTGCACATGACGTAGACGGAGTCGGTCGACGATTTTGCCATCCGGTTGACAACAATCGTCAACAAAGTCAAAGGGCTTGGCGACAAGATGGAGGAAAGTTATGTGGTAAGAAAATTCCTTCGTGTTATCTTTAGCAGGTTCCTACAAATCGTCTCCACCATTGAGCAGTTCGGCGACCTCAATGTGATGACGATTGAGGAGTTGATCGGTCGCTTGTAGACACACGAGGAATGGATTAGGGGATCCGATGGTTATGAAGAAGAGCACCTATTTCTGACATGCGCCAGTGGGAGGCCCGATTGTTGAGGCGCGATGGCGAGGGTACCTGCAATGGCTTGAAAGGCGATGGTCAACGAGGCCACAAGAATAAAAAATTCGACAAGGCAAAAGTAAGATGTTGTAATTATAATGATTATGGAATTTTTTCTTCGGAGTGCCGCAATTGAAGGAGGAGAAAAAAATGCTCCTTGCCGAAGCTCAAGGTGACGATGAGCCGGTGTTGCTTAACACTATGTCAAGTAAGTAAAGTTGTGTTTTAGATGGAGTTTGAGTAGTTGCATACTTGCATGTAGTAGATAAAGTGAATGAAAGAGTCCTAGACGAGAACGTCTTGGATATGTACATGTGTTATGCAAGTTGAGTCCATTTGCCTTATTAGTTTGTATCCAACTCCAGTCCGATATAGAGGTGGGCGTCGTGCCGTGCCGGTTTAGTATGGGCCCATCGTGCCCACCGTGCCGGCCCAACTCGCCTTTGGCGAGCCTAGGGCTGGCCCATTTGCGCTTCGTGACTGCTTCGTGCCGTGCCGGCCCAAGTCCGACCCATTTTCACTATTGTGACGAGCAAAGAAATAAAACATATCACTACTACTAAACTACCTATTGTAATTACATAAGAGACTAATCACATCAACAAAATGTCAAACATAAATGCAATGCTTGAAGATGCTCTGAATCAACAATATCTGCCAACTTTTAGGTCTTAATCCGTGATTTCATACTCGTTCGTGCGTGCTGGGCCCGACCCAAACGATCGTGCCAGGTCGTGCTGCCCATCGTGCCAGTTCTCAGGCCCGGCCCGGCCTGTACTACAGTTGCGTGCCGGACTTTGCACCGTGCCATCCCGTCGTGCTTCGGGCTGGCCCAAAAGAGCCTGGCCCAAGTGCCCACCTCTAGTCCGAACATGTGCATTAATTGGAAGGGTATAACCTGTATAATCAAGAGGCTTGTAACCTGTTGGAACAAGAGGCAATCAAATAAGGCAATAAAGATAAGAGTTGCGACAAACACAATATAACAGAGCTCGTCTCCTATACACGATCGAGACCATCTAGCTGCTATGCAACGTGCTCTTTCCTGTTGGAGCACGTAGTACTCGTTGTCGCAGCCAAACGACTGGGCGCTGGTCATCACCTGCGAAGGCCGTCAGGCGAAGGTGATCAGCCGCCGGCGTCCAGTCTGAGCAGCTGAGCCAACAATGACGCACTGGTGGAGACCTGGAGAAGCCTCCTTCGTGGTGGTGGCGTGTATTTAGTGCTCACGGCGGAGAGCATGGCGATGGCTTTGGGAATTGGGATGGGTGCAGTGAAAGATGGGCGATGCGGCGGCAGTGTAGAACAGGTAAGCCTTAGACGGCGGTGCCATATGAGTGGTGGTGGTGTCCGCGTGTACGCGGCCGCATGCGAGTAGAGGTGGGCATTTGGGTCGGCCCGAAGCACGATGGAATGGTCCGGTGCAAAACACGACACGGCACGGTTCCGTGTCGGGCCGGATCGTCACGTAACTGTAGCTCAGGCCGTGCCGGGCCCGGGAACCGGGCACAACGGGCGGCACGGCACGGCACGAATGGGCACGAAATCACGAATTAAGACCTAAAAGTTGACAGATATTATTGATTTAGGGCATCTTCAAGCATTGCATTTATATTTGACATTTTGTTGATGTGATTAGTCTCTTATGTAATTAAAATATGTAGTTTAGTAGTAGAGTGATGTGTTTCATTTTTTTACTCGTCACAATAGTGAAAATGGGTCGGGCTTGGACTGACCCAGCACGAAGCAGGCACGAAGCGCAAATGGGCCGGACTTGGGCTCACCAAAGACGAGTCGGATCGGCACGGTAGACACGATGGGCCGTCGTGGTACGGCACGGTTCCGACCCGAAGCACGATGGGCCCGGGCCGGACCGGCACGGCACGGCGCCCACCTCTACATGCGAGGAGGTGCCAGCCCTTGATCTGCACAAGCGCACGGTGATGACGCTGCCTCCCTGACGTTCATGCGCGGCCTCGTGATGTGGTGCCTTTCCGACGTTTTTGTTGTGCTGTTTGAGGGTGCGGTGGTCTGGTGGAGTTTGTCAAGACAAGTTGGCAATGAGCTTTGCGACGAGAGGGTGGAGTCTCGGACGGTGGAGAGGCTCGGCGGATAGCCGGCCGGGGACATCACAGTCGTCGGAAATATCGTTTGTTATTTTGCTCGATTAAGTCTCCGTACGTACGTGACACTATAAGCAGCTGTACGTTCTGTATCGGCGTGTCACTGGGTGATCGCGAGGATGTTAGTCAATTTGATGTTGATCTGACGAGAATTGATTGACTAAGATGGATCGATGGCGATAATTTTTTTTACTGGATAGAAATTTGTTTACTAAGATAGGATTGATTGACTAAGATAGAATTTTTTCACGTGTTTAAGGTTAGAGCGATTATTAGCATAACTTACGATTTAGATAAAGAATGAGAAGATTCAATACTTAATGAATACACGTGCGTAAAGACAAGAGGTGTTTTTATGCTTTTCTTTTTAAAAGTTATACAATATTAAAGTATGAATGAATAATTTTTTTTTAGATCAAGAGAACATCAAACGACTTGATGTCCCAGTTCCCTTTATAAAGAAACTGGAAAATAGCAGTTTCCAACAGAGTTTATGCTTACAAAAAAGAGCATCACAGCCCAACCGAAAGCAAACAAACTGAATAACAAAAAGACCAACATCATATTCAGAGCAAGCAAAGCAGGGGTCAACTGCTGAACAACAAAGCTCTCAGTAGCTACAACTCTCCCTTTCGTATTCCAGGAAGCACAAGCTTCAGACATCCATAGGACCTTCATCATTTCCGCTTTTCCAGGAATCCATCATCAACAAAAGCGGCGCTCGAATCTGTACTTCCAAATGCTCGCAGAATTGATTCATTTGAACCATCATCTCTTCCATGTATAATGGACCCCAATTCTTTAATGATAAGAGGATTCTTCTCCACAATACTCTTACATCTGACCAATCCTGAGCAAAAAAGATCATATTATTCCTACTTTTCCATAGAGTCCACAATACAGCAGCGCAGATAGTATTAAGTGAAGCATTTTTTTTATTACTCAACCAAAAACGGGCAATAGACTCATAATTATGCCCAATCTTTAAACTGAAGTATTCTCCAACAATGTTCCAAATGCTTTTAGCAACCACACATTCAAAAAAGAGGTGCATCACAGTTTCATTTTCATCACAAAAACTACATTTATCTCCTTTGTTCAAACCTCTTTTCAACAAATTATCCTTAGTCATCACTTTATTATGAGAAAGAAGCCACAGAAAAAAATGAATCTTAGGAGGGACAACCAACTGCCAAACAGCAGGAATATAAACGGGCAAAACCCCCCTAAAATTAATAATAGCATATAAGGATTTGACCGAATAAACACCCTTGTTATTATACTGCCAAATCAAGGGATCATCATCTCCCGTGAACTTAATACTTTTAACCACTTCAACCAAACTAAACCATTTGATCATCATGCTTTCTGAGAAAGTCCTTCTAAAAGTACACTTAACATTGAAACCATCCCAAATATCCGCTATTGTTCTCCCTTTCTCGTTAACTAGCAAATAAAGATCCCAAAACTGAGTAGCTAGACAAGAGGTACCAAACCAAATATCCTCTCAGAATCTAATCTTTTTGCCGTTACCAACATTCCACCTATAACCAAACTTGGTAGCTTTCATAGCCCACATAACGCCTTTCCAGAAAACAGAATTATGATCAGGATCACAAATGAAGATATTAGGATTCTTGGTTTTATACTTGAAATTCACCAAACACTTCCACTGATTGTTTTCCTTAGCATTGAACCTTTTAATACAGGAAGCTAAGAGGCACATGTTGAGATCCCTAAGGTTAGGAATCCCTAGTCCACCATACTTCTTATCCATGCAAACTAAGTGCCAATTAGCCAAGTGCAATTTATTATGGCCCTCATAGTCATTCCAAAGACAATTAGCCATATGAGAATTAATAATATCTAAAGCCCACTTAGGAAACTTGAAAAAAGAGAGGAGATAAAAAGGGATGCTAGCTAAGCAAGACTTAATCAAAATAAGGCGACCACTGAAAGAAAGAAGCTTGCCCCTCCAACCTGCAATTCTTTTCAACATTTTATCGATTAAGGGTTGGAAATCTTCCCTCCTAATTTTGTCATAATGGAGGGGAATACCAAGATATTTTATAGGAAAATTACCAATCTTACAACAAAGGATTTTTTCATATCTCTCCACTTCATTTTTATCACAACCAATAGGAATTAATTCACTTTTATGGAAATTAATCCTCATGCCCGACATTTGCTAAAAAATAGTTAGCAACCACTTAAGATGAATAACCATCTTCTCATTATTCTCAATAAAAAGAAGAGTATCATCCGCATACTGTAAGCTAAAAATGCCCCCAGGACAGAAATCAGAACACAAACCTTTAATTAAGTCATGAGTCGAGGCTTTATAAAGAATTCTAGTAAAAACATCTGCAACCAAATTAAACAAAATAGGTGAAAGAGGGTCTCCCTGTCTCAAACCTTTACCCGTCTGGAAGAAATTACTTTCCACATTATTGATTTTGACTCCCACCGAACCTTTGAACAGAATAGAAAGGATCCAAGTTTGCCACTTGCTCCCAAAACCTCTCTTAGAAAGAATATCAAGTAAAAAGTCCCAATTAACTTTGTCATATGCTTTCTCATAATCCAATTTGAGCACAAGACCTTTACTTTTTTCTCGATGTACTTTATGAATGATCTCATGAGCAGTCACTACACTATCTAGGATAAATCTATTTTTAATAAAAGCAGTTTGACTTTTAGAAATTATTCTTCCACAGATAGGGCCAATTCTATTAGTTAGGACCTTGGTAATAATCTTATAGCTGCAATTCAACAAACTTATTGGTCTGAAGTGTTTTATATGTCTAGCATTGTTCTCTTTAGGAATTAAGGAAATCATCGCAAAATTTAATCTGAAAAGATCTAATTCCCCTTTTTCAAAATCTCTAAACAGGTCCAGGAGATCATTTTTAATCAAGTCCCAGAACTTTTGATAGAAAATAAAAGGAATACCATCAGGCCCAGGAGCACCATCAGAATAAGAATCAAAAACCGCTTTTTTAATTTCCACTTCAGTAAAAGGAGCTTCTAAAGACTTATTCTCTAACTCAGTAATCTTATCCTCCTCATTAAAGAAACTATCACCAATGTTAATATTAGGTTTAGCTTCAAAACCAAACAACGATTTGTAATAATCGCAAGCGATCTTAATCATAGAATTGGTATCATGAACAGGCCCCTCAGGCCCTTCAAGCATAGCAATAAAGTTCTTCCTTCTTCTTTGATTAGCAACAGCATGAAAATATTTAGTATTTCTATCACCCTCCTTAATATCTTTCTCTCTAGCTCTTTGCCTAGCTTTAGTTTCTTCAATAGCCCAAATCTTTTCAATCTCCATTTTATTTTTACGTAATCTGCTCTCCTCATCAGGAGTAAGGGAATTCGTTTCCGTAAGAATATCAAGACTGTTAAACTCATTAAGTAGTAATCTCTTCCTTTTCTTAATATCGGAATCAATATTCAAACTCCAGCCTTTAGTAATTTTTCTAATATTACGAATCTTATACTGCCATTTATCTATAGCACTCATACTCTTAACAGAAATGTTCCAGGCTTTGTAAATAATATTGTTAAAATCCTCGTGTAAAAGCCACCATTTTTCAAACTTATATGACGATTTTTTTTTATTAATAGCATCTCCCGTATCCCACAGAAGAGGGGTGTGATCACTGCCAATTCTAGCCAGAGAAGATAAAATGGCTAAAGGGAATTTTTCCTCAAAAGATGTACTACAGAAAACTCTATCAATTACTGACATTATCAGCTTATCGCTCTGATTATTAGCCCAGGTAAAATGTCTTCCCGTCAGATTCATTTCCATAAGACCCCAGATGTTAATCCAATCATTAAACTTACCACACCACTTGTGGTCTACTTTGCCATTATTTTTATCAGTTTGGTAACGCACCAAATTGAAATCTCCTCCTATAATTATTGGAGTATGATCATCAATAATAAAGATCTCATGAAGTTCGGATAAAAATGCTTCTTTACCCTCCTCATAAGGCGATCCATAAACTGTAACCAATTTCCAAACAAATTTATCTACTTTACTTTTGAGTAAGCATTGAACCGAAATTTTTTTCACATCTATATGTAAAACATCCAAAACATCAGAATTAATCCCCACCAAAATACCACCAGCAGTGGATTCGGATGGGAGCCAATGCCACTCAATATTTGTGGAGCCACTAATATTATTTAGAAAAGCCACACTAAAGTCTTCTCTCTTAGTTTCCTGAAAACCGACAAAATCCGCTCTATTATTATTCAAAAGATCTGCAATGTATTTCGTCTTTCTTGCTCCTTCACTTGCTCCAAGATTTGTCTAACTTGTATCGGAAGGAAAAAACATAGAAACACTGCTCATGTATGATTAATCTGCACCGTTATTATTTGGCCTCATCGAAATAAGTGGTGAAGATCTTACTCTTTTCTTTCGATTAATGTGAGAATTTCTTGATTTTTTTTTTCTTTTTAGGGTTCTTGAGAGATTTTCTTATTCTTAAATTCAAGGAGGTGCCTTGAAGATCACTAGTTGTCTTTATTTACGTAGATTGGGCATGTAAACTTTTTAAAGATAAATGGAACAGATCAAATCCTAGTCTTCGGCATTCGTAATTGCAGTAGATCCAGCGGATATTGTAGAGCTTCTAGGACAACCGGTGTGAAGGAGATAATAAACTTTCATAAGTAACATTCGCTCTTTGATGCATCGTACCAGAGAGGTTTCTCGAAATTTTTCGAAATTAACTACCTCAATCATGCACCATTGTCTACTTCTACTTTGAAAACTACTAGACTTGGTCCATATGCGTGTAATATCCAGCTGGTTAAACAAAATAAGGCCACAGCATGTACGAGCTACAGGACCAAATTATCCAATGTTGGCTTCAATAGGAAGACCACTCACATTTGGACAGTGACACCAGAGACTGGGAAATGCCATATTTTCGTGTCCTTTTTTTTGTATAGAAAAACCTACATTCCAAATGGACACTTACTAATTACTAGTACTAGTACAGTCGGATCGAAACGATCTGTCTCCTCGCCCGTTGTTAGCCACCCTCACGTATGTCATGGAGCTATGGACGCACTCGCCATTCGCTATTATTATTATTACTAGGACAATAACCGCGGCGCACGCAGCGCGCACGAACGAGAAACAAACCCGTATTTTTTCGCAGAAAATGCGGACCGAGATGTATTTTACAAAAAAAATTTGCGTTCACCAAGCAATAATACATGTTTCGAAAAATATTAGTGATCGAGTTGGGAGAAAAAGTCTAGAGATAGAGGTGTACACATATTTCTGTTGCCGAAAACATTTTTTCTTGGGAAAACGGAGAAATAACCTGAACATAAGGAACGGGGATCTTTTTGTTATTTTTTGGACCTGAGCGCTATCTCGAAAAATTAGAAAAGGGCTCGTTCGCGATTTGTATTTAACTGAAGTCTCTTTCCGTAAAGTAACGAACGGGGGAGGGGGACCTAAACATTATTCGGAAACGTTTTTCTTGCCCTCACAAAAAATCGTAAAGGATGATTTCATAAATTTGCAGGGACTATCGTAATTCAAAGAAAACGAAGCCTTTTTCGCAAAAAAAACCGGGATGTTATTGGGCTGTTTGGTTGCCTTCTCTCGCGAGCCTGGTCTATTCCACTCAGCCAGGCTGATGGGATACAGGATGCACAGATGCAGAGACGGTGTTTGGTTGAGTGTTTAGGAGACAAGTATTTTGAAATTTAAATATTTTGAAATTTATATAGCAAGTGTGGTCTAGTTTTGTTCGAAAAAATGTCAGGAACCCATTTTTGAAATCGGTTCGGTAATCGGAGATGCTAATCAAAAGATATAAACAAAAGAAAAAGAAACTTACATACCCACGTGGCACCACATGCATGGTTGGCCCTCATACGAGCAGTGCGTCCAGGAGATACGCTCATTTTCTACGTATCTCCAGAGCCAGGCTGCATGAAGAATCTTGCATCCAGAGAGCCAGGCTCAAAACTAGATGCAGGCAACCAAACACGAGAAAAAAGCAAGATTCTGCATCTGTAGATGCAAATCTCTGTGCATGCAGGCAACCAAACAGCCCATATGTGAATGGCATGAGGTGCTCTCGAACCTACAGGACGTAATTGGGTTATTATTAGCAAAGCAGCGAGATGTCCCAATCGAGGCAATTCGACATATGCATGAACGAGACCAAGGAACGCGTACGCGTCGGCGCGTCGCATCCTGTTGCGTCCTCTTGTCTCTTTCCCTTCTGCTGAAAGGGTCGGGTCAGCTGGGCTTAGCAAAAGCTCCCACTCCATCGGCATCAACACTGACGAAAATATTTCCCCAGATACTGCCTGTGAGGAGGATAGATCTATGGATCATGCACGTTTCCAGTCCAATCTCCAATGCCTTTCTTTCCTTTGTGTAAAACAAATCGTAAAACTTTTATTGGCTCCTTTGCCGTTGTTCTCTAACAGGTTACGGCGACTAAAATTTGGTAGCAATGATTGTGTTGTGGATACGAGCATGTTCCCAAAACCGATTTCGAAAAAAATGCTCAAAAATCAAAAATCAAAAATCGAAATATCGAGTTGAAAATTGTTTCAATGCTATCAAAAACCGAAGGGCTAAGATTTCAAAAAAATTTGGGAAAAAAAATAGAAAATTGACCAGTTTTTACCAAAACCAATCGGTTTTGGTGAGTGCTGACCACTGTGTCAGTGTGACACGATTTTGACTGAAAACCTGGTTTTGATGAGTGTTGACCATTGTGTCACTGTCACACGATTTTGACTGAAAACCAATCGATTTTAACCGAAAATCGAGCGATTTTCACCAGTTTTCGAGCGGTTTACATTGCATAAAAAAATTTTTGAATTTTTTTTACTTGGCTGGTTTACCGGCTGGTTTTACATATCGAACCGGTTCGATACGATCGAAAATCGCGATTTTTCGAGCAGTTTTCGATGGTTTTATGAACCTGGATACGAGTGTTTGGAGCGAGTCCAATGGAACAATATGAATAATACTCTGCTTTATTGAAGCACTTGGTCTTTTGCTTCATCCTCAGTGCATGTACAGCGTATTTTGGTTGAAGTGGACGAGAGAATGATGTTCTATATAATTTAATAGATGGTTTTACATGGTGTGTATCATTGTTTAAATAATCCATTAGTTGTATTAGAATCTATTATAAATAATACATTATATGAGTTATTTTTAATTCTGTCGATATAGAGATATACCATAGACAACTATCGTCTATACTATTGTATATGCTCTTATACCACCAAGTTATAACACTGTAACTGTTGGTCTTCACGAGGAAACAACAGCCTTTGCAGTCTTGCTATTCTTGACAGCAGGAAAAACGACGGCTTTGTTTTCAAATGGAACTTTCGATGCCATCTCGATGATAGGCTTTGCCGTTCTTATCCATTATGCTTACATAATCAATCAATAGTACTGATGACATGTGAAAATAAGATCTTCCACTTACGTACTACGCACCATCAGAAATATGGTCATATATACGAATCCTCAGATTACTTTCTTCTGCAAGCTCTACTAGTAGACAATTCCCCACATACACAGGGAAGAAAATGTGCACCCTTTTCACACACAAGATTAGAAAAACATGCGAAGTTCTATCCTCACCCCCGAAGTAAGCATATCTTGGCTTGCATTGAGCTGGGCGGTAGAGCCATCACATCTGAGTAGATGGATTGTCGCCGCATGACTTCAGAGTTGTGAGATGGCTGGTAGAGCATGGATAGACCATACTTTTCATCATCCCTGGTATGCACTAAACCACCTGTTGAACTAGTACTAAGAGGTACCAAGAGTTTAAATAGTAGATGTTAGTTTACAAGTAATTTGGTGCCACCTCCTAGTATCTTCTAATGACAGTAAAAAAAAAAACTCTCTAAATTGAGACGGATTCTTCGGGAAATGTCACCACACGATTGATCGATGGTCAAATGTGTTGTTGGTTGTATAAAAAAAGAACCACTGGTCCGCAACGCAAAAAGAATGCATTAGGATAACAAGTGCAGTAATAGCAGTGGTTGTTCTGCTGTTTTTGTTGTAAACGCAGCGAGAATCTGAAGGAAGGCAGGCAACAAAGACGAAAGATTAGGTTCACGGTTGGTTGCTGGGTTGCCGTCGTTATCAGTAGAAAAAAAAATAAGGCAACCTGCAGTTGAAAGCCCGATCCGGGAAAGCGAGTCGATGAAAAGATGGTCCTATCAACAAATGATATTGTAACTATGGGAGATTTGTTTGTATTAGTCTCGTCTTGTGCGCGGTTATCTCTGGGCTCTGGTCTCTGCTTCTTAATTACTATTGTAAGGCTGGGTTAATATGCGTCTCTCCGTCCTTCTTCTACGCTTGTTCGGTTGTTCCAAATTAAAAGGCTCGCTGTAACTGCAAGCAAACTACATTTGCATACTCAGAGTATTTTGCATACGGAGTATTTCTTCTTTCTTCTGCAATCATAACACGGAAGCAAAATCGTCAAGCGCGGTGAGTCCTGACGCCGCGGTCCACTTCGAGGCCGAAAGGTGAAAGCTGCCGCTTCGTGCGATCCTCTTCGCAGACCGGCGAAGCTTGCGAGTTGCACCCGGGAGCCGTATGCCGATTGCCGGCACCCCACCAATCGAGGTCCAAGGAATGAAGTCAGTCGCCCGGATTCGGCGAGCGCAAGCAGGACAACAGAATCGCCTGTGAAATATCCTGTCTATTTTTCCTATAAGTTGGCTCGCTCTTCCAATCCTTCCATTGTATATTTGTATGTCACGGTGTGCGTATGCCCTCCAGAGTCTTTTCTTAGGACGCGTTGATATAAGATTTTATTTGGTTGTTTGAATGAGACGGTCCTGGATAGTTTAAGATGTTGTTTGGTTTGAGGAGTGAAATTGGTATGGTAACCTTTGTCACTAGAGGTGATGAACAGAACACGTGGGAGTGGGACGAGGGCGAACGAACGCGTCATGTACAGATCGGTTCGACCGATTTGGCCGTATCAATTCGTACATAATATTTCGAGAATATTCCTAGAATTTGTACCATCTCGTCCCGTACGAAATGTTTCCGTTCAGCCAACCAAACGGCAAACGCAGAACGAGGCCATAAGTATGTTTTTATAAAATATTAGTCCTTAGGGCTTTCCCATTCTAACAAGGTCACGTCCTACAGTCGTTCAAGCTCTGATACCACCACTGTGAGACCTCGGATCAGCTATCCGAAATCTCCTGTGTATTTCTGTACTAGTCCCAGATCAGTTGCTAGTACACATAGTCAGACAATGATAAATCATTACCGAACAGAACGAAATTGTAATATAAACATAAAGTATTAGCCACATGGTCATTTATTACATCTCTCAGTCACATGACCAGCGTTCACGACAGCGGAAATAAAAACAGCAAGCGATGAAATCCAAACAATTCCACAGGCGACGACTAGAAACGCGATTAGATGTCCTGGCGATCCTCTTCAAATTCTTCGGCGTAGAACTCACCGTCTTCGGCGGCGTCCTGATAGTTTTCTGATGGCAACAAGTTGTGTAGCACGTGAGTACAAAAGTACTCAGCAAGTCTGGGAAAGTATGCACATATAGGGCTTTCCAAGGAAGGCTTATTATGGTTTATTTGCATAAAGCCAAGTTTCGTTAAATCATACTTAATAATAGTTTTCCCAGGCACATTTTTAACAATTATTTTAGCAATTGAATTATTTAATAATTTAGTGAGGGTTCTATCCACCGTCACTAGTATAAAGGCTCTATCCACCACATTTCAAATGATCAAGGTTATCCACATATGACTCTATCCGTCATGAAATAAAAATAGATTCCATCTACCTGGTTGGCTCAATCTGCCAACTAAACATCAGGGAGTTCTAACCACTCCCAAATCACAAAACAGTTGTTTTTAAAACCAAAACCAAAGTCTACCAATATGAAAGCATTCTTTGCTTTGCCTTTGACCGTAGGCACGGCTATTCGAATAGTTTTAACTCTGCAGAGGTGTACAACTTTACCCACAAGACATGATCGTCTCTTGATGCCATGTAATTAACACACTTCTTTTGGTGTGTCGGCAGAGAGATCACAACAAGGCCTTTACAATGTATACGCCTAACCCGACCCACCCGCTGAGGTTTCACCGCTATTAGGGTTCCCTCTACCCAGTACAGAAGCCCCCTCTTGCGCCGTGTGGGAAAAACGACTCGCCTCCAACTGGCGCCCACATTCCACCAACTGGCGAGTCTAAGTTAGGTTTCTACAAATTATTTAGCCAGGTCGTACCATTATAGACATGTGGTAGTACGGTTATGCTCAGAATGGATAGTCATAAGCGTCGGTCCTTAATTGACTTGGGGCGGTACTTGCACATTGGAAACTAGTGCTCAATCCGCACCCACCCAAAATTCCACTCCGCCCAAGTCCAAATCCTTTTTCTTTTTGTTTTATTTTACAAAAACAGTACCAAATGTTTTACCATAATTCTTAAATCACATCTTAAATCACAATTTTGATATAATCCCACCCATGGGTCATTTTCATCAATTCGGGTACTAAGCATATCTACCGTTCTAATCAACAAATGTCACAATATAAGTTAGACATGACATAGCAAAGAGTCCTAGGGTTACAATTAAGCATGGGTATCGATAATCAAGGAGGTGATCACAATTCGGAATAACTAGTAATCTATATTTGACATACGATGATAAAAATAGCGATGCATACGATAAAACATTGTAAATCATTTGCAAACATGGGATCAAAATGCGTCAAGGGACTTGCCTTCAGTCACAGCGGGGATTTCGAATTCTTGAAGTCCGGCGGCGGGATCGGCGGACTCGGCGGGATCCTCGGCTACGGGCAAAACGGTACAACGAATAAATAATAATAAATAAAATAAAATCCAAAAGTTATAAAAGTTATACTGGCAGGTAGATCTTGAATTTAGATGAATTTATGAATTTGAACGGAGTCAATCGGAGTTCGGACGGAAAAGATATGAGCGTCCGAAGTTTGGGAAATCCGAAAAATGGGAAACCGAGGAATATTCCCTGGAATCTTTATTTGGTTGAATGTTTGGAGGGCTTGGCTCTATTACATGTGGGGTCATGGTGTCATAGAGTGGAGCTTCATCTTCAAGCTTGGGAAGAAACAGAGGAACTCAAGCCCATTGGGCACCGGCGAGGTGGGGGCATGGCGGCGACAAGCGGCGGCGGGGTCCGGCGGTGTCGGAGGCGGGCGAGGCGACTTCAGCCTTGGCACGAACCTGAGCAGCAGCGAACGCAGCGCCTGGCGCCACAACGAGCGAAGCGGCGAGCAGGCGGCAGCGGCGGGAGAGGAAAAGCGGCGGGCTCGGCCGAGTAGAGGCCCAAGGCGTCGGGACGATGGGCACTGGCGGCCGATGGCGTGGCGGGGCACAGACGGCGGCGGTGGGTGAAGCGGCGACGGTGGGCCAGCGGGGAGGTGGCGGCAGCCGGAGGCGACGGCAGCCGGCCGGCCGGAGGCCATGCGGCTGGGCAAAAACAGAGGAAAAAGAATGGAGTTCACTCGAAAAATCAAAATCCCACAAAATTAACGCATGGAAATTGAAATTGGAGGATGGCAGTATCTAGAGGACATCTAGAGGGGTTTAGGATTGCAAGGAATCGAAGAATGAACTACCGTAAAAGATGAATTCGACGAAAATCGATGGTTCGGCCGGCAAGTTTCCAACGCGAAATTCGAAGTCACAACTTGATGAATCCTGAAATTGATTAAGGGGTTTAATCCACGGCGTCCATACACACACAATGGTTCAAACAGAATCGAGTTTGACTCACCGGAATGAAAGATACGCCGACGAACACGAAGAACGGCGGTGGTCGCCGGTTTTCGCGATCTCCCGCACGAACGGCGAGGGAAGGCAATGGTAGGGTGAGTGCACGGGAAAGAGGGCTCCAATACAAAGAGATGACAAGTGGAATCGTGCAAAACGGAGTTGAAACGGCCGAGTTATGAATGTTTATGTGGATTTCGGTTTTTGCTTTACTATTCAAATTTCGATGAGATTTAGGGCTCATTAACACCGGGGATGGAAACTCCTCGCCGATACCTTTCCAACGGATCCAGCCATGATGGATTTGGAGGTTTAAGGAAGGAGTTATGAGCATTTGAAATCACAAAGCCATGAATGGAAACTCCACTGGAAGAACAGATCGTGAGCTTGAAGATGGTGCTACAGTAGCGTCACGTGACGTGCTCCCATTGGCCGGGAATAAGTGGAAGGGTACACGTGATAGAAAAATTAGCAAAAATGGTCTAAACAATCTCAGAAAAATTCCTAAAAATATTAGGGAATATTTGGAACCCAATAAAATTGGTTTCATGAAATTTGGATGAAATTTAGAATTTAGAATATTCCGGGACGATAAAAAGGTATTTGGCGGAAGGCCGCAAGTGATAAAATACCAGAGGGTCTCCAAAAATCTTGGAGAAAATCCAAAAAATGTTTTTGGAATATTTGGAATCTAATGCAATAGGTTTCGGGATTTTTGGAGCATGTTGGAACTCGGGGGGAATTTCGGGCGCGGACAGGAATTAGGAAATTTGATTTTTCGGACGGAGGAGAATTGAACTCCAGTTTCGGAAGGAGAAGGATGCCAGGTTAAGTATAACACCAAGGGAAAAATCCATATTTTAAATTTAATTAATTTAAATTAACTTTTATCAGAAGGCCGAAATTGGGGATGTTACAGTCAAATTCTTAGCTTAATTAGCAAGTAGTAAGATGCAAGCGAGTTGTGTTGAGCTAGCCATCGATCTTGTGATTGAGCATCCGTTTATTTAGTCTATTGCGACGTATCGAATGCTGGTGTTTTCAAATGGCGAGTTGGGCACTTGGACTGGTTTGAACAAGTTATCAGCATTGTTATAGTGGTTTAATTCTGTTAACTTGCTAGTGGCTGCTTGGAGTTAATGATATAGGCTCATATCCTTATGTACTTCGTTTTGGACATTTAGCTATGAATCTACACATACTATACATAAAATATACACACACATGGGTAAGGACCTTTAACTCTTGTGGACTCTGGACGATCCCACTTGCTGCTATGCCCCTGGGCGGCCCTGCGCGTACGCCATCCTGACCGTTTAATTCATTAGGTTTTTTTTCGTGGGACGCTTTAATTCTTTTGCGTGCACGATGGTCGGTCGTGAAGCTCCACGCCGGATGACCGGAATTCAGGAAAGCTACTCGGGCTAACCCAGCTGTGATCGGGTAATGTAACAGGTGCGACATCGCGTGCACTTCGCACGATTTATGCACAAAACATCAGGTTGTATTGTCTTTGTTTACACGTAGCTCCCTAGCTCGCAAACTTGACATCCCGAGCCCATTCGTAGGCCCCACGAGTGTGTGCACCGCCCCGGGTCCCCAACCACCACCTAGCGCTCGCCAAAGTAAAAGCACGATTGAAAGAAGCTGTGTTGGATGCCCGTATCAACCGAGTAATCCGTGTGATGTGGACACGTCATGGTTCAAATGGATGGAATGGGAGTGTATAGGCATTATCCGAATGTTTTTGTCCTAAAAAACATCCAAATTTTGGACCGTATGATCAAAACACACATCTGTCCATTCTGTGTCCTAAAAAACGACACTACGGTCTATTTCCGTTCCACCCCTTCGATATATTCCCCTGCCAGGGAAGCCGATCCCTATTCTGCACTGAGAATAGTACCACCAATTTATGAAGTTTTTCAGGAAATAACTAGTTTACTGAGCTATGTCAGAGACAGGCCCACTGACCAGTTCGACTTGTGGTTGAGCGGGAACTTAAGTTATTTACTTTGCTCAAGGGGGTTTCATCCTTAAATTACCACAGATTTAAGCCTTAAAAGCATTTCACAAGCTCATCTGGTACCAATATGCACCCGCTACCATTCCAACCGTGGCATTAATCATCAGCCGGGGAACAGACTCAATTCCACCTCGTGGACTAGCCCAATACTGTCCCCCTAACTGTAGCACTTTTATAAACATTGAGTCCATAACTCGGCAGCATTTCATTTCTAGTTTAAAAGCATTTGAACTCATTACCGGATTGATAATAACTTAACTAACATTGCATAAGTTAATCATCTAGGGTTAACGAGGATTTAATATGGTCCAATATTTTTAAGGAAGTTCCATGAGCAATTCAACATTATCTAGGTATCATGTCATTCTAAAATAACAGTTTTCAATATTTCAACATACATGAAAATAATGCGATAGAAAGTAGTTACTAATTATAACATGGCATGACTTGGTTCAACATGATCAATGGTGTACGACTTGCCATGCTCGGCGGCTGGATCGGCTGAATCATAGAGGAAGTAGTCGTTCCCGGCGTCCGTCTGGTCCAGGTCTTGCTCCGGGTACTACTCCTGCTCCAGCGGCGGCTCAACGGTCGAATCTAGCGCGGAAGAGGCGAATAATATAAACAAACGGAAAATAATAACTGAAAACGAAAACGGAAACTAAAACAAAAACCGAAAGCTGGGCCGGGAGAGAACGGAGGGCAATTTGGTCATTTTGGGAATTTTTGGAGTTTCGGATTGCAAAGCGGAGGGCATTTTTGGACTCAGTGACACGAAACGGTTCGGAATATGGGGTGTCTCTGGGTTTTTTGGAATTTTTGGGGATTTTTCTGGATTAAAACAATTTTTGGAATTAATAAATAATTAAAATTCCAAAAATTGGAATTATTGTTCCAACAGTAATTGGGTTGGCTTTGGCTGGGCTTAAATGGGCCACAGCCCAACAGTGGCACGAGGCGAGGCCGTAAGGGGCCAACCCATCGTGCGAGGGGGGGGGGAGGTCGAGCGGCGGGCGAGGCTGGTATGTCAAATCATTCTGCAGATATATCCCTTCCAACTGTACTTGTTTTGATGGCTAACGGAGACACCTTCTCAACTGGGACACATGAAACACATCAATTGTAACTTGTATGCCACTTCTCCGATTCTGTCAGTGACTCGGTACGGTCCAATGTACCTAGGGGCAGGACCGGTCCTGGCATTTTGGGGGCCCGGGGCGAAAACTTATATGAAGACCCCATCCACCTCCTCATATATATATATATATATATATGTGTGTGTGTGTGTGTGTGTGTGTGTGTGTGTGTGTGTATGTATATATATGTGTATGTATATGTGTATACATACACATATATATACATATATACATATAGTCTTATAAGCACACATCATTGAAGAAATTAATATTCGATGCACAAAAATTACATCTATAGAACACTTCAAAGTTTATGAAATGACAAATGTAAATTGTAATCATAGATGGTTCCTCTTCCTCCACGACAACTATCGCCAACTCATCATTTGGGTTCGGTGAAGCACTTGTATTACTCTTTAAAAATTTGTCTATAGCTCATCTCTGCGTTTCTATGAAGTCATCCGCACATTTTTTTCTTTTCCTTTTTCTTTTTTCGCTACCGGATGGATACCTTCTATATGACATGATAAGTTGATAACGCATGGCGCTGAAAATAATAATAAATGTATCAAAGATTAAATAGTGTAAGACTAATAGGGAAAAAAGATTAGGGAAGATTAATATTCTATACCTCGGATTAGGGACTATCATGGTAATCGGCGATCGGCCACCGCGCCACGTCCAGGCGATCGGAATTCGGCCGCCCCTCTTGTTTTTTCCTGGATGAAGGCCCTAGCCGTCAGGCGCCAAGAAGCAACGCAGTTTTCTTTCGTGGAAACCCTCTTTCCTCTAATCCTCTACTAGTCGCTAACTCGCTCACGTCCTGCATGGCTGCACATGCGCATATATGGGCCAGCACTTTGAGCCTAAATTCCTATTTGCTAATTGCATGCAAGTTTTTCTTTATACATTATACATACTTGTTTTTTTTATGCTTAGGTTTGTACACCTGGGGGCCCCTTGACTTTGGGGGCCCGGGGCGGCCGCCCACCCTGCCCCCCCTCAGGACCGGCCCTGCCTAGGGGTTAGCTTCCCTTTTATCTGAAAACGACGAACTGGTTTGAAAGGCATCACTTTCAGATAAACGAAGTCTCCAACCTGATAACTGAGATCCTTTCTCCTTATGTCTGCATAACTTTTCTGGCGAACTTGAGCTGTTCTCAAGTTTCCCCTGATGATTTTTACATGGGCTTCCACGTCATGAACAAGCTGAGGCCCAAAAAGCTGTTTCTTTCCTGTTTATGTCCAATTTAACGGGATTCTGCACTTTCTTCCATAGATGGCTTCAAAAGGTGACATGTCCAAGCTGGCCTAGTAACTGTTATTGTATGAGAACTTTGCAAAGGGCAAACAGTTGGCCCAAGAGGCACCATATGTTATAGCACAAACTCTCAACATATCTTCCAAAATCTGGTTAACTCTTTCTGTCTGACCATCTGTCTTAGAGTGATAGGCTGTACTGAAATTCAAGTCTGTACCCATGGCTTCATGTAAACTTTCTCAGAACCTTGAAGTGAACTGGGCTCCACGATCTGACACGATCTTCTTGGGAACTCCATACAACCTGACAATCTGAATGAAATGGGCTCCCATAATATGAAAAAGTTGTGCTTAGACTGACACAGGATAGAGAGGGCCTTGCGTGCTATGAAACTATGCCTAAACTCATCGAAGGCAAAGTGGGCCAGGCTAAACCACCACGGCATGATCCGAGCTCACGGTCCATCAGACCCGTGCTGGCCCAGTCAGCAAAGTGCCCAGGTCTTTCACTCATCATGCCATCGTTGCCGTTTGGATTATACGAACGGAAAAAGTTGGTGTAAACAGTGAAAGGAAAGAAACAAATGGGTGATTGTAGAGATGCAATCGGATCAGATATTTTCCGACCGACCGACCGGATGTGTTTGGATCGAATTCGGATAGTCATATCGGATAGTTGTTGTATTCGGTGTCGGTTTTAGATGTTTTTTTCGGATTTAGATTCGGTATATCATTATCCATCGAATCGGTATATTATGAGTTAATTTTCAGATATTTCCCAAAATTGTAATTCGTATATTGGATCATGTGGCTCAGTAATTGGGCCGGCCTAATAGCGATCATGTGCCCAGCACTTTGGCGACACCACCAGGGACTTGGGCTACTGGTTCATTTCAAGCTCAGTGTTAGTGTGGCGGAGATCAAGTCGGTTTTGCAGAGCTCAATCACGACCTCACGGGCCGTTTGACTAGTGGGCCAGGGGTGAAATGCTCGTATGCATGTATGTAAATAAAGTAAGAAAAACAGCTAGCAAGTAAAGAATTAACAAAGGGAACGTGTCTCCGTCGTCTCAGTTAACTCACGACGGCATGATGGAAGTTCGATGTGCTGGGCCAGGTGTGGTCCTAGTCTGGGCCCATATGTCATGAATTTTGGGAGAAGACCTGGTTTTCTAGCATTGATTTATGGCAGTTTTTTAATTTTTTGAAGGCGAACAGTTCCTTGATATTTTAAACAAAATTCGCCAACAGTCCGTGGTATGCTCAAATCCATTTTTTTTATTAATTTACATTTTTATATATATTGTGTGTGTACAAATGAGATGACTCATAAGACAATAAAAGGATGTTACAATTATTGACACACTCATGACATGCTTCGAAGAGCACCCACGCATAAGACAAATTCGAACTCATTAAGATGTTGACTTAGGTTCTGTTTGGCAGAGCTCTAGATCCTAGCTCCACTTTAGAGCTGAAACTTGTAGATTGAAATAAAGTGACTTAAGTTTATAATTTTATTCCAAAATGTAAACAAGATGACCCACCTAAACACTCTTAATATACCTACAACTCCAGCTCCATGAATCTAGTAAAGCTAGAAATACCTAGCTCCACCAACTCCACGGATTTGATGGAGCTGGAGCTCTGCCAAACAACCCCACTTCAGTCTTTAAACTCTTCCACAAGATTGGGTTGTTGTTGAGTCATGTATGTGCGTGTCTGCATGATGTAATCCTAATATTGTGTATTTATCATATTTTCTCTTTAATGGAGATATAGAATTATGGTCATGTTATTGTGATATTTACTTATTGTTCTATGTTCTGTGACTTTTCACTATGTATACCGTTGTAATTGAATGTACTTTTGCAACTTTGTTGGACTGCGTGATAAAATGATGTGTTAAATTATAATAGTTATATTTTATTCAAACTTATATGGTTGATTAATCATTGTTATATTTGTTTTTTATGAGCGTGATATCCGATAAGAAATATCCGGTACCGTGTTGATTTCACTACGTATTCGATTTGAATTCATAACCGATATTATCTATACCGTATTCATATCTGATTTTGAATCCGATAAAAAATATGATTTAGAATACGAAACAAGCGATACCCATTGAATTCGAGCCGATTGAACCCTAGTGACATGATACTTGCATAGAAAAAGTCTGCAGCCGTAGATTATCCTGATCAATTTAGAAAGCATCTGGCCAATACCCAATACTGGGCACAGCGACAGGAACACATGGTGCATGGGAAAGTGCACAAGATCTGGTCACTCAGTCGGGTGCGACTGTACGCTAACGAAAGCAAAAGGGCAACGCGTCATCCCTTGTCCCTATCTGTGGTATGCCGTATGCCATGCTTATTTTGGTACTACCTGTAGCCGGTCGCGGTACTCCTCACTCGCACACGACGATGGGAATTCCCAAAGTCAGTGGTAACTGGAACTGAGTTGTATTTGTTCTAATTCGTTTCGAGGAGAGATTTTTTGGTTAATTCGGTTAATTCGATTCGATTTTTCAATTCGTTCGGTTTAGTTCAGTTTTCAATTCTTAAAAACCGAATTATTTTAAACCAAACTGTATAAGCCAAAAAAACCGAATGTCAGCTCTCCTATTTTATGGGTCAACACTTGAATTGAAACGGAAACAGAACGCATAAAAAGAGTACAAACAGATAGTATGTACCACAGTACCATACACCACAGTGGACACGGTGCGATGCACAGGCAAAATACAAAAAAAAAAAAGAGTACCAACACACCCCTTGTGTGGTTAGTGTCGTTGTACGTGGCCAGAATTATAAAAACTTGCGTTTTTTCTTCTTTCACAACCCACTCAAACGGTCGCTCTCACAAGAGGCGCAGACGCAGGCACTCCCAACTGGTCGATGCTGGATGGTGTCAACGGCAACTAGTGCTGAGTGCTGACACCGCTGCTCGTCTATAACCGTAACAAAGCCCTCGTCCAACGCTCACGGCTCACCAAGAGGTCCAAGCGTGCCCTCAAAAAAAAAAAAAAAAAAACGAGAGCCAACACCAACCTCCCTCCCTTCTCTGTTGGAGCGAACAGGAGATGAGAGCGGGAGAGCTAGGGAGAGCACACGCACGGAAAGAATTTTCTTAGCTTTCTGGTTCAGCTTACCTTTTGATTCATCTAGAGAGAGAAATCGCCGGTGCTCGGTTTGCTACGGTTCCATTCGAGATTTCGAGGGGGAGAGAATTTGCAGCGCGCAGAGCACTCTGCTTCTCCTCCTTGTTCTTGCAGATTTTGTTAGCAAGCCCTTGCCGTGTCCCTCTCGATCCTCACCATGGGAGCGCTTCTGCGGATGGCCATTATTCTCGCCCTGGGCGGGGCGGCCGTGGGCGGCCCCGAGGCCCTCCGCCTCTTGCTCGCGCTCGCGGGGCACAGCCCCGTCGCCGACGTCGCCGCCTGCGTGTTCCTCATCTTCGCCGTGACCGCCCCCGTCCTCGGCACCATGCTTCTGGCGCGCTACTTCCAGGTGACGCCCAGTGCAACCGGCGCCGCCGGCCCCAGGCCCCCTGCGCCGGCCACGGCGAGATTCGCCAGGGTGACTCTGACGGTGGCTCTCACCGTCGTCTCTCTGGTCACCGTCTGCCTCATCGTCCTCCCGTCCATCCCCGCCGGGCGCGAGCCCTACGTCGCGAGGTACGTCTAACGTGGCACGCTCGGGTGGTGGAGTCGCTCGCGGCTGCCCCGACGAAATTGCCCGCGCCGTCAACCCTGGTGCGCCGCCCCCGTACCGTCGGAAGTAGTACTTCATGTTTCGTAGGTGGTGCAGGTTGTGCTTTACTACAGTTTTTCCCCCTGTTTGGGTGAATCGGTGTGATACGTGAATAATTACTGGGCTCTTCCTTTGTACGCAGCTCGCGCAGGGGAAAGGAGCTCTGTAAGCTTTCATTAGTATGTTTTTTTTTACAGTTTGTCGAGTAGTTAATGTGATGTTGGTTTGAGAATAAGTAATCTTCTGATATCATTAGCGATGACTCTTGAATGGATCGAATCGATTCGGGCCGAGCTCTTGTGATCTTGTCTGTCTCTTGCGAACAGGCAGATATCCTGTAGTTACTCTCTCTGACTTTGAGTCACTGACACAGTAGAACCCTTAGGTAACCGCAGAGGATCCCATTTGACATAAATCCTCCGGTTTTGTCAATCCTGACGATGGAACTGGAGCTCTGGAAAGGCGTTTTTTTTGGCGTTCGTTTGAATCGAAAAAGGGACAGAGGAACATAAGCGGAAATTCCTTCGTGTTCGTTATCACGAGTGTACACAACTAGTAAGCCATGGTTTTCTTCTTCTTTTCTTTTTTACCAAACAAAGGCAATCATCCTCGATCAAATCCTGCTCTAGTTGCAGGTCAAGGGAGAGACTTGATTCTTGATGGATAGCCAAACTATCACTACACAAGGAGTAGTGGGGAACGTTCAAAGATGGGGTCGTCGGATTAGGATAATAAAGGCCAGTTGTGTCTTTGGTATACACTGCATTGCATTCCCTTTTCCCCCCTGCTTTCCCTGTGGTGCTTCCCTCAACTTGGACCCTGCCACTGCCGGTTTGATATTCTGATCATTTTTTCACTCACAGAGTCACGATACCACATGATTAGATTGGCAATACAGCCCTTGCCTTCATGAGGTCCGCCTATTCTGTTCATGCTATTCGTGTTACATGATCTTCTTCTACTTATGTTTTACTACCTGCGGCCCGGTACAGGGCCACGCTAAAAATTGTACTGAGAAGTGAACCGAGCTTGCAACTGGAGTCCTGGAGTACTTCGTTCTGATTGGTACGGGTTGCTTCGTCCTACGTAGCAGTCCTGCCCTATGCAAATGCAGTGCAGCAAAAGTAGTATCGCGGGCGACAATTGTTTGCCTGTAAGCTCCAAAAGTACATCATGTTTTCAGCCACTGAGGTTTGTTCCGCAGGGAAAAAGGGCAGTGCGTTTGGTTGCATGTACCAAGTGTTATATGTATGAGATGGTTAAGAGAAAAAATCATCAATATGTTTGGTTGTTTGAATGGAATCATCCCATCTTGAATCAAGTGATACAAATTTAATGAATATTCTCTTTAGATGCTGAACCATCTCATTCAGCTAAAATAATAGAACCAAATGGTACAAGACCATTCCATCCCATGAACCAAACGCACCCTAAAGCGGAAGCAATTTCAAAAAATTGTATTGTTAGCCACTAGAGCATATTTCGAGCGTTCTTTTAGGGTATACTAAATTCAATATGAACTGTTTATTTTTTTTTGATCCAATAAATCAGATTAACTAGAATTTATTTATACTTCATCTGCTAGTAGAGTAGTAAAATACCTTAAACAAATCAACGGTTAAATATGATTACTACTATCCATTATATATTACAAGTATAATGCGCTGTAAAATTTCTTTATTTCAATCGTCTTCTAGTTTATTAACTCGACTCGACTATAAGGCCAATGCAGTACGTGTTATGGGTGCGTTTCACTTGTCATTCTTCTTTTCGCACAGTCAAGTCCTTCATAGAGGATGGATTGGGCTCGTCGAGCTCTAAATTTGTTTTTTTTTTAAATAAGGACAAGAACTCTACCATTCATTTCAGAAGAAGAGAACACAACAGTTGTCAATGTATGAGCTAACAGACCCCTTCCGAAATGGGGTGTGAGAAGTCCGAACGGGGGGCTTTCGTGGAGATCGCTCGAGGTACGATGGGAAGAAAACGAGCGAAGCTCACAAGGAGACACTAGGGTTTATCCAGGTTCGGGCCCTCTATGAGAGTAATAGCCCTAATCCTGCTTGTCTTGCTCTTGCTTATGTTCTTGGGGAAACCGGGAAACAGATATGGGCTGGAACTCCAGCTCCCAGGAGAAAGAACTAACCTTCCAAAACCAACCTAAAGGATCCGATCAGAAGGAAAGGATGGAAAGAAGAACCCCCTCTTCCATGCACCCCAGCTACCTTTTATACTCGGGCAGGCTGGGGCGCATGGGGCTTACAATAGTACAACACATAGAGTATACTGCCATATCGCATTTAATGCGTCTGTCACTGTTCTTGCAGCACACTTAATGCCCTGGCTCAGCCGTCCTCTCCCCCGCCTCGGGCCCCGCGCCTGCCGGCTCCGCCCGCTCTGTCGGGGTGGGAAAATGCACCGTGATGTCATTTGTAATAATGGCGCGCGTTGGAAACACGCTCCGCCATACTGCGGCCTTCATTACCCCAATTTAATGCGTACGATACGCATTAAATGTCTTTGACCCTCTGTGCGGCTGCACAGGCTACCAGGTGGCCTCGGGAACTGAGCGCCAGTGGTATGGACTGGGCGCCGTGCGTCCGCTAGGCGACCACCTTGCTGACTGCCAGCAGCATGGCCTGGACGCCACGTGTCCGCTGGGCGATCACGGTGACGCCGGCGTGGCGGCCTGGTCGCCACTGACCATTGGCGGCCACCTTACTGACCGCCAGCGGCGTGGCCTGGTCGCCACCTGACTGCTGGGCGATCACACAGCTGACCGCCAGAGGCGTGGCCTGAACGCCACGTGTCCACTGGCGGCTCTCACTAAAGTGTAGTGGGCACCCTGGTGTAGAATACGCCGACAACAGTAGGCTCCGAAGAGGAACTTACACCAATTACAACAGCTAGATCAACAAAAACAATACCTTGTGGAGTGACGACAAAACTCAACCCTCGTCCAATGCCACCGTGCTCCCCATCTGTCACAGCATCCAACACCTACACACTGTTGCACCACACACGGGCACAACACTACCACAATCACCACCACCCTGACCCGCTACTAAGCGGTTTGAGCCAACCAAAACCGCCGATGTCCAGCAGCACCGCACCACCACAGCCACCGCTAGCGCCATGTCCAGGAGCTGCCCCTATAGACACCCTGGCTTGAGCCACTGCACGACGTTGTACACCACCTTGGCCGTGGCGTTGAGACACGTCGTAGGCACTGTGGCTCTCACAGACCTGCCCTCCACCCCCGACGATGTCCCCCTCTCCCACCGGACTCGACCACACCACGACTCTCGCCAGACCTCTCCTACACCCCCAATGACACCCCTCCTCATGTTAATCCTACTGGATCTCGTCCCTCTCGCATTGGAGCCAAAAAGAAGAAAAAAGCCTAAAGGTTGCCGAATCACCCAACGCGACCTCCTCCCGCATGCAGCCTTGGCCAGCACCCCACCCCCCGGTTCAGGGATGAGATACGACCACCTCACCATCACCATGACCCCACATGCCACCGCCAAAATAGAGGAAACCTCGTCGACGTACCGCTCCGCTGGAACTCCTGCCATCCCCAAAGGAGAGGGGACGGGCCGTCACTCCCAACACCGGGAGGAAGCATCTCTTGGTCAGATCCGACCTAAATGAAACGGATCTTGCGGAGAACACCCTAGATATGGAACCGCCTCGCCTTGATCTTGTGCCCTAGCTAGCAATCACGAAGGTCCTCGTGAAGCCTCACCACTAGCAACGCCGTCTTCGTTGCTCGTAGCCGCACCCATGCTCGGCAGCAGAGATGACTGCGGTGCTCCTCGGTTGCCAAAGCAATGAAGCTGGTGTTGGACTATTTGGCCTTGACCCAAATAAATATTCCTATAAATTCCAAAGGCCCACTCATGCATGGTGGGAGGTGGGAAGTTTAGTACCATATTGCTAGTCTAGGTGGGATGATATCAACTAGGTAAGAAAAGGTTGGTCTTACCTAGTTGAAGCATGATATGGAGGTGAAATGCAATGCACACGCGCGCGCACGTGCACGTGCACGCGTTTCGCGTTTATTTGCGTATTTATCGTGTGACTTGTGGCGACACGCGACTGCGACGTGGCGTGCCATGTGTGTTAATATTGACATGTCATCACTGCCATGTGTCGCTACAGATTGGGAGACGCACGTTCGCATGCGGTTAGTTTGTTGGCGCACGATGAGAAAATCCAGCATGATTTCCTGGAGATAATGCAGTTTGAATGTGTCACATTCTTATCTTTAGGATGGTTACCTAGAGACCATGTGAATATCGTTTTTATATAAATCGACCAAGGAGACATTCTTGATAGATGAGTTTAGAACAGAAAAAGAGAGAACGAGCAAGTTGGCCTTGTTCCTTGACGTTGCGCAACCAAGCTGCTCCATCCCTTCGTCGGCGTGCACCAACACAGGGAGACCAGTGTCTCAGGAACCCTCGTCCTCAGGATCTTGCACGGGTTGGGGCAAATTAGGTTTTTGGGAAGCGTTCGCACCACTGTTCACATCTTCCACGACCCATCTGCTACCTACTACGGACTTCATCAGACTCTACATCAATCTTCACAGGAGTAATCTACTGTGAGTCACTGTGAAATTTTCTGGAATACCTCGTAGTAGCGATGCCTCTTACATATGCTTCCAATATGCCTAGTATATATGTCATAATTACAATGATGTCTGTTTTAGAAATTAAAATAATCATAAAAGTGCGCACTTTTCTAACAACCGAAGATAGGACGCTAAAGATTTACCGAAAAGAAAGCTGTGAAAGGCCCCATTGCAGGGGATATTTTGCACAAATTGCAAAACGAAGTTATGCATCGGGTTGGCAAGCATGGGATATTTTGCACAAATTGCAAAACTAAGTTATGCATCGGGTTGGCATCAAATCCTGGTTCCTACCGTTCAATCATGCTTCACGGATCACAAATCCCCGCTTGGATTCATGTGGCGCACGCCGCATTCTTTTCTTAGCTCTGATTGGTGGCGCCATGCCACGATGGTACGGACGTACGGTGACGGTGGTGGACTGGTGGTGGGGAGTGATGGTGGTGGACTGGTGGTGGGGAGTGACGGTGCTTAATTTGTCCACTTGCTGTTATATCTAGATGCCGAGGAGGCGACTTGAGGGTCAACCCCGGCTCAGACGAGCTCCCTCCCTCTTGGCTCTCCGCTCCGGCGTGGCCGATCTGCGAGCTCCATTGCAGTCGCGGATGAGCTAGTTCCTGAGCTGAGCTTCTCCTGCTGCCGAGCGGCAGTGGCAGGTTTGTCGAGTGCCCTTTAATTTCTCTCGTCGCTCAATTTCGGTGCCCGTTCTGCTGCGCTTGTTTGTGCTCTTTAATTTGCTTTCCTTCTTCTGATACATCGATACTTCCTGCCTTTCCACTGACCGCTGAGCAATCCGATTCCTGTAGATCTGCTGCGGAGCAATCTAATGTATCGATGTCATAATAAGGCTCTATTATTTTTTTTTCATGATTTTTGAAAGGTTCTAATTTTACACGTCATCTTAGATGTCTGCCTGTAAATCCTTAATGCTGAAAAATACCTTCCCCCTCTAACATTCACCATTTTGTTTAGTCTAGTATTTGTAGTGCTTCTATATTTTCTCTCATAATACAAATTGCATAAATTTTAAAACAAATAAAAGAAATAAATAACCACCATCTACCATTCATTTATGCTTTAATATTTGTGCAACATTCAAAAAGAAAAATAAAGAAGCACCTCCCTTAAACATAAACCAAAATATGTTTTAAACTACTGTTAAATTAGGATCAAGTTTGATATAAGTACTGTATTTCCATCGAATCGTTACTCAAAGAGAAAACATATCCAATGAGTGTGTATTTGATTGTTTGGTTAATTACTTGAATGGAATAATCCTATTGGGATATAAATTTGAGGAATATTCATTATATATACTAACCTATTTTTATTCATCTAAAACAATAAAACCAAATAGTATAAAATCATTTTTTTTTTCATTCGTCCTCGTCCTACCGACCAAATACGTACATAACTTCAATGAAGCTGATTAGTCCACGGACCAAACCATACTAAAGCACCAAACATCCTGCCCGGAACATCCTTTCCAGACCACAGCTCGCCATTCCCCACACCACCGCGCCCAGCCCGAACGCCTTCCAAGAAACTTATTTCCATGGCGAGCGCCATTGGGCCCATCGCCGTCCTAGGCTTGTGGGCGGCGATCAGCACCGTCCAAGTTTTCCCCCACCTCGTCCACCCGGATACCAATATGGATGGTGCTCAAGCACCACTGCTCGACGCCGCCGTCTGGGCCATGGTGCTGCCGTTAGCTGCGATCCAGGCTTTCTTCACCGCCGTGACCTTCGTCTATGTCCACATCCACAACGGTGGCGGCGGGGGTGCCGGTGCCGGCAGCCTGCGGATCCCGGAGGTCGTCAGCTTCATCCTTAGCGTGTCGATCGGCCTACTTGAGCTTTTCTTGTTCCCGCAAACAGGTGCCATCGACGACGGCGTCCAAGCTCCACCGATCGGTGCGGCCGCTGCCCATGCGTTGCTACCATCTGCGACGGTGACTTTCTTCCTCGCCATGACACTCATCTTTGTGCACGTCCGCACCTGCGGCGGCGGCGCCGCAGACAACGGGCCGGTCCCGGTGGAAGTGGAGATCCTCACCAAGATGACACTCGGAGCAACGCTTTTCAGCCTGATGGCAATCGCCCTCGCCATCTACACCATGTGAGTTGCCTTAAGCTTTTATCCTATACAGCTTCCTCTAGGGGATTGGAATATCATTTTCTCGAATTTTTGTGCCGTAAAAATTGTAAAACGAAATTTGATGGGATAGGTGTAGCTAGCTGTTCGTACACAAAATGTTTTGTTTTTCTGTCGGTCCGTCCTCAGCGGCGGCTGGACGGCGCAACATGATCCAAGATTAGTTTGGATCAAGGACTTGTTTGAGCTGCCAAGGCCGTGGTTTTTTTCCCCCGTAGGTGATGGCCGGAGCCAGGGGCGGCGCCATAGGTGATGGGGGTGCATGACATGGTGGCGGCGGGAGTGCAACGTGCGACGCGCGGCGCGGCGAGCGATTTGGATTCAAGATGTGTCAAAGGTGGGGTGAATTTTGACGTGGAACACCAGCCGGAGTTGGAGGCGGTGATGGCACAATTCGCCAATGGAGGCGTAGCTGTCAGTGGCGCGCGCCGACCCGCCGGAGAAGATGGTCGATCTCGGTAGACGGTAGTGGTGGTGAATTCGGAGAATGCACCAGCGGCGGAGGCCTGGCATTGGCTTTGGGGAGGGTGAAGGATAGGCGATGGGGAAATCTCGGTAGGGGTTGCGGTATTGGACGGCGCTGCCGATCGATATCGATACTAGTGAGAAGTGGTGGTGGTGTCGTCTTGTGCGCCGCCGCATGCGTGTGTGGTTCCTCTCCACGGTGAGGCTGGCTCGCATTCCTAGCTTCGCACGGCGACGGGAGGTCTAGCTTCTGATACTTGTTCTTGGTCCTTGTAGTGGTGGGATTTATCCGAGAGCGCGAAAGCACCGCTTTGCTGGCGTTGATGCATGCGGCCCGCGGGTTAATATTGCATTAGAATTGAGAAAGACGTAAGAAAAAATGACTTAAATGTCTCCACTTAATTATTTTGAAAGGTGAAAAATATAATTTGTGTGGGTGATAATGAATAATGTATGAGAGGTGCTTCTATGCTCTTCGTTTTAAAAGTTGCACAACTATTAAAGCATGAATGAAGGGTAGATGGTGATTAATTACCTTTTCGCTTGCTTTAAGATTTATGCAATTTGTATTAGGAGGAAAAGCATAGAAGCACGGCTCTGAATGTATGAGAGAGAATAAATAGGGATATAGAAGAAAAAATCTCATTAAATTTATATGCAAGCTTTACATTTATAGACAAAATCATTCAAAAAATAAACCTTATAAATTTGGACAGTATCTTAACTCAAATACATAGATAACATCAAATAAATATCATGCAAGATATATAATGTACTAATTGGATACAACACTCCTCTTCTTTTGGTTTATGCGCTGAAACCGTTTCTAAAGTAAGAAATAGATTATCTCTCTCTATCTCTTCTTTAATTTTGTCTCCACATAAGCGCTGATCCTAAATAGCATGTTGAAAACACCATTGACATCAAATAAATATTATACAAGATGTATAATGTACTAATTGGATACAACACTCCTCTTCGCAACGCATGTTTTTGTTGTACATGCTTTTGGTTTTGTGCGCCGAAACTGTTTCTAATGTAATTAAGAAATAGATTCTGTCTCTTTATCTCTTCTTTAATTTTGTCTTGGCGTAAGCATTAATTCTAGATAGTATGTTGAAAAAACCATTGACATAGTAGCATTGGGAGTGGCTTTATGCGCCTTGAGCATCGTGTGATTACTCATAGATTACTTCATTTTCTTTTCCATTTACCCCAAGATTACTCATAGTTTCGACTGTGTGGTTTTATGAATTCATGGCCGGTGTTACGCGAGCACCGTTCCTTTTACTTCACAAAGCCAGCGGTTGTGAATCCCGTGAAAGAAAGGTTTGGTTGTGTTACAGTGTTTTTGTTTTTTTTAAGGCAGTTCTCGACTAATTTGCAGCCACCACACTGCATCCTGTGCTACAGACGAGCATAGATAGGGTGTTATACGAACAGCAGAGCTCCTAGCCTTTCTCTTCGTAGGAAATACATGTGTGTTAAGACTCTGTACTGGATGATTGTTAATTGCGTTCTATCTGTTTATTTAGGAGTACAGACGGGAATCGTAACCAACTATTGTTAATTGCATTATACGGGTAGTATATAATGTGTAGAAGAAATCATATCTAACCGTTGATTTGTTAAGGATGTTTCTACTACTCTACTACCAGATGATGTATAAGTAAACTCTAGTTAACCTGATCCATTGGATCGAAAAGAATATACGATTCATATTCAATTTAGTGTACTGTAAAAGAGCTCATTTTTAAAGGGTGAGATAATTGACTAGTGCAATCATCTTAAAAGTTACTGTTAACGGGTCACTGATGATGTACCCAAGATACCGATGGCACCCTATGTATTAGAGCATATGGAAGGGAAAGTCCCCAGAAAAAATAAAAGTACAAAAAGGCCAAAGACACCTTGATGCATGATATATATAATTAACCATTGTATGTTGCATGTTTTACCTTCTCTGGTTATTACTACATTGTGGTCAATTACACTTTGTTATGGTTATGTCATATGCTCTTTACATTACAGTTGTGTTATACAATTGTCCTTTAATTACATTATTTTTTAAAAGAAAAACAGAAAGGGAGTGTCCTCTTGTGTACCGATATAAATATATAAAAGGTTTACAGAGCTAATACTTAATTACAAGAAAAGGAGAGTGAAATGATGCACCGAGATTTTCTTAGAAAGCACCCCTTACATAACCAAATATTTAATTTGGTTATGTGCTGAAAATTTCATCTCATTATTTACTTTTTTTTTGGTTAATTGTGTGCAGGTAGCGATTGAGGCGTAAGGATATTCCGAATAACACCATGTTGATCGTACTGCTACTTTTGAGACTTTGAAAGTAGTCCGGTGTCATCTTTATTTGCTATGCATCTTTGTGCAGACCTTTTGCAATCTAATTGTGGCGAGTTCTTATTGACTACAATAATCTTGTGAGATTGGTGATACCCACCATGGGATTGTGGCGTTGTATCCACTATCTCTCTTTATTTTGTTGATGCCTTGCTGATCTTAGTGGTACCCATGGCCTTGTGGGGTTGTATCCACCGATATACATACACTGCTTATGTTGTTGATATTGGTGGTATCATGCTGCTCCGGTTAGTATTCCATGGCCACAATGTGCAGCTAGCCAGATACATAGCAATCGTGCAAGGTTTCAGCTAGAAGACAGCAACGCCGATCGAACGGAGAAAAGACACCCTGGAGTATATAGAAGGAACCAGCTCGTCCAAGACTAATGCCGTTGTGTATACTGGTGGTTGTTGGAATAGTCCCACATTGGTTGTGGGGAGGGCTTGAGCATGGTTTATAAGGGTGAGGGAGTACCCTCTCATTGAGCTAGCTTTTTGGGGGGGATGGCCCAAGAGACCTTGGTCCGCTACTCAGGTTGGGCCTGACCTGGGATCCGACGTGCTAGGTGTGGTGGTCCGGCTAACAAGTGGTATTAGAGCCCAGGTGTGGACCAGGTGGTCCAGGTGGCCCAGGTGGTTCCTAGATAATCTCGGCCCAATGTGTGAGGAGGAGATTATTGGAATAGTCCTACATTGATTGTGGGGAGGGCTTGAGCATGATTTATAAGGGTGAGGGAGTACCCTCTCATTGAGCTACCTAATCTAATCTAATCTATCCATTGGTGGAGCCCAAGCAGTGGCTTTTGAGTGACATGCCGCTTGTCCATATTTGTTCGCCGCCGGGCACGTCGGCCGGTCGCCATGCGCGGACTTGACCCTGCCTAACGACCAAGACGTTCCCATCAGCGGCATCGCCTGCACGTGCGATCGTGGAAGGGAAGACCAAGAAAGAAGAAAGCGCGCGCTATTGGTGGCAAGGTTTGGGAGCTTTCAAGGACCGGTCGAATGTGCTCCCGGCCCTTTGGTATTTTCTAACAAACTCCAGCCAACCGTTCGTGTTTTTAACCCTTTGAAAATGGGAACCATATGCTTTTAAGCCTTTGATCTTATCTTCAATCCGCTGCCGAGTGGCCAGAGGTCACGCTGTGCTAATCTGCTATCACAGTTACTCCCTTCCGTTACCAAAAAAAAAATGACATTTTAGAGATTAACACGATCTCAAAACGCAGTTTTGACTACTAATTTATATTATATTATAAGAGATTTATGAAATACAATAAAATTATACTTTTATCAAAGCTCTTTTTGAGATAAATATATATATATATTATTTCTATGTGTTTAGTCTAAATATTTAATATTATAAGAGATTTATAAAACATAATAAAATTATACTTTTATCAAAGCTTTTTTCAAGATAAATCTATATATATTATTTTTATGCGTTTAATCTAAATACTGAAAAAGATATCAACTAAAGTTTAGAAAAAAAAAACTGTCTGCACATACCTAAAACTTTTTTTTTTATGACCGGGAGGTGTACCTATCAGGAGACTGTTTTTTTTATATTAAAAAAGTCCTTGGTCAGAAGCATAGTTTGACACGCAAATCTCGGGGGTACTTGAGCATATCGTTTATTCTGAAATGTAAAAGGAGAGGACATTAGGGCCTGTGCCCACACCATACGCGAATGTCAGTCATCACTCAACTTGCTCCAGGCGACTGGAGTTGGATTTTCTCGATTTTTAGAACTTGAAGATGTAGCCACGAGAAGCCATTTCTTGTGGCATCAAGCCAAGCGATTTATAAAATCTGACAAGTTGACGAGGAAGGGATATAAGGAGGAATGCGAACAGTAAAATGGGCTAGTAAACTGGATAAAAATAACTCCAAAAAACGAGAGTCAAAGGTCGGAAGCGAATTAAGCAAGGCAAGTCTAGCAGATGATCATTGTTCGACGAGGATTAGTCAGGTAAATCAGTACGGAGGTCCAGTGAAAGGAATGCACCGAAGACATGAGGCTTCTTTTCGTTTCGTTTTGAGTTGCTTTGACCACGAATCAAGCGAGTACTGATGGTTCTGGATTTTCGTTTTTTATTGCGAGGGAAATGACTTTTAGTTGCTTTGACCATGGCACGTGCAGGAGTCTAGGAAAATAGTGGAATACTTTGGACTCGGGAGACGTCGTACAAAATCATTTCCTTATCATGGAAACATCTGACAAAATTACAGCAATCTGTAAGATAAGACGGCAGTTCCAAATTGTCAACCGTATTCACAGTTTGAAGGTCAAAAAGAAAAACACTCTCTTTACTTTCCAACTCTTTCGGTGGGAATTAATTTTTATGGGGAGTTTGGACGAGGGAGGTTTTCTGATTTTTTTTTTAATGATTTGGATCCGAATACACCCTATCCAAACTGGCCCTTTTATGCATGTTAATTTCAGTCAAATCTCCCACGTATTTTTTTTTTCACAAGGAGATGTTCTTTGTTGTTGTTGCTGCTGTTAAAACGATATGTTCTTGGTCCCTCTGCATTTAACCCTTACATAACAACAACCAGAGTATTTTAGAAAAGAAAATTTGATGCCAGCGTTGGAGGACCCTGGTAGTCTTACCATTATTAGACATGTGAAACGTAAGATCCATCCCAACTTCACTCACCATAAGATCCATCCCAACTTCACTCACCATCGGAATCTTGACAGTACCGGATTACTTCATACTTTTCTTCCCCGCATGGAGACAATAATGGGGCCCCGCCCCATTCACACAACAAAGAAAAATGTGTCCCCCATTTTCGCACACAATTCAACCGGCACGAAGTGTGTCCAACTACGACACTTAACTGCATTGACCGGACGGTCGGTGATACTTTCGGAAGTTGCCTTAACCATGAACCATTGGGTATTAATGGTATAGGTCAGCTGTCTACAAGGGTATGCCACGTTAGATTTTGGATGATATAGAGGAAAAAAAGGAAGAAAGAGAAATATGATGTCTACTATTTAACAGACAGCTTTATAGTGTGTATACCATTGTACAGACAGTCTATTAATCATATGAGAGATCATTACAGACAGCTATATAGACAGTCTATTGTATAAGTTGTCTTTAGTACTATTTGTAGATGACATAGATGTATATTATATATAGACAACTACCGTCTATACCACTGTACATGCCGCACACTCGCTAGACACCAAGGGGCATTTGCGAGGCTGCAGCCTGCAGGAGAGAGCGTAGCGGACCTACTTGTACGGATGTAAAAAAAAAAACATGCGAGCTGCTGGAGTTCGACTGGTTCTAGGTTTAATTTGAGCTTGGTTTGAGATTTAAATAAGTTGAACTAAAGATTGATCTTAGCTCAGGAGTCTCACTAAGTCGAGCTCGAATAGCTCGCGAGTATGATTAGTTTACGAATCACTTGTTAAATATTACTATATGTTAACTCTTATCGAGTTTACTCGAGTCGAGCTCGAGTATTTTTTATTGTTGAAAAATAATGTATATTAAATTATTTATTGTTACCAATTTATTCAAGCCGAGCGCGCTTAAGTTTGGACTAAATCGAGCTCAAGACAGAATCCAGACTCGCTCGAGCACGCTACTTTACAGGCCTAGGCCCGTGTACATCTGTTTGCAGCACCGGCGTCCCAAAACCACCTACCTTGTGTTAGCGCAAGGTGTTCATCTCACAGAAATTAAAGGTGTTGTTATTAGCACGAAGAATCTATCAATATAGATCCATCTGAATTACGAAATAGTATATTGCATTGCATTAATGCTCATGGTGTGGAGTCCTTTACTAATTTCAACCTACATTTTTTGAAGGGAATTTTTCAACCTACATTGTTACATAATTTCGTAATTTAAATGTTGTTTAGTTTAAAACTAGCGGGTGTCCCGCACATTTACGTGACCAGATGTGTTTTAATATTTGTAGTATCAAATTATATAACTTAGGTGCTTAAGAATATATTTATGTCTTGTAGGCTATTTAGTTTTTTTAAGACATCATAAACATTGAAAATGACAATAGAAACGTAATTGAAGTATGAGATTTGATCGAAGAAAATTATTGAGCATAATAATTTATTGGTTTTTTAGGAACCTAACCACTCTCCATTTGCATGCCCCTATTCTCTACTAACTACTATTTTTTTCCAAAATATTTGCATGGACATGTTCATCTGTTTAACATCAAGCAATACATTGATTATGGAAATCAATTTCCTAAGTTTGTTTTATTTTATATTCTGAATTTCAGTTATTCTTGGATTGTAATTCGGTATGGAAATCAAAATTCTATTTGTTTTAATTTATTTATTTTTATTATAATTGATATGGATTCTTTCTTTTAATTTAGGTTGTTATAATCTAGACCTATCACGATCAATGGTATAGATCTTTCTCTTTTCCCTCCAATTAATGTGGTGTATTTTTTAGTTATTTTAATAACTAGCCAAATTGCTTGTACAATTACGTCACTAAATTTAAATAGTTTAATATATTTTTCATAAAATATAATTTAGATTGATATTGAAATAAGATAGTACGTGGTGTTTTCTATTGCGAGCTAATTTTTTAAAAAGTTAGTGTGCGTAGCAATTTCATTCGATTAGTCGGAGCTATTCTAGTATACACCTACTGTATGATTGTCATATATTTTTTTTTCTCTTGATTCTAAATTAATCTAAGAATTATGTAGTGGGAACATGTTCGAGTAGCTTGGGGAAATTTAATGTACTTCTACACGTGCCTTCTGATTTATCTCCATGGAATTGCTCTCAAACTCTATAATACTCCTTGATTTCGCTTTTTTTTCCTTAGCAGATTGAGCTTTTATTATATAATCTCTACTATATAAAGTGAGAGTTTCTTCCCACGTCACATTAATTGCCCTGCTTAATTGCCCTATTTAATTGCCCTATGCAAAAAACGAAGCGTTGCTTTAATTAGCCAGCTTTTGTAAGAAACGAAGCGTTAAAGATAGATGTTTGATTTTATGAAATAGTATTTTTTTTATTTTTGAATCTTTATTTTTCATTATCAATTTTGTTTTTCGTAGCAACGCACGGGTATATAACTAGTATAATAGAAACAATAGAAGATTGGTACTGCCATGCGTATATTTTTAGGATTTACATATTTCGGGCTGGGCTTATGTGTTGGGCCAGGCTTTGATCTAGTCATTTTTTCTCTGGGTCTAAACTCAGACAGCCTAACTAGGCCCAAACCCTTGTCTTCTCCTTCTTCTTCTTTTTGGTTTGATATTCTGCCAAAACGTGTAGGACTCAGGGTTTAGCACTTAGCAGGCTGGGTCTCGAGAGAAGGGCCTTGGTTCACGTCATCTAGCAACTTTTCCGATTGTCGCAGACGCATGGGTCGTGGGCCGCGTGGCTACGCCGCTGTGCGATACGCGAGGCAGGAGACCGTGGGACGCGACTGGGCTCCCGCCGGTGGTGTAAACTAGCTGCGGAAGTGCGACTCGTGCGACGTCACGTCGTGAATTTTTGGTCGACTTTCTCGAGAAAAATAGGTTTAGATGTAATTTTAGATTTTTTTTGTGGGTTTTGTCGGAAAAGGAGGATTTAGTGGTAATTTTATTTTTTAGGGGGTATTTGTGAGAAATAACAAATTATGGTTTTTAGGGGCATTTTCATAAAAAAGGGACTTGTATGAAAAAAAATTCTAGATTACCGGAAAAAAGGCCTGCGGACAACCCCACCCCCCTGTATCGCCCACACCATTGTTTGCGTCTTTGACTCAGCACAGAAGTTTCGAGAGTCTTCTCGCCAAAAAAACATACTCAAATGTAACTTTTGAAAGTTTTGGGTAACTTTCGCAACAAAAACAGATTTTAGAAGTTTAGAAATTCCAAGGGTTGTCCTATAAAAAATGGGTAAATATGTAAGTTCGGAAAGCTTCGGGTGTCTTTTGGGGCCTTTGCGTCAAAAAAGTAATAAATAGATCCGGATGTAATCTCGTAATTTTTGGAGGGTCTTTGCTAAAATAATTTTGAAAAGCTTCAGGGATCTTCCCACAAAAAGGGCTAATATGTAATTTTGGAAAGCTTCGAGCGCCTTTTTGTAAAAAACTGTGCGCCAAAAAATAAATTTAAGAAGTTTCATAGAGCCTTACTGGGAAAATAGACTAATAAGTAATTTTGGTTTTTAGGGTGCCTTTTCGCAAAAAATCAGAAGTTTCGGGGACCTTCCCGCAAAAATAGACTAATTTGTAATTTTTTAAAAAAATCTTGGATGCCTTTTCACAAATAAACATGTGTCACGCGTTGCATAGGCAAAAATCGGCTGGGGTGACGTAGGCACGTGCGAGTGAGTCAAAGCCACGACTGGTCGCTTGAGCGCACGACGTGTTACTGTTGCGCTGCACGATCGTTGTTGTCGAGTGACGTCATTAAAATAATTAAGTCGTATCACCTAGGCAGATTAAGCGGGCGACATGGCTGCCCACGGAGCGAACACGCTAGCTAAAAAATTGATGTGGCGCGCGCGAGGGGCCGAGAAACCCCCTGGGTCTAATATATGGAGTATGCCTTACCGCCATTGTTGGGAGGCGTGATATGGCGTTAGGAGTCATGGAGGCAGTTTTTCGGTGGCACAGCACTTTCATCACTGTCGGTTGCACCGCGCCATCCCGAGAACACCTGCAGCATGAGCATATGATATCATACCTAGGGCATGCGTACGTCTTGACTAGGGCGCCTGGTATTGTTTAGGAACCTGCAGGTTTAGCTTAGCACGGTGGATACTCCGTCTGATCATAAATAGTTGTTGTTTTGAATATCGAGTTTTTAAAGCATAGTTTTGAGCCGCTCGAGTTTTTTATCAAGATAAACTAAGTTGACCCTTTTTACTTGTTAGCTTAACATGTCGAGCTACATTTTAGATGAGTTTGCAGAGCGGAGGGGGCTTGATAGCCAGCCCTAGGCACGCACCATATACACCCTACGTATTGTACGGAGGGAGGAATTTAGCTTGCAGTTGGAGTACGGTGCTGCACTTGTTCGCGCCCTTTACGATTTAGCAAAGCTATTGTTGCGGAATACAAATGTTTACCTGTCACTCGAGAAAGCAATGCTCCCGATACAGGCTAGGTATCCGTAAAGTGTTACCTGTAGTCCGTGCAATCGGACATACCATTTTTTTGCTGTTTTTCTCTTCGTCCTCCTACGAAATCGGGCATAGATGACGGGCTGGGGTCGATTGAGCTCTCAAAATCAGTACCAGATGTTTTCTACCGATTGCAAAAAGAGTGTACACATGCACTACTCTCCTTTTGATCTCGTAGTTAGTGCCATCGTACGTTGGTGCAGGTCCACAGCGATGTGGGTTGTGGGGACTGGGGAGTGATGGTGCTTTGTCCGCTAGCTGTGCTAATTTGGGTGCCGAGGAAGCAGATTCCTCGGCCTTCAGGTCAGCACCGGAGAACAAAATGAGCTTCGCCTCTCGCAGCCGTTCTGACGTCGCCGATCTGCGACGGCGAGCTCCATTGCAGTGGAGCAAAGCAAGGCGGTCCGGCTTCCACGGCCTGAGCCGCGAGCGTCCCCTGCTGCCGTACGTGCGCACTGTGTGGCAGGTATGTCCACAGCGCCCTATCTCTGGTACTTTCAACTTCAACTCTCATTTTGCAGTGCATATTTCTGCTATTTGGCTTGATTTGTTTTGAGATCCATAGTCCATTTTTACTGAGCAATCAAATTAGATGGGAATTAAATGAGAAGAGCTGCTCTAGATCTGGCTACTTGTGCACAGCCAAATTTATGCCGAAGAATCTGTTGCCTGAGCCTTGGTGATAAAAAAGGCTGCTTGATTCTCCGTTTCTCTTTGGGTGCTGCTTTCTCAATCGACTAGTGTATCTTGCGTTCGGGCACAATTCGGGTAAAGCAAGATAGGGCGGACAAGTACGTATTGGAATTTTTTTAAATAATACATGAAAAAAAATAAAAATTACAAAAAAAATATGCCAAAAAAATTACAGAAATGTATCTCTGTAGCCGTTTTGAATGGCGACAAAGTTCTGTCACCAGAAAAAAAACAGCATTTTACGACGACAGACCTCTCTGACATCAACCCTACTAGTTATATGCACGTACGTTGCTACGAAAAACAAAATTGATAACGAAAAATAAAGATTAAAAATAAAAAAATACTATTTCATAAGATCAAATATCTATCTTTAACGTTTCGTTTCTTGCAAAAGCTGGCTAATTAAAGCAACGCTTCGTTTCTTGCGTAGGGCAATTAAACAGGGCAATTAAGTAGGGCAATTAAGCTGGGCAATTAATGCATCGCTTCGTTTCTTGCGTAGGGTAATTAAGCAGGGCAATTAAGCAGGGCAATTAAGTAGGGCAATTAAGCAGGGCAATTAATGTGACGTGGGAAGAAACTCTCACTTTATATAGTAGAGATAATTTTTTAAGAATAATATAGGAAAAATCAAAAAATAATACGTAGAAAAGAAAAATTGCAGATGTACACTGAGAGCAAATTTTTTTGTTGTTGTTGGAAACAACGTTGAGAGGGGAGGTTTCTATTGTAAGCATATGTAATAAAGTGATGTTCGAACAAAAGTGAAAGAATACCATATTGCATTTGGATGGGTGGAGATTACATGGCGCATGTAGTTCAATACGAACTATGAACTTGATAACATATACGATACAAGTGCGCCTTTTGGAATTATAAAAGGACGGATAGACTACGTGTTATGGGGCGAGGACGTTAAGACTCAAATGAGTAACCATATGGCACCTACATGGAATGTTGATCGTCAGGACGGCGTGGACGGGACTGCTGATCACAGTAGTGGCAACCACACCTGCAACTCACATTGTCGCATCAGCAGTTAGTGTGGTAGTCGCTACCAAGGTGGAAAACCCCTCCTCATTGTTCTTCTCCCTGAACCTTTGACGACGTAGGCTATTATTCTGGGTATGAGCTCCAAGTTCTGCCTACGGAGCTATTCGTTCTCCTTCTTGACCTCGGTGAGTTATTCTCCCTTGTCATCAAGGTGTTCTAGTGATTTATAGATGTAACATTCAGCTTGTATAGGAAATGCTTCGTCCACCCATTCAGAAAATTTGCAATCCTCGGTCTGCAAGTAAGAGTGCGTGTCATATAGCAAGACATGTGTTAAATGGTATGTAAGAGTTTAGCGGTTACCATGAATAGAGGGCATCGGTAGAAACGACATCCTAGTCTACCATTGGACTCGTCCCAAACCTGGCTAATGGCGTCGAGGTCATGATTACATGTCAGCCACTTCAGGGGGGCGAAGTGTGCGTCCATGGTAGATTGGATTTTTCGGGCTGCAGTACTCCCTTGTTCGAATGGAAAAATCTGGGCTGGGGGATTGGAGTCTTGGGGACCGTAGATTTGACGAGCCTCGAGTGAAGGGTCGCGGCCTCGAAACCAGAAAGGTTGGTGGCTGGAGGTGCAGTATGACCCCTTCTACCCCTCCCACGGCTTGAGGTGCCTGCAATGAGAATAAAACATGCTACTGCAACAATTGTGAACATAAATATAGCCATGAAAAATATAAACATGACATACACATCATTATTGAAATTGCGGAATAAATGTTACATTTACGAAATGTTATTACAAATAGAGCATAAAACATAAACCCCCATAAAACATGCTATTACAAATGTTACACTTACGAAACGTTATTACAATTACAGTGTTGAGAGCCCAAACCAACATCAACAATTGTGATAATAAGCGCGTAACACATCAAATGTTATTACAAATGGAGCATACAACAATTCAGTTCTGATTCAGCGTTGGACAATATTTGAAAATGTGCCTCGTCTCCTTGCAAATGGAGCATTTCTTCACTTTGTGCCCACATTCTGAAGCGTCCATATCATTTTAGATGCGTCTTATTTGGTAATGTCCGACTCCCTTGAGCCTCTCGATGTCCGGAACCACCTCATATGTTCATAGATGCTCAGTGAATGAACCAACCACACCAATACCATACATTTCTCCACTTCAAGTTGCAGGCATGGCCTCCTTCATGAAATATGGATCTATGAATATGCCTGAATCCATACGAATGGTGGAGCATGCAGCCATTATGTGTGCACATAGCCTGTGTAGTAGAAGGGGCTTCTTGCATATGCAGGAACACCTTCACCTCCCAAGGGTGCACTCCTGCACAACTCTACTACGGTTCGTCCCACAACTGCCATTGTTCTTACACAATACCTCAAAGCGCAATTCTCTTGTGCCCATCTTCAATGCTCTATGCATCTCCCCCTTTTTTTTGTTTTATCTTCTATGTATGCACTGATCGTATTTGAGTACTTCACGGCAAGATTATTCATGGCGACCAACGCCTTGCCATGACGATCCACGAAATACTTAGTAATCCTATGAAGAACTCCCTTCACTATAGCAACGAGAGGAAGGGGTCTCAGACCCTTCATCTCAGACCCTTCATCACCCAATTGTTCACCTCTGTCAGGTTCATCGTCATCACATCATATATACCTTGCACCGTTGGTGTCATAAAGCAAAGCCCACTTCTCTCAAGGCTTATTCTTAATCCATTCAGAGAAGCATTTTGTGGCCCCACCATTCCTCCTAAACAATTACGGAGGGTACATATGTAAGTCATCAAGTGCTACGTGGGCCTCTTCAGCGCTGAGAGTCGGGTTCTTCGCAACCTCTGTTGTATGCTTGCTCGTTAGTTCGTCTAGCTTCTTGTATAGTGCATCAAACTTTCTCTGGTGATTCTGATCACACAACCTCTTAATTAAACATCTTTGTTAGAGACTTGTTTCTAAATTGATTGTAACAGTCCACCTGCTTTGCAAATCAGTCCATGGATACGGCTCGTCCTACCCTTGCTGCAACTGAACAATTGCCTTCAATAACCTAGGATGATGATCATGTATTACACAAACCCGAGGTCGCTGGTCGACGATACTAGCTTTTACATTCCTCATAAACCAAAGCTAGCTATCTGTGTTCTCACTCTCTATAAAAGCCAGCATGACAGGAAGAACCTGGTTGTTGCTATCTACTCCGATGGCAATCAAAATCTGCCCCTTGTACTTCCCAGTAAGGAATGTGTTGTCCACGCAAAGCAATGGTCAGCAATGTCTGAATGCATTTATGCAAGCACCAGATGCAAAAAAGGCTCGCTTCAGGACCATCTTCCCTGGGAAGTTTTGTGAGTGCTACTCGAAAATATCCACAATTGTCCTAGTATTCCTCGCTTCAAGGGCTTGAAGCATGTTTGGCAAGTTCTGGTGAGTCTTCATACGTACCGAATCTAGCTTCAAGGGCCTTTTGCTTCACTCTGCAAGCCATCGCATAGCTTATGATGTACTGGAACATCTGTTGTATTGCGAGTATAATGGAGCGAGGCTCCAGATCTAGGTTGCCAATGATCTCTCTATACATTACATTTGCAACAAGTCAGAGGAGATATTTCTATGCTATTGCGTAGACTTTGTTGTCACACATGTATGAGGCACAACTATCGAGCACTTCCAAACGGTGTCCCACTTAGGATGGTATGCATGAACACGCAACAGGCAACCCTTCGTTTCGCATCTGACATCATGAACCTGTGGTGCTGACTTAACAACCTTAAATATTCTTCGCATTGACACTGCACATTCCTTCATAGCATAATGCACCTCCCACTTACTTTTGTAAATTGCCCCCAGCTGCACCTCGTTCTGATCATACTCCCATTCAACGCTTTCACCCGCATTCACTACTAATCTCTTGAACTGGTACTCTCCCCACTCCTGAGGGTAATGTTCATCACATCCAAACTAATCATTAGCACAAACATCATCATCATCAAATAAAGCCTCGTACTCCCGGACCTTGGCCTCTATTCTCTCCACCAACTTTTCTATATGTTCTCATTCGTCTGTAATGCCCATGGGTTCTTGCACCTCTGGTAATGGAACATACCCTTCTTCATCTTGCATTGTCTCATTTGCCTCTTCGACGTCCTTGCTCACTAAGAAAGCTTAGCTGTGGCTAGACTCCTCAACTTCTTCCGCAACAGTATCGACGGCCTCCTCTAGCATCACATGGCCTGGAGCAACTTTGTGAAACTCTTGTGCCAACAACACTAGAGGCCACCCTCTCTCTCCTTAGCCACACTTACATTCGAAGGGTAGCGAAAAGACCAAAATTATCACAATTTTGGTGAAATTATTAACCCTACTTATCACCAGAGTTTGCCTCAAGTAAAAGTGTAAAAACCTTACTAATTCTGATCCCTAGCCCATGTTAATGAGAACTATCTTTTCTTATCAATTTGGGATAATCATGCATACTACCTTTTCTTATCGATTTGGGATAATTGTGCATGAACAGAGTATCAGGATTAAGGAGAGAACATGCTCCCGACTGCTTGTCTGCCCGCACAATTGAATTCTAAGTGTTGAAATGTAATTTAGCCCTTTAAATATTCATTACAGTCAATTGTTGTTCAAGCTTAATACTGTACTAAATACCATCAAATTTGTTAATTATGGTGACATATTTTTTTTAGGATTTAGAAAGGTATGCTGGATGAATCCTACTAGGATTAGGATTCCTACTTAATTTCAGTGTAGGATTCCAATTTCAGTGTAGGATTCCTACTTGCTTTGGAGAAAGACTAAGGGGCCTATATAAACCCATGAAGTGGCCATAAAGAACCCAAACAACCAATAAGCTGCAAACCAATTCATCCAAAGCAAGAGTTACATGAGAGGATTAGAGGCTATGTTATTCTTTAGCAATATATTCTTGTACAGTGCAAAGATCCAAATGTCCTAAAAGATTTGAGAGGTTATGAGAGAGCAACAATCCCCTATACCTTTTTAGGGTTGTAGTTAAGGAATTTGTGGCGTCGCCAAATCTCTCTCTCGTCGTGGTTGCTTAATCGTCGTTACTTTGGTTCTTCTAGATTCATTTTCTTTGCTCTTAAGGCTGTACACACTCATGCCTTATCTCATAAAACTCTGATCCAGTCCAGGAGCTCCTGTGTATAAGAAATGGAATCAAAGTGTAATAATTGTTATCAGAGCTAAGGCCAGATTAATCAGATTTATGAGAAGGTCGGTAAACTATCAGGTGGCACAAAATTAAGATTGATGTCGATAATGTGAAATCAAGTGGAGAAATTTGATGGTGGAAAAAATTTCAACGTGTGGCAATGTATAGTGTAAGATGTCCTTATCCAGCAAGAGTTGATCACTACTCTTGAAGGGCATAAATTAGAAAAGAAAAATATTGAATACTGGAAGGTGATGAAGCGAAAGGCTATCAATATAATATGTCTATGCCTGTCTAATAAGGTAAAGTACTAGGTGATCAAGGAGAATTCACCAAATAAATTATGGAAGTACTTAGAAGAATTGTATACGACAAAATCGTTAACAAACTATGAGTGTTGAAGCGATAACTTTACAAGTTGCACTTGGAGGAAAGTACACAGTTCGTTGACCATCTCAATGTCTTCAACAAGGTTATCACACACATTACTACAGAATGATACAATAATATCTCTTCATCTGGGTCGGTTCCCAACTTTTCAATAAAAAAACCGATGGAGATAGATGATTCGGCGTGGGAGCAAAATATGGTACAAATTATCATTATCGATCTGACCTGCCAACCGATAATGATACCATCTCCATCACTATCGGTTCCACGCTAAGAACCGATAGAGATCATGACGACGTCTCTATCTTCTGAGCGTGGAACTGATAGAGATAATTCAAGAATCTATATTGGTTTCACGCTCAGAACTGATAGAGATAATTAGTCTTCTAGGTCGGATCCGAGATCGGAACCGACCCAGATGACGCTATATCTCTATCTAGCAAAAGCCAACCATGAAAGCCGTTCATTATCATTGTCCAAAGACTTTGTATCGCCACCAAAATCAACCCAGATGACGAAAAAGAACCGACTTAGAAGACTTTTTCTGTAGTAGTGATAGCTAACTAGTATGGATAGGAAAATTGAGGTGAACGACAAGGTCATCATACTGGCATCATCTCTACCACCAACTTAGGAACAATTGGTGATGGAAATGCACTCTCAACTTCTATGAGACATTTGCATATATTTGGTGATCAAACAATGGCTATAATAGGCATTGTAGGAAGAAGCAAAAGTCACCAAGAAGAAGGACACGCATGCTATCTATGTGAAGAGAAAGATCATATGATAAATGATTGTCTGAGATTGAAGCAAATAAAGTGTGCATACTCAGTGGCGGTAGTAAAAGATGATTTGGACATACTTGTTGTAAGTCAATAAGATACTTTTCTTGGGTGGATATTGGATTCATGTTGTGGCTTTCACATATGTTCGACGAGGAAGATGTTTGATGAAGCATCGCAACGCCTGATGCATGAAACTGTTCACTTGGTTGATTGCAAGGAGTATACAATTATTGAGGTGGGAACATTTACATTAAAGATGTATGATGAAGCATATCGCACGTTAACAAAAGTTCGGTATGCTCCTGCTTTAAAGAAGAATCTAATATCTGTAAGTTCGCTAGAACTAAAAGGTGGTGAGATATCATTACTAGGTGAAGTTATGTGAGTTACTTGCAAGGAGTAGGTATCTGGAATAATAGAGGATACCAATTAATGGGTAAAACTAAAGAAAGAGAAATCAATAGGAGGTCTAATAAAAATCATGATCAGAAGAAGAAAATCATATCATCAATGATTGGTACTCATATCACAACTGTAGTTACATGCAGAACTACAAAGACGATCTCAAACTTTAGCAAACGCAAAAGCAACGGTGCAAGCTAGCTATTGGGAGAAGGAAAATGTGGAGGGACCAACCACACGGTACCAATGAGTAGGTGAAACTTGGATATGGTATAAACCTATGGTATAGAGGGTTGTAGGAATAACAGTTGTGGTTAATCAAATTACACAAAGAAAAGGTTCTCAAGCGGATGTTTCGGATGGCCAAGCTCAAACACCAACAAGCACATTGCGGTAATGTTCTTAAGCCCTGTGGTGGAGCACTCCCAAGTGTGGGAGAAAAATATAGAGGAAAAAATATGGAGCCGACTTGGAGCGAGTTCTCGGAGGAGCACGGTGACTTCAACGGATAAGATTCAAGGTAGAGATTCTTAATTATGATGACTCATATATTCTTTTAGGATTTGAAAATGTGTGCTTGATGAATCATAATAGGATTAGAGATTTCTACTTTCTTTCGGAGTAGAATTCCCACTTACATTGGAGGAGAACTAAGGGTCTATATAAATCCATGGTGTGATCATGGAGAACCCAAGCAACCAAGAAGCTACAAACTAACTCATTCAAAGTAAGGGACACAAGAGAGGATTATAGGCTAGTTTGTTATATAGCACTAGGTTTTGTATAAGGCACTACAATCAAAATGTTGCGTGGTTGCTTCATTGCCTTTATTTTGGTTCTCTCTATATTCATTTTTTTTTTGTTCTTGAAACTGTGCATACTCATGTCGTATGTCACAAAACTCTCATCCAATCCGAGGGCTGATGCATATAAGAAATGGTATCAGAGTGTAACAAAATTGTTGCTCGAAGATCACATATAAGGTCCTGTTTGGTAGAGCTCTAGCTCCACCAAATCCGTGGAGCTGGAACTATGGATATCTTAAGAGTGTTTAGGTGGGTCATTGTTTACGTTTTAGAATAAAAATATAAACTTAATTTATTTTATTTTAATTTACAAGTTTTAAATCTAAATCTAAGGTGAAGCTAAAATCTAAAGCTCTGCCAAACAAGCCTTTTATTTGCTTATTGTGATTGTTCTCTCATACTAATGCTGTGGCTGGTTCCAACAATATATATAACCGATCGATCCAGCAAGAGAAGCTTCCACTAAATTCATCAGCAAATCAGCTTACTCAACTTATGCCTGGAAACTCACAACGAAACACCGAAAACAACCCATTTTCCATCATCCCCTCCATAAATACTCTTTTCGCAGTCACAGCCACAGCCACAGCCACATGTAGAGGTAAATTGTGCAGCTTCTTCTCCCTGACGCGTAAACCCTAGCAACCATTCCCCACTCCTCCAAGCCCACCCTCCACAAGTCTAGATCCTCACAAGAAACCAAACCGCACCCCATGTTGAGCGCCGCTTTGGCCACCGGATTCTCCGGCCTGTGGGTGGCAATCGGCGCCATCGAACTTATCTTCTTCCTCGACCAGTCGGATACCATGAACCTAGCTCAAGCTCCGCAGCTTGACACCGCTATCCAGGTGATGTTGCCGGTGGCTGCCATCGGGGCCTTCGACAACGCCGTTACACTCATATATGTCCACCTCCGCAACGGCGACGGTGCCGGCAACTGGCGGATCCCGGAAGTCGTCACCTTCACCTTGTGCGCGTCTACCGGCGTCCTCGAGCTACTCCAGCCAGGTGCCGTGTACGGCGTCGCTCAAGCTCCACCGCTCGGTGCGGGCGTCCAAGTGTTCCTGCCAGCAGCTGCGACGGCGACGTTCTTCCTCTCCATCACGCTCATCTATGTGCACACCCGCACCGTCCGTGGAGCCGCCGCCGACAACGGGCTGATCCCGGCAGCCGTGAAGCTCCTCCTCACCAAGGTGACGCTCGTGGCTGCACTTGTCACGGTCATCCTTAGCCTCATCGCTGCCATCCTCGCCTTCAACACCAAGTGAACTGCCCAAAGTTTCCATCCTTGCATACTGCTGCGGGCCTGGTAAGTGATTTGAACATTGTTAGTCAGTTAATTGGTAAAAAAATTCTATGGCACCGGGTGCCTTGTAGCGCCCCTTACAAAAATTAGACACATAGCAAATATAAATCTTAAATCAACTAAATCTTCTTCTCTGTCCTCCGATCTATATCACAAGTATTTATTTAAAAAAGAATGCTATGTATAGATGCTAGACACCTGGTGCCACAGAATTTTTTTTCCCGCTTAATGCGTTGTGGTGTGTAAGAAGAACAGCTTTCAGTACTGTTAATGCTATCTCTGCATGCGGCTGTTTTACCTATTCATGGATGTGATTGTAATCGGGAACGTGAACACATGTGGTAGTACGACCGCGTACATGTTGTTCTTCGCTTGGGCGGGCCTTGCACGCGCTTCGTGCTGAGCGACGGCTGCACGCGCGGCTCAACATGACCGCAAAGATGTGTATTTATGCAGTAGCAGCAGTGCAGATGCAGGCATATGTTTGCAGGCTTGCAGCCCTTTCTCCGCCCACGCGTCGGTGGCGGAGAGGAGCCCCGCTTTGGAGGCGTGGCTTTGTAGGCGATGGTGGAGACCCCCGGCAGCATGAAGGCAGCGAGAGCGGGCATGGAGGACGGAGCTAGGTATCTTCTCTTCTGTGTCACTCGGAAAGGCAATGATTTTGTGGTGGAGTAAGCATGCTGGCCCGGAGACCGGAGTTGGAGGTGAGGTGGTGGCTCGGAAGCGGCGAAGGCAGCGGTGGACTAGGCGGCGAAGACGAACCGGAAGTGGTAGCGGTGTGTACGGCTGTACGCTTGGCGATTGTGGTGGACTGGTGCTGCCCGCCGCCCGCGTGGCATGGCGGCAGCTCCGGCTGTCTTTGGCGCCGGAGGGGAAGGCCTTGGTTCGCGCGGCGGCTTTGGCCAAAGTGGAAGATGGTGGGCGGCAAAAAAAAAAAACCGCCCTCGGTGGTGGTGGCGGTGCCGGCGACTAGGGCTGGTGGCCGGCCCATCGCCGGGGCTGGGGCGGCGGAGGTGGTAGTCGATGCGGCGGCAACGTCGCTGAGCTGAGGAGGTGAAGGCAGCGGCGTGCGCTGATCCATTGTCATGGGTTGAGGTGGTCGCTTTGTCTTGGGCGTGCGCCGCCGCCACGGCATTCGGGGAGCCTCTACCTCTAGGCCCTTTGGCAATTTGGGGATGGTTGAGAACTTGAGATGGCGGTCTGTGTACTTGAGCCGCAGAGGTGAGCACGGTGGTGGTTTTCGGTTTCGGGTGCGGAGGAGACCTTGGCCAAACCCGTAGCAGCCGCTTCGACGGCCGCCGGCGGCGCGAGTGGTGCTTGGCGTCGGTGGTTAACTTTGCAAAGGGATCGGCGTACGTCCAGTGACTCCAGTTTCAGCAGCTAGCAGCGTCACACGCATTGCCGTTCGTGTTTGCTGTGTCCATGTCCGGTTCGGCTTCCGTTTGATTAATTTTGCGGGCGGTGGTGCGGGAGCTGACTGGGGAGGTCGCAGAGACGCGACCACCGTCCGGCGACCGCCGACCGACCGCGCCATGGACCTACTGGATCCGACCATTATCCGTTGCGTCCAGGTTTGGCCATAAAAATGCTAAAACTGACCTGTTTTTAAGAGAGAGAGAGAGAGAGAGAGAGAGAGAGAGAGAGACCGTACTACCTACCTTCTGTAGTCAAGAAAGGAAGTCATCGCACGAACCCACTGATCAATCCAAGGTTGAAAAGTACACGTTGTAGCTTATCGGGCAATGATGAGAATTTTCAAAGTGCGGAATTTGTTTCCTGCGCTGGCTAGTCTAGTAGTAGTAGATCGATCACACGATCGTGCAAGATTTCAGCACGAATGTTAATTATATTTATACTAGTCGGTAATTCATGCATTTACACGAATGGTAATTCATGATGACCACTATAACTTGATTCTATTAGATGGACGCTAAATCTTTTTTCTTTTCTCGGTTAATATGAAAATTTTCTCGTAGTTTATAATTAATATATGTTACAGATCTTATTACAAATTTTAATATTTTTGATATTTAGCATCTAAATTTGCACACAAATCAAATCTCTAATCATCATTTGATTTATTCTTAATTTGAGTATTTTTGGACTGTACTTTGGGTGGATTTTTTTCAGTTTTAGGTTGGACTTTGTATAAAAATCATTTTTTTATTTTTCTTTATTGTATTCTAAATATTTTTAGTGTTTATTTTTGAATTCGTAAGGAAATCAAGTTGCTTATTTTTCTTATTCTGGATTTACTTAATTTGGCTTGTACTTGATAATGACTCACTCTGTAAAAAAATATAGTGCATATTTTTTAGTAGTCTTATCTATGAATATAAGTTGCATTTCATATTCTAATAAAAAATAGTGTGATGTTCCCTTTATACCTCTAATAAAAATCCAGGTTCATTTTATATCCTCTACATGCATGTATTAAATATAGTGCTTATAAACAATAATTAGAGGGTATTCTAGTTATTTTCAATATCATTTTAGTCTATATGCCAAGAGAAAACATGTCCTATAAGCTTGGACGGAGTTAGTAACTATTGTTCAGAATCTTCGTTATTTATTGATGTTGTTTTTGGAAGTGGTACAAATCAAATCTATAATCACCCTTTAATTTTTATTCTAAATTTGCATATATATTTTTATCATACTTGGGGTGGATTTTTCAGTTTTAGGATGGAATTTATACAAAAATTTATATTTTAATTACTTCTCTAAATTTTATTTATAGTATTTACATTAGCATTCGTATGAAATCCAATTAACAATTTTATTTTATTTTTATTCTAAATTTTATTTTATTTCTCTATGTCAAATATATAGTGCGTACTTTTTGAATGATTTTGTCTATAAATATAAGTTGTATTTTATATTCTAATATAAAATTAGTGTGATCTTCCCTCTACAATCCTAATAAATATCTAGATTTACTTTATATCCTCTACATAAATGCATTGAATATAGAACTTATAGATAATATTTAGGGGTATTCTAGTAATTTTCAACATCAACTTAGTCTATGTGCCAAGATAAAATACGCACTATAAACTTGTACTTACATAACAATTATTCTAAATTTATTATTTTGTATTCCGAAATTTAGTATTCCAAAATCAAATTAATTATTTTATTTTATTTTGTATTCCAAAATTTAGTTATTTTGGCTTGTACTTGACATAGACTGTTTGCTTTAATTTGCTAATTTTTATTTAAATATTATTCTAAATTTTTATTATTTATGGATTTTCTTTGAAAATTGTATGAAAGTCAAATTGCTAATTTTCTTTTTTATTCCGAATTTAATCTAATTTAGGTTGTACTTGATATGGACTCTTTCTTTTAATCTAAGTCGTTTAAATATTATTCCAAATTTTTGTTATTTATGTATTGTCTTTGAAAATCGTATGGAGATCAAATTGATAATTTCCTTTTTTTATTCTAAATTTCAATTAATTTAGGTTGTATATTACATAGACTCTTTCTTTTAATCTAAACTACTGGGCCAACCGATTGACGGCCAGATCTTTCTTTTAATCTAGATACATACATACATACATAGATAGATAGATAGATAGATAGATAGATAGATAGAAATGTAGACCGGAGAACAGCATTTTTTTTAGGAGAAAAACATGCTAGTATCATTCAAGAATCAAGACTAGGGTTGCTCTGTGGCCGTGTTAAACTTCCGACAGAGGCATAGAGCTACCTTACCGATCTTTACAGGACCAGCAGCCAGTGGCGAAGCCAGGACTAAATTAGAGAGGGGGCTAAGCTAAACATTTTAACTACTAGTAAAAACCAAATTCATACATAAATAACCATTTAACAAGTGAAACAAAGTAGAAGTTTATAAGATACTCACATAAATGAAGTTGCTAAGGCACACTAGCTACGAGTTGGATTTGGAGGCAACAGGCAAACACATTCTACGGGTTTTCATCCTTTGAAAGCAGTCCATAATTGCTTCATCATCAATAGATTTGAATATTGTTTTCTCGGTGTAACACACCATTAAGTCATTGAGCCAATCATCGGAGACTAACCTCATAGTATGCACAAGTCACTGCAATTGCATCACATGTAAGTCGTTCCCTTCTCATCGAGTCAAAAATTAATGAGTACATGACTAAAGGTAGTAATTAAATCGTTAAAAGAATAGTTGGATAATGTTGATTTATAATTTGTGTGTTGAGTGGTTTGCTAAGTAATAATAGTTGTGATGGTTTAATATAAACATGATAAAAAATAGAGCGTTGTTTTTGGCTTTTGTTTGGCTAATGACTAAAAGTGGAATGATTAGAATGCACGTCATGTCTAGACCATTGCTAGTGACTAGAAGTTAATAAAGGTTTCATACAACAGCTTCATGCGTTAATTAGTAGATGGGTCAGGCCAAGCTAATAAATTAGTTACCAGTTACATAAAGAGGGCAAGACGCCGGCGCTCGATCGCTGGCTTCGCCAGTGCCAGCAGCGATCCCGGAGGCTTACTCAGGATGCACATCCTGTGTCTTTACCCAGTAAAGGAAAAAAAAAACGTGCAAATGGAATTCAAAAGAGAAATAGTGTAGCATAGGACTGTTGAATACTGTATCGATGATCCCGGACCGTTATTTTCCGATCGGACGGGCGGGATTGAGCTCATGGCCAACACTGCGTCTTTCTGCCATTGCAGATACACTTCCATCCCTCTCCACTATATATTATCTTCTTAATATACGTTATACAAACCTCGAAGAAAACAAAAGGCTAAGTAATTATCATTCACCTCTTATTTATACTTTAATATTTAACGCAATCTAAGAATCTTGAGGTGGACTTGAGTCGTTGTCCCGGGGGGCTGCGGGTCTCTCGTCGGGCGGACGGAAGGTAGGAGCAGCGCCCTTTCTTCTAGTGGCGAAAATGCTCCAGTCAAGGGGCCATGCCCGGCCCCGTGTGGATGATAGCGGCAGCTCGTGCATGCCGAGAACGGAAGGCGGAGAAAAGTAGCTGGTCTAGTCATCGCGTCGCGCCCATGGCCGGCGCCGGTGTAGCTTGCCGACGGGGACGAGGAAAAGTGTAATTCCACAGTGTACACGCACGTTAATTAAGAGTAGTACATGATACATGTATGTGCATCGTGAGATCTGCAGGCGAGCTAGTGCCCAAAAAAAGGGAGGGGGTCGAGATCACAGCTGCGAAGGCGAGCACGCGGACGCTTGTCGGCCATGGGCGTTCTAGTCAAGCAGCATGCCTTTTTTCTGCCGCCCCCTGGCCCGCGGGCCAAGTGTTGGCGTCCGATGCAGGGGAGGGGATAGGCAGGCCGGCGGCGACGACCCCCCGCTTTGCCCGCCGAGGCGGGCAACGACCAGCGCGCGCGGGCGCGGCAAAGTAATCATTCGATAGAAACCATTTGATGCATGAGTGGTTGATTAGAAAAGGAGTTTTCAGAAAATAGGTTTTAGTAGGATTTTTTTAGCAAAAACGGGTTTCAAATAGACGTGGGCTCCTCATGCGAGTAGTCTAACCATCTGAGCTGATGCAACTGTGCTAACCATTTGAGCTAAATCTCCGGTCCAGACAAAATGCACCCAGATAATTTTTGTGCCAATTTCATAACAAATTTTCAGTGAAATTTACTGAAACCTCTTCCAATTTTTCTGAAATTACTTTAGCAATATGAATTTTTTAAAAATAATTTCATTCCGTCAGAATTATGAATCTCTGAGGGGGCCGATATCTGAGATTTCACTGGGATTTCAATCCTTAGTCATAACTAGTCATGAGGGACCCAAGCCTGTGCAAGCAAGTATCCTGCATACTGAGAACCCGTGCAGCTTGCTCGGCTTTCTGGTTACGGCCTTATGGGTGCATTCCCTTCGGATTCAGTAGCATATCGTTTTTTTTTAATCTTAAATTGTATTTTTGTCACACTCTGAATCGGATACGGATAGTGCTAGATATGAATATGGTACGGATAATATCGGTCATGAATTTAAAGCGAATACGGAGCGAAATTGATACAATACCAAATATTTTCATAGGATATCGCACGAAAACAGATACCACATATAGTATACATATAGCAATTATTAATCAACCGTATGTGTTCAGCATGCAACAGGATTATCGTAATTTAACAAGTCATTTTATCAGGTAATCCAATAAAATTGCAAAAGTATAAAAATTTCCTTTATGTTTTGTAAAATAATACCAGGTATTCACATAGGCAAGTAGAAGCATATTCTTACATGTCAAGCTCTGGTGGCGAATGGGACAGCAGTAGGAGGGCGGAGCCGTAGAGGGAGGATCTAGCTTGGGCTATTTGGCTGGGTCCAATTGAAGCCGCTAGAATATAGACAGTAAATATCTGGATATCCGAATAGAATTTTTTGGAATTATCCGAGAATATAATCGGAATATCTCGATTCGACATATAGTGATCTTTCGAATCTGATGTCGAATCCGAAACCAACTATTCGACACGACTAGCTGAATTTGAGCTGAATAAATCCGATCAGTCGATCGATCGATCGGCATCTATTCTATTCGATTGCACTCCTACTTTTGGGCAACCAGTGCGGTGTCTTTAAAGGGGTGGACATGGGTGAAAATCACCTAATGTTACAAAGAGAAAAAACATGTCTTCGAAGTTTTCAAAAAAATACTTAAAAATATCACATCTAGTGGAAGGAATGTTCTTTAATTATACAAATTTTTAGGATCTAATTTAAAAATTGATGATTTGTCTCATTTTTTCTTGGGGCCACATGTCAATAAGACATATGGAAAATATTATCAATTACACTCACTGAAGTAAGGACAAATCATCAAATCTCTCTTTACTTTGAAAAGACATTTGAGAAGTTGTGAAACTGTTAAATAGTGATTCCTCATTTGCAAGAATGTTTCTTTACTTAACGGACTTATTTGTTTACCTTTCTCAGCTTTTTCAACTACTATATAATCATGCACAAACTACGATATTTACTCACATTAAATGATTTTTTTGCTATTGCTAAACTATCCAGTAAGAAAAATGGTTATTACATAAACTGTGGTTATTGACAATTTTTGCTGCTCTATTTCTTATTCTACATCGATTAATCAACATGCCTTCTTTTTTCAATTATCACAGTTCAGTGCCTACGTGGAAGTGAAAAATAGAATGTGTAGATTAATTATAATAGAATCATATAGGAGTGCTAATTTCTAATCTTATATATATATAAAATATGCTCCAAAAACTATGAATAAAAAGATATAGATAATCGCAGAGAAGAATATGCTACTCTACTTCAACTTAGATTACAAAATGTCCAAACGGGCCTTGTATACCTAGGCCTACACTCTTTTGAACAACATCTGCTCCAGAGCCCTCGAACTTTAAGCCCACTCCTCCCGAGTGGAATTATCCACCTTCGGCCCCTTGCTCGCTATTAGAGCTACTGAAGTGGATTAGATGCTTAAAAGGAGAGGGTGAATTGAGATTTTTGTTTGCAACAAATACTTCATTAAAAGAGTTATTTTATGGTACACTAAATTCAATATGATTCATTCATTCTTTTTAATCTAATAGATCAGATTAGTTAGTATTTATTTATACTTGCTTTGGTAGTCGAGTAGTAGAAATCCTTAACAAATCAGTGGCTAGATCTAATTTCTAATACCCACGTATAATGCACTGTAAAATTTTTGAAATTAAAAATCTAATCTTTACTTATCCAACTTAACTAACTAGGGTTTCTAATGGAGTTTTGCAACCTAGCTTCAAGCGTGCATCTATGATAGCTCACCGATAGCTGTGCTGCCTCCTGTAGTGCGTTGGCGAAGTGCCTCAGGTACTGCTGACAGGTGGCGGGTAGTGCGCTGCTTTGCCACTTCGTCGACCTCCACCATGAACAGCCGTGGACGGACAAGCCGCGGCATGAGCCGAACAACCCCCGCCGCCGTGGACGCCGCGGCAAGCATGCCATGATGGAGGGATGACGCGGTCGGGTGTTCATGCTTCTTGATTCTTTCTCGCGTTGTCTTTTGGTGTTAGAAGAGGAGGAAGAAGGGTGGGTACGTGTTGTTTCGTTAGGGGTGAATTATGGATCAGCGGTGCTGCGGCGGAACTAGAAATTTTTCATTAGGTGTACATTTTACAGTACAACTTTGTAGTTTTTTATAATTATTTTGTAATATCATAAATCTAATATATTATTTAAAATTTGCTAAAAACAAAATATAAATAGTTCTATGATCTTAAAAATCATAAACCATCAAAATTGAAACCAGTTCAATAAACAAATTTAGCACATCAAAAAGGTAATTTTATGCAACTTTTTAAAATTTTGGGGTGTTGGGGACAAAGCACAATATAAATAGTTGTAAGGTCTTAAAAATCATAAACCACCAAGGCATACCCGGCACTCCTAGTACCGCCTCTGTTGTCGATGGAACATGTTATGCCCCGGCACGCCCAGGGGCGGAAGTAGATTAGAATACCCGGTGTCACAGGACACCGGGTCAAAAAAAAATACACTAGATCAAAAAAAAAATTTAGTGTATATTAGTCTATATATAGTATATGTGAACCCCCTTAATTTAAATCTTGTGACACCGGGAGGCAAATAACAAGCAAATAGTAAGAATAACAAGTTATTATCACTTATATGATAAAGTGGTGAACCCCGATGATTTTATCTCTAGTTCCGCCCCTGGGCACGCCTAATACCGCCTCTGTTGTAGATGGAACATGTTCTAATAGCTGAAATTACCCGTTTGATCTCGGGAATTAACGGCTCAGATCTAATCCCATTATATCAGAACAGCCACTGTTCTTTCAACGTATTATATCCCAATGTTAGTTTACATGGCAGAGATAGGCGTGTTCAGTTGAAGGTGACGCACTCTACTGTTGAGAAGGCGGAACCGTACAAACAGTATCGCCAACAAGCTTTGCCTCTGCCCGGTGGGCCCATTCTGGATATGAACTGCGGAATCGGTCGGTCCAACTGTAAGTATTTTTAGTAGGCCCACATGTAAGAGAGTACCACAGGGTCAAATAGCAAATGTTGCCAGTTCAGTTAACAGAAAAAAATGGATTAGCATCTTAACTTTCTCCCATTGTTCTCCTCTTCATCTCCCTGCCTCTTTCTCCGCAGCCCACTCCTATTGTTAGAATTCGCATAACTGCATTATCGGAGCGTCGTCTTTTGGTATGTTTGGTTGCTTGTACCAAATGGTACATATATAAGAGATAGTTCAAGAAAAAAAATCATCCATTTGTTTGGTTACTTGAATAAAATCATTCCATCCTAGATTAAGTAATACAAATTTAAGAAATATTCTTTATAGATGCGGAACCATTCTATTCATCCAAAATAATAGAATCAAATGGTACAGGATTATCCCCATCCCATTTAACCTCATCCCATCAACCAAACATGTTGTCGTTGGTCATGGGGGTAAGATAGGCAGAAAACGTCCGACCTAGTCGGATGCATGGGGCAGCTTGCATATCTCTTGTTAAAGTACAGGTTTGCTAAAGTTATTCTTAATAATTCTTTGATTCTTTGACGATGATATTCTCTCGTAATGATATGTGATATGTGATGACTGATGGCGTAAGAGTAGTATGTTATCCAATTGGAACATCGGGAAGATAAAATGGTCCAAAACATTTTTTTATAAGTGCTTTTTCGTCTATTAGGGCCCACAAGCCCACAAGTAGTCGAGCATCGAGCCCTTTTGCCCGGCTCTCTACCGTGAGTTACGGTTGTGTTGTGATCAACTTCAAAATCCCAGTGAAATTTTAGAATTCATAGTTGAGATTTTCGATTTCGGTTAGAAATAGGATCTTAAATCTCAGCCGAATAAAATAATTTAAAAAAAAATTCAAAGCGCTACAGTAACTTAAAATTTCTATTTTTTTTAACGAAATTTGACAGGATTTGACCGGATCTTGGTACGTACATGGCATGGGGTAGATCAATGTATTTATATTACTTTATCATGCTTGGAGTAGCTAGCATCCAGTAGTACTTCTTTTTGTCTCTGTATGTACGAGTAAGATAATCAATGCTAGGCTGCTAGGCTGTGCCTCTCCGGTTTCCTTTCATTTTATTTTTGTTTTATTTGTTTGGCGAACAGATAAATTCGATGATGAACATCTTATCTAGCTAGTTTGGATGTTGCTTTCCTCCTAGAGCTCTTTGCTTGCAGCCTAGACATTCCTTCCTCCTTGATGCTACTTCTTGGTTGCTAGCTAGCTAGGCGATGCAACTGTCTAGCATTACACTGTAGAATTCAGGATGTTGTGTCATGTGTGGCTTCTGATCAATCATTATCTGTGTTAACTGCAAGCTAAGGTTGCTAGCTACAAGCGTTCACTGATGGTCCTATGTATAAGTGCCTGCTATTGGTGCTTAATTAGTTTAGTGATCATGTATATATTAGTATTAATATATTGTTGATGGTGAGGTTATGATGGGCCAGAAGAATTTTGATGAGGAGAGATGTATGGGTCTCTTTTAGAAATTTTAAGGCTTGAGGGTACAAGAATCCATGTGCAGTAATAATTACTAAGGGCCCCTTAATTCCTTTGTAATTAACATGTTCTTACTTTTAATTCTTTTAAAAAAGAAGGGCTTGTTTGATGGTTTCATAGTTTTTTTTTTTAAATTCCATCTGTACAATTGGTAAAATGATCGTCACTAAGTTCATTTTTCTTCTTTGGTTATAGTAGTATTCTTTAACGTATAGCTAGAGATAATCCAATGGTTGATTTGTACAGTTGTAAGATGGTGAGAAGGTCAAAATTCCAAATTAAAAATTCAAGGCAATTTCTATTACTAGCAGTCTAACTGAGCATACATGGGGCTGCAGAGGGATAATATGCTTTTAAAGAAGCATGTAATTCAATCATGCTGAACAAGGTTTACATTTAGGATCGAAGACTTTATGTATGCTGCAATTGCATTTAGGTTTACATTTAAGATCGAAGATTTTATGTAAGCAGAGTATTTTATGTGCAAAAACTTAGTAATTTGCATTCAAACAATAGGGAATGTCACAAATTCTTTCATGATTTAAAATTTTTCTATTTTTTCTAGCCGTGGATACCATTTTACAGTATTTTGCATAGTAAGAATTATAGAAAATTCTTCAAGCTTGATCACTATCTACAAATTTCATAGGAATATTAGTGATGTATTAGAAGCATACAAAAAAATTTTCAAAATTTTTTAACACGGTTTCAACACTTTTTTGCTCGTTTCAATTTGACCGAAAACTCGGCATTTCCTACCAACTTTTCGGTTTTTGGACTGAGATCTCCGAAATTCCGGTGTAAAAATTGCCAGATTTGGATTTTTGTTTTTTGCTTTTTGTTTGAATTTCATCCAAGATTTTGATATCTTTGCGAAATTTTGGATTTCGGAGGATGATGAGATACGTGCCGAAAACAAAATTTGGAACCTTGGTTGTGGCTGCCTACCCGCCACTTGCAGTGCCCGGCTGCTCCTTTCATCGAAAATTTAGATATACATGTGAGTACTCTCCTGTGCTTATTTCTTGCCAGTAATTATATCTTATAGTTCATACTTTTTTGGTTTTGTAATTCAATGCATCATCATCGTCACGGTTTGCTTTTGTTTCTTCACCTTTTATTTTTCACATTCTTAGCAAATTCTCAGGTGAAAAAAAAAGATCAAGAATTCAAATTATGTGAAGGGTATGATTGTTTGTTGAGCAATACTTCTATGTTTTCCCTCTCAATACAAGTTGTACAAATTTTAAAGCAAACCAAGAGGTAAGTAATCACTATCTACCCTTCATTCATGCTTTAATATTTGTATAACTTTAAAAAAGAAAAATATAGAAATATCTCTCTTATTTGTTTAGGCACACGTGTGCTTATGTCAACTATCTTGTCATGATTGCAATTAGGAAGATTCTGTGATAACAAAATTGGAATTTCCAATATTAGAGCTTAGGCAAGACCTTGTGGTTGCCTTTGTCCAATAATATGTTTGCATTTTTCAGCATTATGTTTTTCTTGACTTGCCGGTTGTTCTTTCCTAGTTATGTGCTCGTGATGCAAACTTGAACGGCATACAATATGTGCCCATTAAATCAACTGAATTGTGCATGGATACAGATTTGCTTAACAGTTATTATGTGTTGTGATATTTCAAAGTTATTGATCCTTGTATTACAACCCTGCTCATCATGCCTTTTTTTCCCCCCCAAATGTTGCAGTTTGCAATTTGTGCCTTGTCACATGCCTCGGAGGTTATTAGGCTATTCCCAGTGCAAAGTGTCATACTCCAATATCCAAGAATGCCACATAGGATGAAAAGTATGATACTGCATTGAAGAAATACTCTCTATAATGCATAGTATCATACTTATATGTTTAAAATAATTAATTGGTGTGATGTTGTGTTTATGAAAGTGGGCCCAAGATGTTAGATTCTGTGTCACAGCCTAAGATATCGTGCCAAAGCGGTATCTTGCTCAAGATATAGCTTTCTTCTCCCTCCTATTTAATGCTTTGCCACATCAGCAAAAAATCCTATGTTGTATCTATTTAATGAGTATGATACTACCCATTAGGAATAGCCTTAGTAGGCTTCCTCGGTGTCCACATGATTACCTAAAGAACCTGTATATCACAGGATTTGCAGGGCGCACAGATCATGTTGAATTTTTAGTGCACATTGTAGAAAAGGTCCCAATCCTGGAGGTTTTGACTATTGATCCAGCTATTTGGTAAAGATATAGGCCCTGTTTAACAGAGCTCTAGCTCCATCAGATCCGTGGATTTCGTGGAACTGGATATTCCTAGCTCCACCAGATCTATGGAGCTGGAGCTATGGATATGTTAGGCCCTGTTTGGCAGAGCTCTAGATCCCAGCTCCACCTCAGATCTGAAATTTGTAGGTTAAAATAAAGTGAATTAAGTTTATATGTTTATTATAAAATGTAAACAAGATGACCCATCTAAACACTCTTAATATACCCACAGCTCCAGCTCCATAGATTTGGTGGAGCTAGGAATACCCAGCTTCACCAGATTTACAAATCTGGTGGAGCTGGAGCTCTCCCAAACACGAGTATTTAGGTGGATCATCTTGTTTATATTTTAGAATAAAAATATAAACTTAATTCACTTTATTTTAGCCTACAAATTTCAAGGTGGGATCTGAAGTTCTGCCAAACAGGACCATAGATTATAAAAGGCAAACAAGATTCAAGGTTTGGGACATTGCCAAAAGACACCTTGATGGAAGAATCTCACAAAATTCAAAGATTTGTATTTTGTAAGAGCATGTACAATAGTAGAGACAACTGTTGTCTATATATATTCATTTATAACATCTAAAGACAAGATTAAAGAAGACAACTTCTACAATATATAATATCTTAATGTTGTTTTTATGAGATCCTACGATTTTTTAATTATGGTATAGGAAAACTGTTTATTATAAATAATAACTCATATAATAATGATTTATGTTGAATATACGGTTGTCTCTTGACGAAGAGACATTTATACTCTCTCTTCTCCTTTTTTTCTCTCTTTTATATCAGCAAAAATCTTATATAACAAAGCATATAAATAACTAATATCATACCATTGTACATGCTCTAAAACCGTGTACTTAAAAAATACCTGCCAGCTTTGCAGTCGCTCTTGTATATGGAGGTGGTTGCTAATATTACGATAGTCTGTGTATATGTAGCTCATTTGTCAGGTCAGGTGTACCGTGTAACATCTTTGTCGTAATTTTGTTGTGAATAAACGTGACCTGAAAGAAGTTATGTAACAATCGACTTTTCTCAAAATTGGGCCTTATGGCTCAGTAACTTAATAGTACTTTCGTAATTCATATATATACTTATGGCCACATCAGCTTATGTAATAGTTGTTGTAGTCCTTCCCGATATATATATGTTTCGATTTTTATTAAAAGATTGGTATGAGCTCTGCCTTTCAGATAAAAAATAACCGAAACATTTTTACAACCCACTGGGAACAATAATGAAATGTTTTGATCTTTTGAATAAGCAAGTTTGATCTTGATGAGTTTACTGCTCCGACCCACTGCTGAATCGTCTGCCATAGAGGGAATTTTTTTTTAAAAAAAAGTACTTTTTTAAAAATGAATTGTGGTATTAATACGCAGAAAACAAAAATTACAAAAATAACACATATTCGCCAAATGATCCGGCGCAATACCTATTTTCGCCAAACAGTATGACGACAAATGTCTAATTACGCAGTTAACAGTCGGCCGTCAGAGTTTATGGGAAAGAAGCTATTATCGCCGAGCCGTATGGCGACAATACCTAATTTCGCCGAGCCGTATGGCGACAATACCTATTATCGCCGCACCGTATGGCGACAACTCTATTTTCGCCAAACGGTTCGGCGATAATACCCTCATTTTCCGTGGAATTTATCGCCTAACGGTTAACTGCGTAATTAGGTATTTGTCACCACACTGTTTAGCGAAAATAGGTATTTTGCCTTACCGTTCGGCGAAAATAGCTATTTCGCCGTACCATTTGGCGAATAGATGTTGTTTTTGTAATTTTTATTTTTCGCATATTAACACTGCAATACATTTTGAAAATAAAATTCGCCGTAGAGGTATTCGAAATGCACTGACCTCTTGTGGATTTCAAAAAAGCCGGCCATGTTTGGCTCTTCCCCATTTCTCCGGTGGTAGTAGCCGTAAGCCGTCTTGCTTCTTGTACGCCATCGAAATGGCATTCCAATTTTTTCTCCCTTATTGCTGTCCTGCTCATTCGCACGTTTCTTGTACAGCTTGATATGTAGGTCAAAGCCGAAGTGTTTCCTTACCTGCCTTCAATCATGAGCTGAACTAACACTATTTTAGCCGCATATTATTTTTTTCACAATAACATGAACAGGAGAACTAACACTCTTCAGTTTGGATGGATTTCTTCGATGCAAAACGATTTCATCGGAAAGTTGATCCAAATGAGGAACCGGTCTGACATGAACATTTTGCAGTGTCTATTGCCCCAAAAAAATTTGCCATACAGGTTACTGCATCAGTCGAGCTAATCTTGGCAGTATAATGCAACAAAAACGAAAGAAAATTTCTCCCCTACAAACTCTTGGTAGAAAGAAATAACATTACCAAGACAAGAAAAAAAAAAGACCAAAGGAACAAGTGATAATCACTATATACACTGTAATTTCTTTGCTGTATGTACTCGAGCCCCTGACCCTGCTCAGATCAGACTTGGGGGGCTCTCCGGCCTCTTCACAGCGCTCGCGTACCGGCGGTCTCCCTTGCGCCGCGGGCTCTCCGAGTGCACGGTGGACATGACGTGCCTCTTGCCCTGCCGGCCGCCCAGCGCCGGCTCGTCGTCGTCCCGGGCGTTGGCCGCGCCCCCGACATCCCCAGCCGGCTGGGCGCGGACCGTGAACACGAACGGTCCCACGGGCACGTCGTCGTCGAGCGCGAGCAGCGGCTCGAGGGCGTCCACGACGTCGCGCATGCGCGGGCGCGACTTGGGCACGCTCTGCAGGCACTGGTGCGCGACCATAGCAGCCCTGTGCGCGGCGCGCGACGAGTACTGCAGCTCGAGGCCGGGGTCCATGAAACGGTGCAGCCTGTCAGCGCGGCGCAGGTGCGGGCGCGCCCAGTCCACCAGGTTCTGCTCCCGCCCGCGCCGCCGCTTGTCCACGGACCGCCGCCCCGTCAGCAGCTCGAGGAGCACCACGCCGAAGCTGTACACGTCGCTCTTCGCCGTCAGGTGGCCCGTCAGGATGTACTCCGGCGCCGCGTACCCGTGCGTGCCCATGACGCGCGTCGTGACGTGCGTCGCGTCCCCCTGGGGACCCTCCTTCGCCAGGCCAAAGTCCGATAGCTTCGCCGTGTAATCCTGAAACGAATAATTATTACAAAAACATAATGTCAGCAAATTTGTTCCAAGTGTGTATATATATATATATATATATATATGGCAGCATATTTGGTGCAAACTCCCTTTACCGTGAAAACCACGTGTAAAAATTTTGAAAAAATCTCAAAAAATTACCATGCATAGGGGAGGTGTGGTTCTACAACCCTGTAAAATTTGAAGACAAAACTCAATTGCATTTGGAAGATATGAAAAAGACAAATTGCAAAATAAATAGTGCTAAACAGTAAAAAAACACTATTCATACTGAATTTGTCTTTTTTATATCTTCCAAATGCAATTGAGTTTTGTCTTCAAATTTTACAGGGTTGTAGAACCACATCTTTCCTATGCATGGTAATTTTTTGAGAATTTTTCAAAATTTTTACACGTGGTTTTCATATCTTCCAAATGCGATTGAGTTTTGTCTTCAAATTTTACATGGTTGTAGAACCTCACCTCCCCTACCTATGATAATTTTTTGAGAATTTTTTAAAACTTTTACACGTGGTTTTCACGGAATTTTCACGGTAAGGGAGGTTTGCACCGAATATGCCCCCATATATATATATATCAGCAAGTTTATTTTAAGGAAATGTACTGTGTGCTTGTGCGTTTAACCTCATCACTACACATGTACCGGTTTGGAACTAAAAAACTGTAGGCTTCCCACTAACCAGACAATATCAATTAGACTAAGCCTAACGGCCGGCATCTAGAATAAGCAGAGAGGTTTTTGCTACTAATCTGTCGGGAGTTGCAATACAAAAAACAGATTTGAGCGCGAGCATTTTCGTCTTCTAAATTCTGAAGGGAGCGAGGCTTTGACCCGGAACAGTTGACAACGTGCAAGCCATTAGGACGATGGTTAGCGTCTAGAGAAGAAACGATAACAAACTCAGGCTGCGAGTTCTATAATATGCAAAGTTGATAACAACTCGATACCAAACCGTGCCCGTTCTCTTTGCCTGAATTGTGAAGTAAAGTGATCAACTGCATTATCGAATTTTGCTGGTAGTGTGATGTATAGTGGGTGTTCACGATGGAAGAGGGATCGGACCTTGTGAAACTTACCGAGTCAAGCAGAATATTCGAAGCCTTGAAGTCACGGTAGATCACCGGCGTCTCCGCCTCGTGCAGGAAAGCGAGCCCCTTCGCCGCTCCGGCGGCGATCTTGAGCCGCGTCGACCATGGCAACGACGCATGGAGATCTGCACCCGTACAAACGTGCGAAGTTAATAAACCAATCGATCAGAGAAGACAAAGTTGACAGCAACAATTTAATTAACATGGTAAATCCAAATCATGTAGTAGTAGTAGTACTAGTACTTACTCTTGAAGAGATGGTTTTCGAGGCTGCCTCTGGGCATGTACTCGTACACCAGCATCCTCTGCTCGTCCTGGTTGCAGAAGCCTACCAGCTTCACCAGATGCGGATGGCTCAGCATCCCGAGATACACCACCTCGGCCTGATCACAAATAGAACAGCCCAACCAACGCTTAATCAGCACGGGGAATTAGCAACAAACTGCAGTAGTACGAGCAGTACTGATCACTGAATAAAAGCTCACATCAAGCAACGTACCAGCCACTCGCGGTGCCCCTGGACGCCGTCGCTGTCGAGGTACTTGACGGCGACGTGCTGCGGCTCGAGGCTCGGGCGGAGCTTGCCGTCGACGAAGCCCTTGTAGACGGGGCCGAACCCGCCCTCGCCGAGGAAGTTTGTGGTGGAGAAGTTCTTGGTGGCCGCCTTGAGCTCGTCCAGGGTGAAGGCGTGCAGGCTCGTCGTCGCCAGCGTCCGCGACAGGTCCTCCAGCGACAGCGACCGGAGGTTCACCGTGTTCCGCCGCCGCAGCGCCGGCCCCCCGCCGCCCTGCTCCGGCTCCGCCCCCTGACCGCCGCCCAGCCCGAAGCACCCGAGGAGGCGCCTCTTAAACGCCATGGCTTCGCTAGCTCGTCGTCGCTCTGCACGAGGTCAAGAACTGCAGCCTTGGAGAACGCCGAGGTGGGAGGCGAGTTGGGAGGGCAAGGGCGAGATGGCGCGCGTGTATATAAACGGTGACAGAGAGCCCGTGCAACCTCAGTGGTTGCCAGCCATCCCTGCTGTCAGATCAAAAATACAAGAGAACAACTAACCTACGGTATACCGTTCCTACCGTAGGAACGGTATATCTCTGAAACTCATGAAACTTATGAAATTTTACACTGAAACTCATAAAACTTAGCACTAAAAACTGATGAAACTAAACACTGAAACTCATAAAACCAGCACTGAAACTGATAAATTTTATAAGTTTCACGGCTATACCGTTGGAACGGTATACCGTTCCCTAGTCTCCCTCGAAATCCAATTAGGAAACGGACGTGCGCTACGGCGACTCTACAGTGCGACCACGAAACAGTGTTAGTTGAGCATCTGGATGGTTGATTCCCATCCGACGGTCCGTAGTATGACTGCTAAAGCTATAATGTTGCGCTGATTTATGTTGACATAATAAAGGGATGGGTGGCTGTGGATTGGAGGCGGCTTTGCTTTGTGTGAGGCTTCTGGGTGGGTGGCTGGGTGGGGTCGGAGAAGAGACTATTTTTTTTTTTACTTGACAGGTGATTACGTGAACTAGGTAGGTGGTGTAATTAGAGGGCCTAGATCATTGGTGATGCTGTGCTTTGTCGGGTAGTTAGTGGGTCAAAGCTACGCGAAACATATGATATGGGGCATGCTCGGTGACCGGTGATGAGATGCGTCGACGCCTCCCTCGTGGATGGTGACAAACCAACATTCATTGAAACTTCCTTAGGGAAAGAAATAAGAGTCGTTTGATCTTATCATTTCGACGAGCTTGTATTTGTTGCGTTATAGTCTAAGGAAAGGCTGACGTTCTGGATACTGTGATGAAACTTTTAAAACTTTGACTATCGATGTATTTTTAAATATTTAAATTGGATATATAAAAAATATATGTGCAGATTTGTTTCGAGAAGTACTTTCATAATACTATAATTTTATTGAATTTTATAAATATATTATAATAAAACTTAGTGATCAAATCTATGTTTTGAATACCGTGTCAATATCCAAAACGTCAGCTTTTTAAAACCAGAGGGAGTATTTATCTCTCTTAGATATAGATGGATAAGATCACACTAGGCCATCTTGCAGCATCCTAAACATGCTTCTGTACGTACAATTAGAGGTGCAATCGGATTAGATTCGATTGGATACCGCTTATGATATATCCTAATCTATATTTTTTTCTTGAATTCGGAGTCGGACACAGATAATACCGGATACGAATATAGATGCAAATAGAATCGGTCAGGAATACATATCGAATTTGGTAAGGTAACAAATATTTAGTCGGATATCGTGTGAAAACATAGGTGAAAGTTTCACCTCATGTCAAAGATACAACAACAGATGTTTTTACTAGCAACAACAACTCCAAATCACATATTGGAAGCCAACATCATGAAAACCTCATCGGGCTGATTTAAATTTTTATATTATTTATCTAATTATGAGTTCGGATGAAGAAGATAACATGTATTAAAGATATCAAAATCTGCTGATATCCAAATATCTGAGACAAATTCATCGAAACTATCCGTTCGATTCCGACAGATACCTCTTTCCCGAATCTGATTCCAAATCCCAAAAAAAAACATCTGATACAAAATTCGAATTCAAAAAATGTTCGACCATTCCCCAACCAGAGCCAAACACGGTCAGTCAAATGGTCGATTGGGAAGTATCCAATCCGATTACATCCTACATAGAATTGCAGGCCTCGCTCCATTTTCATTGATTTATGTCCTCATCTTCTTTCTTTTTATTATGGTGTGCATGGAGTTTAAAAAAAATAGTTTTGTTTGTTTGTCATTTACTTATTTAGATTCCCGCGGGTTAGTTGGACAACTGATGCCGAAGAACCAAGGTGAGCAATTTTTAATTTGGACGTATTTCACCTGCTAACAAGTTTGTTTAAATTTGTACAAGCAAATGATCTGTTCTCTTAATAATTTAACACAAACAATGTTGCCCTTGATCTGTAATTTTACACGGTTTATTTGAAAAAACAAAACATCGTAGTTCTCGCCCCAGTTCTTGATATAAAGATTAATTTTGTTACGCCTCATTGCATTCGTTTAGAAGTTGGAATGTACCATCGCGAATGACACAAGTGTTGCTCTATAAGATTAAAAATGCAGTACGATAAGCGTGTGTGGCCTCAAATTTGCTGCGTAATCGTAGTATCCTCAACACTACACGCTCACATCACACCAACAGAGCATGAATTCCCTAAGAAAAAACAGAGTAGGAATTATCTCACGACCGGGTCAAACGGATCGTAGGAATGTCTCTTTCCGAACAGGTTTCACATTTCACATGGTTTCTTAATAGTTTATCACCGAAGTGCTTTCCCGCGGATGAGAAAGAACATCAACGCTCGTTCTTGCGTTATTTTAAGCCGCATCGCTGGGTAGAACCGTAGAAGTAGTTGCCAGTTGGTAAGGGTTGAGATTTTGAGAGGACTATTAGGTACTGGAAGTTGCAACCGGAATGTCAAACCCTTGTGCTTGGTCTTCATTTTTATTCTCTTGCAATATGCCTGTATTGAAAAGAGGTGTTCACGGTGCATGCCGGCAATTGTAGTGGTAAACACTGGAGAAGGACTCAATCGGAAGGGCAGATCACGAGACTGAATTTGCGCCAAAAGTTCTCAATCGGAAGGGCAGATCACTACTTGCTATATTTTGCGCATCGTTCATAACGACTTGACAGTGAATACACATGATCACGAGACTGAATCGTGGTTCGAGTCTGAAATCTGAATGGTGCGTCACGTACGTTTGACCCGCGCGCACACGTGTTGACTTCAAGGTGCCTAGCCCGGGACGAGACCCGGCCTGGGTCACGGTCCGAGTCTGACCCGCGGTACGGGCCCAAGATGCAACGTGTTCGTACGTGGATCGGGGCTAGCGATGGTGGCGGCTTCTGAGCTGGATCGGCTAGGGCTCGTCGTGTTTGCCTTGTGCGGCTGTCCTGTTCGGGTTTTTGACCACCCTCGCTGCAGATTTGGATAGAGACACGGGAAGGAACGTTTTTTTTAAAGAGGAACGTTGAGTATGCATTTCTGGCACGTTTTTTATGTTCGTTCGTCGATGTATTATTTTTTGCACGGACAGCATGCCTTGCAAGTCGAATACAGAGGACATATATACGTGCCAGCAAGAGACAAACGTGGCTTACGATGGTTGTCTTTAGACACGTTCATACGAAACCCTGTCGGTAAGTGATTTGGTGATGGATGACCTTCAATCCGGGAATGGCTGCGAAGTAGATGTGGGCATCGTGCCGTGTCGAGTCGGTTTGGTATGGATTTATCGTGCTTCCGGTTTGAATCGTGTTGGGTCGGGACGGCCCGTCGTGCCCACCGTGTCGTGCCGTGCCGGTTCGGTATGGGACCTGCTCGGCAATTAGGAAGACGAGCTAGACACCTTGCCTTTCAACCTCTTTGGTATGTTTAAAGCGGTCGAACTGCCTCATGCTTATTACGTTATTGAGGTAGATCTTCTTATTTCCATTCTGGTGCCAAACTTCTTAAAATATTTGTTAAAAACTCTGAAAAACTCGTTATAAACATGAGTATTGGCATCGGAGAAATCAAGATCGAATGCCTCACCTATTCCGTGGAAGGCGTCCTGCAAGCCAGATATTTTCTCCTATGACCCAAAATAGTAGCAAAACAGCAAAGATATGGAATAACTTGAAAATATTTTAAAATTTTTTGCTCCATTGGTTCTATAATGGGATGAAAAATATAATCATCTCTATTTTCTTTAAAAGCATTAGCAATAGTCCAAAATCACTCTATGACTAAAGAAGAAGTTGGTAGTACATACCGGATAAATCTTTAGTTGCATTGAAAAAAATTCTAAAAAAATATGGAAATGACTGGCAATTTACCAATCCACTTCAGTAATCAACGGCATACTATTATTGTAGTTGATGGAGACAGTGATAATATGCTCATAGCCCTTGCACCGCTCGAGTATAGTATACGTCGAGTTCCATCTAACCTTCATATTAAGGTTGAATCTTCTTGATTCATTATTGTTGGCTATGCAGTACTCTAAAAACTATGCAAACCTTACAAACGAAACTGTAATAAACTTGATAGCTTTACATATGTTATCCAAATTAGATGTCATTACAGTCCAACCTGCCTACACAATTAGATTAATAATGTGGCATACGCATTTCTAGTAGAGTACAAAACCTCCAACATAAATCTCAAAATGCGGTGAGAGATAATTCATAGCCGTCATGTTAGCTGATGCATTATCAAGAGTGATGAAAATAATTCTACTTTCTATTTTAAAGTCAGTAATAACCTTAAGTATACGGTTAGCGATAGCCTCTCCGGTTGTGACTCGAATATTGGCATAAACCCTATGACCCTTTTGTTTAGTACATATATGTTGTCTAAGGACATGTTTGTTTTTGCTTTGGATTCTCTAAAAGCCGATTCTGAATTGTGGTTATTGAGAAGCCGATTCTCCAAAAGCTGGAATCCAAAAGCACGTATGAAGTGGATTGTGGATTCTAGTGTATTTGGATGGGCTGGATTGTGAGAATCAGATTCTAGAATCAAGATGTTTGTTTTTAATTCAGCTTTTAGGGTCAGAATCCATAATCAAAAGCAAAAACAAACAGGCCCTAAGCAATGTGCAACAACACTAATATAGGCTGCTCTTTGATGTGAGAAAGTCCATATATCTGATGTTAAGGCAAAGAAAAAACTAACTGTCATCAAAGTATTTTTTAACATTTCTAGTTTATTTGTAAACATTTTATAAATGTCACGTGTAGTTGTTCTTCTACTAACATATTGGTATTGGGGGCAAAAACCATGTTGCACCATTCTTTCAAAATTAGAGCTCTCACCTATTCTAAGTGGAAGATACTCTGTAACTATGTAATGATCAATTTCATCTTTAGCTACATCGGTGTTGTATATCCACGTGATTACCGAACCGTCGGTTTTGAAGTTGAGGGCACCCTCGCTCGGCCTCCGTCCTACTGATATCTTCTTCAAACATATCTCCGCATGTCTCTTCAGATGACATGTTCTGTCACATGCATGTTAGACAATTTAGCTTGATAGTATTTGCAAATAGCATACACTACCTCACATCCGTCCATAATTTCGACGGTTCTATCCATGTGTTGTCAGCATCACGCAGTGCCGGATATGGACACCAGTCCCAGTTGCATCGATATAGCAGCATCCAAGCTCGGTGTCGACACCGACGCCCGTCCCGGATACACCGATGCGGCGGCATCGGAGCTCGATGCATCCGGAATATAAGAGGCATCCTCGATGCCGTGTATACCATCTAGATGATGGTCATCCATGCCATAGTGTCCCATGCTGAGGGAGAGTTGACGCTGATCGATCTCTTGATCCTGGCGAACGGGACTTGGAAAGCAAGGGCATGCTCTCCTATTCTTACTCTTGCGAAACATTTTGTTTCGTGGAGGAAGAGCAAAAATAGAGAGCAAATTTAGAGTAGACACATAGAATAAATGAGAGAGCGAGAGAGATGTTCTGAGCAAAATAGAGAATGAATAAGAGAGCAAGACAGATGTTATGAACAAATGAGAACGCTTGGGATTTTATAGCAATTAATGGGAAAACGATTGTTCAAAATTTGAAATCAGGCATGGGAATCCCTCCCTTTACGTCGTGTCGCATAACTTCACATCACATCATGTCGCTTTACATCACGTCGTGTCGCTTTATGTTGCTTCGATGTCCCTCTTGTCGCTAAACATTGCGGGAGAGCGAAATATGAAAATCGAGTGGGGATGGAATTGGTCAGGCGGCAGACGCTCCATTTCAATCACGTCACATCAATTTACATCTTTCAATACGCCACGTCATAGTCATCACTATCTAAAATCATACACGAGAGAGTGAAATATAAAAATCATGCGCGGTAGTTCTCTCTCTCTCTCCTTTTCCCCCACATTTATCTTTTCCCACGCTCGGTTGGCTGGCTTGATCTCCCACAATCCACTCCTCGGTACTCGGCTCCCACTCCCAGTCTCAAGCCCTGTGACTCCCCCTCAACACATGTGCCCGTCCGCTCCCACTCCCCTTCTCCTCCCATCCCTCCCACTCCCGGTCTCCTCCCACTCGCGCAGTTGCGCCCCTCCCTAGTCCCTCATGGCCTCACCCGCGCCTCTCCCTCTCCCTCTCCTGCTTTGGCTCTCCCTCTCCCGCTCTGGCCCTCCCTCTCCCTCTCCCGCTCCGGCCCTCCCTCTCCCTCTCCCGCTCCAGCCCTCCCTCTCCCTCACCCGCTCTGGCCTGAGGCACAGCAGATGCGGCACAATGTGATGCGGCCGAGGCGCGGAGGGTGCGGCGCTACGTGGTGTGGCTGAGGCACGACGGGCGTGGTGCCGAGGAGTGGTGTGGCCCAAGCACGGTGGGCGTGACACGACACAGTGCAGCTGAGGAGCGACAGGCGAGGTGCCGAGGAGCGGTGCGGCCCAAACGCGGCGGGCGCAACATGACGTGGTACGGCCGAGACGCGGAGGATGCGTCACGGTGGGCGCGACCGAGGTACACCCCCACAGCCCATAGCTTTGCTGCGGCCCACGGCAGAGCCGTTGTGCCCTGCCATGGCCTGCGGTAAAGCCGTCGTGCCCGGCTGTGCCGGAGTGCCAACTCCCGTGCCGCGCCGGCACGGACCCAGCCCTAACGGCCTTGTCAAGTCATGTTGCCTATCGTGCCCGGTTCCTGGGCCCGGCACGGCCCGAGCTATAGTGCCGTGCCATACTGGCATGGCCCACAGCATGTCGGCCCGCGTTTTGGGCCGGGCTGTGCTGGTTGTGCCTCGGACCAGCCAAAGAAGCCCAACCTAGTGCCCACCTCTATTGCGGAGAATGGGAGAAGTGTTTAGGTCCTAATAAAATCATACACGAGAGAATGGGAGAAGTTCTGTGAATAACCCTAAAAAGGATCCACTAGTTCATCAAAAGTTGGGTTTGGCCAATGTTTTTTAGGTGCCGTTTGGTCAAGCTTCAAAGCTAGGCTTCTAGGGAGAAGCTGGAGCCGCCATACCAAATAGTTGAATTCTAGGCTCCGGATCAATTTGCATTAAGGGGGAAGAAGCAAGGGAAGCGTGTTCTAAGGGCTCCAAATGATTCTAGAGGAGAAAAACTAATCTTGTCCCTCATGGGAGAAGAGGTTGTGAGGGTAATTTGGTAAAGTGAGGAGATTTAGAAGCTAAAGCCAATATTTTGATCAAACACCCCAACTTTTTGGCTCTATAGCTAGCATCTATTGAAACTGAACTCTTGAGACTAGAATCGTGAGCTGGAGCTTTGCCTAATACTCCATATATTAAACTTCAGGGGGATTTCGGCTCACTCGCTCGCCCACGTTGCTCCCCTGGCCATCGATGCGGCCCTTCGCTCGCTCGGCCATGCGCAGGCAGGCAAGCCACACATGTGGGAATTATATATAGATTATGCCGTTTAAGTGAGAACAGATACGCCCATGGCCTAATGGATAAGGCGTTAGACTTCTAATCAAGCGATCGTGGGTTTGAGTACGGCCGTGAATCTTTTTCTTTTTCAGTTTCAGGCAAGCACGACGTGCCATTGTGTCCTCGCGCGTGTGGGCCTAGCCAAGTGGTCGTACTCCACTTGCAGGCGAGCAGGCGATCACAACGTGGCACGCTGTGGTCATGCATCTAGTATTTTCTAGTTACCGTGTGTTTTCTCTAATCCATTTTGTGTTAATTAGGATACTCATATCTAGTCTTTTATGATTTGAAATGATGTGCTAGATGAATTCTAGTAGGATTATGATTCATACTTTCTTTCAAAGTAGTATTTCTACTTGCTGTGAGGACTAAGGGAGCTATATAAACATATGAGCTGATCATGGAGCCACAAAACCATAAAGCCAACTCATCCAAAGAAAGAGGTGTACGAGAGGATTAGAGGCTAGGTTATTCTTTAACATAGATTCTTATATAGGGCAATAATCCAAAAGTCCTAAAAGTCCTGGTTGTGGTGGAGTATGACCTTTGTCAACCATACGGTTCCATTCAACTGCCTCATGTGCATCTGAGTATCTGTCTGCCATATCGAAAAGTTCTCATATGGTAGATGGCGGATTAATGTTGAGATCCTCCGCGAAACTCTTGTAATGCACAACCTATTTAAATGCACGAATCACATAATCATCAAATATATTTGGAATTATGTTACATACCTCTATAAACCTCTTAATAAACTGACGTAAATTCTCATCAGAAGTTTGATGAAGATGATGCATATCGTATTCTTTACCTAGCTTAGCATAACAGCTTTTAAAATTATTTAAAATGGTATGGCATAAATTCTCCCAATTAAAAATGGATCATTCTGGTTGATTAAACAATCAAGTTCTTGCAGGCCCTTTTAAAATAGTAGTGAGGTAATTTGCCATTACCTTCTTATCGCCAGCGGTAGTTTGGATGACGGTGGTATTGAAAGTGCATCTAGGCCCCCTAAATTTGTTTTGGGTGATTAATGACAAATGATTAAAGAAACTAATGTGTTCAACTAGTTTATGAACAGGCAAAGGCTTCAAGAGATCGTCTATGCACGTGAAGTGTCCTCTAGTAGCGCTGAGTAAGAAAAACGGTATTTAAGCTTGAAATTTTAATCTATTGAGTCATAGGAATGCCGTACTATTAAGAGGGATGCGTTGAAATTGACTTGGAGATGTTCTCCTCACTCAAGATGAACTTAGGCGAGTCTCTCAAGGGCTTGAAGTGTTCTCTCGCTCGAATGTAGTTTGTTTTAAGTTCAGTCGGATGTTCCGAACTTGTATCTGACGTTCGATGTCTCGGTTCAGAAGTGGAGTTGTGCTTCATCCGGTGTGTTCGCTTGGGTCGGACATTCCGATGTTCTGCTTTGGATGTTCCGATACCGCTGTGTTTTAGATAGGGAGCTCTTCGCTTGGTTGGATGTTCCGATATTTAGTATCGGAAGGTCCGATGTGTGCCTTCTTGTGTAAAGGTGCTCTCTGTCTAGTTCGGATTGTCCGAAGTTGCGTCTTCGGAAGTTCCTAAGTGGTTGTTTTCCTGTTTGGGAGCCCACTGTTTTCTTGGATGTTCCGATGTCTTTTCTGACGCCCGATGTGGACTTAGCTTGTTTTTGTTGGGTTCCTCTCTAAGAGTCATCGGATGTTCGATGTTGTTATCGGACTTTCCGATGCGTGTTGTTTTCGACCGCTGGAAGTTTTCCAAGCCTGGAGTTTGCACACATCGGATGTTCAAGTTTGTATCGGACATTCCGATGTGAGGCCGAAAAGTAGGGTAACGGCTAGTTTTGAACCAAAACTATAAATACCCCTCTCTCACTCCTTTTGCTTGTTACACACTTGCTTGGGCTGTTTACTTGAGCTTCTTGAGCACTTTCTAGAGCACTCTTTGAGCACTCTCTCCTCCTTGATCTTAGGGATCATTTAGTGAGTGAGGGTCGTGTTAAGTGTGGTTGTGAGTTAAGAGCTAAGTTGTCATTCATCTTGAGAAAGTAGAGAACCTCTCCAAGATCGAGATTCAAGTGCATTCTTTTCTCTTGGAGGTTGAAGGACTCCTAGACGGCTAGGCGTCGCTCACGAGCTCCCAAAGGTTGTGGGACGCCGTGAGAAGTTTGTGAAGGCCGGCTCCGCCTCCGAAAGGGAAGGAACCAAATAGTGGAACCAAGCCTCAAGTGCGACCGAGGTTTGGGAGGAAAGGGTTGGAAAAGACCCGGGTTCTTTGGAACCTCCTCAACGGAGACGACGATCCCCTCAAGGATCCGAACTCCGGAATCAAACTATTGTGTTCTCTCTCGTCTCTAGTCGCCGCTTAATCTTATTGATTTTCTTCAAGATACAATTTTAATATCTAAAGCTAGTTGTCGCATCGCTATTTCTGCTCGACTCTTTAAGTAAAGTACCAATCGGATAATCCAAGTAATTACGGAAGCTCGAAGATTTCGGAAGTTCCGATATTAATTCGAATATCCGAATTTCATTGCGTTAAATTGTTTTAATTTTAAATTAGCCTATTCACCCCCCCCTCTAGGCAATCTTCTAACCTTTTCAATTGGTATCAGAGCCGAACCTTCTCGAAGGCTTAACCGCTTGAAGGAACGTGATGGCCAACACCGGGTTGAAGGTTGTCATGACGGACGAGCAAAACAGTCCGAGAGCCGGAGATGGAACTCCCGGCAAGAGCAAAGAGGAAGCTACCTCTACATCTAGTCAGGGAGCTCAAATTCCTTTCAATTATGAAAAATTAAATACTTCCTCTTCGCATTCGTATATCACTGTGCCCTCCGGGCGTGCACCTTTCTTTGATGGCACGTACTATTCCGCTTGGAGGCACAAGATGAAAATGCATTTGATGTCTCTCCATCCTAGTGTTTGGAAAATTGTTTGCACAGGTTTAGATATGCCGGAAGACGATATGGAGCTCACGCCGGAACAAGAGCAAAACATCCATCGCAATGCTCAAGCCGCAAGCGTGTTGCTTGGAGCGTTGAGTCCCGAGGAATTCAACAAAGTGGACGGCTTGGAAGAAGCCAAAGAGATATGGGACACACTTCAAGTAGCACATGAGGGTACATCAAGTGTAAGGGAATCAAAGATTGAATTGCTAGAAGGCAAGTTGGGGAGATTTGTCATGAATGATGATGAGACTCCACAACAAATGTATGATCGCTTGATGATCCTCGTAAACAAGATAAGAGGACTTGGAAGCAAGGATATGACGGACCACGTTGTGGTGAAGAGGATGTTGAGAGCCTTTGCTCCAAGGAATTCGACTCTCGTAACACTTATACGAGAGCGAAAAGATTTCAAAAGGCTTACTCCTAATGATGTGCTAGGAAGAATTCTATCACATGAACTTATGGAGGAAGAAGCAAAAGAAGTGAAGAACCTTGCCAAGCAAAGCTCAAGCTCAAGACCGAAGCAAATAGCTTTGAAGGCAAGCAAAAAGGAAGAATCAACATCAAGTGATGAAGAAGAAGATGAGAGCGAAGACGAGGAAGACTTGGCATTGTTCGTGAGAAAGTTCAAAAAATTCCTCAAGTATGACGGGTCAAGCAAATACAAGAAAAACTTCAATGACAAGTCAAGGAGAAGAAGAAATGTGAAGAGGGCATGCTATGAGTGCGGTGAAGTTGGACACTTCATCGCCGATTGTCCAAAGAAGAAGACCTCCTCAAATGAGCAAAAGAAGAGTGAGCCAAGCAAGAAAAATAAAGGCTACAAGAAGAAGTACTCGGGGCGAGCCCATATTGGCGAAGAATGGGATTCAAACGACTCCGACACCGATGATGAAGGAGTCGCCACCGTCGCCATTGAAGCCGCTCCTCCAACAAAATCACTCTTCGGCGACATGAGTGACACCGACAACGACGACGCACCTGTTTGTCTCATGGCAAAAGGGCGGAAGGTAATGACTAAGTCAAAACCTCCAAGTAGTGATAGTGAATTGGATAGCGATGACAATGATGATGATGATGTTCTATTTTGTGATTTAAGCAAAACGGCTATTGATAAGATCCATAAACTATTGAAAAGAATAGATAGCCAAGAGGAGACTCTCGAGAAGCAAGAAGAGTTGCTAATTTGTGAAAAGAAGAAAAATCTTGCTCTCGAGAAGGTTCTCACAAAAGAAAAGGAGACAATTGAATTGTTAACCAAAAAGCTTGATTTGGCTAATAATTCAATAACATTACTTAAGGGTTCAAATGAGTCACTTCAAGAGAATGTCATAAGTTTGGAAAACAATCTCCAAGCTCTTGAAGTGCAAATTGAATCTCTTAATGATCTTAATTCTCCAATTGTAAATTCTTCAATGGCTTCTATTCCTTCCACTAGCAATGGTTGCTCTCGATGCTATAATGTTGATATTAATGCTTGCTCTACTAATTCTCAATTTGTGCAAGTATTAAAAAGCTAAAACGAGAGATTAAGTGCCTTGGTTAGGTGCAGGTTTGCATGAAAACTTATCAATCCAAGGACGCCCTATACAAAACCATAAGTGGTCGAGGCAACAAAAACAAAGAAGGGCTAGGATATGATAAGTATGAATGCAAAGGAAATGACCGTGTGGTTGTAAAAGGTAAGGAATGCATCAAGTTTGTCAAAGGAAATGACAAACAACCATTGACCACCACACAAGTCATCAAAACCGGCAAGAATCAAAGGAGCATCCTCAATGTCATACATCTCATTCCATTCACTTTGCTTTACATATTGAAGAGAAACCACCGTGGGATAGTGGTTGCTCATTTTGTCGGTGCACTCCACTCTAATGATGTGAGCTAAAAGATGGTGTGGGTAACTAAAGTATTGATTACTAACATGCAAGGACCCAAAAGATTTGGGTACCTAAAAACAAGACTTGATGTGTTTTCAGTAGGACTATATCTCCGGTGGATCAAGTTGGGTGCTTGATAGTGGTTGCACAAACCACATGACCGGAGAAAAGAAAATGTTTTCATCTTTTGATGAAAAGGGTCACAATATGAAAATATTGTGTTTGGTGATAATGGTAAAGGTGAGGTAATGGGATTAGGTAAAATTGCTATTTCTAATGATCATTCAATTTCCAATGTCTTGCTTGTTAAATCTTTGAATTACAATTTGTTATCCGTGTCGCAACTTTGCGAGATGGGTTATAATTGTCTTTTCACTAATGTGGATGTGACCGTCTTTAGAAGAGATGATTCCTCAATTGCTTTTAAAGGATATTTGAAGGGTAAGCTCTATTTGGTTGATTTCAATTCAAATAGCGCTAAACTTCAAACATGCTTAATGGCAAAGTCTAGCATGGGTTGGTTGTGGCATCGCAGGCTAGCTCATGTTGGCATGAGGAACCTCGACAAGCTTCTAAAAGGCGATCACATCATTGGACTAACAAATGTTGAGTTTGAGAAAAATAGGATTTGTAGCGCTTGTCAAGCCGGAAAGCAAGTTGGAGCGCGTCATCCCGCGAAGAACATCATGACGACGACAAAACCATTGGAGCTTCTACACATGGACCTCTTCGGACCCGTTGCTTATATAAGCATCGGAGGTAACAAGTATGGTTTAGTTATTGTTGATGATTTTTCTCGCTTCACGTGGGTATTCTTTTGCAAGAGAAAAGTGAAACTCAAGGGATAATCAAGAAGTTTGCAAGAAGAGCCCAAAATGAATTCGATTTGAAGATCAAGAAGATTCGAGCGATAATGGAAGTGAGTTCAAGAATACTCAAGTTGAACAATTCCTTGATGAAGAAGGAATAAAACATGAATTCTCCGCTCCATATTCTCCTCAACAAAATGGAGTGGTAGAAAGGAAGAATCGGACGTTGATCGAGATGGCAAGGACAATGCTTGATGAATACAAGATTTCCGATCACTTTTGGGCGGAAGCCGTCAACACCGCGTGCCATGCCATCAACCGATTGTATCTCCACAAGATCTTGAAGAAGACGGCATACGAACTTCTTACCGGTAACAAAGCAAATGTCTCATATTTTAGAGTTTTCGGTAGTAAATGTTTCATTCTTAACAAGAAACCCAAGAACTCTAAATTTGCTCCAAAGATCGATGAGGGTTTCTTGTTAGGATATGGATCAAATGCTTACGCCTATCGCGCTTTCAACAAAACTTCGGGTTGTGTTGAAATAGCGAGAGACGTGACATTTGATGAATCTAACTACTCTCAAGTAGAGCAAGTTGATTTAAATGTGCTAGAAAATGAGGAAGAGCCAAGCATTGCAATCAAGAAGATGGCTATAGGCGAAGTGAGGCCGCAAGAAAAGGAGCATCAAGATAATTCATCTACACAAGTGGAGCCTCCCACTTCAAATCAAAATCAAGACATTCCTCAAGATAGTTCAAGCAAATTAATGGAGGATGATCAAATTGAAGATAATGAGCCAATTCAACAAACGTCTCAAATGCCGCATCCAAGGGTGCATCAAAGTATTCAAAGAGACCACCCTGGCCGATAATATTCTCGGTGACATTCAAAAGGGGGTAACTACACGCTCTAGAGTAGCTAATTTTTGTGAATTTTACTCCTTTGTGTCTACTTTGGAACCTTTGAAGGTTGAAGATGCACTAAAAGATCCGGATTGGATAATGGCTATGCATGAAGAGCTTAACAACTTCGTTAGAAACAAGGTGTGGTCAGCTGGTGGAAAGACCAAATCAAAACGTGATTGGAACCAAATGGGTCTTCCGCAACAAACAAGACGAGAACGGAGTTGTCACAAGAAATAAAGCTCGGTTGGTAGCTCAAGGATTCACTCAAATTGAAGGTTTGGATTTTGGTGAGACTTATGCTCCCGTTGCTAGATTAGAATCAATTCGTATATTGGTTGCATTTGCTACTCACCATGATTTCAAGCTTTATCAAATGGACGTCAAGAGTGCTTTCCTAAATGGTCCAATCGCCGAATTGGTATACGTTGAGCAACCGCCGGGAATGGAGGATCATAAGAACCCCACTCATGTCTACAAACTCCATAAGGCGCTCTACGGGCTCAAGCAAGCACCTAGAGCATGGTATGAATGCCTTAAGGATTTTCTCATTAAAAAGGGTTTCGAGATTGGTAAAGTCGATCCTACTCTCTTCACAAAATTTGTTGATAATGATTTATTTGTGTGCCAAATATATGTCGATGACATTATATTTGGTTCTACTAATAAAAGCTTTTGTGAGGAATTTAGTAGGATAATGACAAAGAGGTTCAAATGTCAATGATGGGCGAGTTAAAATTCTTCCTTGGATTTCAAATCAAACAACTCAAGGAAGGTACATTCTTATGCCAAACAAAGTACATCAAAGATATGCTTAAGAAGTTTGACATGGAGAACGCCAAGCCAATCCATACACCCATGGCTACAAACGGACATCTTGGTTTAAATGAAGAAGGTAATCCCGTGGATCAAAAGGTATATCGATCCATGATAGGTTCATTGCTTTATCTTTGTGCATCTAGGCCTGATATTATGCTTAGTGTGTGTATGTGTGCAAGATTTCAAGCCGCTCCTAGAGAGTGCCACCTAGTAGCCGTAAAAGAATTCTCAGATATTTAGTTCACACACCTAGTTTAGGGCTTTGGTATCCTAAAGGATCAAAATTCGATTTGATTGGTTATTCTGATGTCGATTATGCGGGTTGCAAAGTGGATAGAAAAAGCACTTCGGGGAATTGTCAATTTCTAGGTAGATCACTAGTGTCTTGGTCCTCAAAGAAACAAAATTCAGTGGCTCTATCCACAGCTGAAGCCGAATACATTGCCGCAGGAAGTTGTTGTGCACAATTATTATGGATGAGGCAAACCTTAAAGGATTTTGGTTTCTCAGATGGAGAAGGTACCACTCTTATGTGACAATGAGAGTGCGATCAAAATAGCCAACAATCCTGTTCAACACTCTCGGACCAAGCACATAGATATCCGACACCACTTCCTTAGAGATCACTCTCTTAAGGGAGACATAGATATTACCTATGTGAGAACCGAGAAACAACTGGCCGATATCTTCACCAAACCTCTAGATGAGAAAAGATTTTGTGAACTGAGATGTGAGCTAAATGTCCTAGACTATCGGAATGTGACTTGACATCTTGCTCGCATTTGATTGTTGCTATTCTTGGTGATTTCAAAATAAAAGGATTGCAAAAATTAGTTATCTGCTTTTAAAGAGTTGAGTTGTATATTACATCTTTAGTCATTCCACCTGTGATCATAGCTTCGATCGTTGTTTTGGTATCGATCACAAGTAGAATGACCGCCGAGTTCACCGCCTCAAAGTCTCAATTCCTTCCTTCTCGTAAATCCTCGCTTTTCTTCCCGTCACCGGAAAAATACACGTATCGGCAGATCCGAGCCAGTCATCGGAATATCCGAAGTCTGTGTTTTTGAACTCTTCGGAATGTCCGATATTTTTATCGGAATATCCGAATCCTGTTCAACTTCTGGTTCGCTGGAAACTTGAACTCTTCGGAACTTCCGAACCTCAGTTCGGAATGTCCGTAGTGCGTGTAAACGCATGATAAGGACGGTTCGGTTGGCCCCTACCTCATTTCTTTATTCCTTCACTTGGCCTCCGTGACGCTCTCTCTCTCCCTCCACCGCACTCTTTCATCACTTGTCGCCTCGAGTCTTCAACTCTTCTGAAACTCCGATCTACCTCAAGGAGGAGAGCCTAACGGTTTAGAATACCTTAATCCTATCAAAACTCGTTATACATCCTCAAGGTAAACCCTAGAGCAAACCGTGTCTCTTCGATTTCCGAGAATCTTTTGATCATATCTTTCGGTAAACTTGTTGCTCTAGCGCTTCCCGCCTAGATCTCAAGTTTTATCAAATTCCTTTGGTTGATTTGGTTGAAATCCTAGTTTTAGGGTTGTACCGAATATATCGGAACTTCCGAAATTCTCTGTCGGAACTTCCGATGTAAAGTCGGAATTTCCGATACTATATCGGAACTTCCGATGTTGACAGTACAACACTAAAGCCAGCTCTCTCTCTCTAGTTTCATCTATCATATCTCGCTACTCTCTTATCAGCTGGTGTCAGATGGATCCAAGTCAAGGTGATCAACCTCCTCAGGGTTCAGCCAAGGTTACTTTCACTCGCAAAAGAAAAACTCCAACTGGGGCGAGAACAAAGCGAGCTTCAGCTCGAGGATCTCAACCTGGGATTTCAATCAGTGAACCTGCTGCTCAGGCCGCTCAAACGGTAAATGTGCCTCGTGGAGCACCGCTACCCTCTAGAAAAGGCAAGGGAATTGCTGGAGCGTCAGGGTCTCAGCCAAGAGACATGCCGAGATTGAAACCGCCTGAAAGAAACCCTAGACTTCAAAGAAAGCCAGTAAACTACAAAGGGAAAGCAGCACAAGTGAGAAAAGCTCGTGAAGAGAATCCAAAGCGGAATGACCAGTTCTCTCATCGACTCACGCTTCGGACATTCTTTCAGCAGGACTTTAATGCTTCAGTGATTTATCCTAGAAAGAATCCGTTAATCCAAATTCAATGCGTTGATTGGGAGTACATGGCAGCGGCAGATGATGCTGTGTTTAATGATGTTATTGCAGTTTGTGAAAGAACTGGCACCAAGAGGATCATGGCTTTTCAGCATGATTGGAATGTGGAGATCATAGCTCAGTTCTATGCCACAATGTATGTCTCCAGGGATCGAGTCTCTACTCTCCATTGGATGACTGAGGGAACTTGGTATGAAACCACATACGCTCGCTTTGCCAGATTGCTTGATTTCACAGAAGCGGACTCCAGGGACAGAGATCAGATCCACAATGAGGTCTCACTTGGTGCATCAAATCTGAATTTCTTGTATGAGGAGAATGCAGAGTTTGAGCCAGGTGACACTAAGGGAATGAAGCCCTTCTTTGCTATCCTGAACAGACTCTTCAGGAAGACCTTGGCTCCAAAAGAAGGTGATGCTTCTCATGTCCTTTCTTACACCAGAAACCTCTTGAGCAGAATGCAAGATGGTCAGAGGCCCTTTGATGTCTTTGATTTCATATGGAATGAGATCAGACTCATTGACAGAGCCTGTATGAGCCGTGGATATGCTCCATTTATCATGCACTTAATTGAGGAAGTGACAGGGCAGCATTTTGAGTGCGATGGAAAGCATGTGGCACTTCAAGTCAGGCCAATCAAGGCCCCTTCTCAGCGAGCCACCAGAGCTTCCACCAGGAGGACTACCTCTTCTGTTGCTACTCCTTCAGCCTCTGCTCCCGTGGATCTTCTTCACCTATTCTCGCGAGCTTTGAAGTCAATATTTGTTCTTTGCAAGAGCAACTCGTAAAAGCGTAAGAAGAATGCCAAGCGACTCAAGGATATCCAAAGGCATCCGAATCTGGAATGCTCGTGAGGACGAGGAAAGTGAAGAAGAGATCGAGGATCCCTTTGCTCCAAAGACTGATGCGTCTGAGTCCGAGGATGATGACGAAGAACTGGGTCGATGAAGTGCATCAGAGGAGTCTGATTAGTCTCCTCATCTCTCTCTCTCTCTCTCTATCCTTTGTGGTGCTTGATGCCAAAGGGGGAGAGATGACAAGTTTATCTATCTATCGTTGAGTCAGTGAACTTGGAACTTAGTTTATGTGTTTGGTTTAAAACTTCGTTGTTAATTGCTATCGCTTTTAATCTCTTTATTGTTGTTGCATGGAGAACTTGATGGTAGTTAATTATCTGAATTACTCATACTGCTTATCCTGTCAATCTTGTGATAATCTCCTATGCAAAGATATAGGGGGAGCTCTCTCATATTCTTCTCTCTCGAAAAGTGCATTTGTTCTCAAGATCCATTCTCAATGCACATTTTGAGGGGGAGTTCCGTCTATATTTATACTCTCACAATGCTTTATAAACTTGTCCTAAATCATGTTGTCATCAATCACCAAAAAGGGAGATTGAAAGTGCATCTAGGCCCCCTAAATTTGTTTTGGGTGATTAATGACAAATGATTAAAGAAACTAATGTGTTCAACTAGTTTATGAACAGGCAAAGGCTTCAAGAGATCGTCTATGCACGTGAAGTGTCCTCTAGTAGCGCTGAGTAAGAAAAACGGTATTTAAGCTTGAAATTTTAATCTATTGAGTCATAGGAATGCCGTACTATTAAGAGGGATGCGTTGAAATTGACTTGGAGATGTTTTCCTCACTCAAGATGAACTTAGGCGAGTCTCTCAAGGGCTTGAAGTGTTCTCTCGCTCGAATGTAGTTTGTTTTAAGTTCAGGTCGGATGTTCCGAACTTGTATCGGACGTTCCGATGTCTCAGAAGTTCCGAAGTGGAGTTGTGCTTCAGTCCGGTGTGTTCTGTTTGGGTCGGTCATTCCGATGTTCGCTTCTGATGTTCCGATACTGCTGTGTTTTAGATAGGAGCTCTGCTTTGGTCTGGATGTTCCGATATTTAGTATCGGAAGGTCCGATGTGTGCCTTCTTGTGTAAAGGTGCTTCTGCCTAGTTCGGATTGTCCGAAGTTGCGTCTTCGGAAGTTCCGAAGTGGTTGTTTTCCTGTTTGGGAGCCCACTGTTTTCTTCGGATGTTCCGATGTCTTTTTTCGGACGTTCCGATGTGGACTTAGCTTGTTTTTGTTGGGTTCCCTCTCTAAGAGTCATCGGATGTTCCGATGTTGTTATCGGACTTTCCGATGCGTGTTGTTTTCGACCGTTGGAAGTTTTCCAAGCCTGGGAGTTTGCACACATCGGATGTTCCGAAGTTTGTATCGGACATTCCGATGTGAGGCTGAGTGCGAGGGTAACGGCTAGTTTTGAACCAAAACTATAAATACCCCTCTCTCACTCCTTTTGCTTGTTACACACTTGCTTGGGCTGTTTACTTGAGCTTCTTGAGCACTTTCTAGAGCACTCTTTGAGCACTCTCTCCTCCTTGATCTTAGGGATCATTTAGTGAGTGAGGGTCGTGTTAAGTGTGGTTGTGAGTTAAGAGCTAAGTTGTCATTCATCTTGAGAAAGTAGAGAACCTCTCCAAGATCGAGATTCAAGTGCATTCTTTTCTCTTGGAGGTTGAAGGACTCCTAGACGGCTAGGCGTCGCTCACGAGCTCCCAAAGGTTGTGGGACGCCGTGAGAAGTTTGTGAAGGCCGGCTCCGCCCGAAAGGGAAGGAACCAAATAGTGGAACCAAGCCTCAAGTGCGACTGAGGTTTGGGAGGAAAGGGTTGGAAAAGACCCGGTTCTTTGGAACCTCCTCAACGGAGACGCATTTATCCTCAAGGATCCGAACTCCGGGAATCAAACTATTGTGTTCTCTCTCGCCTCTAGTCGCCGCTTAATCTTATTGATTTTCTTCAAGACAATTTTAATATCTAAAGCTAGTTGTCGATCGCTATTTCTCGCTGACTCTTTAAGTAAAGTACCAATCGGATAATCCGAAGTAATTACGGAAGCTCAAGATTTCGGAAGTTCCGATATTAATTCTAATATCCGACTGCTTCCATTGCGTTAAATTGTTTTAATTTTAAATTAGCCTATTCACCCCCCCCCCTCTAGGCAATCTTCTAACCTTTTCAGGTATAAATTTGGAGGAATTCGGATGGATTTTAAGTTTCATCATAGCTTTTCAAAGGCCTTGGCTTGAATTTCTCAGGCCAAGTGACGTTCATGAACCCTAGGGAGAAATTTTTACACCATGTATATAATCTCAAACGCATTCATACATTAGGAATTTGCTCTTCATATTCAAGAGAACGAGGTCGTAGCCGACCACGGATAGCATTTTCACCAGGGCTAAGCGTGTTGAAGGCACTTATCTGTCATGATCATTTCCTCAATTGGTGGTCAAAACTTTGTTGGCGCCGACGAGATGAAGAGTGTTCCATACGAGAATTGGTCTAAGACCTGGTGGAGGGAGATATGCTCTGTACTTCTACAGTAGCTTCTTGCAGATCAGCAGCTAGAGATCTTATAAGTAGTATATTATCTCCTTCCACATGTTGATTTAAAATTGCATTAGTTCTTATACGAAGCATACCCATAGGAGTTTCCTCTTGCAAATTACTTGAAACCGAGTTTAAGTCCCTTAACACTACCCTTTGGATCGGTAGCGTGACCGAAGGGATATGTCGGGGATGACTCCCTAAGGAATCCAGTCTATGCGACGTCCCTGGTTGACCGCTACAGTATAGGCGTCTTGTTTCTTTCACTGCTTTCTATTTTAAGGCAACGAGGTACTCACGTTCCTAGGCAGCCTTTTTCTCCCTTTCCTGAGCTTCACGCTATTCGTATTCCACCCATTGTGCCTCCATCTCACCTGCGATCATACAGATACAGAACCCAGGGTGGACAGACATGGTAAGCACTCCATCCTTATCTAAGGATGGGCTGTAATCTAGTTCAAGTCCTCCAAGAAGAAGATATGAACTTTCATGGACATTATCGTCATTCTAGTAATTTTGAATGTTGTCGATTTCCATAGAGCATGTGCCCTGGTCATCTGCCTCTGAGATTAAGGTAGGTATGGAGTTGCTCTTACCTCTTGATTTTTCTAGAAGGGGCGCTTCCAATGCAACCTCGCCAGATTTGGCGAGTTTGCAGAATTCTGCCTTTGAAACATATTTGGAATAGAATTCTCACTTACCTTCTTCTTCCATGAGGAAGTCGTCGGCATTGGGGTTGGCGTAATCGGCGAGGTCGAATGACTTTTTTTCATCCATTGCTTATAATGACAATACATTACCTTTTCAATTTTGACTTCTGACGGAGACTCTCCTTCTAGCGCTAACTGTTGATGTTCAAGGCTAGGGGGTCCCTAGATTGAGCTTACGAATGTAATTTGGGTTGCCTTTGTCTAACAAATCAGAGATTGAAAAGAATATAAAATGGGATTGCCTTTTTTATTTAGTCACATGTCTTGACAAAATACAAACTGGCGAATTAGGAATGAAAATATTAATGCTAATCTTGCTCTTCTCCTATGTTATGTTGTCTCCTTCTTGTCCTCTCCCTAAATCCTTGTGGAGGTTTCCCATTTATACTTGACAAAGTGATGTCAGTTGTTTATCTTCTAAAACGTATCTTCTTGTCTGGAGGTGTCTTTTTGCTGGGAAATGTCTTTTAGTAATGAGGCGTTTCTTTATAGGAAGTAACTTTCAATCCGTTGTATATACCTATCAGGAATAATCTTCCGCATGCTTGTCCTATGTGAAGGTAAGTGCTTCTCTAACCAGCATTGCAGGTCGAGGCGAAGACTATTCAATGCCCGATCGTTTTATTGGTCAAAACAACATGTCTGACCCAGAGGCTAATTTTGGAAATAAAAATTGGAATCTCACTTACATGAAAAGAACGACATGTGGTCAAATTTTTTTTGAAAACAAATCATAATCACTAATTTTGGAAAGCTAGCCGTGCAAAAATTAATGTCACTTTAGTATACTGGACAAAAAAACTCAATATTTTTGCTTTCTATGAATCAATAATAGCGGGCGGGTTTACCTATTAATTAGCATACCTAATGAAACACACGCATCTTAATACAATCCTAAGGTTGAAAGGTACGGTAGTGCATGTGACAAGCTTTGGACACACTGTGCACACACACAGGGGAGTATCTGATCTTACATGCTCCAAGGGAAGTGCCGAGTGCGCACGCTGAAAAAATTGATAAAATGCCACTCTTAACAAGTGGCTTCGCTAAAAATGCCACTCCGCTGTCGTTGACATGTGGGACCATCTGTGTCTATGACAGTGGGGCAGAGTGGCATTTTAGCGATGCCACTTATTGAAAGCATTATTTTTTTTCTAACTTTCATTTTTTTTAAATATATGGAGGTTATTATGCAATTTCAAAATAATACTTTCACTTTTTCCTTTTACACTTTTCTTTTAGCTATTTCTAATGCTAATTACTACTCTATCTGTTCATTTTTATAAGGTTTATTTTTTGAATGGTCTTGTTCTCAAATATAAAACTTGCATGTAGGTTTAATGATGCATTTCCTTCTATACCTATATTTATTCTCTTTCAATCATATGGATTTATTTAATTATACCACCCACATAAAGTATATCTTTCGTCTTTCAAGAAAATTAAATGGGAGCATCTAAGTCATTTTATCTCATACCTTGCTCAATTTCAACGCAACATTAATTCTTGTGTAAAGTCAAATAAGCCTTATAAAAAGGAACGAAGGAGTACTCCTTCCGTTGATACATATAAGGCTTAGAGTTTAAATAGTCTTGTTTAAAAATATAAGACCCATGTAGATTTAATAAGACTTTCCTACTATACCCTTATTTATTATCTCTCAGCCATATGCATTTATTCATTACCACCTACATAAAGTATTATCTCTCATCTTCCAAGACAATTAAGAGGGGTATATAAGTTATTTTTTATCATATCTTTCTCAATTTCATCGTAACCTTAATCACTGAGTATATATCAAGGGAGTGAGTATCATGTACTAGAAGACACATCATCCAAAAGACAATAAACAATATAACAAATAAGGGTTATATGGTCTTTTATAAATATATCTCGGTAAAAGCGTGATATTCGAGTGGAAGGACGTCCGAAGGAAGAAGTAGAGTATCTACGTGATTCGAGCGGATTTTTTTTAGAGTAAATAAACAATATAGCTCAGTCAGGTTGCATGAGCTCAGCCAGGCTGGTGGGAGTTAGGCTGAGTGGATGCAAAGAGATGTTGTTTGGTTGGTCGTATGAGGTTGGACATGCTGCACAGTGATGTTGTTTGGTTGGCTGCACTAGAATGGAAGTATGATAGGCAAATTCAAAAGAGGGATGAAATAAATTTTAAAAATACTAGAAAATCAATAATTTCACAAACGAAAATAAAAAAGTTTTAAAATATATTCTAGAAAATCAATAAATTGAAAAACTAAAATTTTAATCTTTTAAAATATATTCTAGAAAATCAATAAATTTAAAATTTGAATAAGAAGACAACCAAACACCAATCTTTTACATCTGCAGATACAAATCTATTTAGATGCAGCCAACCAAACAGCCGTAAAAGAAGCGCTAGGAGAGCATGGGAGTGGAGCAACTTCGAAGATTTTACTCTGCTCGAATCTTGATCGATATGACGGAGTAAACAGTTGGCCCGATTGCTGTCACCATTAACCGGACTGTTGAATCATGTCTTGGGAACTACAGATCAAGGATTAACGGCAAATAATGGCAACGCATGCATGCATTATTGCATTACATGGGGCCGCCATTCCTCCTCCTTCCACGAGTCTAGGAGCGGCTAGCATTTAATTTAAGCAACACTGGCATGTGCTCATCTACACCCGCGCGATGCTGTGATGCGGAAAAACTGGTTAGCTCAGCGCACCTGGTGGCCATCGTTCTTCAGCATTTGTCGGCAGCGGCGACGTGATCCGGCCATGATTCTTCACAAAATGAGATCTTAGCCTTAAACCTGATCTGTGGCGCTTCATGCATGGCTAAATGAAGGCTGGAACAGTAGTGTCTACAATGAAAAAAGATTGTTCTGTTGAGAGAAAGAGAGAGAGAGACACACACACACAGTGACACAGACACAGAGAGAAAGAGCGGATTGCTCTATCAGGCACTACTCTATGACTATGCAGTGCTCGCCAGTAGGCTGTGCTTCGCTGGTTGGTGGGTTGGTTGTTCTGGTGTGTGTTTGGTCCAGCAATGGACCACCGTTGACAGTACATCACTACCAGGCTTGTACAAAGGACACCATACGGTACGAAATGTTGGACAATGTAGGGATTTCTTTTAGAGGACCACGTATGGATCTTGATCGTACTATATCCTAGCATCAAAGTTTTATATGGAGTAATTTAAGAGGTATCAATCTCTACTATTCTAAAGCAGCACTTGGTGGCAGTGGTCTGTTCTTCTCACGTCATTAATTGCCGCTTAATTGCCCTGCTTAATTGCCCTACGCAAGAAACGAAACGTTGCTTTAATTAGCCAGCTTTCGCAAGAAACGAAGCGTTAAAGATAGATGTTTGATTTTGTGAAATAATTTTTTTTATTTTTTTATTTTTATTTTTCGTTATCAATTTTGTTTTTCGTAGCAACGCACGGACATGTAACTATTTTACCTATACATTTCCTTTAGTTCAAAAGCGCGCAGCTATATAACTGACCAAAGGTCGGTTGACTGGATGCACAAGTTGCGTCCTCACCCAGCGGCGTTCAAGCCTTAGCTTAGCGTTGGTGCTTACCTTCTTCTATAGTGAATGCACGAGCTCTTAGCCTAAATTTTAAAAAAAGCGAGCAATTACGTCTTCCCGCATTTCCGGATGTCAATAACCAAATGATGCTTTGGCTCTTTTTTTTTTTGGCATTTTCGAGCATTAATAGTCAACAGACGAATATAGATCCTTATGTTTTTAAACTGAACACAACGATTCAATTAAGATATGGGATTAGGCAAATCGCCAGCCACCACAACGTTTACAAAATCAGAAAATCGGGATAACCATACCTGTTGGCCTCTCCCTTACTGTGCTTGGCTAAGCGAGCTGCCAGAACATTCGCAAGGCTTTTTGACATCTCCACCTTAATTCAACTATTATTTCATACAGTAGGATAGAGATTTTGCAAAACTTGCCTATAGGCCATCTGATCGAGCAGAATGGTTTGGATTCATGAGCAAAGTTTTTTATAGTGGATGGCTTGAGGGCCCGTTTAGAATATAGAAATTTCAAACAAAACAAATTTAATTTCCACGGGAATTCGAAAACCAATCTCTGCATTTCAAATGGGTGGAGAGTCGTTCAACCCAGGGGAGCAAACCAGCCTTCGAACTTAAACCCGGGCCCGCACGTCATGCGAACAAAAGCCGAGCAGCCAAACCCCAACGACCCGGTGCGAAGCAAAAGCGAGCAAGCACCACGCGACTCGACGCGGCGCGAGCCCCCAGCCACCCGTCTCCATCCACCCACCACCAGGCCACCACCCTGTCCGTGCGCACGCGTGCGAGACGCTTGCTCCCTTTGCATGTGAGCGAGCGAGTGGCGAGTGACTAGGGCGAGCAATGCCGATCGCGCTGGAGAGCGGGCGGCGGCACGGCGGCGCACGGTTCGATCGCGGGGGGGCCCGCTACGCGCCGCCGCCGGCGGTGGGCGGGCAGGGCGGAGGCTCTTCGTCGGCGGGGCGGGGCAGCGACAGCCGCGCGGCGGTGTTGCAGTGCGAGGAGGCGGAGGAGGGCGACGGGGAGGTGCAGAGCTCGTACAGGGGCCCCTTCGACACCATGGACGCGCTCCAGGACGCCCTGCCCCACAGGTCAGCCCCCAAGCCGCCGCAAAGGTGGCGCCTTCATCGATATTCGTAGCGCAATTGTGCCGGAATCTTAGTTTCGTAGGGTTATTTTTCTGTGTGCGGGTGGGTGGGTTGGGAATCGGTTAGTGTCTCTTCACTGCTTGGTTCGTTGCTGTAATGTAGATGGAATGTCGTCACTTGATCTGGTGAAATTTGTTCCGTTCGGGTTTTTCCGGTTCATTTGGTGCTATGGAGTAGCGTATGTGTAAAAATCATCGTTTTTTGTTCATGTATTGTGCGCCATTCTGGTGAAATTTTGGGTGATTGAGTAATGCAGTTGAAATATTTGGGAGAAACTTTGGGGGTTTCTTCGGTCGCTTTGGAGTTGTGTGAGGTCGAATTAATTGGCTTTTCATCCTGGGGTGATTGTTCTGTTACGAAATTTGGGGATTTTTAACAACAGGTACTCGACAACGATGACAGTAGTTCAGGTGGCTTTACAAGATTGTTCGAATTATCTTGTGGCGAGGGGAGATTTGGCCCCAGAGTAGTACCTTAGTTTCTTTGGACCTTCGGGTCTTTGAACCTGGGGGCTGTTAGGTTTTTTCTTTCTGGTTGTCTTGTCGACAGGATCTCCACTGTTCGGAGTCCTGGTTGTTTTTCCTGTCTCTGGTTTTTTCTTTCTCTGTATTCCGTTAACTTTTCTACTTAATTGAGCGGCAGAGCTCCTGCCTTTTATTCAAAAAAAAAAAAGAAATTTGGGGATTTCTTGGGTGATCCGAGTCAATAATGTGGACCATTTGATGCGCATTGTTTTGATTGGTGAAATACTGAAATGTGTGGCGTTAAGGAGGAACCGTGCTTCGTAATTTGTTTTCAAAAGTTCAGTTCTTGATCGATTTGGTCGGTGGAGGGCTTGTGAAATGGTAGATAACGAGGATGGTGGGATGTGATTGTGTCTGTGTCATTGGGTGCCCACAGAATGTGTTAGGCTTCTGACTATCCGAGGGACTTTCCAGGAAAATTTTGGTTCTTAGTTTTTAGTTTTTGGTGCCAAACAGAGAATGTGGTTGGGAAGCTTGAACTTTTGATAGGTGCTAGTCATGTGGGGAACCCGCGGTTTTGAAAGAAGATTGTGAGTAGCTTTGAGCCTTTGATCCATAATGGCTTGTCTCTTTCACGGTCATAGTATAGCTTTGGAATTGTTGGTTGCAAGCTTTTTTGGCAGGCTTGTAGCTTCAGGATTCATGCTTTTAGTCAAACCTTTTGTTCCATTGCTAGTTTCGCTAGTTGCTCTTTTGCATATATGCATCGTAATTTGCTAAGGTTTTGTTTCCGTTGATCCAGAGAACACCCCATGTCAGACATAACAGTAACCAGCGGTATCCAACCTTTAAATCTCAGCAGTGCTCTTTTAAGCACCAGTCCACAAGGAAAATATTTCCAAAAATTATAAGTTCTTTGTTTATCAATTGATATACAAACTTTGTTGAACTATCTACCAGCAATTTGGCATGTTTTAGTCTAAATTTGTAAATTGTCAAAATAATGAACCAACGGAATTTTTTTCTATATATATCGTAGCTGTAGGGGCCTCCCCTACTGATCCTGGTAAAAAAAAGGACCGAGTCAATCCAGATGCTAGACGGTGCAACTGCAGGATCAATGCCAGTAAGAACAACTCAAAGTTGTACTTTGTTGGTTTCCTGTCAGCCTGTGGTTCATGAACCTTACTTATTTGTGTATTACATCATGGTGTGCAACTCTGTAGTTCTAGCTATTGTTTTTCAGTATTGTTTGTACATTATTCCAGTGGGTGTGATCATGCTATTATTCTGTAGACATGTTTGAGGAAGCATGAGATGGTGAGATGGTTTTTCTAATTCCTTCAACATCAACAGAACATGAAGACCCAAATGACTTACTTGTTTTGATCCCAATTACCGATGAAAGTTCTTCTATTAGAGCATCTCCAGCAAGGGCCCCTAAAACAGGGTCCCTATTTTGGATTTAGGGGCTCCCCCTATTTTTTGAGGCCCTGTTTTCAGAACACAAGTCCAGCAACAGCCTCTAAATCTCAGCCCCTATTTTACTTTTTCTCCTATTTTGACATATCCGCTATGTATAATCTTCATTTGACACCACTAAAATTCAATAAAAATATTTGTAATACATAAAACATAAGCATATTAACATTTACAATTTAAAAACATGATATTTCAAATTTAAATTTAAAATTTTCAAAACATGATAAAATTTTCGAAGCCTCTCATGTATTTCCCTATCTTCAATAATATGGGTTGTACTCGTGTCCCTGGGAATTGGGGCTGAGGAGGCAAATTTAGGGACCTCCTAATTTTAGGGGCTTGAGTTGGGGGGCCCTGGGAATTGGGGCTGAGGAGGCAAATTTAGGGGCCCCCTAATTTTAGGGGCTTGAGTTGGGGCCCTGCTGGATCTGTTTTTTTTTTACTACACTCCCTATTTTAAGGTTTAGGGGCTCTGCTGGAGATGCTCTTACAAAATTTGCACCATAACAACCTTTGCATCTTCTTCATAATACTTTCCACCTGTGCAAACCATGAAATTCAGTTGTCAATAGAACTCCAGCAGAATTAATGATGAGAATTGCTCCAAACACTAAATATGGCTCTTTAAGTACCTCACCAATATCTTATCCAGTAGTTCACCTCCTTTATAGAATCTGAAATAGAAAAGAAACAACTACAATATTCTCATGCATTAAAAGAAACCTTCTCATATACACAAGAACAAGAATCTCATGCATTGCAACGACACAAGAACAATAGCATAAGCTAAGTGCATAACTTAATAAGTGCAACAACACATCCCGTCATTAAGCAATAGCATAAGTGCATAACTTAATAAGAAACAAGTTCTGAACGATAATGGGGTAATCGAAAGATAAGTTAAAGTCTGAAAGTAGCAAAAGTAACAATGGCATTTATGCTTGGAATCAGACACCGAAGTCGTCATCCAATTCAAATTCCTCCTCTTGACGACTTGCTCCACCCTCATGAGGAGTAGACAGTGGAGTCTCATCATCATCCAATTCTGCATCATCATCAATCACATAATCTTCATTTCCAACATCACCTTCACTCATTATCCAACTCACCAACATTACCAACAACACCTTTTGACTTTGAACGCCGAGCATAAGTGATATGGGACCTATGGGCCGGTCGCTAGACCTTCTAGCAACAACATCACCACGAGCAATCCTAGGATAATTGCGACCTCTTTGATTGCGCGAAGCACTAATGGCTTCATCAACATGAGCTCAAGTTAGATGATCACCATCGCTAGTACCGCCTTCATGAACCGGTTCATCATTGATGTTCACCCATTCATTATCTCACTGATATTCTTCTAGGATCGAAGGGTTGGATTTCCTTCCTTTATAACCTTGCTGACGCAGCTTTTGGAACCTAGTTGCCATCTTTCGGTTGTATGAAATGTACACCAAGGTATTCAATCTCTTGTACTCTAAACGGTTTCTCTTTTTGGTATGGATCTGCAAAGAACAATACAAGTATACGACATACAAGAAGAATGTCAAAAGTGACTGCAGTCAACATTAGGAGGTAAAGACTCATTGATTTTTGTAGTAAAGTATGCAACATTAGGAGGTAAAGACTCATTGATTTTTGTAGTAAAGTATGCTAGCTAGTAGCTACTTACAAATGCAAATGTGCTCCAATTGCGCTCGCATCCAGACGCCGAACAACAGAGACTAATGATTCGCTTTGCTAAACATTGGAGCTCATAAGCAAGCCCACCATATGCACCCCCACTAAAGAACTACAGAAGATAAATAGGTGATTCACTTTTGAAGTTGAAAATAGAGAGCCTAAAAAGAATAAATCAAGAAATCATTAGACTTAATTACTTATACTTACATGGACTCTTTCTTTCTCGATCTTTGTTTGCCATTGCCTTTGTGAAGCAATCACCTTCTATCCTCTCATAATCATCAGGTTGCCTACTTATGTTGCTTTGTTTACCATCGTCGGGGACCATCTTCCATATAACGGCATTGAACATTGACCTTAGCCTTGTAGCAGGTCTTCTATTTGTTTCTTTAATGCCGAAAAACTTATTTGGATTCAAGAACAATGCTGCCCCATATAACTTTTGCTCCATTTGATTGTCCCATCGCTTGTCAACAATTCCTGCGACCTCATTGAGTAAATCTGTCTTGTTTTGGAAAGCCTCCTTGATATCCATCTTCGCAGCAGCATCAATTTTTGCCTCCAATAAGCTTGCTAATAAGTCTGCATCAGCTGATTCACTTGAACCATCAACTGACTCCAAGAAGAAGGTGCCTTCTAGACTGTTGACAAGAAAGTTGATGAGATGACGCCCACTCATGTCCGTCCACCCATCCGACATGAGAGCGCAACCATATTCTTGCCATGCTAACTCATGCTTCTCCCTCAATTTAGCTGTCTTGTTTTTTGCTCTTTCAAGCAATGGCAGCCTTATGTCATGGAAAGTAGGCGATCTATACCCAGGACCATACTGCCCAACAGACTCGAGGAAAACCTCCCAATTTCTTGAATTGATAGCATTGAAAAGGGTATACCGTTCTCGTAAAAGAAGTCAGCTTCATGATCATCGACTGTTTGTTTTTCTTCCTGTGTCTTTTTGGTGAAGTGCTCTAGTGGAAGTTGAGAAGTACCCGAGCTGTGCCTCTCAGAAACAACCTCTTCTGGTGTCTTTCGAAGCATCGAAGCTACTGATTTGGTATACTTTTGTGGCGGCCCAGGCAACACAAAAGAAGCCGCTGATTGCTTTCTTTTTGAAGATGTACCAGAACTTGGATGGACCTCTCCTTCAGCATCATCTTCTCCTCCCTCTAGATGATCATCCTCATTTGTCCCTCCATTAGTTTGAACTTCCTTGAATTCTTCTTCAGGTAGTCCTGCATCTCTTTTCTGATTGATGCGGTTGTTTGAGCACATTTCTCTACATCTCCATAACCCCCAGCAAGGTGCCGCTTCAATCTTCCTACTCCGGCATGGACTTTCTTGTCACAAAGCTTACATTGGAGCAAATCCTTTCTCTGTTAATCAGGCCAGAGTTCATACTTTCATGCCAGGTCTTTGGACTTAGCCCTACACTTTGGATCATTGGCTGGATCATATGACTAGGTAATCGTAGCTGCAACAACTTGTTGGTCTTCCTCTGCCATTGGAATCTCACCTGCAAGAGCACATACACAAATGCTAGTTACTAATTTTCATTTTTTTCACTTCAAAACATGAGCAAATCTATAAAAACTAAAAACCTAATATGGAAATCATAAACAGTGGCACAGTGCATTGCAAAAACCTAATATGGATAGTGCAGTTCAAATTAATCTGCAAAATCATAAACAATGCACTGTAAAATCATAGATTCACATACATAGCACAGTCTGCAATAGAACAGATTAATAGCATACATAGCACAAATGCACAATACATCAGATTCACATACATAGCAGTATAGCTATTGCTCTGTTCAATCAGATTCACATACATAGCACAAATGCACAATACATCAGATTCACATACATAGCAGTATAGCTATTGCTATGTTCTATCAGATTCACATACATAGCACAAATTCACAATACATCAGATTCACATACATAGTAGTATAGCCCAATAGAGTATATCCTCAAATGAAAGAACAGAGCAATGTATTTAGAACGGATGCAGGGGGCAAGAGCATACATGGAGTGAGTCTCGACGGGCAGGGGCGGAGGAGAGGAGGCCGAGGCGGGCTGCGGCGACGCTGAGGCAAGAGGAGGTGGCTGCTTGTAGCGACCCGCCCAATTAGCCCGGGGTAATTAGCAACAGCTGGCACTACCCCTGGTTAATTAAGCGAATCTCGGCATAGTGGCTAACAAAATATCGGGCACCCCGGTACTTTATTAGCTACTATACCGTGTTCAGAGTGTTGCAACAGAACAATAATTAGAGACTGAATGTAAATATGTTACAAACCAAGCCACGCAGGGCTACAAGTTCGATACATAATTAGACAGGATCCAAGTACAACATAAGCATAAGACATAACTACTAGTTACACAAAAGACCGAAGCGTTTAGTGTAACATGTATACTCAAGACCTCTATTCTCCTCGTAGTCCTCCGGCGTAGGTTTGGTTGCTGGGTGACCTCACTCCAAGTCTCATGGTCGGACCAATTGGGATCCACGTCCCAACTGAGGAAGCTTGACCCCTTAACAAATATCTAGCGAGGGAGAGTTAGCAAGAGTGCACAGAGTACTCAAAGCAAGTAATAGTATAGAATGCAATACATGAGTTTTTCCTCCCTTTTTCCAAATCCACCTTACCTCCTTCCCAAAAAATCTGATTTTTATTGGAAATAGGTTTTGATTTTCTTTAAGAGTTGCACATTTTAATTCAAGAGACTACTAACACCCGTGATATGAGGCGGATTAGCTCCGTAGCCTCCAATCCAGAGACAGTGCATGAATTCATGATTTGACCTCGTTGGCAGTTTGTACCACTTTACCCATAGTGACCCCCTAGCATGAGAGGCCCTGAATGTTTATCACTAGTCCAAAGATTAGATCTCCAACCCTCATATTCGAGTCGCGGATTCCTTCACTAGGCAATCCCCACGGCCATGGCCATCAGCTTGTATCAGATTATCCAGTGCTACCGTAGTAGCACAACCGATACTCAACCCAAGGCTTTATTCATATATAGCCTCGAAGAACCATCTGTGTCCTCACTGGCCTTCCAAGATACCACTTCACACGCTGTATTTATCTACTCTTACCCAATGTGGAGATCATAATACCTTCCTAGGACAACCTTTTCTCGTCGCTTCCACACACTATGGTTGATACTCTAAAATACGGCTCATTGCTCGAGTGTAGTTGGTTATTCTTATATCATAACCTATGTAGAGGGTCCCACCGGCCACATTCCAAGTACTCTTGGCCTCTCACCACCATATTAACACCACACCAACATAATAAATAACACAAGCCAGCTGCTCATCAGCTGGACTTGCCAACACACTCCACACCTCATCATCATCCATACTTTCGTTTCCACCACACACCACATTTCCACCCATATTCAATCTAGTACTTTCAAATTATATATAAAGTGTGCAATGCATGAATGATACTCGTGAATAATCAAATCAAGTTGAAAACATTTAATGAAATTTGCTCAAAGGAAATCTTGCCTCAAGTAGGATTTGCCACGCCTGGCCGAATACGAGGTGGTTGGTAAATGATTCGGTTCGACTCGATAAATACAACGATCAACTCTACTGAATTAACCCCACAAGAACCTTACAGTATCCGAATCCATGGACAACGCTTACTCACTAAACCCACCGACTTAACCCGATCCATAATATTCTAGCAAAGAACAACATAGCAATTCAATTAATACAACAATTAACAATTTACACATTTATTAACTACTAACCCGCAGACTTTTAGAAATTTAAATACGCTTTCTTCTGATATGAATACAAGTTAACCTACGCGGATCGCATGGGAAATGCATTTTCCTATTTTCCTCCTTTTCTTCCTTTTTCTCCTTTTCTTTTCTTTTCTCTTCTTTCCTTTCTTTTTCTTTTCCTTATTCTTTCCGCTTTTCTTTTCTCTCTTTCTTTTCTCTGTTTCTTTCTTTTCTTCACGCCCTCCTCTTTTCTTTCTTTGGCCAAGAAGCCCTGGCCTCTGCCTCTTCTCCTGCGCCCCTTCATTTTGGGCGACTCTCCTGCCTCCACGCTGCAGGTGCCTCGCCTCCGCTTGGGCCGTGCCGGCTGTGGCGCCCGCCACGCCGCCTCCCTCTCGGTTCCTGCCCTTCCTCTCTCTCTCTCTCTCTCTCTATCTCTAACTCCCCTCCTTTCGCTTCTTCCTCCCGGCCAACTATCACTTGGCCGACACTCTGCCGTCGCCCTCTCCTCTCTACTTCTCCTCTTCTTCTTCTTCTCTCTTTGCCGCCAAATCCTCCTCTAATCTCCTCTACTCCCCTCTCTCCTTATTTGCCCTAGTGCTGAGGACATAAGAACAGATACTACCTCGGTATTTACGCTATTGCCTCTTTTATGTTTATTCTACCTTTGATTCTCGTGATTTCTGGTTGATGACAAGAATGCATTAATTACCCGATCTATTCATTTGCTTCATTTCTTCGCATGCAAGTTCTTTGGGAGTCGATGATCCGGACTTCTAGCTGACGCAAGACTTTGGTCTAGCAACCCTAGAGAGTCCCACCGAGACCATGAGTTACCCGATCTACTCAATGGTGCACTAGAGGAGTAGCTTGCTACTCGCGATGGCGGTGCACTGAGGATCTGAGTGGTTTCATTGGGAAAGATAGAGTGGTGCCGTTCGGGTTCTTGGGGACCACCGTGTCTGCTTCTTGCTTGGTTACTGCTTGTTCTGGGAATCTCCTTGTTTCGGGCTTAGCTGGTCCCTCCTGTTCTTCTTGGGGACCTCCTTGCTCATTCGGCTTGGGAATCTCCGGCCACGACTCCTTTAGCCGTGATCTTCTGAGTTTTCTCTCTCTCTCTCCCGTGAATCGAAGTGGCGTGGCGCTGGGCTCTCGGATCGAGTGTGGTTGTGTGTTGGTGTTTCATGCTCTCGGTTTCTAGGCTTAATTTGGGAGGAGTGAAGAATGGAGGCTTGCTTTTGGTTGGTTTGAATGGAGGCTACCGCCTTGAGCTAGCCGCTTCTACTGGGGACCGAAGGAAGCTGAAGCTTTCTGCAAATGGGAAGGGATAAGGTCAAGCCTTCTCCTGGCCGCCTTCAGCGGGCCGCTAGCTTCGGGGGCATGCATTTGGGGCGTTGGTGTGGCCGGGCAAGGCATGGAATGGCCAAAGGCCCTGAAGTGTCCAATGGGTAAAGCAAAGGCTCCACTGGGTGTGTGGTTACTTGGTCAAGTTACTGAGTTACCTCTTGGCTCCATGGTGGTTCTCACGGTTAAAGCAATGTCTTTGCGTTAACTAATGGGTGTTGTAATTTGCTTTCACCGGGTTGCTCTTGGGTAAAACGCTATTACGGATACCCGCAATCCGAACAGGCACGGATTGCCGAGCGATGAACCGGCCTAGCGAGAGGTGCCGACCGCCCTACCGGGTCCGGGTATCTCAGTGATCAATACCTCACCGACAGCTGACAATCTCTTTTCTATTTCTATTCGTTCTATTCGCATTTTTAAATTTTACACTAACAAAGAACACTAATTAATAACCTCATTAACCACTAATACTATTATTTAACTAGTTAATATAGTGGGTCCTTACACTGCTGCTGACCTCGAGGCAGGAGGTGGAAACGGACGGGCTTGAGGAGGCGCAGGCGGCAGCGCCCTCTGGAGGAAACCGATCTGGAGACTAGACTAGTGGCTGCGGCCGATGCCGAGGTAGGAGGTGGCTGCAGCCGACGCCGAAGCAGGCGGAGGTGGAGGCGGAGATGGGTTGCGACCGAGGCGGAGGTGGCCAGATGAGATGAGGCGGAGGCGGAGCCGGAGGTGGCCAAACTAGAGGAGGCGCAGACGGCCAGGGCGCCGGGCTCGAGGAGGCGGAGGTGCCCTCTGCCACGAGGAGGAGGCGGAGTTTTGGACTTTTAGCCGTAGGGTTTAGACTCCTGTGGATGTATACGTGTCTCGAACTCCATTCCACTGCTCTCTGACTGTGGGCCATAAGTCGGCCGACTAAGAAATCCCGATTAGTCGCTATTAGTCGTCCAGTCGCTCAAGTTGAGTTGATCACTCTAGTCGTGCTCCAAGTACCGACTGGACGACTAATCTACGGTTAGTCGTAGATATTAGTCGACGACTTAATAACATTGTTCACTAGTAAATTTGGTATCCAGCAACTAAAATGCTCATAGCAGAAAATTTTCGTCAACTCACGTCCATTAGCCGTATCATTAGTTTGGCAAGTTTAATTTAACTTGTGCCCATCACAATGAGCTTAGTTGTTGATTAGATGCAGTTTCTAAGCAATGCCTGCAGTTTTGCTTTTGGAATGAGTACTTTCTTTCTTGTTTGTATGTTTTCGTGCTGAGAATGACGTAAGTTATACCTTGCTATGTGTTTTTATATGGAGTCAAGTTAATCCATATTTATCGATTGAACATGTGACTGCTTAGTAGGTGAACACTTATGGTTTTTGGCATGTAAAGATTTCTTTATTTATTATGGAAAGATAATTGGCAGTGTCGGTAGCACTACTGCCTGATAGACTGATGATATTCGCCATCAACTTGGTGGCATGAAATTGTATTGGTGCTATATGACAACTTACTCAACCCAAAGCAGAACTTGCCATGTGCATGGAAACATGATTGTGTGTGTTTAGCATGTAATTAGTGGAGGCACTGGATCAAACAGACAAAACAACCTTGTTTTGCATGCATTTGTTGGCCCGCTTGCAAAATATTGTTGATCTGCATCATTAAGTACAGATACATGTCTACTTGTCGATGCCTGGCAGCTTAAAGTTTTTTTTTACTTCTTATAACTGCCTGGAAATATGTTTATATCTATCCAGTATTTACTAATAGATGATCCTGTTGGCATGTCTTAATCAGATAAATCATCTTACGTATATTTCACTCTGCTGACCTATTTTTTTACGTATGTTAGGAGAGGGGTATCCAAATTCTACAATAGCAAGTCTAGTGCTTTGGCAAATGCTGCGGACACTTTATTCTCATCTCAATCTGCGAAAGACCCTGCCAATCCTGAAAACCCATCCCCTAAGAAGCGCAAGGGTCTTCTTCCCTTCGGTATCAACCAGAACAAGTCGCAGAGTAAAGAGCCGAGCCCTGTTGGCGATGTCACCGACAGCCCAATGAATTGCAAGAAGTCATTATATCCAGCTGTTGCAAACAGTTCTCCATGCAAGAGCAGGAGCGGTGATGAGCATGAGCGCTGTAAGAACCATCCTTGCCATTGCCTGCAGAGAAGACTTAATGCGATGGATGTTTTTGCTTCTCCACCTGCTGCCCTTCAACCTCAGCTGATCACAGTTCAGACGAGATCTGCTTCGATGGTTAGTCTGCAGGATGCGGCAGATTCGACTGCTGTGGTTTCTCCTAGGGAAAAGCGCAGGAAGAATTAGCAAAACCCGCGTAATGACATTTTCATCAGTCCAACTCCAAATCCAATCACTGGTGTCCATTTTATACCGCGGAATCCAGTGGCCCATATTCAGAGCAAGGTTCAACGGTGGTGGTGTATAGGTTCTAGGCTTATTCCCCTTAATACATAACGATAGAGATTCTGAAATTGAGGAAGTAATGCTTCATCTTACAGGCCATATGCTGTTTGATCAATGATTTCCTGATCTGTTGTACATTCTGGGTTGTGTTTTTGCCTGCTAATTCAACCGTGTTACCTGCATTGTTTCACTCTGTGCCTGCCCTGTGGTTGAATGATGAGGGGTAGTGCGGAGATTTTTCTTCTTTCAGCACTTCTTCTTCTCGTTCTATCAACTAGAAGTAATAGTTGTCTCTGCTGTGCGTAGGAAGTGCAGAGCATGCATCCTACCATGTTGCGGTCCAGGCTTTTGGATCAGGCCGGTCTAAAAGTTTATATAGGCCAGACTAAGTTGGGCTCAGAGCTTTTTGGACCAGTTCTGGATTGGATTTGGACCAAGTCATAGGCTAATTTTTGCACTGAAAAGTGATAGAAGCATCTCTAAATTGGGCCGCTCCTCCTCCTTTGTAACTAAGCATGTCTATTTTTCATTTTACTAATTAGGCCCTGCTTGGATGAGTGGTAATTTCTTGGGAGGTTTTGGAATTTAGTTCAAATTTGAACTAAATCCTAAAACATTCTAATGAAATACCCCTAATCCAAGCACCCCCTTAGCCTTCAGTTAATCCGCACACATAGAGCACAACCAAATCATGGCACTAACGTTGTGCTCTTTCACGTGATTCCTGTCCATGATTGACCCATCCTTCATGCTCCACAAGCCGCTGCCATGCTACATACCTACATCTTCCCGCTCCCTATCACTTGCAATATGCACTCCTCACCACTAGACTGCACGTTGATTCCCAAGCTATTGCACAACGCCATAGACCGCGTACGTGCTACTCGGCGATGGCAACGTTATGGCAACGTTCTATTAGGAACAGGCTGGGTAGAGCCAGCCCAAGCCTCGAGCTGGACCAATTGTTTTTAGGCCAATTTATGATTTGTGATTTTTCAAAATTCTCGTGGGTTTTCTATCCCAGGCCTAGGGCCATGGCCCGAGTAGCCCGAGGCCTGAGCCCAAGCCTCAGGCTAGGCTAACTGCTCTTGGGCCGATTTATGATTTGTGATTTTTCAAGAGATTTTTTGTGGGTTTTCCATCCCAGACCTAGGGCCATGGCCCGGATAGCCCGAGGCCTGGCTCCACCCCTGGGAACAGGTGACATGGTAGGCAACACGTCCAATCTAAAGGGTCATGAAGACGGTGACGACGGTAATAACAAGGTTGGAGGAGGCACGTCCAACGCCAGCTACGGATGAAAACGGAACGAAAACGGTCGGTAAATAGCTGTTCTGTTTATGTTTCCATAGTTTTTACCGGTAACAGAAACAAAATCGAAAACCCCAGAAACGGATAATGATGGAAACGGAATGGAGCGGATACGAAAACGAAAGCAGAAAATTTCACAAAAATATACTACATGATCTATCCAAAGTTTAAACTTCCAAACATACCAACTTTGAATGGTATTGTAGTTACACAGAACAACATCTTAATAACATTAGCCAAAATTGAGCATTGTATGAACAAGGACATATAAACATTATTTACCTCAAAACCAGCCAACAAGTATAATAACAAACATAGATAATTCTACATCATAATATAATAGCAAACACATATAGTTCTACATCACAACATAATAGCAAACGCATATAGTTCAACATCACAACATAATAGCAAACACATATAGTACATCATATCAGTCCATCATGTTCTCAACTATATGTCCCCATATCAGTCCATCATGTTCTCCTCCATATCAGTACCATCGACATCCTCTTGCTCCTCCAACTACAAAGGCAAGCATGAAACAATAGTAATCTTCTTGAGAAGCATACTAAACTAAAATTTTACTTGATTTGCATAGTATGGTTTCAAAGTTAGATAAGAAAAGGCAAACTGTTTCTATCGAGCTTGGAAAATGTCGCTCAAGGCTATCCACATCCAACTCAGTCATGAACTCATGATAGATGCAATGATACCACCTGAATAATTAGTAAAAACTGATTAGACTTAAATATTTTCACCTTCTTTTGATGCTGTGGTTCAATCTTTAATACAAATTAAAAGCTTGCACAATCTCAGGATCTAGACAGCTGTGAAATGGGTCAACAACCCGTCCATCGGTACTGAATGCCGACTCCGAAGTAACCGTCGATACTTAAATAAATAGCACATCACAAGCAAGCTAGGAGAGAATAGGGAACTCAACTTTCTTGACCTTCCATCATGACAAGATATCGAAATTGTTGTCTTTTATAGATGCTAGAGGTTGCTCCAAGTACACTTCCAACTTATTTTTTGGTAACTTAAGAACAACATTTCTCATATATCACGAAGCCTAGAAGAGGATCCAGAACACTAAAAACTATATACAAGAAGGACAAGGAAAGAACCTCAGTAGCGAGGAAATAATAACCAACTCAAAGTCAACATTTTTTTCACATGCTCTCTCAGGCAATCAACCTACAAATGCATGTAAAAATCAACATCCATGGAACTTGAAAATGCCACATGAAAGCACTTGATTGATATTTCAATCAAACGTTTTTTCACATGCTCTCACGGCGCGGTGGATGGACTCCGGTCGGGGGGCCATCGGTCGGGGTGGCGCCAGTGGCTAGGCGGCGCGGTGGGGGCTGCTGGTCGCTAGGTGGCATGGTTGGGGGGCCACCGATCGCTGGGCGACACGGTGGGGGTGGCACCGTCGACTCCGGGAGAGACTCGGTCTGAGAGCCTAAGAGATGAGAGCCAGAGCGGTGTCTACTGTCTAGGGTTGGAGCCTAGAGCCTAGAGGTTAATGCTCAATGGCCATCGCCCATCTTACCTACTTGGGCCTTGGTGGAATGGACCGGGTGGGTTGGGCCTTCCTCGAAAATTCCGATTAGAGTTATACGAAATTTTTGTTCCGTTTTCGTTTCCATCGGAACTGACTCCTGTTTCCGTTTCTGATTAAAAAAAAATTCCGTTTTTGTTTTCCTTCGAAATGGTCTGAAAGTTTCTGTTCCGTTTTCACCCCTAGAGCCAGCGGCGTCAGGGAAAGCATAATCGGTGCCAATGAAGTTGGGGACGATAAATCCGGCGTCATTGTAGTTGGGAATAGCTGATTCCGCCATTGTCGTAGTCAAAGGTGGCAAGATTTGATAGCGATGAAGTGGCATCTAGGTCCACTGTCCAAGCTCACCGGCTGGCCACCTTCTCCTCCACCGGACGCGATGAGCGAGAGAGAATAAGAGAGACAATAGAGTGTGTGTGTGTGTGTGTGTGTGTGTGTGAGAGAGAGAGAGAGAGAGAGAGAGAGAGAGAGAGAGAGAGAGAGCGGGGGGGGGTGACATGACCAAGGTCTATACCTTTATTTGAGTCTAGATTAGACCTGGCTTCTCTGATTTGTGTTTGGACTAGATCAGATCAAAGGAATAATTTTTAGGTTTGGATCAGGCTTATGCTAGGTTTCGGCCCATTAGCAGCAGAGATCTTAGGCTAGCCTCCAGGGCTTGTATCGTTTGAACTTCTTCTGTTTCTGTTTTTGTTTCCTATCTTAATGAATAAACTCCCCCAGGTTTACTATATAATGAATATGACGCACAAGTTCAGCTGCGTTCCTGAAAAAAAAACTTGAGGAAAAAGAAAGTTTTGCGTCTTTGGTTGTTCACGCTGCAGAGCTGAAGAAAGTAAACTATAGAGCTCCTATGGTTGTTCAGGCTTCCTAGAAGAAGAAATTAGGGAAGGCGTCTAGTTTTCTTCCTACCGTTTTGAGTCAGATCCGACGAACAAAAGTACATCTAAGGAAAGCCACTCAATAATCATACATTCTAGAATTTACTACAAACTAAGGAATACTAAGACCTCTCTCCAGATCTCACACCTAAAAATAAAAAACTTATTCATATGATTTGCACAAACATTTCCTCTGACCATTAATGACGCAAATTTTTTATACTATTTAAGGACACTCATACACTCTATAACCTCTGTTGAGTTGCACACTTGCACCTAAGCTAGACATTCATGCTCTCTAGAAACTTCTATTGAGATATTTAAGGGGTATTAAAGTAGTAAAGTTTGAGTGCAAAATTAAGTGCAAGAGACTGTCAAATCACCATTTTTTTTGTCTGCTGTTCAATTTCAAATCCAATGGATAGAATTGTACTTCTATTTTCTATTACTATAGCTTTCCACCCCTTTTTTTAAAAAAAACAAATATTTTCTAATTTAAATTAGCATAAGTAAATGATTCCACGTATTATATTTATTCCAAAATTCCTTTTTAGTGTGCAATCTTCCTGTTAGACAGTATCCTGTTATTCCTTGTATAGATATTGCCTAATATATGCTTTCCCTTTATACCCTCATGTACATGTATATATATTGGCCCATTGGCCTCATGATGAATACAAGTGCTATTCATAACATGGTATCAGAGCCAATCTAGGTTTTGTTTTTCCTGGCGTTGCACTTGCGCCGCGTTTCCTCTCCTCTGTTCTTGTTCCCGGCGATTCTCGTTGTCTCCTCCTTTTTCTGTGTCAGCTTCCGTGCATGCTCCTTCCGATATGCGTCGCTTCTGCTTTTCCCATCACTAGGGATTGCGCAGTAGCGGCAACGCCGACGCCTCCTTCCGATCTACGTTTGCCCGAGTCGCTGCTGCGGCAGACGACCCGACGCGCCCGCACCTGCCGTCGCCCGTCTGCATCACGCTGCCGCGGCTGCCGACTAGCGACGCGACCGCCGCCGCCGCACGCTTCGCGGCCGCTGCGCTGATCGGCGACGTTGCCGCTTCATTGCCGCCACGGCAGACGACAACGAACCGCCCGACGACGTCGGCTGCAGATTGGATCTTGGCCGACGACGGCAGCTGCCGCATCTCTTCAAGCAGCCGCTGTCACTGCCAGGTCCGGCCGACGCCGTTGTCGCCGCCCGGGGCGTCCGCTGCTGTTGCAGGATCTGCCAAGCCTTTCCTTGAAGGAGCGCGAGTTGTTTCTGCTCTTTCGTGGGAACTCCAAGCCGATTGGATCTCACAGCCGGTTACGGCTGGTTAAGAAACTTTGAGATCCGTCTCTAAAAAAAAAATGTCTTCTTATGGATCTTCGGGAACTGTTTCTGTTCCTCGCTGCCCAGTCATCTTTGATGGTCTCAATTATCGAGACTGGGTTCTCCATATGCGTCTTCACATGCGTGGTCAGCGTTTGTGGGAGTTTCTCACCGGCGAGCTTTCATGTCCGCCTCGTCCTGCTCCTCCTACCACGCCTGTTGTTCCAAAGGAAACCAATGATGCTGCTCGCCAGAAGATCTCTGATGACTATGCCGATGCTGTGGAGTCTTTTCAGACTCAGTTCACTGCCCACAAGACATGGATTGATGAAGATGTTCGTGCCTCTGCTATTGTGGTTGCTAGCATGGAGGTGCATCTTACTGGAGATATTGTTGCTTTGTCTTCAGCACAGGCGATGTGGGCACATCTTCGTGATCGTTATGAGCCAGCTGGAGACTCCTTGTACCTTGCTGTTGTTCGACAGGAGCAGTCACTTCATGTCGGGACCCCGAATTTGCAAATCCGGACCCTCTGTGTATTCAGCACTAGTCCAGGAACGCGCTAGTGCACACAGTCTTAACATTGGTAAATATCACAATCATACCACTCGATGCTAATAAAGTACTTTAATTAAATAATCAAACTGGTTACCCGACCTTAAGGTCAAGTTACAAATGTACGCCTCGTAGGACGAAAACTTATTAAAAGAGAAATAATAGCAGCGGAAAATAAGATAACTTCGTGGCGCCATCCAGTATACCACAGGCAATCGACCGGGCTCGCTTCCCTAAGTAGATGAGTCCTCGTGGAGCTCCTCCTCCAGAGCCGGTGTAGTCTCCTCTTCAGCGGTGTTGTATTGTGGCAAGGGTGAGTACTTGGTACTCAAAGAAGTCATGCAATGAATGCAAGCTAATATACTATATGCATGGCTTGGTACAAAGGAATAGTTTAAGGTATATTTGCAAGAAACAAAGATTTGACAAGTATCATAAATAGATTCAAAGGTAGAAACAAGTAAAGCATAAATAAGCTGCTCAAGGAGTTTAGTAAACATCTTTTTCCGCCTTTAATCCACATATCTACCAACATCATTATTTAACCCAAACCAACCTTTCAAATCCAAGTTATTTTCAGAAAGTCTAACCCTTGATCGTAATCCCGAGCATTGTCCAAGATCGTGGACTCGGCTATTTAAATAGATTCTACACTCTGCAGAGGTTATGCACTTTACCCACAAGATACAGTCCAAACACCACAAAGGCGAAGTTCCGTAATAAAGCCTTTCTAAGCCTCAAACAACACAGGTGGTCCTCTCAGGTTCGTGCTCTACACCATCCCTTCCTTAGCCAAGGCGAAGTATGGGACCAACACACCGTTAGATGGGTATCTCGGCCACAGCCACGACACGTTCCCTCGCACAATCACACAAACGGTGTAATTGACACCCTGAGGCTCCACAAGTGAGTCCTTAGCGACTTAGTCAACTAGGGCCGTCCCATTCCACCCATGTGGTTGCAAGTATGACCCAGTTCAAAGGCTTGCAAGGTTAAGTCCTTAGAGTGACCAGGGCAAGACTACCCGAAGAACCAAATCAACATCCCGATTGCCACACCGCCCACCGATCATTCTTGCCACATGCCCTAGTCGAAAACTATTTATCAAAACCCAGTTGATTACCAAGCACCACGTGCTATCAACATCACATGATACCTTTCCAAAACAGGTTCAATATATCATTAAGTCAATATTAACATTTGATTGTCCAAATTCATGTCATGAGCACGTAGTGTGTCTAAGCAATACACTACAAATCGGCCTAAAACCCATGTTGGCAATTTGATTATGTCCAACTAGTAAACCACAACTAGGGTGACAAGGGTCATGGCACATATTTAATTAATCAAGGTGTCATACAAAGAATTTGGTATTTATCTAATCTCCCATATTTAAGTAAAGTATTTTCTAATTGAACTAGCATGCAATAATTTGAATCAAAATAGATTTCAAAATGGGATCAACATGATCAAAGCATAACTTGCCTTCAAAGAGTACTTGTTCTTGGTCTTGAGTTGGATCCTGAGTCAACACTTCTCCTTCGAATCCTTCCCAAGACTTCAACGTCTACTCGTAAAGCGTGCAAATAGCAATACACAAATAAACAATAGGCAAAAACATCCCAAAACTCCAAATAAAATCCATAAACAGAGAGAACATAATTTTTGGATTTTTAGGAAGCTGGAATCGTTCAAATCGAGTTAAAATGCAAAAGTTACGATTTATTAAAGTTTAAATAATCAATTAAATAATACTACAGAGAAAAACTTTAGTCCAAAAATTAAATAAAATTCATATTTGAGTAGATCTGAATTTTATACAAATTTAGAAATTTGAATCACTCAAATCGGAGTTGAAACGCAAAAGTTATAAGCGCTTGAAATTTGGAACAAAATCAAATCATTATTCGAATTAATAAATCATTTTCTTTTCGGAAATTAATTATTGCGCCACCTAGACACGTGGCAGCCTCACGATTGGGCGGTGGCGTCGGCCGGTCCATGGACGTGGTCCACGGTTTGGCTCGGCCCACCGTGGACTCGGCCCATGGCTCACGGCCGCCGACAGCGGGGCCTCAGATGACGTCATTGCCGACGCCAAAGACACCGCTAGGGCGCCGACAAGCGGTTTCACCGTGACGCCGCCGATGACGTCATGGTGCGGTTCCATTGCCGACGACGCGGGCCCGCCGTGTCGCTGCCTCACGCTACGGGTAGCCGATCACGCGGCGCCAAGCTTCCCGACGCGTGGCACAATCTCGCCGTTGATTCGAAAATCAACGCCCAGATTGATCGGGTGACGACGCTCGGGGTGAACGTGGCCAATCTGGACCGTTGGATCTAGATCCAACGGCCGGGATTAGATCCGAGGATCTAAACGTGATCTCACCGTGATTCGCCGATCTTGATCGGACGGCCGTCCGAGTTCGCGAGCGGCGATGGCGGCGCTGGCGGCGTTGGCTTGACCGGAGACGGCGAAGGCACGACCTCCCGTGCGGCATTTCCGTGCAACTCCGGCGTGAAGGCTGGCACTCCCAGGCGCGGCGCGACACGGCGATCTCAGTTCTGGGCTTGGTGGCGTCGGAGAACGGCGGAGGCGGCGGAGATCAACGAAAAACCGCGGCGGAAGACTTCCTCTACTCCGGCAAGCAATTGCGGGACGACGGTGGCGGCTCAGGCGAGGTGAGAAGGGGGCTCGGGTGCGTACGGTTGTGCGCTTCCCGATGGCGGTGGCGGCGTATTTAAAGGGGGCCTCGGCTTCCGTGTAGAGCGCGGAAACCGAGGTTGACACGCGATGTGGCGGCGGAGAACTCCGGCCGGATCCGGCGAGACAGACGAAATCGCGGACCCCGTCCGTGGCGCGATCGGCCAGAGGATGGCTCGGCGCGCCGTTGTCACGCGCAAAATGATCTGGACCGTTGGATCCGGATCCAACGGTTGGGATCGATTGGGGTTGAACGGGTTCGGTTGAGTCAATCGCTCGGGTCGGTTCGGTCGGACTCGAACTCGAGTCCGACTTCGCTTCGATCGGATGAACAAGACAAACCCACTCGCATTTTCCAGCGATTTAATAATTAAAATAATTCCAGAATTCATTTAATTCATTTAAAAATAGCAAATGACTCGTAAAAATTCTAAAAATTCTGGAAAATATTTTGGATCATTTTGGACTCAAATAAAATATTTCCAACAAAATTTTATTCGCAAAATTAAATTCTTTAATTATTTCAAAATGGAATAAATTCCAAATAAATCCAAATAAATTCCAGAAAATTCCAAAAATTCACCAAAGTGCCAAATCACACATGAATTCAATAAAAGCAAAAATTTTGGGGTGTTACAAACCTCCCCCCCTTAATAGAATCTCGTCCCCGAGATCCAGGGCTTACTAAAGGAATAGGTTTGGAAATTCTTTCTTCAAATCATCTTCGCTCCCTAAGTCGCTTCGCTTTCTTCATGGTTGCTCCAATCGAACTCTACGTAAACGGGTTGACTTGTTTCTAGTTTCTCGATCCATTGTGTCCAGAATCCTCACGGGATGCTCCTTATAAGTCAAGTCCTCTTGCAACTCAATTAACTCTAGCGGTTCTGTTCCTCGGGAACTCTGAGGCACTTCTTCAATCGGGACACATGGAATACATCATGCACTTCGCCAACGATCGTGGCAACTCCGGTGATAAGCAACTTCGCCTCTGCGACTCAAAATCTTAAATGGTCCAACATAACGGGTGCGAAGTTTCCCTTTGGCATGGAACCTCTTAACTCCCCGAGAGGCGTAACTCGAGGTATACAAAGTCTTCTCGGTTCAAAACTCAAATCTCGGCGACGATTGTCAAGATAACTCTTCTGTCGAGATTGGGCTATCTTCAACCTTTCCCTAATCATGGCGACCGCTTCTTGACCTCTTGAAGAATATCAGGCCCAAAGACACGGCGCCACGGTCTCATTCCAATTCAATGGCGTCCGACAGTGGTCGACCATACAAAGGCCTCAAAAGGTGACATCTGTAAACTAGCCTCGATAACTATTGTTGTAATCGAACTCGGCATACGGTAGAACTCTTATCCCAAGAAGTAGCATAAGCTAATGCACAAGCTCTCAACATATCCTCCAGACCGTTGACTCTTTCTGCCTCGTCTGTCCGTCTGCATGGATGATAAGTCAGATCAAGTTCAAACGGGTTCTCATGGCTTCATGCAACTTATTCCGTAACCTTGAGGTAAATTGGGTACCTCGTCTGATACAATCCTCTTTGGCACTCCGTGCAAACAGACAATCCTGATCATGTATAATTCTGCTAATTTATCTCCCGAGTAAGTGGTCTTCACGGGGATAAAATGGCCTACTTTAGTCAAGCGATCCACTATAACCCATATGGAGTCATAACCTCCTTGAGTCTTTGGCAAACCGGTAATGAAATCCATTCCGATTTCCTCCCACTTCCACTCAGGTATTTTCAGTGGTTGTAGCAATCCTGCTGGTCTCTGATGCATTGCCTTGACTCTCTGGCATACGTCGCACAATGCAACATGCTCGGCAACTTCACGTTTCATACTCGGCCACCAGAATCTCTCCTTCAGATCTTGATACATCTTGGCGCTTCCAGGATGAATTGAGTACTTAGAGTCATGGGCTTCTTCCAGAATCAGTTGCTTTAACTCCTTTTTGTTAGGCACACAAATGCGATCCTTCATCCACAACGTGCCTTGCTCATCCAACTTGAAGTCCTCTGCCTTGCCTTCCTCCTTGATGGACTTAATTCTGCGGATCTTGTCATCATCCTTCTGTCCTTCTCGGATCTGATCCTCTAGGGTAGGCTTTACTTCTAATGCGGCCAAGAATCCGCTAGGTACTACCTCAATCTTCATTTTCTGAAAATCCTCGCATAACTCATCCTGATTCGTGGCTATCAACATATTCATGGTATGGCTTTTCCGACTCAAGGCATCGGCAACTACGTTGGCCTTTCCGGGATGATAATGGATTCCAACATTGTAGTCCTTGATCAACTCCAACCATCTCCTTTGCCTCATATTCAGGTCCGACTGGGTGAATATGTACTTAAGGCTCTTGTGATCCGTGTACACTTCACATCTGTTTCCAATCAGATAGTGACGCCATATCTTCAAAGCATGCACTACGGCAGCTAACTCCAAGTCATGTGTCGGATAATTTTCCTCATGCGGCCTCAACTGCCTTGATGCATAAGCGACGACCTTTCCGTTCTGCATCAGCACACATCCAAGTCCTTGGCGCGATGCGTCACAATAAATATCAAAGCTTTGAGCAACATCCGGTAGAACCAACACCGGTGCTGACGTCAATCGCTTCTTCAGCTCCTGAAATCCTTTCTCACATTCTGGCGTCCATGCAAACTTCTTTTCCTTCTTCAGCAGTTGCGTAAGAGGTTTCGCAATTGTCGAGAAGCCTTCGATGAAACGGCGATAGTATCCTGCCATTCCAAGGAAACTCCGAACTGGTCACAGATCTTCTACGCTCCCAATGTAACACGCTTCTACTTTGCTTGGATCTACTGGCGACTCCTTCTGCGGTCATTACATGTCCAAGAAACTCCACCTTGTCCTTCCAAAAATCACACTTCTTGAACTTGGCGAAAAGTTGCTCGTTCCTCGACTTTTCCAAAACTCGCCTTAAGTGTTCGGCATGTTCATCCTCTCGTCTTGGAGTAGATTAGGATATCGTCTATGAACACGCATTTACAAACTTGTCCAAATATTCCATGAACACCTTATTCATCATATTCATGAAATAAGTCGGGCGATTCGTCACCCCAAAGGACATAATCAGAACTCGTAATGTCCATATCTTGACGAGAATGCAGTCTTGAATATCTTCGACGGATCTTCAAGCGATGGTATCCCGATCTCGAGATCAATCTTGGAGAAAACTCCGCTCCTCTCAACCGATCAAACAAATCATCAATCCTGGGTAGCGGATACTTATTCTTCACGGTGACTTCATTGAGTGCACGGTAGTCAATGCACATCCCGAAACTCCCGTCCTTCTTCTTGACAAACAGAATCGGTGCTCCCACGGCGCATTTAACTCCGGCCTCGATAAATCCTTTCTCCATTAACCCTTCTAGTCGTTTCTTCATTTCTACCAACTCCTCGGTGGACATCCGATAGGGTCTCTTTGCTATCGGTGCTTTGCACTGTACAAGCTCTATCACAAACTCTATGTCCCTGTGCAGCGGCATACCAGGTAGATCTTCGGAAAAACATCGGGTACCCATTCACTACGGAGACATCCTCTATGCCGATTGCCTTGATACTGTTAACCATCAACTGTCCATCTCTAAGCTGCAGTGGGCTTGAAATTCCACTTTCTTTCCGCACGGGCTCTCAATCGAGATAGTCCTTCGTCCACAATCCAATACGGCCTTGTGCTTGGATAACCAATCCATTCCCAATATGACGTCTAAGGTCCGGGTCTCCAAAATTATAAGGTTTGCTAGGAACTCTATTCCACCTATCAAGATTCTCACCGGAACATCCTACTTTCGTTCGGAGTTCGGAACCAGGGTTTGAACTAAAAGCATGCACTTAAGTCTTGCAATCCTCAAATCATTTCTAGTAGCAAAGCCTTGCGAAACAAACGAATGCGAAGCTCAGAGTCAAACAAAATCATTGCAGGTGTATCGAGTTAACAAGTAACTTACCCAAGACGACGTCCGTAGCATTCTGCAATGCATCTGCGGTGACATGGTTGACTCGGCCTCTCACCACGATCCGGGTGTGGCTCCTGGTCCGGGCGTCCCTAGCTGGGTGGTTCCTAGATTGAAGCGAACTGGGTCACTCTCGCTGTCTTCTTTGGACAAGCTGTTGGCGAAGTGTCCTGGCTCGTTGCGATTGTAGCGGCGTCTCACGGTTCCTCGCCGACGCCTCGAGTAGCGTTTCTAGCGGGGTCGGGTGCAGTAGTTACGATTGATGTGTCTTGGTGCCGGGATGGTGTCCTTGTTGCATTACGTGGTTGGAATCAAGAATTGATTTGGTGCAACTCTCAGCGCCATATGCGTTCTGGCGTGATCCTTCTTTGTTGCATCCTGCGCTTCTCGTTCTCATCCAGTTCCTTGCGCTTGTCCTCAAGAATAAGCGCCTTATTCACCAACTCTTGGAAATCTGGAAAGGTGTGGGTGATCAACCCTACTTGCAATCCCGAGTTAAGTCCCTTCATAAAACGAGATGCGGATTTATCTCGCCGCTACATCCTCAGTGCGTGGCGTGCTAGGTGTGTGAATTTGTTTAGGTAGTCGGCCACCGGTGATTACCTTGCTTCTGCTCTGAACTCCTCCTTCTTAAGGTCCATGATTCCTTCAGGCACGTGATACCGCTTGTCGAATGCATTGTGAACTCTTCCCAAGTGATATCTTGAGGGTTCTCTTGCGTATACGAAGTTCTCCCACCATTCGGCGGCTGTTCCTTCCAGCTGATGAGAAGCGTAGAGTACCTTTTCATTTCCTATGCATTGAGCTATGTGTAGCCTCCTCTCGATTGATCTTAACCAATCATCGGCCTCCAATGGCTTGGCATTCCCAGAGAAAGTGGGTGGGTGAGTTCTCATGAACTCTTATAGTCTTGTATTCTGGCGTGGTCCCTGATTAACTTGATTAGCAGTGGCTTGAGCGGTGACGTGCTGCATTTGTTGCATCATAGCATGCATCAACTGAGTCTGGGCAGCAAGAAAAGCTCAAATTCTGCATATCCAAAGGGCGGTCTGGTGCTCCATCATTGGGGTTTTCTGGCCGAGAACACTTCCATTGCTTCCAAGGTTTCGCGGTGTTCACCATCTGTCGATTTGCTCTAGGCTTTTAGAGATGAGAGGGAAACAAGAATAGGCAAGTGATATGGAACTTATGCGGGGCGAAAGATGTAACCTTAAGGTCCAACTTTATTATTTTAATCAATAGTAACTTGGTATGGTTGCTTACAATGCCTAGGGGCCTTGCAACACATACTGCACACTCAGCAAGCAATGAAAATCCAAATCGAACTAACACTGGAGTCTAACGCCTAAAGGGTGACTCTTTATTCTATGACGCGACTCAGCGAAGGAGTCTCGCTATAGATCCTACGCTCATTCATCGAGAAAACCTCCACGGCACAGTGCGGATCTTTGCGGCATAGGCGCGAAGCGATTGCCATGTCCGGCAAAGAATCGTATCATCTGTGGTAGTCGAAGATGCGATGTCCTCCTCAAGCTCTGGCTCCTCCGGTCCGGCTCGTAGCTCGAAATCGGCTCTGGGTCCGGTCCGTACAAGGTCATCTCCAACTCGTCAATCCTTCGTAGAAGGTGTGCCACATACTCTTGAGCTTCCCGCCATCTGTTCTTCTCTGTCGTGATCTCCTTGCGGGCCTTCAGAGCTCCTTGCTTGTATTATCTAGTACATCCTCCTGGCGCATTTACAAATCGTGCCAATCGTAACCGTGGCATCCTCATCTGAATCGCCGGGTCAAGAAGGTTATCGCTGCGCGGATGGTAGCGGAACACCGTACTCTCAATTCTCTGGCGTAGATACGGGTAATGTGCCGCATTGCTCGTCGTGATACTTCTTGGATACCCATCCGCATCGTAGATCTCCTGGCAAAGGTGCGATGTATCGGGCGATTGCACTGGCCCTTTTTCCTAGCAGTACCTCAATCCTCACGTCACAAGCCTTGATCAATCCCGCTTGTCCGATCACTTCCACTTGGTATTGGGGCTTCTCAAAATCTCCGAGAGTGTAGCATATGCCAAAGTTCCTTGGCGTGACCAACTCCCGGATCAACGTAGTTGAACTCTTCCTCCATCTGTCACAAGAGTGCTTTACGTAAGAACTCGGAATTTTTAAATTGTGACAAGGTAAGGGAAAATTTCAGCAAGAGACAAGAAAAGAGAGAAGGGGATAAGTCGAGATGTCATTTCTTATCTTGACAATTTTTTTTTAGCTTTTAGAAAATAGGTTTTATCCTCACTACGACCATTCTAGCTAGGGTTGAGCCTACAGTCAAGTATGGCTCTGATACCACCTCTGTCGGGACCCCGAATTTGCAAATCCGGACCCTCTGTGTATTCAGCACTAGTCCAGGAACGCGCTAGTGCACACAGTCTTAACATTGGTAAATATCACAATCATACCACTCGATGCTAATAAAGTACTTTAATTAAATAATCAAACTGGTTACCCGACCTTAAGGTCAAGTTACAAATGTACGCCTCGTAGGACGAAAACTTATTAAAAGAGAAATAATAGCAGCGGAAAATAAGATAACTTCGTGGCGCCATCCAGTATACCACAGGCAACTGACTGGGCTCGCTCCCTAAGTAGATGAGTCCTCGTGGAGCTCCTCCTCCAGAGCTGGTGTAGTCTCCTCTTCAACTGGTGTTGTATTGTGGCAAGGGTGAGTACTTGGTACTCAGCAAGTCATGCACAGAATGCAAGCTAATATACTATATGCATGGCTTGGTACAAAGGAATAGTTTAAGGTATATTTGCAAGAAATGACATTTGACAAGTATCATAAATAGATTAAAGCGTGAGAAACAAGTAAAGCATAAATAACTGTTCAAGGAGTTTAGTAAACATCTTTTTCCCGTCTTTAATCCACATATCTACCAACATCATTATTTAACCCAAACCAACCTTTCAAATCCAAGTTATTTTCAGAAAGTCTAACCCTTGACTGTAATCCCCGAGCATTGTCCAAAGACTGTGGACTCGGCTATTTAAATAGATTCTACACTCTGCAGAGGTTATGCACTTTACCCACAAGATACGTCAAACACCACAAAGGCGAGTTCAGTAACAAAGCCTTCGGAAGCCTCAAACAACACAGGTGGTCCTCTCAGGTTCGTGCTCTACACCATCCTTCCCTTAGCCAAGGCGAAGTATGGGACCAACACACCGTTAGATGGGTATCTGGCCACAGCCCACGATCGTTCCTCCGCATACAATCACACAAACGGTGTAATTGACACCCGAGGCTCCACAAGTGAGTCCTTAGCGACTTAGTCAACTAGGGCCGTCCCATTCCGGCCATGTGGTTGCAAGTATGACCAGTTCAAAGGCTTGCAAGGTTAAGTCCTTAGAGTGACCAGGGCAAGACTACGAAGAACCAAATCAACATCCCGATTGCCACACCGGCCCACCCGATCATTCTTGCCACATGCCCGGTCGAAAACTATTTATCAAAACCCCGCTTGATTACCAAGCACCACGTGCTATCAACATCACATGATACCTTTCCAAAACAGGTTCAATATATCATTAAGTCAATATTAACATTTGATTGTCCAAATTCATGTCATGAGCACGAAAGGTGTCTAAGCAATACACTACAACGGTCTAAAACCCATGTTGGCAATTTGATTATGTCCAACTAGTAAACCACAACTAGGGTGACAAGGGGTCATGGCACATATTTAATTAATCAAGGTGTCATACAAAGAATTTGGTATTTATCTAATCTCCCATATTTAAGTAAAGTATTTTCTAATTGAACTAGCATGCAATAATTTGAACCAAAATAGATTTCAAAATGGGATCAACATGATCAAAGCATAACTTGCCTTCAAAGAGTACTTGTTCTTGGTCTTGAGTTGGATCTCGAGTCAACACTTCTCCTTGAATCCTTCCAGGCACTTCAACGTCTACTCGTAAAGCGTGCAAATAGCAATACACAAATAAACAATAGGCAAAAACATCCCAAAACTCCAAATAAAATCCATAAACAGAGAGAACATAATTTTCTGGATTTTTAGGAACTGGAATCGTTCAAATCGGAGTTAAAATGCAAAAGTTATGATTTATTAAAGTTTAAATAATCAATTAAATAATATTACAGAGAAAAACTTTAGTCCAAAAATTAAATAAAATTCATATTTGAGTAGATCTGAATTTTATACAAATTTAGAAATTTGAATCACTCAAATCGGAGTTGAAACACAAAAGTTATAAGCGTTTGAAATTTGGAACAAAATCTGAAATCATTATTCGAATTAATAAATCATTTTCTTTTTCGGAAATTAATTATTGCGTCAGCCTAGACACGTGGCAGCCTCTGATTGGGCGGCTGACGTCAGCCGGTCCATGGACGTGGTCCACGGTTTGGCTCGGTCCACCGTGGACTCGGTCCATGGCTCACGGTCGCTGACAGGTGGGGCCTACAGATGACGTCATTGCTGACGTCAGCACACTGCTGGGGCAGCTGCTGACAAGCGGGCCCCCACCGTGACGTCAGCGATGACGTCATGGTGCGGTTTCATCCCCGCCGACGCGCTGGGCCCTGGCCGTGTCGGCGTCTCACGCGCTGGTTGGCCGATCGGCGGTCAAGCTTCCCGACGCGTGGCACAATCTCGGCCGTTGATTCGAAAATCAACGGCCCAGATTGGATCGGGTGACGCACGTTCTGGGGTGAACGTGGCCAATCTGGACCGTTGGATCTATATCCAACGGCTGGGATTAGATCCGAGGATCTAAACGTGATCTCACCGTGACGGTCAGATCTTGATCGGACGGCTGTCCGAGTTCGCGAGGGTCGATGGCGGCGCGCGGCGCGTTGGCTTGACCGAGACGAAGACGCAGCGACCTCCGTCGCGGCGTTCCGCAACTCCGGCTGGTGAAGGCCGGCACTCGAGCGCTGGCGCGACACGGCGATCTCGATTCCTGGGCTTGGTGGCGTCGGAGAACGGCGAGGCGTGGAGATCAACGAAACCGCGGCGGAAGACTTCTCTACTCCGGCGAGCAATTGCGGGACGGCGGCGGCTCGAGCGAGGTGAGAAGGGGGCTCGGGTGCGTCTGGTTGTGCGCTTCCCGATGGCGGTGGCGGCGTATTTAAAGGGCCTCGGCTCGTGTAGAGCGCGAAACCGAGGTTGACACTGATTGGCGGAGAACTCCGGCTCGGATCCGGCGGAGCAACGAAATCGCGGCCCGTCCCATTAAGCGCGATCGACGGCGAGGATGGCTCGGTATTGCCGTTGTCACGCAGCGAAATGATCCTGGCCGTTGGATCTGGATCCAACGGTTGGGATCGATTGGGGTTGAACGGGTTCGGTTGAGTCAAGCAGCTCGGGTCGGGTTGGTTCGGACTCGAACTCGAGTCTGACTTCGGCTCGATCGGATGAAACAGTACAAACCCACTCGCATTTTCCAGCGATTTAATAATTAAAATAATTCGATGAATTCATTTAATTCATTTAAAAATAGCAAATGACTTTCGAGAAAAATTCCAGAAAAATTCTGGAAAATATTTTGGATCATTTTGGACTCAAATAAAATATTTCCAACAAAATTTTATTCGCAAAATTAAATTCTTTAATTATTTCAAAATGGAATAAATTCAAATAAATTCCAAATAAATCCAAATAAATTCCAGAAAATTCCAAAAATTCACCAAAGTGCCAAATCACACATGAATTCAATAAAAGCAAAAATTTTGGGGTGTTACACTTCAGCAAGGTGATTCTACAATGGATGAGTTCTATGCGCAGTTGTCTTCGGTGTGGCGTCAGCTTGATTCACTCGGACCGGAGGTTTGCCGGACCTGCCAGTCTTTGTCAACGCCCGACACTCTCATTTGAGCTTCGCGCATCTACGACTTCACGACACGTCTTGAGTGAGTTCGAGCGGTCGTGCCCGGTACCGCTTGCTCGTCATCCTCGTGTGACTCTGTTGGAAGCCCTTGCGGCTATTCGTACTGAAGAGACTCGTCTTTGTGGCGCTGGACTGTTGGTGTCTTCCTCAGTTTTGGCGGCACCTCGCTCTACTCCTCCGACAGTGTCGTCTACTTGATTCCGGCCACTAAGGGAGGCCTTCCTTGTACCTCTTGCAATAAGAATGGACATGTGGAGCAGTTACGCTCTGAGGAATAAGAAGGATCTTGCTTTCGTCAAGGTGGGCGTCCTTCTAAAGGACACAGACTCTTGGGTACCTCTCCTCGGCCAGACTTAGTTACGACTCTACTCAGAGATTCTTATGCTACTACGTCGCATGGCTGCCACTACACCGATGTTCCTGTCTTACGCTACTCAGTCTTCTAATGAGAAACCACCATCCTCATCAGTATCACACCATGGATCCTTGACTCTGGTGCTTCTTTTCATATGACATCTGATCCTTCGAGTCTTCATTCCATTAGTCCTCTTGTTGCTCCTATCACTGTGTAGACCGCAGATGGTACCTCTCTTTCTGTTGCAGGACGAGGGACTCTTTTGTCGTCCTCTTTTCATGTTCCTCTTTGTTTCTTATGTTCCCAAACCGACCATGCGGCTCATATCCAGCGCCATCGATCATGGTTGTCGCGTTATTCTTGATTCGACTCTTGTTGTGTTCGAGATTGCCGCACGGGGTTCTAGTTGGGCCAGCCCTCGGCGCCATGACTCTCGGCGTCTGTGGGTGCTCGGCGGCTTCATCTACCTTATTTGCCTCGGCCGATCTCTCTGTTTCCACGATCGCTTCAGCATCCGTTGCTTCTTCTACCAGGGACTTTTGCTCGGTGGCATCACCGTTTGGGTCACCTTTGTGGTTCACATTTGTCTTCTTTAGTTCGTCCGAGGTCTTTTAGGCTCGTAATGCAGTGATGCTTCTTTATCTTGTGACGGGTTGTAAGCTTGGCAAGCAGCTACAACTCCCCTACCATTCTAGTGAGTCTATATCCACAGCGTCCTTTTGATCTTGTTCATTACGATGTGTGGGGTCGGCTCCTTTTGTTTCAAAGGGGGTCATCGTTACTATATTCTTTTTATAGATGATTTTTCTCGCCACACTTGGATATATTTTATGTCCTCTTGTAGTGAGGTTTTATCCATCTATAAGACTTTTGCCACCATGATTCACACTCAGTTTGATTCTCCCATTAGTGTTCTTACGTCTTTGACTCGGCGAGGAGTATCTGTCGGCGCTCTTGAGCTTTTCTTGCCACACAGGGCACTCTTTCTCGATTTCGTGTCTGGTGCTCATGCTCGAGAATGGTGTTCTTTGGCGCAAGCATCGTCATCTCCTTGAGACAGCTCGCGCTCTTATGCTTGCTTCCGCTGTTCCACCTCATTTCTGGGCTGAGGCCGTTTCCAATGCGGCATACTTGACCAACATCCAACCCTCTTCTGCTCTGAAGGGTGGGATTCCAGTTGAGCGTCTTTGTGGCATGTGTCAGCGTATTAAGCGCTGGGGTACCTGTGACCGCATTAAATCACTTGTCGCCCAGAGGACAGGTGGCGTTCAGGCCACTCCTCGAGGCGACCAGCGAAGGTGCTCGCCCGGAGGGCAGGTGGCGGTCCGGCCACTCCTCGAGGCGAGCAGCGAAGGTGCTCGCCAGAGGCGAGTGGCGTTGAGGCCACTCCTCGAAGCGACGGCGAAGGTGCTCGCCAGGGGCAGTGGCGTTCGAGCCACTCCGAGGCGACCGGCCAAGGTGCTCGCCAGAAGCGGTGGCGTTCGAGCCACTCCTCGAGGCGACAGCCAAGGTGCTCGCCAGAGGCGAGTGGCGTTCGAGCCACTCCTCGGCGACAGCGAAGGTGCTCGCCAGGGGCAGTGGCGTTCGAGGCCACTCCTCGAGGCGATCGGCCAAGGTGCTCGCCGGAGGGCGGAGTGGCGTTCGAGCCACTCCTCGAAGCGACAGCGAAGGTGCTCGCCAGAGGGACAGTGGCGCTCGAGCCACTCCTCGGCGTAGTTCCCGAGAATCAACCCCGTAATCTGTGCTCTCAGGCGAAGGGTCAAGGGTATTTAATGCGAGACGTGCGCATTAATTGCAGGGTATGAAGGCTGTGGTGTGGCGGCGCGTCTTCCCTAGGCGCGCATTAATGATGGGTGGCGCCGAATCGACATCCCCTTTCTCCTGGCGGAGCATGTAGGGGTGACAGACAGGCGGGGCCCAAGGCGAAGTCTAAGTCAGCTAGGACAGACATTAAATGTGATGTAAGAGAGTATGACGGGTGCATTAAATGCACTGTAGTAACGTGTCAGATGCTTACTTTACGCAAGCTTGTAAGCCCCATGCGCCTCAGCCAGCCCGAGTATAAAAGGGAGCTAGGATGCATGGGAGGATGGGGGTTGATCCTTGGTTGGCAGAACCTCAGAGGGTCTTCTTCCCCAGCCTTGTAAGAACCTTGAACTCAGAGGAAACCACAAAGCAGGACTAGGGTTATTACTCCTTTGGAGGGCAGAACACAGGTAAACTTCATCGTCTTCTTGCTTGCTTCCAAAGATCCCGTTCTTCCTGTCTTTGGAGGCGGTTGCCACAAAAGCCCAGTCCGAATCTCTCAAGCACCAGTCTTAGGGTGCACTGTTAGTTAGTAATGGCCGGCGGTGGCGCGCGAGTAGGGGCTTAGTGGTTAGATCGTTCCTTTCTTCCATTCCTTTTGGAGGAGTTTGCAAGAATCCGAAGATCATCCGGTATGGCGGAATCTCATCGTCAGCGTAGCGCCCTCCCCGAGGAAAGCAGCGCCCGAAGCCGATCTCGGCTCCCGGTAAGGGAGTCGGTCGGCCAGGTCCTGCGGCGGGAGGGCGCGAGCCGCATCAAGCCCGAGAGTTCGGTAGGTCCAGCGGCGCTTCTTTGTTGGGGAAGAGACCCCAATGCAAAGCCTTCATTGTTGAATGGACTCCGGCAGATGGGGAAGATAAGGAAGTCCCCGTGCCCACGCCTTGGACGCTCCTCTTCGATGGATCCTTCAGGCTCGAAGGCGCGGGGGCTGGGTTCCTCCTGGTCTCCCCGACCGGGGACCCCCTCAAATATATAGTCATCACGGACTTTAAAGCTACCAACAATGTTGCGGAATACGAAGGATTCTTGTTTGGCTCAGAGCTGCCAGCGACCATCCGACATCTGGCGCCCTCTGATTAAAGCGATTCTTTCTGGTCATCAACCAGGCAAGGAAGGACTTCACTGCTCGATCCCGTCATGGCGGCTTACAGCGGAGGTTAGAAAGATGGAGAGACACTTGAAGGGCTAGGGTATACACACATACCGTGCGCGACAATTGTTTAAGCGGACGAGCTCGCTCGGCTCGCCTCGACAAGAGCCCCTGTTCGGTCGGAGTCTTTGAAGAAAGGCTTCCGCGACCGTCCATCTCAGCCAGTCGCTGGTGGGGAGGATGGTGATGCTGCTTGACCCTCACCTCGGATGGGAAAGCGGCGGCGCCTATTGCAACCCCGTTTACGGTGGGGACAATGGTGGCGCCGCCCGACCACGTTGCGAGGAGGAAAGGTGGCACGGTGGAAGCGGCAGCCAAGCGGAGTACAGGGACGATCACTCTGTGGTCGCCGTGCTTGGCCGGGAAGGCACATGGATGGACCCGATCCTGGCCTACTGCGGGATCAAGTATGCCCCGAAGCGATGATGCGTCGGTAGAAGATAAGCGCGGAAGGCCAGCGCTACACCCTGGTAGATGGGGACTGTCTGGCCGGGGTGGAAACGGAGTTCTTGAAGTGCATCACTCGGGAAGAGGAAGCATTTTGCTTTCGATATCCATGGAGGCGTGTCACGGGAGCCATTTTTCGGTCGAACCTGGTGGGAAAAGCTTTCCGCCACGGGTTCTATTGGCCATGCCCTCCAGGATGCTTGCGGTGGTGAGGAGATGCGGCGTGCGATTCCACGCCAAGCAAATCCACCAACGACCCAAGCTCTGCAAACCATCCCGCTCTCATGGCCCTTCGCGGTGCGAAATTTGGATATCCTGAGTCGTTCGCGGGCACGAGGAGGCTACACTCATCTGTTAAATCGCCATTGACAAGTTCACCAAGTGGGTGGAAGCTGAAGCCGTGAGAACCATTACCGCCGCGGCAGCGGTCAAGTTCATGCGAGGATCTTCGCGCCGGAGTCGCCAACCGTATCATCACCGACAATGGCGCCCGATTCTGTGCCAGCTTTTACGGACTTTTGCGAAGAAATGGGCACGAAGGTGCTGCTTTGCCTCCGTTGCCCATCCAGAAGCAGCGGCCAAGTTGAGCGAGCCAATGCACTGGTCTTTGAAGGGCCTCAAGACTCGGGCGTTTGATCGACTTCACCGGCGTGGCTCACGGTGGGTTGAAGAACTCCGGCGGTGTTGTGGTCACTCGGACCACTCAGTAAGACTCACGGAGAGACTCCATTCTTTACGGTTTGCGGAGGCGGTATCCTCCCTTCGAGAATTGACATTTGGGTCGCCCGGCGTTGCTTTGCGTTCGCGGAAGAAGATCGAGGAAGAGATGCGCCAAGGCAGCGTCAATCTCCTGGAAGAAGCCGGGATCGTGCGGCCTGCGCGCCGCTTCGGTATCGACAAAGCCTCGGGAGGTACCACGCCACCGGGTCGGTGAGAGAACAACTGGCGATGGCGACTGGTCTTGCGAAAGATTGATCGCGGTGGGTTGCACTGTTGTCTCCCGAGTGGGAGGGCCCCTTTAAGGTGGTTTTAGTCTCTCGACCAGGCGGTCGGGTTGGCTGAGGGCGGGGAGGAAGCTGGCGAACTCGCGAATATAGAGAACCTGCGCAAGTTCTACCCTTGAGCGGTTGTAAGTTTGAGTTTTGTTCCTCGCGCCCGGTCGAATCATGCTCTGTCTTTGCCCGACTAGGCGAGAACGACATTGTTCGAGAAATTAAGTATTACGTTCCGTTGTTTTTAGCGATTACTTCATGCCTTTACAGTTCTGTGTTTTATGGCAAAGTGTTGAGCGATCACTCCTAGTCCGCTCGATCTGTGGCGCCCGATGTAAAGGCGGGACCACTCTGTAAGTGCGGCCCGAGCGAGGATTGGGCAATTGGCGTTTGGTTTGAACTTCGGCTCCGCACGGTCATGACACTCGGGTGTCCCCGTGAAGCTGGCGATTTAAACACTTGCTACCAAAAGCCTACATCTGTCACGTCTTACTTAATGTCCGCCCCGCGGAGGCTCCACAAGTGCGTGTCGTTTGCAGGACTGTAAAGCAACGAGAAAAGAATCGCCGGACACAAGGGTGTTTTACTCCCTTCTTTTTCCTTCTAAGCCTTAAGCGGCGGTAGCATTCAAGTTAATCTTGGCGATCGATGGAAGGTGGAAGGCTAAGAAGACAAGTTAAACATTCTTTGAATAGGTCTAAAAATGTCATGTCTATTCCATGAAAGTGCTTTACAAAAGTTGTTGCGAGGACGGCAAGTTAAAAGAGAAAGAAAGAAAGGAGAAAGGGAAGAAGGGTCTAGGCTATCCTATCCTTCTTCCTCCTAAATCATCGCCAGCTTTGCGGCTGCTCTGCGGGGTCTTCGCAAAGAGTCCGGCGTCGGCGCCCGGTGCCCGTCTTCTGCTTCTTGCTTCGGTAGCGGGGTTGACCATCTCCGGTGGCGGCGGCGTGGTCGGCGGCGCTGCACCCTCGCCTCGCCTCCGCCCGGTCTCCTTCAATCCCCACTGGGCGGACGGAAGGATCAAAGTTGGCGTCCTTGGGCGCGCGAAGACGCCAAAAGCGAGCGTCGCGATGGCGGCCGCTCTGCGCGTCCTCTGAGTGGGCCGTCGGCCGGGCGAGGCGAGGCGGTGAAATCCGCGATCCGGCGAAGCGGCGTAGTCGCGGCACGCTCGATGGCGCTTCTTGCACCAACCCGATGGAAGCGGTGTCCTCCATCCGGTCGGCGTACCTCGGCATCATGAGTATGCGCCTCGGGTGAGATGCGGTTAAATCATTGCGCCTCGAGCTCTTCCATGAGCTCGGCGGCGAGTGGCCCGCTCCGCTCCCCACCGGCTCCGCTCCTTCCTTTCCACTCGATCGTGTAAATCAGCCACCTCCTGCCGGGCGGTGATCTCGATGTCGGCGTCGGCGGCCGTTTACTGCTCGGCGACAGCGGTGGGTGGTGTGGGGTAGAGAGCTGTCAAGCGGCTTGGCCGATGCATCTGCGTCAGCAGAAGAGCGAGTCAGCGGGAGGATCCGGAGTGAGGTATGTGGCCCCAGCGCCTCCTGATGCAGCGGCCCGGCAATGTGGCCGAGCGCATCTTGTCGGCAAGCTTCTTCTCGTCTGGCGGATCAGCTATTGCTCCGTCGCTACCTCAGCCCCGATGCTTGACTTGAGGAAGCGGCTGAAGTGCAGCGGAGTGCCCTGGAACAAGCAAAAGCAAGCAAAGGTAAGGCTCCATTCGAAGGTTAAAAGTTTCTGTCCCTTTTTTGTGTTTTGTGTTTGAGGATTACGTACTGGTGAGGCCTCGGAAACCGAGGCACTCCGGAGGCGAACAGCCCCCTCGAGGCACCGGCGGCCTCGGTGGCGGCGGAGGCGAGGACCGCTCACCGGAAGCGGCTGGCGGGTCAACCGGCCGGTGAATCCGCCACCGGCAGCTGGCGGGTCGGCCCAGTGGTGGCGGTGGCGGCGGAGATCTTCTTGGCCGGTGGTCATCCGCCAGCGGCGCCAGCGGATCGGCCGCCGGCGGTGGCGGTGGCGGCAGGCTGCGGCGCCGGTCCGGTCGCCATCGCTAGCGCCGTGGTCGGCCGCCGGCGGTGGCGATGGTAGTGAAGGAAAGCGCGCCGGCTGGTCGGCCGTTAGCGGCGCCAGCCGAACGATTGCGGCGGTGATGGCGGAGGCGAGCGTCGCGGCCGTTGATGAAGAAACCCCGCGGTGAGAGGAAGTCCCGATGGGCGGGCTGCTGTGGAGAATCCGGCGGCCGAGCGAAGATGGCCGATAGCCGTAGTCGGCTGGGCGTTCGATGGGAAGCGATGTCGTCGGCGGGGCGCTTGTTCCTCCCTGGTCGCCCGGTAGGAAGTCTGCATGGATTATCAGGGGCCCTTGATGGACGATGATGGGCGTCCCCATGGCGTCCATCTTGGGCATCGCCTTGACGATCTCCGCCCGATCCCGAGGCTGCATGTCGCAGAGTGGAAGCGCAGCCTCGGGGAAGGATGGAACGTCGCTCAACTGGCCCAGTCGCCCCATCCAGGAAGCGATCTGTGCGGCGTCCAGCTTTCCCACGGCTGACACAAAAAAAAAAAAAAAAAATGAATGATGAATGATGAAAGAATGATGATGATGAAGAAGGAAGGTATAAAAGCTCACCTCCAGGAATCGTCCGAGTCCCGTCATCCACGCCCAGATAGTGCCAAATTTGGGCGGTGGCGGCGGCGCAAAGGACTAATCCTCGGACACGAAGTCCGGAGAACCATGCCTCCGGCCACCCCTTGTCATGGCCGATCAACCCGAGCGGCATTGCAAGTAGCTCGGGCGTGTCGGCGAGGAGATCCTCGCCGATTTGCTGCCCACGCTCCGGTGGGAAGCCCCGAGGCTTCAATGCCGCTTATCGTCTTCAACGTACAACCATTCGTGGCGCCACATTTTCCGGTGGATCGGTTCTCCATTGGAATATAGCGGCGCAGCGGCCCCGTCTCTAAGTCGCGAGATGGCAGCACCGGAGATCTTTGGAGCCCTGGCCGACGCGGAGCGAGAAGAAGTAGCGGAAAAGGAGGAGATTGGGCATTACCCCTATGAACATCTCACGAAGTGGGCAAGAGCGGAGAGGAGCACAATGGAGTTAGGGGAAGGTGGATGTTGTGAATGTCGTAGAAGTTGAGGACGGCGATGTAGAAGTCCGAGATGGGCGGGACCAAGCCCGCCATCATCGCCAGAACAAAGAAGATGACTTCCCGGTTTGGCGGTGAGGAGCGCGATCGGCCCGCATATCGCGGAGAAGCGCCGTGAAGCGTCACCTTGGAGCATTTAAGCGGCGGTATTCTCTTCCACGATTGAAGGAGGGAGGGCGAGAGTCGGAGAGGCCATCGAGTCGACTAAAGCGAAAGGAAGCTAAGGCGAGGAAGGAGCAGAGCGGCAAAATCAGGAACATGCCCCGTCGCCGCTTATTTATAAGAATTCAAGGAGAGCTGGCGGGAAAAAGTCGAAGAGACGCTGGCGGTTCGGATCTTGGGAAAACCAAAGCATTTTTAAGGAGTGAGCACGTCCCACGAAGCCACGAAGCTTGTTGCGATATCCACCTCGGGGCCAGGAAAAAGAGGCAAGTTTTTAAAGACCACGGCGTGCGTGGGCATTTATAGGCCCCACCGGAGATTGAACCGATTCGGCGAAGAAAAGAAAGAATAAAGACACTCTGGGTGGGCGGGGCTCTTGTCGGCGTATTAGCGCTGGGGTACCTGCGGCCGCATTAAATCTTGTCGCCAAGAGGGCGAGTGGCGTTGAGCCACTCCTCGGCGACAGCAATGGTGCTCGCCGAGGGCGGTGGCGTTCGAGCCACTCCTCGGCGACCAGCCAAGGTGCTCGCCAGAGGCGAGTGGCGTTCGAGCCACTCCTGGAAGCGACAGCGAAGAGTGCTCGCCAGGGGCAGTGGCGTTGAGGCCACTCCTCGAAGCGACGGCCAAAATGTGCTCGCCGAAGCGAGTGGCGTTGAGCCACTCCTCGGCGACAGCCAAGGTGCTCGCCCAGAGGCGAGTGGCGTTGAGCCACTCCTCGGCGACAGCGAAGGTGCTCGCCAGGGGCAGTGGCGTTCGAGCCACTCCTCGGCGATCGACCAAGGTGCTCGCCGGAGGCGAGTGGCGTTCGAGCCACTCCTCGGGCGACAGCGAAGGTGCTCGCCAGGGGCAGTGGCGCTCGAGCCACTCCTCGGGCGTAGTTCGAGAATCAACCCCGTAATCTGTGCTTTCTGAGCGAAGGGTCAAGGGTATTTAATGCGAGACGTGCGCATTAATTGCAGGGTATGAAGGCTGTGGTGTGGCGTAGCGTCTTCCGTGCGCGCATTAATGATGGGTGGCGCCGAATCGACATCCCCTTTCTCCTGGCGGAGCATGTAGGGGTGACAGACAGGCGGGGCCCAAGGCGAAGTCTAAGTCAGCTAGGACAGACATTAAATGTGATGTAAGAGAGTATGACGGGTGCATTAAATGCACTGTAGTAACGTGTCAGACGCTTACTTTACGCAAGCTTGTAAGCCCCATGCGCCTCAGCCAGCCCGAGTATAAAAGGGAGCTAGGATGCATGGGAGGATGGGGGTTGATCCTTGGTTGGCAGAACCTCAGAGGGTCTTCTTCCCCAGCCTTGTAAGAACCTTGAACTCAGAGGAAACCACAAAGCAGGACTAGGGTTATTACTCCTTTGGAGGGCCCGAACCTGGGTAAACTCGACTGTCTTCTTGCTTGCTTCCAGCATCCCGTTCTTCCTGTCTTTGGAGCGGTTGCCACAAAAGCCCCCAGTCCGAATCTCTCAAGCACCCAGTCTTAGGGTGCCTGTTGGTTAGTAAGCCGACAGCATGCCCCCTGATTATTCTAGACTTCATCTTTTTGGATGTGTGTGCTATGTTCTTCTTGCACCCCGTGAACGCACCAAGCTGACTGCTCAGTCTATTGAGTGTGTTTTTCTGGGATATAGTGCTGAGCATAAGGGATATCGTTGTTGGGATCCTGTTGGCCGACGGATACGGATATCACGAGATGTCACTTTTGATGAGTCTCGTCCCTTCTATCCTCGTCCTTCTTCCTCTCCTACTTCCCTTGTTGAGCCACTATCTTTTCTGACTTTTCCTGACACTCCAGTTGCCACTTTCCCTTCACGATCGGTGTCTCCTTTATCGCCGGTTTCTTCACCACTGTCCTCTCCTACACAGCTTTCTTTAGATGTTGTTTCTCCATATCCTCTCCACTACACTCGTCGTCCGCCAGCTGAGGACTCTTCTGATGTGCCATCTTCTTCTTTTGATGAGCCATCTTCTTCAGTGTCTCCTCCTCGTTATGCTCTTCGCGATCGACAGTCTATTCGGCCTCCTGAGCGTTTTGCTTTTGTTGGTGCAGCTCTGGCAGAGCCGACTTCTTACCGTGATGCTGTTATTCATCAGGAATGGCAGCATGCGATGGCGGAGAGATTGCTGCCCTTGAGCGCCTTGGGCACATGGGATCTTGTTCCACTTCCTCCACGTGTCCATCCCATTACACAAGTGGGTCTATAAGATTAAGACTCGCTCTGATGGTTCTCTTGAGCGCTACAAGGCTCGTCTTGTGGCGCGTGGTTTTCAGCAGGAGCATGGTCGTGATTATGATGAGACATTTGCCCCTGTGGCTCACATGACCACTGTTCGCACTCTTCTTCTTTGTTGCTACGTTCGAGTGGTCCATCTCTCAGCTTGATGTCAAGAATGCCTTTCTTAATGGTGGGCTGCATGAGGAGATCTATATGCAGCCACCACCGGGGTATTCTGTTCCTGAGGGCATGGTTTGTCGGCTTCGTCGCTCTCTTTATGGGCTCAAGCAAGCCCCTCGTGCTTGGTTTGAGCGTTTTTCTTCTGTGATCACTGCCGCTGGTTTTTCTGCTAGTGCTCATGATCCTGCGCTCTTTGTTCACACCTCTTCTTGTGGTCGGACTCTTCTTCTTCTGTATGTTGATGACATGATCATTACTGGCGATGATTCTCAGTATATTGCCTTTGTAAAGGCCCGTCTCAGTGAGCAGTTTCTCATGTCCGATCTTGGTCCTCTCCGATACTTTCTTGGGATAGAGTTTTCTTCCACCTCTGAGGGTTTCTTTCTCTCCCAAGAAAAGTATATCCAGGATCTTCTTGATCGTGCATCTCTCACTGATGAGCGTACAGCCGAGACTCCTATGGAGCTCAATGTTCACCTTCGACCTACTGATGGTGAACCTCTTGAGGATCCTACTCACTATCGCTATCTTGTTGGGAGTCTTGTTTACCTTGGTGTCACTCGTCCTGACATTTCTCATCCAGTTCATATCCTGAGTCAGTTCGTTTCTGCTCCCACTCAGCTCCACTATAGTCATCTCCTTCGTGTTCTACTATATCTTCGTGGAACCATCTCTCGCCGTCTTTTCTTTCCACGCTCCAGCTCTTTACAGCTCCAGGCATACTCTGATGCTACATGGGCTAGTGATCACTCTGATCGTCGGTCCCTTTCTGCTTACTGTGTTTTTCTTGGTGGTTCTCTCATTGCTTGGAAGACTAAGAAGCAGGCAATGGTTTCGTTAAGTCCGAGGCTGAGGTGCGGGCTATGGCTCTTTTGACAGCAGAGGTTACATGGCTACGGTGGTTTCTTGAGGATTTTGGTGTCTCTGTTTCTACACCGACTCCTCTTTTATCTGACAGTACAGGGGCTATCAGCATTGCTCGAGATCCAGTGAAGCATGAACTCACCAAGCATATTGGAGTTGATGCTTCTTATATGAGGTCACAGGTACAGGATGAGGTCGTGACTCTTCAAGATGTGCCTTGAGCTCGATTAGCAGATTTCTTCACGAAGACACAGACTAGAGCTTATCATAATTTTTTCCTCTCCAAACTCAGTGTTGTTGATCCACCATGAGTTTGAGGGGGGGTGTTAGACAGTATCCTGTTATTCCTTGTATAGATATTGCCTAATATATGCTTTCCCTTTATACCCTCATGTACATGTATATAAATTGGCCCATTGGCCTCATGATGAATACAAGTGCTATTCATAACACTTCCTTTCTCTCACTATTTTTTACATATACATCTAATTTAAATTAGCATAAGTAAATGATTCCACGTATTATATTTATTCCAAAATTCCTTTTTAGTGTGCAATCTTCCTTTCTCTCACTATTTTTTACATATACATCAACCTATAATTAACCTATTAGTCTTAGCTACAATTCTCTACCTAAACATCCCGTTCCACAAAATAGCTATTCAAAAGTTAATGTATTAAATTATGAAAAAAAACTAATATAATTTTTGTGGTGATGTACAATTCAATCTAATATAATTAAGTTGACAGGAGTTAATACATTGGGATTTGCACATGTCAAGCTTCCACCATTAACTTCATCCAAATTTTGACTATTGATCAGATTTCTATTCTACACATATATCTGTGTCGGCATCCAACTTGGTTATGACCATCAAGGGGGGCGCTGTGGCGCTAACAACTGTTGAACAAATGAACAATATCAGACTGAAACTCTGAGCATGATCTTGGAAACAAAAGCTGATGTATGTTGGTAACAGAATTGCTCTCCTGCTTTGGGTTTGTTTTGTCAGATGACACGCCCAGAGGTGTCCGAGGCAAAGTACGAGCCTTGTATTCTCTAGCGACAAAAGCAACTAATGATGGGTTACGTTGTGACTGAAAAATATTACTGTATAGTATAGTCTGGGTTAGAGAAGCGTTTCTGAAAGTAATACAATGGTGAACTATGGAAGTGGTTTATTTTTAGTTGTACAGTAGTTGCCTAAGTTGTGTTTTTCTAAACCACCTCCTTGTATTTATACTTGGCTTTAAATTTTCTTTCTTAGCTTTACACTCATATAAACAAGCTCAAAGTTCTATTAGCCTCGATTAAATTATCGTTCTGTTCAAACAAATTTTCAGCAACCGATTTAAGGCTGATGAAAGTTTGTTCATCTTCGGCAGTCATTTCTCATAATTCACCTTGACACATGAATGAGGCGTGAATTAGAAATACGCTGATTATAACGTTATGTAGGATCGATATATATTAGTATAGCAATCAGAGGGGGGTGAATGATTGCGCGGAAGCTAAAATCAAATTTTTGGTCTACTAAAAATCCACCCCAATTCGAAATCAAATAATTGCTTCGTATTCAACAAAAACAGAATAGATGCGTTCGGTAAATCGCGAATTCCCGGAGATCCAACCGTCGGATTGACCTGAAATTTAAACAAAAAACTAGATTCCAATACGAATTAAGCAAAAAAAGAATAAGCTCGATCGAACATACGGATCAAAAGTTATGAACCCCGAAAGCTTGCTATGACAGATTATGCCGAGAATAGATCTAACCTTAATTCCCGAAAATCCAACCGTCAGATTGATGTAAAATTTAAACTATAGAAACTAGATTCAATTTCAAAACTAACACAATAAGAATCAGCTCAATCGGATCTACGGATCAAAAGTTATAAGCTTCGCAAGTTGACTATATCAATAATGACGAGAATTGATTAAACCCTAATTTCATGATTAAACAAAATCTACAAAAGAGTAACCAATAAAACTTTGAGGAACACTAAATTAATGCCCTAGAAAGGTTTTGGATGGATCAAATCAAGAAGAAACTCAAAGAATCAAGATAGACAATGAATCAATCTACTAAACCGAAAACCGGGCAACCAAAATCAGAAAATCAGTACCGTAGCAAATCACGCATGAACAGTAATTCGACTAGCTGAGGAAAATCTAATTTTCTATTTCTTCTTTGTCTGGTTACAGCACTCCAAACAAAAGAGTACAATCCTTAATGCCCAGCTCATTATAAACAAAAGACACCTCCCCTTATTTATAATAAGCAAACCTAAAGAGTTTGTATACAGATACATGCATGCATATCCACATGGCCCAATTACATATAGCCTAATATATGCACACAACCCAAAATTCACACATGCACGTGTACGGCCCACCTGTTACTACCGCGTGACTCACTCTTCTCACATACACCGTTCTCTAGTCTAAACGTCCCGCATGACATCTTTGACCATTAGGACCCCGGTTCCTCCCTGATTACCTGAACCTAGTCATGAACCTCAGTTCCTCCATGAACCTAGTTCTGGTCCCGTCACCGATCACGTTCGACCTTAAGCAACACCTTCACATGAACAAACACAAAACCGTGTACGAGCACAAGTCCACGATTTGACTCAAGATCAATCCATGCAACCACTCACACGAGTGCATTGCATCAAGCAAAACAACTACCATGCTATCACAAGCATATCAATTAATTATCTAAAATAACACATGCATATGCACCACACATGCCATGAGCACAACCACTTTGCAATACCAAAATCAACACTATGCCAATTTTTTAGCACATGATTTCACACGTTCTTTCTTTTTGTCTTGATGGGAGATTATACAGTTTTTTATTCCTCTTGCAGTTTAACATTTGCTCACGAATTATGGGATGGGAACCTTTTCTTGAAACTAAAAGTAGGAGGTCTGCCATTCATTTCAGAATAAGATAGTAAAACACTAGAATCCGAAAAGGGTAATACAATGAAACCAACCCCAATAGAGGAGAGAGAGAGTCCCAAACTTAGAAAGTCCCTCCAAGACAACAGTAACACCCACCAACTAGAGCAACACCTATTGGATGCCCTTACCCACTGCCACCGAGCCCCATGACACAAACACGCACTCGAGCTCGACAGCAACAATACCGAGCCGAATACGCCCCTAACATCAATGACACAATCACCATTGTCGCTGATGCAAGACTTCCCAACCTGCACTGCTTCGCCGCCCACGGATGCACTCCTGCCACAATCACCATCCCCATCCCGACCGTGACCCAGGACTGAAGGGATTGACGATGTCTCTTGCAAAAACGCACTACCAAGCGCGCCAGTCACCGCGGAACGTGGACACCTACACTATCGCGCCCCCCACCGACCAGGGCACCACCCATGCCCCTGCAAAGACATGCCAGCAAGAGGTCGCTGCTAGCCCCAAGCACCACCTGAGCCTCCAGCCAGCCCCAGCGCCACCTGACCCTCTATCACCACTGCCTCGAAAGGCCAAATCTATTGTGACCACCATGTAGTCCCAACTAACATCAACGACAATGACCTCACAACGTCTGCTTCGGCCACCAAGCACGCACCACCCCGGCATGCACCTCACGCACAGCCACGAGAGCTCCATTGGGTTTGGCTGGATATGATAAGGAGGAGAGCAGAATCGGTTTGATCTAACAGAAAGAAGAAGAGATCGGTAAAATCCAGCCTAGATCTGGTCAAGAGGAAACAGCGTAGGCCCCAACTCGTCTGCTTACGTCCGCAATGATGCCCCTCGCCGCGACAATCCCCTCATCGAGCTGTGTTTCGGTAGTCGGCGCTTGACCACCAACGGATCTTGAGGAAAACACCCTGGATCTGCAACTGCTTTGCCTTGGTCTTGTGCCCTAGCTAGCCGAAATGATGGTCCTTGTGGAGCTACACCACCAGTCGCACCAACTCCGCCACTCGTCGACACAACCCGAGCTTGGTAACGACGACAATAACCGCCTTCTCTTCCACCAACGCGTAGATTAGGAGCTGGGACTGGAGAGACGAATGGAGAGGATGCTGTGAAAGGCCCTGGCATCGTCGGACACCAACGGTAGTGGCAGGGAGAAGAATGGTGGGGGCGCTCTCGGATGAGGTTGGGCGTTGCCTTCGGAGTCTCCTTGGGAGCCTCCAAAGGGGTATCAGGGGGGCTTCTGATATGAATGTACTGGATGGAGAACTCTGTAGGATCAAGGTAACTAACTAGAGGGGGTTGAATATGATGTTTTTTAAAATGCTCGGCTCTAATTGCAAAAATTAAACAAGTAATGCTATAATTGAGGACCTCCTCACAAGCTTATTTGAGGAGATTACCAGTTTTCCACCTCAAAGCCATCTAGGAGGCAACCACTTACAAGAGAATAGTAAATCGGCGCTTGCTTGAGGTTAATCAAGTGTCTAATAGCTCAAATTTGGATGCTCACACTTGAATGATCTCAACCACCAATCAAATGAGAATTGAGTGTTCAAATGGTGAAGAGAAGAATGCAATGGCTCATAAGTATGCAATAAATGACCAAGAGAGAGCCCTAGCTGCTGGTGGTGGGTATTTATAGCCTCCAGCCACAAATATAGCCGTTGGCATCAAAATTCTAAAAAATTCAGCAAATCCGGCACTACTACCCATGTAGGATCAATAGTGCTGGCCTCAGGTCCAACGGTCGGCTATAGCATTTAATGCGGTGGTTAATAGCCGTTGCTATAGTTGACCGGCACTACCACCTATGTTGGAGCGGTAGTGCCGGCCCAAGGACAAAAAAATACACATTTTGATCCTTTTATGAAACATAACTACTGTGCATTTTGGGTCAGTACTACCGCACTTGCTGTAGTACCGATTTCAGATGGGCGGTAGTGCCAGCCGAGGGAAAACATCCATAAAAGATGTGTTCTATAAAAAGTCTATCGGGTTCTGGGACTGGTAATGCCGCATCAGCAGTAGTACCGCACCAAGAAGGTCGATAGTGCCGGCCTGTCGAACATAGGAAAACACATGTTCTGGAAAGAACTACTGAGCTCTAGGCCGGTACTGCTGCACTTGCGGCAGTACCGCACATAGAAGGTCGGTAGTGCCGACCAAGAAGTTTTCGGAGCATTTTCACAATATTTTCCAAGGAATGCACATGACTAAAGTATGAGCATGAATTTAAGCCATGATTCTTCATTATCATCAAGCTACTAACCAAAGATCTCTCTAAATAGTATGATAACTATTCTAACAACCCGATCTCTTCTTCATACATCAAGATCGACAAAAGATATGAAAATGGTCCTTAAATTTTATACCTTTGCCTTGAGCTTGACATTTGATTTCCTTTGAATTTAATGATTCCATCTTCTTATGTGCAATGTATATGACCAACCTGCTTTTATACTCTCAAGAGAATTGTTAGTCCCTCAAAAACCCTATTGTCATTAATTACCAAAACTCTAAGTGAATTTGGAGGCATATGTGTTTCAACCTGTCAGGAGTCTTCCAAGACATCCATATAATTACCTAAGAAATGTGTGTTACTGCATTTAAATAGACAAAACGCGAATTGAATTTTTTGTACGCACTGTGGGAAATGTCCCTGTTCTGAATGTTTTGACCATATATACAAAAAAGAGAGTGTAGATGTACTCGTAAAGATTCAAGATTGTTGGCTGGTCATGTTGCTAGAAGATACCCTGATGGAAAATTTTCACCAGGGACCAAGTTGTATGTTCACTTAGGAGATGAACATGCCAATGATCTTGCATATATATAGTTATAGGCTTTTGATATCTATCGAATATGAGATAGATAGTTATGGAATGAAAACCTCCAAATCAAGTAAGAGGATTGAAAACTTGCCAAATCAGAAAATCATATAACAAAAGGACAAATCTGGGGTTCTTCTTCGGGTGACGGAGAGCGACAACGGCTGCAGGACCTCTAAAGACTAGGGCGGATCTACAGTGTATAAGACTGATCAAATGATACCGACACTCTCCAACCTAGCACACATAGCTCATTTAGTATATAATCTTATGATCCTCTTATTGCGAGTTACTAATTAGTATTATGAGTTCGTATTGATACCGACGATCTCGGTGATCTTCTTTCTAGATCCGTCACTGCAGACAGCTAACCAGTGTTAGGGTTAAGATTCTCCTGGATTAGGGAGGGGTTCATCTTCATTGGGACACCACGGGTTTAGAAGGAGGGGGAGGTGGCGCTCGGCAATATGAGATGTGCAGCGATCTTGCATACACAGGAGGCAGCTATCATGGCGGCTGCTATGTTCGTAGCTGCATTTTCTTGTAACATCTGCAATTATTGAGGAAGCGCAACCGAACAGCAAGACCTCTCTCTCTCTCTCTCTCTCTCTGCTTTTGGCGGGAAAATAGGTGGGGGAAAGGCGCGAAGGCAACAACGGACTAGAATTCTATAATCGGCTGGGCCGAGGAGTGCGTTAACTCTAGGCCGGCTTCGTAATTCGAATCCTGGCCGGAACCAACGACTCAATCCATTGTGCTATTGGGTCCGGTTAGGGCCTGCCTCGAACTACGTTGCGGTTCGGTTGCAGTGCAATGCAATGAGCAACGAACGACAACGCTTCTGTCAGAGACAAGAATATACTACAAAGTTCATTGACAATGTTAAACGCAGTCTTGCGACAGAGCCATGGCATGGTGTTTGAACAGCTTGAGGTCAAATCTAAATTTGAAAGAATTATAGTTTATCAGTACCTATTTACGGAGTGAAGAATCTGTACTTTTTTATCCTTAGATGACCATATAGTTTTTGTTCCTAGATGTCCCATATGATATTGTAGTGTAATTTTTGCATGTCAATTGGTTGGCTAGTAGGTTTTCAGTTTTTACTGAACCAGATGGGGATGTTGATTGTTCCTAATTCTAGCTTATAGAGACAAGCGCAAAATACTATTGACCTCACATTAAGTTATAGTTTTTCTGTATGTTAGGAAACAAGACATAAGAGAGGGTAAATATCAGCTGTTTCACGGACCACCATCTACGAGGGAGTGGGTTGATATGAGGATTTATACATGTTTGAGCACTAATAAAGGTGCCCTACTCCTGTCGGTGTGACCTCTTGCCTGGGAGTGACCACGAAAGCACACCAATTTGTATATATTTTGCATTTCATTGGAGTTTTAATCACAAAGTGATGGTTACAATGAGCTTTTATAGGTGCTCAACCTGGTATACAAATATTATCCTACCCCTAGTAGGGTGACTTCAACGTGGGCATCTTTGTAATTCCTAGGAGGTGGTAGTGGATCCCACGCTATCGCTCCCTATGGATAAGCCTCTGACTCCAAAGTCCCACAGATCCCGAGGCTTAGACCCTCCTTCAGGGACCAATCTTGCTAGGAGCCACAGGACTTGCAAGTTGCAACCCCACTCATCAATCGATACCAAGTGAGGTGGGGTGCCCCTCTATCTCAATGGCCATTTACAGGGATACCCTAACTGAACTAAAGTTGAGCCTCACGTTCTATGAACGGAAACGAGACAAAGTGCCTTGAGGGCTGAGCATTGTACCTCGTACTCTCTTTAAAGTGTCGACAGAGTATGATGGGATTTCTTCCTATGAGTTTCTCCACAAACAAAATTTCTACAACCAAATCAAGACAGGATAAAGTTCTGCAAAACAGTAACTTGCATTGCTCGAGATGCGGTTTAAAATATACGAGTAACGAAGCTTGAATTACAAGTACATGCTAATTACATCAAGAGAGATCCTGTGCGAAACGCGGTGTGCTCTTGCATGTACAGAAAGCCTCTATTATGGTAGCGAAGGACCAGAAAGACAAGTAGAGAAAGGTGAATAGGAGCTAAATAAAAATTTTCTCTAAAAACTAAACCACCAAAAAAAACAAATCAAAAAAACTATACAATCCAAACAGATGGTCGAATAACAGTACACGACCAGTTGAGGTCGGATATAGTGTTCGGATGAACAATGCTCGGTAAACAGTGCTCAGATAAAAAGTACTTCGAACTGGTCGGCAGCATTGGTCGGATAAACAGTGTTCGGTGTGAACAATACTCAGGATGAACAGTACTATGGTGAATAGTAAAATTGGCACGATCTCAAAAAAAATTGATATAACTTTTGATCTGCTGATCCAAAGCCCGTGAAACTTTGTGTGCACCTTCCTATGGATGTCAGAAACCTATTCTAATCTTCAATCATAAGGATTGATGTCAAAGTTCTAACCTTTTTCCAATTTAGTGAAGGTTGCACCAAAACCGGGTTAAATACAAAAACTTCACCCTTAGCTTACTTGTAAGGTTCTGTTGATCAAGATAATCTTAAATGACCTCCCACAAGTCACAGCAAGCAAAAATACTAGAGAACAATCCTTCAAACAGACAAGAACACGATCTACAAGAATCTTCCTCTTTCAAGCATAAAAGATCGATTTTTGCAAAAACTAAAAAAAAGGTTGTAAATTGCCTAGATGACTGGGATATGATCTATATAAGATTCATCTAACAATCTTTCATCTTTCGTACAAGATTTAAAAGCACTTAGAAAGAGGGAAGTCAAATCCAAAGTGTAAAAATAAAAATACAAGTCGAAATAAGTTCAGAATAAAGAAAATAAATTTTGTAAACTTGGAGAAGGGAGATTTCAAAGCCACACAACCAGGTGGGCAAAACTTTTATTAAGCAACCAAAGAATCTTCTCTTACAAGCTTGGAGTGGGGGCATACCCCCACTCATCTATTTATAGCACAATGGTATCAATCTTCACCCTTAGATGACATTCTTAACCTTCAAAAAACATCATAAAGGGTTCAGATTCACTCTCTCAACACATACATGGTTAACCCGTAACCCAATAACATAATGAATTTTATCCACACACACTAACTTAGCTACTACTCCACCCGTGAACCTTTGATCCAGCGATCCTCCTTCGCTTCAATAGGGCTCAAGTTAGCTTCTCAACCATCTACTTATCCTCTCGGCTTGCAGCCACTCCTAGCCTAGGGATGGCAAAAATACCCGTGGGTTCGGGTACTCGCGGGTACCCGACCTGGCGGGTCCGATCCGGGTCCAAATTTGGACCCACGGGTATATTACTTCGGGTTCGGGTTCGGGTTCGGGTCTCATTTTGGACCCGTGGGTACCCAGACCCAGACCCGACTCCAAGGTAGAAGGTGAGGTGAGCTCAAATAGATTAGCATGCACCCTTGTCACAAGCCACACCATAGCTCAATGGAAAGAACCCTGTGATTGAATCAAGAGGTCTTGTGTTCAAACCCCATTCCAGCTAACTTTTTCCATTTTGTTTGGATACCTCCTGCAAGCACACCTCAAGTGACTTCGGGTTCGAGTCCAGATTTCGGGTCTCAGGTCCGGGTCCACGGAGGTTGGACCCGAGGTACCCGGACCCGTTGCCATCCCTATCCTAGCCTTAGTCATCCGCCGGCGACACCTTGATCGTCTAGACCTTAGCTCTCTCAGCTTAGTCCCGATCTCCTTCGTCTCACCATGATCTAGCTCCAAAGTCTTACAACCATCACAGATAAGAGAAACACATCACATAGCATTGCTCAAAATGATATACAACCAGTAATTAGCTGAACAATCGCACAAGTAAGGATTCCACTTTAGCTCACAAACACTTAAGGGTGCCTCGACCACTTAAGACTATAACCACTCAAAGCCATGACCAGTCAAGCCCCGACCACTAAAAACTCCAACCTACCAAGGCCCGACCTTTGGTCATGGGCGACCCGCAGCAACTCAAATTACTTATTCCAAAGTAAACCTAAACCTGAGCATCAAAAACTCAAAACACAGTCAATTACTCATCACACACAAAGGTAAATCTCTGCATGGTTTTTTAGGTAGTTGTTTAGCATATGCCGTGGTTTGCATTGCTTGTGTACACAACTCCATTCCACAACATTCAGCAGGCATTAGTAGGCTCTCACACCAGTTCATCAAAATTCCACGATCGTTTCCAACTGGGTGTCCATGCACATCTATCCATCGGCTTGGTGTCTCCTGGAGCAAGAACTTGGTGGAGTTTGTAGAGCCATGTAATCTGGACCGTTCATACGCTATCGCGACTATCCATCGCCATTTCTCCTCCCTCGCTCCACCCGTCCTACCACCGCCACCGCCGTGAATCCACAGCCCCACTTCTACCCACCCTGCCCTGTCCTACCATCTCCATTGCCATGATTCACTTCGAGTCCTGATCCCTACAGATCCAGGCCCCAGCTGAGTTCCAGTACTTGAGCTGACGACGACTGCATCGCGTTGCTGTTGCTGTTGCACCACCCTGCCCATCCCCTTTGGCCCACTCATCCATCAATCATCGCGGGGGCAGGCAGGACACTTGCAACACTTCTGACCCCCACTACCGCCCGCCCCCCATCTGGACCCCAGCCTGCGCCAACTTCGTATCATTTACACCTCGCTGGCATGCTACGGACGGACGATGCCGCCATGGGCTCGGCGACACCCGCACAATACAAGCACATGGCATTGCCAGGAGGGGAGATCCAAGAAAAATTGGGATTTAGGCCATTAGATTTTACTCACCGCTTTTACTTTGCTCGTAACACCAGATCGTATCGGTGGAGTCGGTGGAAACAGAAATGCAGAGATGACATGACACACTGCTAATTTATATCCAAGCAAAACCACCAGATCAGTACACTTGCCACCATTCCAATCCCAGATAAGTCACAGATAAGATGAACCCGACCGAAGAGGAGACCCAATACCACCGCCTAGGTTAGACAAATCTAAAACGAGGAGAAAAAGAGTACATAGCTTCTTTTTTTTTACAGTAAAGAACACCCCTTCAGAATCCCCTTGTTAACCTCTGGGTACCCAACAGATACGGACGATGTGAGTTCACTACTCGACTGGCTGCAGCTGCCGCCTGAATTCCCAGATCAACAGCCGGACTGCTGCCGCAGTACTACTCCGTGCTCTGAGAAATGACCTCGCCGAACTTGAGGAACAGCTCTGCATCCGACGTGCTCGACGAATTGGCACAGGAGAGCACACTGGTGCCTCTCAAGCTGACATACTCGTTGATGTAGCTCGGGGCAGTCGGTGGCTGTGGCAAGGCCAGTGGTCGTTCAGGCTTTGGTGGCGGGTCAGGATGTGCAAGGCAGTCCAGGACACGCACAACCTCATGCATTGTCGGTCGATCGGACGGTTGTCTCTTGGTGCAAAGGAGTGCTAGCTGGAAGACCTTCTTGACCTCGCTGAGATCTTTGCATGTGTCTGCGATGTCTGGGTCGACTGTCTCCATGACTGCATTGTTTGCAGTTTTTGATAGGATCTGCATTACAACAGTACACAAGAATGGTAACATGATCTGTGCAAAAAAAAAGTGCGGAAAATGCGGCAAATGTGAGATTTGTTTCCCTGCACTTTCAGCAATACGTATAAAATTTTCCCGGTAGGGTATACAATTTTAGTAATGGATAAAACACTGGAACTGTGATATTTATCTTATTTATTACCAGCACCAGTACTGTCGTTTAGGGAGATGCTTTGTCATACAAATCCAGCCTGAATTAGAGGCAAGTTAAATGTTAAACTACGGTGCGAAAAAGTTAATGGCCGCAAGGTAGAAGAACCAAGTCCTCAAAAAAGGTAGAAGAAGATAACTTTTGTGATATACTGTCATTTGTAGCTTTCCACCTACAGGATTGATGGCAGGGAGACAAAAAAATGGCAGGCTTTAGGGGACGGAACACTGCAACTTATAATGGAGCTTTCAATAGCCATATACAATGGATCAGTCCACCACAGGTCTACAGTAAAGATAGATCTAATCACATGATAAGTTTCATGCTGTTGGTCCCCTTGTAGGAACACAAGCCTAACGCACATCATTCAGCAATTATTGAGCACTACCAGAATCCAAAGCAAAATAAGCTAATGAAGATGAGACACTCAACTGAAGAATTGCAAGAGAACTATAAAATAGTTACCAAGTGATGGAGATTGCACTCGTTGTCCACTGGCTTTTTGCCTGTCAGAAGCTCGAGCAGAACAATGCCATAGCTGTAGACATCAGACTTCTCATTAAGTCGGGAGGTGCGTGCGTACTCAGGATCAATATAGCCAATAGTGCCCATGACATAGGTCGACGTGTGAGTTTTTGAAACACACAAACTCTTAGCGATGCCAAAGTCTGTAAGATGTGCCTCATAATCTTTGTCAAGGAGGATATTCTTTGATTTTACATCCCTGTGGATTATTCGCGGACTGCAGTCATGGTGAAGATAAGCAAGGCCTTGAGCTGCACCAAGAGCAATTCGAAGGCGAGTCTCCCAATCAAGTTTTTTCTTCTTGGATGGACCTTCTAGAATAAAAAAAAGAATTACCATTGTGATATGGTATAGTAATTTCATTCAACTATTTGCTTTCAATAAGTAAGCAAATCTGCAAATGTGTCAAAAAAATCTATTTGAGAGTGACCAGTTGGTGCTTTGTGACAGATGAACAAACAAAGAATCAAAATTAAAACAAGCATATAAGTGCTAGCTACTGATCACTGTTACACTAAACTATCCTCGGCATTCCTAGACAAAAACTGTGTCAATGAGTTATCAGTCTGCTCGTACCATGTAAAACATCCCAGAGGCTGCCATTTTCCATGTAGTCATAGAAAAGAAGATTCCCAACAGGTGATAGGGAGTATCCTTGAAGGCTGACTAGATTCCGGTGTTTGATGCTACCAACAGTATCAAGCTCAGTCTCAAATTCTTTCAAGCTTTGCGGGTAGTGGGCATATAGCTTTTTGATTGCCACTGGTTTGCAGTTCTTCAGCACACATTTGTAAACTGTGCTTGATGCCCCATACCCAATGATGTATTTCTCACTCAAGTTTTCAGTCATCCTCATTATGTCCTCGTATACATGAAGGGCCATGTTCATATGAAGGATCACCAGCTTAGGGGGGACATTGGTCACTGCAACAACACGAATATCTATTACAACAGATTTATACTATTCTAGCATCAACTATGAGTTCTCAGTTACAAAAGTGAACTATTGGTCCACATAAGCCCACATAATATTATGGTTTGGTAAAATACATTAATCACTCAACATGACTTGTATGACAATATAAATCTTGCCAAGAAGGTGAATAATTGATTTATTGAAACAACAGATTCAGAACTCATGTAGATGCATTACCTGGTTTGCTTACAGAGAAATCTTTGAGAACAGGAGGACTGTGTGGCCTGCAAACAGCTACTAATATCATCAGGAGGATAACAAGCCCACCCACAGCAATGCCGAGTATTGCAGCCTTTGAGATTGGTGCTGCATAGAAAATCCAGGGGAGGAAAAGGTGATGGTCTATTAGATTTGTGGAAAGTTTATTTGCAAGCAATTGATGAATGAAGCACTTTTTTTACGTTTCTCTTGGTGGATGGAAGAACGGCATGAAGAACCGAGCCAATATCCACAAAGTCCAGGATTACCCAAGAAGCTGAAGAAAGAACCAGATCGTTAAGACTATTATTTCTAAGTCTGATCGATAGGTAGAATAGTGATGGAAATGATGGACCACACTACCTGTCAGGCGAAAACCGTGAGAAGTTGTTATCAGTAGGGACAACACCAGCTAAATTATTGTATGATACATTTCTGTTCATGAATACAAGATAATGTCAGCAAAACCAAACAATTCGCATATGCTTAAAACTTTTTCAGTTTCTAACTTACAAGACATCGAGGCTGAAGCAGTTTATCAGTGAAGAGAGATCCCCAGTTATATTATTATTTTCCAGCTTTCTGCAAGAGTAAATAATAGACAGATGACTCGGAAGTCAATTACAGATCACCTTTTGAACCTTCCACCAAGCCTATGGATTCAAAAAAAAGTGACATGAAAAGATACAACTCACAGCAATATCAGATTTTGCAGTATTCCAAGTTCTTGAGGAATCAGACCGCCAAGGTGGTTATCAGACAAATCACTGAAAACAAGAACCCAGGTTATTCAATATAGCATCCAAGGAGTTAAATCGGTAAAAGGATTCTAGATCACTGGGTACTTGCATCTCCATGATACTCCTCAAGTTCCCAAACTCCGCAGGGATGAATCCAACTAGACCATTCTTGCTCAAGTTACTAGAGAAACAAGCTCCATGACATCAGCACATGATGCTGGAAACATACCAAAAAATGGTAATGCCAAAAACTTACAGTCTTAATAGATGCTCCAAGCTGCCAATGGCTAACGGAATTGGACCGGTAATCATGTTACAGGATAAATCCCTGATACATGTATTTTCATTATATTTGTTGCATAAAACAGATATTATCGAGAATTGTTGAGCTAATGGGACTTACAAGGTGTCCAAATTGTTGATTCTTGATAGCTCAATAGGAATAGGGCCACTTAGATAATTTGATGATAAATTCCTAAAAAACATATGAACATTAGCCACTAAGCATCACAACAAACAAGGAAGAAGATCAGCATGAATATTGACCAATTTTTTAAATTAGAATCAGAATAACTCTTTCAACTTTATTATAGTGCAATTTAAGGTTTAAAACACCTTATAACTTACAAATAAGTCATGCTCTCAAGTTTACGCAACGAACGAGGAATGGTCCCATTTAACTTGTTGCCGTATGCATCGCTGCAAAGAAAATTAGCGCATTACACATGTATTATGACACTGCGTGTGACACAGAAATTTTAGAAAGAAGCCATTCTTACAAGCTGTTGAGATTTACACATGAACTTATATTGTCAGGAATTGGTCCATTTAGGTTGTTGTTTGCAAGGTTCCTGTAAAACAAGAGCATTTTATTAACACACTTGGGAAATCGTAACAAATATTAAAGTGTGCCTACAAAGTACTTACAAGTCAAATAAGCCTGTAAGCTTTCCAAGCTCTGGTGGAATGGACCCACTAAGTTCATTATCATTAAGTTCTCTGAATTTAGATATTTTGTCAACAAAGATAGAATGCAAGTAAACCAGAATTTGAATACCCAAAACTGGCAGAAATATTTCCACTTACAGGTAATGAAGCGTTGACATATTACCAAGCTCAGGGGGTATTGTCCCTGTTAAACGATTGCTTTGCATGTATCTATAAGCACAAGATGTATGATGTTAGTGACTCAGAAATACTCCAACATAAAACTTTTACAGAGGTGAATTATCTATCAGGTAAATCCCAAGCAGATATGAACCATATATTGGGGGAAAAGAAAACTTACAGCTTCTCGGTGTATGTCAGGTTTCCAAGTATGGACGGTATAGGACCAGATAACTGGTTGTGACTCAGATCTCTGAAACGGTAAAAGGCCATATCAATTATCAATCTTGCACCAGCAGCAAAGAGGCAATGCTGCCTCCTTTATTGATCAACCTATAATCTAGTAAATTTATGTTGATCATTGGACTTACAGTACAGCAAGTGCCTGCATGAGACCGATAACTGATGGAATAGAACCAGTCAGCCTGTTCCCTTGCAAGGACCTGATACAGGCAATATGCATGATTTTTCAGATTAGTATTAACCCTGTTAAGCATGTAAGTTAAGAAGATTCATTTCGTTTAAAATAACGACCACATACAGTGTAGCGACTTGTAGAAAACCAATGTTGAATGGGATTGATCCAGTAAGCTGATTGTAAGACAAATCCCTACCATTACAAAATGTTAGGAAAACTTCGCAAGCTGAAGGATAAATAGCACAGCAAAGAGGAGGGCAAGAATGTAAATACGTACAAGACCTGAAAACTCGTACAGTTTCCAATGGTCTCTGGTATCACCCCTGTCAAGCTATTGTTCTTCACGTCACTGGTCAAAGTGATTGTAACGTTAGAACCCGATAGAGGATACAAAACACAATATAGTGTCAAATTGGTAACAAGCATACTTACAAGTACCAAAGGCCAGTCAATTGGCACATATCCGGGGAGAGGCTTCCTTCTAAATTGTTGCCACGCAATCCCCTACGTGTATGATCATTTCAGCCACAAAACATTCAAGAAAAACTATAGCACTTTACACTACTCCATGTGCATAAAATGGTCGTGTCTTACTGCAATGTTCTTCCAACCATAATAGTTTCATGAATTTGCCCCGCTATTGCGAGACTCTTACTGATAATGCAACTACAGTAGGAGCAATAGTACAGTACCTTCGAACTGGCAAGTGGCAACACGAAGTTAAGGATAACTTACAAGTACTGAAGAACCTCATTCCAATAGATTAGTCTTGGTATCTCCCCACTCAGTTTGTTTTGAGCCAAGTCCCTAAGGTGCGCATCACATCACAAATTCAGAACCACCATATATAATTCGATCCACAATATGATATGATGTTGCAACCTACAATATCTTCAAATTTGGGAGCTGTGAGAGAGTTGATGGGATGGTGCCGGTCAGCTGGTTGTTCTTCAATATCCTAGAATATCACAAACACCGGCACGTAATCAGCAGTAACGTCCAAAAGATTTGTTTACTAAATACGTTTCAGCGAGAGCAGGCCTTACAAGTTCTCAAGGTGCTTCAGCTTGGATACCGAGAACGGGATGTCCCCATCCAAGTTATTGAAGGACAAATCCCTAAACCAAAAACGGAAGTTAGAGCACGCATTATGTCCTAAACCTAAACATCATTGTAGAGTCCACTCACAGCGTTCTGAGCGACGAACAATCGCCAATCTCATCAGGTATCTGCCCGGACAGCCCATTCGACTTCAAATCACTACATGTATATACCCCAAATACACAGGTTAACGCAAGCCAAGCACCAGGGAAAGCTACATTCCAATCAGCCACACAGGCCAGAAGGCTAAGCAAGACATCATCCGTACATTGAGACGAGGCCCTTCAAGCTGCCGACGGCCCGAGAGATCTCGCCCGCGAGGTTGATCCCGGAGAGGTTGCTGCATTTGCATGAACAAGCCGCGTCAGTGGCCAAACATTGCAGTCGATACGAAAGGAGTGAACTTTTATTCTTCTTCTTACAGCGCCGCGACGGCGAAGGTGACGTTGTCGCAGAGGACGCCGCGCCACGAGCAGTAATCGTCACCGGCCCAATCGTACAGTACGTTGTCAACATTGCGGAAGGACTTCTTGATCTCCAGCAGCGTCGACCCTGGATGTAATGTAACCCAGCCACATTAGCAAAGGAAAATGGCAATGCAACGCAGATTCAAGATCAGTAGAATCATGAGGCGATTTGATCCCAAAAAATCAACCAAAAGGGGCGTCGGTCACGGTGCTAACAATGATTTCCCTTAGTCTTCAAGGCAAGAAAACTTACTCAGTTCAAGAACATCTTATTTGAAAAGCATAAAGAACAGTACGGTAGTGAAGCAAAAGAGTTGGTAGTACCAAGATTAATTCCGATTGCTAGCAGCATTATGCTCATCAGATCGGGGAAAAAACAGTGGCAGCAAAGATAGACACAAAAAGAAACGAAAAAACAAGCTTCCATCTTTGAATAGATGAACAAAGAGTGCAAGATTTAATGTTCAAACCATTTTTTGGTATCAACAGCGTCTGCTCCTATGAATAACAGAACAGTAACATGGCAGAGCAGTGGCACTTCCGAAACAAAACAGAGGGCAAAAGAAGGGGAAAAAACTCCTCATTTTGAAACATTGGTGGACTAGCATAGCAGGCAGGTGCTACAAGATGTCAAGAACTGTCGCCCAGAGAGGAAAGAAGGCAGGAGAAGATAGCAGAAGGGGCAGACCTCACAAGGATTCGTTGTTAGACTTCGCTTATGGCATTAAAAAAATGGCACTGGTGCATCACTAGAGAATCACCGTACCTCCAAAAGCGCGTACTTACAGCACTAATAAAATACTAACCCTAACAAACCAACCATCCACTTGAATCTTTGCTCCCCAGTACACACAAACCAAACAACACCCGGACCCAGAGAACCAAGAAACGAAGCCGAGAGCACCAACCGTCGTCGGCGACGGCCACGGCGACGAGGAGCAAGGCAATGAGAGCGCGGGAGGGCATCGCCGCCGCCGTCTTCGTCGTCGTCATGGGCGCTGAGCTGTGAGGCGTCCGGCCAATGACATTACAGGGAGACGAACAAGAGTGGACTGTGAAGTGTGGTTTAATGGGGTGGAGTTCTTGGTTGGTTTCTTGGGTTCTCGCGCTCGCTTTGCGCACTCGCGCTGCTGCTGGCTCAGTGACAGCGAGTAGCTGTACCTGTATGGCTAGGCGATAGAGTGGCAGGGGCTATGAGGCTAGGCGGGCAGTGGGCTATAACTTGGGAGTTCTTTAGAGAGAGAGAGAGAGACGGGAGCTTAGGCTTTAGAGAGAGTGATTTCTTGTGAGGATGAGGTAGCCAGAGGAGAGAGAAGGAGGGATGGACACTGGGAGGTCACATCAGTGTCGTAGTTTCTTCTCTCTCTATCTGGTTGGCCTAGGGTAGTAGAACTCGAGTCACACGTCGAGCGGCATGATCCCCCGATGACATGTGGAGCCCAGAGAGAACGGATGGGGAACAGTGAATACGCAGTATTTTAGAACTTCTTCTTTAGGTACATATTTGCATAAATCTTGAAGTAAACAAATAGATAAATAATTATCATTTATTTTTTTATTTATGTCTTAATATTTATACAATTTTAAAAAAGAAAAACATAAAAGCGCCTCTCAGTATTTTAACTGCCGGAGCACTTGCGGGTGGGCTCCCTAGGCATGTAATTTTCAAGCGATTATGGGCATGTTGGGATCCATTAGCACTAATAGTTAGCTGGCTAATTATTAACTGGGGGCTAGCTAGCTAATTATTAGCTGGAGCTGTTTGGATGTACTAGCTAATAGGTGGTTGAAATTTTAGCTGTGAGTGAAAATGTCCATCGTACCCTTGCATTAATTAGCTAATGGGTGAAGCCGAGCACAGTAGAAAAGGGCCTGCGGTGGAGGGGCAAATTAGTCTTTTAACCATCTATTAGCTGGAATTAGCAGGAGAGAACCAGCTAATGAGATAGCTATTAGCTGGATTGTTAGCTAACTATTAGCTGGGCTTTTTAGTTCGGCTGTTTGGATCCATTTTAGCTAATTTTAGCAGCTAACTGTTAGTGCTAATGGATCCAAACATGCCCTACATGGGTGAATCGGTCTTTTTACTGTCCATGAGAACGCATGCCACATGTTGTCTTTGGTTGCTAGTACGAGGTTAAATAGGATGGAATGGTCCTATATCATTTGGATTCACTGCTTTGAGTGAATGGAATCAGGGGCGGAAATAGGTATAGTTACCCGGTGTCCTGTGACATCAGGTAAAAAAATTAGTGTATGTTAGTCTATATATATAGTATATGTGAACCTCCTTGATCTAAGTCTTATGATATCAGGAGACAAATAACAAGTAAATAGTAAGAATAATAAGTTGTTATCACATATATGATGAAGTGGTGAACCCCAATGATTTTTTCTCTAGTTCCACCCCTGAATGGAATGGTTCAATATTATGAGAATGCATACCACATGTTGCATTTGGTTGTTGAGATGAGGTTAAATGGAATGGAATGCTTCTGTACCATTTGGATTAATTGTTTTAAGTGAATAGAATGATTCAATATCTATATGGAATATTTCTCACATTTGTATCTCACTATTTAGGATGGGATGGCTTCATTCAAGCAACAAAATATATGAACGACTTTTTCCTTAAACCATTTCATACATGTACTACATGATATAAGCAAGCAAACACACCTTAAACATGTGTACAGTCTAAGGCCGTTTCAAAAACACCCTTTTTTCGCTCGGTTCCTGCGACTAACGAATGGTTTTTAGATGAAATTCGTGTAAGATTTATTTGCAGAGAAATAAACCGTCGGCGGTGTCAAGTTTAGTGAAGTTTACCTTTGCAACAATGTCAACTTGAGCGTGAAAATGGATATAACAACATCTACCTATTGATTTGTTGTCACGATATATCACACTTGAAAAATCTCTAGTAAAAGTAGATACATTTAGAATGCATTTGGTTCAAGGGCAAAGGTGGATGGGATGGCACCATCCCTGTTTTTCTACTTATCTATGCGTTTGGTTGGATAAATTGGATGGACAAGGACATCCAAAAAAAGAGAATATTTCTTACAGATGCCTGATGAATTGATCTAAGGAATTCGGTCGGATGAGGCCATCCACCCACACGCTCGGCACAGGCCAACACGATCACGCGCGCTCGATTTATATATTTATTAGCCCTCATTTTTCACAAGGCTCAACTTAGCAAAGTTGGTTAAAAGCTTTCGGCTGCTACCAGAGGTCTTGCTTTGAATTCAGTAAACCAGTGTGTTAGCTACATTGTTTTTCTTTTTGCTACATTAATTTTTTGCCTTGCTATATCCACCCAACCAAACAACCACCTGGATAGCTTCATCTCATCTAGACTGGATAGTCATATCCTATTCAATCTTATCTAGGCAACCAAACGCACTCTTATGCTCTGCTTGAAGCATTACAATTTTATAAATGGATCCTATAGGATTTGTTATGTTTTCTATGAAAACTCTGCGTTTGTGTTTGATCTCGTCATCTCTCATGATAAAGTGATAATATTATGACTGCATCTGACTCACCACCTCTCTCTCCCTCTTAACCAATGGGATGCAAGCATGTGTGGCTTGAAAAACACCACAGTTAGCTGATGCAAACTGGCTACCGACATGTGGGGCCTAGGTTCACTAGAGCCCACATGTCAGTGCTCCACGATTGATCCAACACAAAACGTGATGTTTATCAGGCTCTGCAGGAAGTGTCACGGCCGCGCTTTCCTTTATCTCTAACTTTTGCCTCCTTTTCCCCTCCCCTTTTATTTATCTCTTTAGTTTTTTTTATTAGTTTTAGAAGCTTTTCAGGTAAATCAAGGGTAAAAGATCACAGAAATAAAATGCTGCAAATGCAGGGTTACTCTATGTTGCTACATTTGTGCTGTATTGTATAGTTTAATGTAATGTAATTTAAAAATTTTACTCTAGTAGCCCTATACTTCACATTTTTTGGGGAAAAAATAGTTTGAAGACGCATGTATTTGCAAAACTAACCCTTCGGGCAAGCGCGGAAGAGCGACAAGGTGATGTGTGTGGCTTTCGGTGCCAACGTAGCACGCAAGGAGCAGGTTGTCGCAACACCTTTCGTCAGCATAGGAGCAGCAACCTTCGGCGCCATGGCTGCACGGATGCAGGGGATCCCGCGCTCCCCAAGCCCTGGTGGCAGGTAGGTGGGCCCGTGGGGGCACATGCGCGACTGCGCCATTTCAGCGCTTGGGTTGCGCGGGTGGCCCGTCGTCATGTCCCCTGTCTATTTTGCGCGCCAAAAGCAGTGACTGTTTCCCGTTTCTCCCATGCACGCTTGCTTTACACCGGTTATAAACTGCGATGCCCTTCATTCTTGTTGTTCGCAAAAGCCATTCGGGAAGTGAAGCAATACATAAGAAGAGGGAGGGAGTTGAGCGGGTATTCGACGAGGCAAGCAAGTCGTAGGCAGCAGAGAGAAACACGAGAAGGGAGAGGAAGTTTGTAATCAGTTTTTTTTGCCGAATTTAATCAATGTTGTTATTCTGGAGGAATTAATTCAAAGCTCATAATTTGGAGTAATTGTTTGGGGTTTCTATTTTGGAGTTAATCTTCAGAAAGATTAGTTTGTACATTGCATTTTATGTAATTAATTACGTTTGAATAGTTTAATGCTTATTTAGATGATTTTGTTAATTAAGTTTGTAGTGTGTGAAATGACGACATTAGTCTAATTAGTAGTACATAAAATAACGTTGTAAGGTGTAGATAATGGTGTATAATTAGTATATATTAGTATAATTACTAGTACATAAAAAGTACAATTTTATTATAATTAGTAGTACTTAAAATAAGAGCTTAGGTGTAAGTAATGGTGTATAAGTAGTATATGTAATATAATATTAGAAAATTTAGTAGTAAGTAAAATAACGGTATTAGTATAAGTAGTATAATATTAATACAATTAGTAAAATAACATTATAATTACTATAATATTAGTATAATTAGTAAAATAATATTATTATTTGTATAATATTATTGGAATGAGTATAATATTAGTATAATAGTTGTACAATATTATTGTAATTAGTAGTACATAATATTACAATATTAGTATAATTAGTAATACATAAAATGGTGGTATATGCAATAGTAAAGGTGTATAATTAGTATAATATTAGAATAATTAGTAGTACGTGAAATAGGGCTATTGTTATAATTAATGTAATAGTAATATAATTATTATAGTATTATAATAATTAGTTAAATATTAATAAAATAATTATATAATGTTAGTACAATATTAGTGTAATATGTAGCACATAAAATAACGGTATTAGTATTTTTGTGGTACATGAGATGACGATATTAATATTAGTGTTTTATGGTGACAGTATTGTCCAAGGGGACTATATGGGGTGGACCTTTCGAATTGGGAATGGAAGGTGATTCGGACGGCTGGTTTGATGGGGATGAGTCTGGCTAACCTCCATATGTGCGTAAGGAGCGCATTTAACAGGGAGACTGCAAGAAAGAAGCTTGTAATCGAAGCTGTACATGCAATAGTTGTGACCGGGTCAAGCGAGTATGTATGGGAGCTATGCAACGTCATAGGTAGCGCAATGTGGATGGAGTACATTCAAATTGTACTCAACCATCAGGCTGCTATTCACGATTGACCGATGGTGTATGTGCACTTTGGGGATAGAGGAGAAACATCTAGTATTCCTGAGGGCGTTGGCGGCGATGTGGAAGCATGTTCTACAGGTGGCCATAAAGACAAAGCTGGTGGTGAAGAAGACATGATTTAAAATTGTTTATAAAGTTGCATGGCTATTTTTAATTAAATATGTCAAATGTAAGAGCTAGTTATTCCGAACTTGTTGATTCCTCCATGACATTGTTAATCATATCCATTGTAACCCTAGAACATTGTTTATACCATGCCTATGTTTATATGGTATCCGTTGCTATGTAGTACGGTAGAATTGCTTAGGACCTTTTCCGATGAAAACAACCCATGGGTGGGATTATTCAAAAAGAATGTTATTAAACGTGATTTGAAAGTTATTATTATGATTTTGGTCCTGTTTTCTAAAATAAAAGAAAAGAAAAATGATTTTGACTTGGGCGGCCTGGAATGTCAGGTGGAAGCGGATCAAGTCTTGATCCTTCGGTGCAAGTACCGCCCCAAGTCATATAAGGACCGACGCTTATGATTGCCATTTTAAGCATAACCGTACTACCACATGTCTATAATGGTACGACCTGGCTCACTAATTTGTAGAAGCCTAGTTTAGACTCACCACTCGGTTGTTGTGTGAGAGCCGGACGGAGGCATTGTTGTGGATGTTGTTTTGCTCACACGGCGCAAGAGGGGGCTTCTGTACTGGGTGGAGGTAACCCTAACAGCGGTGAAACCTCAGCGGGTGGGTCTAGCTAGGTAGATACATTGTAACGGCCTTGTCAAGATATCCCTACCGGCACACCTAAGGAAGTGTGTTAATTGCATGGCAACAAGGGTATGTCTTGTCTTGTGGGTAAAGTTGTACACCTCTGCAGAGTATAAACTATTCGAATAGCCGTGCCTACGGTCAAAGGCAAAGCGAAGAATGCTTTCATATTGGTAGACTTTGATTTTGTTTCTAAAACCGAAAAGTGTTTTGTTTTGGGGTTCGGGAGTGGTTAGAACTCTCGAATGTTGTTTGGCGGAAAGAGCCAACCCAGGTGGATAGAACCGGTTTTGCATTTGACGGATGGAGTCACATGATTAACTTTGATCTTTTAACCTGTTGGCGGATAGAGCCTTTATGCTAGTGATGGTGGTTAGAACCTCACTACAATAATAAATAATTCAATTATTAAAAAGAATTGTAAAAGATGCTTTGTGAAATTTATTACTTAAGTATGATTTAATCAAATGTGGCTTTATGCAAATAAACCCTATTAAGCTTCCTTTGGAAAGCCCCTCATGATCATACTTTCCCGACTTGCTGAGTACTTTTGTACTCACGTGCTACACCAACATTGTAATCATCAGAGATTTATCATGATGCCGAAGAGGAGGAGGAGTTCTTCGAGGAGGATTGCCAGGAGGACTAGTTGCGTTCTTAGTAAATGCTTTGTGGCGTCGCTGTGCTTTCTTTTGCTTCCATTTGTTTTGAGTGTCCGGTCGTTGGACCGAGTATTGTAATAAGTGGCCATGTGGCCCATACTTGAATATTTACATTACAAGTTTCGTTATGTTCGGCAATGATGTATCACTGTGACTGTGTGTACTAGCTACTGATCTGGGACTAGTACGGAAATACACAGGAGATTCTGGATAGCTGATCCGGGGTCTCACAACTTTGAACACCCATTCTAAAAATATTGGATCCACCACTAATAATGGATCACATTGGGTTTTTGCTACATGTTAAGTCTTAACTTTTTTCCCTGTAAATCAGAGGTAATTTGCATCAAACGTTTGTTGAGATCAAACATAAAAAAACATGTTTTCTACTTTGGGTGGGCTAGTTGGGCAGCGCACCGTGCTCCATCACCACCCCGCTGTGGCACCTACCTCCAACGCCGCCGTAGCGCAGCTGCTTCTTCCAACGTTGCCCTACCACGGCACGCTTTGGCTTCCCGTGTCCACCCCAAACTGCCACCCGACAGGGGCAGCCGCGATTGAATCTGCCTCTAGCGCTCACACATCGCAGAATGTGCCACATGTTCTCTTTGTGCTCACGATGGGGCTAGATCTGGATATATGGCAGACCAGGGCAACATTTGAAATAAAAATGATCATGGAGCTACATACATGAACAAGTCGTGTAATTTTGTAACAGTTATGGTGTTAATGTAGCGTGTAGTGAAGGCAAACTATACTGTGGAGATGATTGACAGTAGTAGGAGAGGCTGGCATTTTCGCTATTGGGTGGTGACACTGAGATGGCAACCGCGTGCATGCCACGTGACAAATTTACCTATGGAGGCCCCGTGGCAAACATAGAGTGGACTACTAGAGCAAGTACTGAAAAATCTAAGGCCCCCTTCGGGACAGCTTTGGATTGTGTAGATTCTGGATTATAGCCAGCTGTCTAGAGAAACGATTGTCTGAAGAATCTGTTGGCTGTATAATCTGGCCGTTCGGCAATTCGCTCGAGAATCTAATTGTTTAGACAAAGGGGCGGCGGCGGCAGAGGAGGAGGAGTTGGGCCGGCGCGGAGGAGGAGCTTGGGCCGACGATGAGGAGGAGGAGCTTGGGTCGGTGATGGAGGGGTTCGGGCGGCTCTAGGAGGATCTTGGGCGGTGTCGGCCCGGTGTGCGCGGAGGAGGAGGAGCTCGGGTCAGCGATGAGGAGGAGCTCGGGCCGGCGAGGAGTTGGAGGAGGAGGAGCTCGGGCTCAGGGACGTCGATGGCCAAGTGCCATCTAGGCACCGGCACAGGGCCCCCGAAATTACTAGGGGCCCCCAAATCAGAGTTCAAGGCTATTGGCAACGCCCGCAGTCTAATCCGCCTTGATTAGTTTATTTGCTCGCATAGTACTTGAAAATGATAGCACTTGAAAGACACAAGAAAGACTCAATGGGTTGGCAATGATAGCACTTGAAAATGATGTTTTCGAGAACATTAATTATGAAGATATAATTGAAAATTTTATTTCAAGAAATATTAGGCGGATGATGCTTTTTAGTAGAATATGAGGTCAGTACTATCTTGACTCTTTTAGCATTGATATTTGATATGTTCCTAAATTTTGTAAGAAAAAGCACATATTAAAGTTATATAATTATCTGAAAGTATGCCCTATTTATAGTATACATGAATTTTTCAAATTTTAGAGCCTCAATTTACATTTCGCTCTGGGGCCCCAAATTTTTGGAGACGTCCCTGCTCGGGCTGGTTGGTACAAGAGGAGAGGAGGACCTCGGGCCAGCGCGGAGGAAGAGGAGCTCGGGCAGGCGTAGGAGGAGGAGGAGGAGCTTGGGCGGCGACCAGGAGGATCTCGGGCGGCGGTGGTCTGGCGACCGGAGGGGCGGCGAGCTGGCGACTGGAGGAGGAGCTCGGGCGCAGGGCCTTCGGGCTGAGGAGGAGGCGCCCGTAGAATCGGTAGAGAAGCGGGGTTCCAGCCGCTTCTGATTTTATGTGTAAAGACAACTTCTGATTCTCAGAGAAACTATCCAGAATCCTTCTGTTTAGCAAATAATCCATTTTTTTAACCAGAAGATGTCCCGAAGCTAAAACGAATGGGGGCATAAACCTCGCAGGACAGCAGGAGTGGAGATGCCTGTCTATGACTAACAGCTTTTAAGTTTGTGATTGATAGATGGCCGGTTCATCGATGCATTATGTTCTATGCCAACGAAGAAACAATGCAATCTTTGTAGCATATCCATCTATCTTAGCAAATAAACGGGTTTAAAATATTTATACATATTACTATTTAAAAGTTGTATAAATATTAAAGCATATATGAATAATAAATAATAATTACTTGTATATTTATTTGTTTTAAGATGTGTATAATTTGTTTTGAGATAATGTTGATGCATAAAAAGCATTACTCTTTTTATTTGAAAGTGAGGGCAATGCCAAAGCTTAGGTGGATAGATTGTATGACAATTGACAACATTGTGAGTCTGAGATTTTAGCAGCGGACTCAAATCCAACGGAGAGATCCTAAGTTTTTTTTCAACTGAAAAAATATATATCCGATAAATGGTAGCACATGGGCACACTAATTGAACTGATGGGTTTGCACGGAAATACGTTGGCCATGGTTTAGAAGGATTTAGCCCAATAATCCCTAATGATGCTAATGTTTACTATTTATTTTAGAAAGAAAAAAAAAACTACTTCCACCGTCTAAGTTTATAAGATATATTTCTTTTTAGCATATAGACTGACAAATATTAAAAATGATTAGGTTACCCCTATTTATTACCACTAAGTACTAGGCTCAATGCATGTATTAAAGAATACTCTTCCGTTGATAAATATAAGGTCTATGATTTGAATGGTCTTCTTGATAAATATAAGGTTTGCATGTAGATTTAATAAGTCTTTCCTATTATACCCATATATATTATCTCTCAACTATATGCATTTATTCATTACCGTCCACAAAAAGTATTATCTCTCATCTTTCAAGACAATTAAGAGGGGTATGCAAATCATTTTCTCTCATATCTTTCTCAATTTCACCGTAACCTTAATCCTTGTGCAAAGTCAAAATACGTCTTATATTTATCAACGGATGGAGTACTAAAGTAAAGATATATATTTATTAAGGGTATAGATAGAATATCACACTAATTCTGCATTGAAATATGAAATACACCGAATATTTATGGACATAACTATTCAAAAAATAAACATTATGAAATTGGACGGATGGAGTAAAATATATAATACTAAAATCTACACCAGTATATACCAGTTATTATATGCCTATGTAATCGTGCCAGTCTATTAAAAAAAACAAATATAATTTTGCACCAGTAGTGGTACTATTATGCATGTTAGCCGATAAGCCTCTACAGCATAATTTGCCTTCTCTTATCACACTAACATACATCCACATGCAACATTTATTGTAATGTTGTGATTTGGAGTAAATGGCACATCATAAACCCACTGCCCATTGGTAGAAACAAAAAGGAGCTTTTCAGGACATGTTCTTCTCCTCCAGCTAATCTTGTTAATCCTCACGTGATCCATGTCCAGCAGATAGAGAGTTCTCAATCTCAAAGTGCAAAGTTTCAACAGGTAGGCAGGGGAAGATTGGCGCCAGCGACACTCTTTAAAATTCGCGTTTTAATATCTGACACTCTGGCCCACAGTCATACACACAGATAGTCCCGCATGTCATACACACAGCCAGAACGACACACGAATTGAGTGTCGTGTGCCGGGCGTCCGTGGCGTTTCACCTGCGAGGAAATGAAGCTGCGTTGCGCCGTTCGGCGAGCTCCTTGCCCGCAGAAGCAACGCCGTCGGCACCAGTTACCACTACTACTTACCACCGCTCCAGCTTTCGATTACTGAGCGAGCCACAGAAGTGCAGCCAGGGTGGGGTCCCCGCCGGCTGCCATGCGTGCCCGGCACCGCGCCGCGACAAGGACGGCCTGTTGCTGCATTTCGAGCGCACCGGGTGGTGTCCTGCTTCGTTAGTTTTAGAGCTTTTCGCGCCTGGTGCAGTGCTTCCGGTCTCCTGTGCTCCATGCTGCCTTTCCTGACTCTTCCTTGCGCAGATCTGATGCAAATGTTGAGATAAAGCTCAAATCTGATACTCCTACCATAAGCCTCACCATCATGTTTACCATTTTAGAAGTATATATATATATATATATATATATATCGGGAGTAATTACTCCCTATGCCGTATCTCAAAACATAGGGAGTATCTCGCGCAACGGAGGATATGTACGTGTAATATACAAGTATATAAGATCATCTAGGCGACGACGAGAAAGTGAGGGAGGAGCCTGGTGTAAGTTCAAACTCTATTGGTTTTAGTTTAACATTTAATAATTATTTAACGGCAAATCTATTCATTTTGAGACTAACTTTATGATTGAGCTTATTTCTTATTAGTCTTATTTGGATGAAAAAGATGGAATTGTCAAAAGTATGCAATTGTTGTTACATGAATATATATTGTTGCATTTGTTAGATATAAAATTCATGATATTATTGATAAATCCCAATATGAGACTAACGTGTTTATTGAGTATATTTTTTATTCGTCGCATCAAATGAAAATTGGAAATCCAACATATATGTATCCAATGCAACTTTAATATTTCTAGATACATTCCTGATAAAGGATGAACTCTACCGTTATTTCAACCTTAATAAATGCATTATGTTTCCAATTTCATATAACATGAATGCACACATCTAGGGGGGGGGGGGTTCATGCTCTAACTTGGAGTTTCAATATTATTGATTCATTTCTTCTTGTCAAATATAATAAGGGTCATTGCATTGAAACAAATGCTTGAGTATATAAAACTTGCGTAGTTGTAGTATGCTCATGTCAATATAGGATAAACTCTAATGCTATCTTAAATTTAATATGTGCATATTGATCCAAAGTCAATTTTTTATATGCACATATTTAGTGGAATTTATTCTATGTTTGATGATCACAATAGTATTGATCTCATTCCATCGTTTCATATAATTTGTGTCATTACTTGGAAACCATTAAAATGAGTATATGAAACTTACGTAGTTAATATATACTCACACAATTTAAATTCAATTTAAATTATGATAGGTTGTCAATTAATCACCAAAGAACCAATCATATGCTGATGGTATACTTTGTAGATTAAAGGACAATCAAAAGTTCTTAAGTATATGACGCATTAGTTGCACTATTATACTCAAAACCACAAATCTTTTCAATCAACTGTATTTGGGTTGTAGTCAATCATCAAAGGAAATAGATCAAAGGATATTGGGGGCATCCATTATGTGTTAATGGAGTGCATTGATGATTAGGACAACTGTATTTGTTGCACTGACAATCTTCCATGAGTTGTGAAGTAGGTTGAGTCCAACTGTGATAAAGATTTTGATGGTATCATATATTGATAGCCATCAAGTCAAGAATCAGGATAAATGACGTTATCATGTATTGATGAGTGTCAAGAGGAGATTTCGAAGCAAAGAGCAACGGAGTTCATCATGTGTTGATGAACAAGACGATAATCCAAACTTGGAATGGAAGATGAGAACATCATAAAATCTCCAAGTGGATTTGCACAAGGCAGAGGTATAACTAGCTAGGGCTAAGGATGCATTCCTAGTCCTTTACCAATCTTGATGTTTGGTTGGGAGATCGGATTGCTAGCTAGGTTTGCCGTACTGCTAAGAAAAATAGAGTCTTATAGCTTAATCTTCATCATGTGTTGATGAACTCAATCCCGTTTGCTCTAGATCATGCTCTCTTAATTTGGAGCTATTGGTTCTTGTGCATAGTATCATATTTGCGAATGTGTCTTGCAAATAGTTGAAGATCATGAACTGGCCTTTATTCGCGTGTTCTTTGTATGGAGCTGGGTACTTGCATGTATTACAAATGGAGAAAGCTTATGCATTTGATCTATTGATTGTTGCTTTGCATGGAGCTAAGTATTTGCATGTGTTGCAAATGGAGAAGCTCATGCATTTGGAGTCTTAGCATGTGACTAGAATTTGCACATGTGTCTGCAAATTGCTAGAGATCATGTGTTGATCATCACATGGCTAAGCATGTGTTTAAATGATTGAATCTTGTTTGATTCTTTGCATTGAGTCAATATTTGCATGTGTTGCAAATAGTTAGACCTTATGCAGTTGATTTGCTTTTGACCATGTGAGGATTTGCAAATGTGTTTTGTAAATTGAGTTGATCATCACATGGCTCATTATTGGTTTTATTGTTGCTTTCGCAAATGCGTTTTGCAAAATTGAGTTCAAGTTCATTCATCCTAGGAGCATGCGAGTGGAGTTTGCAAATGTGTTTTTTTACAAACATGAGCTTTATTGTGTAATTCATTGGAGCATGTGTTTAGCATTTGCAAATGTGTTTGCAAAGTGCTGTGGATCATGTGTTGATCACCACATATCTCAAAGAATTCATCTTAATTGATTCTTCATTTGAAATGGATTGATTTCTATTTGAAATCGAATTTGATCTGGAAAATCGGCACTACCACCGTGTGAGGCTGGTAGTACCGTTGAGGCCAGCACTATCTCCCCCTGAGGTCGGTATTACCGCTCGGCCGGTACTACCGCCCCGCAAGCCCAGTAGTTATTTTTCAGAGAGCGGAATTTTGCTTAGTTTGAAGTCCGGCACTACCATGGGTAGGGGCCGGTGTAAGTTCAAGCTCCATTGATTTTGGTGATTTGTTTTAATTTAATTTTTAATCATTATTTAATGACAAATCTATTCATTAAGAGACTAACATGATTATTGAGCTTTATTCTTATTAGTCTCAAATTTGGATAAAAATAGAAAACCCAAGGTATGCACTTGTATTTATTTTATAATCCTTTTGCGTACTTAGGATTCAAGTTAAATAATGAATTCTTCTATTTCTTATACGTCAAATATGTGCATTATGTTTCCAAAACCAGATATACATGGATGCACACATCGTCCACATTTACTTGCATGTCATTGGTTGCTACATTTTTTTGCTCAGGAGTATCCGTGCGAGAGATGCCGTGACCAATCGGAAGTCGCCACATGTTGAGCACAGTAGATGAAGCACTATGGATCGGGTCTGTCATGGACCAGGTCGGTTTCGTGAACCATGTCCATACGGCTGAGACATGTGTTGCTTTGTGATTGGTCCATGTGTCATAGTGATGTCAACGTGACATCATAAATATATTTTTTGTAGACAAATATTTTGATCCAAAATCAAAATAGTTGTTGACGTTAGCATGATGCCATATTTCTGGATTTCCAGTACAAAATAATTCCAATAATTTAGTTTATTCTTTTATTTTATTTTCAAACTTTGAATAACTCATTCTTGCCCATACAAATTCCGATTGAGGTGACTCTAGAGCCTAAAATCATATTTTTCACTTCCTTTTGCACAATATCACCTTTTTCAGGATTCTATGACACACCAATACCTAGGAATATTTTCATGTTAAGAGAAATTTTTTATTTGGTTCAAATTCTCATAAATAACCTAAATTAAGGTGTTCGCATGTCTAAGACATTTACTATATAACACTAGTCAATACTATATTAATATACCAACTAGTGAGATTTTTGCCTAAGGTTACAATGGCATATGAAATATCAAAGTCAACTGAGGTCATAACAGATATGCGTAACTATATATTTAATACTGGGAATTTAAATAAGATTGTAAAATTATGCATGCAATAATTTAAATCAAAATACATTTTAAAATTCAGGATCAACATGATCAAGGGGTGTAAATTGCCTTGCTCGAAAGGTAGCTGCTAAAAATCATTGTCCGCAAACTCCTCCGACTCTCCGAAATTTATACGGGAAAAACATTCGAATTCAAATAAAATCGAAATAAATTCAAATAAAATACCAAACTAGCATAAAACAAAAATTTAGGATTTTAGATGAATATAGAAATAAAAATGGAGCCAAACGGAGTTCGAACGGGCGAAAACGGGTCCGGGGAGGATTGAAAAACAAGAAAAAAGATTTTCAATTTTTTTGAAATTATTTTTCTTAAGGGAAATCTGGAATACTATGCATGCTAACGTCAGCAACATATTTTGATTTTTGGTTTTATTTTTTGGGAAAAAGAAAAAAATTACTCCTTTTTGCCTTGGCTCATTGGCTGTACGCACGCAATGGGCTCTCGGGAGTCAGGACAGAACTCTCTGTCCCCTTGACTAGCGCGCACAAGCGGGGAGCCTAGGGGCTGCCGGCCGATTGGACAGCGGCAGCACGGTGCGACGAAGCCGGCGCTGGCAATGGCGACCGGAGGGAGGGCCGAGCGGCGGCGGATGGCCGAAAAAACAGGACACGGTGACTTCGAGCTTGGGAACAATTTGTGGAGGTGAACATTAGGTTGTGGAGGTGGAGGGGGGATCCTCGGGGAGGTATTTATAGTCGTGAAGAGCCCACAATGGATGAAACCGACGATCTTATCATGATTTGAATGGTGAGCGAAATCCGGCATTTAAGAACAAGATTTTCAGAAAAACTGGTTATGAATAGATAGAGTGGATCACGATGAATCTAGATATGATTTTTTGTGGATTTTTAGTGCTCAAACGGAGGGAACCTTCAAGCTTTTTGGAAGCAACAATGGAGAGGAGAGAGAGAGCCTTCTCTGGTCATGCCCAAGCCCAAGTTAGAAGAAACATACATGTGGGATCCTACCTGTCCCACCTGTCATCTTTTTTCGGATTAAATTGGGTTAAAAAGAAAAGTATTTGGGACAAAATAGTAAAATTACTATAAAAATCTTGAAAAAAATTCTATGAAATACTATGTAATATTTGGAATCAAATAAAATTATTTTTGGAATTTTTTAGGTATTAAATTTTTTACGAAAACTAGTGGCGTCGCTTCTGGCCCTCTGTCCGTATCACACGCACACGTGGCCGTTCGGCAGCAGCAGCAGTGGCTGCGATTCAACACCCCCCACCAGACTTTGTGCAGAGTGACTGAGTGAGTGCGCACCAGCTTAGCTATGCGTACGTACGTAGCTGCAGCCTTTTATCTCTACTGCATTAATCCCAGATAACGTTCTCTGTTTGAAGCTAGGGTTATCCGATGCTCATGCGTGTTCGTGGGGGAATACTATCTGCTAAGGTTGTGAACTCAAACTGCGTAGCTTAACGTGGATGATCTAATCTCCATTTGCCGCTGCCCTTGCTTGGCTGCACCTGCACCTGCATTGCATGGCCATGCCAGAGAGAGGTGAGTGATTGAGGAGAGAGGCAGATGTGAAATTGTGAATGATGGATGGGGGGTGTCAGGTGTGCGGTGCGTTTGCGAGACAGGCCCTTTTCAGGGATGGCAGCAGCAGGCAGCGACCTCCATTGATTACCAGTACTCTCCTTTCTTTTACGTAGCCATTGCTTTGTTCAGTTTTACCTCAGCTCAGCTCCTCTCTCTCTCTCTCTCTCTTCATTGTTGGTCGGCAAGCGCTCTTCATTGTTGGTCGGCAAGCGCTCTCCTTCTCTCTCTCTCTCTCTCTCTCTCTCTCTCTCTCTCTCTCTCTGTGTGTGTGTGTTTGGCGTCGTGTGTTTGCTGCTGCTGGATGCATGCTGCATGGATTCCTTCCAGCATTCCATCCCCTGGCGTTTTCTCAGTACCTTTGGGCATGCAGACTTCTGACACGGGAGACGGGCGCGTAACCAGACGATTCATCATCGATAGCTCACATGCACGCTTCCTGTTCTCCTCTTAATAGTTAATTCGTTCGTTGCTACTCGCCGCTCCGAAATCCCAACTCGTTTTTTTTTTGTCACTGTGCGCACGTGCATTCTGCGCTCCAGTTCTAGTATTACACTGCACTGCACACATCCATCCTGATCTCAATACCTGCAAGGCTCGAACGTTTCATCAGAGGAAGATGTGCATCGCGTACTGTAGAGGATGGTCTAGTAGCTCTCGCTCAATCGAACCGTTTCGTGTCCGATTATATCGGTGAGCCGGCACTGGGGCTGAACAAATGAACGTGATTTTTTCGGTTAAAAAATGGGACTTCACGTTTGGACGGACTTAAGGGCTCCACGTAAAATATAGTAAAACGCACACCGGTAACACTATCGTCGGTGGTGAAGGACAGACTAAAATTTTGATATGGTAAATTTTATAGTATATATATATAATAAAAGTGGTACACAAAATTAAAGTTATCCATATGTTAATATTATAAAGCATATTATAATATGAGTGTATAACACTTAATGAAATAAAAACCATATTATAAAGCATAATGAACAAAGAAGAAGATAAAATGTGTACCAGTAAAGCATTAATTGTGTCTAGAAGACCTTGGCAGCTGTATTTAGCGAGTTTTCATCTTTTGAAAATACTTCTGCGCAGGCGAAAGCCACGAAACAGGAACACGAACGCACTACGCACCAGTATATACTGTATATATGCAGGGATATTCGGTATAGACTAGGTATTGGAAGCTACGCCCCTGCCTATCGTAAGAGCATGTACCTCAAAATAGCTGCACTGTTGCACGAGTGACATTGAATTGGAACATATGCAGAAGCAGAGCGAAAACCCTTGATACTTTCGTCTGAAAAGTGACAAGGACAAAAGCAACGATGGTTTTTCAGGACTTGTGTTACGATCTTGCTAACACAAGGATGCCCGTTGCAAACGTTGGCACCCACCGCAACGCTAGATGAGTGAGAGGGGCTCCTAGCCGTCGGATCACATCAGTTTTCAAGGCAATGGCGAGCCTGAGGGCAGGCCACGAGTGCAACCATTCTCCTCGTAGTCAGCAGTGAGGGCACCGCTAGTAACAGGATCAGAAGAAAAACGGAAGCGAGAACATATATAATCTGTATTACGATTACGAGGACGACACTGGCAACCGAGGTAGATTTTAGACGATTACGGTAAAGGGGCCGACGGGTTGTGGCGTGAGCACGGCGTCGACGGGTCGAAGAAGGAAGAAGGGAGGCGGCACCAAGCCAATGGAGGCAACATGTGGATGTGAGGCAGCATGCCCTCATTTTTGTTAGTATATGATGGCCTTACATTTCATCGAAAATGGAAGAAGAACCATCTGTGGTACACGTACAAAGTTGGCACAAAACGAATTGAGCCATCTTACCGTTTGTATTTCAAATAGTTTTAAATACCAGCCTAAAAAAATAGTTTTATAACGTAGTTGAGGGCAGGCCTGAGTTCGATCACTCCTGCCCGATGTAGTCAGCAGTGATGGCACCGCTAAAGCCCTGCTAGATTGGTTCAATTGCACATTTTTTTTTCACACTTAGGTGTTTTTTTAACCAAATTGTAAATATAACTCTCTTGAGCGTGGAAGGCGATATATGTCACCTGCCGCGGTATAAGATCGCGATAAATGCCTACTGCTTTTGCGATCAAGAATAAACTAGATGTGCAATCTCGTTTGATAGAGACCAAAATTACAAAAACAAATTGAACCAAGAGAAAAAAAGGAATTGCTAATTGTCACTCAAGTGTTTTTTATGAGAGTGTTTCTACGCTTTTTTTAAAAAAAATTATACAAATATTAAAACATGAATGAAGGTAGATAATGATTACTTACCCTTTCGTTTGCTTCAAGATTCATGCAACTTATATTGAAAGGAAAAGTTTTGATTTGTAAATACTCATTTTTTTTTTGTCTATAAGTACTCATATGGGAGGAGATAAGCCAAATTTATTTTGTCTATTGGATCTAGATTCGAAGACTCATAATTTAAGTGCTATTTAGAAAAAAAAACACTCCGATTCTTTATAGATGCTTAAAGAAACCAAAAGCTTCGGCAAGGCCGGTAGATATTCCTTTTGCTACAAAAGATCAGGTTGAATCTCCATGCTCTACCGGGCCTTGCTTTGAGCATCCGTTTGTATCGAGGTGCGGGATTCGGCAGCCCTTTCACATGTAGAGATGCACGCAGAGCATGAAATGCCCCAAAAATTCGAACCCTAATTTCAAAACACTAATTGCATTTTAATTGGAGTTTAATTCGAGTTTAATTGGATTCTAATCGCGTTCTTCGTTCTTGATTCCGTTCTTGGATTCCTGGGGGAGATTGGATGGGAGTGGTTGGAGACTTACCGTTGCCTCGCTCGGTCCGGTTCGTGCACGCGCTCGCCCGGTCGCCTCTGCTCGTCACATCGCCGTCTTCTCCGCTTGGCCATCCGCGCTCGCCTGCTCCCTCGCGTCTTGTCACCACCCTCGCTCGCGTCATGCTCCGCGGCGCCGAGCTGCTCCCGTCGCCTCGCCTCGCCTCGCGTGCCCGCTTGCTCCCTCTCTCACGGGTCATCACCTTGGACGCCGCGCTCAACCGCCCCCGTTGCCTCGCCACCCGCCCCCGTCTAATCGCCTCCCTAGCCATGCCGCCGGCGTCACCACATCTGCTCCTCGCTGACCAAGTGCGTAGAGCTCTCCCTCTCCTTGTTGCCGCGGGTATAAATAGCCCCTGGCTTGCCTTCTTCCTCGCCTCTCCCCTTCCCCTCCGGTGGGTTCCCTCGCCCCTCGCTTTCTTCTCCCCCGGCTCCGGCCAAGCCGTGCCGAGCCGCTCACCCTCGCACGCTCGTCTACCCCGAGCCCCAAATTTCCCAAAATCCCCAACCCTAGCTCGACCTCTCGCCTCCCTACCAAACCCTGCCGCCGCCCTCATTTTCCCCACCTTCTCCCTCTCCTCCGACACTAGCCGCCGCTCGCCCGAGCCGTGCGCTCGCCTGCCGCCGCCCAGCTCCCCACCGCCCGAACCCTAACCCTAACCTGCGTGGTTGCCCCCCTCCTTCCTTTTGGCTCGAGCCGGCCGCCGATCAGCGTGGAGTGCGCCCACACGTCAGCGGCCGTGGCGCCTGGGCGTTTTGGGCCGACGGCCGCTGTGTAGCCCGTTCCAATTTCTTTTTCTTTTTCTTTTCCTTTTTGGTTTATTTAATCCGAAAATCCTTTGTTTAATTCCAAAAATCCAAGAAAAGCCCCAACAAATTCCAGAAAAAGTTCCAAAAATACACCATCTCAACCGTTTCGAACCACTGAGTCCAAAAACGATCTCTGTTTCGCCGTTTGAAGTCCACAAAATTCCAAAATTTCCAAAGTGCCCTCGAAACCCTCCTCCGGCCCTTTCCTTTCTCGATTTCTTTTTCGTTTCTTCCTTTTTCTTGTTTTTCTCTTTTCTTTTCTTGTTATTTTATTCATTTATTTATTGCTCTCTTGTTGTGCGCTAGATCCGACCTTGGAGCCCGTCCCGAAGCAGTACAAGGAACCGGAGTAGGAGCCGGACGTGACCGGCACCGAGATCGACTACATCAACGACGACCTAGGGATTCCCCTCGCCTCGCAAGGCAAGCCGCACTCATTAAACATGTTGAATCCCATGATAATATTATAGCATTAATTATTTCAATATTGCATTATGTTTGCATGTTAAATGCTAGAAATGTTTATTTTAGAATGCCATGATGACATAGCTAGTACCTAGTTTGATTAAAGACTCACTTTGTGTTGTTGTGACATATTTCCTTTGCAAACCCTAGACTTAGTTATTGAACCTCGTATGCTAGTAGTTTATTAATTAATCGAACATAAAGTTTGTGTATTAAAATAAAACCATCAAGCAGGAGGCTTGGTGTAGTCTATATTCAAAATATGCTACGGTGAGAGGACTTTGACGGGCAAACCACTAGATGGCTACATGTCCGATCCTCGACCGATGACGAAGCCAATGTGTGTGGTGTGGATTTGTTGGTTTGGAATTGGCTAAGTCTTAAGCATAATTTTAAATAATCACAATCTTGGGTAAAGTAAATAACTTAGATCCTGCTCAACCACAAGTTGGATCGGTCGACCTCGTTGACTCGATCCAACCTAGCTCGGTACTTGAACTCCCCCTTGGAATACTTATAGGCGAGAGGTTCCATACTGTGGGCGTTAGTCAGTATGCCCGCGGAAGGAATGTGGTGGAATGGAGGTTGATCGGTGGCGTCGCCTGCCAATTTTCCACAACGGTAGATACCCTCAGTATCGGATGGTGAGTCCCGCAGTGGCCCGTGGGATCCCGAGGATTGTGTGGTTTTGAAACTATCGGGTAAGTGCTAAAGAGGGGTAGTTCAACAAAAGGCTTTGATAATCTCGGCCCCGCCGCATGCATTTAAGTTGCATGTTTGTAGCGCTTGGCATTAATGGTCGTAGATATCTTTGTGGGTAAAGCTGAGCAACTCTGCAGAGTCATCTAAATGGTATTCGAATACGCCGTGCTTCCGGTCAATGAAACTGAGTTTGAATCGGGGTAAATCCCGTAACCTAACCCAAGTGGAATTGTTATTTTCAACTTGACGTAATGATGAATTTGTGAAAACTCAAAATTTGTTTATTTCTATTATGTATGGTTTGTGCTTCAAATGTAAAATGACTTGGAAAATAAAACTGTATTCACCATGATAATAACCATTTTGCCTCTTCCTTTATGAATACCCCTGCATGTAATATTCAGATATTTCCGTACGGTTTGTTGAGTACTGTTGTGTAACATCCTCAAATTTATAAAGTAATAAAAATCCAATATTAAAAATGTGAAATCATTTCCTTGCTTCATTTTATGATTTCTTGTGCAATTGCTTATGTGATGATTGAATGAAATGCTTGCTTGGACTATAGAAAGAAAATGGAAAAGAGAAAATATCAAATGGTTAGATGGTAAGTATAAGAAATTACCATGGTAAATTTTGTAACCAACCTTGTTCAGCTCTTTAATGCACCCTTAGCTGGTCAAAAGACCATGAGCATACATCTATTGTTAAACAAAACAATTTAAAATGCTAGATCTCACCTCTGTCCAGATCTTTGTCAGATTTTTAGAGAGAATTGTGGAGCAATCTAGGCCTTGGAAGTTTTACCATAAGACCTCAGACATATCACCTTCATCTACAAAAATTTTCGAAAATTATTAAAAAGGTTAGATATTTATTTGTATTTAATCAAAGCAGATTTGAAATTCTGCTGAAATCAGTAAATAAATTCCAGGAAAATAAATATTGGGAATTTAGTTTTGAAATTTTTATGGTAGAGACATATTGTAAGAACATACCTTCAGTAAAAATTTCAAAATTAGACATGTTGATTTAGTCCCATAACCAATCTGAAAACCGAATTGGTTTTATTGTGCAGTCGGCAATGTCAGATTTTTAATTAAATCACCGTAGATCATTTTAACCCCAAAATTTTACTGGAGGTAGATATCTTAGCCTTAGCTTGTTCAAAAAGTTTCGAAAAATCTGGAGGTGAAGTGGACCGTGAATTTATTGAGCTTCTGCGCTGTCTGTGGAGGAAGTCCTAGAACTCTCCCTCCATCCTTGCGTGTGGGGGCCGCGTGGCAGGGGCTTCTAGCCGGTTCCCTTTGCCATGCGTCTCTGCCAGGTGGGTCACCCTCGTGCGCTAGGCCCACGCATCGGTCTCTTCCCCTCTTTCTCTCTTTCTTTCCTTCGTCTCATTTGCCGGTGGCCGGGACACATTGTGTCGGCTCCTTCTCCTTCCTCTCGTCTCCACTCTCCTCTCTCTCGCTCTGTATTGCCGACAAAGAACCGAAACCGCCTCCTTTGTTTGTCCTTTTCGCCGCAATCTAAATGACGCCCGAGGCTGCCACGCCACCACAGCCCATACCCTGCCACCCTGTGATCATCACCGAGCTGGAGACGGACATCCAGAGACCACCGTGAGGCGCCGCCGTAATCCTCTTTCTCCAATTCTCATCACCGAACCCTCCTTCGCCTATTTAAAGGAACGAAAAGGACCTCTAAACACCACCAAACCCGGGTGTCACACCCATTCACTCTCATACGCCTAAATCCACCCCCAGCCGAGCCTTTCGTCTCCATCGCCGGTGAGACTCGGTGGGGGAAATCCCAAATCCGTTCACCTCGGTATGAGAACATTTAAATTGGTTAATCCTTGAGCATTCACGGGTACTCATGAAGCTTTTGCGCACCTCCTTGCAGCCCAAATTGCCCTGAAGAGTTCCCGCACCGTGAGACCTCGTCCGCCATTAGCGGAGCAAGGTGAGAGCTTCACCTAGCCGGTTGCTTTTTGGTTTGAATGTTTAGATGAAGTCCATAGGCCCTACTGATGCCCATGCGCTTGATCTCCAAGCCTAGATTGCCTCGTAGCTCCACCGAGCCAAACGTTTAACTTGAACCACCGCCGGCCGCCGTGGAACCTTATGCTCCGGCCGCTTGAGGTCGATTGACCATTTCCCTGTGTGCGCAAAGACCTGCTGATGCTAACAGTGAGGACCTTTAGCCCGTTCGGCCGCGTGCTCCGGGCCGTGAGCACAAACCGGTGAGCTCGCTTGAGTCAACGCCATCACGGGACCAGCGCGTCGGTAGTAAAGCAGCGCTCTCACCCACGCGTGAGACGGCGGCGATGGGGCCACGATGTCGAATCGTGGATCGCTCAAACGGTTCAGCCCGCGCAAATGCTAGGAATGCGCTTTCCTTTATGGAAAACGTATTTCCTCTTTTTCTAGGTTTTATTGAACCGAATAGCTTCAAATATATATAACTTTTTAGTTATAAATCCAAACCAAGTGAAACTTGTTTGTAAATTCATCATAAATCATATAGTTTCATAATATGTAAAAACATTTGAAACTTGTTTAGCAAATTAAATCTGAATTTGAAATCAAAGCTTGAAGTTTGAATGTGTGGCATATAGAAATTTTGCAAATAAAGTCCAAATTGAGTAAAACAAACTTTGTTGGAATCCTTAGGTCAAGTACTGTCCAAATATGTAATCAGATTTGAATTTGGAGTTAGTTTGTGAAAATTTCCCATTAGGACTTTATTTAATGCATACATTTAATATGGTTGCCATAACTTAGTCAAAAATTGTTTAAACTGAATGAAATTTGTTTCTTTGTGCTAATTACATTATTTAGGACCAAATGGTAATATAAAAGTTAGGGTGTACCATGTTACTTTGATTTGATATATTTGAAGTTTCCTTATGCAATGTTTAATATTAATGCAACTGACACCACACCCTAAAAATGAATTTCATTATATTCGATTTTACAATCTTAGCTTCCTGAATTCGTAAATTAGAATGAAATAATACATAAAAAAAAGTAGTCATGTTGTATGTCATTAAGCTTTTACCCTTAAGACCAAAATCTTATAACTTGGCTAATACATGAATTGATGATTGAAGTTGATTGCTATCTTGATTGTTTTGGAATGATTCCATCTGAATCCTTCAATTGCTATCTTTATTGTTTGTGTATTTGCTTCTTTTATCGATATTGAAGTATTCTTTTTGCCATGTTCTTAATCGACGTATAGACGCTGAGATTACCGACTACGCTATCGACGACACAGATCCAGCTTACACCGCCGAGGAGCAAGGCAAGCACCCCTTTGATCATTCTTGAACCCAGATTTTACAACCAGATAAAATGTGATTAAAAATCTTCCTGCATGCTTATATTCTAAACTATTTATTTCACGCTCTTGGTAGTTATAACCCAAATTGATGGATTCCCTTAATCATGTTGACATACCATCCATGAAAACCATAGGACTGGTTAAGTTCTTTAAACTGGGTATAATCGCTTATTAACCTGCAAATGCTTAGCACTGTGTTAGGTCAAAATTGGAAATGTTTACACCCACTCATCATTCTTTATGAAATCTTTTATGGTTTATTTAAGCAGTAAAGGATACTGGTAGTTTGATAAAAATGAAAATAAAACTACTGTTTTGATGTGGGTGATTATTGGCAATAGCCGGTTGTACATGTTTTAACGTGTACGTAGCTAGGGTGGAGTTATCACCCATGTCACTCTAAGGACCGAACGTAGTGTTGCATGATCCAAGTAAACCGTACATCCACAAGTACTGGACTGGGACAGTCTTAACTTATTAAATTATTTGGGAATTAGCTTTGCACATTGGTAGGCAGTTGTAGCACGGGCATTCCCGAGATAGGTTTGTTCGAGGGAGGTGTCATCACCGAGGTGTTGGCATCTGCCGTTGTAACGGTGTACGCCTGGCTATGAATTTGGGGCTGTTGTTGTACCACTTGAGCCGCGGGCTCTGAATACTATTGCTTCACCGTTTGTTTGCTTCCATCATAGCCAGGAGTAACGTCACTGGGCTAGTGCAAAGTTAAGGTTCAAGTAATCGAACGGTTTCGTTATGAACTCTCCGCGGACATACCAAAGGAAGTGTGTCTTATAGCTTGCAAAAAGGGAGAACATATCTTGTGGGTAAAGCTGTACAACTCTGCAGAGTCTAAAACTATTCGAATAGCCGTATCCACGGTCATGGATGACTTGGTTAACCAGCACTAGTTAATTGTTTTCTATTTTCAAAAACTTGTGTAAATACTTTGGAAATGATTCAAATCTGTATAAATGTCATTTACTGTCATTTTGACTTGTTAAGACCATGGAAGGTCTTGTTCGTTATTTTACTCACAAAGGGCCGTGAGTAAAATGTTATTATCTTCTTATTACTTGTTATCTCAATTACTTATCAAACTGTTTTAAAGTTTTATTTACGCTTTCCATTACTATCCAGTATTACTTCATTCAAAACTTTCGCTTTATGCAAAACAACCGTAGAAACCCACTTTCTATTTCAGCCTGCATATATTCCAGGAATTGCATACACTACAAAGTCTTGCGAGTACCAATGTACTCAACTTGCTTCAACAATGTTTTTAGGTGAAGAGCAAGATTACGATAATGACGGAAATGGATATGAGGAACCTGCGAATTTTAGCGACGACTGATCTTTCTAGGTTCATCTCAAAGATTGCTGTGGAGTTATGGAATAGTTGGCATACTATGAGACACGGTTTTAATTTCCTGCTACTTTTGGTATTGTAATAACACTATAAAACTGGTGATGTAATAAAAATGTGTATCTGTGTGGCTGTAATTTCCAAATTGTGTTTGTGCGTGCGACCATCGATCATGGGAATGGCACAGGATGCACTTAAAGAGCCTCATATTTATGTTATTTACTGACATAAAAATGAGGGTCTCACAGTTTGGTATCAGAGCCACGCTGCCTGTAGGAGAACCTTAGTTAGAATGGTCGTAGGAGGGAAATTTAAAATTTGAATAGACACATTACACTTAGGAATATAAAAGTTGTTATATCTGTTATTAATTCTTTACTGTTTTGTCTTCTACTCTTTACTTTTGTGCGTTATCGTTGCATCTTGCATTTAATCTGGAATACTAATTCCTTATTAAATGTGCAGATGGAAGGATATTCGCCATGCTTCCACACCTCCGAGCGTCTGGGAGCGGGATTGATGGGAGTCTTAGCACAGATGTTAGACTTTGCACAGTTTGAGACACCTCGATACACCGTCTATCAGGCGATGGCGAGTCCAGTTTCGATAGAGTACATTGCTAGGATTGAGATCCCAGCTAGGACACGATTCGGAGGCGATCGTACTTTTGATGGACTTGGAGCTTCGGTGTCTTCTGCGTTGGCGATGTTGCTTATGTGGCCATCGTTATTGCGCCACGCTCTTCCAGAGATGGCGTTGCACGGAGATACCTGCTTTGTTGCCGAGGGGAGACACCAGTTATATAGATCCTAGTACCGTGCCTAATGAGCACTATAGGATCATAGTTGAGTTCCTTCATGCTGCTGACCGTTACCACCGTCAGGCAGTATTAGAGTACTATGTAGCACGTAGGAGAGTAGCCTTCTTAGAGAACGCCATAGCTCCTTTCGTGGCTATGGGTTTGTTCTCTAGGTCAGCTCTTGGCGACGATGCTACTTTGTTGCCAGTTCAGGAGGTGCCCGGTACTCCTACACCTAGGTCCGCTAGGGCCACTAGACGTTCCCGACGGGCTAGGATGTCCACAGGAGTTAGTCGTCCACGTCTGTCGCGGGTTAGACTTGGACAGGTCGCTGCAGGTGTACTGCGTCCCCGTGTGACGCAGGTTTACAGGCGTCGTGGTACCTTTCCCGCCACGGTGACTGACTCTACCCCTGCGGATCCTGTTGAGTCTACTGGCGAGGACGTTGTAGCGCCAGGTTTGGAGTAGGTTTACCTTGAGTTGTAGCAGCACATGTGGTCATGTAGTGTTGAGTTGTGAGGTTGTCATACTTTTGTTGTACATGTTGTTAATATGTGGTATGAATAAAGTGCTGTTACTGTTTATTTCTGCTTGTTTTGGTTCCTTCTCGTGACTTTCTAATATTTTATTACAACTTTACGATGATGTGATCCTTTGTGTTTATCATTCACAATATGACATAACATAACAACACACCTCCCTTGTTAATGAATTTCTTAAAGAATAATAAAATTTTAGGGAATGAAATGTTGCCTATTAACCAATGAGATTGAGTTTAAAATTTTCAATCTGCCAGTCTAAATCATTTAATTACAATACATTATTTTCTCATCTGAATTGAAATTTCAGGATGCCTGTAACCAGATCTCTTCGCGGGATCTTGGAGAGTGAGGCTTCGCAGGAACCCTTTCCTCCTCGCAAAACATTGCCCACTCCAGCGCAACCTAATCCAATGCACCCATACGCAAGGGCTTCATCTTCTCGTCAAGTTCGAGATCCACCTAATCGGTTTCAAATCCTAATCAGCAAGGTGGAATTCGGAGGAGCAATTGCCAGTCCGCCCACAATGGCGCAAGTTACGGCAATGATCGAGCAAAACCGTCAAACCCATACACTTCTTACTCGCGGATTAGTTCAGAATACTTCCCACCAAGGAGTCCTGTTGGAGGAAGTGGTGGTGGTGCTCCACCATCAAGGTTGTCTGAGTTTACAAGACTCGGCCTCCTACATTCTCTCTTGTTCGACCCATTGGGCCTTGAGATGGTGTTGCGAACAATGGAGAGCAAGTTGAACATTGCAGTCTGCAATGATCGGGAGAAAGTTCTCTATGCATCTTATCGGTTGGGAGGAGCTGTTTGCTTTATGGTGGGAAAACTACCAAGCTATACTTCAGTGGATCGATTTCATGGGAGGCCTTCAAGGATACTTTCGCCGAACCCATATTCCTTCGAGTCGATGGACATCAAAAGGCGGGAATTCCTTGACCTCCGTCAAGGAAATCGACGGTAATGGAGTATCTTAATCGCTTCAATTACCTTTCCGTTATGCACCATCACGAAGTCATTCACGAAGCACGTGGTGGGCAGCTTTGGGATAACCTAAATGAGGAAATCAAATGTGCATTAGCCGCCATTGATATCAATGATTTCCAAACTACGGTGGACAAGTCTATTCGAGTGGAGCATAGCACTCGAGCTGCCATGGAGTCGCGTAAAGGAAATGGATGGCACGAGAAGAATGCGGTGCAAGCCCATCCAGGCCTCACCTGCGCACTTCAGGGTAATACGCGACCACCGCTCCGCCCATGAAGCGGGCGTCAAGGTCCTGCCCCTCGACCTCGACAGCCTATGGCACGTCCAGCAAACCCTACTGGAGCACGTCCTACCGGAGCACCGACTCAAACTTCAAATGTCACATGTTTCAAGTGCAAGCAGCTTGGACATTATGCCAATAATTGCTCAAGCAAGGGAGTTCCTCAGCAACCCCCTGGTCGTCCTCAAGGAACTGGAGGACAACAAGCCAGAAGGCCTGCACCTGCTCAAGCCACAAATCAAGGACGTTTACATCATGTGACGGCAGAAGAAGCAACGGAAGCACCAGATGTGGTTACGGGTATGTTCGGTCCAATCTATTCCCACTTTGGTGTTATTTGATTCCGGTGCATCTCATTCCTTTATATCCAAGAAGTTCGTAGAATCACATCAAATCCAAACTATATCCTTACCCATGTCCATGATAATCTATTCTCCTGGAGCAAAAATGAGAACTACTAAAATGTGTCATAAGGTTAGCATTGAAATAAATGAAGTTTTATTTTATGCTGATCTTATTCTTATAGAAACCCCAGGATTAGACATTATTCTTGGTATGGATTGGTTAGCTAAGAATAAAGGACAGATAGATTGTGCTAATAGATCCATATCTCTTATTAATCCTGATGGAGTTGAAGTGAACTTTAGTTCCACCCAGAATCTTTCCGAATCAAGATCATACTTAAATGCATTGGTAATGGAAAAGATTAAATCTGTTCCTGTAGTTTCCAATTTTCCTGATGTATTTCCAGAAGAATTGCCAGGTTTGCCACCAGATCGTGACTTAGAGTTCGTCGTTGATCTTATACCTGGTACAGCCCCAATTTCCAAAAGACCTTATCGTATGCCACCAAATGAGTTAGTAGAACTCAAAAAGCAAATTCAAGAACAATTAGACAAAAAGTTCATTCGACCAAGTACTTCTCCATGGGGTAGCCCTGTCCTCTTTGTCAGTAAAAAGGATGGTAGTCTACGCATGTGTGTAGATTATCGTGCTCTCAATGATGTTACCATTAAAAACAAATATCCTTTACCTCGTATCGATGATCTATTAGATCAATTAACCGGCGCCCAAATCTTCTCCAAAATTGATCTCAGACATGGATATTATCAATTAAAAATCCGACCGGAGGATATTCCTAAAACAGCCTTTACTACTCGTTACGGCCTATATGAATATGTCGTAATGTCCTTCGGACTTACAAATGCTCCAGCTAGCTTTATGAGTTTAATGAATAAAGTCTTTATGGAGTATCTTGATAAGTTCGTAGTGGTATTCATAGATGATATCCTCATCTATTCCAAAAATGAAGAAGATCATACCCAACATCTGCATATGGTACTTGAGAAACTCCGAGAACATAAGTTATATGCCAAGTTCGAGAAATGCAAATTTTGGTTGAAGGAAGTTGCATTCCTCGGGCATATCCTTTCCAAAGGTGGAATTTCTGTTGATCCCAGCAAAGTTCAAGCAGTCCAAAACTGGGAGCAACCAAAATCTGTTCCTCAAATCCGAAGTTTCCTCAGTTTAGCGGGATATTATCGCCGTTTCATCGAAAACTTCTCCAAACTCGCCAAACCTTTGACTCAGCTCTTGAAGAAAGAAAAGAAATATGAATGGACTCCAGAATGCGAAGCAAGCTTTCTGGAATTGAAGAAACGGTTAACTACAGCCCCAGTGCTAGTGTTACCCGATATCCATAAGAGCTTCGATGTCTATTGCGATGCTTCACGCAATGGTCTTGGTTGCGTGTTGATGCAAGAGATGAAAGTCGTAGCTTATGCTTCTCGTCAGCTTCGACCTCATGAGCTTAATTATCCAACTCATGATCTGGAATTAGCTGCAGTAGTGCATGCCCTCAAAATCTGGCGTCACTATCTTATTGGAAACAAATGTGACATCTACACAGATCATAAGAGCTTAAAATACTTCTTTACTCAACCAGATCTTAATCTGCGACAAAGGAGATGGCTAGAGTTAATAAAGGATTACGACCTTAGTATTCATTACCATCCTGGTAAAGCTAATGTCGTAGCAGATGCTCTGAGCAGTAAGCTTCATTGTATGACGGTGTCAGCATACACTGATCAATCTGAATTAGTAAAGGAATTTCAGAAGCTTAATTTGGGAATTGTTGAAAAAGGATTTGTTGCTAATCTCCACATGCAACCAAATCTGAAAACCCAAATTAAAATGGCCCAATCCAAAGATGAGGCCATATCCAAAATCCGAGAAGATATGCCACTCGAGGTTGAATCAGGATATTCGGAAAACTCGGATGATATACTCTTATTCAAGAACCGAATTTATATTCCTAATAATCCAGCAATCAAAAACTTGATCTTAAGTGAAGCTCATGAATCACCTCTATCTATCCATCCTGGTAGTACGAAGATGCATCAAGATCTGAAGCGGGAATATTGGTGGCGCATGAAAAGGAAATCGCCGAGTATGTCGCGAAATGCGACGTATGTCGGTAGTAAAAGCCGAGCACCAACGCCCGGTGGTCTTCTTCGACCTCTTGAAATTCGAGAATGGAAGTGGGACGATATCTGTATGGATTTCATTACCGGCTTGCCAAAAACCGAGAAAAGGACATGATTCTATATGGGTTATTGTTGACCGACTGACTAAAGTTGCTCACTTTATTCCGGTCAAAACCACATATCAAGGTGATAAACTTGCTGAGTTGTATTTGGAAAATATCATCCGTCTTCATGGAGTTCCTAAAACTATAGTGTCCGATCGTGGATCCCAGTTCACATCTCGTTTCTGGGAAAGTTTGCATACTCTGTTAGGGACAAAGCTGAATTTGATGACGGCTTATCATCCCCAAACAGATGGACAAACTGAGCGGACAAATCAGACCCTGGAGGACATGCTGAGAGCTTGTGTGCTATCTTATGGCATGAATTGGGAGAAAAGCTTACCCTTTGCTGAATTATCCTATAATAATAGCTTTCAAGCCAGTCTCCAGATGTCTCCTTTTGAAGCACTTTACGGAAGGAAGTGCCGGACCCCTCTCTTTTGGTGCAAATCGGAGAAAGAAATTTCTTTGGCCCAGACATTATCCAAGAAGCCCAAGAGCAAGTTGACATGATTAGGAGTCGACTCAAAGAAGCCCAATCTCGTCAGAAGAGTTACGCCGACAATCGTCGACGTGAATTAAGCTTTGAAGTCGGAGATCATGTCTACTTAAAAGTTTCTCCTCTTCGCGGAGTTCGTCGTTTCCAAATCCGCGGGAAACTAGCCCCTCGATATATTGGACCGTTTCCAATTATCGCAAAGATGGGAGAAATGGCATATAAGTTGGATTTGCCACCTCAACTATCTGAAGTTCATAATGTCTTTCATGTATCTCAACTCAAGAAGTGTCTTCGTGTGCCGACTGATCTCGCTAATCTCGATGATCTCGATTTACAACCTGATCTATCTTATCGAGAGCGTCCTATTCGCATTCTTGAAGAAGCCGAGCGACACACAAGAAACAAGATCCACAGAATGTTGAAGGTTCAATGGAGTAATCATACTGAAGAAGAAGCCATGTGGGAGCGCGAAGATCATCTGATGAAAGAATTTCCAGACTTCTTTTAGCTTTCTTAGCCCTCGCAAATCTCGAGGACGAGATTTTTTGTAAGGGGGGTAGATCTGTAACATCCTCAAATTTATAAATTAATAAAAATCCAATATTAAAAATGTGAAATCATTTCCTTGCTTCATTTTATGATTTCTTGTGCAATTGCTTATGTGATGATTGAATGAAATGCTTGCTTGGACTATAGAAAGAAAATGGAGAAGAGAAAATATCAAATGGTTAGATGGTAAGTATAAGAAATTACCATGGTAAATTTTGTAACTAACCTTGTTCAGCTCTTTAATGCACCCTTAGCTGGTCAAAAGACCATGAGCATACATCTATTGTTAAACAAAACAATTTAAAATGCTAGATCTCACCTCTGTCCAGATCTTTGTCAGATTTTTAGAGAGAATTGTGGAGCAATCTAGGCCTTGGAAGTTTTACCATAAGACCTCAGACATATCACCTTCATCTACAAAAATTTTCGAAAATTATTAAAAAGGTTAGATATTTATTTGTATTTAATCAAAGCAGATTTGAAATTCTGCTGAAATCAGTAAATAAATTCCAGGAAAATAAATATTGGGAATTTAGTTTTGAAATTTTTATGGTAGAGACATATTGTAAGAACATACCTTCAGTAAAAATTTCAAAATTAGACATGTTGATTTAGTCCCATAACCAATCTGAAAACCGAATTGGTTTTATTGTGCAGTCGGCAATGTCAGATTTTTAATTAAATCACCGTAGATCATTTTAACCCCAAAATTTTACTGGAGGTAGATATCTTAGCCGTTAGCTTGGTCAAAAAGTTTCGAAAAATCTGGAGGTGAAGTGGACTGTGAATTAATTGAGCTTCTGCGCTGTCTGTGGAGGAAGTCCTAGAACTCTCCCTCCATCCTTGCGTGTGGGGGCCGCGTGGCAGGGGCTTCTAGCCGGTTCCCTTTGCCATGCGTCTCTGCCAGGTGGGTCACCCTCGTGCGCTAGGCCCACGCATCGGTCTCTTCCCCTCTTTCTCTCTTTCTTTCCTTCGTCTCATTGCCCGGTGGCCGGGACATTGTCGGCTCCTTCTCCTTCCTCTCGTCTCCACTCTCCTCTCTCACTCTCTCAGATGCCGACAAAGAACCGAAACCGCCTCACTGTTTGTCCTTTTCTCGCCGCAATCTCGTACGCCCCGAGGCTGCCACGCCACCACAACCCATACCCTGCCACCCTGTGGTCATCACCGAGCTGGAGAAGGACATCCAGAGACCACCGTGAGGCGCCGCCGTAATCCCCTTCTCCAATCCTCATCACAGAGCCCTCCTTCGCCTATTTAAAGGAACGAAAAGGACCTCTAAACACCACCAAACCCGGGTGTCACACCCATTCACTCTCATACGCCTAAATCCACCCCCAGCCGAGCCTTTCGTCTCCATCGCCGGTGAGACTCGAATTGGGGGAAATCCCAAATCCGTTCACCTCGGTATGAGAACATTTAAATTGGTTGATCCTTGAGCATTCACGGGTACTCATGAAGCTTTTGCGCACCTCCTTGCAGCCCAAAACGCCCTGAAGAGTTCCCGCGCCGTGAGTCACCTCTCCGCCATTGCTGCGCAAGGTGAGAGCTTCACCTAGCCGGTTGCTTTTTGGTTTGAATGTTTAGATGAAGTCCATAGGCCCTACTGATGCCCATGCGCTTGATCTCCAAGCCTAGATTGCCTCGTAGCTCCACCGAGCCAAACGTTTAACTTGAACCACCGCCGGCCGCCGTGGAACCTTATGCTCCGGCCGCGCTTGAGGTCGATTGACCATTTCCCTGTGTGCGCAAAGACCTGCTGATGCTAACAGTGAGGACCTTTAGCCCGTTCCGGCCGTGCTCCGCCGCCGGCGAGCACAAAACCGGTGAGCTCTGCTTGGAGTCACTGCCATCTGGGACCCGCGCGTCAGCCGTGCAAAACGCGTTCTCACCCACGCGTGAGACGCTGACGATGGGGCCCTGATGTCAGCAACTGTGACTGGCTCAAACGGTTCAGCCCGCGCAAATGCTAGGAATGCGCTTTCCTTTATGGAAAACGTATTTCCTCTTTTTCTAGGTTTTATTGAACCGAATAGCTTCAAATATATATAACTTTTTAGTTATAAATCCAAACCAAGTGAAACTTGTTTGTAAATTCATCATAAATCATATAGTTTCATAATATGTAAAAACATTTGAAACTTGTTTAGCAAATTAAATCTGAATTTGAAATCAAAGCTTGAAGTTTGAATGTGTGGCATATAGAAATTTTGCAAATAAAGTCCAAATTGAGTAAAACAAACTTTGTTGGAATCCTTAGGTCAAGTACTGTCCAAATATGTAATCAGATTTGAATTTGGAGTTAGTTTGTGAAAATTTCCCATTAGGACTTTATTTAATGCATACATTTAATATGGTTGCCATAACTTAGTCAAAAATTGTTTAAACTGAATGAAATTTGTTTCTTTGTGCTAATTACATTATTTAGGACCAAATGGTAATATAAAAGTTAGGGTGTACCATGTTACTTTGATTTGATATATTTGAAGTTTCCTTATGCAATGTTTAATATTAATGCAACTGACACCACACCCTAAAAATGAATTTCATTATATTCGATTTTACAATCTTAGCTTCCTGAATTCGTAAATTAGAATGAAATAATACATAAAAAAAAGTAGTCATGTTGTATGTCATTAAGCTTTTACCCTTAAGACCAAAATCTTATAACTTGGCTAATACATGAATTGATGATTGAAGTTGATTGCTATCTTGATTGTTTTGGAATGATTCCATCTGAATCCTTCAATTGCTATCTTTATTGTTTGTGTATTTGCTTCTTTTATCGATATTGAAGTATTCTTTTGCCATGTTCTTAATCGGCGTATAGACGCGAGATTACCGACTACGCTATCGGCGACACAGATCCAAATTACACCGCCAGGAGCAAGGCAAGCACCCCTTTGATCATTCTTGAACCCAGATTTTACAACCAGATAAAATGTGATTAAAAATCTTCCTGCATGCTTATATTCTAAACTATTTATTTCACGCTCTTGGTAGTTATAACCCAAATTGATGGATTCCCTTAATCATGTTGACATACCATCCATGAAAACCATAGGACTGGTTAAGTTCTTTAAACTGGGTATAATCGCTTATTAACCTGCAAATGCTTAGCACTGTGTTAGGTCAAAATTGAAAATGTTTACACCCACTCATCATTCTTTATGAAATCTTTTATGGTTTATTTAAGCAGTAAAGGATACTGGTAGTTTGATAAAAATGAAAATAAAACTACTGTTTTGATGTGGGTGATTATTGGCAATAGCCGGTTGTACATGTTTTAGCATTAATGCGTAGCTAGGGTGGAGTTATCACCCATGTCACTCTAAGGACCGAACGTAGTGTTGCATGATCCAAGTAAACCGTACATCCACAAGTACTGGACTGGGACAGTCTTAACTTATTAAATTATTTGGGAATTAGCTTTGCACATTGGTAGGCAGTTGTAGCACGGGCATTCCCGAGATAGGTTTGTTCGAGGGAGGTGTCATCACCGAGGTGTTGGCATCTGCCGTTGTAACGGTGTACGCCTGGCTATGAATTTGGGGCTGTTGTTGTACCACTTGAGCCGCGGGCTCTGAATACTATTGCTTCACTGTTTGTTTGCTTCCATCATAGCCAGGAGTAACGTCACTGGGCTAGTGCAAAGTTAAGGTTCAAGTAATCGAACGGTTTCGTTATGAACTCTCCGCGGACATACCAAAGGAAGTGTGTCTTATAGCTTGCAAAAAGGGAGAACATATCTTGTGGGTAAAGCTGTACAACTCTGCAGAGTCTAAAACTATTCGAATAGCCGTATCCACGGTCATGGATGACTTGGTTAACCAGCACTAGTTAATTGTTTTCTATTTTCAAAAACTTGTGTAAATACTTTGGAAATGATTCAAATCTGTATAAATGTCATTTACTGTCATTTTGTCTTGTTAAGACCATGGAGGGTCTTGTTCGTTATTTTACTCACAAAAGGGCCGTGAGTAAAATGTTATTATCTTCTTATTACTTGTTATCTCAATTACTTATCAAACTGTTTTAAAGTTTTATTTACGCTTTCCATTACTATCCAGTATTACTTCATTCAAAACTTTCGCTTTATGCAAAACAACCGTAGAAACCCACTTTCTATTTCAGCCTGCATATATTCCAGGAATTGCATACACTACAAAGTCTTGCGAGTACCAATGTACTCAACTTGCTTCAACAATGTTTTTAGGTGAAGAGCAAGATTACGATAATGACGGAAATGGATATGAGGAACCTGCGAATTTTAGCGACGACTGATCTTTCTAGGTTCATCTCAGCAGTTGCCTGTGGAGTTATGGAATAGTTGGCATACTATGAGACACGGTTTTAATTTCCTGCTACTTTTGGTATTGTAATAACACTATAAAACTGGTGATGTAATAAAAATGTGTATCTGTGTGGCTGTAATTTCCAAATTGTGTTTGTGCGTGCCAGCCACTGATCATGGGAATGGCACAGAATGCACTTAAAGAGCCTCATATTTATGTTATTTACTGACATAAAAATGAGGGTCTCACATGTTGTGTACTCAGTCTTGCTTTTTAACCTATTTTAGAATTTGAAGACGCAGGAGAACTCCAGAAGATCGTAGATGGCGAAGTAGTTTGGTTTTATGGTCCTTTTTTTGTGCTCAGGCCTTGCCTGTGTGGTCCTTTGATAATGTAATATTAAGAAGCCCGCCATTTCCTTTTGTAAAGCTCTGGCCGTTAGGCCTTATTTGTATTAAAACAGTTGTTTCGTTCTTATGCTGGCAATGTATAACTTGATTTCCGACATCTAATCTTCCTAGGTAGCCGTTGCGGATTTAATCGCATCCCTAATAAGAGCGGTCCGTCACATAGCAATTCTGCTGCGTGTTATAACTTATAAACAGGGGCGGATCTACAGGGTATGCCGGGTGGGCCACGGCATACCCTGTAGATTCGGTTCAGTACAGTCCATATGATCAATTTCCGTCACTATGTAATTCAGTCAGTTTGTGAAGGTCATAACTTTAGATCCATAGATCCGATTGAGCTGATTCTTATTGGGTTAGTTTCAAAATTGAATCTAGTTTCTCTGATTAAAATTTTGAGATCAATCCAACGGTTAGATCTTCAGAATTCTTGTTTTAATTAACATGTGTCGATCTGTTTTTGTTGAAATCGAAGCAATTTTTTATAATTTGTTTAGGGGTGTTTTGAGAATCGGTAAAAATTGTTTTAGCAAATTGAGTGCAAAATTTACCCCCCTTTGATTGATATATTAGTGTATATCGATCCTACAGGTGATTTGAGTGCAAGACTGCTAGTTGATTTATAGAGTAGATACAAATATAATTGCTACTTTGCTAGCTGATTTCTGGAGTTGTTTTTTTGTATATTAGCCTTCAATCCCTCACAGACTCGTTGCTTCTTTTGATGCATAGAAGGTGTGTAGACTTGCTGAGTTCTACCGTAATGACATCATCTCAAGCACCGATTTGATAAAGTTTGAGTTGCAACCTGATAACTATATTGACAACATAAGACTAGAGAATTTTCTGAAGTGAGTTTAATCAAAAATAAGTTGAGAAATAAAATAGGTGATAGTCTTTTGGATGATTGTCTAGTCACGTTGATATTTTCTTCCATGTTAATGAAAATGATATAATCAAGAGTTTGATGGCTATTAGAAGGCGGAGGCCAGACTAGAAGCACAAGAAGTAATATTTTATTCTTTGAACTATTGTAGGTGCGTAAGCTTCTTTTATGCATATTTCATACTTAGAATGTTCGAACTATTTATATTGTAATTTATACTTATATTATCATGTTTCTAATTATTTTATTTTATACTCGTATACTGAATTTCTCGACAACATTTGTAGTTGTTTACCGAATTGTTCATTGTATATTATAGTATTAGCTCGGCATACCCTAACTTAAAATCCTAGATCCGCCACTGCTTATAAAACGGAGCACTGTTTTTTAAGGCTAAAATGAGCACCGTGAAATGGTGTCAGGCACGCCGAAGATTACCCACCGTGAAAATGTTCTGGCAGAGTATTTTCCTTCGTGAACAGAACTGCGAAGGCGTCCATCAATGTAAGCTCGGCAGTGACATCGCCTCGGGCAGTGCAACGATCACCTCCCCTCTCTCTCCCTCAATCCAATCCAATCGCGATCCTTCGTTCCGCGTCTCGCTGTCGCCTGTCCGGGCGTCCGGCCGACGGCCGGTACGCGCGGGACCACCACGTACGGACGCACAGGATTCAAAAGCAAGTGCGCGAGGCACCATGTCCTACGGCTCCCGCGTACTTCTACGGTTCTACCTACGTACTCCTCGTCTGCCTATGTATGCTACGCTCTAATGTCCTTTTCTATGCGCAGAAGTTTCATATCGGATCAAAGTTAGGAGCGCGTACGGTTTCAACGAGGAATTGAATGAATCTTGTAAGGAAAATCAATATAACAATGCTGAAGCGACCACAATAAGAGACGATGATTTGACGAAACCGATCAAGCACAACCTCAAAAGATTACAAGTGATTGTTGCTCTCTCGTAACATCTTCAACCTTTTACGATCATTGCCATATGTAAGAATATAGAGCTAAAGAACAGTCTAGTATCTAATCATCTCGTGTGCCTCTTGCTTTTATTAAGTAGGTTAATTTGTGATTTCTTAGTTGCTTAAGTTCTCGATGACCAACCCATAAGTTTATATATTCCCATGAGTCCTCCTTTGAAACAAATAACAATCCCATTAGTTGCTTAGTCCATTTTTTTCGCCGCTTGATTCGCATCACAACGAGTGCTTTAGCGAGAAGATTACATGCCCTGTAGGCGCCATTGACGGGCCAACGATGAGGAGAGGCAACCTGACAACCGACGGCACCACTGCCGCGGGTTTGGACTTTGGAGGACTCAGGACTATTCGACGACTTGCGGAAAGGAGTTGATTTAGGCTTTGAGATCAATTGACACCCACTTGCCGACACCCAAGGCATGACATAAGCGGCGACGAGGCGGAGGCGACGAGTTGGCTGCCAAGGTCCGTCCGGCCCAGGGCTCTTTTACCATGGCGGTAAAAAAAAATCAATATTAATGGTTCATTCTTTTTAATTTAATGGAGTAAATTATACGGTATTTATTTATATTTCATCTGGTAGTAGAGTGATATAAATATCTTCAATAAATCAATGACTACCACCCGCTATGTACTACTAGTTCAATGCACCTTAAAATTTCTCCCTTAGTTATGACATTATTTCTCCCCAGGTAAAGGCATTGGGTGCGAGTGGGATATAGGAGAAAAAAATCAGCTAGGGCTACCTCGGGTGACTTCAATCTCTGCACATATGGCTACCTCAACTATAAAAGCAAGTACAATAATAAAATTCACTACTTACTATATCCCTCTTCCATGTCATCTAAAGTAAGCATTAAAACCAGTTTATACAGTAACTATCTATAAAGGTTGGCTCTGGATGCTGTGCAATAAATATCTCTCCGTACATAACTAATCTATATATGTTCCCGTGCAATGTTTATTACTCCCTCCGTCCAGTATTCATCTACGTATAAGTCTTCGGCATCAAGACCAAGGCTGGTTAAAAATTGCAGCTTAATCGATTAATTGCCAAACCATCGCATCGAGCTAGCTGCAGCGGCGCCTTGACTTCTGATGCCATCCCCGTGTAGTTGCATGCATGCGGTAGGCGTGGCTTGCATGGGAAAGTTGCATGCGCACTCGTCCTGCTTGCTGCTTCGCGCGAAAGTTGCACCCGCCGCTTGTATTGGATGCATGCATCACGCGAAAGTTGCATCTGCCGCGCGAAATTTTACTCTTCCGCGAAAGATCAGCTCGTCCCGCGTTGCGCCCTCCTCCAGAAAAGATGCAAGCATGTCGTCGCCCGCGAAAAACTGCCGCGCCAACGAGAAAACAATCACAAATTTGAACTGCCAAAAAATTAAACTTATTAGCGCCAGTACCATGGCACTATATATATATACCGCCACAAGCTCTTCAGCTTGTCCCAGCCTCTCTACTTGAACCATGGCTGCCTTCGCCTTTGATCTCAATCTTGAGCCACCCGATTGGGACCTAAATGAGCCCATTGATTGGAGTGCTGTTCATGATTGGGAAGGTCATGCTCATGAGCTCGATTACCACATGGTGTGGAATGGTGGCGACGAAGTGAACGCCGGTGATGGGGCCGGAGATGAACAAGGAGAGGGTGGTGTCGAGGCAGAAGTGAACGCCAGCAATGGGGTTGAAGATGAACAAGTAGAGGGAGGATTGGAGGATCAAGTGCATGATGTTGGCCATGCAATTGATATGAACTCAGGTACTCCTTGCTCTCATAGTCGCTCAAAACTTTTTTTTCATAGTTTAGCTACAGTAATTACCGGTTTTTTCAAATGTTAGACAAATGATGAACTACGGTTTTCATCTTGCTTTGTTTTTTGAAGGTGTGAACGTGGGAAAGAGGAGGTACTACTCGGATGAACTAAAGATCGCCATATATATGGAGTTGTTGGCGAAAACAGATCCACCTGTGCTCCACCGAGGTGTTTCAAAGCAAGTTGCACTTAAATATGATGTGCCTCAAAGACTTGTGCAGCAGGTGTGGCAAAATGGGCAGGAAAAGGGAGGGGTGGATGGTGTTGTTAACAAGCTGTCTAAAAACGTAGGTCGCAAAAGAATAGAAATAAACTTACAAGCCATCAAACATGTGCCTTTGAGAGAGCGCACAACCCTTCGGGATCTTGCCGAAGCACTAGGTGTGAAGAAGAGCACACTTCATAACCGTTTGAAGGAAGGTAAATTTCGTCGGCACACCAATGACTTGAAGTTTTGAAAGTGCATCTAGGCCCCCTAAATTTGTTTTGGGTGATTAATGACAAATGATTAAAGAAACTAATGTGTTCAACTAGTTTATGAACAGGCAAAGGCTTCAAGAAGAGATCGTCTATGCACGTGAAGTGTCCCTTAGTAGCGCGGAGTAAGAAAAACGGTATTTAAGCTTGTAATTTTAATCTATTGAGTCATAGGAATGCCGTACTATTAAGAGGGATGCATTGAAATTGACTTGGAGATGTTCTCCTCACTCAAGATGAACTTAGACGAGTCTCTCAAGGGCTAGAAGTGTTCTTTCTCGCTTCGGAATGTAGTTTGTTTTAAGTTCAGGTCGGATGTTCCGAACTTGTATCGGACGTTCCGATGTTTGTAAGTTCGAAGTGGAGTTGTGCTTCAGTCCGGTGTGTTCTGTTTGGGTCGGACATTCCGATGTTCTATTTCGGATGTTCCGATACCTGTTGTGTTTTAGATAGGGAGCTCTCTGTTTGGTTCGGATGTTCCGATATTGAGTATCGGAAGGTCCGATGTGTGCCTTCTTGAGTAAAGGTGCTCTCTGTCTAGTTCGGATTGTCCGAGTTGCGTCTTCGGAAGTTCAAGTGGTTGTTTTCTGTTTGGGAGCCCACTGCTTTCTTGGATGTTCCGATGTCTTTTTTCGGACGTTCCGATGTGGACTTAGCTTGTTTTTGTTGGGTTCCCTCTCTGAGAGTCATCGGATGTTCCGATGTTGTTATCGGACTTTCCGATGCGTGTTGTTTTCGACCGTTGGAAGTTTTCCAAGCCTGGGAATTTGCACACATCGGATGTTCCGAAGTTTGTATCGGACATTCCGATGTGAGGCTGAGTGCGAGGGTAACGGCTAGTTTTGATCCAAAACTATAAATACCCCTCTCCCACTCCTTTTGCTGGTTACTCACTTGCTTGGGCTGTTTACTTGAGCTTCTTGAGCACTTTCTAGAGCACTCTTTTGAGCACTCTCTCCTCCTTGATCTTAGGGATCATTTAGTGAGTGAGGGTTGTGTTAAGTGTGGTTGTGAGTTAAGAGCTAAGTTGTCATTCATCTTGAGAAAGTAGAGAACCTCTCCAAGATCGAGATTCAAGTGTATTCATTTCTCTTGGAGGTTGAAGGACTCCTAGACGGCTAGGCGTCGCTCCACGAGCCCCCAACGATTGTGGGAAGCCGTGAGAAGTTTGTGAAGGCCGGCTCGCCTCAGAAAGGGAAGGAACCAAATAGTGGAACCAAGCCTCAAGTGCGACCGAGGTTTGGGAGGAAAGGGTTGGAAAAGACCGGGTTCTTTGGAACCTCCTCAACGGAGACGCACGATCCCCTCAAGGATCCGAACTCCGGAATCAAACTATTGTGTTCTCTCTCGCCTCTAGCTACTGCTTAATCTTGTTGATTATCTTCGGCACCTTCTTAACATCTAGTGCTAGTTGTCGAACTACTCTTTCTACTTGACTATCTCAGTTTAGTAATAATCGGATAGTCAGAAGTAATAACGGAAGTTCAAGTTTTGGAAGTTCCGATATTAATTCGAATATCCGAATTGCTTCCATTGCATTAATTTGTTTTAATTTTAAATTAGCCTATTCACCCCCTCTAGGCAATCTTCTAACCTTTTCAATTGGTATCGAGCCAAACCTTCTCGAAGGCTTAACCGCTTGAAGGAACGTGATGGCCAACACCGGGTTGAAGGTTGTCATGACGACGAGCAAAACAGTCAGAGAGCCAGGAGATGGAACTCGGCAAGAGCAAAGAGGAAGCTACCTCTACATCTAGTCAGGGAGCTCAAATTCCTTTCAATTATGAAAAATTAAATACTTCCTCTTCGCATTCAGTATATCAACTTTGTGCCCTCAGGCGTGCTCCTTTCTTTGATGGCACGTACTATTCCGCTTGGAGGCACAAAATGAAAATGCATTTGATGTCTCTCCATCCTAGTGTTTGGAAAATTGTTTGCACAGGTTTAGATATGCCGGAAGAGCGATATGGAGCTCACGGAACAAGAGCAAAACATCCATCGCAATGCTCAAGCCGCATAGCGTGTTGCTTGGAGCGTTGAGTCCCGAGGAATTCAACAAAGTGGACGGCTTGGAAGAAGCCAAAGAGATATGGGACACACTTCAAGTAGCACATGAGGGTACATCAAGTGTAAGGGAATCAAAGATTGAATTGCTAGAAGGCAAGTTGGGGAGATTTGTCATGAATGATGATGAGACTCACAACAAATGTATGATCGCTTGATGATCCTCGTAAACAAGATAAGAGGACTTGGAAGCAAGGATATGACGGACCACGTTGTGGTGAAGAGGATGTTGAGAGCCTTTGCTCCAGGAATTCGACTCTCGTAACACTTATCACGAGAGCGAAAAGATTTCAAAAGGCTTACTCCTAATGATGTGCTAGGAAGAATTCTATCACATGAACTTATGGAGGAAGAAGCAAAGAAGTGAAGAACCTTGCCAAGCAAAGCTCAAGCTCAAGACCAAGCAAATAGCTTTGAAGGCAAGCAAAAGGAAGAATCAACATCAAGTGATGAAGAAGAAGATGAGAGCGAAGACGAGGAGGACTTGGCATTGTTTGTGAGAAAGTTTAAAAAATTCCTCAAGTATGACGGGTCAAGCAAATACAAGAAAAACTTCAATGACAAGTCAAGGAGAAGAAGAAATGTGAAGATGGCGTGCTATGAGTGCGGTGAAGTTGGACACTTCATCGCCGATTGTCCAAAGAAGAAGACCTCCTCAAATGAGCAAAAGAAGAGTGAGCCAAGCAAGAAAAATAAAGGCCACAAGAAGAAGTACTCGGCGAGCCCATATTGGCGAAGAATGGGATTCAAGCGACTCCGACTCCGACACCGATGATGAAGGAGTCGCCACCGTCGCCATAGAAGCCGCTCCTCCAACAAAATCACTCTTCGGCGACATGGCGACACCGATTAACGACGACGCACCCATTTGTCTCATGGCAAAGGGCGGAAGGTAATGACTAAGTCAAAACCTCCAAGTAGTGATAGTGAATTGGATAGCGATGACGATGATGATGATGTTCTATTTTGTGATTTAAGCAAAACGGCTATTGATAAGATCCATAAACTATTGAAAAGAATAGATAGCCAAGAGGAGACTCTCGAGAAGCAAGAAGAGTTGCTAATTTGTGAAAAGAAGAAAAATCTTGCTCTCGAGAAGGTTCTCACAAAAGAAAAGGAGACAATTGAATTGTTAACCAAAAAGCTTGATTTGGCTAATAATTCAATAACATTACTTAAGGGTTCAAATGAGTCACTTCAAGAGAATGTCATAAGGTTGGAAAACAATCTCCAAGCTCTTGAAGTGCAAATTGAATCTCTTAATGATCTTAATTCTCCAATTGTAAATTCTTCAATGGCTTCTATTCCTTCCACTAGCAATGGTTGCTCTCGATGCTATAATGTTGATATTAATGCTTGCTCTACTAATTCTCAATTTGTGCAAGTATTAAAAAGCAAAAACTAGAGATTAAGTGCCTTGGTTAGGTGCGGTTGCATGAAAACTTATCAATCCAAGGACGCCCTATACAAAACCATAAGTGGTCGAGGCAACAAAAACAAAGAAGGGCTAGGATATGATAAGTATGAATGCAAAGGAAATGACCGTGTGGTTGTAAAAGGTAAGGAATGCATCAAGTTTGTCAAAGGAAATGACAAACAACCATTGACCACCACACAAGTCATCAAAACCGGCAAGAATCAAAGGAGCATCCTCAATGTCATACATCTCATTCCATTCACTTTGCTTCTTACATATTGAAGAGAAACCACCGTGGTAAAGTGGTTGCTCATTTTGTCGGTGCCCACCACTCTAATGATGTGAGCAAAAAGAAGGTGTGGGTACCGAAAGTATTGATTGCTAACATGCAAGGACCCAAAAAGATTTGGGTACCTAAAAACAAGACTTGATGTGTTTTCGTAGGACTATATCTCAGGTGGATCAAGTTGGGTGCTTGATAGTGGTTGCACAAACCACATGGCGGAGAAAAGAAAATGTTTTCATCTTTTGATGAAAAGGGTCACAATATGAAAATATTGTGTTTGGTGATAATGGTAAAGGTGAGGTAATGGGATTAGGTAAAATTGCTATTTCTAATGATCATTCAATTTCCAATGTCTTGCTTGTTAAATCTTTGAATTACAATTTGTTATCCGTGTCGCAACTTTGCGAAATGGGTTATAATTGTCTTTTCACTAATGTGGATGTGACCGTCTTTAGAAGAGACGATTCCTCAATTGCTTTTAAAGGATATTTGAAGGGTAAGCTCTACTTGGTTGATTTCAATTCAAATAGCGCTAAACTTCAAACATGCTTAATGGCAAAGTCTAGCATGGGTTGGTTGTGGCATCGCCGGCTAGCTCATGTTGGCATGAGGAACCTCGACAAGCTTCTAAAAGGCGATCACATCATTGGACTAACAAATGTTGAGTTTGAGAAAAATAGGATTTGTAGCGCTTGTCAAGCAGGAAAGCAAGTTGGAGCGCGTCATCCCGCGAAGAACATCATGACGACGACAAAACCATTGGAGCTTCTACACATGGACCTCTTCGGACCCGTTGCTTATATAAGCATCGGAGGTAACAAGTATGGCTTAGTTATTGTTGATGATTTTTCTCGCTTCACGTGGGTATTCTTTTTGCAAGAGAAAAGTGAAACTCAAGGGATAATTAAGAAGTTTGCAAGAAGAGCCCAAAATGAATTCGATCGAAGATCAAGAAGATTCTGAGCGATAATGGAAGTGAGTTCAAGAATACTCAAGTTGAAGAATTCCTTGATGAAGAAGGAATAAAACATGAATTCTCCGCTCCATATTCTCCTCAACAAAATGGAGTGGTAGAAAGGAAAAATCGGACGTTGATCGAGATGGCAAGGACAATGCTTGATGAATACAAGATTTCCGATCACTTTTGGGAAGCCGTCAACACCGCTGCCATGCCATCAACCGATTGTATCTCCACAAGATCTTGAAGAAGACGGCATACGAACTTCTTACCGGTAACAAAGCAAATGTCTCATATTTTAGAGTTTTCGGTAGTAAATGTTTCATTCTTAACAAGAAACCAAAGAACTCTAAATTTGCTCCAAAGATCGATGAGGGTTTCTTGCTAGGATATGGATCAAATGCTTACGCCTATCGCGTTTTTAACAAAACTTCGGGTTGTGTTGAAATAGCGAGAGACGTGACATTTGATGAATCTAACGGCTCTCAAGTAGAGCAAGTTGATTTAAATGTGCTAGAAAATGAGGAAGAGCCAAGCATTGCAATCAAGAAGATGGCTATAGGCGAAGTGAGGCCGCAAGAAAAGGAGCATCAAGATAATTCATCTACACAAGTGGAGCCTCCCACTTCAAATCAAGATCAAGACATTCCTCAAGATAGTTCAAGCAAATTAATGGAGGATGATCAAATTGATGATAATGAGCCAATTCAACGAACGTCTCAAATGCCGCATCCAAGAGTGCATCAAAGTGTCCAAAGAGATCACCCCGTCGATAACATTCTCGGTGATATCCAAAAGGGGGTAACTACACGCTCTAGAGTAGCTAATTTTTGTGAATTTTACTCCTTTGTGTCTACTTTGGAACCTTTGAAGGTTGAAGATGCACTAAAAGATCCGGATTGGATAATGGCTATGCATGAAGAGCTTAACAACTTCGTTAGAAACAAGGTGTGGTCGTTGGTGGAAAGACCAAATCAAAACGTGATTGGAACCAAATGGGTCTTCCGCAACAAACAAGACGAGAACGGAGTTGTCACAAGAAATAAAGCTCGGTTGGTAGCTCAAGGATTCACTCAAATTGAAGGTTTGGATTTTGGTGAGACTTATGCTCCGTTGCTAGATTAGAGTCAATTCAGATATTGGTTGCATTTGCTACTCACCATGATTTCAAGCTTTATCAAATGGACGTCAAGAGTGCTTTCCTAAATGGTCCAATCGCCGAATTGGTATACGTTGAGCAACCGCCAGGAATGGAGGATCACAAGAATCCTTCTCATGTCTACAAACTCCATAAGGCGCTCTACGGGCTCAAGCAAGCACCTAGAGCATGGTATGAATGCCTTAAGGATTTTCTCATTAAAAAGGGTTTCGAGATTGGTAAAGTCGATCCTACTCTCTTCACAAAATTTATTGATAATGATTTATTTGTGTGCCAAATATATGTCGATGACATTATATTTGGTTCTACTAATAAAAGCTTTTGTGAGGAATTTAGTAGGATAATGACAAAGAGGTTCGAAATGTCAATGATGGGCGAGTTAAAATTCTTCCTTGGATTTCAAATCAAACAACTCAAGGAAGGTACATTTCTATGCCAAACAAAGTACATCAAAGATATGCTTAAGAAGTTTGACATGGAGAACGCCAAGCCAATCCATACACCCATGGCTACAAACGGACACCTTGGTTTAAATGAAGAAGGTAATCAGTGGATCAAAAGGTATATCGATCCATGATAGGTTCATTGCTTTATCTTTGTGCATCTAGGCCTGATATTATGCTTAGTGTGTGTATGTGTGCAAGATTTCAAGCCGCTCCTAGAGAGTGCCACCTAGTAGCCGTAAAAAGAATTCTTAGATATTTAGTTCACACACCGAGTTTAGGGCTTTGGTATCCTAAAGGATCAAAATTCGATTTGATTGGTTATTCGGATGCTGATTATGCGGGTTGCAAAGTGGATAGAAAAAGCACTTCGGGGACTTGTCAATTTCTAGGTAGATCACTAGTGTCTTGGTCCTCAAAGAAACAAAATTCAGTGGCTCTATCCACCGGGCTTTAATACATTGCCGCAGGAAGTTGTTGTGCACAATTATTATGGATGAGGCAAACCTTAAAGGATTTTGGATTTAACATGGAGAAGGTACCACTCTTATGTGACAATGAGAGTGCGATCAAAATAGCCAACAATCCTGTTCAACACTCTCGGACCAAGCATATCGATATCCGACACCACTTCCTGAGAGATCACTCTCTTAAGGGAGACATAGATATTACCTATGTGAGAACCGAGAAACAACTGGCCGATATCTTCACCAAACCTCTAGATGAGAAACGTTTTTGCGAATTAAGAAGTGAGCTAAACATCCTAGACTATCGGAATGTGACTTGACATCTTGCTCGCATATATAGTTACTATTCTTGGTGATTTCAAAATAAAAGGATTGCAAAAATTAGTTATCCGCTTTTTAAAGAGTTGAGTTGTATCTTGCATCTTTAGTCATTCCACTGTGATCATAGCTTTGATCGTTGTTTTGGTCTCTCGATCACAAGTAGAATGATCGCCGAGTTCACCGCCTCAAAGTCTCAATTCCTTCCTTCTCGTAAATCCTGTCTTTTCCTTCTGTCACCGGAAAAATACACGTATCGGAATATCCGATTCACCATCGGAATATCCGAATTATGTGTTTTTGAACTCTTCGGAATGTCCGATATTTTTATCGGAATATCCGAATCCTGTTCAACTTTTGGTTCACCGGAAACTTGAACTCTTCGGAAAATCCGATATTCTATATCGGACACTCCGACTTTCTGGAAAATCAAATCGTTCGGAACTTCCGAACCTCGATTGAGCGTCCGAAGTGCGTATAAACGCATGATAAGGACGGTTCGGTTGGCCCTACCTCATTTCTTTATTCCTTCGCTTGGCCTCCGTACGTTCTCTCTCTCCCTCCACTGCACTCTTTCATCACTTGTCGTCTTCGGAGTCTTCAACTCTTCGGAAACTCCGATCTACCTCAAGGAGGAGAGCCTCACGGATTAGAAGACCTTAATCCTTTCAAAACTCGTTCTTCATCCTCAAGGTAAACCCTAGAGCAATCCGTGTCTCTTCGTTTTCCGTGAATCTCTTGATCATATCTTTCGGTAAACTTGTTGCTCTAGTGTTTCCCCGCCTAGATCTCAAGTTTTATCAAATTCCTTTGGTTGATTTGGTTGAAATCCTAGTTTTAGGGTTGTACCGAATATATCGGAACTTCCGAAATTCTCTGTCGGAACTTCCGATGTAAAGTCGAATTTCCGATACTATATCGGAACTTCCGATGTTGACAGTACAACACTAAAGCCAGCTCTCTCTCTAGTTTCATCTATCATATCTCGCTACTCTCTTATCAGCTGGTGTCAGATGGATCCAAGTCAAGGTGATCAACCTCCTCGTGGTTCAGCCAAGGTTACTTTCACTCGCAAAAGAAAACTCCAATCGGGCGAGAACAAAGCGAGCTTCAGCTCGAGGATCTCAACCTGGGATTTCAATCAGTGAACCTGCTGCTCAGGCCGCTCAAACGGTAAATGTGCCTCGTGGAGCACCGCTACCCTCTAGAAAAGGCAAGGGAATTGCCGGAGCGTCAGGATCTCAGCCAAGAGACATGCCGAGATTGAGACCGCCTGAAAGAAACCCTAGACTTCAAAGAAAGCCAAGAAACTACAAAGGAAAAGCGACACAAGTGAGAAAAGCTCGTGAAGAGAATCCAAAGCGGAATGACCAGTTCTCATCGACTCACGCTTCGGACATTCTTTCAACAGAGACTTTTATGCTTGATCATTTATCCTAGAAAGAATCCTAATCCAAATGCAATGTGTTGATTGGGAATACATGGCAGCGGCAGATGATGCTGTGTTTAATGATGTTATTGCAGCTTGTGAAAGAACTGGCACCAAGAGGATCATGGCTTTTCAACATGATTGGAATGTGGAGATCATAGCTCAGTTCTATGCCACAATGTATGTCTCCAGGGATCGAGTCTCTACTCTCCATTGGATGACTGAGGGAACTTGGTATGAAACCACATACGTTCAGTTTGCCAGATTGCTTGATTTCACAGAAGCGGACTCCAGGGACAGAGATCAGATCCACAATGAAGTCTCACTTGGCGCATCAAATCTGAATTTCTTGTATGAGGAGAATGCAGAGTTTGAGCCAGGTGACACTAAGGGAATGAAGCCCTTCTTTGCTATCCTGAACAGACTCTTCAGGAAGACCTTGGCTCCAAAAGAAGGTGATGCTTCTCATGTCCTCTCGTACACCAGAAACCTCTTAAGCAGAATGCAAGATGGTCAGAGGCCCTTTGATGTTTTTGATTTCATATGGAATGAGATCAGACTCATTGACAGAGCCCGTATGAGCCGTGGATATGCTCCATTTATCATGCACTTAATTGAGGAAGTGACAGGCAAAGATTTTGAGTGCGATGGAAAGCATGTGGCACTTCAAGTCGTGCCAATCAAGGCCCCTTCTCGTGAGCCACCAGAGCTTCCACCAGGAGGATCGCCTCCTCTGCCGCTACTCCTTCGCCTTCTACTCGGCGGATCTTCTTCACCTATTCTCGCGAGCTTTGAAGTCAATATTTGTTCTTTGCAAGAGCAACTCAGAAAAGCAGAAGAAGAATGCCAAGCGACTCAAGGATATTCAAAGGCATCTGAATCTGGAATGCTCAGAGGACGAGGAAAGTGAAGATGAGATCGAGGATCCCTTTGCTCCAGCACCTGATGTGTCAGAGTCTGAGGACGACGACGAAGAATCTGGGTCAGATGAAGCTGCATCAGAGGAGTCTGATTAGTCTCTCTCTCTCTCTCTCTCTCTCTATCCTTTGTGGTGCTTGATGCCAAAGGGGGAGAGATGACAAATTTATCTATCTGTCTATCCTTGGTTCAAAGTCGTTGAGTCCGTGAACTTGGAACTCAGTTTATGTGTTTGGTTTAAAACTTCGTTGTTGAATGTTATTTTCTTTATGTGTTTGGTTTAAAACTTCGTTGTTGAATGTTATTTTCGTTTTAAACTCTTTACTGTTTTTGCATGGAGATCTTTTCTCGACTCGATGGTTGTTAATTATCTAAATCATTGCTTTATCTTGTCAATCTTGTGTTAATCTCCTATGCAAAGATATAGGGGGAGCTCTCTCATATTCTTTTCTCTCGAAAAGTGCATTTGTTCTCAAGATCCATTCTAAATGCACATTTTGAGGGGGAGTTCCGTCCATATTTATACTCTCAATGCCTTATAAACTTGTCCTGAATCATGTTGTCATCAATCACCAAAAAGGGGGAGATTGAAAGTGCATCTAGGCCCCCTAAATTTGTTTTGGGTGATTAATGACAAATGATTAAAGAAACTAATGTGTTCAACTAGTTTATGAACAGGCAAAGGCTTCAAGAAGAGATCGTCTATGCACGTGAAGTGTCCCTTAGTAGCTGGAGTAAGAAAAAACGGTATTTAAGCTTGTAATTTTAATCTATTGAGTCATAGGAATGCCGTACTATTAAGAGGGATGCATTGAAATTGACTTGGAGATGTTCTCCTCACTCAAGATGAACTTAGACGAGTCTCTCAAGGGCTAGAAGTGTTCTTTCTCGCTTCGGAATGTAGTTTGTTTTAAGTTCAGGTCGGATGTTCCGAACTTGTATCGGACGCCCGATGTTTAAGTTCAAGTGGAGTTGTGCTTCATCCGGTGTGTTCATTTGGGTCGGACATTCCGATGTTCTATTTCGGATGTTCCGATACTGCTGTGTTTTAGATAGGAGCTCTCTGCTTGGTTCGGATGTTCCGATATTGAGTATCGGAAGGTCCGATGTGTGCCTTCTTGAGTAAAGGTGCTCTCTGCCTAGTTCGGATTGTCCGAAGTTGCGTCTTCGGAAGTTCAAGTGGTTGTTTTCCCGCTTGGGAGCCCACTGCTTTCTTCGGATGTTCCGATGTCTTTTCTGACGCTCCGATGTGGACTTAGCTTGTTTTTGTTGGGTTCCTCTCTGAGAGTCATCGGATGTTCCGATGTTGTTATCGGACTTTCCGATGCGTGTTGTTTTCGACCGTTGGAAGTTTTCCAAGCCTGGGAATTTGCACACATCGGATGTTCCGAAGTTTGTATCGGACATTCCGATGTGAGGTCGAAAAGTAGGGTAACGGCTAGTTTTGATCCAAAACTATAAATACCCCTCTCCCACTCCTTTTGCTGGTTACTCACTTGCTTGGGCTGTTTACTTGAGCTTCTTGAGCACTTTCTAGAGCACTCTTTTGAGCACTCTCTCCTCCTTGATCTTAGGGATCATTTAGTGAGTGAGGGTTGTGTTAAGTGTGGTTGTGAGTTAAGAGCTAAGTTGTCATTCATCTTGAGAAAGTAGAGAACCTCTCCAAGATCGAGATTCAAGTGTATTCATTTCTCTTGGAGGTTGAAGGACTCCTAGACGGCTAGGCGTCAGCTCACGAGCCCCCAACGATTGTGGGAAGCCGTGAGAAGTTTGTGAAGGCCGGCTCCGCCTCCGAAAGGGAAGGAACCAAATAGTGGAACCAAGCCTCAAGTGCGACCGAGGTTTGGGAGGAAAGGGTTGGAAAAGACCCGGGTTCTTTGGAACCTCCTCAACGGAGACGTACGATCCCCTCAAGGATCCGAACTCCGGGAATCAAACTATTGTGTTCTCTCTCGCCTAGTCGCTGCTTAATCTTGTTGATTCTCTTCGGCACCTTCTTAACATCTAGTGCTAGTTGTCGAACTACTCTTTCTACTTGACTCTCTCAGTTGAGTACTAATCGGATAGTCCGAAGTAATTACGGAAGTTCCGAAGTTTTCGGAAGTTCCGATATTAATTCGGAATATCCGACCTGTTTCCGCTGCATTAATTTGTTTTAATTTTAAATTAGCCTATTCACCCCCCCCTCTAGGCAATCTTCTAACCTTTTCAAGTTTAGCTTGACCGATGACAACAAGACTGCCCGTGTGCGGTACTGCTTGTCCATGCTAGAACCACATACTATACCGAATGCTCCTACTTTCAAATCAATGTACAACATCGTATACATTGATGAGAAGTGGTTCTATAGGACAAGACGGAATCAAAAATATTATTTGCACCTCGAGGAACCAAGACCGGAGAGGGAGGTTAAAAGCAAAAACTTCATAGAAAAGGTTATGTTTCTTGCTGTGATTACTCGTCCTGCATTTGTGAGCATTATAACTGCATTTTTGATGGTAAAATTGGCATATTTCCCTTCACATATGTAGAGCCAGCCAAGAGAAGGAGCCAAAATAGGGAAAGAGGTACCATATGTTCAAAATAATTTTCATATTTTCATTAATTGAGTTATGGCACATACACTAATCTTGCTTGCATATAGGTACCTTGATAACTAAGGCAATGACGTCGGTTACCAAGGAAACTAGCCGACAATTCCTCATGGACAAAGTCCTGCCTGCTATCAAGGGAAAGTGGCCAGCCGAGGAAAGAGGAATGCCCATCTTCATCCAGCAGGACAATGCCAGGACGCACATTGCCGTTGATGACCCACATTTTCTGCAAGCTGCCCAATCAGATGGTTGGGACATACGACTAACATGCCAGCCTCCAAACTCACCTGATCTTAATGTGTTGGATCTTGGATTTTTTGCTGCAATCCAGGCTTTGTTTGAGAAGGGCACTCCATCCAATATCGATGAAATTGTGGCAAAGGTTAATCAAGCTTTTGAGCAGTACCCGGTGGAAAGGGCCAACCGTATTTTCCTAACACAACAGGCGTGCATGCTAGAGATCATGAAGCATAATGGCGGGCAGCACTATAACATCCCACACATGAAGAAGCAAACGTTGCAGATGCGGGGTGATCTTCCGAGTAGCTTGCAGTGTGCTATAGAGCTTTACAATGAAGCATTGCAATTTGTTGGTTAGATTATCATGTGTTTGTCATTAATTTAAGAACATTTGAGGGTCTTTTGCTATTGCAAATCACGTATGGAATCCGCGCTATTACTGCATTGTTTGCCTGCGAACAGACGCGAGCCAGAGTGCCGGACGGCATCGTCCATCAGCTTAAAACACTCGGCTTGCTTGCAATGCGAATAGATGAAGCGTGAAACAAGAAATCAGGCGCAACGACCCTGTTGCATGCATGCGAGAAACAAATAGCTATTGCATGCATGCGAAAAACGAGAAACAATCGCAGTGAATGAACGCATGCTTGGGAAAAAATGAACAGCTAAGTAGAGATGTAGCGAACTGCTCGGGTCGCGCGACGTCCATTTACTGCTCAGTATACGTAGATCAATACTGGAAAAAACAAAAAAAACTATACGTAGATGAATACTGGACGGAGGGAGTACTAAATAAAAGTCAGCTCTCTTCTCTCTCATATTTTCTCATTCTTCTGTATAGAATAAAATTGATGTATATATACTAAAAGTAAGCTAAAATTTTTTTTATTGTACGTACCTAAATGAACTTTCTCAAGTAGTACGCTAGTCAGCGAGGAAGTTCTACTTAAGACAAATCATTAATCCCTCTCGTAGAAAGGTGTTTGCCGTGGGGATGAGATACAGTAATTGGATTTGTTTGGTCCGAAGAGGCAGCGCCCGGATGCCAAATTGCCAATACACGAGAAAAAGGAGACGGAATATATATAACGAAAACGAGAGCTGTTCTATGGTTCTTTGGCAAATGGGACAGAGGCAGCCTTTCACTGAGCGGTGTGGATCGCGAGAAAAGAAGCACCCGAGCATCGAGTAGCCGGAGTGGCACTTGTACTAGCGCTGCTCCAATCAGACATCACCCATGATTTTTAAAAGACTCGCCATCTACCTCCCGTATTCCGAAATTCAACGAGATTTGAAAATTTTAGACGAAATCTGATTGAAATTTCAAAAGCAAAATTCAAATTCGATTTCGAGATCTCAGCGAGATTCGTTGAAATCTCGGTAATTTTTAACCGAACAAAAAATTGATCCAAAACGTATTAGAAGAAAAAAAAATTGAATAATCCTAACGCATCACTAATATTCTCATAAAATTTTTAGACGAAGATCAAGCCTGATGAATTTTTAAAAACTATGACAGAGCAAAATAATGTAAAATAGTCTCCCGCAGCTAGAAAAAAAAATTCAGATTTCCAAAGTTAATGTAGCATTTTGAAAATTTTGAATTTTTTTTTCATTTATCCAGGATTTAGAATCTCGTCCGCGATCGAGATCCGAGATTTTGCAGAGATTTTATTTAATGGAGCATGTGCATTAAACTTGTCATTACAATACAAAGGTTATAACGGTTTGGTTTTTAAAGTAATATACTTCCGCATCGGTTTTATGCCAGCGTACCGTTTCATATTTAATATAATACATATTTATAATTATACATATGTTTTAATTATATGTAAAGTAAATTTCATTTATCATATTACTCTAAATACATAGTAGTACTATCAAATATAACATATAATTTGATAGACAATATTATTAATTCCACCGATATGACTAGATGATATTATCAATTCTACCAGTATGGTAGGTATTGTATGGTATCGAAGCCGATATGACCGGTATCAAGTCGATATGACCGATATCAGGACCAGTATAGTATTGTCGGTGTTTTGTGCACCGGCAATACGAATTTTTGGTTAATGAGGTCGCGTGTTCCCTCTCCTCGAATGGCCTGACTCAATTAGCCCAAGATGTATATTGGTTCGAGCTGAACGTCCCTACTCCAGTTCGTGAGATGGGTGTATATTGCTTCTGGGAGCAAATGGATACGGGGTGTTACAAGCGAGGGAGTGTTTCTCGTTGTTCATCCGATCGGTCTCTAGTTCGATCGATCGGGCGCCTCTCCCATCCCTGGCGTCCTGCCTCTCCTTATATACACGGAGGTGGCAGGTTACATAGGAGTTTGGAGAGAAAAAGAAGGGGTACTATACACCTTGGAGTCTGGTCTTCGGTCTTGTCGTCCGACCTGCCCCCATCTACCCTTATGCCGAGTTGGTAGTCTTGCGGCGGGGGGGTTCTCGGCCGAGTTGGAGAAGTGACGCACTGCCCCGTACGGTCGTCAGGCTCCGGCATTTAATGGTATTTGACCTCAGCGTGACCTCAGGAGGGGGCGCTCCCCTCTGTGGTGTGTCAGGATGACGAGACCGGAGCTTGACTTCTTAGACAGCTTCTCTGACACCTTGGGAAGGAGCCACCTACCCTGGTGTGGACGTTTTGGGACATTACGTCAGCAGGGCAGGAGTCCGAGTGCTTCGAAGGAGCCGCTGCTCGCTTCGACCCGGGGGGTCGGGGCGAGCTGGGCACCCCGACCCTCGGGGAGTCGGAGCGTGTCTGTATTTGTGTTTGGCCAGGGACAAGGTCCCTTCACGGCCCACGGGCCCTTGGTCGGAACTGGGCCTCAAAGGCAACCTGTTCACTGTCCCGGGCTGCCGGGGGTACCCATGGTATGTGTACTCGTCAGTAGCCCCTAAGCCCCCGAGCGTGTCACGCCAGAGGAGGTCGGGGGTTTGCTTGTCGTGTTGTTTGGTCGGACGGCGTCCGTCGGTCCATCCGGGTGCGCGCGAGCGCACCCGGTGGGTGTAGCCCCCGAGCGGGTCGGAGAGCCGATGGGGGGGGGTGAACTTGTCGATGTAGACCCGACCGAGTGCGTGCGGGAGCTCCCAGCCGGTCTTCTTGAGCCGGGTGCGCGCGAGCGCACCCGGTGGGTGTAGCCCCCGAGCGGGTCGGAGAGCCGGTCGGGGGGTGAACTCGTTGATGTATGCGCGCCGAGTTCCCTCGTTTTCTGCCGCCACGCTACGACGGAGGCAGAAAGGCACGCCGCCTCATTCAACGAGATGCCTGTTCGGATCGCGTCGTTCCATCTTCCTTCCCGACGGTTCCGCGTGACGTCGCCAGTCACGAGGTTGCTGGGAACTGGTCTAGCGTGAAGGCCAGCGAGCCTGAGGCCCTAGTCCGGACTGCTTCTTCGAACGATCGCCAGGTGGGTATCGCTGCGAGATACCCTCCGATAGGAGAAGAGATTACGTTAGAGAATTTCACTTTTAGCGAAAACGACTTTAGCGAGTGATGCACTGGAGTTTTGCGCGTTCTCCGCTGTGGCGAGCGAGGCGGAAAGCTAAGCCAGATGCTCGGGGTGCTAAGGGTTCCGCTGAGCTTGCGTGGGGGAGGAGTGTTCCTGACTTGACCATAAATCCCTCCCCTTGGGCGCCTCCTTCTTCCACGAGGCACTACTTAGCAACCGTAGCCACTGGGGCGTAGACCGTAGTGATTGGGTCGAGGGGGTTACCGCCGGGGAGGAACTGATGGTCGACCGTGTCACTGACCCACGCAAGTGTGCGAACCGACTGCCGATCTTGCGTTTGCGCGGGATAGGAGTGTTTCCGACCGACCTTGAATTGCCCCGTAGGGGCACTTCCTTCTTCCGCAAAGTGCTACTTCGTGACCGTAGCCGCTGGGTCGTAGGTCGTAGCACTCGGGTCGAGAGGGTTACAAACTTGATCAAAACGAATTACAGATGAAAGATTCTAAAACTAAAAGACTACTCCTAGTTAACAGAAAGTAAATATAGTAGATGCGAGTTGGTGTGTTGGCTCTGGGCCTTTTTCCTTCTCGTCTCTGGTCTTCTTATATAGCACTTGGCCCGAACGTATCCTCTTCGGTTTCCTCAATCACCCGTAGCGGTTTCAATCTCTCGTTCCAATGTTAAGCCCGATCGTATCCTTCTCAATGTCTTATCCTACTTGTATCGGACTCGGTTTCCTTTGAATTGCGGCCCTCCAGTCTGAAACTGTATCAGCTTGCTATAACCGATATATCTCTTATTAAAACCGATCTTCCTAAGATCAACCTTGCTAAATTTGGGTGTCAACAAGAAGTCATTTTATACCAGTTTAGATGATGCAATGGCCGGTTGGAGTAGACAACCAGTGCCAGAAAAGCTCGAGAGATTCGAATTTATTCGGGCATGCATACCGGAGCTGTACGTACGTACGTGCTGGTAAATCAGCATCTTGTTGAGCACAATCACGTAACTCCATAAACTTGTCTGACGTATCTTGGTGGGAAAAATTGAATCCTCTGCATTTCAATGCGAAAGACAGTGTGTACGTCCAAGTACATAGCCCAACATTTTTCGTTGCCTATATCTTCGAGCAAACTGGTTGATACATGAAAATTAATGTAGTATCAGAGCTAAAAAATATAAAATTTGAAGGCCTAGATGGATCACTACCGTATAGTATACGGTTCTAAAGTGTACGTAGAGCCGGAGACTAAGGCCCTGTTTGGCACAGTTCCAGATCATAGCTTCACCTCAGAGCTGAAACTTGTAGACTAAAATAAAGTGACTTAAGTGTATAATTTTATTTTAAAATGTAAACAAGATCACCCACCTAAACACTCTTAGGGCCTGTTTGGCAGAGCTCCAGCTCCCAACTCCACCTCGAATCTGGGTGGAGCCCTGCCAAACACCCCAACTCCACAAAATCACGGAGCATGCAACTCTGTGGAGCAGGCAAAGTTCTAGTACATTTTTGTGGAGCAAGAGAAAAGGTGCTCCGCGGATGGGTTTTTTTTTCAGAGCAGACATGGAGTTAGGAAGAAATTACCCACCTTTGCCACTGGGGTAATACCTAGTTTTACAGTGGAGTTGTTCTACAGTGGAGTTGTTCTACAGTGGAGTTATGAAGCAGAGCTGAAAATATGGAGTTGGAGCACTGCCAAATAGACCCACAGCTCCAGCTCCACAAATTTGGTGAAGCTAGGAATACTCAGCTCTACCAACTCTGAAAATTTGGTGAAATTGGAGCTCTGCCAAACACCTCCACTCTAGGTGACTGCAAAGCCATATTACAGCAATGGACATGCCTTGTTTCTCACTAATACTAATGCTGGTTTATTCGTCGATTCAGAACTTGAAAAACTTTTTGAGTTCTGATTAATTTATGAAGTTTGCAGATTGCAGCGTACATTCAGCGCGCTTCGGAGCGACCAATCGAGCCGGCCTGTAGGACGGGCAGAGTATAGAAAATGTCGTAATCACTTGTCTGATTGTCTCCATCTCCATCCGGTCCGGCTGAACCCAGCAGTCAGCTGTCCAGTGTCGAAACTTTTGCACTACTTTGCCCTATGCACATTCTAAACGAAAAATGTAAGCCCAGCCTATTTTCGGCCACGAAAACATCTTTGATCACGCTTCTCTATCGCAGAATGTAACTTGCATTATAGTTCTCCTTTTTACCGAGCTCAGGTACAACGAATCCATGATACCTTATCCTATTATAGTACCTTATCCTATTACGTTGTCTTAGCTCGGCACCAAACTCCTACCACAGTCATCCAAGCTGCTGCAGACCTAGGTACCTGTCACGATACATGAACACCTACGGCTGTTTTCACGGTCAGTAGATTACCATTTTTATAAATCAGATTTGTGAAAAAACAAATGTATAAAGAGGCTAAAAGAGCTAAGAGCGTCCCGTTTCTGGCTCTGGTGCGTGTTGGTACTTGCAGCGAGAGAGCGCGCGCGCGCACACACACATCGCCAAACACCACAGGGAAGTCAACTCAGAGCTTGGCTTTGTGGAGAGGGAGTAGTATCACAGATTCACAGAAGCACGCTGCCAGCCTGCCACGCAGGTGACATGCAGCGCTCGAGTTGTCGCTGCCAATTCTGTTTGATCCGTGCGTCACATCAGAAAAAAAAGAAGACGACGTATACTCAGATAATTGGAGGCTATTTTACTCTGCAGAATTGAAAGTTCAAAGTTAAAAGCCCGGTCAAAAGGATTGTTGCAGCTTGCCACGATTGCTGAGCTGACATATGGTTGGGATACTCGATAGTCTTGTACTCTTGTACAGAGCTAGCCGTGTTACAAAACCGATCCGCACAATTTGGAACACGATTTTCTAGATCTTACGCAGGGGCGGAACTAGACAAAAAAACCATCGAGGTTCACCACTTCATCATATATGTGATAACAACGTATTATTCTTACCATTTGCTTGTTATTTGCCTCCCGGTATCACAAGATTTAGATCAAGGGGGTTCACATATACTATATATATAGACTAACATACACTAATTTTTTTTTGACCTCATGTTGTATACACTAATTTTTTTTTGACCCGGTGTCCTGTGACACCGGGTAATATATGCTACTTCCGCCCCTGATCTTACGGCAGCAAAGAGATGTCTATTCTCTGTAGATGCAGAGTTTCTCGCGAATGATTTCCGTTCTAAATTAGCAACAGCTAGATTTTTTTTCGTGGAAATTAACAATTTGTTGTAGCTTATACCAGTGGAGTAGCCAACAGGGCTCCGTTGGGCGGGAGCGCATCCTTCGTCCGTGAGAGTATTCTTTTTAGCACCAACGTTCAGTTTTTGGCTTAGCAGCAATGAATGTACATGTACTTGGACGCTTTGGAAGGAAGAAGTTTTGATATGTGGTGAGCTGCTTCTTACACTGTGTGGCTGGTGGAATGCTGCTTATTGTGTGCTTAATTTAGCAATTAGTAACTTCATTTACTGCCTGCAAAACTGAACTCAAGTCCTAGAGATCTACGCGAGGTTGCAGGTGCAAGCATAGCACGCGAGGATGTAGGAGCAGTAAGATGGGACGCATAGAGAACTACGCAGATGGACGACGCAACGTAGCGGCCAATGGGTCGTGCAGCTAGCGAGCCACACGAGAACGGCAGATGGTCGTGCGTATGGTGCAAGCGAGTGAGTTATATGAGAGCGGCACGTGGGCCATGCACATGCATATGTGAGTTTTGCGCATATGCATGTATTAGGCCAGGTGGATATGTATGCTGTATTTGATTAGAGAGAAGAAGTTAGGGTTAAGAGAAGAATAAATAGGAGTGGGTACCTCCTGGTTGTGGGGAACCGCACAAAACAGAGAAAAAGAGGGAGAGCGCAGGGGCTCCGACGGCGCATAGAAAAGAAAGAGGTGCCGCTCGGCGGGCACCGCGCCAGCTACGTGCGGCCAGAGCAAAATTTGTGCACGGGGACGTAGAGACCAACTCATGCCGAGACCCGAAGGAGCAGCTCCAGACGTGTGCAGCGCAAAAAAAGGAGATACGAGAAGAAAGGAAAAAAAGAACAGGAGAAAAGGGAAGAAAATTTGAGAAAAATTTCATAGGTTATTTGAGGTTTGTGTTTTCATAGAAAGGGATCTATATACATAATTTTTTGAGAAAAATCAGCTAATATGAATTCCGATCTACTAATTATTGTGAGTGCAATTGCTTTCTAGTATGCATGTTTAATCTAGTTTTCTTTCATAAACTTTGATTAATTATTCTAGATTGATCTTTTAGGTTTGATCATTATTTTATGAATCCACATAATTAATAAAAACAGAAAAAGTAGGCTTAGTTGTTAGTTTCCACTAATTCACCCAGTCTTGAATAGATGCTGAATCACAGTACTGCGCTAGGTAAAACGAATTAATTAGTGGTAGACGCTACTAGTATGCTTGCGGGTACGTACTCTCTCAGCTAAACCATACGGCCCTAGGGTAGCTGTACGCGAAGATCGGTCGGCGGTGGTAGTACTAGTGTGTATCCCTGCATGCTTACACCACACATGTTTTGCCCGTGACATGTCTATCTACCGAGTACCAAGCTAGTGCCAACAAGACTAATTCCGGTCAAATCCGCGACTAAAACCGCTCTTCAATAGTCGTACCAAAACATGTCGTAGATGCGATCGATGCGAGGAGGAATACGAGGCTGCAAGAAAGAAGCCGGCCAGGGTTCAGACGTTGCTCGTGTCGCCGTGAATTATTGGAGCTAGCTAGCTAGCGGATCGGCGAAGCATAATGGGCACGCCTCGTAAATGCTCGCTGCCCGTACGCCGTAACCAAGTCTCCCGTTTCTGCGAGCAAAAGAAAGTGACCAAAATGGGTTGCCATGCGTACGTACGTTCAGCTTGCACTGAATTAAGCCAGGCAAGCGCATTTGCTTCTCGGCGATACGCCCATGCCCTCGCCGTTCCCGTCTCGTTTTTCTTTTGCCTGTGTGTTTGCACTTGAACGTGCTCACACGCACAGTAATTGACGTGCAAAGCACTGGCAACGAGCAGCGGTGTCGTCGTACCGCAGATCGGCTGGAGTGTCACGGTATGGCCCGTGCAGAGCGGGATGGGCTCCAGATGGACGGACGCCGCCCGCATCGGTCTACCGCCTCCAAGCCGACGGATGCGAACCGCGGCGCGCGCGCGCGCGCGTTACAGGTGGATTTCGTTGTGCAACCGAGCCGACGGCGGCCGAGGCGGACGGGACGCAATGGCAACGCGCGCAAGTCGGGTGGATGAATCGGCGCCGCGCGGCGCAGTTCTCTTTTAGCGGGGAAACCGTGCGTTTTGAGCAGGTTCGTGCCGGTGCCGTGGCGTGGGGGTGGTCACACAGGTTGATCTCGCTCCAAGTCCGACCAAAACGAGACGAGACTGCAGAGATCGCATGCGAGGGACGCAATGGCAACGCGGTGGCCCATGACCGTAATAGCGGTGCCAGTACCTCGTAACTCGGTGTGTGTGTGTATATGATATGGATCGACGTCTGAGTTTTCACCCGGCAGTAAAAAGAAGAAGAGGCGTTGATCGGTGGCTCGCCCTCGCGGTTTGTCAACGTCTCGAGTCGCAACGAGACGTTAGGCGTTGAAGGCTCACGTTGCTCCGCCTAGCCGTAGGCGGGGCCACCCCGGCGCCGTGCCATTGGCCCCACGTGTCGGTCGCGGCACGCGAACGAGCCGTGGCTCTCACCCGTCGCTCTCCGACCTTTTCCGAATCTTTGGCCTTTTCCGTTGGCAAAGTAACAGCGGGCGACTACAGTGTCTCCAATAATTTCAACTCACCGACGTATATCGGCAGGGATAATATATCAATAGTTTATCTCTAAAGTTATTTCTCTAATTATTTTATATTATTTTTATCACATTATTTCCTTCGTATCCTATTGTTTTTTTGCGTTGGTTTGTGTGATCACGTTATCTCTTGCATAAAAGACATCACATTCTCTTTTACCACCTCCTCTCTCCTTCACATAGGATTTTACTGATATAGTATAGCTAAGAGACAGGTGAAGTAGCACTATTAGAGATGCCTTAACGCAGCGGTTAAACGAGAAAATTGTCATTCTGCCACTTTCGAGAGTTGGTTTCGCCCAAATGCCACTTTGTATATTGCACACTATAAAATGCCACCCTCAAGAGTTGGTAACTCGCTGGCATGCCATTTTGGAGTTTTAGAATGATTTGCAGCCCATTTTCGTGTTGGAGTGACCGTTTTGCCCTTGGGCCCACTGTCAGGTCTTCTCTCATGTTACTTTTCGTTGGCAACACCGATGAGCCGACTTCCACACCATCTCAATTGATTTAAGGCGATGGAGTAGGCCACGCCAAGTGGAGTAGGCCACGCCCGAGGGGTTCGACCGGCGGCGCCACTGGGGAAGATGTCGCAAGGTACGCCGGTTCCCTGGCCTGCGGTCATCATCCGATGGAGTACATCCCCGCTGGGTTACCGCTTGGCAGCATGCCCTAGATGCGTGGACCGGATTTTAGAGTTGGTGTCGCGATCAAAGAAGAATCCGTAGGGTTTTTTCAAATGCCGGAGGAATGAGCAAGATGTAAGTCGATTTTACTCTTTGTTTTGTTAGGGCTAGCTGGATGTGTTCTTGGATGTTCTTGTGAGTTTGTTGCTTACTTAGGCAAAAAGACCTGCTTTTGATGTTCACAGATTCCTGGGAGGTGCTTGTTCTACATGTGGCGTGAGCAATACCATGAGTTTCTTGCAAATTCGGGTGTGGTCAACATTGGGAGTTTCTCTGAGAAGTTTGAACAAGGTGCCGACACTGACGGGATGAACTATGAGCGCAAGTTGGAGAAGATCATTATTGATCTGGACACAAGGATGTCGAGGATGCTGAAGATTTGCCAGATCATATTATGTGTTGCATTGTTAGCTTTGCTGGGTGTAGTAATGTTGTTAGTTAAGTGATGATGTAATGGAATGATGTAATGCATTGTTGGCTTGACATGCAATTTCAATGAAATGATTCAATGTGTGAACTGCAGTTTGAAATGTGCTTATGAATTCCCTGTGAAATGTGCTTGTGATTGTGACAAAGATTGTGACAGAACTGATGAAATGTGCTTGTGATTGTGACAGAACTGTGATAGATTGTGAACTGATGAAGTGATGTAATTGACAATATAAACTGATGTAATTGACAATATGAACTGATGAACCGATGAGCTGATGTAATTGACAAAAGTGATTTGACATGACATTGTGATGCTTGTAATTCTGTAATGCAATTGAGCAAACACTTTTAAGTGATAAGGTCAAGCATCACAGCTAAGACTAAAAATAGCTTCACTCAAGTATTGTCTCAAGCATTACAAAAGTATTGTCTGCGAGCATCACAAGTATCGGGCATTACGAGTCAAATCAAGCATTACAAGCACTACAAAAGGTTCTAACAATTACAAAAGTTTGTAGCTCCCCACAAGTGGCCATTACAAAAGCAGAAGCATTCACAGCTCCTCATAAGTGGTCATTACTAATACAAAAGTGGACATCACAAGTCTTCTTCTTAGGTGATCTTCTCTTCGTAGGTGATATTGTCTTGTTAGCTGACTGCTGAGATGCTTGTGAAGTTGCAGCTGCTGATATGATTGTGCTTAGGCGACTGAAAAAAGAACATCACATGATATGAGCAAACCATGTACAATTAGAGATGATTAGAGAATTTCAAGCAAGTACCTCCTGGTTACTACTCTAGGGCTGTCATGAACAGGAGCATTGGCTGGTTGCTCACTTGTGCTGCCATAGCTTTTGCTCCTAGTCTTTCTTTTCCTGCATCACAAGATGTTGTCAGTTGCAAACAAAAAAAAGGAAGACTGATATATACCAAGATTTGTAGCTTGCCTTTTCTTTGTGCCGTTTAGTGGACACTTATAGCTTGCTTGTCGATGGCCAACCTCCCCACATCTCTTACACTTGATAGGGCCTCTCACCATTGTTTTCTTATACTTCTCTCCCTGCTTGGCACCAGAGCTACTGCCTCCCTCTAGACAGCTTTTAATTCTCAGTTTTCTCTGCCTTCCAGCTGACCTCTTGGCAAGTGGTGCACCCACACTAAATGACAGATCCACCTGTACGATTGTGACTTGTCTGCATTGGTTCTATGAGGCTAGCATAAGCGACCTTTCAATCTGCCAACAAGTACTCATGGACATAATCTTGCATGTTGAATATCCTCGTGAGTAGTGATACTTGCCAGAGCATGATCACTGTGGCTTGCCTGTGTCGCCACCTCGGACATGTACACTCCTGTGAGTTCTCCCTAACCACATTCCTGTCACCAGAGCTGTTATCCCACACCTCTGCCACTACTTGGTTTGCTTGGACCACTTTCAGGTGTCCTAACCCCCTAGTTCTGGCCTTGAGCTGCACTAACACCGGTAGTATCCTCGCCTTCTAATCTCTCCCAATCCTTCTCCTTTTGGCCCAGAATCATGATCATCTCCCTCGGCTTATCTCACAGTCAACCACAGGGAGATCCTTTGATGTCCCTAATCCAATTATTGAAGCATTCGCTAAATTGTTATTGATGTAATCACATTTGACATTCTGATTGAACATGCACCTCATCCACTTTGCAGGATGCCACTTATTCAAATACTCCATGACTTGGGGGCATTTTGCAGAATAGTCTCCATATGGTTGTCAAACACCTCAACCCTATATGCCCTTGCTGCGGTACATTTCACCAAAACTATTTCCATGGAACTTCTTCAGAAGTTTTGCATTAGGTGTCTAAAGCACTCCCTCTTCTCTGCACTAGGGAATACTAGCCTAACTGCATTTTCTAACCCTTTACAAGCATCTCAGACATATGGCTAACATAGGGAGGTCTCTAAGAGTGCTTTGTGCACCGAGTCATGAACCATACCAGCTTATCTTCTGCTCTCAGTCGAAGAACCCATAAGCTCGGATACATCCAGCTTATGTCCATCCAAAAGCTAGCAATGGCCGCCAAGTGCCCATTCCACCTCCCATTTAAGGCAGGTGCTATCAATGCTAAGGAAAGGTCTACATCCCTAAGAAACCCTCATGCATGGCCTTCAAAGCACAAAAAAACCTATGAAAATACACTGTCATCTACACATCTAGTGTCTATTTCTACAACACTTCTGGTGACCTATTTAAGACCTCTGCTTTCCATCTATAAAGCAATTGGAAGCTATCTTCCCACTACCATACATCTCCTAAAAGCTTTTTGTTGCCTCTTTCCAAGCGTGTCATAAGTGATTGTTACCTTATAATAATCTTGGAGCTTTTTTGCGGCTCCTTGGCACCAATGTTAGGACTCCTCCTCGAGAATAGGGAGAGCCTTTCGCAACCCATGCTTTGGTGGTCGTTGTAAATTACTCATTGCTAGACGTGCATGTGTGCCCCTTGGAGAATCGAGACTGCAACATGATATCAACCAATGGTCACATATTTAGTACAAATGCAAAGCTACCACTACCAATAGGATAAAACAAATCAAAGACATACACAACATTGGTCAAATAGTTAGTACCATGATGGTTTTAAGATCACTCCTCCTATGCCCAACAATCCTCCAAGGACAATTTTGAGCTTAAGAACCCCCTAAATCTTGTCTCGATCACTTTTTCAACCCCTAAATCAAATTCTTCATTGATAGCAACTCGCCTTAGAGCAAGCTCCGAACTCTTTCATGGAGGGATATAGCATGCCTAGATCCATTGAGGTGATCCTTGTCATAAGAAATAAAGAGTTCATCTGGGTTGGCATCATCAACATCAATCCTGCATCCTCAGATCATCCACAAAACCACTAGCCCTCTCATCATTCCTACAATTTTCTGCTCGTTGTCCTCATCCCGTAATCCCGAGCATATAAACTTGATCCTCACTCAATTGCTCAATTCTGCCTTTCCTCATCTTGTGTCTCTTGGATCCTTTATATTATCCCAAATCTATCGGCGGTTTCCTGATACAAAGAGGTCCTCAAAGACATCAGCATTTCCCATCAGATGTCCACCGCATAATCACTAAGGAGTGGCCGGAAGCTCAACCGGTGGAGTGGGTTCAAGTGACCAATCTATTGTTTCTATTGTGCTATCTCCCAATCATCTAATCTACAACAAGCCCTCAATTGATTACGTTTACAAAAGTAACATTTCGGTTAGGGGAGAGAATGCTTAAGTCCAAATCGAAATCAACAAAGGAGCAAGGAGCAATGAACACATTACCTGGCGCCCTTGGACTTGGTGCATTCATCCCCGAATGCAACTCCCCTACCACCGGGGATCCCCAAAAAATAACATTTCGTTTAGGGGAGACAATGCTTAAGTCAATTTCAAAATCAACAAATCAGCAAGGAGCAATCAACACATTACCAAGCGCCTTTGACTTGGCATTCATCCCGCCGAATGCAACTCCCTACCACCGGGATCCCCAAAAACTTTCTAACCTAGGGTTTCATGCACGAAATAAAGAGGGGAAAAAGCATCAAAATCGCACCATAAAAACATCAACATAGGAGTTTATATGGCTCACCTTTCCAATGCAACACCAGCTGGTCGAGGCTCACGGAGAGAGTCGCCTCCGCCAAGGCGAGGCGGGAGAGAGTGGAGAGCTGAGAGCGAGAGGAGATCTCGAGCGAGAGAGGCTCTGAGGAGATGTGGTTGTGATCGAACACTTGCTAAGAGAGAGCGACCGTGGGCAGAAGAGACAATTCACTCTGCCATGATCCGGAAAATCCACCGAAAATCGACAAAATGGCATGGAGATGAAGTGTTAGCGAAGGGAGTGTCATTTTGGCGATTGCAAAGTATAAGATGGCATTTAGGTGAAGCCAACTCTTGAGAGTGGCGGAATGACAATTTTCTCGCGGTTAAACCTACTGCACTCTTATACTGCAGAGATGGACCTATCAGTTTTTATATCATGACAAGTAGACTTATTAAAGACTTATAGTGACCGGTGGCTTGCTACGGTTCATATCATGGTAGGATACGTGTTTTCCTATGATTCTTCTACAGTACAAAAGAGAGCAAGATTTATAATTTGAATAGCCAAACTTGTAAAATAAACTAGACAAATAGAAATAGTGTTCGGCCTTGGCCTCCCCGTCGCAAAAGGGCTGTACGCCACAGCGAGCTTTAGTTGCAAGCGACGTGATGACTTTAGCATCGCATTATTTTTCACCGACATGTTAGTGGCCGTTACGTACATGTTTCTTTACCGTCGTTCTTTGGAGGAATACGGAGGGTGAAAAGCCTTTTCTGACAGTGCTGGCTCGCCGGTCGGCCTCGGGAAGGCGCTCGTGCCATAAACGGATGTTGGTGTTCTCTGTGGTTAAGAAACATCAACATGCTAGCTCTCTAGAATTTTTACGAGTCTCATTGCAGTTTAGAGCAAGTATCATAAGGTGATGTAGGCGGGCTGTAAGAAGTGGCATATCAGATCTGTGATGAGGTGAAAGAGAGAGAAATGGAGAGAGAAAGAAAGCGGGCTGCTTACTTGTAGCCAAAAGTGCCGCCACTGACTCCAAGACACTTTGTGAGAGGAAGAGGTGATCCAAGTATTAAATATATAGCTTGTATCAAGAGTGAGCTATTATATGAGTAGACTTTTTGTTGGCTATGTGTGACATGGCAACACTATAAAGCCCATCATGGGCTCTATTATTAACCTTGCTCTTAGACACTGTGCTGATACTCATAGAAAAAAAAAATGAGCGTAGCTTATTTTGAACTCGTCTGGTCAAAGAGCACAATTATTTAGTAGCCCATAGATCATAGAAACATCGTGCTGTCCAGAATCAGAGTATCGTGGTTGTAATACGAGCATTATATTTGTCTTGAAAAAGAATACGAGCATTATATATATTAGTAACTTATTTTTTAGGATCATATTAGAAACTTATTTTGAATACGAAAGACTCGTACTAATAGTGTACTTACTTGGATAGAAAGAACGATCAATGCAGCAGGGCCGTCAAAGGTCAAACCCCTACTAAACCCTGCGAAAGTAAAGTGATGTATGTGTTGCAATTTGCAAAGGATCCGACTGGAGTGCAGACATGAAGGCATGGGGCAGGGAGGTGCCTTTACGCAGGAAACTACTCCTAGTTTCCAATGGGAGGGCGGCACTTGTCCAATGCCCACTGGTAACTTGTAGACTCGTACTAGCAGTACTCCCGGATCGTCCTACCTGCCTGACCCTACAGAAAGCCTGGTTATTGTTACTGTGGATACGGTTCAAATCCGTGCAGTGCACGCGCGAAATCATCACTGGCGACTTCACAGATTTTTTTTCTTCTTTCGACAGACTTTTTTTTTCTTTTCAAATTTTGTCCTGTTATCTTCCGTGTTCCATAGCTTCAGCAGCTTGCCGCAGTAGAGACGAGCGGTAGCGGTTTTCACGATTCGAGATAAGAGTTATTTTTGTAAGTACGTTTGAAAGATAGATCAAATTTGCCAAAAGAAAAAGAAAAAGAAAGATACACACAGGCTGGAGAAATGATGATCTCTGTGTACCCAGTTTCTAGTAGGAACCACCACTGTTTCATCGTCTCCAGCACGAGTTATGGGGCCAAATGATTTGTGTCTCCAAGCACTTCATCTCTTTCCACATTCGGATCGAGGCGGTATGGAGAGAACGAGTGCGTCGTGTTCAATGTTCAGCAAAGCCAACGCATGGGGAGCGGGCGGGAAGGCGTCGTGCGTACGCTCATGTGCAGACCAGGGTTATAAATTTCGGTTTATAGTAGAATCTTATTTCTCATCGAAATCTGATTTTTCGCTGAGATCTCGTTATTTCGAATAAAATCCAAACGAAATTTAAAAAGCAAAATCTGAATCTGTTTTTTTTAACCGAAATTTCCGAGATTTCGGTTGATTTAGATGAAATTTTGTCCAAAATTCCGAAATCTCGGCGAAATTTTCCAGAACTATCACACTTTCAATTTTTTAGGGTTTTTTTCAACTTCACGGAAATTATGATCTACAAACTATCCCGCATGGGAAATAAAGTGAAGAACCCAATCCGGTCAATTACGATTAAATCCGGTCAACTTTTATACAAATCTCGGTCAATTTTACCGAGATTTCGATCAAATTCACCGAAATCTCTGCGATATATTAATGCACTGTAGCACTTTAAATTTTTTTAGGGATTTTTAATTTCGCCGGGATTATAAAACTCGGAGGGGCCTGAAATCTAAAATTTCGCCAAAATCTCGCCGAGATTTTGAACCCTAGTGCAGACTGCAAACCAGCAAGTAATTGCATTTTATAGTATAGGCGGTTTATGGCCTGTTTGTAACACTGGAATTTCATAGTAGTCCGATTAAGAAACCTGGAGGAATTCCAATAGATTGCCACGGTTCATAAGGGAGCTGTTCCATTCTTTTTTTCCAAATTCGTACAACAAATGAGCTGTTTTCTACAAAAAAAAAAACCACTTACATTCCAAACAGGCCATGACCCGTTCCATTCCTGCAGTCCAATTCCAAGTATGCCCTAAGAATCCGCAATAGTGCCGGACACACACTGGCTCGACCGGAGTGATCGGGCAAAGGTTCACAAAAGTTTCACATTAGATAGGGCACAGCACCAGAAATATAGCACAAGAATGCGCGAGGCTGAAACAATATAAGGATAATGCATCGATGTTAAAAACATACACATACAGATGAACAAATCCAGAAAAAACTAGGTCACAAATACCAGCTACAATCACCTTCATATGACAGTTAGGACAGGTTTAATGTTCTCTCAAAACATGACTTCAACACGTCTTACAATCTTGAGATCATCTAATTAAGAACCCTATTGCTTCCATCTGTGCAAACCGCGAGGTATATTACACGGATTGCATAACATGTACATATACTACTCAAGATAATTCTGCATTACAGACTCCAAAAGGATCTATCTGCATCAAACAAGTGAAAATGTATCCCATGGTACATAACAATTCAAACCCTTTCAAGCCTCTTTCCTAGTTATCCTGTCAAACAACGAAAACAGTGGTTTTAGATATTGGTAATTTCCCAAATAGTAAGATAGCAAAGAGGTTTCCTGACCTGAAGCAATAGATTCCAAGAGCATCCTTGATTTCATGCACAACCGAAACGGCAAGATGCAGGTAAATTCCCACTGTCACATATAAATAAAACGCTGAGATGTAAATGTTGGTCGTGGCCAGATACGCTCATACGCATGCAGCAGTTAGAACTTAGAAGTTGGCATCAATCCAGAAGGTAGAAATTAATAAGGATTCCACAGAGTATGCATCAAAGGATCAAGAAGAAAAAGTGTATGTTCTTGGGCAGGTGTTGCTTGTGCTAACTTCAAGAAGAAGTGTTACATGATATAAACATGAGATTGAGTCATATGCCTGCATGCGGGTCCTGGACCACAGGGTTTTGGACTTTTGGTTACCGGTAGGGAAAAAAATAACAGAGGTCGCCAGAAATCTCAGGAAAATCTTGGCTGAGATTTTTAAACAAATTTCGAATTCAAATTTGGTTACTGGCCGAGATCCACTTGGAAATCTTGGCCAGAATTTTTTGAATTAAAAAATATCCAAAAATTTTTGGTCGACTCAAAAATATACCGGCACCCACCGAGATTTCAGGTTACCAGCTGGTAGCCAAAACCCTGCAGGACCATACCCAGAAATCCAGCACAGCAGCTGAAGAACAGCTATCATGCTTATGACCTACCTGTAGGAACTGTAGGAGCAGAGTAGGCTAAACACTAGCAGTAACTTGGTATAAGCCTATCAGACTGTAAAACATGTGTATACTTAACTTGATGCCTTCTTTATAATACTACCCCAAACAGCACCTTAAAATGGCACTTAAGTTCCGACATGCAAGGTTATCCAATTGAAGAGCCCGAACAGAAGATTAATGCCAACCAAGCCAACAAGTTTCCATAAAAGCGAGTGATCATACAACAAAAATGAAAAGGCTAGAGTACTTCAGCATTCAACACTTTAAACCAAATGGTTGGGGTAAAGCACTTCACCTGTGTACGAGCAATACAGAAAAAGAACCAGAAGTTCATCAGCTAAAGGAGTCCTGTCAATAATAACAATCTATCATATATCATGACTGCATAAAGGTTCACTTGAGATATTAACAGCACTAGGTGCAGAGAAGATAAAAGAAATTTACCCATCATTAATCTTTGCAGTGAGAGCATTCGCAATAGCAAAAGGAAGAAATACCAGAGACTGAAATAAGAAAAATATTTAGTCATTACTTCATGTGACTCTTGCAGTTGGCATGTGCAGATAGAAAGGAAACATGGCACTACAGGCATACCATGCACATTCCAGTTTTTAGGCCTTTGGGCTCGTCACATAAATGAGCAAGTATCATCCTTCCCTGTCCATGCATGGCAATTCATTCATATAATAGAAAGATGAGCAGTAATTCCAGGAAAAACAAGGATGATAGTAGATTAGTATTATGAGCTATGTTTGCCACTCTCACTCCATAGGAAGCTGCTGCATCACTAAAGAACATGCAACCACATAAGTAACATCTGGTGAACTGTCATTAGATGCTTGTTCAGAAAACGAAGTGCCACTGAATGCTGCATATGAATATCTGTAAAATCTGTGGTCCATGTTAGTCAAGGTGCTTTGCTTGACTCCTGAACTCCATATCCAGGTGCATAATGGGTCTATCAAGTATATACGGAGATGACTTGGATGTAACCTGATTAGCGATTTGTGAGGTTGCAATGTCAATCAAACTGCCTTGAAGGGGCTTCTAACACTCATACAGATAGATCGGAGTGGATCATGTGGAAATTTAGCAACAAACAAAATATGTGGGGATATTATGCTGACAGAAGACAGCAATAAGGAACTGCATGTTGCTGCACCTCACATTTGATGAACATAAGAAAATCCTACTGTTTGTAAAACCAAGCTAAACAACATTCACTTCAGCTCTCCTTCCAGATGCAAAGCAAGGTTAGTTGATCACCGCCAAGTTGGTATGGCTAGTTCAGCAAGTAAATGCTGCCTAGGGACCAACGATGATACAAGTGCAATTGTCTTGATTGGTCTGTGTGTAGACCCAGTTATTTCAGGTGCTTCGATCTACACAATTTAGCCATTACTGTCATATAGCTCAGGTGCTTCGATCTACACAATTTAGCCATTACTGTCATATAGCTTAGTTGGTTATCTTTCTTACTTGGTTAGCCGCGTGCATTTACGATCGGGAGAGGTTTCCGGAACCCTTCGCCTTCGAGATCCTGCACCGGGAGAGGGCGAATAAGGTTTTTGAGAAACGCTCCGCATGACTGCTCAAAATCTTCACCACAGGTCGTCTTCCTGTTCCTGTTGCTAGGCGTCGCATGTCAACGGCTTCTGCAACGTGCCACCAACAACGTCATCCACGTCAACGTCGCGACTGCACTAGCCGCGGCATCTGCATCTTCTTCTGCTTAGTACGTTCGATCTGCCCTAAGCTTGTGGTTAATCATGTTTATCAAGATGATCATGATGTTCGTGATGTCTAGTATGTTAGAAATGCATGCTAGTTTCTGTGATGATGTTCATGATTTATATTCGGAATTTAATCTGGAAACTGTCTAATTTCTCAACAATCCAAAAACCTTATTGTGGACAACTTCCTGGATTAACAATGGCTGGTTTTGCCGACGCACTGAGGCCGGATATTAAATTCTCTGGTGTGCACTTTAAGAGGTGGCAAGTCAAGGTCACGCTCTGGCTTACGGCTATGAATGTATTCTGGGTTAGTAAAGGCAAGCCTGGAGGTGATCTCTCTGCTGAGCAACAGAAAAGTTTCACGGATGCCAATACTATCTTCGTAGGATGCATTCTTAGCGTTCTTACCGACCGTCTGTGTGATGTGTACATGCACATAACAGATGCGAAGGTGTTGTGGGATACACTGAACGCCAAGTTCGGTGCATCGGATGCGGGCAGTGAACTGTATGTCATGGAAAACTTTCATGACTATAAGATGGCTGATAATCGCTCTGTTGTAGAGCAAGCCCATGAGATACAGTGCATTGTCGAGGAACTCGAACTCCTGGAATATGTCTTACTGATCCTTTTGTGACCGATTGCATCATTGCAAAACTGCCTCCCTCGTGGAGGAGTTTCGGCACTACTCTAAAACATAAGAGGACAAAAATATCAGTCGAAAATCTAATAGCGTCCCTTGATGTTGAAGAGAAGGCTCGGTCTAAGGACTTCAGTGGTAAGGGAGTAGAGGGCCCGTCCAACGCCAATATGGTTCAGAAGAACTACAGCAAGAACAAAGAGAAGAACAAGCCTAATAAGACTACCAACTTCAAGAAGAAGATGGTGAACAAGGCTGAGATGCCCTACTTCGCATGTGGTGAAGTCGGGCATTTTTCCAAGGACTGCCCAGATCGTGCAGACCGTCGAGGGAAAAAGGCCAACAATGGACAGGCGTCCAAGGCTATCAACGCGGTGACCGCCAGCAACACTGGAGACGGAGGGTATGGTAATTTACCTTCTGTGTTTTCAGTATTTCAGTCTTCGAGTTGGTGGATTGATACGGGTGCTAATGTTCATGTGTGTTCTGACATTAATATGTTCTCTTCTTATCATGTCACTAGGGATTCCTCCGTCCTAATGGGGAATGTGTCACATGTTTCTGTTTATGGCACTGGCACAGTGAATCTGAAGTTTACTTCGGGAAAGATCATGCAGCTAAAGAACGTGCAGCATGTCCCTTCTATGAACAAGAATCTCGTTAGTGGCTCCCTTCTATGCAGAGATGGGTTTAAGGTAGTGTTAGAGTCCAATAAAGTAGTTGTGTCGAAGCATGGACTATTTATTGGTAAAGGCTATGAGTGCGGAGGCTTGTTTCGCTTTTCCCTTTCAGATTTTAGTAATAAGTCTGTGAACCACATATGTGGCAGTGTTAACGATGATGCGAGTATTTGGCACTCTCGTTTATACCACATTAATTTTGGTCTTATGAATCGGCTTTCCAGCATGAGTTTAATTCCGAATTTCACTATTGCCAAAGGTTCTAAGTGCTATAGTTGTGTACAATCGAAGCAACCTCGGAAGCCTCACAAGACGGCTAAGGAGAGGAACTTGGCACCTCTAGAACTCATACATTCTGATCTGTGCGAGATGAATGGTGTGTTGACAAAGGGTGGAAAGAGATACTTCATGACATTGATTGATGACGCGACTAGATTTTGCTATGTTTACTTGTTGAAAGCTAAGGATGAGACGCTACACTACTTTAAAATCTCTAAAGCTGAAGTTGAAAATCAACTAGAGAGAAAGATCAAACGCCTTACGTCGGATCGTGGTGGCGAATATTTTCCCAAAATCTTTGATGATTTCTGTGCAGAACATGGTATTATTCATGAGAGGACACCTCCCTACTCACTCGAATCAAACGGGATTGCCGAGAGGAAAACCGCACGTTGGCCCGACTTGGTGAACGCCATGTTAGACACGGCTGATTTATCTAAGGCATGGTGAGGGGAAGCTGTGTTGACTTCATGTCATATCCTGAATAGAGTTCCTAACAGAAACATGGAGAAGACCCCTTACGAGAAGTGGGTTGGGAGAAAACCGTCGCTTTCTTACTTGCGCACGTGGGGATGCTTAGCGAAAGTCAATGTACCGATTAACAAAAAGCGTAAGCTCAGGCCTAAGACAGTGGATTGTGTCTTTCTGGGATATGCTCAGCGGAGCATCGCTTATAGATTTTTAGTAGTTAAATCTGATGTGCCTGATATGTATGTTGATACTATTATGGAGTCTCGCGATGCTCTACATCTTTTGAGAATATGTTTCCGATGAAAGATATGCATAGCACTTCTAGATTTTCTTCTGAGATAATTCCTGAAACTATTATACCTATTGAGTCTCCTGAGCAACCACCTGAGAAAGTCCTAGAGGAGGATGACAATGAAGCTCTTAGAAAGAGCAAGAGACAAAGGATTGAAAAATCCTTTAGCAATGATTTCATTGTGTACCTCATGGATGATACTCCCACGTCCATTGCAGAGGCATATGCATCTCCAGATGCAGACAATTGGAAAGAAGCTGTCCAGAATGAGATGAACTCGATTCTAACCAATGGGACTTGGGAGGTAACTGAACGGCCCTATGGTTGTAAACCTGTGGGTTGTAAGTGGGTGTTCAAAAAGAAACTCAAGCCTGATGGTACTATTGAGAAGTACAAGGCTTGGCTTGTGGCTAAGGGTTACACCCAAAAGGAAGGCGAAGATTTCTTTGATACTTATTCACCTGTTGCTAGAATGACCACCATTCGAGTATTACTTTCCGGTCTTCTCGTTCATCAGATGGACGTGAAGACAACTTTCCGTAATGAAGAGTTAGATGAGGAAATTTACATGGAACAGCCTGATGGGTTTGTAGTAAAGGGTTAAGAGAGCAATGTGTGTAAATTATTGAAATCTTTGTATGGCTTGAAACAAGCACCTAAGCAATGGCATGAGAAGTTCGACACCACTTTGACGTCTGCGAGCTTTGTCATTAATGATGCTGATAGATGTGTATATTATTGCTATGGTGAGGGTGAAGGAGTTATATTGTGCCTTTATGTGGACGATATAATGATCTTTGGCACAAATATTGATGTGATCAATGATGTCAAGTCTTTCCTATCAAAGAAATTTGATATGAAAGATCTGGGAGAAGCTGATGTAATTCTGAACATCAAGCTTATTAAGGATGAGAGTGGGATTACTCTTTCGCAATCCCACTATGTGGAGAAGGTCTCGAGCCGGTTTGGCTTTATGGACAGCAAGCCCTCTCCCACTCCTTATGATCCCAGTGTGACACTGAGAGAATAAGAAAATTGGCTTAAACCAATTAAGATATTCTCAGACATTACCTGGAGTTCGCCATGTATCTTGTTGGTGCAACAAGACTGATATATCATTCTTGTGAGCAAATTGAGTAGGTTCATGTCAAACCCGGTTCGATTATTGGCATGCACTTGAAAGGGTAATGCGCTATTTGAAAGGTACTATGAGTTATGAGATTCACTATTGGGGCACCTGCAGTTGCTTGAGGGATATAGTGACTGAATCGATTTCCCGATGTTGATGAGCTCTATGCTACCAGTGGATATGTGTTTACCATTGGTGGTGGTGCAGTGTCATGGAGGTCTTGCAAACATACCATTTTGACAAGTTCAACCATGGAGGCAGAGCTCACTGCTTTAGATACAGCCACCGTAGAGGCAGATTGGCTGCGTGAGCTCTTGATGGACTTGCCGGTGGTTGAAAAACCAATACCGGCTATCCTTATGAACTATGATAATCAATCTGTGATTGCTAAAGTGAACAATGCTAAGGATAATGCGAAGTCATCAAGACACGTTAAAAGACGACTGAAGTATGTCAGGAAATTAAGAAACTCTAGAGTAATAAGTGTGACTTATATTCAAACAGACAAAAACTTGGCAGATCCCTTTACGAAGGGACTACCACGGAATGTGATAGAAGGTGCATCGAGGGAGATGGGTATGAGACCCATATAAGTTGCCATTATGGTAACCCAGCCTTTGTGATCGGAGATCCCGTGAATTAGGTCCTGGGTAAAACAAGCTATTGGCGAGGAGAGTAATCTACTTCTCTCCAAGTGAAGATGCAATACTCTCAAAAGGTGAAGCGAGGATGGCGATATGCCTTAATGTGTTTCTTGGCTTTTAACTAGCGAAGATATCATTCCTCTGAGCATTCTTGAAAGAACACACCTATATAAGCCCGACTGTCTAACATCAGCTATGAGACTTGGGTGATCTCTAGTAAGCTCATGAAGAGACCATGGAGTCTGACATATGCTCCAATTCGGAGGAGGCTATTGGCGACCAGTATCGATTATGACTTTGAGTGAAACTGCTCACACAAAACTTGCAATTCAAGGCATAGTCCATTGTTCAAGTTGTGAATGGGTGTAGCTTGGAGCTCTAGGCGTAAGTTCAACTTAACGAGTCTAAAGCAGCTTAGTATATCAAACAGTAGTGAGTATTGGCAAATCTCTAAATGGGCATTTAAGATTTGGTGCGGGATTGTTGGAATAGAGTGGGCTTGGCACCAATCAACTAATTCCTAGAAAAAATCTCAAAGGCCCATGTAGGAGCATGAGGATGGTGGATCCTTTAGTCCCACCTTACTAGTGAAAGGGGTGGAACACCTACTTAAAAGTGGAGGTTCTCCTCTTCCACCAAGTCATGGGTGTGGGGAGAGAAGAAAGGAATCCACATGCGGGCGCGCGCTCGCCTCGCCTCGCCTCGGCGGTAGGGCTCGGCTCGGGCGGCGGGCATGGGCACGGGCAATGGCGGCGCGCGGACACTGCGTGAATGGTCCGCCAAAATCCGGTCCTTAACCTTGTAGAGGCGCGGCATCCTTTTGCTATTTTTTTTTTGGTGACTTGGCATTTAAGTTAGATTCTTGAGTCCGATACGGTTTGAGATCGTGATCGTGACACGAGATCGTGCGGATCGTGATTGCGACACGAGATCGTGCGGATCGTGATCGCGACCTATCGGCCGCCGCCAGAACACGTCTCGATCTAGGGTTTTGCCACCTCTCGCTGCTGCGCCACCACCGTAGCCTCCTCCATCCCGAGCGCCAGCGTGCATATGCGATCGGGAGAGCAGGTCTCCGGAACCCTTCGCCTTCGAGATCCTGCACCGGAAGAGGGCGAATAAAGTTTTTGGGAAGCGCTCCGCGCGACTGCTTAAGATCTTCACCACGGGTCGTCTTCCTGTTCCTGCTGCTAGGCGCCGCAGTCAGCGGCTTCTGCGACGTGCCACCAACAACGTCGTCCACGTCAACGTCGCGACTGCACCAGCCGCGGCATCTGCATCTTCTTCTGCTCAGTACGTTCGATCTGCCCTAAGCTCGTGGTTAATCATGTTTATCAAAATGATCATGATGTTCGTGCTGTCTAGTATGTTGGAGAAATACATGCTAGTTTCTGTGATGATGTTCATGATTTATATTCGGAATTTAATCTGGAAACTGTTTAATTTCTCAACAGATACTAGACACAATCCAATCCTAGGTATTTTATATACATATCAAATCTGGAATTAGATGTTCTTGAGGACATTGTCCTGCCAAATTTAGATGGCATTGTGAACTCGTGTCTAATTCAGATGATTTTTAAAGGGCGAATTGCTCGGTACTATCACAAACATCACTCAAGTTGCAAAATACCAAAAATGTGTCACTGACATGTGACCCTAGCCCTGCTTGTCAGTCTCACATACCATGGCATTTTCCAATTCATACGTCTTTGTGATGGTACCGAGCAAATTTTCACATAAAACAATGCCCCTTTTCACTCCATAGTGAGAGACATTAGGACAACACAGGGAACTCTAGTCTAAGAGACAGTTAGCAAGATTGTACGATGCCTAAGGTGTGTAGTCTTGTTCCAGTAGAAACCAGAACTGCTAGATAAACAGTTTATTTGAGAAATAAATGAGACCAATACCTAAAAACAATCATTTGGTCCGGCCATTTTAGTGCTTAGCCAGTTTGAGTTACATATGTGCTAGGGACAAAACAAATTAAGAACTTAACATTAAATATAATTCTCCATATTACTAAGTGAGACAGCTTCAAAGAATCCAACAACAAAAAACGAAATTTACCACCAAATATCCAAAAGCAAAACCAGTTCCGATAACAAGCAAATGTGGCTGATTCCTCATAATATCTGAAGGAGAAAGATAACACCTGCACAACAAGTTACAGAAACCAAAGTATTTCATTCAGAGAATTGTATCCTATACAATAAACAATGAATAAGTTTTCTGACACCCATACCAGACAGCAACTCCAGCTAACAACGCAATAAAAGGAAGGAGCTGCAAGCCATACATAAAAAATATAAGAATACAAGCATGTGTGCATGCTATCTGTTGAGATAAAAGCAAATGTCACATTTATTCTTATAAAGTGATTTGAATGAAATATTAACAAAACATCACATGCAAACTGACAATATCCAAATACAAGCACCCGTTCAAGATAAAGCAATGATGAAATAAAATTGAACCTAAGATGCACCAGGGGCCTATAAGATTTTTAAGGAACTGTTTAACAACTTTTCTGCATTTGTATTGCAAAGATATATAAGCCTAACGAAAAAAAAATCAATTCATCGACATAAATACAGAAACTAGAGTATTCATATCTAACAATTCCAAGTACTTCCCGCTTAGGGTCATAAAGTTTTAAATGGGTGAATGGCTTAGTGTTTCCAAATGCAGTCTAGCAAGACCAAGACGGCTTCTACAACTTCAAATAGTACCAGCTTCTAGTGTTCTACATATGATAAATGCCAAAAACTTACCATAGCTAATGCCAATACCATGCTTCCTTTTCTCGCGTCAACTACTTTTTGGACATTACTGACACTGCAACAGGAGAATCATACATTTGTAAGCAAAGATGATTAAAAAGATGTATGTAGCACTGTTGTTTATTACTCTTGCATTGTTTTATAGATAATGCTACAAAAAATTCACTTGCAAAGGTATTGATTCGTGAAACATGAAGAACCAATCATTTGCAAGCAGTTCCCAAGAGTTCTGGGTGCCGAATAAACAGAATAGTTACATAATAGGAGAATCAATCATTTGTAAGCGAAGATGATGTAAAAGATATATAGCAGAAGAGTGCTATTTGTTAATCTCGCTTCATGTTATGGAACTGTCACATAATTTACACAGGGAAAAAGAGAGATAAAAGAGAATTTAAACTCACTTGGATCCAATGGTAGGGATTACAGCAAACAAGATCATAAGAATCAGCACAATAATGTATAAGGGGGTTTCTGATACAAGTGAAAACAAAGGAAATCAGAAATAATTCTCGTAGCAGTTATGTTCAGTATTTGTGCACTACATTGGCAAACGGTGCCAGTTGATGTAAGAAACTGACATAATATTGCAGCAAAGGGTATAGAAAAATTATAGCTACCTATGCTTGCAATCAAACAAGACAGTAATACACAAATAGTAAATATGCAATCATGTTCACAGAAAATGGAAAAAGCATTTGGTCGTCCCTAAAGCAAAATACCCGGAACAAATGGGAGTGGAACCCAACTAAAAAGGGGTAGTGATTTCCGAAAATCTTGTGCCCACCATTCAGCACCTAGTTGGGGAAGCAAATATCAATTTATTATACAAGTGATTATCCTACAAGAATGTAATAAAAATTAACAGAAGATAAGTTATGTGCACATAGAGACTTGCTTATTAGGAAAAAATTACCAGTAAGAAAAGTAAAAAGATGGGATACATAGATCAGCATCAGGCCCTCCGTTGGTCCATTTATTACAGGAAGAATGAGAGTATTTGTAAAGAAGCTGGTGGCATGAGAAGTGTAAGTGTCAATAAACAACAGGCCTGGTGGCACATAGAGACCTTTCATGATGGATTAGCAAGTGATGAAAAACCAAACATGAAGAACAGCAGCCTGACACTTCAGGATGCAAATTTTTAGTTACAAGCTGAGCCGGTAAATTTCTTAAGTGAAATAATTGTTACCACAAGAATTGACAGAATTTGAAGAAATGAGAGCCCACATGTCACATATACAGAAAAGGTTACATCATGAAACCAGGATAAAGCAGGATAGTCATATGCAGTGATAGAAAATGAACACATGTGATGTGCCAGTTTGTTCCCCAACAATGAAGGTGCCAGTCCAAATTGCAGCTGTTTTATTGCATTTTGTCACGTCATATTACTGTCTGATCAAAACAAAAAAAAGTTTACTGGCAGAAACAATATAAAGCTAGTTCCTCAAACCGTTAGGTTCTATAATTATCCTTATATGCCACCGAACCTTCCTGAAATGCTTCACTGTGAGGTTTACATGATAGGTCCAGACCCACATGTCACCAATACACCACTGGCATATAATATAAGGACACACAGAAAAGATTCAGTGGCATCGTCCCACTAAATCAATCTTCATGTGACACCTGAAGATAACTCGAGACTGCAGTAGGTACGAAGCCTAAATGTTTCTACAGTAAGCAACATCCTGAAATTTAATATTTGATCAAGAACCAGAAAACAAAGGAACTTTTTGAATGAAAGATAGAGAGCAATTATTGCAGAAATATAGAGTATGTGCACCAAATGAGTTCAAAGTTTCTTACTGTTCCCACGTTGCGAGGTAGAATGGGACAGCAGCAACCACCCAGAAACAAATTGTCAGCCTTCCACACATCAAGGTGCTTCCAAGGGCCAAGGCTTCAAACTAACCACAGTATAAGGATGAAGCCAGTCGATAAATCAGAGCAACATTTGATAGGTGAAAGGAAGACAAGTTGAAAGAGCTTAGAAAATTCTTACAGCACAGGCAAGGGCATCACATCCTGTCAAATGACAAGTTTGCATATTGTAAGGCGGATACAGTGATTAATTGAGAGAGAGAGAGAGGTGGAGGGAGGGAGAGGGGGGAGTGTGAAAAAATATACCATGATCAAAAAGTTCTCCTAGAGGACTTGATGAGCTAGTGCGCCTCGCTTGTTTACCATCAACAGCATCAAAAGTCTAGCACAATATAGTACTGTTCAAGCAGATGCTACCAGGCAACATAGTTGCTAAAGTCAAATCAATGAACAAGCTGACATCATAATTTCCAGCTTTACTTAGACATCTTGAGAAAAAAAAAACTAATGCATACCAAGGGATAAAGGAACACAGAAAAAATTCAGAATTTTTTTTAACTTCCATAAGGGGATACAATACAAAATCATTCATAAAGTAATTTTGGAACTGCTATAGTTTACCAAAAAGGGAATTATTTAAAACTTCAGTGATTAGTAGACAACTCTATAAGCATAATCGTTACAAAAATTTGAAATTGCAAACAAGTCAGCTCAAGACATAAGCTATAACAGTGGCGGATGGAAGTATAACCAGGTTTTCTGGGGGAAACAATCCCCTATAACCATTGATATTTACATAGAACAAAGATTTGCACTTTGGTAATCAAATGAGGGTGAAAAAAGAATAATAACACATATGTAGCTACCCATTTGGAATATCAAGGTTAGTTTCACACACCTGGTATAAGAAGAGAAGTAATCCATGGGCAAGATGGACCCACCTAGGGGGAGCTGTGTCGAGGTGGGGTGAGTATATCTGTGAAATTAGAATCCTATAAGTAAAGAAAAGAAGGGTTGCTACATAACATGAAACACAGGATGCATGAAAAGGTGTCAAGGTTGGGAAATTAGCAGCTCATTTTTTTAGCAGCTTCCCAAAACTACAACTAAATCAAGCAAGAAAGACACTCACATAGCCAAGCAGTGCAGATACAACTAGAAGCATAAATCCTGTGAGTGTGATCTGAAATTACAGAAAGCATCACCATGGACAGCATAGATGAAATAAATCCAAGGAAGAATTGACAATCCATTGATCAACATCTTACCATATTTGGTCTATATGTGGATCCATACATGCAAATGTAGCAAATTGTAAGTTAGTACAGAAGCTTTGGTAGAAAAAGAATAAAAATGCAAATTAAAAGGATTTATTGCTGTTTGCGCGAGGCTTAAGCTTAATTTAATTATAATATGTTGCTAGGGAGCATCTTCCTGTGCAGGCTCCAATTGTTGGGCATGCAGGAGGGGCATCAAGTCAAAGCAGTTTCTTAGTACATATGTAGTGTTTATACAAGGTAGGTATATGAGCAGTCTTGATAGTTATTACCTCACAACATGAAAACTGCAATCATAAGCTTACAAGCTTATTTAGTATTTACACAGTTAGATAGCATGTGATTTTTAAATTAAACCCCAACCACTCAACCATTGGCCGTATAAGCGAATCATCAAATCAAAACATAAATTGCAAGTTAAAATTAAGGTCTAAACTAGGCATGAATACAAGAAACTTGATAATCATTGCCCAAAAATATGAATTTTTTTTGCATCAATTCATCCATAGATATTTGAGCCATTGATTACAGCAGTTACGTCCACCTTGAATCTGAAGCGTGAAAAATACTTCTTAGCAACAGCTGAATGCATACAATTTACTCCTGCTTTGTTTAGAGCAACTGGCATGGCATACTACTGAGTACTGATTAATTGACGATAACTTGACAAGCTAAGGTAAATAAACCAAAAAAAAAATTTACTTGGCTAATCTATAATCTATACATTTTTGTACTAACCATATGCCAATACTATCAACTGTCAACATTTCACTGATTAAGTGGTTTCTTCCTTTCAAATGTAAGTGGTTTCTACTCGACGTTAAAATGAATTATCACCCCGCACACTGACACAAAACCAATATCGATATCCAAAAGACGATAATTGCGTGGAACAACACATTTGAGTGTCGCTCCCCCCGCACAGCCCAATTCATTCACCCATGCGCACCTGCTCCTACGTGATTAAGCACAAACATCTACCCGCTAAACCGTTACTAACCAATACTAGAGAATCAACCTAGGAGCGGAGCGGCGGAGGAGGAGCCGGGGGTGAGAGGGGACTCACGGCATCCAGAGCGGGAAGAGGGTGACGCAGCGGGTCCAGAAGGGCTGGAGCACGTACTTGGCCACCACCGAGTGGTCCTGCCCGCTGTACCTGTACCGCTTCAGCGTCTCCACGCCGTGCGCGCCGATGTATCCCATCTCCGCTCGGGACTGTCGTGGCCGGCGGGGGGTTCGGAAGGTGGAGGGGTTTTTGTTTGTGGGGGAGGGGGGGGGGGGTTGGGAAGCTTCTGGAAGGGTCGAGAAGAGTGGGATCGGGAGGTTCGAGACCGTCGGGGCGGCGGCGGCTTGGCGAGATCGCGCGGCGAAGGGGAGGAGCGGAATCTGCCGATGGCGTGGTATATATTCGACTCGACACGAGTACACGACATCCCTGTGTGGTGGAGGATGGGGCCCACCTATTTAGAGTGCACGGCTCGGAGTGTCTGACACCTGTCCCAAATCCGAAATTGATATATTGAGTCCACCGTAAAGTCTGACCTCGATATATTCAGTTTCAGGAGATGGAATGTTGGTAGTAACTTGTACTAATTTCCATGTCCTCGAGCTTCAGTAACGTAGGAGTAAATTTATCTCTAATATTTTAAAACTATAATTGTCATACATTCCAAAAACTTGTATAATTATGCACATGTGGCGAAAACAATGAGGGAAGCAAGGTTAAAAAATTCAAATTGCTACAGAGATTTTGAAAATCTCAGCAAATTTTACCGAAATATCAGATATTTTGGTCAAATTTCAATTTTTTTTTTTACTAGATTTGAGTCAATACCTCTTAAGAGTATCATCTTTCATAAAAATTTATCAAAAAAAAAACTAAAATTTCGAGATATTTTATAAAAATAACAGAAACATTGTCAGATTTTTATAAAAAAATTACAAGCCCTGTTCATACTTTGAAAATTTATGGTACCATATTTAGAAGTATAGGATCATAAATAAAATTTTCCACAAGAATTGAATTTTATTTGTTATCTTTAAAAAATAAAAAATATAAGAAACATAAATGAGATAGTAACCTTGTCAGAATTTTATAAATTCACTCGAGTGTAATTATGAACCAAAATTTTTATGAGAGCTAAAGAATTGCCTTAGAACCCTTCTCTAAAAGGTTCAAAAAATTAAAACCTTTTTTTTCTCAATCAAATCTATGAAAGCAATATATATACTCAGCTAGGCTGTTATCAGGACAGTAGCAATGTCTGAATTTTTAAAACTTTCTCAGGATTGATTTTTATCTAAAAATTTTATGAAAACAGTAGTGATGCATTAGGACCATCCAAAAAAAAATTTCAAAATTTTCTAACATGGTTTCAACTAATTTTCATTTGGTTGAAATTTGCTAATAAGGCTTTTATCAAAACAGTAGCACTGTCAAAAAAATTTAAAAATTTGTCAGGCCAGATAAATCATCTTAAAATTTTATGGGAACATTAGTGATGCATCAGGACCATCCAAAAATTTCTAGTGTGGTTTGAACCAATTTTGATTCGATTGAAATTTGTCGGTAAGGCTTTTATCAGGTATTACTGTCATAATTTTTAAAAATTCATCAGGCTTGATCATCATTTGAAACTTTTATGAGAATATGAGTAATGTGTCAGAACCATACACTAAAATTTTCTAATGTGGCTTTAACAATTTTTCGTTTGGTTAAAATTTTGCCAAAATTTCGGTGTTTTCTCGGCGGGATCTCGATCAATCCGCCGAAATCTCAGAAATCCCGGTTCAAAAAAATCCGGATTTAAATTTTATTTTTTGAATTCCGTTCGAAATTTCAAGATCTTAATGGGATTTTAGATTTCGGTCCTACCAAAATTTGAAACCTTGAAGGGAAGACTTAAGAGGACGGTTGGGGGTGATGCTACAACAACGGGATTATGGCTACGAAGGATGAAGATGGTGTCACAGTTACTAGGGGCGGCCACGACAACTCACCTTAAGGTTTATTTGGTGTCTCCTAAAACTTTAAGGTGTGTTCGTACTCCATGTTATTTCATAACTTTTCCCTGCAAATTTCTCAAATTTTCTCCTCGACGGCCCACTGGGTAGTAGAACATCGTTTATCTCCTTTAAACTCAGCCTCTGTTGGAACACAAGGGTTTTTCCTGAATTCTATGGGAATTAGATTATTTACTGTGAAATTCTCTCATTCTAAACAGATTTTATAGTGAATTTGATGTGGTTTTTGAAAGGAAAAAATATCGCATTTTTGTCGATTGATGTGCACACTAGTTTAACTAGAAAATATAAATACAATATGGAAGGGGAAGCTGGTTTGGAACTCAAACCATGTACCCAAAAAAAGAAAAAAAACGCCAATTACAAGTATTATTGTCACAGAGTCACAATATCGATGCCACTATTACTCTAGTGTTTGTCCTAATCTTTTATCTTTACTACTACTCCAAAAGATGAAATTAGTGGTCGCAGTTACGTTGGCACGCAGCCCCTCTCAACTCTCCATTCATCTTTCTAAAAATTCACTTAATAAAGATATAAAAAAAATCTACCAACAAATAAATTTCACCTCTATAAAATTTCTCTAACAACAAAAATAACAAAACTCTACTAGACGTGTGACAAAGCCGAGGGCAATGTTACACCACCTTTCTTGTAGCTCGGCGGAGCGCGAAGTTGAAGTTGAGGGCATGCGGCTGATTCCTTGAATCAACATGTTGAGGACTGAGGATAACACGGTTTTTTATCGGTATCACCGTAGCAAAACACTTACATTCAGCCAGCAACTAGAAGCGAACTAGAGTGGAACGGCGGAACCCACTAAGCAGTCAACCGTAAGCCGCACCATGGTCGCCCCGGTGCACTCACGTAAATAAGGGTGCGCTTGGTTGGCTATACTAGGATCAACCGAACCGTTTTGTAAAGGATTTAATCTCATCCCTACGTTTTGTTAACTGAATGGAATCATTTGGTATGGGATGAGTTGGTACAGATTTCTGGAATACTCTTTGAAGATGTTGTACCATTTGATACAATGAATTTGGCTGAATTGGTTGGTACAGGACCATATCGTTCACCCCTCTCGTCACTCGCATAGGGGAGCCCCGCCCTATACCATTTTAGCACATAAACCGATACAAAGTAGCCCTTTGTACCATACTTGTCTCGGTATTGGTTAATACCGGTCACACTGACTTTGATATCAGTCAATACCAGTGAAATTGATAATATGGTATATTGAACGGTATCTCATATTCGATAGTACCACTATATATTTGGAACAATAATATAAGTGAAATTTGGTGTACATATAATTGAACATATGTGTAATTATAAATATATATTAGTATATTAAATTCAAAATAGTTTATATACCAGTACTAAAATATCTTTACTATTATAAAGCAACAGTTGGTGGCAGTGGTGAGTTCTACCCACGTCATTAATTGCCCTGCTTAATTGCCCTACTTAATTGCTCTGCTTAATTGCCCTACGCAAAAAACAAAGCGTTGCTTTAATTAGCCAGCTTTCGCAAGAAACGAAGCGTTAAAGATAGATGTTTGATCTTGTTAAATAATTTTTTTTTATTTTTTAATCTTTATTTTTCGTTATCAATTTTGTTTTTCGTAGCAATGCACGGGCATGTAACTAGTATCGTTCTAATAACCACTCTTTGGTGCGGTGTTGATAAGTGTGCGTTGGCGGCATCCGGCCACTGGCGCACTGATGCGCGTCGGGGACGACGAGCCACTGTCCGTGTGCGACAAGATCGTCGTCTTCGCCGACGTCGTGCTCGGCGTCACCAACATCGTTGTCCACGCCTACGACATGGTTGTCGGCGTTAGTTTCCGACTTTGTTGAGTATGCTCGAGGCGCTCTGGCCCGCCTCCGAGTACCAGGCTCTATGTAGTATTATCAGGGTTTTTGGGGTTCCGGGCATAATAATGAAAGGCATTTTCGGTTCATTAGGCTATTCACAGTGCATTGTATCATGTCACAATATCCAAAGTTGCCATATCATATGATATTATAGAAGATACAGCTATCCCAATGCATGGTATCATTGATTGTTTCTTAGTCCCCACAAGATAATTAAATGCTAGATGTGTATGAGAGTATGAATTGTGGGCCACTTAGATGATTCAAGTTTTAATGTCTATGATTTCGTGCCCAAGTGGTATCTTCCTAGAGATATAGCTTTCTTCTCTCCCCCTCTTAACTCTCTTGCCACATCATCAAAAATGCTTATGTGTCATACATTAAATAGGTATGTTACCATGCACTGGGAATAGCCTTAGTGAATTTCTTTAACGCAAAAACTTCAGGGAATTATACTTTGCTCAACGATGCCACGCGGATGCAATAGCTTGTTCAGTATGTTATATAATTTGCCCTAAACTAAGATTTCATGGCAGCGCAAATGCGCAATGTGTGGCCAATACGTGTGGGGGAGACAACAATACACCCTGAAATTAATTGACAATGTTGATGCAATGTTGAAACAACACCATGGCAGGGTGGTTGAAGCACTCGTCAAAATTTAACTAAAAAATTCAAGAAGTTTCAACCAAGAGTTTTGAGAAATTTTAGTAGGTTAACCAAAAGTTTCAAGAAATTTCAACAAAATTTAATAGGTTTCAAACATGTTTTAAGAAGTTTTGGGTAGTTTCGCCGAGCTTACTTGGCTACGATGATGCTACCACACCGCCAAAGGCCACATGACACCGTCCATTGACAACACACCCTCTTTCCAGCTCTAGCCTCGACTACTGTCATCACTATCACTACACCACGGATACCCATTGCAAGGCATTTAATTATACCCGACATTTACCTTAAATGCCACCTAATAATAAATCCACGGCATTTACCATAATTAGGGGCGCATACTTAGCTGGCAAAATAAAAAGCGCCGGGTTAGTCTTTTCACGGCACATAATAGATGCCGGTGTATAGTTAGTAAAGCAAGGCACATTTGAAATGCCAGAATATATTTTCAGCGACACTTAATTTGTGTGAGGAGTTACTCAAACCCAGACATTTGTAAAACGTAAATCTGCAAGCGCTAATAAGATCGGTCTTGTGAGGAGCTAGAAATTTTGGTGCCGAGCAGCGCGGGACCTGCAGCTAGCTGAAATAAAAAAATGCGTTTGTTCACACATTGCGATTCTTAGAATCAGTTTTCCTTTGTTCACCTTTGCGCCTCCTCCCAAAAGCCTCTCTGCTAGCTAGCGTGATTGCCCACTTTTTCACTACTGGCGCCGCATCTGCCCCTAATTGGCACACTCCTTGCCAGAACCTCCCGCCGCCCTTTAGCGATGGCGTGGCAGCGAGTAGCGTCCCCACCCGTCTGACACCATCACCACAGCGCAGTGGCGTGCCTCTCCCACCGTAGCCATCATCGCTGCACCCTTCCCGAGAATATCCTCCGCATCGCCGCGTAGCAGACGGCCGGCGTCGCCCCCACCAAGCCTGGCGCCATCCTCCCTTGACACCGTGCCCGACCTCCTCGTCGGCGTGATCGCCTCTTGCGCACCGCCACTATCGAGGAAATGCTCCCGTGCCTTGGATGAGGATTGGGATGGCGTGCCGGATGTGAAGTTTCCGCGATCGAGGAAATGCTCGCCGTCCTCCCCATTTCATTGCCCTTAGTGAGTTTCTTTTTAACTCCGATATTCTGTCCATTTATTTTATAGTTATGATTTCTATGTTGGTTTTGATATTTTTAGAAAAGCTCAGTTTAGAGATAAATTATATTGAGCGATAGCTCATGTTGGTGCCATTTTTGAGCCTTTGGAAATTAATATTGCAATTAGATGTAAAATTAACTTCGCCTCTTTTTATTCATTTAGGGTTTCAGCGTTTATTGTTGCTACAACAAGCTAGTTACTCGTTAGTTCCATTCGAGAAAATTTCTTGTCGTCATTAAGCAACCTACTATGGTGCGCCATCCGGGGCGTCCTTGATTTTTAGTTAATTGATTTTTTTCTTGATCGCTATCAGATCTGTTTGGCTTCTTTGTAGGTCACACATGAAATCCCTAAGTCCATCCTTGATCTATCCCCAATCAGGCAGCGGTTTCATCAAATCCCAACCTAGCATTGGCTAGTAAGTAAGCAATTTGTGAGTTAAATTCTTCACTATGAAATGTAGGCAAAGCTGATTAGTTTGTTGAATCGTCGATTGTGAGTTGTGATCGGTTAAATTCTGAGTCCCATCGTGATCTAAGCTGTGCATATTAGGTGCCTACAAATTGGTTTCTTTGGTGAATGTCGATTCCAAGAATGACAATATTAGATAGATCCATATACGCTTTTCACTTGAGTAGTGCCTCTAATTTTCCATCTCGACATGTAAGTTCCATTCACGAAGCAACATCTAATACAAATTGTAAGAAATTTCTAAGAACAGAATTTTCTGATTAGAATTGACATTACAATATATTAAGTGGAACTATTCATTTTTATGTACAACAACTAGCAAGCAAGCTAGTTTGCGAGGGCAAGACGAGTCACATAAGCTAGCTACCGAGTTAGCAATAGTAAAACAAAAAGCCTTTTGCGTCGAAAGAACAACCATTGATTGAAACTTGTATTTTCTACTCACATGAATCTTTGGTCCTAAATTTTGCATGCATTCTAGAAATTGGTGCAAACTTCAACTCTTTAGTCTTCACATCATGTGTTTCTTTAAGGATGCAATACTTATTTTTGTACAACAACGACGTTGACTTGATAGCTTGTCTTAGCCGAGCCACGTGAAAGGCATAAATGTTATCAAGCCAGGCGATCACTGTACAAGCAATGCCAAATTGCTATTGCAGCACTCATATTTGCATCCATACATTCATTTCATAAAAAAACTTGACATGAAAAACTCATAATTTAGGTCCACGCAACTTGCATTACTATTTACATTTTCATGGATTTAGACATTGCAAGCCCATATCATTCAGACATTTTTCATGTAAGCTTGGTCTTATTTGGCTTGATTTTTTTAGTGGATTGATTTTTTCTTGGCGCTATCCAGATCTGTTTGGCTTGCGAGGTCACCTGAAATCCCTAAGTCCATCCTTGATCTATCCCGATCGAGACAGCAGTTCATCAAATCCCAACCTAGCATTGGCTAGTGGTAGAAGTGTAGTTGTCGTGTTCATCTAAATTTTGGTTAAAATCTCTAGTTTTGGCTAATTTATTGTTGGAATTCAACTATTTGTTCTCTCCTTGCCTAAGTAGGAATTTTGTATTGTTATGTTCTAATAGGAATAATATCTATTTACAAGCAACACAAACATGGATAAAGGAACCACATCTGTTTGTGTCAGAAATGGAGGACACTCTTTTGCCAAAGGAAATAGAAGTTTTGCTCATAATAGACATAAAGAAGGAACAATCACCAATAACAATGTGTTAAGTAATGTACCTTGATTGTTTTACTCTAATATTTTAGTTTATTATTGTTAGTGACTTATTAAAATTTTAGGGTATGATTTGGAACAAATGGCACAGATCTGCCATCATCATCTTACGATAATGGACTTCTTGTACATGGCTTGGATCAAACTAGGATAAGAGAGCGTAGGCAAAAGCAGGATAAGGTATAGATTGTTGCCAAAACTTCGGTTATAAAATTGGCATGATGATGGAGACTAATTTATAAAATTGACATTTATTTTGTAGGATATTAAGGAAGTTGCTTTGCGTTCTTTAACTGGTTCTATGATTGTGGCATATGGCAGACTTAAATGCACTAACAAAAAGGCTAAAGGTTTGGATGGACTTCCCTTAGGTGATTATTATGAGGTCATAGTTGATGTTGTGGTTGATAAAAATGTGTTACTAGCTCGAGTGCAAGGGCAAGCTACCAAGTTGGGTGTTGCTATTTGTCGTTGCATTGCTTGGCCATTCCAAAATGTATGGATTGAACTTTATGGACTAACCAAATATATTACTTATGCATAATTCTTGCTGATAGCCTATCATCCCTTAGGTGATTATTATGAGGTTGTTCAAAAAGATGGATCACCACTAAACAAGTCCAAGCATGCAATTGGTAACTACCACATGACATGTAATTCTGAATAACAAGTTTACAAAAGTACCACTTAGTCCTAATTTTTTTTTATCTTTGCAGATTTTCGAAAGACATGAGATGGATGCAATGAGCCTTTTGCTAAAGGAGGGTTAGCTTAGTAGTAGAGTACTATGACTTTTGTGAATGCAATCCAAAGCAAGACATATTCTTTTGTCCTGCTTAACAGTAGGAATGTATATATAGAGTACAAACTATTTGGTGTCTTTTGCTACATGTACTTAAGATTGGAGGCCAGGGTTAGCTTTAGTAGTGGAGAACTATATATTTGGCCATGTCTCAAAATGTTTTGAAACATTGGATGCTATTTATAGTGGTTGTAATTTACTTGGGCATGTCATCTTATATATATGAACAACTAGATGAAGTGCAAAATTGCTTGCTTCTCAAGTACATGTTCCAAACAAAGCCTTAGTGATGTCGGTCTTGAATTATGCTTTTGTGATATATTACTTTTAATATTTGAGATTAGTTGGCTTGATTGAATTTACGTAACAAATGTTGAATCCAAGAATGGCTTGAGTGTTGTATGAGCTATTGTGTTATTCCTGTTGATTATATTGGATTGGGATAATTTGCTATGAGCTATATTTATCAATGAAATGGGCATGTGGCCAACATTGAAGCAGTGTTTATTATGTGCCACAAATAGATACCACGGCATTTCTAATGTGCCACAAATTTAATAACATGGCATTCCTCATATGCCAGTGGTACAAAATTCTCAGGCACTAATTAAATCTGTAGCCGCCGATAACTATATCAAGGCATTTGATATGTGCCACCTTTGCTCAAAGATGGCATATAATAAATGTCGTACTAGACCATTCGCATTTGATATCGCCATCGATGAGGCAACCACGACATTTATTATGTGCCCGACTAACACTATTCACGGCATTTTTGTGTGCCATCAATGGACAACCTGGCATCTACTTATGTGCCAGGGTAACTCAATCTCGGCATTTGTTATGTGCCGTCGATAGCCAACCGGCATTTATTATGTGCCAAGCTAGATAAGCGGGGGATTACTTTCGACAGGGCGTTTTCCTTGACGGCCAATAAACGCCGGAGAAAGTGTTTTGGGGGCGTTTAGGCACTTATAGCGGCATATATAAGCGCCGTTAGTAGCTTACTGTGTTGTAGTGTATGGAAGTAACAGTGCTGCCCACTGCTACGTTTGATGCTTGAGCTCCTCGCCAAACCTCCATATCTCTCTTTCCTATCTCTGGCCTGAGCTCCACACTGTGTCACTGAGCCGTCGAGTCATACCGCTGTCAAATCAGGCCACATGTTCGTTGCCACTTGCCCAATCACTCACGACCGCACTCACAAGCAGTGGTTTGCTTGCGTGCATCTCGCCCCCCATGTACAATGAAGGCCTACGCATCCGCTCACCATTGCGATTTTTTTTTGAAAGCAGAAGCTCGAATTAAAGAAGAGGAAGTTAAAAGTTAAGTATAAAGTGCAGGATACTGCACTAAGGAAACAAAAAAAAAAGAGAGAAAAGAGAAGAGGACAGAAAAACTATAAGACTCGTGTTACACTGGTTGATGCAACAATTTTTTGATCCCTCGTGCCCCAGCAAGAAACCAGCAAGAGGTCTCGTCTTTAATATCTTGAAGCGATTCGTCATTTGATTTCGAAATGCGTTAGAAGATTATGTTGTTTCGCTCTTTTCAACACCGCCAGCATAAGTAAGGATAATAAGCCTTTTAACCCCCTTTCAGCAACCCAAATAGGTATTGATGTGCTTTATAGTCCGCTCGCCATTGCGTTGCCTTGGCTAATTCCATCGTCACCGCGTCGTCTCCATGGCAGCCGCAATCTCCGAGCTCACTCACGTGGTGTCTGGGCCCTCCTCTGTGTGCCTCCATTCAAGGGCGGAGCTAGCCCAGGCCCAAGCCTCGGGCTGGACCAGCTGATCTTAGATTAAATATCTGTTTTCAATGATTTTTCAATAATTTTTCATAGAATTTCAGTGGGCTTTCGGTACCAGGTCCCGGGCTACAGCCTACTCTGCTCGGGGGCTGGATCCGCCCCTGCCTCCATTGCTCCTTTGCCGACGCAGCGGCACCTTGATGCCTCCCCCTTGCTTCGCCTCCTAGGTGTTCACACCACCCTCGCCTCACCGGAGCTCGCACGGTGAGGAGCACCAAGTTGGCCGCCGAGCCATATCAGAATGACTGCGCCTACTTGGGCTCGTCATTGTCAGCATGGGATGGAGATGGCTTGGTGTCATATCCACCGGCGATGGTGCACCTATACTCAGGCTCATTGCCATTGTGTCCTTCTCAAAAATTGCACCCGCGATGCTAAGCCACACCACCGCCCCCTGCTCCCACACCACCATCATTGCTAAGACCAAATTGAGGTGACTCAACATAAGATTTATGTCCACCACCATCAAACCGGCCAGCGGTGCTTGGTGTAGAGAGAGACAAGAGGAGGGATCTGGGGGAGAGAGTGTAAAAGAGGATACGGAGCATTGGAGAGAGAGAGAGAGAGAGAGAGAGAGAGAGAGAGGGGGGGGGGGGGGGAAAAACTTGTATTGGGGAATAGTCAGTTCAAGACTTCAATCGTTGGTTGTGGTTGTTTATGAATCGTACGAGAGGATTGGATTCTACGATGAATCGCTGTCCCATTGATAGCTAGTGAACACTATAGCGTGTCATAGCATTTTTCTATTTGTTTAGAGTCAGTTTTGGTTCTTTTGCAAGACAGGATAAATCCATTCATAAAGATATAAAGCTACTCACCCTTTGCCATGAGCCCATGAACGTAGCATTGCATTCTATATGTGCACAGCAGTTTCTTTTTTTTTTAATCATATGCGCACAACATCTAATTTTCTGTGAAGAAGCTCTACACAAGCTTTGCTCTATTTGGCGCCTCTACATATATTTATTTTGTGAGCAGTGCTTCTATGTTTAAAGTTATAAATCTAATAAGCGCGGTAGGTACCTGTCTCGGTACCCGAGCTCGGCAGAAAGGAGAGTTGTAGTGTCGATGACCTACTGCGGTAGGGATTGCGGTACGTGACATGTGTAGTTTGTCGAAAATGTGGCTGGATTTACCATTCATTAAAAAAGACTAAAATTAAAAAAATAAAGGTGGCAAATATGCCGAGGCTTAACATTTGGTTGAAGTTAATACTCGGCAACTTACAAAGTGTTCATGGAGTCTAAATTTTGTTTCTCCCGTAGCTGTTGTAAAGTGGGATGGGTAAAGTTGAGCGCGCGCGCGCTCTCTCTCTCTCTCTCTCTTTTCAGAATGAGCACACAGGAAAGACTTGTTACGCGTACATGTTACAAGAGACGCCAGACTGCTGACGAGCACGGCGTGTCCAGGAAGCATTTCGACCAGGAACCGGGCGGGGTTCCTGACTTCCGTTCCCATCGCCATTAGCTCCAGAGCATCTGCCAGTGCGCCATGCAGTGCTAGCTCAGCTCAGCTCAGCTCAGCCGTGCCCCACTGACCTAGCTATCTCTCGCGCTGACCAGCCCATGCCCAACTGTTCTGCCCTTCAAAACCCCTCCTCCTCGCGCAAAACGGCAAAAGTCCAGCACGGCCGGCCGGGTGCGGACGAGCGCGAGTGATCTCTTTCTGTCTCTGCACCCACGCGCGCGCGGCAGGTGCCAGCCAGCCCGTCCGCCTGCCTGACCGCTTCGCTGCCGCTGCAGGCCGCGGCGTGCAGGCTCTGCAGCGGGCACTCTGCCTGCATGCACCTGGCCCTGAACACTGACCGAAGTGACCCATCCTCTGCACTGTCTGCAGTCTGCACCCACCACCACCACCACCTCACCTTAATTCCCGGCCAAACCCAACCCCTTTGAGCGCCCCTGCATCCTGACATGCTCATATGCGTGATGTGTGTTGTCTTTCCCCTGCCTCCTTCCAGCTGAGCCCTGAATCCTCCTGACACGGGCACAGAGCAAGGAGTATTAAACTGCCTCGCACCTCCCATGGCTCTAGCCCATCTAGCTAGCAAAAAACCCACTCGAGACTGAGACTGAGCTCTTGTAGGCTTGTAGCAACACTTTGGGCTGCTGCGTTGTGGTGGAGGAGATGATGCTGGGTGGGCAAGGCGGCGGCGGCGGCGGCGGGAGGTGCCTGTTCACGGCATCGCAATGGCAGGAGCTGGAGCACCAGGCGCTGATCTACAAGTACATGGCCGCCGGCACGCCGGTGCCCCCCGACCTCGTCCTCCCGCTCCGCTACCGCGACGGCTTCGCCATCGACACCGCGCCCTCCCTCTCCTTCCCACCGCACCAGCCCTCTCGTACGTACGCAAGCCCACGTCCCTCTTCTTGCATTGATCGTTTGCTTGCTCACTCTTGAATCTTGATGGGTTGTACTGACGGTTGGTATGTGCGTGTATGCAGTTGGGTGGGGACGCTACGGGGCGGCGGCGGAGTACGGACGGAAGGCGGAGGACCCGGAGCCGGGGCGGTGCCGGCGGACGGACGGCAAGAAGTGGCGCTGCTCCAGGGAGGCGTACGGGGACTCCAAGTACTGCGAGAAGCACATGCACCGGGGCAAGAACCGTTCAAGAAAGCCTGTGGAAACAATGTCCTCCTCCGCCGGCGCCCCCTACCGCCCATCCGCCCTCTCCATCTCACCCCCCGCGCCCGACGCGCCCAGCTACGGCCACCACCACCACCTCGCCCGTCCCGACGCCTCCGCTCGCGCTCCCGCTCAGATCAGCCCTCTCCAGCTCCACCTCGACGCCGCCGCGCATGCGACGTCGCCGCCGCCGTCCTACCACAGGTACGCTCAGTACGGCACTTCTCCCCTCTTCCCGAGCGGCTACAGCTACGGGTCATCAAGGGAGCACGAGGGAGCGGAGGCGAGGCAGCGGCAGCACTTCCTCGCGTTCGGGGCGGACCTGAGCCTGGACAAGCCGGCCGCCGCCGAACAAGACGCCGCATCGGCGACGGAGAAGCCGCTGCGGCGCTTCTTCGACGAGTGGCCACGCGAGAGCAGTGACGGGAGGCCGTGGATGGGGGTGGATCAGGACGAGACGCAGCTCTCCATCTCCATCCCCACGGCCTCGCCTGACCTCGCCGTCGTCGCCGCCTCGCGCTACCACAACGGTACGTGTGTAAAAGAACAGTAAAATTAAGACACTGCTTTACTCGCCCATGTACAATGTGCTGAATGATTCTTGCTTGGTTTTTGTATGATACAATCTGCAGCAGATGAATGATCGGCGTATTTCGTTGCTGCAATCCTGCAATAGCTACAGCGTGCTGAAACGCTACTTCTTCTGCACGCGCTCATGTGCAGTGCGGACTGCAGAGGAGAATGCGGCTTGAGAAAAGAATCTGAACGCAATGAATAGTGGTAGTTGTTGTAGTACCCTGGTTTGATTTTCTTCGTAGTTTGCATCCAATCTTAGGTTCGTTGTTTAACCTTTTCGTTTAACGACCACAGTAATCCAGGGTGAGGTGACATGATCAGGGTATGTGAAAAAGTATTAATTGTGTACTCTTATTTCTTTCTCTGTTTTCTTTTTGGTACTTTTCAGTCTATGATCGATCGATGCATTGTGAGCACTGTTCTTTCATGCGTATCTTTTCCTTTCTCTGATTCCTCTGCCTTTGATGGTTTGTCACATCCATGGATTCGTCCTATAAAGCTATCTAGGCGCCAGCACTTCCAACCACGATCCATCTGATCAATGCCCGTCATAAGTCATAACAAACTCACAGTACCGCAGTATTTAGCTACCTTATATATTGTGAAAACTACTACTAATTAGCTAGGTATCTACGGGAGAAAGGTTCTAAATATCATTGAGATTTCGGAAATCTCGCGGAAATTGCTACAATAATTTTAGGAAATCTCTACGAGATTTTGATCAATTTCGCCAATATTTGGCCTTTTGGACCAAAATTGTTACAAATTTGATAAGTTTTCATATTTTTCGGATTTAGCACTAAAATTTTTATGGAGGATTGCAATGTCTTTTATGAGGAATACATGCGAAAATTTTGCCCCCCCCCCCAAAAAAAAAAAAAAAAAAACAAGTAGAAATTATGTATATGGAGCTAACATGTCGACCTAAACTCCTTAACCATGATCAATATGAGAAAATATCATCAAAATCAGTATCCATGCTTGCTTTACATATCTTGTGCTCACATGTAAAGATGCGTTGTACTATCATTGTTTTAAAAAGTTATATTTATATATACTAATTGGAGGCCCACTTAGAAGCCCCCATATTAATTCTAGAAATTCCTACGTTAATATGAGAAAAAGAAAAATTGTTTAAAAAATCCCACATTATTCTAAAAAAGAGAAAATCTTGGTCGTCCAATCTCTTTAATCATTTCCATCAACGGTTTAGATCTACTTATCTATTCATAAGAGATATATGGTAAATCAGATCCGATATGGAGTGGAAGCTTTGCTTTCCTTATCTACTCCCCATCTTCACACGCCTAATAAAGAAGCAATGACATGGTAATAGAAAGGAAGACGAGAAGATATTATTGCATGCAAAACATGATCAAGGTGGATCCTATTTGGGTGTGTCCAACTAGGAGATAATTCGGAGTGTTTTCTCCCCACTATTTTATTCATCTATGAGATTTGGTGTGGAGTCCACCTAGCAACCGTGTACATGAAGATGGTGCACCAAGTAATTGAGTCTCAACTTGAGTTCTAACTGGCTCTACTCTGGTAAGCAATATATATCTATTCCCACGTTAATCCTAGGAGGGAAAAGGCTAGAAATTCCCATGTTAATTTGAGAAAATAAAAAATGCTAGAAAATCCCACATTATTCTAAAGAAAGAGAAAATCTTGGTTGTCCAACATCCTTATTCATTTTCATCCACAGCTTAGATCTATTTATAGAACCTTTATCTTTATATATATATATATTAATTGGAGGCCCTCTTTGAAGGCCCTAGTCGCCCTACGTTAATCCTAGGAGGGGAAAAGGCTAGAAACTCTCATATTAATTTAATAAAAATAAAAAATGCTAGAAAATCCCATATTATTCTAAAAAAGAGAGAAAATATTGGTCTTACAATCTCCTTAATCATTTTCATCCATGGCTTATATCAATTTATAGAAATTGCTAACCGTGCTGGCACACGTGTTGATGACTAGTGTATCATAATTTCCATTCAATTTTTTTCTTCCAACTCTATATATTCCAAAGAGCCCATCATACATAATAACATTTTGCCAACATCATATTTGATCTTATCTTGCTACTTGCCATCCAAAACATACGAACAAAGCAATTCGAATACGAGATCAGATGAAATCAGGGTGTAACTCATCATCTACCACTAGCTCAGTAGTGACACATTCATCAAGTTGAGTTCAATGCTGCCCAAAACAAGTATAGAAATGATTCTTTCAACTATTAAATTTTGGTCATAACAAGTGTAACAACATGTGATTAGGTTTTGTAGGTATTACCTTCAGCGGTAGCAGTTGCAGAGCTCGGAGTTGATCCTCGCTCGATCCGTTGCCTCTTGGATAAAGTGGGATTTATTGGTGACTTAGGCCTCTTTCCAGCTACACTTGGTTTGGCTTTGTGACAATAATCAAATTTGAAGATAAGCAAATAGGAAGACAACCGACCTAAGACTTAGAAACGTACGTTATACCATTTGTGAATAGGCCCTTGCATATGTAATGTATGACTTGCTCCAATATCATCTAAATTTAGAGTATTTTATGTGAAAATATTTAGTATTTTGCATCAAATAGATATGGAGTGTAGATAAATGCTTGTCTGATTTTTTTCATATTATTTAGCCTCAGAAAATTATTTCACAAGGGGTTGAAAATGGCCAAAATTTGGTGATTTCTGCTAAAATTTTGTCCTAAAAAATATCAAATTTGAAATTTAAGTTTTTGAATTTCAACCAAATTTCATCTAAAATTTAAACATCTCATCAAAATTTTAAATTTCAGCCGGCCCGAGATGTGCTTCACAAACGAAATTTGAAACCTGTACTGGAGGCTATTTTGCAAATGACGAGGGGCAGTGACTAGAGTAAAAAAAATGACGATCCTGAAAGGCTGAAACAAATCTTATCGGCAAACTGAAGACTAAAGAATCGCTCAAAACCTGCACGGATTCTGACTCCGTGCATGTGAGGATGAAGAGGTCACGGCATGCTTTGCTGTTGTCGGGGCGCAGCTTGCTGGTGGCCTCTCGGTTGGGAAAAGCCAAGCCTTGGCGTTTACGGTCCAGCATATTTTTATTACGGAATTAGCATCAGATTTGCACTTTTTGTCTTTAACCTCCTGTGAGGATGACCTGTAGAGTTGCTGTGGTCCGATAGCCAGTAGAACATTCTCGCAATTTGGTAGCACAATAAATCATTTGCCGCGGTAGCTGTATCTAAGCTGCCACGCTACCGTTTATTACTATCTGTCACGAACTTCCCTACGGTATCATATCATGTCAAAAAAATAGATGTCATGTGCCGTTGCAGCCACGATCTTCATGGAGCAAAACATGTAAAAGCAAAGGAGAGATGACTAAATCCAAAAAAAAAAAAAAGACGGCCAGGGGCCAAATCCGGATTGGCTTGGGGAAAAGTCTTGCTTCCTTGCCTTGCGTAGGTAAGGCACTGTTCTACTAAGATTGACAGTCTAACGCAACCTGTCTCGCCATAACCTCCTTGGCTGGACATGTTACTCGCGCTGCTCAAGTAAAAACTATGAAGGTGCTACAATACAAATGTGTTCTCGGTAGTTTGACTGGTGCTCAGTAAGGATGAAAGTGGACGCGGGTTGTCCGCTAGCCCATTTAAATTAGCCCGCATAAAATATTATATGGACACCCACATAATATTTAATAAATTAAGTGGGCCTTGCTGCAGCCCACGAAGCCCACCTAGCCCCCGTGAAACCTGCATTGCCAGTGCTCCCTGCGACGCCTCCATACCTTGGACGCCGCCTCTCCTCTCGAAGCGGCGAAGGGCGGCAGTAGACAACCGCGGCAAGGAGCCTCTCCTCTTGACGCCGACACACCATCCTACAACCACGAGCCTCTCCTCTCGACGCCACCCTCCCTGTCTTCTTCCTCTCCTGCGCTCTGGAATTGACGCTGCACTCGACGCAGGGAAGAGCGATAGTGCGACACCGGCGATGCCCCAATGTTGGTAGCTACTGGATCTGAGCCGCTGCCACTCCTTTTTCTTCCCATGCCACCCTTCCTCCCCTACCTCACCTTCCGGTGAAGCTCCCGCGGCAATTGAAGGTATGGATCCCGAATCCTTGTTCTTTACCTCAAATCGGATGGTATTCTAGTTGGATTCGTGCTTGTTATTGGTACATCTAGCTGTCATATGGTAGATTTGAATATCTTATGTTCATGGTCACTAGTGCTGTCACTGGAATCTTGACTCGTATGTGATGCATATATTCAGTACAGGGGCTATTGTTCTTGACTTCTTGTGTTGCGTAGGAATTTATTTGCCCATGTCATGATAGTAGACCAAGATGATAATTTGCCTTATGCAATGTGAATGTCTTGTTTAGTCTAATATTGTAATGCTATCTGTCTTTCAGAGTTTCAGTGGTCTAGTTTCTTTCGGTCTGTTTCAGATTGTTAGTATCTTGATTCTATTTATGATAGCTTGCCTTAAATCATAATGTTGTAGCAGAAGTACACTAAGAAATATTCACTTTAAGAGAGGTTGATGCTCTTCCATCCAAATTTAAAAGTGATATTGAATTAGCATTTATTTTATGTTTTTCTGTGGAATCTAGCAATTCCAGTGAAAATGCTTGACCATATGATGATTGCTTTTACTGCTTTGTGATCAGTAAGTGTAGATTGAATTTATGATAGCTTGCCTTAAATCATAATGTTGTAGCAAAAGTACACCAAGAAATATTCACTATAAGAGAGGTTGATGCTCTTCCATCCAAATTTAAAAGTGATATCGAATTAGCATTTATTTTATGTTTTTCTGTGGAATCTAGCAATTCCAGTGAAAATGCTTGACCATATGATAATTGCTTTTACTGCTTTGCGATCAGCAATTGTAGATTGTATTTATGATAGCTTGCCTTAAATCATAATGTTGTAGCAGAAGTACACCAAGAAATATTCACTTTAAGAGAGTCCATTCTACTTCCAATAAAATATGAAACCTATAAGTTCAGAACACGAGCTTCTGCTGTCCTTTTACTTTCTCCCACGCTTGTCTTATGGTTGGTGTATGCTGTACTGAATTTTGTGGCCAAATTCTTGCTGTACTGAATTTTGTGGCCAAATTCTATTTTTTTGCTAACAATATCTTCTTCCATTCATAATAGAACTTTGACAAAGAAGGAGCAACTGGTTTTGTCTCTGGAGAAGCAGTACATAAAATGTTCGCCCAATTCACTTCTTCAAAGATGTGGGCCCCCGGATCGGCTATCCGGAGTCCTCTGTGTATTTCTGTACTAGTCCCAGATCAGTAGCTAGTACACACAGTCAAAAGTGATAAATCAACAACCATATCACGAATACAAATACCTAAATAAGAATAATACCAAATAAAAGCAAAGACCTTATGGTCAAGGTTTACCATTACGGCCTGAACAGGCTGAACAACTTGAACAATGAACAAGCTGGAAGGCAGCGCCAATGCGACCCCTCCAATCGCCCACAGGCAATCGAGTGGAGAAGCACCTAGTCGTTGGAAATCTTGAGCGACTTCTTTCACTTCTGAGAGAGGATTAGAATGTAGCACGTGAGTACATAAAGTACTCAGCAAGTCTGGGAAATTATGCATAATGTAGGCTATCCAAGGATGGCTTAATATGGTTCTTTTGCATGAAGCCAAGTTTCATCAAATCATACTTGTTAATAATTTTCACAATGCATCATTGAGCAATTCTTTTTAATAATTGAATTATGTAATATTGTAGTGAAGGTTCTAACCACCACTCACTAGTATCTGAGGCTCTGTCATACATCCCAACAAGATCGGGAGTTCAAGCCAATCACATGGCTATGTCCGCCATGGTTCACAAAATCAGGTTCCTTCCACCTACGGCTAGCGCGAGAAGCACACCGAGAGGTCTAACAGCTCGGATCCCAAAACAAACCATTGTTTAGTTTGAAACCAAAAACCAAAGTCTACCAGTATGAAAGCATTCAGCAAGCTTTGCCCTTGACCGTAGGCACGGCTATTCGAATAGTTTTAACTCTGCAGAGGTGTACAACTTTACCCACAAGACATGATATTCCCTTGATGCCAAGCTATTAGCACACTTCCTTAGGTGTGCGGCGGGGATATCATGACAAGGCCTTTACAATGTATCGCTTAACCTGACTCCACCTGAGGTTTCACATTTGTTAGGGTTATATCCACCAGTCTGAAGCCCCCTCTTGCGCCGTGTGAGACAAATAACAACAACCACAACAATAATGCCTCCGTCCGGCTCTCACACAACCACCGAGTGGTGAGTCTAAGTTAGGTTTCTACAAATTATTCAGCCAGGTCGTGCCCACTTTGACATGTGGTTATGCGGTTATGCTTAGAATGGAGACGATCATAGCGTCGGTCCTTAATTGACTTGGGCGGTACTTGCACAAAAGGATCAAGACTTGATCCGCTTCCACCCGACATTCCATGCCGCCCAAGTCGAAATCATTTTTCATTTTATTTTTATTTTGTAAACCATTGGCAATACTCCTTGCCTATAACTTCCAATACAAGTTTTCAAGAGATAATTGAAAGTCCCACCCATGGGTGAATATTGACCGTTTGCGAGTCTAAGCATTTCTACCGTACTATTCTATTCCACCAATAGTTCATTTTATATAAAAAAAAATACAAATCTTAGTGTTTGATGACAAGCCTTACAATCAATTCTATAACCTCCAATAATCATTAAATTACCCCAGTGGTACAGTCATATGAATAATCCGATCCAATATCGTATCCATCAGGTATGGAGTATATCATGGTAATATCCTAACTCTCAAAATCATATGACACTCCAATCGGGTATGTCTATTTCTCTTGAACTATACTTTGCATTAGTGATTTACCCATCATTCATCACGATGATCCATCTTATCATCACGCTAAGAATATTTCTCAAAGTCATCTATTAAACCACCGGAAATACTTCATAATATCATCTCTAATCATCCAGGATACAATCCACCGATAATACCTCATAATATCAGACGTCAAATCCTTCACATGATCACCTCTAAATCGTCTACTTTAGCCCACCAAGAATACATCTTATTATCATTTACTAAACCACCAAACATTATTCCCTTTAATCCCTCGGGTATGTTAGATAATATCATTTACTAATTCCTCAAGCATCATTCTCAACATCATCTAACTACCCTTCACATTGACGTCTCTAGATCACATAGTACATTGATTAAAGTCTCCCGAATATGCTTCTCCAATTACTTGGTTCGATCCCCAAGTATAATCCTCAATATTATTGATTTAATTTATCGACTATTATTCTTAATGTCATATATCTTCTCATTTTCCCCAATCCATACTAATTATGTTGAGAACTACTAACACAATCCAACTCCTCAACATTGTAATTATCACTACGCCAACCCCTTAACATTTAAATGATCACCATTATAGATCAATTTCATAATATCAACCCCCACATTATCACTAATAGTCATCCATCTCCAATTACATTTCATACTATTTGTTTTATTCCAACTATCTTCCAAATGGTCACTTTTCATAATAAAATAGTATTTTATTAAAAATATTTATTATGGTGGATCACTGTTCTAGGGCGACAAAGGGTCATGGATAGCAATTTCAAGGAGGTACAAACAACAGGTATAACTAACAACCTAACGTTTGACATCATCATTTTATGTAAATAGCAATGCAATTGGTAAAATAGGGTAAAACATTTATAAATTGTAGGATCAACATCCGTCAAGGAGACTTGCCTTCAGTCACAGCGAGAGTCTCGAGGTCTTGAAGTCCGGCGACGGGGTCGGCGGTCATGCGGATCGTCGACTCTGGCATAAACAAGACAATAAATAAATAAAAGAAAATAAATAAAATCCAAAAAAAATTACAAAATTAGTACTGGCAGGTAGATCTTGATTTATGGTGAATTTAGGAATTTGAATGGAGTCAAACGGAGTTCGGACGCAAAAATTATGGCCTTTCGAAGTTTGAATTTTGAATAAATCGGAAAACCAGGAATATTCCCAGAATATTCCTTTTCTTGATTTTTCTGATTTTTGGGAAAATAAGGGTCTCTATGACTTGTGGGGCCCTTATGTCATCCACTCAAGCTTTCTTCTTCATGGCTTTAACCATTGCCCAAAGCAGAGAAGCTCAAGCTCCTTATAGGAGCCGGCCATGGAGGGCAAGGGAGCCGGCCGGCGCATGGGAAAAAGAGAGAGGAGGTGGCGGCGGTCCGGTGGGAGGTGGCAGCGGCCGGAGGCAGCGCGGCGAAGCGGCGGCAGCCGGAGGCGGCGAGGCTCATGGCCTTGGCGGCGTGGAGGCGCCGTGGCCGAGCGGCGGCCATGAGACAACTGGCCAGCGAACAGCGGCCAGCGGCCGGCAGCGAAAGCGACACAAAGCGGCAGCGGCGTCTGGCCGGCGGCGAGAACCAGCGGCTGGCGGCAAGTGGCGAACCGGCGCCATGGCGGCGGCAGCGGGGAGGAAGGCCCGGCGGCGGCGCGTGGACCAGTGGGGAAGGCGCCAACCACGGGAGGGAGATCGACGGCCGTCGGCCGGCGGCGAGCCGCGCGCACGGACGCAAAACAGAGAAGCTCCCAGAAAGTTCCAAAAAAAAATTGAAACTTTGCGAGAAACTTGGAAGTAAATTTGGGAATGGATAAGGGAAATAGCTAGAGTACATCTGGAATGAGCTAGGTATGCAAGGAATTGGATTGCCTCTTACCCAAACGGAAGGAATTGACGAAGAACAAAGTGATGGCCAATGAAGACCAAACACGAAATTTGCGATCACAACTTGACGAAACCTGAAATCAAGTGTGGGGTTAGAATCTAGACTCCCACACGAAGACAATGAAACAATCGGAATGGAAAATGATCTACCGGAGAGAGAGATATGGCCACGAACCCGAATAACATGAAGAACGTCGCGTTTTCGTCGGTTTTCTCGATCTCACGGAAGAATGAGGAGGAGAGGCTAAAGGAGAATGATAGTGCTGGAGAGAGGACTCCAACACGAAGCTAAAGGAGGTGGAGGTGCGTGATTTGAGGAAGAAACGGAGAAGTAATGAGCAATAAAGTGGATTTCAGTTTTTTGGCAACTGCGCATATTCCGGCGAGGTTTGAGGTTAATGACCACTGGGAATGGAAAGGTCTCGCCGGTCCGGATTCAACGGATCCGTGATTCATGATTTGAGTCATTATTGGAGGAGTTACATGCATTTGAATGTGGAAGAAGGAGTTTGGAAACTCTCTGCTCTCCTCCCAGGCAACCCATCGTGCAAGCCTCCCAAGGTGGAAGACAACATCAGAGCAGTGCCACTTGGCGACCTCAGGTTGGCTAGCCAATCTGCGAAAGTTCCACCCTAGAGAAAAATTAGGAAAAATGGTCTAAAAATTCGGAAAAATTCCTAGAACCATTTTGGAATATTTAGAACCCAAAGGAACTGGTTTGGTTGAATTTGGATGAAATTTGAGGAATTGAATATTCGGCGCGGATCGCAGGCATTAAACAAAAGCAGCATGAGATAAAATAGGAACGGAGGTCCAAAATCCGGGAAAGGTTCCTAAAATCATTTTGGAATATTTGGAACATTTTAAAAGTGGTTTGGGACTTTTTGGAGCATTTTTGGACTCGGGTGAAATTTCGGATACCGGCGGGAACTGGAAAATCCGATTTTTCGACCGGAGGGGAATTAATTCCCGATCTTGGAGGGGAATGGATGCCAGGTTAATATAAACACCAAGGAAAATCCAAAATTTGAATTTAAATAATTTAAATTAGATTTTCTCCGGAAAGCGAAAACTAGGGCGTTACAAACCTACCCCCCTTAGAAAGAATATCGTCCCCGAGATTCAGACGGAGAAAGAAAAAGATCAGGAAACTCTGCTCTGAGATCTTCTTGCTCTCAGGTAACTCTCTTCTCAGACTGACTGTTCTCCTGAATCCTCACAGAACCTGGTCACACAACTTCGAGTTCGGCGTTTAGCTTCAACCAAAATTCTGACTGGGTACTCCGGACCTGACAGGTCTCCTTCTAGTTCCATATCTTTAAACTGCCTCTGATGCTCAGGCACTGCGCTACACTTGATCCCTGACGGCAGTTATTAGCATAGCTCGTTTATCTTGGCCAGGCGATCTTCAGATTTACATGGATCTGTCTGACTTGCTCTTCGGCTCTTTCAGAATATCAGGTCTATTGATTTGTCCATTATCGGTCTCTTGCCCATACAAGGGTATTCTATCTTTTCTTGCATACAGAGCTTCAAAAGGCGCCACCTTCAGCTTTGTCGGAGACGGTTGCTATTCTGATCCCACGAACCTTGACCTGTCAGCGCACACACTTCTCAACGCATCTTCTAAGATTTTTTTTTTTTTTTTTTTTCGTCTGGCCATCGGTCGGGGATGGTCAGCGACACTGGAATTCCCATTTGGACCGCAAAACTTTATACCACTTCTGTCAAAACCTCGAGGGGAACTGAGAACCTCGATCTAACATGTCCTCTTTGGGCGCACACTGAAAATGCACTGCTTTAGCCACGCAAAGTTCCACAAGTCCATCACCAAATAGGGTTGCCTTCCACGGAACCAAGTGGGCAACTTTTGTCAATCTGTCCACACTACCCCCCTTAGAAAAAAAATCATATCCTGACTTAGTTCCAAGGGGTTCAATGGTGAAATTCATTTTTATTTCTCCCCATGTTTCGGACGAGAACTATGGCTCTTCAGCCATCCTTTAAGTACCCTAGTACTGGTGTCCAAACATAATTATGTTTCAAGAACTATCAACAAAAATCCACTTCCACCGTTATAATTCTTCCAACTCTTTATTGATAACAATACTGACGCTTACATCTTACAGACTGATCATTACACAAACTCTTTTATTTATTCTTTAAAAGAGGTAGGGTACTACTGAAGGTACCATCTACTAATATTTATTGCTAACATCAAGTTTCAGTTGCTTCTTCTTCAACTTCAGGGATCATGAGCAGACCTGATGTCCTATATCGCAGAACCTGTGACAGAAGTTGCCGATTGCGCCTCCTTCCTGCTGCTGGGGTTATAGTCCGAAGAAGAACAACATCTGGAAGGTTGGAATTGGAAGAAGATGCTTGGCGTCCTTGCATCACTGGGTTGCACTTCGGTCCTGGGTCTTGATTAAGGTTGCTTCTTGGGCTTGGTTAAGTTGAAATTGGTCCACACGGCCGAGAATTACCGGCAACATAACGCTTCCTCGACTTACTCCCTTCCTTTTGCGAGAATCCGGTTGATGACAGCTTGTCTTCTAGGGAGATCGCTTTGCCTTTGCCAGTGGAGGAATCTTCGATACTTGGTGCAGCTTAGAAGGTACTTCCCAATCGACTTCCGCTGGAATTGCTCGTTTTGATAAGACGTTTTGTTTTCCCAAAGGACATTGTTTCACATAATGCCCTTCCCTGCCACAAAGGTTGCAAACCCGGTCCTGAATCTCCTTTCTGCGAGGGCACTTGCGAATTGGTGTCCAATCTCGCTGCAGTGACTACAAGTGGGTATCTTCTTTTGCTGACCCTTTTGGGGACAACTATAAGCAACATGTCCTCTTTCGCCACATTGATAGCAAATGACATATCTCCATGGGTGGAGGCTTACAGGAGGGGTATTGTCAACATCAACATCTCCACATACTGCTGGAGGGTTGGTCTCCAGTAATTCACCAGAAGGATACTGCTGAGGATATATATATGGAGTGACCGTAGAGGCTTGGTTGTTCATGTGTTGTACCATCATTTGCATGAGCTGAGTCTGAGTCATCAGAAACTGATTCATATTCTGAAGAAAAGCTGTTATCACCTCGGAAGGTTCTTTGGTTGAGCTCGGTAGTGATCGATGTTGACAGCCGGAACTTCACTGGGGTTGCCATTAACCATAGCATTGGGATTTGATGCATCAGCTTTTTCGTTGAGGTTGGCACTGCAATTCTTCCCCATCTGACGGCAGAACAAGGCTTCCAGGTGAGAGGGAACCGCACAGATGAGCGAGCAAGGGGATGTTCTAACAACACCAGAAACAAACTACCCCGGAAAAGGACAACACCACACACGAAAAGCAAAACATTTTTAACACCAAGCAAATCAACTCGTCTACTCGATCAAACTACGCACTCTAACAGAACAAGGCGCCTCAACCACGGAACGAAACTTGGCCACTTATCCTATAGGGTTAACCGAAGATCAACCTTGCTTCTTCTGTCCTCGACGATCAACGGTTGGATCCTCACCAGGAAGATGCACACTTCAGTAACAACTTTTCCGACTAGCTCTTCTTTAGTCTTCAAGTTTTGAAAACAAAAGCGGGAACTCGATTACCTTAATACAGAAGGTTTAAGGGAGGGATAGTCCAATTTTCATTCCCAAAAAGGTGAAGAAGCAATTGATTCGAGGAAAATAGGAATAGAACGAGAGAGAAAAGACGAGACTGGCACTTTATTTGATTTTTCTTTTTAGAAAATAAGTTTTGAAGCTTCCTAAAACGACCATTCTAACTAAGGGCACGTCCTACAGTCGATATGGCTCTGATACCACCTTTGTGGGCCCCCGGATCGGCTATCCGGAGTCCTCTGTGTATTTCTGTACTAGTCCCAGATCAGTAGCTAGTACACACAGTCAAAAGTGATAAATCAACAACCATATCACGAATACAAATACCTAAATAAGAATAATACCAAATAAAAGCAAAGACCTTATGGTCAAGGTTTACCATTACGGCCTGAACAGGCTGAACAACTTGAACAATCAAGAATGGAAGACGAAAACGCTAATGCGACCCTCCAATCGCCTACGTGCAATCGAAAGTGGAGAACGCACCTAGTCGTTGGAAATCTTGAACAGCTTCTTTCACTTCTGAGAGAGGATTAGAATGTAGCACGTGAGTACATAAAGTACTCAGCAAGTCTGGGAAATTATGCATAATGTAGGCTATCCAAGGATGGCTTAATATGGTTCTTTTGCATGAAGCCAAGTTTCATCAAATCATACTTGTTAATAATTTTCACAATGCATCATTGAGCAATTCTTTTTAATAATTGAATTATGTAATATTGTAGTGAAGGTTCTAACCACCACTCACTAGTATACAGGCTCTGTCCGCCACATCCCAACAAGATCAGGGTTCAAGCCAATCACATGGCTATGTCCGCCATGGTTCACAAAATCAGGTTCCTTCCACCTACCTGGCTAGCCGCCAGAAGCACACCCGAGAGGTCTAACCGCTCCCGGATCCCAAAACAAACCATTGTTTAGTTTGAAACCAAAAACCAAAGTCTACCAGTATGAAAGCATTCAGCAAGCTTTGCCCTTGACCGTAGGCACGGCTATTCGAATAGTTTTAACTCTGCAGAGGTGTACAACTTTACCCACAAGACATGATATTCCCTTGATGCCAAGCTATTAGCACACTTCCTTAGGTGTGCCTACAGGATATCATGACAAGGCCTGTACAATGTATACGCCTAACCTGACCCACCCGCTGAGGTTTCACCGCTGTTAGGGTTATATCCACCCAGTACAGAAGCCCCCTCTTGCGCCGTGTGAGACAAATAACAACAACCACAACAATAATGCCTCCGTCCGGCTCTCACACAACCACCGAGTGGTGAGTCTAAGTTAGGTTTCTACAAATTATTCAGCCAGGTCGTGCCCACTTTGACATGTGGTTGTACGGTTATGCTTAGAATGGAGACAGTCATAAGCGTCGGTCCTTAATTGACTTGGGGCGGTACTTGCACAAAAGGATCAAGACTTGATCCGCTTCCACCCGACATTCCATGCCGCCCAAGTCGAAATCATTTTTCATTTTATTTTTATTTTGTAAACCATTGGCAATACTCCTTGCCTATAACTTCCAATACAAGTTTTCAAGAGATAATTGAAAGTCCCACCCATGGGTGAATATTGACCGTTTGCGAGTCTAAGCATTTCTACCGTACTATTCTATTCCACCAATAGTTCATTTTATATAAAAAAAAATACAAATCTTAGTGTTTGATGACAAGCCTTACAATCAATTCTATAACCTCCAATAATCATTAAATTACCCCAGTGGTACAGTCATATGAATAATCCGATCCAATATCGTATCCATCAGGTATGGAGTATATCATGGTAATATCCTAACTCTCAAAATCATATGACACTCCAATCAGGTATGTCTATTTCTCTTGAACTATACTTTGCATTAGTGATTTACCCATCATTCATACGATGATCCATCTTATCATCTGCTAAGAATATTTCTCAAAGTCATCTATTAAACCACCGGAAATACTTCATAATATCATCTCTAATCATCCAGGATACAATCCACCGATAATACCTCATAATATCAGACGTCAAATCCTTCACATGATCACCTCTAAATCGTCTACTTTAGCCCACCAAGAATACATCTTATTATCATTTACTAAACCACCAAACATTATTCCCTTTAATCCCTCGGGTATGTTAGATAATATCATTTACTAATTCCTCAAGCATCATTCTCAACATCATCTAACTACCCTTCACATTGACGTCTCTAGATCACATAGTACATTGATTAAAGTCTCCCGAATATGCTTCTCCAATTACTTGGTTCGATCCCCAAGTATAATCCTCAATATTATTGATTTAATTTATCGACTATTATTCTTAATGTCATATATCTTCTCATTTTCCCCAATCCATACTAATTATGTTGAGAACTACTAACACAATCCAACTCCTCAACATTGTAATTATCACTACGCCAACCCCTTAACATTTAAATGATCACCATTATAGATCAATTTCATAATATCAACCCCCACATTATCACTAATAGTCATCCATCTCCAATTACATTTCATACTATTTGTTTTATTCCAACTATCTTCCAAATGGTCACTTTTCATAATAAAATAGTATTTTATCAAAAGTATTAATTATGGTGGATCACTGCACTAGGGCGACAAAGGATCATGGATATCAATCTCAAGGAGGTATAACCAACAGGTGTAACTAACAGCCTAGCGATTGACATCATCATTTTATGTAAATAGCAATGCAATTTGTAAAACATGGTAAAACATTTATAAATTGTAGGATCAACATGCGTCAAGGAGACTTGCCTTCGATAACAGCGAGGGTCTCGAGGTCTTGAAGTCCGGCGACGGGGTCGGCGATCGCGGCGGGATCGTCGACTACGCGCAAAACAAGACAATAAATAAATAAAAGAAAATAAATAAAATCCAAAAAAAATTACAAAATTAGTACTGGCAGGTAGATCTTGATTTATGGTGAATTTAGGAATTTGAATGGAGTCAAACGGAGTTCGGACGCAAAAATTATGGCCTTTCGAAGTTTGAATTTTGAATAAATCGGAAAACCAGGAATATTCCCAGAATATTCCTTTTCTTGATTTTTCTGATTTTTGGGAAAATAAGGGTCTCTATGACTTGTGGGGCCCTTATGTCATCCACTCAAGCTTTCTTCTTCATGGCTTTAACCATTGCCCAAAGCAGAGAAGCTCAAGCTCCTTATAGGAGCCGGCCATGGAGGGCAAGGGAGCCGGCCGGCGCATGGGAAAAAGAGAGAGGAGGTGGCGGCGGTCCGGTGGGAGGTGGCGGCCGAGACGGCAGCGGCGGGCGACGCCACGGAGGCGGGCGGCGGGGCGCCATGGCGGCGGCGTGGAGGCGCTGGCGAGGCCGGCAGCGGCGCAAGAGACCAGCCTTGGCGAACGCAGCCTTGGCCGGCGGGCGCGGCACTAAGCGGCGCGGCGGCGGGCTGGCGGCGGGAACCGGCGGGCTGGCGACAGCCTTGGAACCGGCGCCATGGAGGCGGCCGGCAGGCAGCGGCCGGAGGAAGGCCCGGCATGGCGGCGTGGACCCTGGGGGTCGCGGGGAAGGCGGCCAACCGGCCGGAGGGAGATCGACGGCCGTCGGCCGGCGGCGAGCCGCGCGCACGGACGCAAAACAGAGAAGCTCCCAGAAAGTTCCAAAAAAAATTGAAACTTTGCAAGAAACTTGGAAGTAAATTTGGGAATGGATAAGGGAAATAGCTAGAGTACATCTGGAATGAGCTAGGTATGCAAGGAATTGGATTGCCTCTTACCCAAACGGAAGGAATTGACGAAGAACAAAGTGATGGCCAATGAAGACCAAACACGAAATTTGCGATCACAACTTGACGAAACCTGAAATCAAGTGTGGGGTTAGAATCTAGACTCCCACACGAAGACAATGAAACAATCGGAATGGAAAATGATCTACCGGAGAGAGAGATATGGCCACGAACCCGAAGAACATGAAGAACGTCGCGTTTTCGTCGGTTTTCTCGATCTCACGGAAGAATGAGGAGGAGAGGCTAAAGGAGAATGATAGTGCTGGAGAGAGGACTCCAACACGAAGCTAAAGGAGGTGGAGGTGCGTGATTTGAGGAAGAAACGGAGAAGTAATGAGCAATAAAGTGGATTTCAGTTTTTTGGCAACTGCGCATATTCCGGCGAGGTTTGAGGTTAATGACCACTGGAATGGAAAGGTCTCATGGTCCGGATTCAACGGATCCGCTGGTTCGCGATTTGAGTCATTATTGGAGGAGTTACATGCATTTGAATGTGGAAGAAGGAGTTTGGAAACTCTCTGCTCTCCTCCCAGGCAACCCATCGTGCAAGCCTCCCAAGGTGGAAGACAACACTGTAGCAGTGCCACTTGGCAGCCTCCGCTGGCTAGCCAATCTGTGAAAGTTCCACCCTAGAGAAAAATTAGGAAAAATGGTCTAAAAATTCCGGAAAAATTCCTAGAACCATTTTGGAATATTTAGAACCCAAAGGAACTGGTTTGGTTGAATTTGGATGAAATTTGAGGAATTGAATATTCGGGCGCGGATCGCAGGCATTAAACACAAGCCAGCGAGATAAAATAGGAACGGAGGTCCAAAATCCGGAAAGGTTCCTAAAATCATTTTGGAATATTTGGAACATTTTAAAAGTGGTTTGGGACTTTTTGGAGCATTTTTGGACTCGGGTGAAATTTCGGATACCGGCGGGAACTGGAAAATCCGATTTTTCGACCGGAGGGGAATTAATTCCCGATCTTGGAGGGGAATGGATGCCAGGTTAATATAAACACCAAGGAAAATCCAAAATTTGAATTTAAATAATTTAAATTAGATTTTCTCCGGAAAGCGAAAACTAGGGCGTTACAAAAGAGCATTCTTTATCGGGTGTGAGAAAGCATGGCAGATGGTGATGATGATGTTGCAACTGGAAGAATGGCTTGATGTTACTTCACGACTGGAAGAATGGCTGGTTTGGTCATCCTGTAAAGAGAAGCATATAGATAAAAACACTAGCCAGAATTAAACAACATGGTGCTTTATTTCCCTACATCGTGTTACCTGTCTCTTGGCACATTTTAATTACCAAGCTGCATAATGTTTTGATTGTTATCATGTGATTCCTAGCATCTATCTTGTTTTCTTTTTGTGGGTTTTGTGAGCATCGCATTGCCCACATAAGTCTATCGTGGGCTGCCGCAATGTCCCGCATAAATATTTGCGGTCAATATGGACAATATACAACCAACCCACATAACATCCCACTTACATCCTTAGTGCTCAGCGGCGGCACAAACTTTGACATTAAAATGTGCTCACAGTCACACAAACTTGTACAAGCTGTAGATTCAATTCAACTAACCGGTGAATCACGCGGATTGACATTTGCTAGGCAAAGAGAATAGAATTGGAGGTGGTTATGCTGTAGAAATCCAAGCAATGTGTTAAGAATGGAAGATGCCAATCACATTAGAACATGTACAGTGATATAAACAGTTGCTATTTGTAATATATCTCTATATCAACGTGTGGAAAGCCCATGTGCCTTCCGCTTTCCATGGAATGAAATTAGCCTGCTGCCATCAATCTTGGTTGATGGTCCCTATCACATGGACTGGGTCGATATATTGGCTGGGTTCATACTCATTGTCTTTTTATCGATACTGATATTGTTCTTTTTTGACCCGCCTTGATGTTGTCTTCCTAATGGCATCCTGAAAGGACCAAAGATGTCGCCTTGAGGGGGGTGAATAGGCGAATTTAAAAATTGCAGCGGAATAAAACCTTCCTGTAGGTGGTGAACTCGGACTATCCGAGGTATACACCGGATACTCTGGTATATCCGGACTATCCGGAGTATCAAGTGCGGATACTCCGGGTTGGAGAGGAGGACCTCAAGATGAGATTTTAAATCTCAACAATTTTTTACGCAATCTACTTGAATACAAATTTGCTAATGACTAACAGGTACCTGAAACAAGTGAAGATCTAAAGCCAAACACAACGGAAAAGTAGATCGGGACTCGCAAAGGTTCGAAGATAACACAACCCTTACCACACGTTGGAAAGAACACGAAGACATTGATTTTTCCCGAAGTTCGGATTCTTGAAGGGAATCCTACGTCTCCGTTGAGGAGGCACGAAGCCGGGTCTCTTGACCCCAATCCTCCTGGTGTTGCACAAAGCACTCTCCGGTCTTCACTACTTGTCTCTTTCCTTTCGGAGGTGAGACTTGCCTTCACAAACGTCCGGGGCTCACCACACCAAGTGATAGGGAGCTCCCGGCGACTCCTAGCCGTCTAGGAGCCCTTCAAACTCCAAAAGTAACGAATACCCCGCGAAATCTCCTTGGAGGATGAAACTTGTTCTCAAGAATGGACAATGAACTTTCAATGCACTTAAACCTACTCTTCTCACAAAGATTCAAGTCAATCACTAGATTCAATGAGAGGAATAGGCTAGAGCTCAAGAATGTGAGAAAGAGAGGCTTGAATGCTGTTGGGTTTGCAATAATGGAGCTCCTTCTTCAAGTGAGTGGAGAGAAGGCTTAAATAGGGGGCTCCAAAATCCAACCGTTGTGACTAGCTGCGCGCAACCCGGATTATCCGGACTTTCAACCCGAATACTCCGGGTTGGTGAACTCTTGAACCAACCGAGAAGGTTAACCCGGAGTGTCCGGACCAAATGTCCGGATACTCCGGATGTAACCTGGAAACTCCAGTGTGGTACACACCAGTCTAACCGAGAGGGTTAACTCGGATACTCCGGACCAAAAGTCCGGAGACTCTGGCCTACCCTGCTCGGCTAGAAAATGCGCAGCCAGGGGAAATGCAATAATTTTGAGGAAATAAAATGCATTTTCCATCTAATGAGCACAAGATTATCCTAAGAGCGATTTCTCGTCGTATCTCCCTTAATAGTACGGCCATCCTTAGACTCAAAAGAAATTTAAAAGATTACAACTTTGTCTTGATGCCGCTTTCACAAATTTGAATGTTTGTGGGGGTCTCCAAGCTCTTCCTCATACTGCTAGATTTTTATTCTCTGCACAAATTATCATTTAAAACATTAGCTCTCTGTAATTATGTCGTCATTTATCACCAAGACCCTCAAAGGGGCCTAGATGCACTTTCACATCCACAAACGAAAGATACATGTACCAGTGCTAAGAAATACAACGATGGATAGGTTCTGAAGTTTGCTTCCCCCCTCAACGCTTAGCGCCCTTTTCTCTCTAAGGTGAGAGTGAGACCCATAGTTAAATAAAAATATCACCTCCTTTTTTCCACACACTCTCCCTCCCTACCCTATCACAATAAACAAGTGGATCCAAAACCTTTTTGCATGGCTTGGTACCGTTGCAAATGTTGGTACGGCACTAGCAAAAATGCCTTGGCTTCCTCACGGTCCAATGCGGCAATGCCTAGTAGCGGTACCAAGGCTTCTCTCTACTCAGGTTTTAGTGATCTAGTCTGTTCATGTGGCTGATTCGATTTGGTGGTTTGGCCGGCCTGTGCCTACCAGGCTACCACTTCAGGAGTTGCGGCCACTTCAACATCTCTGAATTATTCTGGGAAGGGAGGAACACGTAGTATTTCGTTAGTTGGGTCGTCTTGCATCATTCAGAAATGTGGCCGTAACAGTAGCCATCAGGAGAAAAGGTTGTGATGGAAGCAAGTGCCTGCTGGCTCATTAAGAGCATCTCTAACAGAGCTCATGAAACCAGCACTGAAACTGATAAGTTTCATATGGTTGCAGGGTATTCTCCTTTGAAAACAAGCAGCGTTTCTTGTTTTCTAGAGTGCCCATAGAATGACAGCAATCCCAACTGCCATCAAACTTCTAACATTCTTAGGAAAATTCCCAAGCCAACGGGCATTTCATGAATAAATGGTTTACAGTTTCATTAGCTCCACAGAACATACATCTTTGTGAGCCATGCCGCTTCCTTTTTAACAGATTATCCTTTGTTAGCACGCTATTTTTTAGTACTAACGATAAGAAAACATTTACTTTCAGAGGAACTTTGATCTTCTACAAATGACTATGTGTAAAGATCCTGTCTCGTTTTCGAATGACAGTAGAAAGATCTGACCGTAAAAATCCCTTTAACATTCAGCCTCCACACCACCTTGTCCTGACCTTCCCCTAACTGAAAATCAGCACATTTAATTTGCAGATTCTGCCAGGATTGAAAAGTATCACCCCACTGCATTCTTCTGAATCTTATCACCCCCCACCCTTCTGAGAACACCTTTGCTACAATATGTCCTTGTTAAAGGTTAGACGGAATAGCCTTGGAAACTGCTCTGCTAAAGTAGATTTGTTCAACCAAATGTCTTTCCAAAATCTTATCTTTTCACCATTCCCCACCTTTCTCTTACAGGAAGAATAAAATGAGTCTTTGATCTCCATTATATCCCTGTCTAAAAGTGCGAGTCTCCTAATATATTGAGAGGTGCTTCTATGCTTTTCCTTTTTAAAGATGCATAAATATTAAAATATAAATGAAAGGTAGATGGTGATTACTTACCCCTTCGTTTACTTTAGGATTTGTACAACTTATATTAGGAGAGAAATCCCCAGCCTTCCACCGCTTGAAATTAATCTACCTTGCCAACACCCCAGATTCTTCTCCACTTTATCTTCGGTTCGTTTCCAATCAACATTTCTCAATTTTTTTCTTCTTGTCTATAGGTATCCCCAAATATCTGAATGGCAATTCCCCTTTCCTACAAGTAAAACAGCAACTCGGCATTGTGGGCTGGTTCACAAACACAATTACGCGCTGTTTGGTGCCGAAGAAACAGGAGTGAAGAGATGATTGGATCAAAACGAGGACTTCCTTTTGATCGACCACGTGCGTGTGGGAGAAGAGAAAAGAGTCCATGATGTTGCAGCAGCAGGTCTTGTTTGGTTTCGTCGTCTGCTGATCCGCTCGCCTCTGCCATGCGATCGAGCACCAGCTGCTGCACTGACAAAAATCTATCTATAACCTGATTGCGTTTGGTTGCCTGGATGAGGTTGAATGGGATCCATCCAGCTTAGATGGGATGGAGCCATCCTGATGGCTGTTTGGTTGTGTGGATAAGGACGGGCCAATTTTTTGTTTGGTTTGATGGATAAAGATGGATGTGATGAGTTATTTTTTTATTTGGTTAGATGAATGGGGATGGATGGGCTAGTTGTAATCAAGGTTTCTAATTTTCGTTAGAAAATTTTGGATAAAATTTTACCGAAGTTTGAATTTTTTGACAAAATTTGACAGTAATTTGAATTTTAGGACAAAATTTGATTTTTTTAACGAAATTTGAATTTTCAAACAAAATATCATCAACAACTGAATTTTTGTGACAAATTTTGACCGAAATTTGACTTTTGACCAAAATTTGAATTTGAACGAATTTACCTCTTCATACAGCAAACTGGATGAATCCATCCGACCTTTTTTTGGGGGATGGCTCTATCCATCATCTTGAGGAAATATTCCAAAAAACTAGATAACAATATCCTATCCATCCAATCATCCAAATAATTGGATAACTTCAAATCCAGGGATGGCCATATCCCATCTACCCATATCCACCCAACCAAACACCACATAAAGTAGCGTAGATTGACTACCCAAAAATTATATCATTAGACCTGTCGTTAAATTTATTTTTATAATATTATAATTTTATTAGTATATTTTGATACAAAATCATAAAAATTAATGATCAAAGTTGTATCTTAGGAACAGTAAAAAAAATCAACAAGATCAAATAAAAAAGAACCATGAAGTAGCAACGGTATATATACTCTATGAAGAAAGGAGTAAAACATGCATATATCGTAGTTGCGGAAGAACTTATATTTGGCTGAAACAATTAATTTTTACAATTGGACCGAGCATACATGTTTAATGCATGAGCAGTAAGAGTTAATTATGACCAGTACGTTAACCAGATCGACCCATGAGATCCACAAGAATCCGAAGTACTTTAATTTGTACACTGCAGATAATTTTTTCCCTCATCTGTACACTGATGTAGTTTAATTACAAAACATGAATAGCATCACACAAACTGTCGGTGACGGAGAGAAGACATGAGCTGACTTAACTGAGAGCTAGTACTTGTTAGAGTTAATTTTGTAAATGTAGTAGAATGTGAATCTTAGAAATTTTAGAAAAGTTTGTTTTGGAAAGTGTTTAAAGTCCGAGTCGAACAATAAGTCATTACCTAGTCAGGTATTTAATGTTTTGCTATATAAATAGAGGATTGTAATATATAAGAGATAAGAAAAACAAGATAGAATTAAAGAAAATTGTCCCACGGATTTTGAGTGGCTTATTCTAAAGTACTAGTTGCAGATGCTTGCGTTGAGAAACACGCATGCAACGACGAAGTGGCTGTTGCCGTACCGCTGTGAGATTTTGTGTTTGGGGTTCACCTTCCCCAGACTACAGTTGCAAGGCAAGAACGAACTGGCTGTAGCGGTACTGCTGTCAGGTAACGGTGACACCGCCAGCTATAAACTCGGAGAAGGGCGGTGGGAGCAGGGTTTACAAAATTGTTTTGAAGTTGAAAATCGACCTCTGTTTGACATCGGTTTTTCGTGAAAATTGATCGAAAATCATCAAAAAAAACGAAGTGTTTCGAAACCTAACATTTGAACAAAAAAATTCAAAAAAAAATCAAAAAAACAAAAATAGGTCGGTTTTCTCGAAAAACCCGTCGGCGAGGTGAGCCTTTTGAGCGATCGATATTTTGAACGGTTTCGTTGGTTTTCTCAAAAAACCGCTCGGTTTTCAAAGGTTTTCCATCAGTTTACATCGCATAAATTTTTTAAATTGAACCGGTTTACCGACCGGTTTAGGGTTTCGAACCGGTTCGGCACGGTCGAAAACTGTGGTTTTCGACGGTTTTGTGAACCCTGAGAGGGAGGCGCCCAACGAGCGGAACGGTGATAAAACGAGAGGGACGAATTAGCATTTGGTGGCAGTGAAGCACCCGCTACATGTGACAGACCATTTTTTTAGGGGTACATCTAAATGCCACAATAGTTATTTAGGAAGATTAGCTGTCGGGAACCAAACATTTATTGCCAGGCAAAGAATTAACACAAACTCTTTTTATTGAATATAAGGCCTAGCGACTAAGTTTTTACAAAAATGGCGCAGCAGGGCTCAATAGATTACAACCAAAACACCGCACATGCAGGCCTGAACAAAAGACTAAGACCTTAAAACCAAACCAAATCGCCATCTACGAGTTCTTGATAGGCTCCAGCTTTTTGAAACTCTGAAAGGGTCGGCTTTAAGCAAAGGTGAGTACAACAGTACTCAACAAGTCGCACGAAAAAATACTGAATACTATATGCAAGGGATTAACAAATGAATGGCACATGGTTTTTAAGTATTGTAGATGTAGTTTTATTTGTAATATCATTTTTACATTTGAAACACAAACCAATAATAATAGTAACGCGGGGGGGGGGGGGTGGTTCCATAACTTCAACACAATTTAGCCACATTCACAAAATTCTCCAAAATATACTTGAGCGAGGTTACGGGTATCACTCCAGTTCAAACTTAGCCTCATTTACCAGAAACACGGCGTAATCAATTACCATGTTATTTAACTCTGCAGAGGTGCTTATCTTTACCCACAAGATATCTACGACCGTTAATGCTACGCGCGAATCACATGCAACTTAAATGCATACGGTTGGGCCGAGACCATCATAGTCATTTGATTGAACATCCCCATGGTAGCTCCTATCCGATAGGTCCTTGGATCCACTGTTCTTGGGACCCCACTGGCCAACGCAGGAACCGCGCTCCAATACTAAGTGGGTACTTATCGTTTTGCGAATCGCCAAATGACACCTCATTCCCGTTCTACCAACCCTTCGGTCATTCTCCTGCTGGGAATGCCGCTTCCCATTCTCCTCACTGAGATTGGTACCACCAATGTAAGTATTCTCAGGGGACGAACAATGTTACTAAGCCATGTTGGAAAACGGTTCAATTGACCTGTCCGACTTGTGGTTGAGCGGAAATTTAAGTTATTTACTTTGTTCAAGGGGGGTTTCAATCTTAAATTTGCCAAAGATCAAACCATACAACCACAAACCCACCTGATACATGCACGTACCAGCCACCAAACCAACCATAGCATTAATCATCAGCCGGGGATCGGACTCACATCTACCTCGTGGCTAGTCCAATACTGTCCCCCTGACTGTAGCACTTTTACAAACTCCGAGCCAACGGCTCGCCAACATTTTATTTCCTTTTTAAAGATTATGAATAATACTAATAGGATTAATAGTTACTACTGTTGCATAATTAACATCTAAGGTAAATCAAGGTTCTTAATAAGGTTCAACAGTGTCAAGGAGGCTTAAGAATAATTCGGCATTAACTAAGCATCATGTCATTCCAATATAGCGACTTTCAATAATTCAACATACAGTTAAAATAATGCAATAGAAATTAATTACTAATATATCAGGCATAATTGGGCACAATATGATTACTGGTGTGCGGCTTGCCTTGCTGGGCAGCATAATCTTCTAGGGCAAAGCGACCGTAGTCGTACTCGGCTTTTGTCTGGCCCGGCTCCTGCTCCGGGTACCGCTGCTGCTCCTCGAACTGCTCAACGGTCGAATCTAGCGCAAAAAGGACGAACAATGATAAATAAATGAAAAACAACGGACGGAAACGAAAACCAAAAACGGAAATCGAAAATGGGCCGAGAGAGAATCGGAGGACAAAATGGTCATTCCAAAAATTTTGGGAGCTTCGGATGGCGGAGCGGAGGTCAGTTTTGGACTCAGTGGGTCGAAACGGTCAATAATATGTATTTTTGGAAATTTTGGAGTTTACAGGAATTTTCTGGAATTAAAACAAAATTCCTCGAATTAAATAAATCTGAAAAAGAAAAGAAAAAGGGAAATGAAACTGGGCTGCATAGTGAAACGGCTTTCAGCCCGACGCGGCCCAAGGCCGAGCGTGCTCGTGCGGCCTGCACAGTTGTGTCGGCCCATGTGGCGAGGCCGGTCGGTTGATAGGCGGGCCCACGGCGCGGGGGTTGCTAGCAGGTGGGGCCAATGGGGCGAGCGGCTGGCGGGGCTAAGGTTGGGGGTCGGGCGGCGGTGGCGCTGGGCGGCGATGGCGGAATGGCGAGCTGGCGGAGGAGGAGAAGAGGTCAGAGAGAGCTCACCCGAGCGGGAGGGCGGGCCGGGGAGCAAGAGGCGAGGCCGGTGGCTTTTATAGCCGTCCGCGCGGGGAGAGAGACGGCAAGGGCGACGAGCGAGCGGCGGGCGGCGAGGGTCGACGTGCATTGCGGGGCGCAGTTGGGTGACTGGCAGCGGCGGAGGGGTGCGGGTGGCGCGCCACGACGCAACACGGGGCGACGCTGGCCACGAGCGAGGCGAGGAGGCGGAGCGGTGGTCGGCTGGGCTAGGCCGCAAGCAGGCAAAGCTAGGCCGAGGAAAAATGGGCCAAAAGGCCCATTTGCAAGGAGAAGGCCCAAAACGAATTCAAATTCAAATAAATCTGAAAAAAAAAATCAAAATAACTTCAAATATAAACTGAATAAACTCGTTTTGAAATTTTGGGGTATTTCACTACGTAGCGCCATTGAGCGTGTAGGAGGCTGCAACACGTAGAAGAAGACGGGGATGAGATAGGGGAAGTGCATCATTGGCATGCCTCACTAGCGCTAGCAGTGGTGCTGGCAAGGTGGAGGCCCGACGGGTTGGCAATAGTGGTGGGCGTCATGCCTTGTTGGGCCAGCCCCGCACGGACCCATCGTGCTTCGAGTTGGAATCGTGCTGGACCACAATGGCCCATCGTGCCCATCGTGTCGGGCCGTACTGGCCCATCTCGCTTTCAGTAAGCCCAGGTATGTCCCATTTGCGCTTCATGCCGTACCGGCCCATTTGCACTATTGCATTGAGAGAAAATAATCCAAAGACGCACGGAGCTGAGGCAATGAAGACAAATATTGTGGGAAAAATATTAAATTTCATTCAATTATGAACATGTACAAAATTATTGCCTTGTTAAAAGCCTTACACCCCGATGTGGGGTACCCTCGGTAAGGAAAAGAGTACAGTAACTACATATATATACATTAATACATAAACTACCCGATGTTGAGATTGTCAAAGTCAGCAACTGCCTCCGTAATCTCCGGATCCTCGGGCTCATGTTGTGTCCTATCTTCTGCACGCTCTCAATCCTTTAGGCATGTAATTGCCTCAACCATCTCAGGCCTGAAAGACGACCTCCTTGGCTCAAGTACCCTCCCCACCAAATTGAAAGTGGCTTCCGACGAGACAATGGACACCGGAACCGTAAGTACGTCCTGTGCAAAATGGGATAGCACGGGCTAAATACGTTTGTTATTCTTCCACCACAAGAGCAAGTTGAGTTGATTTTTCTCATCCACGTCAAGGTCGGTCTCCATGAAAGGCGTGTCGAGGTAGTGGTTGAGCTCTACTCGTGGATTCCATGCCAACCTGCTTGGCGATTGGGAAGAGCCAAACGTCTTGCCTTTTAGTTTCTTCCATATGTTTGAAGCTGTCGAACTGCCTCGTGCTTGTTGCACTATTGAGGTAGATCTTCTTGCTTCACTTCTAGTGCCAAACTTGTCATAATATTTATCGAAAACTCTAAAAAAACTCATTATAAACATGAGTATAGGCCTCGGAGAAATCAAGATCGAATGTCTCACCTATTCCGTGGAATGCGCCCTGCAAGTTAGATAATTTTCTCCAAGATTCCAAAATAGTAGCAAAGCAGTAAAAATGCGGAATAGCTTGAAAATATTTTAATTTTTTTCCTCCATTGGTTCTATAATGGAATGTAAAATATAATTATCTCTATTTTCTTTAAAAGAATTAGCAACAGTTCAAAGCACTCTACCCAGTCACGGTGTGGTGGCAGAGATAGGAGGCTACCACGGCACGGCTTAGACACGATGTGGCATGGAAACTCTACCTAGTCACGGTGTGGTGGCACTTAGAGCACACCGGCTTTCCCCAAAGAGAATACGGTTTTCGGTAAAGGCGCTTTCCTTTCTTGGCTTTTTTTATTTTTCTTTTAAATCGTATTTTTCGGCCAATGTTTTTCTAATTTTGATTGGGCTATCAAATGAAGTTTAGAATTTTTAAATTTTTTGTGTAAGATTATGAGGTAGTTTTAAGGATCCCATAAAAATATCATAGCATGATCAGCTATAAGAATTTTATAAAAAATGAAATAGTGACTCTTTCCTTTTTGATAATTACTTTTTCGATTTTCTAGAAGCATTACGTTAATTCAAAAAAAATTGAAACTTTTTGAAGATGTTTTGGGGATTATTTAGAATTTAAATAAAAATTCTCTAGATGTTATTTTTTTTCTGAAATTAAATTTTAGAATCCCCAATTTGACCTTAGAAGCATTTTCTCAAATGCCAAATTTTTTGAGAAATTCAAAAAATGATGAAGATTTAAATTGAGGTCAAAATGTCAAGTTGCATTTTGTATTTAATTCTTTGGGACTTTGGGCTGTTACAGGATTATTCATGAGGGCTGCCATATTCTCAAGGCAACACAGATCTAATCCATTTATCTCTTATCTAACAATCCATATTGAAGTTTACATAGATGCATTTACACTAGATATATCCCGAGAATTTAGGAGTGAAATGGATCGAATAGGATTAGACTTTGGTCATTTCATATTATAATCCAAATTTCTTCCTTAAATAATACCTCAAAACCAAATATACAATCACTTTTCTCGGGATATGAATACAGATCTTATTCAAATTGGCCATGATAAACTGAGGAGTAGTACACACGTAAAAAAAGGCATAACGTCATTAACTACAACATCAGTTCTGCACCAAACCGTACTATAACATATTCAACAACTAAGATATAATTTCATATATCATACTTCATAAATTCATACTATAAATGAGTTAACGAACAAAAGTTACCATCTCCATATTACATTAATTATTATGTAGTGTATAGAATGCCCACGAAAAAAATAAAAAATTGAAAGGAAAAGAGTAGAAATATTATTGTTCCCATATCCATTTGACGTTTTATCATGTATCCATTTTTCTATTTTATTAAATATCTCCCGATATCCACGGTACCAAATACGGAGCGGATATTCCAAGAGTTTCCAATCCATATTACCTCTAAAAAATTCAAATACATATGCAAATATTATCAAATACAAATCGAATATTAAAAGCAACAATCCACACCGATATTTTCCCAAAAACTACCTTAGATTGCTGGGCGGATATTATCCCCGTGTCTAAGATCGATGTACAATGGCAGAACAGAGCAGCCAAGGTACCTAATCCATGTACTTATATGGTGACATGCTATCTCTTATAGCCTTTTGCTCCATCAAACTTTCAACACTGTCATTTTCAATGACCATGGGTTGCAGTGCAAATATTGATACATACTTGTTTGCACCAAAATTTGGCAAGGCTGATCTCGTGGAGATCGGTTTTGATAAGGGATATATCGGTTATAGCAAGTTGATACCATTTCGGATTGGAGAGCCGCGATTCAAAGGAAACTGAGTCCGATACGGGTAGGATAAGATATTGAGTCGGATACGACCGGACTTAACATGATAAGGAGAGATTGAGGCCGATACAGGTGATTGAAGAGACCGAGGCGGATACGTTCATGCCGAGTGCTATATAAGAGGACCAGAGGTGGGAAGGAAAGGCGCCCAGAGCCAACCCACAAACACGCTTTACTTTTCCTTTATTTTCCTGTCAACTAGGAGTAGCCACTTTAGTTTGTAATCTTTCATCTGTAATACTCCTTGATCAATCAAGTTGCGCATCGCTGGTTATTGATCATTGTTGTTTTACTCCATACTTGGGTTCGTCTTTTCTCCAATTTTGCTGCGCGCCTGCGCATCGTCTTCTTCAGGAAAAAACGTCCTATTTACCCTCATCTGGTCAATCTCATCGGATTGATTAGATTTATCGTTCGGCTATCTGCGTCGGCTTATATTGGCCGGCAAAGATTCAAGTTTTACCAGATTTCTAGATCGGTTCTTCCGGCTGATACATCGACGAATTGTCTAGCCGATTGCGCCACTAGATTTCTAGATCGGATCCTCTAGCCGATCTGTTGACGTATCCTCTTGCCGATTACAGGATCAAATCGGCTAGCACGCTCTGCAAACCCGGCGTTTGTCTTGTGTGTTTGAGGCTAAGAACCCTACCTCACGTTTTTAGCTCGAACAATACTGGTCGGTATGGTCGGTATGTACCGTTTTAATACCTAAACCGGTACGGAGTAGTCCTATGTACTATACCGGCCTTGATACCAGTCAATACCGGTGGAAATGATAATATGGTCTATTGAACTATATATTATATTTGATAGTACTACTCTGTGTTGGGAGTAATATTATAAGTGAATTTTAGTGTACATATAATTAAACATATGTATACTTATAAATATATGCTATTATATTAAACTCGAAACGATAAGCCGATAAATATCGGTACCGAAGTGTACCATTTCAAGAGTCAAATCGGCACGACATCCGACACGATATTGATAAGTTTGGATTTATAATTAAACGTGTGTATACTTATAAATATATACTATTATATTAAACTCGAAACGTTAAGCTAGTATAGATCGGTACCAGAGCGTACTATTTTAAAAGTTAAATCGGTATGATCTCTGGTAGGTATCGATAAGTTTGGATTGAACTGTTGAAGGTGAAGAGGCCATGTACTATGTATAAATAAGGCAACAAAGCGAGAGGGAGAGAGAGAGAGAGTATGGGGAGGAGGGCGTGTTGTGCAAAGGAAGGGGTGAAGAGAGGGGCATGGACGAGCAAGGAGGACAACATGTTGGCCTCCTACATCAAGGCCCACGGAGAAGGCAAATGGAGGGAAGTCCCTCAAAGAGCTGGTACTTACACTAATCGATCCCTAATTAAGACCCTAATTAACCGAAAAAACTTTACGAACCCTCCGATTAATCGAGTCTTGATGTTATTTTGCAGGTCTGCGACGGTGCGGCAAGAGCTGCCGGCTGCGGTGGCTGAACTACCTCCGGCCGAACATCAAGCGCGGCAACATCTCCGACGACGAGGAGGAGCTCATCATCAGGCTCCACAACCTCCTCGGCAACAGGTCTCAGCACCGCACATGAACATGCGTGCACGCATGCTGTTTTTTCTTTAATTAATTCATTGGTTTTTCGTATTAAAGTTGAACCATATGCATGCTGTGTGCAGGTGGTCTCTCATTGCCGGCAGGCTGCCTGGCCGAACAGACAATGAAATCAAGAACTACTGGAACAGCACGCTCGGCCGGAAGGTCGGCGCCGCCGCCGGCTGCGGCGGCACGAGGGTCAGCACGCCCGACGGCGCCTCCCAAACCACAGACGACCCGGCGGCGTTGTCCAACTCCGAGCCGGGCCAGGCTGCTCCACGCGCGGACCCTGACGCCGGCGCTTCCCGGTCGGCGCCGCCGCCGGCCTTGTGGGCGCCCAAGGCCGTACGGTGCACGGGCGGCCTCTTGTTCCACCGGGAAACGCCGACCCCACTCGCCGGGGCGCAAACCGGGGGAGTGCACGGAGATGACTACAGCGGCAGCAGCTCAGCGACGTCGTCGACATTCCCGGCGCCCGAGGCGTGCTTTTCCGGATCCGACGACTGGATGGGCGACGTGAGAGCCTTGGCGTCGTTTCTCGAGTCCGATGAGGACTGGGTGAGGTGCCAAATGGCCGAGCAGCGAGGGCAGTAGCACAGTAGCACTCGTGCGAATTCAAGTACCCAAGTGTACGTACGTTTGTATTATATACTGTATGTTCGTAAGTTTCTCAAAAATAAAGTATACCTATGTCATGGCTAGCTTCTGATGTAGACTAGCTAGCTAGCCATGTGTGTACTGAGGCTATTCCCAGTGCAAAGTATCATACTCTAATATCCAAGAATGTCACATAGGATGAAAAGTATGATATTGCATTAAAGAAACACTCTCTACAATGTATAGTATCATATTTATATGGTTAAAATAATTAATTGGTGTGATGTTGTGTCTATGAAAGTGGGCTCAATGCGTTAAATTCTGTGCCACAGCCTAAGATATCGTGCCAAAGCAGTATCTTGCTCAAGATACATCTTTCTTCTCCCTACTATTTAATGCTTTGCCACATCAGCAAAAAATCCTATGTAGCATCTATTTAATGAGGATGATACTATCTATTGGGAATAGCCTGAGTTGTGACTAATTGTTGCACGTGTCTGATCATACGTCCTGCATCGATCAATCCATGGCCACCCAAGAAAAAGCTGCTGAATAGGATTAAATAAGAGCGCGATTTGATGTGCATATATTCCTGCTAGTAGTAGTACCGCGTTTTAAATATGATTAGGCTTAAACGAGGAGTTAGCAATCAAGATCCATCGTATTAAAGTCGATCGTACGGTTGAATCTATTGATGGTGGTACGATCGACTTTCGAATCGTTCAGTTCTCGAGATATCTTTATGACTGCTTAGAACGAATCTATTTATGGTGGTACCGATGTACTCCCTCCAGTTTGATAATAGATATCGTTTTGGACATCGATACGGTCTTCAAAACACAACTTTGACCGCTAATTTTTATTATAATATATTTATAAAACCCAATAAAATTATAATATTATGAAAGTACTTCTCAAGACAAATCTATACATATAATTTTCATATATCCAATTTAAATATTTAAAAATATATCAATAGTCAAAGTTTTAGAAGTTTGACCATCACTATGTCCAAAACGACATCTATTATCAAACTGGAGGGAGTAACTATTTTTGCTAATCAATAAATTAAGCCGGATGGCATTCTTTCAAAAAAAAAAAAACTCTTGTTGAGATTTCAGTCATCTCGACCAAAATTTTGCTCTTCGATGGGAGTCAAAATTTTGAATTTTGGCTGAATAAAAAAAATTAAAAAAATTAAATTACTACAGTTCTTTTAAAATCTCAGTGAGATCTCGCTAATTTCAGCCGAACTCTCGGTGATTATGGTCGAAATCTCGGATATTTTAACCAGATTTCAATTTTTGTGGGCCGAATTTGATTGAATTTAGTGTCAAGACCATTCACAAAAAATTTAAAAATTTTTGATGTGTTTTGACCATTTTTCAAAAGCTCAAAAGTTGATCGGAATTTTGGTAATTTTGGATAAAATCAGTGATTTCAATGAAAATCTTGAAATTTAGTTTTTGGATTTCATCTGAATTTTATCCAAAATTTTGAAATCCCATCGAAATTTTAGATTTCAACCACCTCCGAGATATATACTGAAAACAAAATTTGAAACATTGGTACTCCCTCCATTTTAAAATAGCGTATTTTCCTTGGGCACAGGAATTAAGGAGCGCATAAAACAAGGAATGATAACGTGAAATGACCATAGTGTCCATGATGTTAATGTCTTGGGAATACGAGAGAGGGTAGTTGTGTGGATGTTCATTCATAAATGTTAAAGAAAGGGAAGATTAATGAGGGCAAAAAAGAGAAAAGAGCATTAAAACTACATGCATGTCTTATATTTTGAAACAAGGTAGCAAAAAGTATAGGCCTTATATTTTGAAACAGAGGGAGTACATGCTTTTGCTCCCCTCGTCCCTATCAGAAAACTAGTGCGTCTATTTGTTGGCTGTGACACACTCCTATTCCTCAATTCCCCTTCCCCAATACATGGCACAACAAGATCCCCTTCATCTTCTCTCCCTCGCGCCGCACACGTCTCGCATCAGTGATGGCTAGCCACTGTCTGCATGGTCTTCATGCTTGTCATCGATTAGGCGTGGCACAACTAGAAGCTGTCATTGTGCAGATCCGGATGGCATATCCCTTTGCTTGGTAGGTCGACGCATCCATCTCTCGATCCCCTTCATCTTCACTCGTCTTCCCTAATCAATCCACACAACACCTACTCACCGTCTCCCCCTCTGCCGCCTCCATCGGATTAAGGACCCACGTCGCACAACAGCTCAAGCTATGCCCGTATGCCGCCATCCAAGAAATTGTCGACCTTGGCATCAATTGATCCAGGGGTACCGCCTCCACCTCGATCTAATCTCTCAACTATAGTTGAAATATTTTCCCATCATGTAAGGATCTAATGGTGTATTTGCTCGGCGGAATCCTCGAATGATTCCCATGAATTCTTGAGTAATCATATAAGATTACCTTGTTTGGTAAAACTACTAGTAATCTCACCAAAGAATCCAAGATTATCTTGGGAACTAGATTACCAATCAATTGCAAGAATATGTGTCCCTTAGAAAATGGTGTATATCTTAGATTACCAAGAGAATGTGTTGATGCCAAAAAAATAAGATGAAGGATGGATTGACTTCAACACGTTGAACAACAGGTTCAATAAGGTTCGAGGCGTGCTAGCCGATTTAACACAGCAATCGGAAAAAATATGATCTAAATAACTATTTTAGTCGATTAGGTTTTTAATAAGAATCTAATCTAAATAGCTATTATGGCTGATTAGATTTGCTGGTGACAAAAAAATCTAAAGATCTTGTTATGGCTAATTAGATAGTTGATAAAGGTGGATTTTTCCCAAAAAGGCAATGCGCAACAAAATCAGTAAAAAGAAAACCTGAATAAATTGTGTAAATTGGCAATGATCAAAATCAGCGATACGCAAATTACAAAGGAAAGATTCTAAGTCTAAAGAACTACTACTAGTCGACGAAAAGTAAAAAAGTAGAGCGATTGTTGATTGATTGTTGTTCGATCCTTTTTTCATCTTACTTATCGCTCCTTTTTATCGCACTTAGGCCGATTGTATCCTTCTCCGATTCAAGCCGATCGTATCCTTCTTTGATTCACGCAAACATATGATTTGTATCAACCTAAACTTCCAAAAGAGAAACTTTTACCTTGAACCGATGTTGGCTAAGATCTTTGTCCGTGTCTTAACCTTATCATTCCAAATTGGCTACACATACCAAATCTTGGTATCAAAAATGTAACCCCCATTTTTGAGAGATAATATGAATCTGGTAAAAATCACCCTACTCGGCTTTACCATGATTTTGTTATTTTACACTTTTTAGCCAATTTGTCTAGTAACTTCTCCGTTTCTCACACCGTAAAATGTGTGAACATGCAATTTCTTGCATTAACTACCTTCAAAACTTTGAATAAATTACCCACCGAATGCCACTGGTTTCACCCAACTATAAATACCATACTTTACCAATGTCATTTTCATGCTCACTTGCTCTCAACTCCCTCATCATTGGCTTCAAGCGCACTTTCCTCAACTTCAACAACTGTCAGCATCCTCCTTCATCGGCTAGACAACAATGGATCCCAAACAGGTACTTACCCCTGTACCCGATCGTGAAGACCAATATTACCTAGAGCTTGGCCGATAGCACTAAAGGGTTGGAGGAGCCGGTACAATTGGATAAAGTGGAAAAGATGCCCTAATGGGAACAGATGGGCATATCAGAGTGCCTTCCCCTTTCCTTAGCCGACCTATAAGCCAATGAGGCCTTAGTGGCCACGGCATGCTTTTTTTGGTCGGATACTCTGAATGCTTTCATGTTTAGGATGGTCCGATCAGCCCAACGCTCTTGGATATGGCACAGCTTTATTACCTTCACCTCACTGCTGCCCCACTACACCATTGCTCCGTTGCTTCCACCGCTGCCAATGGCACCTTATAGGCACGATGATCACGCCAAAAAATCCTACAAAGCTTCTCCACTGTGTCCCCTTCTCCCTGTCCACGAAACCGAGCTCACGGGCTATGGTGTCTATTTAAGGATCCCCCATGGTCACCCAAACTCCCTCACACTCCCCTGCACCCCTTTCCTGCCCAGAGCCATCACCTTGCACCGCCATGTACTGCCATTACCGTCGAGAAGCTCTCTGAGTAAACCAAGCTCGATTGGTTCATCAGTGAGCCATTCTTTGATTCTTTCCATCTAGAGCACCCTCATGGTCCCCTAAGCTTGTTCCCCACCTCAAATGTAGCTCAATTCTCCCCGAAGCGCCGCCGTTGCAACCACCTTCTTCTCTGAGCACGATCAATATCGCCAAGCTTCCCTAGTGAATCTCCGTCATTGCCAAGCATAGAAATGGAACCCTTAGACCCCCTAGATGCATTTCCCTCACTTGGTCAAGCACCATCACACTTGTACTTCTTCCTCCACTACTCACCATTAGCATTGCTGCTTAGCTCAGCTGCCGGCACACTCCAGCCATCCCCGGCTGCCATCAATGGTTCCCATAGGTCCCCGCTAGCTAACCCAATCACTCACTTAGCAGGATTCACCGCCACTTGCCACTGGTAAGCTTCGCAAGCCTTTGCCCTGTTATGAGTCTATGGCAGGTGGGCCTCACCTATCAGGCACACATGCATAGCCTTCTTACACACTTTGTGTCTCTGACATGTGAGCCCTACTAGTCAGAAATGTCATTAAGTTAGAAAATATTTTAATTAACTTGATTTTAAACTTATGTGCCACTAACATGTGGGGCCAACTAGATTAATGGGGTAGTTTTAAAACCTGAAATGATATTTAAAGCAATGAGTCACTAACATGTGGACCCCACATGTTACTCTCTATGAAATTAGACTAAAAACCTAGAAAATAAGAAATACGGTTTTAGTTCAAGCAAGGGTACATCTTCTCTGTTGGAAGGCGTATTTTCCAAAGGATACACCTTCGACGTCACCCCTTTTCCATTTTATATATTATCCAGTTGATTTAAATTTAAATGATCAAAACTTTTGCAAATGAACTTCAAATTAAGTGAAATTAGTTTCTATTTTTTTTATAAAATCAAACTCTTTATATTTATTAAAAAATATTTTAATTTGGTCTCTGTTGAAATATATTTCATTCTTATTATTGCTTTGCGATGAACTACGTGTAAATATAGACACGCCAGAAACTTTTATGTCGACCCCAAACCCACTCAAGAATTCAACGAGCAGGGCAAGCACCTCTTTTGATCATGTTGATCCTATTATTTCACATAAATTATATTATTTTTATCAATTTATATATGTATGCATATATTTCCAGTGAAAATGCTATACTCTAGGTACCGGTAGTTGTTCCTACTTGCTGCATAGAAATTCCTTGATAAATATGCAATTTTCGGCCTTGAAATCCATAAGGTAGGGAATAGGGATACAATAATGTCTAACTTGGGTACACTTGAATACGTAATTGTTGCTTAGCCATGCTGTAGTCTTAGGAGAACAAATGGTCGGTTACACTATTTGTTTGAAAATGGAAATTTTGACATGATGACCTAGAGGAGGTACCTCTGTTACTTTGGCATAAAATCAAAACTGAAAACTAAGTTTTTCACACGTGCGCGTTATTGCAATAGCCTTGTCGATGTTCAAGACCCGGGGGTCCCTATATCGAGCTTACGAATATGATTTGGATTGCTTTTGTCTAACAAATCAGAGATTGAAAAGAATAGGACATGAGATTATATTTTTATTTAGTCACATATGTTTAATAGAGTACAGACTTTTGAATGGAGAAATAAAAAACACTAATACTAATCTCTTGTGCTTGATCTTGATCTGTCTATCTTTTTTCTCCTCCTTACGGAAGCCTTCTACTTATAGTAGACAAAGAGACGGTAGTTGTCATCTTCTAAGATGTGTCTTCTCGCCAAAAGATATCTTCTCGCCAAAAGATGTCTTCTTTGTTGGGGAACGCGGTATGCTACACTAGCACAAATTAAAATTTCTACCACAAACCAGAAAAGCTACTCGCAAGAAAGGGATCATAGATCTATTATCACTAGACGCGCAGTTGCGGAATCCTTTGCAGTCGTTGTAGTGGATCGTTCTCGGTGTGGATCGACCTCGCCGCGGATCGTCCTCGCCACGGATCGTCCTCGCTGCGGATCGTCCTCTCCACGTCGCAGTAGTAGCAGCGTCACCACAGCAGTCCACACGTCCGGGGATGGAACGCCGTGCGTCGGTGTGCAAGCACCGGGTCGCTCGGCAGGGGCAACGAGAGGAGGTGGCTAGGGTTTCTGGCGAAACACCTCTAAACCGCACGAAAGTGTATTATGCGTCTAGCCTCCTCCCCTCCTTATATAGCCACGAGGTGAAACCCTAGGCAGTCAGGGCCCATCTACGCGTTAAGCCCACGAGGTCCATTAATTACAGATCCAATCCGAATTAATGCGTCCCAGCCCGTTAAGTGTGTGACCCTATAGGTTCATGCGCATTTGGACATGGAAAACCCTTTTTCTAATCCAATAGTCGGTAGCGGCTCCTTGCAGAGCATGCCAACTCCCAAACGCATATGATTAAAGTACTGATGTAATAATCCCATTGCCAAACTATATGAAGATCGAACTCAAGGCGAGAAGCATGTCATCCTTTGATAGTTCAATCCATCTCTCGTATCCGTGATATATTAATAAGTTGTGATTGACTTCTCAATCACGGCATGGCCATGCACTTCCTTAATCATATCACACGAGTGGCCTAGACATATATCTCCGTTATATTGGAGTGGCAAATTCCATCTTGACTGCTCACTTCCCTCTGCATGTTTCATAGTAAACATGAAAGCTTTATAACTATCCGGTTAGGAAATAATGTTTAGTAACCCCAAGGTAAACTATTACACATGTAGGGAATATGACAATCTCAGGTCTAAGGATCATACATCTACTATGTATGAGATACACTGATGACACATAAGAATGTAACATTCTCGCAGTGTCCCATTGTGGGTCTATCTAACACATGTTCTTCAACATGCGTCCACAATGTATTGATGATCTCTCCATATCCCATGATCTATGAAACATGATCATCGAATAATACATGTGCTGATCTATTCATCGTTGTCCTATACGATGATATCCGATCAGAGATATTTATCGAATTATATCAATAAGTAAAGAGCTTCATAAACAAGTCACACACTTGTTGATCAAAACAATGATATACATTCATTAGACCAATAATTATATTATTATTCATAAACATAGTCATGTTACAATCATCCATATGATTGCCTCAAGGGCATAACACTAACATTCTTGTTAAAAAGTGTCTTTTGATAAAGAGGCATCTCTTCGTAAAGAGTAACTTCTAATTGGTTGTCTGTACCTGTTAAAGAGAACATCTTTCGCAGCTAGGCTTGTGCGGAGGTAACTTCTTTCCCAACCTTGAGCAGGTCGAGGTGAAGGTTGTTTAATCCCCAACCTGTATGCTGGTCAGAGCAATTGAATGATCCATCTCCTACCAACGTGTGTATAGCTGGTCAGGAAAATCTCCACATGACTAATTTTGAATCTGGTTGAAGTCATAACCAAGTAATGGGCCTTGGGCCTTATCTTTTCTTATATGTCTTTTATCTATAAGCACATAGGCCCAGAATTTATTTAAGGACATATTAATCATCATCAGCTAGCCCTCAAGGATCAAGTAAATACATGTATTTACTTGGGGACTTTTCAACTCTCAAGACAAACTATGGGGTCTTGCGTTAATTATGTCACCGTTTCAGTTCCCGATAGGGAAATCTTTAGCGATTTCTTTGGTAACCGAATTGGCATGATAACTGTCCTAAAGAATTGTATGAGTAAGGGGGTAAGGCTTCCCTCGAACGCTTCACGCCTTCAGACTCTTTAAACACACTTTGAGCTTTTCTGCTTTCTTTCTTCTTGGCTCTTGAGGCTTTTATCTTTCATTTTTCTTTTCCGCATTTGAAGAGTTTGATCAAGAAATAGAGATAAAAAGTCTCAAGAACTAGGAGAACGTTCGAAGCTGGTCACCTTTCGGGTTCTTTTTCCATTTGCGATGGAGAAATCTGTTTTCACCGAGAGCAAGATTCATGAACTTGAGGATCAGGGTTTAATCCTATTGCGTGAGATGGTGCGTTGGGATCCTAGCGGAGAAGATGTGAAGTCTGTCCCCCAAGAGGGGCATATTATGCTCTTCTCTGCATTCCCTAAGTTAGGTTTTCATCTCATTGAGAGCGAATTCCTAGCTAATGTGCTCGATCACTATGAGATCGAGCTTCATCAACTTCCCTCAAATTATATTTTGATTTTGAGTGTTTTCTCATGTCTTTGCAAGCCTTGGTATTCCTCCTTCTATTCATCTTTTTCGTTCTTTCTTTCAGTATACCAGAAACAATAAAACCCAAGATATTTTTCGGAGTGTCTATTTTAACTTCAAATCGATGTCTAGTATCCTTCACTTCCGACCAAGGATACATGGAAAGATTTCTGACGGGAGTGGTTCTACTCAGAGATTCCAGGGGGCAGTCGCCTCCAATTCACCGGGAAGGTCGCCTCGACCTGGACAAGGTTGGAGGTGAAGAATAATAAAGACTCATTGGAATTGACTAATGAGGAGAAGATTGTGAAGGTCATATCTAAGTTGGTCTCAGGAGCCTTATCAGGGCAGAAAATCGTCTATGATTTTCTGTACCACAAGCTAAGTCCCCTAAAGAGGTGGTTCAGATACGCCTGGAGGATTGAAGGTGACCAATATCCTACCAAGGATGAACCTGGAGGTAAGGGATTATGAGTTTCTGACCTCCTTTTTCATATATATATATATATATGTGTGTGTGTGTGTGTGTGTGTGTGTGTGTGTGTGTGTGTGTGTGTGTGTGTGTGTGTGTTTTAGAACTTGCTAATTTATAATATGTTTCTGTGTTTAGTTCTTACTGCCAGGGAAACTTGTTCGAAGGTTGGGCTTATTTTGCGTGTTCCTTTGGATGGTCCGATCAGGCTGCTTTGGACATGCGACCTACTAGCTTGATCGATCAGAGCGATGATTTCATTAATGAATGCATCGAGGTAAGTACCAAGTAATTCATTTTATTATAGAATCAAATCATTGTTTGTTCTAATAAATTTATTTTCTAATAATAATTTTTTAGATGCATGGTTGGAAGCATGATGCTAACCAGTCTGAGGTTTCTGCCCAAGCTCCTCTAATGAAGAACAAGAGGACTGTAGGCAGAGGTGCCTCAAACGTGGTGGTTCCAACTTCCTCTACAAGGACTAGTGCTGGGCCGACCAACACTGGACCGGTCCAAGGAACATGCTTTAAGCGTGTTGCCGACCAGCCGCAAGTTCAGGAGCAGAGGGCTGAAATTTCTGCGGGGACGCAGAGAAGGACCTCCTTATAGGTACGTAACAGAAGAAGATATGGTTCTTGGGATACTCCATATAAAAATTATCCCTTGTTTCTATATATTCAAGGTGAGGAAAATGAGAGTGAGGAGGATAACATTCCCCTCATCATAAAGAGGAGGAAAACTCCTATTCCAAATGTTGGGACAACTGACACTCCTTGACTGTCCTGGAGCATGGACTTGGGAGAGTCCTTCAAGTAAGTTTTTTTACTTCTTAGTTCTAAGTATTTAGTCTTTAGAACTAGTATAGTTATATATATATTTTTTACATATCAACTTTTCTCCTTTTATTCCCCTGGCTACACCCCAGATTGTGATTGAAGCATATCCTAAGGTGGACCCTTTGGTCTGTGCTGCATCGACCAGTGCGGAGCCATCTTTGGCACCAACTGAATACGTTGCCGAGGAGGTCCCGACAAGTGCACAAGGCATGGGGAAAGAGCCGACCAACACCGACAGTGAGGATCCTCCTATTACTGGAGATGAACCTTTGGTTAGGGAGACATGTACTTTGGCCAGGGAGACATCTACTGCTGCTGAGGAGGCTCATATGTCTCCAAGGGTGGCACAGGAAGAGGTCGGAGTAGCCTAGGAGATGGATACAGCTTTGACCAATGAGGAAAGACCAGTGGATGTGGTCACAACAATGATCAATACTATTGAGGTCAGTTTGATACCATCTTCTGGTGTTACTAACTAGGAGAGGATTTTCGAGCAAGTTTTTAATAACTTGCTTTCTAAGGTATTCTTCTTACCTTCTCTTTATTAAATCTGAAGAGAAATAAAGAGTTTATTTGATTCATTTTCTCTTCTTTCTTTTGTAGTTTTCATAAGAGCCATCTGACCTGCTAGGTCGGCAGGTCTAGACTTCGGCAAAGTCCGAAGTAGAAAAAATAACAAAAAGTAAGTTAACTATGACTACTTTCTTATGCTTTATTTTTTTTGATTTTATTTTAACCTTATTTGTTCGGAAATAGATAAGAAGAAAGAATGATAGAGCTGAAGAAACAACTCTTGGTGGCACATAACGCCGCCAAGGGTTATGAATTTAACCACATTGAGCTCAAGTAAGAATACCAAGATAGTGAGGAGAATAACTCCAGACTCCACCAGGCCTTCAAAGAGAATGAGAAGCAAGTGAAAAAGCTCGGTCAAGAGCTTCAAGTCATCATTCTTCAGAAAGAGGCCAAAGTAGAAAGTAAGAAACTTTTCCCGACATAATAATATTTTGTTACTTGTTCTTCAAATAATAATGATTTGACAAAATTAAGTTCCAAGGCACAAGAAGTTGACAATAAGTTGACAATAAGTTAGAATTATATCAATAAGTTAGAATTAACAAATATAATAAAGACCAAGGAACATCAGCTCTCCCAAGGAGACGTAGAGAAAAGAAGTTGACAAAATTAAGTTCCAAGGCACAAGAAGAAGTACATAAAATGAAAGAACAAATGAAGATCTATAATGAAGAGACAATAAGGATTTAGGGAGTAAGTAAATCTATCCTGAGTTTTGTATTTGTTCAGTTAAAGAAGATATCGGCGGATTTGAAAGAAAAACAAATTGAACTTATAACTTCAAATCCGTTGGTCAATGAGCTAGTTGCAGGGATAAGGGACTAATTGAAGATTATCAATGATCATGTCCCTATTGTGCTTAATACTATCAAGTCAACACTCCAAGGAACAATTACCTTTCGGATCAGTGCCCTTTTTATGAAACTGAGGCATTTTTAAAAAGATGCAGTTGATCTGGAAAAGCTGGTGCCCAACCTGCAATTTTCAACTGAAGAAGCGATGAATAGGATACATGCAGAAGTGAAATCTGATGTGGATATGTATATGGATAATGTCAAGCTTATTTACAAATGAATGAAAATTTCTTCTGTCTCAATCACTTTTGTGTTGAAATTATTCTATTACTTGTCTACTTATGAATTAATTTTTCTTAAGTGTATCACTAATAGCCCCACAACTATTTGTTTACTAATCAGCATCATGATCGGAAGACAAATAGTTTTTTATGGAGTGCCGACCAGTTCGCTCCTTGCGTTGTACTTAGTATTAACTGGCAGCAGGTCAGAGATGAGGTTAGTCTAATAAGTTTCAATGTAGTAAGTACTATCTTATATGAAAAGGATCTATTAGAAGTTATCTCACAACCCAACTAGCAACCTTGTATTTTGCTTAGGAAATTTGGTTGGACCAAATTTTTGTGATTCCTTAGAACGAAAGTGAGATAAGAAAAAGTTTGAACACGGTAGAGATGTAATGTATAGAATGTGAACTTAATACATCAATGTAAAAAATTTACACATAAAACATGTGAAGTTGTTGTATATTCCAAGTGTATCTCTCCTTAGGCCTGTGTAATTTTTGAACCTGAGGGTATCTCTCCTTAGGCCCATGTAAAACTTCATAATATACAGGGTTTTGAACCTTAACTTATTTGACGACCAGAATAGCACTAACCCCATTATTTGTAGCCACTAGATGAGCAACAAAGGTTCATCTGGGTTGGGTGATATCAATGTGGGTGGGCTTGACAAATAATTTTTAATGCATGACTAAATCTCATTTTATGCAAAACAACATGGTAGGATATCCATTTCTTTTTACATATCCAAGCATTTATTTATAATTATGATACATTATAAGTCTTACTGAGTACAAATGTACTCATCCTTCCTTGTTGATATTCAGTGGGCGAAGAAATTAAAGTCCTCGATGATTCATACTTTATCGTAGGCCACGTGGATTACAGTGATGAGCTTTTCTATGCTTATCCTTGTCAATTTCCTATAGAATATTTTGGGCCAAGGAATACTGGTATACATTAGTTATTTTCATTGCACTCTATTTGCCTTTAAGGCCTTACTGTATAAACAATGTACCAATAATGTTTTTGTGATATTGTGTTTGAATGTGATGATAATATTGTGAATGTGCACACTAGCCACTGATAATGAGACTAGTATAGTAGGCACAAGAGACCCTATGGTATTTCACACCAAAAGGGAGGGTCTCAACAATCTTGCTCGATATCTTTGATATCGTAATGCATGGAGATGCCACCGTCTGCTCCGTTTGGTCCGCACTAGAGAACTTGTTTTAGGATAACAAGCTTGTTCACGCTATGCATCTCGAGACACAATTTCAGATGCTTGTTCAAGGCGACATGTCCATGATGACCTACCTCCAAAAGCTCAAGACATTGGCTAATTGTGACACCACGGAGTGTCGTAACCTTATAAAAAATGAATGTTGAGGACAAAAACTTTATGAAATGTGGAATTAAGGTTAAAACCATAGGGTATGGAGGTTAATAGCGTTTTCAGGCCGTTTCCGGGGTTTTGGGCCTTTCCGGGGGAGTTTGGGCCTAAAAGAGGGGGTTGTGGGCTTTGGTGGGATGGAGTATGAGTCCATTTAGGACTAGGTAACCAGGTTGGGGCTGGTAAAAGGGGCTCCCCCTGCCCCTTGTGGCCGTGCGCCCCTTCCCCTTGTCCTAGCCGCCCCCTCCCCCCTTGTGGCCGTGCGCCCCTCCCCATTGCCCCCTTGCCTCTCCACCTCTCCACCACCTCTCCTCCACCCCCTTGCTGCCCTAGGGTAGCCTCCCCACCCCCTGCACCTCGAAGATCCATCAGTTGGAGCGAGGAGCGAGGAGCGATCCGGGAGGAGATCTTTTGGGTTTTCGTGCGTCGGGCGAAGGTATGGCCATGGGACTCCTTGGGGTTGGGCTAGGTACTGTTCTAAGGGTCATTATCATGTTTTTAGATCAATTGGTGGTGCTGGAATTGAGTAGATTGGATTAGATCTAGAAGTTGCCACCCTCTCTATTTCGGGCAGCATGAGCAGTCGACCTAGGGTTTGGTTTTTCGCCAATTTAAAGTCGGAATTTGGTCGTACGGCTGTTGAAGAAGTTGTAAGTAATTTCAATACCTTTCAGTGGGTATAAAGAACTTTAAATTCCGCCCAGCCGTTTGAAAGTTATGGCTGTTTTACTGAGCGTGTTAAAATCTGTGACGTTATTGGAACAGATCACGGTATTCTGTAGATTAAACCACTTTAGAGTCCGAATCAGTCTTTCCTTATACTTAGAAAAAGTTGAGAAATTTTCTAAGCTACGCGAGGATGTACTCGTTTAATTGATTCGGAGTCCCAGAACTCAAGTTATGCCTTTTGGAAGGCTGCTGTCCCGACGGGACAAAACCTCTGTTTTTGGGTGTTGTGAGTAGTTGGCAATGTCGGGGTAGATGAGGGTTTGCGTACTATTTTGTGGTCATGATTGTGAGTGTGTGGTACCTATGTGCAGGTGGTATGACCCCGGGAGTGCCTTCTACTTCCCGCCAATCCGTTGCCCGTGGTTGAGGCAAGTGCATTGTAATGGATAGCGGTTTGTAGGTTGCTAGTTGAGACTAGATGAACTTGATTATATGACATGATCACTTGCCATGCTTTGATGATTTCCTTTGATATGATGAGTATGCTATGATGCCATATGTTAATGTACAAGTTTATTATGATGTTGGCATATTTGCATACATGGCATGTTACATGACCCGGGCGGTGAGAAAGTCATAACTAATCCGGGGAAGGTCGGTGAGAAAGTTATGACTATTCCGGAGAGCCAAAGAGTAAGTCCTACATCGTGATTCCATTCATCGCGGTGAACGGAAGCGAGGAGTAGGCACCCTCCATCTTCGGGATGGAAGGGGGGAGAGGGTGCATACCGACGGGTGTGCACTCAACCATACCGGTATGAGTTTCCAAGGAGACATGAGCATCGCATTGCACTGCATACATATTGATGATGATGATGATATGTGACCATGAATGAGATGGTTTACATGATGTGAGATATTATTGCTATGTAATTGTTCTTGTTGTACCATTGCAATATGCTTGCTGAGTTTTGAACTCACGCTTGTGTTTTCTTGTTGTTTTAGGTACCATGAGAACGGCATGCGGGGAAGGGAAATAGTCACACGTCCGCACGTAGCTTCACCCATTTTGATTCCACAAGTCATTCAATTAGTTTTGATAATAAACTGCGTGTGATGATTATTGCTTTAAGGTTTAGCTTTGCTATATGAGAGTTTTATTGTCCGTTTGACTCTTGGAGACATTAAGTGCTTGATAATAGACTTATATTGTCGTTAAGTCTTTAATTATTGCTGTTTTAGCTGTCTCTCATATTGCCTTATATTGCTATACTGTTGTTGCTCCTTCGATTCATGTTAAAACAAAGGAGATGCTGCCGAAATCTCGGTTTTTAGCATGTGCGCCTTTGCTGGAATTTATGTTTAATTGTGGTATTTAGATATTGTTTAGCTTATGTTTGGTAGCATTCAGGCATATTAAATGCCGGGGTGTTACACTAATGTGTTGTGCAATGTCGATTAGCCCATGTCAGATGAGACACTCATTCTCACTACTTTACGCGATCTGAACAAGAAGTTCACTGTCATGGCGAACATCGTGCTGATGCAAACTCCTTTTCCATCCTTCGTCACTGCACGATTTGTGTTGCTACTAGAAGAAGTGCGATAGGCTGAGGTCACCAAGGCCAATGTCACCGCACTCTACTCATCTTCTCGCCATCACAAGGATCCCGCTCCAACAACTCTAGGTCCACAACAACAGCAACAAGAACGGTGGTGGTGGGTGCTCGAATAAGGGAGATGGCGAGCGACACAACAACAACCACCATAGTGGTCACGGTGGTGACCGTGCTCAACATCAAGATAGTGGAAACAATACCGGCAAATTTTATCGCTGAATGAACCAATAGGGAGCCATCTGAAGAAAGAATTCCACTTATACTGACTATTGGACTTTATATTTTATAGTACTAGAGAACTAAGATGTTCGGTGGCTGGTATAGTACTGGTCACACCCCAAGGTGACCGATTACAATATGTAATTCAGATACAATTCTCTGCTACCAATAATGTAGCAAAGTATGAAATTTTTCTAACCCGACTTCGAGCAGCAAAATCGTATCCCTCTCTAACTCTTGTTCGTATTGGACTCAATCTCCAAAAACAAACTTTTACCTAACTGACCATCAACTTCAATCTTGCATACATGTTTAACATTATCTTTCCAAATTGGCTACAACTACCAAATTTGTCAATTCGCCAAATCGGCTAAGAGCGTCAAATTTTGGTGTCAATACCTGCTAATCAATTATAAACCATACCATTGTCATGGTCATTTTTGACATGGGGCATTGATACAGTGGGTCCTTTACCAAAAGAAATTAATGGATTCAAATTTCTATTTGTTGCTATTGATACATTCACAAAATAGATTGAAGATGAACCCGTCGTTTCAATTACGACGCAAGCAGCAAAAAAAATTTCTTTATGAAAAATATAATTACTAAATTTGGAGTTCCTAGTCGACTAATTACAGATAATGAATCACAATTTATAAGTGGTTTGTTTCAAGATTATTGTGACAAAATAGACACAAATTTTTTTTACGCTTAAGTTGCTCATCCGCAAAGCAACGGAATAGTTGAACATGGTAATGTCCAAATCTTACAAGGTATGAAAAAAAATGAGTTTTTGATCGTCTCAAGACACGCTGGGGGCTTGGGTAGACAACCTCTACTCAATGCTTTTGGCCATACGCACAACGACCAGTAGAGCTACAGGAGAAACACATTTTCAACTGGTCTACGGAGCAGAAGCTCTGTTGCCTAGTGAAATCCACATAGGTTCTACACATACTAATCTCTATGAATAGGTCGATCAAAATAGCCAATGTGATGATGATATCAATCTCCTAGAAGTGTAACACCCCGGCATCTAGTATGCCCTGGATGTCACCAAATCTAGTATAAGAAACATCTAAATACCACAAATTAGGATAAATTACAGCAAGGGCGCAAGTGCTAAACCGAAAAATTTCGGCAGCACCTCTGTTTTTCCATGGTACGGAGCAACAACAAGAATGTCTCAAGATATACCATAAAGGAAAACATCTAAAACAACAATAACAGGTGACATAGCAGCAATTTAAGTCTAGCATAACGAATTTAACCACTCCATGAACCAAAACGAAGTAATGGATGTAAACAAGCACACGAACAAATCATACTCCAAGTTTCTGTAGGACCGAGTAGGCAACTAGAGGGGGGGGTGAATAGATGCCGAATAAAATTCAACTATTTCTTTCGGAAAAATAACGACCCCTAAATAGCGGAAGAATATCTAAATTTGAAGAAATCAAAATCCAAGATTAATAAGAACAAGAACTAGTTCTATCAAAAATCGAACAAACCTTCTAATCAAGAATCAAAGCAAAAAAATAAGAGAATATTGCATAAACTTATCTTTTTATTCCAAAGCCATCTTCAACAAGATGACACCAAAAAAAATCTTCTAATCTTCAATGATTAGAAAACCCTAAACAAAATCTCTAATCTCACAAGATTAGAAAACCCTAAACAAACTAAAGAGAGCACAAAAGCTTTTCTTTGTTGTAGGCACCTTTTGCTTCTTGCCCTTTGCATTGGATTGATCTCCTTTGGCTTCATTGGCTTTGATTATATACTACAGCCCTCCTCCCTGTCACGGCGTCAAAACCGACTCCAACAAGGAAAACAAAATTTCTTTCTTTGTTCCCGAAGTCGCACTCCAAAGTGTCCCTTTTGGACACTGACGCGATCTTTCCTTTTGGACACAGTCTACCAAAAAACACGGACATCTCTTTCTCCAAGGCTTGGACGGCTGCCCCTTGATCTGGCCACGGAGTCCAAAACAAAGAACACACAAAAAAACCGTCTCGGGTTTCCACTCCAACAAATGAGTCCTTCAGGACAAAACTTGCCTTGCTTCACGTGCCAGGCGACAAGTACCTCACGCACCTCGCCTTGCATGCCGTGCATGCATGCTAAGAATGAGTGTCTTCCTTGCATGCCTTGTATGCATGCATCCATTCTTGCATGCACACACGCACACCATGCATGCACACACTCATGCATTAAATGTATTCACACACACACACCATGCATTAGCACACATGCAACACACACACCCATTTGCATGTATACTCTCTAAAAATCGTATACACGCCAGACGGCTTCCTGCCACTACGCTGCAACGATCTCGATCTCACGTGCACCGTTCTCTAGTCCAAACGTCCCGCATGACAACTTCGACCCTCACGACCTCAGTTCCTCTCTGAACCTAGTCTCGGTCCCGTCACCGACCACATTCGACCTCAAGCAACACCTGCACATGAACAAAAACACACAAACGATTTCCGAGCCCAAGTCCGCGACTTGACTCAAATTAATCCATACAACCACTAAATAATCAAACCTCTTTCAAATCTTATCAAATAATCAAATCAATTTCAACTCTTTTCAAATACTCATCATCAAAAACAATTTGATCAAAAACAATGATCCTTCAATCTCCCCCTTGATGAGTAATTTGACAAAACACAATAAGATTTGACAAGAGTAGAGAGAAAAAAAATGAGAGTTTGAGACCCAAAAGATTCCAAGACCAAGTAAAGACCAAGTAAATCCAAATTCTCAAACAGTTTGAAATTCACCTCTCTTTTTATTTTTCTTCTTCTTGACTTTTGCTCTCCCCCTTTTTGACAAAATAGTCATCAAGATCTCAAAACTCCCCCTTAATGAATGCAGAATCTCAAGCTTTGAAGTATATTCAAGGTATATAATCAAAGTAAAGCATTTGGAGAGTTTTTACGAGAGTTTTCACATTTTGTATCAATTTATCAAATGAGAAAGCAAATTGTGAGAATATGGAGGCTCTAACACATAGAATAGTTGTTGCATAAGCAAATTAGAGCAAACAAGTAAAATGTCATAAACTGATTTTGCCAAAGCTAAAAAGAAATCTATCATGAGCAAAGAGAGACTTTCAAATTCACTAATGTTTGTCTCAAGCCTTTTCAAAAATTTGAATTTCCTTTTTCTCTTTTAGCAAGTTTGACAAATTTGCTTTGTGATCAACAGGGATGACAAGTAACTGCACACTAGCCCATACTTGTGTATGAGTAGGTAGTTCTTTCTTGTATCTTTCTCAGTTTAAATTGGCAAGTGGCTTCACATTGTTCTGAACTTTTGTTTAGACAAGTAGCCTTTTCTTGCATCTTTTGAATTGAAATCCCTGGCAAGGAAGTCGCACATTGTACTAAACTTGTGTTTAGCCAAGTAGTTTTGCTTGCATCTTTTTCAACTTGCTTTTAATATTAAAACACTGATTTTGCTTGAGACTCATAATGATCATTTGAAGTCCAACAAAAAGCTCACACATAGTTTCTAATCAGCTCTAGCCTTTCAACAGATGACAAGAAACTTTTAAGCCTATTTCACAAATGCAATACCATAATGAACAAGAGCCAAAATATTCTCGAAAAGCATCTCAAATTGAATTATTTTAGTCTTTTAGTCTTTTAGTGAGAAGTGAAGCAATGTAGCATTAATTTGACTATATACACAAGAATAGTCAACAAAGCTTTGTACTACATGATGCAATGAAAACAAGGGAGTTTTCTTTAAATGTAACGACAAAATAGCTCCTTGTAGTAACCAAAGTCAAGTAACACAAATGAAAGAGTTAAAATCAAAACTCCCCCTCAAATCAACCCATGGGGATGAATGATCCCAAGTTCGCCGCGTAAGAAAGCAAAGCGAGAAGAATCAAGCGGCTTAGTGAAAATATCAGCAATTTGAGCATCCGAATCAACAAATTTCAGTTCAATAGCTCCTTTTTCATCATGATCTCTAAGAAAGTGAAATCTGATGTCAATGTGACCAAGAAAGAGAATTACTCAAAAAGTGGCATGAACCAGATGTACTTTTTCTATCAATTCTACATCCTCCAAAATCAGCATCAGAAAAAGCTCTCAAACTAATGCATGAGGAAGCAGAAAGCTAAATGCCAAAATCTTGAGTAACATCGGAGATACCTTAAAATCCTCTTGATAGCTTGTCGATGTGAAGCACGCGGGGAAGCTTGAAAACGAGCACACAAGCACACAGCAAACTCCAATTATCTCATCCTCAACAGCATCATCATCATCATCATCTTCATCAACAAAGATACTCTCCCCCTAAACATATGCACCTGTACCAATTCTTATCATCGGACAAGTGATGTGAGCATCCGGAATCCACTAGCCATATGTTCTCCTTCCTCGCGTAAGAAGCCTACATAGAAGCAGAAAGTGTCGAGGTCTCGGTACTGGGGTTAGAAATAAGATGTTTAGGAATCCAGTACTGAGACACACGACGCACAACAGTAGGCACAACACGAGCATTCTTATGCACAAAGATAGATTTGTCTTTTCCCGTGTTCTTACCAACAAAAGGTGTTTGCATCACCCTAGGCACATAATGAGAAACAAAGCGTGCCTGTCTGAAATTAGACCCAGCCTTAGTTCTTTCTTTCTTTTGTTGTTTGGCTAGTCTAAAGCAGAAATTCACCAAATGACCATCTTTCCCACAATAAGTGCAATTGTACTTAACATATGGTTTGTCATTAGAAGTAATTTTTGCACTTGAAATAGTGGGAGATAGAGTGCCGCCAGATTTAATCAAAGTTCTTTTAGACTCATTATCAATTTTCACATTTTTGCTCTCAACAGGTTTAGTAGAAGCATGAGAGTTAAAACCTAAACCCTGTTTGTTGAAGCTCACTTTAGATTGATCTAAAATCATGTTCAAATTTTTCTTCCCTTTAGTGAACCTAGAAAGAGAATCTTGCAAGTAGTCAACCTTTTTAGCAAGATTTAAACAATTATCACAAGGAGTGTCAATTTTAGCTTTCTGTTTCTGGCAATTTGAACACGAGTTAATTTCATGAGTGAATATGTCATTTGTTAATTGGGTAACTCTACAATTTGCATCTTTTAATTTCAACTCAAGAATAGAACATTTAGAGCAAGCAATTTGATCATGTAAACTATCAGTAGAGCAACCAATATTTTTCACAAGTTTTTCATTTTTCAATTGTTCGGTATAAACTTGTTCTAGTTTAATCACATGTTCCTCTTTTAGTGACTTAATTTCAAATTTGAGATCTAAGCAAGTATCACAAATATTTTCAGAATTTGAATTTTTAAGATCAAAGTTTTCAGATTTTAGCATGGATAGATCTTTTTCTAAGCTTTTATTTTTGAGTGAAGATTTTCTTAAAGATTTTCTCAATATGACTAAAACTTCACAAAGCTCATCATACGAAGGCATTACCTCATCACCGTCGCTGGAGATGCTGTCGTTGTCACTAGAATCACTAGTGTTCCCTTTTGCCATGAAGCATAGTCCGGTGAGATCCTTCTCATTCAACCGTTTGCTTTGCTTCCTTCTCATCTTCAGTTGAGTCATCAATGTCGCTTAAGTCTAAGCGACCAATTGCCTCGAAGACTTTGTTGAGCATCTTCTTTGTCCGTTGTTTATTTTTATCCTTGCTCTCTCTTGGCCAGTAGGACTTGGAGGAGTTGCTTTGCTCCTTCTCCTCTCTATCTTTGTTCTTGAAGCAGCTTAGCACGGATGTGCCACTGCCCTTCTTGCCGCAGCTTGTAGCGGTGGATGGAGGCTCCTCTTCTCTCCCTTGATCTCATGCGCATTTGCATTGACACGCTTGGAAAGAAGAGCAAGTGTATCTTCTGGTATTTGATCTAGCTGTTCATCATTAAGAGCACTCAAGGCAGAAATGGTATATGATGATGAAGAACTAGTAGCATTATCACATGAAGAAGAATTTGCATTAAGAGCCAAAGAGTTATCATTGGATGTTCTGGAAACAATGTCTATTTCAAAAGTCTTGAGACTAGAATAAAGTTTATCCAATGTCATTTCACTCATCTTGTGAGCCTCCCTAAAAGCAGTTACTTTCATTTGCCAGATTTTAAGATCAAGAGAAGATAAGAAATGTCTATCATTTTCAGAGTCAGTGTATTGTACATCAACAGCTCTAAGATTGTTTAAGATTCTATTAAAGCGAGCAAAACAATCATCTAATGATTCTCCAGAGTTCATTTCAAATCTAGTGTATTCCTTTTTAAATTGATCTTGCCTAGCCTCTTTGTGAGTCAAGGTGCCTTCATGATAATCTTTAAGAGATTTCCAAATTTCATGAGCAGTGAGTAAATGACAGACTCTATCGAATTCTTTTCTAGCAAGTCCTTGAAGCAATATGTTTCTAGCTCTATTATTGTTTTCAACATCTTTCTCAAACTCGATTTTATCAATATCATCATTAGAAGGAAGCTCGTACGAAATTTTTACCTTGCGCCAAATCGCGTTACCTTGAGCTTGAAGATATGCAGTCATTCGGATCCGCTTGATGGGAAATGCATTGCCATCGAAGATTGGCGGCTTGTTCGAGTATTTCTCCGTTGCCATAACTTACCGTTTACTAATCACCTGTTAAGATGGATTAGTAGAGCCTCGCTCTGATACCACTTGTAGGACCGAGTAGGCAACTAGAGGGGGGGGGGTGAATAGATGCCGAATAAAATTCAACTATTTCTTTCAGAAAAATAACGACCCCTAAATAGCGGAAGAATATCTAAATTTGAAGAAATCAAAATCCAAGATTAATAAGAACAAGAACTAGTTCTATCAAAAATCGAACAAACCTTCTAATCAAGAATCAAAGCAAAAAAATAAGAGAATATTGCATAAACTTATCTTTTTATTCCAAAGCCATCTTCAACAAGATGACACCAAAAAAAATCTTCTAATCTTCAATGATTAGAAAACCCTAAACAAAATCTCTAATCTCACAAGATTAGAAAACCCTAAACAAACTAAAGAGAGCACAAAAGCTTTTCTTTGTTGTAGGCACCTTTTGCTTCTTGCCCTTTGCATTGGATTGATCTCCTTTGGCTTCATTGGCTTTGATTATATACTACAGCCCTCCTCCCTGTCACGGCGTCAAAACCGACTCCAACAAGGAAAACAAAATTTCTTTGCTGTTCCCGAGTCGCACCCAGCAGCGTGTCCCTTTTGGACACTGACGCGATCTTTCCTTTTGGACACAGTCTACCAAAAAACACGGACATCTCTTTCTCCAAGGCTTGGACGGCTGCCCCTTGATCTGGCCACGGAGTCCAAAACAAAGAACACACAAAAAAAAAAACCGTCTCGGGTTTCCACTCCAACAGCCGAGTCCTTCTGGGACAAAACTTGCCTTGCTTCACGTGCCAGGCGACAAGTACCTCACGCACCTCTGCCTTGCATGCCGTGCATGCATGCTAAGAATGAGTGTCTTCCTTGCATGCCTTGTATGCATGCATCCATTCTTGCATGCACACACGCACACCATGCATGCACACACTCATGCATTAAATGTATTCACACACACACACCATGCATTAGCACACATGCAACACACACACACATTTGCATGTATACTCTCTAAAAATCGTATACACGCGTACGGCTTCCTGCCACTACGCTGCAACGATCTCGATCTCACGTGCACCGTTCTCTAGTCCAAACGTCCCGCATGACAACTTCGACCCTCACGACCTCAGTTCCTCTCTGAACCTAGTCTCGGTCCCGTCACCGACCACATTCGACCTCAAGCAACACCTGCACATGAACAAAAACACACAAACGATTTCCGAGCCCAAGTCCGCGACTTGACTCAAATTAATCCATACAACCACTAAATAATCAAACCTCTTTCAAATCTTATCAAATAATCAAATCAATTTCAACTCTTTTCAAATACTCATCATCAAAAACAATTTGATCAAAAACAATGATCCTTCAGTTTCATGGCACTAATCTTATTATTATGTCTCCAAATGATAAAAATTATCTATATGTGAGGAGCTACGTGTAGAAGTGTAGCTAAACCCCTTTCCCGCATGCCGGTTTCATGGTACCTAAAAACAACATAAGACACAAGCATGAGTTCATCACTCAACAAGTATATTGCAATGGAACAAAACGAACAGTTCAATGCTAATATCTCTATATATCATGCTTAAAATCATAACCATGTTCAATACTCATTGTACACATCTCATTATCATCATCATGTATGCAATGCAATGCACATGTCTCCGTGAAGCACATACCGGTATTGCCGAGTGCACACCCGTCGGCGTGCACCCTCTTTCCCCTTCCATCCCGTAGATGGAGGGTGCCTACTCCTCGCTTCCATTCACAACTGTGGATGGAATCACGAGGTAGGTCTTATTCAATGGCATTCCGGATTAGTCATAACTTTCTCACCGACTTTACCGGACTAGTTATGACTTTCTCACCGACCTGGCCAGTTCTCATGCCATGTATGCAAATATGTCATAAACATAAACAACTTGCACATAAACTCAACTAATCATTGCATAGCCTCATAATAAACCATTTTCATCATGTCGCAAGCAAGAGTCAATCATGGCATCATATCATAAAACATGTGTAAACCATCTCATTATCAAACATTACGGCTCCCTAAGCCGCAACCACTACAATACACTTGCCTTCAACCGTGGACGACGGATTGGCGAGAGGTTGAGGGCACTCCCGGGGTCATACCACCTGCACATAGGTATCACACACTCAAAACGTGCCCACAAAACAGTACAAGAATGATCCCCTAACCTGACTCCGCAAACTACCCCTAAAACCCGAAAACAGAGAATCTGTCCCGACGGGACAGCGGGCTTCCAACTAGCATAACTTGAGTTCTAAGACTCCAAATTAAGTAAACGAGTACATTTTATCATAGCTTAGTAAATTTCCTAGCTTTTTCTAAGTATTGGGAAAAACTAATTCTGCCTCTAAAATTGACTAATCTACAGATCAACACGATCTATCCCATTCACGTTACAGTTTTGAACACATTCGGTAAAACAGCCATAACTTTCAAACGGCTGATCAGATTTCGCGTTCTTGGTGTCCATTGAAAGGTATTGAAATTATCTACAACTTTCTCAATAGGCGAACGACCAAATTCCGACTCTAAAATTGGGAAAACCCAAACCCTAGGTCGGACGTCCAATCTGCCTGAAACAGAATACAATGACAACTCTAGTTCTCATCAAATCTAACCAATGGCAGCACAACCTTTTGAACTAAAAGCATGAAAACCTCCATTAACACAGCACCTAAACCACCCCAAAGGTTTCCCATCACCATATCTTAACCCGACGAACGACGAACCGACGAAAACTCCTCCCGATCGCCCGATCTTCCTCCACGCGCCAATCCCTTCGGATCCTCTCGTCGTGGAGCTCCCCAATGGCGAGAGCAACGACGTGGAAGAGCGTGGCAGCAAGGGGTGGGGGTGGAGCTCACCTAGGGCCGGCTAGAGGTGGTGGGGAGGAAGGTGGTGGCTAGGGGAGGCAAGGGGAGGTGCATAGGGGAGAGGGGGTGGCGGCTAGGGTTTGTGGGGGGTGGGGGTGGCGCATGGGGAGGCAGCGCAGCAGCTTTGCTGCCCAAAAACACCTCCACATGGGCCCGTTCTCTCCCACCCTCGGCCCACAAGGGTCCCCCAAGGCCCAAGTTAGGTCCCCCAAGGCCCAAACTCCCCCGGGAGACCCAAATTCTCCCCCAGAAAGGCCCAAAAACATGGTACCAAAGTCGTACCTTAATACCGACACCGAAAAAGTCTCATACCGTCATTCTGTAGTGTCACAAGAAGAAAAGGCGAGATCGAGCACTTATCAAGTTGGCAGCCTACTTACAAGGCTTAAGACGATACTACAACAAAAGAGTTCAACCACGAGTACTTAGTGTGGGAGATTTAGTTCTAAGGCGTGTCCAAAACCAATATAACTTAAACAAGTTATCTTCTAAATGGGAAGGTCCCTTTAATGTAGTATCAACCATCCGACCAGGTTATGTTCGACTTGCTATGGAAGATGGTAGAGTTGTTTCAAATGCATGGAACATTCAACATCTTCATTGGTTTTATGTGTAAACAAATTTCAATTTTTAGTTATATTTGCATTTATATCTCTCTTGTGTTACACACAAACTATTTTCTTGTCTTGCTTTTAATTCCGACAAATCGTGAAATCTTCATCTGACCAAAATCCATGAGCAAAGTACAAGGTTGCTGGTCGGGTTGTGAGATGACTTCTAATAGAGTTTTTTCATGTAAGCCAGTACTTACTGCATTTGAACTTCATTAGACTGACCTCATCTTCGACCTACTGCTAGTTAATAGTAAGTACAAAGCAAAGAGAAAATGGGTTGTTACTCCATAAAACTATTTGTATTTTGATCATATTGTTGACCAGTATACAAATAGTTGAGGGCTAGTGATTACTTAGAAAAATTCAAAAGCTGACAAAAAATAGAACATATATGACATAAAAGAGATTTTCATTCATTTAAAAGTAATTTTTACATTATTCATGTATACATCAATGGTAGATTGTGTAGAGGAACGCGGTATGCTACTCTAGCACAAATTAAAATTTCTACCTCATAACCAGAAAGCTACTCGCAAGAAGTGGATCACATATTAGATTACCACTAGACGCGCAGTTGCAGAATCCTTCGCGCGTTGATGTAGTGGATCGTCCTCGGCGTGGATCGTCCTCACCGTGGATCATTCTCTCCACGCCACAGTAGTAGCGTCACCACAGCAGTCCACACGTCCAGGGATGGAACACCGTGTGTCAGCGTGCAAGCACCGTGTGTCAGCGTGCAAGCACAGTAGTAGCGTCACCACAGCAGTCCACACGTCCAGGGATGGAACACCGTGTGTCAGCGTGCAAGCACCGTGTTGCTCGGCAGGGGTAGCGAGAGGTGGAGGCTAGGGTTCTGGACGAAAGATCTGTGTGACGCCCACCCTTCTCCTCTCCTTATATAGCCACGCGACGAAACCCTAAGCCAGGGCCCATTAGCGCGTTTAGCCCACGAGGTCCATTAATTACGGATCCAATTCGAATTAATGCATCCCAGCCCGTTAAGTGTGTGACCCTATAGGTTCATGCGCATTTGGACATAGATTTGGGAAACCCTTTTCTAATCCAATAGTCGGTAGCGGCTCCTTGCAGAGCATGCCAACTCCCAAATGCATATGATCAAAGTACTGATGTAATAATCCCTTTGCCAAACTATATGAAGATCGAACTCAAGGCGAGAAGCATATCATCCTTTGATAGTTCAATCCATCTCTCGTATCGGTGATATATTAATAAGTTGTGATTGACTTCTCAATCACGTCATGGCCATGCACTTCCTTAATCATATCACACGAGTGGCCTAGACATATATCTCCGTTACACTGGAGTGGCAAATTTCATCTTGACTGCTCACTTCCCTCTGCATGTTTCATAGTAAACATGAAAGCTACCTTTATAACTATCCGGTTAGGAAATAATGTTTGGTAAGGATCATATGTAGGGAATGTGACAATCTCAGGTCTAAGGATCATACATCTACTATGTATGAGATACACTGATGACATATAAGAATGTAACATTCTCGCAGTGTCCCATTGCGGGTCTATCTAATACATGTTCTTCAACATGTATTCATAATGTATTGATGATATCTCCATATCCCATGATCTATGAAACATGATCATCGATCAATACATGCGCTGATCTATTCATCGTTGTCCTATACGACGATACCCGATCAAAGATACTTACAGAATTATATCAATGAGTAAAGAGTTTCATAAGCAAGTCACATACTTGCTGATCAATATAATGATATACCTTCATTGGACCAATAATCATCTTATTGTTCATAAATATAGTCATGTTATAATCATCTATATAACTGCCTCAAGGGCATAACACTAACAGATTGTACCTCTGCATGTTTCCTATTCATCTCTTCTTTAGATGAGAACTGCAGGTTGGGTGCCTATTTCTCCAGATCAATTGCATCCTTGTAGAAAATTAAGGTTCGAAGTGTGTCTTGATAGTTTGCGCCATGGCGGGGATGTGATCACTAATGTGCTTTAGTTGATCCCTCACCCCCACGACCACTCATTGACAGATGGATCAGTTGTTGCAAGTTCTACTTCTTTGCCCTTCAAATTCGCTGAGACTTTTCTCAACTTAGTAAAAAAAAATTAGAGTGTATTTACTTACCCCCTGAATCTTGGTCATTTCCTACAAGAAGAGTGCCATTTGGTTTTTCATTTTCACCATCTCTTCTTGCATTTTGGTACCCAGTTCTATAAGCCTCTTTTTCTCCATTTCTCCTTTGGAGAGCTGAGTATCCTTGGCATTTATTTCATTTTTTAAATCTAACAAAGATCAAATAAAAGACAAGATTACTATCTACTTTTTTAAAAAAAACAAAATAATCAGGTTGGGTAAGGTTCTTACTTTTTATTTCAGATTCCTCGGTCATCATTCCTCTTAAAGGCCTCATTGAGTCTGGAGTCTTTTTTTCACTCATTTGATACTTACCACTGGCCTTGATAGATCAAATTGGTAGCCCTTGGTGGTATTTTGAGCTACCAAGAGTTGTTTCTCCAACTCCTTTATTCGTTCTTTCGATCTGTTTTCGAACATACAAGTTATAATAAAATTCTTAAATAGAACACAAGAAGGAAGTAGTAACCGACTTACTTTTTTTGTAGTTTTCTCTACTTTAGCCTTTGCCAAAGTCCTGACCTACTGACTTAACAGGTTGGATGCTTCTTGTGAAAACTATAAAAAGTAAAAAAGCAAATGAATCAAAGGCACTCTTTCTTTCTCTTAAGATTTTTTTAAAAAAGAAGAGATAAGAAAAGAATAATACCGTAGATAGCAAGTTATTAAAAACTTGCTCATAAGTCCTCACCTAGTCGGGGATACCAGAAGTGGACGGTAATAAACCGACCTCAGTGCTCGTGGTCATTGTTGTGACCACTTCCACTGTCACTTCACTGGTGGGAGCAGCCGGTATCTTCTCTACCATGGCTGAAGTATCTTAATTCAAAGTATTCTTGGCTACCCTGATCTCTTCTGTTGCCACTCAGGGAGAGGTGCCAATGTAACATTCCAATTTTTGCTTTTCTTGAATTTATTGTGCCTTTGGATTTTTTTTAGAATTCTTTGGAATTATTTTTAATTTATTTGAATTAAGTTTTTTATTAAAAGTACAAAATAATTTGAAAAGTTTAAGTAAATTTTTTTGTAAATATTTTATTTGAGTTCAAAATGTCTCAAAATATTTTCTAAAATTTTTCTGATATTTTTACTATTTTTATGGCTTAATCTAATTTCTAGAATTATTTTAAACAAGAAAATCAGCATTTCCTTGAAGCCTTGGGCTGAAACCCTAATGGGCTCAACCCATATTTACGTCAGTCCAGCCCATGCCCACAAAGCCTGCCCGCCGAAGCTGAAACCCTAGCTGCCTTAATCCCGTCTGTCGGATCTTGATCGCACGGCTGAGGTTTGACCGCGTCGAGGTTGTGTTGTGACCCATCCAATCTGAGCCACATGGACGACTGCAATCTAGCAATGTCGTCTTGTCATATCGGAGCCGGAATCCGCCATCACAACAGCCGCATTAAACACCCTAGGAGTCAGTGCTTGAGTCGCCGTTGTCGCACCATGATTTCTCACCGAAGTTTTGACGCTCCGCAACGGATATTTGTCAAATCCGTCACCGTAGGTCACTCTCCGCTATGTGCGAGGCCAAGTTCGAGGTCCTTGTTTCATGTCGTGCCGAATCCATCTAGATCCATCGCGAGAGAGTCACTGAAACGCGCCATGGTGGGCCTATGTGGCAATAGGTTGATGAGTGATGTGAGGTTGTGTGCTAGTTGAGGTTTGGCAGTCTTTCCTCATTCAATTAAGGACTTAACCTTGAAATCCTTTAAACTGGGCCAAACATACAACCACATATTCATTTGTCACCCTAAGTTGTTTTAATGTTAGTTTGATGCTATTAATTGCTAACGTGGGTTGCTAGAACATGAATAATGTGCTTAGCTATGCAATGTGTTATTGATATCATTTTGGAAATGCAAACTTAAAATTGATTAATGAAATATGGAATGTATTTCTGAAATGGTATGCCAAGTGTTGCCACACGAAGATGTTGAAATGTAGAGGCATATGTTGTTCTACATGAATGTTGACTTGTTGAGGCATGTGTTGCACAATAATCAGCTGGAGTGGGGAATGATATAGACTGGGGCAATTGGCAAGAGGTTTTGTGCCATGGTGGGCCTGTGTGGCAATGGGTTGGTGAGTGATGTGAGGGCCATGTGCCGGTGAGATTTGACAGTCTTGACTAAGTCAATTAAGGACTTAACCTTGAAAGCCTATGAACTGGGCCAAACATACAACCACATGTTTGAAATGGGACGGACCTAACTAAGTATGTTACATATGTCTTAGCATGTGATGCCTCAGGGTAACAGTCACATAGGGGTGTGGTTATAGGGGAGGATGTGGTGTATTACGATCTCACGTTGATCTAACGGTATGTTGATCCTATACTTCGGCTCTGTGTGAGAGAAGGCATAGTGAAGGCAATACAGGAGAGGTTCATGTGTTAGGATAGAAGTTTCTAAAAGGTTTTGTCGTGATCTCTCTGCCGACACACTAAAGAAAGTGTGTTAATTACATGGCAACAAGAGATGATCTTGTCTTGTGGGTAAAGTGTATAACATCTATAGAGTGTATCAAACCTATTCGAATAGCCATGTCTACGGTATTGGACAATGCTCGGGAATTATAGTCAAGGGTTAGATCTTGAAAAATAAAACTTGGGAAGGGAGGATGTGTGCCATTGGAGATGATAAATTGGTCTAGGTTGTGTGCCAGTGAATGTTAAAAAATAAATAAGAAAGTTACTTAGTAATAATATTTGATTTATAATTGTCGACGATTGGGGAGCAGGCCCCCACCGAGCTTACTTGTTGGTAGAGGGACCAACTGCGACCCCTTCTCACGTGATGGGATACTTAGAGGAGTGACTCACTGGACTTCAATGGGCAAGGACACTGTGATTTACCCTGGTTCGGGCCTCTCAAGAAGGAGATAATAGCCCTACTCCAGCTCGTGTATCTTTTTTGTAAAGAAATGTGTGTCTCTTTCCCTCATGGTGGGGATGCTTTTATAGCTTACAAAGGACCAAACTCCGCAGGTCCCCACTATCCGCACGATTGGACCACGTCCAATCGTGGCAACTGGCAGATCCTACAACTCCGCCATGCTCCCGCGGAGGACGCAACGGGCTAACGGAGGTTACACGCTGGTGGTTACCGACCTCGAGATCACGTCAGGTCGGCCAATTCCCAGCGCCGAGCTTGGTTGCCTTATGCAAGCTCGAGCTCGCTATTGGCCAGAATACGCGACCTTCTCAGGTCCCAACTAGATCGTCCTTGGGAACGACCTCCTAATGGCTCGGGCGGGAGCGAGCTCGGCCGTTCGTGGCACCCGAGGTAATTTATGGGAATTACCCAACCCCGACAGCTAGCCCCGAGGTTCAAGTGGGAAAAAGGCCTAAGGAAGGCCTTCCCCTTGGGCCTACCGTCCCACGAGCACGTCCCGGATTCTTTGCGGCGAACAAGCTGCCGTGACCACCGAGCTATTGACCTCCTCCGAACGAGCCTTTTGCCTCGGCTCGTCGCGCTTGAACGGACGTGGGCCCCTCTCAATGGTTCCTTCTCCGGAAGCCTCATTCGGGCGATTCAACCGTCCTTCTCGGGAAGCTGTCCTTTTGGCGGGGCAGTTTCGATTCGCGTGCCGCGTGTCGTCCCCGGGTGGCGAACGCCTCAATCGCCCTCTGCGCCTCTAGGGCTTTCGACCATAACGGCGGGAAGTCCTTCGCTTTCTGTTTCTGGAGGGATTTTAAACACCGGTGCGAACTCCTAGCTCTGCACACCCCTCAAAGAAAGGAAACGCTTCAAATCATTCTTTGCTCCAGTGCTCGTTCTTCCGATCGCGATCGCCTCCCCTTCGATCGCCTCCCCGCATTTAAATGGCGAAGTTTGGCGCCAAGAAGATCGATAGGCGAAAGTCGAGCTTCGCAGCAGCGGTACCTCGACGCCGGCTCATGGAGAGCCCACAGGGCCGAGGAGAGCCCGAGCCGGAAGGAAGGGGAGATCATCTCCACCGAGCTCTACACCATAAACGGGCTCCGGATGCCTGAAAGCGAGTTTGTCGAGTCCGTCCTCGCTTATGTGAGTGCGAGATCGCTCACCTCCACCCTAACTCCATCCTTATCATGGCCATCTTCACCCACCTCTGCGAAGGGTATGTGGGCGTCGAGCCCACTCCCAGCCTCTTCCTCCATTTCTACACCTTATCGCAAGACCAAGACGCCTTCGTCGGCCGGCTGCCTCTATTTCCGTCTCCGACCTACCCGCCCGTACGAGTATCCGAGCTTCACGCTCAAGGACTCGGTGTCGGGATGGGCCGACTCCTGGTTTTATCTGAGGAAGGCAGAAGACAGCTCGCTCTCCTATACCGGCACTAGAGCCCGGCCGCCGAGACCCCTACCGACCGTGCGGTACGGAGGAGGAGAAGGTGCTCCTGCTGATCAACGAGCTCACTTGCTCAGGTCTGACCGGACGGGATGTCGCACGGGACTACATCAGAGCTCGGGTGTCACCCCTCAGGAGGAGTGTGCATCCCTTCTTCAAGGTTGAGGGGTGGCAGGACATCACACGGGAGTCACGCTCTTTTATACCATCGACCTCGGCCTTCTCTCCTATGCAGAAGACATTCGTTCTTACCACTTCCTCTCGTTCGGTACGCAGCTCCACCGAGGACCCAGGTGGACGCGAGGGTGTCCAAATGTTCGGCACCCCAAGGGCAAGGAGATCCTAGAGGGTCGCCAGATCCGAATAACGTCCTCAACCGACCGAGGCGGTAAGTTTCGATTTGGCCCTCCTTTCTTGATGTCCCACTTGGTCCGAGTCTCCCAGGGTGCCCCGACCTCATAAAACTCTCTCTGGCGTGAGAAGGTCGCCTCGAGGTTCCCGTGGATCAACCGGCATCGCGGTAGGGGGACGACGTCGTAAGACCAAAAATTGGCGAGCCGCAAGCGCCGCGACCGATCTCCTTCTGGCCACGCTGCCTCTCGCCTCGGCGTTATGCGCAGCGTCCTGGTTGACGACGGCCACCCCGCCAAAGATTTGGAGTATGCTGATCGGCAGGAGGTGAGCGAACTAAAACTTTGGATGGATGAGCATACCAGAAAAACCCCCGAGCTGATGGCTCGTTTACGTCAGCTTGCCGCGCGGGCGAAGAAGGAGGCCGCGGCCGCGGCTGGTCCAGCACGGAAGGAGGAACTCGAGGGTCAGATTGCCGCCCTTCAGGCAGAGCTCGCGCGGGTAAGCTCGGGCTCGGCCCCTCGGGGCCACGAGGAGGAGAAGGACGAGCCGGACCCTGCCCCACTGGTCCCGAGATCCCGCAGGTCGTCCACTACACCTCAACCGCGCCCAACGCCGACTATTTCTGCGGCCGGCTTGGGGGAGGTCGACCCCTCAGTCGCCAGGGCCGACAAGGCACGCGAAGACATGGCTGCCCTTATGGCTCGTGCCCGAGCCCAGCTAGAAGACGCCAAGCGAGGTCAGCTCTTAATTCCTAGCTCGTTTGCCTCCTTCCCCCTCCGGCACCACCCTAACCCCACCTCGTCTATAGTGGGTGTGGCAGCTGGTGCGGAGTTATGGGATTTCGAGGCAATGGCTGACGATATTCTTGATCTCGTGTTAGAGCGGGAGCTCGCCCGGGCTGCCGAGGTCGTCGCGGGTGAGGAGATCGAGGTGGGAACTGGGGTCGTGGAGGCCCAGTCCCCACGGGCCGCTGGCGGTGATGAGGTCGAGGTGGGAATTGAGGCCGCGGAGGCCCAGTCCCCGCGGGCCGCTGGCGGTGACGACGTCAGGGCGGAGGAGCCAGCTGCCGCGGAAATCCGGCCCCCAGTGGTCGTGTCCCCTGAAGAGGAGACAAGGAGGAAGATTGCGGCTGCCGATGCCCGAGCCGCGAGGGAGGGCATCCCCCATATCATAATTGACGAGGACGACGATATGGGGGAGCCCGGTGGTGGCGAGCATATCGCTGAAGTTCCCCGCGAGGACTCCGCCGAAGCCAGCGACATCATTGCCGAGACGCTTCAGGAGATCGCGGAGGCTTCTCCCCGAGCTTACGACGCCCCGACGGACACCGATGCCGGCCCGGCGTCAGGGGACCTCAACCCGAACGGGGGCCCGCCCGACGAGGAAGAGCCGTTGTGCGCCGAGGCCGCTTTGCCGACGCCGTCCTTCCGGTTGCCGACCCGGTGCCCGAAGTCGACGACCTCGCGCCATGACGCCGTGCCTACCGGGGAGGAAGTTTCTCCGGCCGTAGACGCCGCGCCCCGGGCGGAGTACCCCGCGGACCCGGATGCCGAAGGGGAGGAGCCCCCGAGCGCAACTCCTGCCCGGGAGGAAGAAGAGCGGGAGGAGCCCCCGAGCGCAACTCCTGCCCGGGAGGAAGAAGAGCGGGAGGTGATCCTTGCTCTTGAGGCCGTCCCCGTCCAAGAGATGGAAGTCGATGCCCAGGGCCAAGACCCTCCGCTCCCAGGGGACGAGGGAGCTCGGACTCAAGCCCCTGCGCCCGACGAAGTAGAAGGGATTGGGGCGAAGGATCCTCGCTGCCAGGGAGAACAAATCGGGGCGGAGGACCCCGCCAAGTTGTTCCAGGAGGGGCTGGAGGCTCGGCTTTTTTGGGTAAGTTTTCCTAGCGCTCGTGCTTTTGTCCTAAAAAGACGATCGTAACCCGAGATAGCCTGTCGCGCAGGTGCTGGAGACCACTATGAAGGATTTCCAGGCCGCGACCGTGCCGCCAGAAGTTCTTGCCAAGCATCAAGCCGAGCAGGATGCCAGGATCGCGGAGCTCGAGCGCCTGGTTGCCGGGCTGAAGTCTTCTGAGGCCGAGCTCCGGCGGAAGATGGAGGAGTCCGTGCATGCTCTTAAGGAGCGCCTTGACCAGAGTGAGCAGGCGAGGTCGGGCCTTGAAGCGACGGTGGCGACCCTGCGCAACTCCGCTCGAAGCGCCGAAAGGACGATCGACCAGCAACGGGAGGAGTCCAGGCGGCTTCGTCAGGCGGCAAGCGAAGGTCGTGAAGCTCGCCGGCGGGTGCTCGACCTCGAGTCCGAGCTCGACTCCGTGCGGGAGGAGCTCGTCGCTCTGCAGGACGAGAAGCGTGCCGGCCTCCTGTAATTCCTTCTTCCCGTGTTTTACCTGAAAAAACTCAAAAAACCTCCTAGTCGAACAAAGAATGTTTCGATTTTAATAGATACGCTTTGTTTCCCTTGTAATGATAACGAGTTGCTTCCTCCCGTTGTTCCCTTTTTTGATGGTTATGCGAGCTAGCGGACGATCGTACTAGGGAGTGACTACCTTGTGCGAAAGCTGCTCTAGGTTGTAGCCACACGGTACCCATATAGCCCCTGCCGTCAACGGAGCTCGTGGGCGAGGCTGCGAGCACGACCTGCGTTGACGGAGTAGTGCCTGCGGAGATCGTGGTGGCCTTTTGTGTACGGTGCGTCTATACCGCCACCGGCCGACTGAGCTTCGGAACCGTCCCGAGGGGTGTCCATGCGAATCTTTACTCATGGCGGAGGTCTGCCGCGAAAAAGATGGTCGACTTATGAGGAAGGAAGCCCTCGAGGTCGAGCTCTGGTGGCCCGATGTTAGGTGGTCGTACGCCCGTCCGTTTTGCCCCGACGACCGAGCCTGCTCCTGATATTTGATCTGGATCGAGCTTGGTTGCGAGATTTCGCGGGGGTGGGGTTTAAAAGAGAAAAGAGAGAGAGAGAGAAATCGGGAGGCAAGGTGTCGAAGTTTATTAAAGGAGTAAAGTGGGTGTGGTTAGACATGGAACTTACGCAGTTGGTCGATGTTCCAAGTGCTGGCTAGTTCTCGACCATCTTCCATCGCGAGGCGGACAGCCCCCGGGCGTGCTGTTGAGACGACCGTGTAAGGACCCTCCCATCTCGGCGTTAGCTTGTTAGCCTTTGACAAGTCTTGGACCCGTCGCAGAACGAGATCACCGATATGTAAGGTCCTCGGTCGTACCGATTTAGCGGCGTGCCTGCGGAGAGCTTGCAGGTAAACCGTGGATCGCAGCAGAACCCGTTCTCGAGTTGCTTCCGCGAGGTCGAGGTCGAGAAGGCGCTCGCCTTCTGCGTCGATGTCGTCGGCTAGATTCACCCTTGGGGATCCCAGGACGACCTCGGCGGGTAGGACGGCTTCCGCGCCATATACGAGCTGAAAGGGGGTCTCACCCGTAGCTCGGCTCGTCGTGGTGTGGACCGACCAGAGGACGGGAGGTAGCTCGTCCACCCAGGCTTGACCATGCCGATCGAGGTTCTTGAAGACTCTCTTCTTGACTCCTTGGATAATCTGCCCGTTTGCGCGCTCGGCCGCCCCATTGCTCTGCGGGTGGGCCACCGACGCGAAGCATATCTTGGTCCCGAGCTCCTCGCATAATAAGCACAAATACCACTTGTGAACTGAGTGCCATTGTCCGTGACGAGGCGACTTGGAACGCCGAAGCGGGTCACTACGTTATTGCGGAAAAACCTTTTAGCCGCCTGTGCCGAGATGGTCGACACAGGCTCGGCCTCGATCCATTTATTGAAGGTGTCGATTGCGACGAGCAGTGTATTTACAACCCTTCCTTCCTTCCGGGAAATGGTCCGAGTATGTCGATGCCCCAAACCGAACGGCCAGGTCGGGGCATGGTTTGTAGTGCATATGCTTGGTGATGGACTTTTCGAGCATGGAACCGGCAAGATCGGCAGGAGGTTACTATTGAGCGCTGCCAGGCCCGTGGGTAGCACAAGAGTAACCCAATCGGAAGGCTTTGCTCACCAAGGTCCTAAAGGACGAGTGAGCTCCACACATCCCGTCATGGATATCTTTGAGGAGATATTTGCCTTCCTCTTGGGTGATGCACTTGGAAAGGACCCCAATTGCGCCTTTGCGGTATAAGAGGCCCTCGACCATTTTATAGGCAGAGGAGCGTCTTACGAGCCGGGATTTCTCGGCTTCTTCCTCGGGCAGTGTCCCGTGTGCGAGGTACTGGATGAATGGCGTCATCCAACTCGCATCTTGCTCGAGGAAGGAGACGGCACCACCCGTCTCGGTTGCCCCCTCCTCGGTGGGTATGGAGGGCTTATAAAGGTGCTCGACGAGCACCCCCGCCGGGGCGGGTAGCTGGGCGGAACCGACCTTCGATAGATGGTCGGCCAGGGCATTGTCCTTCCTGGGTATGTATAGTACTTCGAAGTTTCTGAAGTACTTTTCCATTTTCCTTACTTCAGCCAGGTAAAGCGCCATTGAGTCATCGGAGCACTGATACTCCTTGTTAACCTGGTTGACAACTAGCTGCGAGTCGCCCTTCGCAGTTAGTCGTTGGACTCCGAGCGTCTTGCATGCCCGAAGCCCGGCTAGCAGACCTTCGTATTCTGCTGCGTTGTTCGTTGCGCCGAAATGCAGTTGGAGGGCGTACTGGATCCGCTCCCCCTGGGGGGATTCTAGGACCACTCCAGCCCCCGAGCAATCGTAAGCTCGGGATCCGTCGAAGTGCATGACCCAGCGACCGTGCTCGGACTGGTCGGGTTCAGACTCGGACGGGGTAGGATTTGTCCATTCGGCTAGGAAGTCTGCTAGGACCTGAGATTTGATCGCGGTTCTGGCTGAGAATTCGATCTCGAATTCGGCGAGCTCCATGGCCCACTTTGCGATCCGTCCGCTTGCGTCCTGATTCCCTAGAATTTCTCTAAGCGGGAAGTTGGTCGGGACTCGAATTTTGTGGGCCTGGAAGTAGTGTCTTAACTTCTTCGAGGCCACGAGGAGCGCATAAAGGAGCTTCTGGACCTCGGGGTAACGCTCCTTTGGTCCGTGCAGGACTTCGCTGATGTAGTAGATCGGGCGCTGCACCCCGTCCCGTTCTACCGTTATGACGGCGCTCATCACCTGGGCTGTGGCGGCCAGGTAGAGCAAGAGGACCTCTCCCATTCGTGGTGTGGTCAAGACCGGGGGTCTCGACAAATACAGTTTTAATTCTTTGAAAGAGTGGTCCGCTTCTTCTGTCCAAGCAAAACCGTCGTGCTTCCGGAGCGCCTTGAAGAAAGGCAGGCCGCGCTCCCCGAGTCGCGAGATGAAACGACTTAGAGTCGCCATCCTCCCGGTCAGGGACTGAACCTCTCGCGTGCATGCGGGCGGTCGCATGTTCTCGATGGCCTCTATCTTCTCGGAGTTGGCCCCGATTCCTTGTGGACCGATCATGTAGCCGAGTACCTTGCCGGCTTTGACCCCGAACACGCATTTTTCAGGGTTTAGCTTTATTCGATGTTTATTGAGGTTACGGAAGGTTTCCTCTAGATCGGATACATGACTCGAGGCCATCCTGCTTTTGACGACTATGTCGTCCACGTATACTTCCAGGTTCCGACCTATTTGGTCCGAGAAGGTTTTCTGCATGAGGCGCTGGAAGGTCGCTCCAGTGTTCCTTAGACCGAAGGACATGGTCGTGTAGCAGAATGTGCCAAACGGCGTGATGAAGGAAGTTTTCTCCTCGTCGTCGGGCGATATGCCGATCTGGTGATAACCTGAATAGGCGTCCAGAAAGCTCATCGCCTCGGAGCCGGCCGTTGCGTCGACCAACTGGTCTATCCGAGGTAGCGGAAAATTGTCTTTTGGGCATGCGGCATTCAGTCCTGTGTGATCGACACACATGCGCCACTTGCCCCCCTTTTTCTTCACGATAACTGGGTTGGCCAACCAATCAGAATGATCGACCTCCCGTATAAAACCGGCTTTGAGGAGCTTGTCCAGTTCCTCTCTGATGATAGCTTGCTTCTCTGGGGAGAAGCGCCTGAGCTTCGCCGCATGTGGCTTTTGTCGAGCCGAATCGCTAGCTCGTGCTCGACGACCTCCTTGGGACTCGGGCATGTCTGACGGTTCCCAGCGAACGTGTGTCGCGCTTCTCGGAGGAAGGTCACGAGCTCGAGTTCCTATTTAGGATCCAGAGAAGCCCCCACTTGTACGACCTGGCCTGGCTCAGCGTCGCCTGTGGATGGCCTTAGTTTCTCCGGCCTGGAGGGTAGCCTTGGGCCGGAACTCCTCGGCTCTTGGTCGGGCCCATGGCTGGGGCAGCTGCCCGACCATGTCTAAAGCCCTCTCGTCGCAGCTTTAGGGCTGCTTCGGGCTTCCCTTCATCGAGATCACGCCACCGGGCCGGAACCTTCAGGCATTGGTATCCGTGATGCGTGGCGGCCATGAATTTGGCGAGCGCTGGTCGGCCAGGATGGCGTTGTAGGCCGACTCAAATCGACTACCTCGAAGGTGATTAACTCCGTCCGGAAGTTGCTCGGGCTTCCGAAAGTTACGCAGACGATCTGTCCGAGCGGCTTGGCCGAGGTGCCGGGACTATCCCGTGAGAAAGGGACTACGACGCTCTTGACTTTGGACCGAGGAATTTGCATCTCGCCCAGGACCCTGGCCGATATCAGTCCAGGAACTCCCGTAGTCCACGAGCACTCGTCCTACCGCGGTGTTGCAGATCGTTGGACTCACGACCGTCGGGAGCCTCTGGGGTTTCGTCATCCCCGGGGGGCAGTCGTCCGTAGAGAAGGTGATGGGCAGCTCGGACCACTTAAGCCGCTGAACGGGAGGCTTCCTTGAGTGACACGAAGTACCTCGCGGCGGCCTCCTTGACTCCGACGAGACCCATAGGCGGCGGAGCCCCGAATATCACGGCGATGTGGTTTCGGCTCCTGGTACTCCATGTCCGTATCTTCCTCCTCGGCGGGCTTCTTGCCCTTGACGTCTCCTTGCTCTGGGAGCGTGGGCATGGGACCCTTGCCATTGTAGAATTGCTCCAAAGGCGGGAGGCCCATGTTCTGCAATTCCGCAGTCGTGTCCATGCGCTGGTGGAGCCAGGCAAAAATAGGCGCTTAGCCCGTCACGCTGGTCGCGCCTTGGTCTTGTCCGGTTTTGCTCGTTGTTAGATGAACCGTCGGCCTTTTCCTTTCGCGGCTCCTCCTTTATATGATTGCGAGGTCGGCCGTTGTCGTCGTTCGATGGCCGCCACCATGTCGGAGACGGAGGGTTTTTTCTTCTTTTTGATCTTTTTCTCGATCGAGCTCACGCTCTTTCGCTTGACGCCCTTCGAGTCCGGTGAGGGGCAGCTTTCCTCGCCGGCTTCTTTCATTGGACGGCCTCGTCCGCGTTGGCATAACGGTCAGCCATGCGGAACAGCTCGTTGGCCGTGATGTCCGGGTGAATTTCGAGGTCCTGAGTAAAGCGTACGCCTCGGACCCCAAACTTGAAAGCCCGGACAACCGCCTCATCCGAGATGCTTGGGATGGAATTGCGTACTTGCATGAAGCGCTGATTTAATCGGGCGCAAGGTTCGCCCTCCGTGCATGTCAGACGCTCAAGGTCGCGCTCCTTCCCGGCGACGAGCAGCTCCGAAGTTGGCGGAGAGTCTTTGCTCGGTGTGCTCAGGACCGGATCGAAGTTTTCCTTTTGGTTGAATAGCCACGCCCGAGCTGGCGTCCGCCCAAAGATCAGAGGCGAAAAGTTAGCCATGACCCTTTCATCACCTCCGCCGCTAGAATGGCCGTGGTGTAGATCGAGAGAAACTCGTCGGGGTTCTCGTCCCATCGAATCTCGATGTGACCGGCTTGAACCTTATTGGCCAGGTCACACGTCGTAGCGACGCCGCGAAAGCCCCGCACCAAAACGGACTGTCGGGGACGGTCATTGCGGCGGCGGTCGGCGATCCCCACCGGCCGAGCCCGAGGTTCGTGGGCCCAGGCGAGAGAATATCTCCCTATGCCTGTAGGACGGAGAGTGGCCCGAAGAGGAATGTTCGGCCCGGTTCTGCCCGTGGCTCGTATTCCGTTGATCCCGAGGGAGCCCCCGGGAATTGCTCCGGGTGCCCTCCCGAGCCCGGTCGCGTTCGCGCCGGTCACTCCGGGTATGGCTGCGTGAGTCGTCGGGGTGGAGGCGCTCGGACGCCTGGCGGCGGCGTTCCCAGGAATTACTCTGGGCATCCCTTTCTCGGGAGGCTTCCGCCGCTTTTATGTCTGTGGTGATTTCCTCGAGGTCGTCGGCCACAGCCGCACCCATGGCTTCTAGGTCGACTTGCTCAGGAAACTCTCTGAGGTTGCGCACCACCGCGGCCAAGGCTTGAAGGCGTTCCCCGCTCGGGGGAACGCGGGGTGACGAGCTCGTTCGTCGTCGCACGGGCTCCGGTGTCCCGTACGCGTGGAAATTCTCACGAGCTTCGGCCCTGGTCTTGTCGGCCGGGCCACCACGGACTTGCCGGCGTAAGCTGGCCAGTGTCCGATTCAGAGATGTCTGCAGGTGCTCCTTGGCCGCTTCATAGCGGTGAAGACGCAGCGTTCGCCGGGATTTGCTCGACATTTCCATCCTCCTCCGCAACGGCGACGTTACGGGATTGACGATCGCAAGGGTGACATCACGGTGTCTCCCGTGGACGCGGTCCCCTGGTCGAGCTCGAAAAGGTCGGGGATGTCCAGACCATCGTAGAGCCCGTCATACTCGTCGTCCGAGAGGGCGTCGAGCTGGGAGCGAAAGAACTGCTCCGGTGCGGCGGTTTCCATGGAGAAGCTCCGGGAACCGTCATGATTCTCAAGGCTAGCGACGTCGGCGGCCCCATTGTCGAAGAACTGCTTGTCTTCTTCCTCGATTCCGGGGGCGCCGAGGCCCTGGCGATCTTGGGAGCTTGTCATCCTCCGGGATTCCTCACGAAAGGGAAAGTCGGTCCCCACGGACGGCGCCAGCTGTCGACGATTGGGGAGCAGGCCCCCGCCGAGCTTACTTGTTGGTAGAGGGACCAACTGCGACCCCTTCTCATGTGATGGGATACTCAGAGGAGTGACTCACTGGACTTCAATGGGCAAGGACACTGTGATTTACCCTGGTTCGGGCCTCTCAAGAAGGAGATAATAGCCCTACTCCAGCTCGTGTATCTTTTTTGTAAAGAAATGTGTGTCTCTTTCCCTCATGGTGGGGATGCTTTTATAGCTTACAAAGGACCAAACTCCGTAGGTCCCCACTATCCGCACGATTGGACCACGTCCAATCGTAGCAACTGGCAGATCCTACAACTCCGCCATGCTCCCGCGGAGGACGCAACGGGCTAACGGAGGTTACGCGCTGGTGGTTACCGACCTCGAGATCACGTCAGGTCGGCCAATTCCCAGCGCCGAGCTTGGTTGCCTTATGCAAGCTCGAGCTCGCTATTGGCCAGAATACGCGACCTTCTCAGGTCCCAACTAGATCGTCCTTGGGAACGACCTCCTAATGGCTCGGGCGGGAGCGAGCTCGGCCGTTCGTGGCACCCGAGGTAATTTATGGGAATTACCCAACCCCCCGACAATAATCATTTTAACCTATACATGTTAACCCTTTGAAATATTGCCTTATGCAAAATAACCACTTTAGCCATTCACTTGGAATAAGCCATGCATGTAGTTAATAAACTTGCATTCTGTGCATAACTTGCTAGGTGCTTTATGTACTCATCCCCTTGCAACACCTAACTCACCAGTTGAGGAGGATTCTACAGCAGGTCACGAGGAGGAGTTCTAGGAGAAGACGGTTACTTAGGGTTTGAGCCTTATCAGTTGCCTGTGGTATATTGATTAGTTACTATGAGTCTTCTTTTTCACTATAGATTTCTTTATTGCTGAGTCTTTGCCCAGCGTGGCTTATTATTGTAAGTTGACCATAAGGTCATTCAAACAGGTTATATTAATAGATGAAGTACTTTATATTATTTCTGCTGCGTATGATTATGATATTTTATCTATGTTGAGACTGTGTACTAGCGTGATCCTAGACTAGTGCTGAATACACAGAGGGCACATTCAGGTCTTGACAGAGGTGGTATCATAGCCATATTGACTATAGGTCTTGACCCTAGCTAGAATGGCCATTCCGGGGAGGTTAAAAATATTTTCTAAAGTTAAAATTTACTCAAGAGGACCAATGAATTCTTGACATTTCCCCTCTTTCTTGCTTCATACAATTGTTGAAATTTTTGTCTTTATCTTTATTTTAAATTACGATCCCACGAGAATTGTTTTCTACAGATGAGTATGATGGATATGTACAAAGAGCGAAACAGAGGGTATGCTGCTGAGCTTTGGAGGATGCTTTAGATTTTGGGAGGTTTTGACAGGCTGATCTATAGGGCCCATAGTTGGATCATCAATGGAAAAGGATGAGGGATGGTTTGCACGGTTACCATTTACGCATGAGAGGACACCAAGACTAGTCGTCTGATCAACATCACTGTGAGGAGGTCATCTTTTGAGGCAGGGATCTAGGAGTCAGCACATCTCGCACTACACCGTATAACCCATGACTAATCAGAGGAGTTGAGGCAGACTGTGTTTCATCTTCACCCACAGGAGGGAGGCACCCCAATGAGGGCGATAATGTTGTTGTTCACCTCACCAGGTTTGCCATTGCTTAGAAGGAGGTTATGGAGAGCACAGTTTAGAAGTTCAAGGAGACCTATGATGCTTTAGAGGCAGATGAGCAGAAACATGAGGACACTAGGAGGTTGGCTTCTCAGAGGATCACTGAGTTGGAGGGGGCCTTGTATGCCAGAGATCAGGAAGCTGAGTTGGAGCTCGAGGATGAGAACCCTAAGGACTTAGAGCCGGAGACAGAGATAGAGCCTGAGGGAGAGGTGGAGTCGACTACCACCACTGTTGGAGGTCACAGGGACTAGTTCGCATCAATGCCAAATCATCCACCGGTGTATGCCCCAGGAGAGCCGCAGCCGAGTTGGCTTGACAAGTGATCGAGTCTAGTTTAGTGGTGGAGACTCAAATGTGTGAGTCACATCAGTTTGAGTAGTAGAGTCACCCTTTAGGTGTTAGATTTGAGTGCTTAGGTTAATAAGGGGTTGTTAGGTTGCCTTCTCATCCCAACCAGGTTGTATGAGCCCAGCCAGGCTGGTGGGAGCCAGCTTGAAGTGATGCAAGGGGAAGTTGTTTGGTTAATTGCATGTAATGAACCAGGCTACGAAGAGATGTTGTTTAGTTGCTTGCATGAAAATGGATGAAATGGAGTAAACATAGACTGACAAGTAGGGTCATCACAGAAAACGAGAACAACCGAGCCAGGCTCACGGGGAAACGATCAAAATTCGCGTTTTTGTGCGGCCTGGCTGGGAGCGACACGCTGCATGAGCAGGGCCTGGCTCGGGTGCCGAATCGAGGCATCCAAACAGCGTAGTGCTGCATGGTGGGAGCATGGCTGGCTGGAGCCAGCCAACCAAACACTCTATAAGTTTCTTTTATGTTTTCTGAGTGTGCAGTATGAGTTGCATGGCGTTTAGCCATTTGTGAGCAACCATACCGAGTTGTTAATAAAGTTGTTTAGATTTGGATTTTGGGTTAAACCTGTTTTGCCACATAAGTTCTTTATTAGTTGTCTATTATGTTCCCTCTTTTCTCTAAACCTTGGAGTGACCAACAGATGGTTCAAACACGTGGAAATAATGGAGCTAGTGAAAGTGGTTCTCACCGTAGTAGGAACCCCAATGAGGAGTCATGTCCCCAACCAACGCCGCAAGTAGACATGCAGAATTTTAGAGCATTTCTTGCTGCACAGACTTAGTTGATGCACACTATAATGTTGCAAGTGCAGCAAATCACTAATCAGACAGCTGCTAACAATGCAAATCAGGCTGCTAACATTGGACGGCATCCCTATTCAAGTTATCAGAGTTTATGAAGACTCATCCACCTTCTTTCTCTGGGAACGTCAATCCTTTAGAGGAAGATGATTGGCTCAGGACGATTGAAAGGAAGCTTCATATCATCCAGTGTGTGGGAAATGAGAAAGTGGTCTATGCTTCTTATCAACCTAATTGCTATATTTCTACTTTGTCATTTTTATGCCTTGTTCATTTGTCACTCTAAGTTGTTTTAATGTTAGTTTGATGCTATTAATTGCTAACGTGGGTTGCTAGAGCGTGAATAGTGTGCTTAGCCATGCAACTTGTTATTGATATCATTTTGAAAATGCAAATTTAAAATTGATTAATGAAATATGGAATGTATTTCTGAAATGATGTGCCATGTGTTGCCACACGAAGATGTTGAAATGTAGAGGCATGTGTTGTTCTACATGAATGTTGACTTGTTGAGGCATGTGTTGCATAATAATCAATTGGGGTTGGAAATGATTTAGACTGGGGCAATTGGCAAGAGGTTTTGTGCCATGGTGGTGTCGGGACCCGAATTTGTAAATCCGTACCCTCTGTGTATTCAGCATTAGTCCAGGATCACGCTAGTGCACACAGTCTCAACATCGGTAAATACCACAATCATACACATCGATAGTAATAAAGTACTTTAATTAAGATAACCAAACTGGTTGCTCGACCTTATGGTCACGTTACAAGAGTACACCACACATGGCGAAAACTTATTTAAGGAAATAAATTGCAGCGGAATAAAAGCATCAACGTGGCGCCATCCAGTATACCACAGGCAACTGACTGGGCTCGCTCCCTAAGTAGACGGCTCCTCCTGAAGTTCTTCCTCCAAAGCTGGCATTGCTTCTCCTTCAACTGATGTTTTATCGTGGCAAGGGTGAGTACTTGGTACTAAGCAAGTCATGCACAGAATGCAAACTAATATTCTACATGCATGGCTTAGTTCAAAGAAAAGGCTAACATGTACATTTGCAGTAAAACAATATTTAACAAGTAGCATAAGTAGATTTGAAAGCAGTAAAAGTAACGATAATATCAATAACTTTTCCAGGAGTTAAGTAAACACTTTTCCTTTCCTAACCCACATTTCCATCAACATCATTGTTTAACCCAGCCAATCTTTCCAAGACCAAGTTGTTTCATGAAAGTCTAACCCTTGACTGTAACCCCAGAGCAATGTCCAGTGCCGCGGACACGGCTATTCGAATAGATTTTACACTCTGCAGAGGTTATGCACTTTACCCACAAGATACAATCAAACACCACAAAGGCGAGTGATCGTAACAAAGCATTTCAGAGACCGCAAACTATACAAGTGAACCTCTCCGGCTTTTGTCATACACCATCCCTTCCCTTAACAGAGGCGAAGTATGGGACCGACATACCGTTAGACGGGTACCATGCCATAGCATTGGTACACTCCCCTTTCAAGCTACACAAAAGGTGTAGTTGACACCCCGAGGTATCACATGCAAGTTTTTAGTAACTTACTCAACTAGGTCCGTCCCATTACAGACATGTGGTTGCACGTTTGACTCAGATCAAAGGCTTGCAAGGTTAAGTCCTTAGGATGACCAGGGCAAGACTACCCGAAGAACCAAAACGATATCCCCGGTGCCACTCATGGCCCACCGCATCATTCTTACCACTTGCCCCGGTCTAAATCTATTTATCAAACCCAGTTGATTACCATGCACCACGTGCCATCAACAATCACAACACATGATACTTCTCCAAAAACAGGTTCAATATATCATTAAGTCAATATTAACATTTGCTTGTCCAAAATCATGTCATGTGCACGTAGCAGGTCTAAGCAATATACTACAACGATCTAATTACCCAATGTTGGCAATTTAATAATGTCCAACTACATATTCACAACTAGGGTGACAAGGGTTCATGGCACATAATTAAATAGTCAAGGTGTCATACTGCAATTTGGCATTTATCTAATTCCCAGAAATAATTTAAACAATTGCTAATTAAACTAGCATCCAATAATTTAAATCAAACTAGTTTTCAAGAATAGGAGCAATATGGTCAAAGCATAACTTGCCTTCAAAAAGTACTTGTTCTTGATCTTGAACTGGCTCCTGGGTCAACACTTCACCTTCCAAGCCCTCGGGTACTTCAACGTCTACTCGTAACGCGTGCAAATAGCAATAAATAAATAAAATAGTACATGCACATTGCTCAAGAATTCAAGTAAAGTCCATAAACAAGAAGAGCATAATTTTACAAATTTTTAGAAATTTGAAACGCCCAAATCGGAGTTAAAATGCAAAAGTTATAATTGTTTAAAGTTTAAAGAATATATTAATTAATTATAAATAGAGAAATTTTCATATTCAAAAATTAATTAAAATTCATATTTAAGTAGATCTCAATTTTATAAAAAAATTAGAAATTGGAATCGCTCAAATCGAAGTTAAAATGCAAAAGTTATAAGCGTTTGAAGTTTGAAAATTCAAATAAAAGGATAAACCGAATTAATTCATTTATTTTTCTACTGAAAAACCCCATTTATGACGTCAGCCTGACGTCAGCGTGGAATTCGAATTTCCACCGAATTATTTTTCTATTGAAAAATCGAATTATGACGTCAGCGGGTCCATGGACTTGGTCCACGGTTTGGGTTTGGTTCACCGTGGACCCGACCCACGTGTACATGTCTCACTGACATGTGGGACCCCTCAGATGACGTCAGCATGACGTCACCGCGCTTCGGCCGAGTGGCTCTGACATGCGGGCCCCACCATGACGTCAACATAAAGTCACGGGTGACATCATGGAGCAGTTGGTGAGGTCGCTGACATGCGGACCCCACGCTGACGTCTCGGGTGATGTCAGCGATGACTGGGGCTGACCCACGTCGCTTCGGTTACCGGCTACGTTGTACGATCTGGGCCGTCGGTTTGAAATCCGACGGTCCAGAATGGATCTAACTTCACGCGTTTTGGATCTACGCGGTTGATTTGGACCGTACGATCTAGATCGGACGGTTGAGGTCCGATCGGATTACACCGCGTCATGGGTGATGTGGCATGATCCGAGCAGTGACACGTGGCTTGATCTACGTCGTTCGATTTCGATTGGACGGCTGTGATTGGATCTAGCACGGTGCAATTACGGCTACGTGGCTCGATCTCGTGCGTTGGATCTAGATCCAACGGTTAGGATCTAACCAAGGTCATCTCGGTTGAGGCTACATGGTGCAATCTAAACCGTTAGATCTAGATCTAACGGTCCAAAATGCATCTGGGCTCTAGGGTCTGGGAAAAGCACGTGGCTAACCTGAGTCGTTGGATGGAGATCCGACGGCTGTCCGAGCTCGAAGCGGCGATGGCGGGGCGGCGGCGCGGGCAAACCGGAGTCGGGGAAGACGACGCGTAGAACGGCGTTGCGGTGCGGTTCCGGCGAAGGGAGTGATGCGCCCAGACTCGCCTCGACACGGGGATCCCGAATCTGGACTTGACGCTACGGGAAACGGCCGGACGTGCACGGAAACGAGGAAGACTCGCGGCGGCTGTTCTTAACTTCGGTGAGCAATCTTGCACAGATGGCGGCGGCTAGGGCTTCGAGACCTGAGGCTTTGGACGCGCACGGGAGAGGCAAACCTCGGGGTGCGTGCTGCGCAATAAATAGCGGCCCCGGAAGGCGTGTCCCGCGCGAAAACGGCAGACTCCGGCGGAGTCCGAACCGAGCTCGGAGACGATGACGTGGCTGCATTGCAGCTGACCACATGGACACGATCCTACGGCACGCACGCTCGCGCGACGCGGCCCAATCGTGGCCGTTGGATCTCGATCCAACGGTCGGGACATGATAGGGCTAGGGTTAGGTGCGGGTCTGGCTCGATCGGTCTGGCTCAGTCGGACTCGGGTCCGACTCGGACTCGAGTTTGACCCGAGTTCGGTCGCTGGAACAGTGAAACCAACTCGTAATTTCCAGCGATTTAATATTTGAAAATAATTCTAGTAATTCAAATAATTCCAAAAAAATAGTAAAATAATTAGAAAAATTCTGAAAAATACTTTGAGACATTTTGGACTCAAATAAAATATTTCCAACCAAAATTTATTTGAAACTTTTATTTATTTAATTATTTCAAAAGGAAATAAATTCAAATTAAATCCAAATAAATCTCAAAAAATTCCAAAAATTTTCAAAAGTGTGAAATAGCATTTAAATACTTGAAAATCAAAATTTTGGGGTGTTACAGGTGGGCATGTGTGGGAATGGGTTGATGAGTGATGTGAGGGCTATGTGCCACTTAAGGTTTGGTAGTCTTGCCTCGATCAATTAAGAAATTAAATTTGAAAGCCTTTGAACTAGGCCAAACATACAACCACATATCTGAAATGGGACAAAAGTAAGTTACCTATGTCTTAGCATGTGATACCTCAAGGTGATAGTCACACAGGTGTGGTTATAGGGGAGGATGTGGTGTATAGTGGTCTCACGTCGACCCAACTATATGTCGGCTCTGTGTGAGAGAAGGCATAGTGAATGCAACACCGAAGAGGTTCATGTGTTAGGATAGAAGATTCTAAAAGGTTTTGTTGTGTTCTCTCTGCCGACATACGAAAGAAAGTGTGTTACTTGCATGACAACAAGAGACGATCATGCCTTATGGGTAAAGTGTATAACCTCTGTTGAGTGTGTCAAACCTATTCGAATAGTCGTGTCCACGGTATTGGACAATACTTAGGAATTACAGTTAAGGGTTAGATCTTGAAAAATAAAACTCAGTTGCCTGTGGCATATTGATGGGTTACTACGAGTCTTATTTTCCGCTACAGATTTCTTTGTTTCTGAGTCTTTGCCCTATGTGGCATTTATTGTAAGTTGATCATAAGTTCGTTCAAATATGTTATATTAATAGATGAAGTACTTTACATTATTTAGTTGTGTATGATTGTGATATCTCGTATATGTTAAGACTGTATGCATTATCTTGATCCTGGACTAATGCTGAATACACAGAGGGTCCGAATTTGTACATTCGGGTCCCGATAACCAACCTCCTCAACAGCAGTGGGTGCCCCACCGATCAGTGGCTTACTCCCAATGATTGAGGGATTTTCACCCTCGATATTTGTCGGAACCTCTCAAGTGCCTTGCACACTGGTCGGGGCTTCCTTGGCAACCTCAGAAGTGGGCACCAAGGATTGTTCCACACTGGCCATCGCGAGACCGACCAGTGGGTTCACCTCAGGCTCCACTTGAGGAGAAGCCAGAGGTACAGCTTGGGGGCTAAAAAACCGATTGCATACCTAAGTTTTTGAAAAAACAAGTCAATTTAGAACTAAAAGTTAAGGAAACATACTTGTAAGATAAACCTGAGTCCATGTCCCAGGTTAACAAGGGAATAGCAGATACCCCTACATCCAAGGAAGGAGTCATCGTCTTCCTCCTCATGATCAGAGGAACTTCATCTTCCCTCCTCAATCTCCTCCTCCTCACCCTGAATGTAGGGGAACAAGAGATAATTCTTATATTGAATATCCTGTGTACCGCATCTTTTCTTATTACGCACATATGAGGAGGTTTTCTTCTTCTGCGTCTTCACAGCAAGCTTGGCCCTCTTCTCTTGTGCTTGGGGCCAATCATGTACACGTTTGGAGAATGCATTCTTGGGTCGACTAGTGCTAGTTGGTCCGCTACCTTCGAAACACTTTTGACAAGAGTCCTCTTCTTCTTGGTTGGTGGAGCAAAGGCCACGACCTCAGACTAGTCAGCAGCCCGCTTTTGACCATGCATCCAAAAGATAAACCTAATTGTTAGTACAAAACAATTAGTTAACATTACATCCAAAAGACCTACTTGGTACTTACCTCGATGTGTTCATTGATGAACTCATCGGGCTATCCGATCAGGCTAGACGGCTGCTTGTCATGAGTAGCCTGGTCAGATCCGTCTGAAGGAACTCGCAAAATAGATGCAACCAGTTTGACAAAAAGCATAAAAATGTCAGTAAAGCTTCTTTTAAAAAAGAAGAAGATAAGAAAAGGAGGCCGGGAATTCAAAATTTCTTACCTCTAGGTTCATCCTTAGTAGGATCGTGGTCACCTTCGATTCTCCAGGTGAATGTAAACCGCTTCTTCAGAGGGCTTAACTTTTGGAACAAAAGATCGTAAACGATTTTCTGTCCCGACAAGCCCCCTGATACTAGCTTGGAGATAATCTTGATGATAATACGCTCCTCGCTGGTCAGCACTAGTGACTCTTTTTTGTTTTTTGCTTTTGACCTCGTCCACACCAGGGTGGCTTTCCCAGTGAACCGGCGGCTACCCCCGGGATCTCGGAGTAAAACCACTCCCAGCGGTAATCCCTCCAAATATCCTTGATTGGAAGGTATGGATACTGAGAGCCTATTTTATCTTGCAGTTTAAAATAAACACTCCTAAAAATTTCTTGGGTTTTATTATTTATGGTGTATTAATAAAAGAAGCGAAAAAGAAGAAGAGGGGGAGGGATTTCAAGGAAAGCCTTGCCAACATGTGAGAAGATGCTCAAAATCAAAATAGAGTTTGGGGGGAGATGATGAAACTCAATCTCATAGTGATCTAGCACATCGACAATGAATTCGCTCTCTGAGAGACGAAAACCTATCCTGATAAATGCGTCAAAGAGGGAAATCAGACCTTGATCCTCAAATGGGTCATGGGAATCAGACCTTGATCCTCAAGCTCCTTGATCATGTTCTCGGTGAAAATCAACTTCTCCATCGCAAATGGGTTATGGGAAGAAGAAAGATTGAAGATGAAAAGCTTCAAGAACTAAAAGAGAGATTGAAGACAAAAGAACTCAAAAGAGTGTTTTCGTGCTCAAGAGCATAAGGTGTGAAATGTATAAAGGAAGCCTCATCCCCCTTTATATATGCCTTTTTTATCGACACAATTATGGCATCGGTTCAATTACCAAGGAAAGTGCAAAGATCTCCTTTTTTATTAGCATTTAAATGGCAATATGATTGGCACATAACCCCATAAGGGATATGTAAAGTCTCTAGTAATATACATATTTACTCAAGCCTTAGGAACTAGCTGACGACAATTAATGAGTCCTATTCTACTTTGGGCTTATATCCCTATGAGAGAAAGAAACCCATAATAAAAATAAATCCCAAGGCCTATTAACCGGTTACAACTTCAACCAAAGTCACGAGTACCCATACCATGGGTACCCCCATCAGCCCGGAAGCACGAACGGGCTGACCTATCACAGCGAAGGCCCGGCACCACCGAAAGGTACTTGGGCCGCAGGGAACGAGCCCCGACTGGGGCCGACCAGGACGATCGGCGGACTCGATTCGGCGGCGGCATGCGCCGACCGCTTAATGTTAAAGCTCAAGCTCCGCCACGAGCAATGAGGCCCACGCTTGATGTCGTGGCTGCCTTGTGCGCTGGCGTCCCACGACATCCGTGCAGGGTAGGCGGCTCCTTCCTGGGCTGTCAGAAGAGCCACCGAAGAAGTCAAACCCCCGTCCCGTCGCCTGGCACACCGCAGAGGAGTACGCCCACTCCCGAGGCCTAAGCGAAGTCAAGCGCCATTAAAGTCACCGAGGCTGACAAGAGCACCACGCAACACGCCACCCTGACAAGATACGCAAGATCAGACGCATACAGAGCCACCAACCCTACCTCGGGACAGCAGGGGTTGGCGGACAAGACGAAGCCAGACCTCAAGACATGCAGACCCTCTCCTCGTAGTCTTCACAACTCCCGTGTAACCCGCCTCCTCGTCTATATAAGGAGGCGGGGCCCGAGAGGAGGCGCGGAGAAAAGAGAAAATAGTCTCTAGGTAGCCTCGGCTCCTAGCGAAAACCTCAAGGGGGTCGGACACCACCATCCGCCTCGCCTGTACACCCCTTGTCCGTCTCCCAAAGATCAATACATTCACACCGCACGAACCGGAGTAGGGACATTCGGCCCGAACCAGTATACATCTTCTGACTCCTTGAGTCGACCATTCGGGGAGAGGGAGCGCGCGACCCCATCCGACCATAAATTCGTATTGCCGGTGCACGAAACACCGACAAGTAATATACATATTTACTCAAGCCTTAGGAACTAGCTGACGACAATTAATGAGTCCTATTCTACTTTGGGCTTATATCCCTATGAGAGAAAGAAACCCATAATAAAAATAAATCCCAAGGCCTATTAACCGGTTACAACTTCAACCAAAGTCATATTTAGTCACGTGGTTATATCCCCGGCCAGTATGCTGACGAATACTTACACTGGTCGGAGATAACCAGTGGTTTGATTGCCCTGACCGGTCATACTTACGCTAGTCAGAGCCGACATGTGATTCGGTTGCCCCGACCAGCTAACTGGTCGGGGTAATCAGTTACTTTCATCCTGACCAGATGACTGGTCGGGATAGGCAGTTACTTCCACACATGTATAACATGCGGAAGATTTTCTTGATAGGTACATGTAACTGTTCGGAGGTTATTTACCATGAAGAGACGCCTCTTGATTAAAAGACACCTCCTTGCGAAAATACACCTTTTGGCAATAAGACACATCTCCGAAGATAACAACTTTCATCCCTTCGTTCTATTTAAATAAGTGTGTAATAGCACTCTATAGACATTTAATCAATATTGTACTCTGTCAAGCCACTGGGCTAATAAGAAGCAATCTTTTTTTCTACTTCTTACAATCTCTGATTCTGCACCTAAGCAATTATTTTAATTCGTAAGCTCGATCTAGAGATTCTCGGTCTTGAACATCGACAAGAGACATAGCTAGTATGAAGCTTGATTTGATCAATTGTAATTCTGCCTTTGCTGTCTGCCAGATAATGAGCATAAGTGCGTATAGCTCATAGCTGCCACTTAGCCAAACAGCGAGTGATATGCTCTCATTGATTCTCTCGAGATGTTGAAGTCCTAACGAATTAGCAGTGCTTCTATGCTTTTCCTTCTAGTATAAGTTGCACAAATCTTGAAGCAAACGAAGAGGTAAGTAATCACCATCTACTCTTTATTCATGCTTTAATAGTTGTGCAACTTTTAAAAGGAAGAGCATAGAAGCACCTCTCATTAACTATTTGATGATAATTATTGAGGTGGGTTTTTTTTTATATTTAAGCAAAATGTAAAGGAAAAGGTAACCACGCACGGATCTCGGAACACACGATGGATGGCCAGGCAATCGGTTCATATGCACATAGACATAGGTGCATAAAATCCACTTCCTAAGGAGTACATAACTACTGTCTACTATTGCTAAGAAAAGCACTTGCATGCTAGCAAGTGGAGTACAGTCCTTGAAGACGACGAAGCTCCAACATCCCAAGATATGAGATCTTTCTGTTCATAGGAAGCCGAGAGCTTTCATTCCATATCATTCATCAAATTACAATCAAGGATGCGGCTTGATAACAGGAAACGTGGACTCATACCGAGCCACTCCTGTGCCCAAGCTAGCATAGCTCAGCCAAGGGCAACAAAATTAGCCTCAAGTTTTACAAACTGAAGCGAAAACTCAGGAAACCCAGCAGTAGGCTCTCACTTCGTCGAGGATGCAACTCATGCAAGCAACTGGGGAACGACCACCCCCACGAATCAAGAGGAGGCCACTTATTCCGGGCAATCCGTTTCAACAATCATTTTTCCATAGCCCCTTCGTCTGGCAAACAGAGATCTTCATGAGCCCACCAATGCTAAGAAGCAACGCATATGTCATACAAAGTCTGTAGCTTCCCATTTTCATGGCCCAACGACGTGAAAAGGATCCCACGAACGAAAACCACCATCGCACAAACCCTCATTTCATGCATTGCTGATGCTGAGACATTCTTTATCCGGCACAAACGAAACCGCAAGACGCTAAGCATGTGCAGAGATTTTCAAGAGAACTTCAGCAAAGGCTAAAAAACTAGCCATCAGTTGTCAGACTCTTTGACCACCATGGTATGATCGTCAGTTGTTATTCTCCCACGTTTTATCTGCTCTGGGCAACAGCAATGGGCAATGGATTTGGGCCAACATAGCTAAGCTCAACTTTTTGGGGGAGAAGGTGGTAGCTAATGGACATCTCCTCAAATATTTTCTTTAGCTCCATGACGAGCTCAGATCTCCTGCTGTTTTTCTCCCGGATATTCTGGAAGTTCATCGTGTGCTGGACACTCAGGGACATGTTGATCTTGTTCACGTTCAAGATGTCCTTTAAGTTTACCGTGTGGACAGGGTTCCAGTGAGTTGGTTTGCTCTCTATGTACCTGAAAGCACAAAAGAATTAGCCAGTGACAGCTGATAACATGGATCAAACGAACACGCAGTCTAGTTCAGATAACTTATTTTCTATTCATACACATGCAGATTTGCATATCCACATGAATAACTAGTCAACTACTGAACCACACACCTCTGGAGTTCAGACACACATAGTATTGGCGGTAGATTTGATTAAGAATAATGCTTGGAATAAGATGAAGCACGAAAACGAAGACAAAGTTTAAGAAGTCACCCTTTCATTCTGGACTTCAAAGCTCCAATGCTCTCAATTGAAGTTGAAACATCAATGGCAAAGTCGATGGTGTCATACATGTTAGGGCTTCGGTAAAAGTTGCTGATTGGCTTCGTAGACAATACAGAGTTTGGGTAATATATCTTCTCATTGTCATGCTTCAAGAAAACAGTGGTTAATATATTCATTTCTTCAACAACCATCTATCATCAGTATAGACACATGTCAGCATCAGAACATAACATGAAAGATAAATGAAAACAGGCACTGAAATCACGATGGTCTAGAAGTGACCTGTACTCCATCAATGACACAACGGTCGCCAACATCAAACGGATGCATGATGAATACAAATATAAGGGCCTCAAATACAGTCTTGCAGGCATTTCCAAATATGAATACCACAACAAGAAGCTGGGATGAGATGACAACAAGGATCTTGGTGGTCGCGATGCCCATCATCAACAGAGTGACGATGATGGTTACAATAATGACTAAAACTCTGATGAGGTTGTGAAGTTGCATAACTGCGGTTTTTGTGTCATTCAGAGAATGCGCTAGTGATTTGCGGTCAAGGTATGCCTTTACCTGGGAGTAAAATAATAATAAGACAAGCAAACAGACAACCATCAAAAATAAATAGTGATCCTAAGCAAACACTCATCAGCTCTAGACCTCGTCTTTTTGCAGTAGTGTGTATTGCTTTTCTTTTCAAGAAATTAAACAATTTCAGAAAAAAAAATTGATATATGACATGTTAGATGCAAAAAAAAAAAGAAGACAAAATCTCTACTATATAAAGTGAGAGTTTCTTCCCACGTCACATTAATTGCCCTGTTTAATTGCCCTACTTAATTGCCCTGCTTAATTGCCCTACGCAAGAAACGAAGCGTTGCTTTAATTAACCAGCTTTTGCAAGAAACGAAGCGTTAAAGATAGATGTTTGATCGTATGAAATAGTATTTTTTTATTTTTTATTTTTCGTTATCAATTTTGTTTTTCGTAGCAACGCACGGGCATATAACTAGTGATCATAAAGTAGCAGTCATAATGTTCAAACTCAAGTTATGTTGTATGTATTACTCGAATTATTGATTTTTACTATTACAAAGGACAAATCCACAATTCTGACTGCTGCAGGTGAAGTGAAACTAAAATGCAAAACCTGAAATATTTGAACCAACCTATATCCTAGTAAAAGTGACCACTAAGACTTCTGAAATAGAACAAAAACAAAAATTGTGATTGCGTTTGAGCTTTCCATTACCACCCAATTCTTCAGAGCAGACTTTTTTATCATCCCCGTCTCTGATGCCCCCTCAAACATCGGAAGCACCAAATACACCTCCTCCTTGGTGAAAAATCTCAGCAGATCGACCTCCTCAATGTGCCTACACCAACAAAACAATGGCACATACTGAAATATGTCTATAGAGAAGAATAGATTACTGAGCAATCTAATCGTCCTCACTTGTAGCCAGGCCTTGCAACATTCTTGAAAATGGCATAAGCCGCTGCCTTCGCCTCCCACTCACTATTTATTTCCTTATCCTTCTGCTCCACTTCATCAGCCTCGTCAAAGCTCTCAATAGTATGAGATATTGTTGAGAGCCTCGAGCTTAGGATCGCCGTGACCAGGCCTTTCATCGTCCAAGCCGACACCTTCTCCTGGCTCATCCTCCTTAGTTTCGTAACATCGATCACCTCAGGGGCTCCTTTCTCTTCCTTCGCCCTGCTGAAGCTCACCCGACCAAGTCCGCTGCCCTCCCGCCCCACATTCTCCGCCAGCTCCATCAACGGCAGGCCCGACAGTGTCTGCAGCACGTACTGGTGGAACACGCTCTCCTGGATCCGATCAAAGAACGCCTTCCTGTGGAAGGTGGACGCGATCATCTTCATGAAGAAGGTCTTGACCACCCAGATGACCGATCCGATCAACACGGAGGCGAGGAACCTGGAGACGTAGTTGAGGATCCTGGCCGTATTGGGCGGGCGCCCGAGCTCGCGGTCGAAGAGCTGCGACCAGGCGACGAGCACGAGCGCGATCCAGAGGCAGACCTGGACGCTCGTCTTGAGCCCGAACACGAAATAGAGTACCTTGTCGCGGAGCAAAAAGTTGCGCTCGATGAGGAAAACGAGGAACTTGACGAGCCACTGGCTGACGAGGTGGCCGGAGAACACGGCGATGACCATGACGCACCACTTCCAGATCGCCACCCCCCGCACTTGGCGCCCCTGCAGCGAACGCACCACGAGGCTGACCACGAGCAGCGCGAGGAAGAGGACGAGCACGGAGAGCTCTAGCGCGAGGCGAACCCTGCGGCGGCATCGTGCCGTGGATGCGGAGGTCGGGGCGCCCTCCTTGCGGAAGACGTCCTCGTCGTCGTCGGCGTCGGCGGGGGTGAGCGGGGTGGAGGCGGGCGCCCCCGCGGCGCGAGGCGTCTGGCAGGCGGAGGAGTGGGAGGAGGAGGCAGCGGGGGCGGGAGGGGTGGGAGGCTCGACGAAGCGGGACTTGGGCTTGGAGAGCGTGGAGCGGCGGCGGAGGAGCGCGGCCGAGGCGGGAGGGAGCGGCGGGCGTGACGGGCTTGAGCTCCGGGGCTTCTCGGGGTTTTGAGGGGGTTTGAAGGCATCAGCCACCGGGGACGGGGGGGTTGGCTGCTGCTGCTGATGGTGGTGGTTTTGGTGGAGCTGGGGTTGGTCGGGCGGCATGAGGAGGACGAGGTCGGCATTGGCGGGCTTGGAGTTCAACGGGTCCATGGCGCCGTGCTTTGCGACGAGGAGGAGGAAGCGGCGGCGGCGGGGGTAGTAGAAGTTATGGGGTGGTGCAGGCGTGAAGCGCTAGGGGTGGTGCGTGGGGACGGCGTGCCGGACGGTAGGTGGCCGTTTTTGAAGTTTGAGCCCAACCTCATAAAAAAGAGGGAAAGAAATAGCTAGCGCGCACTTCGGCCGGAACCGGCTTCTAGTCGTTTGGTTGGGGCCAGTGCCGTTCATCAGTTTGCTTCGCTCGTTTTGCCTCTTCACTCCTTTGCCTAGGCCCGCGTTTCACGTTTCTTGGTTGGTTCTTCCTCCTGCTGCAACCGAAGTGAACTGTCTGTCACACACCAGCGGAACCAGCAAAGCTAAGGGAGCCAGGCCAGTATAGGTATCATCCGGATGTTTTTGTTTTAGCTAACATCCAAATTTTGGACCGTTGGATACCTCATTCGGATATCACCGGACCGTTAGATTCAAATCATAGGATCGGATGTAATCGATACTCACGAATCTCAACAATGATCCGATGGTCTTAGATTTGGATGATTTCAGCAATAAAAATATCCGGATGATGTTTATCAAACCCTAACCAGCTTAACCCTTCCCCCTCCCCTCCGCGGCTGCCGACCCCCACGGCTTGTCCCCCACCGAGCCCGGGCAATCGAGTCTAGCCACGGTGCCCTTACCTTACCCCTCCACAGCTTGTCCTCGGTGAGCCCAGACTCGGAAGGTGAATGGTTCCGTCCCCTGCGCACGAAAAACAATTACGAGTACTTCAGTTTGTTTACACACACGTGATTTTGTTTTGATGCTGAAAGCTTAGTTGTGCTGAAATGCTGTCATCAAAGTTGCACTTGGAGGATGCTACGGCGTAACTCAATGAGCATCGCCTTCTTTCGGCAAGTCATGGCTCAGGACGCTGAAAGAGTTGTTGACACCTGAGTATAAAAGACAAGTTGTGAAAGTTCAGCACCACTTTGAATGAGTACTTTAGACACTAAAGATAAATGTCTCCCTCGAAGGCTCCTTTCTTCTATATCGCTCAAGTAGGATGACCACTAGCTGAGTATAAAGAAAAAGCTGTGAAAGTTCAGCACCAGTTTATCAGCCTTTTTTATCGGATGACCACTAGCCAAACAATGTTGGTCCTGAATGGGCTTTGATATCGTAGATAGTATTATCCAATGTGCTAGTACAAACATAAGGTGAGTGCAAATACTAACTGCTGGACTCTGGAGTCAAAGCGCAGAAAGAGGACAACCTATGGCAACTGATGGACGTGGAGAATGACAGAATGTGGGTAATGACAAATACAATACTGCTCCTAAAGGCTCAATGCCATGACAAAAGACTCGATGGCAGGTTTGGCACCAAAAATTTCTACACTCTAAACTCGTAGACCATATTTGAAATGTAGATATTTTCTTAAATATTACAGAAATTAAACTGTTTTCTATAAAAATCTTACACGTTTTTTATAAAATGCATACGTTCCATACAGAAGATTAAAAAAAGTACTGTTATGGATTGGTGAGCAGTAGTAAGAGAGAATACTAGTAATTTACATGGAAGCGACTATAGTAGTACTCTACACAGGGTTCCAAATATCGACGATTTTCGAGTGAAAATCATGATTTTTGCGTGTATCAGGTGGCTCAACATCTGAAACTGCTCGGCAAACCAATGGAATTTAAATTCAAATTTAAAAAGTTCGAAAAAATTTATCGGAAAGTGTTAGAAATTTTTGTGTGACTGCTCTGAGGCAATTTAAAGTTCTAATGATGCTGTAAAATTTTATTATCATTGTTAGATCTGTGCATTTTTAAAAAAAGTCCTAACAGTACTGAATATATGTTCTTCTATTTTTTATTTTGTAGGAGCACGAAATGAAGTCCAATATTTCTGAAAATTTTCGTGTGATGTCTTGTGGAAATTAGAATGATTATTTAAAATATTTAGAGGATGATGGGGCATTTATATTATTTTTTTATTCTGAAAGTGCTACTGTTAGAGTATATGCTCTTCTGTTTTTTATTTTACAGGACAGTAAATGAAGTCTAATATTTCTGAAAATTTACTACATTATCCCTAGTCACTAGTTATGATTGCTTTAAAATTTTAGAGTACGATCAAGCTTATAAATTTTTATAAAAAGTTGACAGTTTCTATATTGCTTTTCATTAATTGTTGTTTTTTATTTTTCAAAAAGAACTAAATGAATTCAAAAATTATTGAAATTTCTCTGAGGTTTTTTATAGATTAATTTATATTTATTTTTTGTAATTTTTTATATTTTTTGATTTTCCTTAAGTGTACCAGAAACAGTAAAAAAATTAGTGAAAATTAATGAAAATAGATCAAAAATCGGTGCAATCGGTCGATTTTTTTATATTTGCGGACGAAGTTTGATTACCGATTTCAAAAAATTCACTTCAAACTCATTCAATTTCTATCAATTTTTAACCCAATTTTTTTAGTTTTTGAAAATTGATTTTCCAGTGACTTTTGCTAAAACGATATTTAGGCCTTGTTTGGTACAGTTACAGATTCTAGTAGAAACGGAAACGGTTTCAGATTCTTGGTAGAAACGTTTCAAGTAGAATCAGAATCACTGTCTGAAAACCGTTTGGCTAGCTGTCTAGATTCTGTGAATCTGGGTGGAACGGGGTTGAAGACGATTCAACCCCGGCGTGGAAAAAGAAGAAACGTTCCGAATTTTAGGCCGATTAATTAGGCTCCTCCCAGATTCTAGTAGAAACAATCCGGTTCCAAATTACCAAACGGGGCCTTAAAACCGTGCTCCCCACCCACCCACCCACCCAGGCACCCACAGACGAAACGACGACCATCATGCTACCTTACAGAGCGCGCGATGACTCCCATTCTTCCAGAATCTTGGCGGCCCATGTACGGACGGACCGTGGCCGCGTGGAGTGCCCGTGGATCTTGTACGTTACGCACGCGATCACTGCTACGTACTAGACTACATGCTACACATTGTAACTTCAAGAGTCAAGATGGGACGACTGGCTTTTTTAGGAATTAAGGCCCGCATGTCTGGAAACCTTGGCTTAAATACCGCACACCTTATTTTACAAATTTAGTCTCCGTGTAAATAAAATTATAAAAATAATATCTCATTTATTATGGAAGCAGCGATAGGTAATACGTGTTACCTACTACGTCCTTGTACTATAGCAAGTGTCTAGCCCAACAGCACTCCGACCGACCATGACAGCTACGAACGGACCCACGGCAGTAGCAAACCTGTCGCGCATCCCCGGCTCGGTAGGTAGTTGGTGTGCTTGGTAGTAGACGGCGGGGTGACATGGCAGCAGAACATTCCGCGATGCCCTAGCACAGATGAGTCCTATTTGTCGTGCTCTAGAGCGGTACCTATCCAGGCATCTACCGCAGTACATGGACGCGATAGAAGCTGTTTTCACGGTCGAGAAAGAAGTTATTTTTGTAATTTATTTATACGGAGTTAAATTTGAAAAACAAGGTGTAAGAGAGCGAAAAAAGCTAAGGGTTCCATGTGCGCGCGACTGGGTGTGTTGGTGATGAATGACAAACGGATGGCTAGTGTGGGTGGCGGCACTGTTCCACTACTGTCGGTTGCATGCTATGATTCCGCAGCAGATTAGTAGCGGTGTTGTGATGGAGCAGTCTGACCCGCCTTTTTTTCTTCATTTTTTTCTTAGAGAAGAGGATTATTAGAGCTAATCTTGTGAGAAATGTTGAGTCCGTAGTCCATAGTTGTGTTGGTACCAAGTAGAAGATGTATAAGACATGCGAGACCTTGCATCTGTGCCTAAGTAGTGGAAGGAGTTGAAGTCCGAATTGTGTATGAATCGGAAGAAGCAGTATATAAGCAAGGCCCTGTATTCTATTTTGAATCTGAGTTGAGAAAAGAAGCAAAAGAAGAAAAAAAACAATAGTGGCCCCAGCTCAATTGGTTCGAGCATTGTTCTTGAGAGGAGAAGGTCCCGGGTTAAGCCTTGCCTGTGTCTAGCCAAAGAAGTTTTTTTTTTCCCAACAATTATTATCAAACAAGGTTTTAAATTTCGTTTTCGGTATATATCTCGGAGGCGGCCAAAATCCGAAATTCCGGCGAGATCTCGAAATTTCAAATAAAATTTAGACGAAATCCAAAAACCAAATTTGAAATCTGGTCATTTTTCAACTGGAAAATCCGAGATTTCAGCCAAAATTATCGAGATTTAAAAAATTACCATACTTAGGGGTAGTGAAGTTCTACAACCGCGTAAAATTTAAAGACCAAATTCAATCACATTTAAAAGATACGAAAAAAACAAACGATAAGAGAATTTTTCACTGGCTATCCTTAAAAGCTAAGATCATCTCGTATGCTCAGTAGCGTGACTACTAAAACAGTCGCACTATTAACCGTTTCATTTCAATCGACCGACTAAAATCAAGCCGAAATACGGTTTGTACACTACAGCAAAATCATCCTAGATGTGTAACGTAGTGAAACCACAGTAACCTATGTGTATGGATCTGAACCGCTGGTTGTTGGAATGGATGGTCCAGATTACATTTAATCCTTAAGTTGCAGGCGTAGTAGCAACCGCAGACGATCTCTATGCTCTCGTACTGTAACCAAGTGAACTATCACACACCACCGGAACCAGCAAAGCTAGGGAGCCAGGGTCTCCACTGAGTCCGGGCAGTCGCGTTTAGCCACGGTGCCCTTCCCCTTCCTGTGTAATGTTTTAGGACACCACAATCTTTTAGGACTTTTTTACAACACGATTTTTTTTGTAAGTATGCTTGTTACAAAGCAAATATCCAATGAGCACTACTGATGTTTCGTAGCCCTGGTGGCCGTATAAAAGCATTATTACTGCTGTAAATCAAGTCCAACACGTATTGGTACTGTGATAGGTCTACAAACAAGTACGAGTACTTCAGTTTTTTTTACACAGAACTAGTTTTGTTTTGATGTTGAAAGTTTAGTTGTGCTGCTTAACATTCTCTGTCTTCTCACTACTCGTCTCTTGAAATGTTGTCATCAAAGCTGCACTTGGAGGATGCAACGGGCTAAATGAATATCGCCTTCTTGTGGCAAGGCATGGGCCTCATGGCTCAGAAAGAGTTGTTGATAGCTGAATATAAAGAAAAAGCTGTGAAAGTTCAGCACCACTTTGAATAATAACCGTCTCTCTCGAAGGCTCCTTTCTTCTATCGCTGATGTAGGAGCAGTTAATCAGTCCTTTTAATCGGATGACCACTAGCCAAACAATGTTGGTCCTGAATGGGCTTGATATCGTAGACTCTGGAGATTATCCAATGTGCTAGTACAAACATAAGGTGAGCGTAAATATCTCTGTACATAACTGCTGGACTCTGGAGTCAAAGCGCAGAAAGAGGACAACCTATGGCAACTGAGAGCATCTTTAAGAGGGGCCTTAAATATGATCATAATTTGAATTATAGGACTTTTTGGGAAAAGATTAACTCTAGCAAGGGGTCTAAATTGTTAAAATTTAGCAAATTGTTTTAGGGCTCCTAGGAGAGTAGCTATATTTAGCAACTCTGTGATTGAGTCCTATCTTCGTTGGGTTTTAGGACCTAATTGCTGGAGTGAATATTTCATTAGAGCCCTAAATCTAATTAGTTGAGGTTTTAAATTAAAGTTTACTAGTAAGGTGCCCGTGCGTTGCAACGGTATATACATTTTGAACGGCTATCCTGCTATTACGATAACATGAAACAAGAAAATATGTTGTGCAAATAATACCTTATACAGTAGGACACTATTGAAACAATATTTCTATATTTCTATGTAAATGAAGCGTTCTGACGCTTCGTTTCTTGCGCCTGGAGTGGTTAATTAATTAAAGAGGTGGGTAATTAAAGAATGGTCTTGTGTGCTGTCTTCCATCCACACCTGAAGTGGTTAATTATAGAGGTGGGTAATTAAAGAATGGCAGAACTTGTAATTTTGATGAAATGACTTGGGAAGAAACTCTCACTTTATATAGTAGAGAAAAGCTCATTTTTAGGGCTCTCTCTTGGTGATGCTCTGATGGATGCGGAGAAGGACAGGATGTGGGTAATGAGAAGCAACGTCAAATTCAATACTACTCCTAAAGGCTCAATGTCATGACAAAAGACTTGATGGGAGGTTTGGCACTAAAAATTTCTACAAAAGATAAGGCCATAGCAACACTCTAAACTCGTAGACCCTATTGGAAATATAGAATTTTTCTTAAATATTACATAAGTGGGTGTCTAAAGATAATCTAAGTGTTTTTTTTTTGTTAAATAACGCTTAAATTTTAAACCTCCAGATCTATATCCGATTGGTGGAATCAATTTGCCTCACCTCCTCCTATTTAAGTACTCTATAGAAAAAAAAATTAGTGCTCACAAATAAAAAAAACACTCAAGTACTATTTAGCAATTCTCTACATAAATTAATCTGTTTTCTATGAAAATCTTACAAATTTTTTATAAAATTCATACGCGTTCCAAACAGAAGATTAAAAATACTGTTATGGATCGGTGAGCAGTAGTAAGAGATAATATTAGTAATTTACGTGGAAGCTCCTACCCCCATACTTCCACAGTCGAAACGACGACCCTCATGCTATCTGACCGAGCGATGACTCCCCGTTCTTCCAGAATCTTGGCGGCACGTGTACGGACGGACCGTGGCCGCGTGGGGTGCCCGTGGATCTTGTACGGTACGCACGCGATCACTGCTACGGAGTACGGACTACTACTAAGCATTGCAATTTCAAGAATCAAGATGGGAAGATTGGGGGCCCTCTATGGAAGGCCGGCATGTCCGGAAGCTGGGCTTAATGTTGCACATTTTACTCTACAAATTTAGTGTTTATGTAAATAAAATTATAAAAATAATATCCTTCTCGATCGCGGAAGCAACGACAACTAACACGTATTACCTACCTTGTCCTTGTACTGTAACAAGTGTATAGCCCAGCAACTCCGACACACTAGCCCGATAACAAGGTCCTTTTGTCGTGCCCTAGAGCGGCACCTACACGGGCACCTATCACCGTACGAACATGATAGGTGATGTTTTCACGGTCGTTAAATAAGTTATTTTTACAATTTATTTATATGGAGTTAAATTTGAAAAACAAGGTGTAAGAGAGCAAAAAAAGGCAAGGGTTCCATGTGCGCGGAATTGCGCGACTGGTTGCATCTATGATGACGCTCACGAGTGACGAACGGATGGCTGGTGTGGGTGGCAGCACTACCCACTACTGTCGGTCGCATGCTGTGATTCCGCAACGTATTGACAGCGGCGTCGTGATGGAGCCAAGGTTAAAAATCTCGGATTTCAGACCCCTCCGACATCCAAAATCCCATCCGGATAAAAAAAATTAAAATGCTACAGTATCTTGGAAATCTCGACGAGATCTCAGCAAATCTCGCCGATATTTCGGTAATTTGGTTTGGATTTAATACACTTTTTTACCGGATTGCATTGATTTTGGACTAGATCTGGGTTCAAAAATTTTTTTTTTTGAGCATTTTTCAATCTTTTTAGGAGCATTTTAATACCTTGCATGAGAACATGACAAAAAAGTGCAAAAAAAGAAAGTGAATTTTTTTGTTGGAAGTGGGATTTGAACCCGCGCCGTTCTAGCTTGCAGCAAAGCCTTAACTCATGCTTGAGACCAACTGAACCGAGCCATGTTCCTTGTCATATATCACAATGGAGAAACTTTATAGTTCTGGCCACAGTCTCAAACCAAAAAACAAAAACAGCTTTCCCCAAAAATTTTAAAAATTCTTTAGGCTTGATCATCATCTGAAAATTTTATGAAAATATTATTGATGCATTTGACCATCCATAAAAAATCTGAAAATTTTTCAACATGTTTTGAACCATTTTGTTCGATTCAAATTTGCCGAGATCTCAGCAATTTAGGTTGAGATCTCGCCATATTCAGTTAAGATCTCAAAAATTCTAGTTAAAAAAACATATTTAAATTTTGCCTTTTAAATTTTGTTCGAATTTTATCTAAAATTTTTAGATCTAGCTAGGATTTCAGATTTCGATCCTCTCTAAGATTTGACTAAAAACCGATATTTAAAATCTTAGATGGAGCAGGCTGATCCGCCTTTTTTTAAATTTTTTTTCTTAGAGCAGAGGATGACCCGCTGGTTCTGCGTGGGCGCACAAGCCGCACACCAAGCCTGCACAGGTAGCCACGCCGTTCTATTGTTTGACTGTAGAGTATCCTCCCCGCTTCGACCAATCCGTCGACGTTTTCTCCCCGTCTTTGTTGGCCCTTCCTGGAATGAACCAAACGTTCATGGTTCACAAAATCGATCAAAATTGTGCGATTTTTACCCATATCGCCGCGACCCGATATCAAAAACCGGTCGATAAACCGATCCAATTCAAAAAAAAATTCAAAAACTCGAAAAAACTTACGTGTCAAAAACCGGTCGAAAATCGGTGGAAATCAGTCGATTTTCGTCAAAAATCGTCGAAAATTGCTACAAAAATCGATCGCACAAAAAAGTTCAACAAGGTCGTCGATTTTCCACGAAAACCGGTCGATTTTCCACGAAAATCGTCGATTTTTGAAGAAAAAAATTTCGGAAAAATTCGGTTTTTGAAATTATCCGATTTTTGATGATTTTTGGCCGATTTTCGACTCGATCTTTGCGATTATCAAAAATTATTGTTCATCCGAAAATCGCCGGATCAATTTAGTGAACCCTGCCAACGTTGCAACCAGACGAACAATAAGAGGAAAACACCGATGCTTTCAGTTCCAGTGCCTTGATTCCTGGTTCCACCATACTAGGGGAAAAGCTAAGATCACCCCGTGCGCTCGATAGCGTGACTGTACCAAGGCAGTTGCACTACCTGACTGTTTGAATTCAACCGACCGGCTAAAATCAAGCCTAAATACGGTTTGTACACTCAGCGAAATCATCGTAGATATGTAATGTAGTGAAACCATCGTAGCCTATGTATGGATCTGAACCACTGGTTGTTGGAATGGACGGCCGAGATTACACTTAATGCTTAAGTTGCAGACGGTCTCTGTGCAGACTGCAGCTCGTCTGCATTTTTGTTCTCGTCTTCTTGAAACGGTGTATGCAAAGCGCTACGTTATCTACCTGTAAATAATTTCCATCAATTTTCCTCGTCTGCATTTTTGTTGTGAGATGGTCCAAACCAAGGTTCTACGTTATCTACCTGTAAATAAGTTCCTCAATTTTCCTCGTCTGCATTATGACATCTTGTACTTCTTACTTCTGCTTTGCCTATTACTGGTTCCTTCTGTTCTGTGTTCGAAGCAGGCGCAACCAAGTATAACGACAAACGTGCAGTAGGAAAGTAACATGGCATCCAGTCTAGATTTTTGTTTGGCAGAGAATCTGGACGCTGCCGGCTGATGACTTATCTGAAGAGCATTAAAAAACGTCTAAACAGCATGTAACCTGAAGTGGTTGTTTGTGTTAGGAAACCTGTTGTCGTTTCCTATATGGACTATTCCTTATCTCTAAGCAGAACCGCTATATATATAGGAGGCAGTGGGTCACCCCATTGTACACAAGTATAGAGAATAATAAAGCAGAGCAGTCCTCCCACATATTGTGTCTCTCTCTCTTTCTCTCTGTTCTCCAGTTTAGATCTATTAGGCAACCCCGGACTATTCGATAGTGAGGTTGTCTAACACGTTATCAGCACGAAGCTCTACCCGGAGATAGATTGAAAGGTGAGAAAAAGGTGAGAACGAGGATTGAATCTAATCACTCGTTATATCTGTACATGCATCTAATTCTTGTAGCACGAAGCTACAATGCACAGCTAATAGCGCGATCTGTGGCACGAAGCCATTACAGTATATGAAATTACAAGATCGGCACGAAACCGTCATCAATTGCAGCCGCATCGACTGGCAAAGTAACCGCGGCTCGGCCGCTCGGCCAAGACTGCCAAGACGCAGCCGCCTCTTGGTCCGCACCCGAAGCTTCGCGCGCCACTAGTCGCCGGATCGTTGGCCAAGGAATCCAGTACATGGCATGAAGCCGTGGCCGTCGCGCACGAAGCGCGGGCTCCTCGTCGCGACCAAAGATGAAGAAGCGTTCGCACCGGTCCAAAGGCCTTCAGATGAAGCATCACCACCGCCACGAAGACACCAGACGACTAGCGCTCGAGCGCCCTAGCATCTTGGCCGGAGTTCGATGTCCCCGACGCTGGCCGAGCCGCCACCAGCCGATGCCGATTGTCGCTGCGCCGGGCGTCGCGATCCGCTGTTACGGTGCCGCTGCCGAGCGCTGTCGCCAGCACGTCACGCAAGATGGCTACCACACCGCCGCCGCGGACGCCGTGCGGCAGCGCCTACCGACACCGCCTGCCGACCTTGCCGGCCTGCGGACGCCGCCGCCCCAGCACTTCTCTTCGGCTCATCCTCCCCACCGCGCAAGAAGCGCCTGCTGCTCGCCCCGCGTGCGGTAGTCCGCCCGAGCCGGCCGGACTGGCTCCTTTGTTTTGGATTTGAAGTCCATCTAGATCGGCAACAAGAAGAAGCCTCCTTTTGACTTGAAGTATGGACTCATCTCTGTTTGGAAAACAGAATTGAAATCAACGTGAGGTCCAATTCAGTGATGAAGCTCTGGGCCCAATCAACCGTATTGAATCGGGTTGAATCCCGTGGAGTCCGGATGAAAAGCAGAGAGGCGCGAATTTACTCTTTTGCCCCCCTTGGATTTCTATTCATTTTCTTTTCCGAAAGACCATTAGTTAATTCGGAAAATTGATTAGAAAGTCCAGTAAATTCTGAAAATTGACAGAAAAATATGAAAATTATCAGAAAATTGCAGAAAATTTTATGTCTCTGTTTTTAATTTTGCTTAGCCTTATTTTATGCATTTATGAATATTTGCATGAATTTTTCCAATAATTGCCCTATTTAGAATACTGGAAATTCATGATAATTTATTTTTCGCATTTGTGAATTTATGAATTGTGCAAATTATTATTTATTCTGAATTTATGAATTGAGCAATTATTGTTTTGTTCCATGCATTGTATTTATTGCTTTTAATATAGATCATTGAAAATTCAAAGCACGCCGCATGAAGCGGCCACCGTCGCGCCAGGAAGGCCGACGCGCATGGAACTAAATACGCCGCACGCATGAAGCCGCGCTAAACCGATCGCACGAAGCCGATCGCGCGTATGAATCCGATCGCATACACGAAGCCGATCACGCATATAAAGCAGATCGCACGAAGTCGATCATGCATACGAAGCCGATCACATACATGCACGAAGCTGTATTTATGAATCTTGCATTTATCTTGTATTTATGAATTCCGTACTTATGAATCATGCAGTTATGAATCTTGTATTTATGAATCCTGCAATTATTGTTTTCTTTTAGTTTGCTGGAAATTCATGAGAATTTGATCGATGCATTTATGAATTTTTACAACCACTCTCTATTAGATTACACGAAGTAATCTAATGAAAGAATCCTATCAATATGTAAATACCTGGCATTGTCATATGTGAGTTTTGAAAAACTGGCCCGAATGGTCAGAACTATCTCACATGGGCATCAAATGTGAAGATCGTGCTTATGAGCAAGAAGCTCTGAATTGCCATCGGTTTAGGGTCATCGAAGGACAAGTAACCTACTACCGAGCAAAACGATCAAATTTTGTACTCCCAGGTATCACTTTTCAGCCACTGTGAAGAATGAATACATGGCTGAGGTGAGTACACTTGACTTACAGACTGCACTTCAGAAGCAGTTCGAGAAGCTTAAGTCCACCATCTTGCTCCAAGCACAGCAAGATTGGGTTCGCCTGAAGTTTGCAGGCTACAGAACAGTGGTTGTTAATGAATTTTGAATAATGAATTGTAAGCTCTCGAAGAGTATACATTTTCTTTTCTCATAAATAGAATTGTAATTTATTCTTTATTCCAGTATTCTATATTTGCAAGCAATATTTGAATTACTTTGCTACTGCATGATTAGAATTATATTTCTTTTCATCTAGAAATCGTGTAGCGCCCAATGGAGGAAATATGCATTGTTGATAGTGGCACAACAAATACCATCTTAAGAGAGTCGAAATACTTCCAGACGATCACGAAGAACGCTGGAAGAATTACGACAATCGCAAGAAGGGGAGCCAGTTGAGACCTGACACTGGAAAGAAGCTTATGGAAAAGGCAATTCCAGATTTGAATCTTCAATTGAAAGAAGCCGTCGGAAATAATGTGTGCGCACACATTGGCGGAGAAAAACTAAAGGAACTTGCTCCTGGAATGGGAAATAGCAATGAAGAGCAAGTAGAAGTGCATGAAACACACCATGACGAAATGACCATAAATTTTGTAATAATTGGAGAATCTATGAAAAGAGCAACAACCATTGCAAGGCTTGTCGCTCAAGGTTTCACTCAACGTCCTGGGGTTGATTATGAAGAAACCTATTCTCCGGTCATGGGTGGAATTACCTTTAGATACTTGATCTCAATGGCAGTTAACTTGAAGTTGAGAATGAAGCTAATGGATGTTGTCACAGCATATTTGTATGGAAACTTGGGTTCGGAGATATACATGAAAGTACCGGAAGGTATCCCTATCCCGAACCAAGACAGAGCAAACAGAAACCTATACAGTGTGACATTGGAGCAATCACTGTATGGACTGAAGCAGTCAGGAAGAATGTGGTACAATCGTTTGAGTGATTTTCTCTGCAAGAAAGGCTACACGAATAGCGAAGATTGTCCATGTGTATTTATACAACGATCCACGAATAGATCTTGTATAATCTCCGTCTATGTAGATGACTTGAACATCATTGGGACGGATGAAGAAATTGAAGAAGCATGCACATACTTGAAATCTGAGTTTGAAATGAAAGACTTGGGTAAAATCAAGTTCTGTTTAGGCTTGCAGCTTGAACATGTCCATGGCGGAATCTTGGTACACCAAACAACCTACACGCAGAAAGTGTTGGAGAGATTTGGCTTTGAAAAGGCATACCCCGCAAAGACCCCAATGGTCGGAAGGTCACTCCAAGCAGACCTAGACCCGTACAGGCCTAGAGAAGAGGGGGAAGAAGTCCTGGGAGCGGAATTCCCATACTTGAGTGCAATTGGAGCACTTATGTACCTTGCGAATAGCACTAGGCCGAACATTGCGTTCGCTGTGAATTTGCTAGCGCGGTACAGTGCAGAATCCACCAAAAGGCATTGGAAAGGGGTGAAGGACATCTTCCGTTACCTTCAAGGAAGCAAAGACCTTGGCTTGTTTTACAGAAGAAACAATGAATTGAATTTGGTTGGCTATGCCGATGCTGGGTACCTATCGGACCCGCATACTGGTAAGTCACAAACTGGGTATATTTTCCTTTGCGGTGGAACAGCAATTTCGTGGAAGTCATCTAAGCAGACTCTTGTCTCAACGTCGACAAACCACTCAGAGGAAGTCATCTAAGCAGACTCTTGTCTCAACGTCGACAAACCACTCAGAAATAATTGCCTTGTATGAAGCCTCTCGAGAATGTGCATGGCTTCGAAGAATGGTTCACCACATCCAGAAGTCATGTGGTTTGAACATGGAACAAACCCCCACCATTATCTACGAAAATAATGCAGCTTGTGTTACTCAAGTGCAAATGGGATATGTGAAGAGTAACCTCACAAAGCATATCAACCCCAAGTTCTTTTATGCTCATGAATTGCATAAGATGAACGAGATAAAGATACTGCATACTAAGTCGTGTGAAAATCTCGCAGATTTATTCACTAAGTCACTCCCGGCATCTTCCTTTGAAAGATGTGTTAGAGAAATCGAGATGATGAGGCTTAGAGAAGTGCAGATTTCAGGGGGAGAATTTTCACATACTCCTACATAAATCTCGAACATGAAGTTTGAGTACCCAACGTGAATCTTGATGATTAACATTGAAGTTTGGGTGGATTGTACTCTTTTCCTTAAGTAAGTTTTTCATTGAAATTTTCTTACATAAGGTTTTTAATGAGGCAATCCGTGCAACACAGCAAGCATGTGCTATGTACTCTTTCTCCAATTATTTTTCCCACTGAATTTTTATGGAGTTTTAATGAGGCATATGCATCTCGCAGTGAAGAGTCCAAGGGGGAGTGTTAGGAAACCTGTTGTCGTATCCTGTATGGACTCTTCCTTATCTCTAAGCAGAACCGCTATATATAGGAGGCAGGGGGTCACCCCATTGTACACAAGCATAGAGAATAATAAAGCAGAACAGTCCTCCCACATATTGTGTCTCTCTCTCTTTCTCTCTGTTCTCCAGTTTAGATCTATTAGGCAACCTCGGACTATTCGATTGCGAGGTTGTCTAACAGTTTGGATCACGTGGAGTAGAAACAAGTTTTCAAAAAGCAGGTTTTATTACGAATTTGGGAAAACAGGTGATGAGTCGTTGAAAAGCAACTCCCAACTGCACGTGGCCGAAAATTAGGGGTACCCTTGAGTCGTTGAAAACATGGATCACACAAATATAGTTTTTATTAAAAAAAAAGGCACAAGTAGTACTTCGCAAAATGCGAATTTTGGGTTTGAGCGAAAACCAGCTTTTGTTAGAGCATCTCCAAGAGAGAGCCCTAAAAATGAGCCTTAAACTTTAATTTAGGACCTCAACTAATTAGATTTAGGGTTCCAACGAAATATTCACTCCAGCAATTAGGCCCTAAAACCCAATAAAGATAGGGCTCAATCACAGAGTTGCTAAATATAGCTACTCTCCTAGGGGCCCTAAAACAATTTGCTAATTTTTTATCAATTTAGGGCTCTTGTTGGAGTTAACCTTTTCCTCAAAAGCCCTATAATTCAAGTTAAGACCATATTTAGGGCCTCTTTTGGAGATGCTCTTATGCTGGTTTTATCCTCCCCTGCCAAACGTGGTTTTAGGTGGTTAGTTTAGGTCCTCAACCGTGTTTAACTTTAAACTAGTTTTGATAAAACTTTGAGATCCAGACAAACCCCGAAGTAAACGGCCACTGCCTTCCTTTCCTCCCTTCCGAGTTCAGATCCCTGTTCGCCCAGCCACGTTGCCATCACAAGCACCGATCTCTCAGCCATGGCTCCTGCCTCGGTCTCACCACGGCCATCCCCTCCTCCCCAGGCCACCATCAGGAAGGTAAAACCCCGTCGGTCTCATCGTTCAATTCCAACCTGATTCCCGATGCTGCAAATCGCGGATCGCTTGTTACAGTAGCTCCTGCCCCTAATTCCGTTCAAAAGTCTTGTTTTTTTGGCAACTTGGCATGTCCAGTACAAGATCGCGCTGTGCCAGCTGCTTGTCTCCCCGGACAAAGACGGCAACATCGCCCGCGCGCGCTCCCGCATCGAGGCCGCCGCAGCCGCCGGTGCCAAGCTCGTCGTCCTGCCGGCAAGTCCTCCTCTTCGTCCCTTACTGCCCGTCAGCATGTAATTGACTGCACGCACTGTATCAAACGACAAACCGATAACTGCTAAACTGAGTATGGCCACATGCTAGACTTCACCTCATGCGTTTGGCCACAGAACCGAGACTAGAAAGTGTAGAAGTTCGCAAGGCATACATCTTTGATATTGTTGTTTTATTCCAGGAAATATGGAACTGCCCTTACTCAATGGAGACCCTGCCGAGCTATGCCGAAGATATAGACGGCGGAGTGTCACCGTCGATCTCCATGCTGTCGGAGATAGCTGCTAGTAGAAAGATCACTATCGTAGGTGGATCCATACCTGAGAAGGCGTCTGGGCAGCTGTTCAACAGTTGCTGCGTGATCGGACCGGATGGAGAGATGAAGGCCAAGCACAGGAAAGTAAGGGCATGATGCATCTTGTCTTTGCGTCCAAATTTTGACATGTAATTCGCAATAACTGGCTGGATTGGATTGGCCGGTGTGATGACTACTGAACAATGGGCAATTTCAGCTGCATTTGTTTGGAATTGACATCCCAGGAGACATCACTCTCAGGGAATCTGATACCTTCACTGCTGGGCAAGAACCTACCGTAGTTGACACTGGTAGGTTCTGAGCTATCATGAAGTTGAGTGAGTTCCTCTCCCTCCCACACATGCTGGATCGCATTGTATTGTAAAATTAACAAGAGAAAAAAGGGAGTAACGAACAATACCATGTCTGCAGATAATCATATACTGCATCACTCCTATGTGCGTTAAGAATTTAAGATGCATGTTCTATAAGATTCTACATTTTTACTCTGTTGCTAAATGTTACTAGTACAGCTACAGAAGTTCATGTGCGGTGCGTTGGCGCACACTTCTTTCGGTATCCATTTTCATGATAACTATAGGTGTGTGTGCTGCAGATGTTGGGCGGATCGGTATAGGAATATGTCATGATATCCGCTTTCCGGAATTAGCAATGTTGTATCGTTCAAGAGGTACGCTTCATCATTTCAGTAGGAACTGTTGTGCTGATTTGGAGAAATGAAAGAGTCTCTCAAGTAACCGAAGTCAGTCTCGTCTTATGGCTTCCGACGAACCAGGTGCGCACTTGATATGCTACCCCTCTGCGTTCAACATGAGCACCGGGCAGCTTCTATGGGACCTGATGCAGAAATCCAGGTTCCATCGTCTCTCTCTTTTCCAACTGTTTTGCCATTTCTGCGTCATGATGCTATTAGAAAGAGGGTGTTGCTCTTGTTCACCTTTAATTTTAGAGAAATTTTGCGATGCATTATACTGGTAGCATATAATATGTAGTATAAATCAAATCTAAGTATTGATTTGTTAAATGTATTTCTACTACTATACTGTCGGAGGAAATATAAATAAGTACTAGCTAATCTAATACATTGGATTACAAAGAATGAATGGTTCATATTGAATTTAGTGTATCATAAAAGTGCTCTAATTTTATCTGCATATACGTAGAGAAAGTATATGGTGAAGTCCAGATCTAGATGGAATCCCACCTCCTCCATTTAAACACTTTTTACACATAAACCTCTAGAAAAATTACAAAATTCCACACCTTAAGTGGACGAGATGGGATTCCATTTCCACCTAGATCTGAACTATTTAAGTTCGATCTAACGCCCCTGTTTGTCTACTATCATGCTTCCACCGTATGTTTACTTTTCACCATATACTTCCTCGTGAAAGTATGTTTGTTCAAACCGGGATGGCACCATCCTTTTCTTCAGACAGTTTATCTAATTCCCCTTGTTTTTCCCCATCTGCCCACTTCACTCCTTCAGGGCTGTTGACAATCAGGTAATGGTCATCAGCACATGATCCTTGATTAGGATCTTGGTTACTCTTTGTGAGTTGTTTTAACTCCCCATCGTACTGAAACTGATGTAAAAGCGATCCTAAACTGTCTTGGTTTCAGTTGTTTGTGGCGACTTGCTCGCATGCACGAGACCCTAACTCAAAGTCGGATTACATGATCTGGGGCCACTCGAGTCTCATTGGACCAGTAAGAACATCAGTGAAGAAAGCTCTGCTCCCTCGTGGTAATTTGGGTTCCACCGAGGTTGGATGCTAACTGAACTCGTATTCACTTTTTTTTTTTTTTTTTTTTCTAGTTTGGTGAAGTCCTTGCAACAGCAGGGCACGAGGAAGCAACTGTCATCGGCGAGGCTGATCTTTCTTTGATTGAAGCTGTAAGGTACAAGATCCTCTTCTAGTCGATTTTGTGCTTGTGCGATGTCTTATCAAGGAAAATCTGTGCAGGGAGAACCTCCCTTTGGAGATGCAAAGTAGAGGGGATCTATACCAATTGGTCGATGTGCAGAGAGGATCTGAAGGCAACGTTGCTTGAGGAAATGCAAATGCAACGGGGTGAAAAAAGTCTTAGTCAATGAAATAATGCTCTGAGGTTTACTGTGAGATGCCTCCCTAGCATTTTTACTGACAGTGGCAAATGCGATCCTTGAAACGTGCGTCAGTTGAGCCCAATTGGTCCGGTGTTTGCAGAAATTAATCCGTTATGAACGCGGTTATATCACCAGAAGTATGCCACTCACGGGTATGCTTAGCTTAATCCAGAAATAACCCATTATACTGGGAAACCGAAAACGTACAGACGTACAGTCGTACACCATCATGAGAACTGAGAAGTTCAACGTATAGAGTGCACCAAAGAGGGTGAAGAAAGCGAAAAGTTCGAATAAATAGCGAGAGGCAGAGTGTCTTTGCAAGCAGCACATCTCAAGGGTTACATTTATTTGAGGTTACATACAGTCATACACGTCATGGTTCATGGCCGTACTTGGTCATAAGAAGAGCAAGCTGATACTTCCGATCAATCGACCAATATTAGTACTTACGGAGCTCCGACCCCCGACCACTGATGAAGTACATAAATCTGCATCAATTACAGAGACACAAAGCCAATGTTACTTTTAGAACAGTAGCGTAGCGTGTTTGTCTAAAAACTGCATGGGAACTGCTCCAGTGCTCTTGAAAACGTAGTTTTCGAAGCAAAACGAGGACCGGATTTACCACCACCCACTAGTACTTCTCTGCTACTGACAATACTGCTTTAAGATCCGCACGATATAGTTTCGAAACGAACCATGCATTTTACTGACGAGGGTCGGGGCAGTGTTAGCAATTTAGCATGCATGTTACCGTGCTCACCATTGATCGATGCCTGTGCTGCCGCCTTGGCCGGTATTCTCGTGGTGGCTCTCAGCTGACGAGCCCACTGTCATCAGCGCGGGAGGCGCCACCGACTCCAAGAAACCACGGCACCATTGCAACGACCAGCACAATGGAGAGGAAAACCCCAAGAGCGCACACCAACCGTGTCGCCGGAAGGACCGTAGCCGCAACGAGCACAAGAAACACGACGGCATGCGCCGCCGCGACGACGTCGAGGGCCCGCACGGCGGCGGGATTCGGAAGCGCCAGGTCGAGCATGACCGACGCCAGCGACGCGCAGAGCACGGGCATTAAGCTAAGGAGCAGCAGCTGCAGGGAGCGTGCTGGTACGGCGGCGACTTGGCTCCCCCGGGTGGTGTTGCTGCTGGTGGCTTGGACAAGCGGTGGGACGAGAAGGTTGAGAAAGCTTAGGGAGAAGCTGAGGAGCTCCTTGTTGGGGGAAGCCATTGGCGGAGCTGATGACTAGCTCCAAGTTCTTCGGTACACACGTACGGCAATGCACAAGTTCTAGTTATATAGCCACTGGGCTTGGCCTATTTATGTTCAGCCCCTCAAGTTATATGTGTACAGGTTTTTACCAGCTCAAAATTTTATCAGTAACAATTATTCATTAGCGATGGTCATGACCGTGCATTGTGTAATTATGAATCGGGCATGGGACCGAATTGGATTTTCCCCTCAAAATTTATTGATATAGACTGACTACTCGCAGTTAGCTCATTGATTATACCAGTGGCGAAGCTAGAAAAAAAATTGAGGGTGGGCTTGAATAATTAAGTTAGATCTCGATAGGTAAATATATTAAACAACTTATGTTGTATTCTTATCAGTTCAAAGATTACTAATAATACTTTATTATTTGAGAAATACTTGTATAATATTCGCTTGTTAAACTTTTGCAAATCTATAAACAAGTTAACACCAATCAATCAAACAAATTGGCTATTGTCTCTATTCAACCTATTTACATAGTTACAATTGACAAAAAAACATAAATCAGAAGAAAGGCTCACACTGTCTATTTGTTGTTTTGGTCAGCACACTTAGCCGGTCAGGCATGCTGCGCTATCTTCCCTCCCCGCTCACCATTGCTGCGGTGGGTTACCTAACGCCACATATGTGCGCTCTCGCTAGCTTCTCGGCATCCGCTCTCCGCGACACGTGTCAAGCACCCTTGACTCGGTAGGCCACCATATCCTTCTGAATGAGAGACGTGGAGCTGGACCCTCTCTCCCTCCCTCTATGATCTTTGCGTGCATCTATGATTCGAGTCTAGTTATGCAAATAGCAAGTGAAATCACCAATTATTAAATTAGGCATCCAACAGTCTGTGGCCTACAAAGCCAAATGGTCCATGAAGCAGTTCATCTACCTAGCAAAGCTTCTTTTCTTCCTTACGCCACACCCTACCACGTGTGCATTCATTGTCGCGATAACAAAAATTAGAGAATATTTACAATGCATTATACTGGTAGTATATATGGGTAATAGAAATCAGATCTAACCATTGATTTGTTGAAAAAATTCTACTATTCCACTACCAGAAGAAGTATAACTAAATAGTAGCTAATCCGATTCATTGGATAAAAAAAGAATGAACTTTCTACTTAAATTTAGTATATCTAAGAGAACTTAAAAATTAAACACCGATATTAAAAAAATACATATTGTTTAACAATTGGAGGGGGCTAACAGCTAAGCCCTCTTTTAGAGCTTATTTGGAATGCAATTTTTTTTACATAAATAGTTTAATATCTATAAGAATCGAGGGGGGAAATCCTATTTTCCGAACAGGGACCAGAGTTTAGACAAAGGCACCACGATGTACCTAGCCATCCAGATGTGATGGTCAAGGAAGAAAGACAAGTCGCTTCTGAGTCTCAAGAATGCAACAAACAGAGGCTGGGGTTAGCGCTAGCATATCTGCTGATCATCGTTAGAAAGGGAGAGAAAAGTAGGGCGAACCGAGTTTCCTTGCACCTGCAAGAGGAAGTGAATTGGATGGAGAGAAGAGAGAAGAACAAATTCTGGGGTTGAATTTCTGCATGGTACGCACGTGTGTGACCCAGATTTGAGGAGTTTCTTCGGAGAGAGGCAACTGATGAAACAAAAAGAGTTATGAACAAGCCCTCTGACTCTCTGAGGAAGGAAGAAAGCTGTGGGTGTTTTTCTGATGCTCTGTTGATAAGCGTAGTGTAGTGGTGCTCTTTTGGAGAACTGTACCGCACGTAAAAAAGGGATGGTCCGGAAACATAGATGACTCATGACTCGTACCTTTTGGGTCCTTTTCCTTTCTTTTAGGAAGTTGTGAATATAGTCTTTTCGTCATGTGAAATTTTGACGAATGTGCCAGGGCAATTAGCTTCGTACGAAGTTGTGAATATAGTCTTTTCGTCATGTGAAATTTTGACGAATGTGCCAGGGCAATTAGCTTCGTAGCTTTAGTCAGATCTCTCTCTCTCTCTCTCTCTCTCTCTCTCTCTCTATATATATATATATATATATATATATATATATATATATATATATATATATATATATATATATATATATATATATATATATAAAGCCTTTTCTGTACTTTTGGGAGTACATACTCCACATCCAAAGATACCACTTAAACGAATGTGTTATACTCTTATATATATATATATATATATATATATATATATATATATATATATATATATATATATATACTAGCTACATGCCCGCATGCGTTACTTTAAAAACAAAATTGATAACGAAAAATAAAGATTAAAAATAAAAAAATTATTTTACAAGATCAAACATCTATCTTTAACGCTGCTTTCTTGTGAAAGTAGCTAATTAAAGCAACGCTTTCGCTTCTTGAGTAGGGCAATTAAGCGAGCAATTAAACAGGCAATTAATGACGTGTAGAATGCACCACTGCCACCAAGTGATGCTTTAGAATAGTAGATATATATATATATATATATATATATATATATATATATATATATATATATATATATATGAAGCCTTTTCTGTACTCTTGGGAGTACATACTCCCACATCCAGTATACCACTTAAACGAATGTGTTATACTCTTTTATCACTTTCAATATACTCTAATAATAATTCTAAGATACTAAAATGCGACATTGTTGAAAAAAATTCATCGGAACTATTTATTTCTTGCTATATACCGTTTTTCATGTATAAAAAGAGTATATAAACAAATTATGCTATAAAGTGTGGTTTTTGATGAAATTTTTCGTGAAACTCACTTTGGAGTATCTTATAATTAGTATTAGAGTATATTCAAAAGGATAAAGAAGTATAATAACATCATTTATGCAGTATATTGAGAGTGGGAGTACGTACTCCCAAGAGTATACAACCATTTTCATATATATATATATATATATATATATATATATATATATACACATACGTACGTACGTATATATAAACTAATAAAAGAACCAGTTTATTCCGCTCGTCCCTCTCGTCCGAAGTCCGAACGCATCAAAAGAAACCTTCGCACATGTGCCAGTCAATCCCATGAAACCTAAAACCGATAAATTTTATTCCTTTAATTTAATGACTCTGCAAGATCATCTTGAGTGTGGACATGTGGTACAAGATACTCTTCATTAATTCCCAGTGCTATGCAATAATCATTAATACTCTACATTAATTACCAGCATTGTCCATTAGAATAGACTTGATCTTTTCTTCTTGAAAGCAGATCCTTTCTTCTGGAAAGTGGCTCTTAACTTAATAATTTGGTCAATTAATTTTGGCAGAAACATGATTGCTAGTAGATAAGAGACATACGTGAGACCATTTAGTAAAAGTATCTATCAGTACCATAAAGTTTTTGAAAAGACCCGACAAGGGTTGGATATGTCCAAAGATATCTCATTGAATTTTCTCTAGGAAATTCAATTATTCTTCCCTAACTTTTAGGTAAGAAGATTTAAATATAAGCTTTCCTATATCACAAATATGATATAAGAAATCTTCACGTCTATGAAAGTCTTTATGCTATGGCCAAAAAAATTATTAATTATTCTTCTTATTCATATTTAACTCAGGATAACCCAGTCGATCTGCCAGATCTTAAATATTTTTGTGTTTTTATCGCAACACAAACTTCAGATTTTATATATGTATAGTATAACCCGGAGGGAGTTTTTCAACCACACGCTTATTACACCCATCAAACTTTGTTGTGAGTAGGTATTATATACCATCCTCGTTCTCTGTCTCTATATGGAAACAATTCAAACCAATATCTTTAAAACTTAAGAGAGTACGACTGGACTCTGGGTATAATGGCCTAGTTCATTCAGCTTCTGGATTATGGATTCTGGATTATGAGAGAAGCTGCTTCTAATTATGGGAGAATCGGACCGAGCCGGCTACAACTTCTAGGTTCCGAACCGAGCCGACGAGAATCATCAAGAATTAGTGAGAATCAAATTTCAGCCATATTCTGATTTTATATAGAAATCTGCTTCTGATTCTCAGAGAAGCTGTCTAGAATCCTTCCGTTCGGCAAATAATCCGCTTTTTTTTTAAGCAGAAACTGTTCAGAAGCTGAAACGAACGGGGTCAATAGGGCATTCTTTCAATGCCAACTATGAAAGTATCGCTTCTGGCGATAGTCATAATATTTCCTGTACACTTAGTGTGGTTCAACTATCTTTAATACAGATTTCATCCTCCGTCACTTGAATATACTTTGTTATATATTAGAAGTATGATTTAATAATCAGACAATTGTTGCATCAGGAACAAATTGTAACATATAGAACAAACATAGCACAATCAATCAAATATCTGGAAAATTGGTATTTAGTTAATTTTAAATGATAATAGCTCAACAGGAGTGTAGACCAATTGTTCATTCAGGAACTATGGCTAAACTGATGAACAGACTTATAAAGAATATATGAGATCAACTAGCAAAGTGAAGGAATACTTAGGAGACTAATCCATGTCTCCATATGAGTCGTATGTGTCCTCTTGGGAAATCTTGAACCCAATAATTTTAAGAATCATATCATCACACTTCACAGTTCCCGTGTCAACAATAGGTTGAACGGTGAAGTATGGCTCAATATTGTTTCCTTGGATCTTATTGATTTTTTCAGTGGATTTCATGTAAAAGTTTATCACATGCTTCAGGATGCGATAGTTGCACGACCAATGGCCAGTGCATCAATACCTAAAACAGGATTGTTCAGGATCTACAGCCTTGCTTCTGGAAGCCCCTGACCATTTTCCTTTACTTTTCCACTATGAATTGCCTCTTCCCATATCTGATATGCAATTCTTCCACTTATCCCCTTTATTCTTTTAGTCCTCTCTACGGTCATGGCTATTGCTAGCCTTCTGAGCATTTGCATCTGCTTTAGGCATTGCATGACTCCCATTATGAAGTACGTGATGATTCTTCACCAAGAGTTCATCACTCTTTTATGCTTCTAGCAAAATACATATAAACTCGGAGTACTTCTGGTATTTAGCATGATGATACTATTGCGACAATATCCCTATATTGGGTAGAAAGTGTATAATGCCTTGTCGATCATTTTAGCATCAGTAACTTTCTGGTTACAGAATGTTAGTTTGGTGATAAGCTTGTGCATAGTAAAGTTATGTGCTACCACAACCTTTAAAATTCTGAAAGCGCGGGTCCATTCGTGCTGTGCTTCTGGCAATAAGATGAATCTTTGCTGGTTATATATTTTCCTTCATGGAATTCAAAAGCACCAGCTGGTCCTCTTCCATAAAAAAAATTCGGCCTTCAGGTCGTGTGAAGATGGTGCTTCAGGAACTATAAAAGCTGTACACAATGCGGCTTCGGGAAGAGCAGGGGTACTCTGGCTTTGGGAGTTTATATACCCTAAACCCTATCTAAATTCCCATGCCAGAGATCTACATCTCTGTATGCAGTATTGCTTATTCCACATACTGGAGACATTTGTAAGCATACTAGAAGGGGTTAGAACAACTTAGAGAAAGCAAGATAATATAGTTTCATGTTTATTTCCATTTCATGTGACTTAGCTATTTGTTTATTTACAATTTGACCTAGTGATTATGGCAGCCAATTCAACTATGTGAGTTTATTTAATGCTTCCCTTATATATTTGCAAGAAGTTGGTCAAGTCATGCGACTTTGTTTTACGTTTTAACTAAAAGAAGTAAGTTTGCATATTTCAAGTGATATCAAAACTGACTTATGTGAAACTACTCACATTCCATTTTGAAATTCAAAATTAACACGGTTGTTGCAATCATCCTTGAGTGGTAAAGGACATGTTTCTGTGAGTTTCTCAGGGTATTGCTAGTTAAAAGTTAAAATCTGTTCATTATTGTATGAATCATTCGCGTATTTTACATTTTTGTGCAGCTGATTTGCACGGTTACTCTAGCATCAAGCAACACTGGATAGACTCATAATACGTTAACATTTGCCCACCGTGCGAAGCAAATTGAGATCCAAGCATCACAAAACAAGGTGGATTTGTTTATCAGGTTGTTTTTTCGAACGGATGGTAGGAGCTTAGCCATTCATTAAGTAAGGAGTCAAGATAGGGGAGTCTTTAAACAACTGCATTTACAATTTGTCGGCCAGGTTGGACCGCAAAAAGGTTAAAACGACGCAACCTAGAAACTTGTCGGGCTACAGACGCCTTACGAATATACAGAAATGACCAGGCACCAAAAGGAGCGATTGACAAAACCCAAAAATAGTAATATACTGCTCTTGTCGAATCCAACCAATTCCTAGAGCTTATGAACTTAACCCTTGTAAGAAGGTTGTATTTGGCATCTGTCTCCCTCTGTATTGAATTGAGAGCTAGATGTACCTGTCATGAATCCATGCTAAATCTCGGTTAGTGATATCATGAAAAATGAGATCATATACCGTTTGCACCATTTGGTATTGGTTGTTGAAGATGCGACCATTTCGTTCTTTCCAAATGTTCCAAAATACATAAATTAGAACACCATCTACATCCTTTTAATATTTCGTTGGAAAGCCATTACGAATGGTCTGCCACCAAGAGTACATAGATGCCACCGCATTTGGTAGCAATGCCAAAGATGGTTGAGTTTGATTTGTCTGGAGAAGCCTGCCCCATATCTATCTCGCAAAAGGACAACGAAGCATTAGATGTGTAGTTGTTTCTGGGTCAGAACCACACAATGGGCACACTGCACAATGAGGCCATCCTCTAATGGCCAACCCATTGCCCATTAAAATCATGTTTTGTACAATTAGCTAGGCGAAGAATCTACACTTGTTTTTAGTTTTTGCTTTCCAGATGATTTGGTAGTTGTGCTCCGGCATAGAAACGAAAAGCTGCGCCCTTTATGCTGTCTTTGCCGAGTACAGTCCATCTATTGACCATCGCCAGGTGATCTCATCCCAGATGTTAGGTTGCAAACTGATTCCCTGTAAGGCCTGCCACAAGGCGAAGAACTCCCGAAGTTGGGTTTCTGTCATCATTCTTCAAAGAGGGATAAGCTAGCCATATGTTATTCTGTTGCTCTTCTTGCACCGTTTTATTCTTTCTTCGGACCAACTGGTAGCAAAGTGGTGCAATGAGTTTCGGGGAGGTTCCTTGTAGTCAATTAGATGTCCATAATTTTGCCAATACTCCATTTGTAGCCAATGAGAAATCTTTAATAAAGAAATACCGAAGTGAAGTTTGTCAACTAAAGGAAGAGTTAGAACAACTCAAAAGTGGTATTCTTACTAGCACTCCTTTGAATGACGCCTATAAAATCATGTGCTAAAAACTTGGCTTAGTGATGAATTTGGCATTGCAAAGTGGTTGTGCTCATGGCATGTGTGGTCTCGTGCATGTGCTATTTCAGATGATTACTCGATATGCTTGTGATAGTATAATAATGTTTTTGCTTGATGCAATACGCTCGTGTGAGTGGTTGCATAGCATCAGAGAAAATAGGAGGCCGTTGCAGTTAGTGAGGAAGTAATATCGTTGAGTTGTTCCACGTAGAATAAAAGAAGTGACTGAGATGAGACTAGCGGAAACAGAGCATGTTTATATGCATACATGCATTCGTACGAATATAAGCAAAGAACAAAGGACTCAAAATAGAGATGGCGCTGGCTGCTCCCTCAATAGTATACTTGATTATTGAATTGAATTGTACTGTATGCCACAGTTTAGGAATTTTTTACTAATCTGGCCCCTATAAAAAAATTTATTTTGGATCTAGCCGTTTTCCAAACGTAAATGCAAAAATAGCCCTGTAACAGTGCAAAACCGCGAATTTTTTACTGTCGTAGCCTCTGCGGTAAATTTTTTTCCGGATATAGCTGTTTGCCAAACAAAATTGCAAAAATAGCCCTGTAACAGTACAATACCGCGGGTTCCAACCGGGATAATTTTTTTAATTTCAAATTCCGCGGTCCCCGACCGCTATAAAAAAAATTTAAAAAAATTTCAAATTTTTTCCGCGGTTCCAAACCGCTGGATATTAAAGAATTATTTTTTTTGGCTTTTTTTAATTTGCCGCTCATGGCCACCGCGGGAATATTTGTTTTATTTTTTTTATAGCGGTAATGAGCTCATTTGGAAAATGTCGTTCTTCGGTAATGAGCTCATTAGCAAAATGTTGTTCTTCGGTAATGTTGAAACAGAACGGTCAGTGATAGCCTTTGCTAATGAGCTCTTTTGTGTACGCTAAATTCAAACAATTTATTACTTTTATCCAATAAATAAAATTAGCTAGTATTTATTTATATTTAATAAAATAGTAGAAATACCATTAACAAAACAATATTATTAGATCTAATTTTTCATGTATATTATATACTATCAATATAAAACATCGCAAAAATTTTCTTACTAATATCTACACCCAGCAAAATGTCTTTTGGAAGGAAGAACAACATTGCAGTTCTGCGACAGAGTAGGGAGCATGTTCGTAATGTTACAACATTTGCAAGGAAATTAAAAAAGCCAAAAAAAACAAATATTCCCGCGGTGGCCATCAGCGGCAAATTAAAAAAAGCTGAAAAAAAAATATTCTTTAATATCCAGCGGTTTGGAACCGCGGAAAAAATTTGAAATTTTTTTTAAAAAAATTTATAGCGGTCGGGGATCGCGGAATTCGAAATAAAAAAAATTTAAAAAAATTTTCGCGGTCGGAACCCGCGGTAATGTACTGTTACAGAGCTATTTTTGCAATTTTGTCCGGCAAACGGCTAGATCTGAAAAAAAATTTACCGCAGAGGCTACAACAGTAAAAAATTCCAAAACCGCAGCTTCCCTCGCGGTATTTTTTTTTATTTTTTAATTCCAATTTCCGCGGTCCCCGACCGCTGCATTTTTTTTTGCCGACTGTTTTTGGATTTTTTCCCGTATTTTTAAAAATGCCGCGGTGGGGGAGCACCGAAATTTTTTTCTTCAATTTTTTTTAAAATGCCGCGGTTGGGGTCAGCGGTATAATAAAAAAAAATTTGTATTTTTTTGTTTTTTTAATTAGCTAGCGGTGGGGGAGAGCGGGATTGCTATTTTTTTTCTGTATAATTAATTTTTTTTCTTTTTCTTAAATATTCCATGTTAGTGTTAGTGCACATGTTTGATAGTTTGCAGCACTTTTGTTTGTTAGTTTGCTCGGCCGACCTGATGGATAATACTCCATGTTACTGCACATTTGTTTGGTAGTTTGCAGCACTTTTCATACTAGGAATTTCCGAGAAAAATCGTATTCAGTACAACTTGCGTCCCGTATTTGCAAAACGATACAACACCATCGCGTATTCACAAAAAAAACCACTCTTCTCCGATTCCTGGTACCTCGAAAATTCATCTCCCAGTCATGGAAAACCGGACAAGGGGTATTCGGTACACGGAAAACCGAAAATGGGTGTATTTGGTACATGGTAGACCGGACAACCTTGAACAGTACCTTGTCCGGTTCACCAGGAACCGGACAAGGGTTGGCGCATTTAATTTTTTTTTGTGTGGTTATTTCGGAAATTTGAAACCGAGTTGATTAAAATGCAGATAAGTTTCGCTATGGAACTCCAAAATCAATGAGACAACTTTGTAAATGTGTATAAAATAATTTATATTATGGATATGCAAAAATATTTTAGTTTTAATTATTGTGCAACAAACGATGTACAAGTCACGTTAAATTCGAATTTTTCATAATCGGTTGTTGCTTATTTGTATTTTCGAAAACTGGTTACTACGTATCCGTATCGCATGATAAAATTTTATATTTAAATGTTGGAGAATTATGAGCTCCTCACGAAGGTGTTAAATTTTACGTATATGTCAACCAAAAAAAATTTAGCAATCCCGCTCTTCCCCACCGCTAGCTAATTAAAAAAACAAAAAAAAAACAATTTATTTGGCAATCCCGCTCTCCCCACCGCTAGCTAATTAAAAAAACAAAAAAAAAATTTATTATACCGTTGACCCCAACCGCGGCATTTTCAAAAAAATTGAAAAAAAAATTCGGTCTGGAAGCGCGGGAAAACCTCGACAAAAAAATCCAAAAAAAATAGTCGGGGACTGCGGAAATTGGAATTAAAAAATTTTAAAAAATTTACCACGATAGGAACCCGTGGTTTTCCACTATTAGAGGGCTATTTTTGCATCTACGTTTGGAAAACGGCTAGATCCAAAATAAATTTTTTTATGAGGGCCAGAACAGTAAAAAATTCACAGTTTAGTTCACGTCCTGTAGATTTTACTTTAATATTTTTTTTAAAAAAAGTGGCCACACCAACACATCCAATACTCTGTGTATTAAACCCGAAAGGATTCCTCGTTCTCATCGCGGGTCCCGCCATTTTCAGCCGACGTGCTCGCTCCGTGGCCAGCCTCGACGCCCGCTTTGCTCGCCCGTTAATACTGCTTAAGTAATTTGTCATCGCAACTTGAGCAGCCAAAGCTCAAAGCTTGCTCTGGAGCATCCGCGGGATCGGCCTCGTCCCCGATGATGTCGTCGCCAACCTCCACACCATCGCATTCCGCATGGCTGCTGCCGGGCACGGCCGCGAGTGCGCCATGGTGTACACCTCCATCCGCAAAGCGGCCTTCGACACCTCCCTCCGCTGGCTCGACATCGACCGGCTAAGCATCGGCGCTTGTCTCAGGGCTGCGATTGGGCTCTTAGAGCGTAGATTCAACACTACTTGCATCACCAACCTCTTCCCCACACGGTCGCATACTGTGGAGGCGTAGGTATTGCATCATCGATCTGCTTTTCTTTTCAAAGTGTTTCGTCGGATCTGTCGTCGCATTAGATGTGTAGTAGTACAATCTGCAAACTAGAAGGATTTTTAATCGTGTTGCCTGCCTGTACAGTTGGTTGAGTGCCAATCAGATTTGTTGATACTTCCATCTGATTTGTATACGGAAAGAAATTTTTAAAACACGAGGTAGCAAATGCATGCTGTGAATGAGCTTGTTGATATGTTTATTTTGGTTTCATTTTGGGGGTGTAAGCTACTGTACTTGGAGTAAATGGTACGACGCTACACGTATTATGAGGTTTCTACCATTGATTTAGATGTCAGGCATCACAGCAGAAATAAATTGAGAGGAACATCTATCTTTCTGTGGGCTTTTCTTTTGCTCGAAAAGATCATTTGACTTAAAAGATATATGTATGATACGGTCTTAGGAAGTTTACATAGAAAGACATTTTCCAAGAGACGCATGACGATGTTTTAAGAACTTGGCATCTTTTTCTTTGACTCCTTTGGCATGTTATTCTTATTTGTGCCCAGGTGACCAAAATTCTAGCCTTACCTTCACTGTGTTCATTTTCCTTCATGCTCTTTTCACTGAAAAAAGGTCGACTTGGAACTGCATGTACAGTGCCGAGGAAATTTGGTTGCGACAATTCCTTCAGACTTGGAGACGTCCTCATTCCAACATCAATTAAACGAGCTCCTAATCAAGTAATATTGTCTTTGCTTGCTTTCAACTATTCACATTTCACTATAAGTTCTAGCCAGAATAATGTTATACGTGCATATCTTTATCTGAATCATATGCTGTTTTAGTATCCATGACTTGGGAGATAGATTGAGCTTATTTGTCGACACCAATTCGTTCCCGCTAAGTATTTTTTTGAGTAACTAAACTTGTGCCTGATGACTAACCTCCACGTTGATGTCAGGTCGAGCCCTTCATACTTCATTATACCATACCATCATTATATGAAGCCTGAAAAAAAAACAATGATTTTATTGAACTGAGATTCAATATGAAGACTGAAGGGTAAGAGGCAGGTAGTTGTTGTCTTGCCTTTTCTAAAAATGTATTTTTTTTTTGTGGATTACCTATCATGGTACAAACTGATTATTTCCAATCTGCTGTGGTTCCCTGTAGATTACCTTCTCATGATACTAACTGACTACGTACAATCTGCTGCGTCTACTTTTAAGCAAGCCCACACGAAGGATGATACTTATTAAGTGACATTAGTTAAAATGTTGAAATGCACTACGATAATTAGTTATATATATATATATATATATATATATATATATATATATATATATATATATATATATAACCCTAAATGATTCCGGTCTACGCAGCCATGTGACCATGTCGCCACCTTTGAAACCCCGTTGATATGGTTTAAGTAAATTGTCCCCGTATCTCACTCGCTAAGAGCATCTCCAACAGCACTCTCCAAATCTCACTCTCCAAAAGCCATATTTGGAGAGTTCTCCAAAAATTTGACTCTCTATATCTCCTTTCTCTCCAACAGCACTCTCCATATCACACTCTCTATTTTCTCTCCCCTATATTTTAATCATATTCCATAACCACCATAACAGCTATTGTAACCACCACGCTGCAACGGTTTTTTTTCAACGGGTAAATTCGAACGGCTATATTTCAATGCGGGGATTTAAAATTCGGAATTTATTGTAACCATCACGCTGCAACGGCTATTTTTCAACGGGTAAATTGGAACGGCTATATTTCAATGTGGGAATTTAAAATTCGGAATATATTGTAACGACAACGCTGCAACGGCTATTTTTTAACGGGTAAATTCGAACGGCTATCTTTCGATGCGGGAATTTAAAATTCGAAATTCCAACGGCTAAATTCCAACGGCTATATTTCAACGGCTATATTTTTCAACGGGTAAATTCCAACGGCTATATTATTCTTGTCTATATATACATACCCATTTGGTCTTCGAAGTATTGCACGTTTCTTGTTGTTCACTACTAACAATACCGAGATGAGTCGTCGAAATTTAGTATCGGAATGTCTCTCGGAAGATGAGGAGTCTGAGAGAAATGATGAGTACGTATTTATTTTGACAACAGGATACCTAGCACACATGGAAGATCGGGATGTTAATGTTCGACGCCATGGCGGTTCTACTCCTGGCCATCAAGTCGTTCGTCGCAATAGACAAGAAGGACATGCTAGACTGTTCGAAGACTATTTTGCTGATCCTCCTATATATGGCCCAACCTTCTTTCGGCGCAGGTATGGAAGTATTCGTTGTTTATGTGTTCGCATTTTATGCTGATCGTCCTGTCCGCGGCTGAACCTTCTTTTTGGCATAGGTTTCGAATGAATCGTTCTTTATTTCTTCGCATATTGCATGCTGTAGAAGGGCATGATAACTATTTCATTCAGAAGAGGAATTGTGCTGGAATTCTTGGGTTGTCTTCTTTGCAAAAGGTTACCGCTGCCTTTCGGATGCTAGCGTATGGAGTAGCGGCAGATGCTATTGATGATTATGTGAGGATTGGAGAAAGTCTCGCTATAGAGAGCACGAGAAGGTTTGTGAAAGCTATTATTGAACTCTTCGGAGATGAGTACTTGAGATCTCCAAATGATAATGACCTGCTAGATTACTTGCAATTGGCGAGGAAAGAGGTTTTCCGGAATGCTAGGGAGCATAGATTGCATGCACTTGGAAGTGGAAAAATTGCCTCGCAAAGATGGCAAGGCATGTATCTTGGTCATGTGCATGAGCCAACAATCATTCTAGAAGTCGTTGCTTCGCAAGATCTTTGGATATGGCATGCTTTTTTGGTTTACCAGGGTCTCACAATGATATTAATGTTCTTCACCGATCCTCTCTTCGCAAAGCTAGCCGAAGGGCAAGCACCAGAAGTGAATTATACTGTGAACGGTCACAATTATACAATGGGATACTATCTTGCAGACGGAATATATCCTTCATGGGCAACATTTGTGAAGACAATACCAGCTCCCCAAAGGAATAAGAAAAAACATTTCGCCGAAGCTCAAGAAGCGGCTAGGAAGGATGTCGAACGAGCATTTGGAGTTTTACAAGCTCGGTTTGCAATTGTTCGTGGACCAGCTCGTTTTTGGTATCAGGAAGCACTAAGGGATATCATGACAGCTTGTATCATCATGCATAACATGATAATTGAAGATGAGCGGGATGAAGGTGCAGTGGACTACAATTACGAAGCAATGGGAGAGAATGTTGCAGTCTCCCATGAAAGAACACCTGAGCTTTCTGAGTTTATTCAAACTCATCAATCCATCAGAAATAGAAAAGCTCACTCTCAGCTCCAAGAAGATCTAGTCGAGCACTTATGGCGCCGTTATGGAGGGATTTAGGCGAGCGCATGATGTAACCATTTTCCCTTCAACTATGATGTACTACTTTTTCCCCTTCAACTATGATGTAGCAGTTCATGCATTTCAACTATGATGTACTAGTTTTTTCCCTTCAACTATGATGTACCAGTTCATGCATTTCAACTCTGATGTATTCAATTCCCAAGCATTGCAAAATAGTTCAAATGCATATTGATCGTAATAAGGATTTTGCACAACTACACTTCAAGTCCATCACTAACTCAAGTCTAAGCAAAATAAGGAATTCATCTAGTACAGAACCCGACCTATTACATCAATAATTAGTTCATACATCAATCGGACCTATTACATCTGCGAGCGATGATATCATTCTGCAAGGACAGGTAGTATTGTTGTTGTGGCCCACTCAAGCGACTAGTGTCAACGCTCATAATTCTCTCTTCTTCAACCATTCTCTTCAATTCAAACTCATTCTTCCTTATCTCAATCTTTTCCTTCTCATGAGCAATCCTCTCCTGTTCTTGCGCAAATGCTCGTTCATACCGCTCTTCTTTCTTTTGCTCTTTAATAAGCTCCATTTCCTTCATTTCTTTCCTAAAGTTTTCTAATGCCTCCATGTAGAGTGATCCTGTAGCACCACTCTCAACAGCAGACTTACCGCGGCGTATCCGCTCTTTCTCGGCCTTCCTACCAGTTGGCCTAATGAGCACATCAGCTTCTGCAGTAGCAGCATCCTCATGAATATGACTTGCATTAGAGCTAACAGGGCTGGAACTACCCGGAGATGCATTGGCCGATGTTTTTTGCTTTTTCTGAGATAAATGACTGGTCCATTTTGGATGGTGTTGAAGTATATTCCAGCAATGCAAGTATGCAAACAATCGCCCTTCTTCTTCTTGATACAATGATTTAGCATGGACAATCTACAGAAGGACATGTACCTTATTAACATGGACAACACATATGAAGCTATAAGGAAAAAAGGGATATGGACCAACCTTATCCTGCTCTGTTGTCCCGCTTTGCCGTCTACGCTCAATGCGGTCATAACATCCGCAAAACTTGTTAACATGCTCCTGAATAGATGACCATCGGTGCATAAGTGAGTTCTGACTACGCTCCGAGTCGAAAGTTTTGTTCTCGTGGAAGTAATCATGTATTCTACTCCAATACGTGGTACGAGTTTGTTGGGTCCCTTGAACTGGATCCAAACTAACATTAAGCCACGCCGATACCAACATATTATCTTCATTCTCCGAAAAGTTCTTTGATCTTTTAGGTTGAGCTCTCGATTGGGGACTGGAATGGGCAACTAGATAAGGTTGCTCCCCAATTGGGCTTTCCTCCCAACGAATTTCGCTTCCCCCCTCACTCAACAGACGAGCATAGAAGTCATCCATATTGCACAAACTGTAATCATCAATACTTAATTAAACAAAGATGCTCAACAATACATGTGAAAGTACGAATAATACTTAACTTAACAAAGATGCATAACAATACATGTGAAGGTACGCATAATACTTAATTAAACAAATATGGATAACAATACATGTAGATGTCTTACTACATTTAACACGAATAATACCAGTTACTTAACTCAAATAGTAGCTCCTACAAGTAGAACACGAATAACACTAGTCACTGGACTCAATACTTTCATCCTCTCTAAATTGATGATCTAGAATTTTGTCCGAATCATCACTCTCATAGTCGTATGGGCGCAACTGCTCGTCTCCTTCTTCTTCGTCGCATGGGTCAACACCGGCTGTTCCAACCAAGTCTTCCGATTGTATGACTAGGTCATCAAGACGTCGAGCAGCATGTTCGATCTCAAGTAAGATCCGATTGAGTTCGTTTCCGCTCTCGCATGAGCAAGGGGAAAAATTATCATGCACCATGTTCTTAATATCACTTGCGATTTCCTCTACACACTTAATTGTCCAAGCATGCACTTCACGGACTTTCTTTGAATCTTTATCCATCTAAATGGAAGTAAACAGTTCACTAAGATGAATACATCCTAGTTACACAAATTAAAATGGCACAAGGTTATAAACGTTAAAAGGGTATCGACTTGACTTACTTTATCGGGAAACTGGGAAGAGCCACAAACTTGGAAAGCAGTGCAGTTTAATTGTGATCAAAACCTAAGGAGGCGAATTGCATTCAATGAAATTAGTAAGTTAAGAGATATGAGAATATGCATAGTTACTCGAACTTAGCAATAAGTTTGTCGACTGTATTTTAAGCTTGAACAATAAGTTTGTCGACTGTTCTATCAAAACTAACTTTGTTGAATTTCGGTCTTCTACCAGTTTGAAATACTACATATGTTTCAGAAAATTATACATTCGATCCAATGAATACCATAAGGTGCTATCTGTTACTCAGAAGGATCTATACACGCAGTGTACCAGAAGTTGCATGTTGTGAAACAAGTGGGGGCAATCAGAAAATAAATGGGGGAACACATGATAATAGTACAAATTAATTACCAATCCACCGTCTTGCTATAAACAAAACCAATTTAAAAGAGCGCTCCAGACAGCAAGAATCCGTCCAAGTTTTTCCAGATCCTAACAACCCCAACACCCATCACCCAATTAGACATGCATAGATCTCATATATGCATCCAATTATAAGCTCCAATATTACAATCACATACAACCCCAAAACCATTCAACCACATCCCTAAATAAGATCTAAGCAACCAAATCATGCAGTCTGTTATTAGTTTCATCATATTGCTATCTTAACTTAGCAACAATCAACATGATATCCTGTCGTACGCGTACAGAATGGCATATATTGCAATATAATTCATGCAGTTGTGCCAATTACAACTAGAACCAACTCTTTGAGCGAATAAGAAAAAGCAGATGAGCGGCTGTGCCAATTAAGCTGATGACCAAACCAGATCACATTCTGGAAATTTTAATTCATGCAGTGGTTATAAGAAAGTACAGTTATTTAATTACCAATTGGCAGTATATATAGAATTGGGTCGTTCCCAGTAGAATTCCAATGGATAATACATGCATGCACCGTGCAAATGCACTTTGTATATTGCAGATTATTTACGCACGAGTACAAAATACAGCCGACTTTGGCTGGATCATTGTTAACTATTGATAAAGTAAGTCAACTTACTATTGATATTCTCAGAAGTCAAATATTTGTTTGATCATATTACTATTAATAAAGTAAGTCAACTTACTATTGATATTCAGATCCTCACCCAGTGCAGTGGCAATAGCTTATCTATACGAAATGAACTTAGCCATATCTATTGTATCCCACTCAGCAAGAATATTAGACATGTACAGGGAAAACACTACCTTTCCCAAATTGTTTGCTGGCAACAGGTTTCCAATGTATGTGAAAAATGGTGTACATCCAACATAACAATCTAATACAGAAAGGGAAATATCTTCCTTTAACATTTGCTAAAATGAAATATCTTCTTCTCTGGTTGAGCATCATGAACCAAACTATCATATTGTATTCTGGAACACAACTTGCAATTTGTATCAACAATAGTTGGACACAGAGTTTATTGGATGAAGAATAAACCTCCATATAAAAGACCTCTCTCGACACTAAGGAGATGCATTTATATCTCTATTTTGGGACCTCTCTCGACAGTAGGGAGATGCAATTGATTCTTCAGCCCAATGAACCAATCAAGAACCACACATCCATACACCAGGGTATCTCAATTTTAACTACAACTAATCAAATAACAACAGAGGAGAATGGTGCGACGGGGAATCCTTACCAAGAACACATGGAAGAACCAACGGCAGAGTTAGCAATAAGACAGTACCTGTACCAAATCCGAATAGCTGGCGACTCCACGGCAGTACCAGTGCAAGATCCACGTCTCTACCGCACCGACGACGACGGTGCTCGTGGGGGTGGGGGGATCTGCCGCCGGGTGGCAACACCGTCGGATCTGCCACCAACAAACAGGACATAGTTACCAAATACCGGAGAAGAAGCAACCAAATCTCACCCAGTGCAGACAATAGCAGTACCAGATCTACCGTCGGGTGCCTCGTGGGGGCTTCGGGTACCGACGATTGCTCTTGGGGGGTTCAAGATCCGTCGAGGGCTTCTTCGGGGAGGGGCGAAATGGGGAGCTCCGGCTTCGGATGGGATCGGGGGAGGGGAGAAATGAGGAACTCCGGGTTCGGATGGAGGTCGTGGCGGAGACTGCGTCGCCGCGTCGGCCGATGGGCGAGGAGAAGGAGGGGGCAAAGTCCCTCTGCTCGCGCGAATCAGGCTGCCCAACAACCTTCGCCGGATAGCGAGCGGAGAGAGAATCGCTAAATTTGGGGATTCTCTCTCCGCTCGCAAGTTTTGGGGAAGAGAATGGCGACGCTGTTGGAGGAGGAATAATGGGGTAACTCGCTAGAAAATAGAGATAGAGAGCTGGGTAGGGTGTCTTTTGGAGATGCTCTAAGGTGCCGTATCGCAACGGTAGCGCTCAATGCCTGCAAACGATAGGTTGCGTGTTCAAGCCTGCACGCGATTTTTCCACTCGATCCATGCATGTCTCTGGCGCTTGTCGCCCATGTGTTGCTCAAAGTTCCTCCAAAAACTATAAAATTACATGTAGGCCCTTGAAAAAACTGGATATTGATTTTTTTTTCATGTTTTCCTTGCTCAAAGGTCTTTGGGATTCGTAAATTATATTCAGATCCTTGAAAAATCTGAAAATTGATCTTTCCTATGCTTTTGCATTCTGGAAATGTACTTTTGCATAAAGGCCCTCCGAAATTTCGAAACCTATTAGTCATTTTTTTTGCGATGAGACCGTTAAACCCTTGAGTTTTTTTTGCTCAAAAACATATTAGTTTATTTTTTTACAGGGGATCGTCGGAACTTGCGAAAATTGTTTTTAGTGTGTAGTTTTTTTTTTGTGAAAAACTGTTTGAAACTTTTTAAAATTACATGTTAGTCTATTTTTTTGCGAGGAGCCCTTTAAAACTCCACATGATTTTTATCGCTAAGTGTGTAGTGGCTGGCATGCCGAATCTATTGTTTTTGAAACCTTCTGTGCATAGAACCAGCTGCTTCTTATCAGGGTTTATAAAAACCAGTTGAAAACCGCGGTTTTCGACTATGCCGAGCCGGTTTGAAACCCTAAACCGGTCGGTAAACCGGTTTAATTTAAATTTTTTAAAAATAAATTCAAAAAATTGAAAAAATTTATGCGATTTAAACCGGTGAAAACCGAGCGGTTTTTTCAGAAAACCGAATCGATCGCTCAAAAGGCTCACCTCACCGACGGGTTTTTCGAGAAAACCTACCAGTTTTTGTTTTTTGTTTTTAATTTTTTTTTGAATTGTTTTGTTCAAATGTTAGGTTTCGAAACACTTCGGTTTTTTACGATTTTTGACTAATTTTCATGAAAAACCAATGCCAAGCAGAATTCAATTTTCGGTCTCAAAACGATTTTGTAAACCCTGCTTCTGATAGACCAGTCATTTGGGTAAAGCCGATACCTCTCTTACGAGTGGATTGTCATTTATATGCTTATGCGGCTATCTAGAATTTCATTTGCACCGGCTTTTATTACCACCACAACAGATCCTGTTACCGTCTAATTACCCTTCGTCCATTTTTTTATTTTTTTCACCATTTTCTCGCGTGTAATCATTGAACATTCAACATTGGTCGGCCTCGCCTAATCATCTTAAACTATTTGACCCTTTTCTCAGTGCCATTTGTGGAAAAAAGAGTAAAAAGGGGGCCAATTGAAGCAAAAAAAATACCATCATTTTCAGGCAACAACATTACTGTCCACTGGCCGCTTCATATATAATGAGTTAGGGAGCGTTCTGTTGAGGAATAAGGTTGAATGGGATGAAATAATTCTTCAGTATTTAGCGAGAATATTTCTCAAATTTGTATCCCATCATCTAAGATGAAATGACTTCATTCAAGCAATCAAATATATAAATAATTTTTTTTCTTAAAATATTTTATACATGTATTATGAAAAACTTAATGAACGTTGTTCTGGAGCGAACGTCAATAACCGCCGGCGACAAGCAAGAGGAGGGACCTGGTGAGCCTGACCGATGGATCTCGTGTGCCACCGGGCATGGGATGCTTGTTAGTCACTAATGTGCCAAGAAAAATATAACCTCACGAAGGGCTGCAAGACGGTAAAATTACTTTGCATGTTTAATACCGCTATATCTTATTAAGACAGCTTTGTCCAATCCAATAACAACTGGTAGAGGCCTAGAGAGGGAATCACTGATGGCAGTACTTTCAATGAAGTAAATATTTTAATTAGGCGGTCAAAAAAAGCTTTACATCAAAATTATTTCAATTGCAGTAATTAATATATATATATATATAATTAAAATAAATTTATTTTAAATAAAAAATGTTAATAAGGCTCGCTTGAAGGTGGCTCATCGATTCGAATCTGAAATAATCACAAAACAGTAAATAAATTGATTAAGAGGTGTTTTGATACTTTTTTTAAAATTATATAAATATTAAAATATAAATGAAATATGAATGAGGGTTATTTATCTTTTTACTTACTTTAAAATTTAGACAACTTATATTATAACAAAAAAACATACCAAAATGATTTTGTATCCAGCTTCGTACCCAGCCTACTCCCGAATAGGGGTGCAAACGGAGCGGATATTTCCCGACCGATCCGATACCGTATTCGAAAAAAATCCGTACCGATGTTATCCGTATTCGTATCCGAAAAATCCGATGTAATATGGGTTAGGATATGGGAAGAGCAATATCCGATCCGTATCCGAAAAATCTCATGTAATATGTGTTAGGATATGGAAAGAGCAATATCCGATCCGATATCCGGTAAATATCCGACCCAATACCCGGTAAATATCCGACCCGATACCCTTGCAATATTGTTCATAATGTGTGTATTTGAATTACGATGCTTGCTATTGTATTTTAGATGTTGCGTGTTGGTTATGTGCTATCTGATTAGGCAAGTTGTAATATAATGTGAAACATAGTGCTGTTGTGAGCCTGTGATATAATGTGAGCAAGTTCTAATATAATTGCACTACTTTCTGGAGCAAGCTCTTATAATTGCACTACAAAACACTTGATTGCAGTTGGATGTGCTACATCATATAAGTGCATATGTTGGTTGGAATTGTACTTGGTTGTATATTATTCTTATGTAGGGAATGCAACTATTATTGAATTTGAAACACTTACATGTCTTGAAAGTTATAGTAAAGTTTTGTGTATGGTTGATTGATCCTAATATATGTGACATATATGGTTTCTGCTTTCACGCATTATCCGACTAACTATTCGTGACCGAGACTAACCGTATCCGGAACGACCTGTATTCGTGACCGAAGTAATCCGTATTCGTATTTGAATCCGGCACTGTCCGTATACGATTATGTATCCAAGAAAAAATTTGGAATAAGATATGGAATGAACAAAATCCGTCCGGTTTGCACCCTACTCCCGAATCCACATCCCACCTCCCAAGCAGCCGCCGGCGCGACCGCCGCGCTCAGGCGACCGAAGCGGCCGCCGGCATGGGGACGCGGGAGGTGTACGAGGAGAAGCTCCGCAGCGGCGCGCACCTCCACCGCGACCCCACCATCAACCCCGGCCTCGGCACCGCCCGCTGCCCCCGCTGCCTCTCCCTCCTCAAACCCAGCAGCTCCGTGCGTGCTCTCTCCCCCTTCTTCTCCCGATTCCTCCCCTCCCCTCCCTCGTCTCGGACCACTGTTCCTTTATCCTGACTGGTTGTTCTTTTCTTCGACGGTGGCACAGGGAGAGAGCGACTGGGCCATCACCCCCGTCCTGCGCGACGCCGCCGCCGTGGTAACGCGATTTTTGTTCGTTTTTGCTGAATTTCCTGCAGCTTGCGCGAGATGCATGTAGCCCTGAGTGCTACTGGTGGAATTCGTCCCTAACTTGTATGTGATATTGTTTGCCATGTCTGTCCTATTGCTGTAGGCTGGTTCGGGCGCCGGAGCGATGGTCAGTGCGGTGCACGGATTCAATACAGGTACCTTGCTGAGTTCTTTGTGTTTGACTCTTGGGGTTTTAGGCTTTCTACCATTGTTTCGCTATTTAGCCAGGTGCCCTGAATGAGATTAATTTTGTTGTTATGGAACAGGGTTTCCGTTTGTCCAGAAGCATGTGAAGGGGCCCAAGTGGCTGCATTTGTTTCTTGGGGTAAGCCATAATTTTGGTTCATGTGATGCTAGTATGCAAGTATCTCTTCGATTCAATTCGGGCATGTGATTGTTAACTTTGCAGTTTTTTCGTGTTTGTTGAAAAGATTGATAGATCTTCTCACATCTGAAAACCTCTCTTTTGTAATTGTAATGTTAGAAGATGCCATGATGTTATCCGTTGCAAGATAATCAGGTGATTAGAGTGAAATTTTGGTGTCAAATATACCCTAGTTCTTTTAGAATTAGACCATCACAGCAAACTCTAGTTGATTCATAGTTCTGTGGAACCGGGTACAGTAATGATAAATTAAATTGGAAACTCCTGCAGTTCTTCCTGTTTATTAAAAAAGGTGAATGTCTCCTCCATCCATACAGAAAAACTAAAGGAAATTAAGTGGCTGAGTTTGTTCCTGAAGATCAAGCTTGATTCAGTTTTGAACAGGGCTGTGTGTAGCATATAAGATTATGAACAGGGAAGCTGTTCAATTGTTCTATTGACTGGACAAGTTTCTAAAGGGAAAAAGAAAAGAAAAGGTTGAATTGAGGAGCATGAACAAGGGTTACTACACTTTAGGCATTAGGAAAGTCGGCCTTAACATAAGTTCAGGTTAGCTGCCAGACTATTGGGATTGTGACGTGTTATAAAGTACTCGCTTTGTACATTTCCTGTCATGTGCTTTCAACATAACTGACATTAGGCTTTCATAGATTTGCTTGATTTTTGTCATTACTGGTAGTTTGGGGTGTACATTGCTGTTGCATGTTCAATTAAAGGGAGATGATATTTTCTGTGCAGGTGCCTCCTTTGCTCTTATTCTCTGGTGCCAGTGCTTTCTTTGGCGGTAAGTCTTTACAATAACAAGTCAATAATCAATATTCTCATCTCAAAAATGTACTCCCTCCGATCACAAATAGTCGTCGTTTTGGACATCAACATGGTTTCCAAAACTCAACTTTGACCACTAATTTCTATTACAATCTATTTATAAAACCTAATAAAGTTATATATTATGAAATTATTTTTCGAGACAAATCTACACATATAAATTTTATGTATCAAATTTAAATATTTAAAAAGATATTGACAATCAAAGTTTCGAAAGTTTGGCTGCACCTATGTCCAAAATAACAACTATTTGTGGCTGGAGTAATAAGCTTTGTTAAATTGTCGGTACGTAATAGTTGGTAACTGTTCCTTTTGTGATAGTTTGATGTTTGCACCAAGAATCCTGTCATGTTATAGAGACATTTGCATATGTATAGCTGAAATAAGAATTTTTTTTGTTTTTTTGTTTATGCAAGTGCTTTATTTTCATTATGGAATTTCACAACTTGTAAGTGTTTTTTTACGGCCTCTTAGAATAAAGGGCCTTAGGAAATAATGGGATCTGCCATCCTTTTTTGTTTGATGTATGGTTTTGGACGAATTCAACTATACAAACCTTGCTTGGATCTTGGTATAGATTCCCAGACTAGCATTCATTTGCAAATCCTATGGTGAAGTTGTGATTCACTCCTAAGTATTTGTTATGTGCTCGGGCGTAAGAACGGGTAATGGGTCTAGAGGATTGCGAAGTAGGGGGATTGGTTGAGGATGCCGTGATGGTAGATAACTTATCGCTTATCCAGAAGCGATCACCGGATCTCAGATCGGGAGATCTTCCGCCTTTTAGCTAAACTCTTGAATTTTATTGACTGATTTCTCTTTTACAATCTGCCTCCCCTTTTAAAGGAGAGCAGCAGGGGGTTTCCTAGCCGGCTGGGAGTAGGAGTCCCATCCGGTTTGGACTCTTACGCTAATTCCTAATCAGTATTTAAACTAACCTCCTTATCTAATAACATCTCAATAAACTGAAACTACTAATCTGCAATTTAAATACTAATCTGCTGCTGATCCATATCAGTATCACTATCAGAGGATGTGTCAAGACTACAAAGGGTGCAGAAGTAGAGATTTTAGGTGCGATAGGGTAGGATTGGGATGTCAGATATAATTCACGTTAATCCTGTCAAAGCATTGTATGAACCTGACGTACTTCTGTCCTGTTTAACCATGTAACAATTAGTAGCGAAGCAAAGTTACCCAAGGCCTATATCCTGTTCACTCCAGTTACTTTCAGGACCCAGTTCTACCAGACAATTTAGGTTAACTAGACCTAATGTCAAACAAACACTGGCTTATGCTGACTTTGCTGGGTTAGAGCTAACGATAAATCTTGACCTAGTTCAAGTCCAAATAAAGTTGTCAAGTTCCTCCAAAGTTATTTCTAGTCTTGGCCACAACAAATTGTTTATCCAATGTCAGAAATTGCTCTTCAGGAAGCACCAGAATATCAGGCATTTTGCCGACATTAGCTAGCATAACAATCACAATTAGACTAGGTGTTTTCAGCAAAGGGAGGAGGGAAACGACAATACTATGAGCCGAGTTGGATTTATAGAGCTAGTAGAAATTATGGATCCTTTGCATGATGGCCACTATGATAATAATGGAGGTGCTTCAGATCTGTGCAATAGTAATTTCCTTTCAGTGCCCTGTGGCTTCTACATGAACAATAATAAATATTCCTGAAGACCTTCCTACCATCTCCCTCTTCAGAGGAACCGGAATTTGAGACGTCCTGATTTGCCGTAGTAAAATATGGCTATCGTCAAACTTAACATTTGAGGTGTACAACGAGTAGATTAACACTGACATAAGCTCATACAAATGATTCACGCAGTTGACTTGGAAACATCTGTGCGATCTAGTGTCTAATGATCTGTTACTTTCTTGTTGCAGCGTATGCGCTCCCGACGTTTGTTCAGCTCACTGTGACATCTTACTATGCTGCATCAAGTGCCTCTCACTACGCGGTTTCACAGATCACCCGCCAAATCGAGAAGGACCATTTGTCAGACACTGACGAGAAATCTCTATGAGTTCGCAATCTGTTTGATCATACACATGCCATGTACATGGTACACAAGTACTGCCTGCTTCTCCAATGTTGCAGTAGAGTGATTGTTTGGCTGGGCCTCAATCCCGATCTATGCACGTGGATGGGCCATTGTTTTAGTTCAAATTTCTGGTCCATCCACATGAATTCCGGCCAAGAATTAGTCTCTCTCATAAGACCTAAGAGTAAATAAGTCTTGGGTTCGCTATGGGGTTGGGAGTAACTATTTTCTCTCTTGGATAAAATGTCGTCTCGAATTGTTAATCAGAATGCAACTTTGTGCGGCTCTCTTCTCACTCGGATAAAATGTCTTCGTCTCAAATGGTTAATCAGAATGCAACTTATTACGTGAGAACTGATACCATCTAAGACTTTACTGTTTGGAACAGATTGCCTATATGGAATAGCTGGAATTTCTCAGATTGTTACGTGTGTTGAGTTGAACCGTTTCGCGCGAAATTCACATGAATTTTTACGTCTCTTGCCGTTCTAAACATAACCTAAACAGGGAAGAGTAGGGAAAATAACAACTGATTAAGCGAACAAATCACAGCAACTCCAAAACCCTCGTAATTCGATAGGCAGGCCGGGTCTGTCTGTCGTGGTCTTAATTCGAGGAATTTTTAATGCCGCATGTTACTATTAAGTTGTGTACTTTTCATTAATATATGGACCACTAATTTTGAATTTCTAAGGAACCGCTTAGAATCCTACAGAATTTCATGTGATATCCTTCTTAAGAGTTATGACTGCGCATACACGGTATAGATATAGCTGAATCAGAATTAATAAACTGTTAAATTGCGTGATCCGATGTTCTAAATTACAAGAAGCCTCGTGCTACAATGGTTGTGCTAGTGATGATCCTGTTAGTTTTGGAAGCAATGCAGTGTGCTGATAAAGATTCCTTGGCTACTTGTGCATAGGAAGTCATACCAGTACAAGCAGCAGGAACTTTCATATGCTTCTAATTGAGTTTTCTGGATTTGTTGCAGGCATTCAATTGATTTGTTGCATAAGTTTAATCAAAATGTTGCGTAGCCTCATATCCTATGTGTTTTGATTGTTTATTGCAATATCGTTGCATCCTTTTAATTGCTACAATGGGTTTGTTGCACTCACAGTGGGATTTTGTTGCACAAATAGCAATCGGTTGTTGCGTTGTGATGTGACTTTGTTGCGGAGTTAAATTCTTTTTGTTGCAACTATAGTTAGATTGTTGCATACATTGCAAAGAAATGTTGCAGCTACAATAGGATTTTGTTGCACATGTAGTAATCGGTGCTGTGATTTATTGTGTTTTGTTGCAAGCGGTGATTACAAATGTTACACGCATTGTTAAAACATGTTGCGACGATGCGTCTGATAGGAAGCAAAATATCAGACGTCCGATCACTGGCGCTGATTGATCTATATATAGAGCCGCACTGTCCTTCCAAAAGGTCGAGGTATATATTCGTCGCATCAACATCAGGTTAGGAATATGCAAGTGTAACTCGAGTATGTGCAATATAGCTAGAGCAAAAACGATAGAAGTAGTTGAGTCAGGAACATGTGTTGAGCTGGCTATGCATGATGGATGAACCAAAAACGATCGTAAGTAGTTGGACTACTGATCCATCTGGAGCAGTGGACCGTACCATGAAAACAACCTCATCCAACTCAATTCCACTGATCGATCGACCTCGTTCTTAATTATGCCATCAACTAGAGCTGAGATTTAGCCCAAGAAATGAGGAGCACACATGGCAAGTACCAAGAACATATCATGTGCTTCCATTCTGTTTCATGATACCCATATTCCCAGCCGTTGATCAAGAAAACTGGACACCGGCCGGTGAACGTAGTTCGAGCACGCTGTATGCCGGATTGCAATGGCGATTTCTAGATAGCCCAAACGGTAATACCCGGTCTCTTAATGTGAAGGCTCATACAGTTCATATATATTGGTGGTGAGATTAGTACTATATTGTTTATCTAAAGTGAGTTGTAGTAATATATAATACCTGTTAGTACAAATATCATACCTTCGGATTAACCCTTTTACACGTAGTGATGACGAAAGTGTAAGCGGAGTGCTATGCGTGCGTGGGTTTACCCTACAGTGGGTTGAGTTTTGAGTGAATTTAGGCCTGTATATATATTACATGATTAATCTTTTTATACGAAACCATAGACTAGACCATTGAGTAAAATTTGGGCCGTTATGTTACACAAACAATCTGGAATGGCCATGCAGCGAGTGACGAGTACGCTGAAGCTCTGGCGTTACGTGATGAAGTCAGGCTTGTGGTAGAGGGCCAATTTGAGAAGGCCATACTTGGAGACACGAACGTAAGTTTTCAGGCATTAAAGTAGCATTAAATACGTCAGTTTTCATGAATTAAATATGTCAGTTTCCGTTCACTAAATACAATGAAAATGGCACTTTTAATTCATTATTTAAAAACTTAATGAAAATGACTGTAACTCAGCACTTTAGTACATACATTTAGCCAACAATTCATCACTTATTCTTATTGCAGCAATACATGCATGGAAACTGGTGCTTAAAAGTAATTCCTCCTGTAACATGTATTATGCTTAATAATACTAATTAGTATACAACTAAATATTTGGAAGAGAGAGGAGAGAGATTTTAAACTTCATGATTCTTAATCTTTTAGTCTAACAATCATCACACTTAGACCTTTTATTATAAGAACCATTCTGTAATTTACATGCATGGGCCACGTTATGTTAAAATAATTTAACATTTTCTTGCTTCTTTTGTGCGGAAAACCGCAAATGTAATAGCCCATCTTTGCGCAAAGCAAGTTTTTGTACCCAGCGATTGGTGTACGTGGCTTCAAGCACCGGAGTTCCTATGTAATTGCCTACGGGATGATTGTAACCCTGCTGTCAAATAATGATCAGTAAAGCTCCTGATGGAGAGAGAGAGAGAGAGAGAGAGAGAGAGAGAGAGAGAGAGAGAGAGAGAGAGAGGAAAATGGTCTAAATAGTCATGAAAAATTCAAAAAATTGTCAATCCTGATACAGAACCAATCTATTATGCCAAAAAAGCTAAATTCTATCCACACATTAAGAAAAAAAATAAAAATACAAATTATGTTGAAAAGGAGAAAAGACAAAGCTACTATTCACTGAAATTAGTCTCTCTTTTTTCCCCTCTGGATATGCACTATTTTTCCAGTAGAAATTTTGCAAGACGTTTGATATATCATACCGTATCTAAAGAATCTAGCCTGAAAATTTTCACGATTATTTGGACCATTTTCCGGGTAGTGGGAGCATGCGTGGATAGCACCAAACAGGCTGGAAAGTTTTTGCCAAGTACCTTACCAGTATTATCATTCATACCTATGTGATTAATTACGCTGGATTCACATCCTCTTCTTTGAGAAGGGTAAAGCGCGAACTCGGTAGGTAAACCGCCGATGCATTTGTTTTGGTTTCATTTTCGTAATGAGAAATGGAACTGGGTTTGAAAAAGAAGAAGAAAAGAAAGGTAAAACACGATGCATGGTGGTGTGGTAACAGCCGACTGAAAAGTAACGGTGGAGCTTAATTATCTGTCTCGGTAATTAAGCAAAATCGATCAGACATTACAGTGGGTTAATATTATAGCTAGCATTTGATTTGGGCCTTGAGATATTTTTTTATTGGATGGTGATGAGGAGGGAAAAGTCAATGTACTGTTCACCTCTCGGACCCAGTCGGCCGTGTGAATTATTGGCATGTTTTAACTAGCTATAGGACAGTCGTTTCCGGAGTACACGTACTTCGTGTACATGTACATTAACTCGGTCGCGCCACTACGTACACGTCTCCGATTCAATCAAAGTGTATCGATCATGTTTGGAATTAGTTACTCGTTTATGTCAGATCCGGCCCGTCTGGTACTAATTAAAATACACTATACACGTGAATACGCAGTACCGTGTAACCTTCACCACACTAGTACTGTTCAATCTCCCATATCTTTTTTCGCAAATTAACTATTCTTCCTCTACATATATGTCTATACAGCATTTGCATTATGAGCGATTAATTACACCAGCTAGTACGTATATGTACCACTCGATCGATCGTCTATGCAATAGTTTCTAGTAGCGCATGGAGTGATCAGCGAGACCAACAACAAGGCGACAACACATGCATAGCAAACTTTTGCTCGGCGCCTCTGCTGGTTCTACGTAAATATTGGAAAATAGTTCCATACCCCCCAAAGCATGTACTCCCACTCTTAATATATTTCTTTATTCTTTTAAGTATACTCTAATACTGATTATAAGCTACTTTAAAGTGAGTTTCACAAAAAATTATATCAAAATCCCCAACTTATAGCATAATTTGTTTATATACTCTTTTTACATATGGAAAATGGTACAGAGCAAAAAAATACTATTAAAATGAAAAAAAAGTATAACACATTCGTTTAAGTGGTACACTAGGGGTGAGAGTATGTACTCCCAAGAGTACAAAAAAGGCTATATATATATATATATATATAGGAAAAATACTTTCTACTTCCGAAGTAATTACTTTCATCTCCGAATACCACCCAAACAAATTTGAAATACTACTTTATCACTTTGGATACACTCATATACTAATTATAAAATATTCCAATGAGATTCACATGAAAAAATTGTAAGGAAGTACATAGTTTTTACCATATTTTGCAAATATCTTCATATACGCACATAAAAAGGAGTATGTCTAAAAGTTTACATATCACATCTGAAAAAAAATACAAATACCACCTAGATGGTCTTATATACTTGTATACTACACGTACACACCCTCCTGAGACACTCCCTACGTTCTAAGATACAATATACTAGTAATTACCCTCAGAGGTAGACAAGAGGCTATATATATATAGCCATTCATTTTTTGTTATATACCCTTTTCTATGTGTAAAAAGAGTATATAAACAAATTATAATTATAAATGGTGGATTTTGATAAATTTTTTTGTGGAATTCACTTTGGAGTATCTTATAATTAGTATTAGAGTATACTCAAACAGATAAAGAAGTATAACAATATCATTTATGCAGTATATTAAGAGTGGGAGTGCATACTCCCAGAAGTACGGAACCATTTTCACACACACACACATTTATATATATGTACATATATATATGTATATATATATATGGTACGGAACCATTTTGAGTATACTCTAATACTAATTAATTATAAGATACTCCAAAGTGAGTTCCACAAAAAATTTCATCAAAATTCACCTTTTATAGCATAATTTGTTTATATATTTTTTTTACATATGAAAAATGGTATATAGCAAAAAAATAAAGGGCTATGATGAATTTTTTCAACAATGTCGTATTGTGGCTATGATGAATTTTTTCAACAATGTCGTATTGTAGTATTTTAGAATTATTATTGAAGTATACTGAAAGTGATAAAGGAGTATAACACATTCGTTTAAGTGGTGTACTGAAGGTGGGAGTACAGAAAAGGTTTCATATATATATATATATATGAAAAATACTTTTTACTCTCGGGAGTAATTACTCTCATCTCTGAAATACCACCCAAACGAACTTTAAATACTCCTTTATCACTTTGGATACACTCATATACTAATTATAAGATATTCCAATGAGATTCACATAAAAAAAAATTGCAAGAGAGTACATAGTTTTTAGCCTATTTTGCAAATACCTTCATATAAGCACATAAAAAGGAGTATATCTAAAAGTGTACATACCACATCAGAAAAAATGTAAATACCACCTAGATGGTCTTATATACTTGTATACTACATGTACATACCCTCTGTTGCGTGAGATACGACATGGGGAGTAATTACTCTCGGTAGGAAAATGGTTTCATACCCTTGGGAGTACGTACTCCCACTCTCAGTATACCGCTTAAATGATGTTGCTATACCTCTTTATCCTTTTAAGTATACTCTAATACTGATTATAAGATACTCGAAAGTGAATTCCACAAAAAATTTCATTAAAATCCACCCTTTATAGCATAATTTGTTTATATACTCTTTTTATATATGAAAAAGGGTATATAGCTAAAAAATAAATATCTCTGATTAATTTTTTTCAACAATGTAGCATTGTAGTATCTTATAATTATTATTGAAGTATACTGAAAGTGATAAAGGAGTATAACGTATTCGTTTAAGTGGTATACTAGAGGTGGGAGTACATACTCCCAAGAGTACGAAAAAGGCCTCATATGTATATGTATATATATATATATATATGTATACATATACATATACATATACTGAAAGTGATAAAGGAGTATAACGTATTCGTTTAAGTGGTATACTAGAGGTGGGAGTACATACTCCCAAGAGTACGAAAAAGGCTTCATATATATATATATGTATATATACATATGTATATATATGTATATGTACATATACATATACATATACATATATACATATATGTATATGTATATATATATATACATATATATACATATGTATATATATATATACATATATATATAGGAAAATGGTTTCATACCCCTGGGAGTACGTACTCCCACTCTCAGTATACCGCTTAAATGATGTTGCTATACCTCTTTATCCTTTTAAGTATACTCTAATACTGATTATAAGATACTTCAAAGTGAATTCTACGAAAAATTTCATTAAAGTCCACCCTTTATAGCATAATTTGTTTATATACTCTTTTTACATATGAAAAAGAGTATATAGCTAAAAAATAAAGGGCTCTGATCAATTTTTTTCAACAATATCGCATTGTAGTATCTTAGAATTATTATTAGAGTATACTGAAAGTGATAAAGGAGTATAACGTATTCGTTTAAGTGGTATACTGGAGGTGGGAGTACGTACTCCCAAGAGTACGGAAAAGGCTTCCTATATAAAAAATTGATCAGAGCCCTTTATTTTTTAGCTATATACTCTTTTTCATATGTAAAAAGAGTATATAAACAAATTATGCTATAAAGGGTGGACTTTAATGAAATTTTTCGTAGAATTCACTTTGAAGTATCTTATAATCAGTATTAGAGTATACTTAAAAGGATAAAGAGGTATAGCAACATCATTTAAGCGGTATACTGAGAGTGGGAGTACATACTCCCAAGAGTATGCAACCATTTTCCTATATATATATATATATATATATATATATATATATATATATATAGGAAAAATACTTTGTACTCCCGGGAGTAATTACTCCCATCTCTGAAATACCACCCAAATAAACTTGAAATACTCCTTTATCACTTTGGATACACTCATATACTAATTATAAGATATTCGAATGAGATCCACATGAAAAAATTGCAAGGGAGTACATAGTTTTTAGCCTATTTTGCAAATACCTTCATATACGTATATAAAAAGGAGTATGTCTTAAAAGTGTACATACCACCTCTGAAAAAATGTAAATACCACCTAGATGATCTTATATACTTATATATTACACGTACATACTCTCCGTTGTGCGAGATACTTCCTATATTGTGAGATACGGCATAGGGAGTAATTACTCCCAGGAGTAGAAAAGAGGCTTCCTATATAGGAAAAATACACACGTACTACAAGCTGCTATTATAACTGGCCAGCACACATGGCCATAATGATTCCCACTGGCTAGCTCCATCGTTTTGGAACATCGAGCAATGTGATATAAGTTGGCACGCAGTACGTGTACACGCATCGCATGTGCACGCACACGTACGTGTGTACTTGGGCATGCAAGCATGGCGGGATCGACCGATCGGATTCGATGAGGCACATGCGTGGTCGCATGTACGCGTACGTCTAACTCGATCAGTGCTAGCTCGCCCGCGTGTACGTGCGGACGTGCGCTGCCCACGATGGCGCCACGCGCGGTACGTGCCGCATGCACTCGACTCGGTCGGAGCGTACGTGCCTGCGGCGTCTGTCTCCATCGATGGGCAACGGCAGGGCAGCGGGGATGATATGATATAAGACCGCAAGTAGTGCAGTACTACGACGGAAAAGATGGATGATTTGCCTGTTTTTTCAGTGCCATTTGATAATTTGTTTTATGATAGATATTATAGGATAGATTATCCATTCTTCCTAATTTAACGGGGCAAATCATCCATCTCCCTCGTCTGCCATGGGCCATCCCATAGTTGATGCCGATGTTGCCCTAGTCGTCACCGAGCCCCGCAACATCGTCGACCTCTGCGACATTGAGCATTCCGACCACCTTGTAACAGTCGTAAAAACAAAAATTCCTGGCCCGAGCTCAGCTAGCTCGGCCCATCTCTCTCTTCTCCTTCCTCCCACTGGCCTCTCTCTCTTCCCTTCCTCCGGTGCCGCCGTCGCGTCTTGTTCCTGCCGCCGTGCGCCTGCCTCCCTGCGCGGACGCGCTCCGCGCAACCGTCGCACCCCCCGTGCCTTATCCCCTCCCTGTGCCGCCTCTATCCCGCAACCACCGCCACCGGCCGCCGCGATTTTCTCGACCGTTGCGCCGCCCCCTATTTATACCCCCCCGGACACCCTCTCTCCCCGCACTCTTCCCCCCCCTCTCTCCCCCACTCTCCTCTTCCCCTTCCAGCTGCCCCGCCGCCGTCTTCCCTTGCGCTGGCCACCCCATCGCCGACGTCTTCCGCTGTCTTCGGCTTCCCTTTTGCTCCGCCAACCCCGCCGCCGACTTCGCCACGCACCGCTGCCCCGTCCCCCGCCCCTCCAGTGCCGGCCGCCGCCTCCCGCACCGCCTGTGCATGTGCGTGCACCTGGTGCACAGCGCCGCATGGATTTGGTCCACACCAGGTGGGCCCACCTGTCAGTCGCTTGGGATTTTCTCGTTTAAAAATAATTTCGGTCGAAAATGATTATGACGTCATCATTAATTGCATCATAATCCGGTTTTTCTTTTGAAAAATAAATCTGAAAATCCGCCGTTGACATCAGCATGTGCAAAAATTAGGATTTGTCTTTAGGAAAATAATTCAAAAAATTTAGAAAAATCCTTTTTATTTGTTTTTAAACTTCCATGAGCACATTTTTGCTCGTTCGAACTTCGTTTGGCTCCGTTTTTTTTTCTAAATTCATGTAAAATCTTAAATTTTAGTTTGATGCCAGTTGATATTTTATTTGAATTTATTTGCTTTTCACATGTACATTTTACTGAATGTAAAGCCTAAACGCACTACCACAAGTTTGGAATGGGACAGACTTGGCTAACCGTATTAACACATACCGTGAACAATCATGCCATTTTGTGGTAGTGATGTGGTGAAAGCGTGAGGCTGCCACTCTAGCGCAAGAGGGAGCTTCTTACTAGAGGGATTCTTTCAGTGGTGAAACCTTAACGGGAATGACTACATGGGTGGGTTTTTATAGGGGTCGTATCGTGATTTTCTCTGTCGCACACCAAAAGAAGTGTAATGACGCAATCCTCTACAAAGTGTAAAGCTAATCGATTAGTCACATCTGCGATCATGGGCAAGCTGAGCAAGCCATTCACAGACTAGAATTTGTATGTTTAAAATTTTGAGTTTATAAAAATGGATGTTGGGTTGGAGAGAGAGTCCTTTAGGGGGGAAAATTGGAGAATTCTAGAAGTGATTCCTAAGATGAAAATGTTTAAATTTAAGTTTCATTAAAATTATGCAATTTGAAATTATTTAGAATATTTATAAAATTGTTGCTTTATGCTTAAATGAACCATGAAAACTTCCCTTGTTGCCTGTACATTATATTGCATTATTTTGGTGTGATTTGCTAAATACGTTTGTACTCACCCTTGCTTAATCTGTTGCTTCAGAGGAGTTCCACGATGGTGAGGATCAGTTGGACTAGGCTGTGTCCCCAGTCGATTGCCCGTGGCAATTTATTTGGGCTTTTCTACTGCTCTTCAGTTCCGCTTTTTCATTCAGTCATTTATTTATTTGTTGGCCTACACGCTATTTAATTTTGTAATTCTGGATATTTATTATTAATAAAGTTAGCTGGATATACTGTGATCTTATTTCTACTGTGTGTACTAGCTTTTTCTGAACTAATACAGAATACACAGAGGATTTCAGGGGTGTTTTTTCGAGGTCCGCCTCCTCCCACGAGGTGATCCTCACCATTGTCGTCGGCATTAGCTAGGTCGTATCCACTGCCCATCTTAATGAGTTCCCAATCTTGCGGCGCTCTCCCTCTCTGCTATCAATTTTGGACTTGGGAGCTTAGGGTTTTAATCTTCAAATCGATGTTTGGGTTCTAACATTCGACCTTATTTGAGGTGACATTTTTAGGGTTTGTTCGAAGCACCAATGTTCAGATGCAATTCTAACAGGTGGGCAATGAAGTTACAAATTTTGGTTTGAATTGATTCATGTGTAAAAGTACTGACACTTATGGTGTAAAATTACTGACATTCGTGGTGGATTGGGTAGGTCATATTTGATCTAGCAATCACGATTTTGGTTCTGATTTATTCACTTGTTTAAATGTTATTTAATTTCGTCAAGGGTGAGGGGAGTTTTGGATTAAATTAGGAATAGTTATTCTTTATGAGAAGTAAATTCGATTGGTAAAATATGGCATTGTTTAGTGTACATAATCCAATGAATTGTGTATTACGTACGGAACTGAGCTTTTGTAATGAAATCTGCAGATAGTAGGAATTCCTCGCTCATGCAAGATTATCTCCTGTAAAAGACTAATAATGTTAAATTGAAAATTGATGCATGTTCAAGCTGAAACCATAATCTGACTAGAATAATTGCTTTATTGACTTATTGATGATTTGGCTGTAGTTCCATCGAAAAGTACATAATATATACTCCCTCTATTCTATAATATAAGTCCAAAACCCATCATCATACACACAGACTAAGAAAGCACTAAATCAAAGAAAAAATTATTGTCATTAAACTATGTATACCCTTATTAAATGGCATACTACAACTGGGTTTCTTCCACCAAACAGTATATATGAAACTTTAAATTGTTCCAACTCCGGCTTTGCATGATCAGATTCAGCATGCAAATTGAGATAAAATCAAGCAATTCTATCTTTCCATGTGTGTGTTTGGTGGTACAGTCATATACTCATATTTCAATTGCTAAGATTTGATTTTTCTTTTGCAGGTTAATACATTTCTCTACGTACGTTCACCTCCTTGTCAATCCTACAAATTAAGCATGATGGTTGGGCGCAATAATGGCCTGAAGCCCATGGCTCCTTGTTTTGTGAAATTTTGCGAGATTATTCATATGCCTATTATTGCGGTTCGTTGTAAAATTGAAATTGAACAATGGATGTCAAAAGAGAACAATGTATTTGAAAAGACAAGTTTTAATTGTGGTTGATTCCAAAATCTGAAATTTCTATTTGGAATGTTTGTTCATATTACTAGCAAGACCTAATTTAATTTCATTAATATCCCTACAACAGTTGGGGCGTTCCTGGAAATAGCGTAAATTTATTTTTGAATCCGTTCTTGAAAAATGCCTCAAAAATCTTGGAGGCATTATTGAGATTGCCTCAAATAATATATCTAGGCATGCATTTCAGAACTATTCTTTTGAGGCGTTTTTCGAAAAATGCGTCAAAAAATGTTTTCCTTTCGGCAGCATTACCAACATTCCGTGATCGTGATTTGTGCATGTTACCACTTACCAGTCAGCGGCAGTTTGAGGCCCATATAGTACCAAGCCAAGGTGTAATGACGGACTAATGGAGGCTCTTCGTGACCGTGAAGAACTACGAGTGAACGACATATATATATCCATCAATGCGACCGTCCGATCTTTATATATATACTAGTAAGATGCTCGTGCGTTGCAACGGAATTTCAAAAGAGAATAATACATAATTATAATGCAGAATCTTAAACCATACAATAAATCAATTTTCTGTAACACACATATCAAACAAAACATATCTTTGTAAGCTAGTAAATAAATCAAATCATCTATATTGAGTTATATATCCTGCAGATTTGCAACTATAGATTAGCAAAACAATAGTGACTCACCTACTGGGCCTTGGGCCCCTACTGTTCTGGCCCAGCCTGGCAGACTCACCATCACCACCAACTCATTCTTATAATAGTTAAGATATATACACACACACACACACACACACACACACACTAATTGAAGGTCTCTGAGAAGCTCCCACGTTAATCTGAGAAAAACAAAAATTACTAAAAAATCTCACATTATTTTTTTTTAAAAGGAAAAAACCTAGGTCGTCCAATTTTCTTAATCTTTTCCATTCATGGGTTAGATCTATTTATCTATTTATAAGAGATATGAAATATACATTCATCCAAAGGAGATGCAATTAGAAACCTTTCCATGTCTTTGCAAGGAAATCAAGGAGTTGATTTTTAGGAACACATGCATGCATGCTTCAGACGTTGTCGTGAAGACGAATCGGTATGCAAGGACGATGCATGACTTTGCTGTTCAAGGACCAAAAATTTTGAAAAAAAAAAGATAGAAACCGAAGGTGTTAGCAATACAAGTGTATAATATTCTATTCATCATAACATTAAATAAAGAAATAAATTATTAGGTTTAATTAGAAAGGAAAAAACCACTACGCTCATTATTTAGTGCTAGAATTTACCACATTAATAGACTAAAGAGAGAGAGAGAACTATATATTATAGATTGTGGTAGGTCTAAATTATAATAGATAAGATTAATTAGGTCTAAATAGATATTATTTAAATTTCATATCGATTACAACTATGGCATACGCGTGAATCGAACACATCATTAAGTTGAGAAAATCCCCTCAAAAAACAATATTTATAAGCAAAAAAGATTAGAATGTTGGTTTACATATTAATCAAATGAAAAGTAATACTAGCAATTCTTGTATTAACTAGATAAAAGGAAAATAAATAAAAATTTATGATTTCTATTGAAGCTTTCAGTAATTAAACTAATCTTCTGAATAAATCCATGCATGGAGATGTTTAAGCCAATTAATTTAGAAGTTCAACTTAGAGATGAGGCATGCAAATTAAGTAGCGATGTTGAAAGATAAAACAAACAAGACTTGGATCATCACAAGAAAAATTGAAGAGTCTCATATTGGTAACTTGATGGCATGCAGCTTAAAACTACAAGATATAGATGAACGAGAAGTCTCCATATAATTCATTTATGTCATGTACTTCAAACAAAAGTTGGTGCTTAATCTTGACGAGTACATATTAAGTGAAAAAACTTTAGAATGGTAAAAAAATATAGAAAATCACATATTAATTAGATTTTTTTTTTTGCTAAACTATCACTAATCCACCCTCCAGTTACAATAGTCTGCTTTGATTTTTAAAGATAATAGCTTGGATTAACATCAACATTAATTAAGGGTCTTATACAAATTGTAGCAAATAGTTTACACGGTATGTTTGAAATTATATGTACAAGTTTTAGGTAAAAGTTGAAATTCAGAATTTAAAATTATTATTGTTAATATGAGAAATTAGAAAAAAATGATTTTTCAAAATTATCAACGATTGAGGAACGGGCCCCCACAGAGCTTACTTGTTGTATGAGGGATTAACACATGCCTTTTTTCCGATGAAGGGTTTACTTCCGACTTCCGAAGAATGCTCAATGGTCTCAGGATACTCGAAAAATGGACACGATGGTTTATACTGGTTCGGATTTCTCACTGTGGAGATAATAACCCTACTCCAGTGGTCTTGGTATTGCTGTTTTATCGAATGTGTTCACGTATATCGGTTCTCACCTTAACTCTCAACATATCCATGAGGTATTTATAGCTTACAGAATATACCTAATAACTGCAACCGAATAACATGCAGCCGACTGCATTAACCGTGGTCGTAACTGAAGCCTTGATTTCCTCCACGCTTCCGTCGTGGGCGTAACGGCACCAGGCCATGGCGTAATTAGCGCTACTTGGAAGTTACAGGGCTAAGCACGACCTTCCAACCATGCCATTCGCGGGCAAGCTTGGCCCGAGCGTATTTGGTCATGGCCGAGCATGTATGCTCGTGCCACGAGCATGGATTGCCGTGGTTGAATAATGGGCCAAGTTCGATCGGGCGGACCAGCTAGCTCGACCATGCACAGATCTTCCTCGGGAACATCATCCGAGGGTAAGTATGGTAGGCCGAAACCGGTTGCCGGGGTATTAAAGTACTTATAGAGGTTATCCAATCCTGATAAAAATTTTGAATATTCAAAGCTTACGAATAAATTTTCAATACTAAGAGTTCTCATCCATATTTAAATAAATTTAGATTTAAAAACTTAAAACTGTTATCATAAAAAATTATTATTTAAAACATATCATACGTCAATTACATTCCAGAGGTTTGAGAGCTCCTCAAGGCATCTAGCTGTCACCCCGCCATTTTTGCGAAAAAGTCCCTCCGTACCTTTAAATTACGCATACGTCCCTGCAAAATTACGAAAAGGTACTTCGCGATTTTTTTGTGAGGGCAAGAAAAACTTTTCCGAATCGCGTTTGGGTCCCTCTCTCATTACTTTACGAAAAAAACCTCCCGTTAAATGCAAAACGCGAACGAGCCCTTTTCTACTTTTTTGAGATAGCGATTAGGTCAAAAAATATAACAAACAGGTCTCCAATTTTTACATCCAGGTCCTTTCTCCGTTTTCCCTGAAAAAATATTTTCGTGAACGGAAATATGTGTACTTTTTTTTCAACGCGATCTCTAATATTTCTCGAGCCTCCAAAAATTTTGAAAATACATCTAAATATATTTTTCCTCCAAAAATAAATATAAAATTATTTTTCGTTCAAGCACGCGACGTACGCCGCGCTTATTGGTCTAGTAACCTATACGAAGAACAGGTTAATGACTAGTTGAGTAATCAAACTGGACGATACATGACAGCTCGATCCATAGAGCTTTTATTGCATACAGCCATTGCCTAAGGACAGCCTTTATGTCAAGTCTCAATCAGTTAGGTGCATGCATATATATGCTTGATTCTGTGCTCCAAGAGAAACACAGTACTGAATATTAATTGTGTGTCCAAGGCCATATAATTTGGGTTGCATGTTTGGTCCCCAATTAAGCAGCAGCATCCAAAGACTGCCACCGAAAGGCTAATACAAATAATTTCATAAACAGGTCAAGTTGGACAGATGAATGGTTGTTCTGAGTAGAGCGATTGCTAACTGAATTGAATCAGCTGCCAACCTTGCTATGATCATATGATGTGATCTAGACAAATGTGAACTGTCCAAAAAGCAAAGTATGATGAATAAATCGATCAACGTACGCACACACGACAATGAGCAAAAACCAAACTCGATCGATCCGTATAGCTCATGTGTAGTCCCTGCCTTCCATGGTTAGCAACCGTAGCTAGCTAGGGCTCTGAAAACGTCAAAATGAACGTCTGAAAAACACAAACGTGCAATAAATAAGCTAATCAGCAGCAAGCATGCATATATGCGCCTCAAGGAGAGCCTCTACGTCGTTGTTTTCACGAAAAAACCCTCTACAAAATAAAAGGCCTCGTAGTTCTGTACATTCGTGAATGGGTCCTCCACCGGTTTTCTCTGTTTTCGTGGAAAGGTCCTCTGGAAAATTCAAAATTACATCTAAATCCTTTCACTATTATTTACAAAAGATCTGTAGTTCTCCAGATTCGCAACCTCATGGTTATGCAAATTCGCAAGCAGTTCCTACTCAATCCATTTTTGAAAAACCACGTAAGGAGAATCGATATTATGTTATAGCGTACACTACTAGCTATGTACTAGCTGGCTGACTTGTACGTAGGCTAGTGGCAGTAGTACTGGCAAGCAGCCCGTGTTTGTGATCCGCACAAGGATGGTGGCAGCTCTAGAGCACGCGATAGATTGGTTGGGATCGAATTCAACTACGAGTAGGCATCTCCCTCTGACAGGCACTTTGCCGTGTCGGTCCTTGCCGGCCTGACAAAGTGGCGTGCAGTGCGGACGAGTCAGAACTGGTATTTTTGAAGCCGAGTGGTTGCAGTAACTTCTTTGAGCAGTGTTTTAAAGCAAATAATTAAATACGTAAGTACTTATCGTCTACTATTTATTTATATTTTAATATTTATATAATTTTTTTTAAAAAAATATAAAAACATCTCTCAACTTTTCTGGGAGAGATCGACCCGTGCGAGAAGTTGCTATGTGCAATCTCCTCCTCCTCCTCCTCGTCATCGTCATCTTTTCTGGGGAATCTCTTCTGTTAATTTCACCGAAACTTGCAATCTCTTCTGGGCCATCTGAAATGGATCCAGTGCAGTGGAGAAGAAAAATCACCACCTCATACGCACAGTAGCCAATTAGACATGCTACAGTACGTCAGCACCATGCAAATTTCCTAGCTTGTGGTCCTCAATGATCAACTAAACAGGAGAAACTTATGACACGCAGTAGGCCAGTACGTAGCAACATGAATTTTCCTATATAATGCGGAGGCGCCCATCTGGTTCCCCAAATTAGCATCCTTTACCGATCCTATATCGTTGCTCATGAAAACCACAGCATCAGTCCGAGAAAAAAAGTCATAGAAAGCCAGCATGCATGCATCAAACTGCAAACAATGCATGCAAAACGTAGATCCCACATAAAAGCTGACCTCGAGCAATGTCGAAAGTGTTGGTGATATGCTTTTGAGATAATCATGAAGATGATATCACCACTTGTGTTTATATAACAATATAATTTTTGTCCTGTAAATAAATATCGATTGAATTGATCAACAAGTACGTGACTTGTTCATGCAACTCTTTTTCATATATTGATGTTATTCAAGTTATCCCTGATCGGTTATCATAATATAGGATGATTATGTTTTAAAGATCAACACTTGTATTGATTGATGATCATGTTTCATGGGTTATAGAGATATGGAGATTTCTAGTCAATAATTTTGACATATGTTGGAGAACATGTGTTGGATAAACCCATATGAGATATTACGAGAATTGTTATATACTTTTATGTGTCATCAGTTGATAAATACTGCGAGAATTATTATATATTCTTATGTGTCATCAGTTGATTTCATGCATAGTATATGTATGATCCTTAGACCTGAGGTCATCATTGTTTTCTAGATGTGTAATGGTTTACTTAAGGGTTGCCAAACACTAGTCTTTAACTAGGTAGTTATAAAGGTAGCTTTTGGGTTTACCATGAAATATTCTAAGGTACATGAATGATGTAGATGGAATTTGCCCCTCCTATATAACAGAGAGATATCTCTAGGCCCCTCAAGAGAGATGGATTAAGGAAGGGCATGACCATGTCGAATGTGATTTAGAGTCAATCCATATAAACTAATTCACTACGGTATTAGTGAAGGGATCGAACTGTCGTAGGATGATATGACTCTCGTCTTGAGTTCGATTTGATATCATGAGGTAAAGGGAACATGGCATTATCACACTATAATAGGTTTGTCTGATGCTTTATGAATATTTAGGAATCGATATGTGCTGCTAGGGACCGGATTGCTATCTATTAACGGTCGGAAAGATGTTTCCGAAATAATAGGTTTGTCTGATGCTTTATGAATATTTAGGAATCGATATGTACTGCTAGGGACCGGATTGCTATCTATTAACGGTCGGAAAGATGTTTCCGAATCGTGTCCAAACATACATGAACCTGTAGGGACCGGATTGCTATCTATTAACGGTCGGAAAGATGTTTCCGAATCGTGTCCAAACATACATGAACCTGTAGGTACTAGTACAGAAAACCTTATTACAGACGGTTCATAAACGTCATCACAGACGGTTCCTATTTAGAAACGTCTGTGATATGCATATGCATAATTCAACACTATATAATATATGATACATCATGTAGGTAGAGGTCACCCATCCTAGTACTACTCTCACCCAAGCACGCTTAACTTAGGAGTTTTTATAGGATTCAGTACTTTAGTGCTGATATGATCGCATGTAACGTATAACACGTCCCTCTCCCCTTAACCCCGCAGAGCACTCAAACACCGATTTTAATGTTATCATACTCCGAATACGATTTGAGTTATATTTTAGTGTTGTCTTACTCCAAAATGGGTACAAAACTTCGAAGACCGTTTTGAGGCCCTAAGCGATGTTTTTTTGGAATTTTGTTGCCGCGCTTGCACTCACACAAACCATCATTGAAAGACCTTCTGATTTCGTTAGATTTTCAACGAGCCAAAGAACGTCCCGATCGGAGTTACGAGTCAAAAGTTATAGCCGTTTTAGCGAAACACAAAGACGTAGGACTACTATCACAGGTGATTCTATTTTAAAACTGTCTCTGATATCTACAGAAGTCATCACAGACGGGTTTTATACGAAAACCGTCTGTGATATTGCTGTATATCACAGACGGTTTCTAAATAGAACCGTCTGTGATGTTGTCACTAACAGTTGCACTATAGAATCGTCTGTGATGTTTCTCATCATAGACGGTTTAGCAAAACCGATCAGTAATGAGACGTCTAATATAACTCTTTCTGTAGTAGTGAGGATCACACACTTAAGGGGTACGAAATGGTTACAATCGGTTATCAGAGTTCGGATTGGATCCGTTTCTAATGGGCTGAATTGAATATAGACTCAGATTGGGCCCAAAGGTTGGACGCCACTGAGGGCTATACATAGGGAATGTAGGCTTAGGGTTTAAGTAGAAGTCATATGCAAGAGTTGCACCACCATCTCAACCCTAGCAGCCCTCCACCATCTATATCGTGCGTACGCACTACTACAAAACTGCAAATAGGAGACGGCCTATTAGTGGCGGTTTGTTTGGAACCGCCACTAATAGGAGTATCAGTGGCGGTTCTTGAGTGGAAACCGTGCCAGGATCATTAGTGACGGTTTTTGTTCCGAACCGCCACAGATAGTGGAATATCAGTGGCGGTTTGTGGTTATAACCGCCACAAATCGCAACAACTATCGGTGGCGGTTTTAACACTAAACCGCCATCGATAGTCCACTATCTGTGGCGGTTTTTGTTTAGAACCGCCACAAATAAAACCCCTATATATACTAGTCGCTACAAAGACTCTACAGGAGCTCATGGTCATCTTTCTCCCCGAGAAGAAAAGCAAAATTTCAGATCCGAGATTTTGTTTGCAAAGAAACTTGAGTTTTTACTGTAGGGTTGTTCTAAGGTGAGTAATTTGTTCTCCTCTCTTCATTTGTGGTGATGTAGTTGCAATTTAATGGCTAGATCTAGTTTATTTAAGATTTTCCTTTCTTCAATGGCAAAGCTTAGATTCAATTTTTTTTATTTACCTAGCATTTTTTAGATTAATTATATCTAGATGATGAATTTATTACCTTGCTCCATTAGATTATTTGTTGTCTACCTTTTAGATGACAAAATATGGCAAACATATATTAAATTAATACACATTAAATTTAATGTATATGGTATAGATGTGATCATGAAGTTGCCTTGCATTTTGAGATGATGAATTATCTACCTCTTTGAGAGGATATATTTAATTTTGGCTATGCATAGTACTTAAGATTTGTTTCTAATTACCATTAATTTTCTTACCGTTAGTGAGATGATGAATTTACTACCTTGCTCTATTAGATTAAGTTGTCTACCTTTTGGATGATAAATTATGATTGAGAGCATATATTAAATTTATTTAATTAAGGTTATTGGATAGTAACAAATAATGGATTAATGATTTATGTAATTAAGATTATTGCATATTATTAATTGTTACATTAATTAATTGTAGATGGACCGGAGATGGATGTACAATGCGAACTGCTGCCATGAGAATACATCGGCCAGCGTATTCGCTTTCTACGAGCAGCCGAGGAGAACAGATTGCAAAAGAAGACGGAGTACATACATTGTCCATGCATTGATTGCAAGAATGAGAAGATGTTTTCGGACAAAGACCAAATCCACTTGCACTTGATTCGGAGGGGCTTTGTACCTAGCTATACATGTTGGACAAGGCACGGTGAAGAGGAGATCATACTTCAATGTGATAATGTCGACGACGACGAAGCCGCCAATATGGCAGCTGACATCGGGTATGGAACCGATGAGGATAGGTTGGTCGTTGACGATGACAATAATCTGCCTCAAATGTTGCGCGATGCAGAAGGAAACTACTGAGTGAGAGAGAGTTTAATCAGTTCAAAGGTTTGATAGAGGACTCGGAGAAACCTTTGTTCCCGGTTGCAAGGAGGAATACACAAAGTTGCACACCGTGCTTTCACTACTGAAATTGAAGGCAAGCAATGGTTGGTCCGACAAGAGTTTCACGGAGTTGCTACGTCTCTTAGCGGACATGCTTCCAGAGGGCAACCTTGTTGCCTAAGACCACGTATTTTGCCAAGAAGGTTGTATGTCCCTTGGGATTGGAGGTAGAAAGAATACACGCAGCGTGTCCAAACGACTGTATACTCTATCGCAAAGACTATGCAGACACGCATGTATGTCCGGTGTGCAAAGCATCGCGATACAAGCGTAAGGGCGAGGAAAACGAAGGCATAGAAGTGAAGAATGGAGCTCCCGCTAAAGTGGTGTGGTATTTGCCAGTAATACCTGCCTAAAGCGTTTATTTGCAAATAAAAAGCATGCCAAGGCGATGCGATGGCACTTTAAGAGCGAAAGAGGGATGGAAAGTCGAGGCATCCCGCCGATTCTCGCCATGGAGAACCATCGATAGGCTCTTTAGGGAGAACTTCGGAAATGAGCCAAGGAATATAAGGTTTGGGTTGAGTACGGATGGAATGAATCCTTTCGGTAACATGAGTAGTATTCATAGCACTTGGCCCGTGACTCTCTGTATCTACAACCTTCCTCCTTGGCTGTGTATGAAGCGAAAATACATTATGATGTCACTGCTTATCCAAGGGCCGAGACAACCTAGAAACGATATTGATGTATACCTACAACCATTGGTGGAAGATCTTGTGCTCTTGTGGAATGAAGGTGTACAGGTATGGGATGAGTACAAGCGGGAGTACTTCACTCTACGCGCAATGTTGTTCTGCACCATCAATGATTTCCCGACCCTAGGTAACCTGTCCTAGTACTATAAAAGGAGCTAAAGCTTGCCCCCAATGCCTGGATGAAACTAGTAGCGTGTGGCTTAGCAACTCGAGGAAAATGATCTACATGCGTCACCGTCGGTTCCTTCGAAGAATCATCCGTGCCGTAATATGAAAAAACAATTTGACGGTACAAAGGAGGACGGTTCATCTCCAAGGCCTCTTCTTGGGAAGAGGTATATGATATGGTTAAGGATATTAATGTTGTACTTGGAAAGGGGATACCTCGAGGTCCCGTACTGAGAAAACCACGTGGAAGAAGAGATCCTTATTTTGGGATTTGCCCTATTGGAAGGACTTAGAAGTTCGACATTGTATCGACGTCATGCATGTAGAAAAGAATGTATGTGACAGCGTGCTTGGTCTTTTACTGAATATTCCTAGCAAAACAAAGGATGGACTGAAGGCACGTAAGGACTGGAAGATATGAAGATCAGAGCCGAGCTACATCCTCAAGACACCGGGAAAGGCCGACTTTACCTTCCCCCAGCTTGCTATACTCTGTCCAAGAAAGAGAAAACAGACCTCTGCAAGTGCTTGCGTAGTGTGAAAGTTCCGTCCGGTTACTCCGCAAACATCAAGAAACTGGTATCGATGAAAGATTTGAAGTTAACTGGTATGAAGTCTCATGATTGTCATGTGATGATGACACAAATGCTCCCTATTGCAATTAGAGGTATTTTGCCTGACAAGGTTCGAGAGGCAATCATGAGGTTGTGTTTCTTCTTAACGCGATTTCACGAGAAGGTCATCGATCCCGTTGGACTTTATGAATCGCAGTGATGTGGTCAACACTCAGTGTCGCCTAGAGATGTATTTTCCTCCATCATTTTTCGATATCATGGTTCATCTCATTGTTCACCTTGTGAATGAGATAAATATTTGTGGGCCAAGATTCACGCATCGATGTACCCGTTCGAAAGGTACATGGGTGTTCTAAAGAAATATGTACGTAATCGATCGCGACCGAAAGGTTCCATTGTAGAAGGTTATGCAACTGAGGAGGTTATTGAGTTCTGCATCGATTACATGGACGAGGTTGAACCGGTAGGAGTGCCTGTATCACGCCATGAGGGAGGCTAGCCGGGCAAAGGAGTAATCGGAAAGAAATCCACAAATTCTTACGATCATTTTTTGTTCGAACAAGCTCATTTCACAGTCTTGCGTGATCGATCGAGGTATCCCCGTTTATGGACATGCACAAGGAAAAGCTACAGAGGGAAAATCGTGGACGATCGAGAGGTTTGGATAACAAAAGAGCACAATCGTGTGTTCAATCATTGGTTCAAGGAGCACATGTCCGGTGAAGAAACGAGTGTTACGTTGAGGTGGTTGGCAAAAGGGCCATCGATTACAATCCCGACATGGCAAGGATACGACATAAATGGATATACATTTTACACGAGCTCGGGATAGCAAAAGTACTTACCAAAATAGTGGTGTCCGTATAGATGCCTCACGACAATACAGCAGTAAGAAGAAGAGCAACTTCTATGGGTTTATAGAGGAGATATGGGAGCTCGACTCATGCATTTTCAAGATCCGGTGTTTCGGTGTCGTTGGGTCCAACTCCCAAAGGGTGTCAAGGTGGACAAATATGGCTTCACTATTGTGGACATCGAGCAAGTCGGATATAGAGATCGAACCATTCGTACTTGCAAAGCAAGTTGCACAGTCTTCTATGTAATCGACCCTACAGATAAGAAGCGTCATGTAGTTCTTCAAGGAAAACAAAGGATCGTCGGAGTTGAGAATGTCGTGGATGAGGAAGAGTACAACCAGCTTTGATGAGTTGCCTCCTTTCGTAGATGGCGACATCGTGCTCGAGGAAGGAACCACTCAGGAAGCCACCTATCATCGTGATGATCATGAAGAAGGCCAAATTGTGAAAGAAAATAATTAGCTAGGAGTAATGGCAAAATGTGTGTATTTATGTGGGGTAATGGAAATGTAATGTCAGAAATATGCATTTATGTGTAGTAATGGCATTTTTTTTGTTAAAAAATATGCTTTATATTAAATCATGGCTTTATATTAATATATATGATAGGTACGTTAATATATAGTGTTATAAATGCATTTATGTGGAGTAATGGAAAAATATGCTTTATATTAATTTATATTAATCAGGGATTCAAATTTATAAGAATATAAATTTATATATCATAGATAAATTAATTATGAATAATTAGTAGTTAATATATATGATAGGTTCACTAATACATTAATTCATATCTTTATAATAGAAGGAAATCTGAAAAATAGTATTAGTGGCGGTTGTTAATTAAAACCGCCACGAGATAAATTTATCGATGGCGGTTGTTAATTAAAACCGCCATCGATAAGGATTATCTCATGGCGGTTTTAATAAACAACCGCCATCGATAAGTTTATCGATGGCGGTTTTAATTAACAACCGCCAGCGATATGTCCCCAATATATACCACGCCACAGTGGTCAGTCCTCACCACTAGCTTCTCGCGAACCCTAATCCTCGCCACGTGGTCGACCGCCGCCTCCCTCCCGCGCCCGGCCGCCTCGTCGCCGGCCACCCCGCCGGCCGCCTCGTCGCCCATCCTCGCCGAAGCACAAGCTCTCTGGCGTTGCCCTCGCTTCGTCGGCCACCCGTCGCCCTCGCCCCGCTGCCCCTCGCTTCTTGCTCCGGCCCCTCGGGGCCGATCTTGCAAGTGTTACGCCTTACAATGTAAATTAATTATTTGTGCCCGCAAGGCCCATATGCTGATTTTATTGCTTCATTCCCCATCTTTTGCATGCGCAACGATGTTGCTTGTTGATTTGTGATGCAGCCCATGTGCCTTCCTATTGAATATACCATATGGCCTTCGACTGAGTAGGCTTGCATGATCCGGTCTAGAATTTGGGCCACAGATGACCATCCTGTATTTATTGGTTGTAGAATGGACCCGGCTACTACAGAGAACATGATTCTTCATGCTTTCGGTTATGTTTGAGCTTACCATTACATAACTAGATTTCACTAGCTAAATTATTTCTGCAAGATCATTACATAACTAGAATTGACCACCAAATTATTCACTAGTGGGCGTTCAAGTATGAAATTAGTTTGATTCTCCTCTATGAAGGTTGTCGGTGAAGTAGAGATCATCTTATGCCTTCTTTCTCGTGAGAGCTAAATAGTAGCTGATAGAATGTACTCTTAACATTTGACGAGGAGATAATATTACTACCAAACACGTCTTTATTTTAAACATGAGCACCGATACCTTTTTTGTTATATAGCATTTCAATAAATTTGCTTTTGTTCATTTTCTCATCCTTGCATCGATTGTTGCTTATGTGGATTGTCATATTTGAAATTAAATGATAGATCCACCAAGAGGTTAGTCATTTCTAACTTTAGCTATAAATATAATTACGAAGTGTCATGCTCATCCAACATTACCAAGAGCGGCTTTCTTGAAGAAAAGTACGAACACAAAACAACTATACAATATAGTGTATGAACAAATATTTTGCCAAAATTTTGCCTCGTTGTTAATAATACACTCTCAAGGTTATCAGTTTTATTGTATGTCTTATCAGCTAATTGTAAAATTGTTTGGTTCATTGAAAAATTTATGACCTAGAGTTAAAATGGGTTAGGCGTGAGCGTTTATGTTACTTTTCTGGTGCTTTTGGCAAAATACCCTGGTTCAGGATTGTAGTTGATATGGTTAATTTAAGGTTCTTTTGCCTTAACGGTTAACATTTTGGGTATATTAAATGAGGTAACTGTATTTAACCTCCCTATTGGGGCATATTTAACTTCGTGTTAGAAAGATAATTTGATGACCATTTTAAATTTAGCTAAAAGTTTAGCTTGGTGGTATGTATAGCACCCATTCATATATATTCTTTATGCTAAGTATGTGTAGTACAATACTAGTCATGTGACAAGACTTGTCTATATATTTGGAATATCGGAATAGAGCTATATGCGAATCGAATTGTATGCGTTTCTTAAGGATGTACCTATTCTGGTCTTAGCCATAAGACCTTCTAATTATTACAAGACTTCTTCTCTTTTAATCAAATTGGTATCGAATTAGCGAGTAGCTACCATATCTGCTTCGCGAAGGGCCAACGAAGGTGGAGGTGAGATGCTATTTTTCTTTCTATTGTTCACACAGTACCGCAGAGAAGGACATCACAGTTCTAGCTAAGAACCGTCTGTGATATGCATAAAACCCACATTAGTTCAGCACTAATAAACATATGGTACATAAATTTTTGCCACTACCTCATCAGGACTTCAAACCACTTTACTGTTATGTGCATAATGTCTTAGTACTAGCAATAGGTGCGACTCGAGGCGCGTAGACCTCGAGGAGTTCTTGGTGCTCGGACACCAAAATTCTTGTTGTTTCTCTTAATTAGTGATTTATGGTTCTTATTCTGAGATGGTAGATAGATTGTAGCTGTAATTCTGCAATGGAGTGGGGTTGAGAGCGAGTTCCTTCGTTTCTTACCTCATTGCTTAAGAACTTGGCCATAAGACCTTCTAATTAATACAAGACTTCTTCTCTTTTAATCAAATTGCTGTTCTTAAGGATGTACCTATTCTGGTCTTAGCCGCTTTGCTTTTAACTACATATTTTTATCCGACGCAACGCAACGTGTAAACCTACCTAGTCCGGTCTTAGTTGCCTTCTATAGCTGCCAGAGTAGTTTTACCTGTTGGTTAGGATTTCTCAACATTATTTATCACATCGGTTGATCTCTCTACACAATAAGACCTCTTGTTCACATTATCTTCGAAATGACTATGTTTACTTTGAAATGTAGTTCTTATGGAGCTCGAGGCCCGGCTGGGTTGGAGGATGCTTCCAACCCGTCCCCGAACTCAAGCCCGAGTAGATACCTGTTGGACCATCCAACCTTCGAAGGTGCCGAAGCCTCCTTCGCTGTCGGAGATGCTGATGCTCCCGTTGCAAGACGTCGAGGCCGAGGAAAAACTAAGAAGCTCAAGGCGACATACCATCTCAGAGGTCTCAGATGCCGGAGTCGGTTAAACCGGCAAAAACAGAAGAAAATATAGGTCAACATGCGGGTACATCGCAAGGGGATAAAGTGCCAATCACCTATTTGGATTGGCACAAAGTGCCCGACACCATCAAAATGGATCTATGGACAGAGCTGAAAGAAACTTTGAATTCCCTGAAGGAGCCGAAGAGCTCGTGCGTCGCAATGCATTGATGTCAATGGATGTCGCATGGAGGAACTTCAAGTCCAAGTCGAATACGCAATATATGATGAAAAATCGGTCGACCATCGAGATTATCCTAAAGTAGAGCCATATTGGGATGAATTTATTGCGATGAAGCAAGACGGCAAAGCAATAAAATCCAGTGAGGACTACCGCCGATCGCAAGGATGAACACTCACCCCACAGACTAGGCACGAGTGGAGTACGCGGGTAAGATTCCTCACCGGGAGAGGCAAGAATTGGATGCAATCCGATCGACCGGCACAAGTCCCTTGTCCGGTCTACGGACCGAGTTAAGCATTATGTGCTAGCAAGGGCATCTGTCATGCCTAGTGGGGGCTTATCATTCAAAAGCAACGATGATGAAGCAATCTCCCAACGAATTCGGGAGCTGCACGCCGAGTCCACCCAAGGAAATTTTCACGCAGATAGGGAGAAGGACGAACTAACGGCAGCCTTTGGGAAATAAAGAGCATCCTGGTCGGACCACGAGGCGTAGGGGTCAAGGTTCCCTGGAAGATTGGTTTCCCGAGCACGGAGACTCAGACAGAGTCGCAAGAGAGCGAAAGAAGAGCGTCGAACGGGCTATGGAGGAGATGAAGCAAAAGATGCTTCAAGAATTACAAAGCACCATAGAACAAAAAGTTCAACAAAAGTACAAGAAGCCATGAGCCGCCGCAAGGACACAACACTGTTCTCGCCAAATTTCTACGAATCGCCAGAGCAGCTTGCGCGTCCACACCATTGGTACAACCGGATAACACGCATTATCCTGTGGGCGACATACAAGACCCCACACCTGCCAGCTCAATGTGCTGTCATGAACATATTTTTACAGTCGCTATAGGGATAGCTTATCCATACCTACAAGGGGATGTTTTGCACAACTCTCCGATAGCTCCAGTGTTATGCAAAGGTCCAGTGGACACGGTGCTTCCACAGCTTCTTCGAGGTTGGACCGAAATGCCTTGCAATGATGAGGTCACAACTCTAGGAAGTGCCGTTCACACTTTCATCGATGGCGTAAGCGTGACATCGTCTTGGATCATGAACCGCCACCTCTCTGCGGTACAACCGCCACCTCTCTCTGCGGTACAACTCGCCCATTCATCACCAACACTGAAGCGCCAAATGGCTAGTGCGCCCACTATAAAGGAGCCTCGCTCTAGGAGCCCATTCGTCACCAGCGCCTCAACATCAAAAGCTTAGTGTGACCACTTCAAAAGACGAAGGTACAACACTGATCCAAGAAATGGCCCGTTAGACAAGCCATATCGGTTAGATCAGCGGCTGCAAGCAGTATGATGTCATCAGAGGAAAAGGAAAGGGCAAAGCGAAATCTCAAGTACAAGATAATCACGAAAGGCTGAAATACGAGCTTGGAAAGCCATTAGTCACCGAATCGAAGTTGAAGAGCCTAACACTCATGATGCAGCGATTACATGACTGGTACATGATGCGATCCAATCAACATTTACTCCCGAAGATGATCACTTTGCCATTTACGGAGAGGAACATTTTCACCATGAGGGTTGGCTACTTCATGATAGAATTCGATAACTTGCACAACTTGTTCTATCACGACGCCCTCGACGTGTCTTTTTGCGATCTTTGGACCTTTGTAAGTGTCTACTATATAAATCATGGTTTACATTCACGTAATACCGATAAATGTGTTGTCTAACTTTTTCCTTATCTAGATACGAGACTATTGAATTGAGAAGAACCAAGGGCCCAGTGGGATTCCTCGACCCAGGAACGGTGTGCCAGATCGAAATCTTAAGAGCACCAAATGAGGTTGAGGAATACATATACAGGCGTATGCTAAAACTACAAGACAAGGAATTCATACTTGTTCCATACAATTTTAAGTAAGTTTCTCCGGCTAGTTAAATCACTTGTTGAATTCGCTCATTTCTCTTATCCTAGGGCTAGTGACTATAGCATCATACATGTATATGTAGGTTCCATCGATTCTTGTAGTAGTGACTCGAGAAAAAGAGCAAGTTGTCGGTCATGGATTCGATGGACAAAGATAAAAAAGACTACGAAGAGCTGCTAAGTGTAATGAATGCGGCGTTCAAAAGATATTGTACAAAGAGCTTGAGATACCGCCCATTCCAGAAATCCCTTTCAGTCCGAACTAAATTTCAGGTACGCACGCAAGAAATATTCTTATATCGCATTTCATAGTAAATAACTCCTTCCATGACATTTTAGTTTATTCAATTTTTGTAGTGTCACAAGCAGTCGCAAGGCACAAATTTATGTGGGTACTTCGTGTGCCAATACATGCGCGAAATCTTATCTTCTACAATAATAGACAATGACGTAGAGGTTTGTCATGCTAACATTACACATTTATTCGCACCACTCAATTTCTATATATACTCTTAGATTTATTTTTAGTACTTGTAGCGCCTCAAATTGCCTACGACAGGACTACATCCTCTTGACATCCAAGCCATTCAGGGACAGCTCGCTTACTTCCTCATGAAGGAAGTCATCAACAAAAAGGGCGAGTTTTATGATGAAGACAACAATGATCAATTGCTCCATGCTGCTGTTAAACGTCGTTCGCCTCCAAAGAATCCCTAAAGGCTCGTAGGCTTAAGATTGTGTGAGAAGATACTAGGTCTTGGATGTGGACTTGTAAATTGTAAACGAGAGCATGACAAACTTTAGAAACGAGAAGATACTCTACTGGTCAATATGACTAATCTTATTTATTATCGATCTATTACAATGTGTGTGATATAATAGTTTTGCTTGTGATATAATTATCGATCTATTACACCGGAATGTTATAATTTAGAAACGAGAAGATACTCTACTGGTCAATAGGTTTTTTATTTTCTAGTAGCTGTATGAGCATGCAACGTTATCTATTGTTAACCTGTTCTCACAATGTTGGCCTATGTTTGCTAACATTCGGCCCTGTATACAGGATTGTCGACGGCGTTTGGACAGGGCTACAATGGGTTATGATCAGGTGACGCCTTGAGTTCTATCTATGCATTACCAATTATTCTTTTTGTTTATTTTTTCATGTTGGCATGTAGTGCACATACATAAAAAACAGTGTGACCCATTTCTCAATACAATTTTGCTTTAATGTTTTACTGTAATATATGCCTTATGTGTCTCTCCTGCAGTTTGTATTTCTTGATGCATATTTTTTTTTCAAAATTATGTTTTGACCTTTGTCATCAGCTGGTGGTTAGCTTTTATCCATCATGTTCTTCTAGATTACAAACGAATTGTTCCTCTTGGTCTTGGACATGATGATCAATGCATTAATGATGATCCCAACACTCTTGGTCTTGATGGAAGAACTTATTTGTTGAGGAAAGTAAAAGGCTTGGCCGTGAAAATGCAAAAGACATTATAGCATGTGGATTTGATGTTGAAAGGACTTTCATTTTCTCCGGTTTTAATTTTGTTGGAGGGTAAGATAACTTTTCTTAAGTGTACTCTTGATTCATGTTTCGCCTTATGACTGATTGCTTGTTTATTCTGTCACTACTCACAAAGCCGGTGAAGTGTGTACGGTCAATCTTAGCTTGTTTATTCTATAACAAATTAATAACCCTATATATTTTTCTTGCTGTGCCTTTTACGAAAATATGGTTAAAGTCACACTGTGTGTGACATATAATAAGGTGAGATCTGTTTAATTAAGAACGTTGTTTTGGACATTATAGGGCTTGATTACTTCTCATAAAGCATTATATTTTGCTAATATGGTTTACTCTTGAATGACAGGTTGTAGGAATATTTGGATTCAGCCAAGAGGATCACATAGGAAATATTGGCTTTCCTCTTGTGCAGGCAGTTCCATCATTCCCTTCTTCATTTCCCCATCTCTTCTCTGGCGATGACCAACTTAGGTGTTTGATCCCATGTGCCATAGACCAGGTACAAACACCTAAGTTGTTATAATGATCCTGACAGTCCAACATAATTGCTTGTGTGTCTGTTTGTTGGCATACATACAATATATCTAGCATGACTGAATTCAGAATTAAGGCTTTGTAGGTTCTTGGTGCTTTCTGACTTAATTGTAATTGTGTCCTACCTCTATATGCACAATATGGATAAATTTGTTCTTTAGATAATTATCATGAAAGTTTATCTCGAGTAATCCCTTTAAAAATGCTTTGAACTGCCGGATATTCATGTTTTTCTTTGAAAGTTTCAGTTCATTTGATTTTTTCTGTTCTCCCAGGATCCTTATTTGAGGATGACTCGCGATGTTGCTCCAAGAATTGGTTTTCAGAAACCATCACCGATTGAATCAAGATTTTTCCTGCTCTTCGTATTTTTGTTAGGAACATGGATTTGGAACTTAATGCCTTCATTGCGTAGAAGTGTAACATGGTTATAAAATGAGTTTATGCATACAGGCACAATGCGATTATGCAGATCTCATGTTCTGTACTTCTACTTTGATGATCTGAAACTATTCTTTTAATGCCACCGATTAGGATTTGTTATAGTAAAGTGATTGCTGCGGATAAAATGTTTCAATCTAAAGGAAGGGATTTTTAGGGTAAGTTTGCATGTATGTACCTGTATTTCTAATACGAGATGAAAAGAATTTTTTGGGCTATTCTGATTGAGGTAGTGGAGCCTTCACATTTCTACCTTTTGCTCTTCTATCGACATGTTTATTTAAGTAAGTTATTACTATGTACCATCATATCGCCTTAAGATTATTCCTGATGCATACGCATTCTGATTCAATGGTATCCAATTTGTTTTTATCATATTTGAATGGCATATACCGCACTATATCTCGTAGTTCATTTGTGTCTTTGTTTTAGAGGGCATGGCTAGCACTTTCACGAGGCTAGCCGGAAGTGCGAGGTTTTTTTGTCGGACGGGGTTATCGGTGGCGGTTCCATATAACATCCGCTCACGATAATGCCATATCGATGGCGGTTTTTAATTAGAACCGCCAGCGATATGGAATTATCGATAGCGGTTTTATATGGAACCGCCACCGATATGGCATTATCAGTGGCGGTTTTTAGATGGAACCGCCACTGATATTATCATTATCAGTGGCGGTTTTTCTATCCAACCGCCACTAATGATTATTATCAGTGGCGGTTTTCAAACCGCCACTGAAAATCTCCGATTATCAGTGGCGTTTAATCTGTGGCGGTTCAAAAACCGTCACTGATGCCTCTTACGAACCGCCACTGATGTCCCTTTGCATAGTAGTGACGGTGCTAGCACTCCGACGCTCGGTGTTCCAATCCCGGATGTGTGGATACTGATAGAGGCGTTGCTCTAGTGCGGCGTTGTTCGAGGATGACTGTTTGGATCGATCAATGAGTTGATTGGATCGATCCAGAAGCCGAAGGATCAACTTGCTGCTCGGGTACCACTCGGACAAATCGCATTGTTCGACGACGATACCAGGACGCGCGACGTCGATCTGCTTCGACATATTCTTTCACTACACCACACGTCTAGAGGTAATGATCTGTAATCTATGATCATTTACTTTTGTGGTTTATTGGGATCGGTAGAAATTTTAATTTGTATTAATATAGCCTATCGTTACCCTTCAGAAAGGACAGGGAATGAACTATCAGAATTCAGAGAGCAACGCAAAGGTTGAAACTTTAGCCGTCCATCCATCCTTCTTGCACAGGGGCCTAGCTAGTAATCATGCGGCGGCAAGTGCTAACATAACAGCAAGCAAGCACAGGCACGTCCCCGCCCCGGCCGGCCGTCCGCAGGAGGACCACCTGTGGCTGTGGCTGTGTGGTCATGCCCTGACAACCCCAAGGCCAGCCCATCCTAGCTCTCATCGGTAAAGAACCCCAAGGCTACAAACAAATACCAAATCAAACCAATCCAATCCAATCCAGAGAGAGAGAGAGAGAGAGAGAGAGAGAGAGAGAGAGAGTCCATGTGTCGCAATATGTGCATGCAGCGCTATGCTTGATGATGGCCGCTATCGCATACTCGCTCGGTTCTTTTTTATTGGTTATCTTGGATATCGATAGGTTACATTTTCTAAATATATATTAATGGAATTATTAAAAATATAATAATATTGAAGTACTTTGATAACAAATCTTCTAATTAACATCATTTTCATGAGACAATTCTAAACACTTGTGTAATTAGTTGTTAAAGCTTATAAATGTTGAATGTACGCATTCTAGGACGATAAATAAGAAAGAAGAAGGACTGATACGCTCAATTGGGGTTGGGATCTGGTGCTGGCCTCTGGCCAGCTCGTTTAGTGGGCTCATGGGCTCGATGCAAAATTGCATCGATTACACTCTGTTTTTAGTTTAAAATTGAAATGAACTACAGAAAGGCCTATATTGTGAGGAGGAACACCACTGACGGTTCTATAGTGAAACCGTCAGTGACATTACCACAGATGATACTCTTCATAAACCATCGGTGATATAAGATAATATCACATACAGTTTTAGTATAACACCGTTAGTGATAGCTGCTATAGCTATCACAAACGATTTTAAACTAAAACTGTCTGTGATATCTACCCTAGCCATGAACCGTCTGTGAAATGAATTGAGACCACTATATAAACATACCGATAGATGGTTCATCATGCAGACCTCATCTTCCAGCGCGTTTCGCATCCCCCAAACCCTAGCCCCCCAGCATACTTCTCCTGGACGAACTCCTCCATGGCAACCTCCTCCTCGGCGACCTCCTCCTGGTTGGTGTCCTCCTCCTCTGTGACCTCCTCCTTGGCGACCTCCTCCCTGACGAACTCGTCCCTAGCGACCTCGATTTTATTATTGCTTCTTTTTCTGGATGTCCTCGATCATCACCATCTTGATGCTTAGTTGCATTCATGCTGGTTGCTTGGAGACACTGCTAGCTATCTAACTATACCTAGTATATCATGTGTTTGGAGGCACTGCATCTACTACCAGCAGGTACCCCCTCTGTTTCTTTTTACAAGCTGCTATATTAATTTTACTTGAGCATATATAGGAATTAAGGAGCGTATGAAACAAGTTGCTAATGGTTTGTAAATAAGAGAGTCAATGCTAGTTATATAGAATTTAGTCATAAATGTTGAAGACAGATAAAAAGATTAATATGGACAACAGAGAGATAATATCATCGAGGCTGCATGCACATCTTATAAAATAAAATAAGATAGCAAAAATTTACTCATGAGTTGTAATTTTCTTGCCTTGCGATGAGTCGACGGAGAATAGAAGAAGCAACGAGTTGTTAATTAGGAACTGTGCGCAACTAGGGAGATTGAAACCAGCTAGCTGTAGGCAGTATCGATCGAGTAAGCAAACAAGTTAGCCATTGCCATCTTAATTTTTATGGTACCGAATAAGTAAAACAAAAGGTTGTATGTTGCGAATGAACCAGCTATGAGTGACACTATATTATATGTTAGCAAACATGCATCTACTTCAAGTTTTTATCACCCATGCAGCTTCACCTATCATTGGAGATAAGCTAGCACTGGGCAAGTCGATCTCAGGTGTAATTTTTCTTCCGGTCCATATATATAGTATATAGTTGCACACATCTTTGGTTAGAATTTTCTTTATTAAAATTAGATTATTTTTTTACCATGTAGACATAAGGGCTGGACCTTCAATATCCAACACAACATTTTGGAGCTTCTATTGTGCACATATAGGAACCTTATGGAATTAATGGCTAAACAATAAACAAGATTCACAGCTATTTTAATTTGTCCCTTTTCTTACCAGTGCTAGCTTATTTTAATTTGTCCCTTAAAGCGCTTACTCCAATGAATGCTTGTTGATATTTGTTGTGTCATATTTTATCAATTAGCTATTTTAACTTCCATCATTAGTATTTGTTGATATTTGTTGTGTCATATTTTAATTTGTCCCTTAAAGCGCTTACTCCTATGAAATAATGTGGTTTCTGAATGAACGCTTGTTGATATTTGTTGTGTCATATTTTATCAATGTATGATGGCAGACATTATCCTTAATATTTGCTCATTTTGAATGCAATAACTTAATAGTGTCTTGCTTGTTGTAACTAAATATTTTTCCTGCACCCTCAGCAGAACTTCTATCATCAGTACCTGTTGTTTGAAATTTTTATCTACTTAGATATTTCTGTAACAACATTTACAAGGCACAACCAGTTATAGTTTTTGTAATTGAATATGTAAACATCCTAAATGCATTCAAGCAACACTTGTCTTATCAGGATTGTCTTAAAATATGAAGTTTTGAAGCACTTCATATCCTTTCTTATCATAATATTGATGGATTCTAAAGTAAAATCCATTTCATTCCACAGTTCATCCTGAACGTTGTCATGCTTTGATTTATCGCTTCTACTTCATCCTCATCCTCGAACGAGAATACCATAAGCAGCCTATTTTCACTCTAGTTTTGTGCAGAAAGCGGGATTATATTGATGGTTCTCTATTTCATGAAATATGGAGTTGATTAAATCATCGTATACATGATGGCTTAATCAACTCTACATTTGACAGAATAGAGAACCATCAATATAATCATATTTCCGCACAAAACCAGAGTGAAAATAGGCTGCCTATGGTATTCTCGTTCAAGGATGAGGGTGAAGTAGAAGCGATAAATCAAAGCATGACAATGTTCAGGTTGAACTATGAATTGAAATAGATTTTGCCTTGAAAACCATCAATATTATAATAAAAAATGAGATGAAGCTACTATAAATGTTCATATTTTAATAGGATCTTTATCAGATAAACTGTTATCTCGATGCATTTATGATGTTTATATATTCAATTGCAAAATCTATAACTAGTTGTGCCTCATTGCAGAAATATCTAAGCAGAAGCAAATTTCGAACAACAGATACTAATGATGGAAGTTCTGCTGAGGGTGTCGAGAAAAAAGAGGATTGCATATGATTCTAAATAAAAACCGTCTGTGACATACAACATCACAGATGGTTTATGGTTTTGGTTAGAAACCATATGTGATGTTATAGTATCACAGACAGTTTCTAACCAGAATCATCTATGATATTGTATATCACAGACAATGTCCAAACCGTCTGTGATATGCCGTTATATCACTGACACATGGTTATAGACGGTTCGAAAAACCATCTGTGATGGTGGTTCCAAACCGTCTATAATGTTATTATTTGTAGTAGTGATTGACGTTGACGGCGACGTGAGCGGATGGTGCGCATCGACGCAACAGTTGCCGATGAGGTTGCGATGTTTGGATCGACAAGCTCAAGGCGTATGTTCATCCCGGCTCTGGATAGAGAGAGGAAGTAAAAGAGGGACGAGCCCAATCAGGACCGGTTAGTGGAGGAGGGGGCATCGTTGGGGGTGGCGGAGAGGTCCGACGAGAGGTGAGGGATGAAGGAGCTCGGTGGGATTAAGAAGGCGCGCATGACCTGAGAGAAGACAATGTAGCTCGAGGAGGGCCTCAGCGACCACAACGATGTATAGCGGTACACAAAGTTGCGCAGGGCCCTGTGTTAGGCCGTTTCAGCATGGTGGTGATGTGTTTTGTTTGCAGGAGTTGTGCGTTGCCGGTTAATTGGCGTCAAACCCCAGGGTAGCGAGTAGGGGAGGTGGTGTCTGTGGCAGTCATGTATCCGTGGGTGGCGCATCAGTGTGTAGGTGTTTGGTCTAGGTGACCTAGTTGTTGTAATTGGTGTAATTTCTTCTCCGAAGGCTGTTATTTTCTCTCTTTTTTTGAAATGAATGGTAGTGCTTTGCCCTTAGTTTAAAAAAAAACAAAATTACTTATAAACTATAAATATAATGATGCTAAATCAAAATAATGCAATTTCGGATCAAACTTGATAAAACTCTCACTTCGCTCAACTGCCACCCCACCAAAGTAGAACCACTCCTAGTTTTAGCTCCATATACAAAGGCTACAAATATTAGTGTTTTATATGTAGAAAAGTACTTGATCGATGTACCTTGTGTATCCTCGAGGCAGTATGTATGTATGTATGTATGTAACATGATCCTAGCAAACGGATCTGGCCTTAACCACGGCACGGGCAGGGGCAGGCAGTGCAGTAAGCAGGTGTCTTTGTGTACTTGAGTGACGAGATGGTTAGCTCTTAAGTTCTATTTGGCTGGGCTCTAGGTTCACTAGATTTGTGGAGCTCCATCAGATTCATAGAGCCGAAACTAGGATATATTAATGTTTAGGTGGATCATCTTGTTTACATTTTAGAATAAAAATATAAACTTAAATCACTTTATTTTAACCTACAAGTTTCAGATATGAGGTGGAGTTGGATCTGGAGCTCTGCCAAACAGGGCCTTAGGGCGTGTTTGGTTAATGTGATGAAGTTGAATGGGATAGGATGGTCTTGTATTATTTGGTTCTATTATTTTGAGTAAATAAAATGGTTCAACATCTAGAGGGAATATTTCTCAAATTTATATCACTCGATCTAGGATAGGATGGTTCCATTTAAACAACCAAACATATGAATAACTTTTTTTTTAAATCATCTCATATATACATATGAATAACTTTTTTTTTTGAATCATCTCATATATATATATATATACCATTTAGTATAGACAATTAAGCACACCCTTAATTAATGCCCGGACTGATCTTACGTACTTTGGCCCGCTTCTCGTCTCACCATAAAACCACACCAACCCTCGACCAGTTCGGCAGTTCTTGCGCACACACCCACAGGCACAACAAAGACAACTGCGCATCGTTTACTGTTTGGGAAAACGTCGCCATGGCCGCGCCTCATGACATGCACGTCGTCGACTCGTTTTCGCAGCGGCCGTTCGTCCGCGCCGCCGCGCTGCAACCTGCCGCGGCCGCGACGGACGCGACCGTCCGCCTCTTCGGCTGCGACTTCTCCAACAAAGCCGTTGCTGGCCAGCTGTCCAAGGAGGCCGCGGACGCCGGCGGCGGTGCGGCGGGGCAGACCAGGAAGTTCGAGTGCCACTACTGCTGCCGCAACTTCGCGACGTCGCAGGCGCTGGGCGGCCACCAGAACGCGCACAAGCGGGAGCGGCAGCACGCGCGGCGGGCGCACCTCGAGGTCTCCCTCGCCGCACACTGTGGTACCTACCTGCCGGGGCACGTCTACGGCCTTTTCGGCTACGGCCATCAGGCCGCCATGTCCCTGCTGCCGCCACAGTACCCGGTGTGGGCAGGCGCCGTGCCGGGGATGTACGGTGGCGTAAACTCCGTGGCGCGGCCTGCAGCGCACGGTGGCATGCCCATGCCGGGCATGTGGAAGGCGTCGCCGGTGGGGAGTGGTACTTTTGGTGCCGCCGGCCGGGACGACGAGGCGGCGGCGGCGGCGAGGTCGGGAGGGGTGGTTGGTAAGGATGAGAAGGTGGTGATGAGCGTGGTGACGTCACTGCCGTCGTTGCCATCGTGCCTTTCCGGCCGGGTTCCGGCGGAGATAGGTAGGTCTGAGCTGGGACTGAAGGAGGCGCCGGTTGTAAGCTTGGATCTTTGTTTGTAGTTCTTTACCTTGTTTAGGTTGTTTAGTTTGTTTAATTAACTTGTTCAGGTTACTCTGTTTTTTTTTTAAAAAAAAATCGAAGGCTTTGAGTTAGACTGCATATTTTATTGGCATTACGAATAATTTGTATCTGTTATGCATTAAGGTTGTTGTTAATCAATTGAGATCGAATAAGAATAGATACTTAAGAAGTAGATCTATAGTTTTCTCCTCTTTCTTGATATTTTTTAGTATGTATAAAGTATCTCTATGACCCCACTTATATATGGGAGAGGGAGAGGAGGAGACTTTTTATAGGAGAAGAAAGATATATTCTCGAGGACCATTGGATCTTTCTTTATATCTAATGTCTTAACAACTATGAGTGTACTAAGTGGCTTTAATTCCTTCATCACGAGCAAATTTCTCCAATATCTTTTTGATGTAGGTAGTTTCGTGCAAGAATATGCCATCAGATAGATTTTCAATCTGTAACCTGAGATAAAATTGTTTCACCCGAATCTTTCATTTTGAATTCCGTATTTAAGTATGAGCTAACTTCGATGATGTCTTCATTGGTTCTAATGATGTTCAAACATCTACATACACTGAGATGATACAAAATTTTCACGGATTTCTTTATGAATACATAGGGACATACATCGTTGTTGGCATATCCTTTCATCATAATGAACACTCAGTTGGTTGTACTATATACGACCATATTACTTTAATATGTATCATGATCTTTGCAATTTCACACTACATATTGTGATTGTCATTTCCACTCATATGTGGGATCTTTAGTCGCTCGAGAATCTTCATATAGATTTCCGGATTAAGTGATTCATACAAATATGCAGTAACAACATCCATGAGTTTCATATTCCTGAAAGGGTTGCAACGACAATTTTTCAACCAAATCACATTGCACTATCTTAAAATTATTATCGAATTATACTGAAAATGATAAAGGAGTATAACACATTCATTTAAGTGGTATATTAGAAGTGGGAGTATGTACTCTTAGGAGTACGGAAAAGGCTTCCAGGAAAATAGTTCCATACTCCTGGGAGTACGTACTCCCACTTTCAATATACCTCTTAAATGATGTTGTTATACCTCTTTACCTTTTTTAGTATACTGCTACATAAATAGTCATCTAGGTCGGTTCTTTTTTCGTCATCTTGGTCGATTTTGGTGGCGATACAAAGTCCTTAAACAGTGATGACGAACGACTATCATGATCGATTTTCGCCCGATAGAGGACCTAAGGCTATTCCCAGTGCAAAGTGTCATACTCCAATATTCAAGAATGCCACATAGGATGAAAAATATGATACTGCATTGAAGAAACACTCTCTACAATGCATAGTATCATACTTATATGGTTAAAATAATTAATTGGTGTGATGTTGTGTCTATGAAAGTGGGTCCAAGGCGTTAGATTCTATGCCACAGCTTAAGATATCGTGCCAAAGCAGTATCTTGCTCAAGATACAGCTTTCTTCTCCCTCCTATTTAATGCTTTGCCACATCAGCAAAAAATCTTATGTGGCATCTATTTAATGAGTATGATACTACCCATTGGGAATAGCCTAAAAGACCAATTATCTCTATCGGTTCTAAGCTAGGAACCGATAGAGATAATTAGGAAATTCTATCGAATCCATGCTCAGAACCGAGAGAGACGTCGTTCTGATCTCTATCGGTTCTTAGTGTATAACCGATAGAGATTAGTACAAGTCTCTATCAGTTAAATCTCTATCGGTTTCGATAGAGGTAAATAATAGGACCAGGAAGTCACATATTAACAGTATATTCACATTCACTCATAGATTGACAAATTCACATATTCATAGTATATTCACATTCACAATATACTCACAGATTGATAAATTCATGGTATATTCACAAATTGATAGTATATGCACAATTGACAAATTAACAATATATTCACAGTGTACTACTGACAACGTTAATTTATAGATAGATATATACTCAATGTAGAAATTAGTAGCACAATCCTCTTAACATAACTCTCCTTAGGCAACCTCAACGTCCCAGTAGAAGGCTCTTTGCCCCCAAGCAATTGCATCTAGAGTACCATAGAGATTGTCCACTTATACAAGGCACACACTCAATGCAGAAATTAGTGGAAGAATCCTCTAGCAGCCTTTTCTTTATAGAACTTCTTGGCACAAGAGCAATCTAAAGTATTTCCTATTATGTTAGACGGATATTATAAACTAGTTAAAATACTAACAAGCATACATTTAGAAACAACAATATCTGATAGATGAAGACAAGGAGACCTTAGGGCTTTTCCATGTCTACCATCATATGTGCCACAGCTTCCGCAACAGAGATTTTCTGGTTCTCCTTGTAGTTCCACAACTCCCATTTATTTGACATCAATAACTGATTGACTTTCAGCCATATCTCTTAATCCCTACAAAAGCGATCATTTTGTTGTGAAAATTGGCTGTCTTGGGATATTATCTGTTACCATGTTGAATTAAATACTAGAAACCTTTATATTACCTCTATAAGCTCAGCTTTGGCTTCTTTGAGCTCTGCATTATCTATGCGCTCCTTAATGATGAGTGCATTGTTAAGAGATTTAATATCTTGCGATTTGTAATCTATATCTTTCAATTTTTGTTTCACATCATAAATATTTCTTGTTAACTAATACTTTCCCTTCAATTGTTCTATCTCCACCTCCAGTTTTGGTTTAGCATCCAATAGTTTTTCCATATCGCGTATCTTGTTTGTAGGCTCCATTTTATATATATGTGAAATTTGCAGTCACTAGGACATAATGTGCATAATTCAATTAACTAAGACAGTGAAATAAAATCTCTAGATACTGAATATGATGGTCAAGCTCAAAGACAGTTCGCCCAAGTAGGTATATGAACAACTGACTAATCAGAGACTATCAACACAACAAGATAAGAAATCATAATTAGTATATTCAGTAATAAACAAAAAAGTATGAAACTAGATACTGAATATGATGATTAAGCTCAAAGATAGTGAAATTGTAACACCCAGGCACCCACGTGCCCTGAATGTTACACCCTTAACAAACGAGCATGCCGAAAACACTAAATAGCATAAGCAAAACCATACTATCAAGGTAGAGGGCTACCAAAATTTCTCAAAAATTTCGGCAACACCTCTCCTAAAATCAGGACATCCACTCAGCAGATAGAAAGCAATAATCAACTAGTAATAGCAATTATAACAAGCCATGGTATCAAACAACCATAAGTAGAGACAACTACCCTAATCATTCTAGTAGCAACTACTACACTAGATCATGGAATCAATCAACCATCATGACCATTTAATACATTCTACCAAACAACATGATTAAAAGGTAAGCAAGTTACATTTAAAGAGAGACTACAAGTTCATTAACACACTTAAGGAGGCCACCAACGTAGCATCATTACGTACAATTTACCTAAACAAAATCATACTCAAATACTCCTAGAACCATTTGCAAAAGTAGGATAATACAACTATTTGAGCTGCATTAGGTTGATGTGAGTGAAGTGCTAGCCCAAACCCCACTATGCCGCTCTGGAGGGGCCTAAAATAAAACAACAAGCGTGATTTTGAAAACTCAGCAAAGTGTAAAGTGAGAAAGCAAATAGCAAAGCAGTTAAATTTGCATCCATACAACAAGCAATTTAGACATGCAAGTAACAAACTCAACAACTCATCATTTTAACTCATCTCATACATCTCTTTCTCATACAATGCCATTAATATGCATATGTGTAACACCCCGGCATCTAGTATGCCCGAATGCTACCAAAAATAGACTAAACATCACCTAAATACCACAAATTAAAATAAATTACAGCAAAGGCGCAAATGCTAAAACCGAAATTTCGACAGCATCTCCTTTGTTTTATCATGAATTGGAGTAATAGCAATCACATAGCAAGTTATATCATATCATAAGACATCTAAAACATCAATATCAATGGATAAAGCATTAACATAAACCAATAAAACCGAATCCAACCACTCCATAATCTATAGCTAAGCAAATAAGGATCACAAGCACACTAAACTATTCCATACACCAAGTTCATGGCATTTATTATGATCATGACTCAAATTGGTAAATATGACTGGAACTACATGAAGATGTGTAGCTAATGCCCCTTCCCACATGCCGGTGTCATGGTACCTAAAACAACATAAAACACAAGCGTGAGTTCATCACTCAGCAAGTATATTGCAATGGGTCATACAGAACAATTCAATATTATCATCACTACATAGCAAACTTAACATCATGATTAAATCATACATCATATGCAACATCATACTCATATATCAACCTCATTGAAATCATTTCATCATCATCATCATGTATGCAATTGAAAGGACAGGGGATGCGCCTAGAGGGGGGTGAATAGGCAATTACAAAATTATACCCAATTTAAATTAATCTATCAGAGATAATGCGGAAGCAATTGGGATAATTAAGTTTTGCAATTTAAACAATTCAGCCCGAGACAGGTAACTCGGACACTCCGGATATTTAGTCCGGATACTCCGAACAACTCGGATAGTCCGGACTAAAATACCGGACTCTCCGGATTGCCTTGATCGGCCAAAACAGAGAAGGACAATAAATTGAAGCGCTTCTTTGATTCTAGTGATGCAAATTACTCTACTGCAAAGAATCAAGTATATAAGCAAGAATAGATGCAGTAGATACAATCTAATTGATCTAATCACTAGAATCGAAAGCAAATTAAGCGGATGAGCAAAAGAGGAAACCGAAGTAATGAAGGAGACACAAAGATTTTATCCCGAAGTTCGGATCCTTGAGGGGATCCTACATCTCCGTTGAGGCGGCTCGGTCACACTTGAGCCGAGGTATCTTTCAACCTCTTCCTCCCGGTGTTGCACAATGCACTCGCCGGTCTTCACTTCTTTGATTCCTTTCTTTGCGGAGGCAGAATCGGACCTTCACAAACCTTCGGTGGCCTTCCACACAAAGCTTGGAAGCTCACCGGCAACTCCTAGCCGTCTAGGAGACCTCAACCTCCAAGAGCAACAAATGCTCCCGAAGAACTCACTTAGAGTCCACCTCAAGTGCTCAACACACTAATCACACTCAATCCGATCACTACCCACTCTCACACCCAAACCTTCACTCAAAAGGGATCACTAAGATCTAGGGTTAGAGGGGCTTTTGGGAGCTAAAGATCACTAAGAAGAACACCCCAAAGCACCAAGGAACCAGCTCCCCTAGCCACTCCTCAAATCAATCCTCAATCCAAACACCTCTCTCCTCTACCCAACCCTTCGCAAAAAGGGGATCACTAAGATCTAAGGAGTAGGGAGGAGTATTGGGGGCTCAAAAACTCAGAAAGAACACCTCTAATACCCAGCAAAAACCTCCCCCAATGGCTACTTTGAAATGGGCAAGAAGGGGGCTTTAAATAGAGGAACCCCAAAAACTAGCCGTTGGGGACCGAATTGGGCAACCCGGAATGTCCGAACAAAACCCCGGATACTCTGGATCATCCGGATACTCCGGATTAAATTCCGGATACTCCGGAATCCGGATACTCCGGATCTCCCACGCAGCACGCAGCAGCCGGACGAAAACGGGCATAACTTTTGACGCCGGACTCCGATTTCAGTGAACTTGGACTTTTCCGAAAGCTAAGAACGAGGGCTATACAACTAACAAGGTCTCACTACCCAAATCCCAAAGGATAAAATCAGATCGCACAAAGAATCCACAAAGAGACCTCAAATTCTCACTTTCCGATACTAACAACACTTCTATCCCTCACACCAACCTACCTACACCTAGGTGAACAAAGTGTGACTTGGGTTTCTTAACCTTAGACAAGGATAGACCACTTTTGAGCACTTGAGACATGTCTAAGAAATTTCAACGATTGCATCCCTCTTAATAGTACGGCAATCCTTAGACTCAAATTTAAACACAAAAATCTAAGTCTTACACTCAGCTTGCATGCCGACTTCTTGGATGCACGATGCATGATGACGCTTCCACAAAGATTGATGATGCCCTTCGTCTTGTCAACCTCGACGCGATTCACCTCATGAGACTCTCGTCCTCTCCGACCTTGACCTCGATCATCACCAAGACGATCCTCACGCCAAGTCGTTCTTGACTTAGTCCTCAGCTCTTGGTGACACCGCCGTCTTATTTGACTTTGACTCGCTTGTCATCCTTCAAACCATCTTGGTCATCATACACACAGCTTTGGAACCTAACTCTTATCAAAGCACTCAGCAAACATATTAGTCCCACAAGCTTAAAGAATATATTGAATAAAATGATAATAACAAGTGTTTCATGTCAAGAAGCACAATATGAATGGAAACACTTGACAATGGAAATATTCTCTGCTAAGTGCATCATGATGAATATATGATTGATCTATCTGCACTAGAGAGATAATTGCCAATATGAAGAATCAATTAAGTCATGGCAAGGACCACAGACTTTGCTTAAATGAAGCACATGATAGAATACTAGTTACATGCCCGTGCGTTGCTACGAAAAACAAAATTGATAACGAAAAATAAAGATTAAAAAACAAAAAAATTATTTCACAAGATCAAACATCTATCTTTAACGCTTCGTTTCTTGCGAAAGCTGGCTAATTAAAGCAACGCTTCGTTTCTTGCGTTGGGCAATTAAGCAGGGCAATTAAGTAGAGCAATTAAGCAGGGCAATTAAGCGGTAATTAATGACGTGGGAAGAACGGACCACTGCCACCAAGTGCTGCTTTAGAATAGTAGAGATACACGAATTACACATGTGCAAACAATATTTGGAATGAGAGTAAATAATGTGATCCAATTCTAGATTAAACTTCACTAAGAGAGGTGCATTAGAAGATACACAACTAAGACATGTATGCACCAAGTCAATATGAAGCAATGAAGTTTAACTCTAGTTAACACAAGCATATTAAAAACAAAACACATAATGAACTCAAATGAATATATATATATATATATATATATATATATATATATATATATATATATATAGGAAAAATACTTTGTACTCCCAGGAGTAATTACTCCCATCTCTGAAATACCACCCAAACGAACTTGAAATACTCCTTTATCACTTTGGATACACTCATATACTAATTATAAGATATTCCAATGAGATCCACATGAAAAAATTGCAAGGGAGTACAAAGTTTTTAGCCTATTTTGCAAATACCTTCATATACGTATATAAAAAGGAGTATGTCTAAAAAGTGTACATACCACCTCTGAAAAAAATGTAAATACCACCTAGATGATCTTATATACTTACATACTACACGTACATACTCTCCGTTGTGCGAAATACTCCCTAAATTGTGAGATATGGCATAGGGAGTAATTACTCCCGGGAGGAGAAAAGAGGCTTCCTATATATATATATTGATATATATATATATATATATATATATATATATATATATATATATATATATATATATATATATATGCACAAGCAATTATGACATGAATCAATGTGCACATATGAAATCAACAAGTTACTTAGAGTTCAATATGCATTTGCTAAAGAGGAATGCAATGACAAATATGGAAGGAATACCGAGATTGCATACCTCATTTTTGCTTAACCATCCCAATTGATTTTCCTCTAAAATAGATGAGACTAATATTCAACTAGGCAATAAACATGTTAGTCTCATAACAATATAAACATATTAGAGGTTTGTCATTTGTTAAGCACTAAGTTAAGCATTTGTGCAATTACATTGATCGACATTACATGCGTTTGTCATTAATCGTTTATCATTAATCACCAAAACAACACAAGTGCCTAGATGCACTTTCAGCAATGCAATGCATTGCAATGCACATGTCTCCTCGATACAAATACCGGTATTGCCGAGTGCACACCCATCGGCGTGCACCCACGTCCCCCTTCCATCCCGTAGATGGAGGGTGCCTACTCCTCGCTTTCACTCACCACGTGGGTGGAATCACGAGGTAGGTCTTACATCCATGGCGCTCCGGATTAGTCATAACTTTCTCACCGACCTTACCGGAATAGTTATGACGTTCTCACCGACCGGGCCAAGTTTCATGCCATGTATGCAACATATGCCATAATCATTAACCATAAACCATTGCATAGCATCTTAACATACCCTTTTTATCATATCATGTCAAATACTAAGCATGGCAAGATAGCATAACATGGAAACAATTGCATCTAGTCAAGACAAGCAAATAAACCACATGCTACCCATCCCAATACACTTGCCTTAACCTCGGGCGACGGATTGGCGGGATGAGGAGGGCACTCCCGGGGTCACACCACCTGCACAAAGATGCCACACAATCACAACGTGCCCACAAAACAGTATGCCATTGCCCATCTACCCCAATATCGCAAACTACTCCCGAAAACGAAAAACAGAGAATCTGTCCCCCCCCGAGACACCAGACTTCAAACTATCATAACTTTAGATCTAGGACTCCGAATCGATTAAACGAGTACATCCTCGAGTAGCTTAGGAAATTTCCTAACTTTTTATAAGTATATGGAAAAGCTGATTCGGACTCTAAAGTTGTTTAATCTACAAAACACTACGTTCTGTCCCAGCTACGTCACAGATTTGAACACGTTCGGCAAATCGAGCATAACTTTCAAACGGCTGGGCAGAATTGGACGTTCTTTATGTCCACTGAAAGGTATTGAAGTTACCTACATCTTTATCAACAGGCGGCCGACCAAATTCCGATTCTAAGGTCACGAAAAGTCAAACCCTAGGTCGACTGCACAATCTGCCCGAAGCAGAGAACGTGGCAAACTCTAGTTTTCATCTAATCTACCCAATCACAGCACCACCACTTGATATAAAAGCATCCAAATACCCTCTAGCACAGAACCTAGACCAACCCCAAGGATTCCCCTAGCCATACCTCAGCCCGAAGAACAACGAACACCGAAATCCTTCCTCCCGGGTTCCCCGATCGTTCTCCTCGCGCCGAAATCGCAGGATCTCCTCGTCGCTGGGCTTCCCGATGGAGGGGACAGCGAGGTGGCGAGGTGGGGAGCTCCCCTAGGGGCAGCAAGGATGGTGGAGAAGGATGGGGATGGTGCATGGCGAGAGGAGGCGCCCAAGGTGGGGGTGGCGGCTTGGGTGGTGGGAGGAGGAGGTGGAGTGGCGGCTAGGGTTAGGGGCGCATGGGCAGGATTTTGCTGCCCCACCTCCCCCCACATGGGCCAAGTGATCCCCACCTACGGCCCAACTTGATCCCCCAAGGCCCAAACTGCTTCCCCCAAGGCCCAAACACCCGAAAACGGCCCAAAACTCGCTAAAACCTCATACCGTAAGGTTTTAAATCTCCAATCTCCAATTTCATGTTTTATAATTGTTTCAACCTCCCGTAGTGTCACAATATGCATGTCTCTATTCAACTCCTACCGGTATTGCCGAGTGCACACCCGTCAGTGTGCACTCCTATCCCCTCCATCCCGTGGAGGGTGCCTACGCTTACTGTCTCGCTCACGTACAACCGCGTGTATGGGACTACGAGGTAGGACTTTCGTGTTCACTACGTGTGAACACAGAGGCCCACATTACAATGGGACACCTCTTCCTTTATGAATGCACAAATACAATTGACATAAATGAATTGCATCAATTTAAACATACTCATTGCACCAAATAACATATTCATTCATCAATGAAACATTCTCATTCATCAAATAAACATATTCATTCATCAATGAAACATACTCATTCATCAATTAAACCTACTCATTCAATCCAAATTGAAGAGTAAAAGAAGAGGTGACAACTGGCATTACAACGGGAATGCCACTTCACACTTGCCTTTACCCGCGAGGAGGAAGCCGCCCCCGAGGCTACTCCACCTGAAAAGGAATCACATTGCAATCCTCACACTCTGGACTAAACAATCTTCAACACCGCAAAGCACTTCTACGCTCTAAACCCAAACAACAAACCCAAACTCAATCTAACTAGACGCAGTTCGGACAGCATTCACCAAAATGATCACAACATCCAAATGGCTAGACCAAAATTCGCGTTCTCATACTCTAAACGACCGCAAGAGGGTAACCTAGGATGATCACAAAGCCATTAAGGTTGGAATTGTCTCAAGCAATCCCAGAATTGAAACGAGCACAAGCTACACGCAAAAGTGTCATTTCTGGACAGCAAGCACTACAAATAGCATAACTTTTAATTGGCTAAGTCAAAGTTAGTGTTCTTGAACTCTAATTGACCATAGGAGACCAATCCATTGATACCCCACAGCCCCCCAAACATAAACTAAAGATAAAGCCCTCAAATACCCTCTAAGCTTCCCATCCAAAAACTGGACTTCCAGAAAAAAACAGTTTTCTGGACTGCATGATCAAAGCAACATAAATTTTTATTCCTAACTCCAAATCAAGAAAACAAGTACATTTTATGAAACTAGAGGAAATTTTCTACATTTCTCTAGGCAAGTGGAAGAGCTGAATCGGTCTGCAGCTAGGTCAAAAACCTCGTTGAACATTTCAGCTCGCAAAACAATCTACTTGGGACAGTGCACACTAAAAACAGCATAACTCTTAAACGGCTGAATGGAATTTCGAGTTCTTGTTCTCCAATTAAAGGTAATTCGATTATCTACAACTTTGTCTACTACCAAAAACTCATTTGACCAACTTTAGTGACCCAAAACCGAGCTGCAGTACGGACCTAAAATCAGCTCGAAAACAGCAGCTAGGGTTTTCCCTCCAAAAGAACTAGCCCTAGAACCCTAGAACCACCACTAGACAGCTTAGGATTGCTAACACTGGGAACAAAAATGATGCGATGTTACACCAAATGTCCGGACTAGAAATTCCAGGTCTCGAAGAACCACCCGCGATATTACAGAAATAAAAGCAATACTTTCTACCATTAACAGTAAAATGTGATGAATATGACTATCAATACTACATACTGAATATGATGATCAAGCTCAAAGACAGTGAAATAAAAGCAACACTTTCTACCATTAGCAGTAAAATATGATGAATATGATGATCAAGCTCAAAATATAGTGAAAGAAAAGCAATACTTTCCACCATTAACAGTAAAATATGATGATCAATACTATATACTAAATATGATGATCTATAGTACATACTAAATATGATGATCAAGCTCAAGGATAATGAAATAAAAGCAATACGGCGGATTGCACCCGATGGGTAGGGGCTATGCAATGGCCAGATGTGACGACGGCGATGTTGATTGCTGGATCTGGTACTCCACCATCGCGCTAACACCTTATCGTTGGGAGGCCGAGGGGCGATGCAGGCGGCAAATAGGCAGAGAGGCTGAGGGGCTATGCGGGCGGTGAACAGGCAGAGATGCAGAGGGGTGATGCGGGCGGAGAGGAGTAAACTCCTTATTTTATATAATGGAGGGGAAAATGAGAGGTCAAGCGTTAGGTGGACACATCAGCTTTTGGTAGTTGAATGGATCGGGAGAGGCCGAGAGGTTGAGGCATTTGAATTTGGTATGTGTATTATCACGATCTGTCCAAACCTCAAAACCGATAGTGATACATATAACATCACTATAGGTTTTGATATAAGAATTGATAGTGATGATGGATTTGTTTTAATATTAGAACTTAATATCACTATCGGTTCTGACATAAGAATTGATAGTGATGACGATTGTATCACTATCGATTTTTTCTTAAAAAGTTAGGAACCGACCTAGATGAAGAGACAGTATTGTATCATTCTGTAGTAGTATATACTCTAATATTGATTATAAGATACTCCAAAGTGATTTTCATGAAAAATTTCATCATAGTCCATTCTTTATAGCATAATTTGTGTACATACTATTTTTTTATATGGAAAAGGTTATATAACAAAAAATAAAGAGTTTCAATGATATTTTTTCAACCAAATCACATTGGAGTATCTTAAAATTAGTATTGAACTATACTAAAAGTGATAAAGGAGTATGACACGTTCATTTAAGTTGTATATTTGAAGTGGGAGTATGTACTCATGGGAGTACGTACTCATGGGAGTACGAAAAAGGCTATATATATCAGGTAGTGGAATATAGTACCATCCATAATAGGAGAATAAGTTTAATCGTAATCGCTACTGGTCTCTGTGTGAACCTTTTTGCTACTATTCTTGCTTCATACCTCACCACTTCATTCTTTCCACTCCTCTTTCTCACAAACGTCCATTTCTGACCAACGGAAATGATATCTCAAGGCATCTTGAAAACTTGTCCAAAGACCTAATTCTTATTTAGCAAGTTTAGTTCAACCTCGATTGCATCTTCCATTTATCCCAATCAGAGCGACTTTTACATTCGAATTCTTAATATTCCAAAGCAATATTAGAGACAAGGCAGATGCTATTAGCACATACTTGTCTCTAGTATATTTTGTGCATTCTCTTTATTCAAGTCAATTGGCACTTCATTTAAATCAATCATCTCTCTGCGATTTTCCAATACGGCAGAGTCTGTTATTTCGATATACATAGTCCTAGTGTTATTTGTTGCAAGCGTGATTTCACTAGATTTTGTTTCATCTCTTTTTGTATGAACAACTATCATATTTCTCCCAGATTAGACATTCTCATCTTTTAAACTTTGTAGACCAATGTTTTCTAGATGATTTTGATCCATATTTGGTTCATGGAGTTTCTTTCATTGTTCAAGTTGTCACTTAAGCAGTCATATTCATGGTCTGAGATCTTTAGAAACAAGAGGCCTCCCTCGCTTCTTGCGCAAGGAAGGGTATTCTGAGGTAGAACCCAAAGGCAGGATGACTCTAACCTCTCTGGAACATTCATAGTTGGAATGTGCAACTGGGTAACTCCCTTATGATCCCTGAATGAATCTAGCAGCTTGTTTGGTATCGCAAATCAATTATCTGATGAACCTCTTGTTCATCTTCTTTAGTGCATGGATCCATAATTCCATATTATGAAGACTGCTATCAGGTCATAATAGTTCCCGATATTCACTTTAGGGTCATTTCCTTCCCCTAGTGTTTAGAATAAGTCTTCATTAAATATGTAATCAGTGTTCCATGTGCATTGGCTAGCATGCGCATTTACAATGTTGATAACACATCTATACACAATGTATTGCATATAATAGAGGAAGTTGTTTATACAATAGTCTAAAAAGACAATAAACTGCAGCGGCAATTCAAAAGTCTTATGGTGTGCCACATAACCCTCAGGCAACTCACAAGGTATAAATTCGGGAAAGCTCATCGTAATATTCCTCGTAACCTATGTCATAGATTGTCTCGAAAGGGTTTTCTAAATTTTCACCTAAAAAAAAACAACAATAGCAAGGTTGAGTACATTACGTACTCAACAAGACTTGTGGTGTTTACAAATATATATAATAAATCCAGGCTTTATCAAAGGAAAGGCTTCTACCGTTATTTTGCATAAAACCAATGTGAATTGTAAAAACTAAATAGTAGATTGCAAATGAAATTCTGTAAAATCAATTTGACATGTATGTAAAATAACAAGTATGTAAGCATAAATATAGCAACTCACAATACTCCATAACATGAGCAACAGTTCGAATCATTCCCTACTAACACATGGCATAAAACTAGTCTTTGTCAACACATGACATAACAGCTGAAATCAATCTTTGCCAATACATGGCAAAGCATTGAATCATCTGAAATGTAAACTCTCTAATACATATTTCCAATTCCAATCCATTTTAATGAAAATATGAAAATCATCTAACTAGTGATGGTGCATTAAGACTCCCATGATTGCGGGAATGGCTTTTCGAAAAAATTTACGCTCTACAGAGGTGTATAACTTTACTCACAAGATATGATCAACACTTTTTACAACGCTATTAGCACACTTCCTTTGGTTTACCGCAGAGAGATCATAAAATAACCGTTACATTATCCAGACCTAACTTTGCACCATCCCGGTGATGACAAACCCTTACTATGCGGCAGAAATTATTTGTACACTATGTACGACAAATGGTTTCATATTCTATCGTCCCACTTCTCCCTATAATAAAGTGTATATCGTTGCATTGGTATGTGTTTCACCCACATCTCTATGTGGACACTCGTACTAGCAAATCTACACCAGAAAGCTCGTGTTACTCCAGCCTTGCAATGTGCAAAGTTAAATCTAAATAACTTAGAGGTTAAGGTCATCTCATACCAGCCTTATGGTTGCACGTATATTCTTGGATTTAACGAGCACTACGTTCGGTCCTTAATATGACCTGGGTGAGAAATCTCCCCTAGCTACATGCAAGTCCCATGCACATCTGGCTATTCCCAATAGCTCACCCACATCAAAATCATATTTTTATTTTTATTTTTACCAAAATACCATTATCCACATTTTCCATCATGGCCAATATTCTATTTCAATCACGAACAGTATAACCATCCATTTATGTCCCAATCTGAAGCATGGCTAAGCATGTGCAAATGTAAATGAGTATACCCATATGATATTATTAAATGTCTAACCATGACTTATGGCTACAAAGGATGTCATGTAAATATTTATTAAAAAAAGTTCCTTCAATGATGGTTATATCTACTGGTACCACAATATAGTGAATTTACTGAAAATATACGCATGCATAAAAAGTTTTAACAAATCAATTTTGAAATTCTAGGATCAACATAATCAATGAAATGAAATCGAGGTCGTTGATGGCTATGATTGGAATGTCGGAGTTTGCATGTCACGCGTCGCAAAACATACAACAACAACAATAATAAGGGTAAAAAGAAGTCAGATAAAACAAATAACACCATATTCAAATATTAGTTAAAATAGAAGGTTCTAGTGATAAAATTGTTATTCATGTTATGCGTTCTTAAAGTCATATTATAGGAGGGTACATTTTTAGTAAGAATGAAATGCAAAACACATCTGAATACAATTATCTTCATATCATCAAGGGGTCCTAACCTACGGGGTTCTTTGAAGCTGGTCCCACTGGTTTTAATATTCATTTGTGTCAGTTACTTATATCCAAATTTTATGTGCATAGAAAGTGATGTCATTTAGGAACTCAGTTCAACTAAGTCAAATATCAAATATTTTTATAGATCTGAAATGCTTAAGTTTATAGAAATTTTTATAAATCTATTTCAATCACGAATAGTATAACCATCCATTTTTTATAGTGAATATTCTAGGTTTATTGAAATTTTAATTTCAAAAATTCTGAACAGAGATCCAAAATTAAATATTTTTGCATATTCTAAAAGCCCATGATTTTACATGAATTTAGAAAGTTGTCTCACTGGATTTGGAGCTATATTGTGAAAGTTAGGCAAGTTTGAATTTTCTTGGGTTGGAAAAATAGCTGGAAAGTGTAAAATACGTCTTCTACATAGTGAAAGGGCATTTTCCTTGTTTGAATGGACTCAGTGTCATAAAGCCCATTGGCAAGATTGGTCCACGGGCAGTGAGCCAATTCGGGTGCAGGGGATGATAGCCCGATCCCACCGGTCAGCATCGTGGAGACAGGGGAGGCCCTAGAGGAAGATTACCAACGGCGAGATGGGGGCAACGATGGCCGACAGTGGCTCGGGGAAGCATAAGGGTGACATAGGGATGCCAAAGGGTAGCTTGGTGGCGATGGAGAGGCGCCACGTCGAGCTAGCGGCGGTAGTGGGCGACGTGCAGCAGCGGTGATAACTTGGAGACCGAAGGGAAGAAACTTAAGTTCAGTCAAAAATGGTTAGAGCATTAGTGAGTCAAAAGAAGCCCATTTTATTGATGGCTAGTAAAGTGCCCGTGCGTTGCAACGGATCTCAAATAGATAATGACACCATAAGTTCTAAACTCTTAAAAACAAAAAAACGAGAATTTAAAACTTGAGCTATCACTTATTTGAGATCTATTACTGAAGAATCTTTGAACAAGAACAGCCTTATCACCTACTGGGCCTTGAGCCCCTACTGTTCTAGCCCAAGAACGGCCTGGCAGACTCACCATCACCACCAACTCATTCTTATAATAGTTAAGATAGGCGTCGGGAGTTGGCCAGAGTGCTGGCTCAACGGAGACAGGAGGCAGTGGTAGCATGACCTCGTGGTGGCGTTGGCTCAGTAGGGGAATGGCTAAATAGATGTAACACCCCGTCACCTAACATGACCGAAGTGTCACCAAAACCTTTCCTAATTTGAAAAAAAATGTCAAGACCTCCCCTGCTAAATGGACATCCACTCAGCAAGCAAAGAGATAACAAATATAACATTCATAAGCATAAATAACTAGTCATACGAAAGAAACATGCTAGCAGTTAACTTTAGTAACGATCCCAACCACATGGCAACTATTAATCTCAACACCAACGAAGATCACAATAACCACCTCATGAACAGTTTAACTGCGGACAGACACAAAGCTTAAACCACAATCACAAGCACTCTGTCATAATGAACCAAAACTAGCTATCAACTGTGACAACTCTCCAAGCTACTATCTGAGAATGGCATGACAGTGAGTGAAGCAGTGCTAAGCCCTTTCCCATATGCCGCTCTTGGTACCTAAAGAAAAAAACATTACAACACAAGCGTGAGTTCAAAACTCAGCAAAGTGTATCATATCAAAGCATGATTAAACAATTGATATTTTCCAAGCAATAACTTGAATACATTTCTTATACCAAATCAACAAGTTCATAACAAATGATACCACCTTCTCTTCATTGCTTATTTCATACACGTACCTCATTAAACCTCATTGGATGATTCCACGACCCATACATACTTCATTAAATCTCTTTGGATGAGTCCATGACTCTATCCCAATTCTACACATTACCATTTGACTCAAACATCATCATTAAGAAACAATGCAACATGCATGCTTATAATGCCCATTTCATAGTTAATACTAGTATAACTGAGTGCACACCCGTCGGCGTGCACCCTCTCATTCCCATCCATCCCGTGGGGGGGGGCTTACTCTTACTGACTCGCTCCCATCCATCTCTGTGGATGGGATTACGAGGTAGGACTTTCGTGCTCACTATGTGTGAGCACAGAGGCCCACATCCTCATGGGTCGCCTCTTCCATCATGAATGCACACATGCAATTGACATAAATGAATGAATGGCAAATGCATTCTATTTCAACATTCACATCTCCATCAACATGAACATAAATATACTCATCATCATCAAGTCAACCAAAAGCATTAACTTAACCTTTAAATTCATAATCATTTATCATTTCTCTTTTACCCATATAATGCAACATGCATTCACCACAAATATTTCAAAATCATTCAACATAAACATACTCGTAAATATACCATTATGATTAGCATAAACATACTCATAATGATTAGCAAGAAATCGACATCCTAGCATCATACTAGTGATACACTTGCCTCTTTAGCAAAGAAGAATGGAGTGGCGTAAGGTCGAAGCCACTCCTAAAAACACACTCCTGCAATATGTATAAATGCATTTATCTCAAAACACTGCAAATCATGGTTCAAGCGATAAATAACAATAACACTTTTGCTCCTATGTTTAACCCCGCTTTACACTTCCTCAATTAGACCAACTAATCCTTTCACAAGTAATCCAACTCAATTTCATGCAATCAAAACAGTCGATGATTTAAACACTTTAACTCGGCCTCTACTAGCCGAGCACAAAACAACTCTCACTACAGCTAGCAGGAATTGACCCCAGACAGCAGGTACTAAAACATTGATAACTTTTGATTGGATAATCCAAAATTTTCGTTCTTGTGATCTAAATGACCACAAGAGGATAATATATAACTTTTTATACAGTCGGCCAACCAAGAAATGCATCACTAATTCCCAGAATTGCTATGAACAGAGATCATCGACTACTCGGTTAAATCTGGACAACCTGCACTAAAACTGGCATATGTCCCAAATGGCTAGGCCAAAAATTGAGTTCCTGTGCTCTAATGAAACTTATGAACATGAGCTACAACTTTCTCTACAGCCAAAGATTCAGGAGATGCATCTAAATGCCTTAAATCATACTCTGAACCTCAACTCAGTTATGAACTTCTAGCCAGTTTCTGAATTCAGGATAGCACATTTCAAAATAGCATAAACAAGGACATTTTATGAATCTACACGAAATTTCCTAACTTTCTCTAGGCAAATATAAATTCTAAATCGGCCTGGATCTAGCCTTAAACTACAGTTCAAAAATTTAGCTACCGAGACAAGCATAAACAGAACAACCCGCACTAAAATGAGCATAACTTTTGATTGGCTGAACAAAAATTGGTGTTCTTGATCTCAGATTAAAGGGGAAATGACGAGATACAACTTTATCTACAGCCAAAAAACTCAGGAGATGATTCTAACTTGCCCAAATCGCAGCTACATAAACGGTTGTTGCATCAACCAGAAAAACAACATTTCCCTCCAAACCCTAAACCACCATTTCCCTCCTAAATCCTCAAACCCAAGAATCCTAGAACACCAAAATCTATCAAGATCCTCAAACAATACAGCAAGCAAGACCACAAACCCCGAAACAAACTTCACTTACCCTCTACGAGGTAGATGGAGGAGGAAGGGAGCTCGGCCATGGAGGAGGAGGAGCAGTTCGAGGGGCGCCATGGAGGAGGAGGAGTAGCACTAGGGGGCACCATGGGAGTCCGTCTGGGCAAGGAGCGTGACCTCGAACGCCTAATCCAGACAGAAGGCGAAACCCTGCGCTAGTTCGTCTAGCGATTCATGTAGGTACGAAACTCCATCCTGAGCATCTCGGACGAGGCCGTGGTCCGTGCATTTAAGTTCGGGGTCCGAGATGTTCGTTTCACATAGGATCTTGAGATCCATCGAGACATCATGGCCAATGATCTGTTCCGTACGGCCGACCGGTACACCAACGCCGATGAGGCGGTCCAATGGAAGAAGATGCTGGACGAGGGCAAGCTCCCACCTCAGCCCGGTTTGGAAGGTTCTACGAGCAGGAAGAGTGTGAGCTTGGTCGAAAAGAAGATCAAAAAGAAGAAGAAAAAGCCCTCCGCTCCGAACATGGTCACGGCTCTCAAGCAACGTCAGCAACCAACCTTGCAGGTGCACAAAGGTTCGGGCGCGAAGGGGAAGGGCCGACCGCCCCAACGTCGCGACGACCAAGGTCGAGATGACCAAGAACGTGGCGACCAGCGCGGCTGACCCAGCAGCCACTTCTGCCTGCTCCATCAGGCGTACGGGCACGACCTCCGCAATTTTCGGACGTGGACTTTTCGCATGAAAGAGTTCTACAACGGCAAGGGCCCCATGCCCACGCTTCTGGAGCATGGAGAGGGAAGCAAGGGCAAGCAGCCCGCCGACGAGGACATGGAGTATCAGGAACCCCAAAATCACATCGTTGTGATATTCGGGGGCTCCTCGGCCTACAGGTCCCGTCGCGAATTAAAAGAGGCCATGCGGAAGGTCCATCATGTCACTCAGGGCAAACCCCTGTCCAGCAGCTCAAGTGGTCCGAGCTGCCCCTTACTTTTTCCAAGGACGACTGTCCCTTGGGAATGACCAAGCCTCAGAGACTCCCAATGGTCGTGAGCCCCACCATTAGCAACACTGTCGTAGGGCGGGTGCTCGTCGACTGTGGGAGCTCCTTGGATCTCATATCCGCCAGGGTCCTGGACGAGATGCAAATCCCTCGTTCCAAGATCAAGAGCATTGTAGTCCCGTTTTACAGGATAGTTCCAGGCACCTCGATCAAGCCGCTCGGCCAGATCGTCCTTCCCGTGATGTTCGGCACCCCGAGCAACTTCCGAACGGAATTGATCACTTTCGAAGTGGTCGATTTCGAGTTGGCCTACAACGCCATCCTCGGTCGACCGGCACTCGCTAAGTTCATGGCCGCCATGCACCACGGGTACCAGTGACTGAAGGTACCGGGACCCGGGGGCATGATATCGGTGAAGGGAATCCAGAAAGCGGCCTTGAATTGCGATGAAAGGGCGCTCGACATGGTTGGGCAGCTGCCCCAACGTGCGCCAGAACAAGAGCCGAAGAATTCCCGGCCAAAGACTACCCTCCAACCCGGAGGAGAAACCAAAGCAGTTCCCTTGTGCGACACAGAACCAGATAAGGTCGTGCACTTGGGAACTTCTCTGGACCCCAAATAGGAACTCGAGCTCGTGACCTTCCTCCGGAAGAATGCGGACGTGTTCGTTTGGGAACCGTCCGACATGCCTGGGGTCCCAAGGGAGGTCATCAAGCACAGGCTAGCGGTTCAGCCTGATAAGAAGCCTGTGCGGCAGAAGCTCAGGCGCTTTTCCCCGGAAAAACAAGCTATTATCTGGGAAGAGCTGGATAAGCTCCTCAAGGCCGGGTTCATACGAGAAGTCGACCATTCGGGATGGCTAGCCAATCCGGTCATCGTAAATAAAAAGGGAGGCAAATGGCGCATGTGTGTCACCATACGGGTCTGAATGCCGCCTGCCCCAAAGACAATTTCCCGCTACCTCGGATCGACCAGTTAGTCGATGCGATAGCGGAGTCCCAAGTGATGAGCTTTCTGGACGCCTATTCAAGCTACCACCATATCGGCATATCGCCTGAAGACGAGGAAAAGACCTCCTTCATCACGCCATTTGGCACCTTTTGCTACACGACCATGTTTTTCGGTCTTAGGAACGCTGGAGCAACCTTCCAGCGCCTTATGCAGAAGACCTTCTCGGACCAAATAGGCCGAAACCTGGAGGTCTATGTAGACGACATAGTAGTCAAGAGCAAGCTTGCCTCGGGTCAAGTTTTTGACTTAGAGGAGACCTTCTGTAACCTCAATAAACATCGAATAAAGCTCAACCAGAGAAATGCATGTTCGGTGTGAGGGCGGGGAAAGTGCTCGGCTACATGATCGGACCACAAGGCATCGGGGCGAACCCGGAGAAGATCGAGGCTATCGAGAGCATGTGACCACCCACATGCGTGCGAGAGGTCCAGTCTCTAACCGGAAGGATAGTGGTTCTTAGCCGCTTCATTTCCCGGCTCGGCCAGTGCGGGTTGCCTTTCTTCAAAGCACTCCGCAAGCACGATGGTTTCATTTGGACCGAAGAAGCAGACAAGTCTTTTAGGGAACTGAAGCGATACCTATCGAAACCTTCGGTCCTGACTAACCTGAGATCAGGTGAGGTCCTACTGCTATACTTGAAGGGAATATGCCCTAGATCAATCATGGTGATGATTGTAATACGTCTTTGTTCATGTAATAATGATAACTTTGTTTATCGGTTCCCTGAATATATGTTACGACTTTGTTCATTGGATACGATCTGATTGTGAAACACATTGTCAAGTGACATTATTCTAAACGGGTCCCTGATCCATATCATTACGAGGAGCGGTGATAATTTGATCAGCACATGTATTAGTTGATGGTAATGTTTCGCATACCATAGATATGGAGATATCAAACCAATAATGTGGACACATGTTAGAGAACATGGGTAGTCGGACAAGACCCACTCCGAGACGCTGTGAGTTGTTATCTCTTATAGTGCCATCAGCGTATAGTCTCGAGTGGTACGCCTATATGGTCCTTAGACCTGAGATTGTCATGGATGCCTAGCATGTAGACTTGTATGCTTTGGTATCATCAAACGCTACACCGTAACAGGGTAGTCATAAAGATGAAATGCTGGGTATGCCACGATACATTGCCAAGGGTGTGATGATCAAGATGGGATTTGCCCCTCCTAGATAACGGGAGAGATACCTCTGGGCCCCTCGAGTGGATGGATAAGGAAAACGCACGGCCGTGCTAATATGACTAAAGAGTTGGTCATGGTTTGTATCCATCACACCGCCGAGTGAAGTGGTCGAGCTATCAACAAGGGTGGCACGCATCTCGCCTTGAGCTTGACTGGTATCGTGTGGCGAAGGGATCGGTATGTGAGTGTATCAAGGTTCACCGAATATTGATTACGTGCATCCGGGGTCAATACGCATCGCTAGGTGCCGCTGTTGATCAATGAATTGGAAACGGGTTCGAATTCATAACCGACTTGCACCGAACCTAACGGGTCACACACTTAACGAGTTGGAATAGTTTACGGGTTTGTGCATGGATAGGATCCGCATTGGAGATGGAAACCTAGCGGGCTTCGCCCACTAGCGTGTCTATAAAAGGGGAGGCCAGGAATGCTGCATGGCACGGATTAGAACCCTCACCACGCTCACCGCCGTGCATCCCTCCCCGCTCCCCGTAAAACCAAGCCGCGTGCGGCGAGGTGCTAGCACACCCCGCACGGCGTTCCTCGCTTCTGCACGTGGATATCGTTAGAGGCGCCGCCATCCGTGGGCGCTTTTGATTGGATCTCCGACGACTTTCATCGGCGACCACGCGGACGAGGTCGGCGACCACGCGGACGAGATCGGCGACCACTCGGACGAGGTCGGCGACCACTCGGACGAGATCGGCGACCACTCGGACGAGGACGGCAACAACTCGGTGGAGATCGGGAGGTGATCAACTACTTCCTCAACGCGCGTGAATCTGCTTCCGCTGCATCTGCGCGACAAGGGTAACGATATGTGATCCTTTACTTCCATGTGATCTTGGGTGTTCGTGGTAGAAATTTTGATTTTATGCTCGCGTAGCCTACCCATAACCCAACAATACTTGGCCGCTACACCCCAGGCTGTAAGCGTCGTGCTAACGGTGGAAAGGGACGGGGCGCAACGGCCGATCTATTACATTAGCGAGGTCTTGCACAGGCCTAAGGAACGTTACCCGGAGGTCCAAAAGCTCATGTATTCACTGCTCGTGGCCTCCAAGAAGTTACGGCACTACTTTCAAGCCCATAAAATTCGGGTCCCGACGAACTTCCCACTCAGGGAGATCCTGGGAAACCAAGATGCTAGTGGTCGAATAGCGAAGTGGGCCATGGAGCTCGCTGAGTTCGAGATTGAATTCTCGGCTCGCACTGCGATCAAATCCCAGGTCTTGGCGGATTTCCTGGTGGAATGGACGAATCCCGCTCTGCCCGAGGTCGATCCCGACCGGTCCGGGCAAGGTCGCTGGGTCATGTACTTCGATGGCTCCCGAGCTTACGAGCGCTCGGGGGCTGGAGTCGTCCTAGTATCCCCGCATGGAGAGCAACTCCAGTATGCCCTCCAACTGCATTTCGCCGCGACAAACAACGCGGCAGAATACGAAGGCCTCATGGCCGGGCTACGAGCATGCAAATCGCTCGGGGTCCAGCGGCTCACCGTCAAGGGTGACTCCCAGTTGGTCATCAACCAGGTTAACAAGCAGTATCAGTGTTCCGATAACTCAATGGCGCTTTACCTGGCTGAAGTTAGGAAGATTGAGAAGTACTTCAAGAATTTCGAGGTACTCTACATCCCCAGGAGGGAAAATTCCCTGGCCGACAATCTCTCAAAAGTCGGTTCCACTCAACTCCCTGCCCCCGCAGGGGTGCTCCTTGAGCACGTAAGCAAGCCCTCTATTTCGTCTGCAGGGGAGGCACCAGAGACGCACGATAACGTCTCCTTCCTCGAGCACGGTGCGAATTGGATGACGCCATTCATCTAGTATCTCGCACACGAGACACTGCTCGAGGAAGAAGCCGAGCGCTCCGGCTCACAAGACGGTCCGCACCATACAGATGGTCGAGGGCATCTTGTACCGCAAAGGTGCACTTGGAGTCCTCTCCAAGTGCATCACCCAGGAAGAAGGCGGGTACCTTCTCAGGGACATCCATGAAGGAATGTGCAGAGCTCACCCGTCCTTCAGAACATTAGTGGGCAAAGCCTTCCTACTGGGTTATTACTGGTCGACGGCCCTAGCCGATGCTCGCTCGATAGTGACCTCCTACCGAGCGTGCCAGTTTCATGCCCGCAAGGTCCACTAGCCAGGATACGCGCTCCAAACAATCCCGTTGACATGGCCATTCTCGGCCTAGGGGTTGATATACTCGGACCCTTCCCCCGAGGCCATAAGGGTTGCAAATACTTGCTCGTGGCTATCGACACCTTCACTAAGTGGATCGAGGCGGAGCCCGTATCGACCATCTCGGCCCAAGCGGCCAAGAGGTTTTTTCGCAATAACGCGGTAACATGCTTTAGCATACCAAACCGTCTCATCACGGACAACAGCACCCAGTTCACAAGCAAATTGTTTCAAGCCTATTGCGAAGATATTGGGACCAAGTTGTGCTTCATGTCAGTGGCTCACCCACAGAGCAACAGAGCGGCTGACCGAGCAAATGGACAAATCGTCCAAGGAATCAAAAAGAGGGTCTTCAAAAACCTCGACCAGCACGGGCAGGCTTGGGTGGACGAGCTCCCTTCCGTCCTATGGTCAGTTCGCACCACGACGAGTCGAGCTACGGGGGAAACTCCCTTCCAACTCATCTACGGTGCAGAGGCCGTCTTGCCCGCTAAAATCGCGCTGGGGTCCCTGAGGGTGCACCTGGCCGACGACCTCGACTGGGAAGGAGAGCGCCTACTCGACCTCAACCTCGCAGAAGCGACACGCGAACGGGCTTTGCTCCGATCCGTGGTTTACCTGCAGGCCCTTCGCAGGCATGCGGCCAAATCGGTGCTACCAAGGACCTTACAAGTCGGCGATCTCGTCCTGCGTCGGGTTCAAGACCTGTCAAAAGCCAACTAGCTAACCCCTAGGTAGGAAGGTCCTTACACAGTTGTATCAACAGCATGCCCGGGGGCTGTCCGCCTCGCGATGGAGGATGGTCGGGAGCTCGCTAGCACTTGGAACATCGACCAACTGCGTAAGTTCTTTGTCTAGTTTGATTTATGCATCTCTTATTTCCCCTTTTGCAACCTTCACAGTTCCCTTTCTTCAATAAAATCCGGTTCCTTGTCCCTCCCTATTACTTCCCACCCTTCCCAAGATCTTGCGACTTACCCTAAGTCTCTGCCTCTCGGTAAGCTTACTCAGCCTCGCTCGAGGGCACACTTTCTCGCGACCTCAGTGACAGGAGGAAAGCAAACGGGCATGGGGGCAAGAACGTACGCTTTAATTCTTCCCAAAACTCTAACTGGCGTGTGCGTAAGCGACCAGATGCGCAAATAGCCCACGCAAAACCGTGGCTCGCCTCCAGGGTGTTTCAGTCTACATAAGCCGATTATCTTTCACCGCAAGTCACGATCGCACAGACACCCCGTCGGACGGATTGGAAGCCTTATGGACCTACGCGCGCTCGGCCAATGCGCATCACGTCGAGCACTCACATTCTCTCCCCCGTGTTCCTTGAAGTCATGCTCGAACCTCACGGGCATGGGCCAAGACACTCGGGGGATAAGGTCGCGCGTGCTATTGTTATAGCGACCTAACCCATGCTAACAAACGGGGGGAGGTTGTAGGTCGTCCAACATGGGCCGTGCGATTTTCCTAACTCTCCTGTTAATGAGATCGTGCTCGCAATTTAGGTGCACGACCTTCGTTAACAGCGGGGGCTTAGTGGACGGCTAACTACTGTGCCTTTTTGAAAAATGCGCGCTCGTCCTCTATGTGCTTAAGTTTCAATTCGCTCGGTTTGCTCGTTGCTGCTGTCGTTCATTCATTTTCAGGACAAACATCGACCACGAGATAAACGGAGCGGAAAAGACGAAGCACGAAGACCTTTTGCCTTAGCATTTAAATATATATATATATATATAAGAGAAATCCAAGGTTATACAAGAAGAAAGAACTTCACATCTCAAGAACGGCCAGCGCGGCTCTTGTCCTGGAGCACGGTGAGCTCCTCCTTCAGGGTGTCGAGCTCGGCCTCCAGGTCAAGCACCTTCCGCCGAGGCGCGCGCCCTTCACTCGCCGCCTGGCGGAGCCGCTTCACCTCCTCCTTTTGCTGCTCGGCCAAAGTGTCGGCTGTGTCCACGGAGCGGCGCAGCGCCTCCATGGTCCCCTCCAGACTCGACCTCGCCCCCTCACTCTGCTCGAGCCGTTCCCTGAGGACTAGGATGGACTCCTCGGACTTGAGCCGAATCTCTGCCTCCGAAGCTTTCAGCTCACGCACCACGCGCTCGAGCTCCGTGATCCTCGCATCTTGCTCGGTGTTGTGCTTGGAAAAAACTTCGGGAGGGATGGTCGCAGCCCTAAAGTCCTTCATGGTGACCTCGAGCATCTGCAAAAAGAAGTCGGTAAATCATCCCGACGATCAAACAGAAAATAATGCATTTCACACTTACCCAGCGGAGGCGCTCCTGTAGGACTTCTTGGAAGAGGTCGGTCGGATCCTCCTCGAGAGGAGCCGATCGAGCTTCATCCCCCCGAGCAGGCGTTGAGCTCGGGGGCTCCTGCTCCTCCTCCTCCTCCTCCTGTACCCGGGAATCTTCAGCGCCCAGGAGGCTAGGGAGCAGAGCCGGGGGGTCGACCTCCACCAGGGCAAGACCCTCCTGGGGACACCCTTTCCCCACGACCTCGGGGACTAGCGCGGGGCCTCGTCCCTCGCCTTCGGACAAGCGCTACTCGCCGGCTGAGCTCGGGCTCGGCACCACGAGCGGCGCGTCCTCCGGCTCAGATCCCCGCGGGAGTTCTTCCCCCAGGGTGGTGCGCCCCGGGCTCAGGAGAATCCCTCTGCTCGGGGACTGGTTCTACTCGTGTGCCGGGCTTCATCCAAGGGCCGCAGGAGGCGGGTCTTCCGTCTCGCCGACTCGGGGATGTCCTTCCCCCGGGGAGGCGCCCCCCGCGCCCGGACTCGCGCCAGCACTCAGGGGAAGGTGTTGAACTCGCGGGGGGTCCCCGGCGATCTCCTGGAGGGTCTCGGCAATAATGTTGCTGGCCTTGACCCCCGCGGGATCTTTGCGCTCGGACTCCCCACTTCGGTCGCTGACCTCGACGACGACGTGGGCAATCCCCATCACCACCGCTCGGGCGTCTGCGACCGCACATAGCGCGGCCCCGGCATCCTCGGCTGCACCCTGCTCGGGCGCGATCTCCTCGGACGCCACGACTTCGGCAGCCCGAGCGAGTTCCCTCTCTATCACATAATCAAGCAAGCCGTCAGCCATAGCTTCGAAGTCCCATACCTCCTTACCAGCTACCGCACCCACTATAAACAATGTGGGATTAGCGTAGCGCCCGAAGAGGAAAGAACACACTAAATGAGGAAAGGAAGGGACTCACCTCGCTCGGCCTCCGCCATGGAGGCTCGGGCCCGGGCCAAGAGATTGGCCATGTCCTCATGGGCCTTGTAAGCCGCCGCCACTGCGGGTCGACCTCCTCCAAGCCGACCTCCACCAGGGTCGGCGGAAAGCGCGCCCGCGGCTCGCCCGGCGCCTCGTGGCCAGAGGCACCAGGTCCTTTTCTTCCGCCTCGTCGGGCTCAGGCACCGAGCCCGAGCTCACCCGCGCGAGCTCAGCCTGAAGGGCGGTTATTTGCCCCTCCAGCTCCACCTTCCGCTCGGATCCCCCTGCCACGCCCGCAGCCGCGGCTGCCGCTTCTTTCTTCGCCTGCTCGGCGAGCTGATGCAAACGAGCCATCAGCTCTGGGTTCTTTCTAGTATATTCAATCGCCCACAGCTTTAGCTCGCTTACCTCCCTTCGGTCGGCGTACTCCAAATGAGGGCAGGGCGAGCGCCCGCCCGAGCTGGTTCGCCTACTCGAGCGCCTGGGGGGAGACGGCATGGCCGAAGCGAACCTGCCGCGGCACTTGCGGCCCGCCAACCTCGTCCTCTTGACCTTGCGACCTCGGTCTTCCGCATCGAGACTCCCCAGTTGCGACTTCAGTTGCGCCACCGCAACCTCAAGGGTGACCTTCTCCTGCCGGGCAAGGGACAAGCGAGTTAGGAACATTCTCGGAAGCCGCCCCCAAGCGCTGTTTCCCCCGAGGCGGGACACCATGAATGTGTCCGGCTCGGAACAGAACAACGGAGCCTGACAAAGCGAGATCTTACCGCCTCGGTTCGCTCGAACAAGTTGTTCGGGATCTGGCGACTAGCCAGAATCTCTTTGCCTCGGGGGGTGCCGAACATCTCGTCCACCCTCGCGTCCACCCAGTCTTCGGGTAGGGCTGCACTCCAATCAAGGAGAAAGGTAAGTACGGCTTGCGCCGTTTTTAAAGGTGAAGGAGTTCGGTGAGGAGGCGTACCTGATCGTGATTCCCGAGTGAGGTCTTCCCACCCGCCGATCTCAAAGAAGGGGTGTTCCCTCCTCCTGAGGGGCGACACCCAATTTCGAACAAAGTCCCGAGCGACATCCCGTCCTGTGAGCCCCGAGCAGGTGAGCTCATTGATCATCATGAGCACCTTCTCCTCCTCGGGATGCACAGAGGGTCGGGGGGTCTCGACGCGCGGAGCGTTGGTCCCGGTGTGGCAGAGGGAGCTCCCCCTACCTTCCTCAGGTAGAACCAGAATTCGGCCAACCTAGACACCGAGTCTTTGAGCGTGAAGTTCGGATACTCGTATGGGCGGGTAGGTCGGAGGCGGAAATAGAGGCAGACGGCCGGTGAAGTCGTGCTGGTACGAGACAAGGAATAAAAATGGAAAAAGAGGCTGGGCGTGGGCAAGACGCCCACGTACCCTTCACAGAGATGGGCGAAGATGAAAAGGATGAGGATCGAATTAGGGTTGAGATGGGTGACCTCGCATTCGCATTGCGCGAGCACCGACTCGACGAACTCGCTTTCAGGCGTTCGGAGCCCGTTGATGGCGAAGAGCTCGCAGGAGCGATCTCTCCCTCCTGCGGCTCTGGCTTCTCCTCATCGCCTGGGCTCTCCACGACCCCACGTCGACATACTTGAGCTTCTGGAGCAGGTCGAGTTTTTGCTGGCTAAGCTTGCTCACACCGAACTTCGCCATTAGAACAAGGAGACAAAGGTCGGGGGAAATAGCAAAGCGCTGGAGGAAGAAGGTTGCGAAGATGAGAATGTTTCAGATGACAAGGGTGTGCAAGGAGAGTCCCGGTGATCGTTTAAATACCCGATCTTGGGGGAAGCGACAAGACTTCCTGCCGTTGCGATCGAGGAAGCCCTAAAAGCGCAGGAGCAGTTGGGGAGTACACCGATCCGAGGCTAACGCGTGGACGTGGAAATCGAAACTGCCCTGTTAGGGGTCGGTTCCAAGGAAACGGTTCGTACCATCACAACCAGGCTTCTCCGAGAAGGAACCGAAACGCTGGACCGCACTCGCTTATCCGAGCACACTTTGGCCGTCAGATCGAGCTACTTGCTCGTCCTCGGGGGAGCTATGCTCGGAGGCTGCAGCAGTGATTCGCTGTGATGAACCCAATCCCTCCATTTAAGTCAGCAGGCTCAATGGGAAGGCCCCATCAAGCATTTTTCCCCACTTGAGCCTCGGGGGCTAGTTGTCGGGGATTGGGTGATTCCCTTAATTACCATATTGCCACACGACCAGTCTCGTCCCGTCCCCGTGCACCTCGGAGGTCATCCCCGAAGGTGTGGTCGAGTACTGATGCTCGACTTGCCCGTACGGTATGAGCCCCCTTGGTGTGGGCTCCTTGCCTATTCAGCGTGAGCTCGTTGCTCGGCCAGTGCCCGAGCATGTTGCTCGGGCTCACCTACTCGGGCTGATGTCAAATCAGCTCGGCCCGACCCCGAGCTCTAAATACATGGTCGGGGGGTCCAGACTAACGGTCAAGGCGATAATCACGCAACTTCGGGGGATCGTTGCGCCAAGGACGCGGGTGTGGCAAAGAAGAAGGATTCGGTTGCGACCACATTGGACATGGTCAGACGTGCACGGAGTGGGCTGTAACCGAATCGATACTCTTGTAAATTATAAATACCTCCCGAACATGAGAGGGAGGGGGGCATTGAAAGACAGACGCATTGAGACAGATACGCACACAATATACACTAACGCTGGAGTAGGGTTATTATCTCCTTGGTGAGAGGCCCGAACCAGGATAAACCCCTGTGTCATTCTTTGAGTGTGCTCGATTTGGCGAGACCGGGCATCCTTCGAAAGCCACCCTTCACGCAAGAAGGGGACGGAGTTGATCCCCCAAATCAACTAAGTAAGCTCAGCGGGGGCTTGCTCCCCAATCGTCGACAACTTTGATATAATAACCAAAAACTTTTTATGGTTTAAACCGTAACTGTACACATGGTGGAACCCTAAAACTTTAAACCAAAAACTTTAGGGTTTCTTTGCAAAATTTTAGCCCCTAGCTAAAGAACAAACAAGCTCAACCGCGCTACATAGGCCCAGTTCGTTTCAGCTTCTGGATTTTGGATTATGGATTATGGGAGAAGCTGCTTCGGATTGTGGGAGAATCGGATTGAGTAGGCTGCGACTTCTAGGTTCCGGACCGAGCCAATAAGAATCAGCAAGAATCTGTGAGAATCAGGTTTCAGCCATATTCTGATTCTATGTAGAAGGCAGCTTCTGATTCTCAAAGAAGCTGTTCAGAATCCTCCCGTTCGGCAAATAATCTGCTTCTTTTTAAAGCTGAAGCCATCCAGAAGCTGAAGCGAACGGGGCCATATACACACACTTTCATACACGCACACACATCTATCCTATATTACGATCGGGAGAGTTCCCGCAAGGAGGCCTTGTCCACGTGCCCTCCCGGTGTATTTGCAAAAAAGCCCCTCAGCTTCTTTGAATTACGGATAAGTCCCTGCGAATTTACGAAAAGGTCCTTCACGATTTTTTGTGAGGGGAAGAAAAATTTCCCAGATTGCGTTTAGGTCCCCCGTTCGTTACTTTATGGAAAGAGGCTCCCGTTAAGTACAAATCTTAAGCGAGCCCTTTTCTACTTTTTCGGGATAGTGGTGGGGTCCAAAAATATAACAATCAGGTCCCCGGGTTTTACATCCAGGTCCTTTCTCCGCTTTTCCCGAAAAAAAATATTTTCGTCAACAGAAATATGTGTACTTTTTTTTCAGCACCGTCTGTAATATTTCTCGAGCCTCCAAAAATTTTGAAAATACATCTAGGTCTATTTTTTCCCTGAAAAAAAACACAAAATCGTTTTTCGTTCATGCGCGCGATGTACGCCACGCTTATTGGCCTAGTCTGTACTTAAGCACGAACTGATTAGCTGGGTGCTCATTGAGCGCCTCAACCAATCGAGCAAAGCTCGACCGCGCTAGCTACTCTCTCATGGCTCCAGCCAGGGTTCACAAAACCGTTTCGAACGCGAATCTCACTACCCCGGCGGTACCGGTTTTCACGAAAAACCGAACGAAAACCGCGAAAAACCGAACGGTTTGCACTTTCAAACGAGTTTGAATTCGGGTCAAATTTGGGCGAGAAAACCGAGCGGTTTTTGACGAAAAACCGCTCGGTTTTAACGAAAAACCGCTCAGTTTTAACGAGAAACCGAGCGATTTTTGATTCGAGCCGTGCAAACCGAAACCGTTCGGTTTTGGGCTAAAACCGATCGATTTAGGCGAAAAACCGCGAAAAATGAGGAGAAAAACCGTCAAAACCGGGAAAATAGGGGAAATCACCAAAAATAGGGGAAAATGCAAAAAAAAATCTTGTAAAATTTTTAAAAATTACTAGGAAGGCTAAATTTTAGTAAAAATGTAATAAATATATAAATAAGGTATGTGAAGACATGAAAAAACTCTAGAATGATATCTTCTAAATTTGGAAAAAAATCGACATGATCTTTGCTATATTTTAGACATTTGGAAGTTGTAAATTAGACATTTCACAATAATATATCAATGAATAGTCTTTCATTGAAATATTACAATCAGACAGGTGCAAAGATACATATTTACATAACCATGTAGCAAATCATGCGCAATTTCATTACCATTCAATTGCCAACACCATTTAAGTTATAATACCTTTCAATCGAAGTTGTGAAGTAGGCATAGGCCATGTTGAACCTGTATGGATGCTATATTAGTATAATATCATGTTGCAATGAAATGGAATATGCAAATGAAACATTACCTTCGGGGCTACAGCTAGTATTGTTGTGTGAACACTTGGTTGGCCGCTTTGTATTCTTCGGTGGACATCAAGGCCAATCCTCGTGTAGCTAGCAACTCCGCCTTGTAAGCGTGCCAGCTTTGCCCCGTCCATATACTTGTCGTTTGCCATTGTTGATACAACATGGCATAAAACTCAGGGGCCTACCACTCGTAGACCCATTGTGCGGGAGGTTGTGCATGAGCATTAGGGATGGCATAGTCATAGATGCTATATGAGCTATAGCTTCCTTGCATCTCAGCGACACCATAGGAACTATAGCTGTCATGTGGTGTATAGCTATCCTTTGGTGCGTGTGCGGCCTTTCCCTTTCTCTTCCCCTTAACAGTTGTCCTCTGTGATTGAGGAGCGCCATGATCTCTATCTTGTGTCGCATGAGTGAACTGTGACTCCGCTGTAAATTCGATGGGCTAAGGCTGTTCTGATTGGTGCGTGGTAGGTCTGGGGGTATTTTCATCGCCACCGCCATCGGTGTCTGTCTTGGAGCTACTATCATTGGACTCCTGGTATGTTGGGCTCCGATTACCCCCCTCCTCAGTAGTCACCACTCCTTACATAATGGGTTTCACCTATAGAGGATGCTTTTCTTTTTGTTGTATCCCTTCTCGGGACTGATCGGTGCTTCCTCTTCCCTGTGTGAGTGTCCCCGACTGTCTTTTCTGCCCATTCGGAGATGGTTGCAGCCCCCGTGTCCTTTCTTAGCTCAGTAGGATGAACCAGATCTGTGATAAGCTGTGATGAAAGAGGGGTGTCACTCTCTGTATCCTCCTCATCAAGTAATGGTTCACCGTTGGATCTTCCTTTCTCCATCCACTGTCGGATTGGGTTTGTATCATCGCATATTGTTAGCTCCATAAGCCGCTGGAATGGATCGTCTTCATCTGAACGCTTTTGAATTTCTACAGCTTGAATTCAAATATGAAGGTTGTAGTTGACGTACACCAGCTTATGTAGCTTCTTGTATGACAGGCGACTGCGGATTTTTGTGTGGATGAATGCAAATGTACTCCAGTTGCGCTCACAACCGCTGGAAGACCCGCATTGCGACACGAGGCGTACGACAAACCGTTGAAGAGTGGGTGTGTCCGATCCGAACACATCCCACCAATGTGCTGCAAATTAACGAATAAAATAGTGAGTACTGACGAGATGTTTTGCCACTATATTTGAGACGGTGCACGAAAAATACCAGGGGATGTTTTGCCATCTAGTGCCATCTTCGCAGTTAGAGGTGTTGAGAATGATCCAAGCTTCCTTTTGAACATATCAGCATTGTCGACGATCGATTTTGCCAGCAATGAGATTTGTGATTCTTAGGGGATTTGTGCGGGATCTGAGCTTGATGGTAACACAGGATGCGAGGGCAATCGGTGTTTAGACAGGTTCGGGCTCTCTCGGGGGAGATAATACCCTAGTCCTGTGTTCTTGGATATATGAGCCTCTTTTCTTGTTTCTCCCTCCTCCCATTATATACTGGGGGAAGGATACATGATAGATGGGCGCCACCCGGCCCTGAACATGGTGGCCTCGCCAACATGTACTTTGTCTCTACTGGCTCTGGCGCACCACGTCTTGGAGAGGTGGTTATGCTTTCCCCGACCCACGCCTGCCACTCCGTCAGCTCGGCGCCGCAGGCTCTGCGAATGTCGCCGCATGCTTCGCTTTTGGCGAAGTTGTTTGGGCGTGGCGAAGCTTCCCGAAGGATCGGGAGTTGCCTTGGGGAACAAGTCGAAAACCTCCACCGGCCCGTCGTGGCGCTCGGGCTTTGGGCCTATCGCCCGCCTGCCTAGCCTGGGCTTGGGTATAGGCCCCACTTGCGGGACCCCTATCTCAGACATCCCACAGCAGCCCCCAAGTGCTTTAGGATCGGATTTCCGTCTCTTATCCTGTCATAAAGATTATACGGGAAAAAAGATCGTAAAGAACTTGTAATATGAAGCCACCGTGGTTGATTGGCTCGTGGCCGAGTGGTACTCGCGCCCGTTTAAGGTGCGCGGCAACCGGCTTGTCGCTCGGCTGGCCCTCATGGGGTATACCGTAGTCTTTTTGGCTCGTGGCCGAGTGGTACCCGCGCCCGTTTACGGTGCGCAGCAACCGGCTCGTCGCTCGGCTGGCCCTCATGGGGCATACCGTAGTCTTTTTGGCTCATGGCCGAGTGGTACCCGCGCCCATTTACGGTGCGCGGCAACCGGCTCGTCGCTCGGCTGGCCCTCATGGGGCATACCGTAGTCTTTTGGCTCGTGGCCGAGTGGTACCCGCGCCCGCTTGCGGCGCTGCAACCGGCTTGTCGCTCTACCGCCCTCATGGGGCATACCGTAGTCTTTGGCTCGTGGTCGAGTGGTACCCGCGCTCCGCTTACGGCGCAGAACCGCTTGTCGCCACCGCCCTCATGGAGCATACCGTAGTCTTTTGGCTCGTGGCTGAGTGGTACCGGCGCCCGTTTACGGTGCGCGGCAACCGGCTTGTCGCTCAGCTGGCCCTCATGGGGCATACCGTAGTCTTTTTGGCTCGGGGCCGAGCGGTACCCGCACCCATTTGCGGTGTGCGGCGATTGGCTTGTGAGGTCCAACTGAAAGTGCATCTAGGCCCCTCAAATTGTTTTGGTGATTAATGATGACACAATTAAAGAGATCTAATGTTTTATCCAAGAATACTGCAGAGATCGAGATCATATCGAGCTGAGAATGACATTGGACGCCCCTATGACTACTTAAAAGCAAAAGGACGGCATCAAGACCAAAGTTGTATCATTTTATTTATTTGTGTCTTAAGGATAGCCGTACTATTAAGAGGGTATGACGAGAAATCGACTTTAGGATGTGCATGTGCTCAACATCAAATACTGCATCTCTAATTAGCACTCCTACATTTGGTTTTGAAAAGTTTCAAATTGAAACCGAATCGGTAACCCGAGTCTCCGATTCCAGTCCGAGTATCCGATTCAATCCGAGTATCCGGACATCTTGTCCGAGTCTCCGGTTGGACCTCTCGGTTGCTTTTGGTTCCAAATTGGTCCGAGTATCCGACATTTGGTCCGAGTCTCCGGTTGTTTGTCCGGACACTCGGCCTGTTCAAAACAGGAGTAACGGCTAGTTTTCAAAAAGGGTATTTAAAGCCTCCACTCCACTCCAACGGCTAGGATCTCTATTGAGCTCATTCATAGCAGCATTCAAGCCATTCCTAACCATCTCTAAGCATTCAATAGAGCCCCCACTTCCTCCCACCAATTAATTTGGTTGTTGATTCTTTTGGTGAGGAGAGGAAGAAGCAAAGTGCTAAATGCATTCATTTCATCTTGTTGAGCACTAGTTCATCCTCCAAGCGATTCTTCGTGGTGCTATTTCTCTTGGAGGTTGAAGGTCTCCTAGACGGCTAGGAGTCACCGGGAGCTACCAACGCGTGTGGTAAGCCCCGGTAGTTTGTGAAGGCTAGTCTCGCCTCCGAAAGGAAAGAGACAAGAAGTGAAGCCGGCGAGTGCATTTGTGCAACACCGGGAGGAAAGCGGGTTGAAAGAGACCCCGGCTCAAGTGTGACCGAGCCACCTCAATGGAGACGTAGGATTCCCTTCAAGAATCCGAACTTCGGTGAAAAATCGCGTCTCTCGCTCTCTCTTTTACTTCCTAGTCTTGCTTAGTTGGATTTGAATTTGTAAAGTTAGATCTAGCTCTTTGCTTAGCTTTAATTCAAATCCTGTCTAGCAATTGTTCTAGGTTGTTCTTGCTTTCTATTTCTAGTAGTTTATTGTGCTTACTAGAGTAGTTTTTTTTTGCGCTCCCGAGCCAGCTAACCCGGAGAGTCCGGACTCAAGACCGGACACTCCGGACAAGCCGGAGTATCCGGACCAAAACCCGGAGACTCCGGGTTGACCAGCTCGGCCAGTTTTATTCCGCTGCGTAATTTTTAATCCACCTATTCACCCCCCCTCTAGGCGACATCGTTGGTCCTTTCACCAACCGACCCTCATGGGGCATACCTTGGTCATTCAGAGTAATGCCTGTGCTCGCTTACGGCGCACTGCTTCAGACTCTCATGGAGCGCATTCTCAAGACCGATTTAGTGAAAATCCTCCCACGGTACCCAATCACACTAAGAAGCAATGACCAGCAATTGACCCCAAATTATGAGGCATACCGCTTGAGGATGTTCAGAAAGTGCCCGGCCCCAAGCTTCCGTGGCAGCCGGCGTTCAGGCCCATCATGGGGCGCACTTTATCCCAAACTTCAAACCAGACTTGACACCTGGTCGCGTTTTGCGCGACTCAGCTATCGGCCCAACATGGGGCGTGCCCTAGATCCGCCCAGACCGAGCGAAGGCCTTTGCTTTTCCCGCCGTAAGGCGAAAATTAAGGCTTATTCCTTATAAATGAGGGGAAACTCGCTAGGCGAAGATACCTTTGCCCTTCCCCCACCACGGTTGAGAAATCTTTAAGCCTCCTTTGGCGATTTGGGCGACCTAGGGTTTCTAGTTTCGCGCCCAAGCCCCTCGGCGGTTCCTCCCACTAGGTCTCCTTCACCGAGATGTCTTCTTCTTCGGAATCCTTATCAGCGTCGGCGGGTAACACCGACCCTGCGGCCACGGGGTGGGAGACCTCCATCACCACGACGTCCCGCTTGGAGGAGCTGGTCGCCGCCGGCGTCCTTCCTCCGCTAAAGTTGATCTCCACCCGTCCCGCCGCAGGTGACCCTTACCCCACACCTCTAGAGAATGAGATTGTGGTGTTCGAGTCCTTCTTTTGGCGAGGATTTAGCGTTCCTGGGAGCACCTTCTTCCGAGGGCTCCTTCACTTTTACGAAATCGAACTGATCAATTTGAATCCCAACTCCATTCTTCATATTACTATCTTCGTTCAGCTTTGCGAGGCGTATCTTGGGATACGTCCTCATTTTGACTTGTTCCGCTCCCTCTTCTGGCTCAGTCCTCATTTGAACCGGGCTGCTCCCAGCGTCATTGGGGGCGCCGGGCTCCAACTGCGAGAGGGCTTGAAGAAACAGTACTTCGTCATCCCCCTCAAGACCTCCCTCAAAGGTTGGAGGCGGGAGTGGTTCTATTGTGCCAATGTTGACCCTTTTCTCGCCCCTTTCGCTAGCCGCGCCCCTAAAGCTTCCCGATGCTGGAACGATGCCCCGGATGGCGGCGGTTTGGACCAAGTCTCCGAGCTTCTGGCATGGATCAACGATCTGAAGAACCAAGGGCTGACGGGCCCCGGGATCGCGATCAACTTTGTGGGGCGCCGGGTGCAACCCTTGAAGGAGAGAATCCATTTGGGGTTCCAGTACTACGGGACTCAGGATCCCACCCGGGAGACGGACACGTCCTTGTCGAAAGATGCATTGGCGGCGCGGGTAGTTGACCTCTTCGTGCCTAGCACTGTGATCACCAACAGGGGTTGCCCTCACAAATTTTCGGCGGCGAGGCCTCCCCCTCCCGTGAGTGCACCACTCTCTCGAAAAACTGTCCCATGATTTTTTGCCTGATGTGTGATTCCGATAGGGTGCGATCGTTCCTTTTTCAGGAACGCGCGTCCTTCTTCTCTGACGCTCCGGTCGTCGGCCTCTCTCGGCTGAGGAATGCTCAGGCCAAGCGAGCGGCTGACACCTCGGCCGATGAGCTGCGCCGGGAATCGGCAGAGGAAGCTGCTGGCCTTTCGTCAGCCGGGCCTTCGACCTCCGGTGTACCTGGATCACGAAGCGCAGCGCCACAGCCTTCTGTCTCAGGGGCAGCTCCATTCTTTAGCCGGGTCTGGTTCCCCTCCGAGTGGTGCTGGGACTCGGATGAGGCCTGGGATGAAATTCAAGAAATCCAAGATGTATTCTTTTGGGCAATCCTCGTCTTTTTGTTATTACCTGTGTTGAGATGTTTTCCCTTTTTTTTTAGCGCGAGAAAATGAAAAAGAAAGTCAGTAATGTAAATTATTAATATTATGGAACAAAATGCGAAATCTTCCCCAGTCCATGCCATCATAATTATCCCGAGTTTAAGGTTCCGCCTAATCACCCGTTCTAGTCAGTTGCTCCAAATACAAAGAACGAGGCGTTGAGGCTCGAGCTTTTGACAGCTAGAAACCCACGACTAGGCGAATCTCGGTTAAATTCTGGCGTTGCGAATTGTAGTCCCCGAGTGGTTAGTGCTTTCAGGCTCTACCCTTCCCGCTTCGTGCGCTGGTATAAACCGCCGGAGTCTTCCGCTTATCGCGGTTTTTATTTCCGTGCGTTTTGTACCGGCGCGACCAGGGTTAGGTGCTACACCAGCCGGATAATAACCACTCGGGACTAGCATTACACAGTAGAAATTCAGAACATGAAACGGATCACCATTTTATTTAGTATGTGAGAGTCGGGTACATAACTTATGCGTAGAAGCGACGGAGCTGTTCGGCGTTCCAAGTATTCGCCAAAGCCTCGCCATCTTCACGTCTGAGTCGATAAGCACCCGGCCGGACCGTCTCCTCCACAATGTACGGTCCTTCCCAAATTGGAGAGAGCTTGTGCTCGCTTTTCTGGTTCCTCCTGAGGACCAGATCTCCTTTTGAAAAGACTCTGCTTCTGACATTGCGAGAATGGTAACGCGGAAGTCCCTGGAGGTACTTAGCCGACTGGATGGATGCAACGTTCCGAGCCTCCTCGAGTTGATCAAGCTCCACCGTTCGGCTCTCCTCGGACTCGGCCTCCTTGTAATTCCGAACCCTTGTGGATTCGAATCCTAGTTCGGTCGGCAGAACCGCCTCTGCGCCGTAGACTAGGAAAAAGGGTATTTGGCCAGTTGCTCGGCTGGGGGTGGTTCTGAGTCCCCAGAGTACCGACGGCAACTCCTTCACCCATCGGGCAGCGTATGGCTTGAGGCGAACGAAGATCCTGGCCTTGAGGCCCTAGAGGACCAGGCCATTAGCCCGCTCTACCTGCCCATTGCTTCGTGGATGAGCCACCGAGGCGAAGCAGATCTTGATCTCGACGCCTTCGCACCATTCTTGAAATTCTTCACTCCTGAATTGGGTGCCATTGTCCGTGATGATCCGGTTGGGCACTCCGAATCTAACCACGATATCCTGGAAGAACTCCTTGGCCTTAACCGCAGTGATAGTGGCGACTGGTTTAGCTTCGATCCACTTGGTGAACTTGTCAATGGCTACGAAAAGGTAGGCGAAGCCACCTTGAGCCTTCTTGAGTGGGCCCACTAAGTCGAGCCCCCAGACCGCGAAGGGCCAGGAGATGGGGATAGTTTGCAGCTCCTGCACCGGCAAGTGAGTCTGCCTCGCATAGAACTGGCAGCCCTCGCAAGTTCGAACGATCTCCTTAGCATCTCACACGCTGCTTGGCGGAAGAAGCCCTGCCGGTAGGCTTTCCCAACCAAGGCGCTTGACGCCGCGTGATGGCCACACATCCCCGAGTGGATTTCTTGGAGCAGATCTCTTCCCATTTGTTCCGAAATGCACCGCCTGAGGACTCCTGAGGCGCTCTTTCGGAAGAGCTCCTCGCCTACCACCACATAGGATTTGGCTTGTCGGGAGACGCGCTCTGCCAGAGCGGTTGCTTCTGGAAGTTTGTCCTTCAGGAGATAATCAAGGTATGGGGCCGTCCAGTTGGGATCAATGAGCAGGACTCTGGCCTCAGGATCTTTGCTCGGCTCCCGTCTTTTTGCGATGGTTGGTTCGTAAAGATCCTGGGCGAAGATACCACACAGGACATCTGCCCGAGTGGCTCCCATTTTGGCCAATTCGTCGGCTGCCTCATTATTGCGACGGAGGACATGGACCAGCTCCAGACCGTCAAACTTGCCTTCCAATTCTCGGACTTGCTGGCAATACGCCGTCATAGTCTGATCGACGCACGACCAATCCTTCTGTAGTTGGCTCACCACCAACTGGGAGTCACCACGAACCGCCAGTCGTCGGATTCCGAGCGAGGTGGCGATGCGGAGCCCATGGATGAGAGCAGCGTACTCTGCGGCATTGTTCGAGGCCGGGAAGTGAATCCGAAGGACGTACTTCAACCTGTCGCCCCTCGGCGAGACAAGGAGAATTCCCGCCCCTGCTCCACCAAGCATGAGAGATCCATCGAAGTGCATGGTCCAATACTCCGGCTTTTCTTCCGTGTGGGGGGCCTGGGATTCGGTCCACTCGGCCGTAAAGTCGGCCAAGGCCTGGGACTTGACGGCGGTGCGTGGCTTGAACGAGACGTCGAAAGCTCCAAGCTCGGCTGCCCACTTTGAAATTCTTCCAGTAGCTTCTCGATTGTGGAGGACCTCTCCCACGGGGAAAGAAGTCACTACTGAAATCGAGTGTCCTTGGAAATAATGCTTCAGCTTCCGCGACGAGATCAAAATTGCATGCCAGCCTTTCCGAATTTGCGGATATCGTGCCTTGGATTCGCCAAAGACTTCGCCGACAAAATAAACCGGCGTTGCACGCCAAGCGGTGTCCAGATTCTTCCCGCTCCACAACTATCACGGTGCCGATTTACATGAGTTGTTGCCGCTATGTAGAGCAAGAGAGGTTCACCTAGCACCGCGAGACTAGAATTGGAGGGTGGAGAGGAACACCTTGAGTTCTTCAAAGGTCACAGTGCCTCTGCCGGCCCATTCAAAGCGGTCCTGCTTTCTTGAGGAGCTTGAAGAAAGGCATCCCCGAACTCCCACCGGAGATAAACTCCGCCAAGCACTACCATGCACCAAGAAGCTTTTGGACATCTTTTGGTGGCGGGCGGGGCCATCCTTATGATGGCCCCGATTTTCTCCGGTTTGGCTCGATCCCACGATGAGAGACAATGAACCCGAGTAGTTTCCTGAGGAAACTCAAAACGCACTTCTCAGGGTTTAGCCTCATCCGAACGCCCTCGGACTTGCGAACGCCTCGGCCAGATCGGAGGTGAGGCTGTCTTCTGCCTTGGTTTTAACCACTATATCATCCACATATTCTTCCACATTGCGTCCGAAATGATGGTGAAAACATCCAGATCGCTACTACCGATAAGTTGCGCCAAAGATTCTTCAAAATTTCAAACGGCATGGTGATGTAGCAATATGCTCCGAATGGGGTGATAAACGAAGTCTTCTCGCAATCCTCCTCTCGAAGCCGGATTTGATGATAGCTTGAGTAGGCGTCCAGAAAACTAAGTAGTTGGGATCCAGCAGTGGAGTCTACCACCTGATCAATACGGGGGAGACCAAAGGGATCTTTTGGGCAAGCCTTGTTGAGGTCAGTATAATCAACACACATGCACCAGCTTTTATTCTTCTTCTGGACGAGTACAGGGTTTGCCAACCAGTCGGGATGATACACTTCTTTGATGAAGCCTGTGGCTAGCAGCTTTGTGATCTCCTCCCTGATGGCTTGTCGATGGTCTTGGGCGAATCGTCGCAGCCTTTGCTTGACTGGCCTGGCTGATTGGTTTACATTTAGTGCGTGCTCGATCACCTCCCTGGGGACCCCGGGCATGTCCGACGGCTTCCAGGCAAAGACGTCTCTGTTTGCCCGCAGAAAAGTGACGAGCGCGTCCTCCTATTTGTCTCCGAGCCCTGTCCCGATCAAGGCGGTTCATGACGAATCGGACTGGTCGAGGAGGATTCTTTTGGTACCTTCCTCGGGGCCGATCCCGGGGTTTCGCGCTTTGCGGGTAGGGACGCTGCCTTCCGGCTTGTCGGAATCCGCTTCTCGCCGAATCTCCTCCCGACCCGCTCGCACCTCCAAGGACTCGGCCATCTCGCAGCTCTCCTTGTCACAGGAAAAAGACTTCCTTATGTCGCCGCGCAGAGCGATGATACCACTCGGACCTGGCATCTTCAATGTCAGGTATGCGTAGTGGGGCACTGCCATGAACTTGGCCAGCGCTGGTCTCCCGAAGATGGCATGATATGCTGTCGCGAAATCAGCCACCTCGAAGCCAAGGTTCTCTGTCCGGTAATTTTCTCTTGCGCCGAAAGTGACCGGTAGAGTGATTTGTCCGAGTGGTGTCGCAGAAGTTCCAGGTATGACACCGTGGAAAGGCGACGACCCACGCTTTAGCTCCGACCGCGGAATCCCCATATCGTCAAGGGTTTTGACAAAGAGGACATTGAGCTCGCTTCCACCGTCGATCAATACCCTCTTGAGCTTGATGCCGCGGACGACGGGCGCCAAGATAAGAGGATACCTGCCGGGGAATGGGACATGATCTGGGTGATCCGAGCGGTAGGTTATCGCGACCTCGGACCACCGTACATATCGGGGGGTCTCCGGCTCCACTGCGTAGATGTCCCGGGCGGTGAGCTTTTGCTTCCGCTTGGACTCATATGCAGCCGAGCCCCCGAATATGTAGTTGAGCTCGAGATCGACTTCCTGATAGTCCTCCTCGGCTTCGGGGGGAGGTGGCTTGTCGGCGGCGTGTCCACTCGGACCTTGTCCCGCCCGCTTCTTGCTCTCGCGGGCGAATCTCTTCAGAGTGAAGCAGTCCTTGGCGGCATGTCTCCCCCTCGGATGGAAGGGGCAAAGCGAGTTCATCACCTTGTCATACCCATCTTCTTTAAGGGCGCGTGGGTGAGTTGGTGCAGCGATCACCACCAGCTCTTCGCCCTTGCGCTTCTTTTCCTTCCGCCGGGGGGGTTCAGCCTGATCCTTTCCCTCGTCACGCCGTTCCGCCAAAGCCTCGGAGGCTGAAGCGTAATGGTCCGCTAGGACGAACAGCTCACGGACCGACGTTAGTGGCTTCCGAGACATCTTCTTGATGAGGTCGGGGTCACTGACTCCCTTCTGGAAGGCAGCTATCACAATCGCATCCGTGACATCCCGAATGGTGCTTTTTCTATGCATGAAGCGCTTGACGAACTCCCGGAGGGATTCGTTCCTCCTTTGGTGTAGCTGATATAGGTCCCAAGGGGTGCCTGGGCGCTCGTAAGTGCCTTGAAAATTTGAAATGAACTGCTCACACAGATCTCCCCAGGAATCTATAGAGTTCGCTGGGAGTCCAGTGAGCCATGCTTGGGCCAGGGGCGAGAGGGTAACCGGTAAGTAGTTTGCCATTACTTTCGATCCCCGGCCCACATCGCTAGAGCGTATACCTATAGCCAAGCCTCCGGGTCCCTCTCACCGTCAAACCTATTGATGCCTTTGGGATTAAACCCATCAGGCCAAACCACTCGGCGTAGGTGAGGGGTAAACGCGCGAACCCTTCAATGACTCGCGACAACCTCCGGGCGGTGATCGGGCGCGAGGGGATCACGCTGGCGTGCCAGCGATCTCGCGGAAGGATGCCGTAGCGTTCATACTCATCGGCATGGCGGCGTTGTTCCTCCCTTTCTGGCCGCGGCGCTGGCGTCGAGGTCCGAACGGAGGTCACGGTTGATGCTATGTCACAAGTCGTCTCCGCGAGGGTGGAACATGATGCGTCTGGCGGGCTTCCGACTGACGGCCGGCCGCCGTCTGGTCCTCACCGACCACGTGATGCCTCCTTGGCCGGCCGGGTCGGCCTGCAGGCTTGCCGGATAGCCGCCGTCACCATGGCCTTTACTTGGGCCACGATCGGGCAATCGATCACCCGCCTCAAAGATAGGGCTCGGGGTATCCAGGAGTGTCTTGGAGGCGGCGATATTCTCTGTGGGGTACGGAAAATAGCTTGGTCCCCATCTTAGCTTGCGAGAATGTCTTCATTGACAGCCGGCGCGTCTCAGAGTACGCTACCGCTGGCCAGTTCAGTTGCTTGGCCACCTTCCAAGTCGGCGGCGACCGAGGTGTCGAGGCGTTGCTGTGAATCCACCCGCGAAGCCTCGATTACGCAGACTCTACGGAAATTCCAGCAGCTCTCTAGGCTTTCTTCTGACTCGGCCGCTGAGGTGGGTGAGCCTGAAGAGGATAACTCCAGGCGCTCGGAGGTGCCGAGTGGTTTGGCGACGAGAACCCCCACCATTCGTACCTCGGCGTCCTTGGGTCCGGCTCCCTGGCCGGACCGGGCCTTCGGTCCCCTACTAGGCACTTTAGAGCGCGAGACAGGGGGACCCCCCGATCGGCGTGGAAGTCGCGACGATGGCCCACCGGGAACCTCACTGCGGCCGCAAAGACGGCCCCTTAGAGAGGGAAAGGTTCCCGAGGTCGTTGGAGATGAAGGTCAAGCTTCCAAACTAAGACTGACCGTGAAGAAGACTGTGGAGACTCCGCTCGTCGCAGCCATCAAGCTTGACGAAGATCTTGACACAATCCCCTACCTGGCGCGCCAACTGTCGACGATCGATTTCGCCGGCAATGAGATTTGTGATTCTTAGGGGATTTGTGCGGGATCTGAGCTTGATGGTAACACAGGATGCGAGGGCAATCGGTGTTTAGACAGGTTCGGGCTCTCTCGGGGGAGATAATACCCTAGTCCTGTGTTCTTGGATATATGAGCCTCTTTTCTTGTTTCTCCCTCCTCCCATTATATACTGGGGGAAGGATACATGATAGATGGGTGCCACCCGGCCCTGAACATGGTGGCCTCGCCAACATGTACTTTGTCTCTACTGGCTCTGGCGCACCACGTCTTGGAGAGGTGGTTATGCTTTCCCCGACCCACGCCTGCCACTCCGTCAGGTTCCGGCGCCTGCAGGCTCTGCGAATGTCAGGCTGCATGCTTCGGTTTTGGCGGGTTGTTTGGGTGTGGCGCGAAGCTTCCCCGAAAGATCGGGAGTTGCCTTGGGGAACAAGTCGAAAACCTCCACCGGGCCCGTCGTGGTGCTTCTGGGCTTTGGGCCTACTGCTCCGCCCGTCTAGCCCAGTCGGGTATAGGCCCCACTTGCGGGACCCCTATCTCAGACATCCCACAAGCATCATGAAGAGCTTGCACGGCGTTTTCAATTTCTTTTTTTTTTATTTTTCAATTTTCATCACATGTGAATGGCTCAAAGATGTCTCTGAAATTTGTTTTTTCAAAAACTTTTTATGCCAGAGACCATACAACAATTAATACTAATTTTAGGAATTTTTTTGTTAAATTTTTTAAATTTTTTTGAAAATTTTGAATTGCAATTTGAATTCTCCTCGAAAACCGACGACTTTGTTTTAACGAACCGCAGTTTTCGCGCGAGAAACGATCAATCATGCGTGAAGGAAGACGAACACGTACCTGCTGAAATGAAAGGCAGGCCAGCAAACCGAAGCAATTGTAATTGGCTCACAGCTATCACGAAACTCCACGTACTAGCGTACTACTGCTCGAGTGCTTGATGTACTCGATCGACTACGCGCGCTGCATGTGCTGCATGCGGCTATTACTCGTCATAAACTCACGCATGTAGGATAAGAGAACCCAACGACGAGGCAGTGCAGTGCAGTGCGTGTACAACATCTGCACAGCTAGCAACCCCCGTACGTTATGTTCAGACCTAGGGTGGGCATTCGATTTAAAAATATTTTAGTTTTTAAAAACCATAAATCAAATGGAATCAAACAAATTAGAAAACCGAATTGGATTAACCGGACAAATTCTGGTCGGTTAATTCGGTTTTCGGTGAACCGAATTTTAAAATGCCAGATCAAAGCATGTGTGATTCCATTCTGCTAGTAGCAACTACAGGAGTGCAGAAATCACACTCACTAAATCACAACAAGGATCATCACAAAAAGGATAAACCACATGTAAGAAGTATTGAAGTTGCGATATGCATTTATAACGCTGTACTCATTTTTGTGAACATATTTGGAGGAAGCGAGAGCTGATCAAGAAGAAACCTGCCACTAGGAAACTGAAACTTTGGAGGGGGCTTCTTTTGAAATGAAGTAAGCTGGAACAGAGTTGCAGAAAAGGAGATATCAAAAATTCATAGTACATCATGGAATCTGTCGGATGCACAGGAAACATTTAGAAGATGAAAGATAATTTATCTCTTATAGGTCATGGTGCCAACAGTACAGCTGTGGATTTCACAGTGTGTTATGCGCAACACGTTTGATAGGGTCTATTATAGAAAGCAGAGGAATTAGAGATGTCCTGTGTGACGGACCGCCTTTTTAGGGGCAGTGCGAAACTCACAACAGTTACCCAGGAAGACTAACTGTTGTAAAACAAGAGTAAAATTACCTGGCCAAAAGCCAATTCAACACTTTTTATTCAATATAGCCGGCCTAACGACCGGATTTTACAAGGGAAGCATCCAAGCTTCTAGACTTACATTACCAAAAGAAGGAAAACCACAGGCAGGGCCTGAGCGAAGACAAAGACCTAAAACCAGACTAAATCGCCATCTACGACCTCCTGGTAGGCTCCAGCTTCTTCAAACTCTGAAAGGGCGGGGGTTTGCAAGGGTGAGTACAGAGTACTCAACAAGTCGTACGGAACCACTGAATACTATATGTAAGGGTGATCAAGGGATGGCAGTAGGGTTTAGTATCTGGATGCAGTTTTATTTCACAATTCATTTTACATTTGAAGCACAAACCAATAATAAGTAATTTGAATTTCACAAGGTTCAACAACACTTAACCAATTCCTTCATAATTACCAATACAGTAACTTGAGCTTAGTTACGGGTATCAACCCCGATTCCAACTTAACTTCATTAACCTAAGATGCGGCGTAACCGATTACAATTAAGATTAACTCTGCAGAGCGGCTCAGCTTTACCCACAAGATATCTATAACCTTTATGCCAATCTCGAGTTTTCATGCAACTTAAATGCATGTGGCCCAGTTTAGACTATCACGGCATTTCGTTTAATCATTCATGTCCTTTAGTTGTTTACCGATAGTACCGCTACCTTGGACTCAGGGTCCCCATTAGCGTCTACCGTTGTGAGAACCAAGAATGTCACTCCGGACTATTCCCGTTCCACCCCTCCGGTCCATTTCCCTGCCGGAAGGCTAGGTCCCCATTCTCTTCCAGAGAATGGTAGCCACCAATACAGTCCAATTATTATCTCAGGAATGATTAACTTAATGAGCCGTGTCGGATACGGGTCACTGACCAGTCCGACCTGTGGTCGAGCGGAAACTAAGTTATTTACTTTGCTCAAGTGGATTATTAACCTTACACTTTTGCCAAAGACCAAGCCTTCATTCACAAACCCATTCAGGTACTCATGATCGCCACTGCACTCAAACAAGGCATTAATCACCGGTAGGGATCGGAATCTCATCCACTCCGGGATTTATCCGACATCTTGTCCCCTCGATCGCAAAGACTTTTATAAACAATCCGAATCGGAGATTCGGCAGCATTTTCTTTAAATCCAGGTTTTGAACTAACCTAATAATATTACCTAGCCTATTCATGGCAATAAGCAATTAACTAGGGTTCCAAAGGATTAATAGGGTTTAATTATTTCAAGGAGGTTTCAGTAAGCAATTTCGGCATTACCTAATTATCATGTCATTCTAAAATATCGGATTTCATTAATTCAAATACAGTAAAATAATGCGATATAAAATAATTACTACTATAGCATGGCATGATAGGATCAATATGATCAAAGGGTGTACGGCTTGCCTTGCGCGGCAGCTGGATCGGATGAGTCGTCGAGGAAGTAGTCGTACTGCGCTCCCGTCTGGTCCGACGTCTGCTCCGGGAACTGCTCCGACTCCAGGGACTGCTCCGGCTCCACTGGCGTCTCAACGGTCGAATCTAGCGCGAAAAGACAACCAACATAAATAAACGACAAAACAATAACTGAAAAAGAAAACGGGAACTGAAACGGAAAACCGGAAATCGAGTCGGAAGGGAACGGAGGGCAAAACGGGGATTTGGGAATTTTCTGGACTTCGGATTTGGGAACGGACAGCATTTCTGGACTCAGTGGATCGAAACGGTTCGGGAAAAGTATTTGGTGGGGCTCTGGGCTTTTCCGGGATTTTTCTGGATTTTTCGGGCTATTTTTGGAATTAAAACGAATTTTCGGATTTTAATAATTAAATAAAAATCCGAAATTGTTTCTTATTACAATAATGGCGCCAGGCGGCTTCGGAGTTGGGCCACGGCCCAATGGCTTGGCGGTGGGGCGAGCGGCGGCGTGGGCACGGCTTGGGCAGCCCACCTGGAGGAGAAGTGGCGGGGCCACGGCGAGGGACGAGAGAGGAGGGACGGGTGGGGCGGGACCACCGGTCAGGACGGGCGGGGCACAGGGAGAGCTAGGGTTAGGCTGGGGAGGGCGAGGGCGAACGGCGGGGTCTCGGCGGCGGCGGCGCTGAACGGCGGCGACGTGAGCGGGGCGAGGCAAGGGAGGGAAGGGGCTCACCGGAAGAAGCGAGGAGCGGGGCGAGTTGGGATCGAGGGAGGGAGCGGCTTTTATAGCCGAGGCGGGGCACAGCGCATCGGCGGAGCGGCGGCCGCGGCGGCGCGGCGGGCGCGAGGCGGCGCGTGACGGCAGCTGCCGCGGTCGGGGAGAGGACGGGCAGCAGCGGCTGGCGCGATCGGCGACCACGCTGCACGGCGGCGGCGAAGCGGCGATCGCGGCGGCGTTGGCGGCGCTGGAGCGGCCGGACGCGAGGGCGACGCCGAGGCGCGGCCACGGAGGCGGTCGCCACGCGAGCCGGGCCGGCCGAGGAGAGCAGCGGGCAGCCGCAGCATGAGCGGGCCAGCGGGCCGAGGGAGGCAGGCCATTGGGCCGGACGGGAGCAGGCCAACGGCCCAAGAAGCAAGGATTCGGCCCAACACAAGGTTTGAGATTCAAACTTGATTTCCAAATTTCCAAAATCCAAAATTCAAATGCAAATGCAAACAAAACCGAATCAAATTCATTTTGAATTTTGAGGTTGTTTCAACCTACCCCACTTAAAATGGAATCTCGTCCCCGAGATTCATTTCGCCTGGGAAAATAGGTTGGGAAAATTCTGCTGCAATTCCGATTCCTTCTCCCAAGTAGTTTCCTCAAGTGTATGATTCTTCCATAGCACTCGGCAGATCCTGACATTCTTGAACTTGAGTTCCCTTTCCATTGTCTCCACAATTTTGACTGGTTCCTCATGATATGTCAAATCTTCCTTCAGGTCTATTCCTTTCAACTGTACTTGCTCTGACGGCTGACGGAGACATTTCCTCAACTGGGACACATGAAAAACATTGTGTACCCTTGACAGCTCCGGACTTAGCTGTAACTTGTAGGCTACTTCTCCAATTCTGTCAGTCACGGGGTATGGTCCAACATACCTCGGGGCTAACTTCCCTTTTATCTGAAAACGACGAACGGGCTTGAAGGGTGTCACTTTCAGATAAACGAAATCTCCAACATGATAACTTATATCCTTCCTTCTTGTATCCGCATAGCTCTTCTGCCGGACTTGAGCTGTTCTCAGGTTCTTCCTTATGATCCTCACATGAGCTTCTGCATCCTGAACTAGCTGAGGTCCAAAAAGCTGTTTCTTTCCGGTCTCGGTCCAATTCAACGGGGTTCTGCACTTCCTTCCATACAGGGCTTCAAAAGGTGACATATCCAGACTGGTCTGGTAACTGTTATTGTACGAGAACTCCGCAAACGGTAAACACTTGGCCCACGAGGCTCCATATGCTAGAGCGCAGGCTCTCAACATATCCTCTAGTATCTGGTTGACTCTTTCTGTCTGACCATCTGTTTGAGGGTGATAGGCTGTACTAAAGTTCAAGTCTGTACCCATAGCTTCATGTAGACTTTTCCAGAACTTTGAGGTGAACTGGGCTCCACGATCTGACACGATCTTCTTAGGGATTCCATGCAATCTGACAATCTGGGTCAGGTACAATTCTGCCAACTTGTCTCTTCCAACAGTCTGCTTTATCGGAATGAAATGGGCTACTTTGGTCAGTCTATCTATGATTACCCAAATGGCATCATATCCTTGCTGAGTCTTGGGAAAACCAGTGATAAAGTCCATTCCAATCTCTTCCCACTTCCATTCTGGCACTGGAAGGGGTTGCAGCAATCCTGCCGTCTTCTGGTGGTCTATCTTGACTTTCCGACACACGTCACAACACACCACGTGTTCGGCTATCTCTTTCTTCATTCCATTCCACCAGTATTCCTTCTTCAAGTCTTGGTACATCTTCGTACTGCCAGGATGTATTGAGAATTGTGACGAGTGAGCCTCTGTCAAAATCAATCCTCTTATATCCTTATCCTTCGGAATGCATATACGATCGCGGAATCGTAGTATGCCTTGCTTGTCTTCTGAGAACTCCGAGGGACTAACTTCCTTCATCAACTTTCTGTATTCCAGTATTTCTTCGTCTGTCTGCTGAGCTGCTTTGATCTGCTTCAGGAGATCTGACTGTATCTCTAGGAAACATACTGATCCTTCTGGCACTATCCGCAGGTTCAACTCCTGTACTTCTGACTTCAGCTGGGGAGAGATAGTCTCGACTAGAGCTAAGTGATGGCATGCTTTTCGGCTCAAAGCGTCTGCTACCACATTAGCTTTTCCTGGATGATAAAGGATCTCTAGGTCATAATCCTTAATCAACTCCAACCATCTTCTTTGTCTCATGTTCAGATTGGGCTGGGTGAACACGTACTTCAGGCTCTTGTGGTCTGAAAACACTTCACAACGGTTCCCCAACAGGTAATGTCTCCAAATCTTCAATGCATGCACTACTGAGGCTAGCTCCAGGTCATGGGTCGGGTAATTCTCTTCGTGCGGTCTGAGTTGTCGTGACGCATACGCAACCACTTTTCCCTCTTGCATTAACACACATCCCAATCCTCTTTTGGAAGCATCACAGTAAATCTGGAAGTCCTTATCCGGGTTTGGGAGAGTGAGGACTGGGTCTGAGGTTAACTTGGTTTTCAGCTCCTGGAAACTTTTCTCACACTTCTCAGTCCAAACGTAGGGGCTGTCCTTTTTGAGAAGTTGAGTCATCGGTTTGGCTATCTTGGAGAATCCTTCGATGAATCTTCTGTAGTATCCTGCCAATCCGAGGAAACTTCTGACTTCTGTCACTGACACAGGCTGTTTCCATTCCAATACTGTTCTGATCTTCTCGGGATCCATCTTCACGCCATCCTTGGTGATGATGTGTCCTAGGAAAGCGATTTCATCCAACCAGAAATCACATTTAGAGAGTTTTGCATATAGCTGATGTTCTCTAAGCCTTCCCAGAATTAGATGCAGATGCTTCTGGTGATCTTCTTCAGTCTTGGAGTAAATGAGTATGTCGTCTATGAACACCACGATGAACTTGTCCAAGAACTCCATGCACACTTGGTTCATCAGGTTCATAAAGTAGGCCGGGGCATTTGTGAGACCAAATGGCACCACGGTGAACTCATATAATCCGTACCGAGTAGCAAATGCTGTCTTCTCTCTGTCTTGTTCTCTGACCTTCAACTGATGATATCCTGTCCTCAAATCTATCTTCGAAAAGATCTTGGCTCCTTTCAACTGATCGAACAGGTCATCTATCCGGGGTAACGGGTACTTGTTCTTGATTGTTGCATCATTCAGGGCTCTGTAATCTATGCAGAGTCTCTTGCTTCCATCTTTCTTTCTGGCAAATACGACCTGCGCGGACCAAGGTGAGATACTTGGCCGTACAAATCCTTTGTCCAGCAATTCATCCAATTGCTTCTTCAGTTCCTTCAACTCCAAAGGCGACATTGGACGGGATCGCTTATGGATAGGAGCTGTTCCAGGAACTAACTCTATTGCCAGTTCTATGCCTCTGTTCGGAGGTTTCCCTGGTAACTCTTCTGGAAATACCTCGGGGTACTCCCGAACTACGGGTATGCTGTCTAATCCACGGGCAACTGCATTGATGATGCTCTGACTTCTCTTGATCAACCTCGGATCATTCTGAACTGTCACTTTCTGACCATAACCATTCCTGAGTGTCACTGTCTTCTGAGAACAATCTAACTGAGCATGGTGTCTAGATAACCAGTTCATTCCCAATATGACATCTAGACCATCCATCTCTAATAACAACAGGTTGGCTCTGAACTCAATCCCTTGGATTTCTATCCTCAGATTACTGCAGCTGAATCTTGCCATCAACCGACTTCCAGGGGTGTGAAAAACACAGGGAGAGGGCAAGGGAGAGTAGGGCAACCCACTTTTGCAAGCAAAAGCCAAAGAAATGAACGAATGGGTTGCACCGGGATCAAAGAGGGTTAAGGCCAACTTGGTTTGGACGGGAAACTTACCAATGATGACATCAGTGGCTTCAGCTGCCTCTGCTGCTGACACATGGTTGATTCTTCCTTGGGGGTTCCTTGGCGGATTGGGTCCGTGGTTGTTCGAGTATCCTTCTGTCTTAACTGGCGCCTTCAGATAACCATGATGGGGCGGCTGAGGTTGGCGAGGTGCTGGCTGTCTGTTGGCGGAAGCTGACGCCTGAGCTTTTGCCACATCACTCGGCAAGTCCTTCTTTGGGCACTGCTGCCTGAAGTGTCCGGGCTGTCCGCAATGGAAGCAGGCTGAACCTTTCTTGGGACACACATTAGAGTAATGGTTCCCGTTGCAGGTAAAGCATCGAACATTCCCGGGCTGAACATTGGGCGGAGCAGGTCGGGATCCTCCCACTGCTTGTCTCTTGTTTGGGACGTTGGGGTTGAAGGTATAGGTCCTTCCCTTGAACTGACTTGCTGCTGACATCCTCTGTTGCTGTGCCTTTCTCTTTCTAGTATCCTCCAGGTCATTCCTTGTCTCTTCTGACACAATCAGCCTATCTACCATGGCTGAGAAATCTTTGAACTCCACTGATGAGATATGGAACTTGAGATTCTTCTGCAGTCCTTCATAGAATCTTTCTATCTTCTTTTCCTCTGTGTCTACTTCCCTGGGTGCATAGCGAGAAAGGTTGTTGAAGTGGTGCAGGTATTCCATCACAGTCCTTCCTCCTTGATGGAGAGACAGAAATTCCCTCCGCTTGGAGGCCATCAAACCTGCTGGAATGTGAGTCTTCCGGAAAGCTTCTTCAAACATCTGCCACGAAATCTCTTGTCCTGCCTTCAGAGTCTGAAAGTTAACCCACCATGCTGCTGCTTGTCCTTGCAGTTGGTGAGAGGCATAGAGCACTTTCTCCTTCTCAGTGCACTGCACAGTATCCAGCTTCATTTGGATAACAGTGAGCCAATCATCTGCTGATAACGGCTCAGTTGACATGGAAAAAATAGGGGGCCGGGTCTTTTGGAAGTCAGACCAGTGTGACCCACCTAATAATCCTTCCTGTCCAAAGTTATTTCCTTGGGGGTTCATCTGGGTCTTGCGACAAGCGTGCCATCATCATCTCAATCATCCGATTACGCCTGCATTACATTGGTATCTGTTCCTTTCTATATCCGCTAGTACTTGAGCTATGTTAAGCTGGATTTACGGCTGGGTGCCTCATTCTCATGACCTTGGAATTGCGATCCTTCACCTTGATCCATTCGACTAACTCTTAAGGTCTTCTTTGCAGGTTTTGGGGTAAAGCAGAAGATAAGTAAGATTTAGACATGGGGCAGAGAGAGATAGAATAGGTGAGAGGCGAGACGAAATGGGAAAGAATTAGTGGAATTGGGCCGAAGATATAAGGATAATAGAGCAAACAACATACAGAGATAGGAAACTTAGTTTTACTGATACATAGATTGTTTACAATACCGTCATACTAAGGTAGGAAACAACCTATTTTACATTACAAAAGACTACTCCAAAAGGGTAAAGCCAACTTCTAGGACTAACGCCCTATTCTAAGACTGGAATCTTCAATCGTCGTCGGAGATGTAGATGATGCGCTCCTCTGGATCTTCTTCCTCATCTTCTGCCATGGATGCGTCCACCACCTCTGATGGACCATCCACGGACATCTCCTCTCCGGGCTAAATCTTGGGGCTGCGGTGGTCTATCTCCTCATGGCTTCGTCGATCTCCATCCAAGCATTGCCCAAGCGCCGGCTGCAGATCATCTCGCTCGCGGAGAAGGCGGTATCAGGTAGTCCTTGTTCACCATCGGATCGGTAGCTTGGTCGACACGCTGGTGCAGATCGTCATCGGGGCGGTGATGATCATCGTCTTGGGGCATCCTCTCATAGGGATGAGCTGGAATCGATCGCCGTCAAACTCGGCATCGAAGAGGCAGCGCAGGTGCTTCAACGCCCGACGGGCGAGTCTGAATAGCGTCTGACTCGGAGACGCGGAATCCTTGGAAGCGGCGTGGAATATCGGGATTGTCGTGCAGAGGATTAAGATCAACCCAGGCTTTCCATTCGTAACGAACGGCACCCTGGAAGAGTTCTTCTGTGTGGAAAACTGGGGCTTCATTCGCTGCACCAACATCTTTGAAGCATCCTCCACAAGATAACTCACCCATCCCCGAAAGCTTCGGGAACAGGATAATCATCTTTGAACCATCTGCCAAAACGAGAAAACTTTTTCAAGTCAGATGAGCGGAAAGGTTTTAAGTGAGTTTTAAAGGAGAGAAGTGAATCTTAAGGAAAAGGTGGGAACAGAGAGAGGAGAGAAACAGGATTATAAGAATAATACTTACAGTTTTCGAAACTCATTTTGTAGTTTGAAATAATCTTTCGAAAAAGACTCCTTAAGCCAACTTAGGTCTCAGTCTACGGTCAAGCCTAGGCTCTGATACCACTTGTGACGGACCGCCTTTTTAGGGGCAGTGCGAAACTCACAACAGTTACCCAGGAAGACTAACTGTTGTAAAACAAGAGTAAAATTACCTGGCCAAAAGCCAATTCAACACTTTTTATTCAATATAGCCGGCCTAACGACCGGATTTTACAAGGGAAGCATCCAAGCTTCTAGACTTACATTACCAAAAGAAGGAAAACCACAGGCAGGGCCTGAGCGAAGACAAAGACCTAAAACCAGACTAAATCGCCATCTACGACCTCCTGGTAGGCTCCAGCTTCTTCAAACTCTGAAAGGGCGGGGGTTTGCAAGGGTGAGTACAGAGTACTCAACAAATTAAATGCGGAACCACTGAATACTATATGTAAGGGTGATCAAGGGATGGCAGTAGGGTTTAGTATCTGGATGCAGTTTTATTTCACAATTCATTTTACATTTGAAGCACAAACCAATAATAAGTAATTTGAATTTCACAAGGTTCAACAACACTTAACCAATTCCTTCATAATTACCAATACAGTAACTTGAGCTTAGTTACGGGTATCAACCCCGATTCCAACTTAACTTCATTAACCGGAAGTACGGCGTAACCGATTACAATTAAGATTAACTCTGCAGAGCGGCTCAGCTTTACCCACAAGATATCTATAACCTTTATGCCAATCTCGAGTTTTCATGCAACTTAAATGCATGTGGCCCAGTTTAGACTATCACGGCATTTCGTTTAATCATTCCTGTCCTTTAGTTGTTTACCGATAGTACCGCTACCTTGGACTCGGGGTCCCCATTAGCGTCTACCGTTGTGAGAACCAAGAATGTCACTCCGGACTATTCCCGTTCCACCCCTCCGGTCCATTTCCCTGCCGGGAAGGCCCGGTCCCCATTCTCTTCCAGAGAATGGTAGCCACCAAGACAGTCCAATTATTATCTCAGGAATGATTAACTTAATGAGCCGTGTCGGATACGGGTCACTGACCAGTCCGACCTGTGGTTGAGCGGAAACTAAGTTATTTACTTTGCTCAAGTGGATTATTAACCTTACACTTTTGCCAAAGACCAAGCCTTCATTCACAAACCCATTCCGGTACTCGCAGTACCGGCCACCAGACCAAACAAGGCATTAATCACCAGCCGGGGATCGGAATCTCATCCACTCCGGGATTTATCCGACATCGCCCCCTCGATCGCAAAGACTTTTATAAACAATCCGAATCGGAGATTCGGCAGCATTTTCTTTAAATCCAGGTTTTGAACTAACCTAATAATATTACCTAGCCTATTCATGGCAATAAGCAATTAACTAGGGTTCCAAAGGATTAATAGGGTTTAATTATTTCAAGGAGGTTTCAGTAAGCAATTTCGGCATTACCTAATTATCATGTCATTCTAAAATACCGGATTTCATTAATTCAAATACAGTAAAATAATGCGATATAAAATAATTACTACTATAGCATGGCATGATAGGATCAATATGATCAAAGGGTGTACGGCTTGCCTTGCGGCAAATTGGATCGGATGAGTCGCCGAGGAAGTAGTCGCATCGCGCCCCGGCCTGGTCCGACGCCTCGCTCGGAAGCTGCCCGACTCAGGATCGCCCGGCTCCAGGGCGTCTCAACGGTCGAATCTAGCGCGAAAAGACAACCAACATAAATAAACGACAAAACAATAACTGAAAAAGAAAACGGAATCAAACGGAAAACCTAAATCGAGCCTAAGGGAACGGAGGGCAAAACGGGGATTTGGGAATTTTCTGGACTTCGGATTTGGGAACGGACAGCATTTCTGGACTCAGTGGATCGAAACGGTTCGGGAAAAGTATTTGGTGGGGCTCTGGGCTTTTCCGGGATTTTTCTGGATTTTTCGGGCTATTTTTGGAATTAAAACGAATTTTCGGATTTTAATAATTAAATAAAAATCCGAAATTGTTTTACTGTTACAATGGCGCTGGGCCGGCTTTCGCGCGGAGTTGGGCCACGGCCCAATGGCTTGGCGGTGGGCGAGCGGCGTGGGGGGCACGGGGCCACGGAGGAGGAGGAGAAGTGGCGGGGCCACCGGCGGGGGGACGAGAGAGGAGGCCGACGGGTGGGGCGGGACCACCGGTCAGGGGCAGGCGAGCACGAGGAGAGCTAGGGTTAGGAGCTGCTGAGGAGGGCGAGGGCGAGCAGCGGGGTCTCGGCATGGCGGCGCCGAACAGCCGGGCGAGCGAGCGGGCGAGGCAAGGGAGGGAAGGAGCTCACCGGAAGAGCGAGGAGCGGGCGAGTTGGATCGAGGAGGAGCGGCTTTTATAGCCGAGGCGGGGCACCTGAGCGGGCGTGAGCGCCGCTGGCGCGGGCGCGCGAGGCGGCGCGGACGGCCGCGGCCGGAGAGGACGGGGCAAAGCGGCAGCGCCGGCGCTGCCGGCGACCACGCGCACGGGCGGCGGCGAGCGGCGATCGCGGCGGGCGGCCAGCGCGCGAGCGCCGGACGCGAGGGCGACACGAGGCGGCGCCACGGAGGCGGTCGGCCACGCTGAGTCGGGCCGGCCGAGGAGAGCAGCGGCGGCAAAGCGGGAGCGGGCCAGCGGGCCGAGGGAGGCAGGCCATCGGGCCGGACGGGAGCAGGCCAACGGCCCAAGAAGCAAGGATTCGGCCCAACACAAGGTTTGAGATTCAAACTTGATTTCCAAATTTCCAAAATCCAAAATTCAAATGCAAATGCAAACAAAACCGAATCAAATTCATTTTGAATTTTGAGGTTGTTTCATCCTGCTTTGAGACGTTTATTCCTTCCTTCTTTTAAGCATGTTAGTTTCCTTGTTTAGAATACGGACCTTTTCGATTCTTATCTCTAGCTATTTCCGATTCCGTCTCTAGTTGTAAATTGAAACTATATATTGAGGAATAAGAACAGAGAAAAGGACAGGCTGGTTTTGCTGTCGCAACTTCTGGTCCGAGGCGGTGGCTCCGATAACAGCCGAGAATCCTGAGTCGCCGGCGAGGCAGACGGCTTCACTGGCCGGAAGCAATCGCCCGGGACGACGCCCAGGAACCCGAGCGTTCGAGCTGGCGAGAGCGGAGTCGGCGGCGCGTAACACAGTGGCAATGAATTCTTGTGCGTTTCCCTGTAAAAGTAAAAGCCGAAAATCAAATAATATCAAAATAAAAACCGAACCGTAAACTTAGAACTAAAATTAATTTTTTTGTTTTATTCGGTTCGGTTGAGTTGTTTGGTTTCGGTGAAATAATGCTTACCTCTATCTACAGCACTGCACTGTACTACTGGAGCACGTACTACCTGCAGGTGACGTGTGCCTACAAAAGCTAGTACGCGGGCTAACTACTCTATCGATCCCAGCAGCAGTAGTAGGAGCTAGCTAGTAGCAAGTAAAGACCCTTGGGCGACACTGGCAATGTGACCTACTCTGGCCGTCCCGAATAGATGAGTTATAGGCTTTTTTTACTTTCGTGAAGATATATCTATGAAAGATGGTAGTATATTTTTTTATTATATTTTTAGATAATGTTTTATTCTAATCTAGAATAGTAAATGATATTAGTAATAGCTAAATTGAATGTGTATAAAAAATAGTAAAAATCACTTTAAAATTATAAAATAATATGTAATTAAAAATAAAATTTAAAAAATGAAATAAAATTCATGCATGTCAGCGGACAGGTATTGGGTAGCTATGTGGTACATCAGTACATGCTTGCATGCATGGATGGCCGATGCAGTGGTGCGTGCTACTGCTAGCTAGCTAGTTGCAGCTAGGGGTGAAACCGGGTCGGATACGGGTGGATATTGCTCGTTCCGTATCCTAACCTTTTTTTTTCGGATTCGGAGTCGGATATGGATATCCCGGATACGGATACGAATTCGGATTATTCGGGATTCGGATATGGAGCGGATACCTGATGGATTCAGATCAGGATCAGATATCATAATCGGATAGTAGTATAATACATAATTATGTACGTAAAAGAAAGAATGAAGCATTAACCTTACAACATTAGCTTCAAGTCATAATTATTTCAACGTAGGATACTAGTATAGTTAGAGGTGCAAATGGGTCGGATACAGGGAGAGAGATCAAGACATAAAGAAAACAGAGAACAAGGGGAGCTCTTCCATCAAACTTAACCTTACGGAATAAATTCCTGGAGATATTAAATAGTGTTGAATTGTCACATTCTGACAAACTGAAGATAGACTTCTCTCATAATGAGAACTACTTAGATTTGTTTGCTATGCTTCAATTTAGTGACTCAACTAATTCCAGTAATTTGAATAGAAAAGAAGTTTATCAAATAAGTTGAACAAATCAATTTAGGTAAAAGCATTATGTCATCACTAATTTGTTTGTTGATAGATTTGTTGAAGTTCAAGCTTAATAACAAAGTAATGTTTTTTAGTGCCAGTATCAAACAACTACTCTATCTATCCAATAATGAACCAAATTAATAGAAGAATAACTGATTTTATCCGGATATCGGGTCGGATATTTACTGGATATCGGGTCGGATATTGCTCTTTCCATATCCTAACTCATATGACATGAGATTTTTCGAATACGGATCGGATATTGCTCTTCCCATATCCTAACCCATATTACATCAGATTTTTCGGATACGGATACGGATAACATCGGTACGAATTTTAAACGGATTCGGGATCAGATCGGGCGGATATTTCCTGTCCTGTTTTCACCCCTAGCTGCAGCCAAGGCCCCGGTGTAGGCCAGGACACGCGTACACGGAGAACTATTTATCTATTTGGCCCGTGATAATTTTTGTAATAGAAATGATCCTCCTACGTGAGTATTTGTGAAAACTATTGTAAAACGAGTAGTTCACCCACGTCGAACACCGGCAATCAACGAGAACACAAGAACACAAGAACAAGAGACACAAGATATAGGGTGGAGCTCTCTCTTCTTTATTGATCAATGTGTGTCAATACAATGGGAGGCACCCGGTATATATATAGCAGTCCACTCAAGGAGAGTTCGGATTCGCCCACATATTAAGAGATAGACTCCTAACCGAATACGGTTAGGAGGTTATCTCATAACACTTCCCCTTGGGCGAATTCCGCGTAATGCATATGTCTCATTAAAAACTCCACTCAAAACCCAGTGGAAAAAAGAGATGGAGAAAAGAGTACATCACACTCGCTCTCTATGTTGCATTTATTGCCTCATTAAAAACCTTTATGTGAGAAACATCAGGAAAACTCACAAAGGAAAAAAGAGTACAACTTATGATCTTCAGGATCATGCAAAGGGATTATGGTTCAGGGGTTTACTTCCCCTGAACTATGCAAATCTCTAAGCCGCCTCATTCCAATGCCATTAACATACCTTGGAAGGGGAATTTGGCAAGGATTTTGTGAATAAATCTGCTAGATTTTCACACGACTTAATTTGCATTATTTTTATCTCACCATTCTTACGGAGTTTGTGGGGATAAAAGAACTTAGGAGCAATATGCTTCGTGATATTGCTCTTTACATAACCCAATTGCATTTGTGCAACACAAGCATCATTATCTTCATAGATAATAGTAGGGGATTGAATGGTATTCATACCATATAACTTACGGACATGGTTGATTACCGTCTTAGCCAAACATATTCCCGTGAGGCTTCCTTTATAATCTCTGAGTGATTGTACCACCACAGAGGAAAATAAAGATCCATTCAGGATTTCCTCATGAATGCACAGAACATTATTCCTTCAGGATCATATTTCCTTTTCAGGAGGAATCTACTTAGTCGATTGTACCACATCCTTATCATTGTCTTTAATCCGAAATCAGTGACCCAAATACATAAGAGGTCACTACAATCAACAACTTAATATAAAACTTTAAGCAAACTGCCATCAATAAAAAATTACTGAACGTCATACCACACATTACAGGAGAACAGATTTCATCGTAATCGATGATGGGTCTCTTCTAAAACCCTTGTGCTACAAGCCTCGCTTTATATCTCACCACCTGGATATTTTCATATCTCTTGAGGATGAAAAATCCATTTGATCCTACAGGAATATTTCAGAAATGTTCATCCAACAGACCAAGAACTTTCCTCTCATTAAGCGAGCGCTACCTCAATTGCTTTTTCAGTTGAACCTAGATGAGCGCTTCTGGCACTCTGCCATGGACTTTGGTTCTGGATCCAGATTTTAGCAATTTTTAGAGGCAAAATATGTCGACAATTGTAGTCTTTCTTCATATAATTCTCCTACATCACTCCAGGGATGTCTCTTTATCAATTTCTTCCAGCTTCTCGTGATTTCCCACAACGATGAAGTCTGGGTGTTCCGACTTCCCAGCGTTGGATTGTGCGCACAAATATACGCTGGGGTTATCATCTTCAGGATGGATCACTTCAGGGATGTTACCATCTTCTAGATGGCTCACTTCAGGGATTTCCTCAACATCAGGTTGAGCTTCTTCCACTATCATGGGTAGTGTTCTCAATTCTCATTTATTTGGTTCTCCTTTTCTGCGAACGTCTCCGCAGAATTGAGTCCCGTGCACCTGGAGGCCTCCCCCTCATTTTATCATGAGGGTTAAGAGTGGGTTCAATATCCTTCTAGAATATTTCCACTCTTTTAGGTGCATATACTGCAGGTATATGAGATCTTTCCACTACCTTATGATCAGTGAAGGCATTTGGCAGATTATTAGCTTATTTGTTGTAGATTTATTTCGAACTTCATGTTCGGTCTCTTTAGTGCGTGGATCTAAGGACTCGGCATTCTTTTAATGTGGTACTTATCTTCCCCTAATGCCGAAATATGTCCTTAGTACAATCAGTGATCGAATTGTGTCTGAGATCCCCAACTTGGTGAGGTCCCATGGTGGTATGTTGTGGTGGAGAGATTGGCATGTATACAACACAGCCAAAATTTTCGCAGATGGGAAATACTTAATTCTCTTCCATGCACTATCTACAACGGGGAAATTCCATTATATACAGTTGATTTGAGTTGAATTAATATCGCAGTGTGCAGCACTGCGTGGCCCCAACAACTGGTGGGTAGCCTACTATTCTGCAAAGTGGTCAAGCAATAAATTTTATTCCCTTAATAATGACTCTGCAGGGCCATTCTATTATGTGGACATGAGATATTAAAAGCTCTACATTAATTCCCAAAGCCATATAATGCTTTTGAGGTAAACTTGTTAGCATTGTCCATTTGAATGGACTTGATTCTTTCTTCTGGAAAGGAGGCTCACAAAAAAAAAAATTGGGCAATTAATTTAGGTAGAAGCATGGTTCCAATAGGGGCCGAAAAGGTCCACAGATATCACTTCGAATTTACTTCAAGAAATTCAGTGATTCATCTACAGGTTAGATGATAAGAAATCTTCAGGTCTAAGGAAATCTTTATGCTATGGCCAACAGAATTAGTAATTGTTTTATCATAGTATTCAACTCAAGATTACCCAGTCGATCTACAAGATCTTTAAATATTTCTGGGTTTTTATTGCAATACCAACTTCAGGTTGCATAGTATAACAATCAACAATTTATTGCACAAAATATTCTGGAAAACACTTTATTTAATTATCACTGATAATTGCTCAACAGGAGCATAGACCAAATGTTCATACAGGAACATAATTATTCAAACTGATGAGGCTCTTAAGGAGGCTCAACTAATGGAAATGCGACATATAGCAAAAAGGATGTAGGGAGACTATTCTAGATCTCCATACAAGTCATGTTTCATCTTCTGGGAAACATTGGTATCTTTCTGGAGCTCCATAAGCTCAGTGCCGAGGAGGTCATCCTCATCCATGGGCGAGTTACCATATCCGAGAAGGCTTTCCTTGAACTCGGTTGTAGGGTTAGTGATATTGTCTTCTTTCTTTACACCGTCTTGCTCAACATCTGGTAGAGCGGTGTAGTGCGCCTCAACCTTCTTTTCTTGATTCTTCTGGAATCTCCCAGTGGATTTCATGTAAAGTTCTGCCAAATGCTTTGGGGTGCGACAATTGCGTGACCAGTGGCCAACGCAACCACACCTAAAGCATGTTTGAGAGTCGGGTGCTTTATTGGTTGGACCTTGCTTCTGGAAGGTTCCTGTACCCTTTCCTTTACTTTTCCATTGGGATTTGCCTTTTCCCTTTTGATTTCTGTCATTTTTCCATTCATTCCCCTTGTACATTTGGCCCTTTCCGCGGCCATGGCTACTACTAGCTTTGGCGGTAGCGTGTGTTTGATAACGCTTGACTTCCATTAGTATTTGCATGATGATTCTTCATCAGGAGTTCATCATGTTTTTACGCTTCTAGCGTAACACTAATAAGCTCAGTACTTCTTGTACTTTGCATGACGGTACTGTTGTTGTAGTATCATCATGTTGGGGTGGAAAGTGCACAAGGTTTTGTCGATCTTCTCAGCTTCAGTAACTTTCTGGTTACAAAAGATCAATTTAGCGACAAGTTTGTGCATTGCAGAATTATAAGCTGCCCGCAGATTTGAAGTCTGAAAGCGTAGGAGGGTCCATTCCGTTGTGCTTACGGCAACAAAGCGGATCTTTGTTGGTTGTAAGCGTTCCTTGAGGAATTCCACAATACCAATGGTCCTCCTCCATCAAATATTCAGCCTTCAGGTCCGAATGAAGATGGTGCCTTAGGAAATGTAAAGCGGCGCATTTTGAGGGTTCAGGCACATCGGATGCACCGGCTTCAGGCCGAGCAATAGCAGCTCCAAGTCCTCTAGCTGTTAGGTTGATTTTGGCATCCATTGCCCAGGTGAGGTAATTGCTGCCATCCAGGGCAAGCACAACAAATTCCCTTTTTGCAATATCAGACATATCCTGTATGCAAGCAATACGAGATTTTACTACAGGTAAAATACTATATTGCATGCATCTTCATTTAAACAATAAAGTTTTGGTCTATATCTATTCAGTAGATAATTATCATACTTTTTCCAGAATTTTTCTAGTATTTAGCAATTTTCAGCATTACTAAATAAAAGAAAAAAAATTCCAACATCAATTAAACTTGGCATAAGTCTAATTTCAACTCATGTAATTCTTGTTGGTTGGGAGCGAGAACGAGTAATGAATATCTCCGTCAATTTGACTCATGGCCAGGTCAACATGCCCCTAGGGCTCACATGAGGGAGGGAGCACTTCCCGTTTCCGGGCGCCAATTAAATAACCAAGCCTCATATGTGTTTTCCTAGACACCAATTGTCTCATATCTGTTTATTCATTACCGAAATCAAATCCCATCCACTCAAGTTCTCATAAAAGCTATATGAGAAATTCTGGAATTTTCCTAGCATTTTTCATAATTTCTGTTAATTTCCAAGCAATTTTCAGAATTACTTTTCAACAGAAAAATTTAATTTTCGCAAATATCAACAAGTCATATTGCTAAGGAGAATAAAACCAAATTCATGGTATGAACAAATACACATGAAGCAATAATAGTAAAAAGCATGAAAATATTCATAAATTACTGTAAGAGAATGCTAGAGAATTAAAATCAGATCTACTTGAGTTGATTTTGGACTTCGTGTCCTGGACTTTAATCGCAGACTCCACCAATTGCCAAAATACGGTTGGCTTCACTTCATGTCCGATCGGGTTCCTTGTTGCAATTGGACCAAGTCCTGGACTTCATGTCCAAACAACATTGGAGTTTGGACTTCATGTCCTTTTTTCTGGCGCATGATGTAGTCCGGCTGGGAGTTTGCGCATGGCAACTGGGCGGCAGGCCCATGCGGCTGGTTTGGTGCGGCCGAGCGTGAGAGCCGGACCGGCTGGGTATTGCAGGCGGCTGGCCGTCTCTGCGTATGCATCTTGTGGCAGCGACGCAGTGGACCAGCGGCGACTCGGCGATCGCGGCGGCGCGAGGCGTCTTGGCGAACTGTCGGCGTCTTGCGAGGGCGTCGCGGTTGGCGTAGTGATTCAATCCAATTTAATGCCTGAAATTGGCTAGAGGGCGCGGGTTACGGTCTCTCTCCTCCGAGCATCATACAAAGCGTTTACGTTGTAAGTCTCCAAGTGCTGACTAATAGTAGGCCTCCTAATGCAATAACAGCAAAGTTGCATGCGAGCATGCAAAACCGCATGTAAAATTAGCATGCACTCTGATCGGCAAGGGGCAAAGCACATGCACGTCTGATCTGCGCAAGGAGCGCGAGGTGGCCTGCGGTGCTGACGACATGGCAAAGCGGCGGCTGTCGAGCTTCATGCACTGGGCGAGGCGGCACTGCAGGTGCTTCACGGCTCGTACGGGAACGGCGGCCAGCCGGCGGCATCCGGCAAGAGCGACGGCTTCGGGCCGCACGACAGCGGCGGGCGGCGCGCAACCGGCGCGGCGCGATCGGCGACCACCGAAGGATTTTATTTTCCTTCTTTTTTTCATTTTGTGATCATGAACGATGAGATGATCATGATGATGAACTGTAATAGATGATCAAGAGCGTCTAACAGTAGATTAGATCTAATTCATTTAGCGAAACAATCTGCAGGATTTTCAACTTACGTTCTTGATTTTCCCGGAAGTGTTGGCTATCGCGTAGGATAGAGTCGCGTAGGACTTTTTCGGCAATCCGAGTGGATACCGGCGTGGTGACGAGTTGATTGCAGATCGGATCGGGCGATCAATCGCCGGTAGTAGTCGTTCGTTGTCGTCGACGATCCTTCGCTTGTTGTGGTAGAGACTCGTGCTGATAACGTATTGTAAAACGAGTAGTTCACCCACGTCGAACACCGGCAATCAACGAGAACACAAGAACACAAGAACAAGAGACACAAGATATAGGGTGGAGCTCTCTCTTCTTTATTGATCAATGTGTGTCAATACAATGGGAGGCACCCGGTATATATATAGCAGTCCACTCAAGGAGAGTTCGGATTCGCCCACATATTAAGAGATAGACTCCTAACCGAATACGGTTAGGAGGTTATCTCATAACAAAAACAGCCTCGGTAAACTACATTCCGCGATCGGAGGACACGTAATGTCACATGCCACGCCTAAGTAGCGTAGAATGAACGTGCCGCAGCGCAATACGGCAGTGGCCGCGGCATTGCCGAGCGAGCATGGTAGGAGGGTCTTGCCACGGTAGAGCAGCGTGGCAACCTACTCCTGTTGCGGCAGGGAAGCACGGCAGGCAAGGCAGTTTTTTTTAAAAAAATCTAGTTTGTTTTAATTGAAACCGAGACTAACCTATAAAATTTTAAGACTAAAAATAATAATTCGTAAGAAATATTTAACAAGGAATTTTTATGGATTACATGACTTATTGTACATAGCTCAATATAGAACTATTCAACAATTTGTAAATTTAACTCTCGTGCTGTTGTATTTGCAAAAAATGGCCCCCGTGAGAACTGTACCGCGCTATCGTTGTGCGGAATGAGGACTCACCGCGGCATGGGTGCGCGGATCGTTGCTGCGATAGCAGGGGGCAATTTCTATAATAATACCCTAAGGTTGCACTGGCTGGTTTTTTGCACTGTTTTTTTTTTAAAAAAAATAGTAGCGCGAAAAAATTTCAAATATAAATAAGAACAATGAAATATGCCACGAAAATTTTGGTACTAACTCGAGTATTATTTTTGTAATCGAATTTTATTTTTCACAAGCAATTTAACATGAAAAATAATTCGAAGAGAAATGGAGCAGCGTGGCGTGGGAAGTTTTTAATGTTCTTTTTAATTTGTTTATTTTATTTGCTTCACCAGTGTACCAATTAATCAATCATTTTAGAATTAATTTGTTTCAGTGATGAGTAGCAAAGTTGTTGAATCTAAGTTGACAATTTAGAAAAAAAATTTGGTTCAGTGATGAGTGGCAAAAAAAGTGAAATTTGAATCAACAGTTTACTAATTTTTTCTTGTTGATTGATGTATTGTAAAATTTTGTAATTTGAATGAATAGTTTTTTGAAAAAAAAAATTGGTTGACTGATTGTCGGGACCCGAATTTGCAAATCCGGACCCTCTGTGTATTCAACACTAGTCCAGGAACGCGCTAGTGCACACAGTCTTAACATCGGCAAATATCACAATCATACCACTCGATACTAATAAAGTACTTTAATTAAATAATCAAACTGGTTGCTCGACCTTATGGTCAAGTTACAAATATACGCCTCGCAGGGCGAAACTTATTGAAAGAGAAATAATAGCAGCGGAAAATAAGATAACTTCGTGGCGCCATCCAGTATACCACAGGCAACTGACTGGACTCGCTCCCTAAGTAGTCGGTTCCTCTTGGAGCTCCTCCTCCAAAGCTGGTGTAGTCTCCTCTTCAACTGGTGTTGTATTGCGGCAAGGGTGAGTACTTGGTACTCAGCAAGTCATGCACAGAATGCAAACTAATATACTACATGCATAGCTTAGTACAAAGGATTAGCTCAAGGTATATTTGCATTAAACGACATTTGACAAATAGCATAAGTAGATTTGAAAGCAGTAGAAACAAGTATAGGATCAATAATCTTTCCAGGAGATTAATAAACATCTTTCCCAAATCCTAACTCACATTTCCATCAACATCATTAATAAACTAAACCCAACCTTTCAAATCCAAGTCATTTTCAAGAAAGTCTAACCCTTGATTTGTAATTCGGCGATGTTCAATACCGCGGACACGGCTATTCGAATAGATTTTACACTCTGCAGAGGTTATGCACTTTACCCACAAGATACAGTCAAACACCACAAAGGCGAGTTCCCGTAACAAAGTCTTTCGGAAACTTCTAACAGCACAAGTGGTCCTCTCCGGTGTTGCACACTAACCCTTCCCTTAGCAAAGGCGAAGTCTAGGTCAAGCCACCGTTAGATGGGTACCTAGCCGCAGCCCCGGTACGCTCCCCCGTACAACTTACACCAAAGGGTGTAGTTGACATCCTGAGGTCCCACAGGTACGTTATTAGCAACTTATTCAACTAGGTCCGTCCCATAACAGACATGTGGTTGCACGTTTGACCCAGTTCAAAGGCTTGCAAGGTTAAGTCCTTAGGATGACCAGGGCAAGACTACCCGAAGAACCAAACCAACATTCCTGGTGCCACAACTGGCCCACCCGATCATTCTTGCCACATGCCCCGGTCCAAATCTATTTATCAAAATCCCCAGTTGATTACCATGCACCACGTGCCATCAACATCACAACACATGATACCTTTCCAAAACAGGTTCAGTATATCATTAAGTCAATATTAACATTTGATTTCCAAAATCATGTCAAGAGCACGTAGCAGGTCTAAGCAATATACTACAACGATCTAAATTCCCACGTTGGCAATTTTAATAATGTCCAACTAGTAATCGACAACTAGGGTGACAAAGGATCATGGCACGTATTTAATTAATCAAGGTGTCATACAGCAATTAGGCATTTATCTAGTTTCCCATAATTAAATAAAGTATTTTCTAATTAAACTAGCATGCAATTTATTGAATCAAAATAGATTTCAAAATGGGATCAACATGGTCAAAGCACAACTTGCCTTCGAAAAGTACTTGCTCTTGGTCCTGAGCTGGCTCCTGGGTCAATACTTCTCCTTCGAATCCTTCCAGCACTTCAACGTCTACTCGTAAAGCGTGTAAATAGCAACAAGTAAATAAACAGTAGACAAAAAGTGTCCAAACATCCAAATAAAGTTCATAAACAGAGAGAGCATAATTTTATGAATTTTTAGAAACTGGAATCGTCAAATTCGGAGTTTGAATGCAAAAGATACAAGCATTTAGAGTTTAAAATAATCAATTAAATATTAATACAGAGAAAAACTTTGGTCCAAAAATTAAATAAAATTCATCATTAGGTAGATCTCAATTTAATACAAATTTAGAATTTGAATCACTCAAATCGGAGTTAAAATGCAAAAGTTATAAGCGTTTGAAGTTTGAATCAAATTCTGAAATCAATAATTCGAATTAATAAATCATTTTCTTTTTCGGAAATTAATTTATTGCGTCAGCATGACACGTGTCGGCTCCTGATTGGTCCACGTCAGCACTGCTGACGTCAGCACCGGCCGAACCCCATGATGACGTCAACATGACGTCATCGTGCCACGTGGCACCACCCGGGTGCTGCCACGTGTCCCGGTCCATGGACACGGTCCACGCGCGGCTCGGGTCCACGGTGAACTGGCGCAAGGCTTGGTGCGGCTGACATGTGGGCCCGCATGTCAGCGGCCCACGTGCGCTCGCACGGTGCGGCGCGTCTAGGCTACGTGGCTGCGTCTGGGCCGTTGGATTTAGATCCAACGGTCAGAATCTAACCTAGGTCAAAACTGCTGCGGCTACGTGGTGCGATCTCATCCGTTAGATCTAGATCTAATGGTCCTTAGCGCATCTGAGTTCTTGGGTTTTTGGATTTCACGTGACGTTACCTGAGCCGTTGGATGGCGATCGGACGGCTAAGGAAGCTTGCGAGGGCTCGACGACGCACGGCGGCGCGGGCTTGCCGGACACGAAGAAGGCGACCAGGCCGACGGCGCTCCACGCGATCTCCGACGAAGTGAACAGCTCCCACGGGTGCGCCTTGTCTTGAGGATTCCGGGACTGGACTCCAACGCGGCGGAGAACGGCGGGGCGAAGCGAAAACCGCGGCGGCGCTTCACGCAACTACGGCGAGCAATTGCGTGCGCGACGAGGCGCTACGGGCGGCGGCTAGGGCAAAAGCGGCGCAGTGTCAAAGTGAACCTTGGGGCAGGACCCGGGCTTTAAATGCCCTCGGCGTCCGCGCGAAAAGCGTAACCCTAGGCCCACACGGCCGCGAACTCGGCGGCGCAGTCCGGCTCGGTCACGGAAAGCGGCGATCCTGGCCCACGTGTCCCTCTCAACGGTCCAGATCTCCCGAGCGCAAACGGATCCGGACCGGATCCGGTCGAATCGGTACGGGCCAATCCTGACCGTTGGATCCAGATCCAACGGTCCGGATCGCTCAGGGCTCGGTGCGGTGCAGTGCGGCTCATCGTGGGCCGTTGGATCAAGATCCAACGGTCGCACGGGTAGGGCCGATCGGACGGGGTCTGGCTCAAACATGGCTTGCGTTGGGTTCGGGTCGAGTCCGAGTCGGGCTCGGTCGGATGAACAGTACAAACCGATTCGCATTTTCCAGCGATTAAATAATCCAATAAATTCCCAGAAATTCATTTAATTCATTAAAAATAGTAAAATACTCAGAAAAATTCCAGAAAAATTCTGGAAAATATTTTGGATCATTTTGGACTCAAATAAAATATTTCCAACAAAATTTTATTTGCAAAGTTAAATTCTTTAATTATTTCAAAATGGAATAAATTCAAATAAATTCCAAATAAATCCAAATAAATTCCAGAAAATTCCGAAAATTCACCAAGGTGCCAAATCACACATGAATTTAAGAAAAGCAAAATTTTGGGGTGTTACAAACCTCCCCCCCTTAACAGAATCTCGTCCCCGAGATTCAGGGCTTTCTAAAGAAATAGGTTCGGAAACTCTTTCTTCAAATCCTCTTCGCGCTCCCAAGTTGCTTCACTCTCCGCGTGGTTGCTCCATTGAACTCTACAGAAACGGGTTGACTTGTTTCTCGTCTCTCGGTCCATGGTGTCCAGAATCTTCACGGGGTGCTCCTTGTAAGTCAGATCTTCTTGTAACTCAATTGACTCTAGCGGTGTCTGTTCCTCAGGTACTCGGAGACACTTCTTCAGCTGGGACACATGAAACACGTCATGTACTCCTGCTAGTGATTGCGGTAGCTCCAGCTGGTAAGCAACTTCACCTCTGCGGCTGAGAACCTTGAATGGTCCAACATATCTCGGCGCGAGCTTTCCTTTAGCATGGAATCTCTTAACTCCTCTGAGTGGCGTGACCCTGAGATACACGAAATCTTCTGGTTCAAAACTTAGGTCTCGGCGACGGTTATCGGCATAACTCTTCTGTCGTGATTGGGCTATCCTCAATCTCTCCCTGATCATGGCAATCTGTTCTTCGGCTTCCTGAAGAATATCTGGCCCAAAGACACGGTGTTCACCTGTCTCGTTCCAATTCAACGGTGTCCGACAAGGTCGACCGTATAGTGCTTCAAATGGCGACATTTGCAAACTGGCTTGGTAACTATTATTGTAGCTGAACTCAGCGTACGGTAGACTTTTATCCCAAGAGGTAGCATAAGCTAATGCACACGCTCTTAACATATCCTACAAAATCTGATTAACTCTTTCGGTTTGCCCATCCGTCTGCGGATGATATGCTGTGCTAAAGTTCAAACGGGTTCCCATGGCTTCATGCAGTTTATTCCAGAATCTTGAGGTAAACTGGGTACCTCTGTCCGATACAATTTTCTTCGGCACTCCGTGCAAACAGACGATCCTGGTCATATACAATTCAGCTAACTTATCTCCCGAATAAGTTGTCTTCACTGGAATAAAGTGGGCGACCTTAGTCAAGCGGTCTATTATGACCCAAATGGAATCATATCCTCCTTGAGTCTTGGGTAAACCGGTAATGAAGTTGTCAGCGTACTAGCCAACAGGCACCACCGAATTGGGTGCTTATGAGGTTCAAACGGGGGGCTTTCGGGGCGATCGCCGGAGACGGGAGGAGATGACCGGAGCACTGGAAAGCTTAGGGGAATAGGGGGGCGCGAGACATTTACCCAGGTTCAGGCCCTCCTGAGAGTAATAGCCCTAGTCCTGCCTTTCTTGGTATTGCTAGTGTTCTTACTGGAGAGAATGAAAACCTTACAGCTTTTCCAACCCCCTCTCCCATGCACCCCGGCTCCCTTTTATACTTGGGCTGCTGGGGGTGCATGGGAGGCTTACACTGCAAGCCATACTCATTACACTGCCACGGGCGCATTTAATGCGCCTGTCACTGTCCTGACGCCTCAATAAATGTTTGCCGTAGCCGTTTACACTCCTGCCTCGGCTTCCACGCCCACCAATGCCGATCGTTCCGTCAGGGGATGAGGTGCCATCGTGACGTCTCCCGCAATTATGATGCGCCTGGGGAAGGCGCGCCGCCACACTACAGCCTCTACGCTTCGGCATTTAATGCGCACGATTCGCATTAAACACCCTTGATCTCGTCAAGACCATCAGAGATGGTGCGCCCGATGGCAGAGTATGCCACGTGTTCACTGGCGACCACCTTCTGGGCGCCAGCTGCCTGGCTCAGACGCCATGCGTCCATTGGCGACCACCTCATTGGCGCCAGCGGCCTGGCTGTCGCCACATGTCCATTGGCGACCACCTTCTTTGGCGCCAGCGGCTGGCTCAGACGCCACGTGTCATTGGCGACCACCTTGCTGGGTCGCCGCATGCTGGAAGCCCCCGGCTGGGTCGCCGCTTCAACTTGTTGTTGAGCGGCATGAACCAGGTGGACGATATCCCGCAGCCAAGGAGTGGCCGGGGTATCGCCCCCCAGGGTCACCGGAGGATGATCGAGGAGAAGCCGGGCCGCATGAAGGCTTCGCGCAGGGGTGTCGTCCCCCAGCACCAAGCGCCGTTGGACAGGCTGAGCCCCGGGCGCGGGAGCCAAGCGCACCGCTCCCGCGGCGGAGGGGCCCGGGTGGCCCGGCTCCCTCTCCGAATGTCGGGACCGGCTATGGGCGCCACTTTCCTCGGGCAGATTGCTGCGCTTGGAGTGTGATTCCGGCATGCAGACAAGCGCCCCTACTCCTGCTGAGCTTCGAGATGGGAATGAAAGAGAGTGGGCAATCTGACCACCAATAGCCCCTACCTAGCGCGCCACTGTCAGCGTACTAGCCAACAGGCACCACCGAATTGGGTGCTTATGAGGTTCAAACGGGGGCTTTCGGGGCGATCGCCGGAGACGGGAGGAGATGACCGGAGCACTGGAAAGATCAGGGGAATAGGGGGGCGCGATACATTTACCCAGGTTCAGGCCCTCCTGAGAGTAATAGCCCTAGTCCTGCCTTTCTTGGTATTGCTAGTGTTCTTACTGGAGAGAATGAAAACCTTACAGCTTTTCCAACCCCCTCTCCCATGCACCCCGGCTCCCTTTTATACTTGGGCTGCTGGGGGCGCATGGGAGGCTTACACTGCAAGCCATACTCATTACACTGCCACGGGCGCATTTAATGCGCCTGTCACTGTTCTGACGCCTAAATAAATGTTTGCCGTAGCCGTTTACACTCCTGCCTCGGCTTCCACGCCCCTGCGCGCCGCTCGTTCCGTCGAGGATGAGGTGCCGTCGTGGCGTCTCCCGCAATTATGATGCGCTGGGGAAAGCGCGCCGCCACACCGCAGCCTCTACGCCGGCATTTAATGCGCACGGTCGCATTAAACACCCTTGATCTCGCCAGGACCATCCGGATGGTGCGCGATGGCTGAGGCGTATGCCACGTGTCGCTGGCGACCACCTTCTTTGGCGCCAGCTGCTGGCTTTATCGCCATCGCGTCATTGGCGACCACCTTCTTTGGCGCCCGATGGCGGGTTCTGTCGCCATGTGTCCGCTGGCGACCACCTCGCTGGCGCCAGCGGCTCGCTCGCGCCACGTGTCGCTGGCGACCACCTTTGTTGGCGCCAGCGGCTCGCTCAGACGCCACGTGTCGCTGGCGACCACCTTCTTTGGCGTCGGCGGCTCGCTATCGCCATGCGTCCATTGGCGACCACTCATTGGCGCCAGTGGCGGGCTGTCGCCACGTGTCCATCGGGCGTCCACCTTTGGGCTCTTTCTCTTGCCGTGGCGGTGGGCCCAGGCATGCCCTGACCATCAGTTGACCGCTTTTTAGTGCGGGGGAGCGGGTACCTTGGTGTAGAATACGCCGACAGTAGCCCCCGGGCCCACCCAGGAGCACTTTTTGGTCTTCCGTTCTTCTCTCTTTTTTAGCTGGCCTTTTGAGAACCGCTTAGGCTCCCGGTTGGGGCCCTTTAAATGCCCACGCGCCCCGCAAAAAGACCTCCCGGCTTCTCCAATTCCCAAGGCGGTTTGCGCGGTTGCCTCCTCTTCGTAACCGTCGCACATTCCTTGGGACGCGCCCCCCTTTACGAGGCTCTTTAACTTCCTTTTTTCGAATCGCAGCGCCCTTTCGGCTTTCCCGCCGGTCCTTCTTCCGCAGCCTTATAAGAGGCCGACTGAGGGGGGAGCGGTTCTTCCTCCCTTCAACTCCCCCCACTCCGCATTTTCTTGCTGCCTTAGAGCTCCTCGCTTCTTCTCCTTCCGATGGCTCCGTGTAATATCCCGAGTATTTCTATACTCAAGCCACTGTACATTTGGACTCAAACGCTGTTCAATAATACACTGTGCTTGTGTGTTTCCGTATCATGAGTGAACATACTTGCTTGGGATCAGAAAGAACCCTTCAACTTAAGTAATTTCGCTCATGAGTAAATTTGAATTAGGTTGGGCAAGTGCCTGTGACCCTATTAACTTCCAAAATACTTTGGGACGATTAGTAATCAACCCTGGAAGCTTTAGCCGTCAAGGCCCAAGTTCAAAAGTTAGGATGTCAGGAGTATCCGGATCCACACTCGGAGTATCCGGATTGGGCTGGCCAGCGCTCCAACCCGGAGTGTCGGACCAATGTCGGAGTGTCCGGTTAGTGTTACTGAAGACCCCAACCCGAGTCTCGGGTTGAGTCCGGAGAGTCCGGTATTGGCGTGGGGTTTTGTATAAAAGTCCCATTTCGTGGCTCCCTTCCATTCTTTCTTCTTCTACTTTGGTTTCCCCACTTCCTTGGTGTTCTCTCCACCACCCCGAGCTCCTCTCCGGCGAGCCACGGCGGTGACCCTCCCGGTGACTCCTCCATCTCGGTGTGCTCCTCCCCAAGCCGTCATTCCCCATCCTCCACCCGGCGTTGCTCCTCCTCCATCTTCCTTGGAGGTAAGCTTTTCTCTTAGGGTTTGATTCGCGGGATTCTTGGGTTCTAGAGTCGTTCATGGTGGGTTTAGGACTTAGGTTTGGATTTGGGAGGCTAGGGTTGAACTTGGATTCTAGGGTTTTGGGTGTAGTGGTTCTAGGGTTGAAAGTGGGATTTGGATTAGTGAATGTGGTATGCTAGAGTGGTAGATCGGGTAGTAGTAATGTCGATTTAAGGAGTTGTTAGTGTGAGTTAGAGGTTTGGCGGGTTAGCGACGTTTTCTCGTAGAATCGGCTAGCTCGGAGCTCCTTCCGGTTCGCTAGGTGTACGAAAGTCGTAGATCGGGTCGCGGTGAAGTTGTAGGAAGTGGTAAGGTCTCCGTCTCCTCGTCGAGTTGGACCACACGCCCTAGGACCGGAGTATCCGGACGAAACGGTCCGGAGTGTCCGGCCTATCCGGACTGTCCGGATGCAAAACCCGGACTGTCCGGGTTAGGCTGTTCTGTCCGGTCGTGTTGTGTTGTCCGAAAAGCGCTGCGTCGTTTCTTGAGGGTTTCTTGGTTGTACTTCATTCTTGTGTATTGCATGCACTTCATGGTGCATTTAAAACTTTCTTTTGCTAAGTTGTAATTCTTTACATCGCTTTTGTTGCTTTGACCGATTAGAAGCTAGCGAGTCGGGCCGCCTCGAACAACCCGAGCATCATCCGGACATCACCGAAGTGCAACAACAAGGCAAGCACCTCCTTTGACCATCTTGAAACCTATATTTCCACGATGTCTACTTTGATTTCTCAAACTATATGCATTGTTTATATTCAAGAAATTGCTAGTTTGTGGGAATGGTAGATATACCCTGATTTGGTGGTTTCCCTCAATTTAATTCCACGAGATCATTGATAACCTTAGTAGGGTTAGACAATTTAATAAAATGTCACTTGGGTATAAACGATTTAGTAATTGCATACGCTTAGACACTGCAATAGAGGTGAGCAAAGTCAGTCCTTACCAAATGCTCAAAATTATGATAAATGTAATTGGTTTTGGAAAAGTTTTGGAAATGTGAATCGTAAAGGTATATTGGTAAAAATGTGAAGTGTCTAGTTGGTAATTAGACTTGGCGGGAGGTATAATATGTGCTAGTTAAACATGGTGGCGATTGGTTGGCGAGTTAAGTGGAGTTCCCGCTTGAGTCACTAGGCAAAAATATAAGGACCGAACTTGTGACGGTTTTTGAATTGAACACCGTGCAACCGCGCAATGCTTTGGGATGGGGCAGCCTATTCTAGTACTTGAAGTGTGAGGGATAGCCATGCCTGTTGGTAGGCGAAGAGTGGACCTTTTCCTGTGTTGAGCGATCCAAAGCGCGGTGTGTGTGTCCTCACGACCCGCCGTATGCGCGCCGTGTGTGCGCTTGTACTTTGGCGGCAGGGAATCGCTCGATTCATGTTTGTTGATACAACGGTGTGCGCCTTGCTATGGGGTAATGCGCGGCCAACAATTCGCCGTCGTCACGACGAGTATTCCGTGGCGCTGAGTGGTGGTTGGCCTCTTATCGCCATAGTAGTGGATTTGTCGTCACCGGTCTTTGGGGTGTGGCTATAACCTCAACGATGGGAAAGAATAGATCATTCTTGTATATCGGATACCTCGTGTATCGCGTGTACCCTGGATAGCGAGGATGCAAGTCCGAGTTGTGTTTGGGTAAAGTGCGCAAACTCTGCGAGTATCAAATAATTCTAATCGATTAGCCGTGCTCACGGTTATGAGCAATCTTCTCTAATCATATCAAGTATAGAGATTTGGTTTGGTTTTGAAAGTGAAAATCTATTTCGGAGTCTGTATAAAGAATGTGGGGGAATGGTAGTTGATGGAATTGTGGAGATGTGTATATGATTCTCGATGGGATTATGTATGGATGTCGATTCGTATCCCAGCCGCGACCATGGATGGTGGCAGCTGTGGAGCTCAGTTGCTAAATATACTGTAAATATGTCTTATTCAAACTGCTGTCTTTCAAATTATGTATTACTTTTCGATGAACTGTTTTAAATCCAGCTTTCTGCAATTAACCCAGCGTAGAAGCTTTATCCTGTTGAAACAGCCTGCATTTATTCATATTTCCATACACTAAAGTCTTGCGAGTACATACGTGTACTCATCGTTGCTGCTAACCCTTTTTCCACAGAGGAAGGTAATGATGATGTCCCGGATGATGGCGAGCCCCTTTTCTGCGAGTGTTGCGGCTTCGTAGTCCCTCCCTCGATCGATAGCCTTGTGGGGTGGTCGGGCCGGCCGGCTGGTTGTCTTTCTTTTGTTTCATTGTCGCTTTACTTCTTTTGGATTCTGTAATGTACTCGTGTAAGATTTACACCCAGTTATGTAAATTATCGTAGTTTATCCTTCCGTGCATTGATACTCGTGTTGTTGGTACGCGATACTGGGCTACTGATCCAGGGATCGATGTCGATGCGTCTGAGCACCGGTCCGAAGCTAAGGGTTCGATCCGTCGATCGAATTTTTAGATTCAGATCTCGGTGTCGAGGCTTCCTGTTGCTATACGGTACTATACGCTCTGATGAGCGGCGTCTGATGACGGTATAGGAAGGGGGTCCTCACAAATACCGGTATCGAGCCATTGACTGCAGTGGAAACTTAGTTAGCTGGACGTTAGACTTAGGGATGAGTTTTTCTTCTCAAAATTTATTTTGAAGTACAAAACTCTATTTTCAAAGTGTAGAATGCTATTCTTGTCCATTCTATAGCTTTTCGCTTATCTACTCTTCAAAATGAATCTGATCTTAATCCAAATCTCAAAATTTGTTTCCTTCTTCTATCTTGTTCAAAAGGATTAAGAGGAATGCGGGTTTAGCTAAGAATGGGTTAAGGATAGATGTTTGTGGTTGTAATTAGGGATTATTTGTCGTTTCCATGAGTTGGTTTTTGAATTGGTTCTTATGCTTCTTTGAATGAATGCTTTTAGTGTGTTTGTGTTTATGAGTGCATCCTTTGGAATCAATCATTACGCACTTGATTTGCCTGATTAGTTGACTCAACTGTGCATTTCAGATGCCTCCCGAAGGAGAAGCAGTTCGTGCGCTTCCGGTGTGATGATCTTTGAGAGGCGTGGCGATCTGATGGGAGGCGGGGGGCCCAGCGATCGCGGTCCCCTGGTGGGTCATTTGAGGCTCGATCTCGGCTACATGCCCAGTGAGGAGCTCCCTCCACCTCCTCCTGCTACAGACATGGCTGCACTCATGTTGAGGCAGACTTCGGCTCATGGAGCCGATGGTCCAGCTGTCTGGGGCAAAGAATACGCGGCGGCGGCAGCCTCGATCTCGGTTGTCGGAGTTCCAGCTAACTTCGACCGCCGAGCTTTTCTTCACTACAGATCCGATGGAGGCAGAGGATTGGCTTAGCGACATGGAGGGGAAGTTGGAGTTAGTCGGTTGCACTGATGCGGAGAAGGTTCAGTACACCGCCTACTACCTCCAGGGACCGGCAGCTTCGTGGTGGAGCAGCTTCAAGGCTGTTCGCCCTGCAGATCAGGTCACCACATGGGCAGAGTTCAAGACTGCCTTTCGCTCCTTCCATGTTCCAGCGGGCTTGATCGAGATCAAGAAGCGGGAGTTCTACGACCTTCGCCAGGGGTCTATGGCAGTGATGGACTACCTCCACCGCTTCAACCATTTGTCACGCTATGTTGCTGATGAGGTGACCACTGAGGCTAGGAGAGTGACATTGTTCAAGGAGCACCTCACTGAGGAGATCCGTTTCCAGCTCGCCGGTCATGACATTCCTAGCCTGCAGGTCTTGGTGGGCAAGGCCATTAGCATTGAGGATGGCGCCAAGGCGCTTATGGAGAGCCGCAAGCGCAAGTGGGCAGCTCAGCGACCAGTCAGCGGCGGACCTTCTAGGACTTGCACCTTCACTCAGTCTGGCTTCCAGCCTTCAGCGCCGCCAGTTCAGAGGTCCCAGGGCTTACCTCCTCGCCCTGCCCAGAGTTCGGTGCAGTCACCTAGCCGCCCAGTGCAGCAGTTGGGGTCCCAGAACCCATTTGGCCATATCACTTGCCGCTGCGGCGGAAAGGGCCCGCCGCTGATGCTCGTCCGGCGAGCAGCGGCCGACGGCTCAGGTGCACCGGCCCGGCCCGAGTCGATCCGGTGGGCGTGGGAGTGGCGGTCAGGGCGCCCGGTTCCCGAGCAGCCGGCTCGGGCCATGGCCGCTGAATGTGGCCACCGCAGAAGGAGGCAGCGGCTCCAGATGTGGTGTTGGGTACGTTGTCTGCTCATTCCATTACCCGCCTTGGTATTATTTGACTCTGGAGCGTCGCATTCCTTTATTTCTTCACAGTTTGTTGTTCAGCATGAGGTCTGTTCTTTGTACCTCGAGAAGTACTTGTTGATCCGTTCGCCTGGATCTGTTTTGATTGCCGAGCTCGTGAGTCCAGGGGTTAGAATTGAGATCAACGGGGTAGGTTTTCGGGGTGATCTTATCAACATTGAGACATCGGGTCTTGATGTGATTCTGGGTATGGACTGGCTGTCCAAGCATCAGGGGCATATTGATTGTGCCAGGAGATCCGTTTCATTAGTCAACCCTGATGGCATTCTTTGTTACCTTTTCTTCTCGCTCCGGCAAAGCAGCCTTTGCTCGGTGCTCTTCTACATTCGGGGACTACCAGTACCGGTGGTATGTGAGTACCCCGATGTGTTCCCTGATGAGCTGCAGGTTTGCCACCTGATCATGATTTGGAGTTCATCATCGATCTCTTACCTGGCACTTCTCCAATTTCTAAGCGTCCGTACAGGATGCCTGCTGATGAGCTGATCGAGTTGAGGATTCAGCTCAAGGAGCGATTAGAGAAGGGTTCATTCGTCCCAGCTTCTTCTCCGGGCAGCCCGATTCTGTTTGTGAAGAAGAAAGAGCGGCACTCTTCGCATGTGCGTTGATTACCGGTCGTTGAATGAGGTCCTTTGTCAAGAACAAGTATCCTCTCCCTCGGATCGACGATTTGTTTGACCAATTAGGCGGAGCTCGAGTTTTCTCCAAAATAGACTTGAGATCTGGCTATTTTCAGCTCAAGATCCGTCCGGAGGATATCGTGAAGACCGCATTCACTACTCGCTACGATGCATGCGAGTACACGCTTGTTTCGTTTGGCCTCACCAATGCACCACCACCTTCATGAATCTGATGAACAAAGTCTTCATGGAGTTCCTTGATAGATTTGTGGTGGTGTTCATTGATGACATCCTCATATACTCTAAGGATGATGATGAGCACGCACTTCACTTGCATATGGTGCTTAGCAAGCTTCGCGAGCATCAGTTGTATGCCAAGTTCAGTAAGTGCGAGTTCTGGCTCAAGCAAGTGGAGTTTCCGGGCATGTCTGTCGAGAAGGTGGGGTAGCAGTTGATCCACGCAAGATACAAGACGTACTCAATTGGGAGCAGCCCCGCAATGTCCCTGAGATTCGGAGTTTTCTCGGTCTTGCCGGATACTATCGCCGGTTTATCGAGAATTTCTCCAAAATTGCTAAACCAATGACAGCGCTACTCAAGAAGGAGAAGAGATGTGAGTGGTCGCCTGATTGTGAGTCCAGCTTCCAAGAGCTGAAGGATAGACTCACCACTGCACCAGTTTTGGTCCTTCCCGACATTCACAAGAACTTTGATGTCTATTGTGATGCATCCCGTCTTGGACTTGGATGTGTGTTGATGCAGGAGGGCAAAGTGGTTGCTTATGCTTCTCGACAGCTAAAGCCTCATGAAGCCAATTACCCGACGCATGATTTGGAGCTTGCAGCTGTTGTTCATGCTCTCAAGTTGTGGCGACATTATCTCATAGGTACGAGATGTGAGATCTACACCGACCACAAAAGCTTAAAGTACTTCTTTTCGCAGCTAGATCTAAATTTGAGACAGCGTCGATGGCTAGAAACTGATCAAAGACTATGATCTGGGTATTCATTACCATCCTGGCAAGGCGAATGCGGTTGCAGATGCCCTCAGTCGCAAGCTGCACACAGTGAATGCCTTGGGTGTCATTGGCCAGTCTCAGCTGGTTGAAGAGTTTCAGAAGCTCAATCTAGAAGTGGTTGAGTATGGTTACGTTTCTGCTTTAGCCGTACAACCCACTCTAGAGTCTCAGTTCAGCAGCTCAACTACAAGATGATCTTGTGATTGAGATTAGACGCCCGATTGATCGAGGATGGCGCATCTCCAGGCTTCTACGAAGGGTCCAATGGGCTGATCATGCATGGGCAGCAGATGTATGTCCCGAGATGATATAGTAATCAAGGAGTTGATCTGTCGAAGCCCATGATACCCCTCTCTTCGCTCATCCTGGCAGCACCAAGATGTATCAAGATCTTCGCAGACAATTCTGGTGGCCAGGTATGAAGAAGGAGATCGCGGCTCATGTGGCACGTTGTGATGCGTGCCAGCGTGTCAAGGCTGAACATCAAAGGCCAGCCGGATTACTTCAGCCATTGCAGATCCCTCGAGTGGAAGTGGGAAGAGATTGGGATGGATTTCATTACCGGTCTACCAAGGTCCTCCACCGGTCACGACTCTATTTGGGTGATCATTGATCGTCGACCAAGGTAGCTCATTTCATCGATTCATACCACCTATTCTAGAGCCAAGCTAGCGGAACTCTATTTGCGAGAATATTGTTCGGCTCCATGGAGTTCCAAAAGTCATAGTCTCGACCGTGGTTCATGATTCACCTCTAGATTTTGGGAGAGTTTGCAGTCCATTCTTGGCACTAAGCTATCCTTGATCGCTTACCATCCCCAAGCGGCGGACCAGACGGAAAGGGCAAACCAAATCCTTGAAGACATGCTAAGGGCTTGTGTCTGTGCTACTGACAAGTCGTGGGAGAAATGCTTGCCATTTGCTGAGTTCTCCTACAACAACAGTTATCAAGTCAGTCTTCAGATGTCGCCTTTCGAGGCTCTTTATGGCAAGAAGTGCAGAACGCCACTGTTTTGGTCCGAGGTTGGTGAGAGGCAACTCTTCGGGCTAGCCATGATTGAAGAGGCTGAAAGGCAAGTCAGCTTGATTCGGGACCGGCTGAGAGAAGCTCAGTCTCGTCAGAAGAGCTATGCTGATCGTCGACGCCGCGAGTTGAGTTTTGAGGTGGGTGACTTTGTTTATCTCAAGGTCTCACCACTCCGCGGTACTCGCAGATTTCAAGTCCGCGGGAAGCTAGCCCCGCGATACATCGGTCCGTTCCGGATTCTTGAGAAGGTTGGTGTTGTGGCTTATCGGCTTGAGCTACCGCCACATCTTTCGGACATTCACGATGTGTTCCACGTGTCCCAATTGAGGAAGAGTCTTCGGGTTCCATCGGAAGTTACCCAATTGGACCATCTTAATTTGCAGCCTGATCTTTCGTATCGAGAGTATCCAGTCCGTATTCTCGAGACAGCTGAGCGTCACACTCGCAGTCAGGTTATCAAGATGCTCAAGGTCCAGTGGAGCAACCATTCGGAAGATGAAGCCACGTGGGAGCGTGAAGACCATATTCAGGCAGAATACCCCGACTTTCTTCGAGAGAATTAGCAATCTCGAGGACGAGATTTTTGTAAGGGGGGTAGACTGTAATATCCCGAGTATTTCTATACTCAAGCCACTGTACATTTGGACTCAAACGCTGTTCAATAATACACTGTGCTTGTGTGTTTCCGTATCATGAGTGAACATACTTGCTTGGGATCAGAAAGAACCCTTCAACTTAAGTAATTTCGCTCATGAGTAAATTTGAATTAGGTTGGGCAAGTGCCTGTGACCCTATTAACTTCCAAAATACTTTGGGACGATTAGTAATCAACCCTGGAAGCTTTAGCCGTCAAGGCCCAAGTTCAAAAGTTCTGGGATGTCCGGAGTATCCGGATCCACACTCGGAGTATCCGGATTGGGCTGGCCGAGCGCTCCAACCCGGAGTGTCCGGACCAATGTCCGGAGTGTCCGGGTTAGTGTTACCGAAGACCCCAACCCGGAGTCTCAGGGTTGAGTCCGGAGAGTCCGGTATTGGCGTGGGGTTTTGTATAAAAGTCCCATTTCGTGGCTCCCTTCCATTCTTTCTTCTTCTACTTTGGTTTCCCCACTTCCTTGGTGTTCTCTCCACCACCCCGAGCTCCTCTCCGGCGAGCCACCGGCCGGTGACCCTCCCCGGTGACTCCTCCATCTCGGTGTGCTCCTCCCCAAGCCGTCATTCCCCATCCTCCACCCGGCGTTGCTCCTCCTCCATCTTCCTTGGAGGTAAGCTTTTCTCTTAGGGTTTGATTCGCGGGATTCTTGGGTTCTAGAGTCGTTCATGGTGGGTTTAGGACTTAGGTTTGGATTTGGGAGGCTAGGGTTGAACTTGGATTCTAGGGTTTTGGGTGTAGTGGTTCTAGGGTTGAAAGTGGGATTTGGATTAGTGAATGTGGTATGCTAGAGTGGTAGATCGGGTAGTAGTAATGTCGATTTAAGGAGTTGTTAGTGTGAGTTAGAGGTTTGGCGGGTTAGCGACGTTTTCTCGTAGAATCGGCTAGCTCGGAGCTCCTTCCGGTTCGTTAGGTGTCACGAAAGTCGTAGATCGGGTCGCGGTGAAGTTGTAGGAAGTGGTAAGGTCTCCGTCTCCTCGTCGAGTTGGACCACACGCCCTAGGACCGGAGTATCCGGACGAAACGGTCCGGAGTGTCCGGCCTATCCGGACTGTCCGGATGCAAAACCCGGACTGTCCGGTTAGGGTTTTCTGTCCGTCGTGTTGTGTTGTCCGAAAGTCGCTGCTTTCTTCAGGGTTTCTTGGTTGTACTTCAATCTTGTGTATTGCATTCACTTCATGGTGCATTTAAAACTTTCTTTTGCTAAGTTGTAATTATTTATGTCGTTTTTGTTGCTTTGACCGATTAGAAGCTAGAGAGTCGGGCCAAGCCTCGAACAACCCGAGCATCATCCGGACATCACCGAAGTGCAACAACAAGGCAAGCACCTCCTTTGACCATCTTGAAACCTATATTTCACGATGTCTACTTTGATTTCTCAAACTATATGCATTGTTTATATTCAGTAAATTGCTAGTTTGTGGGAATGGTAGATATACCCTGATTTGGTGGTTTCCCTCAATTTAATTCCCTGAGATCATTGATAACCTTAGTAGGGTTAGACAATTTAATAAAATGTCACTTGGGTATAAACGATTTAGTAATTGCATACGCTAGACACTGCAATAGAGGTGAGCAAAGTCAGTCCTTACCAAATGCTCAAAATTATGATAAATGTAATTGGTTTTGGAAAAGTTTTGGAAATGTGAATCGTAAAGGTATATTGGTAAAAATGTGAAGTGTCTAGTTGGTAATTAGACTTGGCGGGAGGTATAATATGTGCTAGTTAAACATGGTGGCGATTGGTTGGCGAGTTAAGTGGAGTTCCCGCTTGAGTCACTAGGCAAAAATATAAGGACCGAACTTGTGACGGTTTTTGAATTGAACACCGTGCAACCGCGCAATGCTTTGGGATGGGGCAGCCTATTCTAGTACTTGAATTGTGAGGGGATAGCCATGCCTGTTGGTAGGCGAAGAGTGGACCTTTTCCCTGTGTTGAGCGATCAAGCGCGGTGTGTGTCCTCACGACCGCCGTATGCGCCTTCGTGTGTGCGCTTGTACTTTGGCAGCGAGGAATCGCTCAGTTCATGTTTGTTGATACAACGGTGTACGCCTTGCTATGGGGTAATGCCGCGGCCAACAATTCGCCGTCGTCACGACGAGTATTCCGTGGCGCTGAGTGGTGGTTGGCCTCTTATCGCCATAGTAGTGGATTTGTCGTCACCGGTCTTTGGGGTGTGGCTATAACCTCAACGATGGGAAAGAATAGATCATTCTTGTATATCGGATACCTCGTGTATCGCGTGTACCCTGGATGACAGGGATGCAAGTCCGAGTTGTGTTTGGGTAAAGTGCGCAAACTCGCAGAGTATCAAATAATTCTAATCGATTAGCCGTGCTCACGGTTATGAGCAATCTTCTCTAATCATATCAAGTATAGAGATTTGGTTTGGTTTTGAAAACGAAAATCTATTTCGAGTCGGTATAAAGTATGTGGTGGAATGGTACTTGATGGAATTGTGGATATGTGTATATGATTCTCGATGGGATTATGTATGGATGTCGATTCGTATCCCACCGCGACCATGGATGGTGGCATTTGTGGAGCTCGATTGCTAAATATCTTGTAAATATGTCTTATTCAAACTGCTTGTCTTTCAAATTATGTATTACTTTTCGATGAACTGTTTTAAATCCACTTTTCGCAATTAACCCAACAGAGAAGCTTTATCCTGTTGAAACAGCCTGCATTTATTCATATTTCCATACACTAAAGTCTTGCGAGTACATACGTGTACTCATCGTTGTCGCTAACCCTTTTTCCATAGAGGAAGGTAATGATGATGTCCCGGATGATGGCGAGCCCCTTTTCTGCGAGTGTAGCGGCTTCGTAGTCCCTCCCTCCAGTCAGTAGCCTGTGGGGTGGTCAGGCCCGCTGGGCTGGTTGTCTTTCTTTTGTTTCACTGCCGCTTTACTTCTTTTGGATTACGTAATGTACTCGTGTAAGATTTACACCCGATTATGTAAATTATCGTAGTTTATCCTTCCGTGCATTGATACTCGTGTTGTTGGTACGCGATATCGGGCTCTTGATCCAGGGATCCAGATCGATGCATGACAGCACCGGTCCGGCTAAGGAGTTCGATCCCGTCGATCGAATTTTTAGATTCAGATCTCCGGTGTCGAGGCTTCCTGTTGCTATACGGTACTATACGCTACAGTAGACGGCGTACAGTACGGTATAGGAAGGGGGGGTCCTCACACTCCGGTTCTCCCCTCTTCGTCCATCGAGGAGGAGAGGGCCAGCAGGTTCTCCCAGACCATCACCGGAGGCACCCTCCGCCTCCGCCGGATCGTTGAGCCTCGGCCGACCCGGGGAAGTAATTTTCTTCGGGTGGCAGCTCCTCGCCGGCCTGCTGCCGCCGGTCTCTGACTTTTATCTCTCTGTTCTTAACTTCTACGCCATTCACCACATCCACCTTCCTCCCAACTCCGTTATCCTCCTTTCTGCCTTTGCCCACTTCTGCGAAATGTTCGTAGGAGTGCTGCCCAATCTTCTCCTTTTTCGTTTCTTCTACACTCTTCGCGCCGCGGGCGGCATCCCGCAGGTTGCCGGGAGCTGCCACCTGCGGCTCCGCGACGGGATCGTGTCGCGCTACATTCCACTGGACTGCCGGTCCAACTGGAGAGATTGGCGGGAAGAGTGGCTGTACGTCGAAGACGACAGCGGCATTGAAGTGTTGGAGCTTCCGCCCGGCCCGGCGGTCAGCAACCCCAACTGGGGGGCTCAAGTGGGCGAGACGCCCGAGCTCCAGGCGATGGTAGCCCGCGTCGACCAGCTGCGGGCGGCGGGCCTGACAGGGGCCATGGTGATCCGGGATTTTATTGCCCGGAGACTGTGCCTCGCGCTGCCGCTGGCCCGCCACTGGGCAAGACATGGGCCAGGGCGATGGGACCCGGAGTATCCCCGGAGGTAACCCACTCCACCCTGCATCATTCCTTGTCCTTTCTCACTTTTTTCTGCCAAAACCCGATGATGACAGTGCTTCTATCCTCCTGCGATCCCTTTTTCTTTTTGCGTTGACAGCCGCCGGGAACTTGGCTGACGACGTGATCGACAGGTGGATGTTGCAGCTGGGCCTATCCGGCCCCGTCCCGCCGTTTTCGGCGGGCGCGCTCCCACTTTGCCGGTTGTCACCCGGGGAATGCGCGACGATAATCCGCGTCTTGCCCTCGATGGACGCCATGGGCACGCCCGTCGTGATACGCCAGGCGACCTTAACAATCCGGGATCCTCCTCCCGCTGGTGGCCAGGGGAGGGGCGACCGAGTGAGGCGCAGGCGCCCGGACGACGACGACGACTCCGCCAATCCTTCCCAGCGGCCCCGCTTCCTGGGTTCAGCCGGGGCGGGGACTTCCAGGTCGGCTGCGGGAGCTTCTTCGGCCGCGGTAATGGGTTCCTCCATGGTGGCGGGGGGCTCGTCGACCGGCGGGGGCTCGTCCACCCTTGCCCCTGCCGGGGGCGCGACGATGGACCCTCCGCTGCCGGTTCCTTTTGTACCGCCACCGCCACCAGCAGCGGTGGATCTTCCTCCACCTCCGCCACCGCCGTCAGCAGTGGCGGACCTGCCTCCACCTCCGCCACCGCCGTCAGCAGTGGCGGACCTGCCCCCACCTCCGCCACCGCCGTCAGCAGTGGCGGTCCCGCTTCACCGCCTCGCCGCCACCACGGCGGCGAGATTCGCCCGCCTCCGCCGCCGCCACCAGCAGGGGGGGATCCTCCTCCGCCACCGGCGCTGGCAGCGCCGCGCGGGGGGCTGGTCCTTGTTCCGAGCGTGCCCCGCTTCCCGAGGCCAGCGCCTAGGTACTCACCAGAAAACGCACATGCAATATAGAAGTTCAAGAAATGTTTTAGGACTGATCCTTACCATTGTTTCTTCCTTTTTCCAGGGTTCCTGCTCCGGACATCCCGGCTGCCGTGTGGAGGCAATAAGCGCCCGGTTGTCGAGCCGCGCTAGCCGGTCGCCGAGCGCCAGGGGCAGCGGCGTGGCGGCGATCCCCATGCGACGGCTGCTGTTGCCGTCGCTCAGGGCCGAGGTCCGTTTGGCCCCGCCCCTACCCCGGATCCCCCCACCGCCTCCGTTCCCTCGGCAGACGCAGATGCTCTGCTGGCAGCTCTCAGCGAGCTTTACTCCAGCACAATCAACCGTCTAGTGACGAGCAGGGAGCGGTTGACGGAGGCGGGAGCTGAGATTAACCGTCTCCGCAAGGAGGTGGAAGATCTGCGCGATCGGGGGGTGGGACTGGAGCTGCAGCTACGGCGGGAGCGAGAGCAGCAGGAGCGAAGCACCCGCCGCACCGAGAGGCTCTCTGCGGAGCTGGAGACGGAGAGGGCCGATCGGGCCCAGTCAGAGGTGGATACTCTGCGGATGCTGCGCCATGGCTTCAACCGAACGGTGGCCAGCCTTGCTCCGTTGGGGTTGGAGCAGTCGGGCCCGCGGGAGGAGAGGCCACGGCACTACGCCTTCTGCCTCTGCCAGACCACGGACTTCCTCACGCGCCTGCCCGCCGCCCTCATTTGCTCGATCCGCCGGGAGAAGCGCTGCGATTCTTGCGGCCACGGCGAAGTATGTACTGGCCTGCTGCGTCAGCCGCGACGCCAATTTCGATCCCGCGGCCATCGTTCAAGGGATTGAGGGTGACTGGGCGCGGGCGGAGGAGCGGGCTCATGACGCCTCCGAGCAGGTCGCTGCTCTGTTGGCGATGGAGAACCCCCAGATGGAGGCGGCGGCGGAAGACGTGGCGCTGCAGCTGGACGTGGGCCTTCCTGCTGAAGACGCGGCGGCAGCCGAGGAGGCGGCGGATGACGCGGAGGACCCTCCAGCCCCCCCCCTCAGTAGCTTTTCTTCTTTTCTTTTTCTTTTTCGGTCGTGCCTGTAAAAGACTTTAAATGCAAGATGCTTTAAATGAAGCAGGAGCATCGGCTTCCGCTATGCCGCTCAGAGACCGCTTTTTACTTCAATTTTTTGGTTCCACGCGAATGAGCACGTGACCGCTTAAAGACCCAGGGTTTTGCACCAGGGAATCTTTTTCCTTGGATCCCTTGCCTTAGCAAAATTTTCTTCCCAGACGGCCCCTAGGGAGCAGGCGCTCAGTGAGTCGTGGCAAGACCTGGGTTTTTGACAATGGTGCTCAAGTCGCCGACCCCCACGGGGACACCCGGAGTGTCATGACCGTACTGGGGGTCGTGCCGAGCTAGCCATTCAACCGCCCATTCCTGCACGACGCTCTCACTTAGTGGCTCCACCTTTGCCACCGGGTTTTTGCAAGGCAGTAGGGTTCCATGAGCAAGCGCCCTGGCGCTGCCCAACAGCGAGAAAGAGATTGAAAAGGAAAAATGACAACAAGAACAACCACTCCGGATAACAGAAGGCGAATATTAATTTCAAACAGAAGGCCTCCCCCAATCAGCAGTGGAGAGGAAGACACCCTCCGGCCGGTCGGGGGACGGAGCCAGGGACTTACAACCGGTCAAGGGTAGAACTTGCGCAGGTTTTCTATATTCTGGGAGTTCGCCAGTCCTCGCCGTCTTCAGTGGCCAGCCTGACCGCCCCAGGACGAGAGACTGAGACCACTTTGAAGGGTCCCTCCCACTGTGGAGACAGTTTATGCGACCCGGCATGCGACTGGATTCTTCGCAAGACCAGGTCGCCCACTGCCAGTGTTCTCTCATTGACCCGGGAGGCGTGGTACCGCCTGAGACTTTGCTGGTACCTTGCGGCGCGCAAAGCCGCTCGATCCCGCGCCTCTTCCAGGAGGTTGACGTCGTCTCGGCGCAGACCCTCCTGGTCCTCTTCCGTGAATGCAGCAACGCGGGGTGATCGATTCCAATTCGAAGGGAGAACAGCGACCTGCGCCGTAGACCAGGAAGAAAGGAGTTTCCCCGGTAGCCCGGCTAGGAGTGGTCCGAAGTGACCACAACACAGCCGGGAGCTCTTCGGTCCATCGGGCGCCACGCTTGTGGAGTCGGTCGAACGCCCGGGTCTTGAGGCCCTTCAATACCAGCGCGTTGGCTCGCTCGACCTGGCCGTTGCTCTTGGGGTGGGCGACCGAGGCAAAGCAGACCTTGGTGCCCATCTCTTAACAGAAATCTAAGAAGGCCGCGCTGGTGAACTGTGCGCCGTTGTCGGTGATAATGCGGTTGGCGACCCCGAAGCGGGCGAATATCCCTTGCATGAACTTGACCGCAGCTGCGGCGGTGATGGACCTCACTGCCTCGGCTTCCACCCATTTAGTGAATTTGTCGATGGCGACGAACAGGTGGGTGTAGCCCCCTGTGGCCCGCGGGAACGAGCCCAGGATGTCCAGCCCCCAGACCGCAAAGGGCCAAGAGAGCGGGATAGTTTGCAGAGCTTGGGCTGGTTGGTGGATCTGCTTGGCGTGGAACTGGCACGCTTCGCATCTCCTCACCAGCTCGCAAGCATCCTGGAGGGCGGTCGGCCAATAGAACCCTTGACGGAAAGCTTTTCCCGCCATCGTTCGTCCGGACACATGGCTCCCGCACACGCCTCCATGGATATCAGAGAGCAACCGCTCCCCTCTTCCCGAGTGATGCACTTGAAGAATTCCGTTCTTACCCGGCGATACAGTCCCCGCCCACCAGGGTATAGCACTTGGCCTTTCGTGCTACCTTCTCTGCTGACGCATCATCATCGGGGCACACTTGATCCCGCAGGTAGGCCAGGATCGGATCCATCCATGTGCCTTCCCGGTCAAGTACAGCGACCACAAAGTGGTCGTCCGGGTACTCCGCCTGGCCGGGCGTTTCCGCCGGATCCACTTTCCCCCCAGAGGCGAGGGCTGTAGCGGCATTACCATCGTCCCCACCGGAAACGGGGGCTGCGATGGACGGTCGCGGAAGCCTTTCTTCAAAGACCCCGACCGGTATAGGAGATCTGGTTGAGGCGAGCTGGGCGAGCTCGTCTGCCAGGTGGTTGTCGCGTCGTGGGATGTGGGTATATCCCAACCCTTCGAAGTGCCGCTCCAATTTCCTGACCTCCGCCAGGTACGCCGCCATGACGGTCGTAAGGTGAGAAATCCTTCCTTGCTTGATTGATGACCAACAGGGAGTCGCCCTTCACCTACAGGCGTCGGACACCGATGGCTGCGACGGCCCGGAGCCCAGCCAGCAAGCCCTCGTACTCGGCGACGTTGTTAGTAGCCTTGAAGTCGAGGGCGACCACGTATTTGAGGGGGTCTCCGGTCGGAGAAACCAGGAGGACCCCAGCCCCCGCGCCTTCCAGCCTGAAGGACCCGTCGAAGAAGAGTGTCCAAGGGGAGGGCGCGGGGTCCTCTTCAGCTTCGGGCTCGGCTGGAGTCCATTCGACGACGAAGTCCGCTAGTCTTTGACTTTTTATTGCAGTACGAGGGGCGAACTTGATGCCGAACTCCCCCAGCTCAACGGACCACTTTGCGATGCGGCCTTCTGCTTCCCGGTTGTGGAGGATCTCGCGCAGGGGGTAGGAGGAGACCACTGTGATCTCTCTCCCCTGAAAGTAGTGGCGTAGCTTCCTCGACGCTACTAGCACGGCATATACCATCTTCTGAGCCTGAGGGTACCTTGTTTCCGCGTCGTGTAGCACCTTGCTGATATAGTAGACCGGCCGCTGAACCCCTTCCCGCTCCGCCACCAGCGCTGCACTCACCACGGAGGGGCTAGCCGCCACGTACAACAGCAACAGCTCGCCCGGCTCAGGGGCGACTAATACTGGGGGGGAGGAGAGGTACTCCTTCAGGTCTTCAAACGCCCGCTGTGCTTCTGGGGTCCACTCAAACGAGTTGGTCTTCTTCAGCAGCTTGAACAGCGGCAGGCTTTTCTCCCCCAGCCGGGCTATGAACCGGCCAAGGGAGGCCAGCCGGCCGGTCAAGCACTGCAGTTGCTTGAGCCGGGTGGGCGGCTGCATCCGCTCAATCGCTTCTATCTTCTCTGGGTTGACCTCGATCCCACGACTGGAGATCAGGAATCCGAGTAGCTTCCCGGACGAGACACCAAACACGCACTTCTCGGGATTCAACTTCAGACAGTATTTTCTGAGGCGAGAGAAGGTCTCTTCCAGGTCCTGAACGAGCTCATCGGCCTTTTTCATTTTTACCACCAAATCATCAACATACACTTCCAGGTTCTTCCCTAGTTGGGGCCGAAACACTATGTGCATGGCCCGCTGATAGGTGGTGCCAGCGTTCTTCAGCCCGAAAGGCATCTTGACATAGCAATACACACCGAGAGGAGTCACAAAAGCAGTTTTCTCTTCATCTTCTTGCGCCATGCTGATCTGATGGTAGCCGGAGTAGGCATCGAGGAAGCACAAAGCTTCGCACCCCGCCGTGGAGTCGACGACGATGTCTATCCGCGGAAGGGGGTATGGGTCCTTGGGGCAGGCTTTGTTGAGGTCGGTGAAGTCAACGCACATTCGCCACTTCCCGTTGGACTTCTTCACAAGCACGGGGTTAGCCAGCCACTCCGGATAGGTGGCTTCTCGCGCAATCTTGGCGGACAAAAGCTTCTCCACCTCGTCCCGAATGGCGTCCTGCCGTTCGGGCGCCTGCCGCCGGATCTTCTGCTGGACTGGGCGCGCTCCAGGGAGCGTTGCCAATCGATGCTCGATCACCTCCCTGGGGACCCCGGTCATTTCTGATGGTTCCCAAGCGAACACATCCAGGTTTGACCGGAGGAAGGCGACGAGCGCGTCTTCCTATTCAGCGCTGAGGTCGGTGCCGATCTTGATGACCTTGCCCGAGCCTTCCTCACCTACAGGGACCGCCTTTGCTTCGCCCGATGGCCTGGGCGAAGCGCGGGTCCTGACCGAGGGAGAGCCCGGGTTGACGTCCTTGTCGCGGGGCGAGCAGGTGGTGCCGGCCAGGTCCTGCAGCTGTTTGCTGAGGCGCAGGGCTTCCAGCCTATCCACCTTCACCGTAATCGGCCCTCCAGGCCCGGGGATCTTCACCAGCATGTAGGCGTAGTGAGCAACCGCCATGAACTTGACCAGGGCCGGACGGCCAAGCAGGGCGTTGTAAGGGAGGTCGAAGTCGGCAACCTCGAAGTCGACCAACTCCGTCCGGAAGTTTTCCGCGCTCCCGAACGTAACAGGCAGTCGGACCTGCCCCAGGGGCATGAGGCCTACCCCGGGGGCGACTCCATAGAAGAGTGGAGCCGGGCGCAGCTCCTCATACGGTATCTGGAGCGCTTGGTACGCCCCAACGGATAGTAAATTGATGGAGCTGCCCCCATCAACGAGGACCCGTCCGAGCTTCGCATTGCGAACCGTGGGGGAAACCACGATAGGCAGATGGCTCGGGCCGGAAACGCTTTCCGGGTATTGTGAAATCATGTGTTGAAAAATTGGCTTTGAACTGAAAAATTAACTTAGAATTGAATTTGCAAAAATGTGTTTGTTCATGTGTTTTGACAATCTGACAAGAAACAGTAAGTTTCACTTTGGCGCCGGACCAAACTTAAAGAAAACAGTAAGTTTCCCATCTACGACGGACAAACTTTGTTGGTCTGTCGTGGACATGCTTTTGAACTCATTGAGCCAAACTCAATTTTCCTCAAAAACCAGTAAGTTGTGCATGTACGACGGACAAAGTTTTTGGGTCTGTCGTGAACGTGTTTTTGAGCTCATGAGTCGAACTCAATCTTTCAAGAAACCAGTAAGTTGTGCATGTACGACGGACAAAGTTTTTGGGTCTGTCGTGAACGTGTTTTTGAGCTCATGAGTCGAACTCAATCTTTCAAGAAACCAGTAAGTTTTGCATGTACGGCGGACAAACTTCTTTGGTCAGTCGTGAATGGCTTTTTGAGGATTGTTTTCGCATGTACAACGGACAAAGTTTTTGGGTCCGTCGTGAACGTGTTTTCGCCAGAATGATTTCTTCTTGGAACCGAAACTTTCACTTGTACAACGGACCGATTTTGTCTATCCGTTGTGAATGGTTTTTTGAGTGATTTTTCATGTGTACGCCGGACCATATTTCCTTGTCCGTCGTGAATGCGTTTTTGCTGAATTAGGGTTTTGAGCAGAATTGAAATAATTTGAATTTGAGATTATGAAATTTGTGATGATTTCATGATGCTTCTTTTGAAGTGGACTTTATGCAATGCTCATGTGAGTAGTTGCATGGATTGACATTGAGTCAAGTCGTGGACTTGTGCTCGGATTTGTTTTGTGGTTTGTTCATGTGCAGGTATTGCTCGAAGACGAATGTGGTCGATGACGGGACCGGAACTAGGTTCATGGATGAACTGAGGTTCGGGACTAGGTTCAGGAGGAACCGAGGTCTTGGTGGTCAAGGATGTCATGCGGGACGTTCGGGCTAAGAGAATGGTGCACATGAAGAATGGTTAGTCACGTGAGAATGGCAGGAGGTCATTCGCGTGCAAAGTGTTAGTCACGTGAGTATGGCGGTGGCCATGCAGCGTGCAAAGTGTTAGTCACGTGAGTATGGTAGGGTTGCCATACGCGTGCAAGAGTTGTACTCGGCCAGGTTGGGCCAAGTGGAGTTGTGTTGGATACGGATTCCTTCTAGGGAATAGGAATCGTATTCTTGTTTGGTCTTTTAAATAGGAGGGGTTGTCTCCTGTTGAAAGACACCAAGCAGAGCTGAGCGCATCAAGCCTTGAGCTTGGTCTTAGGGTTTGTACTCTTTTGATGAGAGTATTTTAGACAAGAAATAAAGATCAATTCTTCCAAGATTTTTGCGTGCTACAGTAACCACGTCGCTACAGTGTTTTCTGTTTTGGTTCTTGTTTGCATGCTTGTTCTAATTCTAGATTGATTTTTGATCGTTGAGTTTCATCTTGATTTGATCCATCAAAAACCTTTCTAGGGTATTGATTTAGAGTTTCTCAAAGTCTAGTTGATCAATCTTTTGTCGTTCTTGTTTAGTCTTGAAGTTTTGATTAGATTGATTCTCGTCAAGTTCTGGATCAGCAAGCTTGCGAAGCTCATAACTTTTGATCCGTAAGTCCGATCGAGCTGATTTTTTTTGGTTTGATTCGTATTGGAATCTAATTTCTTGTGTCCAAATTTCAGATCGATCCGACGGTTGGATCTCCAGGAATTCGCGTTTTACCGAACCTCTATCATTCTGTTTTTGTCGAAACGAGGCAATTATTTGGTTCTGTTTTGGGGTGAACTTTTAATAGATCAAGAATTTGATTTTAGCTTCCGCACAATCATTCACCCCCCCTCTGATTGCTATATTCGTATATTTCGATCCTACACGGGTGGTCGGCCCGGCTGAAGGTGATCGGTTGCTCCGACCACTTCAGTGGCCTACTCGCCCTGGAGGGTGATGCGGTGGCACAGACTTGCCTCAAGTCTCGCTTGTACTGCGAGTTCGATGAGTAGGTGGCCGAGCCACCGTGAATGAACGCCACTGTATGCTCCGCCTGTTGGAAGGCCAGTGGAGCTGTGTCTTCGTCGTCGCCGTCGTCGTGGTCTTTCTCGCGGCGTTTCTTGAGCCGCCTGTCGACCAGTTTGGACACTACTTGGCAGTCCTCTAAGTCGTGTCCACTTGTGCGATGGATGGGGCAATAGGGTTTGCCCCCCTCATCTTCGCGGCGGGGCGAGCGGTGGTTCCTGCGGTTGCCGCGCTGGTCCCGGCGCTCATCCCCTGGGTCTGGATCGTCGCGGCGCCGGGATTTAGGTTCCGGCTCGGCGACCAGAACTTCCCTGGCGGCGGTCTCCTTCCACTTCTTCTTCTTTTTCTTGTGGTCGGAGGACTTCGAGGTGCCGGCATCATCAGGGTCGACAGGCCTTGATGCGCACTTCCGAGCTTCAGCCGCCCTGGCGCACTTGTGCGCCAGGGAGAACAACCCGGATGTTGTTGCGATGGTGCGGGTAGCCATCTTCTCCCATATTTTCTGGTCTCGGACCCCCCTTCGGAACGCGATGATAACCGACTGCTCAGAGATCCGGGGAATTGTGTTGCGGCAGTGGCTAAACTGCCGGATGAACTCTCTCAGGAACTCCCCCTCTGTCTGCTCCAGGGCGTGAAGGTCGTCCTCCACGCCTGGTTGAGCGTAGGAGCCCTGAAAGTTGGCGACGAAGATGTCGCATAACTCCTCCCACGAGTGCACGGAACCTCGTGGGAGGTTAAGAAGCCAAGACCGGGCAGAGCCCGTTAGCGATGTCGGGAGGTAGTTGGCCATGACCTTCTCGGACCCTCCCGCCGCACGCACCACCGTGGTGTAGATTTGCAAGAACTCCTCAGGGTTGGTGGTGCCGTCGTATTTCTCGATGGAAGCAGGGCGAAACCTCTCCGGCCATGCGGCTTGCCGGAGGCGGAGGGAGAACGCCTGACATCCAACGTTGTAAGGGGGAACGGCGTTGTTCACCAGCCCCTCGATCCTGAGGAGAAGACGAGGAGTGCGACCCTGCGCTCCCCCCGGAGTCTGAGGAGGAAGCCCCCCATCGCCCAGAAGACATCTGGGGATTAGTGCGCCGCTGCGCGCCCTTACGACGCCCCCGGAGGACGTGACGCAGGTCACCGTCGCGCTGGAGGTGCCGCTCGTCGAGGTATGATCTCAGATCTTCGCGGTTCCCCCTTGACTTGGGGGGACCGCGCGAAGAGGCGGAGTCACGTGCACGTCCCCCAGTGACGGAAGGGGATGCAGCCAGGACTCCCTTCCCCTTGTCCGGCCTGGTGCGGGAGAAGTTGTCGTGTAGCGGTGGAACCCGGCGCGTCGGTTCGCTGAGCTCCTGTCGCCACATCTTTGCCGAAGCCCTCGGTGGTCGCCGCTTCAACTTGTTGTTGAGCGGCATCAACCAGTGGACGATATCCCGCAGCCAAGGAGTGGCGGGTATCGCTCGTGGTCACCGGAGGATGATCGAGGAGAAGCCGGGCCGCATGAAGGCTTCGTGCGGGGGTGTCGTCCCCCAGCACCAAGCGCCGTTAGACGGTGAGCCGGCGCGGAGCCAAGCGCACCGCTCCCGCGGCGGAGGGGCCCGGGTGGCCCGGCTCCCTCTCCGAATGTCGGGACCAGCTATGGGCGCCACTTTCCTCGGGCAGATTGCTGCGCTTGGAGTGTGATTCCGCCATGCAGACAAGCGCCCCTACTCCTGCTGAGCTTCGAGCTGGGAATGAAAGAGAGTGGGCAATCTAACCACCAATAGACCCTACCTGGCGCGCCACTGTCAGCGTACTAGCCAACAGGCACCACCGAATTGGGTGCTTATGAGGTTCAAACGGGGGGCTTTCGGGGCGATCGCCGGAGACGGGAGGAGATGACCGGAGCACTGGAAAGCTCAGGGGAATAGGGGGGCGCGATACATTTACCCAGGTTCAGGCCCTCCTGAGAGTAATAGCACTAGTCCTGCCTTTCTTGGTATTGCTAGTGTTCTTACTGGAGAGAATGAAAACCTTACAGCTTTTCCAACCCCCTCTCCCATGCACCCCGGCTCCCTTTTATACTTGGGCTGCTGGGGGCGCATGGGAGGCTTACACTACAAGCCATACTCATTACACTGCCACGGGCGCATTTAATGCGCCTGTCACTGTCCTGACGCCTCAATAAATGTTTGCCGTAGCCGTTTACACTCCTGCCTCGGCTTCCACGCCCACCAACGCCGCTCGTTCCGTCAGGGGATGAGGTGCCGTCGTGACGTCTCCCGCAATTATGATGCGCCTGGGGAAGGCGCGCCGCCACACTGCAGCCTCTACGCTTCGGCATTTAATGCGCACGATTCGCATTAAACACCCTTGATCTCGTCAGGACCATCCTGGGGATGGTGCGCCAGTGGCCAGGACTGTATGCCACGTGTCGCTGGCGACCACCTTCTTTGGCGCCAGCTGCCTGGCTCAGACGCCATGCGTCATTGGCGACCACCTTGCTTGGCGCCAGTGGCGCTCAGGCGCCATGTGTTCGCTGGCGACCACCTCGCTGGCGCCAGCCGCTCGCTCAGACGCTTACGTGTCGGTGGCGACCACCTTCTTGAAGCGCCATGGCTCGCTCAGACGCCACGTGTCGCTGGCGACCACCTTCTTTGGCGCCAGCGGCTGCTTTGCTCGCCATGCGTCATTGGCGACCACCTCATTGGCGCCAGTGGCGTTTGGCTCAGACGCCACGTGTCCACTGGGCGTCCACCTTTGGGCTCTTTCTCTTGCCGTGGCGGTGGGCCCAGGCATGCCCTGACCATCAGTTGACCGCTTTTTAGTGCGGGGGAGCGGGTACCTTGGTGTAGAATACGCCGACAGAAGTCTATTCCGATTTCCTCCCACTTCCACTCAGGTATCTTCAACGGCTGTAGCAGTCCTGCTGGCCTCTGATGCATTGCCTTGACTCTCTGGCATATGTCGCACAGTGCAACATGCTCGGCAACCTCACGCTTCATGTTCGGCCACCAGAATCTTTCCTTCAAATCTTGATACATCTTGGCGCTTCCAGGATGAATAGAATACCTTGAGTCATGAGCTTCTTCTAAAATCAACTGCTTCAGCTCCTTCTTGTTCGGCACACAAATGCGATCCTTCATCCATAACGTGCCTTGATCATCCAACTTGAAATCCTCTGCCTTGCCTTCATCCATGTTGGAATTAATCTTGCGGATCTTGTCATCATCCTCTTGTCCTTCTCGGATTTTATCCTCCAGGGTAGGCTTCACTTCCAATGCTGCCAAGAATCCTTCTGGTACAACTTCAATTTGCATTCTCTGGAAATCCTCACATAGCTCCTCCTGACTTGTGGCTATCAACATGTTCATAGTATGGCTTTTCCGACTCAAAGCATCGGCAACTACGTTGGCCTTCCCGGGATGGTAATGGATTCCAACATTGTAGTATCAACTCTAACCATCTCCTCTGCCTCATGTTCAGGTCTGATTGGGTGAAGATGTACTTAAGACTCTTATGGTCCGTGTATACTTCACATCTGTTTCCAATTAAATAGTGATGCCACAACTTCAAAGCATGCACTACGGCAGCTAGCTCTAGGTCATGCGTCGGATAATTCTCCTCATGCGGCCTCAATTGCCTCGATGCATAAGCGACGACCTTTCCGTTCTGCATCAGCACACATCCAAGTCCTTGACGCGATGCATCACAATAAATATCAAAACTTTGATTGACGTCCGGTAGAATTAACACCGGCGCTGATGTCAATCGTTTCTTCAGCTCCTGAAAACCTTTTTCACACTCTGGCGTCCAAGCAAACTTCTTCTCCTTTTTCAGCAATTGCGTAAGAGGTTTCGCAATTGTCGAAAAGCCTTCAATGAAACGGCGATAGTAACCTGCCATTCCAAGGAAACTCCGGATCTGGGTCACGGTCTTCGGCTGTTCCCAATGTAACACAGCTTCTACCTTGCTTGGATCTACGGCGACTCCTTCCGCGGTCATTACATGTCCGAGGAACTCCACCTTGTTCTTCCAAAAGTCACACTTGCTGAACTTGGCAAAAAGTTGCTGTTCCCTTAGCTTTTCCAAAACTCGCCTCAAGTGCTCTACATGTTCATCCTCTGTCTTGGAGTAGATTAAGATATCATCTATGAACACAACAACAACTTATCCAAATATTCCATGAACACCTTATTCATCATATTCATGAAATATGCTGGCGCATTCGTCAGACCAAAGGACATAACTGTAAACTCGTAATGTCCATATCTTGACGAGAATGCGGTCTTTGGAATATCCTCTGATCGGATCTTCAACTGATGGTATCCCGATCTCAGATCAATCTTGGAGAAGACTCCGGCTCCTCTTAGCTGATCAAACAAATCATCGATCCTGGGTAGCGGATACTTATTCTTCACTGTGACTTCATTGAGTGCACGGTGGTCAATGCACATCCTGAAACTCCCGTCCTTCTTCTTGACAAACAGAACTGGCGCTCCCCACGGCGATAAACTCGGTCTGATAAATCCTTTCTCCATCAACTCTTCAAGTTGCTTCTTCATCTCTACCAATTCTTCGGTGGACATCCGATAGGGTCTTTTTGCTATCGGTGCTGTACCAGGTACAAGCTCTATCACAAACTCTATGTCCCTGTCTGGCGGCATACCAGGTAAATCTTCAAGAAAAACATCCGGGTACTCATTCACTACTGAGACATCTTCTATGCTGATTACTTTGGTACTGTTAACCATCAACTGTCCATCTCTAACGGCGGTAGCTTGGAATTCCACTTTCTTTCTACACGGGCTCTCAACTGAGATAGTCCTTCGCCCACAATCCAATACGGCCTTGTGCTTGGATAACCAATCCATTCCCAAAATAACATCTAAGGTCTGGGTTTCCAAAATAATAAGGTTCGCTAGGAACTCTATCCCATCTATTAGTATTCTCACCCCAGAACATCCTACTTTAGTTCAGAGTTCGGAACCAGGGGTTTGAACTAAAAGCATGCATTTAAGTCTTGCAATCTCCAAATCATTTTTAGCAGCAAAGCCTTGAGAAACAAACTAATGCGAAGCTCCAGAGTCAAACAAAATCACAGGTGCAGTCTTGAGTTAACAAGTAACTTACCCAAGACGACGTCGTGGCATGCAGTGCATCTGCGGTGACATGGTTGACTCGGCCTCTCACCACGATGCAGGGTGCTGCTCCTGGTTGTCTGTCCCTCGGTTGGCTCCTGGTGCTAGCGTCTGGTGGTGTGGATCCCAGTTGAAGCGGGTAGGGTCACTCCTGCTGTCTTCTTAGGGCAGCTGTTGGCAAAGTGTCCTGGCTCGTTGCGATTGTAGCGGCGTCTCAACATCCCTGTTGATTGCTGAAGCGGTGTTTACGGCTGGGTGGAGTCGATAGTTACGATTGAGGTCTTGGTCTTTGGCGACGGTGTCCTTGTAGCATTCTGTGGTTGGAATCTGAAAAATTGATTTGGCGCAACTCTCAAACGTTGCTGTGCTCCCTGACGCGATCCCTGCTGCTGCATCCTGCGCTTCCTGTTGTCGTCCAGCTCCTTGCGCTTGTCCTCAAGAATAAGCGCTTTATTCACCAACTCTTGGAAATCTGGAAAGGTATGGGTGATCAGTCCCACCTGTAGTCCTGAGTTAAGTCCCTTCATAAAGCGAGGTATGCGGCTTTATCTGTCGCTACATCCTCAGGTGCGTAGCGTGCAAGCTGTGTGAACTTGTTCAGGTATTCGGCCACCGGCTGATTACCTTGCTTCAGTGCTCTGAACTCCTCCTTCTTGAGGTCCATAATTCCTTCTGGCACATGATACTGACGAAACACAGTTGTAAACTCCTCCCAAGTGATATCCTGAGGGTTCTCCTGCGTGGCACAGAAGTTCTCCCACCATTCGGCGGCTGTCCCTTCCAACTGATGAGAAGCGTAGAGCACCTTCTCATTTCCCATGCATTGAGCAATGTGTAGCTTTCTCTCTATTGACCTTAACCAATCATCGGCCTCCAACGGATTGGCATTCCCGGAGAAAGTGGGTGGATGAGTCCTCATGAACTCTGACAGTCTTGTATTCTGGCGTTGTCCCTGATTGACTTGATTAGCAGTGGCCTGAGCAGTGACGTGTTGCATTTGTTGCATCATAGCATGCATCAACTGGGTCTGAGCGGCAAGAAAAGCTCCAAAATTCTGCATGTCAACTGGCGGTGCTAGGTGGGGTGCAGGTGCTCCATTGTTGGGGTTTCCAGCTGGGCGAGAACCACTTCCATTGCTTCCAAGGTTTCCGCGGGTGTTCACCATCTGTCGATTGCTCCAAGGTTTAGAGATGAGAGGGAACAAGAAATAGACAAGTAATAGGAGAAACTTATGCGGGGGAAAAAGTGTAACTCAAAATCCAACTTTATTAATACTAATAGTAATAACTTGGTATGGTCGCTTACAATGCCTAAGGGCCTTGCAACACATACTGCACACTCAGCAAACAATGAAAAACCAACGCCTTTAAAGGGTGACTCTTATTCTATAACGCGACTCGACAAAGGAGTCTCAACCTCAAAACCTACGCTCACTCGTCGAGAAAACCTCCACTGCCTGGGTGGGGGTGCGACAGCATAGGCGCGAAACAATCGCCATGCCCTGCAACTGTGGTTGACGACGTGGTGTCCTCCTCTGGTTCTGGATTTGGCTGGTGTTGTGGCTGTGGCGCGGGTGCAGGTGGCGCCTCTCCTGGTCCTTCTTACGGAGTGCAGGCGTCCAACTCCAACAACTGGATTGGGACCACTGGCCATCTGATCTGATCTCCAACTCTGCGATCCTTTCCGCAGCATAAGCGACGTACTCACGAGCATTCTCACAGTGCTTCTTCTCCTCCTCGACCTGCTCGCGAGCCTTCTTCAACTCCTGAACTGTGTCTTCGATCAGCTCCTCCTGAGCGGCGACGAACCTGGCTAAGTGAGTGACGGTAGCATCCTCATCTTCTATCGGCTTCCGCTGAGCTCTGCTGTCTCGGCGTGGGTGGTGATGGAATACTATGCCTTCTACCTCCCTGGAGTAGGTGCAGGCGATCTGCTGCATCGCTCGACGCGACACCTCCTAGATTCCCATCTCAAAGGTAGACCTCCTGGCGGTGAAGTGGAAAGGGCGACTGAACCTTGTCTTCTCTCGGGCATACACCGTGATCCGGACGTCCCATCCTACGACTTCTCCTGCCTGCACGAGTGTAGTACCTCGGTAGAGCGACCTCTCAAAACCTCCAAGAAACTGAAGCATACGCCACAATTCGGCAGCATAGCATCCTTCACGCTCGGCGTAGTTGTTCTTCATCATCATCTGTCAAAGGATACTTGCGTAAGAACGCAACATTTTAAAATCAATGTGGAAGACGAAAAGAACTCAGCAAGGGGTATGAACAAGGAAGAAAGGGGTAAGTCGAGAATTCATTCATTATCTTGACCAACTTTTAGCTTTAGAAAATAGGTTTTATCCTTACTACGACCATTCTAACTATGAGTGAGCCTACGGTCAGTATGGCTCTGATACCACCTCTGTCGGGACCCGAATTTGCAAATCCGGACCCTCTGTGTATTCAGCACTAGTCCAGGAACGCGCTAGTGCACACAGTCTTAACATCGGCAAATATCACAATCATACCACTCGATACTAATAAAGTACTTTAATTAAATAATCAAACTGGTTGCTCGACCTTATGGTCAAGTTACAAATATACGCCTCAGGAAGTAAACTTATTGAAAGAGAAATAATAGCAGCGGAAAATAAGATAACCGTGGCGCCATCCAAGTATACCACAGAAGCCGACCGGGCTCGCTCCTAAGTAGACGGTTCCTCTTGGAGCTCCTCCTCCAAAGCCGGTGTAGTCTCCTCTTCAAGCGGTGTTGTATTGCGGCAAGGGTGAGTACTTGGTACTCGCAAGTCATGCCTGAGAATGCAAACTAATATACTACATGCATGGCTTAGTACAAAGGAATAGCTCAGGGTATATTTGCATTAAACGACATTTGACAAATAGCATAAGTAGATTCGAAAGCAGTAGAAACAAGTATAGGATCAATAATCTTTCCAGGAGATTAATAAACATCTTTCCCAAATCCTAACTCACATTTCCATCAACATCATTAATAAACCAAACCCAACCTTTCAAATCCAAGTCATTTTCAAGAAAGTCTAACCCTTGACTGTAATTCCCGAGCGATGTCCAATACCGCGGACACGGCTATTCGAATAGATTTTACACTCTGCAGAGGTTATGCACTTTACCCACAAGATACAGTCAAACACCACAAAGGCGAGTTCCCGTAACAAAGTCTTTCGGAAACTTCTAACAGCACAAGTGGTCCTCTCCGGTGTTGCACACTAACCCTTCCCTTAGCAAAGGCGAAGTCTAGGTCAAGCCACCGTTAGATGGGTACCTGGCCGCGCCCCGGTACGCTCCCCCGTACAACTTACACCAAAGGGTGTAGTTGACATCCTGAGGTCCCACAGGTACGTTATTAGCAACTTATTCAACTAGGTCCGTCCCATAACAGACATGTGGTTGCACGTTTGACCCAGTTCAAAGGCTTGCAAGGTTAAGTCCTTAGGATGACCAGGGCAAGACTACCCGAAGAACCAAACCAACATTCCCGGTGCCACAACTGGCCCACCCGATCATTCTTGCCACATGCCCCAGTCCAAATCTATTTATCAAAATCCCCAGTTGATTACCATGCACCACGTGCCATCAACATCACAACACATGATACCTTTTCAAAACAGGTTCAGTATATCATTAAGTCAATATTAACATTTGATTATCCAAAATCATGTCAAGAGCACGTAGCAGGTCTAAGCAATATACTACAACGATCTAAATTCCCATGTTGGCAATTTTAATAATGTCCAATTAGTAATCCACAACTAGGGTGACAAGGGATCATGGCACGTATTTAATTAATCAAGGTGTCATACAGCAATTAGGCATTTATCTAGTTTCCCATAATTAAATAAAGTATTTTCTAATTAAACTAGCATGCAATTTATTGAATCAAAATAGATTTCAAAATGGGATCAACATGGTCAAAGCACAACTTGCCTTCGAAAAGTACTTGCTCTTGGTCTGGTGGCTCTGGGTCAATACTTCTCCTTGAATCCTTCCAAAGACTTCAACGTCTACTCGTAAAGCATGTAAATAGCAACAAGTAAATAAACAGTAGACAAAAAGTGTCCAAACATCCAAATAAAGTTCATAAACAGAGAGAGCATAATTTTATGAATTTTTAGAAACTGGAATCGTCAAATTCGGAGTTTGAATGCAAAAGATACAAGCATTTAGAGTTTAAAATAATCAATTAAATATTAATACAGAGAAAAACTTTGGTCCAAAAATTAAATAAAATTCATCATTAGGTAGATCTCAATTTAGTACAAATTTAGAATTTGAATCACTCAAATCGGAGTTAAAATGCAAAAGTTATAAGCGTTTGAAGTTTGAATCAAATTCTGAAATCAATAATTCGAATTAATAAATCATTTTCTTTTTCAGAAATTAATTTATTGCGTCAGCATGACACGTGTCGGCTCCTTATTGGTCCACGTCAGCACCGGCCGAACCCCACGATGACGTCAGCATGACGTCATCGTGCCACGTGGCACCACCCGGGTGCTGCCACGTGTCCCGGTCCATGGACACGGTCCACACGCGGCTCGGGTCCACGGTGGACTGGCGCAAGGCTTGGTGCGGCTGACATGTGGGCCCGCATGTCAGCGGCCCACGTGCGCTCGCACGGTGCGGCGCGCCTAGCCTACGTGGCTGCGTCTGGGCCGTTGGATTTAGATCCAACGGTCAGAATCTAACCTAGGTCAAAACTGCTGCGGCTACGTGGTGCGATCTCAACCGTTAGATCTAGATCTAACGGTCCTTAGCGCATCTGAGTTCTTGGGTTTTTGGATTTCATGCGACGTTACCTGAGTCGTTGGATGGCGATCGGACGGCTAAGGAAGCTTGCGAGGGCTCGACGGCGCACGGCGGCGCGGTCTTGCCGGACACGAAGAAGGCGACCAGGCCGACGGCGCTCCACGCGATCTCCGACGAAGTGAACGGCTCCCACGGGTGCGCCTTGGCATGAGGATTCCGGGACTGGACTCCAACGCGGCGGAGAACGGCGGACGACGGCGGGGTGAAGCGAAAACCGCGGCGGCGCTTCACGCAACTACGGCAAGCAATTGCGGGCGCGACGAGGCGCTACGGGCGGCGGCGGCTAGGGCAAAAGCGACACAGGGTCAAAGTGAACCTCGGGGCAGGACCCGGGCTTTAAATGCCCTCGGCGTCCGGCGCGAAAAGCGGAACCCTAGGCCCACAAGGCAGCGAACTCGGCGGCGCAGTCCGGCTCGGTCACGGGAAGGCGACGCAATCACAACCGTCCACGTGTCCCTCTCAACGGTCCAGATCTCCCGGGCGCAAACGAATCCGGACCGGATCCGGTCGAATCGGTACGGGCCAATCCTAACCGTTGGATCCAGATCCAACGGTCCGGATCGCTCAGGGCTCGGTGCGGTGCAGTGCGGCTCATCGTGGGCCGTTGGATCAAGATCCAACGGTCGCACAGGTAGGGACGATCGGACGGGCTCTGGCTCAGACGTGGCTTGCGTTGGGTTCGGGTCGGACTCGAACTCGAGTCCGACTCGGGCTCGGTCGGATGAATAGTACAAACCGATTCGCATTTTCCAGCGATTAAATAATCCAATAAATTCCCAGAAATTCATTTAATTCATTAAAAAATAGTAAAATACTCAGAAAAATTCCAGAAAAATTCTGGAAAATATTTTGGATCATTTTGGACTCAAATAAAATATTTCCAACAAAATTTTATTTGCAAAGTTAAATTCTTTAATTATGTCAAAATGGAATAAATTCAAATAAATTCCAAATAAATTCAAGAAAATTCCAAAAATTCACCAAGGTGCCAAATCACACATGAATTTAAGAAAAGCAAAATTTTGGGGTGTTACACTGATGTACCACAAAATTGGGCAATTTGAATCGATAGTTTTTTTGAATGTTTTTGGCTCACTGATGTACCGCAAAATTAGGGAATTTAAATCAATAGTTTTTGAATTTTTTTGATTAAATGATGTACTGTAAAATTGTGGAATTTTTATTGATAGTTATTAATTTTTTGGTGAGTGTTGTACTCTAAAATTGTAGAATTATAATCAAATCGATGTACACATGATAAACGTAAAGATGCACAAAAGGCGTACAACATGAGAGAAGATAGATGATGTATATGAAACCATTGCATTGCATAACATAAAAAACAAGTAAACATACGTGGCGCATACATTTCAATTCGTTACCTATGTTAGCCTTCGTTAAAACTACTCACACTACCGCATATTCTAAATTGTTCTATTGCCCCTGCAGTTTGAGTCTAAATTGGAGTTTTTGGCGTCAAAAGGTGTTGCCTCTATCCCTCTTTGTGTGAGGTTGTTACCTATGTTAGCCTTCGTTCTTGTACATTACAAATGGCGACACAGACGAACAATGAACGGGAAATACAACTACGATACATGTGTGGCCCCTGCAGTAAAGAAGTCATGCTACCTGTCATAGGCCTTACATGTAAGGATCCATCAGTGCCTTCCCCTTTGATTTGGCGAGACTGTTGACCTGGGCTTTCTTCCAATTAGGCCCGTACATACATACCCAATAATAGTCTTCCTCGACGATCTTCAGCTCCTAGAAATGAGCCATTTTGGCTTGCTCTTTCAGTTTTTTTTCTTGTTCGTGACGCTCATACAGGGATTTCCAGAAGTATGCATCTTTTTGGCGATATGGCGGGAGTTTTGGTTTCTCTTCCATAGTTTTAGGGGAAGGTTTTCACCAGGTATAGCGCTCGGGGCAACTGCATAGTGTAGATACAATTTGTGCTCGAAGTACTCCCTATCATACTTGTCGGGGCCATCGATCCATTAGAAGAAGTAGCAACTATCGTCTTGCTGTTGGCATGCGTGGACGAAGTTAGAAGTATGAAAAACGCATTACAAAATATGCATGCATGTCATTAACTGAAAAAACGCATTACGGAGTGTACATGCATGTCATTAACCACATACCCCTTCATTATTGCACATGTACTATGCCCGGCCACCGGTGTTAGGAGTCTGGACTGCATTATCCACGCCAAAGCACTGCAATCGCAGTTTGGGTGGGAAACTCCGGTGGCACAGGTGCATACTTGCAAGAGACATCTGGGAAGCTTTCACGTTCTTCGCAAGCCACTTCCGCTTAAAAAGAATCTGTCCGTAGTCGGTCATCGTGAACCCACGGTTGAAGGAGTCTGTAATGGTGGTTCTCTGGGAAGTGGTGTTCAGTGTGGTGGTTGGCTTGTTGTAGTGTAGAATGTATATGCTGGGCATGGCTTCGTATTTATAGCAAGTTTTCAGTGGCAGCGTGTTGTCCAAGTGGCCTAAGAAAGCTGCTGCCCATGATTTGTTAAATTGGTCTAACAACGTATATGGTAGTGTATTGTCAATTTGGTATGAAAAAACAACTACCAGTGCATTATCAAATCGAGCTGATAAAGGAGTAGCCAATGTATTGTCACTCTGAGAAAGCTGTTAGTGCGCGTTGTTCAATCGATAGGACACATCTGTTGTTTGCGTGTTGTCAAATCACACTGAAAAAGCTAATATGTCATAGTTAAGAAAACAGATGAAAGTGTGTTGTCAAATCAGGCTAACAAAGCTGATGACAGTATGTTGTAAAATCACACTGAAAAAGCTGATATGTCGTACTTACAAAAATACAGAAATAATGTATGCATTGAAAAAGCTAAAAAGTTCTTAATGAGTGTTGTCAAATCGTGTTGTCTCGTTGATTTTGCAGTAAGTGCTGGTATGGTACATATGGGTCATATATTAGGCATGAATTAAGTTCATGTAGGTATTGTAGAACATGATCAGGCTGGTAGTTTTGCTATTATAGCATGACGGCAAACATAATCATGAAATGGATACTACGACATATTGGTTGAACATCATGAAGGCATACATAAACATCACCTGGATACATCATTCTTAAACCACTTCAAATGGCATCCATGACCACCCTAGTCTCCTTTGCAGGAAATAAACTACTATGCAAGTATAGCAAAAAGTACAATAAGGATACACGCACAATCTTCTCCAACTACATCACATGATCTAAAATGTGCTCCATCATAAACATTAGCATGTTCAGCCTCTGCTCGAGCATAGGGTCCATCCTCTGCTCTAGCCCACGCTGCATCCTCTATGGTACTGTGCTACTAGAATGCTCCATCGATGTATCTATGGTGTCTACCCACTGAAAATATTGTCATCCTACAGCCTACGTGACGATGTTAACCTGCTTTGAGGCCGTGAAAAGAAAGCAGTTCTCTCAACAAATAGACAACTCGAACAAGAAACTAATTATCAAAACCAGAATAAATTGAACTAAATTTTCATTTACAGAGAAAATAGGGTATTTGTAAAAACACCCAGCCATTATTTCCTTCAGTGTTGGCATAGAAGACATTAGCTTGCACATGGTAGTTGGGGCAATCCACCTACCTTGTAGTGGCAAGCGCAAGGGCCCTCCGATTCCCTAGGCTCAACATTTGAGATATTGCCTTCACCCAAGTGGAGGAGGCAAGGCATAGGATGAGGAAGAGGATATGAGGATGAGGAGGCCTATTTATGGAGGCAATGGAAAGATTCGGTGGGAAAAATGGTGTCAACATTACGATGGATACGTCGAACGCCCCAGACAGAAACACGAAGGGGCAAACTGGTATTTTCATGCGACAGTAATGGGCACCACATTGGTGACTTCTACTATTACATATAGAAAGCACACAAATGCAATAATTGTGGCATAAAGACGCAAACATTATTTATCACATGATGTTAATCGAAAGTCACATGTTTCTTTTAGGAGTCATCCTGGTTTCTTTTAGGAGTCATCCTAAAAGTAAGCAATCCTCATGCATTTCACACTGGAAGCATGATCATACGCTGGTGCTTTAACTCCAGTTGATGTTACTACCCAAGGTGCTGGCACTCCAACTACTGAGCAGTGCAGAAAATTTACAACTTTGATTGTGAACTTCCAACGCTTCCTAGCATTTCAGCACCAGCACCGTGGTGACTAATATTAATTGGAGCTAAAGCACCAGCTGTATGAGCATGCTTCGAGTGTGGAATGCATGAAGATTGCTTACTTTCAGGATGACTACTTAAGAAATACAATAATTATACATATGAATTGCATTACAGCAATAGAACCGCTCACGTCCTCGAAATCACAACTCTGACGTGATCTCTGCTTCCATTAACAGCGAAGTTCTTTTGGAAACATGAACCAGTCAGGTGTGTGTGTGTGTCATTCCGCAAGTCATGCTGGGTGTCCTGTGTTGCGGGAGGGGCCTCATCAACTTGGCTGGTTCACAAGTGTTGCTCACGGATCATGTTGTCAATCCACCCAGGGGTTACATGGCAATATACCGTTAGTTATGTGGAAAAAAAAGAGAGCAATAAGAAACTGAAATTTCATGAAGTACGTACCGAGCCATGTTGTGGGATCGTGGGATGCTAAGCCCATTACCCGAACTCCTCCCATGAAACCTGCGCACACATAGTGTTAGAGCAGTTCTACAATGTGAAGACTTGTAATGGGACAAAACTTACTGAACCTGTTGTGGGATCATGGGATGTTGAGCCCATTGCCTGAATTCCTCCTGTGAAACATGCGCACACATAGTGTTAGTGCAGTTCTCCAACACAAAGACTTCTAATGGGACAAAACGTACCTATCACTATGCAGATGATGAGCCTACACCGTGCTCATGGATGGTGTACAGGATGTATGTCTGCCCGAACCAACTCGTTTGATGTGCTAACCTTGGCGGCATGAACGTATCCCAAACCTAACTTGCAGGTGGCAAGTCCTGATCGGGCGAGTCCATGTCATACTCTGTGTTCATCTCAGTAGTTGTACCTGTCGGTTGCAGAGAAGGTGCTTCATGTTGGCGCCTGGAGGAGGACAGAAGGAGGGATGTATCCGTACGCCTGTGCTGTAAAGGCAGATGACATGTGTAAAAAGGTTAGGGAGTATAATAAAATTGAGTACGACAAATCAAGTGTCGACGATCGGTTTCGCCGGCAATAAGATTTGTGATTCTAGGGGATTTGTGCGGGATCTGAGCTTGATGGTAACACAGGATACTGGGGCAATCTGTTTTAGACAGGTTCGGGCTCTCTCGGAGGAGATAATACCCTAGTCCTGTGTTCTTGGATGTATTGTGTGTGTTCAAGAGAGAGCAAGAGAGGGAGCGCCCCCCTTGTTTTTTTCCTCCTCCCCTTATATACTGGGGGGAGAATACATGATAGATGGGCGCCACCGGGCCCTAAACATGGTGGCCTGGACGACATGTCCCTTGTCCTTATCCGCCTTCACGCTCTATGTCCTGGAGAGGAGGTTATGCTTTCTCCGACCCACGCTGCCGCCTTGTCGAGTTCCGGCTTCGCAGCTCTGGCGATGTCGGACCGCATGCCTCGTCCCTGGCGGGTTGTTAGGGCGGGGCACGAAGCTTCCTTGAAGGACCGGGAGTTGTCTTGGGGAGCAAGTCGAAGGTCTCCTCTGGGGCCCGTCGTGGTCTTTGCTTGGCCTTGGGCTTTCCATTCCGCTGTCGAGGCCCGGTAGGTGTAGGTCCCTCTTACGGGACCCTGTTTCTGTCATCCCACCGAGCCCCAAGTGCTTTAGGATCGACTTTCCGTCCCTTACCCTGTCATGAGGATTATGCGAGAGAGATCATAAAGAACTTGTAGTATGAAGCCACCGTGGTTGGTTAGCTCATGGTCGAGTGGTACCCGCGCCCGTTCACGGTCTTGTGACAACCGCTTGTCGCTCGGCTGACCCTCATGGGGCATACCTTGTTCTTTTGGCTCGGGTCGAGTGGTACCAGCGCCCGATTCTGATCTTGTGACAACCGGCTTGTCGCTCGGTGACCCTCATGGGGCATACCTTGTTCTTTTGGCTCGGGGCGAGTGGTACCCGCGCCCGTTCTGATCTTGGCGACAGCCGGCTGTCGCCGGTGACCCTCATGGGGCATACCTTATTCTTTTGGCTCGGGGTCGAGTGGTACCAGCGCCCGTTCTGATGTGACAGCGGCTGTCGCTTGTCGGTGACCCTCATGGGGCATACCTTGGTCTTTTGGCTCGGGGTCGAGTGGTACCAGCGCTTGGATTCACGGTCTTGTGACAACCGGCTGTCGCCGGTGACCCTCATGGGGCATACCTTATTCTTTTTGGCTCGTGGCCGAGAGGTACCCGCGCCCGTTTACGGTCTTGTGACAACCGGCTTGTGGCTCCTACCGACCCTCATGGGGCATACCTTGGTCTTTTGGCTCAGGGTCGGAGGCGGTACCAGCGCCCGTTGCGGTCTTGTGACAACCGGCTTGTAGCTCTGACCCTCATGGGGCATACCTTGGTCTTTGGCTCAGGGTCGGGCGGTACCAGCGCCCGTTCTGTGTGTGACAGCAAGGCTTGTCGCTCGGTTGACCCTCATGGGGCATACCTTGGTCATACTGAGTAATGCCTGTGCCCGCCATACAAGATCGCTTTAGACCCTCATAGGGCGCATTCTCAAGACCGTGTTGGTTGTAGATCCTCCGCGACACCCAATCGCATTGTGAGACAAATGACCAGCAATTGACCCCAAATTATGGGGTGTGCCGTCGAGGATGTTCGGAAAGTGCCCAGCCCCAAGCTTCCGTGGCGGCGGCGCTCAGCCCGTCATGGGGCGCACTTTTCCCAAACTTCGGACCAGATTTGACACTGGCCGCGTTTTGCGCTGACGCAGCTATTGGCCCGTCATGGGGCGTGCCTGATCGGCCCAGACTGAACAGGAGGGCCCTCGTTTCTTCCCACCGTAGGTGGAAATTGGGGCCCATTTCTTATAAGTCGGAAGGACCCTCGTTGGAGCAACGGCCTCCTCGCACCTTCTCCACCACTACCGCGAAACCTTCAAACCTTCCTTGGCGATTTAGGGTTTTACGATTTCGCGCCCTTGGCTTGCGGCGGTTCTTTCCTCCAGTCTTCTTCTTCGCCATGTCGTCTTCCTGCGTCATCGGAGGGTAGCACCGACCACTGCGACGGTAGGGTGGGAGACTTCCATCACGACGATGTCCCGCTTGGAGGGGATGGTTGCCGCCGGCGTCCTCCCTCCGCCGAGTTGATCTCCGCTCGCCACTTGTGGTGACCCTTACCCCACACCTCTAGAGAATGAGATTGTGGTGTTTGAGTCCTTCTTACGGCGAGGACTTAGCATTCTGGGAGCGCCTTCTTCCGGGGCTCCTCCACTTCTACGAAATTGAGTTGATCAATTTGAACCCCAACTCGATTCTTCACATTGCCATCTTCGTCCAGCTCTGCAGGCGTATCTTGGGATACGTCCTCATTTGGATTTGTTCCGCTCCTTCTTCATTTGAAGCCTCATCCGAACCGGGCCGCTCCCAATGTCGTTGGGGCGCCGGCCCACCGCGGGAGGGCTCGAAGAAACAGTATTTTGTCGTTCCTCTCAAGACCTCCCTCAAAGGTTGGAGGCGGGAGTGGTTCTATTGTGCCAACGTTGATCCTTTCCTCGCCCCTTTGCCGGTGTGCTCCTAAAGCTTCCCGATGCTTTGGAACGACACCGGACGGAGGAGGTTTGGCGCAAGTCCCCGAGCCGGCATTGATTGACGATCTGAAGAATCGAGGGTCGACGGGCCCCGGATCATGGTCGATTTTGTGAAGCGCCGAGTGCAGCCCTTGAAGGAGAGAGTCCATTTGGGGTTCCAATACAACGGGCCTCTGGACCCCACGGGAGTCGGAAGTGGACTGTCGATGGAGGCGCCGGCAAAGACGGGTAGTTGATTTCTTCGTGCCTGGCACAATAATCACCAACAGGGCTGCCCTCGTAAATTTTCGATGGCAAGGCCTCCCCCTCTGTGAGTGCACTATTCTCTCGAAAGGCTGTTCCATGATTTCTTTGGTCGATGTGTGATTCAAACAGGTGCGATCGTTCCTTTTCAGAGCGCGTCCTTCCTTTCTCGACGCTCAGCTTGTCGGCCTCTCTACCGAGACACGCCAGCGGCGAAGCGGCCGACACCTCGATCGACGAGCTGCACCGGAGTCGGCGGAGGAGGTCGCCGATCTTCGTCGGCCAGACAACCGACCTCTGGTGCACCCGGATCGCAAAGCGGGGCCACGACCTTGTCGATGGCAGCCCAGTGCGGCGCCAACTTCCCTCCGAGTGGTCTTTGGGCCTCGGATGAAACACAGGATGAAATTCAAGAAATCCAAGAGGTATTCTTTTGGGCGATCCTTGTCTTTTATTCTTGCTGTCTTTGAGGTGTCTTCCCTTTTTCTGATTCGGGACTCTGCTGTGGGCGTCCTGTGGAGGAGTCTCCTGAAAAGGAGTCTTGCGAGCTTCCCAAGGAGCCCAGCCGCGCGTCGGCTAGGTCGCCGTCGCCGCCAAGCTGCCGGGCGTCGCCACGGGCGCGGCGATCCGACAGTCGAACCATCCGGTGGTCCGTCCGCCGACGAGATCGACCCGGCCGTCTCGGAGTGGAGGAAGTGCCTCGAAAGCCACCGCCGCTTCGGTCCTCTGCCGAAGCCCCGAATCGGACCGTATGGTGGGAAGGGGTTCCCGGAAGGGGATGGAAGAGGACGACGAGATGGAGAGAGCGGCTCGGACGGAGCTTTATGAGCTCACCGTCAAGTGTAGCACGCTCGTCGGGTGAGCTTCTTGTCTTCAACTGTCGCTCTTGACTTCTCCTCGAGATTACGCCTGTTACTTAGGACATGGGGAGCGCTCGGAGCAAAGGTCGCGGTTTTAGGAAGGTGCTCCCAAAGCTCAAAGAGCGAAGCGATGCAGGACAAGCTCAACGAGATCAGCGCGACGAGATGGAAAGAAGTCCACGAGCTTCAGGGCGAGTGTATGACGATCCGGAGGAGAAGGCGAAGCTTGAGCATATGCTCGAAGGTGAGATTCTCCCACGAATCTGATTCGGATGCTTTTGGATGGTGGTTGGAGAGGATGATGACACACTCGTGTTTGAGAGCGACTTCGACCGTTCTTGGTGAGGAGCCGGTGGAGGCTTCAGAGAATTCTCGGCCTCAAGCTCGAGTCGACTGGAAAGGATGCTGCGGGAGCTGAAGGGTAAATTTATTTGACTTGGGTTGAACATACTTGGCGTCGGGTGTGCTCTTGATGGCTGTTTGACTTTGTGGCGAGTGCAAGGAGAAGATGGCGGCCGAGCAGGGCGGATCGAATCGCGCGTCGCTGCGAGCGATCCTGCACCTTCTGCGCATTGAAGGAGCCACGCCGGGCCAGGGGCGATCTTGTTCCACTTCTCTCGAGGAGCCGACAGGATCGAGCTTACGCCAAAGAGTCCGCAGCGATGAGCGCGAACCAGGCATTGGCGGTGGTCAAGTCTCATTATCCGAGAGTTGACCTCGAAGTTGTGAAAGAAGGCTTTGCTGTGATGAAGACAAGGCCAACGCGCTCCTCGAAGAGGTGTTCGGTGCATCGCGAGCCACATTGGAAAATCTGGAATTCGACTTTGGCGTGGGCCTTGATGCCGAGTGCTCGCCCTCCTTGTTTGAAATCTTGTCTTCTTACTTCAGTATAATTCGCTTGTATTGTCTTCCGGAGTGGTCTTGAGACTGAATATAGGCCCGTAGCCTTTTGGATCTGTTGTGCCTTTCGGATGGGCTTCACCGACCGTGGTATGGCTTCCAAACGCCAGGGCCTTGGCCCGTGGCTTTCTTGCCCCGGACACGCTTTTCCGAGAGGCTGGCGTGCAGCTCTCGAGCGTCGGGACTTACGTTGTGGCCACCTGGCTGAGTGGTTTAGCCCCCAGGCTTGCATCACTTGCTAGCTCTCCAGCCCCCGGGCTTTTGCGCTTAATTTGGTATAATTAAGCGAGGAAGCCGAATGAGCTTGAACTGCTTACAACACGTGTCTGGTGAAATTCTCCTTGATTTTGTTCAAAGCGCCGATCTTCTTCGGTATTTGCACTGTCGCTTCATTTTTCGCGCTTCATTGATTGTGAGGTGGCGCGTTTTGATTGCCTTTGAGATGCTTCAATTTCCGAGGCTGGGGTGGCTTATAAATGGGGCGTCACCGCTAATGAGCGATCGCCCGTTTCTTCTTGCCTTGTCCTTCGTCTTCCTCTTCCAGTTTCCTTCCATGTCTATTACGGGGAGGTTCGTTGGTCCCTACGCGGCGTTGTTTCGCCATCGATTCTTCGGGATGTTGCACAACTGGGAGGCGGAAGCATGGGAAGACCTTGACTTTTTCACACTGGAGGCGGAGGCGGAGGACGGAGCGGCGAGGGACGCCGCCGCCGTGGCCACCTTGTTGGAGGTCGCACCGGGGCTCCACGAGGTGGCGGAGATCATCCTCGAGATGGTTGGTCGCGATCGTCGCGACGACCTTGCCGTCAGGGCCCTCGTCCGCCTTGTACCCCCCTTGTGGGTGGTTGACGAGGAGATTCTGGCGGCTTTGGGTCGCGTGGGTCGCGACTAACCTCAGCGATCTCGCCTCCGGGTCTCCCAATGGCCAAGACCAAAGAAGACTTCAAAGACTAAAGTGGCGGGAGTACCAACAGAACCAGCAGCACCAGTAGTTTTTTTTTTTTAGCGCGAGAAAAAGAAAAAAAAAAGAAAGTCAGTAATGTAAATTATTAACATTATGGAATGAAAAGCGAAATTTTATCGATTCGTGCCTATCACATTTAACCCGAACTTAGTGGTTCCGCTGATCAACTCATTCTAGTCGATTGCTCGATTACCCGAGAACGAGGTGGGGCTCGAGCTTTTGACGGTTAGAAATTCGCGACCAGGCAAATCTTGGTTAAATTACTACGCTGCGAATTGCAGTCCCGAGTGGTTAGTGCTTTCTACCCGTTCCGTTGTGCGCTGGTATAAACCGCCGAGGCTTTGTGCTCATCAGCGGCTTGTTATTTCCGTGCATTCTATATCGGCACGACCAGAGTTAGGCGCTACTGATCGGGTAATAACCACTCGGGGCTAGCATTACACAACTTGAGAAAATAAGGCGAACCACTATTTTATTTAATGTGTAAGAGTGGGATACATAACTCATGCGTAGAAGCCGACGAGCTGTTCGGCGTTCAAGTATTCGCGAGAACCTCGCCGTCTTCTCGCCTGAGTCGATAAGCACCCGGCCGGGTTGTCTTACGGGCGATGTATGGACCTTCCCAAATTGGAGAGAGCTTGTGCTCGCTTTTAGTTCCTCCTCGGGACCAGATCTCCTTCGAAAAGGTTACGCTTACGGCGTTGCGAGAGTGGTAGCGCCGAAGTCCCTGGAGGTACTTAGCCGGCGGAGGGCGGCAGCGTTCGAGCCTCCTCGAGTTGATCAAGCTCCACCATTCGGCTTCCCTCGGACTCGGCCGTTGTAGTTCGAACCCTCGGGGATTCGAATCCCGGCTCGGTCAGCGAGAACCGCCTCTGCGCCATAGACCAGGAAAAAAGGGGTTTGGCGGTCGCTCGGGAGTGGTTACGAGTCCCGAGTCTTGTGACGGTAGCTCCTTCACCCATCGGGCGGCGTATGGTTTGAGGCGGTCGAAGATCCCGGCCTTGAGGCCTTGAAGGACCAGACCGTTAGCTCGCTCGACACGCCCATTGCTTCGTGGGTGAGCCACCGAGGCGGCAGATCTTGATCCCGACGCCTTCGCACCATTCTTGGAATTCTTCACTCCTGAGCGGGTGCCGTTGTCCGTGATGATCGGTTGGGCACTCCGAATCGACTACAATATCCTGGAAGAACTCCTTGGCCTTAAGCTGCGGTGATAGTTACGGCCCGGCTTGGCCGATCCACTTGGTGAACTTGTCAATGGCCACGAAGAGGTAAGCTAAACCGCCTTGAGCATTCTTGAGCGGGCCCACTATGTCGAGCCCCAGGCGAAAGGCCAAGAAATGGGTATAGTCTGTAGCTCATGTGCCGGCAAGTGTGTCTGTCTTGAATAGAATTGGCAGCCCTCGCAGGTTCGAACTATCTCCTTGGCGTCCGTTACCGCCGTTGGCCAGAAGAAACCCTGTCGGTAGGCTTTCCCGACCAAGGCGCTTGATGCCGCGTGATGGCCGCACATCCCCGAATGGATTTCTTGGAGCAGCTCTCTTCCCGCTTGTCCCGAAACGCACCGCCTGAGGACACCCGAGGCACTTTTTCGGAAGAGCTCGTCGCCCACCACCACGTAGGATTTGGCTTGTCGGGAGATGCGCTCTGCCAGAGTGGTTGCTTCCGGGAGTTTGTCCTTCAGGAGATAATCAAGGTACGGGGTAGTCCAGTCTGGATCGATGAGCAGGACCCCGGTTCCAGGACCCTCGCTTGGCTTTTGCCGTTTTGTAACGGTTGGCTCGTGAAGATCCTGTACGAAGATATCACTTGGGACATCTGCCCGAGTGGCTCCCATCTTAGCCAACTCGTCTGCTGCCTCATTATTGCGGCGGAGGACATGAACCAGCTCCAGACCGTCAAACTTGCCTTCCAATTCTCGGACTTGCTGGCAGTATGCCGCCATATTCTGATCCACGCACAACCAGTCCTTCTGTACTTGATTCACCACCAACTGGGAGTCGCCTCGAACCGCCCGGTAGTCGGATTCGAGTGATGTGGCGTCTGAAGCCCATGGATGAGGGCCTCGTACTCGCGGCATTGTTTGAGGTGGGAAGTGAATCAGAAGGACATACTTCAACTGTCACCCTTAGGCGAGATAAGGAGGATTCCCGCCTGCTCCTCCAAGCATGAGAGATCCGTCGAAGTGCATGACCCAATATTCGGCTCTTCTTCGGTGCAGGAGTGCAGGATTCGGTCCACTCGGCCGTAAAGTCACCAAAGCACAGGACTTGGCGGTCTGCGCGACTTGAACGAGATGTCGAAAGCTCCAAGCTCATTGCCCACTTTGAAATTCTTCCGGTAGCTTCCCGATTGCGGAGGACCTCTCCCACGGGAAAGAAGTGACTACTGAAATCGAATGTCCTTGGAAATAATGCTTGACTTCCGTGGCGAGATCAAAATGGCGTCTGGCCTTCTAGATTGGAGGATATCTTGTCTTGGATTCGCCCGATTACCGACGAAATAAAGCTGGCGTTGCACGCCGTAGCGGTGTCCAGATTCCTCCCGCTCCACAACTATCACGGCACTTACTACATGAGATGTTGCCGCTATGTAGAGCAGAAGAGGTTCACTGGCGCCGGCGATACTAAGGCTGGGAGTGGAGAGAAACACCTTGAGTTCTTGAAGGCTCTTTGTGCCTCTGCCGTCCAATCAAAGCGATCTTGCTTCTTAAGGAGCTTGAAGAAAGGCATTCCCCGGACCCCCAGTCGTGAGATAAACCTGCCAAGCGCTACCATGCATCCGGTGAGCTTTTGGACCTCCTTTTGGCTGGTAGGCGGGGCCATTTTCATAATGGCGCCAATTTTCTCCGGGTTCGGCTCGATCCCACGACGGAGGCGATGAACCGAGTAGTTTCAGGAAGACACTCCGAAAACGCACTTCTCGGGGTTTAGCCTCATCCGGAACGCCCTTAGACTCTCGAACGTCTCGGCCAGGTCGGAGATAAGGCTATCTTGTGCCTTCGTTTTAACTGCCACATCATCCACATAAGCTTCCACGTTGCGCCCGAGCTGATGGTGAAAACACTGCACGGGCGCTACCGGGTACGCTGCGCCGGCATTCTTGAGCCCGAGCGGCATGGTGATATAGCAATATGCTCCGAATGGAGTGATAAACGAAGTCTTCGCATGATCTTCCTCTCGGCCGAATTTGATGATAGCCTGAATAGGCGCCCGTAGAAGTCGAGTAGCCGAGATCCAGCGGTGGAGTCTACGGTGATCGATACGAGGAGACCAAAGGGATCTTTCGGACAAGCCTTGTTGAGGTCGGTGTAATCAACACACATGCGCCCGACTTTTATTCTTCTTACGGGCCGAGTACAGGGTTCGCCAACCGATCCAGGATGATACACTTCTTTGATGAAACCTGCGGCTAGCGGCTTTGTGATCTCCTCTCGATGGCTTCTCGGCGATCTTGAGCAAACCGTCGTAACCTTTGCTTGACGGGCCTGGCGGATTGGTTTACATTTAGTGCGTGCTCGATCACCTCCACAGGAACCCGGGCATGTCGGACGGCTTCCAGGCAAAGACGTCTTGGTTTGCCCGCGAAAGGTGACGAGCGCGTTTTCCTATTCATCCTCGAGCCTTGTCCCGATCGAGGCGGCTCGCGCCGGATCGGACGGGTCGAGAGAATCCTCTTGGTGCCCTCCTCGGGGCCGATCCGGAGTTCTGCGGCTTGCGGGTAGGGACATCGCCTTCCGGCTTGTCGAAATCCGCCTCTTGGCGAATCCTTTCCCGTCACTTGAGCGCCTCCAGAGACTCGGCCATTTCGCAACTCTCTCTGTCGCAAGAGAAAGATCGCTTAACATCGCGCGTAGAGTGATAATACCACTCGGACCGGCATCTTGACATCGAGATACGCGTAGTGGGGCACCGCCATGAACTTGGCTATTTGGTCTCCCAAGATGGCGTGATCTGTTGTCGCGAAGTCCGCCACCTCGAAGCTAAGGCTCGGTCCGGTAGTTGTCCCTTGCGCCGAACGTGGTGGTAGAGTGATTTGTCCGAGTGGTACCGCCGACGGCGTTCGGGTATCACTCCATGAAAAGCGACGACCAGCGTTTGAGGTCGACCGCGGGATTCCCATATCGTCGAGTGTCTTCACGAAGAGGGCGTTGAGCCCACTCCCACCGTCAATCAACACCCTTTTGAGCTTGATGCCGCGGACAACCGGCGCCAGACCCGGGTATCTGCCGGGAATGGGGCGCGATCTGGGTGATCCGTGCGGTCGTAAGTTATTGCGACCTCGGACCACCGGACATATCGGGGTCTCGGCTCTCGCATAGATGTCGGCGGTGAGCTTTGCTTCCGCTTGGACTCATATCTTGGTGAACCCCGAATATGTAGTTAAGCTCGAGGTCGACTTCACGATAGTCTTCCTCGGCTGTGGGGAGGCGGTTTGCCGGCATGATTGCTCGGACCTTGTCCGGCTTTGCCTCTTGCTCTCGTGGCGAACCTCTTTAGGGTGAAACAATCCTTGGCGGCATGCCTCCCCTTTGGATGGAAAGGGCAGAGTGAGTTCATGACCTTATCATATCCATCCTCTTTGAGAGCGAGGATGAGTTGGCGCGAAGAATCGCCACTAGCTCTTCGCCCTTGCGCTTCTTTTCTTTCTGCCGAGGGGTTCGGGATCGATCCTTCCCTTCATCACGTCGTTCGCCAGAGCCTCGGAGGCTGAGCGTAACGGTTCACTAGGGCGAACAGCTCCGGGACCGGCGTGGGTGGCTTCCGGGACATCTTCTTGATGAGGTCGGGTCGTGACTCCTTTCGGAAGGCAGCTATCACAACCGCATCTGTGACGCGTCGAGCGGTGCTTTTCCTGTTCATGAAGCGCTTGGACGAACTCCGGAGGGATCGTTCCTCCTTTGGTGTAGCTGATATAGGTCCCAAGGGGTGCACAGGCGCTCGTAAGTGCCTTGGAAATTTGAGATGAACTGCTCACACAGATCTCCCAGGAATCTATAGAGTTATTTGGAAGTCCAGGTGAGCCATGCTTGGGCAGGGGCGAGAGGGTAACAGGCAAGTAGTTTGCCATTACTTTCGATCCCCGGCCACATTTGCCAGAGCGTATACTTGTAGCCAAGCCTCGGGTCTCTCTCACCGTCAAACCTAGTGATACCTTTAGGATTAAATCCATCAGGCCAAACCACTCGGCGTAGGTGAGGAGTAACGACGGACCCCTTCGATGACTCGCGATACCCCGGGAGGTGATCGACGCGAGGGGATCGCACTTGGCGTATTCGCGGCCTCGCGGAAGGATGCCAAGCGCTCATATTAAATCGGCTTGACGGCGTTGTTCCTCCCTTTCGATCGCGGCGCTGGCGTCGAGGTGCGAGCAGGTCGCGGTGATGCTATGTCGCAAGTCATCTCCGCGAGGTAGAACATGATGTATCTCGACGGGCTTCCCGACCTGACGGCCGGCCGCCGTCTGGGTCCTCGCCGGACCACGTGATGCCTCCTTCGCCGGCTGGTCGGTTTGAGTATCTTTGGATAGGCTGCCGCCGTCACCATGGCCTTTACTTGGGCCATGATCGGGCAAGCTGGATCATCCGCCTCAAAGATAGGGTCGGGGTATCCAGGAGTGTCTTGGAGGCGGCGATATTCTGGCGTAGAGTGCAAAAACAGCCTGGTCCCCATCTTGGCTTGCAGAATGTCTTCATTGACAGCCGGCGCGATCGGAGTCTGCGCCATAGCGTCGAGGCTCGATCACTCGGCCTCCTTCCAAATCGGCGGCCCGAGGTGTCGAGCGCTGCTGCGAATCTGCCATGAGCCTTCGATCACCACAGGACTCTCACGGAAATTCCAGCAGCTCTCTAGGCTTTCTTCGACTCGGCCACGAGGTGGGTGCGTCGGGAGAAGTCGAACCTCGGCGCTCGGGGGTGCGGAGGGGCTTGGCGGGGAGAACTCCCACCCTTCGTGCCGCGGCGTCCTCGGGCCTGTCTCCGCGGCTGGACCGGGTCTTCGGATGCCCGCTCGGTACTTTAGAGTACGAGATAGGGGGACCTTCCGATCGGGCGCGAAGTCGTGACGATGGATCGCCGGAAACCTCACCTTGTTTGTAGCGCAGTTCCCTTAGAGAGAGAGAGGCTTCCGAGGTCGTTGGAGATGAAGGTCAGGCTTAAAGCGGAAGACTGGCCGGCGAAGACTGTGGAGACTTCGCTCGTCCACGACCATCAAGCTTGACGAAGATGTTGACACAAGCCCCTACGGCGCGCCAACCGCCGACGATCGGTTTAGCGGCAATAAGATTTGTGATTCTAGGGATTTGTGCGGGATCCGAGCTTGATGGTAACACAGATACTTGGGGCAATCTGTTTTAGACAGTTCGGGCTCTCTCGGAGGAGATAATACCCTAGTCCTGTGTTCTTGGATGTATTGTGTGTGTTCAAGAGAGAGCAAGAGAGGAGCGCCCCTTGTTTTTTCCTCCTCCTTATATCTTGGGGAGAATACATGATAGATGGGCGCCAGGGCCCTAAACATGGTGGCCTGGACGACATGTCCCTTGTCCTTATCCGCCTTCACGCTCTATGTCCCGGAGAGGAGGTTATGCTTTCTCCGACCCACGCTGCCGCCTTGTCAGTTCGGCTTCCCGCAGCTCTGGCGATGTCGGACCAAGCATGCCTCGTCCCTGGCGGGTTGTTAGGGCGGGGCACGAAGCTTCCTTGAAGGACCGGGAGTTGTCTTGGGGAGCAAGTCGAAGGTCTCCTCTGGGCCCGTCGTGGTGCTGCTTGGCCTTGGGCTTTCCATTCCGCCTGTCAGGCCCAGCCGGGTGTAGGTCCCTCTTACGGGACCCCTGTTTCTGTCATCCCACATCAAGGTTTGTTGCATATCAGGGACTCCTGAAGGCCACGCTGAGTAGAAGAAGAGCGAGCAAAGCTGGGTTGAAACATGGATGCACTTGGGCACGAGGACTAGGAGACAGAGGGTGGTGGCCTCCGTTAGCACCTCCACCGACAATGTTGCTATGACGACCGCACGTAACTGTCTTTATAATGCCTTTGGCATCAGCCAAGATAGAGCGCAAAACCTCTAGTAGGTAGGAGATAGAATTATGCTTCTCGTGCATTATTGCTGTGGAAGCCTCTACGATGATACAATTCACACGATTGTACTGCAAATGAATCAAAACAAGTCCATCAGTCATCAAAAAGATTAATTCAAACATAATATAACCTTGTACCGTGTCATCCTAGCATGTTGTGTGGCATTTATCGTGGCTGAGGCTCAACCTGTAGGCATACATGATGTCATCGGGCCGCATGGGAGCCAGTCTAGTAAGTCGACTACGTGTACGTGGCACTTACCACTCCAAGTACGCGGCGTACGAGTCTAGGTCATAGGGTTGATCCTCAACCACTAGTTGTACTGTGGCACTCTGCTCCCACGCAGTTGTCCACTGTAACTATCTCGGCCACCAGTCATCGTTCTTCCTTCCCCTCCTTGATTGCCTATACAAAATCATTGATTGATGAGTTAGATGTGTGCATTAGTTTGTTTAGGGACATAGCAAATGATAGTCAGGAATTGTACTTACATGTGCACTGGTCATGGTAGAGGTGGACCAAAAGGAGGTGGAGTGTGCTGATGTTGTCCAAATTGCCGCATCACTTAGCCTGGGAAGTATGGTTCCACCATGTGACAGAATACAAGGTGAAACGTCATCAACTAGTAATCATCATCACGCTCGCATCGCATGGACAATCCCTCTGGCACTATAGTAAGCAAGAAATGTGTCATCCATAATTGCCATATGATGTCATCCTCGTGCAGGGTCTCAAAGTAGTTATGAAACTCCGGGTAGACTATGGCCCTGTTTGTTTCGGCTTAGGCTTTTTGGTTTTTGGTTTAAAGCTAGCTTTTTGGCTTAATGAGCTTTTAAGCCGTCTGCTTTTAAGCCAAGACATATTGTTTGGTATCCTGGCTTATTAATGGGTTAGATGGTACATCTTATAGATGAAAAGTCTAAAATACCCTAAATGAGATGGTGGATGAATTCTCAATTTATATATGATGGCATTTGGTGGGTAATTTTGGAGACTTTTAGTGGCAAAGGGTTATTTCATTCAAAAAAGCCCAAAAAAGCTCCTCTTGTCTGGCTTTTGGCTTTTAGTTATACATGGGCTTTTGGTTTTTTTTAAAGCCCGGCTTAAAAGCCAGTCGTTTGTTTCGGCTTAGGCTTTTTGGCTTTTAAGCCGGTGAAAAAGCCGAAACAAACAGGGCCTATGTGTGGCCTCTCCCATGCCCATCCCAATTGGTTGGTCATCCACCGTGTACCCATGATGGGCCCATCGATCGAGTCGTTTGCCTCATCGTAGAACTGATCCTCCAATGGATACGATTGAACAACCTCCCTGAAGTACAGTCGACCGATAGGAAAGTGCTCCCATGACCATATATGAAGAAGTGTGTAGCATACCGCAAGTACGGGCTCCTCCCTAGATGCCTTCGGGCAATCATCGCACAATCCCCAGTATGTTGCACACAACACCGCTGATCCGAAACTAAACTACGAAATGTCCTAGAGGTCACTATTAGCCAAAGCCTCTACAATGTGAATATAGCTTGGGTACACCCAATCTCCCATTGTAGTAGAAAATAAAATCCAACAAATAACAAGAGCAAGTACGCAATAAGGTGAGTCCTAACAACATGCTCCGACACGTCAGCGGGGCATTGCATGTAATGGTGTAGCCAAGAATGTGAAACCCCTGCAATATTCTCCTGGACTGGATGAGGATGACCAAACCTATGCTGCAACCGAACCCCCAGTCAGGCCTCCTCGGCGATGGAACTATCGGTGTGCCACTGATAGGCAAATCGGTAATCATAGCAACATCCTACGAGGTAATGGTCATCACCCCCAGCAGAAGTGGAACGTGTGGGTCTCCGATCCCCAACGATCAACGAGGGAGGACACTAGAGCCATGTCCAAACTGAAACAATACCCAATGTCCAACATCCGGGCCAACAGCAATAACCCTGACTCCTGTAGAATCGGTACATACCACGCATCGAAGGGCCAGTACTCCCTAGGGCCCTTGAGAACGAGCGGTTGTGGACCAACATCCATAATCCATGCACGGTTACAATGCTATCCATTGATAGACAAGTCAAGTAAAGTCTACGCAGATGCAGATGCATCGTACTGGAAATGATATGACATAACATACCAATGCATGACATGAAATAAAATTATATTAATGAACATCAAATAAATAACACGACATAACAGGAAATAACAACACATAATGTGTCCAGAAATACATTAAAATAAATAACACGACATAACAACAAATAACATGACACGACGAGGTACATTGTGGATACTCTCTACGGACGGGTGAACATGCCCACCCTATTAGGGTAGTTCTTCATAGTGTGACCCACTGTCCTACATAACTGGCACTTCTGTGGAGCTGGTTGGTGTCCCCGCTGACTTGTGTCCATGTTGTTGCGGATTCTCCGTGACTGCCATCTTACACAACCGCTCCTCTTCAATGCATCATTCTGATACCATGTAACCTACCCCGCCCACAGCTCCATGTAATGCATGTCCAAGCCGTAGGAGGTAAACTCCACACTCTATGTCTTGAACAGATTGTCCGCACTGAATTGAAGTACTCAGAGATGTAGGGCGCGAAGGATTGACGGAGAACCGCGCACGCTGCATATACATGTGAGCATGGCTTGTGCAGCAGTTTTGGCTTGTTGCACGTGCATGTCGCGATGTCGCTTATAGTGCACACTTATTTACGATAGCCTCTGTTATGGCCATCAACAAAGTTCTCCCATAGACGTACTTTGAACTTCCACCTCACACCATCGATGGTCAGGGCAACGTGCGAGCAAGCCTTCTCTATTTTCTTCTGGACATATGCATGCATACATTCGGAGAACTGCTTCCCCTCGTCCAAGTGCCTCCTCGCATTCATTCCCCTATTCACAAAGTATCCAACAGTTCTGTTCCAAGTCTCCTCCACGATGACGCTAATTGGGAGGGAGTGAACCCCCTTCAGCACGCTGTTGTAAACTTCAAACATGTTAGTTATCATTATTCCATACCTAGCGCTACCTGTGTTATGGAGTAGGGACCACTTCTCCAACTCGGGGGCATACAACTGTACCCATTTTGAGAAGTTGTTCACTTGGCCTTCTGCAGACTTTGTCGTATGCTTGGATGTCTCATCGTCCAGCACTCTCCATATAGCCTCGAACCTTCGCCTCTGGTTTTGCATACATAGCCTCTTGAATGTCTTCATGATGTCCTTGCTGTGGAACTTCCTATGAAAGTTCGCGGCAATATGCCTCATGGACTAGCGGTTCAAGACATCATTCCATTGGTATGGTGCCTGTGTCCCTCCTTTCATGGTGCTTATGGCAGACATTAACCCAGCATGTCTGCCCGTGATGAGGCATGCGTTTGGGCGGTCCCTGACAACAGATTGTTTGACATTTACTAGGAACCACAACCAGCTCTCTATGTTCTCACTTTTCACTATTGCATAAGCTAGCAAGAGTAATAGGTCATTGGCGTCCGTAGTGATCGCCATCAGAACGGTGCCCTTGTACTCGACGAAAAGGAAAGTGACATCTATGGTCAGCACATGCCAACAATACTTGAAGCCATGTACAGCTTGTCCGAATGCCAAGAACACACGGTCTATGACGAAGCAGTTTTTACCCTTCATGGGGTGTGGTCTATCCATCTTATTGACGTAGGTCACAGGATTGGCTTCGGCAATCTGGAGAAGCATCCATGGAATAAGGTTGTACGCCTCTTCATACATGTTGTACATAATTTCTATCACTTTCTTCTTCGCACGCCAGACCTTGCCATAGCTAACAGGATATCCCACTGTGTTAACCACTTTAGCACTCAGGATATCCCACCACGCCAGACCTTTCTTTTTTGCATGGCATCCCATTATATTAACATTACACTAATTAAACTAATATTATACTATTATTTATGCCTTATACCCTCATTTTATTTCATGTACCACAAATTAGACTAATACAGTCACTTCATGTACTTCTCTCTTGCACTAACAACATACTAATTATATGCCATCACTTACTGCCATGTTTCGTACAACTAAAAATACTAATATTATGCTACCTATACTAATATTAATAATACTAATTACATAAAATGCAACGTAGAAACTAACCTTTCGGAAGATTAACTTCAAAATATGAATCCCAAATCAATTGCTCCAAAATATGAACTCCAAATAAATTCCTCTAAATTGTTAATACTGAATAAATTCCTCCAAAAATACGCTGCCAAATTTTTTCTCCCTCTCTTCTTTCTCTAGTTTTCTCTCTTCTTCTATTGGCTTCCTACTCTCATGGATTTGTGCTCTTCGGTTGCTGGCTTGACTCCTTGAATGTTTGCTGCAAACGAGCGAGAGGGGTTTATAGAGGGCATTTGCGAGGGCGCACGGCAGTAGCATCACAGACATCGGTCCCTGCTTTCTGCGCAGAGGCGACGAATGATAGAACGTGGCTTGGCTTTTCGCGCGTAGCTGGTTTAACGCTCGGCTGGCACGGAAAAGGGATAGGCAGCGGTCGACTGGCATGGAAAATGGAGAAGCGGCGATCCCAAGGTTCGGAAAATGGAGAACCAGCGGTCCCCAGGCGTGAAAATCGCCAAAGTTCCAGTGCATGCATAGCACGGGATTTGACCAAATCCCACGATCGCCATGTTGTCCGCGCTAGCTATTCAATTTCCACGCTACTATGCTGCTAGATTGACATGTGTCACCCCCATATCTCCCTGCGCTCGTTCTCAGGGGGCTATTTCTAAAAAATTCGTCGAATGGAGACTATGTTTGAAAAAAAAATAGTTCTATAGAATTAATACAGTAAAAAAATTCTACACTGACAGCGCGCCATGCGCGTACGGCCAGCAGCGCATGCATGTTGTACTTACTTAGGCATGCCGTGCAAAAATTAACCAGAGTGCATGTGCGTGGGGAGCGATGGATGAGCAGTCAAGCGTAGTTCCTGAGTTCACCGACCAGCTTTCCGGCGTGCGGTGTTTGCCGTGGATCTTTGATCTGTCTCCGCTCGATACGTTCATGAATGCATATTCCGGCCTGTCCCATGCGCATGTCATCAGTGGCGTAAGTAAGAGAAAAATAGTGGAGATGTTAGACATGATAGAGAGCTAGGTATGACGGAATGGCTTTTACATTGGATTGACGTATATTTCTAAAAGTTCTATTGTATTCACAAATTTACGTAGCCTAAAAACAATGATATATTTGGGATGTCTTCATTTATTGACAACAAATAAAAAAACTATAAAATATACATGTAACATTGCATTTCTGCATCATCGCACTAAAAATTGCGTTTCTACAGGGACCTCGTTACCTATCTAACTTATCTTTCTTTAATATGAAATTTGTTGGAAGTAGGAACAGAACTATGAGCATAAATTCAACATCATAACTTGCATAGACTTTGACAGTATGCAATAATATTTACTAATCAACTAATAATTAAAATTTAAACAAAAAATACGGCTTTTACCTTATCCTCTCTGGACTTTGGCTCTCTCCAACCCGGTCGAAAGAGTTTCTCTTCAGTCTCTCTGGACTCCTCCTCAGTCTCTCCTCCCAGCCCCTCATGGCTGCGCCCCCTCCTTCACCCAACTGCCAGGGTAGGTGGCCCTCCTTCACCTAATGACCGGTGCAATCATCATTCACCCAGCGCCCAGCAACTGGTCCTCCTTCACCCTCGGGTTGGACCCTTCAACAAATATGCCCTTCTCATTTTTACAATTAACTAATAAACCAATAATAAATGAATGGATAATTAAAATTATACAATGATATTTATCATTTTTACAATTAACTAATCAATCAATAATTTAAACTATATAATGAAATGTTATCATTTTTAATATTTACAAATCAAGCAATAATTAAAATAACAAGCAAAATCTTACCTTATCCTCTATCGACCCCAAGAGAGCTCGGAGCCGTGTCATGGTATCCTCCTCTCTCGACCGAAGGAGGGACTGAACAGCTCGGCGCCTCGCCCACCTCGCGGTCCTCGCCCCCTCCATCGGCACCTCCCCCGCTCGTAATCAGCGGTGCAACAACTCGGCTCCTCCCCCTCCTGAGTCCCCACTAATCCATGGCCGCACCCCTTCCGCCTCCTCCGACCCTAACGAGCTAGAACTGAGAGCCTCTAGCGGGCGTCGCCCCCTCCATTGCCGCATGCCCGCACGCCAAGCTGGAGATGGTCAGCCGGTAAGTCGTCTCTCCTCTCTCGCCTGAGATTTGATTAGGGGTTTGGGGATTTGATTGGGGAATCGGGGTTGGAAGACTACGGATTTGTTTTGGTTCAAGTTAGACTGTGGGTTGTGACTAGTTGTCTAATGAGTTGGCCTATGACACCGCACATGAACTGTGATCGATGAACTTAGACCCCACTCTTCTTCAAACTCGATACTTCCTCCTCTCATGGTCTGCACCTCCGTGGCTCCGCCAGCGGCGGCGGTGCTCCGCCGCCAGCTCTCCCACACCAACGAAATGGCGACGGTCCCCTGGGATTGGGGGGAAGGGAAGGGGTACGAGGAGCAAACCAGTGCGCAAGCTCCTTCACGCAGCTCGAACGTCCGCCACTGTGTGTCATGTGGGCGGGCCTCAACGTCTCGGGAAGCGCGTCGTAGCAGGGCAGCGGTGCAGTCGGCCGTACGTACCCCTGCTTCGGCTGACGGCAGCTCGCCGAACCACCGTCCGTCTCCAAACCAACACGGGCGAAGAAAGCAGGACAAAAGTACGAGAAATGATGAGCCGTACGTACGTAGTTCGTGAAGCCACCGGCCGGCCAGCCGGCGTGCAGCGCGGTGGATCTTTTTCTGTCTCGGTCTGCTCCATGCATGCATGCATGCGATCCGGCCGATCCCTGCGTGTGGGTCCATGTGGGACGCACGCATGTGCCGGGCTTAACGCCTCGGGAAGCACGTCGACGCACGTCCGTGCGGGCAACAGTACGTAGTGTTAGCTACTTCAGTTGACGTCAGCTCGCCCAACAACCGTCCGACCAACTCTGAACTCTACATGCAAAGAAAAGGCCGGACAAAATCACTAGACATGAGGACTGGACCAAAGGTCAGTTGGCTATGTGTGCTGATTGTGTCCTTGCTTACGAGCGGTCCAGCTTTGATTTGATGTTGATATTTACTTTCTTCTACACTAAATATCAAAGCTCGTGATCTAAATTCAAAAAAAAAAAAAAAAAATCACTAGACGTCTAGCGGGAGCTATGGTGGTGGTTACTCCGAAACCCAGTGCGAGGTCGGCTCGTTGTTATTTGTATTGTGGGTGATTCACCGGTTTCATGTTTAGGAGCTGATGGAGGAATTGAGCCCAAAGGAAATGTTGATATGTTTCTTGCACAAATTCCTTTAAACCACAGTTATCAATCCCGGCCCGGTTATCGAATCGGTCGGGGTGCCAGGTCACTAGTCAAATCGTTGGGTCACCGATGAGACCACATGTTTTATCTAAATGTTTTAAAGTATACGTGACATGTAAAAATACATATAAGAATAAAATTTTAGTTCTCTATGTACAAAATATACGATTATAACTTACGGTAGCTCAAAACATGAAGACCATCAAAAAATAATTTTATTAGTATATTTTGGTATTTTTCATGTACCAATACTTGCAGTTCAATTGATTATTGGTTTATTTCATCCAATGTCACGAAACATATGTAGGGTGAGTCGGCTATCTCGGCAATCTGGAATAATTGATTATTTCTCATAAAGTTGACATGTATTTGATGATTTTTCACGTCATGTCTCAACTGATATTTAGGTCCAGAGATCACATATCAATAAGTACACATCAACTTTGTGGCAAATAATCAAATCTCCTTGGCAATATTTGTGCTTCAACCTATACATCGTGCGTTTGAAGCCCAGCTAGCATTTTTTTCTGCAATTACAGCCGCAGTGGGGAGTCTAAGCCGGTCGACCGTAGCCGGTTCGCACCAAACCTGGGCGGCTGGACTGAGATTTGGCCGTTCAGTGTAGGGGTGGCATTTTACCCATATATTTGGATATTCGCGGGTACCCGATCTAATAAGGGCGGTCACGGTAGCACTTTAGATTCATGGTTTTTGGGTTTAGATAGGAGGGTATCCAATAAGATCATAGGATGAGCATGTGTGTTAATTTGTACCTATGGTACCCAATGGGCACACTATGACACGTAGGGCCCTCTTTTTATGATATATATATATATATATTAGAAAATCAAAACCCTAACTCACTAACTCAGTGCCTCCGCCTCGGTGGCTCACTCCGCCAGTCCTTCTGCGCCCGCGCCCACCACAGTCCCCCGAGGCTCCGATCTACTTGCCTCCTCCCTCCCTCTCCCTCCAGCCGCCCTCTGCATCTCGCCACCGCCTCCGCATCCTTCGGCTCCATCGCCCCGCCTCCCCTCTCTGGCCCCATCCGCCTCCCTCAGCGCCATTGCCCCTCCTCCCCCTCCAGCCCCATCCACCTCCCTCGGTACCATCACTGCTGCCTCCCCGTCCGGCCCCATCCGCAGCCCCCATAGCCCCCATCACCCACATAGCTGCCTCCTCGCCCCCCTCGCCGGCTCACCCCCCACCTCAGCGACTCTGCCCCAACCAACTCCCCCCCCCCTCCAGCTTCCTCCCTTCGGCTCCCCCTCCATCCCCCCTTCACCCGCACCTTGTCCTTGGTCAGATCTACTACTCACGACTAGCCATGGAGCCCGGCTTGAGCATCGAGTTTGGGCTAGCCATCCACATGGCGGTGCTGCCGGTGGGCTGGCCGATCCAACCGTTGTGCCTGTGCGAGTGCGACTACACGGCGTTGATGGCGCGCCACACGCACATCGACCTCGCCTCTGCCACCTCCCCTCCTCCTCAACTTTAGCTGCATCGGCGATGGCTATGGCGGGCGCAGTGCACTCCTCTTCCCCATTCGACTAGGTACGCGTGCCCCCTCTGCCTTCCTCTTCCCTCTCTAGTTGCATGCCCACCTCTACCCATGGGAACCCATTCGGCATTGGGTACCCATCAGGTTCGGGCGTGGGTACAGATCTGTGCTTGTAAAGCTTAGTAGGTTCGAGTGGTAGGTCTAAGGTGGTATTACCTAGAGGTACCTACCCGATTGCCATCCCTAGTTCAGTGTGGGATAATGATATGAATGATCTAATGACTTGGACCGAACCAACTGAGGCTTAGGAGCCGGTTTTGTTCCTATTGAACCGCTGGTCCAATCTAGGCCCGATAACTGTGCTTTAAACATCCAAGTTCCAAACAAGCCGGGGTACGTAGCGTACTCCTTGAATAGAAACATATTTTTTTGATGTTCAAGACCCAGGGGTTCCTAAATCGTGCTTATGAATGTGATTGGGGTTGCCTTTACGTGAAGTCAATTAAGATTATAAAAATAGGATGAAAGGGAATGCACTTTATTCAGTCATACTCATATGTCTTAACAAAGTACATGCTTACGAATTGGGAATGAAATACTAATGTTGATCTTGTTCTTCTCCTTTGTTCTGTTTGTCCTCCCCTGATTCCTTGCACAGGCTTCCTACTTATACTTGATGAAAGGATGGCAGTTGTCATCTTCTAAGAGGTATCTTCTTGTTAAAAGTTGTCTTTTCACTAGGAGGTGTCTTTTGATAAAGAGTGTATATTTGTAGGGAGTAACTTCCAATTAGTTGTTTGTACCTGTCAAAGAGAGTATCCTCTGCAAACTAGTTTTATGCGGAGATAACTTCCTTTTCGACCAGTTTCAAGTCTGGGCAAAACTCATTAAAAGTTCCAACTTGTATGCTGGTCAGAGCAATTGAATAAGTTATCCCCAACCAGCATATGTATAGTTGGTCGAGGTATCTGGACAAACTATCCCTAACCAACGTACATAGCTGGTTGGGATGAATAAAGTACTTTATCTCCTACCAGTATTATTTTAACTTGTCGGGAATTTTTTCACGTGATTAAATATGACTCTAGTTGAAGTTATAACTAGGTAATGTGTTTTGGGCTTTATCTTTTCTTATGGGCCTTATGCATTTATAAGCATGTAGGGCCAAAAATTATTTAAGAATATATTAATCGTCATTAGCTAGCCCTCAAGGCTCAAGTAAATACGTGTATTTACTTAGGACTTTTCAATTCTCAAGATGTTATGGGGTCTCGCCCTGATCATGTCACCATTTCGGTTCCCGATATAGAAATCTTTCTTACGATTTTCTTAGTAACTAAACCGGCGGTACAACTGTCCTAATGAGCAGTATAAATAAGGGGGATAAGACTTCCCATGAATGCTTCACGCTTTTAGACTCTTGAGCACGAAAGAACCTCTTGGAGTTTTTCTACTTTCTTTCTTCTTGGCTCTTAAGGCTTTTCATCTTCTGTTCTTTCGGGTTCTTTTTCAATTGCAATGGAAAAATCTTTTTTTACTGAGAACAAGATCCAAGAACTTGAGGAACATGGCTTGATTCTATTGTGCGAGATGGTGTGCTGGGATCCTAGTGGAGAAGATGCGAAACATGTCCCCTAGGAGTGGTGCATTGTGTTCTTCTCTGCTTTCCCCTTGTTAGGTTTTCATCTCCCAGAGAGCGAAATCCTAACTGATGTGCTTGATCATTATGAGATTGAGCTTCATCATCTTCTCCCAAATTATATTTTGATTTTAAGTGTTTTCTCGCATCTTTGTGAGGCTTTTCTTAGTATTCTTGCTTTTGTTCATTTTTTTTGCTCCTTCTACAAGTACATCAGAAATAATAAAACTCAAGATGTTTTGGCACTACTACAGAATGACACATTACTATCGCTTCATCTGTGTCGGTTCTAAACTTTTGACTTCAAAACCGATTGTGATAAGCATATTCCATTTGGAAATCTTGGTAACAGGTTATCACAATCGGTTCTGAGAGAGAACCGATTGTGATACGATAATAATCCCAATCGGTTCTAGATAAGAACCGATTGTGATAATAATTTTGTTATCACAATCGGTTTTTATCTAAAACCGATTGTAATAAGTAGGTATTAGCACAATCGGTTTTGGGAAGAAACCGATTGTCCTGAGCACAGGGGTTATCACAATCAGTTCTTTTCCAGAACCGATTGTAATGAGAAGGTATTATCATAATCGGTTTTGGGAAGAAACCGATTGTGATGAGCACAGGGGTTATCACAATCAGTTCTTTTCCAGAACCGATTGTGATGATTTTTTGGCAACACCATTAGGTGCAACCAAGAACAGTTCATTAGAAACATAGTTTTTGTGAGATCCTCCACTCACACATTTCCCCTTCAGGGAAGAAGAAAAAAACAAACTCCAACACAGCCCGCTCTGCTAGAATCCCAACACAGACCTCTTGTACCCTTCATTCATGCTTTAATATTTGTGCAAAACTTGTATTTTCGGACGATGAACAGTACCGATCTGCTAGAATCCCAACTCGCGGTTCAACTCTCAGACAATTTATATAGACACATGTAGTGATGCAAATTATATATAACATTATAGTAGCATGCATGCAGCAGATAATAATAATATATATACCATTCCACACATTATACTTGTTTTTTTTATCAATAGGACATGAAACATTTTGACTTGGAACAACGAGAACATTAGAAAGATACAATGCACAAAAATATAAAAGAGATTCAAAATAGAGTGTAAAGGCAAAATTAATAGACCTCATCTGCACTAGGCCAACAACCTAATATATTAAACAAGCTGTATTTCATTACAATATATCACCACATCCATTGTTTATAATTAGTAAACATATAAAGGGGGACTGCATTACACCTAATATATTAAATTTACGACTCGCGACTCTGGCCCGAGTAACCCGAAGTCAACCGAGTCATCCGAGTGACCGAGTCACCCGAGTCGCCAGAGTCGCCAGAGTCATTGGAGACTACGCTGAACTAGTGATGGTTCATCCTCAGATGATGAACCCGATCTAGACGACGCCGGGTCCCTATGGTGATCGGCGCGTAGTACTCGCCTCCTTCTCCTCCTCCTCCTCCTCCTTCTCCTCCTCCTCCTCCTCGTCATAAATGCGTCCCCCTCGTAGTAAGTAAATGCCGTCCTCCTCGTCGTCGTCCTCCTCCTCCTCGTCGTCGTAAATGCCGTCATCTGCAGGCGCTTCCTGCTGCCTTTGGAGGCGCCGGATGGGGTGAGGCGCCGGGAGGGACGACGGAGGCAGGGGCTTGGCGCCACGCCGGAGTGAGGCGCCGGAGGCTGAGGCAGCTGCCGGGCGAGGGAGGATCGTGCGGTGACTCCACCGTGGAGTCGACCTTGCCGGAGAAGGAGGGGCGCTGCCATTGCACGCGGTCGAAAGGAGAAGTCAGACCTTGCAGAGAAGAAAGGAGCTACATGAAAGAGTAGAAAGGAGCTATATGCATGGAGAGCTATATGAAAGAGAAGAATGGAGCCATTGCTGCCATTGCCGGAGGAGTCAGACCTTGTAGCAGAGAAGAAAACGCGATCAGACCTTGCCGGAGGAATGGAACGCGATCAGACCTTGCCCGAGTACTACCGATGATCAGAAAGGAGCTATTTGAAAGGAGTTATATGTTTGAACGGTCAAATTGGCGGGGAAGCCGAGGGGGTCGATTAATATCCGTGTCGGTTCATATCCCGAACCGACTGTTTTGACTTAAGTTATTGCAGTCGGTTCTTCTTGAGAACCGACATAGATACATTATCTGTGTCGGTTCTATAAAAAACCGACAGTGTTGAGAATCAAATTATCACAGTCGATTTTACATATAAGCGACAGTGATAACTAATTAATCACAAACGGTTCTTCTATAGAACCGATTGTGATGAGGCTCGCTAGGTTTTATATGTACCGTCTGGACTCGGGAATGAACTTATTAACTCTCGTCGAGTTAGTTCGTTAGGCGATTTCTCTATTTTCCAGCCTATCTTACCTGTGGCTTTATTCAAAAGGTGGGCCCCATTCCTTCGAATCCCTTCAATGTTGTATTAACGTACATTATTCGATTTTGATTTGGTCTCATTAGCAGAGTGTATGGTGGAGGAGATCGGTGCGTTGAAGGTCTCCGTTAATTGAAACCCTAGCTAGCTTGATCAGGAGCTAGATTTCCCCTCGTTTGTGGTTTTCCTCGAAAGGTGACCAGCATTAATTCTTAGAAATCTCTTCAATATTGCAGTAGGACTTAAATTAATTTTTTTTATTTGGTGAATGTGTACATTACATGTCATAATTGTTTTAATATAATTAATATGATCAATTATATATAATAGTTAATTAGGTCACGTAACCTATCGTCTCCCGTTCGAGGGTGCTTGTTTATAAGTATGCTAAAATGGCATATTTATAAATAAGCGATCTCAATTATCCACGTTTTTGGGCGATTCGAGGATATGTGGCTCGGGCAAGTTCCTAGCTGTTGTACAAAGCTGTAGTGAAAGTTTAAAGACATCTCCTGGCAGTGTTCTCCGAATACACATCCTCTTGACATGTTGTCGATACGTGTATTTGGAGAACAAATGAGATCTTGCCGAAATTTTCTCTAAAGTTTGTACAACATCTTAGGAACTTGCTCGAACCACATATCCTCGAATGGGATTAGGACCTAACCTACTTAGAGATTAGGAGTCATCGTTGGTACGTACGTACTTAGTCGGTCTCTGAGATATACGTTTCTTTAAGATCATTCAACAAAAAAACTTTGTCTTCGGGTTCAACCCTTCTTTTATTTCATTGATTAGGGCATTATTAATTTATTGTTTGCGGTTTACTTGTAGATGGACCGTGAAGAATGGATGTATCACAAAAGTCGTGTGAGTGCTGAATTTCAGAGGGGAGTTAAGGAGTTCATAAGAATTGCAGAAGAAGATATGGTTATGAGGGGTGTAAAGTTCATATATTGTCCTTGTATTGATTGCACCAATCTCAGGAGATTTAACAACTTCGGCTCAAATTGAAGGGCATTTGATTCGACGTGGCCGTGAGGAATTACACGTGTTGGATCCATCATGGGGAGATAGTTAGTACCTCTGTGCTCACGCAGCGAAGACATCTTTGGAAGCCGATCACGAGTTGGGCGTGATATGTTTGATGGCGATAATTTAGATCAAATGTTGCGGGATGTGGAGGAAATTACACGGAAAGAAATGCGAAAAATTTAAAAGCTTGATGGATAGCGATGCCAAACCATTGTTTTCAGGTTGCAAGGGAATACACCAAGTTGGGTTCGATCCTTGCATTGTTTGAATTGAAGTCAAAACACCGTTGGACGGATACAAGTTTCAATGCACTTTTAATACTTCTATCGGATATGCTTCGGAGGGAAACAAGTTGCCAACAAGTATTTATGAAGCGAAGAAGCTATTATGTCCCAGGGGAATGGAAATAGAAAGGATACATGCATGTCCAAATGATTGCATAATATACCGAAACGTCCATAAGGATCTGCGCATTTGTCTGTTGTGGTGTACCCGATACAAACAAAATGAGAAGCGTAATGACAAGAAGCGTAAGAACCGAATTGACGACGGTGAAGATGTGAAAAAGGGGCACCGACCAAGGTGTTGTGGTATTTGCCCATCATTCCCTGTTTAGAGCGGTTATTTGCAAATCCTAAAGAGGCAAAATTGTTGCGTTGGCATTATGAATCTCGAAAGGAAGATGGCAAGTTGAGACATCCCGCTGATTCGGCTTAATGGAGAAACATTAATTGGCAACATGAGGAGTTTGGTGCCGAGATGAGGAACATAAGATTTGGATTGAGTACGGATGGTATGAATCCGTTTGGTAATATGAGCAGTCGACACAGTACTTGGCCAGTTTTGTTGTGTATCTACAATTTGCCTCCTTGGTTATGCATGAAGCGGAAGTATATCATGATGTCGTTGCTAATCTCAGGACCCAAACAGCCGGGTAATGATATTGATGTGTACCTATCACCACTAATTGAGGATTTGGTAAAATTGTGGAATGTGGGGGTTGAGGTGTGGGATGCATACAAAAGGGAGAACTTCACCCTACGGGCTATGATATTTTGCACCATAAATGATTTTCCATCCCTTGGTAATTTGGCGGGCTATAGCACGAAGGGAACCAAAGCTTGTCCAATTTGTGAAGAGGACACTGATAGCTTGTGGTCGCGGGTCGAGGAAAACGGTGTACATGGGTCACCGAAGGTTTCTACCCCGAAGTCATCGATATCGTAAGATGGATGACAAATTTGATGGAAAGAGGGAAGTTCGTGCAGCCCCGCAGCCTATGACTGGAAGGCAAGTATATTCACGCGTAGAGGATATCGATGTTCAGTATGGTAAGAGCCGTAAATCTGTTCGTCCTAGGACCATTTGGAAAAAGAGGTCAATATTTTGGGACTTACCATATTGGAAGGAGTTAGATGTCCGTCAATGTATTGATGTCATGCACGTTGAGAAAAATGTTTGTGATAATTTGGTAGGCATCCTGCTGAACATACTTGGGAAGACCAAGGATGGTGTGAATGCTCGCCGCAATATAACCTACATGGGGATCAGGCCCAAGCTTGCAGTGATGGAGGAGGATGGAAAAGGGCCGTACATCCCCGCTGCATGCTACACCTTATCCAAGAAAGAGAAAGAAGACCTCTGCAAGTGTCTCCACGATATTAAAGTTCCATCGGGCTACTCCGCAAACATTAAGAAGCTTGTGTCTATGGATGATTTGAAGTTGTTCGGTATGAAGTCCCACGACTGTCATGTCTTGATGACCCAAATGCTCCCTGTTGCAATCAGAAATATCCTACCAGATGACGTCAGGTTGGAAATCACGAAGCTATGCTATTTCTTCAATGCGATTTCATACAAGGTTATTGATCCCGATATACTGGACAACTTACAGAGTGAGGTGGTGCAGACTCTTTGTCAGCTTGAGATGCATTTCCCCCCGTCGTTCTTCGACGTCATTGTCCACCACGTTTTTAACCTTGTTAGAGAGATTAAGATTTTTGGACCCGCATTACGGCGTTACATGTATCCGTTCGAGAGGTACATGGGTATATTAAAGTCATACGTGAGGAATAGGTCGAAGCTGAGGGTAGTATTATTGAAGGTTATGGGGTGAAGAGGTTATTGAGTTCTGCGTGGACTATCTAGGTAAAAGACAACCGATTGGTGTTCCTATATCTCATCATGAGGGCAGACTTGGTGGCAAAGGAACCATTGGGTCAAATCTAATGAGCCCACAATTTGATATGTACTGTAAAGCGCATTTCACAGTCTTGCAACACAGTATGAGAAGTTCATCCATACATCCAACAAAGACGAGTTGATATTACGGGAAGAGAATCCACTTATGGATGAGCTTTCCATCACACGAGAACACAACGATCGATTCCTCACATGGTTCAAAGAAAAGGTGAAGGTCTCCGTTAGTACCGAGGATGTCAAATGGTTGGCTGACGGACCAAGATTTAATATACAGACATGGCAAGGTTACGATATTAATGGCTACACATTTTATACTGAAAGTCAAGATGCAAAGAGTACAGTGGAAAACAGTGGTGTGAGCATAGATGCTTTGTACGATGATCACTCAATTAGAGGATCGTCAACTGCAATGAACTGTTACTACGGAATGATCGAAGAAATATGGGAGCTCGACTACGGAATATACCAAGTTCCATTGTTCCGATGTAAGTGGGTGAGACTTCCTCACGGAGTTAAGGTCGACAAGACAGGTTTTACAATTGTTGATCTGAATAGATCGGCCTCTGAGAGATGAACCGTTCGTCCTCGCAAAGCAAGCAACTCAAGTTTTCTACGTGCGTGATCCGGCCAATCCGAGGTTGCACGTCGTACTTCATGACAAGAGGAGGATTGTTGGAGTTGAAAATGTCGTAGATGAAGAAGAGTACAACCAATTTGATGAAACACCTCCATTTGCAGATGGGGCATGTCTTAGCGGTGACGACGGCACACATGGAACACATTACATGCGTGTAGATCATCAAGAAGGGTTGTATTTTAAATAAATTAAGTTGTAAGAATTCCCTGTATAATGTAGCATTTTGTAGAATATATATGTGAAATGGATCTTATAGTATAGCAAATTTGAAAAAGATTTGACTTTTCGACTCTTTTGAATGAAGACTCTGTTTTAAAAAAATTATAAATTGGATCATAGTCATCACAATCGGTTCGTTTAGGAAACCGACACAGATAGTTTAATTGCGATCGGTTTTTTTAAAGAACCAACACAGATACTCCACATATTGCGGTCGGTGTTTTTATAGAACCGACACAGATACTCCACATATTGCGGTCGGTGTTTTTATAGAACCGGCACAGATACTCCACACAGAACCGACACCGTGATAAATCCCAGAACATTTTCATTTCGGCGCGCACACTCACTTCATTTCGGCGCGCACTGATTTCGTTGCAATTCATTCCACAACCCTAGCTCGACCACCTCCCCCACCGGCGCCTCCCCCTCCGGCTCCTCCCCCCCGGCGCCTCCCCCTCCGGCTCCTCCCCGTGGGCGCCTCCCCCTCCGGCTCCTCCCACACCCTAGCTCGACCACCTCCCCCACCGGCACCTCCCCTTCCGTCTCCTCCCACACCCCCCGGCTCCTCCCCCATTGGAGGGTACCCCGTGGGCGCCTCCCCCCGGCGCCTCCCCCTCCGGCTCCTCCCCCCCATCGGCGCCTCCCCCATCGGCTCCTCCCCCTCCGGCTCCTCCCCCCCATCGGCGCGTCCCCCATCGGCTCCTCCCCCATTGCCGACTCGATTCGGCGCACTGTAAGATGCATTTCGGACTGTGGGCTGTAATTGGTTGTAAATAGCTCGATGATGATTGCTTCAAAATGAGGCTTGATTAATCTGATCATTAAAGGAACTTGCTAGACCTAGAACAACATTGCTCTTAGCTGACAATTTGGTGCCACTTGCTCTTAATGCATTGTTCTAGGGTCAAAGCAATGTTGTGCTTATTCCTTTATGCTCTTAGCTGACAATTTGGTGGCACTTGCTCTTAATGCATTGTGGTAGGGTTAGAGCAGTGCTATATTCATTCTGTGCTATGCTGTACTTGTTGTTTTCTGTGCTAGAGCAAAGGTCTTTGTTCTAGGGTTGTAATCCTGAAATTTTTAGATGTAATAGCCGGTGATATATTGGCCATCTAGAAGTTGGACGGCTAATTAATTTAGCAACCCTTCTATAGCAATCTGAGAGCAATCCACCTCGGCTAATTAATTTAGCAACCCTTCTATAGTAATTTCCTTGCATTATATTCTCATTGCAATTTGAAACCTGTAACACATGCTATATTATCGCACTTTATTATCGAGTTTAGTTGCGTAACCTATGCGTCTCCCGTTCGAGGGTGCTTGTTTATAAGTATGCTAAAATGGCATATTTATAAATAAGCGATCTCAATTGTCCACGTTTTTGGACAGTTCGAGGATATGTGGCTCGGGCAAGTTCCTAAGTACATTGTACAAACTCTAGAGAAAGTTTGGCGACATCTCCCTGGTGTTCTTCGAATACACACCCTCTTGACCTGTTGTCGAGGCGTGTATTTGGAGAACGGCGAGAAGATCTTCAAATTTTCTCTAGAGTTGTACAACAGCTTAGGAACTTGCTCGAACCACATATCCTCGAATGGGATTAGGACCTAACCTAATTAGAGATTAGGAGTCATCGTTGGTATGTACGTACTTAGTCGGTCTACAGATAGACATGTGAATTGCTTTCTATTATGTGAAATTTGAATTGCTTTCTCTCATGAAGTTTAGGTTTGACATATACGTACTTACTTCGAAATGTCGCAAAGAGAGAGCACCGGCTCAACGCCAGAGAGAGAAGAAGGTCCTGCTACCCCATCGAGGAAGGTTAGAAAGGGCAGAGGACCGAATAAAGGAGCCACAGGGAGAACGCCGCAAGTGCTCCACTTCAATGCCATGGGGGTTTGCACGGGTCCTAGCAAGTTTAAGGGGCGCTACTCCTCTTTTCTCGGCCAATTGGTGAGGGAGCGAGTGCCGATCACAATTAAGGACTGGAGGAAGGAAGTAAGCGACGAGCAGAAGAACCGACTGTGGGACGAAGTTAAGGGAAAATGGATTATACCAGAGGAAAATGAAATCAATGCGAGACGGTACGCCTTGAAGAGAATGGGTGTGGCTTTGAGGCATTTCAGGGTCACCATGCATGCCGAGTTCGTGTTGAAAAATCGTACTCCCTTCCAAAGGTATCCATTTGTTACACCCGATGTTTGGGAGGAGTTCACAAGGATGAGGAATACGCCCGAGGCGGATGAGCTGAGAGAGAAGAATATCGCTATACAGAGGCGTAACACACACGCGCATCACCTCGGTTCTGGTGGGTATGTCGGGAAGAAGGCAGAGTGGGCGCGACTAGCGGAGGAGTGTGCAACCTCTGGGACAACGATGCCTTACTCCCACATATGCGAGGAGCGGGCACGCAACTGGGTATTAGCGAGGACGAAGAAAACCTCTGACGGTCAGATTGTCATTCCAAACCCCGCGACCGCACAGATCGTCATGACCATCGTAAGATATCTAACATAGTACATTAATTGTATATTATATTCCCATTGTATTTTAGCAATAATTTATATATGCGACCTGCAGGAGGAGGTAAGCCTGCAGAAAGAGCAAGGAGCATTTGAAAGCCAAGGGTCAAGGGACATCCTGTGTTCGGCAATCGGGAAGCCCGATCATAAGGGGCGGGTGCTTGCGAGTGCGGGAGTATACGAAGAGGTCCTTCTTTGTAGAGGAGAGCGCTTCCAGTGCCAGGGCAAGATCATGGGAAGCACGTGAGGCGCGGATTAGGGCGCAGATGAAGGAGGAGTTGAAGGAGGAGTTAAAGGCTGAGATGATGGCTGAGATGATGGCGATGTTCTCCCAGAATCAGATTCCTCAACCATCGCCTATGCTACGCCCTAGCAGCTGCGCTTCCAATAAGGAACTGTGCATTCCACACCTCAAGGTAATAACTGTTTCAGACCAAAAGGTACATGAGTAAGCTTAACAAAGATTATGATGAAGATGCTGATCACTTCTTGCAGGGTCCTGCCAAGTGCCAGCTAGTCCTGATCGACGACGGAATACACATTGAGGCTGCGCGCGGGGTTGCATTTCCAAGCAAGGAGGATGACACGGTGCATGGTATACCTTTGGGGATGGGCTACATGAGGGTGCAGGTGGACTACGTCCACGATGTTTACATGTCTCATGCCCTGGAGTTCCCCTCGAACGAAGATATCACCACTCTCGGGCAAGCACGGATGTCGTTCATCAAGTGGCCCGCGACGGGTGTCGTAGTGCAAGCACCTCCTCCTACTGCTGCTCGCTACCACTCACGCTACTGCTGGTACTCTGCTGGTACTCACTGCTGCTCATCGCTGCTGCTACTACTCTTTGCTGAATCTTGATGCGCTCTTTAGTCTTTGCACTGCTGCTGCTATTATTGATGCACTGTTCACATTCTCGCTATTGCTGCTTTGCTCCTGCTCCTGCTACTACTACTGTTGCTGCTGCTCCTCCTCCTACTGCTGCTCCTGCTCCTGCTGCACATGCTCCTCGCCTGCTACACATCACGCACCTCGCTGCGGTTGCACCTCCTGCACCAATGCACTGCAGCTACAAATCTTTAGTGCGCAAGTGGTGCGCAAAGGACTTCTACCACGCCGACGAAAGATACAAAGCGAGTTCGAGAGAGTCCATCCGTGAAGAAGGCAAAGTTGTCAGGGGACACAGAGCACCCTGATGATCACAAGCGGTACATACATGGAAAGCCCTTTCTCCCAAGCCAAGAATTGAATTCTTTGGGCTTGTTTACTCGCCACCTACATGGATGGTACATCGATAGGTCACATGAGGACGAGCCTCGCCACGATTTCGTAGTGAAGTATCGAGCGGGCCAATTCCACCGCAACGAGGATGGGACCTTCGGTCGATTTTGAGGATCTGTACTTTATGTACAGCTTGAAAGCCGTCGATATTTCTACCATACGATCACGGGCCATTTGTGAGTCTCGCACCATACTCAATCATTTGACTATTTACTGATTTTGTATTATATTTTTAACAATTGACATGAATTGCAGGATCATGAGGCGAGCCGTGGCAGTCGACACCCTGTCGGGTTTGTCGACCCCGAGATGGTGTCTGCGACCATGGCTAAGTATCAATCGGAGTTCCTTGCAGGATACATCAAGCAGGCATTGCATGACGAGGCAAAAAAGGACTTCATTCTCTTCCCATACCACCAGGAGTATGTACCACTATACAATTCAATTACATGTACACACTTCAACCATGTATTAACTTATTCTCTTGCATTGTGTACCGTTTAATAAGCAACCATTGGGTTCTACTTGTGGTTGTTCCGAGTCAAAACAAGGTCTACACGTTGAACTCACTCGAAAATAGACCGATGGACTATGCGATCGAGCCTGTTTTGCAGAAGTAAGTACATTCCTCTAACCTAACACTTTACATGGCTTTCATGTCTTACGTTGCTGAACATGGCCGACACAATGATAAACAAGGCACCAAACTCGAGTGGAAGCGCTACAAGGTACAAGTGTCTATCATAGGATTTTTTCGACACTGCTTTTAATTGCCTCTCTAATTTAAGTTTCTTTGTTCACAGTGTCATCAACAAGGGTGCGATGATCTGTGTGGCTTTTACGTGATGCATCACATGATGATTTTGGTTGGTCGCTCACATCTTTTCCCTAAGGTATAGAGCAGATTATTTGCACTACTGTCTATGTGATATTTGTTTACAAACATAATACTATCAGCTTGTTACAATACCAATTTAAGACTTAAATATATTAGTGCACTACTATCTATTTTGCAGGACCTTGATATCTTCCGGAAGAGCCTAACCAACGCTGATCTCAAGAAATTACGAGACCATTTATGCCAGTTGACGAGTACCCATACCATGGGTACCCCCATCAGCCCGAGACCACGAGCGGGCTGACATCCCTCCAAGGCCCGTAGACACAGGGGCCCGGCCTGCCACCAACCGGAGCCGGCCCCGGGCAGAAGGATCAACCCCGACCTCCCGAGTCGGACCGAGAGACTGGCCGGCCTCGCCGGCACCTGGAGGGCCCACCGCCCTGTATACGTGACGCCCTCTGATGTCCGTATCAGGGTAGGTGGCTCCTTCCCGAGGACGTCAGATGGATTGCCAGGAAGTCAAGCCCCGGTCCCGTCGTCTGACACCGTGCAGGGAAGGAGTCCCTCCAGAGACCAGACCAAAGTCAAGAATCATTAAATGCCGGACTGACGCCCGCCCGGCATGATGCGTCGCTTCCACAGAAGACTTCCCAGTCACAGGCCTACCAACCCAGCATGGCGATAAGATGGGACGGTCGGACGACAAGACAAGGAAACAGACTCCAAGACGCACACTACCCCCTCCTTTTTTCCTCTCCAACTCCCTCCTGTAACTCGTCTCCTCCGAATATATAAGGAGAGGCAGGGTCCCGGGAGAAAGGGGGGGCCGAACTTTAGAAAACACTCATCGAGCGCACGGGAGATCCGACGATCACCTTGCCTCGACTGTAACCGCCGTTTCTTGAATACCATACATCCCAACGGCACGAACTGGAGTAGGGACGTTCAGCCCGAACCAGTATAAACCTCTGGCTTCTTGAGTCAACCATTCGGAGAGAGGGAGCGCGCGACCCCCACCGACCACAAATTCGTATTGCCGGTACACGAAACACCGACAGTTGGCGCGCCAGGTAGGGGAAATCGCGCGCTGTCACCGCATCTTCTTTCGGATTCCCATCTTCCTCTCCGATGGCTTTTTTCGCTCACGACGACTCGCCGGCGTCGAGGGGCTGGATCCGCTTCGGAGCCCTCGACTTCATCGTCACCACGCAGGAGCTTGTCCTCGTCCCGCCGCCCTCGAGACAGGCGCCCTCCACGAACCTGGATGTCATCGCCAGCGTCCTCGGCAACCTTCGCCTCGAGACCCGCAACGGGCCGTCTCGGCGGCCTCGTCGCGCGACGGCACCGTCTCCGACAACGCCACGCGCAACTCAAGGGTCTCGCCCTCCGCGAGTTCCCGGCTCGTGGCCATGGCTGGCTACGCGCCTACCTCCCTCCACGACCTGTTGGGGGATTCCTCTAGCCACGGCTCCAGCTCCGACAGGGAGCACCCCCCGCGCCGCATAAACTCTCGAGAGTGTAACATGACGGGCGCGGCGGAACCATCCACTACGCCCGCTACCCTCGGGACCCTCCTCCCGCGCGACGAAGCGCGGCGGGAGGAATCCCAACGGGAAGACGACACGCGACACCAGCGACGCCGATTTACCTCCGAATGACGGCGAGGAGCTGGAGGCCCAAAAGGCCGAGCTCGACAAACTCCAGGCCGACCTGGAGCGACGACAACCCGAACCCCCACTCGTCCCTGGCGCTGCGACGCCACAAGACGCCAGTGCATCAGCTAGGCGAAGGCGGGCGACCTTCCGTTCTTCCCCCACGCCAACCAGAACATCGCCGCGGCAGCAATGCTGCTCCGCGGACTGCCTGAGCCGACGGAGCCAGAGGCCAAGGCTACCTACCAGAACCTCCGGGGACTGGTGGAACGTGCCGTCATTCAGCACGCCCAAGGCTCCGGCTCCCGACGATCAGGCGCCACCTCGGGCCGCCCGGGCCACTCCCCTTCACAGGGTCGACGGAGTTCGGCCAAGACGGCCCCGCCCCACGAGCTCCCCCAGGCATCGTACACCCCGGTGCGCCATCGCCTGGGGGACAAGTATGATCTTCGCGCCACTCTCGAGGCGCGAAGGAGGGTTGCCGGCACGGCGGTACCCTCGCAGGTCGCCGATAGCGGACCACGCGGGCACCGTGACCAGGGTCCTGATGGCCCCAGGCCACGGGCGTTCACGCGCACCGTCCGCAACGCCGGCTTCCCGACCAGGTTCCGAGCCCCAACCAACATAGCCAAGTACACTGGGGCCACTAACCCCAGTGTCTGGCTAGAAGACTACCGGCTCGCCTGCCGAGCGGGGGGAGCGACGGATGACTCCTTCATCATCCAGTATCTCCCCATCTATCTTGCGGACTCGGCTCGAGCCTGGCTCGAGTACCTGCCCGCAGACACCATCGGCAGCTGGGCCGACCTGACGAACCTTTTCGTCGGGAACTTCCAGGGCACGTACAAGCGCCCTGGCAACTCCTGGGACTTGAAGAGCTGCAAGCAGCAGCCGGGGGAAACCCTCCGGGACTACATCCGCCGCTTCTCCCAGCAGTGCAACGAGCTCCCCGACATCCGCGACGCCGACGTCGTCGGGGCGTTCATCTACGGCACCACGTGTGAGGCCCTGGTCCACAAGTTGGGCTGCGCGAAGCCCCGGACCACCAAGGAGCTCCTCGACATCGCCACCAATCACGCCTCCGGCGAGGAGGCCGTGGGGGCCATCTTCGAAAGGAAGACGGCCCGCAAAGCACCCAGCCTCGAGGCCGGCGCCCCTTCCGACCGCCCTGACAAAAGGAAGCGGAAGGGGAAGCAGGGCCGCGAGGTCCGAATGGTCGCCGCTGCCGACCGACCAGCCAAGCAGCAGGCCCGGCAGACGACCGACCGCTTCGAGAAATTGATGGACAGTCCGTGCGAACCACGACTATCCGTCAAGCACAAGTATCGGGACTGCGAGGTCCTGAAACGGTTTCTCTCCGGGAACCCACCGACATCACGGGGTAAGGGGAAAAAGCGCGACCCAGCGCCCGACGCCGGGGCGAAGGGCGATGAGCCAGCCGACGAGTTCCCACAACTCGATGGCTGCCTCATGATCTTCGGAGGGGCAGAGTGCTACGCCGACAAGCGACGGCTAAAACTCGCCCACCGAGAGGTTCACACGGCTACTCCCGCCGTGCCCTCCTACCTGAGGTGGTCGGAGTGCCCGATCGCCTTTGACCGGACCGACCACCCCGACCACATCCCGCACCCCGGACGCTACCCGCTTGTCGTCGACCCCATCGTGGGGACGAAGCGCCTGACCAAGGTGCTCATGGACGGCGGCAGCAGTCTCAACATCATGTATGTTGAGACCCTCGACGCCCTGGGGGTCCCTCGCTCCGCCCTCCGGCCGAGCAAGGCGCCCTTCCACGGCGTCGTCCCAGGCCAACAGGCTCATCCCCTCGGGCAAGCCACCTTGCCAGTCACCTTCGGGAGCCCGGACAACTTCCGCACCGAGAGCCTCACTTTCGAGGTTGTGGAATTTCCCGGCTCCTACCACGCTATCCTGGGACGGCCATGTTACGCGAAGTTCATGGCGGTCCCCAACTACACCTACCTCAAGCTGAAGATGCCAGGGCCGCAAGGTGTCATCACCGTTGCCACGTCTTTTCAGCTCGCCTACAACTGCGAACGGAGCAGTTGCGAGCTGGCCTCGGCGGTCGTCGCTTCCGCTGAGCTCGCCCAGCTTCAGGAGAAGGCCCCCGAATCCGCCCCCGACTCCAGCAAGTCGGGGCCAAGCTCCTTCAAGTCCGCGGAGGACACGAAGGAAGTCTCGGTGGATCCCGAAGATCCCCCCAAGACCGTTCGGATCGGGGCCGCCCTCACCGCCAAATAGGAAGGCGCGCTCGTCGGCTTCCTCCGAGCAAACCGAGACGTCTTCGCTTGGAGGCCCTCGGACATGCCAGGAGTTCCAAAGGAGGTCGCCGAGCACTCCCTGAATATTCGACCGGGATCCAGACCAGTCGCCCAGCGCCTGCGCCGTTTCGACGAAGAAAAACGTCGGGCCATTGGGGAAGAGATCGCCAAGCTTTTGGCCGCTGGCTTTGTAAGGGAGGTGCGCCACCCCGAGTGGCTCGCCAATCCCGTCCTTGTAAAGAAAAAGTCGGGGCAATGGAGAATGTGCGTTGACTACACGGGCCTCAACAAAGCCTGTCCAAAAGACCCATTCCCATTACCTCGCATCGACCAGGTCGTGGACTCCACTGCTGGGTGCGAGTCCCTCTCCTTTTTGGATGCCTACTCAGGCTACCACCAAATTGCGATGAAGGAATCCGATCAGCTCGCGACTTCCTTCATCACCCCGTACGGCTCGTACTGTTACGTCACGATGCCCTTTGGTCTGAAAAACGCAGGCGCCACATATCAGCGATGTATGCAGGCGTGTTTTTCAGACCAAATTGGCCGTAACATCGAAGCTTACGTCGATGACATCGTCGTCAAAACCAGGAAGGCCGATGACCTCGTCACCGACCTGGAGGAGACTTTTGCAAACCTCCGGCGGTTTCGCATAAAGCTCAACCCCGAAAAATGCGTCTTCGGGGTCCCCAAGGGCAAGCTGTTGGGATTCATCGTCTCCGAGCGCGGCATCGAAGCCAACCGTGACAAGATTTCCGCTATCGCAAGGATGGGGCCGATCAACGATCTGAAGGGAGTTCAGAGGCTGATGGGGTGCCTTGCGGCACTAAGTCGCTTCGTATCCCGCCTCGGCGAACGCGGCATGCCACTCTACAAGCTGATGAAGAAGTCCGACCGCTTTTCCTGGACCCCCGAAGCTCAGGAAGCCTTTAGTCAACTAAAGGCCTTTCTGACCTCACCTCCGGTCCTGGTCGCCCCGGAGCCGCAAGAGCCCCTGCTCCTCTACATCGCCGCCACGACCCAGGTCGTCAGCGCGGCACTTGTCGTAGAGCGAGCGGAGGAAGGCCGCGTCTTCAAGGTGCAGAGGCCGGTCTACTTCATCAGCGAGGTGCTCTCCGAAACAAAGGTCCGATATCCCCAGATCTGAAGTTCTTTGTACTCCTTTGCTCATTACCAAGAGGAAGCTTGCCCATTATTTTGATCGACACCCCGTCTCCGTGGTAACTTCCTCACCACTCGGGGAGGTCGTCCACAACCGCGATGCTACCGGAAGAATCGCCAAGTGGGCTCTCGAGCTCAACGGCCTCGACATATCATACGTCCCCAGGACGGCGATCAAGTCCCAGGTCTTGGCGGACTTTGTCGCCGAGTGGACCGAAGCGCAAGTCCCTGCATTGGTCGAGGACCCGGAGTACTGGACGATGTACTTCGATGGGTCTTACACCAAGAACGGGGCCGGCGCGGGGGTCGTCGTCATCTCCCCACTCGGCCACAAGCTCCGGTACGCCATCCGCCTACTCTTCGACGCCACCAACAATGTCGCCGAATACGAAGCCCTCGTCAATGGCCTTCGGATTGCCGCCGACCTAGGCGTGCGACGGCTCTACGTTCACGGCGACTCCAAGCTGGTCGTCGACCAAGTGATGAAGGCCACCGAGCCCCGCAACGCTCGGATGGCCGCCTACTGCCTGGAAGTCCGCAAGCTCGAAGAGAAGTTCAAGGGTTTCGAGCTCCACCACAGCTATCGACGCCACAACGGCGAAGCCGACTCCCTCGCCAACCTCGCCTCCGGAAAGGGACCGGTTCCCCCTGGTATCTTCGTTCTGGACCTCAGCAGCCCGTCGATCCGGTTGGACCCGAGTGCTGAGATCGCCACCGACCCCTCGAAGGCGGACCCTCCCGCTGATCTTCGGCCAGACACTCACCCGCCTGGGTCAGACTTGGGCGTCCTTAGCGTCGAAACCGCGGCGGCTACCGCTTTGTCAATCGATTGTGAGCGGATCACTCCCCGCCGACTCCACCGAGGCTCGACGCCTCGCTCGGCGGGCTAAGTCCTTCGTTATGATCGAGGGCGCCCTCTACAAAAGGAGCCCGTCCGGAATCCTTCAGAAGTGTGTTCCGACCGACCAAGGGAAACACCTTCTGCAAGACATCCACGACGGGGTCTGCGGACACCATGCCGCGCCGCGGTCCCTGGTCGGGAAGGCCTTCCGACAAGGTTTCTACTGGCCGACCGCCGTGGCGGACGCAACGCAAATCGTCCGCACCTGCGAAGGATGCCAATTCTTCGCCCGGCAGACGCACCTGCCTGCGCAAGCCCTTCAGACAATCCCCATCACGTGGCCCTTCGCGGTTTGGGGGCTCGATCTGGTCGGGCCTTTCAAGAAAGCGCCCGGGGGCTTCACCCACTTGCTCGTCGCCGTAGACAAGTTTACCAAGTGGATAGAAGCCAAGCCATTGGCGACCATCACATCAGCGCAGGCAGCACGCTTCTTCCGCGACATCGTCTACCGCTTTGGGGTGCCCAACTCCATCATCACCGACAATGGGACGCAGTTCACGGGAAAGGAGTTTCTCGAGTTCTGTGACGACTTCAACATCCGAGTCGACTGGGCGGCGGTCGCTCACCCTCGCGCCAACGGCCAGGCCGAGCGGGCCAACGGCATGATCCTCCAAGGGCTCAAACCGAGAATCTTCAGTCGACTGAAGAAATTCGCGGGACGGTGGGCCGCCGAGTTGCCTTCCGTTCTCTGGAGTCTACGGACCTCGCCGACCCGGTCAACCGGGCTTACACCTTTCTTCTTGGTGTTTGGAGCGGAGGCCGTCCTCCCGACCGACCTCGAGTACGGCGCACCAAGAGTGCAGAACTACGACGGTACACGGGGGCTCGAAGCGCAGCAAGACGACCTCGACCAACTCGACGAGATGAGAGACGTCGCGATCCTGCGGTCGGCCAAGTACCAGCAGGCGCTACGCCGCTACCACGACCGACGGGTTCGCGGCCGGTCTTTCGAAGTGGGCGACTTGGTACTACGCCAAGTCCAGTCCGCCAAAAACAGACACAAGCTCTCCCCGCCCTGGGAGGGCCCCTTCATCATCACGGAAGTCCTCCGACCCGGCACCTTCCGTCTCAAGGATACCGAAGGAAATCTTCTCACAAACGCTTGGAACATAGAGAAGTTGAGGAGGTTTTATCCGTAAAATCGCCTCTCTCTTCTTTGTACCATGCGATAAAACGACTGAGCAAAGAAAGCTGCGACAGTCGGACGACCGACCGAGTGGTTCCTCTCTCTCTCTCGAGTCTCTCGCTTTGTAGTAATCTGAGCGTTTGTGACCTTCGCCCCGAAAGCAAAGGTCCCGAAGCAGTACTCCTTTGATCATGTACGAGGGCAAGATCCCAAACAGAAATGAAAGAGACAAACAGGCAAAAAAGAAGGTCCGCTTTTTTTATTCATGGAGGAACATCGCTCCAACCAAGGACAAACCGCCCGTCGCGATCTTGGTGCGCGCCCTCGACCATACTCCACACGGCGCATCTCGACCCGCGAGCGGCGTGGCGCCTCGCTTCCCGAAGTCGGGGGACCCCACGGCAAGTACGCCGACTCGCCGCTTGTCCTCGCGAACAGCTTCAGCCTCTTCTTCCGCCCCCTCCCGCAGCCAGGCCTGATGGGCAGCCACTTCCTCGCGAGGCTGAATGTTGCGGTCTGCCATGGCGCGCAAGGAAAGTTCGCTTGTTTTCAGTCCTTGCCAGAGCAGCAAGTGCACCAGCGCCTCTCCTTTTATAGCCAAAACGGTGCGGAGGGAGCAGGAGCCGAAGCGCCCTGGGGTCACGCAACGGCGCAGAAGGCGAAGCGCCCTGGGGTCACGCAACGGCGCAGAAGGCGAAGCGCCCAACATCGATTCCGAAATCAGCACGATCCCCCAGGCGAGTCAACCCGCCCTTATCTCCTAAGAAAACTTAAAATCCTTTGCAAAAATTATCGCGCGGCCTCAAGCGGTGCGCGGCGACTGCACTCTCAGACCCCGCGCACCACTCGGGGGCTACCCTGCCGCCTCGGGGTCAGCGACCTAAATCGATGGTCGGCAACCACTCCGACCGGACTACCCTCATAGTAACCTCTTCAAACTCAAAATGCCGCAGCCCACGCCCCCGTGGCTACGGCTCCAAAGTAGCACCTTGTGCAGAGGAAAGGCTACTTGAGCAAAGGGCCAGTAGCGGTCGGATGGAGCCCTTCGATTTAGGCCGGTCAATCCACCGGTCAAGCAGTCTCCCCCGTGGCAACACGCGAGTCGCTAACCTAAGCCGCGCTCCGACCGACCGAGCCGTCTACCTCGTGGCTTATTTCCCCTGGCTCAGGGTGCTACGACCTACGCCTCCACGACTACGGTTTCGAAGTAGCACTCTGCGGGGGAAACAAGCCCTACAAGCAAGAGACGCTTGGGACGGTCGAAGCGCCCTCACTCGGGTTAGCACTCCAACCGACCGAGCGCACACGAGTCGCTAGCCTAAGCCGTGCTCCGACCGACCCAGCCATCTACCTCGTGGCTATTTCCCCTGACTCAAAGTACTACGGCCTACGCCCCCGTGGCTACGGCTCCGAAGTGGCACTCTGCGGGGGAAACAAGTCCTACGAGCAAGAGACGCTAGGGGCGGTCGAGGCACGGACGAACGGGCAGGATAACTCAAAACAGCCCGATGCCTCGGACTTGGTTAAAGCTTTCATGTTCATTACATGCCAAAAAGCAAAAAATAAGGAAACTAATCATCTTCCTCCCTCCGGTGGAGGATGTCACGCGGCGAGATCCGACCGGCGATCTCCTGGGCGCAAGCGTCGACTCGGGCCATGATCGCTTCGACCTCCCCGTCGCTCCGATCGGTGGCCACGCCGCTCCCGACTGCCTCAAGGTCGACACCGTCATAGTAAGAGACGGTGTTGACCAGGGCCGAGGAAGCGCCGAGCACCGCCGCTTCACGCGTCGACGCCTCGACGTGCTCCGGGACCCTCCCAAGGATGGCGGGGATAACCTCGGGGCCGGGGGTAAGTCCAAGCACCCGGTCGCAGACAGTTTGGCCGACCACCTGGAGGGCTGTCAGCCGAGCCATCGTGTCGGCCGCGCCCCTCTCCGCAATCCCCTTGTCCAAAAGGGCCGAGTCTCGTGACTCGACCGCCGCATCCCGCTGCTCCACCGCCCTCCTCCGCGACTCGGCCTGCCGTCGAGATCCCTCTCGAAGCTGCAGGCGCTTGATGTCGAGAGACACCGCTACAACAAACTGCCCAGAGGTGGGAACACCCACCAGTCAAGGAGGCCTGCTTGGCGCGAAGCTCCTCCTCGACTTTGCCACGCGCCTCCCGTTGGGACTCAAGCTCCCCTCGGGCAAGATCCCGCTCGCCGCGCAGACAGTCGGCCTCTTTTCGGGCCGACTCGAGTTCCTCTCGGAAGAGGGCGGCCTCCGCCCGGGCGGACTCCTCTGCGCGGACCGCAGAAGCCATGGCCCCTTCGGCCTCCGCCAGGGCCGCCTTGGCCCTCTCCGCCTCGCCGGTCCGCGACTCCGCGAGCCGCTGGGCCTCCCGAAGGGTCTCCACGGCTTCCTCCAACCGCCGGCCGGCCGTGGCGGCCTTCCCTTGCTCAGCGACGAGCGCGTCCCGGGCGTCGCGAAGTTCTCCCTCCGCAATGCACCGCTGGCTGTGCAGACGCCGGAGGAAGCTCGACTTGTCCACCGCCCGGGACACCAAACGCTGCAAGTCGATCGCCCGCCCGGTCAGTCTCCTTTTTTATTTAAAAGAAAAATATGTTTGCCAAAAGCAGACCCCCGTCAGATCTTACCGATCCGGCCGGACGGGACTCCTGAACGACGAGCCTCATCACCCGGGAGGAAGCGTCAACGGCCTGGAGAAGATCGGTGCGGATCCTCTCCATCTCCTTGCCCACCTCTCTCTCGCACCGCTCTATGGTGTTCCAGTCCCCACGCTCCGCCTCGTCGTCTAAAACGAACGCGGGCGCTCTGGCCCGGTCATCACCGGGCCAGGTCAGCACGGCAACCGGCGGCCGCACTGGTCCGGCATCCTGCCCCACCGGTGCAACCGCAGCGGGCGGCTGCGGGCCTTCCAGCAGCAACCTAACCGCACAAGCAGGCGGTTCCCCCGAGGGCGGGGGCGGCAAGTCTTCGCCGGCGTCCTGGCGGCGCGCCGGAAGCGAGCCCGCCAGACCTCCCCGCTTGATGTCGCTAAGCGGAGATCCCGGCACCCCTCTCGCCGACGGCACCACTCCGCCAGCGGGCTCCGCCGGGGGAAGCGCACCTGCGGGACCTCCGCTCCCGACAGCCACCGCCGCAGACCCCGTCGACGGGGGCGGGAGCACGCGACCTCTTGCCGCCGAAGTGGGGCTCAGCGTCCTGCCCACGCTGGAAAGCCCCCTGTGCATGACGATCGGTCAGGAACCGTACAAAACGGTTCGGCAAAGGTCGACCGGGGCACGCGCGAAACGCTTACCGTGAAGAGCGAACAAGTAGCGCCCGACGCGCCCTCTTCGCCGGGCCCCTGCGAGGGGGCGTGGGAGGCCTCCGTCTCCTCAGGACGAACCTTGAGCTGGCGGCGTCGTCCCCGGGGTCGCGGTCGCCGACCTCGTGGCCGGAACCCGCGCCGCGAATACCGGTGTCGCCCCCAGCACTCGGTTCCTCTTCGCTAGACGACGAGCCTTCGCCATCGTCGCTCAGAGTCTCCTCGGAGACTTCCTCGCCGCGCGCGGCCCGGTCCGCGCGCTCCTTCCTCTTCCGCGTCTTCGCGGCCTCCTTGTCCGCCAGGAGGGCGGCGTCATGGTCCACTGGAGAGGCGCGCTGCCGCTCTCGCCTCCTTTTCTCCCGGGAGCAAGGGCCGAGAGATCATGCCGCCGAGCCCCTGCGAAAGCGTGCTCGGGTGAGAAGGCAGTAGGAGCAAACAAAGCAAAAAGACGAACAGAAGCCACCAGACGTACCAAATTCTGCGGATTCGGTAGCGAGAACGGCGTGAGCGCCTCGCCGACCGGCTCGGTGTCGCCCACGATGGAGACCGCAGCCACGCGCGCAAGGACCTCCGACGCAGGAAGCTCCCGCTCCGACGACCTTGCGGGGTCGGTCAGCCCGGCGTATTCGAACATGGGGCGCGACCGATCCCTGAGGGGTTGGATGCGCCTCTCCATGAACACGCGGATGACCGCCCTGCCTGTCAGGCCCCGACGCTTCAGGTCCCCAAGCCTTTCGAGGATTGCCGCCACCTTGCTCTTGTCCCTCGAGTCGGGACCCCAAGTCCAGCAGGGATCCGGCACCGGCCTATTCCCACTGAAGGCTGGGGCACTGTCGCCAGGGTTCTGAACGTAGAACCACTCGCCGTGCCACCCTCGGTTCGACGACGGCAGCTTCACGTCGATGTAGAGCGGCCTGCGGCCGGGGCGCAGTTGAATCGCCAGAGCTCCGAGGAGGCCGACGACGTCCGACGGCAGCCTCGCGTAGAAGAAGTGGCGCCAGAGCCCCCAGTGGGGTTCAATCCCCAGAAAGGCCTCGCATAGCGTGATAAAGACCGCAATGTGCAGGACCCCGTTTGGGTTCAGGTGGTGGATCTCCCCCTTGTAGAAGTGCAGCAGCCCCCGGACGAACGGGTGGAGCGGGAGGCCAAATCCGCGCTCGTAGAAGGAGGCCAGCGAGATTGTCTCCCTGTCTCCCAACTCGGGGGCCTCGGTCGGCCGTGGCGCTTCATGGCCGGACTCGACTGCGGAGGAGGAGCCCTTTCCTCTCCAGGCGAGGAAGCGGCCCGCCGCCATGACGAATGAGGAGACAGCGACATCTCGGTGCAGCGAAGGCGGGGCAGCGCGAGGAAGCGAGGAGTCTACTTTTTCCTATCGCGTTTGCTCTCTTTTTTCAGAAGACGCCAGCAGAAAGGCTTCTGCCTGCCTCGGTTCCTCCTCCTTCCTTTATAGGCGTTAGGCGGGAGCAGGCGCGCCTTCGCGCCCAACCGACGCCTCCTCGAAAACCGGCGTGGTCGCCTTTCGTCCGCCCGCCACCTCGCCCACTACTCCGGTAACGTGCCGCAGCCCATTTAAATTCCATTAAGCATTAACTGCTTCGACAGGACAACCGCCTCGCGCCGCACGCCGCGCAGCACCGCGCTCGCCAAAACTAAAGCGAGGCCAAAACGCCCCGAAAAAAGGTATGAAACGGCCCACTGGGCCGCCCGGCCTCGGGGACGGTGGATAGCCTCCGGGCTCACACCCGAGGCCCGGCGCCGTGTTGGGGTTACGAAGGCCAAGTCCGGCTGACCGGAACTGAAGCCGCCCCAGCACGTAAAACAGAGCGAGGGGCGGGCCGGGGTGAGCCCCCAGCGGGCCTCTAGTTGGGTCGGCGGACGACCCAATCACCTTAGCCCGCATCCGGGACCATACCTCACACTCTCCCGCGGAGCTCATCCATGAGTGGCGGCCAGCCGCGCTCCGGGTCGGCGGACGACCCGGCAGCCCGATACGGGATCGAGTAAGGAAAGGTTCTCATGGGATGCCCACAGAGGGTCGGACGCCCACGCCGGGAGTCACGTCCGCTTGGAAACGACCCCCCTGGAGGGGGCTCGCCAAGATTCCACCCGGATCACCCGTTAGTAGCTCACATGAGCACGGCGTTCAAGCCGACGTAGGTAAACGCGCGATCGCTCACATGACTCCAAGGGTCCCGCGAACACGGTCGACCAGAGTCCGACCAGGCAACCCCCCGACCGGCTCCCCGACCGCTCGAGGGCTCGGGGGGCTGCGCCCACCGGTTATGCTCGCACGCACCCGGACCACTTAACGAAAAGCCTTCGACCGGGTAAACCCCCGACCGGCTCTCCGACCCGCTCGGGGGCTCGGGGGCTACACCCACCGGTCTTGTTGGCCTTTAGAGACCTGAAACACCGCTGCCAGATCGCGCCCGTCGAACGCCGCCAACCTCTGGGCCGGCGACCGCCTTCGACCGGGTAAACCCCCGACCGGCTCTCCGACCCGCTCGGGGGCTCAAAGCTACACCCACCGGTCTTGTTGGCGCGCCAGACCTTTAGAGAGCGCGGTTTGCCAGATCGCCCGTCGAACGCCGCCAACTTCTGGGTCAGCGACCGCCTTCGACCGGGTAAACCCCCGACCGGCTCTCCGACCCGCTCGGGGGCTCGGGGGCTACACCCACCGGGTGCGCTCGCGCGCACCCGGGCCTTTTGGAGAGCGCAGCCGATTCTGCGCGTCGCTAACGCCGCCAACTTCGGGTCGGCCCGCGCCGGGTAAACCCCGGCCGCTCTCCGACCGGCAGAGCTACACTGCCGGTGCTTCAGCACTGCGCCTGAGAGCGCAGCTGCCAGCGATTCGCCTTAACGTCGCCGACCTCCGTATCCACAACCGCCTCCGACCGGGTAAACCCCCGACCGGCTCTCCGACCCGGGCGGGGGCTCGGGGGCTACTGACGAGTACCCATACCATGGGTACCCCCATCAGCCCGAGACCACGAGCGGGCTGACATCCCTCCAAGGCCCGTAGACACAGGGGCCCGGCCTGCCACCGACCGGAGCCGGCCCCGGGCAGAAGGATCAACCCCGACCTCCCGAGTCGGACCGAGAGACTGGCCGGCCTCGCCGGCACCTGGAGGGCCCACCGCCCTGTATACGTGACGCCCTCTGATGTCCGTATCAGGGTAGGTGGCTCCTTCCCGAGGACGTCAGATGGATTGCCAGGAAGTCAAGCCCCGGTCCCGTCGTCTGACACCGTGCAGGGAAGGAGTCCCTCCAGAGACCAGACCAAAGTCAAGAATCATTAAATGCCGGACTGACGCCCGCCCGGCATGATGCGTCGCTTCCACAGAAGACTTCCCAGTCACAGGCCTACCAACCCAGCGTGGCGATAAGATGGGACGGTCGGACGACAAGACAAGGAAACAGACTCCAAGACGCACACTACCCCCTCCTTTTTTCCTCTCCAACTCCCTCCTGTAACTCGTCTCCTCCGAATATATAAGGAGAGGCAGGGTCCCGGGAGAAAGGGGGGGCCGAACTTTAGAAAACACTCATCGAGCGCACGGGAGATCCGACGATCACCTTGCCTCGACTGTAACCGCCGTTTCTTGAATACCATACATCCCAACGGCACGAACTGGAGTAGGGACGTTCAGCCCGAACCAGTATAAACCTCTGGCTTCTTGAGTCAACCATTCGGAGAGAGGGAGCGCGCGACCCCCACCGACCACAAATTCGTATTGCCGGTACACGAAACACCGACACCAGTGGTACTGGACAGAAGTTATAACGGATGATGGTAGATATAGAGACCATTCAAGCAAATACTAGTCCATAAAGTGTAAACAAAATTTACCTGAATGTCATTATGATCTGTTACAGATTGTAAACAATATTAATTTGAATGTAATGTGTGTAGATTGTGATGTATATGTTCTGTGATATTGTGGATTGTGATGAATGTGTCATATTGTCAATGCGAGGCCATTTTCGGACGATGGACAGTAACATCATCACAATCGGTTTTTTGTTGCAACCGATTGGGATAGGTCTGATATCACAATCGGTTCATACTGGAACCGCTTGGGATATTTTCAGTATCACAATCGGTTTGAATAAAGAACCGATTTTGATAATATTCTTATCCCCATCGGTTTCAATAAAAAACCGATTGTGATAATGTAATAATTTGAATCGGTTCTAAAAAAGAACCGATTGTGATACTATACTTATCCCCATCGGTTTCAACACAAAACCGATTGTGATAATGTAATTATTTGTATCGGTTGTAAAAAAGAACCGATTGTGATATTATACTTATCGCAATCGGTTCGAAGTGGAAACCGATTGTGATAAGTGTAATATCACAGTCGGTTTCTAAAAAGAACCGATAGTGATAATGTATTATTACTGTCGGTTAAAAACCGACTGTGATATATCTACCTTATCACTGTCGTTGGACTTTGTATCGCCACCAAAACCGACTGTGATGACCAAAAAGAACCGATTGTGATGTACGGATCTGTAGTAGTGTGGGAGTGTTTATTTTAAACTCCAAGTTGGAGTTCAATATCCTCCACTTTAGACTAAGGATACATGGAAAAACTATCGACGGGAATGGTTCTACTAGAAAATTCTGAGAGGCAGTCGCCTCTGGTTTACCAAGAAGGTCGCCCCAACCTGGACGAGGTTAAAGGCAAATAATAAAAAGGACTCTCTGGAGCTGACCAATGAGGAGGAGAAAATTGTGAAGGTCATCTCCAAATTGGTATCGGGGGGCTTACCGTGGCAGAAGATCATCTATGATTTTCTGTACCACAAGCTGAGTCCCCTGAAAAGGCGGTTCAGATATGCTTAGAGGATCGAGACCGACCGAGATCCTACCAAAGATGAACCTAGAGGTAAGAGATTCTAAGTCCCTGACCTCCCTTTCTTAAAAAAAATTTTAGAACTTGCTAACATATAAACATGCTTCTATTTTCAGTTCTGATTGTTAGGGAAACTCATTCATTGGTTGCAGTTATTTTGTGAATTCCTTCAGACGGATCCAACCATGCTGCTTTGGACAAGTAGCCAGCTAACTTGATCGAACAACATGATGAGTTCATCAATGAACGCATCGAGGTACGTACCAAGTAACTCATTTGTTATAGAATCAAATCGTTGTTTGTTCTAATAACTTACATTATTTTTTAGATGCATGGTCAGAAGCGTGCTACCGACCAGTCTGAGGTCTCAACCCTAGCTACTCCAATAAAGAATAAGTGGACCGCAACTACAGGTGTCTCGAAGGTGATGGATTCGACTTCCACCGTAGTGACTAGTGCTGACTCGACCATCACTGGTCCGATCCAAGGTATATGCTCTAAGTGTACACAAGACCAACCTCAAGTCCTAGAGCAGAGGACTGGAGATCCTGTGGAAACACAGAGAATGACCACCTTACAAGTATGTTATAAAAGAAGATATGATGCATGGGAAATTCCATATAAGAATTATCCCTTATTTCTATATATTCAGAGTGAAGAGGATGAGAGTAAGGAGGACAGCATTCATCTTATCATAAAGAGGATGAAGACTCCTTTGGATGTAGCGGCATTCAACACCCCTTGGTTGTCTTGAAGTATGGACTTGGGGTGTCATTGAAAAGGAGGCCGAAATAGAAAGTAAGGAGCTTTTCCCGACCTGGTATTTTTTAGCTATTTGTTGTTTTTATGATAAAAGTAAATAATAATTTGATCTTAATTTTTGTTGGAATTAACAAATATAATAAAGGCCAAGTAACTTTAGCTCTCCCAAGGAGAAATAGAGAAAAAGAAGCTGACAGAGCTGAGTTCCAAGGCACAAGAGGAAATAAATAAAATGAAGGAGTAGATGAAGATCTTTAATGAAGAAATAATAAGGATCCAGGGAGTAAGTAAATCTACCATGAGTTTTGTTTTTATTCAGTTGAAGAAGATATCGACGGATTTGAAAGAAAAATAAGTTGAACTTACAACTTCGAATCCATCGATGAATGAGCTGGTTGCGGGGATAAGAGATCAACTGAAGATAATCAATGATCACATCCCTACTGTGATGCAAACTATTAAGTTAGCACTCCGAGCATCAATTGCTTTCCAAATTAATAACCTTTTCATTAAATTGAGGGATTTCTATAAGGATGCAGTTGATCTGGAGAAATTAGCACCCAACCTACAATTCTCAACTGAAAAAGAAATGAAAAGAACATGCGCAGAAGTAAAATCTGCTATGGATATGTATATGGACAATGTAAATATTGCTTATAAATGAATGAAAATTTCTTCTGTGTTAATCTCTTCTGTGTTGAAGTTATTATATTAATTGTCTGCTTGTGAATTGAATTTTTCTAAAGTGTATCACTACTAGCCCCCAACTGTTTGTGTAATGATCAACATTTGATCAAAGGATAAAAAGTTCTTTATGGAGTACTGACTAGTTCCCTCTTTGCTTTATACTTAGTATTAACTGGCAGCAGGTCGAAGATGAAGTCAATCTAATGAATTTCAATGCAGTAAGTACTATCTTGCATGAAAAGGCTCTATTAGGAGCCATCTCACAACCTTGTATTTTGCTTAGCGAGTTTCGTCAGATAAAATTTTTGTAATTCCTTATAATGAAGGTAACACATTGGAGATGTAATGTATAGAATGTGAACTTAATACATGAATGTAAAAAAAATCACACATAAAACCTGTGAAGATGTTGGATGTTCCATGTGTTTGAAATGATTCGGCCATCTTCCATAACAAGCCAAACAGAACATAGTCGAGTGATTGATATTATAGTAAAGGGACCTTCCTATTTGGAAGATAACTTATTTAAGTTAGATTGGTTTTGGATTCGCCTTAAAACCATGTTTCTCATATTAAGTATTCGTGTTTGAACTCTTTTATTGAAATATCTTCTTAAGCATTGTAGATAGGCTGCCAACCTAATGAGTGCTCAATCTCGCTTTCCTTCAAGGAGATTAACATCATCTTTATGCTGATTATCTTGATTAACCTATTCATAAAGAGTAGTTTCTGTAGATTTTGTGTGAATTTCACTAGGCAACACAACTTCCACTCTGTAGACTAGTGAGAAAGTTATTTCTCCTATAGCTCGACTGGTCGTTATGCGTATGGCCCAAAGCACTAAGTAGAGGTCATCTACCAAACCCCTAGCATGTTTTTAGATGATGAAACACTCTTTTTTATGCTTTGCATGATTTGGCCCTTACCATGCTCAACTGCTCCATTGCTCTGTGATGAGCAACAGAAGTGAAGAAAATTTATGTTCCTATTTCTACACAGTAATCTTGAAATAGACTACTAATGAATTGTGATCCATTATCAGTAATTAACCTACTAGGAACTCCAAATCTAGTGACTATATTTTTCACAAATAATTTCTTTGCTGCTTATGTCATAATTGAAATTACGAGTTCAGCTTTGATCCATTTTATGAATGTACTAATAGCAACAAATATGAATTTAAATCCATTAATTGGTTTTGCTAATGGACCTACTAAATCAATGCCCCATGTTGAAAATGGCCATGGCAGTAGTATAGTTTGTAGTTGATTAGCGAGTTGATGTACTTGTCGAGCATGAAATTGATATTGTTTGCGGGTTTTTATAAGGTACATAGCGTCTTGTAGTGCAGTGGGCAAGTAAAACCCTTATAGGAATGCTTTCCTGACCAGCATTCTGTATGAAGTGAATGCTCCACATAAGCCCCCATATATTTAAGCAATGCTATCCCTTGTTCTTAAGATATGCATTTCATCATAATTCCATGAGTTCCCTTTCTATATAGATTATTGTCGAGTAATTTGAACATTCGCACCTTTCAAATTAATCTTTGTTTTTTGCGTATATCCTCAGGTAGTGTCCCATATTCTAGATAGGCTTTAAACGGTTTAGCCCATTCAGTATCCTGCTCAAGGACTCCGACCTCATTACTGATCGAGGATTCTTCTATTGGAGTATCTATAGAAGGTTTAGACAAATATTCAAAAAATACACCTGTTGAAACTAGTGATCGTGAGGAGCCCAGTTTGGATAAATGATCTGCCAAGATATTATCTTTACACAGAATATATTGGACTTCAAAGTCAGTGAAGTATTTTTCCAATTTCCTAACTTCAACCAAGTAGTGAGACATTACCTCATCGGACATCATATATTCCTTACTAACCTAGTTTATGACTAATTGCGAATCACCTTTCGCTAAAAGCCGACGGACTTCGATGAATTTTGCTGCTCGAAGCCCGGCTAGAAAACTTTCATACTCTGCTACGTTATTGGTAGTAGTTAATTGTATCTAGATTATGAATTATAACTGGTTGCCCTGTAGTGTAACCAGTACTATACCATCACCCAAACCTCATAATTCTCTGGAACCATCAAAATATAAAGTCCAGTGGTCAGTATTAGTGGAATTATGCTCTACAGAAGGCTCACTATTAGTCTATTTAGTGATAAAATCTACTAGAATTTGTGACGTAATTGCAGATCAAGCAATGAATTGGATATTGAAAGATCCAAGTTTGACTGCTCACTTAGTAATCTGACCTGTTGCTTCTTGGTTATGGAGAATATTGTCGGGACCCGAATGTGCAAATTCGAACCCTCTGTTTATTCAACACTAGTCCTATATCACACTAGTGCACACAGTCTCAATATAGATGAAATATCACTATCATACACAACAAAATAATATAAACTGCTTCATTTATTAATATAACCTATTTGAGCGACCTTATGGTCAACATACAATAACATGCTACGTAGGGCATAGACTAAGAGATAAAGAAATCTGTAGCAGAAAAGAAAACTTGTAGGAACCCATCAATTTGCCACAGGCAACTGACAAGGCTCACACCGTAATTATCTGTCTCCTCATGGAACTCTTTCTTAAGTGCTGGTGTACACTCCTCAACTGGTGAGTTGAGTGTTGCAAGTAGGGGTGAAAACGGAACGAAAAGTTTTCGACCGTTCCGAAGAAAAACAGAAAAGGAAGCCCTTTTTCGGAAACGGAAACAGAAAATATCGGTACGGAAACGGAAACGGAATTTTTTTGTCGGAAACGAAAACGAAAATGGGAGAGCCAATTCCGACGAAAACGGAAGCAGAAATGGAAATTCCGTATAAGTGAAACTGGAAACTAAAAATGAAAACAGACCGGAAAGGGAAATGGGCTTGGCCCAAAAATGAGAAGGGAGAGTTTATATTTATTTTCGAATTAAAATAATTTCATAAATACAAATGATTTTATATAAAATATTAAATAGAGTTCAAAAATTCTCAAAAAATTCTCAAAAATACTTTGGAACATTTTTAAACCTAGAAAAATTATTTTCAGCATATTTTTTTATTTTTATAAATAAATTAATTTTATAAATCTAAAAATAGCAAAATGGTATTTATAAACTCCAGAAAATCCAAGATAAATCAAATATAATTATAAATGAACATCAAACAATAATATACAAATTTTAGGGAATTAAACCTTTGTAGTTGGTGGAGGAAGAGGATATCAATGATAATTATATGGATGAGGACATGATGGTCTGATATAGGAGACAAATAACGTGCCTTCAGCTAACAAACTTGAGAAAAATTTTCTAGTGATACCAGTGAACATAACACTATTCTTGTGTCCACCTTGGAGGTGGAATGGGCTACATTGTTCTTGCGGTCATGTATATTGTGACTCTCTGCTATGTTCTTGTGGAATTTTTCGCTTTCATTTCTATATCCGCTTGGATGACATAATCCATGGACCTTTGACTAGGGTAGGTACGGAGTCGCTCTTACCTCCTGAGTCCTCAGGAAGTGGTGGTTCCATTGTGGCTTCCATGATCGGCACAACAGTAGGCACAACACGAGCATTCTTATGCACAAACATAGATTTGTCTTTTCCCGTGTTCTTACCAACAAAAGGTGTTTGCATCACCCTAGGCACATAATGAGAAACAAAGCGTGCTTGTCTGAAATTAGACCTAGCATTAAACCTTTATCTCTTTTGTTGTTTAGCTAGTCTAAAGCAAAAGTCTACTAAATGTCTATCTCTACCACAATGAGTGCAAGTGTACTTAAAATAATGTTTTGCTTTAACAGTAGAAGCACATTTTGCATTCATCATAGTAGAAGATAAAAGACCAGCAGATTTAAAGACAATTTTCTTAGGCTCATTGACAATTTCAAATTTTCCACTTTCAAGTGTTTTGACAATAGTGGGAGCATGTGATTTATGATGAGCATAAGAATCAAAACCTAAACATTTGTTCTGAGTGCTGACTTTTGATTGATCCAAAATCATGTTTAGGTTTTTCTTGCCATTAGTGAAACGTTCCAAAGAATTTTGCAAGTAATCAACTTTCTTAGCAAGAGTTAAACAATTATTGCAGGGAACATCCACTTTTTCTTTTTGCTTGCGACAAGTTGAGCATGAAAGAACCTCATGTGTAAGCAAATCTTCTGTCATTTGAGAAACCCTAGCATTTGCATCATGCAACTTCAATTCTAGTATGGAGCATTTAGAACATGGAGTTGTATCATGCAAATCAATGGTAGAACAACTAGCATGTTTAACAAGTTTCTCATTTTTCTCATTTTCAGCATTGATTTGCTCTAACAAGGTAACATGTTCTTTCCTAAGCAACGTAAGCTCATTGTAAATTAAATCACATGATTTGCAGGCATCATCATCAGGAATCAAGGTTTTAAGTCTAGAAATTTCAGCATTCAATGACTCCACAACAAAACCATGTTTCTTAATTTTCTTGTCACGTTTATCAAGCAATTTACCAAGACGAGCAACAGCAATAGCTAATTCATCGTAAGAAAGATCTACCTCATTGAAGTCGCTGTCATGATCACCGTCGGTGAAGCTGTCGCTGCTTTTGGCCATGAGACACAACCCCATCAACTCATGCTTGCTTGGACTTGCATCATCCTCGCTGCTCTTCGAATCCACATCGCTCAAATTGACTTGTTCAAGAGCGGAAAGAACTCGATGGACAACTTTGCGGTTGATGAAGTTCTTCTTCTTTCTATCACTTGGAGAGAACTTCTTCTCTTTTCTTCTATCGTTGTCCTTCTCCTCCCTTGATGCTTTACCTGCAAGTTTATGACAATTTTGACGAATATGGTCGAGATCACCACACTCATAGCATCTTGGAGGATCACCACCACCTCTCTTTCTCTTTCTCACATTTTGCAAAGCTTTGTTAAAGCGAGAAGAGAGTAGTGATAAGTCTTCTTCTCGGAATTACTCAATCTGTTCATCGGTTAATGAAGACAAGAAAGATAGAGCAAAACTTGAAGCAGCACCATTATGAGATATGCTCGATTGAGATGTCAAAGCAATTGATTTATAATCATTCTTTCTAGCAAAAACATCTAATTCATGAGTTTTCAACTTGGAATAAAGAACATCTAAGGTAAGTGTACTCATGACAGTAGATTCTCTAATGGATGTAACTTTCATCTCCCAAATAGACATGTCTAATGCACCAAGCAATTGTCTAGCATTAGCAGTATCATCAAAGCTAACTCCAACAGCACGCAAATTGCTAAGAATTTTATTAAAACGTGCAAAGAAATCATCTAGTGACTCACCAGGCTTCATCTCAAATCGCATGTATTCCTTTTTGTAAAGATCTTGACGAACCTCTTTAATAGTGTTAGAACCCTCATGGTAATCACAGAGAGATTTCCATACCTCATATGCGGATTTGAGATGGATCACATGATCGAAGTTGCTGCGTCCCAAACCTTGGATGATCAAGTTGCGCGCCTTGCTATTTGCTTCAACATGTGCGCGATTGGTGTCGTTGACGTTGTCGTTTGCAGGGACTTCATATGGTTTGTAGACTTTCTCCCAAATTGTGAAGCCCTGTGCTTGGATGAACGCCTCCATCTTGGCCTTCCAAAACTGAAAATCAACACCATCGAACACACAAGGTTTTGTCGAATAACGATCCATTGATCTAATCACCGATTAAGATAGATTAGAAAAACCTTGCTCTGAAACCACTTGTAGGATCGAAGTATACGAATATAGCAATCAGAGGGGGGGTGAATGATTGTGTGGAAGCTAAAACCAAATTCTTGATCTATTAAAAGCATCACCCCAAAAGAAACCAAAAGATTGCCTCGGATTTGACAAAAAATAGATTGACAGAGGCTTGATAAAACGTGAATTCCTGGAGATCCAACTGTTGGATCGATCTGAAATTTGGACACAAGAAACTAGACTCCAGTACTAAACGAACCCAAAAAGAATCAGCTCGATCGGACTTACGGATCAAAAGTTATAAGCTTCGCAAGCTTGCTGTTCCAGAACTTGACGAAAATCAATCTAATCGAAACTTGTAGATTGATCAAGAATAACAAAAGTTTTATCAACAAGACTTTGAGGAACACTAGATCGATACCCTAGAGAGGTTTTTGATGGATCAAATCAAGATGAAACTCAAAGAACAAAAACCAATCTAGAACTAGAACAAGTATGCAAACAAGAACCAAAAGAGAATATTGTAGCACACAAGGAACTAGAAGAATTGATCTTTATTTCTTTTGTCTAAAGTACTCTCATCAAAAGAGTACAAACCCTAAACTTTGAGCACAAGGCTCTATGCGCCTGGCTCTCCTCAATTCGATGCCCTTTAACAGGAGACACCCCTCCTATTTAAAGGACCAACCCGCAAGGAGTTCTGAATACGATTCCTATTCCCTAGAAGGAATCTGTATCCAACACAACTCTACTTGGCCCAACCTGGCCGTGTACAACTCTTGCACGCGTATGGCAACCCTACCATACTCACGTGACTAACACTTTGCACGCGTATAGCCACTTGCCATACTCACGTGACTAACCATTCTTCATGTACACCATTCTCTTAGCCCGAACGTCCCGCATGACATCCTTGACCACCAAGACCTCAGTTCCTCCCTGAACCTAGTCCCGAACCTCAGCTCCTCCATGAACCTAGTTTCGGTCCCGTCATCGACCACGTTCGTCTTCGAGCAATACCTGCACATGAACAAACCACAAAACAATTCCGAGCACAAGTCCACGACTTGACTCACATCAATCCATGCAAATACTCACACGAGCATTGCATAAAGTCCACTTCAAGCATCATGAAATTCTCACAAATTTCATAATCTCAAAAACAAATCAAACACAATTCCAAGTTTGCTCAAAACCCTAATCGAGCAAAAACGCATTCACGACGGACCAAAAAATATGGTCCGGCGTACACATGAAAAAATCACTCAAAAAACCATTCACGACGGACCAACAAAATCGGTCCGGTGTACAAGTGAAAGTCTCGGTTTCAAGAAGAAATCATTCCGGCGAAAACACGTTCACGACAGACTAAAAGAAATCAGTCCGTCGTACATGCGAAATCAATCCTCAAAAAGCCGTTCACGACTGACCAAAGAAATTGGTCCGACGTACATGCAAAACTTACTGGTTTCTTGGAAAATTTAGTCCGGCTCATGATCTCAAAAGCATGTCCACGACAGACCCAAAAACTTGGTCCGTTGTACATGCGCAACCTGGTTTTGAGGAAAAAATAGTTTGGCTCAATGAGTTCAAAAGCATGTCCACGACAGACACAAAAACTTGGTCCGTCGTACATGCAGAACTTACTGTTTTCTTTAAGCTTGGTCCGGCGTCAAAGCGAAACTTACTGTTTCTTGAAAAATTGTCAAACACAAGCACAAGCACATTTTGCAAATTCAATTCTAAGCCAATTTTTCAGCACATGATTTCACAGAGTAACTTCCAATCAGTTGTATATGCCAGTTAGAGAGAGTATCCTCCGCATGCTAGTCTTATGCGGAGGTAACTTCCTTTTCGACCAGTTTCAATTCGGGGCGGAACTCATTAAAAGTTCCAACCTGTATGCTAGTTGGAGCAATTGCATAAATTAACCCCGACCAGCATATGTATAGCTGGCGAGGTAACTAGACAAACTATCTCCGACCAACATACATAACTGGTCATACATAGCTGGTTGGGATGAATAAAGTATTTTATCTCCTACCGGTATTATTTTAAATAGTCGGTAATGTTTTCGCGTGACTAAATATGATTCTGATTGAAGTTATAATAAGGTCATGGGTTTTGGCTTTATCTTTTCTTATAAGCCTTTTTCACTTATAAACGTATAAGCTCGAAAATTATTTAAGAACATATTAATCGTTGTCGATTTTTATCAACGGCAGATGAATCACGGGTTCGAAGTTCCTTTATTTTTTGTGGGATTAATGATATGAATGCGACTAAATTTACCAAACATGCAGATGCATCTGTTAGCAAATCAGCTCCTGAATAAAAAGAGGTGATTATTTGAAGGAAAGTTGCAGTGATGCTGAAAAAGGTGCACGGCATTCATGGATGACGTATCTTTCTTTCCCATATGGTAAGGCCCACATTTCAAGTAAAGTTTGGGCTACATTTCAGCCCATAATTTTTGCCCCGAAATGTCCCAGAACATGGCCTATTAGTACGGTTGTCTTAGTCAATTATTGGGCCAAATTCAGAACAGTAGAACACCGAAATCGCTTTCGAGTTAGGGCATGAGTCCTGTGAAAGAGAGCTTCGATATAATACCCCTATTACGTTGGGGAGGAATTGCTGGCTTCTCAGCCGGCCACCTCACCCCTCATGCTATTTTTTATAAAAGACCTCCGTTCCCTCTAAATTACGGATAGGTCCCTAGAAAATTACAAACATATTTTTTGCGATTTTTTGTGAGGGTAAGAATAAATTTTTAAGATTACGTTTAGGTCCCTGGTTCGGTACTTTACGGAAAAGCCCATCGCTAAATACAAATCTCAACCGAGCCTTTTCCTAATTTTTCAAAATAGCGAATAGGTCCAAAAATATAACAAATAGGTCCCCATAACTTACGTCCAGGTCCTTTCTCCGTTTTTCTCGGAAAAAATATTTTCGTCAACAGAAATATCTGTACAGATCTATCTCTAGATTTTTTTTTTCCAAACTCGATATATGATTTCTAGCTTTTTTTCCAACTCGATTTCTAATATTTTTCAAAACGTGTATTATTACTCGATCTTATATTTTCCAAAACATGTATTATTACCTGGTAAACACATATGGTGTTATATTTTCCAGAACGATCTCTAATATTTTTCAAAACATATATTATTACCCGATAAACGCATAAGGTGATAAACTCGGTATCTAAATTTTTTTTACAACTCGATCTCTAATATTTTCCAAGGCGTATATGGTGTTCAACTCGACGTCTACAATTTTTTGCCAACTCAAAATCTACTATTTTTCGGAACATGTAATATTCATTTTTTTTAAAAAAAAAAGACCCGTTGTTACGCAAATTCGTCGACGGTTCTTACCTAGCGTATTTCCACAAAAAAAACCAAACGAACAAAAAAACCTTAGATCTTTCTGCTTTTTCCCAGAAATCAAATTTCGCGCGGCGCGGCAACGCGCGCAGCCCTGCCTAGTTGCCTGGAAGCATGACAAATTGACGATACTTTGAGCACATTTACGTGCATCACACTTTTTTATTAGAGAAATTTTACGGTGGATAACATATGTAGTAAATAGTGGTATTAGAAATTAAATCTAACCGTCCATTCCTCAAGGATATTTTAGGCTTTTCATATCCATTCATCAGAGGTATTTTAAACTTTTTCTAATTCGTTCGCAGTTTTGGATTCACCGAATACCTGATGAACTTCAAAGGCTTCTTATCCATTCATCCGCCATTTATCAGGATCAAAGAACATGTTTTACCGTAAAGAACAAATAATATAATAGAATTTTTTTACCTTTTTACCCCTTTTTGATTTTTACTACTAATACTATATTTGGTAGTATAACTAGATCTAAATTGATTTCAACCATTAGATTTAAAGGAATGGATGGTTTATATTGATTTTAATCCACCGTAAAAGAGATCTTTTCTTAATTTGTTGCGTCCGAGATCTAACATATATTTCTTTTGTCGCATCTTGGCAACAGCCTACGAGAAAAGTCGCAATCGAGAGCGACCTGATTTGTTTAGTTTAAGAAGAAGAGAGCTTTTGTCAGATCATACCTGATGCTTTGATGGATCGTGTTTGGCCGAATGAGATTATCACTAAAATCAATTTCTGGGTCCTGTCGGCAGCACGTACGAATCATGCTCACGAACAGAAAAGGCCTTCACTTCATGGCGAAAAGAAGGAACTGAAGTCTGAGCAGATAAGAAAGAGGGGTATCAAAGGCATTCGATCGAGTGGTTGTGATCATAATCAATCCAGCCCGTTGATTGGTCCATCTCCTGGACCATGTACGGTGGATGATGGCATTCATGCATCGATCCAGTGGACCCGACCGACCGATCTAACATCTAAGGTCGTGTAGTCATGGTTAATGGTGTATGTTAGTTTTTAATCCGGAGAAAGTGTAGCACGCACTCAATGGTTGGTTGTTCAGTAATATAGAAGGAATCCAGCTGATTAAGTGATTGCCATTAGTTGGTGGAATGATAATGTTTGCGTACGGAAATTACAGTAAACAAACAGATTTCGTTCGGTAAACAGTCGTTTTAGATTAAAGATTGCTACGAAGAAAAAATTGTTACATTTAGCCTGCGATTTTCCTTTAAGCGGATGCAAAACCACCCAGTTACGCAGTAGGCATCCGCTTGGTTCGCACGCTGCATCATTAGGCATCCACCAAACCAAAAGTGATACTCGTTGTTATAATATGGTTAAAGTCCGTATACATATACGAAAAGATTTTATTTATTTGTGGGCGAATTCGAATTAATCTTTAGGGGTTTTTCACTATATATAGGGCGTTATCCTGTACAGAAAAATAAATCTAATAAAGAGAGAGAATTTAGTTCCTACATTGTGTGTGTTGTTTCCTGCGCTTCTACTCCTGTTCGTGCGATTGTATTGATGTGCTGACGATTGACGTGATGAACGATTCTGTTTCACAACACGTTATCAGCACAAACACTCTACGTGCGACTGGCCGTGATCGTCTACACGACATCGACAATTTGATCGTGAAAAATGGCAAATCGTCTACCTGCGTCCAGCCTACACGGCACCGAGCACATCCGGCATCACACGATCTACGCCGCCTCGAGCCCCACGAAAGTGATCGCACGTAAACAATTCCTACAGATTGTTTGTGTTTGCAAATAGAATCACCTCAAGTTCGGTTAAGAGCTTGAGGAAAAAATAGGGGGACAGAATTACCGTTTTACCCCTGTGTTTTTTTCGATAATTTTTGAAAAAAAACATTAACAATTCCAAAATTGATGATAAATGTTAGAAAATAGATTTTGAGATATATATGTGGATTTCTGAAAAATTTGAAATTCTATTATTGTAGCACACATTAGAAGTTCCATACCCTGACTTATTTTCTATCTTTTTCCATATTTAATATCTGCTAAATTTAATTTTTCTGTTATTCAAGTCATTTTGAACATTGCTTTAATAATTGACAGAAAATTGTAAAAAATTCTAGAAATTTATGATGACACATTATTCATGCAATGGTTCTATTTTTCATTTTCCTTACCATTATTGATATGTGCTGACTTCAATTTTCCTGTTGTTAAGTAATTCTGAAAATTGCTTGAAAATTAGCAGAAATTATGAAAAATGCTAGAAAAATTCTAGAATATTTCATATAATAGTTTATGAGCACCATATCTTTGGATTAATTTTCTTAGCATTATCCCACGTAAAATTTATGTTAGAATTTATTTTTTGTTATTAAGTAATGCTGAAAAAATTACTATATAATTAACAGAAAATTGCTAAATGCTAGGAAAATTCTGAAAAAATTATGATAATTATCTACTGAATATGTATAGACCAAAAAAATTACTAATTAAATGAAGATGCATACAATATAATATTTTACCAATAGTAAAATTTCGTATTGCTTGCATACAAGATATGTCCAACATCGCAAAAAAGAAATTTGTTGTGCTTGACCTGGATGGCAGCAATTACCTCATTTGGGCAATAGATGCCAAAATCAACCTAATAGCTAGAGCATTTGGAGCTGTTATTGCCTAGCCTGAAGCTGGTGTACTTGCTGTGACCGAACCACTCAAAATGCGCTGCTTTACATTTTCTGAGGCACCATATGCATCCGAACGTGAAGGCAGCGAATACTTGATGGAGGGGGACCCGCTGGTACTATGCAATTCCCTGAAGGAATGCTACAACTAGCAAAGATCTGTGTTGTTGCCAGAAGCACAACGCAAATGGACCCTCCTACGTTTTCAGGATTTCAAATCTATGGCATCGTATAATTCTGCAATGCACAAACTTGTCGCTAAATTAACATTTTGTAACCAGAAAGTTACTGATGCTAAGATGATCGAACCTTGTGCACCTTCCACCCCAATACGATGATACTGCAGCAACAGTACCATCATGCAAAGTACAAGAAGTACTCTGAGCTTATTAGTGTTCTGCTAAAAGCAGAAAAACATGATGAACTCCTGATGAAGAATCATCATGTAATTACTAATGGAGGTCAGGCATTGCCTGAAGCACATGCTATCACTCAGCAGGCTAGTAATAGCCATGGCCATAGAGAGGGCCATAAGCATAAGGGGAATAATGGAAGAGTGGCAGAAATCATAAGGGAAAGGACAAATCCCAATGGAAAGGAAAAGGAAAGTACAGGAACCTTCTAGAAGCAAGGTCCAGCCGATAAGGCACTTAACCCTTCTCAACCATGCTTTAGGTGTGGATGCGTTGGCTAATGGTCACGTACCTATCGCACCCCAAAGTATTTGGTGAAACTTTACATAAAATTGACTGGGAGATTCTAGAATAATCAAGAAAAGAAGATTGAGGCATACTTCATCGCTCTACGAGACGTTGAACAAGAAGGTGGGAAGAAGGATGACAATGTCACTGACCCTATAGCCGAGTTCAAAGAAAGCCTTCTCGGATATGGGGACTCGCCCATGGAGGAAGATGACATTCTTGGTGCTGAACTTGTAGAATTTCAGAAGCATACCAATGTTCCCCAGGAGAACGAACATGATTATATGGAGACCTGCAATAGTCTCCCTATACCCCTTTTAGTTTATGTCGCATTTCCATTAGTTGAGTCTCCTTAAGTGCCTCATTTTATCATTTTAAATATTTATGTTCCTACATGAACATTTGGTCTAAGCTTCTGTTGAGCAATTACCAGTAATAATCAAATAAAGTATTTTCTCAGAATATTTGCTCATTTATACTATGCTTATTCTATATCTTCAATATGTTCCTGTTGCAACAATTGAATTAATTAAAATTTATTCCTTTAATATAGAAGTATAATCCAATGACTGAGGAGGCAATCTGTCTTATAAACAGTTGCACCACGAATATTATTCTTAAGGAGACTAAAAAATTTTAGACGTTGACCAAGAAAACTAAAAATATTATGACCATCGTCGGAAGCGATGCACTCATTATTGGCACTAGAAGAGCCATTATAGTTCTCCCTATGGGCACTGGTATAATAATTATGAATGCCCTATTATACCCTGAATCTAGTCGTACTCTGTTAAGTTTTAAAGACATTCATCTTAACGGTTTCTACATAGAAACTGATAGTGAGGATGGTATTGAATACCTTATTATGACTAAGTCAAATGGGTGCAATAAATGTGTGGTTGAAAAACTTTCGTCCTTCTCCTCCGGGTTATATTATACATATGTAAAACTTGAAGTTTATGTCGCGATGCAAACCATTCTTAAAGGCCCAGAAATACTTAAAATTTGGCATGATAGACTGGGTTATCCTGTGTTGAATATGATGAGAAGAATAATTAATAATTCTGCAGGCCATAGCATTAAAACTACAAACTTTCCTAAACCTGAAGATTTTATATGCCCTGCTTGTGCTAAAGGAAAACTTATAGTGAAACCCTCTTACCTGAAGATTAGAGAGGAACCTTTGAATTTCCTAGAGAGAATTCAGGGTGATATCTGTAGACTTATTCAGCCCCTGTTGGGCCCCTTTAGATAATTCATAGTACTAATAGATGCCTCTGCTAGATGGTCCCATGTATGTCTCTTATTTACTAGGAACCATACTTCTGCAAAATTGATTGCCCAAATTATTAAATTACTAGCCTTCTTTCCAGAAGAAAGTATCAAGACTGTTCGATTGGATAATGCTGGTGAGTTTACCTCAAAAATATTTAATGATTGTTGTATGGCTCTGGGCATTAATGTAGAGCATTCTGTACCTCATGTCCACACCCAGAATGGCCTTACAGAGTCATTAATTAAAATAATAAAACTCATTGCTACGCCACTTCTGCAGAATTGTAGGCTACCCACCAGTTGTTGGGGCCATGCAGTGTTACACATTGCTGCATTAATTCAACTCAGGTCAACTGCATATCATGAAATTTTCCCGTTGCAAAAAGTGTGTGGGAAAGAACCAACCATTTTCCATCTGCGAAAATTTGGTTGTACTGTATACATGCCAATCTCTCCACCTCAGCATACCACCATGGGCCCCTACCGGAAGTTGGAGATCTATGTAGGTTATGAATCCCCATCAATAATTAAATACCTTGAGCCTATGATAGGGGATCTGTATACGGCTAGATACGCTGATTGTATTTTTGATGAGGATAATTTTCCGGCATTTGGGGGAGATAAGTACCACATTAAAGAATGCCGAGAAATTGATTGGAATGTCACTAGGGATGGCAAAAATACCCGTGGGTCCGGGTACCCGCGGGTACCCGACCCGATGGGTCCGGGTCCGGGTCCAAATTTGGACCCACGGGTATAGTAGTTCGGGTCCGGGTTCGGGTCCGGGTCCGGGTCCGGGTCCCATGTTGGACCCGTGGGTACCCAGACCCGGACCCGACTCTAAGGTAGAAGGTGAGGTGAACTCAAAATAGATTAGCATGCACCTTTGTCACAAGCCACAACATAGCTCAATGGAGCGAACCATGTGATTGAATCAAGAGGTCTTGTGTTCAAACCCCATTCTAGCCAACTTTTTTCTATTTTATTTGAATACCTCATGCATGCACACCTCAAACCGGTTCGGGTCCGGGTACCCGTCGGGTCCGGGTCCGGGTCCGAGATTGGACCGTGGATCGATTTCGGTCCGGTCCGGGTCTGGAATTCGGGTCTCGGGTCCGGGTCCACGGAGGTTGGACCCGGATGGACCCGGACCCGTTGCCATCCCTAAATGTCACTGGTATTCAGTCCTCAGATCCACGCATTAAAGAAACCGAACTTGAAATTTAGAGGATAATAAACCTGCAACAAATAGCTAATAATCTACCAGATGCCTTCATTGATCATAAGTGACAAAATCTCATATAACTGTAGTAAATGCACCTGAAAGAGTGGAAATACCCTGGAAGGATATTCAACCCACCATTGCCCCTCATGACAAAATGAGGGGAGGCCTCCAGGTGCACGGGACTCAATTTCACGGAGACATCTGCAGAAACAGAGGACCGAACAAATAAAATTACTAAATGTGATAGTGGAAGATGCTCAACCTGATGTTGAGAAAATCCCTGAAGTGAGCCATCCTGAAGATGGTGATGTCCTTGAAGTGACACATCCTGAAGATGATAATTCCCGCATACATTTGCGCGCACAATCTAATGCTGAGACGTCGGAACACCCAGACTCCATCGTTATGGGAAATCACGAGGAATTGGAAGAAATAAATGAAGAGATATCCACTAATTATGTGGATTCAGGATAATTATATAAGAGAAAAGACTACAATTATTTACATATATTTTGCCTCTAAAATTGCTAAAAATCTTGAACTGGATCCAAAATCAAAGTCCATGGTAGAGTGCCAAAAGCACTCAGATTGGGTCAAATAGAAAGAAACAATTGAGGCAGAATTGCGCTCGCTTAACAGGAGGAAAGTTTTTGGTCCTATTGACCGAACGCCTCATAAAGTGCTCCCTGTAGGATCAAAATAGGTTTTCATCCGGAAGAGAAATAAAAACAACCAGGTGGTGAGATATAAAGCGAGGCTTGTAGCACAATGGTTCACGCGGAGACCCGGCATCGATTACAATGAAACATATTCTCCGGTGATGAGTGGAATAACGTTCTAATATTTATTATCAATGATAGCTAGCTTAAATTTAACCATGCAGTTGATGGATGTGGTGACCACATATTTATATGGGTCAATGGATACATATATTTATACGAGAGTCCCTGAAGGAGTCAAAGTTCCATATCATAATAATTGCAACATGTATAGCGTCAAACTGCAAAGATCGCTATACGGATTAAAACAGTCGGGGAGGATGTGGTAAAACCGACTGAGTGAATTCCTCCTAAAGAAAGGATATTCAAATAATGATGATTGTCCCTGTGTGTTCATAAAGAAACCCCAGAATAGATTTTGTATCATCTCGGTATATGTTGACGATCTGAATATCATCGGAACCACAAAGGAGATAAAGGAAGCAAGTGCTTACCTCACGACGGAGTTTGAGATGAAGAATATGGGTAAAACCAAATTTTGCTTAGGCCTGCAGTTTGAGCATTTCCCAGAAGAAATTTTATTACACCAGTCTGCCTATACCAAGAAGGTATTGGAAAGGTTTAACATGGATAAATCTCATCCTTTGAAAACCCCCATGGTAGTAAGATCCTTTGAAGCGGACGAAGACCCATTTAAATCAAGGATGGGAGATGAGAAAGTATTAGGACATGAAGTTCCATATTTGAGTGCTATTGGTACACTTATATATCTTGTGAATTGCACAAGGTCTGATATTGCATTCGCAGTAAATTTGCTAGCAAGACACAGTGCAACACCATCCAGAAGACATTGGACTGGCGTCAAGACTTTACTCAGATACCTCCAAGGTTCTCAAGATCTTGGTTTATTTTACCAGAAGAACCAAGACTTAACTATGGTGGGATATACAGATGTTGGCTACCTGTCTGATCCCCACAGTGCCAAATCTCAAACTGGTTTTGTATTTCTCTGCGGTGGTACAGCTATTTCTTGGCGGTTTTTTAAACAGACTTTGGTAGCTATTTCTACCAACCGCTCAAAGATTATATCTTTGTATAAAGCCTCACAGGAATGTGTTTGGCTAAGATGTGTAATTAACCATATCCAGAATTCGTGTGATCTGAATACCGTCATACCCCTACCATTATCTATGAAGATAATGCTGCTTGTGTTGCACAAATGCAAATGGGTTGTGTAAAAAGCACTATCATGAAGCATATTTCCCCTAAGCTCTTCCATCCTCACGAACTCCAGAAGAATGGTGAGATAAAAATAATGCAAACTAAGTCATGTGAAAGTCTAGCAGATTTATTCACAAAATCTTTGCTAAAGTCTACCTTCCAAAGGTGCGTTAACGGCATTAGCATGAGGCGACTTAGAGATTTGCAAATTTCAGGGGTAGTAAAAACCTGAACCATAATCCCTTTTACGTGATCATGAAGATCAAATTTTATATCCTGAAGATTATAAGTTGTACTCTTTTCCCCTTAGTGAGTTTTTCTGAAGTTTCTCACATTAAGGTTTTTAATGAGGCAGCAAATGCAACACAGAGTGCGAGTGCCATGTACTCTTTTCTCCATCCATTTTTCCCATTGGGTTTTGGGAGGAGTTTTTAATGAGACATGTGCATTATGCGGTATTCACCCAAAGGGAGTGTTATAATATGGTTAGAGTCCATGTCCCTGTATGAAAGGACTCTATCTATTGGTGGGCGAATCGAATTAATCTCCAGGGTTCTCCCCTATATATAGGGCATTACCTTGTATAGAAAAATCAATCTAATAAAGTGAGAGAATTTAGCCCCTACATTGTGTGTGCTCTTTCCTGCGCTTCAACTCCTATTAGTGTGATTGTATTGATGTGCCGACGATTGACGTGGCGAACAATCCTGTTTCATAGCACTCATAGAGTTTATCTCTTAAATATCTTCGTACTAGAGCATGGATCCAAATCCCGGCAAGATTTCAAAAATCTCGGCGTGAGATTTCAGATTTCGGACACCCCAAGATCCTAAATCTCGGTCGAGTAAAAAATTATTAAAAAATTCAAAATGCTACAGTAACTATTCAAAACTCGACAAGATCTCGGTGATTTCAGTCGAAATCCTAGACTTTTTTTTATCGGATTTTGATTTTTGTTGGCCGGATTTGATTGGAATTGGGGTCAAGATCATCCACAAAAAAATTCAAATTTTTTTGACCATTTTTTGGTCATTTCAATTTGAACGAAATCTTGGTAATTGCGACTGAAATATTGGTGATTTCAGCCGAAATCTCGAATTCCCTGGTTGAAAAATGACCAAATTTCAAATTTGGTTTTTGGATTTCGTCCGAATTTTATTTGAAATTCTGAGATCTCGTTGAAATTTTGGATTTCGGCCACCTCCGAGATATATACCGAAAATGAAATTTTAAACCTTAGTCTGGAGGAGTACATCATTTGTTAATATCTGTGGCCACGATGATTAATTCAGGGAATCATTTGATGTGATCCACACCACACAGCTATGCGATCCTCATGGAGATTTTAGCCTGACCGCCTGACCAGCCGGCATGCATGGCCGCCCAGGCAGGGGAGCGACTGGATCGATCGATCGCTGTTGATGTGTCAGCTGGGAGAATGACCTATGAAAAACCCGCATCATGCCCCCCCATTGACCAGTGCCGTCATTGGCTCGCCTCGTCACGCCCGGCCCGGCCCCGCGCGCGTACGTACTACCACACTCGCTCGCGCGTGTTGGCAACTTGTGTTGGTCGCTACCTTGCTATCTCCCAGCTCCAACGTACGTGCAGGCATCCTGATCTTTGAAGGGACGCTCGTGAGTCATGTCTCATCGGCTAGCTCGTAGGAGCATATATGCGCATGGCAATCACACACTACTACATAAAATATACATCCCAATCGGTTCTTTTTCGTTATCACTGTCGGTTTTGGTGGCAACATAAAGTCAAACGATAGTGATGAACAGACTCAATCACAGTTGAATCTCACTTGATAGTGTTGGTTCTAGTTAAGAACCGATAGTGATGAGGTTTTCATCACTGTACACATTCCGAAAATAGTCCCAATTTCACCGAATCACAATACAAAAATACAGTACATGATAATATCACAGAACATTCGCAGCATCATTCACATTACACATCATATTCACATTGCACATCACATTGACAGCATCATTCACAGAACATATGTCACATTGACATAATATAATATTGTTTACAACATTTGTATGGACTAGTAGGAGGCTTTCTCGTCTCTATACCTACCGTCCGGAGCTATAACCTCTGTCCAGTACCACGTGCATATGTGGTCTCGTATTCTGTTGAGGTATTTGTTCTCCAGGCTCTGGCGGAGGAATTTGATCTTAGGGAACATGTTTGCACAGTCGACCAGGATCTTCATGTGATGCATGATGTAGAAGCTGCAAAAGTTGTCGCACCCCTGTTGATGACACTGTGAATAAAGAAAATCATATTAGGAGACCAACTATAGATGTTAGCAAAAAATCCTATGCTAGGGATTTGTACCGTGCAGCGCTTCCACTCCAGCTTGTCGGGTAGTTTATCATTGTGTTGCCCTGCTTCAGCAATATACAACGAGAAAGCCCTACGTACATTAGAAAGTTATCATTAAGGAAAAAATGAACATAGTTAATTACAGAAAGTGTTACTTTAAAGGAATGTGCTTACTTCTGCAAAACAGGCTTGATCATGTAGGCCATTGATTTCTTCATAAGGGAGTTAAAAGTGTAAACTTTGTTTTCCTTCGGAGCGACAACGAGCAGAACCCAATGATTTCTTTTAAAATGGTATGCAGTGTAAGAAAATAAGTTTATATGTAGTTTATGTGCGTCCTAATAATTGAAGAGTAAAGTCATCAGAGTAGTACTTACTCCTCGTGGTACGGGAGAAGAATGAAGTACTTTTTTGATTCAGCATTAAATACGTGCTTGATGTAGTTGGCAACAAACTTCGATTCGAGCCTAGTCACGGTCGAAGACACCATATCAGGGTCCACGAACCCAACCGGATGTCGATCCATCACGGCTCGTTGCCTCATTATCCTGTAACTCGTGTCAATTGTTAACAAACATAATATGAAATCTATAAGAGTTATATGCTCATGTGTATGTTGCGATACTCGCAGCGTCCAGGTTTGTACAGTAGAAATATCAATAGCTTTCAGGTTGTACAACCGAAACAGACCCTCGAAACTCACAGGGAATGTCTCGTGCTCCAGGCGGTGGAAATGTCCCCCTCGATACCAAACAGTGAAATCGACTTGACGCTCAGCCGCATTTGCCTTGTCGTAGTACCATCCAACCATCCATACAGTAAGCGACAAGCTTTGCCCAGAGAATTCAATACGTGGGGAGGGACAAGGGGCTGTCCATGCATGTATGCCTTAAAACCATATGGGGGCACCGGGGCATCTACTGACTTTTCTTTCTTGCCAGACAGAGTCTCCGAGGTTGTGACAACTTAACCTTCTTAATAGAACGATTCTCGGAGCTCTCCTGTGGTTATTTCGCTACTGTGCTAGTAATCTTTTTGCGCACAAGCTCAGCACTTTGTGTAGAAGCATGTACAGCTGCAGGAGTAGGAATAGCTGAAGGAGCTTGAGCAGGTGTAGGAGCTAGAGAAGTTGCAGATTCAGCTGTAGGAGTAGGAATAGCTACAGGAGTGTGTTTTTTTGGGGCGATGATGGTATTTCTAGGCTCTAGAACACCAACGGAGGAGAGTTCATCCCAATGGTATGTATAAAAACCTCGCAAGGCTCATCACAATCGATTATATATAAGAACCGATTGTGATGAAACATTCATCACAGTCGGTTCTAACTAGAACCGACTGTGATGAGAGAGCACCCTCATCACTGTCGGTTCCTTTCTAGAACCGACATAGATGGACCTCATCACAGTTGGTTTTTATCTAGAACCGACACAGATAATATGGACTCTTCGTCTTCCCCATCAATTAAATCGATCAAACAGCTGATCGATCAGAACATTGACTCTTCATCTTTCCCGCCAATTAAATCGATTGATCACCCTCATCACTGTCGTTTCCTTTCTAGATCCGACACAGATGGACCTCATCATAGTCAATTTTTATCTAGAACCGACACAGATAATATGGACTCTTCGTCTTCCTCGCTGATCGATCAGAACGTCGACTCTTCGTCCTTCCCGCCAATTAAACGATCGATCAACATACGTCTCTTGCGCCTATATATATATATATATATATATATATATATATATATATATATATATATATATACATGTATATATATATATACATGTACATGTATATATATACACACACACATACATACATATATATATATTAAAACCATCGATTGATCAGAACTTGTAATGTACTAGCAGCTAGTGCTCTCTTTGATCGCCTTCTCGTCTCGTGTCTTGTGTGTCTTTGATGCGATCGCTCCTATAGCATCGCATCCTCCTTCTCCCGCGAGCTCTAACTCTATTGTGGTGACTATGTTCCAAAAATTTGTGACGTATCATAATCGATTTTTTCGTAAAAGTTAGTAATCAATACAGATAAAGCGATAGTGATATCTAGGTGTGACAGCGATAACCAGCTGAGGTACGGTGCGCGAGGTGCAAGTCAAAACCAACCCGTAAGCTACCTGTCAACGCCTATGAAATTTTGTCACGTACGGGGCGGCACGTACTGCTTACGTGCGAGGGTGCAGCCGAGGCACTGACGACCAGAGTCGATCTCGCCGCTGTGTCGCGGGCTAATCTGACCTGGAAGCGGTTTACTGTGCATACCCTGCGGTGGCCGACGGCGCATGCGCGAAACCCGGCCGGGACGGGAGGACCTGCAGGCTGGCTGCGGACCGCGTCCCCAGGGGCCGGGAAACGTCGCGACCACGCTCGCTACCCCGAAACGGCGGTTGCGGACGGTCACTACTCACGTGAGACACTGAGACGGTCTCCTCGCCACCGGCATGCAACCAATGCTGCTCTTGTCCCGTAGCCATGCGAACTACGAAGTACCACTCCGCTGTTTTGGACTTTGGGCTCTACTCCGGCAACTCCGAATTGCATTCAAGCATCGATCCCATCATTCGTTCCCTGCATTGGTCAATCGCGCGCTAGACTGATGTAGCGCGATGTATCCGGTGTTAGAAATAAGGCAAGTGTGGCCCATTTATCTCTAATGCCAAAGCTACAAAGATTAGTACCATATTGCTAGTTGAGAGAGGAGAATATCAATTTAAAAGGGAGAGCTCCCACCATGCCTTGTAATAAGGCAGATGGAGGGTGAGGAGCACGGCTAAAGTCACACGCCTTGTATGTATTTTGAATTACCGCGTATTTTTCCCGCGTGACTTGTGACTCGTCGCCGTGCAGTGGATTAAATCCTGGCACGTCTAAACCCTTTTATTTTGATTTCTCTCTGAGTCATTTACTGAGAATTGAAACAGCCATGATAATGGCGTCAGTTTCTAATAGAAACAGTAATTTGATGACGTGATTACTAGTGTATAATGGTCTTGAACGGTCAATTTATTGACCGTTCGCGATCTTGAGCTATAAGGTGCAGACGCCCAGGTGAGAGATAGTTTTTTGCTCGGCACTCGCGTTCATCGGTGTGACTGTGTTTGCGTCTTGGTGTCGCTCGTTCTTCCCCGACCTTCCTCTCGGCGTGCACGCGAGGCAAGGAAAGCGGGATCTCCGGCCGTTCTTGCGGCGAGAACACGCGGGGCGGCAATAAGGTTTACGGCGGCGCTCTTGCGCGACCGCTCGAGCTTCCTCTGCGTCGACTACTTCCTCTACGGCCGCTCTTGACCTTTGCATTTTTTCATCATCAAGCCCATCGTAAGAATTCTCGTATTTTCCCACTGTTCATCTCGTGCACAACGTTTCTAGATCTACTTTTCAGAGACATGTGGTTTCTTTTGTCTAGCCTGTTATTTTTTATGATTTTGGAATTATGGTTTATATTCAAATCTGAAATTAAAATAATACCTAGATATTCAACATCCGGTGCATGCTAAACCACCATCTTTTGTTGCCTCTGTTGAGAGCTAAAATCAACGTGAGAACACACACTCATGTTTGGGAGCTAAAATCAGTAAAGAAGCAGACAAACATAGATAGGAAGCCGACAACCATTAGATATGGAACGTCTCCACCCCGAATTTCACCAGCAGGTAGAGTCTCTACCGAAGCTAGCAAGGATAGTCTCTCGCAATCAACGTGCAAGATCCATTCTCACCTTGACAAGATGGCTCACCATGGAGTTGACAATTAATAGCATGTAGTGTTGAAAAGAGGGCTAAGCAGGCCGTGCTGTCATACATTCTACCTCAAATTTCCCAAAGTATGGTAAATCTGAGACCTCTTATGCCCATTTGAACACGGGACTTGAACTGTGAAAACCGGATAATACCGGCACAACTGTCACTAGAACAGTAGCCCAGTGGAGTGCACAGTCTGTGCGCCGCCGCTTCCCACCTGCAACTGCAACTAAGGTCCAGTTCGTTTCAGCTTCTGCTTTAAAAAAAATGGATTATTTGCCGAACGAGAGGATTTTGGACAGTTTTTTTGAAAGTCAAAAACTGATTTCTATATAAAATCAGAAGCTGTCTGAAACCTGATTCTCACTGATTCTTATTGATTCTCACCGGCTTGATCCGAAATCTAAAAATTATAGCCGACTTGACCCAATTCTCCTATAATCAGAAACAGTTTCTCCTATATAATCTAGAAGCCGAATCTAAACCTCCTAACAACCGCGAGCGGTCAATATCTACTCACCCGTAACCGGGCGTGTGGGCCCACGTAACTCGGCCCTGCGCGTCAGCCTGTTCGGTTGTCCCCCCTCGGCAGTAGGCGACCCACCCAGTCGGCGCTGCTCCCCAAGCACGGCGCTGCGCCACCACGGCCCAATAAAAACGCGCAAAAATCGGTTGGAAATTTAACCAAAAGTTTCTTCTCACCTAGAATATTTTCTACCCGCTCCACGCATCGCTTCAAAGCCAAGCGAATCGCACCTACGAGCGAGACGTCCACCAGAACGAAGCCAAGCCAAGCCGCACGCGCGCGGCGTCGCCTCCTCCTGCTTGCGCCCGCGCCAATGGCGGTTCCCATTCCCACGCGCCGCTAGATCTCCTCCTGCGGGTGGCCATGGCTTCGCGGCATCGGAAGGCTTCCCTGGCTGCGGCGGCGGGGGAGGGGAAGGAGGCGCCGCAACCGGGCTCGCCGACGTCCACCACCACCACCACCACCACCACCATGACGTCCTCGTCGACGCTCGCGGCGGCGCTCCCGCTCGACGCGTCTGAGGCCGAGGCGTTCGACGAGCCGGATGCTGAGGAGGCGGCGGCCAAGGAGAATGTCACCGTCACCGTCCGCTTCCGGCCGCTGAGGTTTTGTTCGGCTGCACGCGGTCGCGGTTTTTTTTTGGTTGGGTTTGGATTGGGGCAATGTGGATTGATTTGGTGGTGGTTTTGTCTGTGTGAAAGCCCGCGGGAGAGTCGGCAGGGGGAGGAGATCGCGTGGTACGCGGACGGCGAGACCATCGTGCGGAGCGACCTGAATCCCGGCATCGCGTATGCCTACGGTATGTGTGTGATTCGGTTCGGGGTTTTGCGGGGTTGACTGGTCGCACACGTTGTACTGCAGCATTATTAACTGCTCTCTGACAATGCTGATGCGAAATTCGCTGATATTCACTGGGAACGTAGCTTTTAATGAGAAAGCAATAGTGAACTGAGTACACCCTTGTCTAAATTTATAAGTTGCATTTCTTTTTAGGGAATTACTAAGTGGTACTTGAGTGATTTTTTTTTGATTTGTGAGTATTCATTTTTTTTTTTGCCTATAGAGTACTAAAAATTGAATCCAGCTTCATCAAATTCGTGGAGTTGGTGGAGCTGGGTATTCTTAACTTCATCAAATTCATGGAACTAGAGCTATGTATATATTAAGAGTGTTTAGATGGGTCATCTTATTTACATTTTAGAATAAAATTATAAACGTAAGTTACTTTATTTCAGTCTACAAGTTTCAGCTCTCATGTGAAGTTAGGATCTGGAGCTCTGCCAAACAGGGCCTCAATAAAAAAGCACTCAGGTGCTCCCTAGACACCCCCTTCTTTTTATCATATATAAGAAGATATTAAAAAAAACTATTATCTCTAAATTTTATCACTAAGCACTATATTCAATACATGTATGTATATAGAGATACTATAAAGTAAATATAGATATTTACATCATACTAATTTTGTATTGGAATATGAAATATGCTCTATATTTGTAGATAAGATCATTCAAAAAATACAACTTATAAATTTAGATGGAGAGAGTAATCTGTTAGTTTTGATTAGTGAAACTCACGGAATTTCGAGTATCGGAGATGCGAGTGGATTGCTTGGGGGACGGAAAGTAATAGCTACTTCCTAGTTTTAAAACTATTTAAGGGGGTATGAATTGTGGTCTTCGGCACACATGCTGGAGTAATGCGTTAAGGTCGATAAATGATACTTCTCGAATTTTTTGTTTGATTACACAAGCTAATGCTTTGATACGACATCTATGTACAAAGAGTGCATGTTGCTGCTTGTTTTCCCCCCTTTTGCTTGATAAATGATCCAGAGTTGAGTTCTGCATGCAAGTCATTGATCGTGCTACTGTGTGATCCAAATTCAAAGTAACAATGATTGGGTAAACATGCATAAAGTGCAGAAACATACCTAAACATTGCAGTTTTGGATGCTTCATCCCAGGTTACATTTATTCCTCGAAGTGAGTCCCCGTGATTTATCCCGAAACAACAATTTTTTCTTATCTAAAATAATAAAAAAGATAAGTAGATGAAATATGAATCACAGAAAATGAAATGTTCTAAATAACGGTAAACGGTTAACAAAAAGTCACCCTACCTTTTTAGTGTTTATACGGTAAGCAAACTTGTAAACGGTCTTATGTACGTGTAACACCCTGGCCCAAACTTCGCTCATGGCCTGTTCCATTATAGGGCGGGCCCATGCATGCATAGCACCCCACTTACACTTTCATCATCGTTGTGTGGAAAATGGTTAATCTGAAGGTGCTATGTTTGGACCCAACAAACATTATATACTACTATAACTCACTTTATGCAAGCAATGTGAGATTAATCCCATCACCACTCCACATGGGCCACATATACCTTCAAATTAATGGGTCGGGATATTACACTCACCCCCTGAAGAGCTAACGCCCTCAGCAGCGTACCGTATGCATGGTAGATACCCATAACCACCCCTCGGTACACGGTGGTGCATCCAGTGTTAGCGCATATGCCATGTCGTGTGGCCACTTCGGGCCCACACGCGCAATGCCCCATATGCTTGCACCCCTGTCCCATATGCACCCGTGCAGGTGCAGCAAAGATTGATGCTCTAATATCATCTGTAACACCTTGGTTGCTTTGTAGTTTACTAGTTTATCTACATATGCCATTTTTTCAACATATGAAACTCATCAAAACCACCTAGATATATAATTACGTAGGTAAACCATGTTCAGTGGAAAGTTCAAAAGCATATGGAAGGAACATTCACAAGGCTAACTACATAGCACTCTTTTCAATTTTAATTTTTCTTTTTCAGAGGTTAATATGAAATTTCATATCCAGATCGAGTCTTTGGACCAACTACAACAACACGCCATGTATATGATGTTGCAGCTCAACATGTTGTTAGTGGTGCCATGGAGGGAATAAATGGTATTGATCTTTTGTTCTCTTATTCCTGTACTGTCTTTTTTTTTTTCTAAAAAAAACTTGTATGATTACAAGAACGAATAATCAATGTTGTTTTCTTGTCAACTCTTGAAAAGATTGCACTTGTTTATTTGATTTTACAAAAAGTTTGGGATTTCTTAGGAATACCACTGGAGTCTGTGCCGTTGAATTGAAGAAATGATTGATCCGTGTGAAAGCTCATTGATTTGTATTATTCTTCAGTTGTGAAATTAGGATGTCAGTACGCATTTATTGCTTCTATTATTTAGGGGGAATGACAAACTTCCGTTTCAATTTTACTGTCACAGGTACAATATTTGCATATGGGGTTACAAGCAGTGGGAAGACACATACTATGCATGTAAGAAAATATATAGCAAAGAACTTGCTTTAGATATCGCTGTTTCTAAAGAAGTCATGCGATTCAATAGTCTTGTGCTTTGCAGTATACCTCATAATGGAAACAGTGCAAAATATTATGAGTAATATAGTTATGACCTCAACCTCTTGTTGAGATGTAGAGCTTGTTCTTGTAAAGTTGCAGTGCACAATTTAGTGCTTTGCCTTCCATTTCCATTGTAAATCCGATACCCTTTTATGGCCTCTTGCTTTATATGGATCACAAATGCTCACCTGTCCGCAGAGTTAGTTTTTTGCCCAATAATCTGGTGAAATATTGTGCTATCTTGGACCCTTTCAATGAAACAAGATAATTGCCACATCTCTTTCTTGGAGCATATCATTTGCACTGATACACATTTCTCTTTCCTATTTTTTTTTACTAAACTGTAATGTGCACACATTCCAAAACATTTCTTAGTTTCTTCATATACAATTATGTTATGAGCAGGGAGATCAAAGATCCCCAGGGATAATACCTTTGGCTGTGAAAGATGCATTTAGTATAATACAAGAGGTATTCTTTGGAATCTATATGTATTATGATTCAACCAAGTCTTTGTTTTGACATGATCGATGGATTGCTTTACTTACATTTTTACTAATGTCTTTCTTTGTAGACCCCAAATCGAGAGTTTCTCCTTCGCGTATCATACATAGAAATCTATAACGAGGTATGTTGTCCTCAATTGTATGCCTTTTTTTGTGACAATGGTAATTTAATCTAGGTAGCACTAATGTTTGTACTCTCTGATTGTTTGTATAACACCTACACCTAACCAGGTTCATATTTCAAAATAAAATGTAAGAAAACATCGATGTTATATAACAATGAAGGGCTGCACGTCAAGCATGTAAATGCATTTTTTTAGAATATTAATGCAGTTGATATTTCTCTTCTTGCTTACAAACATCATTTAGTACTACCAAGTCTGTAAAACAGTGTTGGTTACTATATATATAAGTTATAGGAGTCTCACTGGTACTAGCATGAATCAGAAGCACAAATATGTACTGACTGGTACTGCTTTTATTTGGACTGATGATAAGTGCTGCCAACACTTGTAAGTATTCCTTATTGAAAATCAGGGTGGCTTTTGTGTTGCTAGTAGTACCTCGTAGACAATGCAATTTCATGTTGTGGGTCCTAGATCCTTCATTTAGGTTTGGTGGTCGTTAAGCTAAGCTTGAGCTCAATTTGAACTTCTGATATGGTAAAAATGAGAATCTGGACCTCTGTTTTCATTATTATTCCAACCGTTGAAGAGTAAACTACACAAAAGAGAAAAATCAGCATAGCCATCTGTTGTCGTTTGGATCTTAAGTAAAAACTGTAATCCATTCTTCTAGTAACACTTTTGGTAAGTTAGCAACAATGAGTAGTACCAGAATTTGGCTGATGCAAGTATGAAACCCACCTTCTTGCGCCTGCCTCGTTTACTTACAGTTTTGCACATACGGTAGAAGTTGCATATTTGTATCTAGGGAAGTGATTTTCTAAAATTATTTATGAATGTCATGCTATTTATTTGGAATTGAGTGACTTTTATTCTGAACTAACTCAACTAATATGTATCCTTCTGTACTGATTTTTCTATATTGTATTTACTGAGAGCTTCACTTATTATAGGTTGTCAACGATCTACTAAATCCTGCAGGGCACAACCTACGAATTAGGGAGGATATTCAGGTGTGAAATATCTCCTTTCTTAATAAGTTCAAAATGCTACTGCTTTATTAATTAATACTTCTGAAATATAATTTTGAACTATCTGAACAATGAACTTTCTTGAGGACAATCAATGGTTGTTGTTCCCTGGGATTGTCTCCAAAAATGCATCGTCCATGGTTTACAAGAATGTAAGCTATTAAGTAGTGGTGTGCATGTTTAATTGGTCTTAGTACAGTTCAAATTTTCTTCTACTCAACAGTTGAGTAGATTTTGACAAGCGAATTTAATTAATTCCTGGAGAGTTTCCCCAATCTAGAAAATCACTTGATGGATGTAGATGAACATGAAATTTGTTAGATGGAGAGGAGAGCAAATGTGAAAGGTTGGTTATATTGTAATAGCCCAGGGGTAAACCCTAAAACACTAGGAAATACCAAAAATATGCTTAACCCCCCCCACCACCACCCAAAATGCAAGGCATGCAATAGCATTGCATTTGGAAGGGTTGACACTAAAATAAAATAGAGAAAATCCGAAGTTCTAGTCTTGAAGTTGTTGGCGTAGCATCCAGCTCCTGGAAAATGTGTCAAATATCAAAGGATCTCCTAGCCGGGGTTGTGCGGCAGCCCTAGAAATCACAAAGTGCAAGGGCTGAGAAAGCAGAGGCAAGCAAGAGCAAAGTCGACCGTGATAATACGACAAAGAAGATGATGAAGTCGACACAGATAGAGAGCTATCAAATCAATCCGAAGAGGGATGGATAGAAGCATGATGGTGAGATCAAAGCCCGAGATGGCGGCGATGCAGTGCACTAGAAGCGTGACGAAGGCGTGGGGCGGACGAAGCGTGGCGGCCTTAGAAGCTCGGGGTGGCAATGCAAAAAGAAGCGGCGGCATCATAACGACTTCTACGATCTGTGGCGGCTCAAAGAGAAGAGCGGCAGCTGCTGCCATGTGAAAGGAAGGAAGAAAGGCACACTCGATTTAAAAGGACGAATCGTGGCTGGAAAAGCAATTGTTTGACTTACAAGGAATTTGTGGACTCGCACCACTTTGACATACTCAAAGAGAGAGAGGAGGACTTGGATGGACATGACGGGGCAACAACTCAACGACCCTGCAAGAGAAGACTCAAAGGATAGTAGCAGCAACAATAATACTAGCATCAGTAGCAAAATAATTCTTGGCCCACAGAAGCAATGACTACTCCCAGCCGGCCAAGAAGCACTTGAGGCAACGGTAGCAAGAGAGAGAACCCAAGGCGACGTGGCGGCGCAAGGGGTGGTGGCGATGAGTAGATCCGGTCGTGGCCAGATCAGGTGCGACGACGACCTTCGAGGTGATGGCGACAGTGTCTTCAACAAGGCAACCACGATGCGGCGATCGGGCCAGATCCGAGCCGCACAAAGACCCAATCCGGCCAGACCCAAGTGGATCTGGTCAGGAAGAGGACGACAACGCCAGATCTGGTGAACACCGACCTTAGCGGAGCTGGATCCGGTGAAGATGAGCCAGTGACGATGAACTCAAGTGGATCAAGCTGGGAGACGGCCCACCAACGCTGAGAAGAACTCCTTGCGGAAGGCCAGAGAGGGCCAGATCTGGATGAGCTTGCTGATGGCGACGGTGATGAGCTTGTTGTCGGGGCTGAAGTGGACGGTGAAGGGGGCCGCCTTTGACCACGGGCTGCCTGGATCGGCTGCGGGACACCCGAGATCCGATACGATGACACACGAGGCGGCTGGGTCTGTTGTGGCTTGAGCTCGATGACGAGGCTCCGAGCGGCACGGGCGCTCGAATCCGGCACGGATCGAGTCCGGAGATACGAAGGCGGCTAACAACAACTGAGGTGGCCGCCTTCGGGAGTGGAGATGGCTCCTCCTAGGGGCAGCGGAAGCGGAAGCACATGGGTAGCGGCTAGGGTTTCACAACCAGCTCTCATACCATGTTAGATGGAGAGGAGGAGAGCAAATGTGAAAGGTTGGTTATATACTTATATTGCAAATTTGGAATAGCCCAAGGGGCAATACATAGATTACATAGACACAACACAAGATTAAGCCCTAAACACTAGGAAACACCACAAATACCCTTACAAAATTAATCTTAAATTTGATTACATGATGGATCACACATGAGCTGACAAATGCTTAAGGTGAATGCAGCGTGCCATTGTTTTGAACTATATTGCTGATTATTCTTGATTATTATTAATTACCTCAGGGAACATTTGTTGAGGGCATAAAGGAAGAAGTAGTGTTATCTCCTGCACATGCTTTGTCCCTTATTGCAGCTGGAGAAGGTTGTTTTTGTTTTAATCTTTCAATTGTCTGTTTGATGTATCATGTACCTTTATCAGCATTATTCTATCCAGAATACCAGGATATCAGCATGACTAGTTAACAAGGATAATCCTCATCTAACAAACTATCTTTTTTTAATAGCTATCAAACAAACTATCATGTAATAAAGTTCTGTGTGCATAATAGAAAATCTGATGAGAATTGATAATGGAAAACTAGCATTTGGAGATTATCTCTCTAGCTACTGTAGGATTCCCTGTGGCATTGCTGTTATTGCATATATCTAGTTTGTCATGAATCAACACATCTAGAGAAGTATGATTAGATTTTATAATTTATATGAATGACCAGCTGTTTATTGAATATATATGCCAGACTGATTGCTGGTCCTAAATCTATATGCACTTTGATATATGTGTAATTGGTCTTGTTAGTAATTAGTATATGGTACCTCAGACTTTGTTGGTTCCTACTATTTTGTTCCAGTTAAGTGCAGTTGTGGATCAATGTACTTACAGTTTATTGTGATTGTTCTCCTTTTCAGAGCATAGACATGTTGGATCCACTAACTTCAATCTGCTAAGTAGCAGAAGCCATACAATTTTCACACTGGTAATAGGAGTGAAATTTTCTATGTTCATAAATTAGTCTGTTTCCGTATTTTTCTACTTAAAAAAATCTGTGAAGCACTTCTATTTGATGCATAAAAAAATCTCTTGAGATTGATCCATAGAATCCAGCGATAAGCATAATGTTTATTCTAGAAATGGGACTCATATTAGAAATACCAACATTTGACATTGTGAGTACATCTTTTATATTTTTCAATTTTTTGTTACATGCAGATAATAGAGAGCAGCCCCTGCGGTGAGTCTAATGAAGGGGAATCAGTTACCTTCTCACAGCTGGTGGGATAATATTCTTCCTTTTCTTTTTTGTTTTTCTTAGTCCATTACTCTCACTACTATAATTAATTCTACATAAGTTATACACCTGCATTCCATATACACTTGACGTCTTTAGTGCATGATCTGAACTTTATGTGCATTAATGCAGCCAAAACATAACGATTTCTTAGTTTTCTCCCTCATTTGCAGAACCTCATCGATCTGGCAGGTTCTGAGAGTTCAAGGGCTGAAACTACAGGTGTACGCCGGAAGGAAGGGTCTTATATCAATAAAAGCTTGCTTACTCTTGGAACGGTGGGCCTCATTCCTATAATCAGCATTTGATGACATAGAATCTTGCCATTAGTGTAAGACTGTAGACATGTTATGCTTGCTATTAAGATTCTGTAGACCTATTCATTTTGGTGCCTCTGCAATGTTTGTGTAGACTCTGGCTTTGGGAGTTTATATACCCTAAACCCTGTCTAAATTCCCATGTCAGAGATCTACATCTCTGTATGCAGTATTGCTTATTCCACATACTGGAGACATTTGTAAGCATATTAGAAGGGGTTAGAACAACTCAGAGAAAACAAGATAATATAGTTTCATGATTATTTCCATTTCATGTGATTTAGCTATTTGTTTGTTTACAACTTGACCTAGTGATTATGGCAACCAATTCAATTATCTTAGTTTATTTAATACTTCCCTTATATATTTGCAAAAAGTTGGTCAAGTCACGCGACTTTGTTATACGTTTTAACTAAAAGAAGTTTCCATATTTCAGGTGATATCAAAACTGACTGATGTGAAAACTACTCACATTCCATTTCGAGACTCAAAATTAACACGGTTGCTGCAGTCATCCTTGAGTGGTCAAGGACATGTTTCTGTGAGTTTCTCATGGTATTGCTAGTTAAAAGTTAAAATCTGTTCATTATTGTATCAATCATTCGCGTATTTTACTTTTTTGTGCAGCTGATTTGCACGGTTACTCCAGCATCAAGCAACACCGAAGAGACTCATAATACGTTAAAATTTGCCCACCGTGCAAAGCAAATTGAGATCCAAGCATCACAAAACAAGGTGAATTTGTTTATCAAATTCTTTTTTTCGAACGGATGGCAGGAGCTCTGCCGTTCATTAAGGAGTCAACACAGGGGAATCTTTAAACAACTGAATTTACAGTTTGCCGGCAAGCTTGGACCGCAAAAGGTTAAAACGATGCAACCTAGAAACTCGTCACGCTACAGAAACCTTAGGAATATACAGAAATTACCGAACACCAAAAGGAGTGATTGACAAAACCCAAAAATAGTAATAGATGGCTCTTGTCGAATCCAACCAATTCCTGGAGCTTGTGAACTTGATCCTTGTAAGAAGGTTGTATTTGGCATTTGTCTCCCTCTGTACTGAACTGAGAGCTAGATGCGGCTGTCATTTTTCCATGCCAAATCTCGGTTAATGTTATCCTGCAAGATGAGATCAAATACCGTTTGCATCATTCGGTATTAGTTGTTGAAGATGCGACCATTTCGTTCTTTCCACATGTTCCAAAATCCGTAAATTGGAACACCATCTACATCCTTTCGATATTTCGTTGGAAAGCCATTACGAATGGTCTGCCACCAAGGGTAGATAGATGCCGCTGCATTTGGTAGCAATACCAAAGATGGTTGTGTTTGATTCGTCTGGAGAAGCCTGCCCCAGATCTATCTCGCAAAAGGACAGCGAAGCGTTAGATGTGTAGCCATTTCTAGGTCAGAACCACACAATGGGCAAACTGCACAATGAGGCCATCCTCTGATGGCCAACCTGTCGCCCATCAAAATCCTGTTTTGTACAATTAGCCAGGCGAAGAATCTATGATTATTTTCAGTTTTCGCTTTCTAGATGATTTGGTAGTTGTGCTCCGGCATAGAATTGAAGACTTGCGCCCTATATGCCGACTTTGCCGAGTACAATCCATCTATTGACCATCACCAGGTGATCTCGTCCTGGATGTTAGGTTGCAAATTGATTCCTGTAAGGCCTGCCACAAGGCGAAGAACTCCTGAAATTGGGTTTCTGTCGTCATTCTTCGGAGAGAGATAAGCAATCTGTTATTCTGTAGCTCTTCTTGCACTGTTTTATTCTATCTTCGGACAAACTGGTAGCAAAGTGGTGCAATGAGTTTCGAGGAGGTTCCTTGTAGCCAATTATATGTCCAGAATTTTGCCAATGCTCCATTTCCGAACGTGATTGTGGTGCTTGTATTGAAAAGTGCACAATCAGCATCATCAGATTATTTGCCTTGTGTTTCAATCCCCTATAAGAATTCTTTTGTTTCAATTACTCTTGTTTGTAACTACATTCATGATTTGCAGATTATGGATGAGAAATCTTTAATAAAGAAATACCAAAGTGAAATTCGTCAACTAAAGGAAGAGCTAGAACAACTGAAAAGTGGTATTCTTACTGGCACTCCTTTGAAAGACGCCACAGAAGATAATATCATTATTTGGAAACAAAAGGTGATTTTTTTTATTTATTGCATCTGTTAATGCTTAATCATTGTTGGGTGTCACTTTATTTATCGTGTTTGAAGGAAATATTACCATATCTGTTGCGACTGCTTGGGTGCATTACGCCTTTAGTATTATTACCTAATGCTGCATGTACGCTTCATTGGTGGGTCCTAAGTTCCTAACGCAAGCTCTTCATCGCATGAAAAGCTCGAAGATGGTAATGTGAAGCTTCAATCTAGACTGGAACAAGAAGAAACAGCTAAAGCTGCTTTGCTTGCGAGGATACAACGGTTAACAAAACTAATCCTGGTTTCAACGAAAGCAACCCAGTCTACTAGATTATCTCAACGTCCTGGCCCAAGGCGAAGACATTCGTTTGGTGAAGAAGAGGTCTGATTATTCAGATAATGTTACAAAATGTTATAATTCATATCAGCTTGCACTTATCTCTTAATATGATGTCTTTTTCATTAGTTTTAGTGCATTTATTTTTCTAAAGTTTGTCTACTAAATCTGCAGCTCGCGTATCTCCCGCATAGAAGGCAAGATATCATAGTGGATAACGAAAACAATGAGTTGTTTGTTCGTATGGAAGGATTTGGTGAAACACTTGAAATTTCTTCCAAGGAGAGAAAAAATCGCAAAGGACTCCTCAACTGGTTCAAACTGCGGGTATACAAATCAGATCCTATTTAATCCACTGCATTGTAAACATTATTTAGCATAGTGAACAGTTGTATTTCTGTTTTCCTTTCTATATTACTTGTCATACCTCGTGCTTTACTTATATCAAGCTATATGCTCTCAAAAGAATGGTTAGACAATGTCGCGGATAGTGAATCATCACTGATAGTGAAGGCTTGTATGTAACATCCAATGTGCCATGGCCGTATCTGTGGCATCATCAATTCCTAAATGAAGATAAAAGTTGAATTCTTGGGAATTTTTTTTAGTATGGATAAGCTTATATTTTATTTCTGGAGCCAAACTAGAAAGAACAAGTTTGTTAGAATTCTGCTTCTTGCTGACCCTTATATCATCTTAACTGTATTCAGAAGCGTGATGGTGGTTCTGCTACTCAGACAAGTTCTAGTTTGACCAAATCATTCACTGCCCCTTCAACACCTCAGGGAGATGGAATTACTTTTCCATCAGAACAAAGGATTTCGAATTCTATGCTTGCTGAGAATGTACCAGCTGATCTGTCAGGTGTCGGCCATGGAGAATTTCCTTCTGACAGCCTTCATGTAGAAGAAACACCTTTGGTAAAAAATCTGAGCACATTTTTTCTTTTTCTTTTTTTTTTTCTTTACTTAATGTTGGTGCGGAATCTGAGCACATTTTTCCTTTGTTTTTGTACTATTAAGCGAAAAAAAATGGGTACAGTTATAAATACAAAACGATGAAAAGGGAGAAAAACAGTAGGTGAAGTAGGAGTAATGCAACAGTATCCCAACTAGAGACTGTGATTCAGAGCAATTAATTGATATAAGTAATACGGTTTATTGCAAGTTCGTGACTAGATAGCCTAAACAAATCACGATGGCATGATCTGTTATATCGTGTGGTAACAGGGCAGCAGAAAAGCCTCAGATCATGTTGATCTATTGAGAGAGCAGTTGAAGATTTTGTCAGGGGAGGTTGCGCTCCATACGAGTGTTTTAAAGCGGCTCACAGAGGAAGCTGGAAGAAGCGAAATGAACGAGCAACTTGAGGTGACCTCTCCCGTGGTCCACTTTTTTGTATATTATTATAAGCACCCTTGTTTTTGAAAAATGTGCCTTTTTGTGTATGTGAAGATCGAAATTAAGGTGATCAATGACGAGATTAACGTAAAGAAGCAACAAATAGCATCTTTGGAAACACAGATTGCTCATTCAATGTCAGATAATCTAGGGAAGCTTGGTAATTTAGAACTTCCACCGGTAATGTTTATCTGCAATCAATTTGGTTTTCAACTTTTTGTTCTTTGATTTATGTAAGCATATCAGACTGTTGCACTGGTTTTGCAGTCTTACACTGAGATACTGGAGCAACTCAATGAGAAAGCCTTTGAACTTGAGGTAAAAAAATCATTCTTGTATGTATGCATTCTTTTGGCAGTGAGCTAGGCATTGTACTGAATTTTGTTTTGTGTTCTCTTCTCAATACAAAGTCGCGAAAAAATGTCATAACAGATAGGTAATTAAAAGAACAGGCTCACCATTTTCCCAAGTATTCCAAGGACTTAAGATGAAAAATCAAAAGATTTCGAATTTTCATAGTAACACCATGTTGGATCGTGCAGTATTGTCCTACATCATGCAGTATTGTTGGCAAGAAAGCAATAAACTAGAATTCTGATGCAGTGATTCCAGTGATGTCTGATGTTTTCTGAACCAAAATTTTCTTTTCCTTCACAAGACAGAAGTGGCAAATATGGATGTTGAAAAACTCAATGAAGAGCAAAACGCTCATCCTCTCTCATTCATATGTAGGATTGATTATAGGTTATAATTTATGCAAATAAGGTAGGTATGTCAATACAATATTGTTGAAAATGTGCTGTGAAGTCAGTTTGTCTCTCAATTTTTGAAGGGTCATTTTCTGTATTTACTGCAGGTGAAGACAGCAGATAACAGAATAATGCAAGACCAGCTAGATCTAAAGGTAATAATTTCATTGTAAGTTTAGTGAAATAAGATCACAAGCTTGTTTTACTTATAAATTTGTCCTGTTATCAGGCAAGCGAATATGAGGAACTGCAAGAAACAATTGCTCACTTGAAAGAACAGCTCTCCCAAGCTCTTGAAGCTAATGAGTTATTGTCAGAAAGCATCATATTGCAGCAGAAAACAGGCATCGGATGTGAAGTCGGATTACAAGTTTGCAATGAAAAGCAATTATCGAGAGATGTATCTGATGAACTGTTGGAAAGAACATTACAGGTTTGCCTTTTCTCTGCACTCTGGTCCAGCATCCTTTCATTCCAATGCAAGTTCAATTATGACATGCTGTTAATTGAAGCCTGTGGCCAGGAGCCTGCTAAATATATCATTTCTGTACTGCATATAATGGTAAGATTGATGTAAATAACACTGTAACTTTTCCCATGCGGCCATGCCTGTCATGATATGCACACGTACCACATCTTTCATTGCTCGTAATTGGTAATACTGTTAGTTTTTCTCCGGGATAATCCTGAGAATTGGTGCTTCAAATGGGGGCATTAGAAGTTGACATTTAAAATGTGTGCATTAATGTTTAACGTTAATACTAAATACTTTTAATGTGGTTTGGTGAGACTTATTTTGGAATGAGCTTTGTTGAACTTGGCAGCCTTTGTTTAGCTTTTATGCAATTGCAAACACAATTTCCTAGTATCGCCAATTACCAAATTTCCAAATCATTATTTTTTTGTTCCATTTATCTAATTCACCACATGACTACTTTTAATTAATTTTATCATCCATGCTGTTACTTTTAACTGATGGGATGGACCGAAAGAATGGTGCTCTTATACTTATGTTCTCTCTTCAGTCAGAGTTCAATGAACTGAAGCAGAGATTATGTGATCTCACTGAAGCCAAATCCCAACTAGAGGCCCGCAATCTGATACTTCTAGAAGAAAGCACATATGCCAAAGGACTGGCCTCAGCTGCAGGTGTTGAATTGAAAGCACTCTCTCAAGAAGTCACCAAACTCATGAAGCACAATGAGAAGCTTGCTAGTGAGTTGGCGTCAGCAAGAAACTCAACTCAACGAAGAGTAAGCCATGGTCCCAGGGGTCCTAGGAGGGATAGAGAACAAGCTCTGGAGGCCATGCTCATTGAGAAGGACCAAAGAGAAGCGGAACTCCAGAAGAAAATTGAGGTGTCAAAGCAAAACGAGGCCTTCCTGGAGGACGAGCTTGCAAACATATGGGTTCTCGTAGCAAAATTGAAGGAGGCTAAGGGAAATAACTGAGACAATCCGGATGCCATATATGATAATATAATGGATCATGGCCCTGGAAATGGTCACGAAAGAAATAATCGTCTAATTTTCTGATCTTCGGCGATGTGCTTTGTGTGCAGGTTGTGCGGTTTTTGTATGTAAGTATTTGTACCCGCGTTCCACTCCAGTGTGAATCGGTGTCAGTCTGTATATTCGTTGAATAAGCGTTTTAGTGCAAATTGTATCTGCAGGGTTATGCCCATATTCTAGGATTGTAATGCCGGTCTGATTGGTTGACAGATTCCGATCATGGGCGATCGGCATTATGGTATGTACAATGTGGTCGTTGTATATTCATTCATGACAGCTTACAATTAATTTCAAACATGTGAATGTATGTACAGCACTGTAAACTAATCACTTGACCGATCATCTTGCATCCTTGTTTTCAATCCTACTTTTATCTGGGTTCCTTAAACAACAACCAGGCCCGGGTTTTGGAACGATGCTACGTGATTTTCCATTTGGCACGTATTTTGTTTCCTGTCCTTGGCAAGAATGCGTACACACTACTACAGATCCGGCCTTCCATACCGGCCCAATAGTACCGGTTATGCATGAACCGGGACTAACATTTACATCAGTCCCGGTTCAACGGTCTACAGGTCCGGGGGGATCATCAGTACCGGTTGTAACTACCAACCGGTCGATGCTCACATCGCACGGTTGGTTACACCAACCCGTACTAAGCGACAGAGCCGTGGATGGTTCTTAGCACCGGTTGATGTAACCAACCGTCATCGATGTTCGTGTTATCGATGCAGGTTGGTTAAACCAACCAAGACTAAGCAGCCTCCTCGGCTCTGTCTTTTAGTACGGGTTGGTGTAACCAACCTGCAGATCGATATGGAGCATCAAGACCGGTTGTTGTATTTGACCGTACTAATGCGCTTTCGTCTCCGCGCCGATCAATCATAGCGCCTTTACGATGAAACTCTTAATTCGTGTTCATCCGGATTCTTGTTTTCCGATCGACCTCCTATAAAACCGTCGATCGATCAGAAGGGAGACTTCTTGATGATCGAGTAAGCCCATTTTTAACTATGGCGGCTTCTCCTTCTTCTCCCTCGGCGTGCCATCATCACCACCTCGGGAGAAGGGCGAGGAGGAGCGGGAGGAGGAGGAGGATGAGGAGGAGGAGGAGGACAATGAGGAGGAGGAGGAGGAGGAGGAGGAGCGGGAGGAGGAGGAGGAGGAGGAGGAGGGTTGGGGTTGGAGTCCGCTCGAGGAAGCGCGGCGTCGTCGGACGAGGATAGCGATGATGAAGACGTCATCCACGGCAGCGACGACGCCCCCGCTGGCGGCGACTCGGCGGCAGCGACCCCGGCGGCGACGGCGAGTGGTGGTATGGGTGATCGCGCCACCCACCACCCGGCGCCGCTATGCATATTATATATATTGTAATTAATTAATATAATATGTAATGTTTTATATTATGAATTATTAATATGATATGTAATGTTTTATGTAATGAATTATTAATATAATATATAATGTTTTACCTCCCCTTCTTGAAGCTCCGCGCCTTTACCGTTAAATTGAAATATTAAAAAAATTATAAAACATAAAACCGTTGAAAAAATTACGGCACAATGCATTGTCGTTCAAAACAATGGCTTCGAGAAACATTCGATTGGGCGGTGAAAATCGAGGAGAAAATCGCAAGAAAAATTATGAAAGTATGATTCGAGATGAATATCTTTATAAATATTTATATTATATGCATGAAAATCATTTGTGTACATTTATCTCAAAATTAAATCGATAGGTTAAAGGTACCAACCGTCTTGATAGTCACATCGATGCAGGTTTGTATTCTGAACGGTACTATCTAGTAGCAACGACTACGGTTGCAAGTGGATATTAGTACCGGTTTGTGCTTTGAACCGGGACTAGTGTCCGACCAATTTAAACTCTTCGTCCTCCCGCTCTCTGCCCAGGCGAGTCATTTGATCGCGAGAGATGAACAGGAGTTCATCGCCAAGGAGCTCGAAGGAGGAGGTGCTGCCAAAAATTAATTTTTGTCATTTTACTCGCAACCAAGATACCTAAGGTTAGTAATATCATTCCTCACTACACTTGGTGTTAAATGGGGCCTCTTCTTTGCTTAAATTATAAAGAAAATTTGATCTTTTCCATTAATCGTTGAAGGATTATAAATGTATAAATCAAGCTCGATCAATTGAAGTAAGATACAAAAACTTATTGTGTAAGCTTATAATTTGCTTGGATTATAATATAGCTCGCATTTAAGGTTTGGATCTAGCTCAATTTTATGTTTTAGTTCCATCGATCTAGCTCAAATTAGGTTGCACGTAGTTGGGGAAATTAAAAATGGTGCATTTGAGAAAAGTTTTCATAAAATTGGTTGCACGTAGTTGGGGAAATTAAGAATAGTGCATTTGACAAAAGTTTTCAAAATTTGAGCAAAGATGCCGTTAAATTTGTTCACAATTTTGAATCTAGACTATGATTGACCAATTTTTTTTGTAGGTTGAAAAAACTTGTGTAAGTTTATATTTTGCTTGCATTATTATTTAGCTCGAATTGTATGTGTGGCGAACCTAAGATTTAATTGTCGGGTATGAATACCGGAGTAAATAATCATTTTATGGGAAAATATGTAATGAAATATAGTGCCTTTAAAAATATTTAATGAAATAAAGCCATTTTAAAAATATAGTTGTCTTGATTTGGATTTTGGGAAATGTTCAATAATTCATTATCGAAAAATGAGTTAAAAGTTACCTTGATCGAATATAATGTAGATGGACCGGACGATGGATGTACATGGACCGACGCTCCGGAGTTCTTGCGGGGTTTGCAAGATTTTCTTCGTCTGGCCGATGAATACACGACGTCAGGCTACATATGTTGTCCATGCATAGACTGCAAGAATGAGAAGGAGTGGTCAAACTCGCCACATTCACTTCCATTTGCTCTCAAGAGGTTTCATGTCAAATTATACATTGGACCAAGCACGGTGAAGAAGAGATTATACAAGAAGAAGGTGAACAAGAAGAGGCGGAGAACAATATCTTAGACGCTGGCCAACCCGGCTCTAACGAAGATACATTTGGGGAGTTTGGTAATGATGACCTAGACCAGATGTCGCTTGATGGAGAGGGAGAATACATCGATGAAAGACATTACGGAAAATTTCAGCGCCTATGGGAGGACCACAAAACATTGTTGTATCCAAAGCGCCAACAGGGCCATACAAAGTTGCGTACTACACTAGAATCGATGCAATGGAAGGCGACCAATGGATTGTCCGATAAGGGATTCGACGAGTTGTTATGCCTCATGAAAAAGTTACTTCCAGAGGAACATCGCCCAAAACTACGTGCGATGCCAAACAAGTTATACGCCCTTTGGGGTTGGAGGTCTGAGAAGATACATGCATGTCGTAACGATTGTATCCTTTATCGCAATGAGTCACGAGGATTTGGATGCTTGTCCGGTGTGCAAAACTTCTCGGTATAAGACCAGGCATGATGACCCAGGTGAGGTAGAGGGGCAGTGTAAGAAGAAGAGGCCCCCTGCTAAGGCCATGTGGTATTTCCCTATAATACCCCGGTTGAAAGCGTTTATTTGCGAACAAAGTGCATGCCCGGATGATGCGCTGGCACAAAGAAGACCGTAAGGGCGACGGAAGGCTAAGACACCTGCTGATGGCTCCCGGTGGAGGAAAGTCAATAGAACATACAGGACTTTCTTGAGGATGCAAGGAACATAAGGTTTGGGTTGAGTCTGAGATGGGATGAACCCGTATGGCGAGATGAGCAGCAGTCACAGTACTTGGCCTGTGACCCTATGTATCTACAACCTTCCTCCTTGGTTGTGTATGAAGCGGAAATACATTATGATGCCGTTGCTTATCGAAGGCCCGAAGCAACCTGGAAACGACATCGATGTGTACCTCAAACCGTTGGTTGAAGATCTGCTAACATTGTGGAACGATGGTGCACGTGTATGGGATGAGTACAAGAGAGAGCACTTCATTTTGCGTGCATGCTTTGGAACGATGTCAGAGAGACATTCACCTTCCCCCAAGGGACCGAAGAGAAGGTGAAGAGTTACACTCTCAAGAAGATGGCCATCGCATTCCAAACTTATAAAAAGAAGTTGAACATAGAGTATATCAAGAAGAATCGAACGCCCGACTTCAACAAGTTCCCGAAGTTGCAAGATCACTGGGAAGCGTTCGTGAACTACAAGACTTCGGAGGAAGGTCAAAGTTTGAGTGAGAAGAACAAGCTGAATGCACAGAAGAAGAATTACCACCACCGACTCGGCCCTGGTGGTTACCGCCAAGCAATACCCAAATGGAAGAAGAGGGAGCATGACTTGCTAGCAAAGGGTGTCACACTCGCAACAATGGAATGGCCTGACAGAGCAAAGCATTGGTTCTATGCTCACAGCGGTGGCCTCGATGATAACGGCAATGCGGTGTTTGGTTAGGTTCTGAGAGATGTTTCCAGAAGGCTTGTGCAGTCAATAGAGGAGACTTCCCAAGGTAGCCGTGCCAAACAGGGAGAATGACGAGCTAACAAGGGCTCTACAAAACCCAGAGCACCCTGGACGTACACGAGGCGTTGGCGTCGTCCCTTGGAAGGTTGGTTTCGCTCAGGACGCCGAGACCTATAGGAGTCGAATGAGAAGCAAGGCTCGACATGCACAACAACTTAGTGCGCTTGAAGAACGCATGACTCAAATAGAGGAACAATTAGCACAGAGCCAACAACGGGAGACGTGCCAGGAACCTCCCAGCAATCCTAACATCATCAGCCCCACCGGGCAGCTGCGCTTCCGGTGGGCTGCCCGAAGCGGACTTGGACAGGTACCCCGTAGATGACATCAGGCAGCAGACACCTTGTGAGCTGCATGTCGGGGCGCGAAACCTCTCCTTGAAGGCGGCGCATGGCATGGTTCACCCAGTGGAGCCGGGGCAGCTCATCCATGGCCAACAGATACCGTCAAACTACTCCAATGTCTCGGTGGAGGAGGTTTGCCCAGGGTACGAGGACCTTGAGCTCGAAATTCCCGGAGGTGACGGGAGTACGAAGCTAGGAGAGGCGGTACACACTTTCATCCTATGGCGCAAACGGCACATAATTTTTCGAGATAACATGGATGTGTCCTCTCTGCGAAGAAGCCCGACTCCTACACCACTTCCCGCACACCCAAGCCCAAGAAGAAGCCCGACTCCTACACCACCTGCCGCGCACATAAGCCCTACGAGAAGCCCATCTCCTCCCAAGAAGGCGCCGACTCCTACACCACCTCCCGCGCACATATGCCCTACGAGAAGCCCGTCTCCTCCCAAGAATGCGCCAACTTCTACACCACCTCCCGTGCACTTAAGCCCCACAAGAAGACCGTCTCCTCCCAAGAAGGCGCCGACCAAAGGAAACAAGCCGGCTCGACCCAGCTCCCAAGAAGACGTCCTCCACCCAATCCAAGAAGTTGCGTCCACTTTCAAGCCGGGCGCACGATATGACCGACGAGGAGACCAATAAGATTGTACAAGGTGAGGTAACTGAATTTTTAGACCCAAGTCACCAAAGAAGAAGGTTCAACACGGCACGAAAGAATTTCACAAAGGCTTGAGGACTATTACAAATTTGAAGGATAAAAAGAAATGCCTCGCTAATCAAACTATGAGCGCACATTGCGAAAGGAATGCCACAAGGAGTGGGCGGTGAGGAGAAGGAGAAGGAGAAGGCTAAGGCGATGCTACAATTCTTTGATGAAACCGGGCTTGACCCAAATCAAATATTAGGCTCGGCAGAGATTGAGTATGCCCAAGTAAGATGGCCATTTACATTGGGTGGATCATTGGTCGAGCGTGAGGAGCTGCTCCACTAACGACAAAGATGCGGTAATTCCATGAATGGTACTTGGACGCGACCAAGCATGGTCTCTGATTGTTTCTTTGTCAAGTACAAGGATCAAGATTTTTATCACGGTGACGGTGAATTTTTTATGGAATGGCACGTCATGTATGATCTATACTGCAGACGCCCTCGGCGTCCTTGGTGGGTTCTTTGGACTCTGTAAGTGTCTTATTTACAAAACCATCGTGCGTGCCCTTGTAGAGTACGGACCTTGCAAGCCTAACTAATTTCTTCTTGTGTAGCATGGAGATACAAAGATGCCGAAGGGATCAAATTTTGACATAGGATTCATGGACCCATTAGTTATCAACGAGACAACCGTTAGATACTGTTAAGCGAAACACGGACTAACGTATACAATGCGCTAATGGGACATCAATATAAGTCAAGGATATATCTACCCTACGCACATGAGTATGTGTTTTCGCATCGCCTTGTTCTACTCCTTTTTCATAACACTATGTTAGAACTAATTAGTTATCTATGTTGACATATGTACGATTTTCTTTGGATTCTTATTATGATCGAGCTAGATCATAGTCGGATCACAATTATGGACTCGAGAAGGAAACCGGTTCAAGCGTATCAAACCTTCATCGATTTGCTCGACCGGTATTAATTCTTGTTCCTTTCATTATTGTATTACTTCTATTTCCTTCCATTTGAAACAAATTCTAATCATGTACAATTGGTAATCACATGTGTAGTGCATTCGCAGTTTAGTGCTAAAAATAGGGGCGCATTCAAGGAGAAATTCGAAATTACAACAAATTTCTCAAGTACGTATATCATAAAGCTAGCTTTTTGGTTAGTTAAGTTAATTTCCTTGCATTCATTTCACGCTTTCAACTTTTTCAACCGCAGATCTTGAGTCGATCGGCGGGCAACAATTTATGCGGTTACTACGTATGTGAGTTTTTGCACACCCAAACCGGAGCCATTGACCGCATGCTAAAAGGCGACAAGGGGTGAGTAAATATAATTACTACCTTTAACGATGTATATTACTCCTTACATCTTGTACAAATTCAAGGATTGATTTGTTAATGACTTAACGGCAGTGCCTCAATATTTGGCGGAACAAGGTTGAACTCTCGCCAGGCGAGTGAGAGCAATTCAAGAACAACTCGTTGGCTTCATTTACGATGAGGTTGTAAATCCAAAAGGCGAGTTCCACGAACCAAATTTTAATAGGTGGGGCCCTTCAATAAGGACCGGTGAACTGTCATTCTCGACATCTACGGCTAGCAAGAGCGATGCACGTAAAAAATCCCAATGATCAGAAGGAAAAGAAATCTTTGGAGTTGTAATTAAAGTTGTGTGCATATTGTAGTACATTATATGTAATTAAATTTGTTAATGAATGTACAGTGATTTTATTATCAAGCAAATGTGCATGATTGATTATATGTGTTTTAATTCGTTGTGATTTAACACACACATGAAGTCACCGTGATTTGATATAATATATTGTAGTATATTATATATAATAGCTTGATATTGGACACACACATATTTACATATATATTATATACAACCCATCGATGCCGGTTAGATAAAACAACCAGATCGATGAGGGCCTCATCGTAACCGGTTGGAGACACCAACCTGCATCGATAAGGTTCATCGGGTCTCACGATGCGCTGCCACGTGTGAGTACCAACCGATGCGATACTCTATCAAGACGGGTGAGGAACCGGATCGATGCTCAAGAGCATCAGTCCCGGATGGCCTGTACCGGTTCAAAAACCGGTACTAAAGGCTCTTTTAAACCGGTACTAAAAGCCTTTTCCGTAGTAGTGACATGATCCGATTCCTGGAGATTTTTGGGTGGTATCTTTTCTTGGTCTTCTGCCGCATCAACGCTTAGGTTTTTCTGTGGTAGGAGCGATGGGTCTCATCCCGTCGATCATTGTTCGTAGGGCGCAGCTTATTTAGTTTTTCCATTTTTGCAGGCACCGGCCGGCTCGTACAAAGTACAGCACAGAGCGTCAGCACCTGTACATGCAAGTGCGTGCGTTTGGACAAAAGATCCGTGTTGCAAAACCAAAAGTCTCGCTTTTATTCGGCTTATGTACCCTTGTGGAGTTGCGGTTGACATAGCTAGATGTGTGGCGATCATGTCCCCTGTAACATCTGGGCGGCAGAACCGGCTGAGCTGAGCAGTTCGCAAGCCAGCCTTCAGGGCTGCGTTTTTCAGACATGATGCCGTCGGCGCTCGTGCCGGGAACAGTGCAAAACGCGATCGATGAAGACGAGCACAAAACAGCAGAAAACCAATGCAGCTACATCGATTGCCTGCCGATTTAATTAGCCACGTTACATGTTTATTAATGTACTGTTGCAGGCTTAGATGCATCCTGCAGTTAGCGGGCGAAGAACGCCGCATGCATGTGTGCTAGACGACCTCACGAGGCCGCCTAATGATTGTACAATAGGGTATACATTCACGTGCACCAATAATGCTCTTGAAGGACCAATAGAAATCATTAATTGGCTTTTTAATCAAGATGATAAGTGTACATGTGTATAATGAATTAATGATGTACCAAAGTGCACAATCAATCGCCCAAAGGAAGAATCAAAGCCCATCTGATGACAGAGATCCCCAACTTTTGCCATTACCTAAAGTACTAGCTAGCATCCAAGAAGATAAACGCTATCGACGACAAGATGGAAGCCACACTTTCCATCCAAGCCACGCCTTCACCACTCCATATAGAAGCTTTTCTTTTTTCTAGGTTTTGGCAAAAAAAAGTTTACAAATATGATCCTATTCTAAATAAATTTATAAAAATATCATCTGTCGTGTTCGTATAGAACGGTAAGTTTTCTGCCGAGCTCCTTTTCCTCTGTATGTCCAATTAATCGCCTTAATTAGTCACTTCAATTAATAATGGATTGTGATGCTGGAGCACGATAGGTAATATATATTATCTGTTGTGTGTTCCGTGGTTGAAAAAAAGGTTATTATTGTAAATTTATTCAAGAGGATGGCCGATTGGAGAGAAAAAAGTGCGTGGTCGGAAAAAAGATAAAAATTCCTCTATATATCCCTCCGCATCGCCGCATGGTCGGCGGAACGTGGCGTGCCTCCATTGGCCGCACGTCAGCATCACCGTGACGGAATCCCCTCATCCCAAGTAAAGCTGCCTTCTCCTGCGTCCCTCTCGATCGCCTTCTATACCATCTCTCTTCCTTTCCTTCTATTGTTGTATATAAACCCCCTTGATCTCCACGGACACAAACATGTAGCATAAATAAGCAAGCAAGCACAGTTTAGATCGATCCACAAAAGAAGCTTTTAGTTCTTGCGCATGAACATGGCGAGTGGCGGCTACTACTCCTACTACCAGCCAGCGCCCTACTACTACAACTACTCGCAGCAGCCGGCGGCAAGAGGAGGCGGCGGCGTCTCGCGCCCGTCCGTCCACCTCTTCCTCTTACTCGCGACTCTCATCCTCCTCGCCGCCAGCTCGCTGTACTCGCGGTGCGAGTCGGCGGTGGAGAGCCTGCTCGGCCAGCTCCGGCTCTTCCTCATCCTGTCACCGCTGCTGCTCATCGTCGCCGTGCAGCTCTGGGTAGCGGCGAGCGGCGGCGATCGGCGGGGCGGCCGCGGCGGCCTCATCTACTTCCTCGCGCAGCTGGTGGGGTGCCACGAGAGGAATCCGTACGGCCGGTGGGACGGCGGAGGCGCGTCCTCGCCGTGGGGCGTGGCGCTGGTGCTCGTGCTCGTGCTGTTCTTGGTCTCGTACCAGTCGTCGTTCCAGAACTGGTGGTTCCCGCTCCTCAGCCGGTGAAGCTGCAAGCTCACAGGTTACAACTACGTGCATGCATGCATGTGATGCAACATACAAGCTAGCTTAGCTTGCGAGGAGCCATTTGGCAATTTAGAATGGCATTTTTATATGCCGTACGTGTAATTCCTAATTTTAGCTGTTTCTTCTTCCCATCTAATTTACAGGCTGTTTCGAACGTAGAATAAAAAAAAAAAGTTTAGTTCTTTGTAATATATCCCCATCTTTAGTACCATATTACTAGTTTACGCTAAGATACATTTACATATATGGATCAAGCCTTTTGAGTAAAACAAGGATGAAAATCCAAAAGAGCTGATAGGTATACATGCCCATCCCACGTGGAGGCTGTACTATGAGCAAATTTCGGACTGATAGGATGTATCATTCCTACAGGAATTTAGGAAAACTCATGTGTTTCAAATGGGTCTTAGTTGTCATTTGAGATTTAGGAGTACGTACATTTCTGCGTTAACTATGATAAGTCCGTGCGTATATTTATGAGGATCTATTTCTAAACTTTTTTTATAGATAAAAAGGGTTTTTTGCTTATGCTTTCGTAAGTATAAGTCACCAATATAATATTTAACTTCTGGATTAATCTAGAATCAGACACACATGCATCCAAAATTAAGCTAGCTAATCCAAGAAATGACTTAATGTTAACAAAAATCAGGCAACAACTTACAAATAGCAAACATGTATATTTGTGGTGGTTGCTTATATCTCTGACTTAGTTATGGATGTCCATATCCTAACTTTTGTGGTGATACCGATTTGTGCCAAACCCCACGTAGTTGTGTGGAATATATGTATGTACTTGTTACCACATACACAGGAATGAAAGGTTTTCGAAAGTGTTGACAGATATTAAAGGTTTTCGAAAGTGTTGACTTTATGGATGACTAAATAGTAGTAATAACAAGAGTTAAGAGTGACATGGAGCGCCATAAAAATGACAGATTAAGGACCATATATAGAATATTGTTCCAGAGATAAAAATCCCTTCCTTTGCATTATCTAGAATCTTTTGGAAACACGCCATTCTCCACATCTCAAGAGATAGAAAGAATCGCCTGTCACTGTTCTGGAGTTTCCATTGTCTCCTTTTTCTTTTGCCGAATTCTAAATAGAGCAGTGTTTAGATATCCCGTACTACTACAGAAAAAAATCATTATAGACAGTTCAAAGCATGAATAGTTTCATGTGGCAATTCCATTTGCCTTCCAGCCAAGAACTGTCTAAGGTTGTAGATATCATTTTTTTTGAAGCATATTGTATGGTCACCTTGTATTCATCCTACCTAAAATACAAGAGCTAGTACTATATGAAACCATTATATGAACATCAAAAAAATATAACAAAAGAAAAGATGGAAACTTTTTTGTTGTACCGTTGGTTGCCTTTCATAGGATTATCTAATTTGACAATAAATTCTTTGGTTTGCAGTGGACCTATAATAAACATGCCCTTTCTTCCATCATAAACAGGCAATCGCCCATCCAAGTATTGTTTATGCAACCTGACAAGTTCGTTCATTATGGATCTGTTCCTTTCACAAGATCTCATTTTTGGAGTGATAGATACTGAATAACACACCATATAAATTGGCATGCTGAAATTCACAAACTTTTGAAAAATGGAACCCAGCAAGATCATGTGTTCAAGAACCGTCTATGATAGTCTACTATCATATCAATGGAATGATTTAATGTGCTATCCCTGTAAATCATTCCACTTCCACACACACACACACACACACACACACACACACACACACACACACACACACACAGTATAATTACTTGAGGCACCATGGTGCCTGGACACCATGATTCAAAACGGGTATTTTTTTCTATTTATTTGCATTTGAAAATTTTAGGATGTTGAGTTTAACCAGTTTACTAATTAGTTCAAACAAGTTGAACTGAAATTCGAACTAGAGGTCCTTTTTTGATGATAGTTTGATGGTAGGTATGTGCTGATTATATATATAAATCGACAAAGCATGTGATCTAAATTCGTTCAAATCTTTAAATTCGAGTATATATTTTTCAAAGGTATGTGTTTTATTTAAATTGTTATATATGGGTATATACCTTAACATTGAAAGTTTCAAAAAATATACCCGAATTTGACTTGAATTCGTGCATTTAAAATCATTTTTATATATATATATATATATATATATATATATATATATATATATATATATTATATATTATATATAATTGTAGTTTTCCCTCGCTAACTTTGTACAACATTACATCACTGAAGTGAACATGAACACCCAGATGGCTATCGTTTTCGGCCACCTTGGCAAATTTTGGCACATAGTCCTCGAGATGAATCAATCGGATGTGTTCTTTACTTATGGCTGATCACAGTTTTTGGCGTTTCATGGCATTTGTAAAGTTGACGCTATGCTCCATGTTGCCCTTATACCTCAAGAGCACAAAGTCACCTTTGGAAATGCAATGAAATGGCAAAAGCTGTGACCAGCCAGCAATAAAGAACATGCCCGATTGATTCGTCTCGAGGTCCATTCGCCAAAATTTGCCAAGGAGGCTGAAAATGATGGTCATACGATTGTTCACGTTTGCTTAAGTGATGTAATGATATTTGTTGCTATTTAAGTTGTTGCAACAAGTCAACAACATATGTATTTTGCAATACCAAACCTGACTGTAAGAGATTGCATTAAACTACAAAAGGCTAAGCCAGGACGGGGGAAGGATCTGGGTTAATACAATATCCTACATAACATTTGTTGGCCATGTACAAAAGGCGAGAGATTTTAAACTTATACTGAATGACCTTTGGGGCTCTTAATTTTTGCATAACAATAATGAATTATCTGCAGAGTGCCTGACTCATGAACAACAAAGTGAGCCTAGCACGTTGAATTAGCGGTTACCCTTGGACGATGAGGAGCTGGGCCCGCACGAGATGTACTGGCTAGACTCCGCGGCAGTAATGACAGACACATGGGTGGGTGACTCTGACGTCAACTGCTCGCTCCACGTGATAGCTTTCTGCGCCTGCAGGGAGGGATCGGATGCAAGCGGCTACCGGTGGATGCCTGCAGGGAAGTGGATGAGCTGGCTGTGCGGTGTGGGTGGGGAGTGGGCGACAAGGGTTTTGGGGGCGAGCTAGGGTTTGAGTGGTTAGCCATCTGGGGATAAAGACGATGGCGCGGAAGGAGGGAGGAGGGAACCGTGGTGATGAAGACAGGGAAGGATCTAGGGAGGAGGTGAGGGTGAGAGAGAGGAGAGGACAGCCGTCGGGTGAGGAGAGGGGACCAGAGGGGAGGAAGGGAGGAGACTGGGACGATAGCGAGGGCATGGGGTATGGTGGCGTGGAGGCCCTGGAAGCTCATGAATTCCTTACTGCATATGATAGTTTATAGATAGATATAAGTGTGATTATCTTTAACACAGACGATTTTAAAAAACCATCTGTGATAAAGCCTCTAATAAAGGCTTTTCTATAGTAATGCTGGTTGCATGTATCCCTACAACATTGTTAAGCGCTCCTTAGACTAGAGGTCTTCTTAACTTAGCAGAAACGCATTGTTGATTGTCAAGTTAATTAGGTGATGTTTGGTTGGGTGGATGAGAGTGGATGGGATATGGCCATCCATGGATTTGGAGTCATCCAATTGTTTGGATGAGTGGATAAATAGGATATGGTCATCTAGTTTTTTTAGAATATTCCCTCAAGATGCTGAATAGAGCTATCCTAAGAAAAAGGCCGGATGGGCTCATCCAGTTTGTTGCATGAAAAGGTGTACTGGGTCAAATTCAAATTTCACTGAAGTGTACTCGGTCAAATTCAAATTCCGATCAAAATGCGATCAAATTTTGTCCAAAAAATCAAATTTCGATCAAAATTTGTCCCAAAAAAATTAAATTTGGTCCAAAGTTCAGTTTTTTATGAAATTTTGTCAAAAAAAATCAAATTTTTCCTAAAAATTCAAATTTTGGCCAAAATTTGTCTGAAAATTCAAATTTCAATTAAATGTCATCCAAAAAATTGGCTTATCCCTATCCACTCACCTACATAGCTATCTGGATGGCTTCATCCTATCCAAAGCTGGATAGCCATATCCCATCCAACCTCATCCAGACAACCAAATTTACCCTTAATATCAACTGATCTACACAATAATTAAGGCAGGCTTAATTATCTTTAAGCAGCATGCGCGCGATGTATTCTTTTTTGAAGGAATGATTCGCGGATCAGGTATAATTAATTTCGATCTCGCAAGTACAGAGTCAAATCTTGGTTCCAGAGCCGAATTATCAGCATGGAGAGGCGAGAGCTTGGCAATCTCCACAGGTCCACAGGACCAACTGGAATTTTCTTTCCTAATATATATATATATATATATATATATATATATATATATATATATATATATATATATATATATATATATATATCTACTATATAAAGTGAGAGTTTCTTCCCACGTCACATTAATTGCCCTGCTTAATTGCCCTACTTAATTGCTCTGCTTAATTGCCCTACGCAAGAAACGAAGCGTTGCTTTAATTAGTCAGCTTTTGCAAGAAACGAAGCGTTAAAGATAGATGTTTGATCTTATGAAATAATATTTTTTTTATTTTTTAATCTTTATTTTTCGTAATCAATATTGTTTTTCGTAGCAACGCACGGGCATATAACTAGTATATATATATATATATATAACCGGTTCATGATTAATCAAACACTGGATAGTGCATGCAAGGGATAGCTAACCAGAAGGAAGCTGGGAAGAATCTTGGAGTACCTTTCGTCAAGAAGTTGGCGCCGTCTCTCCTCTCTTTCGGCTCTACTTGATGGATGACTAATGTAGCTTTCTCCGCTAATCATCCGAGTGGGGCTCTCACCAAACACATGACCCCCTGAAAATCCCGAATATTCCATACTCCAACATGTATCGATCGCATCATGTTGTAGCGTGCCTGCCTGCTGCGTTGATTAGTCTGTGCATGCATGCATGGGGTTTGTTTCAGTTTCATGTAGCGGCGCCGGCCCAAAAGCTCACAGATGTAGGGCCATTTTTAATTGAACTTAACAACAAATGGGTTAGTTAGCAAAAGTACTTCAGGTTAGTCTGATACTACTAGTATAAGTGTCTTTTGAACTTTCGCATAAAAGAAAAAGTAAAGAGTGTGTTTTGAAAAGCCTGAGTTTTATTGGCTTTGTGGCGTTTGGTATCAGCCCATTTCTAGTTGAGATCGATGCATGGTGCAGGAGAATTAAGCATTTGATATATATGATTAAAAGGATGCACGGTGTAAATTTGCTTCAATAGTCATCCCAAACAAGAGTTTACAAACTTTAAAGCATAATAGTAGCGGTGTAAGATTAAAATAATAGCTATAATTTTTAAAAGTAGTATTAAAATTGAATGGACCTGAATATATATAATGCCATGCAATCAAATTGTTACAAAAAATTAAATCATGCATCATAGAAAAAAATTCTATCCCACCAACCGTTGGATATCCAGTTCAGTAGTAATTATCATAGGAATATGCATATATAGAATCCCTACATCCAGTGTGAGTGGCCGGATGTTTATTTATTTCTCTATGAAATTCGCACTACTACAGGAATATACACATAATCGGTTCTTTTTTATCATTGCAATCAACTTTGGTGGCGATACAAAGTCTTTAGACAGTGATAACGAATCTCTATCGCAGTCAGTTTTCGCGCAATAGTGATGACACCGTCATCATAATCGGTTCCATCTCAGAACCAATTGTGATGACACCCTCACCACAATCGACACCCACTCAGAACCGATTGTGATGAGGGGGTTCATCACAATCGGCTCTAGGTGAGAACCATATTATGATTGTACATCATCCAAAAACAGCCCCAAATTCACAGCATTACAATACAAATCACAATACACATACATTCACAATATCACAGACTGACACAATACTTATACATAGCACATAACATTCACAACACAACCATATCATATTCACAGTACACATATCATATTCACATGATATAATATTATTTACATCATATATATGGACTAGTAGGAGCCTGTCGCATCGTCTCTATAACCACCGTCCTCCGTTATAACTACTGTTTAGTACCACATGCATAAGTGGTCTCGTTGTTTGTTGAGATCTTTGTTGTCTAGGCTCTTGAGGAGGATATTGAGTTTCTGCAAAAATAGAAAACTAATTTAAATTTTAAAATAAGTATGTAAAAGGTTGAGTGTATTATGCATGTACATATACCTTAGGGAAAAGGTATGAGACGTCGATCAGGATCAGCATGTGATGCATGACGTAGAAGTCGCACAGATCGTCGCACCCTATTGATGACACTATGAACAAAAAAAAAAAAAAACAAATCAGGAGACAAAGAATAGATACCACAAAAAATCCTATGCTAAGCACTTGTACCTTGAATCGCTTCCACTCCAGCTGGTCACGTAGTTTGTTATCGTGTCGCCCTCCTTCAGTAACGTACGACGAGAAAGCCATACATACATTGGAGAGATATCATTGAGGAAAAAATGAAACTAGTTAATTACAGAAAGTGTTACTTTAAAGAAATGTACTTACTTCTGCAAAACAGGCTGATGGCATAGGCCATTGATCTCTTCTCGAGCGAATTAAAAGTGTAAACTTTGTTTTCACTCGGAGCGACCACAAGTAGAACCAAATGATTGCTTTTAAAATGGCATAGTGCAAGAAAATAAGTTCATATACGGTTTACATGCGTACAAGTAATTGAAGGGTAAAGTTATTAGACTAGTACTTACTCCTTACAGTACGGGAGGAGAATGAAGTCCTTTTTCGCCTCAACCTGCAGTGCGTGCTTGATGTATTTGGCAATGAACTTCAATTCAAGCCTAGCCATGGTCGAAGACATCATCTTGGGGTCGATGAACCCAACTGGGTGTCGATCCCTCGTGGCTCGCCTCATTATCTTACAACCAGTGTCAATTGTTAAAACAATATGATATAAAATCCTATAACATTCATAGGCTCATGCTGTATGGCGCGATACTCACAGCGTCCAAGATCGTACAATAGAAATATCGATGGCTTTCAGTTTGTACAAATGGAACAGATCCTCAAAACTCACTGGAAATGTCTGTCGAGACCCGATTGTGCAAATATGGACCTCTGTGTATTCCACACTAGTACAGGATCATGCTAGTGCACACAGTCTCAACGTAGATTAAATTGCACAATCATACACAACGGAATAATAAGTAAAGACTTCATCTATTAATATAACCTGTTAGGTTAACCTTATGGTCAACTTACAATAGTACGTCTCGCAGGGCAAAGACTCTAATATAAAGAAAACAGCAGCGGGAAAGAAATAAGACTTGTAGTGACTAATCAATATGTCAAAGGCAACTGACTGGGCTCGCACCCTAACTAGACGGCTCTTCCTAGAACTCCTCCTTCAAAGCTGCTATAGACTCCTCCTCAACTAGTGTTTGTATTGTTACAAGGGGATGAGCACATAAAGCACTCGACAAGTTATGCACAGAATGCAAGTCTATTAACTACATGCATGGCTTATTCCAAATGAATGGCTAGAGTGGTTGTTTTGCAATAAAGCAGCATACATAAATAATCATAATAGATTATAAAGCAGTAAAACAAGTAATAAAAATAATAAATTTCACTGTTATTTTTCAAGTAAACCATTTCTCATCCTTAAACCAATTTCACATTTCCTGAGACAACCTGCCTTCAATACCCAGTTCACTTTATGAAAATCTAACCCCTGACTGTAATTCTCGAGCATTGTCTAATACCGCGAACACGACTATTCGAATAGTTTTGACACTCTGTAGAGGCTATACACTTTACCCACAAGATACAATCAATTCACCACACATACTAATGACCATAACAAAGCCTTTACAATGCTCCATCTAGACCCAGTACTGCATGCTGAGATTTCAACACTGATGAGACTGGCTACAACACTCAAGGCCCCCCCTCTTACGCCATGTGAGTATACCCGTACACCCAGAACCCACACCACCACGATAGTACTAAAATCTAGACATCACAAATTAGTCAGCTAGGTCTATCCCATTCTAGACATGTGGATATTTGTTTGGCGCATTTCAAATGCTTGCAAGGTTAAGTCCATAACTGACCAAGGCAAGTCTTCCAAAAAAACTCACAGTATCCAATCACCAAACCAAAAGCTAAATGCGATCGCCCAAATGTCACACCTGGCCTACCAATAAACAACTCTAGCCACTTGCCCTAGTCTACATCATTTTACTACCCCAGTTGATTACCATGCACCACATGTGCCATCAACAAAATCAATAACACATGACACCCCTTTCATAAACACATTCCATATCTCATTAAGCATGTTCAATTTTGATATTCCAAAATGATATCAATAACGCGTGCATGGCTAAGCAGACTAGTTATGATCTAGTAACCCATGTTGCCAAGTTAATAGCAACCAACTATTGGCTTACAATCATAGGGTGACAAATGATCCATGGCATACAATTAATAGTGACAAGGTGACATAAACAAATAGGTTGATTAACTAATTGTCAAATTAATCGAATTCACATTTAATTGAATTAGCATGCATATTTTGAAACAACATAATTTTAAAACATGGGATCAACGTGATCAAAGCACAACTTGCCTTGGAAAAGCTCTTGTTCCTGCTTTGGTCTTGCGTCTTGAGTCAACACTTCACCTTCGTAACCTTCGGGCACTTCAACGTCTACGTGCAACGAATAAATAACCAAATAAATGCTAAAAACAAAAAGCAACCAAACTCCAAAAACCAAATAAAATTCACCATCAAATAGAGAAAATTTTTGCAAATTTTTAGGCTATGGAATCACCTCAATCGGGGTTCGTATGACCAAACAAGTATGGATCGGTTCGGTTGACAGGTGGACCCCACCGATGACATCATCGCTGACAACACCCACACGCGACTCATTCGGCTGACACGCGGGTCCCACTCCTGATGTCATCATTGATGTCAGCGACAACTGCCGCAACTCAGCTGACGACTCCTTGGATTTCGCGTGCAACGTGGCAAAGCCCGATTGGTCAACGTGCACTGCAATGCAGAGCGTAAATTCAAAATCGGACGACTCCGCTTAGATCCAATTCGTAGCGAAGATGAGCTACGTGGACAGTCCCAGTGACGACCATGCGTCCCAATCCCCGTCATACTAATCTAATCAAACAAATACGATTTGCTCTAAGCAGATCTACGTGAATCAATCCAAACCTTCCATCCAAGATACAACGGTTCAAATTCATCGCATCTAAAGTTACGGTGAGGACACGTGGAGAGCTATCCCAAGGTACACGTGGCACTCATCCCAACGTTATGATCTAAATCCAATGATCCAGAGTGGATCTAATCCACGGAATTGAAAAGTTACGTGGCACGATCTAATGCGTTCACCTAGAATTGAACGGTGGAGACTGAGCACGAAGTCCGGCGATGGTGCGGCAAGGTCACTTGTCCAGAGACGACGATGTAGACCTAGGACATGGCATCTCGGTAGTCTTCCGATGAGGTCAAATAGATGACCAGATCCGCCTCGTCATGCGGGTTCTAGATCCAGGCACCAGAGCGGCGGAGTAACACCCACGGCGACATAACCGAGCGGAAAGCACTTCGGTGATGACATAACTTCAGCAAGCAATTGCAGTGATTCTACAGCTCCTTTACATGTGTGTGCTAGGGCAGACTACTCAACACGAGACGACGATTCTTGAAAGCCGATACACCCATTAAAAAGGCCTTGTTTCTGAGTCTGATACGACGAAGGAGATGAACTGACGTGGCGACAAAGCAACGAGAGAAACCAGAGCGGATACATGAAGACGAAGCGACGTGGCAGCATCCTGGGTATCCACACGGCAATCATCCAATGATCAACATCCGGCGAACACGCGGCGACATTTCCACCGGTGGGTCAAGATCTGACGGTCAAGGTCCTAGGGTTAGGATTTGGGTGACGTGGGTCTGGGTTGACGGTTAATGGGCTGGGTCCAGCCCAATCCAAGTGGGCTCGACCCAAAAGGGTTTAGGATTTTTCTTGGGGTTTTCTTTATGTAAAATATCTCCAGTAATTCAAATAATTAAAGAAAAATAGAAAAAATACCAGAAAAAATTCTTGAAAATGTTGAGACATTTTGAGCTCAATAAAATATTTCCAACAAAATTTTATATAAACTTTACAAATATTTAAATAACTCAATAAAAGAGTAAATTTAAATTAACTCTAAATATATTCAAAAAATCAAATAACTCCATAAATGCAATAAAAGCAAATTTTGGGATATTACAATGTCCCATGCTCCAGGCATGAAAATGTCCCCCTCAATACCTCACATTGAAATCAATGTGACACTCATCCGCATTTGCCTTGCTGAAGTGCCATCTATGCAACAAGCGACTGCACTTGTCCAGAACATTCAATTCGTTGGGAGGGGCAAAGGTGTGTTCATGCATGTAAGTATTAAAATTGTATGGGGGCACCGGGGCATCTGTTAACTTTTCTTTCTAGACTGATGGAGTCTCCGAGGTAGCAACAATGGGCTTTCCTTGTATTGGAGGGAGCCCTGTGGCCTCTGACAACTTTGCCCTCTTGACGGAAGGATTCTCTGAGGTCACTTGTGGTTCTTTGCCTTCAGTGCTAGTCCTTTTGCGCACCAGCTTTGCACTCTGCGTAGGAGTAGGAGCAGGTGCAGGAATGGGAGTATGTGCCAAAGCAGGTGCAGGAATGGGAGCAAGTGCAGGAGCGGGTGCAGGCACAATAGGAACCTACAAAGCACATGCATATGTAATGTATTGTAGTACTATAATGATCAAGAAGACGCCAAGATTTATACCTTGAGCAGTACGACACCTATCGTGGGCCACTTGATGAACAACATCCGTGCTTGTCCAAGAGTGATGGTATCTTCGTTCGGGGGAACTCCATCACATGAGATAGGAATTCATCATGGACATAGTCCACCTACACCCTCAGTAGCCCTTCCCCAAAGGGCTACCATGCACCGTGTTATCCTCCTTGCATGGAAATGCAACCCCGCGTCCAGCCTTAACAGTAAATCTGTCTTCGATCAGGACTAGCTGGCACTTGGAAGGCGTCTGTAAAAAGTTTGTAACTTGATCATAATCATTGTTTAGCTTACTCCCATACCTTTAAGTTATAAACAATTATTATCTTAAGCTAGGGACCGGACTGATCATTTCTAGAAGCGCAGCTACTAGGACATATCACATGCGATTCTATGAGAGATGAGGCGATATGACTCTGACTCTTGGTGATCATCACCATCATCTTGGCCCTCAGCTCCTCCTTCATCTGCTCCTTCATCTCCTGTGAAATCATGTGCTGAAAAATTGGCTTTGAACTGAAAAATTAACTTAGAATTGGTTTTGCAAAATGTGCTTGTGCATGTGTTTGACAATTTGACAAGAAACAGTAAATTTCGCTTTGGCGCTGGACGAAACTTAAAGTTAACAGTAAGTTTCCCATCTACGACGGACAAAGTTTGTTGGTCTGTCGTAAACATGTTTTGGCAATGTAACACCCCAAAATTTTGCTTTTCTTAAATTCATGTGTGATTTGGCCTTTGGTGAATTTTTGGAATTTTCTGGAATTTATTTGGATTTATTTGGAATTTATTTGAATTTATTCCATTTTGAAATAATTAAAGAATTTAATTTTGCAAATAAAATTTTGTTGAAAATATTTTATTTGAGTCCAAAATGATCCAAAGTATTTTCCAGAATTTTTCTGGAATTTTTCTGAGTCATTTGCTATTTTTAATGAATTAAATGAATTACTGGGAATTATTTTAATTATTAAATCGCTGGAAAATCCAACTCGGGTCAAGTACTGTTCATCCGACCGAGTCGGACTCGAGTCCGACCCGAGCCAGTTGACTCGACCGAACCAACTTGAAAACCTAATTGATCCCAACCGTTGGATCAAGATCCAACGGCCGAGATCCGCCGTCTGGATTCGAGCAGCGTCCGACCGGACCCGATCGCGTCGCGATCGTGGCCGTTGATCGTGACGCGTGGGCGGCTGGGATTGGCGTCGTCTTCCGTGATCGAAGCCGGACTCGCCGCCGCATAGCCGCTGCGTGACCGATTAGGTTTCGCTTTGTGCACGCCGCCGAGGCCATTTAAGGCGTGGGTTATCGCCCGAGGATCGCCGTTCGTGTGCGCGCCTATTGCCCTAAGTTCCAACGCCCAAGCCGCCGCCGTCGCCTCGCGATTTCTCGCCGGAGTTTGGGGAGTGCCGCCGTGGTTTTTCTTCGTTTCCGGCGCCGTTCGTCATCCTCCGCCGCCTTCAAGCTCGGATCTGAGAACCTTGCGTCGAGGCGCACCTACTGGGTGCACTCACTTGGCCGGAGACGCCCCGAAGCGCCGTTAGGGTGGTCGCCGTCCTCAGCGCCGGCAGCCGCAACGCCGCCGCGAGCTCGGTGCACCGTTGGATCGAGATCCAACGCACGAGGTGAGGCCACGTCGCCGTTACTGTTTCCGTCTCTGATTAGGTTTCAACCGTTAGATTTAGATCGTACGGTCGTGGTTAGTTGTGTTGTAGCTTTAGGGTTAGATCTGGACCGTCCGATCTAGATCGAACGGCCCGGATCAACCGTGTAGTTTTGAACGAGAGGTCTAGATCCAATCTGGACCGTTGATTTTCAAATCAACGGCCGAGATTGTGCCACGTGTGCTCAGCCGCGCCCACGCGCGTGGGGAGCGTGTCTCTGACACGCGGGACCCGCGAGTCAGAGGGCCCACGTGTCACCGCAGCCACGCAGCGTCGTGAAACCCAAATACCGCAGTGGGGCCCACATGTCAGCGAGACGTAGAGTCGTGGACCGAGTCCACCGTGGACCCGAGCCAAGCGTGGACCGAGTCCATGGACCGGCTGACGTCGACCAGCCAATCGAGGTCGACACGTGTCCATGCCGACGCAATAATTAATGTCCGGACAAAAGAAAATGATATATTAATTCGAATAATGATTTCAAATTTAGATTCAAACTTCAAACGCTTATAACTTTTGCGTTTCAACTCCGATTTGAGTGATTCAAATTTCTAAATTTGTATAAAATTGAGATCTACCTAAATATGAATTTTATTTAATTTTTGGACTAAAGTTTTTCTCTGTAATATTATTTAATTGATTATTTAAGCTTTAATAAATCATAACTTTTGCATTTTAACTCCAAATTTGATTTATTCCAGCTTTCTAAAAATCCAGAAAATTACGTTCTCTCTGTTTATGGATTTTATTTGGAGTTTTGGGATGTTTTTGCCTATTGTTTATTGGGTATTTGCTATTTGCACGCTTTACGAGTAGACGTTGAAGTGCTTAGGAAGGATTCGAGGAGAAGTGTTGACTCAGGATCCAACCCAAGACCAAGAGCAAGTGCTTTTGAAGGCAAGTTGTGCTTTGACCATGTTGATCCTATTTGAAATCTATTTTGATTTAAACTATTGCATGCTAGTTTAATTAGAAAGATACTTTGTTTAAACATGGGGTTAGATAAATACCAATTTGCTATATGACACCTTGATTACTTAAGTATGTGCCATGACCTTTGTCACCCTAGTTGTGGTTTACTAGTTGGACATTATTAAATTGCCAACATGGGTTTAGACCGTTGTAGTATCTTTGCTTAGACACACTACGTGCTCATGACATGATTTTGGACGATCAAATGCTAATATGGACTTAATGGTATATTGAACTTGTTTTGGAAAAGTACCATGTGATGTTGATGGCACGTGGTGCATGGTAATCAACTGGGTTTGATAAACGATTTCGGCCGGGGCATGTGGCAAGAGTAATCAGTGGGCGATTGTGGCATTGGGAATGTTGATTTGGTTCTTGGGTAGTCTTGCCCTGGTCACTCTAAGGACTTAACCTTGCAAGCCTTTGAACTGGTCATACTTGCAACCACATGGCTGGAATGGGACGGCCCTAGTTGACTAAGTCGCTAAGGACTCACTTGTGGAGCCTCAGGGTGTCGATTACACCGCTTGTGTGATTGTGCGGGGAGCGTATCGTGGTCGTGGGCCGATACCCATCTAACGGTGTGTTGGTCCCATACTTCGCCTTGGCTAAGGGAAGGGATGGTGTAGAGCACGAACCTGAGAGGACCACCTGTGTTGTTTGAGGCTTCCGAAAGGCTTTGTTATGATCGCTCATTCGCATACTTTTGTATGGCGATTCACTACCGACGTGGTGAGTGGATTGTATCTTGTGGGTAAAGTGCATAACCTCTGCAGAGTGTAGAATCTATTTAAATAGCCGAGTCCACTGTGATCGACAATGCTCGGAATTACAGTCAAGGGGTAGACTTTACGAAAATAACTTGGATTTGAAAAGTTGGGTTGGTTTAATAATGAAGATGATGGAAATGTGGTTTAGGATGGGGAAAATGTTTATTAAATTTCTGAAAAGTTATTTATGCTTTACTTATTTCTCTGCTTTGAATCTACTTTTATTACTTGTCAAAAGTCAAGCATCGCAAATATACTGAGCTATTCCTTTGTACCAAGCCATGCATATAGTATATTAGCTTGCATTCTGTGCATGACTTGTCGAGTACCAAGTACTCACCCTTGCCTCAACACAATACCGCTTGAAGAGGAGACTACGCCAGCTTCGGAAGAGGAGTTCCAAGAGGACCCGTCTACTTAGGGATGCGAGCCCGATCGGTTGCCTGTGGTATCTTGGATGGCGCCACTAAGTTTATTTGATTTTCATTCTGTTATTTCTCTTTTAATACATTTTGCCTTGCAAGGCATATATTTGTAACTTGGCCATAAGGTCGAGTAACCCTTTGATTATTTAAATAAAGTACTTTGATAGTATCGTTTGGTATGATTGTGATATATACCGATGTTAAGACTGTGTGCACTAGCGCGTTCCTGGACTAGTGCTGAATACACAGAGGGTCCGGATTTGCAAATTCGGGGTCCCGACAGAGGTGGTATCAGAGCCATACTTGACTGTAGGCTCCACCCAAAGCTAGAATGGTCGTAGTGAGGATAAAACCTATTTTCTAAAGCTAAAAATTTGTGAAGACAAGAAATGACATCTCGACTTATCCCCTTCTCTCTTTTCTTGTCTCTTGCTGAAATTTTCCCTTACCTTGTCACAATTTAAAAATTTCAAGTTCTTACGTAAAAGCACTCTTGTGACAGATGGAGGAAGAGTTCAACTACGTTGATCTGGGAGTTGGTCACGCCGCGGAACTTTGGCATATGCTACAGACTCTCGGAGATTTTGAGAAGCCCCAATACCAAGTGGAAGTGATCAGACAAGCGGGATTGATCAAGGCTTGTGACGTGAGGATTGAGGTACTGCTAGGAAAAAGGGCCTGTGCAATCGCTCGATACACTTCACAGCCAGGAGGTCTAAAAAGCAGATGGTTATCCAAGAAGTATCACGACGAGCAATGCTGCACATTACCCGTATCTACGCCAGAGAATTGAGAGTACGGTGTTCCGCTACCATCCGTGCAGCGATAACCTTCTTGACCGAAGGAGATTCAGGATGAGGATGCCACGGTTACAGCTTGGCACGATTTGTCGTCGCCCAGGAGGATGTACTAGATAATACAAGCAAGGAGCTACAGAAGGCCCGCAAGGAGATCACGACAGAGAAGAATAGATGGCGGGAAGCTCAAGGGTATGTGGCACACCTTCCACGAAGGATTGACGAGTTGGAGATGACTTTGTACGGACTGCACTCCAGAGCCAAGATTGAGCTACACGAGCCAGATCCAGAGGAGTCGATCTCGATGAGGACATCGCTTCTTCGACTACCACAGAGGACATAGTTGTCGGACATGGCGATCAAGCTACGCCTATGCCACAAAGACCCGCACTCGTGCCGTGGAGGTTTTCTCGATGAGTGAGCATAGGTTCTATAATGAGACTCCTTCGCCGAGTCGCGTCATAGAAGAAAGAGTCACCCTTTAGGCGTTAGACTCGAGTTAGTTCGATTTGGATTTGCTTTGTTTGTCGAGTGTGCATTATGTGTTGCAAGGCCCTTAGGCATTGTAAGCAGCCATACCAAGTTACTAATAATAAAGATGGACCTTAAAGTTACCCCTTTCGCCCGCATAAGTTCCATATTACTTGTCTATTCTTGTTTCCCTCTCATCTCTAAACCTAGAGCAAATCGACAGGATGGTGAACACCCGTGGAAACTTTGGAAGCAATGGGAGTGGATCTCGCCAGAAAACCCCAATGATGGAGCACCAAAGACCGCCATCGGATATGCAGAATTTCGAGCGCTTTCTTGCTGCCGGACTCGATTGATGCATGCTATGATGCAACAAATGCAGCACGTCCATCGCTCAGGCCACCGCTAATCAAGTTAATCGTGACCACGCCAGAATACAAGGTCGCCGAGTTCATGAGGACTCACCCACCCACTTTCTCACGAGAATGCCAATCCATTGGAGGCCGATGATTGGTTAAGATCAATCGAGAGGAAGTTACACATAGCTCAATGCATAGGAAATGAGAAGGTACTCTACGCTTCTCATCAGCTTGGAAGGAACAATACCGAATGGTGGGAGAACTTCGTACACGCAGAGAACCCTCAAGATATCACTTGGGAAGAGTTCACACCGCATTCGACAAGATCACGTGGCCTGAAGGAATCATGGACCTTAAGAAGGAGGAGTTCAGAGCATCAAGCAAGGTAATCGGCCCGATGGTCGACTACTGAACAAGTTCACACAGCTAGCACGCTACGCACCGAGGATGTAGCGACAGATAAATCCGCAGTCTCGTTTTATGAAGGGACTTAACTCGGGATTGCAAGTAGGGTTGATCACCCACACCTTTCCAGATTTCCAAGAGTTGGTGAATAAGGCGCTTATTCTTGAGGACAAGCGCAAGGAACTGGATGAGAACAGAAGCGCAGGATGCAACAAAGAAGGATCACGTCGAGGAGCGCAGCGGCGCTTGAGAGTTGCACCAAATCAATTCTTGATTCCAACCACGTATCGCGACAAGGACACCATCCTCGGCACCAAGACCTGCCAATCGAACTACCAAACCCCAGCCGCTAGAAACGCTACCCCTGTGCAACAAGAAGGAACAGTGAGACGCCGTTACAACCGCAACGAGCCAGGACACTTTGCCAACAGCTTGTCCAAAGAAGACAGCAGGAGCGACCCTGGGCCGCTTCAATCTAGGAACCACCCAGCTAGGACGCCAAAGACACGTGAGCCACACCCTGCATCGTGGTGAGAGGCCGAGTCAACCATGTCACCGCAGATGCGCTGCAAAATGCTACTGACGTCAGATCGGGTAAGTTACTTGTTAACTCAAGACTGCACAGCTTTGTTTGACTCGAGCTTCAGATTCGCTTGTTTCGCAAGGCTTTGCTGCTAGAAATGACTTGAGAATTGCAAGACTTAAGTGCATGCTTTTAGTTCAAACCCCTGGTTCCGAACTCCGAACGGAAGTAGGATGTTCCGGGGTGAGAATACTAATAGATGGAATAGAGTTCCTAGCAAATCTTATAATTTTGGAGACCCAGACCTTAGATGTTATATTGGGAATGGATTGGTTATCCAAGCACAAGGCTGTATTGGATTGTGGACGAAGGACTATCTCAGTTGAGAGCCCGTGTGGGAAGAAAGTGGAATTTCAAGCCACTGCGGTTAGAGATGGACAGTTGATGGTTAACAGCATCAAGGCAATCGGCATAGGGGATGTCGGTAGTGAATGAGTACCCAGTCGTTTTTCCCGTGGTTCTACCGTGTATTCCGACAGACAGGGACATAGATTTTTTGATAGAGCTTGTACCTGCACAAAGACCGATAGCAAAGAGACCCTATCGGATGTCTACCGAGGAGTTGGTAGAAATGAAGAAACAAATGGAAGAATTAATGGATAAAGGATTTATCGCACCAAGTTCGCCGTGGGGAGCACCAGCTTTTGTTTGTCAAGAAGAAGGACGGGAGTTTCAGGATGTGCATTGACTACCGTGCACTCAATGAAGTCACCGTGAAGAATAGGTATCCGCTACCAGGATTGATGATTTGTTTGATCGGTTAAGAGGAGCCGGGTTTTCTCCAAGATTGATCTCGAGATCGGGATACCATCGCTTGAAGATCCGATCAGCAGATATTCAAGATCGCATTCTCGTCAAGATATGGACATTACGAAGTTTCTGATTATGTCCTTTGGATCGATTTAACGCGCCAAATTATTTCATGAATATGATGAATAAGGTGTTCATGGAATATTTGGACAAGTTTGTCGTCGTGTTCATAGACGATATCCTAATCTACTCCAAGACAGAGAGCGAACATGCCGAACACTTAAGGCGAGTTTTGGAAAAGTCAAGGAACAAAGCAACTTTTCGCCAAGTTCAGCAAGTGTGATTTACGGAAGGACAAGGTGGAGTTTCTTGGACATGTAATGACCGCAGAGGGAGTCGCCAGAGATCCAAGCAAAGTAGAAGCCGTGTTACATTGGGAACAACCAAAGACGGTGACCCATTCGGAGTTTCCTTGGAATGGCAGGATACTACCGCCGTTTCATCGAAGGCTTTTCGACAATTGCGAAACCTCTTACGCAATTGCTGAAGAAGGAAAAGAAGTTTGCATGGACGCTTGAGAATGTGAGAAAGGATTTCAGAGCTGAAAAAGCGATTGACATCAAGACCGTGTTAGTTCTACCTGATGTTGCTCAAAGCTTCGATATTTATTGTGACGCATCGCGCCAAGGACTTGGATGTGTGTCGATGCAGAATGGAAAGGTCATCGCTATGCATCAAGGCGCTTGAGGCCGCATGAGGAAAATTATCCGACACATGACCTAGAGTTAGGCTGCCGTAGTGCATGCTTTGAAGATATGGCGTCACTATCTCGATTGGAAACAGATGTGAAGTATATACGGATCATAAGAGCCTTAAGTACATATTCACCCAGCTTGGATCTCGAATATGAGGCAAAGGAGATGGCTAGAGTTGATCAAGGACTATAATGTTGGAATCCATTACCATCCCTGAAGGCCAACGTAGTAGCCGATGCTCGAGTCGGAAAAGCCATACCGTGAGTACGTTGCTAGCCACAGGTCGAGGATGAGTTGTGCGAGGATTTAAAATGAAGATTGAGGTTGTACCTAGCGGATTCTTGGCCGCATTGGAAGTAAAGCCTACTTTGGAGGACCAGATCCGAGAAGGATGGAAGGATGATGACAGGATCCGTAAGATTAAGTCCGTCAAGGAGGAAGGCAAGGCGAGAGGACTTCAAGTTGGATGAGCAAGGCACGTTGTGGATGAAGGATCGCATTTGTGTGCCTAACAAAAGGAGTTAAAGCAACTGATTTTGGAAGAAGCCCATGACTCCAAGTACTCGATTCATCCCGAAGCGCCAAGATGTATCAGGATCTCAAGGAGAGATTCAGTGGCCGAGCATGAAACGTGAAGTTGCCGAGCATGTTGCATTGTGCGACGTATGCCGAGAGTCAAGGCAATGCATCGAGAGACCAGCAGGATTGCTACACCGAAGATACGAGTGGAAGTGGGAGGAAATCGGAATGGATTTCATTACCGGCTTGTCAAGACTCAAGGAGGTTATGACTCCATATGGGTTATAGTGGATCGCTTGACCAAAGTAGCCCATTTTATCCCGTGAAGACCACCTACTCGGGAGATAAGTTAGCAGAGTTGTACATGATCGGGATTGTCTGCTTGCACGAGTGCCAAAGAGGATTGTATCTGACAGAGGTACCCAATTTACCTCAAGGTTACGGAATAAGTTGCATGAAGCCATGGGAACCCGTTTGAACTTCAAGATGCCTTATCATCCACAGACGGATGGACAGACCGAAAGAGTCAACCAGATTCGGAGGATATGTTGAGAGCTTGTGCATTGGCTTATGCTACCTCTTGGGATAAGAGTTTGCCGTATGCCGAGTTCGATTACAACAATAGTTATCGTGCTAGTTCTGAGATGTCACCTTTCGAGGCAATCAGATGGTCGACTGGCTGACGCCATTGAATTGGAATGAGACCGGCGAGCGCCGTGTCTTTGGGCCTGATATTCTTCAAGAGGTCAAGAGCAGATCGCTATGATTAGGGAAAGGTTGAAGATAGCCCAATCTCGACAAAAGAGTTATGCCGACAATCGTCGCGAGATTTGAGTTTTGAACCGTAAGACTTTGTATACCTCGAGTTACGCCTCTCGGGAGTTAAGAGGTTCCATGCCAAAGGGAAACTCGCACCTGCTATGTTGGACCATTTAAGATTTTGAGCCGCAGAGGCGAAGTTGCTTACCACCGGAGTTGCCACGATCGTTAGCGAGGAGTACACGACGTATTCCATGTGTCGATTGAAGAAATGTCTCCGAGTTCCTGAGGAACAGACATCGCTAGAGTCAATCGAGTTGCAAGAGGACTTGACTTATAAGGAACATCCTGTGAGGATTCTGGACACAATGGATCGAGAAACTAGAAACAAGTCAACCCGTTTCTGTAGAGTTCAGTGGAGCAACCATGAAGAAAGTGAAGCGACTTGGGAGCGCGAGGAGGATTTGAAGAAAGAATTTCCAAACCTATTCCTTTAGTAAGCCCTGAATCTCGGGGACGAGATTATATTAAGGGGGGGAGGTTTGTAACACCCCAAAATTTTGCTTTTCTTAAATTCATGTGTGATTTGGCCTTTGGTGAATTTTTGGAATTTTCTGGAATTTATTTGGATTTATTTGGAATTTATTTGAATTTATTCCATTTTGAAATAATTAAAGAATTTAATTTTGCAAATAAAATTTTGTTGAAAATATTTTATTTGAGTCCAAAATGATCCAAAGTATTTTCCAGAATTTTTCTGGAATTTTTCTGAGTCATTTGCTATTTTTAATGAATTAAATGAATTACTGGGAATTATTTTAATTATTAAATCGCTGGAAAATCCAACTCGGGTCAAGTCTTGTTCATCCGACCGAAGTCGGACTCGAGTCCGACCGAGCCGATTGACTCGGCCGAACCAACTTGAAAACCTAATTGATCCCAACCGTTGGATCAAGATCCAACGGCCGAGATCCGCCTGCACGTTCGAGCCGCGTCGACCGACCCGATCGCGCTGCGGCGATCGTGGCGTTGATCGTGACGCGTGGACGGCTGGGATTGGCGTCGTCTTCCGTGACCGAAGCCGGACTCGCCGCCGCATAGCCGCTGCGTGACCGATTAGGTTTCCGCTTTGTGCGCTGCGAGGCCATTTAAGGCGTGAGTTATCGCCGAGGATCGCCGTTCGTGTGCGCGCTTATTGCCCTAAGTTCCAACGCCCAAGCCGCCGCCGTCGCCTCGCGATTTCGCCGGAGTTTGGGGAGTGCCGTGGTTTTTCTTCGTTTCCGGCCGTTCGTCATCCTCCGCCGCCTTCAAGCTTCGGATCGAGAACCTTGCGTCGAGGCGCACCTACCGGGTGCACTCACTTGGCGGAGACGCCCAAGCGCCGTTAGGGTGGTCGCCGTCCTCGGCCGGCAGCCGCAACGCCGCCGCGAGCCATCGTCGTCGCGAAGCTCGGTGCACCGTTGGATCGAGATCCAACGACGAGGCGCAGGCCACGTCGCCATATGCTTCCGTCTCTGATTAGGTTTCAACCGTTAGATTTAGATCGTACGGTCGTGGTTAGTTGTGTTGTAGCTTTAGGGTTAGATCTGGACCGTCCGATCTAGATCGAACGGCCGGATCAACCGTGTAGTTTTGAACGAGAGGTCTAGATTCAATCCGACCGTTGATTTTCAAATCAACTACGAGATTGTGCCACGTGTGCTCAGCCGCGCCCACGCGCGTGGGGAGCGTGTCTCTGACACGCGGGACCCGCGAGTCAGAGGGCCCACGTGTCAGCCGCAGTCACGCGTGCGTGAAACCCAGCGCTGGCAGGTGGGGCCCACATGTCAGCGAGACGTAGAGTCGTGGACCGAGTCCACCGTGGACCCGAGCCAAGCGTGGACCGAGTCCATGGACCGGCCGACGCCACCACCCAATCGAGGTCGACACGTGTCCATGCCGACGCAATAATTAATTTCGAAAAAAGAAAATGATTTATTAATTCGAATAATGATTTCAAATTTAGATTCAAACTTCAAACGCTTATAACTTTTGCGTTTCAACTCCGATTTGAGTGATTCAAATTTCTAAATTTGTATAAAATTGAGATCTACCTAAATATGAATTTTATTTAATTTTTGGACTAAAGTTTTTCTCTGTAATATTATTTAATTGATTATTTAAGCTTTAATAAATCATAACTTTTGCATTTTAACTCCAAATTTGATTTATTCCAGTTTCTAAAAATCCGTAAAATTACGTTCTCTCTGTTTATGGATTTTATTTGGAGTTTTGGGATGTTTTTGCCTATTGTTTATTGGGTATTTGCTATTTGCACGCTTTACGAGTAGACGTTGAAGTCTTAGGAAGGATTCGAGGGAGAAGTGTTGACTCAGGATCCAACCCAAGACCAAGAGCAAGTGCTTTTGAAGGCAAGTTGTGCTTTGACCATGTTGATCCTATTTGAAATCTATTTTGATTTAAACTATTGCATGCTAGTTTAATTAGAAAGATACTTTGTTTAAACATGGGGTTAGATAAATACCAATTTGCTATATGACACCTTGATTACTTAAGTATGTGCCATGACCTTTTGTCACCCTAGTTGTGGTTTACTAGTTGGACATTATTAAATTGCCAACATGGGTTTAGACCGTTGTAGTATCTTTGCTTAGACACCTTTCGTGCTCATGACATGATTTTGGGCGATCAAATGCTAATATGGACTTAATGGTATATTGAACTTGTTTTGGAAAAGTACCATGTGATGTTGATGGCACGTGGTGCATGGTAATCAAGCGGGGTTTGATAAACGATTTCGGCCAGGGCATGTGGCAAGAGTAATCAGTGGGCGGTTGTGGCATTGGGAATGTTGATTTGGTTCTTCGGGTAGTCTTGCCCTGGTCACTCTAAGGACTTAACCTTGCAAGCCTTTGAACTGGGTCATACTTGCAACCACATGGTCGGAATGGGACGGCCCTAGTTGACTAAGTCGCTAAGGACTCACTTGTGGAGCCTCAGGGTGTCGATTACACCGCTTGTGTGATTGTGCGGGGAGCGTATCGTGGTCGTGGGCCGAGATACCCATCTAACGGTGTGTTGGTCCCATACTTCGCCTTGGCTAAGGGAAGGGATGGTGTAGAGCACGAACCGGAGAGGACCACCTGTGTTGTTTGAGGCTTCCAAAGGCTTTGTTATGATCGCTCATTCGCATACTTTTGTATGGCGATTCTACGGTACCGACGTGGTGAGTGGATTGTATCTTGTGGGTAAAGTGCATAACCTCTGCAGAGTGTAGAATCTATTTAAATAGCCGAGTCCACGGTGATCGGACAATGCTCGGGAATTACAGTCAAGGGGTAGACTTTACGAAAATAACTTGGATTTGAAAAGTTGGGTTGGTTTAATAATGAAGATGATGGAAATGTGGTTTAGGATGGGGAAAATGTTTATTAAATTTCTGAAAAGTTATTTATGCTTTACTTATTTCTACCGCTTTGAATCTACTTTTATTACTTGTCAAAAGTCACATCGCAAATATACCTGAGCTATTCCTTTGTACCAAGCCATGCATATAGTATATTAGCTTGCATTCTCAGGCATGACTTGCTGAGTACCAAGTACTCACCCTTGCCTCAACACAATACCAGTTGAAGAGGAGGCTACGCCAGTTTCGGAAGAGGAGTTCCAAGAGGACCCGTCTACTTAGGGATGCGAGCCCAGTCAGTTGCCTGTGGTATACTGGATGGCGCCACGAAGTTTATTTGATTTTCATTCGTTATTTCTCTTTTAATACATTTTGCCTTGCAAGGCATATATTTGTAACTTGGCCATAAGGTCGAGTAACCCTTTGATTATTTAAATAAAGTACTTTGATAGTATCGTTTGGTATGATTGTGATATATACCGATGTTAAGACTGTGTGCACTAGCGCGTTCCTGGACTAGTGCTGAATACACAGAGGGTCCGGATTTGCAAATTCGGGGTCCCGACAGGCAACCTCATTTTCCCATCTACGACGGACAAAGTTTTTGGGTCTGTCGTGAACGTGTTTTTGAGCTCATGAGTCGAACTCAATCTTCCAAGAAACCAGTAAGTTTTGCATGTACGGCGGACAAACTTCTTTGGTCAGTCGTGAATGGCTTTTTGAGGTTTGATTTCGCATGTACGACGGACTGATTTTGTTTGTCCGTCGTGAACGTGTTTTCGCCGGAATGATTTCTTCTTGGAACCGAAACTTTCACTTGTACAACGGACCGATTTTGTCTGTCCGTTGTGAATATTTTTTTTGAGTGATTTTTCATGTGTACGCCGGACCATATTTCCTTGTCCGTCGTGAATGCGTTTTTGTTGAATTAGGGTTTTGAGCAAAATTGGAATTGTGTTTGATTCGTTTTTGAGATTATGAAATTGGTGAGAATTTCATGATGATTGGACTTTATGCAATGCTCATGTGAGTAGTTGCATGGATTGATCTTGAGTCAAGTCATGGACTTGTGCTCGGATTTGTTTTGTGGCTTGTTCATGTGCAGGTATTGCTCGAAGACGAACGTGGTCGATGACGGGACCGGAACTAGGTTCATGGAGGAACTGAGGTTCGGGACTAGGTTCAGGAGGAACTGAGGTCTTGGTGGTCAAGGATGTCATGCGGGACGTTCGGGCTAAGAGAATGGTGCACATGAAGAATGGTTAGTCACGTGAGAATGGCAGGAGGTCATTCGCGTGCAAAGTGTTAGTCACGTGAGTATGGCAGGTGGCCATACGCGTGCAAAGTGTTAGTCACGTGAGTATGGTAGGGTTACCATACGCGTGCAAGAGTTGTACTCGGCCAGGTTGGGCCAAGTAGAGTTGTGTTGGATACGGTTTCCTTCTAGGGAATAGGAATCGTATTCAGAACTCCTTGTGGGTTGGTCCTTTAAATAGGAGGGGTTGTCTCCTGTTGAAGGACACAAATTAAGCAGAGCTGAGCGCATCAAGCCTTGAGCTTGGTTTTAGGGTTTGTACTCTTTTGATGAGAGTATTTTAGACAAAAGAAATAAAGATCAATTCTTCCAAGATTTTTGCGTGCTACAGTAACCACGTCGCTACAGTGTTTTCTGTTTTGGTTCTTGTTTGCATGCTTGTTCTAATTCTAGATTGGTTTTTGATCGTTGAGTTTCATCTTGATTTGATCCATAAAAAACCGTTCTAGGGTATTGATTTAGAGTTTCTCAAAGTCTAGTTGATTAATCTTTTGAAGATCTTGTTTAGTCTTGAAGTTTTGATTAGATTGATTCTCGTCAAGTTCTGGATCAGCAAGCTTGTGAAGCTCATAACTTTTGATCCATAAGTCCGATCGAGCTGATTCTTTTTGGGTTTGATTCGTCTTGGAATCTAGTTTCTTGTGTCCAAATTTCAGATCAATCTAACGATTGGATCTCCAGGAATTCTCATTTTACCGAACCTCTGTCATTCTGTTTTTGTCGAATACGAGGCAATTATTTGGTTCTATTTTGGGGTGAACTTTTAGTAGATCAAGAATTTGGTTTTAGCTTCCGCACAATCATTCACCCCCCCTCTGATTGCTATATTCGTATACTTCGATCCTACAAGTGGTATCAAAGCGAGGTCTTTCTAATCTATCTTAACCGGTGATTAGATTAATGGATCGTTATTCGACAAAACCGTGTGTGTTCGATGGTGTTGATTTTCAGTTTTGGAAGGCCAAGATGGATGCGTTCATCCAAGCACAGGGCTTCACAATTTGGGAGAAGGTCTACAAGCCATATGAAGTCCCTGCAAACGACAACGTCAACGACACCAATCGCACACATGTTGAAGCAAATAGCAAGGCGCGCAACTTGATCATCCAAGGCTTGGGACGCAGCGACTTTGATCGTGTGGTTCATCTTCGATCCGCATATGAGGTATGGAAATCTCTTTGTGATTACCATGAGGGTTCTAACACTGTCAAAGAGGTTCGCCAAGATATTTACAAAAAAGAATACATGCGTTTTGAGATGAAACCTAGTGAATCTGTAGATGACTTCTTTGCACGTTTCAATAAAATTCTTAGCAATCTACGTCTTTGTTGGAGTTAGCTACACTGATGCTGAAAATGCTCGACAATTGCTTAGTGCTTTGGACATGTCAGTGTGGGAGATGAAAGTAACATCTATACAAGAATCTACTACCATGAGCACACTCACATTAGATGTTCTTTACTCTAAGTTGAAAACTCATGAGTTGGATGTTCTTGCCAGGAAGGGTAACATTAAATCAATTGCTTTGATCTCTAACCCTAACATGTCAAATGCAAATTCTTCTTCTAGCTTTGCCTTGTCTTCTATGTCTTCTTTAACAGATGAGCAACTTGAAGAGTTTCCTGAAGAAGATCTGGCACTACTCTCTTCTCGCTTTAACAAAGCTTTGTAGAATGTGAGAATGAGAAAGAGAGGTGGTCCTCCAAGATGCTATGTGTGTGGTGACCTCGACCATATTCGTCCAAACTGTCCTAAACTTGCAGGTAAAGCATCAAGGGAGGAGAAGGACAACGACAGAAGAAAAGAGAAGAAGTTCTCTTCAAGTAATAGAAAGAAGAAGAGCTTCATCAACAGCAAAGTTGTCCACCGAGTTCTTTTCGCTCTTGAACAAGTCAATTTGAGCGATGTGGATTCAGGGAGCAGTGAGGACGATGCAACTCCAAGCAAGCATGAGTTGACGGGGTTGTGTCTCATGGCTAAAAGCAGCGACAGCTTCACCGAGGGCGATCATGATAGCGACTTCAATGAGGTAGATCCTTCTTACGATGAATTAGCTATTGTTGTTGCTCGACTTGGTAAATTGCTTGATAAACGCGACAAGAAAATTAAGAAACATGATTTTGTTGTTGAGTCATTGAATGCTGAAATTGCTAGACTTAAAACCTTGATTCCTGATGATGATGCTTGCAAATCATGTGACTTAATTTACAATGAGCTTACTTTGCTTAGGAAAGAACATGTTACCTTGTTAGAGCAAATCAATGCTGAAAATGAGAAAAATGAGAAACTTGTTAAACATGCTAGTTGTTCTACCATTGATTTGCATGATACAACTCCATGTTCTAAATGCTCCATACTAGAATTGAAGTTGCATGATGCAAATGCTAGGGTTTCTCAAATGACAGAAGATTTTCTTACACATGAGGTTCTTTCATGCTCAACTTGTCGCAAGCAAAAAGGAAAAGTGGGCGTTCCCTGTAATAATTGTTTAACTCTTTCTCGAAAAATTGATTACTTGGAAAAGTCATTAGAACGTTTCACTAAAGGAAAGAAAAACCTAAATATGATCTTGGATCAATCTAAGGTTAGCACAAACAAGAGAGGTTTAGGTTTTGATCCTTATGCCACATATGAAACTAAACCTCGCACTGTTGTTCAGGCTCCTTGCAAAATTGAGTTATCTAATGAGCCTAAGAAAATTGCTTTTCAATCTGCTGGTTTTTTATCTTCTACTATGATGAATGCAAATGTTGCTTCTACTTCCAAAGCTAAACATAATGTTAAGTACACTTGCACTCATTGTGGTAGAGATGGACATTTAGTAGAATTTTGCTTTAGACTAGCTAAACAACAAAAGAGAGAAAGGTTTAATGCTAGGTCTAATTTCAGAAAGGCACACTCCACTTCTCATTATGTGCCTAGGGTGAAACAAACACCTTTTGATGCTAAAAACACAGGAAAAGGCAAATCTGATTTTGTGCATAAGAATACTCGTGTTGTGCCTACTGTTGTGCGTCGGGTGTCTCGATCGGATTCCTAAACATCTTATTTCTAACCCCAGTACCGAGACCTCGACACTTTCTGCTTCTATGTAGGCTTCTCACGCGAGGAGGGAGACCATGTGGCTAGTGAATTTCGGATGCTCACTTCATATGTTTAGTGATAAGATTTGGTTCTCCTTTACTCATGCATCTCGTGCTAAAAGTGTTATCTTTTGAAGATGCTTCTTCCACCTCTGTTTTCGCAAAAGGCACTAGTCCAAATGATGCAGTGCAGTGCATATGTTCAGGGGAGAGTGTCTTTGTTCATAAAGATGATGATCTTTGTTGAGGATGAGATAATTGGAGGTTTAAATGAGAGACTCTTCCCACGTGCTTCACATCAACAAACGGTCAAGTGAATTTTCAGGTATCTCCATGGTACTCAAGATTTTGGCATTTGGCTTTTTGCTTCCTTATGCATTAGTTTAAGAGCTTATTCTGATGTTGACTTTGGAGGATGTTGAATTGATTTGGTTCGTGCCACCTCTTGAGTAATCCTCTTTCTTGAGCATTTGATATTGGATTTCACTTTCTTAGAGATCATGTTGAAAAAGAAAATATTGTGCTTCACCATGTGGATACTGAACATCAATTGGCAGACATTTTCAAAACCCTTGTCTTCTTCTCGTTTTGCTTTTATTCGGGGAGAACTTGGGATTGTTCATCCAATGGGTTTGTTTTGAGGGGGAGTTTCCTTGCCAAGTTCTTTCACTTGATGAGCTCACTTTATCATATTTCTTTATATGTTATGTAATTGAGCTAATATATGATAATCTAATTGTCTCACTTGAACTAAAAATGACATTGCGGAATTCCCTGGACTGATTGCCTATAGCTAAATACTCTGTGATATCTCACTCTTCTAGGCTTGATATTGAATCTTCTTGACAAATTTGGGCTATGAAGCAAGTGTGTTTTCAACTTTACTCTTTCATAAGACCTTTTAATCACTTTTGCATGTTTATAATCAAGAAAAATGAAAAGAAAAGGGAATCAATAAAAAGAGGTTGTTAAAAGCAAAAGCCTCAAGTTATGAGCTTCAGGATGCTTTCCCTAAAAGATAAGATGTATGCTTCAAGCATGCCATTCCCTTAAAAGACAAGATGTATGCTTCAAGCATGCCATTCCCTTAAAAGACAAGATGTATGCTTCAAGCATGCCACTCCAAGGAAATAAAAGAAGTATGCTTCAAGCATGCCACATGCAGTTTACTGTTTAAAGATTAATTTGGTCCACTAGATTGGAGTTGAAACTACTTGGTCGCTCTGATTTGTTAGTCGCTTCAACCTTGAGCCTCTGTTTTTCTATTAAAGGTTTTTCTTAGTACTTGGCTATAGTTGACTAAATTGAGGTTGAGATGCATGTCATTCCCTAACTTGTTAAAATCACATCAAGATCATGTATTTTGCATATTATGCGATATATAAGGTTATATGATCGAATGAGCTCATCTTTTCCTATCTTGGCACTCCCTTGTTTCTCTTTGTGAAATCTTTGCTACAAGAAAAATTTTGAACATGTTCTCTCTTTTGTACTCTTGATGAATCCATTGTCAAAGGGGGAGAAATTTGGGAATCGTTGAAAAGTTTAAGAAAAAGGGGGAGAAGAAAAAGGGGGATTTGTTTCTGGCATTTTGAGAGAAGTTTGGAGATTGTTGGAATTTTTGGGCGCATTGCACATTCACACACATTTTCCTTCTCAGGGGGAGATTTTGTTTTGCATTTTGGTCAAAGGGGGAATTCTGTGTTTTCTCTTTTTGGTCCTTGATCCTTTGGATTTCAAAATCTTTTGTAAAGTGAATGCCAAATGTTCATTTCTTAGTGGTGTTGCCAATGTTTTCATCAAGGGGGAGATTGTGAAATCATGTGCTGAAAAATTGGCTTTGAACTGAAAAATTAACTTAGAATTGGTTTTGCAAAATGTGCTTGTGCATGTGTTTGACAATTTGACAAGAAACAGTAAGTTTCGCTTTGGCGCCGGACGAAACTTAAAGTTAACAGTAAGTTTCCCATCTACGACGGACAAAGTTTGTTGGTCTGTCGTAAACATGTTTTGGCAACCTCATTTTCCCATCTACGACGGACAAAGTTTTTGGGTCTGTCGTGAACGTGTTTTTGAGCTCATGAGTCGAACTCAATCTTCCAAGAAACCAGTAAGTTTTGCATGTACAGCGGACAAACTTCTTTGGTCAGTCGTGAATGGCTTTTTGAGGTTTGATTTCGCATGTACGACGGACTGATTTTGTTTGTCCGTCGTGAACGTGTTTTCGCTGGAATGATTTCTTCTTGGAACCGAAACTTTCACTTGTACAACGGACCAATTTTGTCTGTCCGTTGTGAATGTTTTTTTTGAGTGATTTTTCATGTGTACGCCGGACCATATTTCCTTGTCCGTCGTGAATGCGTTTTTGTTGAATTAGGGTTTTGAGCAAAATTGGAATTGTGTTTGATTCGTTTTTGAGATTATGAAATTGGTGAGAATTTCATGATGATTGGACTTTATGCAATGCTCATGTGAGTAGTTACATGGATTGACCTTGAGTCAAGTCGTGGACTTGTGCTCGGATTTGTTTTGTGGCTTGTTCATGTGCAGGTATTGCTCGAAGACGAACGTGGTCGATGACGGGACCAGAACTAGGTTCATGGAGGAACTGAGGTTCGGGACTAGGTTCAGGAGGAACTGAGGTCTTGGTGGTCAAGGATGTCATGCGGGACGTTCGGGCTAAGAGAATGGTGCACATGAAGAATGGTTAGTCACGTGAGAATGGCAGGAGGTCATTCGCGTGCAAAGTGTTAGTCACGTGAGTATGGCAGGTGGCCATACGCGTGCAAAGTGTTAGTCACGTGAGTATGGTAGGGTTACCATACGCGTGCAAGAGTTGTACTCGGCCAGGTTGGGCCAAGTAGAGTTGTGTTGGATACGGTTTCCTTCTAGGGAATAGGAATCGTATTCAGAACTCCTTGTGGGTTGGTCCTTTAAATAGGAGGGGTTGTCTCCTGTTGAAGGACACAAATCAAGCAGAGCTGAGCGCATCAAGCCTTGAGCTTGGTTTTAGGGTTTGTACTCTTTTGATGAGAGTATTTTAGACAAAAGAAATAAAGATCAATTCTTCCAAGATTTTTGCGTGCTCTGATAACCACGTCGCTACAGTGTTTTCTGTTTTGGTTCTTGTTTGCATGCTTGTTCTAATTCTAGATTGGTTTTTGATCGTTGAGTTTCATCTTGATTTGATCCATAAAAAACCGTTCTAGGGTATTGATTTAGAGTTTCTCAAAGTCTAGTTGATTAATCTTTTGAAGATCTTGTTTAGTCTTGAAGTTTTGATTAGATTGATTCTCGTCAAGTTCTGGATCAGCAAGCTTGCGAAGCTCATAACTTTTGATCCATAAGTCCGATCGAGCTGATTCTTTTTGGGTTTGATTCGTCTTGGAATCTAGTTTCTTGTGTTCAAATTTCAGATCAATCTAACGGTTGGATCTCCAGTAATTCTCGTTTTACTGAACCTCTATCATTCTGTTTTTGTCGAATACGAGGCAATTATTTGGTTCTATTTTGGGGTGAACTTATAGTAGATCAAGAATTTGGTTTTAGCTTCCGCACAATCATTCACCCCCCTCTGATTGCTATATTCGTATACTTCGATCCTACATCTCCTCCTTCATCTGCTCATTCATCTCCTCCTTCATTTATTCCCTTAGCTCCTCCCTTAGCATTACCTTGAGGCGCTCCACATGTGATTCCCATGATCTTGATCTGGCACTGGCAGCATCCTCGTCTTGGAAGAAGGACCTCTTCGTGTGCCTGACACTTGCGGCAAGCACCCGCTCCTTATGGTTAGGTTTCCTGATTGCCGAAGACAGGATGTCCCTCGACCCTTGGCTTTGAAACATATCATGCTCTTTCTGCTAGCTTACCTCTCTTACAAGAAGCGAATATAAGTTAATGCTAAAATACAATGGGAAGGGTCAACTACAATGTACTAAATTAGATGTCTTACGATCGTGGAGACGATCTGCACAGTCGCAGGGTTTGGAACTACAAGCCGACCATCGAATGTTTTCTTCATCCTCGCTAATACCTTGTCGTGTGCCCGCTCCTCACATATGTGGGAGTAAGGCATCGCTGTCCTAAAGTTCGCACACTTCTCGGCTAGTCACGCCCATTCTGCCTTCTTCCCTACATAGTCGCCAAAACCAAAGTGGTGCGCGTATGTGTTCTGCCTCTGGATAGCGATGTTCTCTCTCAGCCCCTCCGCCTTGGGCATACTCTTCATCCTTGTGAACTCCTCCCAAACCGTAGGAGTCACAAATGGATACCTATTGAAGAGAGTACAGCATTTAAGCATGTACTCAACATGCATGAGAATCCTAAAGTGCCTCAAAGACACACCCATTCTCTTTAAGGCGTACCATCTCGCATTGATTTTATCTTTCTCTGGTATAATCCATTTCCCTTAACTTCATGCCACACCCAGTTCTTCTGCTCGACGCTGACTAATTCCTTCCTCCAGTCCGTAACTGTGGCACTCTCTCCCTCACCAATTGGCCAAGAAAAGAGGAGGAGTAGCGCCCCTTATACTTGCCAAGACCTGCGCAAACACCTGTGGCATCAAAGTGGAGAACCTACGGGGTTCTCCCTGTGGCCCCTTTATTCAGCTCTCGGCCCTTTCTCACCTTACTCAGCAACACATTCTTCTCTCTCTAGTATTGAGCCGATGCTCTCTCTTTGCGATATTTTGAATATATATATATATATATATATAACCTAAATTTCATGAGAGAAAGCAATTCATATATTTGTCATGGTCATATATTTCACATGAGCGAAAGCAATTCATATCTATTATGTCGACTTGACAATGAATCATGTAAATTAACAGATTAATAGATAATTCATAGCACATTATTGTACTAGCTAATAGATTAATGGATGATCTTAGAGAAACGTCTATCTGTTGACCAAATAATTACGTACCAACGATGACTTTTAATCTCTAATTAGGTTAGGTCATAATCTCATTCGAGGATATGTGGTTTGGGCAAGTTCTTAAGCTGTTGTACAACTCCATAGAAAATTTTGGCAACATCTCCCTGTTGTTCTCCAAATACACATCTTGACAACAGGTCAAGAGGATGTGTATCCGGAGAACACCTAGGAGATGTTGTCGAAACTTTCTCTGAAGTTGTACAACAGCTCAGGAACTTGCCTGAACCACATATCCTTGAACTGTAAAAAAACGTGGATAATTAGAGACTATATGCTTATAAATATGTCATTTCAATATATTTATAAATAAGCACCCTCGAACGGGAGACGCATAGGTTATGTAGCCTAAATCTAACATTGATCATATTGTAGCAACAATAATGACATATAAATTTAAATCATTTTAAGGACATTGATCGTATTACAGCAACAATAAAGAAATTAAAGACATCACACATAGAGTAAGCAATTGCTCTCTTTTTGCGTCATTTAGAATGTATATATCAAACCTAAACTTAATGAGAGAAAGCAATTCATAGCTATTATGTCACCTTAGTTGACAATGAATCATGTAAATTAACATATTAAAAATTTGATGACAATTACATAATTCAAAGATAACAAAATTGATATAATCAAAGAGATAAAGTATATCATAACATTAATGTCAACTACGCAATGAATCATGTGCACTAAAATAAATTAACTACAATTTTTTAAATAAAGGGGGAATGAACAATAGAATAAGCATTTCCATATAATGGTAAGAGTTTATGTTTAGCATTCTTATGATTCCCAATCCATTTTTCTTATAATGAAACCATTCAAAAATCAAACACCTATGATTATCATTCATTGTCAATCTTTTCTTAACCATGGCAGCTTAAGGAATATAGAGTCTGGCCTCATTTTTTAACCATGGTAGCTTAAGGCGAGAGTATAATGGATTGAATTAATTCATCTTATAAGGCTATGTTTATTCTCTAATACTAACAAACACTAATGGAAACCATTTTCTATGTACTACCCACCATTCTCCATGTATAATTCGCATTTGAATCTAAACCAGCCCATCCAAATTTACCCATTTCACAGTGATAAATATTGGTGTGACAAACCTTTGATTAAAATGTTTGGACATGTTTGTGTAAAAAATGAAGTGAAATGCTAATTTGAATGTACCCTTGACAAAACATTATTTGCAATCCAAACACAGACCATATCAAACAACCAAAATTTGGTAAACAGTTTGACAATCTCCAGGAGTAAGCTGCATCACATTAAAATGCATTTCGTTCACAATATGTGTCGGAACCCTCCCTTTAATGGTGTGGAATACCAAGAGGGATTCCTATGTGCAAACAGTACTAGTCCCATGATCAGTGGATAGCACGCACATTTACAACATTGTCATCACATCCATACAAGTTCATATTACATTGATAGAAATAAAGTCTTACATCATGGCCTATTGGCCGAATTTAAAAGTTGCAGCGGAAGATACATTGCTTGGCAGTATGCCTTCTACCCAAAATACCACAGGCAACTGACAAGGGTAAACCTTAGAAAGATTCGTTAGCAAAGTCCCCGTACTCTGCATCGGGATCGAGATACTCGTTCTCCTCATTCTCTGAATATCAACAATAGCAAGGTTGCGTACACGTATGTACTCGCAAGACTTGTAGTGTATCACAATGTATATAATAAATGCAGGCTATATCATGGGTAAGCTACTAAGTTGTTTTGCATAAAGCGGAATTGAATTGTAAATACAGAATAATAGATTGCAAGCGTAATTTGTAAAGCAATTTATAGATATGTAAATATCAAGTATACATAAGAATAATAACAACCCCACAATCCTCCATGATTGTGGGTAGAATATCGTTCATTCCCATTTCATTGACAACAACTTATTAATGAGACCTTTTTCCAACCATCATTGAGTTTCCAAACCATTTTTATGAAAATGCCAAAACTCTAACTTAGTGTGAGCGCACCAAGATTCCCATAACCGTGGGAACGGCTTTTCGAAAAGTTTAGACTCTGCAGAGTTGTACAACTTTACCCACAATGTAATGATCAACTCCTTTATGCATTCGAAATTAACACACTTCCTATGGAGTGCCTGAAAGTGCATCTAGGCCCCCTAAAAATGTTTTGGGTGATTAATGACAAACGATTCAAGAATCTAATGTGTTCAACTAGTTGATGAACAGGTAAAAGGTTCGAGAAGAGATCATCTATGAAACTGGGTATCCTCAAGCTCGTAGAGTAAGAAAAACGGCATCTCAGTTTGTATTTTTTTCGATCTATTGAAGTCATAGGAGTGTCGTACTATTAAGAGGGATGCATTGAAATTGATTTAGAGATGATCTTCTTGCTCAAGATGAATATTGTCTAGTCTCTCAAGAGCTAGTAGTGTCCTCTCTCGCTTCAGAATGAAGTTCGTTTTAAGTTTAGGCCGGATGTTCCGAATTTGTATCGGACATTCCGATGGTTCAGAAGTTCCGAAGTGTAGTTGTGCTTCAGTCCGTTGTGCTCTGTTAGGTTCGGACTTTCCGATGTATTGTATCGGATGTTCCGATACCTGTTGAGTTTTAGATTGGGAGCTCTCTGTTTGCTTCGGATGTTCCGATACTGGGTATCGGAAGGTCCGATGTATGCTATCTTGTGTAAAGGGGCTCTCTGTCTAGTCCGGAAGTTCCGAAGTTGCCTATTCGGAAGTTCCGAAGTGGTCGTTTTCCCTGTTTGGGAACTCTCTGTTTATCTCGGATATTCCGATATTTTATATCGGACATTCCGATGTGGACTTAGTGTTGTTTAGCTTGGTTCCCTCTCAGGTGACATCGGATGTTCCGAAGTTGCGATCGGACATTCCGATGTCCGTAGTTTTCGACCGTTGGAAGCTTTCCAAGTTCTGGTAGTTAGCACTCTTCGGAAGTTCCGAAGTTTGGTTCGGAAGTTCCGATGTGGGGCTGTGTGCGGGGGTAACGGCTAGTTTTGAACCAAAACTATAAATACTCCTCTCCCACTCCTTTTGCTGGTTACACACTTGCTTGGGCTGATCTCTTGAACTTCTTGAGCACTTTCTAGAGCAATCTTGAGCCATCCTCCTTCTTGATCTTAGGGATCATCTAGTGAGTGAGGATTGGTTGAGTGTGGTTGTGTGACTAGAGCTAAGCGTTCATTCATCTTGAGCAAATAGAGAATCACTCCAAGATCAAGAATCAAGTGCATTCATTACTCTTGGAGGTTGAAGGACTCCTAGACGGCTAGGCGTCGCTCACGAGCCCCCAACGATTGTGGGACGCCGTGAGAAGTTTGTGAAGGCCGGCTCCGCCTCCGAAAGGGAAGGAACCAAATAGTGGAACCAAGCCTCAAGTGCGACCGAGGTTTGGGAGGAAAGGGTTGGAAAAGACCCGGGCTCTTTGGAGCCTCCTCAACGGAGACGTACGATCCCCTCAAGGATCCGAACTCCGGGAATCAAACTATTGTGTTCTCTCTTGTCTCTAGCTGTTTGATTAATCTTATTGATTTTCTTTAGTGCAATTTTAGTTGTCTAGAGCTAGTTGTCGTACTGCTCTTTCTACTTGACTCTTTCAGTCAAGTGCTAATCGGATAGTCCGAAGTAATTACGGAAGTTCTGAAGTTTTCGGAAGTTCCGATATTAACTCGGAATATCCGACCCCTTTCCGCTGCATCAAATTGTTTTTCAATTGGTATCAGAGCCAAACCTTCTTGAAGGCTTAACCGCTTGAAGGAACGTGATGGCCAACACCGGGTTGAAGGTTGTCGTGACGGACGAGCAAAATAGTCCGAGGGTCGGAGATGGAACTCCCGGCAAAAGCAAAGAGGAAGCTACCTCTACATCTACTCAGGGAGCTCAAATTCCATTCAATTATGAAAAATTAAATACTTCCTCTTCGCATTCGTATATCACTGTGCCCTTCGGGCGTGCTCCTTTCTTTGATGGCACGTACTATTCCGCTTGGAGGCACAAGATGAAAATGCATTTGATGTCACTCCATCCTAGTGTTTGGAAGATTGTTTGCACAGGTTTAGATATGCCGGAAGACGATATGGAGCTTACGCCGGAACAAGAGCAAAACATCCACCGAAATGCTCAAGCCGCAAGCGTGTTGCTTGGAGCGTTGAGTCCCGAGGAATTCAACAAAGTGGATGGCTTGAAAGAAGCCAAAGAAATATGGGACACACTTCAAGTAGCACATGAGGGTACATCAAGTGTAAGGGAGTCAAAGATTGAATTGCTAGAAGGCAAGTTGGGGAGATTTGTTATGAATGATGATGAGACTCCGCAACAAATGTATGACCGCTTGATGATCCTCGTAAACAAGATAAGAGGACTTGGAAGCAAGGATATGACGGACCACGTCGTGGTAAAAAGGATGTTGAGAGCCTTTGCCCCAAGGAACTCTACTCTCGTAACCCTTATACGAGAGCGAAAAGATTTCAAAAGGCTCACTCCAAATGACGTGCTCAGAAGAATTCTTTCACATGAGCTCATGGAGGAAGAAGCAAAAGAAGTGAAGAATCTTGCCAAGCAAAGCTCGAGCTCAAGACCAAAACAAATAGCCTTGAAGGCAAGCAAAAAGGAAGAATCAACCTCAAGTGATGAAGAGGAAGATGAAAGCGAAGATGAGGAAGACTTGGCATTGTTTGTGAGAAAGTTCAAAAAATTCCTCAAGTATGACGGGTCAAGCAAATACAAGAAGAACTTCAATGACAAGTCAAGGAGAAGAAGGAACGTGAAGAGGGCTTGCTATGAGTGCGGTGAAGTTGGTCACTTCATCGCCGATTGTCCGAAGAAGAAAAACAATCCAAATGAGCCCAAGAAGAATGAGCCGCACAAGAAGAACAAAACTTACAAGAAGAAGTACTCGGGGCGAGCTCATATTGGTGAAGAATGGGATTCAAACGACTCCGACTCCGACACCGACGATGAAGGAGTCGCCACCCTCGCCATAGAAGCCACTCCACCGACAAAGTCGCTATTCGGGGAATTGAGCGACAACGACTCCGACCACGACGCGCCTATTTGTCTTATGGCCAAAGGGCGCAAGGTAATGGCTAAAACCAAACCCCCAAGTAGCGATAGTGAATTAGAAAGCGATGATGATAATGATGATGCTCTATTTTGTGATTTGAGCAAATCGGCTATTGCTAAGATTCATAAGCTATTGAAAAGAATAGATAGCCAAGAGGAAACTCTCGAGAAGCAAGAAGAGTTGCTAATTTGTGAAAAGAAGAAAAATCTTGCTCTCGAGAAGGTTCTCACAAAAGAAAAGGAGACAATTGAATTGTTAACCAAAAAGCTTGATTTGGCTAATAATTCAATAACATTACTTAAGGGTTCAAATGAGTCACTTCAAGAGAATGTCATAAGTCTGGATAACAATCTTCAAGCTCTTGAAGTGCAAATTGAATCTCTTAATGATCTTAATTCTCCAATTGTTAATTCTTCAATGGTTTCTATTCCTTCCACTAGCAATGGTTGCTCTCGATGCTATAATATTGATATTAATGCTTGTACTACTAACTCTCAAGTTGTGCAAGTATTAAAAAGCGAAAACGAGAGATTAAGTGCCTTGGTTAGATACGGTTGCATGAAAACTTATCAATCCAAGGATGCCCTATACAGGACCATAAATGGTCGAGGCAACAAAAACAAAGAAGGGCTAGGATATGATAAGTACGAGTGTAAAGGAAATGACCGTGTGGTGGTAAAAGGTAAAGAATGCATCAAGTTTGTCAAAGCAAATGACAAACAACCACTGACCACCACACAAGTCATCAAAACCGGGCAAGAATCAAAGAAGCATCCTCAATGTCATACATCTCATTCCATTCACTTTGCTTCTTATATGTTGAAGAGAAATCACCGTGGTAAAGTGATTGCTCATTATATCGGTGCCCACCACTCTAATGATGTGAGCAAAAAGAAGGTGTGGGTACCGAAAGTATTGATTACTAACATGCAAGGACCCAAAAAGATTTGGGTACCTAAAAACAAGACTTGATGTGTTTTCGTAGGATTATACCTCCGGGGGATCAAGTTGGGTGCTTGATAGTGGTTGCACAAACCACATGACCGGAGAAAAGAAAATGTTTTCATCTTTTGATGAGAAAGGGTCACAATATGAAAATATTGTGTTTGGTGATAATGGTAAAGGTGAGGTAATGGGATTAGGTAAAATTGCTATTTCTAATGATCATTCCATTTCAAATGTTCTATTAGTCAAATCTTTAAATTACAACTTGTTGTCCGTATCACAATTGTGTGAAATGGGGTACAATTGTCTATTTACTAATGTGGATGTGACCGTCTTTAGAAGAGACGATTCCTCAATTGCTTTTAAAGGATATTTGAAGGGTAAGCTATATTTGGTTGATTTCAATTCAAATAGCGCTAAACTTCAAACATGCTTGATGGCAAAGTCTAGCATGGGTTGGTTGTGGCATCGCCGACTAGCCCATGTTGGCATGAGGAACCTCGACAAGCTTCTAAAGGGTGATCACATCATTGGACTGACGAATGTTGAGTTTGAGAAAAATAGGATTTGTAGCGCTTGTCAAGCCGGAAAACAAGTTGGAGCGCGTCATCCCGCGAAGAACATCATGACGACGACAAAACCATTGGAGCTTATACACATGGACCTCTTCGGACCCGTTGCTTATATAAGCATCGGAGGTAACAAGTATGGTTTAGTTATTGTTGATGACTTTTCTCGCTTCACGTGGGTATTCTTTTTGCAAGAGAAAAGTGAAACTCAAGGGATAATCAAGAAGTTTGCAAGAAGAGCCCAAAATGAATTCGAGTTGAAGATCAAGAAGATTCGAAGCGATAATGGAAGTGAATTCAAGAATACTCAAGTCGAAGAATTCCTTGATGAAGAAGGAATAAAGCACGAATTCTCCGCTCCATACTCCCCTCAACAAAATGGAGTGGTGGAAAGAAAGAATCGTACGTTGATCGAAATGGCAAGGACAATGCTTAATGAATACAAGATTTCCGATCAATTTTGGGCGGAAGCCGTCAACACCGCATGCCATGCTATCAACCGACTATATCTCCACAAGATCTTGAAGACGACGGCATACGAACTTCTTACCGGTAACAAAGCGAATGTTTCATATTTTAGAGTTTTCGGTAGTAAATGTTTCATTCTTAACAAGAAACCCAAGAACTCTAAATTTGCTCCTAAGATTGATGAAGGTTTCTTGCTAGGATATGGATCAAATGCCTACGCTTATCGTGTTTTTAACAAAACCTCGGGTTGTGTTGAAATAGCGAGAGACGTGACATTTGATGAATCTAACGGCTCTCAAGTGGAGCAAGTTGATTTAAATGTGCTAGATAATGAGGAATTGCCAAGCCTTGCAATCAAGAAGATGGCTATAGGTGAAGTAAGGCCGCAAGAAAAGGAGCACCAAGAAAACTCATCTACACAAGTGGAGCCACCTACCTCAAATCAAAATCAAGACAATCCTAAATATAGTCCAAGCAAACTCTTGGAGGATGATCAAATTGAAGATGACGAGCCAATTCAACAAACATCTCAAGTACCACATCCAAGAGTGCATCAAAGCATCCAAAGAGATCACCCCGTCGATAACATCCTTGGTGATATTCAAAAGGGGGTAACTACACGCTCTAGAGTAGCTAATTTTTGTGAATTTTACTCCTTTGTGTCTACTTTGGAACCTTTGAAGGTTGAAGATGCACTAAGAGATCCGGATTGGATAATGGCTATGCATGAAGAGCTTAACAACTTTGTTAGAAACAAAGTATGGTCACTAGTTGAAAGGCCTAATCAAAACGTGATTGGAACCAAATGGGTCTTCCGCAACAAACAAGACGAGAACGGAGTTGTCACGAGAAATAAAGCTCGGTTGGTAGCTCAAGGATTCACTCAAATTGAAGGTTTGGATTTTGGTGAGACTTATGCTCCAGTTGCTAGATTAGAATCAATTCGTATATTAGTTGCATTTGCTACTCACCATGATTTCAAGCTTTATCAAATGGACGTCAAGAGTGCATTCCTAAATGGTCCAATCGCCGAATTGGTCTACGTTGAGCAACCGCCGGGAATGGAGGATCATAAGAACCCTTCACATGTCTACAAACTCCATAAGGCGCTCTACGGGCTTAAGCAAGCACCTAGAGCATGGTATGAATGCCTTAAGGACTTTCTTATAAGAAAGGGTTTCGAAATTGGTAAAGTCGATCCTACTCTCTTCACAAAATATGTTGATAATGATCTATTTGTGTGCCAAATATATGTTGATGACATTATATTTGGTTCTACTAATAAAAGCTTTTGTGAGGAATTCAGTAGGTTAATGACAAAAAGGTTTGAGATGTCAATGATGGGTGAGTTAAAGTTCTTCCTCGGATTTCAAATCAAACAACTCAAGGAAGGGACTTTCTTGTGTCAAACAAAGTACATCAAGGACATGCTCAAGAAGTTTGACATGGAGAACGCCAAGCCCATTCATACACCCATGGCAACAAATGGACATCTTAGTCTAAATGAGGAAGGTAATCCTGCGGATCAAAAGGTATATCGATCCATGATAGGTTCATTGCTTTATCTTTGTGCATCTAGGCCAGATATTATGCTCAGTGTTTGCATGTGTGCAAGATTTCAAGCCGCTCCGAAAGAGTGTCACCTAGTAGCCGTGAAAAGAATTCTTAGATATCTAGTTCATACACCAAATTTAGGGCTCTGGTATCCTAAAGGATCAAAATTCGATTTGATTGGATATTCGGATGCTGACTATGCGGGTTGTAAAGTGGATAGAAAAAGTACTTCGGGGACTTGCCAATTTCTAGGTAGATCACTAGTAGCTTGGTCCTCAAAGAAACAAAACTCAGTAGCTCTATCCACCGCAGAAGCTGAATATATTGCCGCAGGAAGTTGTTGTGCACAATTGCTATGGATGAGGCAAACCTTGAAGGATTTTGGACTGAAATTGGATAGAGTTCCACTCTTATGTGACAATGAGAGTGCTATCAAAATAGCCAATAATCCCATCCAACACTCCCGGACCAAGCATATAGATATCCGCCACCACTTTCTTAGGGATCACTCACTAAAAGGAGACATTGACATTACCTATGTGAGAACCGAGAAACAATTGGCCGATATCTTCACCAAACCTCTCGATGAGAAAAGATTTTGTGAATTGAGAAGTGAGCTAAACATCCTAGACTATCGGATTGTGACTTGATATCTTGCTCGCATTTGATTGCTACTTCTCTCAGTATTCTCAAAGTAAATTGTTTGCAAAAGTTAATTATCTGTCTCTAAAAAAAAATAAAAAAAAATCTTCTTGTTATTTGCATCTTCGGTCATTCCACTAGTGATCATTGCTTTGGTTGTTGCTATGTTCTCTGATCACACGTAGGATGACTGCCGAGTTCACTGACTCAAAGTCTGGATTCCTCAAATCTCAGAAATCCTATCTTTTCCTTCCTGTCAGCTGGAAAAATACACTTATCGGAATATCCGATCCAGTCATCGGAATATCCGAAATTCTGTGTTTTTGAACTCTTCAGAACATCCGATATTTCTATCGGAATATCCGAATCCTGCTCAACTTCTGGTTCGCTGGAAACTTGAACTCTTCGGAACTTCCGATATATTATATCGGACCTTCCGACTTTCTGGGAAATCAGACCTTTCGGATCTTCCGAAACATAGTTCGGAACTTCCGAAGTGTGTGTAATCGCTTGAAAAGGACGGTTCGGTTGGCCCCCTCCCCTCATTTCTTTATTCTCTAGCCACCGTACGTCTCTCTCCATTTCTTTTCATCCCTTGTCGTCTTCGGAGTCTTCAACCATTCGGAAACTCCGATCTACCACAAGGAAGGGTGCACCTCGAATTGGAAGATCTCCACCATTGCATAATCTTGTTTTTCAATTCCAAGGTAAACCCTAGAACCTCCCTTTTGTCCTTCCTTGTTCCGTGGATCTATCGCTCAAATCTTTTGGATAGACTTGTTTGTATAGTCTTCCTTCTCTTAGATCTCAAGTTTCATTCTTTTCCTGTGGTTGATCTGGTTGGAATCCTAGTTTTAGGGTTGTACCGAAAATATCGGAACTTCCGATATTCATCGTCGGAATGTCCGATGTAATGTCAGAATTTCCGATATGAAATCGGAATGTCCGATGTTGACAGTACAGCACTAAAACCAGTGTTCTCTCTAGTTTCCTTTGTCTTATCAATCTATTCCTTGTCAGCTTTTTCAAATGGACCCAAGTCAGGGTGATCAGCCTCCTCAGGATCCGGCTACGATCACTTTCAGTCGAAAGCGCAAAACTCCAACTGGGGCAAGAACTAAGCGAGCTTCAGCTCGAGGATCTCAACCTGGTATCTCGATTAGTGAACCTGCTGCTCAGGCTGCTCAGACAGTCAATGTGCCTCGTGGAGCACCGCTACCCTCTAGAAAAGGCAAGGGAATTGCTGGTGCGTCAGGGTCTCAGCCTAGAGACATGCCGAGATTGAGACCGCCTGAAAGGAACCCTAGATTGCAGAGGAAGCCAGTGAGCTACAAAGGGAAGGCAGCACAAGTCCGAAAGGCACGTGAGGAGAACCCCAAGAGGAATGACAAGTTTTCCTCTGACTCTCGTTTCTGGACATTCTTTCAGCAGGACTTTTATGCCTCAGTCATTTATCCTAGAAAGAATCCTGTTATCCAAATGCAATGTGTTGATTGGGAGTATATGGCAGCAGCAGATGACGCCATATTCAATGAAGTTATTGCAGCTTGTGAAAGAACTGGCACCAAAAGAATCATGGCTTTTCAGCATGATTGGAACACAGAGATCATAGCTCAGTTCTATGCTACAATGTATGTCTCCAGGGATCGAGTCTCTACTCTCCATTGGATGACTGAGGGAACCTGGTATGAAGCTACTTATGTTCATTTTGCCAGGTTACTTGATTTTACAGAAGCAGACTCCAGGGACAGAGATCAGATCCACAATGAGGTCCCTCTAGGTGCATCAAATCTGAATTTCTTGTATGAGGAGAATGCAGAGTTCGAGCTAGGTGACACCAAGGGGATGAAGCCTTTCTTTGCTATTCTCAACAGGCTGTTCAGAAAGACTCTAGCTCCAAAGGAGGGTGATGCATCTCATGTCCTCTCTTTTACAAGAAACCTCCTGAGCAGAATGCAGGATGGTCAGAGGCCCTTTGATATCTTTGACTTTATCTGGAATGAGATCAGACTCACCAGTCAGGAGCCCAGAAGAAGCTGTGGATACGCTCCATTCATCATGCATTTGATAGAACAAGTGACTGGACAGCAGTTTGCGTGTGATGGGAAGCATGTGGCACTTCAAGTCAGGGCAATCAAGGCCCCATCTCAGCGAGCCACCAGAGCTTCCACCAGGAGGACTGCCTCCTCTGCTGCTACTCCATCAGTTTCTGCTCCCAGCGGATCTTCTTCACCTATTCTGCGGGCTTTGAAGTTGATATTTGTCCTTTGCAAGAGCAACTCAGAAAAGCAGAAGAAGAATGCCAAGCGACTCAAGGATATCCAAAGGCATCTCAATCTGGAGTGTTCAGAGGACGAGGAGAGTGAGGAAGAGATCGAGGATCCCTTTGCTCCAGCACCTGATGCATCAGAGTCTGAGGATGACGACGACGAGTCTGAGTCTGATGGAGCTGCGTCAGACGAGTCTGATTAGTCTCCTCATCCCTCTTTCCTCTACCCTTTGTGGTGCTTGATGCCAAAGGGGGAGAGATCCAGTTCGCAAGACAAATTTCCCGTTATCTATCCTTTGTTGTGTCTTGTTGTCAGTAAACTTGGATCTTAGTTTATGTGTTTGGTTTAAAACTTCGTTGTTGAGTGCTGTTGTTTTTTTTATTCTTTATTGTTGGGCATGGAGATCTTTTGTTGACTTGATGATTGTTAATTATCTAAATTACTCATACTGTTTATCTCGTCAATCTTGTGATAATCTCCTATGCAAGGATATAGGGGGAGCTCTCTGATATTCTTTTCGCTCGAAAAGTGCATTTGTTCTCAAGATCCATTCTCAATGCACATTTTGAGGGGGAGTTCCGTCTATATTTATTCTCTCATATGCTTTATAAATTTGTCCTTAATCGTGTTGTCATCAATCACCAAAAAGGGGGAGATTGAAAGTGCATCTAGGCCCCCTAAAAATGTTTTGGGTGATTAATGACAAACGATTCAAGAATCTAATGTGTTCAACTAGTTGATGAACAGGTAAAAGGTTCGAGAAGAGATCATCTATGAAACTGGGTATCCTCAAGCTCGTAGAGTAAGAAAAACGGCATCTCAGTTTGTATTTTTTCGATCTATTGAAGTCATAGGAGTGCCGTACTATTAAGAGGGATGCATTGAAATTGATTTAGAGATGATCTTCTTGCTCAAGATGAATATTGTCTAGTCTCTCAAGAGCTAGTAGTGTCCTCTCTCGCTTCAGAATGAAGTTCGTTTTAAGTTTAGGTCGGATGTTCCGAATTTGTATCGGACATTCCGATGGTTCAGAAGTTCCGAAGTGTAGTTGTGCTTCAGTCCGTTGTGCTCTGTTAGGTTCGGACTTTCCGATGTATTGTATCGGATGTTCCGATACGTGTTGAGTTTTAGATTGGGAGCTCTCTGTTTGCTTCGGATGTTCCGATACTGGGTATCGGAAGGTCCGATGTATGCTGTCTTGTGTAAAGGGGCTCTCTGTCTAGTCCGGAAGTTCCGAAGTTGCCTATTCGGAAGTTCCGAAGTGGTCGTTTTCCCTGTTTGGGAACTCTCTGTTTATCTCGGATATTCCGATATTTTATATCGGACATTCCGATGTGGACTTAGTGTTGTTTAGCTTGGTTCCCTCTCAGGTGACATCGGATGTTCCGAAGTTGCGATCGGACATTCCGATGTCCGTAGTTTTCGACCGTTGGAAGCTTTCCAAGTTCTGGTAGTTAGCACTCTTCGGAAGTTCCGAAGTTTGGTTCGGAAGTTCCGATGTGGGGCTGTGTGCGGGGGTAACGGCTAGTTTTGAACCAAAACTATAAATACTCCTCTCCCACTCCTTTTGCTGGTTACACACTTGCTTGGGCTGATCTCTTGAACTTCTTGAGCACTTTCTAGAGCAATCTTGAGCCATCCTCCTTCTTGATCTTAGGGATCATCTAGTGAGTGAGGATTGGTTGAGTGTGGTTGTGTGACTAGAGCTAAGCGTTCATTCATCTTGAGCAAATAGAGAATCACTCCAAGATCAAGAATCAAGTGCATTCATTACTCTTGGAGGTTGAAGGACTCCTAGACGGCTAGGCGTCGCTCCACGAGCCCCAACGATTGTGGGACGCCGTGAGAAGTTTGTGAAGGCCGGCTCCGCCTCGAAAGGGAAGGAACCAAATAGTGGAACCAAGCCTCAAGTGCGACCGAGGTTTGGGAGGAAAGGGTTGGAAAAGACCGGGCTCTTTGGAGCCTCCTCAACGGAGACGTCTGATCCCTCAAGGATCCGAACTCCGGGAATCAAACTATTGTGTTCTCTCTTGTCTCTAGCTGTTTGATTAATCTTATTGATTTTCTTTAGTGCAATTTTAGTTGTCTAGAGCTAGTTGTCGTACTGCTCTTTCTACTTGACTCTTTCAGTCAAGTGCTAATCGGATAGTCCGAAGTAATTACGGAAGTTCCGAAGTTTTCGAAAGTTCCGATATTAACTCGGAATATCCGACCCCTTTCCGCTGCATCAAATTGTTTTTAATTTAAAATCTGCCTCTTCACCCCCCCCCCTCTAGGCAATCTTCTAACCTTTTCAGTGCCGCAGGATGATCATTCACAACTGTTACATTAATTAACCCTGACTTTACACCAGCCCGGTGCCGACAAACCCTTGCTATGGTAGAAACAACATCCATATGAATCATAAACATTCTCATTGCTCGAGATAAACAACCACCGTTTCTTCCCATAGTAAGGCGTACACCGTTGCATCGGTATGCAATTACCCACAAGTCCATGTGGAAGCCCCTTACAAGCCAACTCGAAAGGGCTTAAGGCTTGTGCTACTTCGGCCTCCCAATGTGCAAAGCCAGTTTTAAATAACTTAGTAGGTTGAGGCTACCCCATAAATAGCAATTGTGGTTGTACGGTAATTCCTGGATTATACAACACTATGTTCGGTCCTTAACTGACCCAGGCGGAAACTCCCCCTAACTACGTGTAAGTTAAAGCTTACACACCCGGCTATTGCCATAATCCACCTGTGTCAAAACATAGTTTTATTTTCATTTTTAACAAACTATTGGTATCCTTTACTGTCATAGCCAACCTTTCCAAATCATGAGACACCACCTGTCTCTTCCAAAACATGTCTATTCTCATTTATTATCATGAACAGTGTAACCATCCATTCATGATCCCATTACTAGAGCATACTAAGCATGTGCAAATAATAATCGAGTATACCCAATTGACATTATCTTTTGTCTAACCATAACCTAGGGTTTCAATGTTCTCATGTCAACAATTAATCAAGGAAATCCCACAAGCTAGGTTTAGTTCTACCGCATCCCACAATATAACAGTTTAATAAACATAGCGCATGCATAATAGTTTTGACAAACAAGGTAAACTAATTGAAATAGTGGGTTCAATATGGTCAAAGGGGGGGTGCTTGCCTTGCTCAGTGATTTCCTGCGTGGAGTCGGGGTCGTCGATGGTGGTATCCGGAAAGTCAGTGTCTACACGCCGTATCATAAGAAGCGAAGCAACATCCAAATTCAGAAAAGAACGAACAACGAGTAAGCACACAATACATGTGGCAAAAAGAAGTCGAATATAATCACAAATAAAAGCATTCATACAGCAAGTGAGTGTGTGCTTTGGTTTGGCGGGAATTAGGGTTTGGGTCCAACTAACCGTGTAGAACACAAAATTGTGTTTAACAAATGTTACTATTTTGCTTTACGAATTCAAGAGGCTAAAATGGTGTATATAATCATATTTGTTTTCGAATTCAAGAAGCTAAAATTGTTTGGATTAATAAAATTAAGACTTTAATCAAAGGTGTTTGCAAGGTAGGGCTAGGGGTTACATCTACATGACTACAATGTGATTCTAGCAATGTGAAACAATTTACTTAAGGTTCATTAGGTCCAACTATTCAATTATTACAATATCGGTAAAACATAAAACTTAGCTATCTGAGCTAATGAGATTCAGATGCAAAGTAAGTTATTAACTAAATGTTTTTCCATAAAATGGTAGTATAAACATTGTACAATGGTTTTGAGACATTTTTCCTACATTTTGCATTTAGACGAGATAATCTACGGGTGGCCGAAAAGGCTAAAAAGTCACAATTTTACACACGTTGATGATGTCATTTTCCTTTCTACAATGTGACTGCACCTTAACAAGTTATGAAATGATATTTTTAGGTGCTGTCATGGGATGTTTAAACTAGTGTTCCTAAGTTGGTTTTACTAGGTTCCAAACATTATTTGTGATGCCATTCAATTAATCAATTTAATAGGGCTTCTTTTAACCAGGGTGTCCTATGTTGCATGAATATAACCAAACCTAAAACATGTAAAAACAGTAAGCATAATCCAATTAAACTTTTATAACAGCAAGGTCACGATAACCTAAGGTCCTAGGAACAATTTTAGTCTCATTCGGGTTAAAGTTGTACATCTACATCATATACATGCTACATGAAATGATCCTATAACATGTTTCAAAATTAACCATAGGTTAAACCTAAACATTCTCACATAGACAGAAGGAGTTACCAAAATAAGGAGCTTAGGGACCATATTCACAGATTTCAAAGTGTATTTGCATTATTCCTATATATTTCAATTTCAAATGCAATTAAACTAACTTATTTATAAATTTGATACAACCTAAGTCCACAGTTAAATTTTTTACATATTGGGAATCCTAATATCATCAGGAATACAGTAAAACAGGTTTCATTAATTTTGGAGGTCATTTGCACAAATTTTACAATGGGCTAAGTTCCGGCCGAAACGCTATATTTGAAATTTAAGCATTTACCAGTGAACATGTTTGAAATATTTTTACCTATTCAACAACTATGTGATTTAATAGAAATTTAGAAACTGGTTTGGACTCATTTGGATTTATAATGTAAAAGTTATAAGCATTTGTATCAGCTCGGGTCTAGAAAATGGATGAAAATTTGAAATACGTGTTCCCAATGGTGAAGGCGTATTCCATTCGGCTCGGGTCTGAGCTAAGGCGTGCATGCGTGGCTGATAGGGTGACCCCACTGTCAGTGGGTCACGCACGGCTGTGAGGGCTGTTGCTGGCAAACCGGTCCCACGGCTCGTGACTCGAAACGAGGCAGTGGAGGCGGCGTCGCCCACCGGAGGAAGCGAGGCCGAGGCGGCAGGGGCACTATGAGCATGAGTGTGGCATGGGGATTCTAGGGCACCACTCGGTTCGGCTCGGGGGCCACCGAGGGAGGCTGGCGACGGAGGTAGGTGGCGGCGGCCATGGCGCTCGGCTGTGGAGGCAGTAGGGTGGCGTTGGTGCTTAGGAAAGAGTTTGGTGAGCATCTAGGGTTCTGAAAGGACCGGGATGTCAGCCTAGAGGGGGGGTGAATAGGCGATTACAAAATTATACCCAATTTAAATTAATCTATCAGAGATAATGCGGAAGCATTGGGATAATTAAGTTTTGCAAATTAAACAATTCAACTCGAGACAGGTAACTCGGAGACTCCGGATATTTAGTCCGGATACTCCGTATCAATATACCGAATACTCCGGGTTGCCTGGTTCGGCCAGAACAGAGCAGGACAATAAATTGAAGTGCTTCTTTGATTCTAGTGATACAAATTACTCTACTGCAATGAATCAAGTATATAAGCAAGAATAGATGTAGTAGATACAATCTAATTGATATAATCACAAGAATCGATAGCAAATTAAGCGGATGAGCAAAAGAGTAAACCGAAGTAAGGAAGGAGACACGAAGATTTTATCCCGAAGTTCGGATCCTTGAGGGGATCCTACGTCTCCGTTGAGGCGGCTCGGTCACACTTGAGCCGGGGTCTCTTTCAACCCTCTTCCTCCCGGTGTTGCACAATGCACTCGCCGGTCTTCACTTCTTTGATTCCTTTCCTTGCGGAGGCGGAATCGGACCTTCATAAACCTTCGGTGGCCTTCCACACAAAGCTTGGAACCTCACCGACAACTCCTAGCCGTCTAGGAGACCTCAACCTCCAAGAGCAACAAATGCTCCCGAAGAACTCACTTAGAGTCCACCTCAAGTGCTCAACACACTAATCACACTCAATCCGATCACTACTCACTCTCACACCCAAACCTTCACTCAAAAGGGATCACTAAGATCTAGGGTTAGAGGGGCTTTTGGGAGTTCAAGATCACTAAGAAGAACACCTCAAAGCACCAAGGAACCAGCTCCACTCCTCAAATCAATCCTCAATCCAAACACCTCTCTCATCTACCCAACCCTTCACAAAAGGGGATCACTAAGATCTAAGGAGTAGGGAGGAGTATTGGGGGCTCAAAAACTCACAAAGAACACCTCTAATACCCAGCAAAACATCCCCCAACGGCTCTTTTAAAGTGGGCAAGAAGGGGGCTTTAAATAGAGGAACCCCAAAAACTAGCCGTTTGGACCGAACTGGGCAACCCGGAGACTCCGGATATTTAACCCGGACACTCCGGATCATCCGGATACTCCGGATCATCCGGAGTCTCCGGACTAAATGTCCGGATACTCCGGATCTCCCAGGCAGCACGCAGCAACCGGACGAAAACGGGCATAACTTTTGATCCCGAACTCCGATTTCGACGAATTCGGACTTTTCGGAAAGCTAAGAACGAGGGCTACACAACTAACAAGGTCTCACAACCCAAATACCAAAGGATAAAATCAGATTGCACAAAGAATCCACAAGGAGACCTCAAATTCTCACTTTCCGATACAAACAACACTTCTAACCCTCACACCAACCCACCTACACCTAGGTGAACAAAGTGTGACTTGGGTTTTTCAATCTTAGACAAGGATAGACCACTTTGAGCACTTGAGACATGTCTAAGTGATTTCAACGATTGCATCCCTCTTAATAGTACGGCAATCCTTAGACTCAAATTTAACACAAAATCTAACTCTTACACTAAGCTTACATGCCGACTTCTTCCGGATGCACGGTGCATGATGACGCTTCCACAAAGATTGATGACGCCCTTCGTCTTGTCAACCTCGACGCGATTCACCTCATAAGACTCTCGTCCTCTCCGACCTTGACCTCGATCATCACCAAGACGATCCTCACGCCAAGTCGTTCTTGACTTAGTCCTCAGCTCTTGGTGACACCGCCGTCTTATTTGACTTTGACTTGCTTGTCATCCTTCAAACCATCTTGGTCATCATACACACAGCTTTGGGACCTAATTCTTATCAAAGCACTCAGCAAACGTATTAGTCCCACAAGCTTAAAAGATATATTGAATAAATTGATAATAACAAGTGTTTCATATCAAGAAGCACAATATGAATGGAAACACTTGACAATAGAAATATTCTCTGCTAAGTGCATTATGATGAATATATAATTGATCTAACTACACTAGAGAGATAGTTGCCAATATGAAGAATCAATTAAATCATGGCAAGGACCACATACTTTGCTTAAATGAAGCACATGATAGAATATACACGAATTACACATGTGCAAACAATATTTGGAATGAGAGTAAATAATGTGATCCAATTCTAGATTAAACTTCACTAAGAGAGGTGCATTAGAAGATACACAACTACGACATGTATACACCAAGTCAATATGAAGCAATAAAGTTTAACTCTAGTTAACACAAGCATATTAAAAACAAAGCACATAATGAACTCAAATGAATATATATATATGCACAAGCAATTTTGACATGAATCAATGTGCACATATGAAATCAACAAGTTACTTAGAGTTCAATATGCATTTGCTAAAGAGGAATGCGATGACAAATATGGAAGGAATACCGAGATTGCATACCTCATTTTTGCTTAACCATCCCAATTGATTTTCCTCTAAAATAGATGAGACTAATATTCAACTAGGCAATAAACATGTTATTCTCATAACAATATAAACATATTAGAGGTTTATCATTTGTTAAGCACTAAGTTAAGCATTTGTACAATTACATTGATTGACATTACATGCGTTTGTCATTAATCGTTTATCATTAATCACCAAAACAACATAAGTGCCTAGATGCACTTTCAGGTTCCTAATGATGCAGTTCGATACCTCGGACGGGAGGAAGAGTGGCCGAGGCGGGCTGTCACCGTGCGCCGGAGCTGAGGAAGAAAAAGCTCGGTGCGGCAATGCAACGGCGATCTTCACTGCAAATTGAAGCGAGGGAAAAGACCCAGAAAGTCAGAGTGGTGCTTTGGCAAAAAGGAATTGAAGAATGGAACGAGATAGATTGCTAATTGCAAGTTTCCCCCTTGCGGGCTCACCTTCAGTCCAGAAGCTCCAATGGCGAGGCTCAGTGCCCACTGAGCGTCGGGGAAGAAGTGGGCAAGAGCGGAGGACAAAGGACAGACTGGGCGTGCTTAAGTAGTGGAGAAGGGCTCCATTTTGGCGATTGCCCGTGAGAAGGAATTCGGCGACAATGGCGAAAGGACAACGGTGATCAGGCTTTTCAGCGAGTTTTGGGCAGGCGAGTGGTGATGGTTGGCTAGCTCAAGTCGGGTCAGCGTCAAGCTGACACAGGCGGAGGGTGGATTGGCTGGGGCGACGGTGCTGCAGAGCCGGCAGAGCGCCTTGCGCAAGAGAGAGAGAGAGAGATAGAGGGAAGGGGAAGAGAAGAGAGGGAGAGGGCCAGAGCGACGCCGTGAGGTGGAGGGACGGCGCACCGAGCCGGGCGCAGCATCGGCGTACGGTCGGAGGTGGGAGATGGAAATGGCGGCAACGGAGTCCACTGACGGAGCTCGGTCCAGTCTTCAGGCTCCCCCCTCGAGTGCTGTAGCAAATCTGACATTTGCTCCATCTCTTTGGTTGGTTCAGGGAGACATCATGTTCAGGCATCGCATTGGTGCAAAGAGATCTGTAAATCTCTGGTTGGACTGCATTTGATCTGCCCCATGAGCTCTTACAGATCTTTAGGCTAGTAGGTGCTCAAGTGAGGTTTGGATACACATATATTTTGGTTGTAGTAGACCTTCCTCAGGTTGGTTCAGTGAATTGTGGAATGCACTATGTTGTTGCATCCTTGGCAGAGAGAAGGTTAGTTTATTAGATTTGTCAGGTCCAAGCATTGCATTGGTCTAGCAAAATTTGAAGATCTTTGAACAGGTGGACTTATTTAGTATTCTGGATGTGGTTGACCAGGCCTAGTTCAATCACTGCTAGATCCTAATTGATAGTGGTTCAAGTCGGCATTGCTTGATTTGGTTGCTTTAGAACATACTCAAATTACTGATGAAAAGCTAAATGAAGAAATGCATGAAATGGAACCTTCACTTAGCTAACAAAAGATAATCAAAATAAATCAAAAATCCAAATAACCCTCCAAAATGGTTGAACTCCAAATTAAAACCAAGATCAATAATTCAAGTATTTGATAATGCTTTCTAATATTTGAGGATGTTACAATATGCAATAAATCCACCTATAAAATGATGTCTGGCTACAATGTTCAAGTAAAACAAAGTATAGAGCAAACATAAAAGGTCAGAGCATATATTTGCATGTGAATTCATGGGGGACAAGATTACGGAATGCAAACAATTCATGTAGTAAGTATATTTGAGAAATTATTTGCTCAGGCCAACCTAGGGTTTACCTTCTACTGGTGTGAGGTCACGAGAGGGGCGCTGGAGGCTGAGGGGGCGCGGCGTGGAGGGGGACCCGGTAGGCTGGATCCCGTGGGAGGCTGTGCTGGCACTACAAGAAACAAGAATAGTGTCCTCGGCTGAAACATTTTTATCGTCAGAAAAAAAACCAACGACACAAAGTATGCCTCTATCGACGGTTTTAACGTAACCCGACGATATATATACACCAAGCAGGCCTGTGTCCTCGGCCGCCTAAACCCGCCGATATAGACCACAGTCTGTGTCCTCGGCCACATTAAACCCGCCGACACAGGCACTCCGCCTCAAACAGGGAGTATCGGCGCGCGATGAAATTTGAATTTCAGATCCCGCCAACACAGGCTGTGTCCTCGGCCTCATTAAACCCGCCCACACAGGCACTCCGCCTCACAAGCTGTGTCCTCGGCCTCATTAAACCCGCCGACACAGGCACTCCACCATGTGGGACCAACTGCAGGATGCTCAGGCCCACGCAGGCACGAAGACTGCTTTGTCGCCTGGGAGAGAAACAAATTGACGATAGAAATAAGTCTATGTCCACGGCATAAATGTCGCCGACGACACAGATTAAATTTTGTCGACCGTTTAATTTTAGCTGACGACAATAGTAATTCCAGATTAATTCAAAAAATCTTTTTGAAAATGTTTTTGTTGTTTTTAAAATTAAGAAAAATTAAATAGAGCTTTTAGAATGGTTTGTTAGGTAACATACATCTATATGACATGTAACTTTTTATTATTTAATTAATTGGTATGTTACGGCGCTATGTGTATGTCTCCGTGCATTACTACGTGTCGAGTACATTGAGTAGAACCTTGTGACGATCCAACGCAGACCAATTGAAAGAGTGAGGAATGACCTGGAATAGGCTGTGAGTGTTGTAAAACCTTTAAATGACCGTACAAATGTCTCGTTCGACCCGTCGTAGGCGACAAAAATATCGAAGAACGTACAGCCGGTGGTGATGACTCTGTTACTCTCCTTGAGTTTTCAGATGAATTTGTTGTGACGATGAAATGCCGGGCGAAAGAAGAGCGAGCAATTAGCTGGAATAGGTTGTGCATGTTCTAAAAACCTTAAACTGGCCTTAAAAATCTCGGGAGAAAGAAGAGCGAGCACGACCTGTGTCCCAGTATCTGACGGTGGGCCCATGAGTGCTGTCTGTGTCCACGGCAAAAAATGTTACCGACGACACAAGTTGAACCTGTGTCGATGGTGATCATTTGTGGCATTGTATTGGTGAATGCGAATGTGGTAATGTGTGTGAAATTATATGTTGTGATTGTTCTGGGAAATTGGGGATATAAAACTGCTGGGAATGGTTTTTTTTTGCAGGTTAAAATTGGATTTTTTTTTTAAATTCGCAGTATTTTTTTTTACAACCTGTGTCCTCGGCTCTAACCATGCCGACGACACAAGATAGCCCTGTGTTCCGCACCGTAAGGGGTCTCAGGTCGCTACACCTGTGCCGAGGACACAGATGTTCACTTCAGGTCCGCGGCTTTAACTATGCCGACGACACAAGATAGCCCTGTGTTACGGCACCGAGAAGGGTCTCAGGTCATCGGCTATAGCCTGTGCCGAGGACATAGATGTAGCTTCGATTGTTGCTAGCTAGTAGGTAGCTAGTTCGATCTTGGATCCAACTATTAAAATTGGACACTTAGTTAAAATTTGAAGCACCCATATCATAGTAAAATTGAACACTTAGTTGAAATTTGAAGCATCCATGCCATGGTAAATTCAAAGTATAAGAATACTAAAATTAGAGTTTTGGTCATTTGTGAGGTTAAGAGGAGGGGGACACGTTATATTTCAAATGTGATCATACTAACACTCTGGTACTAGATCATATAAGAATTCTGAAGTTAAGCGTGCTTGGGTGAGAGTAGCATTAGGATGGGTGACCTCATGGGAAGTGCTCATTTGCATTAAAATCAGTGGTAGAACTCACTAGTTAAGCGTGCTTAGGCGAGAGTAGTACTAACTAGGATATAGGTGAGGGTTGATCTCTTGGAAAATATCTTCGTTTTTGTGTTTCAAAATGTCAGAATATTACATAAAAGTATCAGTGTTATCAGTGGCGGTTTTTCTTTAGAACCGCCACAAATAATGCGTTATCCGCGGCTTTAACTATGCCGACGACACAAGATAACCAGTGTTACGGCACCGGAAGGGTCTATGTAAATCGGCTATAGCCCAGGCCGAGGACACAGATGTCCACTCTGTGTCGGCAGCATTAATTAGGCCGAGGACAGAAGTGTCTCCTCTGTATCGGCAGCTTTAAGTTTGCCGACGACAAATGTCTGGGTGTCGGGTCGGCCCCGGATGGCATCTGTGTCGTCGGGATTTATTGTGGCCGTGGACATAGGTTGGTTGTGTCGTCGACTCTGTGTCGTGGGACTTGTGTCGTCGGGAGGCCGACGACAGAGCCCTGTGTCGGCGGTTTTGGCATCTGTGTCGTCGGTAAAAGCCGAGGACACTGAGCAAGATCCTTGTAGTGTGGAGATGGGGGGCTACGCGGTGGGGGCCGCACGGTGAAGGAGCAAGGGGGCGCGGTTGTTGGCCGGGGGGCAGGGCAAGGGGCCATGGGTGACGGTGGGGGCGCAATTGCCAACGGGGTGCTGTGAGCTCGGAGAGAAGCTAGGGATGAGTGAGCTTGGGTGAGTGCGGTTGATTAAATGGAGTTAGGACATCTATATCGGTTTTAATAGGGACCGAATGGCAATGAACTCCCTCATTTGAATCGGTTCTGAGGTGAGAACCGATTGGGATGTGTCTATACATCACAATCGGTTCTGACACATTACAATCGGTTCTAACCTCATAATCAATTGTGACATTCGTGTGTATCACAATCGGTTCTTGAGATAGAATTGATTGTGATGATTTTCTGCTAGTTTTTTTTAATTTTTTACCTTGCCGAATCTGCTATCACAATCGGTTTTTTCATGAAAAATTGGGAACCAATACAGATAAAACGATAGTGTTGTACCATTTTGTAGTAGTGTCATCTGTTCCAAATATATATATGCATAGGCCTGAATATGTATTGGATAGGTAAGTTGTAGGTTTTTAGGGGTTTCATGTCATCACTGACTGGTTATTTGATTCTTATAAATGGTTGCACTAATCAGTGATCATATCTCCTCGTCATCGCCAAGAAGATGGTCATTGGTCCCTCTGTTGACAAATTAATTGTGTATTTGGACAATAAGAAATTAGCACGACGCTGCGCGCAGAGTACACGGCTATATACCAATCTGCACGGCCATAAGCATCTAATTGCAACTGTCCAAATGTAATCTTCTTCACTGTACGTTGTATAGTACGTAGCACGCATCTGCCTCCTCCTAGCTAGCTTCCGGATGGCTCTTCCCCAAAACTATCTGCTTCAAGACGTGTGATCGATGTACGTACTGTACTAGCACTAGGCCACTAGCACCTGCACGTACGTGCAGTACATATGGCCGGCCGAAAGGTGGTCCCGGCTCTGTGCGGTACGCCGAGGCTACCCATTTGTTTGGAATAATTACTGATTTGTTTTTATTTATTTGTATTATTAATTATTTGTCTCGTGATATCTTTATGAGCTTTAAACCGTACATATGATAATGATGCATATAGGATAAATAATCAATTATACTAATTAAAACGGAGCAAACAATCAATTCTCCCCCGTTTGTTTCCTTGCGACCTGTTTTCTCACTTCATTCGTTAACAGATCTAGCTGGCTGGCTAGCTGATCAGCGATCGATCAGGGTACTATGTTGCTGCGGCGCAGGAGAGTTCATTGCCTGCTTCTCTCCTCCGAGTACCTGGGAGGGACCGACCATCGATCGCAATCTCTGCGGACTGCATGCAGTTGCCGGCCGGCCACTTTTTCCTGGCCACCTAGCTCTGCTCTTCCACCTTTTCTTGGTTAGCTCGGTGTCTGCCATGCATGCGACGATGCATGGGAGCTAGATGCGCAGTCGATCGGACGGCGTACGTACGTACGTCCCAGCCGCAGGCTAGCTAGCTAGCCACCAACTTTCGTCGTGCTATAGCAGCTACAAGTTAATGCGTGGATCCCTAGCTAGATCGATGGGCTGAACTCATGTAGCGGGGACGACTGCTGCAAAGGCCCGCGCGCGCGACCGCACGTATATTCAATAGATATACGTTAGTACATAGAGAATATCAAGTAAATATAATGAGGATATCACACTAATTTTTATATTTAAATATAAAAGACGTCTTTAATTTATCGATAAAATCATTAAAAAAAGTTCACAGTAGACTTGGATTCACGGGAACGGGAGCACCAGAAGCAAGACCAGAATTGGCGTCAGCCCAATTAGCCCGGTCAGACCAGCCCACAACGCCCTATCCGGCCTTCTGGCAGCTCGGCCGATTTGCTCAGGTCCATTTTAGTTAGCCCGGCCCATGGCCCTGCTAAGCCTTTCATGCAGGGATGCAAATTACTGTAGCAACGAAAAAAAAAAGTTGCTGCCTGCATGTTCAACATGGTGGTTAGCTGCTGCCGCCAGCCATCGAACCTCATTACTGTAACGCAGTGGCTCTTCATTTCTTCTACCGTCACCGCCCTTCGCCGCGTGATTTTAATTACGGCATGGGCTACTTGACCGTGACGCTCTCTGAAGCCTGCGTGGTCCCGAAGACTTGTTTTTAAGCCTCCCCGCATTATTTTTAAAATCTAATTTCTTTCAGGTAAATTTTTGAATATTGTAAAATCATATGCTAAAAAATTGACTTAGTGATGAATTTGGTATTACAAAGTAGTTGTGCTCATGACATGTGTGGTGCATATGCATGTGCTTTGTTGGATAATTAGACCGCAACTTGGAACCGGGCCGTTTTTACTAGATTTTGGAAGAAACCCAACCAAACGGGCTAAAGCTTGAAACGATTCTCCTCGGATCGTTTCTTCTTTTTTCACTCTGTGGCTGAATCGATCTCAACCCCGTTCCACCCGATTCACAGAATCCTACCTGAAACGTTTCTACCAAGAATCTGGAACCGTTTCCGTTTCTACTAGAATCTAGACTTGTACCAAACAGAGTCTTAATTAATATGCTTGTGATAGCATGGTAATTGTTTTGTTTGATGCAATGCGCTCATGCGAGTGGTTGCATGTACTGATCTTGAGTCAAGTCGTGGACTTATGCTCATACACGGTTTTGTGTTTGTACATATGCAGGTGTTGCTTAAGGTCGAACGTGGTCGATGACGACAGTCGAAACTAGGTTCATAGAGGAACTAAGGTTCAAAACTAGTTCAAGGAGGAACCGAGGTCCTAATGGTCAAGAATGTCATACGGAACGTTCAGACTAGAGAACAGTGTACGTGAAGGAGTGAGTCACGTGGTAGCAGCAGGTGGGCTGTACACGTGCAAATATGTGATTTTTGGGCTCCATGTACATGTATTGGACCATATGTAATTGGGCCAGTGGATATGGATGCATGTATTTGAGTACAACTTATTAGGGTTTTGTTTAGTATAAATAGGAGATGGTATCTCCTGTTTTGATATAGTTGCAAGCTGCACAAAAATAGATAAATAAAAGAGAGCGCGGCGTTTGGGCACACGGAACAGAATGGCGCGGGAAAATTCGCGAAGCTACAGTAACTCGGTCGCTACAGTGCTTTTGCGATTGCTGCGATGCTTGTCTACAGTGAGTCGCTACAGTGATTTCGATTGCTATAGTGCTCGTCTACAGGGGAAAAAAAATGCTGCAGTATTTTCGGGTTGCTACGGTGCCGCGGATGTGCTACAGTAATTCCTGTTTTTTCTCTCACCTCGTTCGCATGCCTGTTTTGTTTCTAAATTGATTCATCGTTTCACATGATAATTTTGATTTGATCTGATCAAAATCTTTCTAAGGCATCAAGTTTTTGATCTAAAAAGTTTGATTGGTTTATTCTTCATAGATCTTGATTGATTTCTGTTATAATCTGATACAGTCAAATTGCGAATGTCATAACTTTCAATCCGTAGATCTGATTGAGTTGATTCCTATTGAGTTAGTTTTGAAATCGAATCTAGTTTCTACATTTCAAATTTCATGTCAATCTGACGATTTGATCTTCAGAAATTATTATTTTAGTGAACATATGTTAGTCTGTTTTTGCTGAAACCGAAACAGTTTTTTATAATTTATTTAGAGGTGTTTTGAGAATCAGTAAAAATTGGTTTTAACTTTCGCGCAATCATTCACCCCCTGATTGCTATATTAGTGTATATCGATCCTACAAAAATAACCTTTTCTCGGTAGCGGAACACACTCCTATACTAGCATTTCTTTCTCCACGAGATTGTGCCGATCAAATCACTGTAAACAATCACCTAAGTAATCACTTAATTAACTAACTTAATTAATCAAGAACCCTACCAGGGCTGTTCCTAGGCCTAGGCGAGAGGGGCGACCGCCCAAGGCCCCCAAAATCTAGGGGCCCAACCCATCTATACATTGTGTTGTTCAGCTCATTGCTCATCGTTCCCAGCCCCCAAATCGCTCCTTGCTTGCTGCCTCGCTTCCCTCGAACTGAAGCCGCCGTCGCCGCCTCCCATCTTTCTGCCTCTGCCACGCTAATTAATGGAGAAAAAGGGCCCGATTTTATGGATTCCGAAGTGATTTGCCTTCAATTCAACAGCTCTACTTGAAAAATCAAAATCTCCTCTCAATTCATGACCCCAAAATAGGCAAATACTTGGTACTTCTCATCTTCTCATCTTCTCCTGATTTTCTTATTTCTTTCTCTGTTCAACAGTGCCCACAGACACGTCTTCCTTGTCTGCGATCAATACCCTGCGGCGTGGTGACTTCCAGTCACCCAAGGCAATGTGCTCCGAGAAGGGCTCCTGCAACAAGAAGAGGGTGTCAGAGTGACCTGCCCAAAGAAATGCTTCTCCTCCTACATCTGAATAGCCAAGGGAATGAGAAATTGAGAACAAATATTGTAAGTTTGCACCCAACAAAACATATAGAAATTTGGTAAGAATTTATTTATTGGACCCAATATAATTCCTCTATTGTTTCTACGAAATTCCTCTAATATTCTAACATGATGGGTATATATCTAGTGGGAGTACTTTTAGCAAATCAACTCTCAATTTTTTGATACTAATGATGTTCAGTTTTTTGTCCTCCGAAAAGACTGATGATGTCCAGTTCATTTTTAGGACTTTTTGCATATATAAGCTTCTTCTTATACAGTTCAGTTCCAAAATCCAATCCAAGTGCTTTTGTTTCTTTTGTACACAGTACGCCATCTCTTATGCTATTGATATGGTAATATGTCAACTAGATTTAGAAAGTATTTATCTGGATGTGACAAAAGAAAAAGAAAAGAAAACGGATAGATGAGTCTGTAGAATCCCAAAAAGGACCCATTCACAAATTTCTTAGGATTGACACGGTTCTTCTAGGAATTATGAGGATTTGGCATTGACCTTAGTTAATGTTGAGCAACAACTTAATGAGAATTTAGGTGAGAATAATAATATCAATGAGGATGATTCTTAGGGCATGTACAACGCTAATTAATACCCATCTCTAAAGCTGACGTGGAGGGGGTAGCAGGGGGTAAAAAGCAAAAAACAGGGAGAGACGACTCTTGCTGAAGCATCGAACTCTTGGCCTCACTCCCGAAGCCAAAAATTTGACTCCTCTGCGTTGTACGCTGAAGAGATGACTCTTGCTAGCCGTGCTTGCGCGAGGAGGAGGACTCCGTCGCCGCTGCCGTCCGGGCGAGAGGAGGCGGCTGAGCTCACGCCGTAGCGATGTCGAGGTGGTCGAGAGCGGCTGTCAAGGCCCCAAGTTCCAAAAGTTCTGGGACATCCGGAGTATCCGGATACACATCCGGAGTGTCCGGATCCAACCCGGAATGTCCGGATAAATGTCCGGAGTGTCCAGACTGGATGTCCGGAGTGTCCGGGTTGACTGTACCGAAGACCCCAACCCGGAGTCTCCGGGTTGAACGTCCGGAGAGTCCGGTATTTGCGGGGGGTTTTTTGTATAAAAGTCCCATTTCGTGGGTTCACTCCCTCTTTTCTTCTCCTCTTGTCCCCCACCCATCCCGTGCGTCTCCTTCACCCCAACCTTGTCTCCGGTGAGCTCTCCACTCCGGCGACCTCCCGTGGCTCCTCCCCGGCGGCTCCTCCACCTCGTGGAACTCCTCCTCAAGCCGGCATCCTCCTTTCTCCGCCCGGCATTATTCTCCTCCAACATCCTCGGAGGTAGGTCTTTCTCTTGGGGGTTGAGTTGTGGGTTTTCGTGGGTTCTAAGGCCATCCATGGTGGGTTTAGGGCTTAGGTTTGGGTTTGGGAGGTTTGTAGTTGAACTTGGAGCTCTAGGGTTTTGGGTGTGGTGGTTCTTGGGGTTGGTTTTAGACAATGTGGATGCTAGGGTTAGAGATCGGGGGTAGATAAGGTCATCCCTAGCTTTGGATTTGGGTTTTAGTTAGAGATGTTAAGAGTGAGCCTCCATCGTTGTGGTTCGAGCTAGCTCGGAGCTTCTCCATGGCGTGCGTGGTGTAGAGAGTTTTAGATCGGGCTCTAGCGGTGTCGTAGGACTTGGCGGCACCTCGATCCGTCGAGTTTTTGGGTAAGACTCGCCAGGTCCGGAGTGTCCGGACTAAAAGCCCGGAGTATCCGCCCTGGGCCGGAGTATCCGGACACAAGGTCCGGAGTATCCGGGTTATCCGGACTGTCCGGATACAAAACCCGGACTGTCCGGGTTAGGCTAGTCTGTCCGGATTCGTTAAGCTGTCCGGTCGCGTTGTTTCGTCGGGATTTTTCCTTTTGTGTTCATTTCATTTGCATGGCATGCATCTCATTATGCATTGTACTCGTGTAGGGAACGATCCCGCGGAGACTGACGCCGTGGTGACCGAGGGTGCGACCGGAGAGCCAGTTACTGCCGACCCACAAGCAGAAGATCAAGGCAAGCACCTAAGCATATTCAACCTTTATGTAAATGTATTTTTGTGAATAAACTGCTATATGATTGGTTAAGTGATGCATTAGGAAATTAATTGAGGGATAGGTCTAGATCTCATTTGCTGCACATACACCCGTTGGTAATTGTTGAACACATTCTTTGGAGCTAGGCTATGGGTAATATATTTGATCTACGCTTAGAAATGCTTAGATGTCGGGTTCGGGCCAAGTGACGGAGGGTTCTGTCACTTGCGGTTGTTATTATTACACACGTACTACATTATCTTTGGACTTGGAATTGGGAAAGGTTTGGAAAGAAATGAATTGTGGACCGGGCGGGGAGTTGGTTCATTTGGGTATGGAGACTCAAATGTGTAGCCCCGCCTGTGTCAGTTAAGGACCGATCCGTAAGTGGAATAAGATTGAGCACACCCGGTTGGTCGCATGCCCGATTATGGTACGGTAAGCCACTCTTTCTCTCATACGGAATCGATGGACCGTAACTTCCTGTGGTTGGACGTGGTTGAGGGCGAGGCTTAGGCCGACTCTCGAGCGCCAAGCCGGGCTTGGGGCTGCTCGAGGTTCGGGCCACAGGAGGACGCTTCAGCGATTGGGTATGATTGGGAGGGGGTTGACACTAGGCCCTTGTGGTAAGTGTCGTGCGATCAATGCTTCCCTGCAGGGTTAAATAAGCGATTCGAATTGCCGCGCTCTCGGATATGAGCAAGCTTGATCCGAACTTCTTCTGCGTAGTAAACAACTTGAACTTGTGGTTCGCCGTTGGGCTTGAGCTAAATTTTGATATGAGATGACTTGCTTTACATTATGTTAATTACAACATCCTGTTAGAAGTAGGTCTTTATTACAACTGCTAACTATATTGAGAAAAACTTGAGTATATGACAAAAATTGAAACAAAGTTAAGCATTTCCGCACTTTTAACCTAAGCCTGTTACCTTGCTACCGCCAAATGCATCTCCTTTGGAGTCGGTCATATATGGACCACGGGTAAGACTTGCGAGTACCTTCCGTACTCAAAGCTTACGCTTTGTGTTTTGCAGGTGAGGATCCAGCGGGGTGTGAGTTTTGCCCCTACTGCCTATCGGTGACCGGGCGGGGCACCGAGTAGAGGCTGTCGACGTTGTACGCCCGGGAGTGTTCAGGGCATGACACTTCCGGAGGTGTTTTACTTTTGTGTTGTAGGATAGTCGGTAATACTTTTGTTGTAAATTACGCTTTTAATTTCTGTGTGAAACTCGTCTGCTTTTCGCTTGGTCGTTTTGTTGGTTGTCTTTGTTGGGCCTTTTTGTGCCGTGTGGTGTGTTTGTTGGCTTCCGCGTTCTTGCGTTTACGTAGCGAGCTTGGGGGCTCGATGCCCCTTTGTGCGAATTGAATGTTGATATGGCATTGGGAACCGGTATGTGGGATCCTGGGCGAGTTTCGGATCGCATACCGGGGGAATACCGGGGTTGTTGTCGAGTCGTTTGGATGTTTGTAGAGTTGTCTCGTTTGGGCTTGGTTGTTAGCATCGAGATCACCTCCGGTGGTCTGCTGCTAGGATCCAAATCCGACGGGAACGACTGTCATCCAACAACTCGAGGACAATCTGGGCGGCTCCTCTTAGGGCTGGTATCAGAGCAAGGCGCACAAAGACGGACCCCAACTTGACGACCAGTTAGGAGATCGTTTAGAACTGTCATACTGCATTAGGTAGAAGATAATACTATCCCCGCCCTAGGTTATAGTGGTGAGTGTGAGGGTTACGTTGGAATCGTACATTTCATCTCATCTCATGTCATGCATGTGTCATGCTGTCTTGCATCAAAGTGTGTTTGGGGTATGTTGGACTTGTGGGACCCCAGTGCGGGGTGTTACAGTCTGAGTGGGAGTCAGTTGAGGTTGTCAGGCTAGCGTGGTGTGTCATTTCCGTTTGGAGTCTAACCCTTGTCGTCGGCTTTGGTTAATGACAGAATGCGGACTCGCGGGGCTTCCACCTCTGGGGGTGATGGAGGTGCCGAGCGACAGCGGCCAGAGGGTGCTGATCCACCGCCTCCTCCCAATGTGTTGGACATTCTGCAGCGGACCGAGCAGCACCAGGAGACGACAAATCGGATCCTGGAGATGCTAGTCCAGGATCGGGTCCAAAGATGGTGGCCGCGGTGATGGGCGCAGGTCGGCCCACCGCCTATCTCGACTTCCTGCACACGCAGCCACCGGTGTTCTCACGGGCCACCGATCCGTTGGAGGCCGACGATTGCTGCGCACGATAGAGCGTAAGTTTGCTCTTATCGATCGTGGGTAGCTCGAGAAGGCCCACTTCGGCGGCGCGGCGGCTCCAGGGCCTGCGGTGCTTGGTGGGCCAATTTGCGGGTGATGCGACTGCCGGGCACCGATTTACTTGGCTGAGTTCCGTGAGGCGTTTCGGGCGTACCACATCCCGAAGGGCCTCATGGACATGAAGAAGCGTGATTCCTCGCTCTCAAGCGATTCGGCAAGTCGGTGGTTGACTACTCGCAAGAGTTCAACTACCTGGCGCAAGACGCCGGAGGAGATCGACACCGACCGTAAGAAGCGGTCGGTTTGTGAGTGGTGCGGCGAAGATGCAGGATAAGTTGTCCGTCTGCGACCGTCGACTACAATGACCTGGTGAGCCGACGATCACGGTTGAGCTCAAGATGCGGGCTCATCGGGAGGAGAAGAAGAGGAAGCGGCGACGCCGTACTCACGCGGCGGCTCGCAGATGGGCTCGGCGGTCTCGTACCGGCCGAGGCCGTCTGCTTCCATCGCTGCCTCGATCGGTCGCGACAGCTCATCGGTTGCTCGCTACCCGGCCACGACCACCGCTACCGCCACCGGCAGCAGAGCAAAGCCGGTCCCGGCCCCGGCCTGCTACAATTGCGACGCGCTGGCCACTTCATCCGGATCGCCCATTCCCACGCCGGGCAGCAGCACGCGCTCCACGGCCAGGGGGCGTGACGGCACCACCGCCGCGTTTCACGCCGGCCGAGGCGCCGTCACCTTCGCCGACGCCGAGGCGGTTCACGAGGCTCCGCCGCTTAGCCGGGTACGTTCCTTGTTGAGGGGCGTGAGGCTAGGGTATTATTTGATTTGGGGCCTCCCATTCTTTTATTCGCACGGGGTTTACTGAGCGGCATCGGATGAGGTCGATGCAGTGTCGCCTCTTTCGATTGATGCACCGGTCGAAGATCACGGTTAGGCGTGATGGTTCGAAGGCGAGTTCAGATTCAGGGGATTCCGTTCACCGTTAGCTTGCTGCTTCTAGACCTTCGGGGGATAGATGTCATCCTGGGGATGAGTTGGCTGACACGACAGCAGGCTGTTTTGGATTGCTGTAGTCATACCCTGTCACTCCGAAATCCGAAGGGCGACCGACTCACTCTACTTCTTAACGAGAACAAGGCTACCCTGTGTTCACTAAATGGGACAGAAGTTGAAGAGCTGGACTCGATTCCCGTGGTGTCCGAGTTTCCCGATGTGTTCCCAGCAGAACTACCGGGGATGCCACCTGATCGGGATATCGAGTTCATCGTCGAGCTCCAGCCAGGGACTGCTCCGGTGTCCAAGCGACCGTACCGGATGCCGCCAAATGAATTGGCTGAGCTGAAGACCCAGCTGAAAGGATTGATGGACAAGGGGTTCATCCGACCGAGCTCCTCGCCTTGGGGCTGTTCGGCTCTGTTTGTGACCAAGAAGGATGGTTCTCTGCGCCTCTGCGTTGATTACCGTCCCCTGAATGCAGTCACCGTCAAGAACAAGTACCCATTGCCCCGGATCGACCTCCTATTTGATCAGCTGACTGGTGCACGAGTATTTTCCAAGATTGATCTGAGGCTCGGCTACCATCAGATTAAGATCCGAGCCGAGGACATCCCGAAGACTGCTTTCTCCACTAGATACGGGCTCTACGAGTATACCGTGATGTCGTTCGGCCTCACGAACGCGGCCGGCTGCATTTATGTACCGATGAACTCCATATTTATGGATGAGCTAGATTCCTTTGTCGTCTTCTTCATCGATGATATTCGATATATTCAGCCCGGTGAAGAAGAGCACGCCGCACACCTTCGCATTGTTCTCGGGCGACTCAGGGAGCATCGTCAGTATGCGCGGTTCAAGCAAGTGCGAAGTTCGGGCCGAGAGAAGTGTCATTCTTGGGACACGCCCTTTACGAGCGAGGCGTGGCAGTTGACCCGAGCAAGGTACAGGATGTACTCAAATGGGAGCAGCCCAAGACTGTCACGGACATCTGCAGTTTTCTTGGACTGGCTGGGTATTATCGCCGTTTCATCCAGGACTTCTCAAAGATTGCGAAGCCGATGACTGAGCTGCTCAAGAAGGGGGTTGAATTCAGATGGTCAGCGGACTGTGAGAGCGCCTTCCAGACACTGAAGCAACGTCTGACTACGGCTCCTGTCCTCACTCAGCCGGATATCCACCGTCCTTTTGAGGTGTATTGCGATGCGTCAGGCATTGGGCTCGGCTGTGTACTTATGCAAGAAGGCCGAGTCGTTGCCTACGCATCTCGGCAGTTGAAGCATCACGAGGAGCACTACCCCACCCATGATTTGGAGCTTGCAGCTGTGGTGCATGCCTTAAAGATCTGGCGCCACTATCTCTTGGGGAATAAGTGCAATATCTATACCGATCATAAAAGTCTCAAGTACATCTTCACTCAGGCAGATCTGAATATGAGGCAGCGGAGATGGCTTGAGCTGATCAAAGACTACAGTCTGGAGGTACACTACCACCCGGGGAAGGCGAATGTGGTAGCTGACGCGTTGAGTCGCAAAGCTCAATGCAACTGCTTTACTCTCCAGTCCCCGAGTGTCTCCCTCTGTGCCGAATTCCAGAGACTCGGCTTGGAGATGGGCGAGCAGGGATTCATAGCTAATATCGAGTTGAGGTCTACATTGCTCGATCAGATTCGAGAGGCACAGACGGAGGATGAAGAAGTTGCTCAAATCCGGGATAAATTGAATTTGGGGCAAGCTGCTGAGTTTCGCCTGGATGATCAGGGAACCTTGTGGTTCGGCGACCGCATAGTTGTCCCTAATGACCAAGAGTTGAAGCGAAGGATTCTCGACGAGGCGCATAACTCTTTGCTTACCATTCACCCGGGCAGCAACAAGATGTATCAAGACCTGAGGCGACAGTTTTGGTGGACTCGCATGAAGCACGAAATCGCTCGCTATGTGTCGGAGTGCGACGTCTGCAAGCGGGTAAAGGCCGAACACCTCAAGCCAGCCGGTACTCTTCAGCCTCTTTCTATTCCAGTTTGGAAGTGGGAGTATGTTACCATGGATTTCATTACCGGCCTGCCGACCACTTCCTCAGGCCATGACTCAATCTGGGTGATCGTCGATCGACTGACGAAGTCCGCGCACTTTCTGGCTGTCCGGACTACTTTTTCGACCAAGAGATATGCAGAGCTATATATCTCTCGGATCGTGTGTCTCCATGGAGTGCCGAAACGGATAGTGTCGCATCGAGGCTCTCGTTTGTCTCTGGTTCGAGAAGCTTACATGAAGTTTTGGGCACGGTTGCTCCACGATTCAAAGATACCACCCTCGATCGACGGCCAGATCGAGAGGGTCAATCATATCCTCGAGGACATGTTGAGGGCTTGTATCTTGTCCTACGGGAAGAAGTGGGAAGAGTGTCTCCCGTACGCCGAGTTTGCGTACAACAACAGCTACCAAACCAGTATCCAGATGTCTCCGTTCGAGGCGCTTTATGGTCGCAGTTGTCGAGCGCCGCTGAATTGGTCAGAAAGTGGAGAACGCTCCTTGATTGGGCCTGAGTTGGTTATGGAGGCGGAAGAAAAGGTCGACTGGCCCAGAAAACTCGAGGATGGCGCGGTCGCGACAGAAGAGTTACGCTGATCGCCGTAGGAGACCCCTCTCCTTCGACATTGGCGACTTCGTCTATCTGAAGGTTTCTCCTCTTCGTGGCACCCGTCGATTCGGAGTTAAAGGAAAGCTGGCACCTCGCTACGTAGGGCCGTTCAAGATCCTTGGGAAGCGCGGCCAAGTAGCATATCAGCTAGAGCTTCCTCCTTCGCTCGGAATGGTTCACGACGTGTTTCACGTCTCGGTGAAGAAGTGTGTTCGTACTCCCTTCGAGCAGATTGCAGTGGATGAACTCGAGGTTCAGCCTGAACCGGATCTGTCCTATCCAGAGCATCCAATTCGGGTTTTGGAAGAAGCGGAACGCAAGACTCGACGGAGAACTCTCAAGTTCTATAAAATTCAGTGGAGTAATCATACTGAGGATGAGGCTACTTGGGAGCCCGAAGATCGTCTAAAGACCGAGTACCCTGAATTCTTCGATGCCATGTAAGTACGAGCATACAATTCTCAAGGTTTAGAGCATGTCCGTTAGGGTCCTAACCCGTGTATACGTTTGTTCTGAATCTCGGGGCGAGATTCCCTTAAGGGGGGAGGATTTGTCAAGGCCCCAAGTTCCAAAAGTTCTGGGACATCCGGAGTATCCGGATACACATCCGGAGTGTCCGGATCCAACCCGGAATGTCCGGATAAATGTCCGGAGTATCCGGATTGGGCTGACCGAGCGCCCCAACCCGGAGTGTCCGGACTGGATGTCCGGAGTGTCCGGGTTGACTGTACCGAAGACCCCAACCCGGAGTCTCCGGGTTGAACGTCCGGAGAGTCCGGTATTTGCGGGGGGTTTTTTGTATAAAAGTCCCATTTCGTGGGTTCACTCCCTCTTTTCTTCTCCTCTTGTCCCCCACCCATCCCGTGCGTCTCCTTCACCCCAACCTTGTCTCCGGTGAGCTCTCCACTCCGGCGACCTCCCGTGGCTCCTCCCCGGCGGCTCCTCCACCTCGTGGAACTCCTCCTCAAGCCGGCATCCTCCTTTCTCCGCCCGGCATTATTCTCCTCCAACATCCTCGGAGGTAGGGCTTTCTCTTGGGGGTTGAGTTGTGGGTTTTCGTGGGTTCTAAGGCCATCCATGGTGGGTTTAGGGCTTAGGTTTGGGTTTGGGAGGTTTGTAGTTGAACTTGGAGCTCTAGGGTTTTGGGTGTGGTGGTTCTTGGGGTTGGTTTTAGACAATGTGGATGCTAGGGTTAGAGATCGGGGGTAGATAAGGTCATCCCTAGCTTTGGATTTGGGTTTTAGTTAGAGATGTTAAGAGTGAGCCTCCATTGTTGTGGTTCGAGCTAGCTCGGAGCTTCTCCATGGCGTGCGTGGTGTAGAGAGTTTTAGATCGGGCTTTAACGGTGTCGTAGGACTTGGCGGCACCTCGATCCGTCGAGTTTTTGGGTAAGACTCGCCAGGTCCGGAGTGTCCGGACTAAAAGCCCGGAGTATCCGCCCTGGGCCGGAGTATCCGGACACAAGGTCCGGAGTATCCGGGTTATCCGGACTGTCCGGATACAAAACCCGGACTGTCCGGGTTAGGCTAGTCTGTCCGGATTCGTTAAGCTGTCCGGTCGCGTTGTTTCGTCGGGATTTTTCCTTTTGTGTTCATTTCATTTGCATGGCATGCATCTCATTATGCATTGTACTCGTGTAGGGAACGATCCCGCGGAGACTGACGCCGCGGTGACCGAGGGTGCGACCGGAGAGCCGATCGCCGACCCACAAGGTAAGATCAAGGCAAGCACCTAAGCATATTCAACCTTTATGTAAATGTATTTTTGTGAATAAACTGCTATATGATTGGTTAAGTGATGCATTAGGAAATTAATTGAGGGATAGGTCTAGATCCCATTTGCTGCACATACACCCGTTGGTAATTGTTGAACACATTCTTTGGAGCTAGGCTATGGGTAATATATTTGATCTACGCTTAGAAATGCTTAGATGTCGGGTTCGGGCCAAGTGACGGAGGGTTCTGTCACTTGCGGTTGTTATTATTACACACGTACTACATTATGCTGGACTTGGAATTGGGAAAGGTTTGGAAAGAAATGAATTGTGGACCGGGCGGGGAGTTGGTTCATTTGGGTATGGAGACTCAAATGTGTAGCCCCGCCTGTGTCAGTTAAGGACCGATCCGTAAGTGGAATAAGATTGAGCACACCCCGGTTGGTCGCATGCCCGATTATGGTACGGTAAGCCACTCTTTCCCTCATACGAAATCGATGGACCGTAACTTCCTGTGGTTGGACGTGGTTGAGGGCGAGACTTAGGCCGACTCTCGAGCGCCAAGCCGGGCTTGGGGCTGCTCGAGGGGGTGCTAGGTTTTCGGGCCACAGGAGGACGCTTCAGCGATTGGGTATGATTGGGAGGGGGTTGACACTAGGCCCTTGTGGTAAGTGTTGTGCGATCAATGCTTCCCTGCAGGGTTAAATAAGCGATTCGAATTGCCGCGCTCTCGGATATGAGCAAGCTTGATTCGAACTTCTTCTGCGTAGTAAACAACTTGAACTTGTGGTTCGCCGTTGGGCTTGAGCTAAATTTTGATATGAGATGACTTGCTTTACATTATGTTAATTACAACATCCTGTTAGAAGTAGGTGCTGTTATAACTGCTAACTATATTGAGAAAAACTTGAGTATATGACAAAAATTGAAACAAAGTTAAGCATTTCCGCACTTTTAACCTAAGCCTGTTACCTTGCTACCGCCAAATGCATCTCCTTTGGAGTCGGTCATATATGGACCACGGGTAAGACTTGCGAGTACCTTCCGTACTCAGGCTTCTGCTTTGTGTTTTGCAGGTGAGGATCCAGCGGGGTGTGAGTTTTGCCCTCATCGCTTATCGGTGACCCAAGGCGGGGCACCGAGTAGATGCTGTCTACGTTGTACGCCCGGGAGTGTTCAGGGCATGACACTTCCGGAGGTGTTTTACTTTTGTGTTGTATGATAGTCGGTAATACTTTTGTTGTAAATTACGCTTTTAATTTCTCGTGGTGAAACTCAAATGCGCTTTTAAGCAGTCGTTTTGTTGGTTGTCTTTGTTGGGCCTTTTTGTGCCGTGTGGTGTGTTTGTTGGCTTCCGCGTTCTTGCGTTTCTGGTAGCGAGCTTGGGGGCTCGATGCCCCTTTGTGCGAATTGAATGTTGATATGGCATTGGGAACCGGTATGTGGGATCCTGGGCGAGTTTCGGATCGCATACCGGGGGAATACTGGGGTTGTTGTCGAGTCGTTTGGATGTTTGTAGAGTTGTCTCGTTTGGGCTTGGTTGTTAGCATCGAGATCACCTCCGGTGGTCTGCTGCTAGGATCCAAATCCGACGGGAACGACTGTCATCCAACAACTCGAGGACAATCTGGGCAGCTCCTCTCAGCGGCAACCCGCGCTGGCGTGCACGGGGATGGACGGCGCCCCCAGCAGGACGTGCTCCCGCGGCCGGCCCACGGAGGAGAAGGCGGCGCTCTGGCCGCCGCCGGCGTGGAGGACAGGGCAAGACGGCGCCGCGAGCCGCTGCAGTGAGGAGGATGACGGCGATGCGGCCGTGCGTGCGCGAAGGGACTCCGCCGCCACCATCAATCGACCCCCTAATCAAGCTATAAATCCCCAAATCGACGATGCGGCCGTCCGTCAGCCACCACGTCGCCGGCCACGCGCGAGGACTCCTCCGGACGCACGTGAGGGCTCCGCCACCGCCGTCATCGCCTGGCGGCTGCGCCGCCACGTCGCCGGATGCGCGCGAGGACTCCTCCGCCGGACGCGCGCGAGGACTCCGCTGCCGCCGTCGCTGCTGTGAGGACGAGGACGAGGCCAGCCGCTGCCGCGAGGACGACACCAGGCTCCCGCGAGGACGACGAAGACGATGGCATCGAGAGCGCACAGAGTAAATGAGTTGTGGGGAGTTTTAATGAGCTAAGAGACGTTTTGGGGCTCTCCTTTGTATTAGGCTGACTCTTATACTTAGATAAATGTGCTAAGAGACCATCTTAGGCTCTCCTCTGTACATGCCCTTATGTGTGTGGGCTTTTAGCCAATTCACCTAATGCAGAAACTACAAGTGTTCATGAGGAATTAAAATTTTCTATAGATATTAATAATATATATGTGCTACTGGATTGTCCTTAATGAATACTTTGTGTTTTTCATGTACTAAGTTTGTTGAATTGAAAATATTCAATGGTAATATATTGAACTTTAGTTTTACAATTAGAAAAAAATATATTGTTACATGCTTATGTTATGCATAGACCTTTCCTCTTTGTCATGCCCTAGGACCTCAAAAATGTTAGAAATTTCCTGCACCCTACCTACCCAGTAGACATTCTCAACAGGTCCTGCTACCAAGTTCTTACTGCACGGCTGGTGACCTGCCAAGCTTAAAGTTGTTGCTCCTTTCGAAAACTACTAGTTTTACAATTTCATTCGTAAGGGGACTAGATTTGAAAAAAAAATATGCCGGAAAAAAAGCGAAACTCACTGATGTCCAAACTTTTGTGAATAAAGACCAAACTTTCGTGAATAAAGATCTGACATATATTACGAATAAAAAATCAAGAAAATCTGCCGAATTAAAGTACTCTCGTCCACGTAAGCGATGACTTGTCAAGCACTCAAGCAAATCCGCTCGTGGAGAAACCGAAAGCTCATTTTTTTGTGGGGGAGAAACTGAAAGCTCTTGATTCTTGAACCTGCAGGCTTCAAAGTTCAATCCATATAATATTTTGGCAACTAGATGATCGGAATAGTGACCTTTAAAAGTCTTTAACTGATTATGAGAAAAAAAAGGAAACCTGACGATACTTTTATGATGACTAGTTGAAAACAGCGGGAATACTAAATGAATTAAATTTGAGTATAAACCACAACAAATGGAGAAAATATGGAAGTTAGTATAGACAACAAATTGTGCGATAGTTTACACAACCTTATATATTTAACCTCATAGACAATGATGAAAGAAAGAAAGAAAGGCATGGCAATGTGCAACGATTCCAGTACTGAAAGATATATCCTTAGTGTACATAGGTTCAAGCCAACTATCTCCAGCAATTTACCTCCATTCCATTCTCTTCTCTATTTCCTTCCCCATATTCATTCCTTTTATTTCCTACTATCTCCAACAGCATCCCCTCAGAGGGTTTTGTGAGAGGGATTGAAGAGATAATCCCTTTCTAGAGAGATTCACTGTTTGACGAAAGGAATCGTGAAGGGAATCCGTTGGAGCACTTGGAATCTGTTCGCGAAGGGATTTGGAGGGGAAAGGGAAGCTGCTGGAGATAGAACGCAATACATGACGGAAGTAACTATTGCACTGTAGTGCACCTTTCAAGCATCGACCATCGAACTTTGTAAACCTGTATGTCAAGAAACGTCATGTGGAGAAAGGCAGAACGCAATGCATATTGTAACTGCAGGCTTGTAGTGAACTGAAATTTTATCGAGTTACTCACTAAAAAAATACAATAAGAAATCCAAAATATGTCAGAAGCGGTGGAACGGATTAGATTTCACAGCGGCACATTTGTGCCGTTTGACTAACAATGGCAGACGATCTTCCTCTTAAGAAAGTGGCTAAAAAACCAGTTCAACTCTCGCAAGGTCTGTATAAGCAACCAATGGTAAACTAATGTACTCTAAAAATTCTAACATCCAAAAACACCAAAGAAATATCAAGTAGGCATCCTGACATCAAGCAATATAGATTTTTTTAACCATCTTTAACAGGTACCAAACTTTATATTAAAATAATACTAAGAGATAATAAAAACTAAAAAAATAAAGTTGTTAAAAGATTAAAAAAAAAAGGTTTAACAGTCATTCGATTGTTCCTTTCGGTAACACCGAAGAATAGTAAAACTCTACCGTCACCAAAGCTTAAACGCGTGAAGCCTAGCTAGTCAGTATGGCAGGCAGGGTTCTCAATGCCGACGAATTTCGACCGAAATTCATGAATTTCGAGTTTATCGGCCGGTATCGAAAAGCAATTTCGTTCAGCTTTTCACTCAGATTCAAATTTAAATTCAAAAAAATGAAAAATTTGATAAAATTTATCCAAATTTTTTTCTATAATTAGTATTAATAGTTTTATGACCTCTGGTGTGAATATTTTTGAAAAATACGAAGTTTGGAGACGTATTTGAAGCGTTCAAAATGTAGAAAATAGAAAAAAAGAAAAGAAAAAGAAATTAGAAGTATTTTTAGTAGTAATATTTGTTCAAGTATGTCAAGTAGCAATATTTGTTCAAGTATGTCAAGTAGTAATATTTAGTATCACTTTTGCATCATTAAACATATTCATTGTTGGATTAATTGCTAATAAGAATTAAAAATTTTGAATCTTGAAATGTATGGATGCTTTATAAAAGTCAATGAAGTAATAAATGATCTTTTAGGGGTGAAACCATCAAAATGTATTTAATATGTTAATGTTATCTTGCTATGGTATATTTTAATATTTTAATTATGTAAATACCTATTTTTGCACTTGGGTGGATAACGAGCCAGTTAAACTTTTTTTCGAGCTTTCTTCGACACTAATTTATTCTTATTTATTATAGTCTCCTGTATTGTTTGAGACCCAACTTCGAACCGAGCTTAACGAGCCGAGCCTAACGAGCCGAGCCGAAGTTGACTCTGATTCCAAATCAACTAATTTTTATTTTAAAAGAAAAATGAATGTAATCAGAGCAATTTTGAAACGAGCCACCGAGCCAGCTCAACGAGCTTTTTTTCCAGCCCTATTGATATGTGACAATTTTCAATTATCTAATATATAGCAAAGGTATGGTATATTTTAATATGTTAATGTTATTCAATATTGAGCGACAATGTAATATGCTATAGTATTGAAATGTGGATTTGTTGAATTGAGTTGTGAACAGTGTTGAAATGAAATGTTATTATTGGTGCAACTTGAGATTGTTTAAAATATAGCAAAGGCCATGCCAAAATTTTTTATATTCTTCCATATTGTGCTATTATAATTTTTCCCAATTTGTTTGCATTTTTTCTTGTATTTTCATTTTTTTATTTGGTCCACATTTTTTCCATACAAACCAATGGAATTTCGAGAATTTTGATTGAATTTCAAACGAATTTTGAGAATTACTAAATTTTTTCGAGCTGATTTTGACCGGATGTTTGACTTTCAAACCGTTCGATTTTTACCGAATTTCGAGCAATTTTCGACGAATTTTGCTACCGCTGGGAATTCAAATTTCTAGTGTAAAACGAAATTATTAACCCTGATGGCAGGCTATTATTAACCCTGATGGCAGGCTAACTCTTAAAATAGGAAGCTAACTAAAGCACTACAAACAACTCCAATGTCTTTAGTGCTAGGATTGACTCCACCTACCCAGCCACCGCCCACCAGACAGCTCTCCAACGACCGCTGCGATCGCATCAGCTCACGATTTCCTTCCGTGCGCGAGACAGCCCGAAAGTCCAAAGACTCTCCAAACACAACGCGACGCGGTCACGCGGCGAGACAGTCGAACCGGGACAGCAACGAGGAGGAGGCAGCAGCAAATGCCGGCGCGATCCCGAAGGGGTGGCTCGTGACGGCGGCGTGGCAATGGGCAGGCGGATCGACCACTCCGGCGCGGAGATCCGCGGCGGTCCCGACAACCGCAGCCCGCCCATCTTCCTCCCGCGCCAGCCGGCCGCCTCCCCGCTCGTCGCCCTCGACATCGGAGGTAGCACCATGCGAGTTTCCGTTTCGGCCCCCATTTTTTTTTATAAAAAAAAACGGTTGATTTCGGGCGTTTATGGTGGGGTGGTGATCGTCGTCGTCGTCGTAGGGACCCTGATAAAGCTGGTGTACACGGCGAGTTGCGGTGGCGGCGAGGCGGGCGGAGGCGCCGAGCTGCGGTTCGCGAAGTTCGAGAGGCGGCGGCTCGAGGAGTGCTTCGACTTCATCCGGGCCGAGGGGCTCCTCCGGTGCAATGGTACGTACGGCGCTGGCTGCAGGGCTGACTTGATTGACACCCACGTTCCTTCGTTATCTTCAACTCTTCCTCTTTTGGTAGAGGAATTCTCTAGCTCCGTCGGTTTCGTTTGGTAGTCTCTCGACAGTTTGCGAGCACGCAATGGAAAGCTTGTGCTGTACCTGTAGTGTATGATCAACTCTTGGAATTACACCTGCTTTTCCTTCCTGGACAGGAGGAACTCTACAAATTAGCTATTGATCACAGCTAACGGATTTGAAAGCGTTCCATTCCATGATGCAATTTTAGCTATATGATACTTCCTCCATTTTCGAATATTTGGCATTTTGACCAACTTTTCCCCGCAGATACTAGGCACTTTGAGATTTCCAATGAATGTTTTTTTTCCCGAAATACCCCTATTTACTGTATCTCACCCACTTCCTTGCCTCCCTCTAGGATTAAAATATTATTAAAGGACATTTTTGGTAATATTTTATCCAAAAATGTAATGACCTTGGTTTGCGTGATTTGATCAATAGTACTAATTATTTGAAAAAGACGGATTACTGATTTCATAGCGGATCAAAATTGCAGCTTCTGGTTTTGGATAGTTAGATATGCGATGGAGTATTATTTTTATGATGGTTTAAATCGTAATTTTTATGCCAGGGGCAACGACGGGGTCAAGCAAAGAAAATATGATAAAGGTACGATTTTCTTGTGTTATACTGTTATGGGCTTATGGCCCAAAAGATAAAGACATCAGTGCAAATGGAGACCATTTTGGCAGTTGTTAGTTCTTCTGTATTTATATCTATGCATATTTTATCTCTTCTCTGACACAAAACATCAACAACTTTGAATGACATCTTCATTGCTCACAAGTAACCCTGGATGGTTTCATGGGGTTTGTATTGTGTTGATTATCATATTTGATTGGATGCTGCTGTCAACATTCACCGAAATCATGAAATTTCTTCTTCCTTTTTTCGAGATGGCATGCAACAAGTACCAGCGTGAAATTATTTATTTATAGTTGATACATTCGTATCAGTTACATTTCATTGTTACAACTAATTCTTGAATGTAACGTTCACCTACTCGCACTATCACTGACAACTCATACAGTTACGGAGATAAAATATACTTCCAAGCAACAGAGTGTAACTGTTTTTGGTGCTTTCAGAAAGAGATTCCGCTTCCTCATTTCGATACTTGTAGCTAATGCAATTTCTCTTGGCCATTCTGCTACCCCTAGTATCCATCATTTCAAACACATGAATGTTGGATGGTGTGTACTTGTGATTGCCACTTTGAATACATATACGAAGTAATTTAACATAAGAATGTTGAGCATATTTTTGTCAATGTGCTATTGTCTTACAGCCTTACTTAATGGTTAACACATATCATCGTCATTTTTTTTTTTTCTTGTTCAATGGCTAACAATATCCTTTATCTGAGGTGGACTGTAATATAGCCTGAATAGAATAAAGTGTAATAGAGATCATTTGCAGGCTACGGGTGGTGGAGCATATAAATTCGCTGACAATTTTCGGGAGAAATTAGGAGTTTGTCTTGATAAGCTTGATGAAATGGATAGTGTTGTTTCTGGAGCAAATTTTTTGTTACAGGTCAGTCCTAAGCTTTTCTTGACATACCATCTCATTTGCATTGTGAGCTTTCAAAATCCTTTTTCGCAGTTAGTATTTTAGATGGAATCACCATATTCTTGTGAAAAATTTCATAGGCAGCTAGTCATCCACAAGTTCCGATATTTAGTTTGCATTTAGAACCTCTTTTCCATTTAACTGATGCTTCCTTGCAGAATATTCCTGGCGCAGCCTTCACACACATGGATGGAAAGAGGAATTTGATTGATATTTCCCCAAATAACTTGTTTCCTTACCTTCTCGTTAACATTGGTTCAGGAGTTGGCATACTAAAGGTTGCACTTCTTCTTCATCATGATACTTGTATGGAAATGCAACTCATGTAACCATGTGTTATCAAATATAATGCAGGTCACTGAAAATAGAAAATTTGAAAGGGTAACCGGAACACATATTGGTGGCGGTACTATGTTTGGTTTAGCAAAACTTTTAACTGGCTGTAAGAGGTAATGCACATTCATTTGAGTTATAAATGTCTTAATTTATTTTTTTTCCTCACTAATATATTATAATTCTCTTAGTTATGATGAATTCTTGCAATTAAGCCAGAAAGGGGACAATTTTGTTCTTGATCTAATTGTGAAGGATATATGTGGGGAGCTTGTTTGCCAGAAGGTTTGTCTTCACCCTCTTCTTGTTACCCTTTGATTAGTAAGGCCCTTCCTCTTTGTTGCAACTTGATTTTCTGCTGCATACTTGCCTTTTATTTTGTTTTACTTTCAGAGGTCCAAAGTGCTCTAGTTTGTAGGTCAATTCTGCCAAACTTGAACTTTTGCTAGCTGAATATTGACTGCGTCATTGCTTAGGATTCCATAACAACCAAGTGGTGTTAATACTATGCTTACCTTGATTGGACTTATTTTTGAGCATTACCGACAAAGCAATGACTTCTTGGAGCATTATGTTTGGAATAACTGATGAAATGTGCCCATATATTTATATTGACAGTTTTCATAATGTTTTAAATTATTTATCTTTTCACATTTCATCAATGAGCATTAGTCCTTATGGATGATTGATTAATCTTTTTCTGTTATGTGCCAGCAAGGACTTTCAACATCAACTCTTGCTTCTAGCTTTGGGAAAGTTATTACTTCTAAGAAAAAGCTAACAGATTACAAACCTGAAGACCTTGCGTCCACATTGTTGAGCGCCTTTACCTACAACATTGCACAAGTGAGTTTATGTTCTGTATTTCTGCATGTTATTAAATTATACTTATTATCTTGGAACTGGAAACTATTAAAACCATACAAGATAAATCAATTCTCTCAGTTACTTCATTAGCTGTTTACAACTATGGCACTCAACATCGCTTTATTGGGGAAAAAAAAGAACCTAAGTAGATGCAGTTGTTGATTTGAAGAAGAAAAGCATAGTACCGGAGTGCCTTTTCTGAAGTGTGGAGAGAAGAGAAATATGTCTAACTTATTTCTATATTACATAAAGTGCTTGTTTGTGAAGGCAAAATTGTTTCAGTAGAAATCAGTTTCATTTTGTGTAAATGACCTCAAATATGTTAGTAGCATCATAAGAAACTACTCTTTCTTGGGTTTCACTTCTTGTTGTTGCTCTATTTATTGTACTTTCAATTCTTGGTTTGATACGAAACTCATAATATGTGTCCTTCAGATTTCCTTCCTTGTTGCTTCACTCTTGGGCCTCAGAAGGGTCTTCTTTGGTGGATCATATATACGTGGACACAAAAGCACAATGGAGAATATTTCTTATGCAATCGACTTCTGGTAAGCATTTAATGTTTGTTAAGTGTATTCCTCTGGATCTTCATTTGTTTTTTCATAAAAAATAGAGAGAACTGTATATATGCCTATATTTAGCATTTCAGCTTGTGGTCCTTATTTCAATGTTTCCATATTATTTAACATAGGTTAGCAAGAATCTTAACATTTGAGATCTGCTATTCAGGTCGCAGAGTCAAATGCAAGCTGTATTCTTGCGACATGAAGGGTATTTAGGAGCTCTTGGTGCCTTGATGAGTTATGGGGATCTCAGAGGTGAAAACTTGACCCTTGAGGAATCGAAAGAGGTGAGTTCCTACAAAAAAATATATCATATATTTGTTTATGATTTTCCTGCCACTCTATAAAAAAGACAAGTTTGAATATCATGTTTTATATAAGTAGAGTGCTTGTGTGCACCATTAGGAACTAATGTGTCTTATGAACTGTTGAGGGATGATCTACACCAGTCCATTTGTAACAAATGTGTCTTATGAACTGTTGATATTTTTTCCCCTCTGGTGATTACTGATTATAGAAGCATCTTGAGCCCATAAGGCCGAATGGAACACTATCAGATGGTTCTACATGCACTTGCAAATAAGCACTTATCCAAAAAGAAAAATGTTGTTGTTGTGGTTAGGGTGATTTATGTTTCCAAGCTAAATTTTGGGATTTCCCCCGCTCTACCTTTTATTGCTGTAGGAGAACACTCATGAGTCAGCAGCCCCTGTTGATGGGACATCAGCAGATGAGCATAACAACGGCAACATATTTCCTTATCTACTTGTTAATATTGGGTCAGGTGTCAGCATGATAGAGGTTCGCCAGTACAATGCTTCTAATTGCACTTATCATTTTCTTTAGTAATCAGCTGTTATCAGCAACATTATTCTTTGAGGCAGGTAGTTGGTAATGGGAAGTTTGAACGAATTATTGGATCCCATTTAGGTGGTGGTACTATCCTTGGTCTTGCAAGGCTTTTGACTGGTTGTTCGAGGTACTATTTGTTTACCTCGTTCGTTTATAAAATATATAGATTTTCTTTGATACATGATTAATTGTTTGCTATTAGTTATGAGGAATTCTTGGAGTTGAGCCAGAGGGGCAATAATTTATCTGTTGATTTGACTGTTGGGGACATTTACGGGGAGCATGGTTATCCGAAGGTAATTTATCTATACTTTGAAAAGAGCTTTTTTGTGTGAAATTTCTGCTGGTTTAATATTAAGAATTACAAAGTGGAACAGCTATCTGACCAATTCTAAAATAGAACGTTTCGGAATTTCAGACTGCTTCAGCTCTATGGTGGCCTTCGAAAAAATATATCTATTCTGTAGAGCCAGTTCAAAAGAACATATGTAGAACATTGCAACTAGTGCACAAAATAGTTTAGTGATTTTACATCGAACTGCAATCTACATCCATCAGGACGCAATAAATATCACAAGCTTTTATTTTGCAGTCAATTCATATATCACAGTTGCTATTTTGCAGTCATTATGTTTTTTTAGAAAATTAGCTCTAGGGCTTTGGTGTGCTTATCGTAAAATGTATGAAGCTCCAGCACACCAGGCTGTCAGCACGTCCGTTAATTCTTGTTTCACTTTATGCCAGATTGGTCTTCCAGCTTCCACTACTGCAGCTAGCTTTGGAAAAGTGAACTCAAGCAAACTTTCTGAGTACAAAGTAGAGGATCTTGCGGCAGCTCTGTTGAACTCCTTCACCTACAACATAGGACAGGTATTTCTCCAAATAGTGGAGTTGCTAGGTGACTTTCATGAATTACCCTCTGACCTTGTTTTTGTTTCTCTTATAGATAGCCTACTTTGTGGCTAATCTTTCAGGCCTAAAGCGAATCTTCTTCCGAGGTGCTTATGTCTGTGGTCATGAGAAGACTATGGACAAGATTTCTCGTTCCCTCAAATATTGGTAACGAAGTTTCTATTCAGCTACGTACAGTGACGAATTTTTTAGCAATTACACAGAAAATTTTGCTATCCAGCAACATGAGAACAATTGTTCCACTATGATTGAGCAGTTCATAATTAGCTTAGCTTACCTCCTTTTGTTCTTTGATCCCAGGTCCAAAGGTGAAGTTCAAACGACATTTCTATGCCATGAAGGGTTCTTGGGAACCCTAGGTGCATTTTGGAGTTATGAGAACATGGGCATTGATGGTTTGGCATCACACGAAGTCATTAGGGAGGTCTTGCTTGGTGCTCCGTACACAAGGCAGTTCCCATCTTTACCGCTGAATCAACAGCAGGACAATGTAAGTGCAAAATGTTTTCTTGAACCTAGTGAAAATGTGAAATCACCAAAGTTTTCTTCGACAGCTCAATGCCAACCTCAGCACTTTCTTCTTCTCTTTTTTTTTTTTTGGCTTTTAACTGTATGTGCTTCTTTTAGGGAGAAGATACGAACTATGAAGCGGAGGCAGAAAGGCTGCGGCATGACAATGCTGTGCTGAAGGCTGAGCTTGAACGATTACAAAGGGAGAACGCAGAGCTGAAAGCTGAGTTAGTAAAATCTGTTGAAGCAGCTACCTTGTAAAGCAATAAAACAAGGATACAATGGTGAAGCATGAATCCATGGTAACAAGAGGTGTATGAACAACATGTGATATGGGGGCCGCAGACAGCCTCAGCTTGTTGTAACCTGTAACAGTTTTGGCAATGGTTCAAAGGTTATTTACAGAGGAAGAGTGTACACAGGTAGTTACCCCAATTAGCATCGCTCATACAGTGAGCTCATGTTGTATATTTTTGTTTCTGTTCTTTATACAAGAGCCTTTGTATCTCTTTCCTGTTTCATTGGTGTAACCTTTCGTGTGTGTCTCGTAAATACGGAAGGAGTATGCAAAATTAGTACATATATATCAGGCCTTGTAAATTTATCCAAAAAGTCCGCATTGGCCTTAAGAACTGGATTTGGACCGTGTATCCGAAAGGAAGAAAAACGTATTACAGAGTAAAGTTTGGTAGTTTGGTTGAAATGCTAGCTCGTCAGTACGCGATACTTGTTGAAGAGTGATGATCCTTCCAGGGTGTTACTGGATTTGAACTAACTAAATTTTCCAATTAAAATGCAGCCTCCATTGAGTGTGTGAATGACATGTGGGACCATGCCCCACTTCGTCATAGCCCAATGGTAGTTTGGTAACCCATGCCTTTGCCGATTTTTTTAAAATAATATTTTTAATGAAAAATTACATAAATAATATGCCGGTTAAAAAATAACACAAATACCTTTCTGTAGTCATTTGAAATGACGACAGAGAACTCTTAGGCAACGGCAACATCTCTGTCGCCACCGTGTGTCCTCCCATCTTTGATGCTCCGTAAATAAACCCATCATTCAAAAACCGTAAATTTATACGCTCTAAGTTGCCGTCACCACTTTCTTATTGAAGAATTGTGTCAAGAATATACCCGAATCCATACGGATTGTTGAGCGGGCAGCCATGGTGTGTATGCATGGCCTGTGTAACAGACGACGAGGCTTGTTGCAGGTGCATACACATGTTTGCCTGTGTAAGATACATTCATAAGCAACTTTTCGCCGGTTCATCCCACGATCGGTTTTATCTTTACACAGTATCTCAAAATGAAGCTTCCTCGTGCCTGTCTTCAATGTTCTATGCATCTCCCCCTTCTTGCCCTTTTCATCCATGTATGTAGAAATCATCTCGGGGGTATTTCACAGTAGGATTATTCATACGGGCGACGACCCTAGCACGGCGATCCACAAAGTACTTCATAATGCTACAAAGAATACCCTCCACTATAGCAACTAGGGGAAGGGGATCTCAGAATGACCCGATTGTAAACCTCAGCCAGGTTTATCGTCATGATCCCATACATGGCATCATCAGTGTCATAAAGTAGAGTCCATTTCTCTCTAGGCTCATGCTCTATCTATTCAGATAAGCATTTCATGACCCTTCTGTTCCTCTGAACTAAGTGCATAGGTCTGTGGGTAACTCTTCAAGCACTATTGTGGCCTCCCCTGGGGGCAAACATTACCCTCTTCGCTGCCTCCGTTGTATGCCTTGGCGTCAGCTCATCCAACTTCTTCCATAATACACCAACTTTCTCTGCTAGTTCTGGCCGCACAACTCCTTGTTCCTAAACTACTTTTAGAAGTTGGCACCCATGTTTCGCTTGCACCACCTACTTCACAAATCAGGCTATGGATGTGTCTCATCTGCACCTTGTTGCAACGGCACGATCGCCTTCAACAGCCCAAGATGCCGATTGTGTATGACACACACTCCATACCGCTGATCCACGACACCGGCTTTCACGTTCCTTAGAAATCAGAGCCAGCTATCAGTGTTTTCATCCTCCATGAATGCAAGCACAACAGAAAGAACCTAATTATTGTCATCTACTCCTATGACAGTCAATATCTGACTTTTGTACTTCTTAGTTAGAAATATCATGTCCATGCATAACAATGAACATCAATGTTTGAATGCGTTGATACATGTACCAAAAGCAAAGAATGCCCATTTGAGTACCATTTTTCCAAGGAAGCGCTGTGAAGGTTGCTTACAAATATCAACATAAGTCCAAACATTTCTTTCCTTGATCATCTGAAGCATACATGGCAAGTTATGATAGGAATCTTCGTACGTACCAAACCATGCTTTCAATGCCTTCTGCTTCGCTCTCCATGGCTTGATATAGCTTATGGTGTACTGGAACATTTGCTCTATTCCAAGTATGATAGCACGTGGCTCTAAATCCATGTTGCCCACAATCTTCCCAACATTGCATTAGCAACAAAGCTTGAAGATATGTTTCTATGTGATTACGTAGACTCTATCAGTACACATATATGTGGAACAAATATAGAACATTTCCAAATAGTATCCCACTTAGGCTGGTAAGCAAAGACACGCCATGGGCAACCCTTCTTCTGGTATCTGACATCATACACCCGCTAATTTGACTTCGAAACCTTAAAGGGTCTATACAACGATACTATCTATGTTGCCACTGCTTCCTGCACCTCCCCTTTATTTTTGTAAATTGCACCTTACCGCACCTCATTCTGATCGTACTCCCATGTGATATCTTCACCTTCGTTGACCACCAGCCTATCAAACTGATACTCATCCCACTCCGCAAAGGAAAGGTTCTTCATCCTCTTTATCACTACTTAAAGAATCGCAGTCTTGGCTCTTTACATCCATCGATTGCACTAGCGATTCAATATATTCTCCCTCGTCTGCCACACCTAATATTTCCTGCACCTCTACCATTAGAACATCAACTTTCTCGCCTTACACTGTCTCCTGACCCGAACTAACATCTTGCCTCACTAAGCATTCTTCAGCTTGGCTGCTCTCCCCAACTTTCTCCAGCTCATCACCAACAACCTCCTCTTGTGTCGCATGGATGGCATTGGTTTTCTGAAATGTTTGCACCAACAATACTAATAGCCATCCTTTCTCAATCACCATTTTTACATACGAACCCCACAACTTTGACCCTCTTCAGTTCCACTAATTCCCAGTTTATGCAATCATGTCTCCGACACCCAAGTCCATGCAACTTCAAATCATACAATTCACGGTCCAACAAGAACATCTGCTACAACCATCTTGTAATCATGCTCCATAAATGCTCCCCTGCATGTGATAGGCTAGCCACGACACTTGAAAAATGACTTAGTTCCACCCCTTATGCACCTATGTGCGAAACCCCTTCTCTGTAGTGTATTTTAAATTGCACTCGTTCATCCATACCTGTCAAGCATTTCACAACATTCTTAATACCGTTTTACCTATGTACCACGATGACGTACTCTACACTACTTGAAACAACTGTTGCAAGCATACATAAATTTATTTTTTAAACTACGCACTATCATGCATATTTTTCACAGTTTTATATGTCCATAACTATTGCTACTCTATGCAGCTAATTAATTACGAATCTGATTAATCTGGTTGTCAAGTCATGTATATAAAAAAACTATTGCTACTCTGCACAACTAATTAATCTAGTCGCTAAATCATGTATCTAAAAAAATTATTGCTACTCTATACAGCTAATTACTTACAAACCTAATTAATTTGGTCGCTAAATATTGTATCTAAAAAAATTATTGCTATTCTACGCAACTAACTACTTACAAACCTATTTAATTTGGTCGATAAATCGTGTATCTAAAAAAATTAATTCTATTCTACACAGCTAATTACTATCAAACCTAATTAATCTGGTCGCCAAGTCATGTATGTAAAAACTATTGCTACTCTACACAGCTAATTAATTTGGTCGCTAAATCGTGTATCTAAAAAAATTATTGCTAATCTACACAACTAATTACTTACACTTACAAACATAATTAATCTGGTAGCTAAATCGTGTATCTAAAAAAATTATTGCTATTATACACAGCTAACTACTTACAAACCTAATTAATATGATCGCTAAATCATGTATCTAAAAAAATATTGCTATTTTACACAACTAATTACTTACAAACCTAATTAATCTGGTTGCTAAGTCATCTATCTAAATAACAAGTATACTCTACATAGCTAATTAATTACAATCTAATTAATCTGCTCACTAAATCGTATTTTAAAATTTTAATCTAAATTAAAAAAAATTATCTACAAAATTATGACGCTTTTCTTCCTCCTCCCCTCTTATTCTTCTTCCTCCCCCCCCCCTCTTCCTCTTCTTCTTTATTTCTTTTTTGCTCGCTCGGTGAGAAATGGCCTTCTGGTCAGAGCGTCGCGACGGCCGAGGAATAAGCCTTTCTGTCGCCATTCCAAATGACGATAGAGAGGTGACCATTGGTGCACAAGCCTATATTACCCATTTCAAATAGCGACAGACAGTCTGTCACCATTTTAAATGGCTATAGATAGGTATTTTTGTTATTTTTTTAAGCAGCATATTATTTCTGTAATTTTTTTACTAAAATAATATTATTTAAAAACTATGTCTTTGCCAGTGGTATGTTGGCAATTCCCCCCCCCCCCCCTTTAGAACTCTTCCATACAACTTAGAATCATGTAAAAAATGTAGAACAAACTCGACATGAATGATGTGCGAATGCCAATGGATCGATCTCTAGGGGTGAGCATGTTTAGACCGAAACAAAATTACTGAACCGAATTAATTGATTATTTTGGTTTTTTGGTTTACGGCTTTCGGTTCGTTTTTTTATTTTGGTATTAATCGGTTTTTCATGTTCGGTTCGGTTTTTTGCTTCTAAAAACCGAAATAACCGAATAGCCTATGTACAATACTATTTTTTATAATGTTCTTCCTAAAGTTAATAAACAATTCTCACGTTCTAATATCTTTATGTATATGTATGGTATATTCATTGTTTTATTATGCTTATATTGTAATGACCTATGAATATTATGTGAATTTATCTCTACTATGTGCTACGATATAAGGACCCAATCTAATCTACCTAGTGTTTATACATGTTTTGGTTAACCGAAAAACCAAATTAATCGAACCAAAGTATTTTGATTAATTCGGTTCGGATTTTCTTTTTGATCCGAGAAATTTGGTAACTTGTTTCTAAAAACCGAAAGAATCTAAATGATTAGACCGAAAAAATCGAATACCCCATCCCTACCGATCTCCATGGATTCATGCAATTTTGAAGGTTACACTAAATCACAGTTTTGTTATCTTGAATTGTTTCTTTTAGAGGTAGTCTCGGATTGATCATTTGAATTTTGAAAGAGAATGATCCGAGACAGAACCTTCCCAGTAATCATTTTATCGTGACCGAAATCGGATGAAGATTTCACATATTCTGAAACCCAGTGTAAAACGGGATTTCTTTCTTACGGAGTTCGACCTCTTTCATTGGGATTTTATGTAAAAATAAAAAATAAAAAAAACGTCGCCTGAGAGATTCGAACTCTCGCGGGGAAACCCCATGTACTTAGCAGGCACACGCCTTAACCACTCGGCCAAAGCGACGGTAATGTCTAAAACAACACACATAAATGTTATAATCAATTCTCGACTGTTTCGGCTGGTTCAGCCGCATCGTGGCATGTGTCGTCCTTGGCCATCAATTAATCGTGTCGATCATATGATTTTGCGTCCAATTGTTCATTGGTGTACACGCCATCTCAATTCGGTTGCTGTTTGCACCAAAATTCGGCGTGTATGGTAAAATCGGCCTAATTCAAATGTAGAGATTTTTATGAAAAGATAAACCGGCGCCAATAAGGAATCCGTCGCCAACAAGGGAAGAAAATCGGATCAAAAGCCGAAACGGATATAGTCGTCGTATCCATGCAGGACTCAGATCGGCCGAAGCAGTATAAAAGGGGACGGACCATGAGGCGAGAGAATCGGCCAATCAACCAACACAATCTTATTTACAATTTCTGTCTCTAGTCTTTCGTAGCAATTTTTCCTCAGTAAGTCATCGAGATCAATAAAAGTTGCGCATCGCCAATTTGTTGCTCTCGTCGACTTGTTTCCCAAGGTTCGATCTACTTTGTTTGTTGCGCATCACCTTTCAAAGTCGATCTGCCTTTACCCCCGGATTAACCGTAACTGGTTGATCTAATTACCTCCTGATCGGCTGTTAGCCGACCGGTGTCAAGCTGATAATCGTGTGTTTATCGGCTCTGATCGATTTACGATTTCTACCTTGTCAATTACAGGTCAAATTGACTGGCACGCTCTGCAAACCCGGCGTTTGTCTTGTATGTTCGAGGCTGGAAACCCTGCCTCACGTTTTTAGCGCGAACAGTTGCTAAAAGGCAAAACAAGATGGCTTTTTTGTCTCGATCAAAACCAATATTCTGAATAGCTGGTTATAGCTACGGTATAACTTTTTTTATTTTAAATATGAAGTTATGGTCAATGTTTCCCTACATTAACTACCGGCGCTATAGCTAACAATAATTTTGCTATTCTATATATGCACCCAATAAAATTGTAATATTATGAAACACTTTTCGAGACGAATCTACGTATATGTATATATGTAATTTTTTATGTATCTAATCTAAATATTTAAAATGATACCCGATCAACTAGAGGAAGTATATTGCATATCCTTGCACTTCGTGTCCATTAGCTTCAGCTTAAAGACACCAATATATCGAACTTTTCCCCTAATATGATGCAAGTTTTCTTACGCTTCTAAAGGAAATTGTAAGTTCCTTTTGCACTAAAAAAACTTTTTCACTAATAAACAAAAGCCAATCTCTAACGCCACGTAATCAGGGTCATAGGTTGGAACGTATAATTTTTTAAAGAAAAAATTTTAATGACACCTCAAACTTTGTTCGAAAGTACGTTTGTCATCCTGAACTATGGAAGCATACATTTGATCTTTTTGAACTTCGCAATCTGGTTCAAATAACACTATGACCCGATTTTACGTAGGGATATTGCCTATGTGGCATCACAAGTAAACGGTTTTGCTACGTAGTATGATACATTGGACGAGTTTAGGCGAATGGCAAGTAGAACCTACGAGGGCTTCTCCCCCAAATCGAAATAGAGAGGTAGGGAGCCAGATGAGCCGATAGCCATGGAAGCTTGGCGGGGAGAACTCCATGTGGACCCTAGCTATCAATTGATCTAACTTGGCCAGCATGTCATCTTATATGACAAAGCTACTCACTCATTGTGCCATGCGAGTAATATTACTATACGAATCGGATCAAGATGTTATATAAATCGGATTGCAAAATTCTCAGGTCAAATATCTTGTTTCATAGTCTGGGATGCTAGATGAATTTTCGACCAAAGTTTAGGATGATATATGAACTATTTCTTATTTTAAAAAAGAATTTCACATAAATCAATTCAATTTACAAAGGAATCAGGAAAAAATCTCAGGTTCCAAATAGGCCGTTAAGTTATCCTTAGGCAACATCTCTGAGACACCATTCAACACTCTCTTGGCTTGGGGTGAAAACAGATCGGATAAGAACGGATAATAGTTTTACCATATTTGTTTTCATTTTTTTTCTCTCAGATACAGATACGGATAGTCCAGATATGAATACGAATATAGATAATATCGAATACAGATACATATCAAATATGAATCGACTCAAATACGGTTACGAATATTTATCGGAAGACGATAATCTCTTAGATTGTACATAAGAAACAATGAAAACACATAACTACTTGATTTGATCCAAACATTTATAAAGAACATTTAATAACCCAAGATTTTTATTATTTTGTTGAATTATGTTTAAAATAATAAATTATATATTTATGAGCTTTCATGCATTTTTAGCTACTTATTTAAAATATTTTCCTATTAAGGATATCAGTGTTTGAATTTTTGGGAAAATTCATAATATAATAAAATCTTAAAAATTATTTTTTTAAAAGATAAATTATGTCCAAAACTTTTTCAAAAAATATGTACGAAACTTTTTCAAAAAAAATTCATAATTGTTGGAGCTAGTTTGCCAACTTTAATAATTGAAACTTGATTTGTGGATTAATTAAATTAGAAAACAATTTTGAGATTCAAAAACATTTTTAGGCCAAAAGAGTAGCTTTGGCCCAGCCCATATGCATATTCGGATAATTTGGCCCATCAATATCCGGATTATCTGAATCTATATCCATATCCGACGGACAATAACTTACCGAATCTGTATTTGAAAATCCATATCTATATCCGATCCAATATTATCCGACAAATATCGGACCCGACAGAATCCATATCCAAAAATTGTTCAAATCGGTCAGAAATTATCCAATCCGTTTTCATCCCTACTCTTAGCTTTGATTTATCCAGGCTAGACCATTCAAAGACAAATCTACATAGGGCACTTCTAATGCTCCTACATGGCAGTATCTTCAACACCCCATCTAGAATTAATGTTTTTGTGAAGAGGACCATAAAGAAGAGAGAGAAGAAGTTATTTCTTACATGAAAAACAGCTTAGACACATAAAGCAATATGGACGATACAATAAAAACATGTTTTAAGAAGATGAGGGTTATATCCAACTACATTGCTATGTCTTGCGTGATATTTATTTGGTGTTTATGTATTTATGTTAAAATACAAAGGGTTAGAGAAGTAATATCTAGTACTATTTACTAATAATAGGGATGATTTTAGATATAACTGTAAAAATAATGTATCATGAGTACCCATACAGACACGAGAACGCTGTTACGCTAATTAATTAAGGTTCAGATGTAGAAACAAAATGTGAAGCCTTCCTCCACAGTTCACAAGCACAGCCTAGACCGAAGCCAAACAACACCTACACTACTACGTATATTAAATCCGACAAGTTCCTGATCTTTACAGCGCTTCACGTCATTTTCTAGATGATGTGGCTGCTCCTCGCACGCCGCGTCGCCGGTTTGCTCGCTCATTAGTGAGGTTCAAATATGGTGTGAGCGAACGCTCACGCATGCGTGGTGTTGTTGCGCCGGGTTTTTTTTGTGTGAAAAGGCCTTTAGGATTTTTAATAATTACGCATATATCCCTTTGTAATGAATAGACTAAAAAAACCGAATTTTATATGTTTTTTTTTTTTCAAAAGACCCCCAAAAATTGCATCTAGAACTGGTTTTTTTCCCCAAAAAACCTCAAAAGAAAGGAAACAAAAATCCAAAATATCCTTTCTTTGGCACAAAGGCCCAGAAAATTACTAGCATGCACAAAGGCCTCAAAAAATTACTAGCAGCTTTTCAAAATTATGTACGAACCTATTTTTTTTATAGAAAAATCACTAAAACTTCCTAAATTTATTTTCTTTTACGCAGAAAGCCCCCCAAAAATATGAGAGGCTTTCCAAAAATGCACTCTGTATATTAAACATGGAAGGTTTGCCTGTTTTCCCGAAAAGCTGCCTGAAATTTTTTGTAAATACATATTAGTCCATTCTTTGAGGAAAGATCCCCGAAGATTCTATACTTTGCTTCTTTTTTTGCCGCGCACTTCTCAAATTTGTTTTTAGTGTGCACCATTTCCCGAAAAACCATCCTAAACTTTTCAAAATTTCATACTAGTCCATTTTTTCACATGTAGACCCTTAAAACTCCATGTGATTTTTATGCTTGGCGTACAACATTGGGCACGACATGCACGTCGCCCACCCATCTAGTCTGGATAAAACCCAACACACTTAGGAGCTGTTTGGTTAGGCATTTTTTAGCCCTTAACGGTTAACCGCGCTACCGGAGGACGTTACTTTGCGTTTGGTTCGCCGGCTCCGTAATCCATCGCTCCGTTAACAGATATCGCTCCCTCACAAGCGCATTACCGCTCCCAGCCAGCGTTATCCGATCGCTCTCCCTCACGCGACGGCGGCCCGCCGTCCTCTCCCTTTCCTCTCCTCACGCGACGCGGCCAGCGGCCCGGCCACCGACCGCATCCTCGCCGGTGAGGATCTCCTGCCCTCATCGTCCTCTCCCTCTCCCTCTCCCTCTCCCTCTCCCTCTCCACCCTATCCATTTCTCCAAACCCTAACCCGTTAACGAGTTACAGGTCTGCGCCGGCGAGGACCTCCTCTCCCGTCGCATCACGCAGGTGAGAACCTCCCTCCCTATATTCCTCTTCTCCTCCCTATATTCCCGTCGCATCTTGTTCTGGGATTTCTTGCTCAAATGTTAGTTCATTAATCTTGAGTTCAGATCTTGTGCCGTGCTTGTGTTGTTTGCTTACATGCTTGTGCTGTTTGCTTACATGGTTCATAGTCTAGTTCAGATCTGTAGTTCAATTCATTAATCTAGTTCAGATCTGTAGTTCAGATTCTGTAGTTCATTAATCTTGTTCTAATGATCTTGTTCTAATTATCAATTCATTAATCTAGTTCAGATCTGTAGTTCAGATTCTGTAGCTCATTAATCTGTAGTTCAGATTCTGTAGTTCATTAATCTTGTTCTAATGATCTTGTTCTAATTATCAATTCATTAATCTAGTTCAGATCTGTAGTTCAGATTCTGTAGTTCAGATTCTGTAGTTCTTGTTTGATTAATGATTAATGTAGTTCTTGTTCTGATTCTGTAGTTCTTGTTTGATTAATGATTAATGTAGTTCTTGTTCTGATTTTACACTCACCAACATCCTGCTGAATGAAACATGAGCAGTAGATTTATTCCTAAATGCTTTGAATTTGGTTACTGTTTTCATTTATTTCAACCTTTTCTGCTTAGAGGGAGAGGGACTGTCTAATTCAATGATTTTGGAGCAAATTTCACTTCATGCCTTTGTAGCAAATTTCACTTCATGTGTAAGAGGCATCTGTCCGAAACTCATGTCCTCTAACAACTTGGTGTAATCTGCAGGTGTCTTTTCTTGTCTTGGAGCGACTTCATGTAGAGGCTCGTGGTCAGCCGTGAAAGAGAAGTTATCAAATTGGCAAGAAGGGGTCTCTGGTCCAATGATATAAAAGCATTTGCATGATGTTATATCGGTGACTTTGCTAAAAATGGTTCAACCATATGATGTATTTCTTTCGGATCCTCATGTTTCATTCCTTTGGGATCGTTGGTAAGAGTCCACTTTGATTTAATATTGAGTGTTGACTACGAGGTTTCTACTAGAGAAACCTGTCTTTGAGCTCGAGCAATTCATTGTGTAGGCTTCTTTTGAGAAAAATTCTTTTTATCTACTTGCTTAGAGGTTCTGTTGTTGCCCTCCTAGTGCTTTTGAAACATTTTCATTCACATGACTTGTTGTGCTCTTTATTGTCACGTTTCAAGAATATATTGTAATTTAATTCATCTCATTCCAAGTGTTACGATGTATCACGAGATTTTGTAAGTCAATAATTTGTGCACTTTCTATGAGTATATTATCATGAACAATGTGGTTGTCTGTATGGTTTCTTGCCTAGTATTTCCAACTTTCCATTTATGAATCACAAAGATCTATAGTATTTCCAACTTTCCCTCAAGAAATTTGATGTCTGAATGTGCTACCTGGACATTAGTTTACGATCTATGAAGCATTCTGTTGCTACCTCAATTTACGAGATGAAGCATTCTGTTGCTTTATATTCAGGACATTCTCAATTCGATGTTCACCCGATGTCCTGGATGTTCTCAATTTGTGGATGTCTAACGTCAAATTGTTACTTGTGCATCAATTTACGAATGTGCATCAATTTACGGATGTGCTACGATGTCTAACGTCAAATTTTTGGCTAACGTGATTATGCTACCTGATGCCACTTTTGTCTACCTGATTGTGCTACCTGATGCCACATATTGTTACTAGTCTCTAACGTCAAATTTCTGAATCAACAAGACTCAGGAAATGGTTACTTGTCTCTAGCCAAACAAGATTAAGGAAATGGAAGACGTTACATCAATGAACCAAACAAATAGTGTTTTCCCTTACCCTGGAATGGATAACCCTGGGATTTGATCCCATTACCGTTACACCACCACCAGTGTGAACCAAACACCACCTTAACTGCTTGCGTACAAGGTTGACGCAAACGAAGCAACACAAGGTGCTAGACTGCTAGCTCTATATAATTAAAGACCCATCAAAGTGTTAAAGATAAGAACTAGGTTGGTAGGTTGTTAGTCGCTGTTATTGTTCTGTTCGTATCTTTTCTTATCTGTTGTATCAATCTATAACAATATAGCAATATATAATGCAACCTCAACCGCCCCAGTTGGGCACGGCACAATCTATTCTATCTATATATTTCACATGGTATCAGAGCCTTCCCCATCTAGCCAATTCTTCATCTCCTTGAGCGAATGGCTGGAAGTTTCAACGCTCTTGCCGCCGGCGATGCTGCAACTCCTGGGTTTAATCATCTTGTGAACATCAAGTTAAGCCAGAGTAATTACTTGCTATGGAAGGCCCAGCTCATGCCTTACCTTCGAGGCCATCAGCTTCTGGGCTACGTTGATGGCACGATGAAGGCGCCGACATCGACGGTGAAGCAGATGAGCACCAAGGGCGAAGCAGTAGAGATACTGATTCAGAAACTAAAGGGCGAATTTGCAATTAAAGACCTTGGTGACTTGCACTATTTCTTGGGAATACAAGTGCAAAAATATGACACTGGATTGGTCCTGTGTCAAACCAAATATATAGATGATGTTTTGGAGAGGACAGGGATGCAGAAGTGTAAACCGATGACCGCGCCATTGTCAGTATCAGAAAAACTGTCAAGAGAAGAAGGAAAATCTTTGTCAATGTCTGAAGCTACCAAGTATCGTAGCACGGTGGGAGCACTTCAGTATGCAACTCTAACAAGACCTGATATTGCTTTTGCCGTAAACAAGGTCTGCCAATTTCTACATTCTCCAACTGATGTGCATTGGTCAGGTACTAAACGGATACTTAGGTATCTAAAGTAAACAAGAACAATTGGCTTGCGCATTGCTAAATCAAAATCAGAACTTATAAGTGCATTCTTGGATGCCGACTGGGGTGGCTGCCCTGATGACCGAAGACCAACTGGAGGTTTTGCAATGTATCTTGGAAGCAACTTGATATCATGGGGTTCAAGAAAGCAGGCCACTGTTTCAAGATCAAGTACTGAAGCTGAGTACAAGTCATTGGCTAATGCAACAGCTGAGCTGCTATGGGTACAATCACTACTTGGAGAGCTTGGAGTTTACCAGAGTCAAGCACCAATTTTGTGGTGTGACAACCTTGGTGCGAAGTATCTGTCAGCGAACCCGGTGTTTCATGCCAGGACTAAGCATATAGAAGTTGACTTCCATTTCGTGCGGGAAAGAGTAGCAAATCGAGCTCTAGACATTAGATTCATTCCATCAAAGGGCCAAGTGGCAGATGGCTTAACCAAGGCTGTGACAGCGTCTAATCTCTCAAGGTTGCGTTCTAATCTCAACCTCACCGATGTTGTGATTGACGGGATGTGTTAAAGATAAGAACTAGGTTGCTAGGTTGTTAGCCACTGTTATTGTTTTGTTCGTATCTTTCCTTATCTGTTGTATCAATCTGTAACAACATAGCAATATATAATGCAACCTCAGCCGCCCCAGTTGGGCACGGCACAATCTATTCTATCTGTATATTTCACACAAAGAACTCAACAACCATACGTACACAAACCATGTGTACTCTCTTCGATCTTAAACTACTCACAGATCATCTTCTCGTCGGTGATCATCTCGGGCAATTGTTAGATATTAATGAGCAATGGGCAACGTGGAGGCGGCCCCCAGATCGCCGGAGCTCGGCGACGCACTGGCCAAGGTGGTCGTGTTCGCGCTCGTGCAGGCGCTGGTCTACCTGATCCGTGCAAGCAGGGCGTTCCTATCTCAGAGGCCCTGAGGCGCATAAAAATGGAGGCCCTTATTATAATACTAGTTAGAGTCGTGCAGGTTGCCGCGCCGTGCGAAATTTGATCAAAGTTTTTTTTTTCTGAAAAATAACTGGTGTAAGGACCTAAACACAATTTAATTTTTTCGGAGGGACTTTCGGCAAATAGATACATTTTCTTGGGAAGAGCGGAGAAACGATCTTCTTTTTGCGAGTTTAATACCCTATATGTTCACTGGCGAATAATACATGCTTCGAAAAATACTATAGATCGAGTTGCAAAAAAAACATAGAGATAAGGCTTTATACATATTTCTTATTACAGAAAATATTAGGAACCGAGCTTAAAAAAATAGAGAGATAGAGTTGTAAACATATTTCTTTTGACAAATTTGGTTAACACTCTATTAATCCGGTCAACATTCTTTTGTCGAGTTTAACACTCTATGTGTTAACCGGGTAATAATACATGTTCCAAAAATTATTAGAGATGCCAAACTTCTTTTATCGAGTCTAACACTCTATGCGTTCACCGAGTAATAATACATGTTTCGAAAAATATTAGAGATCGAGTTGGGGAAAAAAGTCTAGAGATAGAGACGAACACATTTCTGCTGACGAAAATATTTTTTTCGAGAAAAATGGAGAAAGGACCTGAATGTAAGGAGCGAGGACCCATTTGTTATGTTTTTGGACCTGACCGCTACCCTGAAAAATTAGAAAAGGGCTCGTTCGTGATTTGTATTTAACGGGAGTTTTTTCCATAAAAAAATGAACGAGGGACCTAAACGCGATTCAGAAACGTTTTTCTTTCCCTTACAAAAAATCACGGAGGACCTTTTCGTAACTCGCAGGTACTCATCCGCGATTTAAAGGAAGCCAAAGGGCCTTTTCGTGAAAATCCAGGGGTGATGACGTGGAGCAGCCGGTTGCTCTCGGTTGTGTTCCCTTATAATATATGGTATATAAATATGTAATAATACTTTTTGTTTAATTACAAAAACTAAATTTTAATTGAGTAGTCATTAGGTTTATTACATCACAAAATACAAAATATTCATTGGTGACAATTTACTAGCACACTAATATTATGAATAAGTCTAAAAAAACTATAAATGATACTAAGGACAAAACAATTTAGAAGAAGATTACATTAGGCAAAGCACGCTAAGGGAGAACCATGCGTCATTATTTATCACCTGGCAAACAAGTAATTGAGTTATGAATACAATGATAATAGAGATCTAATGGAGATCTTTGTATAAAAAAGCAACTGATGTTACAAGAAAGTTCAAAAATTTTGTTTTTGATTGAAGGAAACATACCATATATGCAACTATTGTATGAGTGGATTTCAAGTAGAATCGTTGCAGGCGATTACATTAGGCAAAGCACGCTAAGTGAAGAGATTGAAGGTGAATTAGTGAGGAATCGATGAAATCAGGCTCTCCTCCTCCGTTAATGGCGATGACCTATAGGAGGGGAATTCGAATAGAACCGTTGCAAAGTAAAGAAATTGAAAGCAATTGGTGGGGGAATCGATAAAATCTGGCTCTCCTCCATGACGATGACCTAGTCACTGCAGCGGCGGCATTAGTTTGGGGAAGACTGGAAGAGGAGTGGAGGGGCCGAGGTGAGGGGAATGAGTTGATTGCCGTGCGTTCTCTGGGTGCGTTTGGTTAATGGGATAAGGTTGAATGGGATGGGATGGTCCTGTACCATTTGGTTCCATTATTTTAGTTGAATGGAATGGTTCAGCATCTAGAGTGAATATTCCTCAAATTTGTATCAATTGGTCCAGGATGGGATGGTTCCATTCAAGCAACCAAACATATGAATGCCTTTTTTTTTGAACCATCTCATACATGTACCACTTGGTACAGGCAACCAAACCAAACACACCCTATGTGGATTAGAGAGCACTGTCCATGGGTATACATACAGTACATGTGCACTGGGCAGAGGGCAGAGGGCCCCTAGCTTTCATAGACCCTAGGCGGTTGCCCTGCGGCCAGACCCATGGCTGGCCCTGCACAAGTCGTCTTGTTGGAACAGTCCCACATTGGTTGTGGGGAGGGCTTGAGCATGATTTATAAGGGTGAGGGAGCACCCCCCTCATTGAGCTAGCTTTTTGAGGGGAGATGGCCCAACAGACCTTAGCCCGTTGCTCGGGTTGGGCCTGACCTGGGATCCGGACGCGCTAGGTGTGGCGGTCCGGCTAACAAGTGGTATCAGAGCCCAGGGGGCTCCAGGGGGCCCAGGTGTGGCCCATGGGGAGCCCAGAGGGGAGCCTAGGGGGCCATGGGGAGCACCCCCTCATTGTTGGAATAGTCCCACATTGGTTGTGGGGAGGGCTTGAGCATGGTTTATAAGGGTGAGGGAGCACCCCCTCATTGAGCTAGCTTTTTGGGGGGAGATGGCCCAAGAGACCTTGGCCCGCTGCTCAGGTTGGGCCTGACTTGGGATCCGGACGCGCTAGATGTGGCGGTCCGGCTAACAAGTGGTATCAGAGCCCAGGGGGCCCAGGTGTGGCCCATGGGGAGCCCAGGGGGCCCAGGGGGAGCCCAGGTGGCCCAGGTGTGGCCTATGTGGCCCAAGGGGAGCCTAGGGGGCCCAGGTGTGGCCCAGATAGCCCAGGTGATTCCTAGATAATCTCGGCCCAATGTGTGAGGGGGAGATTGTTGGAATAGTCCCACATTGGTTGTGAGGAGGGCTTGAGCATGGTTTATAAAGGTGAGGGAGCACCTCCTCATTGAGCTAGCTTTTTGAGGGGAGGTGGCCCAACAGACCTTAGCCCGCTGCTCGGGTTGGGCCTGACCTGGGATCCGGACGCGCTAGGTGTGGCGGTCCGGCTAACACGTCTGATGTCTTCTCCAGGTGTTGTTGGCGCTCTCGGACGTCCCCGTCGGTGTTCTCGAAGATGGCGGCTCGTCCACGTTGCCGGTGCACCCTGGGGCTGCTGACCGGGGGACTAGTGGAAGTGATTTCAGTTAATATGAGTGGTGTGCATTCTTATTAATTACTCATTCCAGTCTCAAACAGTGATGTTTTGGACATAATGCAATTAAATTTTTGAAACTTCAACTGTCAATATTTTTTTAAATATGTAAATTGGATATATAAAAATTATATGTGTATTTATCTCGAAAAGTACTTTCGTAGTATTATAATTTTATTAGGTTTTATAAATATATTATAATAGAAATTAGTAGTCAGAGTTATGTTTTACAGACCGTGTTAATATCAAAAATGTCCTAGTAGGGATTAAAAAAGCACACAAAAGAAGAGAGAGAAAAAAGACTGTATGATGTGTATAATATAGTTTGTGTTTGTATATATTAGATTGAACTTAGTTGGAGGACTTGTTTATGTTATTCTTATTTAACAAACTATGCTCTTGTTTCTTCTTGCCGAGATGGTTTCATGTTCATGATCAGCTTGGTTTCTGACGCAGGCAGCAAATTGGTGCCAGTAGTGTTGCCTCGTTTTTTTTTTTTTCTCTTTCTGGAGAGACGGAGTAGGTGATGCCAACGAGAGTGCTAATCTGTGATCTTTGTGGGCTTGAGGGCTTGAGGCCCATCAACACAATCCAACTCATGCAACGGGTTGTCCGTCGGGGTGAGCTGGCCCATCTTTCCATCCGCGTAACTGTGAGAGCTTGGAAAGGTGGCACTGCGGCAATGGAGATGCTCCCTGCTCTCTCATTTTTAGAAACTTAGTGGTTGTTAGTTCCTACTCTCTGTTCCTTCTTAACAAACCGAAACCCTCTAAAAGAACAAACACTGGTACCAAGACCCACTAAAAAGTAGCACTGAATTGTTCATAACATGTTTCGTTTTTGCCTTTTTCCGTTTGGTTCGTTGACAGCCATGGGAGCACTGCAACTGAACCTGCAACAGCGCAAAACCGAACGCATGCTATTACGACCTCCAACTGCCGTACCAAAGGGAGGGAGAGAGTAACTGCGCATGGTCCCGGCGTCACCGAGAAAGGGCGTGTTAAGCCATACAAAGGTCAACACCGCACTAGCCAGGCATGCATTTCTGTCGACAGGACAGCTTTTTATTTCTAACCGCTACTTTGCCATGCTACACATGACATGATGAGCGGCAAGCCAAAATTGGTACTCCCCGTTGATCAACACAGAAAATTAGAGTCGCTTCTTCTGGTGTAGTCGGGGAACGAACCTTCGAGTTGCACTCTAAGTTAGTGCTGTTATAAAACGAGTAGTTCACCCACGTCGATCACCGGCAATCAACAAGAACACAAGAACACAAGAACAAGAGACACAAGATATAGGGTGGAGCTCTCTCTTCTTTATTGATCAATGTCCTCAATTACAATGGGAGGCACCCGGTATATATATAGCAGTCCCCTTAAGGGGAGTTCGGATTCGCCCACATAATAAGAGATAGACTCCTAACCGAATACGGTTAGGAGATTATCTCATAACACTTCCCCTTGGGCGAATACCGCGTAATGCATATGTCTCGTTAAAAACTCCACTCAAAAACCCAGTGGGAAAAAAGAGATGGAGAAAAGAGTACATCGCATTCGCTCCTTATGTTGCATTTGTTGCCTCATTAAAAACCTTTATGTGAGAAACATCAGGAAAACTCACAAAGGAAAAAGAGTACAACTTATGATCTTCAGGATCATACAAAGGGATTATGGTTCAGGGGTTTACTTCCCCTGAACTATGCAAATCTCTAAGCCACCTTATTCCAATGCCATTAACATACCTTTGGAAGGTGGATTTGGCAAAGATTTTGTGAATTAATCGGCTAGATTTTCACATGACTTAGTTTGCATTGTTTTTATCTCACCATTCTTCTGGAGTTTGTGGGGATAAAAGAACTTAGGAGCAATATGCTTCGTGATATTGCTCTTTACATAACCCAATTGCATTTGTGCAACACAAGCATCATTATCTTCATAGATAATAGTAGGGGAATTGACGGTATTCATACCATATAACTTCTGGACATGGTTGATTACCCGTCTTAGCCAAACATATTCCCGTGAGGCTTCCTTTATAATCTCTGAGTGGCTGTACCACCACAAAGGAAGATAAAAATCCATTCCGGGATTTCTTCATGAACGCACAGGAACATTATTCCTTCAGGAACCATATTCCTTCTTCAGGAGGAATTTACTAAGTCGATTGTACCACATCCTTATCGACTGTTTTTAAAAACCGTATTCAGTGACCCAAATACATATGCGGTCACTACCATCATCAACTGTACTGAAAAGTTTAAGCTTGCTGCCATCAATATTAAATTTCAGAACATCATTCCACTCATTTCAGGAGAACAGATTTCATCGTAATCGATGATGGGTCTCTGCTAAAACCCTTGTGCTACAAGCCTCGCTTTATATCTCACCACCTGGATATTTTCATATCTCTTCAGGATGAAAAATCCATTTGATCCTACAGGGAATATTTCAGGAAATGTTCTGTCAACAGGACCAAGAACTTTCCTCTCATTAAGCGAGCGCTACCTCAATTGCTTTTTCAGGTGAACCTAGATGAGCGCTTCTGGTACTTTGCCATGGACTTTGGTTCTGGATCCAGATTTTAACAATTTTTAGAGGCAAAATATGTCGACAATTGTAGTCTTTCTTCATATATAATTCTCCTGCATCACTCCAGGGATGTCTCTTTATCAATTTCTTTCAGCTTCTCGTGATTTCCCATAACGATGAAGTCTGGGTGTTCCGACTTCCCAGCATTGGATTGTGCGCACAAATATACGCTGGGGTTATCATCTTCATGATGGATCACTTCAAGGATGTTACCATCTTCTAGATGGCTCACTTCAGGGATTTTCTCAACATCGGGTTGAGCTTCTTCCACTGCCATCTGTAGTGTTCTCAATTGTTTGGTTCTCTATTTCTGCGGACGTCTCCGCGAAATTGAGTCCCGTGCACCTGGAGGCCTCCCCCTCATTTTATCATGAGGGTCAAGAGTGGGTTTAATATCCTTCTAGGATATTTCCACTCTTCAGTGCATATCTTTGCAGTATATGAGATCTTTCCACTACCTTATGATCAGTGAAGGTATCTGGCAGATTCTTAGCTTACTTGTTGCAGATTTATTACTTTCTGAACTTCAAGTTCGATCTCTTTAGTGCGTGGATCTAAGGACTCGGCATTCTTTAATGTGGTACTTATCTTCCCCTAATGCCGAAATATGTCCTTAGTACAATCAGTAATCGAACCATGTCTGAGACCCTCAACTTCGGTGAGGTCCCATGGCGGTATCTCGTGGTGGAGAAGATTGGCATGTATACAACATAACCGAATTTTCGCAGATGGGAAATACTTAATTCTCTTCCATGCACTATCTGCAGCGGGAAATTCCATTATATCTGATTGATTTGAGTTGAATTAATATCGCAGTGTGCAAGATCTGCGTGGCTAACAAGCGGTGGGTAGCCTACTATTCTGCAAAGTGGTCAAGCAATAAATTTTATTCCCTTAATAATGACTCTGCAAGGTCATTCTAATGTGTGGACATTAGGTATATATCACTTCGAATTTTTTCAAGGAAATTCAGTGATTCTTATACAAGTTAGATGATAAGAAATCTTCAGGTCTAAGGGAGTCTTTATGCTATGGCCAGCAGAATTAGTAATTATTTTATCATAATATTCAACTCAAGGTTATTGCAATGCCAACTTCAAGTTTCATAGTATACCAATAACATTTATTGCATCAGGGAAAAACAAAACATAAAATATCAAATATTCTGGAAAACAATTTAATTATCACTGATAATTGCTCAACAGGAGCATAGACCAAATGTTCATGCAGGAACATAATTATTCAAACTGATGAGGCTCTTAAGGAGGCTCAACTAATGGAAATGCGACATATAGCAAAAATGGTGTAGGGAGACTATTCCAGATCTCCATATAAGTCAAGTTCCATCTCCTGGGAAACATTGCTATCATTCTCTCCACCTTCTTGCTCAACATCTGGTAGAGCGGTGTAGTGTGTCTCAACCTTCTTTTCTTGATTCTTGGAATCTCCAAAGGATTTCATGTAAAGTTACGCCAAATGCTTTGGGGTGCGACAATTGCGTGACCAGTGGCCAACGCAACCACACCTAAAGCATGTTTGAGAGTCGGGTGCTTTATTGGTTGGACCTTGCTTCGGAAGGTTCTGTACCTTTCCTTACCTTTCCATTGGGATTTGCCTTTTCCTTTTGGTTTCTGTCATTTTTCCATTCATTCCCCTTGTACTTTTGGCCTTTTCCGCGCCATGGCTACTACTAGCTCTTTGGCGGTAGCATGTGCTTGATTAACGCTTGACTTCCATTAGTATTTGCATGATGATTCTTCATCAGGAGTTCATCATGTTTTTCTGCTTCTAGCAGAACACTAATAAGCTCAGAGTACTTCTTGTACTTTGCATGACGGCAATCTTGTTGTTGTAGTATCATCATGTTGGGGTGGAAAGTGCACAAAGTTTTGTCGATCTTCTCACTTCAAGAACTTTACGATTACAAAAAGTCAATTTAGCGACCAGTTTGTGCATTGCAGAATTATAAGCTGCCACAGATTTGAAATCCTGAAAGCGTAGGAGGGTCCATTCGCGTTGTGCTTCTAGCAACAACACGGATCTTTGCTGGTTGTAGCGTTCCTTCAGGGAATTCCACAATACTAGCGGGTCCTCCTCCATCAAGTATTCGGCCTTCAGGTCCGAATGAAGATGGTGTCTCAGGAAATGTAAAGCGACGCATTTTGCGGGTTCAGGCACTTTGATTGCACCGGCTTCAGACCGAACAATCGCAGCTCCAAGTCCTCGAGCTGTTAGGTTGATTTTGGCATCCATTGCCCAGGTGAGGTAATTGCTGCCATCCAGGGCAAGCACAGCAAATTCCCTTTTTGCAATGTCAGACATATCCTGTATGCAAGCAATACGAGATTTTACTACAGGTAAAATATTATATTGCATGCATCTTCATTTAATTAATAAAGTTTTGGTCTATATCTATTCAGTAGATAATTATCACACTTTTTCCAGAATTTTTCTAGTATTTAGCAATTTTTCAGCATTACTAAATAACAGAAGATAAATTCCAACATCAATCAAACTTATAAGTTTAATTTCAACTCATGTAATTCTTATTGGTTGGGAGCGAAAACGAGTAATGAATATCTCCGTCAACTTGACTCATGGCCAGGTCAACATGCCCCTAGGGCTCACATGAGGGAGGGAGCACTTCCCGTTTCCGGGCGCCAATTAAATAACCAAGCCTCATGTGTGTTTTCCTAGACACCAATTGTCTCATATCTGTTTATTCATTACCGAAATCAAATCCCAACCACACAGGTTCTCATAAACTATTGTATGAGAAATTCTGGAATTTTCCTAGCATTTTTCATAATTTCTGTTAATTTTCAAGCAATTTTCAGAATTACTTTGCAACGGGAAAAATGAATCTCAGCAAATATCAACATGGCATAATGCTAAGGAAGATAAAACCAGATTTAAGGCATGAACAAAATATTCTCATAATTTTCTAGCTAATTATGCAATTTTTCTGTTAATATTCGAGCAATTTTCAGAATTTCAGGAAGTAGTTCACCCACGTCGATCACCGGCAATCAACAAGAACACAAGAACACAAGAACAAGAGACACAAGATATAGGGTGGAGCTCTCTCTTCTTTATTGATCAATGTCCTCAATTACAATGGGAGGCACCCGGTATATATATAGCAGTCCCCTTAAGGGGAGTTCGGATTCGCCCACATAATAAGAGATAGACTCCTAACCGAATACGGTTAGGAGATTATCTCATAACAAGTGCGACGATTCCGCTGAGCGGGCCGACGCCGGCGCATCATAACGGCATGTATAATATGTTCATCCTAGCTTACTATTAGTCTATATATGTCAATTTAGTTCTATGTGAAAAAGTAAAAAAAAGAGAGAAGAGAACTGCCTCTTATTTAGTAGTCAGCTTTGCATGTAAATATAGGTAGATTATTTATATACATGAAAAAAGGGATAATTATTGCACAACATCTACAAACAACCTTTAGAGCTTTTAATTTACTATTAATCTATAACTTTATTATTGTATTTGCTATAACCCCGAAGCCGTTTCACATTCGCCGATCGTGACTGGAAAAACTCTCCCTTCGTGGCCACCTGGGCGAGTCGACTTCCACTGACGAAGGAGTGGTGAAGTCCAACGAAACAAACCGATGGTGCGTGTAGGGACGGCAGAGGGCAAAAACCGCGTACTCATACGTGCCGCTTTCGGATAGGCATGGCCCCTCCCGTGCTGGAAAACCTCGGTGTATTTGATCTACTTGATTTTTGGCCAGAGCTGCAACAACCAGCAAGTGGACAGACAACATCACGACAGTGGAGAAACGGAGGTGAATATGTGACGAAAATTTTCCTTTCTTTTTTTTTTCTTTGTGGAATGTGGAGTATGGAATATCAAATTATCAATTGAATGTTGATATGAAGAACTAAGAACTGACAGTGGAGCCGTGGAGATGACTAGGTGATGAATTGTGTCGGTGTTTCGTGCACCGGCAATACGAATTTCTGGTTAGCGGGGGTCGTGCGCTCCCTTTTCCCGAATGGTCGACTCAAGGAGTCAAGGATGTATACTGGTTCGGGCTGAATGTCCCTACTCCAGTTCGTGCAGAGGATGTGTATTGCTTATGGGGGCAAGTACATGCGGGGTGTTACAAGCGAGGGAAAGTTTCTCGAGTTCGTCCGACCGACCGTTTGCTTGATCGATTGGGCGTCCCTCCTCTTTCTATTGGTTGTGTAGCTATATCTGCTTTTCGGGGTCCTGCCTTTCCTTATATAGGCGGAAACGGCAGGTTACATGGGAGTTTTGGAAAGAAAAAGAAGAGGTACTGTCCGTCTTGAGGTCTGTCCTCCTGTCTTGTCGTCTTGCTAGACCTTCGTTCTTCCCCATGAGCCGGGTCGGTATACTCGTTCGAGAGGGTCGGTGGCTGCCTCAGTCGGTGGGGTGACGTAGTGCTTGGTTCATCTGTATGGCGTCTGCGTTAATGCGTTTGACTCTTGGTGTTGCCTCGGGAGGGAGCGTCCCACCCTGCCGTAAGCCAGGGTGATGGGACCGGTGCTTGACTTTTTGGCGGGTCTTCTGACATCCTCGAGAAGGGACCGCTTGCCCTGGTACGGGTGTCAGAGGTCGTCATGCCTGTTGGGCAGTTGGCCGAATGCAGGCGACCGGGGGGGGCTCGGTGTCCCGACTGCTGGAGAAGGCGACCTCGGTTGGGTCGGAGCTACGGGCGTTCGGACCAAGCGGGGTCGGCTCGCGCCGAGTGCCCCGACCCAGGGGGTCGGAGCCACCTGAGCGCTCGGACCCGGGGGTCAGAGCGCCCTAGGTCAGGCCCAAGTCGGGGCCAGGCGTCTTTCGGGGCCCATGGGCCCTTCATCGGAGTTGGGCTTAGAGGAGGCAGCCCGCTCGTTGTTCCGGGCTGCTGGGGGTACCCATGGTACGTGTACTCGTCAAATTGGTTAAGATGATAACGATTGGTTATACTTATTGTTGTTTGTCGATTGTATTAGCCATTAGCTATTATCCAAACATCAAACATGATAAAAGGATAATAATTAGTTATGGTTTGTCAATTGCATTAGCCATCGGCTATGTAAATGTTCGCTTTCATTTGTAGTTATCCGCCACTGGCTAGATTCGACAATATTGATTTGAACAACTTATACATTTCGTGATTAATTGATTGGACTCAATTTGATGTAATAACGCTTCATTGACTTATCATGATCAATTGGTCAGCACTTCTGTAAACCTGCGACATACAACCTATATGCACACAAGGCCTGATTTATTTTTCTCTTGCATATTTCAGATTGCTACATCTGTCATCACCAATGCCTTACAACCCAGATTTAGGCCCTGTTTGAGGGGCTGTGCTTCAGCTTTAGGTCTAAAGCTCCCCCAAACAGCCCAGCTACAAAGCAGCTGCACAGCTAAGCCATAGCTGAATCACCCCTAAAAGCCACAGTTAGTAAGGAGGTGCTTTCCAGCTGTGACTTCGCTTGCTCCGCCTCTCTCCTCGCCCCGTCGTCTCTCCGTTCGGTCACCTTCTTGACTCCCTCCGGCTCAGGCGCCGCCTCCTCGACTCCCTCCTCACTCAGGCTCACTTGGTTGCCCCAAAAAATCTACAGCTGCAGCAGCCAGTTTGCCAAATGACATATTTAGAAAAGCCACAACCATCAGCAACAATTGTTTTACAGCTTAGCAAGCCAAAAGCATCTTTTTAGTCCAACCACAGCCCCCTAATTTGGACCCTACTTCATGCCTGGAAAGGCTTTGAAGCTGTGTTGTTGAGAAGGTAACCCCATTCTTCCTATTTCTGGATATGCACTTAAATATATTGTTCGGCTTGGAAAGTATATATCATAATTTGGCTTGTGTTTTGTACTAAACTGTATGCAAAATAGATTGATTTAGGTTTAAATTTGAATTCCATGCTTAACATTTCAATAATTCAAATTTATTTTTAATTGTATATCTGTGCATTACTTTTGTTATAGTTCAATGTCCGTAGTCTTTGACGTTAGTAATAGTCATTTATTATTGGCTCGAGTTTTATCCAAATCCTGGCTCTGCCACTGGCTACGGTAGATCGTCATCACCGTGCTGATGATAGATGTTGTGGTATCGACTTTCTGTCATAATAGGTGATATGTATCGTCTGTTGATGCTTTCACGATTAGAAATGATGTTTGATTTATAATTTTATTTAGAAATAAATCAAAAATGAAAAAAAATGTGAAGAGTAACCGGAATACCACCGAGACCGAACCGGCGAGTGCCCTTTAAATGCCGCGTTCGCTTGGGCGCCGTCATTTTACTTGAGCCGACGGGTTTCTACCTCAAAAATTGTACGTTGGCTCTGTTTAATCACCTGGGCCCCGACGGTGACAAACAGTGCATACAAGGAACCAGCCACCAGGGCAGCTTGTCAGTCGTCCTGACAGTACAGTTACAAGACTTTCAAGGACAATATATATATATATATACGGGTAGTTGCTATAGATCAACAGATGCATAATCAGGATCATGCAAAACTGCAACTATGGTTTCTGCATTGAGAGGATGAGTACCAATGTACCACTACTAATATGGTATACTACATCAGAAATCAAAGCTTAAATTGGATGTATGTGGTGAAAACCAACAATTTGGAGTGTGTCACTAACCTGGTTAAGATCCTACCTACTGTCATGATAGCACTCCAATTAAGCATTCTTTCATTTCAGATCCACCGGTCTTATGCTCGTCGGTGGGAGATCTCCATCGAGAGATGAGAGGGCGCTTTAAAGCATCCATCGATCCCCATCTTGATGCAACACAGCTCCATGAGCCCATAGCTCATAGATCATAGCATAGTTATCAATACCGTACTGGAACTAATCGGTATAGCCTTTATATATCATTTTACCATCCAAACCGATACAAAGTAAGTTTATATATCATGCCAATCTCGATACCGATCAATACTGGTCAATACCGGCTTTCATACTGGACAACCAGTCGTACCTGCGGAATTGGTAATATCGTCTATTGAATTACATATTATATTTGATAGTACTACTGTGTATTTTAAGTAATATTATAAGTAAAACTTGGTATACATATAATTAAACATGTGTATATCTATAAATATATACTATTATATTAAATCTAAAACGATATATCGATATAGATAGATATTAAAATTTACCATTCTAAAAACCAAATCCGGCGAATACACTGACAAGTCTAGCCGCCCGTAGAACTCCCTGCTTTCCTTCGGTCTCTCTCGTCCTCGCACGCTGCGTGCATGCCATTAGCCATTTAGCCTGCTTTGCTCGCTTGCTTTGCCTTTAGAGTTTAGAATATTACCACACTTTCAAAGCAACGATTAAAGCGCCACGCCCTTGCCTTGCTTGAATCGTACTCCGTGGATCTACATCTACTAAACTCTTTTCTTCTTCCTTCTCCTCCTTCGTCTTTAGACCTAGTACTATACACTTTCTTCTCGGAATGCTCAATTAATTATGACCAAGTTTGTAAAAAAATTTTAGAGGAATGGTAAAACTAAAGTGATTCAGCGGATCATTTCAAGTTGGCAAAAAATATATCAGGAATGGTAAAATTAAAGTGATTCGGTTGCATCAAGAAATGAGATGGGACAGATCGGCCATCAAGACAATTAAGAACGAGATACTTGGGGAATTAGACCGAATCTTTGGAAGCAACTTGTTGACACCGGAATTTGGCAGGTGTAATCGATTTAGAAAGATAGAGTCCAAGTATAGATAGACTCCCGGCCAATATCGGCTCGAGATTGAATTTGTCTTTTGGAAGTTGAGGCCGAAGCGCATTGTGGATTTTGTAGAGTCGAAGAAGAACATGATTGGTCTAGCTGCTATAAGAGAGAGTCGAGGTGAGAAGAAAAAGATCCAACAAATCAATCAACTCGTGTCTCCTTTATTTACTTTTCGTCGACTAGGAGTAGTTCTTTAGACTTAGAATCTTTCTTTTGTAATTCGTCTTGATCAATAAAATTGCGCATCACCGATTTTGATCATCGCCAACTTACATTATCCTAGGTTTTTTTACCGATCTTACTACGAATCATCTTTTTTGAAAAAAAAATTACCTTCATCAATCATCCACTCAGCCGTAATAAGCTATTCAGATTTATCGTTACCTATCATCTAATCGACTATAAAAGCTGTTTAGATATATTCCTACCGATAATCTAATCGGCTAAAATAGTCGTTTAGATCGTTTTGTTTGCCGATTGCGGGATTAAATCGGTTGACACATTCGCATCCGTTGAACCTGATGTTCGCGTGTGTTAAAACGGATGGACTCTTTTTTGGCACCAACAGAACCCCACACCAAAACACTAACAGGCCACATAAAGCAGTCTTTCGTGATAACAGCCCTGACTAGGCACGTGATGGGTGGCTAGCTAGCTTAGTTTGAGTTTTGGGGTGCATGTGATCTGCAAAGAATTCTAGGTTTTACTCTTATTATATGCCAAAGAGTGATGCTAATACTTGATCATTGTGTTCCCTTAGATCCTGATCTCCATATCTAGACTAATTAGTTATTGAATATTTAGGGCCTGTTTGGATCCATGCAGCTAATAGTTAGCTGCTAAAAAATAGCTGGAGTTGATCCAAACACCCCCAGCTAATAGACCAGCTAACTATTAGCTGGGCACCCAGCTAACGGTTATCTCATTAGCTAACCAAACCCAGCTAATAGCAGCTAATATGTGGCATTTAACCAAAATACCCTTCGCGTCTACCACCAATAGCATTTAATAGCATGGGTATTTTGGACAATTGCATCTATTAGCCACATATTAGCTGGTGGATCCAAACACCCTTCAACTAATAATTAGCTAGCTAATAGTTAGCTAGCTAATATTAGATATGAACTATTAGCTAGCTAACTATTAGCTGCTAATGGATCCAAACAGGCCCTTAGTATACGACTCTGCATCTATGCATGTACCTCTTGGCCACATCCATGAACCATATTTCCATTTTGAATAGAACTTCTGCATGCATGTCAAATTCGGCATGGAGTTAGTGGCAAACAAGTAGTAGAAATCTGCCTAATTGCTCCACCAAATTAAAATAGTGGAGTTGCAATGTACAGCATAGTGGAGTCAACCACCTGAATCGAAGTGAGTTCGTACCTAATGCCTGACGTTTTCTTCCCTGCGATACTAGCTAGGTTCATTCAATTCAGTGCACGTTCTTTTCATCTCGTAGTGGTGTTTCTGTAGCATTTTCTCCTACATTTGCTAGATTGGAACCTACTTTCAAGTCGTTGATCAGACCATTTTGGTAAAGCAGTGGTCAAATCATTTAGGCCCTGTAAGAAACGCATCGCATTTATAGAAACATTTTTTGCAGAAAACCCCGCATCCAGTAAAAGCAGGCGTTTCCTTTATTTTCTATGAACTTAAGAGGAAGTGTTGTTCTCTTGTAAAAATAAACTGTAAATTAAGGATGAGCAAGTGTGAGGTTAGTTTCGTGGCATGCCAAAGTAAATAGTACGAAAAATTGTTAGTAGCCTTGTATTTTTGGTTGTCACTTGGTTTGATGCTAAATTTTCGCACATCCATCTCATTGCAAGATTTGGAAAGAGAACCAAAACTTGGATGGCAAAATTAGTAACCAAATTTTGGCTTGTCCAAGTTTTGTACGCTATTTGGTTTGCTACCAAGGCTTTTTTGGTCATCCCCGTACCGTAATTTGGTAGGATAAAATATGCGGTCAGTCAGAGCACTTGTATCTTCTTCCATGGGTCACATCTTAGCCAACAAAAGCTGGGAAAAATTGATGAAATAAACTACAGTTAAATCGAAATTTAAAAAATAACCCACAGTAAATAGAAATGCGTTGAATGGACCGCGTTTCCGCCGGCTTGTGTGGCTTCCGCCGTGTGAGATGGCTTAAGCCATATGGCGTGGCGGAAAGGACCGTTTCCGCCGTGTGGGATGGCTTAAGCCATACGGCGTGGCAGAAAGGGGCAAGTTTCGGCCACCTGAGGTGGCGGAAGCCACACGAGGTGGAGGAAAGGCTGGTCGCGGAAATCGAGGTACATGGGTTGCCGTCTCACCCGTGAATGCAGGAAAAATTGATAAAAATAGTTAAATCTAAATTAAAAAACTAACCTGCAGTAAAACGAAATTGCTGATTGCTAATGATTTCCAACCCCATTCATTGCTGAAATAATCCACCTGGGACGGAAAACAATGCTATAGTTAATTTTTTTCATCCGAATTTGATTGCTGAGATTGCTGATTGCTGATGAAGTTCGATGACGAGCTGTCTGCTCATGATTGCTGATGAATTGCGCCAAAAAGTACACGCATACATAAATTGCTGATTGCTGATGATGCGAGAAGCTCTAGCGCACAATGAATTTGTAAGGAGCGGGTTACAATTTACTTTGAATCTGAGTCAACTGGCAGTGTTGTAAAAAAAAAAAATTGAAATCGAAGCGCTCGGGGAGCGCTGAATTTTTTTAAATTTTTTTTTTTAATTCCCGCGGTCTGAGACAGCTGTTTTTTAAAAAAATTGTTTTTTCTTAAAATCCCGGCAAGTAGGCGCACGGGAATTTTTTATTTTTTTTTATTTTTTCTTTTTGTTTTGTTTATGTGTTATTTATTTATTTATTTTTGTTTAGTTTATGTGTTAATTATTTTTTTATTTTTATTTTTTTCGCAGGTTTAATGTTATTTATTTATTTATTTTGTTACCTAGTTTTCTTCAAATTTTTTACTGTTCTAGCTTCTTTCAAAGTTTTTTTACGGATCTAGCCATTCATCTCCTAAAATTTCAAGCGAGTATTATTTTTTTTAGAAATGCTAAACAACAATGGCATGTACGGCTTAGAAATGCTAAACAACAATGGCATGTACGGCACACTCTACCGAGTATACTGGACTAAACGTAACATGCCTTAGGGAGAGGAAGCAGCAATAAGGGCTCTTCTCTTACACTTTACTGAGTGCAACGAGGGTATTTTCCCTTACGCAACTTTTCAGCTCCTGCCGCTATGGCCCTCGCTGCCCTCTCACGCTTTCTCTCGCACTCAGCCTCCCTCTCCGCGGCATGGCGCTGCCGTTCGGCCTCCCTCTGTGCATGCATATGTTCCAAATGCTGCTGGCGCTTCTCCTCCTCATCCTGCTCACACCACTGCTGCTCCACGATAGCCCTCCGATGCGAGTACTCCCGATTTCGCCTCCTCTCCATCTCGGGAGTTTGTTCCGCGTCGTAGAATCGGATGAACTCGCACAGTAGAGGCTGCAATTAGTCACATCACACGGTGTTACAACATGTATGAATTGGGAGCAGCACCAAATGTGAGTATGAACATACCGGGCTTCTCCGCCGCATCCGCATCTCCAGCGTTGGCTCGGAGTCGTGGTTGCGGCAGCTCCAGTACCTCATACCGTATGTGTATGAGTTGTCTACAGACTGCCGGAAGCGGCAAGGATCCCCGCATAGGCACATGGGAACCTCCGTGCCTTCGGGGAAGGTTTCGACAACGCTGTGCCTTGGGGGCGAGGGGAACTCCATTGGTGCTGCTCGTTTGGGTTGGCGGTGATGGTTCTCTTTGTTGTATTGGAGCAATGGTTTGGTCGATGCAACGCTAGGAAGGCAGGAAGGGGGTTAAATAGCCAGATAGAGCGACAGACTTGAAGCTTCAAAGGAATCCGCGAGCATCGGATTCCTTTGCAGCTCTGCCTGTGTTTGATACCTGCTTGATACCGACATATGCACGCAGCTTTGTATCTTGGAGGGAGGTGCCAGTCAAGCTTTGGCAGCTATGCTTTGACGGGACGACTCAGGCAATATCTGGCACGCATGCATTTGACATGACATTCCGGACAGGAACTGACAGACATGATTATGACATGATATGTCCTACAGGCTTTGCCAGCAATGCTTTCACAGGACGTATCAGGTAGCCTTTGCTTGGATTATAAAATGCAACTGAATGGGATGAGAAAACTCATGGTGTATGGACTAAGTGCTAATATCATTGTTTGTTTATAATAATCACTACAGTGGTAAGCATGCGTTTGCTACGGTTTGTTGTTTGTTTTTATTGTCATTGTTTGTTTATAATAATCACTGCAGTTTTTAAAAATTGAAAATTCGTTCTTCCTTGTATTGTTTGGTGTGCAACAAATTTGATGACAAATCTGAGTTATAAAGAAGCATGACATTCATATTACAAAGTACAATAGGGAGAACAACTACAACAGCATTTCTTGTGAACAAGAACTAACATACAAATGGATGCAAGGTTGAGCGGCTTTAGAACTTTCCAGAATCATCACTATCATAGAATTCAACACCCTCTTCTTCGAAAAACTCCCAACAGTCACGTTTGTAGTCTGCAGCGCTAGGGCCGTCAAGAGGAACAACCAAATCAGGGCTTACAGCTTCGTGGTTATCTTCTACGGCGCGCTCAAGGAAGCGATCATACGCTTCATGGTTTTCTTCTTGTTCAGGCCGAACTCCCTCTCTTTGCGGTAATTCTCGTACCGTTAGCCTGTTAAGTTCCTGCGCGAGATCCTTCCTCTGCTCTACCATTGGAAGCGTCCTGTTTAAAGCTGTCGGTGTATTTATATCGTCTGCCCACTGCTGATATTGGCATCCGGTAGACTACATGACAGTGTGAGCATGGATATGTAAAACTGGAGCAAGAGAATAATCATCGAAATATGAAGATATCGAAATACATTTAGACGTACAAAGAAATTTGGGCATCTATAGAACGCTCGTCCGTTATTTGGCGCAGTGGTGGAGTACCAGGTTTGAGCATCCACATGGCAGTTAGGGCAAATTACCCGCCCTGCATTGGCTACCACTGAGCTCGACGCCTTCGACATGGCTTCGACAGAACCGACGAACACTTAAGTCGGTATCTACACGAAGCAACAACATCAATAAGAAGCATAATAAGTACAAAATAATGTGTACTGACCCAAGAACACAACAATGTGACTCACCGTAGAAAATAACTTTTGTAAATATTACCTGTGGAACTAGAAGCCGAAATGAAATATTGGAAAAAAGGAAAGCTAAACTACCAGTTCTCCTCTTTGCGCTCTGGGTTTTCTCAACTCAATCCAAACTTTATGAACTCGGAGCAATGTATCGCGTTTGCCTGATAGAAGTGCAGGCGGCCTTGCAATTTATAGGCAGGGAGCGAGGGAGAAACGAGACAGCTGGCGGCACCTCACCGTGCGGGGCGAGGGGCCAAGACAGAAAATCGGCACGTGGCAGCGTTGCGGCGCTTTAGGGGTCTGGCTGCAGCTGGCAGTGGCTTGGGAGTGGCCACCAGTTGCCGGAGCATTAGCGCACGAGGTGGGGGCCTGGCTGAACAGTAACATTGCAAAACCGCGGCTTCCCGTCGCGGTATTTTTTTCATTTTGAAATTCGAATTTCCACGGTCCCCGACAGGAAAGAAAGAATCCAGGAGCATCGGATTCCCTTGCAGCTTGACACCAATGCTTTTACAGCTTTGACAGATGACATCGACGGGTCCTGGCTGTGGAGTACACATCTTTGCAGATGACATCGACGGGTCATGGCAGTGGAGTACACAGCTTTGCAGATGCAATCTAGGCTGGCTTTCATGGCTCAACAGGAAAGAAAAGGACTACATGGTTTGTGCGCGACTATAATACTTAGGGTTATTGGGCGTTGAGAATTTATATGCAAAGAGAGCTGTAACTGAGATATTTTTACATAATATGGTAGTCCGTATACCAAACAGCAAGTTTGGTACATTCGGACCCAAAAATTACTTCGAACATGCTTTTTTACGGGCCGCCGAAAATCCTTCGTTGTTAGGGTTTGTGCGCGACTATAATACTTGGGGTTATTGGGCGTTGACAATTTATATGCAAAGAGAGCTGTAACTGAGATATTTTTACAGAATATGGTAGTCCGTATACCAAATAGCAAATCTGCTACATTCGGACCAGAAAATAACTTCGAACATGCTTTTTTACGGCCCGCCGAAAATCCTTCATTCGGACCCAAAAATAAGTTCGAATAACAAACTTGATTGGTTGTGCAACATCCGAATACATTTTAAAAGATAAAATTATCTTCAGAAAATTTGGGTAAATTACACATACGAACTCCCAATTATTTTATTAGCCCATTTTTATTATCCTGGCTGATTCTGCAAGTCTCGCACAACCTTAGATTCTCACTTGCCAATACTCTTTCAAATGGAATGTTTTTCTTGTTTTTATCTTTTCTTTTCTCTTGCCGACCAAACTGTCGTTGCACACGCTCTGGCGAGTACACCTCGACAGCATTCATGCACACTATGTGGCACTGCGTGAGCCAGTACGCTTCATCTTGGTTGCACGCAAATGATATGCGTCCTCCTTCTGCTACTACGTGCATGCGATTGTAGGAGAACGTAGCAAATATTTATTGATTGCACTGTTAGTGTTACAAAAAGTTACATACAGCCCAACGACAATCACTGTCCCCCAGTTCCCCATCTACTATCATATACACTGGGGGTGTAAATTTGGGGTTCACGTGTTACTCGTGTCCCTGCTGCTTGCGACGGTCCAACTCGTCCTGTCGGCTGCGCCCTCTGGTCATCCTCTGTCGGTGCTGGCGGGGTGACAGCAGATCCGGATCCACTGTAAATATTCCATCCTGCAAATGGGCTAGGCTGCGGTGCAGGTGGTAGTGGTGTCTGGTCCAACTGTGAACCACCTGTCGAAGATAACCAGTTAGACCCTCCAGCCTGGTCAGGACGTGGGTATGACGTAAAAGGCGTTTGCAGCAAGCTAGAAAATCCAAAGTCGGCACCAAATGTCTCAGTGAACGCATTGTCGAAGGCCTGCCAGTTTGCTTCATTTTGGGGGGGAGCACTCTGCCCGTATCCAAATGTCTGCTGGGAGCTGAACATGTCGTCGCCCATCCCGATCGGTGGAGTCAGTGGACGATTCATATCGAGGCCCTGTGACATCTCTCCCGTTGGATGGGGCCCGGTGACTGGCGTGAACGCTGAGCGCCGTTGGCTAACAGCACCATGTGATGATGTGGATGCCCGTGCCGGCTGTGTCGGTGCCGCCTGGGAAACAGGTGGAGGATACCTCATGGACATTGTCCTCAAGGGTGGGGACGAATGCTGGGGGGTTGGATCGGCCGCCTCATCATAGCTTCTTCGTGTGGCCGACTGGTGACCTCCAACTGCCCGAATGGCAGATCGCAGGCGATCCCCCGCCCTGCGAAAGAAACCACGCCTAGGATTTCCACTCTGCGGACCCTGGTGCCCGGTTTGCGTAAACATTTCGTCCGCCTCGTCCTGTAAGTTTGCGGACTCCTGAGTCTGTGTACGAATACATCGTTCTGTTAGTACATATCGATGTCCAAGCTGTACATGATATTGAAAGTATTTAAACACATATGGGAGTCTCAGACACGCATCACTGTGAACTCTCTGCGTAGTCCTGCACGTAGTTTTGTGCTTGTTCGTGGGCTTGCCGTGCAAGAAGAACACACCTTGTTCGAGGCCTGTACCAGTCGAGGTAGGCCCAGTACTCAGTGGCATTGTAAGGCCCAGTTGGCTCGTACACATCGACCGTAGCTGACTCCAGCCATCGCGTGATGTGTGCTTGATGTACGGCTCTCCAGTCGTAGTTGTGGCCTTGTGCGCTCCTCCTGAAAATTTAGCTTACATGCCGTTAGTCCAATACGATGATAACTATAGTGGGACTTCAGAAATGTAATGTTGATTTCAGCTTACCCATGCGACGGACCGGCGGATCGTGGGGGGTGGAGGAATCAACTGTCGACGACCAAACTGTCGTTGCACACGCTCTGGTGAGAACACCTCGACAGCATTCATGCACACTATGTGGCATTGCGTGAGCCAGTACGCTTCGTCTTGGCTGCACGCCAATGATATGCGTCCTCCTTCTGCTACTTCGTGCATGCGATCGTAGGAGAACGGGTCCCAATCGACGTGATCCTGGGTCAGAAAGTCTAGGTCGGCGACGACGCGCATGTATGACCCGCGATCAACTTCTTGCGCCCAACGCAACCTAGCGTGCATGTATATGTAACCAAAAGTTGGGCCCTTAGCGGTGGGGTACATCATCGACCACAGGCCTTTGGGTAGTAAGGCCTGTCAACTCTTGGACGAGACATAGGAAGGTAAAACCATGACCAAAGCTGCAGAAGATACGGACAACCCGTCAAGATGGAGCTTTGTGCTGTCCGTCTGCACGCGTCACACAAGGCACGATAGCTGCCGGGGATCCCCAGCTGAAACCCTGTGGTGCGTCCCCGTTCGCCGCATCTATGGCTAGCTGCCGGGCAACCCACACAAGATGTGTACCGACGTAGTCTCCACCTGAGTGCGTGAACATCACACCCCCTAGGAGTCCGAGTAGGTACACTTCGTAGTGTCTGTTCACGGTTGCCAGGTCCGCGTCTCCTGGGCAAGCTTGGAACTCTTCCAACTGACGCAACCATGAGAATGACACCCCCTGGTCGCTCCCATGGTACTCCACCCCGAACCTACAGTTTCATTTAATCATGTCAGGCCTTTAAAATTTTGATTGAGTGGTGCTGACTAAATGCAATATGTATATGTTACCTGTTCTCTAGGTAGTGGTGCCATGCCACTCGCTCTGGCTTTGCAACAACAAATGGTTGGCCAGCAATAGGAAGCCCTGTAATCAACGCCACATCTCGTAGGGTGATAGTCATCTCCCCAAGCGGCAGGTGGAAAGTATGCGTCTCTGGCCGCCAACGATCAACAAGGGCTGTCAAAAGTGGAGCGTCTAAAGCCGGAAGAGGAGTCCGTCTTCCACCGCCCATGTTTGCCCCATTCATAAGCTTCGCAAATGGGAGCATGCCGCAATGTGCAAGTGGGACATCGAATCTGCCGTCAAGAATTTTCAGCTGCCGGGATCCCCTTAGACGCATGGCATGAAGCTGGAGAGGAAGATGGTATATCAGACGGAAAATATTAATGTGCATGAAAACCATGAACTTATGTAGAGTGTCTTACAACCTCCTCACGTGCGGCCAATTTCCGTGCCCTATGCTTTGAGTCGATTTGTTCGTGGAGCAACTCTGGCAGTGCCATTTTGGTGGCCGCTTCCCGTTACCTTCAAGAAAAATAAAGACGAGATTACTCCATAAGAAAAAATTTATCATCATCCTATTGAAATAAGAAGGCAACACAATGACATTAAAAAACTTCTCCATTTATTTTATAGTTCGCACGCAAGCTCAACGCCACATGGACATAAGTTCGCACTTATACAATAATCGAAATAGCTCAGTTGCGACATTAGGCCCTATTAGGGCATGCTCTGCGGTCATGGCCCGGCTGCCTGCATTTTCCACAAAGCCGCAGAACAACACCACCTTGTGAAGCATCCATGTCGCCCCTAAGTCGCGATGAAGATGGCCTTCCTGGTTGATCCCGGCCGTCGAAGGGAGCGGATGCCACGTCTGAGGGGCCACCATGTCCCTGTAACTACGATCGCCAAAGTTTCTCATTTTAGGCTGCCACGTGTTTCGTACAGCTTGCATTCTGTAGTACGGGGACACAAACTGGGCTCCCGTGTTGCCACCAAGCTGACGACAGGCGGCAAGCACGTGGGAGCACGAAATATGCTCCAAACGGGGCTTGTTACAAGTGCAATGAGCCTTGTCCGCTCCAATCCAACACGTTTGGACGGTGTCGCCCGCGATGTAGCCCGAGGCATATTTCCTCCTACATGAAATCTTGAATTCGTTCTGCACGGGATCGAACAACTGCGCCAAGTGAAATTGTGCCTTCAAGCGGCGCTTCTCTAGAAGAGCTTCGACACGCGGTGCAAATGTGGACTCCGATTGTTGTGCTGCACGGCCACGGTCTCGGAAGTACTCCATGGTCCGATAAAAAGTGAGCTCAATTATTGAGCATATCGGCAGCCCACGGACCCCTCTCAGAACGTTGTTGTACGACTCAGCGATGTTCGTGGTCATAACCATGTAACTGAAAATGCAGTCACACTTAAATTAGAGAACGGGACATATTGGGGTATATAATAGAATATTACTACTTACCGTGCGCCGTGCGTGTCGTGTGCCAGTGCCCATCTCTCCGCCGGTTTGCTGGCGATCCACTGCGCGAACGTAGTGTTACGCCGTACAGAAACTCCTTGACCACCAACAATCTGGGAGGTCTGTTGCTCCTGATCTGCCACTAACTTCCTAGTGCGTTCGTTCAACTGTGCAAATATTGCTTCGAACTTACGCACTTGGTTCTGCATGCACATAATCTTGAACTGCTTCACCATGCTGCGATTCTTGTATGCGGTGTACAAGTTTGCACCTAGGTGTCGCATGCACCACCGGCATTCCACATCAGGCCAAGCACACGAAGGGTCCCTCCCCCCTTCATAACCTCGAGAGCATGCAATGACCTCAAAGATTGCGATCAGAGACGACGCACACCCCGAGCCTATTCCTGACCACCTTGGTCTTCACGAACCGCATGAACCAAAGCCAACTATCGTTGTTCTCGCTCTCCACAATCGCAAAGGCAACTGGGACTATTTGATTGTTCCCGTCAGCAGCTAGGGCGGTGAGAAGAGTCCCCTGGTACTTCCCAGTTAGGAACGTGCCATCCACACATACCATAGGGCGGCAATGCCTAAATGCTTCGATGCACTGTGCAAATGCCCAAAGAAAGCCTCATAAGGAATTGGTGACCTTCAAGAATGATCCATTCTCTAGCAAAGACAAAGCCGTTGGTCAATGCCCCATTCTCAGGCCTGGTTGGTCTCAGGCTATCCGGGCGCAGAAGGCGAGGAGCCCGATTGTAGGACTCTTTGAATGACCCGAATAACATCGTTAGAGCCTTCTGTTTTGCTCGCCACGCCAGATGGTACGGGATTACCATCCCGTATTTGCTCTGCATCTGGGCAATTATGGACTTTGGTGCTAGTTTGATGTCAGCTTCGACGACTCCAAGGATTTCCTGGGCTATGAATTTGGCATCCATGGAATTGTTCATGCTCATCACCACCTCGGCGCAACAGGTGTGCCCCGTGTAGCGTGAAATGACAAACTGGCTCTCATTCTTTGGTGCGCTTGCACTGCAGACGGGCATTGTCCGATCTTAACGCATCTAACCTCATAGACTTCCGGCCCTGACTTTGCGACATAGTGCTCACGTCGGGTCATGATGGCATAGCTGCTAATGAAATGCACCAGCTCGATTTTATTGGGGAAGACCTGTTTTACCCGTATGTCGCTATGCTGGGGATGGCTGGAAATCTGTGAGTAATCGGTAATTACGCACTGATCCGCATCTAATTGGCGAAAATACCCGATAGCAGACCCCACATCGTCCTCACCATCCTCTGTTTCTTCACCCGTGGCGTCGAGGGCTTCATCTTCCATGACCTCCACATCGACCTCCTCTGCGACCATATTAACCCCGTGCTCTCCCCCCACACTCTCCTCTAATTCTGTACTATGACCCCCAGAAGACCCTCCCACCTCTAACGTGTTACCGGCAATACCAATGTCGCCCTCTACAGGCATCGACGAGGTTGCCCCTGCGCCTTCCTCTTCGCTTGATTGACGTGGTACCATCTCAGCGTACACACCAATCTGAAAAGATTCCTCTACAGCCTTTGCAACGTACAGGTCCCAGGAACTTCTGTTACAAAGCTCCCACAGGTTGCACACTACTTGTGCGGTGTTCGGCACCAAACGGGGCCGAACCGCTTGTAGGCGTAGTTTATACCTTCTCCGGTCAATAGCCAATGTTTGAGCTACTATCCCTATCAGGTCTTTAGGTCCAATAGGCAGATCTATTGCGGCCTGCGTGCGCATACAGCTCTGCATGCTAACAAAAGGTCCGCGCACTTCTGTGGGAGCATCTCCATAGTAAATATGCAGTGTTGTAGCCATCGAAATCTGTCAATGCGTTATTAAATTTAGTTGTGTCATTTAGTAATACATGGTAGCATGCTGAACAAAAGTGTATTATTATGTAAGCCATTATTTCTCAAAAAAAATACATTTATTACATTTGAGCATTTAGTGCTGTTGTGATGTTCATCACACAAACCATTTTTTCCACTCCAGATTCGTGGGTCATTTCAACTCCAGAATTTTCCAAACTTTTGTACTAAGTTAAGGGATAAGTTTTCCACCGTCAGTAAAAATTTTAGGTTAAAATTGTTTACGGTTATTTCATAACAATTCTAACATTACCTGCTGGACAGTACAATTTTTTCGGTTTTTGATTTTTGTAAGGGTTTACATGGACATATTATTTTTCGAAAGTTTTACTGGAAGTGTGAATCTACATGACAGTTTTACCATAAAAATTTTTGTCTAAAATTATTTACGGTTATTTTATGACAATTCTAACATTACCTGCTGCACAATACAAATCTAGATGGACATATTAATTTTTGAAATTTTTACTGGAAGTGTGAATCTATATGATAGTTTTACCATAAAAATTTTAGTCTAAAATTATTTACGGTTATTTTATAACAACTCTAACATTACCTGCTGCACAGTTCAATTATTTCGGTTTTTGATTTTTGTAAGGGTCTAGATGGACATATTAAATTTCGAAATTTTTACTGGAAGTGTGAATCTACATGATATGTTTACCATAAAAATTTTAGCCTTAAATTATTTACGGTTATTTTATAACAACTCTAACATTTCGTGGTGCACAGTTCAATTATTTCGGTTTTTTATTTTTGTAAGGGTCTGGATGGACATATTAATTTTTGAAATTTTTACTGAAAGTGTGAATCTACATGATAGTTTTACCATAAAAATTTTAGCCTTAAATTATTTACGATTATTTTATAACAATTCTAACATTACCTGCTGCACAGTTTAATTATTTCGGTTTTTGATTTTTGTAAGGGTCTAGATGGACATATTAATTTTTCAAATTTTTACTGGAAGTGTAAATCTACCAGATAGTTTTAGAATAAAAAATTTAGCCTAAACTTATTTACTGTTATTTTATAACAATTCTAACATTACCTGCTGCACAATACAATTTTTTCGGTTTTTGATTTTTGTAAGGGTTTAGATGGACATATTAGTTTTTGAGAGTTTTACTGGAAGTGTGAATATACATTATAGTTTTACCATAAAAATTTTACCACAGGAATCACATTATTTATTTTCTTACAATTCTTTTACTACTTTTTGCAGAATTTGAAAACTGCAATGATTAAGTGAAAAAAATAGCTAAACTACTTCTTATTTTTTTAAAATTTTACTGACTGAGTATAGTGGTTATAGTAAAAATTTTGAGGTCTACAGTTCTGTCCATAATTCTATTACTATTTAGGTCAGCTTTAACTTTTACTCCCAAAAAATTAATCACTGTTTTTCACCATCCTAGGTCATCATCCAGGGTACTTTAGGGTTAGACATAATTTACTAAGGTAATTCTTTTTATTTTACCGTTTTACCATTTCTTATTTTCTCTTTTCCCTTGCTTTTATTTATTCCAACAATCATTTCAATCGTCCAACAATTCAATAAATGCATGCAATATCATAAAATACAGCAAAAAATGATTTCATATTTTTAATATTCAATTATAAGCTTTTTATTAATTTGACGATGTTACAACACAGCACGAATATGAAAACATCGTATACAGGACAAAGTAAAAAACCCATTCACACCACTTAACAGGTCGACATCACTCCTATTTTTTTCCGTTTACACTAGACCTCGTAAACACCGTACAAATTAATTACGTCAAATTTTTTACATTACAATAAACACGAAACGTAAACTAATAGCATGTAATACTACGTATCACTCAACTACCTTCTCTTATCATCAAACAAACAACTGTGCTTATCGTCTACCCTACCATTTTATCACTAATTGCTATGGTTGTGGTACATCAGACAATAACCATTTTCAGTAAACAACCAACTAAATTTATTTCTACACATTTCACCATTGCTACAATAATTCTTGACTTCCACTACAATGCGCACCATCCAACTTATGTACAAAAAATTATATAATCATTACCAAACAAACATGATTTTTTAATTACATGAAATAATAACAGGGTATACAACACAAAGATTAAATTAACTTCACAACACCGAACAGATAGACGCTCCTACAATAAGTCCTTGTCTCGTCCACCAAAGCACCTTGCAATTTATTTACGTTAAAATATTAATTTATGTATGCACCAACCACTGAAAGTAATGCATGCAGTACTATGAAGCTCAATAAAAACCTAGCTCACATGCATCAAATATAACGATGGTACGTATTACTACTAGATTAATAACTATGCTAAAATGCCTTCCACTACAGCTCATAATCACCTTCCATTTTATTTACTTAAAATTATGTCCTAATTAGCAAATATGCATGTTTATTTCAAAATTAATAAACAATAACCGTACTCTGCATGCATTCATAGGCATGTTTATTTCAAAATTAATAATAATGATATTTTCTAAACAATAACCGTACTCTGCATGCATTCATAGGCATTAAATCATTTAAAAGCTTATTCACAAAAGCGCGCTATATTACTAAATCCTGATTAACTTTTCATGTAAAATCTCGTATCAGTCAAATGTAAATAGATGATATAAATCATAACAAGAGAGCACCTCAGAGAGCGGAGTAAGAACAACACCGCTGTGAGATCCAGATCGTTGCACCTAACAGTTTATTTACATAAAATAATATAATAATTAGTAAATGTAAATACATGATACATACAATAAACTGAGAGAGAGCACCTCAGCGTACCTGACAGAGCGGAGTGAGAATGACGAGAGGGCAAGGGCGTTGCCTGGAGCACAACCTCTTATATAGACGAAGCGGTGATTGTTTTTTCGTTTGATTATATTACGTTAAACGAGTTATTTCTTACTAATTGGTAGTTAGGCTAGTCATTAATTAATCAAATAACAAATGGACAAACAACTTTCGGTGCACCCATGTGCATGCACTCAGTGAAGCAAGTGCCGACACCGAAACTCACGGGCGAAGCAATCCCATGCGCTGCCAAAGTGGGTCCCGCCACCCATGCGGTTTCCGCCACCTCGCATGGCGGAAACGGTCCTTTTTGTCACGCCGTATGGCTTAAGCCATCCCACACGGCGGAAACGGTCCTTTCCGCCACGCCATATGGCTTAAGCCATCTCACACGGCGGAAGCCACACGAGCCGGCGGAAACGCGGTCCATTCAACGCATTTCTATTTACTGTGGGTTATTTTTTAAATTTCGATTTAACTGTAGTTTATTTCATCAATTTTTTCCAAAAGCTGGGGTAGGTTGAGTGAACTTATTGGTGGGTTTTCTGATATTTAATCTAGTGATCTCTCTGTTGTTAACCCATCTAAGATTATCTCCAGCAATTTCCTTTCATTCAATTTCCTTCTTTATTCTCTTCCCCATATTCATTCCCTTTATTTTCTATTATTTTCAACAGCATCTCTTTAAGGGAATTTGTGTAGGAATTGGAGAGAGAATCCATTTATAGAGAGATTCACTGTTTGAATCCTTTCCGAAGGGAATCGTGAAGGAAATTCGTTGGAGCGCTTGTGATCTATTCGCGAAGGAATTTGAAGGGGAAGAGAAGCGAGAAGCCGTCGGAGACAAGTCTAAGCATGAATCTGTCAAACAATCTTAGACCATCTCCAACCCATCCCCCTCCCCTCCCTCATTCCCTTCGCGAAGGGATTCCCATTCCTTCAGCTCCCAAGGTTCCTTCAAAGATTCCCTTCACTGATTCTCTCTCCATTCCCTTCAGGAAGGATTCTCTCCTTTCCCTATACAATTCCCTTTAAAGGGAATCTGTTGGAGATGAGTGGAAATAAAGGGAATGGGAATGGGGAAGGGAACAGGGAAGGGAATGAAATGAAGGGAATATGGTTGGAGATGGTCTTACAACCGTAAAACCAATTGGGCAATAACCTCGTATTTATATATTTTCTTAATCACGGTCGTAGCGTTTTCTCCTTTGACCTTCCTTAACCCTTCGAATGAAAATATTCATATACAATAGCAAAACAAAATCTAAACAGATCAGTGATTGGTTTGTTTTGCACTCCCGGCCCTCCCCCAAAATTCTAAAGCTACACGCCTACACCCACACCCTTTCTTCCCCTACTCCACTTCGACTCGAGACTACTCTCAAAAGCTTCCTCAAATCACTCACCATCTCCTCCTCCGCCGCCACCGCCACCACCATTGCCACTGTCGCTTCCCGACCACCTCCACTTCCCCGATTCTACAGCTGTCGAAGCGCGGAACCCTAGCCCCGCGCCGCCGACGCCGCGCGGGATGAAGGGCCTGTGGAAACAGAGCGGCCTGGCGGCAATGACGTGCGCCGACGTCGGTCACCTCAACCCGCTCGGCGCCGGCGTGGGACGATCTCGCCGGCGCGCGAGGCTAGTAGTATACGGCTTTGCGGTGGCCTTCGCCGCATTCACGGCATACATCGCCTTCTCCTCGCCCCCCGCTGGCGCGGGAGCCTCGCGGTTCGGCGGCGTGTACGCGTCCACGGCGTTCTACCGTCCGCAGATTTCCAACTTATTCTTGTCCATCTTCCCCACCAACTCCTCGACCCCCTCGCCGGAGCCGCCGCGCCGCGGCATCGGCATCGGCGTCGGCGCTGTCACCGGATCGAGTAAGGGAGGCGACGAGGTGAGTCGTGATGGGAGTAATAGGCAAGTGGGGAGCGGGGTAGGAAGCAGTAACTATTCGACAGCTGGGTCTAATAAGCAGTTGGGAAGTGGAGGTGCTGCTCCAAGCAACAATGCCGGTGGTGGAAGTGCACCTCCGGCCGGAACTGGCACTGCCGCCGCGAAGAGCGGCGGCAAGGATGGAGGGGAAGCTCCGACGACTAATTCTGCCACAAGTGGCGGTGCGCCGAATAGTGCGGCGTATCGGAATAAAGGAAACGATGGAGGCAGTTCTAGTGGTCAGGCAGGAGGTAGTGTTGGATCCCCAACCAGTAGTTCTGCCGGAAACGGAACCGCCGCGAAGGCCGGCGAGAAGAGTGTAGATAGGTCTAATAAGCAGTCGGGAAGCGGAACCCTGACCAATAATGGTGCTACCGGAAATGGCAGCACGGTGAAAGCCGACACCAAGGATGCAGTTGGAGTCGCCAGCAATAACTCTGCCGGTAGTGGCAGCTCCGCACAGGCTGATTCCAACATTGGGTCTAATAACCAGGCAGGAAGTGGAAGTGGTGTTCCGAGCAGTGATTTTGCTGCTGGAAATAACACTACGGCAAATGCTGATGGAAAAGATGCAGTTGGTGCCGCGAGCAATGGTTCTGCCAGAAGTGGCACAGTTGCGAAGGCTGATTTGAATAATCGGTCAGATGCTCAGCCAGGGAGTGGGATTGAGAGTGGAGATGCAAGCCATAAATCAGCCGCAAGTGCTAGTCTGGTGAATAGCAACGCCGAAGATTGCAGAGTTGAGTGCAATAAAGCGAGTGGGAATGTGGCTTCTACTAGTAATCAGACTGGGAGTCCGGTAGTGGCAGGGGAGCAAGAGGGTGGATCTTCAAGCAAGAACCAGACGCTTGTAGAATCACCAACCATGAAAAATCAGAACCATACTAGTAGCGGAGTTGCTTCTGGTGGAAGTGGCGGTACGGTGAATAAGCAGAACGAAGCAACTCCCCAGGGTAATGCTGGTTCACCAAAGGATCATTCAGCCCAAACAACCGCCTCAAAAGCTGGAAACTACAGTAAAGTGCTGGTGAAGGGGAATGGATCATCAACAAAACAGGCTGGTGGTGCCGGTGGAAATATGAAGGTTGATTGGATCAAGGAGGTGGCCAGCTGCGACATGTTCCTCGGGAGTTGGGTTCGGGATGACTCATACCCTCTCTACCCTGAGGGATCGTGCCCTCACATTGATGAGCCATTCGACTGCTATCTCAATGGCCGGCGAGATCGAGCTTACCAGAAGCTCCGGTGGCAACCCAGTGGATGCAGCATCCCAAGGTGAGGAAAGGTTACTAGAACAGCTCAATCAATTTCGGTGAATTCATTTCATGCTTGGTGCTTAACATGCCCAATTATATTCTTGTTATATTAGATTGAATCCAACTGATATGTTGGAGAAGCTGAGAGGGAAGAGACTGGTTTTTGTTGGTGACTCACTCAATAGGAACATGTGGGAATCCCTGGTTTGTATCTTAAGGAATACTATAAAGGACAAGAGGAAGGTTTTTGAGGCATCTGGTAGGCACGAGTTTAAGACCGAGGGCTCATACTCTTTCCTGTTCACGGTATATATGCTCTCCAGTTTGGATTCATCCTATATTACTATGTACTTTACATGCATTTCCGTAATTAGAATCGTTGTTTTGTGGAAATTCCTATCATTTAGGACTATAACTGCAGCGTGGAGTTCTTCCACTCCCCTTTCCTAGTCCAAGAATGGGAGATGCGAGCCAGCAGTGGAAAGAAAAAGGAAACTCTTAGGCTTGACATAATTGAGCAGTCATCACCAAAGTACAAGGATGCAGATTTTATCATTTTTAATACTGGGCACTGGTGGACACATGAGAAAACTTCTCTAGGGTAACTTATCTTCACTGCTCTCTGGTTGGACAATCATCTCCGTTTTGTTCTTGTTGCTTGAATACTGAAAATATGTTCAATGTGCCTCAGGAAGGACTACTATCAGGAAGGTAATCGCGTATATAGTGAGCTAAATGTCGTGGATGCCTTCCATAAAGCTCTTGTCACATGGTCCAAGTGGATTGATGCCAATGTAAATCCCAACAAAACCGCTGTGTTGTTCAGAGGCTACTCAGCATCTCATTTCAGGTGTGTATTGCTGCTTTGTTTTTGTTTTTTGTTTTGTATGTGTGAATTACTGCATGGTATATTCGACTCACTGAACTAATTTTTTGTTGTGCATCTCCGCTGTGCAGCGGAGGGCAATGGAATTCAGGTGGGAGCTGTGACAAGGAGACCGAGCCAATAAAAAATGAACAATACCTTTCAACCTACCCACCAAAGATGAGCATTCTAGAGGATGTGATCCAAAAGATGAAAACTCCGGTTATTTACTTGAACATAACAAGAATGGCTGACTATAGAAAGGATGCACACCCTTCGATATATCGCAAGCAAAACCTGACTGAGGAGGAGAGGAGATCGCCTGAGAGATACCAGGACTGCAGCCACTGGTGCCTTCCTGGAGTACCGGATTCCTGGAATGAACTGCTCTATGCCCAGCTTTTGGTCAAACATCATCAAATGCTCCAGCAATAAAGGCAAGTATGGGGTTTGCTGGATGCTTGTATATGAACTGTTGTTGACCAGGATAATAATCAACACAACGATCAAAGTAAGGTCGATAGAGATCTAGGATTTTTGAAATCCACATGGAGGGTAAATTTGCCGGTTGGTGAGATCCCGCAATACCCACACAAATTCTTCGGTTTAGAGGCTTCTAGGACTTCATATTGTAAAGCTCATGTCTAGTGCTAATCCGAAATAAATAATAGTATAGATGAGATTATATAAAGATTCTACTCTTGTTTGGGTAATTCCCTGGCTGATTTTTTTGTGTCTAAGGAATAAGGATGCTATATAATATATTCTCATTTCTGAGTTTGTTTTGCATGAGTTGGAAAATACGAACACATGCTGTGCACAACAACTTGGGGGGTGAATCGCGTGAGCTAGAACATGTCCGTTTGATGCACTTGGTAAGGTGAATGTGGAGTGAGGTGGTAGTGCTGCTAGTGCATAACTGCCTATACGATTGAAAAATGGTTATTTATTGACGTCTAATGTGCTAGCATTGACCTCCTTCATCTGATGAAGGTTCCAAATTTCGTTTTCGGCTCACATCTTATCATCTTCCGAAATCCAAAATTTTGCTAAGATTTTGTTATTTCGGGCAAAATCCAAATGCAAAATTTAAATCTGGTTAATTTTTTACTGAGATTTTCGAGATCTCGCTGAGATTTATCGAGATCTCGGCGAGATTTGCTGAGATCTCGGTGATTTTTAACTGAACGAAAATTGGTCCAAAAATCATTAAAAAAGTTTAAATTTTTTTGTGGATGGTCCTAACACATTACTAATATTTTTATACAAATTTCAGATGATAATCAAGCCTGAGGAATTTTTAAAAATTCAAACAGTGCTACTATCCTGATAAAAAATGGCCAACTGGTAAATTTTAACCGAATGAAAAATAATGCAAACTACGTTAGAAACTTTTACACATCCATAATATTCCCATAATTTTTTTAGATGATGAATTTTTAAAAATTTGGACAGTGGTACTGAAAGCTGATCGGCAAATTTCAACCGAATGAAAAATAGTTCAAACCATATTAGAAAATTTTGAAAATTTTTGTGGATGGTCATGATGCATCACTAATGCTCCCATAAAATTTTCATATAATGATGAAGCTTGAGAAATTTTTGAAAATTCTGACAACCCAGGTACTTAATTTATGATCATGAGAATTAATGTGCATAAGCTAATGGCCTATGATGCCATTTTTGTCCAGGATGGAAATAAGATTTCAAATTTTATTTTCAGTATATATCTCGGAGTTGGCTAAATTCTGAAATCTCAACGAGATCTCAGAATTTCAAACAAAATCTGGACGAAATCCAAAACAAAATTTCAAATCTGGTCATTTTTCAACCAGGATTTCCGAGATTTTGGACAAATTTTTTGAGGTTTCGGTCAGATTGAACCGACAAAAAATGGTAAAAAAAATACGTCAAAAATTTCTGAATTTTTTTGTGAATGGTCTTGACCCTAAATCTAATCAAATCCGGTCCACAGAAATGAAAATCCGGTAAAAATTCCTGACATTTCGAAAGGCACTGTAGCATTTTAAAATTTTTTACTCTGTCAAGATTTAGAATCTCGGGAGGAGGGGGGGTCCGAATCTCGACGGGATTTGGATCCATGGTTGGAAACTGTACATACCTCGTGTGCCGGTATTTTTGTCCAAATAAACACTGTATCACGAAGTACCTGCCTGAGCAGATATATATATATCTATATGTCCTGCATGCAATTTACGATGTGTGTTGAAACACGTCATCTGGAGACAGTTAGGCTCTTAGCAGCTGCGGTTAATGAACCCAACTGTTCGATCTTGCGAGGTTAGAGCTTCTAGCCTGTACTTGCTTCTGAGTTTGCCGAAAGATTTCCACTGTGATGCAATCCATGTGGAAGACAAGGCAAATGGCCCAGCTTGCAGCTTTTGAGGTTTGAAATAAGTTCTTGCTACTGTTTGTCAGTCGTTGTGCCCTGTAGCCCTTGAAGAACCTCTTGTGTGGTTGTATTTCTAATTTCCATCTCCTTTTAGCCTTTTTTTTTTTTAAAAAAAAGGGCCAATTAGTTAACATAGTCATCGTTACATGAGAGATCATATCAAATATTGGAACTCAAACTGTATCATTCAGAGAGGTGCTTCTATGCTCTTCCTTCTAATACAAGTTAATGAACACAAGATATGGTTTCACACGGGCTGACTTGTGATTCCTCGTCTAGTCGTTCAGGATGCTCCTTTATGTTGGTCTGTTTGTAGGGGAAATATACTGTAGCTCTAATTCTGCTGTGATTGCATTGCTGATCCTGATTTGGCAGCCTATTCGGTACACATTTGCGTGATCAGTTGAATGCTTAACTGAAAACCAACCTGATTAAAATGGCCGAGCTGAACGATAGGGCCCAGGCATGGAAATGGCCATCAGCCATGGGCTGCCAATTGTCCGGACTCTGCAGCAGGGAGATTGGCTTCTTTGATGAGCCCCCCCATGCTGGCTAAAAGCTGGATGCATAGACCACGCATGTCCCCCGTGACAAAACCAAACTTGCTTTATTTCCCTGTTTGTTCCCAGTTCCCACTGCTAAATCTGACTAATCACCGCCCCACTTGATCTGACCGCTCGTTTCACGCATGATCAGTATCCACCACAATATAAAAAAAAGCAAAATAAAAAAGAAGAAGCTGCTAACCATGCAAACGGTGAAGTTGCTAATAATAACTACCCTTATAAAGAGAAATCTCACCGCTCCGAGCGCTCCTACGTCGGTTGGTCCAGGCTACCGTGCTCCTTGGTGTTATGATATGGTTAGAGTTCCTCTCTCGATATAGAAATATTCTATCTATTGATGAATAAATCCAACTGGGGACTTCTCTGCTATATATAAGGTAATTGTCTTGTACAGAAAAATTAATTTAATAAAATGAATTTTTTTTATTTTACATTGTGTGTGTTTCTACTTGTGCTCCTACTTCTGTTCATACGATTGCATTGGTGTGATGTTGATTTATGCGGGTGAACGACAACATTTTACAACACGTTATCGGCACGAGGCTCTACACGGCTAAAGCCAGTGTTTGTCGTTCTTTACTCTTTGCATCTAGATCAATCTTGCTTTCTTGATACTAACAACAGATTGATCTATGTTTGTCTTGCATGCATGAACGAACACATGATGTTCTGCCAAGGCCGATCGTGATCGTCTGTTCGCGTCAAATCTACACGACATCGAATCGACCGGCAACAAGCAATTAAATCTACTACGAGCCCTACGTAAGTTTGAGCCACGCTTGTGGCTTCCCGCGCTGTTGCGCTAGCCAGCCGCCAGAGACCACGGCGCCTCGGCTCGCCTGGCCGCCTCGGTTTCGCCCACCGCCTCGGCCAATAGCCGAAGGCTCGGCCGCTCGCCACCGGAGCCCGCTCCGCCGTGCCCGAAGCCGGTGCCTCCACTCTCAGTCTACTCGCTCACGGCCTGTGCCCGAAGCTGGCGCCAACTCTCCCGCGGCCAGTGCTTGATGTCTGCCGTCGTTCGCGCTTGCTACCGGGATGTAGGATCGAAGTATACGAAATATAGCAATCAGAGGGGGGTGAATGATTGTGCGGAAGCTAAAACCAAATTCTTGATCTATTAAAAGTTCACCCAAAAACAGAACCAAATAATTGCTTCGTTTTCGACAAAAACAGAATGATAGAGGTTTGGTAAAACGCGAATTCCCAGAGATCCAACCGTCGGATCGATCTGAAATTTGTACACAAGAAACTAGATTCTAACACGCATCGAACCCAAAAAGAATCAGCTCGATCGGACTTATGGATCAAAAGTTATGAACCTCGCAAGCTTGCTGTGACAGAAGATGACGAGAATTAATCTAACCAAAACTTCAAGATTAAACAAGAACAACAAAAGTTTAATGAACTAAACTTAGAGAAACCCTAAATCAATTCTCTAGAAAGGTTTTGATGGATCAAATCAAGATGAACCTCAAAGAACAAAAACCAATCTAGAACCAGAACAAGCATGCAACCAAAAAACAAAACAGAGACATCAGAGCAACGCTAAGCATCGTAGCACGCAAGGATCTGGAAGAATTGATCTTTATTTCTTTTGTCTAAAGTACTCTCATCAAAAGAGTACAAACCCTAAAAACTGAGCTTGAGGCTCTCAATGCGCTCAGCTCTAATTGATGCCCTTCAACAGGAGACACCCCTCCTATTTAAAGGAGCAAAACATAAGGAGTTCTGAATACAATTCCTAATCTAGAAGGAGTATGTATTCAACACAACTCCTCTTGGCCCAACCTGGCCGAATACAACTCTTGCACGCGTATGGCAACCCTACCATACTCACGTGACTAACACTTTGCACGCGTATGGCCATCTGCCATACTCACGTGACTAACACTTTTGCACGCGAATGACCTCCTGCCATTCTCACGTGACTAACCATTCTTAATGTGCACCATTCTCTTAGCCCGGACGTCCCGCATGACATCCTTGACCACCAAGACCTCAGTTCCTCCCTGAACCTAGTCCCGAACCTCAGTTCCTCCATGAACCTAGTTCCGGTCCCGTCAACGACCACGTTCGCCCTCAAGCAATACCTGCACATGAACAAGCCACAAAGCAAATCCGAGCACAAGTCCACGACTTGACTCAAGGTCAATCCATGCAACTACTCACATGAGCATTGCATAAAGTCCACTTCAAAACAAGCATCATGAAATCATCACAAATTTCATAATCTCAAATTCAAATCATTTCAATTCTTGCAAAACATCCAAACCGAGCAAAACACGTTCACAACGGACCAAGAATAAAAAACTAGAAAAAGTCCATTCACGACGGACAAACAAAATCGGTCCGTTGTACACGTGAAAGTCTCTGTTCTTTGGAAGAAACAGTTTGGCTCATGCGCTCAAAAGCATGTCCACGACAGACCCAAAACTTAGTCCGTCGTACATGCACAACTTACTGGTTTTTGAGGAAAATTGAGTTTGGCTCAATGAGTTCAAAAACATGTGCACGACAGACCCAAAAGCTTGTCCGTCGTACATGCGAAACTCACTGATTTTGAGGAAAATTGAGTTTGGCTCAATGAGTTCAAAAACACGTCCACGACAGACCCAAAAACTTGGTCCGTCGCAGATGGGGAACTTACTGTTTCTTGTCAATTGTCAAACACATGCACAAGCACATTTTGCAAATCCAATTCTAAGTTAATTTTTCAGTTCAAAGCCAATTTTTTAGCACATGATTTCACACGGGAGATCTGCCTCCGCTGTTGCCGTCGCGCGTCGTCGTGAGCTGCACTCGATCGCCGTCACAAAAGGCTGGCGACGGCTAGGGTTATTAACCCAATAACCCTAGCCGCCATCTCAACATGGGCCGTTGGGCCATCTTGGGCCCTTCATGGGGCTTAATGGGCTGCATGTCCCATCTATTTTTCCAGATGAAAAATAAAATAGAAAATTACAATTATACCCCTCCAATTTTTCTTTTTTTAGAAATAGATTTATAATTCCAGAAAATTAATGTTAAATCCTAACAATTAGATTTTTTAGGATTGTGGACTTTCAAAAAATTTGAAAATTATTATTTAGCACATATTGGAAGTTCCATACCGTAGGTTTACTTTCTAACTTTTTTCCATGATTGATATGTGCTAAATTAAATTTTTTTGTTATTTAAGTAATTCTGAAAATTGCTTAATCATTAATAGAAAATTGCAAAAAATGCTAGAAAATTATGAAAATTTATGGATGACACACTTAGAATATTTTTGGCTCTGGATTTATTTTCATAGCATCATTCTAAGTTTAATGCGTATTGAAATTTATTTTTCAGTTGTTAAGTAATTCTGAAAATTGCTTAGTAATCGACAAAAAATCATGAAAATGCTAGAAAATTCCAGAAAGAATTTTTTGATCCTTGTGTCTCTGAATTTATTATCCTAGCATAATTCCATGTTGAAATTATTTTTTTGCTATTTAGTAGTTCTGAAAATTGCTTAAATAATTAGCAGAAAACTATGACAATTGCTAGGAAAATTATGGAAAATTTTAGATAATTATCTACTGAATAGATATAGACCAAGCTTTATTGATTGAAGAGTGGGCATACAATATAATGATTTACTAGTAGTAAAAGTTATTTTGCATAAATAGAAATATGAAATGTTGAACATCGCATAGAGGGAATTTGTTAAGCTTGCCCTGAATGGTTGCAATTAGCTTACCCAGGCAATTAATACTAAGGCCCCGTTTGGTACGGTTCCAGATTCTAGTAGAAACGGAAACAGTTCCAAATTTTTGGTAGAAATATTTCAAGTAGAATCAGAATCACTGTCTGGAAACCGTTTGGTACGGTTCCAGATTCTAGTAGAAACTAGTAGAAATAGGGTTGAGGGTGATTCAGCCACAGCGTGGAAAAAGAAGAAATGTTCCGAAGAGAATCGTTCCGAGTTTTAGCCCGTTTGGCTGGGTTTCTCTCAGATTCTAGTAGAAACAGCTCAGTTCTAAGTTGCCAAACAGGGCCTAAGATTAATTTGACAGTTTGACTTTTTATAGCTATTTTTTCCCAGTCTGAAGCTGGTACACCTGCTCTTCCCTAAGCCGCCATATGTATGGCATTGCACTTCTTGAGATTCCATTTTCATATGGACCTGAAGGTCGTATATTTTGATGGAAGAGGACTAGCTAGTATTTTTGAATTCCCTAAAGGAAAATATATAACTAGTAAAGATCTGTCCTATTGCCAGTAGCACAACACGAATGGACCCTCCCGCGCTCTCAGAATTTAAAGGCTGTGGCATCATATAACTTTACCGTGCACAAGCTTGTCACTGAACTAACATTATGTAACTAGAAGGTTACTAATGATAAAATGATAGACAAGAGATTATGCACCTTCCACCCCAATATGAGGATACTGTTGTAATAGTATCATCATGCCATGTACCAAAAGTACTCCGAGCTTACATGTATTTTTCTAGAAGCAGAAAATCGTGATGAACTCATGGTGAAGAATCATCACGTACTTCCAAATAGGAGTTATACAATGCTTGAAGCATATGCAAATGCTCAGTAGACTAGCAATAACCATGGCCGCAAAAAGGGTCAAAGTAATAAAGGCAATAAATGGAAGTATTGCAAATCAGATAGGGAAAGAGACAATTTATAGTGGATAAGTAAAGTTAAATGGCCAAGGGGCTTCAAGAAGCAAGATTCAGCTAAATAAGGCCGCAAACCCTGAATAACCCTATTTTAGGTATGGGTGCATTAACCATTGGTCGTGCAACTATCGCACCTCGAAGCACGTGGTAGATCTTTACACAAAATCCACTGGAAAAGTTAATAAGACCCGAGTAAACAATGTTAGGTCATACTTCACCGTGTGACCTGTTGTTGACACGGATGCTGGAAAGTATGATGATATGGTTCTTAAAATTATTGAGTTTAAGAAGTCCCAAAAGGACGTATACGACTCTCATGGTGATCCGGATTCGTCTCCTAAGTATTCCTTTAGTTTGCTAATCAATGTCACATATTCCTTATAAGTCCCCTCATCAGTTTAGTCTTAGTTTCTGAATAAACATTTGGTCTACGCTCTTGTTGAGCGATTATCATTTAAAATTGAGTAAATGCCTATTTCCTAAATACTTGATCAATTGTGCTATATTTGACCTATATTCTACAATTTGTTCCTGATGTAACAATTATCTGATTATTAAGTCATACTTTTAATATAGAACAAAGTATAATCCAATGACGAGTAAAGAAATCTGTCTAGAAGACAGTTATACCACACTAAGTGATTTGAAAATATTATAACTATCGCTAGAAGCGATGTACTTATAGTTAGCATTGGAAAAATGCCATATTATACCCTGAGTTCAGTCGTACTCATCTAAGTTTTAAAGACATTGATCTGAATGGTTTCCATATGCAGACAGAGAAAGAGGATGGTACATAATACCTACTCATAACTAAGATTAATGGGTGTAATAAATGTGTTGTTGAAAAACTCCCACCGGGTTATACAATGCACATATAAAACCAGAAGTTTATGTTGCGATGAAAACCCATAAATATTTAAGATCTGGCAGATCGACCGGGTTATCCTGAGTTGAATATTATGAGAAGATAATTAATAATTCTGCTGTCCATAGCATAAAAGACTTTCCTAGATCTGAAGATTTCTTATGCCCTGTTTGTGCTATAGGAAAGCCCATAGTTAGATCTTCTTACCCAAAGGTTAAGGAAGAATCACTAAATTTCCTGGAGAAAATTTAAGGTATATTTGTGGACCCTTTTAGCCCCTGTCAGACCCTTTCAGATACTTTATGGTATTGATAAGATGCTTCTACTAATTGGTCATACGTATGTTTCTTATCAACTAGGAACCATATTTTTGCTAACTTAATTATCCAAATTATTAATAATTACCTTTCCAGAAGAAAGGATCAAGTCCATTCAAATGGAAAATGCTAACGAGTTGATCTCAAAAAGCATTTAATTATTATTGAATGACTGGGAATTAATGTAGAGCATCTTGTACCTCATGTTTACACTCAAAATAGCCTTGCAGATTCATTAAATTAAAGGAATAAAAAATTAATTGCTTGGTTACTCTTATAGAATAGAAGGCTGCCCACTAGCTGTTGGGGCCATGCAGTGCTCTATACTGCGGTATTAATTCAACTCATACCAACTGCACATCATAAAATTCCCGTTGCAGATATTACGTGGAAGAGAATTAAGTATTTCCATCTGCAAAAATTTGGCTATGCTGTAAACGTGTCAATCTCTCCACCATAGCGTACCACCATGGGACCTCACCGGAAGTTGGGGATCTATGTAGGTTATGAATCTCCGTCAATTGTTAAACACCTAGAGCCTATGATAGGAGATCTGTACACAGCCCGATACGCTGATTATGCTAAGAACAGTTTTCGACATTAGGGGGAGATAAGTACCACATTAAAGAATGCCTAGTCCTTAGTTGCACGCAGTAAAGCGATAGAATTTAAAGTTCAGAGGGTAATAAATCTACAACAAATATGCTAATAAACTGCCAAATGCCTTCACTGATCATAAGGGAGTGGAAAAATCTTTTATACCTACAGTATATGCACCTGAAGGAGTGAAAATATCCTCGAAGGATATTGAATCCACTCCTAACCCTCATGATAAAATGAGGAGGATGCCTCTAGGTGCACGGGACTCAATTCCATGAAGACGTCTGCAGAAGTAGAGAACCGACCAAATGAAAACACTACCTGTGATAGTGGAAGAAGCTCAACTTGATGTTGAGCAAATCCCTGAAGTGAGCTATCCAGGAGATGGTAATATCCCTGGAGTGATCCATCCTGAAGATGATAGCCTCAACATATATTTACACGCACAATCCAACGCTGGGAAGTCGGAACACCCAGACTCCATCATTGTGGAAAATCACAAGGAGTTGAAAGAAATTAATGAAGAGATATCCCTGAAGTGATGCAGGAGAATTATATAAAAAGAAAGACTACAATTGTCGACATATTTTGCCTCTAAAATTGCCAAAATCTGGATTCAAAACTAAAGTCCATGGCAGAGTGCCAGAAGCGCTCATATATGTCAAATGAAAAAGCAATTGAGGCAGCGCTTACTTAATAAGAGGAAAGTTCTTTGTTCCGTTGACCGAACACCTCCTAAAGTGTTCTCTGTAGGATCAAATGGATTTTTCATCCTGAAGAGATATGAAAATATCCAGGTAGTGAGATATAAAGCGAGGCTTGTAGCATAAGGGTTCACGCAGAGGCCCATCATCGATTATGATGAAACCTGTTCTCCTGTAATGAGTGGAATAACGTTCCAAAATTTAATATTAATGGTAGCAAGCTTAAACTTATCAATGCAGTTGATGGATATAGTGACCGTATATTTATATGAGTCATTGGATACGGATATTTACATAAATCCTTAAAGGAGTTATAATTCTGAAACCTAAAATTGCAACATGTATAGCGTCAAACTGAAGAGATCGCTATACGGATTAAACAGTTGGGGATAATGTAGTACATCTGACTTAGTTAGTTCCTCTTGAAGAAGGAATATTGTCCCAGTGTGTTCATAAAGAAATCCCAATATGGATTACGTACCATCTTAGTATATGTCGATGATCTGAACGTCATTGGAACCACATAAGAAAAAAAGAAAGCAAGTGCTTATCTTACGACGGAGTTTTTGACATGAAAGATCTGGGTGAAACCAAATATTGCTTAGGCCTGCAGCTAGAGCATTTTCTAGAAGGAATGTTTGTACACCGGTCTATCTATACCAAGAAGGTATTGAAAAGATTTCATATGGATAAATCCCATCCTTTTAAAACCCTCATGGTTGTGAGATCTCTTGAAGTGGATAAAAGACCCTTTTAGATCAATGATGAAAAATAAGAAAGTCTTAGGACCTGAAGTCTCATACTTATGTATCTTGCAAATTGCACAAGGCATAATATTGAATTCGTAGTAATTTTACTATCATGAAACAATATAGTCCCAACCAGAAGATATTGGGCTAGTATAAAGACTTTACTCATATACCTCCAAGGTACTCAAGATCTTTGATTGTTTTTTCAGAAGAACCAAGACTTAACTATGTTAGGATATATGGATGTTAGCTATCTGTCTGATCCCCGTAGTGCCAAATTTAAGGTTGGTTTTGTATTTCTATGCGGTAGTATAACTATTTCTAGGCGTTCTTTTAAGCAGACCTTAGTAGCTACCTCTACAAACCACTCAGAGATTATATCTTTATATGAAGCCCCACTTGAGTGTTTTGGCTACAATGTGTTATTAATCATATCCAGAAGTCATGTGGTCTTAATACTGTCGATACTCCCACTATTATCTATAGGGATAATGCCGCTTGAGTTGTACAAATGCAAATGGGTTATGTAAATAGCAATATTATGAAGCATATTGCCTATAAATTCTTTTATCCTCACGAACTCCAGAAAAATGGTGAGATAAAGATAATCCAAACTAAGTTATATGAAAATCTAGCAGATTTATTCACAAAATCTTTGCCAAAGTCTACCTTCCAAAGATGCGTTAACGGCATTGGAATGAGGCGATTTAGAGATTTGCGAAGTTTAGAGGGAGTAAATCGATGAACTATAATCACTTTTGCATAATCCTAAAGATCATATTTTATATCCTGAAGATTATAAGTTGTACTCTTTTCTCTTTAGTGAGTTTTTCTGAAATTTCTCATAGAAAGGTTTTTATTGAGGCAACTAGTGCAACATGAAGTGTGAGTGCAATGTACTCTTTTCTCCATCCATTTTTCCTACTGGGTTTTGGAAGGGTTTTTAATGAGACATGTGCATTACGTGGTATTAGCCCAAAGGGGAGTGTTATGATATGGTTAGAGTCTGTGTCTCTGTACAGAAGGACTCTATGCATTGGTGGGCGAATCCAAGTTAATCTCAAGGGGTTCTGTACTATGTATAGGGCATTGCCTTGTACAGAAAAATTAATCTAATAAAGAGAGTTTTTTCTTTTACAATGTGTGTGCTTCTACTTCTATTTCATGCGATTGCATTGGTGTGATGTTGATTTATGCGGGTGAACGACAACGTTTTACAAAACTTCGCACGGGTCACTACTACAGATATGGCTTTCCATACCGGCCCATCAGTACCGATTGAATTTGAACCAGTACTGATAGTGACATCAATACCGTTTCATTAGCTACAGGGCTGTAGTGGACTTTCAGTACCGGTTGGTAACACGAACCGGTACTGATGCTTGCATCAATACCGGTTCGTGTTACCAATCGGTATTGAAGGCACAGGGCATCAGTATCGGTTTGTAACACGAACCGGTACTAATGCCTCGTTTAAGGAAAGTTCAAAACGAATGCATATTCTATGTATATCAGTACGCGATGGTGGGTGGGTTGGTTAGAAGGGTGAGGCTGGAGTCACGAGGTTACGGGTTCGAGTCCCGCTTCTTCCATACATTCTCGATATATTTTAAAACCGGGACTGATGATCAAATCTGTAGTAGTGGGTCCGTCCATCTTGCTTCGGCCTCGCATCTGCAGCTCCACGTGTTCCGTTCGATGGGTCTTATAGCACCGTGAGAATGTCCTTCACGAATCGAGTATGATCAATTAGGGTAAATGTGTCTCATCAGTTACCTTTCACGGCTAGTCTAATTAACATAGCATCCGTGTTGTGTCAATATTATTTGATTTTGGGGCACCTCTATTTGACGCATCATTGGATAGCCTCTGTAACCAACACACTGTAGTAGACTTCAGCACCGGGCTGTGCTTTTTTGAGTTAATCCTTGGCTCGACCGACTCAACACGGCACGACAGTCCTAAAAACTCAGCACAATGGGTGACATGACTGAGTGGGCTGTGCGTGGCCTAGCCTAACACGAAAAGGAGCCTTTTGTAAAAGAAAAAATTCTATGTACCGCTTAACTCATCATCAACTATCTTATCCTAACAGCCCAAAACATCATCGAATACTACATCTCCCATTCGCTTCCTTCTATGACTCATCTGACACAGTCACCCCCCCCCCTCTCTCTCCTCTTGCCATCCTCCACCGCTGCTTCCTCCCCGCTAACCTAGAACGCATAAACAATCTAAACATTGGAAATTAGTTAGTATGTATACATGTTGTTACTGTTCTCTTTTCCTTACCAGGGGAACTACACTATGGAGCGTAAAGTTTTTAACTAGGCAATAACTTTGTATCTGTAACCAATGAATAACTAAAATTTAGTTCCTTTTTTCGAATAATTGTGTGTATTGGATCCTCGCTAGTGATCGATGTTCGCTCCTCGTCTTTGGTGCCGTCCATGATGACGGACCGCTAGCGGCGACGTCCACAACCTCACACGTCTAACAAGACAAGGTTGGAACCGGTACGGCACAGGGATGGCACGGCATGCCCTGGGCCGCGTCTGGCCTCACCGGAGGCGGGTTGGGCTAGCATGACACAATAAGGTGTCTGTGCCGAGACGCCACAGCATGCCACGATCCGAATCCCATTAGATCTGTACTGTATCGATATTGCATAGCATAACTCGCACCTCTACAATACACTAGTATCTCAAAAGAGATGCATTTCACCAGCTTTCTCCTTTCCCATCCCCAGAGAACAGTTCCAAAACGCAGATGCTGCTATGCATGCGGATACAAACCGGTGCACCACCCACTCATCCCATACAGAAGAAAGGCTTTTTCAATGCCTCAACCGGCGTCAGATCAGGCAGTGGACGGTCCAGATCAGGCCATGGTCGGGCCAATCATCGACGAGCGGGAAGCTGATCTGAGCCGTCCGATGCCTGATCCGACGGCCGGCGGCGACCCTTCTGTGCTGGAAAGCCACCGGAAGCACATGCATGCCCAGCCCAGCCACGCCAGGCCAAAGCCAGACAGCTGACAGTGCTGAAAACTGCACCATCTACTACTATTCTATTTACTGGTTCCCGTAAATAAATGCAGGCATGATGAGGCATAAAAAGCAAACCAAAACCAAAAGCCCCCCTCCTTTAATTTGCACCCTCTCCAAATCTCCTCCATTGCTCTCTCTCTCTCTCTCTCTCTCTCATCCATGAGGATCAGGAGGAGGCCACAGTGCTCCTCCTTGCAGCCCTCAGATCCATCTACATCCACTGCACCCCAAACGCCACAGAATGCGGCAAGAAAGCAAGAATGCCTTGAGGGAGGCAATAAGGAGGAGGGGAGGCTGCATGCAGGTGTGGATCTTGGGCTGAGATCTGGGGTGGCGAGACGCTTGGCATTGCCGCAGGTAGGCATGTTTTGTCGATTTGCTTCTTCGAGTTATGTTCTTGCACCCATGGAGTAGATGCCTAGATCTAGTTAAATCCCTTGTTTCTCTGGCTTCAACTCTCCCAGGACAATGCAGTGTGTTGCGTCAAGAGCCGGCCGGGTGCACAACAGGGAGCTGATGATATTCACAGGAGGTATGGGCTGAAGAACTAGAAAAGAAAATGAACAGCTTTGCAAATTTTGACTAAACAATAGATGTATATCCTAGGAAAAGGGGGCGCACACACTCCAGGTTCTTTTCTTTTAGTATTTTGCTTTGTTCTACCACTGTTTCATAGTGGGCGATGCCAGCTTGACCCATGAGAGACATCATCGATCCACTTATTTTAGCACACTCCCCTGTCAGACAAAACGACCATGTAGGCATGTCCTCCCTCCCATCCATCCACCCATAATTCCATAGCCATTTCTTGTTGCCACTTTGGTGTGTGCCTTGGTGGATTAATTTGTTTGGTCTCTTGTTGATCAATCGGGCTCATATCACACAGGTTGTCCGGTTGTTTTCTTTACTGATCTAGCTTGGCCTCTAGTGGCCGGCACAGGTCCAGAACCAATGCACATTGCCACCTACCTGTTTGCTTCATAGCATTTTTAATCAGTGCTATTCTGGGTTTGTTTGTACGAGTGCTCCGTTCTTGCACTTGCAGTCTAGTGAATGGCCATCGCGGCCCGGACATGAAGGACGACGTGACATGCAACGTCGGTGGCGTTGGCGGTGAGTCCGAGCCGGCGACAAGGGTGGATGGACTCGTGAGCAATGGCGTGGCGGTGCCCGTGGCAGCAGCGCTGTTCGTGGTCGTGAAGGATGAGAAGAACGGCGGCAATGGGAGCGGTGGCGGTGGAGCTAAGAAACGGCGCGGCCCGGCGGTGCTGATGGAGGGGTCGCGGTGCAGCCGCGTGAACGGCCGCGGGTGGCGCTGCAGCCAGCCGACCCTCGTCGGGTACTCGCTCTGCGAGCACCACCTCGGCAAGGGTCGGATGCGGAGCGTGGCCGGCAGCGGCGGCGGACGCGGCGGCGCGGGCCAGCTCGGCCGCACCGAGCACAGGCCTAGGATTCCCGCGGCGGTGCGCGCGGTCAACCGCGGCGGCGCCCAAGGCGGAGGAGCCGGGCCTGCGGCGCTGCTAGGCTGAGCCGCATCGCGACGAAATTGCAGAATTCTTTCGTTTTGGGGTACATTTTGGTGGGCGATGTGAATGAATTGTTGCTGCATTTTCTGTGGCTATCAATGTCGGCGGCGGCATGCAGGTGACGGCACATTTAAGCGATTTGGAGTTCGTGGTTACGTTATTCTGTGCTTCTTTGCCGAAATTTCACCGTGATGGCTTCCACAATTTCCTAGTAATAGTAGTCATCAGCCATGCAACATTGCAAGAGTAATCCATTCTATATGACTGCTGCTGTGGTTGCCATTGGTGCAACTCGGAATGATAGCTCAAGTAAAAGTAAGGAAAAAGTCCCATCTTTGGTCATCAATTTTTCTTGAGTTTAAACCTTGTCCCTTAAGTGTAATACCGGGTAAAATATTTTTTTTTTATCTTTCAATACCATTTAATTTTGGTTCTTTAGACCGGGAAATGACAGTTTTGATCAATGTTACATACGTGACACACCACGTAGGAACTGACCGGTTTTGTAAATATATGAATTTTGTCCTAAGTGGCATATGAATAGGCGAATTTTTACTGACTGGTTTGTCACATTGGCGGAAATTCTCGATTAGGATTCCACCTAGGACAAATTCGCCTATGTACAAAACCAGCCAGATCCTAAGTGGCATGTCATGTGGGTCAACACTGATCAAAACTGTGGTTTCTCGGTCTGAGAGATCAAAATTAAACGGTATTAAGAGATTTATAACGTATTTTATCCGGTATTATAGTTGAGGAACGAAAATTAAATCTTAGTGATAAAAAATGGACTTTTTCCTAAAAGTAAAGACCTTTTAGTCCTTAAAAGTGTAAGAAAATGGACTAATATTGTTTTTCTTAAAAGTAAAGACCTTTTAGTCCTTAAATCTTAGTGTAAGAAAAACGGTATTAAGTAAACAATGGAAAGAATTAAAATTCGGGAATCGATTAGCTTGGTTTGATAGATACAAGCAGACATTGTTTTTTTTTTTTTTGGGTATCCCAAGCGTACTTCCTTAAAACTGGGATTGTTAGTGGTCAGAAAAAAAAGCAGGTATTCCATTGTTCTCGACCGGAGGAGAGTACGCCCAGCACAGCTTTCACCTAATACTTGCGCTACGGCCACACGGGCGACTCGGATTTGAGACATCGGCAACGCCACGAGATGCGGCTGCGTGCGAGCGACAAAGATGTGACGAGCGAGCCCCGTACCGACGCAGCCGCACCGCCTGATCCATCGGCGTACCGCGCACATTATTCGCTCCGTTGTCACGTCGCCATTCGCCGAATCCTCCACGGCTCGAATCTCAATCCTCACGAGCCGTGCGGACGCGCGCGTGCAGAAGCAGAGCAGCTGCCGCGGCCGCGCGGGACTCGGCCGGCTGACGGCTGCAGCGGCCGAGCGGCGCGCGAGGTTCGGGCCGCGCCGGGGGCTAGATGCGGCTGAGCGGCGCGCGAGGTTCCAGAGGGAAGCGAACGCGAAAGCAGAGCTCAACGAAGCGGAAGCGAGGATGCGGGAGGGGGACGCGACACGCCCGCCTTGTGCGGTTATCCCTGGCCGCGGTTTGCACGGTGGTCGGTGGGAGAAACGCCGGCTTCCCTTCTTCGCTCGAGGATGCAATTTGGCAGCGACACACGTATGCTTCTCGGCCAGCCAATTTGGTTTCTCCAGCCAGGTCTCTTGGCAGTAGATGCCGCTAATGCTCACGCGCTGTCGGGATCGCGCGGCCCTCTCGTTGCTGGCGACGAAGCGGCACTAGATCCTTAGCTGGCTATAAAGCCTATAATGACACGCCATGTGAGTATTTGACCATGGCAATGTGCTCTTTTCCTCTCGCATAAATGCCCTGTAACAAACAGCTTCCTTCATGCGACGTGTTTGTGCGTCCAGTGCTGATTAGAGATGAGCGTCGTGCCGTGTCGTGCCGGTTTGTTCCGGACCCATCGTGCTTCGGGTCGGAATCGTGCCATGCCACAACGGCCCATCGTTCCCACCGTGCCGGCCCGACTCGCCTTTGGCAAGCCCAAGCCCGGCCTATTTACAGTTCGTGCCTGCTTCGTGCCGTGTCAGCCCAGGCACGACCCATTTTCACTATTGTGACGAGCAAATAAATAAAACACATTACTACTACTAAACTACCTATTTTAATTACATAAGAGACTAATCACATCAACAAAATGTCAAACATAAATGCAATGCTTGAAGATGCTTTGAATCAACAATATCTGCCAACTTTCAGGTTTTAATTCGTGTCCGTTCGTGCTGGCCGGCATGGGCCCGACCCAAACGATCGTGCCGGGTCATGCCGCTTATCGTGCCCCGTTATCAGGCTTGGCACGGCCCGTGATGCAGTTGCGTGCCGGCCCGGCCCGGCACGGAATCGTGCCGTGCCGGGCTTTGCACCGGGCCATCCCGTCGCGCTTCAGGCCAACCCAAAAGAGCTCGGCCCAAGTGCCCACCTCTAGTGCTGATCACAAACATAAAGCACATGTGACAACATTGTACCTCATCTCTACTATTCTAAAGCAGCACTTGGTGACAGTGATCCGTTCTTCCCACGTCATTAATTGCCGCTTAATTGCCCTACGCAAGAAACGAAGCGTTGCTTTAATTAGCCAGCTTTCGCAAGAAACGAAGCGTTAAAGATAGATGTTTGATCTTGTGAAATAATTTTTTTTATTTTTTAATCTTTATTTTTCGTTATCAATTTTGTTTTTCGTAGCAACGCACGGGCATGTAACTAGTCTATTCCTGAATAGATATTATTTTAGGTTCTTGCACTCCTAATAAATTCTATCTACAAAAAAACTTTATTCTTCTTCTTCTTCTTCATTATTTCTTTGTACAGTGTACGTTATTTTAATCTATAGTAATAAATAGCAATAGAAATAGCTAAATACGAGGGATATAGAGAAAAAAAAAGTGATTTTTTTGTAGACATCCATCTTTCCTATGTCCTTCCCCATTTGAACTTTCACTAGTGGTTACTCCCGATCCGAAGCACCCCTTTTCCAGTGGAATTTCTTTCAAATCCATTCTTCTTACTTTCGATTGAGATACTCTTCTTTGAGAGGCCTGGAACTAGCTTTTAAATAAAATATTTATTTTTGTCCACTTGCGAACAGAAGTCGAATAATAATATGTATTTAAAAACAAAAAATTAAAAGTTACAATAATATATACTTGAGAACGAAGAGAGCCAAACATTGCCGCCCTGGATGGGGATAGGAAATGCTATTGAAGCATCTGCCTCGTTCCACATTGAAAATTGTTGCTACAGTAACAGTCCTGCTAAGTACTAACGCCTACAGCAAAGCCGTGCCCACATATCAGTTTTAAACTGTCCAAATTTCATCAAACGCAATTTCAAAAGTTCTAGGGGTTGCTTGGGAGTTCTGAATTTTTTTCACTTGTAAAGAGAAAACCACCTGTAACTTTTTGTTACATAAATTACCAGTGAAATAAAGACCTTGGAGCTCAGTCTGTTTGGGAGAAAAACAAAGCGCCATCTGAGTTAAGAGAATTAGTCAACATGAGTACAATCTTTGTAATATGCATCAAAATTTTAAGTCAGTACATAAAATTAAATTTACAAAGCAGATTGATAGAAAATTCAGACCAAATCATCAAAATAGCCGGTCAAAAACAGTTGGCCATTGAAATTCAATAGAATTTCAGACTAGAGCATCACAGTGGAGCTGCTTAAAGGATCAAATTTGAACCTGAACATATCATATCTTGTGATTGACAAGGAATTTGAACTCGTCGGGGTGGGAAGCTTGCCACCGTGTGTAAGTTCAAGCTTCATTGGTTTTGATGATTAGTTTTAGATTAATGCTTAATCATTGTTTAATGATAAATCTAATCATTTAAGACTAACATAATTATTGAGCTTTATTCTTATTAGCCTCAAATTTGGATGAAAAATGAAAAACTCAAGGTATGCACTAGTATTCACTCTATTATCTTAATGCATACTTAGGATTCAAGTTAAAGGATGAACTCCATTGTTTATACATTAAAGGTGTGCATTATATTTCCAATTCTATACATTACATGAATGCACACATCTGGGGGAGTTCATATTTCAACTTGAAGTTTCAATAGTATTGATCCATATCTTCTTGCCAAATATGTTAAGGATCATTACTGTTGAAACAACCCTTTGAGTGTGTGTGTGTGTGTGTGTGTATAACTTGTGTAGTTATAGTATACTCATGCCAATATAGGATAAACTCAAATGCTATGTAAAATTGATAATGTGAATATTGATTTCAAGTTTAATTATTTATATGCACATATTTAATGGAGTTTATTTTGTAGTTGATGGTCACAAGAGTATTGGTCCCTTTCCATCACTCCATATAATTTGGATCATTACTTGGAAACCATCAAAATGAGTATATGAAACTAGTGTTGTCGGGGGGTCGGATAGATCCCATAAATTACCTCGGGTGCCACGAGTGGCACGGGCTCACTACTGCCCGAACCACCGGAAGGCCGTCCCCCGGGACGACCTAGCCGGGCGCCACGAGCAACACGAGCTCGTCCCCGCCCTGGCCACCAGGAGGTCGTTCCTAGGGACGGCCTTACCAGGACCTGAGAAGGTCGCATAACCTGGTGGGTCAATGGCTCGTGCTCAGGTGAGGTGGCCGAGTTCGGAGTTAGTTGTTAGCCGACCTGACGTGATCCCGAGGTCGCTAACCGCCAGCTGCGTAACCTCCGCTAGTTCGTTGCGTTCTCCGCGGGAACGTGGCTGGGGTATAGGATCTGTTAGTTACCACGTTGGACCTGGTCGAACGTGGAGTTAGTGGGCTTGAACAAGTACGCCCCTTTGTAAACTATAAAGCATCCCCGTCGTGAAGGGGGGAGGCAGAGACACACATACGAAAACATACACGAGCTGGAGTAGGGCTATTTTCTCCTTCCTGAGAGGCCCAAACCAGGGTAAATTACTGTGTCCTTGCCCGTTGAAGTCCAGTGAGTCACTCCTCTGAGTATTCCCTCACGTGAGAAGGGGTCGCGGTTGGTCCCTCCACCAACAAGTAAGCTCGGCGGGGGCCTGCTCCCCAATCGTCGACAGCTGGCGCCGTCCGTGGGGACCGACTTTCCCTTTCGTGAGGAATCCCGGAGGATGACAGACTCCCAAGATCGCCGGGGCCTCTACGCCCCCGGAATCGAGGAAGAGGACAAGCAGTTCTTCGTGAAAAGATAAGAAAGTTGCCTAGAGGGGGGGTGAATAGGCAGTTTAAAATTTAAACTAAATTTGTCGCAGCGGAAAGAGTATCGGAACTTCCGGTATTGGATCGGAACTTCCGATATAATCGGAACTTCCGATACCAGTTCGGAATGTCCGATCGACTTTGGACACGGACAATTTATAACTGAGAGTAAAGAACTTGGAATGCAATCTAAGAACGTTATATCAATTAAATAAGGAAACAAGCTTAAGTAAAGTGAGGTAAAGACGCGGATTTGTTCCCGGAGTTCGGATTCTTGAGGGAATCCTACGTCTCTGTTGAGGAGGCTCCAAAGAGCCGGGTCTTTTCCAACCCTTTCCTCCCAAACCTCGGTCACACTTGAGGCTTGGTTCCACTATTGGTTCCTTTCCTTTCGGAGGCGGAGCCGACCTTCACAAACTTCTCACGGCGTCCCACAATCCTTGGGAGCTCGTGATCGACACCTAGCCGTCTAGGAGTCCTTCAACCTCCAAGAGAAACAAATGCACGGTTGAATGATCTTGGAGGGACACTCTTAAGCTCGAGATGAATGACACTTGCTTTTCACTCTTAGCTCCAAATCTCACTTCTAGTCCTCACTCCTTGGATGATCCCTAAGATCAAAGGGGAGGGCTCAAAAGTAGACTAAAGAGGGCTAAAAGTGCACTAGAGTTCTGTCCAATAAAGTGTGTAACCCTCAAATGAGAGAGGGGTGGGGTATTTATAATTTCTTGCAAAAACTAGCCGTTATACACCCACTCAGCTGCATATCGGAACTTCCGATATCAACATCGGAATGTCCGATATGTGCAAACAATCAGAACTCGAGCGCACTCCAACTGTCGAAAAAGGTGCATCGGAACTTCCGATGTCAACATCGGAACTTCCGATGTCAACATCGGAACTTCCGATATTCCCAGAAAAGCCCTTGACAAAATGCTTCTAAGTCCATATCGGACTGTCCGATATAAACATCGGAACTTCCGATACCAATATCGGAATGTCCGATTTAATATATCGGAGTGTCCGATAATTCCAGAGAGCTCCCTTTTTTTCGGTTTGAACGCATCGGAACTTCCGATGTCAAATATCGGAACTTCCGATATTTCCAGAGAGCATCCTAGAAGGCATCAACAACACATCGGAACTTCTGATCTAAATTATCGGAACTTCCGATGCATCTACCACACACCGGACTGAAGCAAGCATGCACATCGGAATGTCCGGTCACATCGGAACTTCCGATATAATATCGGAATGTCCGACTTGAACATGAAAGAAACACATTCCGGTGCATACGCGGTGACTTAGGGTCTCAATTTAAATTGAAGTAACATTCATCTGAGCATAGAGACTATCCTAGATCATTCAAGATGCATCCCTCTTAATAGTACGACATTCCTACGACACAAAACATAGAAAATACAAGTGTAATGCCATTTTCTTCGCGTAATATTGTTTGAGGGTATCCATCGCACGTCGACGATCTCACTTTGAATCTTTTACCTGCTCATTAGCTCATTGAAGACATTAGTCTCTTTAATCGCTTGTCATTAATCAACCAAAACCAATTTGGGGGCCTAGATGCACTTTCACTTCGACAATGGGGCTGCCGACGTCGCTGGCCTCGAGAATCATGGCGATTCCGGGAGCTTACGCTGGGCGCGCCCGCACGGAGGCGATTCTTTCGCTCCCAACTCGACGCCCTCTCGGACGACGAGTACGACGGGCTCTACGATGGCCTGGACATTCCCGACCATCTCGAGCTCGACCAGGGGACCGCGTCACGGGGAGACACCGTGATGTCACCCTCGCGGTCCGCCCAATCCCGTAACGTCTTGGTTGCGGAGGAAGGTGGAAATATCGGGGGCAAATCCCCGGGCGAAATACGCCTCCACCGCTATGAAGTGGCCAAGGAGCACCTGCAGACATCTCTGAATCGGACGCCGCCAGCTTACGGCAAGAAGTCCGTGATGGCCCGGCCGACAAGACCAGGGCCGAAGCTCGTGAGAACCTCCACGCGTACGGGACGTCGGAGCCCGTGCACCAGCGAACGAACTCGTCACCCCGCGTTCCCCTGAGCGGGGAACGCCTTCAAGCCGTGGCCGCAGTGGTGCGCAACCTCAGAGAATTTCCTGAGCAAGTCGACCTAGAAGCCATGGGTGCGGCTGTGGCCGATGACCTCGAGGAAATTGCCCACGGACATAAAAGCGGCGAAGCCTCCCGAGGAAGGATGCCCGAGTGATTCTCGAACGCCGCCAGCGCCCGCGGCGCCTCCACCCCAACGACTCACGCGGCCGCACCGAGTGATCGGCGCGAACGCTGATCGGGCTCGGAAGGCACCGAGTAATTCGGCGCTCCTCGAGATCGACGGGATACGAGCCACGGGCAGAACCGGGCCAAACATTCCTCCTCGGGCTACTCTCCATCTTACCGGCCTAGGGAGGTATTCTCCCGCCTGGGCCCACGAACCTCGGGCTTGGCCGGCGAAGTCGCCCGGCCGCCGCGCTGCAATGACCGTCGGCAGTCCGTTTTTGGTCTGCAGAGCATTCTGCGGCGTCCACTGCGGCGTAGCGCGTGGCGATCGAGTTCAAACGGACCACATCGAGAGGTTCGACGGGGCCGCGTAACCAGGACGAATTCCTCTCGATTTACACCACGGCCATCCTGGCGCGGCGAGATGAAGGGGTCATGGCAAACTTTTGCCCACGGTCTTTGGATGGACCGGCTCGACGTGGCTCTTTAATCGAAGGAGGGCTCTATTCGATCCTGGCGCAACTAAGTAACACCCTTCGGGCAAACTTCGAGCTATTACGTCGCCCGTGGAAAGAGCGGTGACTCGAGCCGCCTGATACAGACGATGGCGAGACCTGCGCCAATTCGTCGCGTTTCATGCAGTGGAACTCCATCCGAGCATCTTGGATGAGGCGGTTGTCCGAGCTTTTAAGTTCAGGGTCCGAGACGTCCGCTTTACGCAGACCTCGAGATTCACCGGACATCACGGCCAACGAATCGCTCCGTATGGCCGACCGTTATGCCATGGCCGACGAGGCGATCCCATGGAAGAGGCTGCTAGACAAAGGAAAGCCGCCTCGGCCGGACTTCGAAGGGCGTCAAGCCTAAGAGCGTGGGCTTGATCAAGAAAAAATTAAAAGAAGAAAAAACCCTCTGTCTCGAGCATGGTGGCGGCCATCGAGCAGCGACATAACGGCCGACCCATAGCGTATAAGGGGGAGCCGCAAAGGGAAGGGTCGACCGGTTCGGCGGAACAATGAGCAAACCGGGCGACCAAGACCGCGGCGACCAACGCGGACGGGCTAGCGCCTATTTTTGCCCACTCCACCAGGCGTATGGGCACGACCTACGGAATTGCAGAACATGGGCCTCCCGCCTGGAGCAATTCTACAATGGTAAGGGTCCCATGCCCACGCTCCCGGAGCAAGAAGGAGACGTCAAGGGCAAGAAGCCCGCCGAGGAGGAAGATACGGACATGGAGTACCAGGAGCCGAAAAACCACATCGCCGTAATATTCGGGGGCTCCGCCGCCTATGGGTCACGTCGAGAGTTGAAGGAGGCCGCACGCGAGGTACTTCGTGTCACTCAGGGGAAGCCTCCCGTTCAGCAGCTCAAGTGGTCTGAGCTGTCCATCACCTTCTCTAAGGACGACTGCCCCCCGGGGATGACGAAACCCCAGAGGCTCCCGACGGTCGTTAATCCGATGATCTGCAACACCGTGGTAGGACGGGTGCTCGTAGATTGCGGGAGTTCCCTGGACCTGATATCCGCCAGGGTCCTGGACGAGATGCAAATTCCTCGGTCCAAGATCAAGAGCGTCGTAGTCCCTTTCTACGGATAGTCCTCAAAGACCTCGGTCAAGCCGCTCGGACAGATCGTCCCGCGTGACTTTGGAGGCCCGAGCAACTTCCGGACGGAGTTGATCACGCTCGAGGTGGTCGATTTCGAGTCGGCCTACAACGCCATCTGGGCCGACCACACTCGCCAAATTCATGGCCGCCACGCATCACGGTACCAATGCACGAAGGTTCCCGACCCGCGGCGTGATCTCGGTGAAGGAAGCCGAAAGCAGCCCTAAAGCTGCGACGAGAGGGCATTAGACATGGTCAGGCAGCTGCCCCAGCGCGGGCTCGATCAAGAGCCGAGGAGTTCCCGCCCCAAGGCTACCCTCCAGGCCGGGGGGGAAACTAAGGCCATTCCACTGCGCGACGCAGAGCCAGACAAGGTCGTGCACGTGGGAGCTTCCTCGATCCTAAATAGGAACTCGAGCTCGTGACCTTCCTCCGAGAAGCGCGGACACGTCGCCGGGAACCGTCCGACATGCCCGAGTCCCAAGGGAGGTCGTCGAGCACAGGCTAGCGATTCGGCTCGACAAAAGCCTTTGTCTTGGCGAGAACTCAGGCGCTTCTCCCGGAGAAGCAAGCCATCATCGAAGAGGAACCGACAAGCTCCTCAAAGCCGATTTTATCACGGGAAGTCGATCACTGATTGGTTGGCTAACCCGGTTATCGTGAAAAAGGGGGCAAGTGGCGATGTGTGTCGATCACACAGGGCTGAATGCCGCGCGTGCCCCAAGGACAATTTCCCGCTACCTCGGATAGACCCGGTTGGTCGACGCCAGCGGCCGGCTCCGAGGCGATGAGTTTTCTGGACGCCTATTCAGGTTATCACCAGATCGGCATATCGCCCGACGATGAGGAGAAGACTTCCTTCATCACGCCGTTCGGCACGTTCTGCTACACGACCATGTCCTTCGGTCTAAGGAACGCTGGAGCAACATTCCAGCGCCTCATGCAGAAAACCTTCTCGGACCAAATAGGTCGGAACCTGGAGGTGTACGTGGACGACATAGTCGTCAAAAGCAAGATGGCCTCGAGTCATGTATCCGACCTAGAGGAAACCTTCCGTAACCTCAATAAGCATCGAATAAAGTTGAACCCAGAAAAATGTGTGTTCGGGGTCAGAGCCGGCAAGGTACTCGGCTACATGATCGGTCCACGAGGAATCGGGGCCAACCCCGAGAAGATAGAGGCCATCGAGAACATGCGACCACCCACCTGCACGCGGGAGGTTCAGTCCCTGACCGGGAGGATGGCGGCCCTAAGTCGTTTCATCTCGCGGCTCGGGGAGCGCGGCCTGCCTTTCTTCAAGGCGCTCCGGAAGCACGACGGTTTCGCTTGGACAGAAGAAGCAGACCACTCTTTCAAAGAATTAAAGCTATATTTGTCAAGACCCCCGGTCTTGACCACACCGAGAACCTGAGAATGGGAGAGGTTCTCTTGCTCTACCTGGCCGCCACACCCCAGGCGGTAAGCGCCGTCATAATAGTAGAGCGGGACGGGGTGCAGCGCCCGATCTACTACATCAGCGAAGTCTTGCACGGACCAAAGGAGCGTTACCCCGAGGTCCAGAAGCTCCTTTACGCACTCCTCGTGGCCTCGAAGAAATTAAGACACTACTTCCAGGCCCACAAAATTCGAGTCCCGACCAACTTCCCGCTTAGAGAAATTTTAGGGAATCAGGATGCAAGCGGACGGATCGCGAAGTGGGCCATGGAGCTCGCCGAATTCGAGATCGAATTCTCGGCCAGAACCGCGATCAAATCTCAGGTCCTAGCAGACTTCCTAGCCGAATGGACAAATCCTACCCCATCCGAGTCTGAACCCAACCAGTCCAAGCACGGTCGATGGGTCATGCTCTTCGACTGGTCCCGAGCTTACGATTGCTTCTGGCCGGAGTGGTCCTAGAATCCCCTCGGGGAGCGGATCCAAGACGCCTCCAACCGCATTTCGGCGCAACGAACAATGCGGCGAGAATCTGGTCCGCTAGCCGGGCTTCGGGCATGCAAGACGCTCGGAGTCCAACGACTAACTGCGAAGGGCGATTCGCAGCTAGTTGTCAACCAGGTTAACAAGGAGTATCAGTGCTCCGATGACTCGATGGCGCTTTACCTGGCTGAAGTAAGGAAGATGGAAAAGTACTTCAGAAACTTCGAAGTACTATACATCCCCAGGAAGGACAATGCCCTGGCCGACCATCTATCGAAGGTCGGTTCCGCCCAGCTCCCCGCCCCGGCGGGGGTGCTCGTCGAGCACATTTATAAGCCCTCCATACCCACCGAGGAGGAGGCAACCGAGACGGGTGGTACCATCTCCTTCCTCGGAAAGAGGTGCGAGTTGGATGACGCCATTCATCCAGTACCTCGCACACGGGACACTGCCCGAGGAAGAAGCCGAGAAATCCCGGCTCGTAAGACGCTCCTCTGCCTATAAAATGGTCGAGGGCCTCTTATACCGCAAAGGCGCGCTTGGGGTCCTCTCCAAGTGCATCACCCAAGAGGAAGGCAAATATCTCCTCAAAGATATCCATGACGGGATGTGTGGAGCTCACTCGTCCCTTAGGACCCTAGTGAGCAAAGCCTTCCGGTTGGAGTTACCTCTTGGCGACGGCCCTGGCGGACGCAGCTCAATAGTAACCTCCTGCCGATCTTGCCCGGTTCCATGCTAGGAAAGTCCATCACCGGCATATGCACTCTGAGACCATGCCCACGACATGGCCGTTCTCGGTTTGGGGCATCGACATACTCGGACCATTTCCCAGGGAAGGAAGGGTTGTAAACACTGCTCGCCGCAATCGACACCTTCACTAAATGGATCGAGGCCGAGCCTGCTGTTTCCACCATCTCAAGACAGCGGCTAAAAGGTTCTTTCGCCAATAACGTAGTGACGCCGGCAGCGTTCCGAGTCGCCTCATCACGCATAACGGCACTCAGTTCACAAGCGAGTAGCTTCAGGCTTATTGCGAGGAGGTCGGGACCAAGATATGCTTCGCCTGCGTGGCCCACCCAGCAGAGCAATGGGGCGGCGGCCAGCGCGAACGGCAGATTATCCAAGGAGTCGAGAGTCTTCAAGAACCTCGATCGGCATGGTCAAGCCTGGTGGACGAGCTACCTCCCGTCCCTTCGGGTCGGTCCGCACCACGACGAGCCGAGCTCTGGCGAAACCCCTTTCACTCGTGGTATGGCGCGGAAGTTGTCCTACCCGCCGAGGTCGCCCTGGATCCCCAAGGGTGAATCTAGCCGACGACATCGACACCGGCTACAGGCGCCTTCGACCTCGACCTCGCGGAGCGACTCGTGAACGGGTTCTCGCTGCGATCCGCGGTTTACTCGCAAGCTCTCCGCAGCACGCCGCTAAATCCATTTACCAAGGACCTTACATATCGGCGATCTCGCTCTGCGACGGGTCCAAGACTTGTCAAAGGCTAACAAGCTAACGCCGAGATGGGAGGAGTCCTTACACGGTCGTCTCAACAAAGACGCCCGGGCTGTCCGCCTCGCGATGGAAGATGGTCGAGAACTAGCCAAAGACTTGGAACATCGACCAGCTGCGTAAGTTCCATGTCTAACCACACCCACTTTACTCCTTTAATAAACTTCGACACCATGGCCTCCAGGTCTCTCTCTCTCTCTCTTCTCTTTTACCCCCTCGCTGAAATCTCGCAACCAAGCTCGCCTGCACCAAATATCAAGAGCGGGCTCGGTCGTGGCAAAAGCAGACGGGCGTCCGACCGCTTAACATCTGGGGCCACCAAAGCTCGACCTCGAGGGCTTCCTTCCTCATAAGACGACCATCTTTCGCGTGCAGGCCTCCGCGTGAGCAAAGGTTCGCATGGACACCCCTGACGGATTCCGAAGCTCAGTCGGCCGGTGAGGCCAGTATAGACGCACCGTATACAAAAAGGCACCACGATCTCCGCGAGGCGCTACTTTCAACGCAGGTCGTGCGCGACTTACGCCCACGACCTCCGTTGGCGGCGGGGCTATATGGGTATCGTGTGGCTACAACCTAGAGCGACTTTTCAGACGAGGTAGTCACTCCCTAGTACGATCGTTTCGCTAGCTCGCATGACCGTCAACCTTCACAAATAGGGAACAACGGATGAAGCAACTTCGTTATCATTTCAAGGGAAACAAAGGGCATCTATTAAATTCAAACATTCTTTGTTCAATCGGGAGGTTTTTTGAGTTTTTCAGGTAAAACACAGGAAGAAGGAGTTACAGGAGGCCGCAGACGCTTCGCCCTCTGGGCAGAGCGACGAGCTCCTCCCACGGAGTCGAGCTCGGACTCGAGGTCGAGCACCCGCCGGCGAGCTTCACGACCCTCGCTTGCCGCTTGACGAAGCCGCCTAGACTCCTCCCGTTGCTGGTCGATCGTCCTTTCGGCGCTTCGAGCGGAGTCGCGCAGGGTCGCCACCGTCGCTTCAAGGCCCGACCTCGCCTGCTCACTCTGGTCGAGGTGCTCCTTAAGGGCGTGCACTAACTCCTCCATCTTGCGCCGGATCTCGGCCTGAGAAGACTTCAGCCCGGCAACCAAGCGCTTGAGCTCCGTGATCCTGGCATCCTGCTCGGCTTGGTGCTTGGCAAGAACTTCTGGCGGCACAGTCGCGGCCCGGAAATCCTTCATGGTGGTCTCCAGCACCTGCGCGACAGGGTATCTCGGGTCGCGGCCGATTTTTTTTTTAGGACAAAAGCTCATAAGTGCTAGGGAAACTTACCCAACAGAGCCGAGCCTCCAGCCCCTCCTGGAACAACTCAGCAGGGTCCTCCGCTCCGGTTTGTTCGCCCTGGGCAGGTAAGGGACCCTCCGCCCCGACCCCTTTTCCTTGATCGAGCGCGGGGGCTTGAGCCCGAGCTCCCTCGTCCCTTGGGAGCGGAGGGTCTTGGCCCTGGGGGTCGACCTCCATCTCCTGGAGGGAGATGGCCTCAAGGGCGAGGATCACCTCCCGCTCTTCTTCCTCCCGGGCAGGAGTTGCGCTCGGGGGCTCCTCCTCCTCGGCATCCGGGCCCGTGGGGTCCTCCGCCGGGCCACGGCGTCACTGGCCGGGAACTTCCTCCCGGTGAGCCTCGCCTCCTCGCGAGCTCGGGCCGTGGCGGTGTCTACGCCGAGGTCGCCGATCGGGGCACCGGTCAAACAACTGGAAGGTCGGCGTCCGACCGAGGCGGCCTCGGCAAGACGACGGCTCCTCCGCTGGAAGCCGCCCGCCCGCTTTGTCCTGGTCGGGCTCGTCTCCGCGGCCGAAGCGGAGTGACCGGCTCTTCCTCGCCAGGCGCCTCGCTCGGGTTGAGGTCCTCGACGCCGGGCCGGCGTTGGTATCGGCGAGCGTCGTAAGCTCGTGGAGAGATCTCGTGATCTCTTGAGCGTCGCGGTGATGATGTCGCCGTGGCCGTGAGTCCTCGCGGAACTTCAGCGCATGCTCGCTACCACCGGCTCCCCGTGTCGCCGCCCTCCACAATTATGATGTGGGGATGCCCTCCATCATGCCTCGAGCATCGTCGACCGCGATCTTCCTCCGCGTCTCCTCTTCAGGAGACACGACCTCTGGGGGCCGGATCTCCGCGGCAGCGGGCTCCTCCACCCCGACGTCGTCACCGCCAGCGGCCCGTGGGGACTGGGCCTCCGTGGCCTCAGTTCCCACCTCGACCTCGTCACCGCCAGCGGCCCGTGGGGACTGGGCCTCCATGGCCTCAGTTCCCACCTCGACCTCGTCACCCACGACGGCCTCGGCAGCCCGGGCGAGCTCCCTCTCTAGCACGAGGTCAAGAATATCATCAGCCATTGCTTCGAAATCCCATAACTCCGCACCAGCTGCCACACCCACTATAGACGATGTGGGGTTAGTGTGGTGCCGGAGGGGGAAGGAGTCAAGTAAGATAGGAATGAGAAGCTGACCTCGCTTGGCGTCTTCTAGTGGGCTCGAGCGAATGACGATGAAGGCAGCCATGTCTTGCGTGCCTTGTCGGCCTTGGCGGCGAGGGTCGACCTCTCCCAAGCCGGCCCTCGAGAAATGGTCGGCGTTGGGGCGTGATTGAGGGTGCAGCAGATGACTCGCGGGACCTCGGGACCAGGGGCGCTGGGTCCAGCTGCCCTTCTCCTCCTCGTGGTCTCGAGGGGCCAGCTCGAGCTCACCCGCTGAAGCTCGCCTCGAAGGGCCGCGACCGCCCTCCAGTTCCTCCTTCCGCTACTGGACCGGCGCGGCGCGCGCCTCCTTCTTCGCCAGTAGCAGCAAGCCGATAAAACGAGCCATCAGCTCGGGTTTTTTCCGTGTACTCATCCATCCACGTTTTAGTTCGCTCACCTCCCGCCGATCAACATACTTCGCGTCTTTGGCGGGGTGAGCGGTCGTCCGAATCGGATGCTCGCTGAACGCCAGGCGGGACGGTGTGGCCGACGGAGATCGGGGCGCGGCGCTACGACCCGCTTTGCTTTCTTGGTCTTCGACCTCGTCCCGCCACTGCGGTGCCACCGGTGAGCCACGGCGACCTCAAAGGCAACCTTCTCTGCGCAGGTGGGCTCGAATAAGGTCAAGGAACCTCGAAAAACTTCGCCTAAACGGACTTTCAAAAGGGTCCGAGGTAGGGACCTACCGCCTCGATCCAGTTAAGAGGCGTTGTTCGAATCTGGCGGCCCTCTAGGATTTCCTTGGCCTTAGGGGTGCCGAACATCTCGGACACCCTCACGTCCACCCAGTCCTCCGCTGGAGCTGCTACCAGCCGAGAAAGAGCAATAAGGTCGAATATCCTTTATTTCAAAGTAAAGATCGAGGGCGGTGGCGTACCTGAGCGTGATTCCCGGGTGATGTCCTGCCACCCTTCGACCTTGAAGAAGGGGTGTACCCTCCTCCTGAGGGGCGACACCCGGTTCCTGACGTAATCCCGGGCGACGTCCCGACCAGACAGCCCCGAGCAGGTGAGCTCATTGATCAGCATGAGCACCTTCTCTCCTCCTCGGTCTGCACGGGTGGCTCGGGCGTCTCGACGGCACGACCCTTGGCGCCGAGTAGGAAGCGAGCTGCCCTCCACTTTCCTCGAGTAGAACCAAGAGTCGGCCCACCCGACACCGAGTCCTTGAGCGTGAAGCCTGCACTGCACGGGTGGGTAGGACTGAGGCGAGAAGTAAAGGCAACACCATGAGGCGCAAGGCCAGACGCGAGAGAGTGTAGAAGTGGAGAAAGAGACTGGGGGTAGGCTCGACGCCCACGAACCCTTCGCAGAGATGGGCGAAGATGGCCATAATGAGAATGGAATTGGGGTGGAGGTGAACAATCTGCAAGACTCACAGAAAGGCGAAGCACGGCCTCGACGAACTCGCTTTCGGGCGTTCTAAGCCCGTTTATGGCGTAGAGCTCGGTGGAGACGATCTCCCCTTCCTCCGGCTGCGGGCTCTCCTCGGCACCGGCGGCTCTCCATGAGCCGGCGTCGAGGTACTTCGCCCGCTCCAGGGTCTCCAGCCTGCGCCTATCGAGCTTGCTGGCGCCGAACTTCGCCATGAGGGTGGAGAAGGTGATCGAGGAGGAAGACGAGCGCTGGAGTGGAGAAGTGTGGGGCGCGCTAATCTTTGAAAGGCCAAGTGAATCTAGGGTTCCTCTTCTGGTGTTTAAAAACCGAACGAGAGAACGAAGAGGTTCCCGCCGTTGTGGTCGAGGAAGCCCTAAAGGCGCAGGGGGCAGTTGAGACGTTCGCCACACAGGGAGCGACACGTGGGCACGCAAATTGAAACTGTCCTACCGAGCGACGGTTCCCGAGGAGGAGCGGTTCGTACTGACCGAATGAAGCTTCCGGGGGAAGGGACCGTCGGTAGGATGGGAGCTAGTCCGTACGCCCGAGGCGCGGCAGAACCGAGCCGAAAGCTCGTTCCCTGGGGATGGCTGATAGCCCGGAGGTCGAGGCGGCTGTTCGCCACATCCAACCCGGCTGGCTCGAGAGATGGTAGGCCCGAGAGGAAGGCCTTTTCTAGGCCTTTTTCCACTCGAACCTCGGGGGCTAGCTGTCGGGGGGTCGGATAGATCCCATAAATTACCTCGGGTGCCACGAGTGGCACGAGCTCACCATCGCTCGAACCACCGGAAGGCCGCCCTCGGACGCCCCTAGCCAGGCGCCACGAGCAACACGAGCTCGTCCCCGCCCTGGCCACCAGGAGGTCGTTCCTAGGGACGGCCTTACCAGGACCTGAGAAGGTCGCATAACCTGGTGGGTCGATGGCTCGTGCTCAGGTGAGGTGGCCGAGTTCGGAGTTAGTTGTTAGCCGACCTGACGTGATCCCGAGGTCGCTAACCGCCAGCTGTGTAACCTCCGCTAGTTCGTTGCGTTCTCCGCGGGCGGTGGGTATAGGATCTGTTAGTTACCACGTTGGACCTGGTCGAACGTGGAGTTAGTGGGCTTAAACAAGTACGCCCCTTTGTAAACTATAAAGCATCCCCGCCGTGAAGGGGGGAGGCAGAGACACACATACGAAAACATACACGAGCTGGAGTAGGGCTATTTTCTCCTTCCTGAGAGGCCCGAACCAGGGTAAATTACTGTGTCCTCGCCCGTTGAAGTCCAGTGAGTCACTCCTTTGAGTATTCCCTCACGTGAGAAGGGGTCGCGGTTGGTCCCTCCACCAACAAGTAAGCTCGGCGGGGGCCTGCTCCCCAATCGTCGACAAGTGTAGTTAATATATACTTATAAAATGTTAAATAAAATTTAAATTATTATAAAATGTTAAATAAAATTTAAATTATGTTTGATTGTTTTTTAATCATCAAAGAACTCTTCATCATGCGTTGATAGTGTTCGTTTGATCGATTAAAAACAAACAAACAGTTCTTGAGTATAATGAAGCATTAGTTGCATCAATATATTTAAGACACACCGATCATTTAAATTGATTTGGGTTGTGATCAATCATCAAAATGATTCATCGAAGGATCGTGAGAGCATCCATTATGTGTTAATAGAGTGCATTGATGATTGGGACAATCATGTATTTTGGACTAATATTTTTAATGAGTTTGAAATAGGATAAGTCCAAAGTTGAGATGGAGAATTGGAAAAAGGATATCATCATGTGTTGATGAGCATCAGAAGGAGGTTCATCATGTGTTGATGAACAAGAAGAAAAGACACAGACTTGGAATTTTAGACAAATTTTGGTCGCCTCTGAGATTTTGGTCCCAGCCCCAGCCTCGCCACCGGCCGGCCTCGCTGGCCCGCTCGACCCGCCGCCCAGCCCGCGCCTGCAAGTTAATTGCATGGCAACAAGAGACGATCACGTCTTGTGGGTAAAGCTGTACACCTCTGCAGAGTTAAAACTATTCGAATAGTCATGCCTACGGTTAACGGCAAAGTGAAGAATGCTTTCATACTGGTAAACTTTGGTTTTGGTTTTGAAAATAAAATGATGTTTTGGGGATTCGGAGGTGGTTAGAACTCTCGGATGTCCAATTGGCGGATTGAGCCAAACAGGTAGATGGAACCTGTTTTTAATTCATGACGGATGGAGTCATGTGTGGATTACCTTGATCTTTTAAAAGGTGGCGAATAGGGCCTTTATATTGGTGATGGTGGATAGAACCTTCACTAGAATAATAAATAATTTCTATTATAAAAATAATTGCTAAAACTGCTTTATGAAATTATTACTAAGTAATGTTTGATTAAACTCGGCTTTATGCAAATGTACCCAATAAGCCTTCCTTGGAAAGCCTACATGTTGCATAATTCCCAGATTTGCTGAGTATTTTTGTACTCACATGCTACACAAACCTTGTCATCAGAGAATTATCAGGATGCAAATGAAGACGCTGAGTTCTACGCCGAGGAGTATGATGAAGATCGCCAGGACAACTAAGCGTGCGTTCCTAGTCGTCGCCTGTGGAGTCGTTAGGGTTTATCTTCTTGTTATTTTGTTTCCATTGTTGCTGAACTCTGGTCATGTGACCATAGGATGTAATAAAATGCCATGTGGCTAGTACCTTATATTTATGTTGTTATTTCTTTCTGTTCGGTAATGATTCTTCACTGTCTGACTGTGTGTACTAGCAACTAATCTGGGACTAGTACAGAAATACACAGGAGATTCCTGGTAGCCAATTCGGGGTCGCACATCAATTTCGCAAACTTTGGTAGCAAAAGCTCTTCAGATAAACCTTAAGATTTACAACTTCCACAAAGGAAGAAGGATACAAGGACGTTTTCACAAAAAGGGAAACCAAGCGATCCACCAAATCCTTTTCGATAAAGCCTTGACACCAAAATCCACATGACCTAGGTTTTACATCAAGACTTCAATAAATTCTTTTAAACTCGGAGGATGACAACACAAGAACAAATCGATAACTTTCTCCATAAAACAACCAACAAGACTGGGCGTCAAAGCTGAAATAGCGACCAAAAGAGGCGCAACACTAAACTTTTTTTCTTTATCGCAAAAGACGATGACTCTTACCTACAAGAGGCTCCAAACTCCCAGTGGTGGCTTTACCAAACCACAACCACTACCACGGCCTCTACCATCGCCACACTACAACAGAAGAAGGTGACCGAAACCCTTCGGCACCACAACTCACTTAATCACAACTACTCATTTAACTCTTACAAAATAGTAACAATAGCCATCATGCATAATCAAATTTAGCATTCGACACCAAAGCTTAAATACAACATTAAAGCGTAATGCAATGATACCCATACCCGTCCTACTGTGCATCTGTGTGTCAAGTTTTAAGTTAATTAACCAATCTATTCCAAAATTTAAAGTTATTGCCCTAAGGTCAAATTTTTTTAGTAGGTACCTAGGCCATGTTTCTAATTCCACACAGCAACTTTTAGTTTACTCTAGAGCCCGCTCTGATACCAACTGTAACACCCCGGCACCGCACGTGCCCGAAATGTTACACCCTCAAACAACTAGCACCAGACACTATACTAAATTAGCAAAGCAAGCTAAATACTAGCAAGTCACCGAAATTACTAGAAATTTCGGCAGCATCTCCCCTAAAACTAGGACATCCACTCAACAGACAAAAGACAGCAATTGATATATCACAACAACAATAAAAAATCACTAACCATCATGACCCGCTAAGCACATACAAAGGGTCATGGTCTTCGAACAACTATCAATCCTTAACATCAAGAAACCAAAACAACCACAACAAAGTTATTACATGATCTCAACTAGTTGTGAAAGTAATCCAATTAACATTTAAATTCCTTTATTCTGTCGTGAGTATCAGTGGAAGTGCATCTAAGTCGATCTGGCGTGTCGCTTCCTTAGAGTACCTAAAACATTAAATAGACACGCGTGAGTCCAAAACTCAGCAAAGTACATCAAGGACAATAACATAAACAATTAACACATTCAGAACCATAATATGACAATCTTTCTTTAATTAAAGTTAACAATTAAACAAAACGGTAAAACCACAATCACCTCATTAAATCCCTCAGTAACTCACTCAACTCTTACACGTACCTCCTTAGACAATCTTGGGGGGAGTCCACGACTCTATCCCAAACCTGAACACTCACACACTCAACAATTCAATGTACAATGCAATGGAAGGAGTCCACGACTCCATTCCAAACCTGTGCATTCACAACAGCTCAACAATTCAACAAAACCTCATTATGCAATGCAATCCAATGTAATGCAATGCAATGCAAGAATATGTATGCTCATATGCACCTTCTGTAGCCTATAGTCCTATACCAATATAGCTAAGGGAACACCTGTCGATGTTCACCCTCTCCCTCCAACCCGTAGATGGAGGGTGCCTACTCTTACTGACTCGTTCCCATTCATCTCGATGAAGGGGACTACGAGGTAGGACTTTTGCACTCACTACGAGTGAGCGCCGAGGCCCCATCAACATGGGACGCCTCGTCTGTCATGAATGCACAATGAAATTGACACAATTGGAATGCAATTACCATCATTTCTAACCTTCCACATAATCATGACCACATGTATGAATGACAACCAAACTTCTAGTTCATGGACAACCATTCACAATTATCTAGTCACAATCAAGAAAGGGATATAAATAATGAATATTTCATGTCTATCGATACGTAATTCATAACCAACATCCTCAATTGCATTACACTTGCCAAAAGCCCACTCTCAACCATAGTTCATCTAAATTTGCAAAGCAATAAATAAAACAGGAAGTAGCACATATTACTCACAACCATATTTAACCCTACGATGTACTTGCCTTAATCTCGGCGATAACGGACGGCCTGATTGCGGTATTAGAGATCTTCGACCCTAGAGAAATAAAACAATACTTAAAATCCATTCCTTAGTGAATATTGCCACTAATTCGGAGATGAAACTCTGATGATAAGCATTTCTCCCTATAATACAAGATTCTAACGTCAATTATTCACAGTTATATATATATATATATATATACTAAGTAAGCAACTCCCATTCGAATGATTACAAGAGCACCATACCAAGAAATAAAAAATATAAAAGCTGGTGGCAACATATAACCTTTATGCACCTAAACCACCTTGGGTAGCTTGCTCAACATTGAATCAAGATAGCACACTAACTTAAGCATAATGCAGCAATTTAGGAGACATCAGAGTACATTAACAACGTGGTCTCTTACACAATGTTTTAACCATTACAGCCATGTTAGCACATAATCAAAGCAAGTAACTTCTACGCTACTTTTTTTTTTAAAAAGAAACAACCACACATGAAAAGACTACCCTCTGACCGTAGGATACTAAACACCGGCATTTCGCCTCACTAACCCAAAGCATATACTTCTACTAAATGCATTGCGCAGAAGGCCAACTCTTAGACAAAACACGACTTAATCACCAAAGGAAATACATAACACAAATATGCATGTCCTCACTTCGGCAAAAGATAGAACTACAAACCCTAGACCTCAATGAACCCGCTGAGAATCATGCTCCAACGAGATAATCAAGCACTAGAGCCTAATAGCCAGTATCTCAACAACAGCAAATCGATCTCAAGTTGAAGATCACAATGGCATACGTAAATCATCATGAAGCACAAACAATCAGTATAACTAAGCGATAGATATGAGCTCATTGATTAATACTTCACACTAAACCTAAAATGCAACATGTCATACTAGCACTCACATCCCAGTAATCAGAAAAACAGTGATACCCTAATATGAGCCTTCTAGGCAATCCATCAAACACCTGGCATGCACATTGAAACCAAGACCTCAATTTGATTGGTGCTTGCTTGCTCACCCCAGGAAGAAGGCAAGAGGGGAGTCGACTAGGGGCGGCGACAGCTCGGGGGAGGGAGAGCCCGGCCAGGGTGCTGGTCAGGGGCTCGCCGGCCTGGAGAGGCGGGGCGCGCCGGCCCAGAGGACGACCAGGGAGGAGCGCTGGCGGGGAAGAAGGGCACCGGCCAGGAGGACGACCGGGGACGACACCGGCAGCAGGGGGAGGCCGGGGGCGACGCTGGCAGCAGGGGGAAGGCCAGGGCGACGCTCGGCACAGGGGGAGGTCGGGGGCGTCGCTCGGCACAGGGGGAGGAAGGTCGAGTAGGGGGCTCGGGTGTGGGAGTGGAGAGAGAGAGAGAGAGAGAGAGAGAGATTATGTGGGGAAGCTTTAATAGGTAAAAGACTCCCCACCACTCCTCTCTAAATCTCACAGTTCACCAACAGGACCACCCAAAGCCTGAACTAGGAGATCCCAAATCTGGGATCACTAATAGCGGTATTACACATGCCTCACAATCAATTGTAATAACTCTAATCAACTTCCTCGATGATCACCGACCCTTCACAAGCAGGGCGTGACCCCAAATTTACTCACTACTCCTACTATGGTCAACTCTTCAAAGCATTTTCAAGGGAAGCTCACCCAAAACTTACAAGGAAACTCAATTCTCAAGTCACAAGCAAACAAGACCCAAACTCTAATATTCAAAAGTTCCTCAAACAATTCAAACTTGAGAACTTCCTCGAAGGAGGGCAAAGACAAGGAAATTTTCACAAAAAGGAAGAATCAAGCAATCCACCAACCCTTTTCTATTACAGCTTGACACCAAAATTCCACATGGTTTGAGTTTGGCATCAAAACTTCAATAAGCACCTTTGAGCTCAAAGAATGACAACAAAAGAACAATATAATACTTGTCTCCGCAAGACCACCAACCAACTGAACATCAAAACGGTAGCAATAGAAATTTATATGGGTTCATCACCAACCCCTTTCTCTTGGTTTCCGACCAACAAAAACCCAAGAATTAACCAAACCGATCTCAAGAACGGTAAAAGAAATCTGAAGGGATTCATCACTCAAACTTTTCTCTTTGTCTCCAAAGAGTGAAGCCAAGAGAAACCGACCTTCTCCACTCACTCTCTAAACTATGCCACAACAGACGATGACCCTCACCTCAAGAGGCTCCCAAACTTCCGGTTGTGGCACTGCCCAGCCACAACCACCAACACAGCCTCCACCACAGCCACACAAACAACTAAGGACCTTGACACGGTCAAAAGTAAGAAGACGAAAACATAAAGATTCAAACAATCATTTTCATAATCAAAGCAATATGAAACAATAATTTAGCATTCAACTTCAAAACTTAAAGACAATATTTAAGCGTAATGCAATGATGCCCAATACCCTTCCTATTGTGCATCGGTGTGTCAAGTTTTAAATTAATGAACCACGCTATTCCAGATTTTAAGGTTATTGCCCAGAGGCCAAATTTTAAAAGAGTAGAACCCTATGCCATGTTTTCTAATTTCACGTAGCAAAATTTTAGTTTACTCTAGAGTAAATTACTAAATTCACATACCACGGACCTAAAGCCCGCTCTGATACCAACTGTAACACCTCGGCACCGCACGTGCCCTGAATGTTACACCCTCAACCAACATATTAACACAAGACGCTAAAATAAATTAGCAAAGCAAGCTAGCAGACTAGTAACTTACCAAAATAATTAGAAATTTCGGCAGCACCTCCCCTAAAACTAGGACATCCACTCAGCAGATAAAAGATAGCAATTAATATGACAACAATATAAAGTAACTTAAAATACCCAATCAAGCACAAACATGGGTCATGGTATCAACTAACCTCCATGACCCAACTAAACACATCAACAACTACCACAAGATTATTACAAGGCATGAATTCAATAAACTTAGAAGTGATATGTCGATATAAAACTACGGTGATTCACACGTGTTCGTGCCACTACTCCCATCCATGCATGTCAGCCTCAAGGTACCTACAAACAAACGACAAACAAGCGTGAGTTTTAAAACTCAGCCAAGGGCATCAATTCAAAACATAAACACACATAATAATATTCAGGATAAAGATAACATTGAATGATAATCATGCAAGAGTATAAACAACTTGATATCCACATAAGAATATGAACACATTTACTTAACATTTCTTATTGTTCCCATTTCTCACCTAAGCAATCAATCATCATTAACAATGCTATGCAGCGTGAATAGGATTGCCAGAAACAAAGTCAAGCCCGATTCCATCTTTAACACAATCAACCCATTACTCAGCCATTCATCGTTACCAATGATAAGCGATGCGAATATGATTGCATGCTCATATGCACCTTTCATAGCTTATACCGGTATAGCTGAGTGCACACCCGTCGGTGTGCACCCTCTCATTCCCTTTCATCCCGTGGAGGGTGCCTACTCTTACTGACTCGCTCCCATACACCTGTGTGTATGGGACTACGAGGTAGGACTTTCATACTAACTACATGTGAGTACAGAGGCGATCTGGAGGGGGCGCGCCGGCCGGGGCTCTCCAGGGCATCGCCGGCCACAGGGGACGGCAGGGCGGCGGTGCACGGCTTAGGGAAGGCCGGGAGGAGCTGCCGCTGCGCTCGGCAGAGGAGGGAGGTGAGGGACGAGCTCACCAGAGCAGGAAGCCAGAGAGGCGAGTCGGCCGGGAGGCGCACGGAGGGAGAGCCGTGGAGGAGCGCTGGCAGGGGGTGAAGGGCGCCGGCCGGAGGATCGCAAGGGGAGCGCTTCGGCAGGGGGCATCGGGTTTCTTTGGGCAAGAAATGCGACCGAACTACTGGTGAGGTGGGAGTGAACAGAGAGGGAGAGAGATTAAATGGGGGTGAGGAAAAATTTATAAGGGATAAGATTTCACTCCACCCACTCCTTGCCTCCCACGACTCATAAACAGATCAACCCAGCGCCCGAAACAGGAAGCCCCCAAAACTTAGACAACCCCTCGCGATAGTACATGCATTACCAAAATTTCATGAAGATAGAAAAATAAGATAATACAAACAGTCAATAACTCAAAAGCCTCATTGTTTATTAAAAGAATGAAGTGTTCAATAATTACGAAATTACCATTCTTATTTACAATGTTTACTCAAAAGCAGGATGGTTATGAGCATATGGTATCTGTTTTCGCGTGTTATCTGACAAAAATTATCCAGTACCGTATCGATTCCGACCTGTATTCGATTCGAATCCGCGATCGATATTATTTGTGCCGTATTCATATCCGATACTATCTGAATCCGAGGAAAAATATGGTTTAAGATACAAAAAAAACGATATCCGATCGAATCTGAGCCGATTGCACCCCTACAATTTAGGGCTGTCAACATGCTTGAGTTCGGCCCACAGAAAAAGGCCCGAGTTTGACATGCTTCTCAATCTTCTCGCCCAAGCTCGAGAATATCGTGGCAAGGGATTGTCTATTTGTAAGATGATTGAAATTTTCTTTAGTTCAAAACAAAGCAGAAGATCTAGTGGGAAAGCGTAAGACATATTTTTTATTTATTGGATCTAAATCTTAGCAATATAGCACATCGATCTCCACACAAATCTAATGATTACAAATTTTGACTTAAGACTTAAGAAAATTTCAAACGAAACAGAAATCGCAAATCCGTTATGGTAAATATGTGTACATTCGCATAGGCTCGATAACAGTTCGAGGTTCGCACATGCTCGAAGTGAGCTCGGCTTGTTGACACTTCTGCATCCATCACGATCGGCTGCGTGTACACTTCACTAGCAAGTAGCAAGCTAGTGCCATACTGCCATCTGCACCATGCCGGCACCACAACCGCTGGGTGGTGCCATGGCGTGCCGTGCGGGAGCGAGACGCCTGGCGCGCGTAAGTGCAGAACGGCAGGTGCGTGCGGGGCCGTACGTGATTGCGTGGGCTTGGGCCGCCCAAGAGCTGGAGCGGCCGGGTAAGGGTTGGCCGGGGCTGTAGCACGCATGGGCCATCCAAAAATTAAGCGAAAAGAGCGGGCCGAGCTGGGGCACCGAGTGACCTTTAGCTCTAGGTGGGTTCGGCCTGGGATTGGTCTTGGTCATGCAGCAGTTCCGAGCGTGAGACGTGCGGTTTGAGGGGAGCTCCCGTAGGCCGGCGGCCTTGTTTTAGTTGCGGTCGTTTTATTGGTTTGTCTCGGCCCCGCGCTGCTCAGCCTTAGCTAAGGGTTGACGCGAAGTGGCACGGTGATCGGTGGGAGGTCGTGGCCTCGTGGGCCACCCAACCACAGGTGCGAATATTTTACCTTTTGGCCACTACACGTTTAGGAGTTTGAGAACCAGACAACCAGCGGTGGATGATGAGCGGTCAATGGTGCGATGCGATGAACGGGGCTTTGTTTGTTGCGTGCGTGTATGGGCCAGGGTTCCAAATCTCGGCGAAATTTTAGAAATATCGGTCGAGATTTTGGATTTTGGACCCCCTAAGATCTTAAATCTCGGCCGGATAAAAAAATTGAAAAAAATGCAAAATGCTACAATAATCTCGGAATTCTCGGCAATTTCAGCCAAGATCTCGTATTTTGATTGGATTTCAAGTTTTTGGGCCGGATTTAATTGGATTTGGAGTGAAGACCATCCATAAAAATTTTCAAAATTTTCTAACGTAGTTTAATCCTTTTTTGCTAGGTTGAAATTTATATAGTAGGGCATATAACTTATAATATTGTTAATTTGATATACCTCTTCTTGTGAAACATATTCGTACTCCTTTTAATTATGTTTTTACATGTTCTTGCAATACATGCTGAATTGTCTATATGCATGCATTTCATTATGTGTCAATTTCATTTCATTATCTACAATATACTCATTTTAATTATGTGTCAATTTTATTTCATGTTTATCATTTATGATGATAATATATATTCATTGTTGCCAATTGTAACTCTCATAATCCAGAAATTAATCGAAATGCTATAGAAACTTTCTAACTTTTATCATGACAATAGCACTGTCAAATTTTTTTAAAATTTCTCAGGCTTGATCATCATTTGAAAATTTCATGAAAATATTACTGATCATCAGGACCATCTACAAAAAATTCAAAAATTTTCAACGTGTTTTGGACTATTTTTCATTCGGTTGAAATTTACCGAGTATCAAAAATCCTGGTAAAAAAACTGGATTTAAATTTTGCCTTTTGGATTTTGGCCGAAATTTGTCTGAAATTCCAAGATCTTATTGGGAGTTTGGATTTTGGTCCCCTCTGAGATTTCATCTGAAACCAAGATTCGAAACCTTGGTGTGGGCACTAGAAAGGATACGAAGGATACCCTTTTAGAATGACACATATCATCTTCTTCATTGACCATCACATTTCTCTCTTCCCTACTCTCTTTCCCCACCTCTCTTTCTTCCTCTCTAACAAAAAAAAAGAAGAAGAAAATTTCGGTTTGAAAATTTTAAATAGGAAGATACAACTCAAAAAAAATTCAACTTAAATTTTCAACTCGATAAAAAATTAAATCAAAAATTTCAAATTAGAAAGTTTCAACTCCACAAAAAAATCAAATTAATTTTTTTTAAAAAAAAATTCTCAAATTAGGAAGTTTCAAATAAAAAGGTTTCACATCAAAAAATTAAAAATAAAAAATGATCAAATTAGAATGGGTCAACTTGAAAATTTTCAAATAGAAAAGTTTCAAAATAGAAAGTTTCAACTCGAAATGTTTTGGATAACAAATTTTCAAATTAGAAAGTTTCAACTCGAAACATTTCAACTCAGAAACATTTCATTTCAAAACTTTCGATTCAAAAAGTTTCGTTTAAAAAAACTTTTAGTTCAAAACGTTTCAATCCAAAATTCAACTCGAAACTTTCAAGTAAAAACTATATAAATTTGAAATATTTCAAATCAAAAAGTTTCAATTCAAAATTTTTAAACTGGAATATTTCAAATCATAAAGCTTCAACTCAACAAATTTCAAATCGAAAAGTTTCAAATAAGTAAACTTTCATTTCAAATGGTTTCTATCCAAAAAACTTTTGGTTCAAAAAGTTTTGCTGAAAAATTCAACTCAAAATTTTCAAATAGAAAAATTTTCAATCGAAAAGTTTCAAATTAGAAAGTCTCATCTCAAAAAAATTTAAATAAAAATTTTCAAATGAGAAAGTTTGAACCTAGAAAGTTTCAAAAAAAAAAAAATTGAAATCAAAATGTTTTAACTCCGAAAACTTTCAATTCAATTTCTTTGGTTCGAAAAGTTTCTATGCAGTAAACTTTTGGTTTGAAATGTTTCAATTGAAAAACTTTTGAAAGTGGTTAAAAACTATTTGTTTTCAAAAACTTGGTGAAAATTTGAAATGCAAAAACTATTTTGTGTTTGAGGGGAAGAGAATGGAGGAAAGTCGGATGAAGGAAGTATTGCCACTTGTCACTAGGAGAGCCTTTGATGGGGAAGGGAAGTGGGGAAGAAAGAATGTGCTGCAACTTATCACAAGGGAGGGCCTTTGAGGGGGAAAGGAAGTGAAAGAAGAAAGTATGTGTTGCAGAACGGCGGGTGCGTGCAAGGCCGTACGTGACTACTAGGCTTGGGCCGCCCAAGGGTTGGAGCGACCGAGTGAGGGTTGGACGGGCAGCAGCACGCGCGGGTCGTCGAGAAATTAGGCGGAAGGAGCGGGCCGAGCTGAGGCACCGAGTGACCTCTAGCGCTGGGGTGAGTTTAGCCTGAGATTGGTATGGGTCACGCAGCAGTTCTGGCCCTAAGATGCGCGGTTTGAGGGGGGCTCTCGCAAGCAGGTGGCCTTGTACTGGTTGCGATCGTTTTATTGGTTGCCTGGTGTCGAGACCCGAATGTGCAAATCCGAACCTTGTGTGTATCCAGCACTATTCCAGAATCACGCTAGTGCACACAGTCTCAACATTGATGAAGTATCATAATCATATATAATGGAATAATAAATAAAGTATTTATCTATTAATATAACCTATTTGGTTAACCTTATGGTCAACTTACAATAATATGACACATAGGGCAAAGACTCTGAAATTAAGGAAACTGTAGCAGAAAAGAAGACTCGTAGTAACCTATCAGCTCGCCACAGGCAACTGACAAGGCTCACACCCTAGTTATTCGACTCCTCTTGGAACTCCTCCTCAAGAGCTGGCTTAGACTCCTTCTCAACTGGTGTTTGGATGTTGCAATAGGGGTGAGTACATAAAACACTAAACAAGTCATGCACAGAATGCAACTCTATTAACTACATGCATGGCTTATTCCAAGTGAATGGCTGAAGTGGTTATTTTGCACAAAACAACCAATTTCATCATCAACTCCATAGGCACACTGCCTCTCATTCCCAAGTTTTATTTTTGAAGATCTAACCCTTGACTGTAATTCTCGAGCATTGTCCAATATTGCGGACACAACTATTCGAATAGGTTTGTCACACTCTGCAAGAATGAGCTATTCAAAGTTTAAAAATACAATAAAAAGAATAAACCGAATTAATTGAATTATTTTTGTACTGAAAAATAGGAAATATGATATCATGTTGACGTCAAAACCAAAATTGTTTTTGTCCAAAATATTTTTCTGTGAAAAGTCTAAATATGACATCATGCTGACGTCATCCGATACGTGGACCAACCACGGCTTGACACATGTCACCTCTATTTCAAATTTTTTACGGAATTAAATTTCTACTGGAAAAGACAATTATGATGTCATGGCTGTCGTCATAAATCTAATTAAACAAAATAGAATAAAATCTTTTCTAAACAATCGTATTTGGCTGACATGTGGGCCCACTGTCCATAGACCGGGTCCACAAACACTGCCGAGTACACGGTGGACTCGATCCACGGCACATGGCCACTGACAGGTGGGTCCGACTTCTACTGATATCATCACTGATGTCACTGATGACATCATCACAACCGGTGTGGCAGTGAAGCCTTGGCTTCCGTGCGACACGTGGTAGCTCACTACTGGCTCGACTTATGATTAGATCTGAACCGTATGATTCAAAATCAACAGCTGAGATCGTTCGAAACTGTGACTATGGTGAAGACATGTGGCAGACTAACACCATAGCCACATGGCTCTATCTCCATCGCACATCTATGATATATTAACGGTTGGGACTGACTGCGATGAACGGTGGTGAGGTGATGCTGATTGGCAACGCGTGGCAAAACCTAGAGTATCAGATTTAGATCTAATGGCTACGATCTAAGGCAAAGATCATCAGTGAAGGGTTACAGGATGGAGACACGTGTCCTTACCAGCACCGCACAATGTAGATCCAACGGCGGAGAAGCTTCACAAAGAGGCAGTGGTGCTCGTGATGAGGTCTCACCAAGCACGAAGATGAAGACAAAAGACGTGGCGCTGCGGCGACGTTTCGATGGGCAAGTGGCACAGATCTGGTGTGGCTTGACGAGCAACCTCAAATCTACCATTGGACACGGCAGAGATGACTCAACAACAGTGCAAGGGCGTGGAGACCCATGGCGGTGCGGTTTTGCCACGGTGAGGAATTGTGGAAGAATGGCAGCGGTTCGGACGCAAGAATCTAGGGCAAAGCAAAGGGCGCGAAGTGGCGAACATGGACAACTATTTAATGTGCCTCGACGAGCGCATTAGGTATGGAATTCACGATGTGGCCATTGCAACGGCAGAGTCCGGCTCTGATACGGCGAGGTGATGTGGTCTCATCCGAGCCGTCCACGTGTCCAAGATCGGAGGGTCCACACTCCACAGTGTGCCAAGACGTGGCTCAATCTTGATCGTCCGATCAAGATCAATCGGCTCCTGATTGGGCTAGTTAGGGTTTCGCGGGGGTTGGGCTGCGATGTGGGTTTTGGCTGGGCTAAGATGCGGGTTTCGACTGGGCTGGGCCCAATTGGGTTTCAGCCCACAATCTTTTTTTGAGATTTCCTAATTAATATAATTCTAGAAAATGAATTAAGTCAAAATAAATAATAAAAATATCAAAATAAAAAATATTTTGGGACATTTTGAACTCAAATAAAATGTTTTCAATAAAAATTTATTTAAACTTTTAAAATTCTTTACTGCATTTAACAAAAAGCATAATTCAAATAAATTCCAGAAAATTCTCAAAAATTCAAAAGGCACAATAAATGCAAGAAAAGCAATAATTAGGATGTTACACCTAGGCCCCGCCCTACTCGGACTTAGCTAAGGGTTGACATGAAGCGGCGTGGTGGCCGGTGGGAGGTCATGGGCCTCCTAACCGCAAGTGCGAATATTTTACCCTCTGGCCGCGGCACGGTCGGAGATTGAGAACCACTGAACTAGGCAACCAGTTGTGGATGATGAGTAATTTGAAAAGTTTTGATTGAAATTTTTTTGAATATGGTTAAAAACTACTTGTTTTCAAAATTTGGGGGGGAAATTGAAAATACAAAAACTATTTTGAGTTTTGACTGGGAAAGGAAGTGGAAGAAGGAAGTAGATGCTGCGTCTTGTCACAAGAAGAGGGTGTCCTCACTAAAGATTTGGTGAGGATGCTCTCAAATTAGCAATTCCTAATGAGAAAAGCTAAAGGACTCTGTACCGTTGAAACAAAAAAAGACTGGATACATCTGAGCCGTTCTATCAAATGGATGGCATTAGGCACATCCACTTCTCTTTCTTTATCACATCTCTTCCTCTTTACTCGGCATGTACGCATTTTCTTCATGCATTCTCGGAAACCACTTCTCTCTCTCCATTACCTCCAAAATCACAAAAGGTGAGCAGTGTCGTCGGGCATGCCCTTGAGTGACACCCAGCGAGCGATAGTTGCAGATCCATGTGACAAGTGGGCACAAGCACACGAGAGGTGATGGTCTAGTGCGATGGGCCAAAGCTAAGAGCGCGACAGAGATGGAGGCGACTAGAGGGAACATTGCAACATGACTCGATCACGTCAGATTCGGTGTCATGGCCGAAGAAGGGTGGGGTGAAGTGGAGGCCAAAGAGGGGTTGCCACCGGAGAGAGGCGTGTGGCAAGTACGAACATGATGGCATGGCCAGATTGCATCGGATCTCACATCGTCCTCACCGGGAAGGGTGGGGTCGAGCAACGGTTGGCAATGGGCATGGCCATAGAGGGGCAGGATGAAGTGGCGGCTTGCAGTACAGAAGCGGCATTGCAGGTAGAGGGCGACTATCGGTATGGTGAGTGCAACATGGTGAGAGGAGGACGCTGTTCATGGGATCTACTGTGGGGACCCTCCCTTCTAACTTAGAATACCGAGAAGATCCCATGTGCATATAATACTAGTCCCATGATCAGTGGCTAGCACGCATAGTTACAATATTATCATCACATCCATACACAATATTAAACATATTTTAGCGGAAAGGTAGTTATACAATAAGGCCTTGAATGGCTGAACAAAGTGCAGCGGACCCTTAGGCAACCGACAATGACAAAACTCCTAAAAAACTCATCAACAAAGTCCTCGTATCCTACGATATAGAATGTGTCATCGAGGTATTCCATTCCTTCACCCACTGAATATAAACAATAGCAAGGTTTAGAGTTTTCATACTCAGTTAGACTTGTAGTGTATCACAAGGATACAATTAAGTGAAGACTATGTCAAAGAGAAGGCTAACAGGTTCATTTACATAAAGTGATTTTGAACATGAATATCAAGTAATAGATTGTAAACATAATTTGTAAGAGCAGTTTTGACTGATATATAAATAGCAAGTATGCATAGAATAATATGTAATGACTCAGAGTCCTCCACGATTTTGAGCATTGAATTGTCCTTTGCCAATCCCTGGCATAAAATTTGAAACAAAGACTTTCCAACAAATATTTCTAATTCAACTTTTTTTATAAAAATATTAAAACTCCAACTAGTGTCAGTGCAACAAGTCTCTCATAACCGCAAGCACAACTTTTCAAAAAAAATTACACTCTACATTGGTGTACATCTTTACCCATAAGATATTATCAACTCTTTTTGCCGCTATTTGTAGGCTTCCTTTGGCGTGTGGCCAATAAGTCATGACATGAACCTTTACATCACTTAGACCTAACTTTGCACTAGCCCGATTAAAACAAACCTTTACTACAGCAACATAAGATATTTGCACCAACATTGTACTCATGACAGTTCATTCCTATCGTGTCCCTACTTCTCCCCATAGCAAAGCGTACACCATTGTATCGGTAGGTGTTATTCCCAACTCCTCAGTGAGGGCACCCCTTTGAATAAACCATCCCATAATGCCCGTACTACTTCGACATTCCAATGTGCAAAGCCAGACTTTAGTAACTTAATTGGTTAAGGCTACCCCATAATAGCACTTATGGTTGCACTGATTTTTTTGTATTATACAACACTACGTTCGGTCCTTAATCCGACCCAGGCAAGAACACTCTCCCTATACTACGTGCAAGTCCATCTCTCGCACATCCATCTATTGCCATATCTCGTCCGTGTCAAACCATAGTTTTATTTTCATTTTTATACCAAAATACCAAAACCATATTTCCTAACATATCCAAAACTTTGTTTTTATAACGAACAGTATATCCAACCATCCGTTATCATATGTCTAAAGCATAGCTAAACAGATGCATAAATATTCAATTATACCTGGTTGACATTTCTTATAATGTCTAATCCTACGGTTAACAAGGTTGTCACGTCAACAATTATTAAGGAAGTTCCATGAAATAAGGGATATACTTACCAATATCACAATATAGCAATATTTACTAAAAATACACGTAGGCATACATATATTTGATAAACCAATACAAACTTAGTAAATTATTAGGATCAACATGATCAAAAGGGGTGCTTGCTTTGCTCGTTGAATTCTTGAGGGGAGTCAGGGTTAACAGTTGCAATTTCTGGAACATCGGTGTCTAAACGTGTTTGAACGCAAAACAACAATAAAGAGTAAAAGAATTCAATAACATCAAATTCCAAATATAATTATAGAAATAGAAGGTTCTGGCTTTACAAGGACTTTTAGAAAGTGGTTTCACAATTTTTGAGGTTTATTTACATGAGTTGTGTTTATTTGGATTTGTAATTGTGAAAGGATTCACCCTAATTGGGAGCTACATGTAAATAGGTCCCAAATTTAGGTATTTTTATATGGATAGAGAGCCCATAGTTTTTGGAGTACATAGAAATTATTTTCACTAGATTTGAAGTTTATTTGGAAAACTTATTAACATTGGAATTTGAATGTATTGAAAATTGACATAAGTAGGAGTTTATTTAAAACTAAGTCCAAATTTAATTTATTTATTTTTTTGTAGAAATAGAGAACTTATGAGTTTGTAAGAATTTTTAAATTTATTTTATCAAATTTGGAGTTCATTTGTAAAAGGTTTAAACATTGAATATGCTAGGTTTCATTCAAATTTTGAATTTAAAATTTTGAACAGAGATCAACTGTAATATTTTATATAAACAAAAATCTAATGGTTTTATAAGAATTTAGAAACTAATTTGACTGAATTTGGAGTTAAATTGCAAAATTTATAATCGTTTGAATATTGTAGGTTTTGAAAATTCATCAAAATAGAGAAATACGCTTTCCGAATAGTGAAAGCACATTTATCCATTTTTTCTTTTTAGTTTTTTGGTTAATCACTAGAGGCTAACAATGGGGGCCCACCCGTTGGCCTTACAAAATAAGGGTGGTGACCAAAGGGCTTGCCGGTGGCGAGGGAGAGCTGACCAAGCTCGGCCGAGAGCTCAAGGAGCTCGTGGGAGCCAAGGAGACCTCGGAGCATCGTTCAGAAGCAGTGGAATGGGGTTGAAGTAGGAGCACGTCAGCGACAAGTGGCGGGGATGTTGCTGGCTATCTGGGAGGGGAAATTGATGTCGTTTGAGCTCAGGGGAAGGAAGGGGGAAGCGTCAATGGCTCACGGGGAACACATCTTAGTACCTAACCACGACGATGGTCCACCAGGGAGTCATTGCGTCGATCACCAGCTTTGGTGAAGAAGGAGCAAGGGACGATGGCAATTTTGATGCTTCAGGATGAAATCAAAGGAATGATTATGAATGCTGGACCCTGAAACATCCCACTTTTTACTTTTATTGCATTTATTGCGTCATTTGAATTTTTGGGAATTTTCTGGAATTTATTTGGAGTTAATTTGAATTAAGACTTTTATTGAATTATTTAAATATTTGAAAAGTTCATATAAAGTTTGGTTGAAAATATTTTATTTGAGTTCGAAATGTCCTAGAATATTTTTTAGAATTTTTTCTGTTATTTTTGCTATTTTTTTGAATTATTTGAATTACTAGAGGGATTTTAAATAAGGAAATACTGGAAATAGAAAACCTTTATCGAGCCGAGCCCTATTGGATCAGGCCTAAGCCCATTATCCACGCCGCCCAAACCACACCAAAACCCTAATCGCCCGGATCATCACCGTTGGATTTCGATCCGTTGCACCGCAGTTAGCCACGTGGCTGAATGATGGGGATCGTTGGATTGCTACCGAACGAACGGATGAGATGATGCCATGTCATCATCGTCTCCGTGAAGGACTCGGAGCATGCTACTGTGTTCACCATGGACACCCTCTCCGTTCCGGCTACGATGCGAACACCTAGGGCTTTAAGTGGAGAGCACCGGTTGCGCAAAGAACCAAACACCTAAAACCCTAGATCAATTTCTCAGGTTTTGTTGTTGTTTTACCGGAATTTGCAAGAATAGTGGAGCGCCACCGCGAAGAGATCTCGCTGATTGGACACTAAATCGTGACTTCCGAAGCTCAAGACCAAGCGCGTTGGATTTGTCTCATCGAGGCCTATTTCATGCGCGTGCGATATTCACCGTGGGATCATCGAAGCTCCACTTCCATCGCGTCTTCTCCACGTCCAGCGGCACATCACCGTCAAGCTTCACCGGTGAACTCGCGAAGAAGGCTGACTGTTGGATCTTCATCTAACGCATGAGGTATTACCACGTGTGCATCTCTCTGAAACGCTTAGATAGATCCTAACCGTTCGATTCCGAATGTGCGATATAGATACAGTAGCAAGTTTTGGTGTATCGTGGCCATTCGATCGTGAGTAGACCATGTAGATGCGACCACGTGGTGAGGCCTGGGGCTGTCCATGTCACCGGTAAAATCGCCGCAGCAGAATCAAATCTGGGCCGTTGATTTTAAATCTAATGATCTAGATCGCACCGTACCCTGGACCAATCAGAGTTGGCCATGTAGCGCATGGTTGTCGTGGCATCGCTAGTCAGCCGCGCGGTCATGCTGACGTCACCCGTGATGCCAGCGCGGGGCCCACATGTCAATAGGGTCAAACTATGCGTATGGCGTCGGTAGTGATGTCATATTGACGTAGGTAGTGACGTAAGTACTAGGCCAACATGTCAGCCTAATAGGATTTTCCAGAAAATAGATTTCTTTTATTTTATTAATTGCTGACGTAAGCATGACGTCATTAATCGGTTTTTCCATAGAAAAATTATTCGGTCGGAAAATAAATTTGAGGCTGATGTCATAATGCAAATTTCCAGTAGGAAAATAAATGAGTTAATTCGGTTGATTCTTTTTAATTTCTTTTCAAACTTCAAATTGCTCGTTCTTGCTCATACGAACTCCGATTGAGATGATTCTAGAGCAAAACAATTTGTAAAATTGTGCTTTATTTAATGGTGAATTTTATTTGATTTTTGGAGTTTTATTGCTATCTATTTTTAGTATTTATTTGATTATTTATTTGTTTTGCGTAGACGTTGAAGTATCCGAAGGTTACGAGGGTGAAGTGTTGACTCAAGAACCAAGTCCAGAGCAGGATCAAGAGCTTTTCCAAGGCAAGATGTGCTTTGATCATGTTGATCCCATGTTTTGAAATTATTTTATTTTAAATTATTGCATGCTAATTCAATTAAAATGATTTTAATTAATTTAGGAATTAGTTAATCAACCTGTTTGATTATGCCACCTTGTCATTATTATTTGTATGCCATGAATCATTTGTCACCCTAGGATTGTTAATTAATAGTTGGTTGTTATTACTTACCAACATAGGTTACTAGATTGTGACTAGTTTGCCTAGACATGCAACGTGTTATTTATATCATTTTGGAATATAAAAATTAAACATGCTTAATGAGATATGAAACATGTTTATGAAATGTGTGGCATGTGTTGTTGATGATGTTGATGGCACATGGTGCATGATAATCAACTGGGGTGGTAAAATAATTTAGACTATGGCAAGTGGCAAGAGTTGTTATTGGTGGGCCAGGTGCGGCATCTGGGCGATCGCATTTGGCATTTGGTTTTGGTGATATGAGTTGATTTGTACAGAATTGGTTTCTGGAAGTCTTGCCTTGATTAATTAAGGACTTAACCTTACAAGCATTTGAACTGAGCAAAGCATACAACCACATGTCTGGAATGGGACAGACCTACTTGACTAATTTGTGATGTCTAGATTTTGGTACTGTCATGGTGGTGTGGGTTCCGGGTGTACGGGTATACTCACATGGCGCAAAAAGGGGGTCTTGAGTGTGGTAACCAGTCCCATCAGTGTTAAAACCTTAGCGGCCAATACTGGGTTTAGACGGATTATTGTAAAGGCTTTGTTATGGCCATTCGCCTTTGTGGTGAGTGATTGTATCTTGTGGGTAAAGTGTATAAGCTCTGTAGAGTGTCAAACCTATTCGACTAGCCGTGTCCGAGGTATTAGACAATGCTCGGGAATTACGGTCAAGGGTTATATTTTCATAAAATGAACTTGGTATTGAAGGCAGTGTGTTTCTGGAAATGTGAAAATTGGTTTAAGGATGAGAAATGGTTTACTTGTGAAATAACTATGAAACTTAGTACTGTTATTAATTGTTTTACTACTTTTCAATATATTTATTGTAACTGTTGTAAATGCTACTTTATTGCAAATCAACCACTTTAGCCATTCATTTGGAATAAGTCATGTATGTAGTTATTAGACTTGCATTCTGTGCATGACTTACTAAGTGCTTTATGTACTCACCCCCTTGCAACAATACAAACACCAGTTGAGGAGGAGTCTACACCAGCTTTGGAGGAGTTCCAGGAAGAGCCATCTAGTTAGGGTGCGAGCCCAATCAGTTGTCTGTGGCATATTGATGGGCTACTACGAGTCTTATTTCTTTTTCGCTGCAGTTTTCTTTATATTTGAGTCTTTGCCCTGTGTGGCATATTTTTCTAAGTTGACCATAAGGTTGGCTAAACAGGTTATATTAATAGATAAAGTCTTTATTTATTATTTCGATATGTATGATTGTGATATTTCATCTATGTTGAGACTGTGTGCACTAGCGTGATCCTGGACTAGCATGGAATGCACAGAGGATCTGGATTTGCACAATCGGGTCCCAACAGACCCTGAGGAAGCTATAGAGCAAAGCAATTGGGAATCGACTCACCAATGCAGCTAATCGGGTTCGGCTCGCCTTGGCGATCCCGGCGGATTTGGAGTTCTTCTCGGCACTACTAGTTTGGGCATGGGGTAGCGAAGGCACTCAATGGATTTGGTGAGGCTAGCCAAAGTTTGGCTTAAAGAGCCATAGGGGGATTGGCATTGCGACCTGAGATGCTTGATTCATCGATAGGAGGAAGATGAGGCAAGGGAAAACCGGCAAGGAATGCTCATGCACGCGAGGTTGGTGGTCAACAGGGCAAAGGGAAGTGATGGTGCTCAGTGGCTCAGTGGGACAGAGGGGGTGGCGGCCTGTACGGCTGCCAGGGCGCAACTTCCCAAGCGACGACTTCTCGCTTGTGCCGTGGCAGGGAATGGGAGTGCATGGTGGCTGGCATGGCAGGGGCACAACAGCTTGGTGGCATCAGTCCGCGTGGGGGCAAGTGTCTACGGGCTGGCGTATGCGGGACGGTTGCCGTGCATGGGGCGCACACGACACGATGTCCGCGGGATGCGCACGCGCTCTACGTGTCACATGCGCACGGAGAGGGGAAGGAGAATGGCAGGTGGGGCCGAAAGGGTGGTCGGGCCCACACGGCAGAGAAAGCGAGGGAGAAGGTAGCCTTACCAAAGAGAACACGGGTTCTTGAACAAATTTCTTTTCGTTTTTGGCTTTTTGATTTTTACTTTTAATTTTTATCTCTTGCCCGAAGTTCTCAAATTTGATTGAGCCATCAATGTAACTTTAAATTTTTTGAACATTTTTGTGTAAGGTCCCAAAGAAATGCTTAAGCTTCCATAAAAATTTCATGGCAAGATCAAGCGTGTGGGATTTTATAAAAATCTATAGTCATACTGTCCTTTTTAATTTTTGTTGTTTTTTATTTTCCAGAAGCATTAAATAATTTCAAAAATTCCTAAAAATTTTTAGATGTTTTTTAGGGATGGTTTAGGGTTTAAATGGATTTTATCCGAATTTTATATTCATTTAAATTTAAACTTTAAAATTTAGAAAACCACAATTTGATCAATAAAAAACATTTTGAGTCAAAAGCCAAAAATCTTGAGAAAATCATAAAAGGATGAAAAATTCAAATTTAGGCCAAAATTCCAAATCGCAAATTTTGAACTTCATTTCTTTAAAACTTGGGCTGTTACATCTACCGGATCTGGTTGTCTTCCTTGTTGCTCATCCCCGGTGATGAGATCCACTAGATTCCGTGACCTTCGCTCGCCTCCTCATCTGAGTCATTGATGTAAGTTCAAGCTCCATTTGGTTTTGGTGATTGGTTTAGATTAATGGTTAATCTTTGTTTAATGACAAATCTAATCTTATTGAGACTAACATGTTTTATTGAGTTATATTTAATAGTGTCATATTTGGATGGAAAATGGAAAACCCAAGGTAGATATGCTTATCCATTCTAGTATAAATTGCATACTTTGGATTCAAGTTAAAGTATGAATTCTCCATTGCATTAACCACAAAATGTGCATTATGTTTCCCAATCCATATATTACATGGATGCACATATGTAGGGGGAGTTCACACTTGAACTTGATGTATCATTGTATTGATCTATTCTTCACTCCATATATAAAGGATCAATATGTTGAAACACGTCAATTTAAATGAATGTTTAAATTGAGTTCATTTGTCTCCTGATCATCAAAGGACATTTCATCATGTGTTGATGGTGTTCTTGTGATAGATTAAGGACAAGTGGAAAGTTCTTGAGTATTATGAAGCATTAGTTGCATCATGTGCTCAAGACACATATAAATTCATTGAATTGATTTAGGTTGTGCTCAATTGATGTAAGTGGTATCCATTATGTGTTAATGGAGTGCTTATATGATTGAGACAACCATGCATCTTGGACTAACCATTTTCATAAGTGATGAATGAGCCAGGTTAAGTCCAAAGACGGTTGAGATGATGAAAACAGGACAAGGACGACATCATGAGGTGATGGACGTCAAGAGGAGATCCCGGAAAAGAGATAAGAGAGCTAGGGTGACGATCCCGGGGGAACAAGATGATTGAAGATCATAAAGACCCCAAAGGAGATTGCTTGCGGCGGCTAAGGTATAACTAGATAGGCTAAGGATCTTTCCTAGCTTTGTGTCTAGTTTTAGCGCCGTATTATTAAGAGGGGTTAAGTCTTTGCTTTGAGCTTCATCATGTGTTGGTGATCTCAATCCTGTAGTCACTCGAGCTCAAATCTTATTTGGATTTGGTTTTTGCATAGAGCTAACCATTTGGCATGTGTTGCGAATGGGTGAAGCTCGTGCTTGGATTTTGCATAAGCTCTATTTGGCATTTGTTGCAAATAGGTCAAGTTTATGCTTGGAGTTTTCGCATTGAGCTTTGATTTGCATTAGTTGCAAATAGGATGAGCTAATGTGTTAGCTTTTACATAAAGTTCATTCTTTGCTTGTGTTGCAATAGATGAAGCTTCATGTTTTATTTTTGTTTTCAAACAAAATCTTATTGCATTTATTTGGTATTGCTTGGAGCTATGTTTGCACGGGTTGCAAAAGGAGAGAGCTCAAGCAAGTGTTTGGTTTAGTGCATGGAGCTAGAGAATTGCAGGAGTTGCAATTAGAGAGCTCATGCACTCTGATTTGGTTTGTTTGTTTATTTGCGAGTCCGTTGTGCGAATAAACGGGAGGTTTATGGGTTCCGGTCCTGAAAGGATGTGATACTTGCACTGTGGTTTTTGCAAGTCTGTTTGGTCGTGGTTTGACCATCACATAGCTAGGAGAATAAATCTTATAGACTCTAGGATTTATTTGCTTAATACGTTCTTACAAATATAATCTTTGAGACGTTTGCGAATTGTGTTCTTCGCAAATGATTTGGAGTTTGGTTGAATTCTTTGAGCATGGTTTAGTGGTGTTGCAAAAGTGTTTTGCAACTAAGTATGATCGTGGTTTGATCACCATTTTGGCTCAAAGAATTGTTGTTGAAGCTTCGGAGAAAAGGTTGGAGTTTAAACCCTGTTTTGTCGGTAGTACCGCTAAGTCAGCAGTACCGCCGTATGGGCATTGGTACTGCCGCTCAGACGGTACTACCGCTGTTTGTGAAGTGGTAGTTGTTTTTCAAGTGTACGTCGGACCAAAATTTCGGTCCGGCGCAAATGTGTTTTCTGAGTGTTGAAGTCCGGCACTACCGCGGGTTTATTGACGATACTACCATAGGTGCAGTAGTATCGAAGTTTTAATAGCGGTAGCTATTTTTCCAGATAGGAGTTTTATCTGGAGTTTTTCTGAGTTTTGAAGTCCGGCACTACCGCTTAGTTGAGAGCGGTATTATCGGGGTTGCGGTAGTACCGTGTTTTTAGTGCCGGTACATATTTTCCAGAGAGGTTTGTGTTTTAGAGGTTTTTAGAGTCCGGCACTACCGCTGGTGTTATTGCGGTACTACCGGGTTTGCGGTAGTACCGGATTTTGTTTGGCGGTAGCTATTTTACAGAAGGGAGTCTTCTGCTGTTTGCTGGAGCGGCAGTACCGCGGCTTGAGGCCGGTACTGCCGGTGGAGCGGTACTACCGGGCTTTTGCCTGCGGTAGTACCGGATTTGCTGTGTAACGGCTAGTTTTATAGCCGTTGCCCTGAGGGGCGGTAGTACCGCAGTTTTGCCGCCGGTACTACCGCATTTGCTGATTTTTTAGGGTTTTGCCCCTCCAACGGCTAGTTTTGGAGTGGGGGCTATATAAGACCCCCTTGGGGGGCATTAGCACGGGGGTTGTTGCACTCTTGAGTGTTCTTGAGCTTTGGTTGAGTTTATGGGAGGGTTTTGCATGGTTTGCTTTCTCCCAATTTGGTTTTGAGCTCAAGAGTGATCCTAGTTGCATGAGTTGCATCTAGTGAGGATTGAGAGGACCCTAGTTGCATTGGTTGCACTAGGTGATCACCGAAATCGCGGAGGTGCGATCAGTGAAGCTTGAGCGGAGTGCTCAACTCATTACTCTTGGAGGTGGTGGCCTCCTAGACGGCGTAGGTGCGTCGTGCGAGGGAGCTCTCAAGGTTTGTGAGAAGCCTCGACGAAGTTTGTGAAGGTTGGTGCTTAGCCTACCCGACGGGGTAAAAAGCAACCATTAGTGGATTCGAGGTGGAAAGCTCAAGTGAGTGGGCCGGTCCCAAGTGAGTTGGACTTCCTCAACGTGGAGTAGGAGAGAAGTCTCCGAACCACGGTAAAAAGTATCGTGTCCCTTGTCTCTTTTACATTCAAGCATTTACCTTTTTGCATATTATTGATTGATTGATTGTGAATAGAATTGCTTAGTGTATCTTGCTTGATCGACATAGCAATTCTAGCTTAGAGACTTATTTTAGTTAGTGCACTAGTGACTAGTGAGCCTAGTTGATTTAGGTTTTAATTGTCAAAACCTTAGTCTTCCGCTTGCGCATAAGTAATGTGTAGGTTTTGACATAGGGTTGGTTAGAGGCGATCCTCGATTAGTGAGTAGAAGTTTTTAAATCGCATATTCACCCCCCTCTAGGCGCATCCTCGACCCTACAACTGAGCAGTCCAACATTGACTCCCATGTTGCCTCGTGGCTTTACTTCGCCACCATGGGCAACTTCGAGCTTTAGCTTCATTCCCTTGGACGAGCAGGGGGAGGGAGGCAATGGTGTTGGCGAGTGGCAAGGGTGACGCGATTATTGGCTGATTTTTTGCTCTTTGTTTGTTTTTTTTCCGATGAAGTTTGTTGAAACTTTATGTGAAACTTGATAAAAGCTACTGAAACTTCTTAAAATTTTTGTGTTGAAATTTGACGAAACCCACTGAAACTTGCTAAAACTTTTTAAACTCTTTAGTGAAACTTAAGGTTAAAAATCTAAAATTTGTTGAAACTTGATCTTGAAACTCTCAGAAACTTCTAGAAATGTGTTAAACTCATTGAAACTCAAAACTTGGGCGCAACTTCCACCCGGACGTCCGGATTTTTTGTTTTTTTTTCGGACGCTCACTAAACATTTTTTTTAACGTATGAAATATTTTTTTTAACATTATGAAACATTTTTTTAACGTATGAAACATTTTTTTTTACTATTATCGAAAAAAATGTTTCACACGTAAAAAAAAATGTTTCATGCGTGGAAAAAAAATGTTGCGAAAAAAATCTGTTGTCCGATCCCTATCAATACCGTTAAAACTTTTTCTGATGTTTTAACGGAACTTCATAAAATTTGCTGCTATACCGTTACAACGGTATATCATTCTCTAGTTCCTTCCGCGTGGCATTGGCACAGCTGTAGCCTGGGACCTCCTGAAAGACACGACGGCTTTGCTTCGTCAACGGCTATGATGCAAATTGGCGATCTAGTGGTTTGGTCTAGGGGTGAAAATGGTACGGGTTAATCCCGACCGATCCGGTACCGAATCCGTTAAAAACCGTATTCGGGAAAAAAAATTCCGTATCCGGCCGGATTCGGATACGGTACCGGATACTTGCTACCGGATACGGTAACGGATGAGACGGGATATCCGGACCGAATAGCCGCGTATATGGTAGCAGGATATTATCAGACCGGATATCCGAATCAACAAAACAAAAGTACTCCGTACTCAAGTCAAGACTCAAGAGTCAAGGGCTTCCCATTTGATTCCCGCAAGCCTCAGTCTTTGCCTCCCCATTCGATTCCCCAACCCGAAAACTAACCCTAGTGCTTGAGCCTCGCCACGCCGCCGCATGAATTCAGTGTGTTGGCCTGTTGGGCGAGCGGGACTTAGTTGATCAAGTTATGTATGAATTTGATACCTTGTTATACTTGTGTTGTGTGAGTTGTCAAATTTATGTAATATATATATGAATTTATTGCTTGTCAAATGTTTCAACAAGTATGTATCCGTTTGTATTATCCGTTTCCGAACCGAATCCGGTATGTATCCGCTCCGACATTACCATATCCGAAACTCCGAAATATCCATATTCGTATCCGTATTCGGTCTTACCGTATCCGATTCCGAATCCGGGAAAAAAATATGGATTAGGATACGGGAACAGCAATATCCGACCGTATCCGATCCGTTTTCACCCCTAGTTTGGTCTGTTGCTGTTTGCGCGGGTTCCGTGGCTATATACGCTGCTAAAGTGCAAGTGTTACGCAATCGGAGGATGGCAAAAGAAAACTGGTTTTCAAAGCTAGTAGAAAGAGGAAACAAACGCATCAACTGCTCTTTCTTATTTGCATTTTATAAGGGGGCCTTTTATGCGCATCAGCGGAACATTTAATCAAGAGGGAGCTCAAGCAGTGGAGCACTGAAGCTGCGGCAAAATTCGAGAGCATCAGAAATTATAGCCCCAGACATGGAAGGGGTAGTATGTATATCCTACCAAAAGGCGCCGTAAGAAGTCCCTAACTCCCTATGTTGGAGATCATGACTGTAAGTTGGAATATGAGCGATATGATTCCTAGTGCAACCTTGACATCTTAGCTCTCTTCAGTCGCCTTTTCCGGTACCTCCATGCGACTTGAATGCGGGCTGCCGCAATGGTCCTCCAGTATGGTGATTCATATCTGTTCAAGCATCAGTAAACAAAATAAGATGGGGCATGGGGGAAGATAACTAAATAATTGAACAGTTTCTAGACGACACAAGAGGATCAGGCAGCTGTCATACTGAACAGCTGATTAAGACAGCTTTGTCCAATGCAATGGCAACTGGTAGAGGCCTAGAGGGAATCACTGACGGTAGTACTTTCAACCAAATAAACATTTTAATCAACGAACAAACATTTAAGCTTCTCTTTGTTACAGCTTTTAATGAGCATGTTAGTTTCTGTAAAACTAAACATTCCAGCTATGTTAGTCTGAACCACCTTAAACTTGATTAAGTACTTTATATATTAGTCGAACATACTAGTTGAAAAAGGTTGTCAACCTATTACAGATGATCAGAAAATTTTAGTGGTGACGAAGATGCAGTGGTTTCGGGCTACACTAAAGAATGGGCTAAATTCCTTACCTAATTGCACCCAGCACGCGTGGATTGCGCAAGAATCTTGAAAACTGTGAGGTCACTTCTTCCAGATCACTTGCTCGCAGTACAAAAGCTTCAACATTTGTTGAACATGTGACGGTACGTACGGAAACCAAACGCATGCAATGGAGTTTCATCTTCCCACCATCTGATACAGTAGCATTTTGCATAATGTAACAAACAGAAATATCAGAATACAAGAACAGTCGGCCTAAAAGAAAAGGAATACAAGAGCAGTCACCAGGGCAGAAATTTGCACACCTCTATTCACTGAAGACTGCTCCAAGTACCACGTAAGGAGTTCCTCACCACATACATCTCCTTCATGCAATGGAGATTTACTTCCATCTGCATTGATGCTTTCCAGTTTACCCCTAACTATAAAGACCATCTTTTCAACAGGGCCACCTTGATAAAGAATGTCGCTTCCACTAATATACAAGTTCTGTCTTAACTTGTCACAGATAGCATCCCAGATAGCGCAATCCATCAGGGTAAATAAGCGGACCTAAAAATAGAGGTGCATCATGCTTTCTACAAATTACTATATTATCATAAAAATCATTTAATTTATGAGTAGGCATATGAGCGTAGGGGCAGTGTGGGGTGCTGTAACAGCAATATCAGTATACCATACAGCTCTTATGGTGCAACAAGAAATTTCTCCTACACAGCTATATCAGCCTCAAGATTACACCAACTCAAAATGCTCTAGTATTAAAGTAACATAAATTTCAAATATAAATGAAGAAAGAAGGTTGACTGCTTGATCAACTGCCAAATTATGATCACATGGAAAAAAATTTTCCCAGCATGCAATATCAAAATGACATAGTAGTTGAAGACAGGGAAACATCTTCTATTCAAGTGGAGTTGAAAATTATGCAGCCAGTGCATTGGCATCATGAGATCAACCGATTCAGATGATCACAGTAACCCCAGGAAAATAGGCAACAAAAGTCATAACAGGCTATTAGGAAAGTTACTGGATTTGCTACTCATACCGGATTTGTTGAACCCAAACTATTCAGGGTAAGAGGTACGTGCTATCCATGAAATTTGGGATAAGTGGCGTACCGCATACCATGAACACCATACCATGACTAGGACGTACTGTGTCTCTTGTAACTATGGGGAAAACATTATTCTGATAGCAAGGGTGCTGCCATGCAATACTAATACAGAACGTGACAGTAACGATGGTGGCTTGCCATTTTTCTTAAATGCCTACAGAGGGATATTTTTAAGCATCCACTCTTGTCAATCTCCCAAGGCAAAAATGTTCATCTCCTTTACTGAAGCAAAATGCGAAAGGACAACCTCCAAACACCACCAACATTTACACCTGGGTGCCACCTAGATCCATTTGGTACACCAGCAATAGTAGTTCAAACAGTTGCGCTACTAGCCCTGCATTTGTTTTCCTCGGAAAGGGTATTTTCCACCCCTGCCTGCCAGGGGTCAAATCCAAGTCAAGTGGTGCACACTCCAGTGCTACCACCACTTGGAGCTCATCCTGGAACCTAGTCCTGCTGTTACTACATGAATGATTATCTGAAAGAAGAGATGTAATGCTGAATGGGCTTTTTTCATGGTTACCACAATAAGTTGTAGGAAAGAACAAATTGCACCAACACATTGTCACCCAAATAGAGATGGGAAGGAAAGGCAAATGGTTGCAAAGATACTAAAACCGAACCTTATTAAGGAAACTAAAGAAATGGCGGCGTATATCCCTTTGAATATCTTCTGGTAAATCACACAGAAGCTCTTCTTCATTCACTCCTCTAGTAGCCACCCAGCTGAACCTTTCTGCACGTCTAACCCTCCTGCATATTCATGAAGCTTTAAGCACTCTCACCTTCAAGCACAGAAGGATTATTACATTATACTGTTTCCAATAACATTTCAGGTTTGTTTTTACCATGAATCTAATGATATGTTCATGAATAGTGGCTTAACTACAGCAATGTGATAAGACATTGGCATTAGGCAACACTAAAAAACTGGTACTCCTCCATTCGACAATATAAGTCATAACAGCCATTACCATTTTTGTTTCACAATATTAGCCATCCTATGTTTTTCTAGGTATACCTTCGCATTGTGGCATCATTTATGTCCTGTAGTACTCATTCATTCCCCCTCTTGTAAGAGAATAAAATGAGATAATTGTAGTCATTATCTCTATCTCAATTCTTGTGTCAGATACTAAAATGGCATTGTGAAACAAGGGGGTATGTGTTACTAAATATACCTTGACAAATCATTTTCATTTATCTGATTTAAATTGCTAACCATTGATTTGGTCAAAAAATTAGTGTAGGACTCATAACTGATCACTAGACTCTATTCAATGGTGACTTCTCTATCGTCGTTACAGGAAATCACAGAAAAGTAGTTGTTCTGTCAAAATATTTAATTCATAAGACAAAACCTTCTCAAATCTTCTGGCAGTCGTCTATGTCTCATCCATTGTTCAACATCACGCCTTCTAAGTTGCATTTCTAGTCTCCTGCGAAAAAGAAAACATTCATAAGTCTAGGATTGTTTCAGTCAGTGTTACCTGGACACGGGAATCGGAATCCGAATGGGATTCGGTTGTCTGATTCGGGAGACTTGAAAAAATAGGATTCAGGGATTTGAGACTATATATTAATATAGTACTAAAGATAAATGGATATATTTATTTTTTATTGTAAATAATACTAATAAACGCTCAAATAGTCTCTCATCACTGAAGTTGGAGGGTATGATGCACAAAACATCTATATTCAGCGCAAAAGATCCACCTCTTGCCTTGATATGGCTGCCTGCTGTCAGTATGTAACACATGAGATTGAAAAACAGTAGACAAAACAAATGTAGCACTTTTTTCTTCCAAACCCACTTAAGCATGTTCCCATCCTTAAAGTCTTCCTCTCCATTATTTCTTCCCTTCGAAGCCTTCCCTTCTTCTGTTCTTCGTCCTCCACTAAAGCCATGGCAGACCAAGGCAGAGAAGGAACACAACGATTCTTTCTTTCTTCTAGTCTTCCCCCAGCTTTGCTTTTCTTAGACATGGTCATGAATAGGGGATGTCAAGCTTGCGTAGCTTTTTCCCATCTAGTCTCTTCCACCTTCACCTAGGATACTGCTAAGGGTGTCCGATGTGTGTAGCGAGTGTCCGACAAGCGTCGACATGGGAAAATTTTTGGAATCACTTGTCCATGTAACACTGGTTTCAGTGCCTTGGGGAGCACTTGGCTAGCATCATGATCATTGCAATTCACATCATTAACTAGTTTTTCTCTATTTCACCATGCATAAGAATTGAGATATCATACTAGTGTTATGATGTCATACTAATGTGTCAGTTAGTATGAGGTTCCTGTCCAGAAGCGCAACAGTCATGCTCATGCTCATAGTAAGCCAGCCAATACTCCATCATAAGGCCTAAAACCCAATTTAGACCTGGCAAAGTTCAACTCCATAATAAACCCACTTAGTACTTTTAACATTAGCCCAATCCCAGCTTTCTTTAATCCTTTCCAGTAGGTCATCGAATACTAGCCCTTTAGAGTTAATTGCAATTTGCAAACTCCACGTATTAGGTTGATTGATGACGATATAACCATCTTGATCCCTAACCCCTCCCCCTCCCCCGTGTAATCCTTTATCCTTTGACAGACTCCAACCCAACCCATTTCTACTAACCAATTCATACTCACCTTACACTATTAATTGATTAGCCATTTAGGCCTATGGTTTAGTTAGCCCATTAGCAACCATACCAGTACTGTGCGATGAATGAACTTGCAGTACAACTGCATACCTTTTTCCAAGAGCTTGGAGAAAGTTTTGCATGTGCCCAATAAGTAATGCAAAAAGCAACAACCCCAGTCCAATAATAGCCATAGTGAACAGAACTTCCCATACAAAGTAACTTGGAACCAAATTGCCAGCTAAAGTACTTATTTGCTGCAGTCCAATAATTGAAGATAAGCAAAAAGAAAATCACATAGTGAGGACAGTAAAAAAGTATTTAGATTTAGAATGATGAAACAGAAGTGAACATCAGTGCTTTGTGCAACAAAAAGTACAGACTTATGAAGGAGTTGGAGACTTCTCTTGCTTCCCATATACAGGAGACAGCTGGATATCCATATGAATAAAGAACAATGAACCAGATCCTAAGTAGAAAGTTACCTGAAAGCCCCAAAATAATGAATATATATAGCGTTTAACACCAGGTTCTGCAGTTAGCAACACTGCCTGTTGATAGATCCCATACTGAAAAGGACCATTTTTAGTATCAAAACAGACTGTTGAGTTTGAGTCGCTTGACCACTGCTGCCACTTTTGTGTATCCTGCTCATGAATGGATTTATTGCCATATCCACAATCTATGAACTCAGTACATGATGTTATGTTTAATGCAACACAAGCATCCCGTAGACATTGATTAACCCTCTGCAAAAAAAAACATGAAAGAAAAAAAGCTATTATGTTTCCTATACTTGATAGCTTAGATTAGATAGCATTTAAGAGGATTGAGGCATTGAAGTACTAATGTCAAAGAGCAGTAAAAGCAAGAAAGTGCTCAGACTGTAACCTTTCAAGTTATCAGAAAGAAATGAAGAAACAAGTCAGTAAATTGAGGAACATAAGCAAGTGCAGAACTTCCAAATCATTTCTTCGCTGTATGTGCAAGCATGAGGATGAGCATATATGATATATCAGCAACATACACATTTTTTTTTATTCCCTGGATGAAGTTGGGTACTCCCTTACAATTTCTCCACAAAAAAAGAAGCAATTTTCATCTTTGACTTAAAAAAAATTATGGCATGAACAATTCAAGGCAACTGGAGATGTGCCTTCGAAATTGTTCTCTCTTATAATGCAGGCTCACATACGTACATTACATTTTCTTATAGTGAAAGTGTGAAACACATCAGAATAATTTGTCACATATTTTTCCAAATTTGGTTGACCTTTTTTTTTGCTAGCAAACATGGAAGATATTTATAAAGAACAGACTAACCTGTAGTCCAAAGAGGTACCAACATGAACCAACAACATGCCCAGCCAAAACAAACATTAGAAGATTAATCACAAAGTTAGCCCATGCTGACTCAAAAATGAATCCGTTGGCAGATTGACCACCAAGCAATGGCACAAATCTGATAATGCGTGGAACATACTGAAGAAGAACTGTGGCGCGCAACAGATTCTTCGCATAGTTTGCACTTGATATGCCCACATAATCCGGGATCACTAGCAATATCATCACCTGCATCAAGGAGGAAAGAAATTTTTAAATATTAAAAAGAAATAAATAATAAACTATGCTCTAAAAATGTGGCAGTCTCTCTCTAAAAAAACTATTAACCAATGAGCCTCTAAAAGCTTGTAGCTTTTCTAGCTTAGATCGGACCAATTCCACACACACAAACACACAGCTATGATAGAAGTTATTTGGACAAAAGTAATGAATATCATGAATCATTATCATTACATAGTGATAGTATCTGTTATGAATATGACTTGTATTGAATATGAGGGCCAATGGCCACAATATATAGAGTACATGAGGAAAAGGAATAGGAATAGGACTCTATCTATAACAGGAACTTATCTATAACTATAAGAGATAATATATCCTTAACACCCCCCCACAAATGCAAGGCGTATGCAATAGCATTGCATTTGGAAGGAATGAACTAAAAAGGGAAAATCCAAAGTCATAGTCTTGAAGTAGCCGTCGTAGCATGTAACTCCTGAAGAATCGAGCTGACGAAGATAGCCAACGAAGAGCCGAGTCGGTGAAGAAAAGTCAACGAAGAAACCAAATCGACGAAGAAAAGTCGAATGTATGGCAGAGTCGACGAAGAAGAGCCGGGTCGATGGAAAAAAAAATCGACGAAGAAGCCAAATCGACGAAGAAAAGTCGAATGTATGGCAGAGTCGACGAAGAAGAGCCGACTGGACGAGTCGACGAAAAAGAACCGACGAGGCCGACAAAATAAGCCGAGCCGAGGTATAAGAGTTGACAAAAAAGAGTCGAGCCGATAGAAGAGCCGAGCGACGACGGAAGACAATTAAGATGCTAAAGACTTGGATGGACGCAACGGAAGACTAAAGAAAATAAAAGCAGTAGCCCGAAAGCCATCGAACCAACGAAAGCCAAGATGAACCGAAGCCGAGCCGCTGGAGGCTATGCTAGAGCCAGACGCCAAGAAAAGTCACGCGTGAACGTCCAAAGCGGAGACTCGAGCGGACCAGCTCTAGCGACGCGAGGAGCCGATGGTGCCTGGCGGCCGTAGCGAAAGATGCTGGAGCGCCAAGTGGTCGCCAGAGTCAGCGCGGTGGACGAAGGATGGAGAGAGGCTGTGCACTCGGACGCTGCAGCCGAAAGTCACGTGGCCGGCGGGACCGGCCTGAGGCGACGCCGGCGCGAAGGCTGAGGAGCAGCTGGAGATCGACGCTCCAGTGAAGAAGTCGAGGAGGCCGGCGGCGACGCAACACAGAAGTCGGAGGAGCGGCGTCGGGCGCTGAACTCGAGCGACGGCACGCAGAACCATGGCGCGTGAAAGTAGCGGGCCGTCCGGAGAGCCGAAGGTTCCACGGGCGACTGGTCTCGTGGAGGAGAGCAACGATTGAAGTCCGATCTGTAGACCAGCAACAACAAGAAGCCTTGCCCAGATCGCGACGACGGTACCAGACGCGTCCTGGCGACGGACGGCATCGAGGCAGAGGTGGCGGCCGCACGTGGCCTCGACGGGGTGTTAAGCAGCCAATGCAAGTTGACGTGAACAGCACAAGACCCAAAATCCTCTTCACGTGAGAGCCTCTGTCCCTTTGCTTTTCTTGAGAACTGAACCTCACGGCACCTGACTTGAAAAATTCCAGAGTCTTCACGCGAACTTGTTGTGGAGACTCGTGCGGGCCGGCTCGAAACCGTTCTGGCCGAGCGAAGCGAGGAGCCGACGGTGAGCGCTGAGAGCGCTGGAGGCGCCGGCTGGCCGGAAAAGCCGAGGCTTCGAGGTGCTGGCCGCTGGCTCGAGTCCGGAAGGCACAATCGGAGGCTAGCCGACGCAGGTGGCAAGAACGCGTCAACGCCCCCGGTGCCGCGGTCGGCGGATTTGGCGAGGAGATCGATCGGGCGCGTCAGCAGGGGCGCGGCAGCCGGCGATGGAGGCATGGGGGCGCGCTGGCGATGGCGTTCGGCGACGAGGCGCGCACAGCCGCGGGCTGGCGGCGTCCGGAAGTCGGCAGGATCTGGGAGCCACTGGGAGGAGACGGCAGGGCTCGGCGGCAGAGACGGCAGGCAGGTGGAGGAAGAAGGACAAAGCCAGTAGAAGCCGGGTCCGACTAGATCCAATCACCGGCAGAGGATGTCGGCGGCCAGATGCGGACGTCGGCGGCGCGTCGGCTACAGGCGACGGCGGAAAAGGCTTCGGCGGACTCTGTTTCGCTTCACAGCAGTCCACGCGCAGCAGCCGGAGATGACGAGCGCGGACTCCAAGTGATTGACGTGAAGACTCAAGTCAAGAGTCAGTTCAATCCTCCCGTGAAAAATTGCTTTCAAGTCCGGACTTCAGAGTCGGATCACTTGAATCGAATCCTTCACAGACTTGAGCCATGCAAAAAAAAAAAAAAACATTCACGTGTGATCGTGAGAAGCCTGTTGGCTGGCTGAAAGACGCGAGGGCCGACGGCGGCAGGTGTCGGCGCAGATCGAAGTCGAGGCAGACGCTATCGAGGCCTGAGGCTGACAGGCTGGCGTCGAGGCAAACCGGTAGCAGTGGCGGCCACGCGGAAGACAGCACCCGGGAAGCCAAGAAGACAGCGACGAGGGTGACGAGGAGGCGAAGGCGCCGGCGGTCGGATCGGCCAGCCGGATGAGCGTCGTGGACGGAGGAGCCCGCGCCGGCTGGACGGGTGCCGCCCCAGGAGTCTCCTCCCGGGGCAGCGGATTAGATCTAAAACAGCGGAAGGATAAAGCTAGGAAAAACCTAGAGCTCTGATACCATGTTATGAATATGACTTGTATTGAATATGAGGGCCAATGGCCACAATATATAGAGTACATGAGGAAAAGGAATAGGAATAGGACTCTATCTATAACAGGAACTTATCTATAACTATAAGAGATAATATATCCTTAACAGTATCAATACAAAATGTATAGAAAAAACTACTTTATATTCTGCACTGTTAATTGCACACAAGGCATTGAACCTCTTACATTATGGTGTCAGAAGCCTCTGAATGATTTACAATGCCAAACAGCAAATTACTTCCTCCACTAAACATTAGTCATTTTTCTTTTTATAGTCTTCAATGCAGGGCTATGACCATAGTTTTTTTTAATAATAATATACTAATTAAAAATAATAAATTATATATTATGAAGGTATTTTTCCAAGGCATATCTAATGATATTTTTTCATGTGGTCAATTCTTGTCCTTTTACATATATTAATGATCGAAGTTTCAAAAATTTGACCACACGGATCCCACAGCGACCTATATTTAGTGATAGAGGGAGTACTCATCTTTACTTATGACAAATCAGGTTAAACACCTAGGATCTAGTTGCCAGGACCGACCAACATGAACAACCAAGACTAAAAGAGGAGCTTTCAAGGATATAAAGAGTGTTGAGAACTTGAAGAATGAAATATTTTTTGTAGGACAATATTTCAAAAGGCAACTTCCATTTCTTAGGATACAAAACCCATTTGGTCACATATTTCAAAAGGCAACTTCAATTTCTAATATGAGAAACATAAATTCAAGTGAGCAAAGCATACAGTACCTGAGGGAGTGGAAGCACAACAAATAAGTCGAATACAAAAGATCCACGAAGATAACGCATAGCAATTTTCTTAGGATCATCAACTAAATCTCCAGTTCCCACTACTCTGGATTCTGGAGCTACATAGGCCAGCCTGAACTGCAAAAGAAATTGACCTCATGTATGTGATCCCTATTATTGGATTTGTGAAACAAACAAATTGGCTCATAGTTCACAAGATAGAAAATTCTTCTGACAAAGTAAAACTATACATAAATGCAAATTTCCATGAATGAAACCTCATAACAGAAAAAAAAGGAATGGATTGAATGCTTATGCTATTGACCGAAGCTACTATCTATATGGTGCACAAACCAAGAACATAAAGAAATATCAGATGCTAACAAGAAGTTTCATTAAATTAAAATAAAATAGTGTGATTGGTTAATCAGACATAGTTCAAAGAATAAGTTATTCACTTAAGGGCAGGGTTAACCAAACCGATTTAGGGTTAAAAATCGAAGTCCCGGCAGTACTGGTTTATCTTGAAAATCGAGCGAAAATCATGAAAAACCGAGGGTTTCGAATTCAAACATTTTTGGGGAAAAAAATTCAAAAAAAAATCGAAAATCGATCGTTTTTCTCAAAAATCAATCTGTTTTTCTCGAAAAACCGATCGACGAACTTATTTTTTTGCGTTCGATTTGTTGAGCGATTTTCGTCGATTTTTATCGAAAATCACTCGATTTTCACCGATTTTCAACCGATTTACGTGACATAAATTTTTCCAAATTTTTTGAATTTTTTTTAATATAACCGGTCTACCAATTAGTTTAGGGTTTCGAACCAGCTCGATACGGTCGGTTTTCACGATTTTGTGAATCCTGCTTAAGGGACTATATCAAGCTTGTCTATTTTTAGGCTTTTTTTACACTTGAAATATATAGGACTTCAAGCTAGCAGGGAAGGAGAAGACCCTCTTTTCTGTGGTCATGTTTCACTGATATACTAAGGGGCTGATTGGTCATTGTCACACTCAAGTTAGCCTAGTTTTCCCTCTAAGTCGGTGTTTAGTTCGCAATAACTTTCTTTTTCCTTCTTTGTTTTTATTTTCCAAAATTTGCAACAAACCAAACAGTCCCTAATTGTGTGGTTACTGTAGTTACCTTCATTTAGTATTGCATTCAATTGTAACTTTTAAGCCCCAATTTACAGGAAGCAACTTTATACAATTATTCAGTAAATATGAATAGTTTGTAAAAGAAATTATAAGACCTTACAAGAATTGTGGTCTCCTAGTAGAAGACAATTGTGCTGTTGTCTCAACAAAAATAAGTTTCAGTAATAAAAGGGATTTCCAAAGTTCTACCGATAAGATTTATTTTTTTTAAGGGTGGATGGGATATGGCCATCCATGGATTTAGAGTCATCCAATTGTTTGGATGGGTGGATGGATAGGATATGGTCATCCAGTTTTTGGGAATATTCTCTCAAGATGCTGGATAAAGCCATCCAAATAAAAAGGCCAGATGTGCTCATCCAGTTTGCTGCACGAAGAGGTGTACACGGTCAAATTCAAATTTCGGCAAAGTTCTCTTGGTCAAAATTAAAGTTCGCTCAAAATATGGTCAAATTTTGTTTGAAAATTCAAATTTTAGTAAAAAATTGTCCAAAAATAAAAATTTGTTTGAAAATGCAAATTTTATTCAAAAATTCAAAATATGTCCAAAAAAATCAAATTTTGGTCAAATTTTATCCAAAAATTCAAATTTTGTCAGAAAATTTAAATTGAAATTTTGTTCAAAATTCAAATTTTAATTAAATTTTGTCCAAAAAATTCAAACCAAAATTCGAAACCTTGATCCCATCCATCTAACCAAACAAAAAATTAGCTCATCCATCCAACCAAACAAAAAATTGGCTCATCCTTATCCGCCAATCTAAACAACTACCTGGATGGCTCCATCCCATCCAAGTTGGATAGCCATATCCCATCCAACCTCATCCAGGCAACCAAACGCACTGTAAATGTAACACCGAAGAAACATGTCAACCATGATCTATTTATGAAAACATTTTATTAGAAAAATGCAGGTGAGCTGCATTTCGTTTCGAAGAAAAGGAAAGCCACAAATAGAATGAATGAAGTGACACAACGTCACCTGAAGAAGCATGTGCAGAAAATAAATGGCATCAGTCACACTTCTTGCAACAGCTAATGCTGTCGCAAAGTTCCAGTTGAACACTATACACTTTTTATCCTGCATCACACCAAAATGAGCATAAACAATTATTGCTAATTAGGATCAAAGCTATATAGTTTAGGATTTGGAAAGTAACAAACTTGATATGCACATGATATATGGTATTTACTTTTATAAGAAATTCAATATTAGGCCATCCAATTCAGATGATGTAACTTTCTGTAACATCCTAAGCAAATCTTGTAATGGAAAGTTGAGGGAGATTTAAATAGAAAAAAGAAAGGACAAGAAGGTTGAAGAACATGATTTAGGTAAAGTCGTAAACAGCGTAATTTTTATGTAACAAATACATTTAACAATATAAACAATTGATGTAACTATTAGCATTGCCTAACAGGCTCAAACTGTACTGGTGGCTTGACCACATAGGCATTTACCATTGGGCTCAGCTGGATGTTTTAGAGCCATTGCTGTACACAAATGATCTTGAGGAAAGGGACAAACATCTAAAGAGGCAGCTCCAATCCATTCTTTCAGATTAATAGTTGATGAACTTGTAATATTACCTTATCTACTGACAACAGGAAGAAAAATAGAGGGTCGGTGAAAATGGCAAGCAAGCATGATATCACAAAAAACTGGTTCCATTGATGAACAGCCTTAGCGTGTGGGTTCATAATTGGTATGTATGAAAGGAGACACCCAATTTTCTTCTTCCATCCACCACCATGGCCATAAAAAATATTGTGAAGCTTCAAGAACAAAGGAAAATATATTAAAGCCACATCCAAACAAATTCAAGTAACAAATCCATAGCCCAAGAATATTTGGCAGATACTACAACACACACACACACACACACGTGCACGCATGCGCGCGCACACACACACACACTGCATGTGCAAAGGATAAGTTTAAGCTAAACTCCAACAATTTGCATATTTTTTTCTAAAGTCCACACATTTGCGATGTTCAAAATACCATGTGACATTACTGAACTCTGGGATTTGTGTACCTTGACATACAAACCTTATCTAAACTCAATTTGAGGGTTTATGGTTCATAAACAAACAAGCAAAATTAATATGTCAATTCAGCTATTTTGTGGATATCTAAGTGCTTCTATAACCTAATTTGATATTTGTAAACAATAATGGAGTCCACATCACAATGGTTATATTTTAATTTACTTTGATTCTTCTTTGGGATAGAACCCATCGCTACTCTTCCCCGTAAATCACACAACCACTGCTGTAAGCCTAGCCTGCCCTCCTTTCTTTATCTGCATCATTCTCCATTCACTCCACGAAAATAATAACGACTGGCAAAGATGAACAACATCCAACAAATTCTGTCCTTTTCCTGTAAGGTATACAATACAAGTGGACCATTCCACAAAATTCTAAACACATGGGAGCTACTTTGTTTTAAACTTGTATTTTATTTCTTCTTCCATTTTTGACAGAAACTTTGTTGTAATGTCTACATGATACTTCGGTTTGATGTTTTAACATTTGTGAAATAGGCAAGCAGAGGAGTGTTTCTATATAACTCAACTAAGCCACAAATAAAGCATGAAAGCACCAGAAAATGTGAAACAAGATCATTTCCTTTAGCAGCCAATAATTTTGCAGACGTCATTTAATTTAGAAATCCAAGCCAAGACGCCCACATAAATCGTTATGCTTATCCTTTTCCCAAGGGGTAACAGTGTTTTAAAGGAGGGGGCAGTGTTCGAGATTGAGAATATCACCTTATTGTCAAAAGGAGCTGAACTTCTCTGGAAATGCCTTTTGTTTTTACAAGCAGGAGGGCAATCAACACAATCGGGATCATCACACTGTCCCAGAGGTCCAGACATCATCAAGTATTCATTCTTTGGAACATGCCCACCATAGGACCAGTCACTTCTTCCAATTTCTTCTGGCATAACAGCTTGTGGTTTGTTCCCTTGCTTTCCCTGAAAAGGCTGAGGCATTTTGTCCAGTGTGTCTCTGCTTCCCGATGGAATGCCCATGGATGCAAACTGAATTGGTGTCTGAATGAACAGAGGACCAGTATGGGACACGAACATGCCTTCATACGTATCATCCCTGACTGGTATACACATCGATGCACTTCTAATAGGAAATCTTTGTAGCTCCAAATTTCTTTGGGGCATAGGAACATCATCTTTCTCCTGACTGGACATTTTTTAATGCTGCAGCCAACAACCGCTGTATTAGGGGGCATTAAAATTTAATGCTGTAGTAGACAAGTAAAATATGTTCTGGTACAAGCGGACAAAGTATAATATGCTCATCTACAAAAGGCATGCTCTTCCATTTTCAAGATTTACTCCAATTAGCATCCTACCTAGTAAAATCATTGCTCTATTTCAGCATGACTCAACAGCAGCAACTAAAATTTTTGAAAACCTTTTCAACAAAAGGTGGTAAATTCAACATTGATGCTCTAGCATTCTAGGTCAAGAATAAGTACATAATATGTAGGGTTGAGCATTCCATTTGCTCGGATTATGCAGTAAGATCAATTCACTTTTTCTTCCTTTCCTGCAAACTTCAGTTTTGAATCTAAATTGGAGAAACAAAATACAGTTAAAAAAACTTAAGCTATTAAAGCAAAGCAACTTTTGTCCTTTTCTGATTTAATCAGTTCTGAGCAAGAAGCACCACATGTTAACATACAAGAACCAATATGTTCAGATATCCAACATTACACATTACTTGTACAACTTGCTGTAAGCCTGTAAGATGCTAGTTTAGAAATATCACCCAACTGATACTATGGATTTATCATTGTCCTTGTTAAGTATAATAATAGAATTAGGATATCTCTACTATTATAAAGCAACAGTTGGTGGCAGTGGTGAGTTCTACCCACGTCATTAATTGCCCTGCTTAATTGCCCTACGCAAAAAACGAAGCGTTGCTTTAATTAGCCAGCTTTCGCAAGAAACGAAGCGTTAAAGATAGATGTTTGATCTTGTGAAATAATTTTTTTATTTTTTAATCTTTATTTTTCGTTATCAATTTTGTTTTTCGTAGCAATGCACGGGCATGTAACTAGTACAAATATAAATCCCAATGCCTCTTATTATACTACATGGTATTAAGAATATAGCACCAGACCCCAGTATCCTAATAGAACATGTAAGAAGATGTAAACACAACACATATACATGTGCATACACCATAATCATGACAGTGATACACACAAAAAAATTTGACGAAATTCGGTTGTACTTCAGTTTGTTAGAAGTGAAATCTGCACCGGGCACTTCATCCCAAACAGTACTATAGTAACTATATTGCAAACAACGTTGCATACTGAATACAGGCTAAACTGAATGTTTTTGAGCTTTTGGGTCCGTGAGTTTCTGCCCACCCTAACAGCATGCGTTCAGTAACTCATGATGGCATCAAAAACATTTCAGCAGCACTAAGTAAACCATGTACTAGATCCTGCATGCGAAATAGCAAAAAGAGGCACAAGTACCAACCTACCAGGATGCGCAAGAACTGCAGCAACCAGCCAGCCAACCACCAATCCAGAACCAAGCCTTCTCGATCACATCCTCAGCTCATAGAACCAATCCAGAATGACAAGGGCGACTGCAATCAGAACCACATCACAACGAGGTACACAGATATTTATCGAAGGGGGCATCATCTCTGAGGCTTGACCAATCCTAGTCAACAGCAAGTACTAGGAAGCTGCGCGGCGCAGGGCACTAGGTGGAAGTCCAATAGTACGACAATAGCAACTCAAAACTGAAAAATCAAAGCGCTCGAACGCGAAGCGAGCGGCCGTTGTGTTTGACGACACATTGAGGTTGACATGGAAATGCCTAGAACCTAGTGCTAGTAACGCGTAGAATCTCCTCATGATTTTTTAAAAAAAAAAAATAGCGGAGAAATTACTGGTTTACTACAGGAAATTCATCTGAACGCACGAAACTAGAAGAGAAAAACACGTAAGATTTGGTCGAGAATTAATTCGGGAACCGCAGAAAAAAAAAAAAAAGAGCTACGAACTCGTCCGAAAACCCAAACCCTTAGCGACTCCTCTCGCTGGAATGGATAAATGAGCCCAAAAGTTTCGAAAAAAAGTTGCGTGCTAAACCCTCCTCCAATCTCCATGCGCTAAAACACCGCAAAAATCCCCCCCAAAAAACCACACATACCAAACCTAAACAAATGTGAATCGCGTCTCCGGCTCCTGTATTCAGAAGCAGAAGCATCAACTCGAGCGGCGCGGACAGCGTAACCCTCCAAACAAAACCAGGGAGCCGGAGAAACGAATCACCTGGTCGATCCGTCACCAGTCGTCACACCACGAGGAGGAGGATGAGAACTCAGCCGCTTCAGAGATGTGCAGTGGGAGTGGGAGTGGGAGACGAAGCTTCGCTCGTCGCTCGTTCACGCTCTCCGCTTCGCGCCTATGAGGAGAACGCGACTGGGCGGAAGACTCTACAGTCTACACTAGCCCGTCGAGACCCAGGCCGAGCGGTCAAATGGACTTGTTTGTCCATTCGTTTCTTCCGAGTCATCCGCGGCTCGAAGCCTCGAAGGCTCGAACCATGGAGATGGAGCCCAGGCGTCAGTGGGATTCATCGTTGCTGGCGCAGCGGCGCTTTGAGGGTTGAGATTTTTTGTTTGAACAAATTGAGGGTTGAGATTTTTTGTTTGAACAAATTGAGGGTTGAGATTTGAGATGATAAGAGATGACTCGTAGGTCGTAAGCAATCGCAGAAGGGCACACTAGTTTCTTCGATTTTGCAATTTCAAAAAAAAAAAAAATCCTTCGATTTTCCTACAGTGTCTATATGAGACTCCAAGCTACAATTCTCTTGTCGGAATTTTGGTGAGCGGATCTCCTTTCTTTTCCGGCTTTTATTATCTCTCAAAGTTTTTCTCGTTGTGACACTTGACGCCATCTCACTCATCACACTTTCCTCTTTGAACTCAAAAATGTTTTAGTTTTCAATTTTTTTGAAAATTTTTGAATAAGAAGTGTTTTTTAACCATTTTATATAAAAAATCGAACCGAAAATTTTTTTATATCGAAACTTTTTGAATTAAAAGACTTTTTAGTAGAAACTTTTTGTGCCGAAAGTTTCTTAAGTTGAAACTTTTTGAACAATAAGTTTTTTTAGTAGAAACTTTTTTCAAATCACAAGTTTTAAACGAATTTCCTTGAAGTGAAACTTTTTGAACTGAACATTTTTTAATCAAAAGTTACCAAACTGAAAGTTTTTGAAACTCCCCACTTGAAATTTGTTTGATTTGAAATTTTGTCGATGTTTGAGATCAAAGGTCCCTAAATTGAGCTTACGAATATAATTTAGGTTGCACTTGTCTAATAAATCAAAGATTGGAAAGAGTAGGAAATGGAATTGTATTTTTATTAAGTCACGGTATTTCATAGAGTACAGACTTTTGAATAGAGAACTAAAAAACTAACACTAATTTCTTATACTTAATCTAGATTATTCTTCTCCAAATCCTGGAAGCCTTCTATTTATAGCAGACAAAAGGATGGCAGTTTGTCATCTTCTAAGATGTGTCTTCACGCCAAAAGATGTCTTCTCGTTAAAAGGCATCTTTACCGAAAAGGCGTCTTCTCGTCAGAGAGGCGTCTTCTCGTTAGAGAGGCGTCTTCTCGCCAGGGGCGTCTTTTCGTAGGGAGTAACTTCTAATTGGTTGTCTGCACTTGTCAGAGAAAGTGTCTTCCGCATGCTAGTCTTATGCGGGGGTAACTTCTTTCCTGACCTCAACCAGGTCAAAGCGAGGGCTATCCCATATCCAACCTATATGTTAATCGGGATAATTTGAATGAATCATTCCCGACCAGCTTATGTATAATTGGTCGGGGTAATTAGGGCATATTGTATATTTGATTAGTGTTTTGTATACTGGTTGGGAATAATTCTACGTGACTAAATTTAACTCTGTTTGGAATCATAACCAGGCAACGGGTCATGTGCCTTGTTTTTATAGGTCTTTTTTTTTTGTAAGCATGTAGGCTCAAAATTAGTTAAGGATATATTAATCGCCGTCAAATTTCTCAAGTTAAAATTTTTCTAGTTTAAAATTCTCAATTTGATTTTTTTTCGAGTTAAAATTTTCCTAATTAAAAGTTCTTGAATTGAAATTTTTTAAGTTGAAAATTTCTTGAGCAATTCGAATGTTTCTGAGTTAAAAATATTCAATTTGAAATTTCCAAAGTTGAAAATTTGCCTAGTTAAAAAAATTGAGTTGAATTTTCCTGAATGTTTCCGTTTTGAAAATTTTTCTTAGTGGAAACATCTCATTAAATTTTTTTTCTAATTTGAAATTTTTGTGTAAGAGCGGAAGGAAAGGGGTGTGAGAAGTGAGTAGAGAAGAGGGAAAAGAGCATGATGGAGATGGTTGGAGAAGCTGATATCTAATATAGTTAAATATTTTAGTTTGATGATAACCTTAAATTAATCGATCCAGTTCTTATTCCATAGTTACCATGTAATATAATACTGTAGCACCAATCCACCATGCCTTCAATGGTTGCTCCACAAATGGTTAAGGATACAAATATATCAATCCTTACTCCACAAATGATAGAAGACTACTCACCAAAAAGAGCATTATCCTGAAATTGATCCACTGCTCCAACTAAAGCTTCCAAATTCTCGACAGTTACTGTTAACTGAAATGCCGTAAGACACGTTATAAATGAAACATGAAAGCAAGCGAACCGTCTGATTCTCACCGGGAGAAAATGAAGTGAACGGACAAATGTTCATGACAAGGTACGGTCCAGAAGCCTCAAGGCATGTATATGATACGGGGCTGTTTGGTTTGTGTCCATTTGTTGCTAATGCTTGCCATGCCAAATTTTAGTAGTGTTGATCAAATTTGGCAAGCATTTAGTTTGCAACCAAATTTTGGCTAGATTCTTTTCTCCATTGGCTAGCCAAATTTTTCTAGTTCATTTTCTAGCCAATGGTTGGCCAAACTTTGGCCACCAATTTAGGCACCAAATTTTGGCTAGCCACACCATATAATAACTCATATAATTCTCTCCTTTTATGTCAGTGTTTGCACCAAAATTCGGCATGTATTGAAATCGGTCTGAAAATAGAAAAGTATCCGTACAGAAAAGAATCGGTAAACGACTCGGAAAAGGAATCCGTTTCTATAAAAGGAAAGGAAATCGGATAAGAGGCCGATACGGGTAAACACACCGTATCCATGTGCGACTCGGATCGGCCAGGCGTGTTATAAAAGGGGTGGACGCCAAGCAAAGAGAATCAATCAATTCCAACAACACCCACATCTACTTTTTACAAGCTTTTCTTTACATTGTTTTAGCTTCATAGATCTCTCTGCAAGTCGACGGAATCAACATAGTTGCGCATCGCCGATTGTTGATTTTAGCCGATTTCACCCAGGTTTGATTTGCTTCGTTTTGTTGCGCATCGCCTTCCCGAAGCCGATTTTACCTTGTATCCGGATCAATCAGAATGTCGGTTGATCTAGTTATCTCCTAATCGGTTCTTGCCGAGCTAAAAGCCGATAGACCCTTGTTCATCGGCTTTGATCAAATTACAAACTCTACCTTGTCAATTTCAGGTCAAATTGACTGGCACGCTCTGCAAACCCGGCGTTTGTCTTGTGTGTTCGAGGCCGAAAACCCCCTTCACGTTTTTCGCGAACATATTTTGGCACTTGGGACCCAAAAAGAATGTCGCCAACCGACAAGCCCGCAAATACAATCGATATCAACACCGATGCCATAATCGCGCCTCGGATGGCCGATTTAACCCGAGCAACGGAAAGAAATCGAAGATCGAAAGGCAGCTCACGGAGGAAATGATGCTACGATGCTTCTAAAAACACGCCGTGGCGTTACTCAAAAGATTGCACTCCCAAGCATCAATCCTATCGGAGATTCAACATCTGAATCGGAAGCCGACACGCACCGCTCAAGCTGATTTATCAAGTATGATCGAGCAATCTGTCCATCACGCATTGATTAACTACCATCGGCTCTAGTATCCACATTAAAGCCGATGATAGAAAATAGTGTGAAGACGATTGCCCAGGAATTAGCTGCGTCTGGAAGCCTGCTAGATCCACCACAAACCATCCCTACGTACCCAGTATATTCCATAACGCCCAACACCAACACAGTAAACGTGTCGGCTCATGCACCTATTATGATGCCGACTCAACCTACTGTTTTGAAACCAAGCATACAGAGAGATGGATTCACACACTACCATGGGCACACGGATGGGGCCAAAATAAGCGCATCAAATCAATCAGATGGACCCTCCAATAGCATCGGGATATCGGCCTATCAGCCGATCGAAACAGGACAGGTTCCGCTGTCACGGGGAGCCACAACCATGAAACAAGCGCCATATAGAGTAGTGCCATACGCACCCATACCCGATGCATTAGGTTTTAATCGTGATTATGACAGTGCCAAGGCCTCCTGAGGTGCGATTCGGACAAAGACAGAGTTTGCACTCGGGGCGAGGCACGAATGAGAATTGGCAATGTCCACCGCACCACAAGCCGACAATGTTAATTGGGCGTAACAAATCGCCAATGTTTTGAGAGAATCAGTTTGGCTTACTACCAGCAGGAAGGGTAATCGGCTATAGGAAGCCGTATCCCGATTACACATCGAATGCCATACCCCACAACTTTAGGATACGAGACTTTGCCAAATTCTCAGGTGATGATTACATTACCACAATTGAGCATATCGGACGGTTCATGGCTCAATGTGGAGGCGGCGATCAGATGGTTTAAAAATTAGATTGTTTCCTTTATCATTATCTGGCACTGCATTCACTTGGTTCACAAATCTACCACCTAATTCAGTTCATATATGGAACGATTTAGAAAGCCGATTCCATGAGTACTTCTTTTCGGGAACTATGGAGCTTAGGATTTCTGATCTTAGTTCGATCCTGTATACGGCGAATCGGTCTCTGATTATATCAAGAGATTTCGGGGCGTACGGAATAGATGCTACAGTGTAACATTACCCGACGATCAATTGGCCGACCTAGCGTTCCAAGGGTTAATCCCTCCATTAAAAGAAAAGTTATCAGGCCAAGAGTTCCCCGACCTAGGCCACCTACTCCATCGCGTATCGGCACATGAGAGCCGGTATCAGAGAAATCAAAGGGTTTAAAGATAGATTTAAACCAAACAAAGAACGAAAAGGCCAAAATAAACATGATAGAATACAATTCGAGCGATACCTCGAGGACTAAGCAGAGGTGAACATAGCCGAGTGGGCCAAAGGTTCTAAAAGCCACTCGTATGCTCTCTACTTGCCGACAAAGAATAAGGCGGAAGTCAAGTACTCGTATGATGTGTCAAAGTGTGACAAGATATTTGATTTATTACTACAAGAAAAACTCATAAGGTTACGAGAAGGGCACATCATACCATCTACGAGGAGATTAAAAAGCGAAGGTATTGCAAATGGCATCATTCATTCTCCCATAATACTAACGATTGCAATATTTTTCGACAACAGATTCAATCGGCCATCGCCGATGGCAGGCTAAAATTTGCGGAAGAATCGGCTATGCAGATAGATATGAGCCCTTTTCAAGTCAACATGGTTCAATGTTCACGAAAAGAGAGGCCAAGGAGAAGATAAGCCGATTAAGGGAGTTGTATCGCGAGACGAGACAAGGTAGATCACTATCGGTTCTATACAAATAGAAGCCGATAGGAATGGACAGTAACTCGAGAACGTTAAAACTAAGAGGGGACTTGGAGGTCGGTAAATGGTATCGGGCTGAGAGGGCTCCAAGAAAAACCGATTTCAAACCAAAGCCGACCTTCTCACAACTCCTGGGGAAGTATGAAAGGGTAAGTCGAAGGTGTGACCCTCAACGCCGCCAGAACTTGCATCAACTAAGGCAAAAGAGGGACGAGCATTGGCGGCCAGATATGTCATGTCGGCTACCATCGAGGAAGAGAAACATCGACAATGTCCCTTTTGGCGCTTTCTGGGAGAAAGGGATGACCTTACCAACAAGAGTGTCTTGTCCTATGCAACACTCACCGCATATCGGCCAAACCGGTCTCAGAAAAGATAGGTTGTCTAGACCGATATGTGATCATCCAGATATGAGCAGTAGGCCGATCCGTAGAAGGTTGTCAACATCAGAGCAAGGCGAGTCCTCCCAAAATCAAGAACTATCGGCTAACACGGGTAGAATGGAATCCGACAGCGAGATGAGCAATTTAGCCGAAAGATACGAAAGCCGATAGAACCTAAACCTAGGTGGTGCCCTCCGGTCTTAGCAAATCACAACGCAGAAGGCTTCACGATTGAAAACACAAGAAGAAAGGGAGGCCGAAAAGGCGAGCGAGAGGGATCGGATGTTCAACAAATTAAGACCGGTACCAATTGTGAAAAAGGAGTTGAGAACAAGGGAACAAATCGATAGTGATTCAGACCAATCGATTGAAGCCGGTTCTCCGATGATCCGGGATGATACACCACCGATGGACATAAACATGGTATTCGCTCTACCTGCCGAGTTCAAAACCGAGGAATCGGCTGAGGAAGTGTTCGCCGATTATGTCTCGGAGCACCGTGACGCCGTGTGTTCGAAAAGCCACAAGACATGCATCGGCATCTGAAACCATTATATCTAAAAGGGTATATTAATGGCCGACCGATATCTCGTATGTTGGTCGATGGCGGGCGACAAATCAACTGATGCCGTTAAGTACTTTCGTAAAGTTGGGAAAAGCCGATGAAGACTTGATCAAGACCAATATGGTGCTAAATGACTTCACGGAGATCCAACCAAGCTAAAGGCGTGATGGTGTCGAACCGATACCGGTAATAAAACTTTGCCGATCGCATTTTTGTGATTGAAGCCAAAGGCAATTACAGGCTGCTCCTTGGGCGGATGGATCCATGCCAATTGTTGTATACCATCAACTATGCACCAAAAATTGGTGCAAAGTGGAACGATGATACAAGAGAAGTCGCCGCCGACACATCGGCTCACATCGCCATGGCTAGCCGATACCAATTGGCCACACGAAGAAGCCGAGTGTATATCAGAAAAGCCTTGGACAATTGCGATTTTATCTGCAGAGAAGTCGATTCAAGCCGATCAAACCCAACACGCTTTGATCGGACAGATTTAAGTAGTAAGAAGATGGAGTACAAGACACTAGCAAAGCTACAGAAAAGGGCAGGAGCTATCGGCAAACGTAATCTGAAGAAGTCGTTGAGGATTTTGAAGAAGAAAGAAAAGGGTTAGGATTTACTTCGCCGATTTGCTCGAAGAGATTGATATTGGGGAAGGTGATAGCAAAAGACCAACGTTTGTAAGTGCTAAACTAGAACCCGCTTATAAAGCAAAGTTGGTCGAAATACTCAAGAAGTATAAGGATTGCTTTGCATGGGAGTATTATGAAATGCCGGGTTTAAGCCGTGACTAGTCGAACATCTACGCCTATAAAGCCTGGATATCGGCCGCTCAAACAAGTACCTAGGCGGTTCAATCCTACATTGTATGACGCTATAAAAGAAGAAGTAGGACGTTTGCTAGAGGCAAAGTTTATTCGGCCTTGCCGATACCGAGTGGGTCTCAAACATCGTCCTGTAAAGAAGAAAAATGGCAAACTTAGGGTATGTGTCGATTTTAGAGATTTAAACAAAGCTACACCAAAAGACGAGTACCCGATGCCTATAGCCGATATGCTTATTGATGCTGCATCTGGGAATAAAATCATAAGCTTTTGGACGGGAACGCCGGATACAATCAGATATTTATGGCCGAAGCCGATATATCCAAGACGGCTTTCAGATGTCCAGGAGCTTTAGGGCTATATGAATGGAAAGTTATGACCTTCGGTTTAAAAAATGCCGGTGCTACTTATCAACGTGCTATGAACCATATTTTCCATGATTTGATCGGCAATACTGTGGAAATATACATTGACGATGTAGTAGTAAAGTCCAAAGAAGACTGGCAACATTTAGCCGATTTGGAAAAGATGTTCGAAAGCACAAGGGTGCATGGGTTAAAAATGAACCCTCTCAAATGTGCTTTCGGTATCTACCGGGCAATTTCTTGGGTTTACGGTGCATGAAGGAGGAATTGAGGTAAACGAAGCCAAAGTAAAAGCCATAGCCGATACTAAACCGCCAACAAGCAAAAAGGAGTTGCAGGTATTGATTGGAAAAATCAACTACTTGCGACGTTTCATCTCAAACTTGTCAGGGCGTATTCGTGCTTTCACACCGCTGAAAATTAAAGACAACCTAGAGTTCAAATGGGGAGCCGATCAAGAAAGAGCCTTCGACGACATAAAAGGTTATCTCGATGAGTCCATCAAGATTGACCGCGCCAAAACACGGTATACCTTTTAGACTATATATATCGGTGAAGGTGATTCGATTGGAGCAGCTTTTAACACAAGAAGCCGATAGGAAGGAACGAGCAATATTTTACTTAAGCCGACGTCTTACGGATGCGAAACCAGGTATCCCCTAGTAGAAAAATTATGCTTATCATTGTATTTTGCTTGCACCAAGTTAAGACATTATATGCTAGCTTCCAAATGCGTCATAATATGCAAAGCGATGTAGTTAAATACATATTATCGCCAATCCTCAGGTCGGCTTGGTAAGTGGGCATATGCCTTAACAGAGTTCGAGTTATCCTATGAGTCATTAAATCTGTTAAAGGACAAGTCGTGGCCGATTTTATCACAGGAAGTGAAACATTAGTGGGAACAACTAGTGTAACTCCTTGGCGGTGTATTTTGATGGATCTGTGTGCCAAGAAGGCGAAGGCATCGGTGTGATATTAGTTTCACCTAGGAAACAAGAGTATGGCTTTCATGTATCGGCTAAATAGCCGATGTTCAAATAATCAAGCGAAATCTGAAGCATTACTAAGGGTCTACAATCGTTAGATAGCATCGGAGTGAGAGACGCCGAAGCTTTTGGAGATTCGATGTTAATTGTACAGACAAGTCGAAGAGAATACCGATGCAATGATGATGCACTAAACCAAGATTTGCATTAATGCCTCCAGATCATCGAGATGTTCACTACATTTTCCATAGAACATATCCCCAGAGAAGCTAATGATAAAGCAAACCGATTGGCACAATGTGCATCGTGGTACAAGATTGAAAGCGACAGGACCAATCGAGCTAAACGCTTGGTCGATTTTATGTGTTCACCCCGTCATTGGAGAAGCAGATAAGGGATTATTTGTCAGATCCAGCCAAGCCGACCGAGCAAAAGGTCAGGCGCAAAGCACTCAAGCATGTTCTACTAGAAGATGTATTGTACTTTCGGACTATGGAAGGTCTGTTGTTAAGATGTCTGGGAACCGAAGAAGCCAAAGTGGCGATGGGTGAAGTCCATGAAGGCATTTGTGGATCACATCAATCGGCCCATAAGATGAAATGGATACTAAGGCGAACAGGGTATTTTTGGCCGACGATGTTAGAAGACTGCTTCAAATATTATTGCCAAACGTGCCAAAAATTTGGTAACATACAGTCAGCACCAGCATCGGCTTTGCATCCGATCATCAAACCATGGCCATTTAGAGGATGGGGTATAGACATAATCGGACAAATATTTCCGTCATCTAGCAAAGGACATAAATTCATCCTTGCGGCCATGGATTATTTCTCAAAATGGGTTGAGGCTGTACCACTCAAGAAGGTTACTAGTAAAGAGCTAATCGACTTTGTAAATGAACACATCGTCCATCGGTTTGGGATTCCACAAACAATCACTCTTGATCAGTCTTGTGTTCATGTCCAACGATTTCAAAGGTTTTGCGGAAAGTCTTGGGATAAAATTACTCAACTCTTCCCCTTACTACGCCAGGCCAATGGTCGCCGAGTCGTCAAACAAGACATTGATAAAGCTGATAAAAAGAAAAATTGAGGAGGAACCAAGGAGATGGCATTCAACGCTATCGGAGGCTTTATGGGCTTATCGGCTATCTCATCACGGATCAACTAAATTGTCACCCTTTCAATTGGTATATGGACAAGAAGCCGCTTTTGCCCGTTGAAATCAACATCGGCTCAATAAGGCTACACGAGCAAGATAAGATATCGGTCGATGAATACAAACAGCGATCTTTGGACAATCTAGATGATTTGGTGAACTAAGGCCGATCACGCTAGATCGGCTTAAAAGAATAAAGAGATGGTTGCCAGGTCGTACAATAAAAAGTAATTTTAAAATCATTCAATCAAGCCGATTTAGTATGGAAAACCATATTGCCGATTGGGTCTAAAGATAATCGATTCGGCAAATGGTCTCCAACGTGGGAAGGACCTTATAAGATCAATCGGCGGTTGGCGGGAATTCATATATCTTTGGAATCCTTAGAAGGGTTCGTCCTACCTAAAGCGATCAATGGAAAATATCTCAAGGCATATCACCCAAGCATATGGGTCGGGTCCTAACTACGAGGAGAGACATCGGGATCAATGACAAGCACATATGCATAAAATCGGTCATAGACCAAGCCGATTTAAACCCATCCACATCAAAGTTTACAAAATCGGACGACAGTAGATTAAGCAAGAGTTCAAAAGACCTCGGGTTTAAAGCAATATTACAAGGATCGGCCATAAATCAAAATCTAGTGTAGTCCCGACCGGCAAATGGGCTCCCAAAGCCGATAGTGCCGCCGCCCTACCAATGGTAGCTTGAATCTTGTCTATCAATTGTTGGCTTTGCATCACCCGGATCGAAACTATCTTGGCCGATCGTTCTTGACTTGGGCAAAAACCTCGCCGATTTGCCGCCTCTGGACGGCTAGTGAAGACGTGGAGTTGGTGATGCTAAGCTGACATTCCGCAAGTTCTTTTGTAACAAGAGCCAGCTGTTCTTCAAGTTTGGCCTTGGTCGACTCCAGCTCTTGAGCCTTGCTCTTAGTCATTTTAAGTGTAGCTGTGCCTTGGTCAAATGTGCTCTTTCGATTTGGCATCAGCTATGAGCTTGTCCAAGATCTCTTGAGTCGGCTTGTTGGGCCTTCCTCTGTTCAGCTCTTTGCTTGGCTGACTCCACGTCTAGCCGACGAGCGTCCAAGTGGCAGACCTCAAGCAGTGCATTCATTGCGGCAGAAGGGAGATCGGCTTGCATGGCTGCCATGGCATCCCTCAGTGGTTGCGTGTTAGCCAGTAGAGCCGCTTCTGGTTGCATCACCTCGTCCAGAAGACGATTAAGTCGCTCCTGCATACCCGGCGCAGCAGTAACAGCAGCCGATGCTGGAGCAGAGGCCGCTATTATACGTTGGATGTCAGCCGGGTAGTCGTCAGTGGCCACAATCTCCGGGTCGTCAAGCTCGTCCAAGGAAAAGCCTAAAAGGTCGGCTAAGTCCATCGACGGAGTCAGGCCAGGAGCAGGTTTTGGAGGTGACGAAGCAGATGGCGGAGCAGGAGCCACAGCCGGCAAGATAAGCACGTCGGTTTGAGTCTTCTGCATCGGCTTCTAGCAATTGAACGGAGGGTTTCTGAAAAATATTTTCACGATAAGATCAAGGAAGACAAATTTAAGTCAAGAACGAGGGTCGGCTAACCGCAGTAGCCGATCCGGTTGGAGATGCTGCTGCATCACGGCCTGCAGGCTTTGGGGATCGCTTAATGACAACTCTACGGCTTTTCTTCTCTGAAAAAACGAACATGGGTTTAGCTGACAGCAAGCATGAAACTTCATTTGGTAGAAAATGGAATCGGGCGCATTTCCAGTGCGCTTGGGCGGCAAGATCGATGATGGGCTATTGACCCCCAACGCGTGCGGAGGATAAACCGGCAAGAGGGTCGATGACCTTGGCCGCTTGGAGCGATCGTCGGCCGATGATGCTTGGCGCCGGGTTGATCTTTGCTAGTCCGAAAAGGGTAGAAGATATGGTTAAGCCGATGAAAATCTTATTCCAATAAAACAACAAAATAAAAATACCTCTAAAGATGAGTTAGCGTCGCTCGAACTCGAGCTAGACCCAAAGAACGGTCTCCGTCGGCTCTCGAAAACCAGGAAGAAAAGAGGACAGGACCTCGGGAATAGTGCGCCTCCAAGAGTGCCTCGACTATAGAAGCCCACCATGTGGTAAATTGGCCCGATCGACGCGTGTTTAACACAAGGAAGGGCAAGTCTACCACATGGAGTTCATCGGCTAGCTCAATAATAAGATCCGTGCAGAGAGTTAGTTACTTTGTTTCGTGGTTTAATCATCCTAAGCAAAGGAAAGCAAGGAATGGTTTGTCCGAAACCGGTGGCGTGCATAAAGCGAAGGATGATAGAATTCATAGGTCGGTGAAATGTTCTGCTTTGAGTACTTAAGCCGACGTGAAGGATGCAAGGAGAAATCAACAGGGAAGCGGATCGAGAGTGGATTGGGGCATTAGGGAGCTATCGGAGTTTAAACGAAGAAAAGAAGGCCACGGGAGATCGGCTAATTGGCTATACGAAAAGAAATCTCTACGGTTGAAAGAGGCTTGGTTAAGATGCAGGAAAAAGGACAAGTATTTATGGAAGCTGGCAGGAGAGATTTTTTGTTCATCGGATGAACACATGGTGAATTTTTCCCATGGGGATCGGCTAGGTTGGAATACAGGGACGGCACCCTCAGGAAAATCTTCCGTTGGGAAAGCCGATTCTTCTGAAGGGTCCGGGATAATGAGGCGGCCAAAAACGCAGTAAAGCCAAATCTGAATAAACCAAAGAGGGCCGCCAACATTACCAACAACATAGGAACCATTGCCAGTGAAAAGCCGACTCCTGATGATATGCATCATATGGTATACGGCGCCAAAGAAAGACTTCCCTAAAGCTAGCCGATGACCCATAACTAGTTGCTCGACATAAATTGATAGACACAGGTTGGTCCTAGGGAAGCGCCACGAAGAGGAATCGGTCTAACCATAAGTTGATAAAGGCTACGTGTTCTTCATCCGATACAGGGCGGTTACTTTGTTGTTATTTTGGATGTATCTGGACCAACCTTCTCCCTTTTTTCTGGTCAATTTGTACCGAGGTTTCCCACTAAAAGCCGATATTTGTTCTCCATCGTGCCTAAGACGACATAATTCAGCCATATCTAAAAGGGTTGGGCCGATGGGACCGGTTGGGAAAAAGAAGGCGTTAAAAGAGTCCGACCAAAAATAGCAGGCAAAGCTACTAAAGATTCGTTGGGCTCCGGGCAGCTAAGGACAAGGGGATACACTCAAGAATGCCCATACCTTCCCACTCTGCTTTCTTTTGGGCCGATACTCTAATGTACGGGACCTCCACCTTGAGAGTATCGGCCAAGCCCTAAAACTTTTGGACCACTCGTTGATGTTGTAACCAGGAGCCGATAAAGGAGTCTAGGGATTTCATCTCCAATGACAGTATCGGGTTCTATGGTTCCTATAGGACCTAGGAAGTACTGATGATCGCTATCTGGGATCGGAACAAGTACCTGAGATGCGTCCATTTCAGCCGATGCTATGAGAAGAAGGGTTGAAGCGGAGGAAAGCCGATTTCAGGATTAACGAGAGCACGCCAGGGTGAAAATGACTGCAGGGGGGAGCCTCATATTTATACCTCGGTGAAAAGGTGAAAAGGCGGGAACAGTTGCTGCATTGAAAACGCACCGAGAAGATTGCGGCGCCATTAATGGGGGAAGTTACCGAGGTGAATCCTAAACGACAAGCCGATCACAGAAAAGACGAAGGGATTTTTGAAAGATAACAAGTTACCTTTCAAAAATGGGGGGCATATGTTTGCACCAAAATTCGGCATGTATTGAAATCGGTGCGAAAATAGAAAAGTATCCGCATTTAAAAGAATCGGTAAACGACTTTAAAAGGAATCCGTTTCTATAAAAGGAAAGGAAATCGGATAAGAGGCCGATACGGGTAAACACACCGTATCCATGTGCGACTCGGATCGGCCAGGCGTGTTATAAAAGGGGTGGACGCCAAGCAAAGAGAATCAATCAATTCCAACAACACCCACATCTACTTTTTACAAGCTTTTCTTTACATTGTTTTAGCTTCATAGATCTCTCTGCAAGTCGACGGAATCAACATAGTTGCGCATCGCCGATTGTTGATTTTAGCCGATTTCACCCAGGTTTGATTTGCTTCGTTTTGTTGCGCATCGCCTTCCCGAAGCCGATTTTACCTTGTATCCGGATCAACTGTAATCGGTTGATCTAGTTATCTCCTAATCGGTTCTTGCCGACTAGCGAAAAGCCGATAGACCCTTGTTCATCGGCTTTGATCAAATTACAAACTCTACCTTGTCAATTTCAGGTCAAATTGACTGGCACGCTCTGCAAACCCGGCGTTTGTCTTGTGTGTTCGAGGCCGAAAACCCCCTTCACGTTTTTCGCGCGAACAGTCAGTAAAAAGACATATCATATACATGCCTTGATATGTCTATAAAATATCAAAGTACAACTATCTCTTTGTGAAAATACAATCATATAAACAACATAAAACAACATTTATATGAGTTATTATCTATAAAAAATATGTTTTTCATACCATAATTAAAAGATTGTAAGATCTCAAAGTGACAATATTAGGATGTCATTTATTTTAAAAGTTGTCTTTAGTTTTATTTTTAAATGATACGGCAGAGTATATAACTACCAATTGTCTCTACTATTATGCACAAGCATGTGTATCTGGATGAAACAGAAATTGAACAAAAATGGTCCAATTCTGATTCACATGTTATATTAGTTCCCTACCTTGAGCTGGTAAAGCTCAAGTACAGGAACAGAATCTTTTCATTCCTTAACCGACTCTGGGCTCACACGGAATGCATATTTTTTATTTGCGACCCGAGTAAATGGGAGGTGATCTCCTCTCTAGAAGTGGCGAGGTTACCTCCAAAAATTGTTGCAATGAAAATTCCTAACTCCAAGGCTTTTGATCATATTCTATATGTAATGTTTTTACATAGCTTAATTAAAAATTGTAGAATTTCTTATGATTATGGTTGCTGGTTCAAGCATTTTTCTTACGATAATGGAACTGTTCGGGTATCCCACGTGAAACACTGAGTTCTATGCAAGGAGTTTTGCCAACAAGATTCCCTTGCACAAGGCTTACATTCCTACCTGACATTATCCATATTGCCTCAAACCTCAGCAAACACATTTTTTACTCCTTCACAATGCCTTCCTTGGTTCCTCCTCGTCCTCCTCCTTCCTCTCTCTCTCTCTCTCTCTCTCTCTCTCTCTCTCTCACCAGAACCAGGAGCTCCGATGAGCCACCTCTATGGCCATCGAGCTTCAACTTTTTGTCCTGCTCGGCTTCCCAAGCAACGTCGTCGGTCACCGGCCTAAACTAACCACCCCTGAGCTTGAGGAGCTTGTCTAATGCGGCTGGAGCTCATGTGGAGCTCTCCCTTTCCGAGGAGCGCCCCATAGAATGCTGCCTAAGGTGATCGCAACAACCTCCTCATCAGTCACCGGTGGTGTCCTCTGTGGCATGCCCCCATTGTGATATCGGTAAGCTGCAGTAAGAGATCGATGGGAAGCCAAGCATTGGAGTTGTTGTAACTATGTTATCACAATGTTGTAGCGATGATTTGTGAACTTTTGTGTGGGCTATTCCGATTTGTTGCAAATATTTCCTTCGATTGTTGCATGAGTCTTTATTTACGATGTCTAAACCATTTTAAAATCGGGTTATATTTTATACTTAAGGTTTCATCCAATTTAATTTTTTTTGTCAATATTCTCACTATTATTATACATTTTTGTTGCTCGCCATGATTACAATTGTTACATGTATGTTTAAAAATGTTGCATCAACGTGTCCGATGTTAGGGATGATAGAAATACCCATGGGTCCGAGTACCTGCGGGTACTCGATCCAATGGGTTCTGGTCTAGGTCCGATATCTAGATCCATGGGTATTTTTGACCGTGTCCGAATCTAGATCCAGGTACAAAAATATAAATCCGTGGGTATAGTACACCCAAACCCGACACCAACGTGCCGGCGACCGACAAAACCGCACCGCCTCCTTGTTTCTCCCTCTCTCTCTCTGTCCATAACGCCATCCCAACTTGCACATTCATCAGGAAACAAAGACAAGGAGAAAGAAAGTTTGATTGTTGTTCCTTTTGACATGGGGGAAATTCAGCCGCTGCTGATGGGCGGGATGATAGCGAGCTCATCACCGTCGCCGACGGCGACGGCCTCGGGCTCGTACTCCTCGTTGAGGGCGAGCACCATGGAGTGGCGGATCTCCTCTAGCTTGGGGAACTCCGCCAGCACTCGGCCGAGGCGCTCCCCTGCGTTGCTCCCCGCCGGCACCTCCAACGAGGACTCCGCGGCGCCCGTCAGGTCCCGCGCCCGGGCGAAGAAGAGCACTTTCACCCTGACCGTTGCCGCCGCCGAAGCCCCGTTCTGCTTGCCCTCGGCCGCTGCCGCCGAAGCAGCATCTGAAGGAAAGGATTAATCGGTGGGAGAAATCGATCGGTGAATCATAGCTAGCATACGAGAAAATCAGGGAAGCAATAGCAAGCCTATGACGATTGCTTGGGTAGCGAGATCGTATCAATTTCAGGTTGGGTACCCATCGGATACTGGGTGCCCGTTCAGTTCGGGTATGAGTTATATAAACCCATATGTGCTTTCGGGTCCGAGTCCGAGTCTAATATTTAGGTCTCAGAATCAGATCCAGAAAGACAAGATCCAGAGCTACCCGACATGATTGTCATCCCTATCCGATGCCGATTGCTAATCCTCCCCTTTTTCTTGGAGAAATTATCACGGCAACAAGCTAGTTTATGAATGATAGTTTCAAATAATCTGTTGAACACACAACTCTAAATATATCCGATCAAAAGAAGGTCACGAATTTGAAACTCAATTCTCTTGGATTTTTGTGCACACTTTGGTAAAAGTTCCTTGGAGCCGGTTGCCGTAACTAACGACCTCAGCAAATCGCCAAATCGTGGTCGCTCTTGACCACTTCTTACGGCCGTGCCTACATTGACCGTTTGACCTCCTTCCCATCCCCATCTTTCATTTTCCCCTTTTTCCCCTTTTCTTCCTCCTTATTCTCTTTCTTTTCCTTATTCTTTCACCGACGGCTCTTCTTTTTCTTTCACCGTCCTCCGCACAGGGTTTCAAATCTCGTTTTGGTATAAATTTCGGAGGTGACCGAAATTCGAAATCTCGCCGAGATTCGGAAATTTCGAATAAAATCCGGACGAAATTCAAAAACAAATTTCAAATCCGATTTTTTTAAACCGGAAAATCCGAGATCTCGACCGAAATAACCGAGATCTCGGTCCACATTAAACCGACCAAAAAATAGTCCAAAACACGTCAAAAATTTTTGAATTTTTTTTGGTGGTCTTGACACATTACTAATGTTTCCATAAAATTTTCAGATAATAATCAAGCATGAGGAATTTTTAAAAAATATAACAGTGCCATTGTCCTAATAAAAGGGTTTACCATCAAATTTCAACCGGATGAAAAATGGTGCAAGCCACATTAGAAACTTCTGAAATTTTTTGTGAATGGTCCAAACATATTCATAATATTCTCATAAAATTTTATATGATGATCAATCTTTGGGAATTTTAAAAAATTCAAATAGTGCTACTAAAGACGAAACGACAAAATTCACCTAAATGAAAAATAATACAAATCACTTTAGAAAGTTTTCAAAATTTTTTGAATGGTCCTAACACATCCATAATATTCCCAAAAAAAATTTAGATAATGATCAATCTTGAAAAAATTTAAAAAATTCGGACAGTCCTAACCGACAAATTGAACTGACCAAAAAATGGTCAAAACGTGTCAAAAAATTTTGAATTTTTTTGTGGATGATCTTGACCCTAAATCCAATCAAATCCAATGCACAAAAACACCAAATTTCGGCCAAAATCGCTGCGATCTCGCCGAGAAATCCGAAATTAAATTTTTTTACCCGGCCAGGATTTTGAATCTCGAAGGGGTCCGAAATCCGAAATCTCGGCCGAGATTTCGTATTTCGGACCGGAATTTGAATCCTTGCTCCGCGCATCCCCAACGCGGCCTCTCGTCAACCCCACCCCCTCCCCAACCCCAACACCCACCCAGCCCACCTCCCCATAGCCGACCCATGCTCCCGTCGTCGCCATCGCCATCACAAGAAGAAGAGGTGAAAGCCTGACTGAGATGCTGTCGCCGTCGCCCCCTGTGGAAAACCGGGATGCCACTGCCATTGGCAGAAGCCCCATTCTTGCCGGCGTCGTCATTCTCATCGCAGCGTCGAGAGGACCGGTGGTGCTGGGAGCAGAGGTGGAAGGGGGAAGGAGAGGCGACATCGAGCGTTTCTCTATGCGCAAGAGGTAAGCGCACACCGCACGCGTGAACGGTACAAATTTTTCATTGAAAACCGCACACTCTCTTGCCTTGCTTGGGAGGCTAGAGCAGGTTCAACTTTTCATTGAAAACATTACGATTTTCGTGAAAACCGTAACATACCACCCTGTTCGAAATATAAAACCGTTCGATTCACCGATTAAATTTAAATTTAGATTCAAAATTTTTAAAAATATTATCTAAAAATTTCCTAAAATTAGTATTAATAATTTTATGACATCTGACATAAATATATATATATGTATATATTAAAAAAAAGTTTAGAGACGTTTTTAAGCCATTCAAAATGTAGAAATTAGAAAATCTAAAAAAAGAAACTAAAAGTATTTTTAGTAGCAATATTTGTTTAAGTATGTCAAGTAGCAATATATACTTAACATATTTTAGTAACAATATTTGTTCAATTATGTCGACGATTGGAGAACGGCTCCCGTCGAGCTTACTTGTTGAATGGGGGATCAACAGAGCCCCGTCGTGCGGATCGAAGAGGTCGTTCGAGCGATGCGAGGTCGGGAGAAGAAGAAAAGGGGGACACGGTGTTTATCCTGGTTCGGGCCTCCCTCTGCCGGGATAACAGCCCTACTCCAGTGTATTATGTTCTATCTCTTTTTTCCCTCCCCCCTTTACAAATCTTCAGGGGGGTTTAAATAATACGACTATAGGTACCGAAAAAGGCAACTACCTCCTGGGATCACGCTATGTATCCATATCCGTGACCCGCCGTCCTTGATTCGCGCGCTGTTTTGAATTTCGGGTATGATCTCCCTTGATCTTCGGCTGATTGGTTGGCTCCTTCCTTCTTCGTAGCGTTCACCGGGCCCCCCGACCAAACACCCGAGTAGGTCGTGGCCTCTACGAGCATGCTTGCTCGTGGGGGGGGCGTGTTTGGTGCTTCTGCGGGTAAAGGTGCAGACGCGTATGCTCGGAGGAGAAGGAGGGATGCTCGTTTCATTCTCCCGAGCATCCTGTCTTCTAGTATTGCTTGGTCGGCGGGTTTAGCTTTTCACGAAGTACCGTGGTCTTTTGCCAGATAGCCAATCCCCGACAGCTAGCCCCCGAGGTTCAAGCGGGGAACCCTCGGGCTTCCCCTTGAGCCTAAGAAGACTTGAGGGGGGATTGAATTTCTTTTGGTCGTGGCTTACGACCATTTTACGTCCGGAGACGAGCTTCTTTACCCGCCGCGTGCTTACTCCGCGTGGGCGCGTCGTTTGGTTGTTCTGCGGTTCCTTCTCAGAGAAGCCTTCCTGCAACGGTACGGCAGTTTCTTGGAAAGCGGCGCTTTCTCTGGCCAGGTGTCGCTACGTGATAGGCGGCGATTTTTATCCCGTCCCTTCACTGTCTTTTTAACCCTTTCCACCGGGAGAGGTCGGAGTTACACCGTGTCTCCTTGCTCGTCTTCGGCCAAAAAATCTTCCAAGAGCCCTAGCGCCCAAGAACCCTTTTCGCTCCCCTTCCTTCTTTGGCCATGGCGCGTTTCAAGGTCAGCCAGATGACCCGAAGGAGGCTCCAGGTGCTCACGGATGAGGGGTACGTCGACCCAAGCTCGGGTCGAGTGCACGAAGCGGCAGCGCCGGCACCGCTGAGAGGCGGAGATCGTCTCCTGCGAGTTGTACGCCATCAACGGGCCGCGCCGAAGCGACTTCCTCGCCTCCGTGCTTGCCTTCTGTGGGTGCGAGATCTCTCATCTCCACCCCAACTCTATCCTTTCTCTCGCAATCTTCTCCCATCTTTGTGAGGCGTACGTGGGTGTACTGCCCACGGCTAGCCTTTTCTTTCACTTCTACTCCCCCTTCCGCACCGGCCGGGATGGCTCCGCCGGTTGCGTTTATCTTCGCCTCCGGCCCAACCGACCATACGAGTACCCTCTTGTTGCTTTGAAGGACTCGGTGTCGGGTTGGGCCGACCTCTGATTCTACGGAAGAAGGCGGAGGGGTCCCGATTGGTCTTCACTGGGGAGGGCGCTCCGCCCTCGAGGCAGCGCGCCTTGCCTGCAACTTTGAGGAAGAGCGGGTGCTCGGGGCGATCGATGAGCTTCGCCAGATGGGGCTCATCGGTCGAGATATCGCCGGGACTTTACCTTCAACCGGTGTCCCCCGAGGCGCCGCGAGCACCCTTCTTCGAGGTGACCGGGTGGCATGACTTCACCCGCGAGGATACCGCTGTTATGTTCCGGGACCTCTCTCGCGAGCATCTCTGCTTTCTGGTGATCGGTGATATATATATATATATATATATATATATATATATATATATTGTTCTAATCTTCGGTTGTGACGCAGCTCAGGGGCCAATTTGGAGTTGACGAGAGGGTCGCCGAGATGTTCGGTGCCCTGAAGGAGAAGGAGCTGACGCCCAACCGTCAGATCCCCAAGAACGTTTTTGACCGCGGTGATGCGGTTAGTACATCTTCCTGCTTCCGCCCGAGGGCATGTTTTCCGAGCTTATTTCTCCCGATTTCTGTTTGCAGGAGAAGGTCGCCCTTGACCTTGCCGTGTCGAGCGCCGCAGCGCTGCCGCAAGCCAGCACCCCGGCCAAGGGTTCCCGCAAGAGGTTGGTGGGTCGAGGTCGCCAGGCATCCGCCTCGCCTCCCCGCGCCAGGCGGTCGAAGCGCCGAGCTTCGACCAGGACCACCACGCCGCACCTTGAGTACGCCGACCGCCAGGAGGTAAGCGAACTCCGAATGCAGTATGATGACTTCAAACAGAGGAGGCCGAGCTGATGGGCCGATCGGAACAGCTCGCCGAGCAAAGCGAGGAAGGCCGAGGAGGAGGCCAGGTCCTCCCGACCAAGGAGCGGTGGAGAGGCGGATCAAGGCCCTCCAGACCGACTTATTTGGGTGGTCGACGCCCGAGGAGGAGGAAGAAGAGGAGGCCACCTATGCTCGGGTCGAAGGAGCAGGAGGTCGACCTCTCAAGCAACCTCGGTCTTTGGAAGAGGTTGACATGGACGACGTCGACCGGCGATGGCACGTGCAGCCGACGCCCGAGGAGCGCGTCGTGGTCGTGGCCGAGGCCTCACGAGGCCGCCGGGCAGGTCGCCCATGGCCCTAGGCGAGGAGGCCGAGGAGGATGGCGCCGCTCGTCGGGCGAAGGTAAGCTTCCACTTCATTCTCTTGTTCTCGTTCTTGTCTTGCGATTTTCTTGGGCTAACCCCACCCTGTTTGGCGTGGGTGTGATAGCTCGGATGTTGCTTTTGGACTTCCGTCAGATGGCTGAGGAGATTATCGATTCTGCAGTTGACGCCGAGCTCGACCGCGTCGTCGACCAAGTGATGGCCGAGGCGGGAGAGGAGCCGGCGCCACCGCGGACTCGATGAGCCGAGCTTCCCTCGGCGGGACCGTGGGCGTGGAACCTATTCCACCGCGAAGGAGCAGGAGCCGCAGGGGCCGAGGACCAAGAAGCCTTGGCCTTGGTCCCTTGCGAAGTAAGCGGCGAGCGACGGCAGGCCGGTGGCCAGCGGTGGCGGCTTCGACCCACCGCTCTTGGCGCGAGCCAAGAAGGAGGAGCCGATTCTGCCCGGCCCACCACCTCCGATGCGGACCAAGGAAGATGCGGTCGTGATTGCCCAGCCACTTCCAGCCGCGGAAGTGATCGCTGAGCCCGACCAGCTGCCTCCGTCTGCGGGCCACGAAGAGGAGGTGGCCATTGATGGGCCGGAGGTGGTCGTCCTCGACCAATCGCCTCCGAGCGTGGAGCCCCCATTGCTTCCGGTCGCGGAGGTGCAATGGGCGGAAGCGGCGGTCGGCGTCCAGTCCCCAAGCGGCCGGCCGGCGAGAGGAAGGCGGCCACGAGCCGCTGTCGACGCATGAAAGACCAACCTCGGGCGCCCCGGGTTGGTCGAAGAGGAGACGTCGTTGCCCTCCCGGGAGCACCGGTGCCGGTGAGGGCAAGATCGTGATGCGCCAGCTCGGGATCAGGATGGCCCTGCGTGGGTTAATCCCTTTTTCCGAGCTGGCGCCACCGACCGCCAGCGGCTTCAAGACAAGCTGGTCAGCCGGGCTCTTCTGGTAAGCGTTTTGCTCTCAACTTTTTATATGAGTCGAGCAATCTTCTAGGGGTTCTTCTTGACTTTCCTTCCCCTTTGCTCCAAGTTTGCTGCGAAGGCTATGGAGGACATCGATGCCTCCATGATTCAGCAGAGGAGTTAGGGCGTACCATCGCGAGCAGACGCCAAGATCGCCGATCTCGGCGTCGGGTCTCCGAGGTGCGCGAGGCCGACTGAAGGAGCTGGAGTCGGCGAAGAGCCTCGTCGTCGGGCCGGGACCAGCTCTTTGAGAGCGAGTCGGCGAAGAACACTTCGAATGTATGTGCCGACCTCGAAGAGGAGGCTGGGAAAGGCTGGTGGAGGTCCCCGACTGCGCGCCGAACTCCAACGAGCTCGGGGCGTGAAGAGGCCCAGCTCAAGGAGGTGCGGCGCCTTCGGGGACAGCGGTGAAGGTCGTCTTTTTCGGCGGAAAGTTTTGGACCTGGAGGCAGAGGTCGACTCCCTTAAGGAGGAACTTGCTGCCCTTCAAGTCGAGCGTAGGACTTAGCTCTTCTTTTTTTTTTTAGCTCGCGTAAATCCTGTAAAAAGAAAACAACCTTTCGGGTTAAATGAGCAAACTCGCAGGTGTTTGGTTCTTGCCTGTTTTTCTCAAGTTCGCCTTCAACATATGTCTATATGATCCGGTTCAGAAAAGAAAACAAGTTCCTACATAGAGCATATAGCATAGATCTGAGCAAAGAAAACAAGTTCTGCATAGAGCATGTAGCATAGATACGAGCAAAGGATCCTTGGAAGAAGGGACGAACGTTCCTATCATACTGAGCCCCACGCCATGGACAAAGGTCGTGTCCTCACCGCTATGAGCACGAGTTTGTTCATGGGAAAATTTTAAGGGTCGCTTTGGTCGTGACGATTTTTGAATGATTTAAATAGGCCGGTTGTGTCGAGAAAAATGTGAGCCTGAGTAGACGAGCTTTAAACCAACAATACGTAGAGCCGCCATACCCGAGTGGTCACCGCAGGGCTTAGAGTGGATGCTCGCGCCGAGCCACGCATCTGATGAAGAGCTACTGCGGAAAGTGAACGATTGGCGAGCATCCGTAGGGGCCAAGGGAAATGGTGCGCACATACTTGTCGGATAAGCTCGTCTGCGATCTTTGGTAGACGACGATGCTCGTTCGACAAAGCGAGGACGAAACACGCAGAAAGAGGGGAAATGTTTTATTGGAAAGAACGCAAGGGGCGCGAGATAGAGTACTCGTCTAAACGTAGAATTTACGCAGATTGATCGATGTTCAGTCTTTGGTGAGCTCCCGACCATCCGGCATCGCGAGGCGAACAGCCCGGCGCCAGAGACACGACTGCAGTGTAGGGTCCCTCCCACCTTGGGGTCACTTGTTGGCTTTCGACAGGTCTTGAACTCTTCGTAAGACCATGTCGCCGACTTGTAGGACCCTAGGTCGGACTGTCTTGGCTGCATGCCTACGAAGGGCCTCAGAGGGTAAACCGCAGACCGAGCAACGCCTGCTCGCGTGTTGCTTCGACGAGGTCCAGGTCGACGAGGCGCTCAACCTCTTGATCGATGGAATCGATCGATTTGCACCCTTGGGGAACCTAGCACGATTTCGGGCAGGATGGCCTCCGCACCGTGACGAGTTGGAAAGGCGTTTCACCTGTGGCTCGACTCGTCGTGGTGCGGATGACAGACCAAAGAACGGCGGGAAGCTCATCCACCCACCGCCGCTTGTCTTTGGTTGAGGGTCTTGAAGACCCTCTTTTATGCCCTGGACTAGCTGCCCATTTGCTCGTTAATTTGCTCCGTTGCTTTGTGGATGCGCCACAGGCGAAGGCACCTTGGTCCCGACCTCTTCGCGATAACTTTGGAATAGTTCACTGGTGAATTGGGTCCCATTATCTCGTGATGAGGCGGCCGGGTATCGAACCGAAGTTACCACATTGCTACGGAGGAACCTCTTGGCCGCCTGGCCGAGATGGTTGAGGCAGGCTCGGCCTCTATCCACTTAGTGAAAGTGTCGATGGCCACGAGCAAGTACTTGCGGCCTTTCTAACCTCGGGAAGGGTCCAAGGACATCGAGCCCCTGTGTCGAGAACGGCCACGAGAGTGGTATGGTTTGCAGGGCATATGCCGTTGGCTGACGGGCTTTTCGAGCATGAAGCGGCATGCTCGGCAGTCATTACGACCGACCGTAAGGCCCGCCAAGGCCGTGGGCCAAGAGTACCCTAGTCGGAAGGCCTTGCTCACAAGGCGTTACGAAGACGCAGTGAGCTCCGCACATCCCTTCATGAATATCACGAAGAAGGTGCTGGCCTTCCTCCCGAGAGACGATCCGGAAAGGATTCCTAATGCGCCTTTCCGGTATAGGTCGTCCTCGATCACCAGACCGAGAAGATCGCCTTATTAGCCGAGGCAGCTCGGCTTCTTCCTCGGGCAATGTCCCATGCGCAAGGTATTGGATGAATGGCGTCATCCAATTTGGCGCTTTGCTCGAGGAAGGAGACCCTACCGCCGTCTCTGGTGCCTCCTCTTGAGGGAATGGAGGGCTTATGTAGGTGCTCGACAAGCACCCCGGACGAGCGGTGGTTTGAGAGGAACCGACCTTAGACATTTGGTCACCAGGGAATTATCCTTCGGGGATGTAGATTACGAAATTCTTGAAGTATTTCTCCATCTTCCTTACTTCGCCAGTGCAGCGCCATTGAGGTATCGGAACAACGATACTCCTTGTTGACCTGGTTCACGACCAACTGTGAATCGCCCTTCACAGTGAGCCGTTGGACTCCTAGCGATTTACATGCTCGAAGTCCGGCCAAGAGGCCTTCGTACTCTGCCGCGTTGTTAGTCGCGGCGAAATGTAGTTGGATGGCGATCTTGAAGTTTCTCTCCATCCGGGGAGACCAAGACGACGCCAGCCCCCGAGCGATCGTATGCTCGGGATCCATCAAAATACAAGGTCCAGGAGTTTTCCCTTGAATCATTGGTCCCGCTGGCTGGTGGTGCCGAGCCGACCATTCGCCACGAAATCAGCCAAGACTTGTGATTTTATCGCCGTCTGGTCGAGAACACCGGCTCGAACTTCGGCGAGCTCCATTGCCCACTTGGCTGTGCGACCACCGGCGTCCCGATTTTTCAGGATTTCCTGAGTGGGAAGCCGGGTCGGCACCACGATCTTGTGTGCTTGAAAGTAGTGGCGCAACTTCCTGGAGGCCATCGAACGAGTACTGATGGTTTACGGACTTCGGGTAACGTTCCTTTGGTCCATGAAGTACTTGGCGACGTAATAGATAGGTCGCTGGGTACCATCTCTCTCTACCGCTAACACCGAAGCTTACCGGCTTGCGAGGTTGCCGCCAGGTATAGTAGTAATTCTTCCCCATTTGTGGGTGTGACGAGGACGGCGGCTTGGAGATGTCTTGCTTTTAGCTCTTTGAACGAGCGATCAGCTTCCTCCGTCCACGTGAAGCCATCATGCTTGCGGAGGGCTTTAAAGAAAGGTAGCCTCGCTCTCCCGGTAGGGAGATGAACCGCTTAAGGCGGCCATTCTTCGGTCGAGCTTGTACTTCCTTTACGCACGTGGCGACCTCATGTTCTCAATGGCTTCGATTTTCTCGGGTTTGCCCCAACGCCATGTGGCCCGACCATGTAGCCGAGCACCTTGCCCGACCTTCACGCCCGAACACGCATTTTTCGGATTTAGCTTTATTCGATGCTTATTGAGGTTGCTGAAAGTTTCTTCCAAGTCGACAACGTGACCAGAAGTACTCTTGCTTTTGACAACTATGTCGTCGACATAGACCTCCAAATTTCGACATACTTGAGTGCAGGAAAGTTTTCTGCATGAGGCGCTGAAAGGTTGCTCCCGCATTTCTCAGACCGAAAGACATGGTCGTATAGCAGAAGGTACCGAATGGGGTGATGAAGGAAGTCTTTTCCTCGTCTTCGCGCGATAAGCTGATCTGATGATAGCCCGAATAGGCGTCTAGGAAGCTCATGGTCTGTGACCCTGCCGTCGCGTCCACCAATTGATCTATGCGAGGCAACGGATAGTTGTCTTTTGGGCATCTTTGCGTTCGGACCCGTGTGATCGGCGCACATTACGCGCCACTTGCCTCCTTTCTTCCTGACCAGAACTGGATTGGCTAGCCACTCGGAGTGCTCGACTTCTCTGATGAAGCCAGCTTTTAGGAGTTTGTCGAGTTCCTCCCGGATGATTGCCTGTTTCTCCGGGGAAAAGCGTCTAAGTTTCTGTCTCACGGTTTTTGTCGGTGAACCGCTAGCTTTGTGCTCGACCACCTCCTTGGGACCCGGGCATGTCGGATGGTTCCTGCATTTAACACATCCGACCTTGCCCGGAGGAAGGTGACGAGCTCGAGTTCCTATTTGGGATCTAAGGAAGATCCCAAATGAACGACCTTAGCCGGTTCCGACTCGTTGAGCGGAACAGCCTTGGTCTCTCCTCCAGGCTGGAGGGCAAGTTTAGGCCTGGAATGCTTCGGCTCTTGGTCGAGGCCGCGAGTGGGTAATCGACCGACCATATCCAGCCGCTCTTCGTCGCAATTGAGTGCGGACTTGTGGTTCCTTTGACGGTTATGACTCCGTTCGGTCCGGGAATCTTCAGCAGCGACACGCTGGCGTGATGCAGGCGGCCATGAACTTGGCCAAGGCCGGCTGCCGAGGATGGCGTTGTAGGCCGACTCAAGTCTACCACCTCGAAGGTGATTAGCTCCGCTCTGAAGTTACTTGGGCCGCCGAAACTCACAGGCGGACGACTTGCCCCAGAGGTTTGATCGAGGTGCCCGGACTATCGAAGAAGGGCACGGCTACACTCTTGATTTTGGAACGAGGAATCTGCATCTCGTCCAAAACCTTGGCTGAAATAAGGTCCAAAGAGCTCCTGAGTCTATGAGGACCCGACCGAAGCGACGGTATTGCCGATGGTGGGGTTCACGACCATCGGAAGCCTCTGGGTTTGGTCATCCCAAGGGGACAATCGTCCTTGGAGAAGGTGAGGGATATTTGAGACCATTTAATTTCTTTGCCACCGGAGGCTTACCCTGGGTAACATGGTGCACTTCTCTTGCGGCGTCCTTTAAGTCCCGGCGGGACTTGTAGGCGGAGGAGCCCCCGAAGATGACCGCTATGTGATTCTTTGGTTCTTGGTATTCCATGTCATCCTCGCTTTCCTCGGCGGGCTGTTTACCTTTGCCATTTTCACCCTGCTCTGGAAGCGTCGGCATGGGGCCCCCGCCAGAAATCGCTTCCAGCGGTAGGTCCACGCTCGGCAATTCCGTAGGTCGTGTCCGCGGCGCTGGTGAAGCCAGACGATGAGAGTCGCCCCGTCGGTCAGCTTGATCGCCTCGTCCTCGAGGCCTGTGTGGTTGTCCTCTTCTCGGCGTTAAACCCCGTGGCTGCGGCTGGTTTGCTTTCGGGGTTGTTGTTGTTCCACCGCGGCTACCATGGGTGGCGAGGGTTGCTTTTCTTCTTCTTCTTGATCTTCTTGTCTCTGAATTCGACCCCTTTTTGCTATTGAGGTCTCTAGGCCAGCCGAGGCGGCGACTTCCCTTCATCCAGCATTTTCTTCCATTGGACGGCTTCATCTGCGTTGGCGTATCGATCGGCCATTCGGAAGAGCTCGTTCGCCGTTAGATCCGGGTGGATCTCCAGGTCCTGCGTGAAGCGCACGTCCCGTACCCCGAACTTGAAAGCTCGGACGACAGCCTCGTCCGATATGTTTGGGATCGAGTTAGGACTGGATGAACCTACGACCAATTGTCGCGAGGTTTCCCCGTAAATGCATATCAAGCGCTCCAGGTCGCGCTCCTTTCCCGGGCGGATGTAACAGCTCTGGAAATTTGCTCGGAGCGCGGCGCTGAGCTGCCCCCAGGACCGTATGGATCCTTCCTTCTGATTGAAAAGCCACGTACGAGCGGCTCCGTCCAGAACCGTCGGCAGGTAATTTGCCATCACCCCCTCATCGCCTCCGGCGGCGAGGATGGCGGTAGTATACATTGAGAGAAATTCGTCCGGGTTCTGGGTCCCGTTGAATCTTTCGACGTGGCCGGGCTTGAATCTGTTCGGCCATGCGACGTCCCGGAGGGAGCTCGTGAAGGCCTGGCAACCGAAGCTCGGGATTTCGCGGTGAAACCCTCGGTCACGGCGGCCTTCACGCGGGTCTTCCACCCAACGCCCGTCGCGCTGGCCGAAGTCGGAGAAGACCTCATGCGACGATCGTGTCGACGCGACGCTTGGTCGTGGAGCGTTCAAAGCGCTCGTAATCTGGGCGATTATAGAGGTACCGCTCTGAGGTTGCTCTGTGACTGTTCCGGGGCTTTTCCCGGATCGGGTTAGCGGCCTGGGGCGATCTCCGAGCATGGCTCCGAGATTCACCTCTGTGCGAGCGCATGGGGGAGCGTTTGTGATGGTCCCGGGAAACACTCCGGGCATCCCGGTCACGGGGAGGATCCGAGACTTTCAGCTCGGCGGCAAGCCTTTCCAAATCTTCGCCATTTACCTCGCCCACGGCCTCCAAGTCTACTTGCTCGGGAAATCAGGTCACGCACGATCGCCGCTAAGGCTCAGAATCGTTCCCGTTTCCGGTAAACTGGCGGCGGTGAGCTTTGACGGCGCTCCGGAGCGCGATCGGGAGTTCGGTACCCGCGAGAGTTCCTTTCCGTGGAAGCGCACCTCCCCTTTGCCTGGCGGCGAATGCTCGCGAGGGTCTTTCCCAAGGACGCCTCCAGGTGGAGTCTGGCCGCCTCGTAGTGGTCGTGTTTGGCAGCGTCCGAGGATCCCTCTCCGGGCTCCGCACGGCTCCCGGCTACGTTGACTCGACGAGAGCGGGATGAAAGCGATGGGGACATCATTGTATCCCCTTGAGATGCGGTCTCTCGGTCGAGCTCTAGGTCGTCTGGTATGTCCAGGCCATCGTAGAGCCCGTCGTAGTCATCCTCGGGGTCCTCGAGGGTAATGTTTGGGGAATGGAGGCCCTGTCCTCGTATTCCCGTGTCAGAGGAAGGGCTCCAGGACTTCGGTGTGACCCGATAGGATCGGTCACCCCGCCACGCTGTCGACGGCGTAGTACACATCGTCATCTTCAACGTGGTCAAAAACGCAAAGGTCGAGTGTCTCCCGAGTTTGGCATCCTCGAGGATCTTGATCTGCACGGAATCAAGCCGCCGTCCCCACGGACGGGCGCCACTGCCGACGATTGGAGAACGGCTCCCGTCGAGCTTACTTGTTGAATGGGGATCAACATGAGCCCCGTCCGCGGATCGAAGAGGTCGTTCGAGCCGATGCGAGGTCGGGAGAAGAAGAAAAGGGGGACACGGTGTTTATCCTGGTTCGGGCCTCCTCTGCCGGGATAACAGACCCTACTCAGGTGTATTATGTTCTATCTCTTTTTCCCTCCCCTTTACAAATCTTGGGGGGTTTAAATATACGACTATAGGTACCGAAAAAAAGGCAACTACCTCCTGGATCACGCTATGTATCCATATCCGTGACCCGCCCTTGATTCGGCATTGTTTTGAATTTCGGGTATGATCTCCCTTGATCTTCGGCTGATTGGTTGGCTCCTTCCTTCTTCGTAGCGTTCACCGGGCCCCCCGACCAAACACCCGAGTAGGTCGTGGCCTCTACGAGCATGCTTGCTCGTGGGGGGGGGGCGTGTTTGGTGCTTCTGCGGGTAAAGGTGCAGACGCGTATGCTCGGAGGAGAAGGAGGGATGCTCGTTTCATTCTCCCGAGCATCCTGTCTTCTAGTATTGCTTGGTCGGCGGGTTTAGCTTTTCACGGGGGTACCGTGGTCTTTTGCCAGATAGCCAATCCCCGACAAATTATATTTAGTAGCAATATATACTTAACATATTTTAGTAACAATATTTGTTCAATTATATTTAGTAGCAATATTTGTTAAAGTATATTTAGTAGCAATGGATGACACTCGAAAATGGTACTATTTATTCAAGTAGTTGAAGGATCATTGTTGTTTTTATCCATGTGTTTTTGATGATGAGTATTTGAATATTCGAAGAGATTTGAAAAGATTTGAGTTGTTTTGATTTTGGCTCAGTATTTAAAAAAAAAAGATTTGAAACAAATTTGAACCGATTTATTTTTTGGGTTTCTTTATTTGAAAAAGATCTGAAACCAGTTGGTTGTATGGATTAACTTGAGTCAAGTCGCGGACTTGGGCTCGGAAATTGTTTGTGTTTTTGTTCACGTGCAGGTGTTTCTTGAGGTCAAACATGGTCGATGACGGGACCGAGACTAGGTTCAGGGAAGAACTGAGGTCGTGAAGGTCGAGGATGTAAATGCGAGATGTTTGGACTAGAGGACAAAGGTAATGTGAGGTCGAGATCGTTGCAGCAGAGTGGCAGGAGGCCGTCACGCGTGTATACATTTTTTTAGAGTGTGTGTGTGCATTTGTTTGTCTTTGCATGCAGTGTGTGTGTGTGTGTGTTTGCATGCATAAGCATCGTGTGTGTGTGTTATGCATGGTGTGCATGCATGTGTGTGTGTGCGTGAGATGCATGTGTGTGTGCATGTGCATGCAAGAGAGTGTGTGCGTGAGTGCATTGGCGTGTGTGATGTGCATGTGCGTGTGGTGCATCATTTGGGTGGTGTTGGGTCAGCTTCGGGTGGGGGTTTGGTCGTCGTCCCAGAGCTCTGGGCGAGTGGCGATCGGTGGATTTGTGTCCGAGAAGAAAAAAAAAAGGGACAACCATGACGCTATGTCCGAGAGAAGAAAAGGCAACCGTGACGCCGTGTCCGAGAGGAGTAGCTGACTCGGCTAGTTTCTCGCCCAATTATGGCATGATGGTGATTGTTCAATCCAAATACAAAAAGGATTAGGTGGATGTGGAGCCCTTTAAATAAGAGGGTTCTAGGGGCTTAGAAATCATCCAAGGCAAAGGGCAAGAAGCAAGAGGTGCCTACAACAAAGAAGAGATTTTGTGTTTTCTTTAGTTTGTTTAAGGTTTTCTAATCTTGTGAGATTAGAGATTGTGGTGGTTTTTCTAATCTTGTGAGATTAGAGATTTTAGTATCCTCCCTAAGGAGTGGCTTTGGAATAAAGAAAAGGTTATGCAATTCTTTACATACTCTTTTGTTATGATTCTTGATTAGAAGGTTTGTTAGAGTTTTGATACAACTAGTTTTGATTTTTGTTCGATTTGTCTCGCTAATTAATCTAGGGTTTTAATCTCTACGATATTAAATATTTCTTCCGCTATTTAGGGGTCTTTAAATTTTCTGAAAGAAATAGTTGAATTTTATTCGGCATCTATTCACCCCCCCTCTAGTTGCCTACTCGGTCCTACAAGTGGTATCAGAGCTCGGCTCTACTAATCCATCTTAACGGTGATTAGTAAGCGGTAAGTTATGGCAGCGGAGAAATACTCGAACAAGCCGCCAATCTTCGATGGCAGACTTCCCCATTGGCGGATCCGGATGATCGCATATCTTCAAGCTCAAGGTAACGCGATTTGGCGCAAGGTAAAAATTTAAATCTGAGCTTCCTTCTAATGATGATATTGATAAAATCGAGTTTGAAAAAGATGTTGAAAACAATAATAGAGCTAGAAACATATTGCTTCAAGGACTTGCTAGAAAAGAATTCGATAGAGTGTCATTTACTCACTTGCTCATGAAATTTGGAAATCTCTTCAAGATTATCATGAGGGCAATCGACTCTGAAAAGAAGCTAGGCAAGATCAATTTAAAAAGGAATACACTAGATTTGAAATGAACTACTGGAGAATCTCTAGATGATTGTTTTGCTCGCTTAATGAATCTTAAACAATCTTAGATTTGTAGATGTAAAGTACATCGACTCTGAAAATGCTAGACATTTCCTATCATCTCTTGATCTTAAAATCGGCAAATGAAAGTGGATCGCTTAGGGAAGCTCATAAGATGAGTGAAATGACTTTGGATAAACTATATTCTAGTCTCAAGACTTTTGAGATAGACATTGTTTCAAGAACTTCCAATGATAATTCTATGGCTCTTAATGCTAATTCTTCATATGATAATGCTACTAGTTCTTCATCATCATACTCCATTCTTGCTTTGAGTGCTCTTAGTGATGAACAAATAGATCAAATACCGTAAGATACACTTGCTCTTCTTTCCAAGCGTGTCAATGCAGCGTACATGAGATCAAGGGAGAGAAGAGGAGCCTCCATCCATCGCTACAAGCTGTGGCAAGGGGGCACATCCGTGCTAACTGTTTCAAGAACAAAGACAGAGAGGAGAAGGAGCAAAGCAACTCCTCCAAGTCCTTCCGGCCAAGAGAGAGCAAGGATAAAAATAAACAACGGACAAAGAAGATGCTCAACAAAGTCTTCAAGGCAATTGGTCGCTTAGACTTAAGCGACATTGATGACTCAACTGAAGATGAGAAGGAAGCGAAGCAAACAAAGCTGAATGAGAAGGATATCACCGGACTATGCTTCATGGCAAAAGGGAACACTAGTGATTCTAGTGACAACGACAGCACCACCAGCGACGGTGATGAGGTAATACCTTCATACGATGAGCTTTGTGAAGTTTTAGTCATATTGAGAAAATCTTTAAGAAAATCTTCACTCAAAAATAAAAGCTTAGAAAAAGATCTATCCATGCTAAAAGCGAAAACTTTGATCTTAAAAATTCAAATTCGGAAAATATTTGTGATACTTGCTTAGATCTCAAATTTGAAATTAAGTCACTAAAAGAGGAACATGTGATTAAACTAGAACAAGTTTATGCCGAACAATTGAAAAATGAAAAACTTGTGAAAAATATTGGTTGCTCTACTGATAGTTTACATGATCAAATTGCTTGCTCTAAATGTTCTATTCTTGAGTTGAAATTAAAAGATGCAAATTGTAGAGTTATCCAATTAACAAATGACATGTTCACTCATGAAATTAACTCGTGTTCAAATTGCCGTAAGCAAAGCTAAAATTGACACTCCTTGTGATAATTGTTTAAATCTTGCTAAAAGGTTGACTACTTGCAAGATTCTCTTTCTAGGTTCACTAAAGGGAAGAAAAATTTGAACATGATTTTAGATCAATCTAAAATGAGCTTCAACAAACAGTGGTTTAGGTTTTAACTCTCATGCTTCTACTAAACCTCGTTGAGAGCAAAAATGTGAAAATTGATAATGAGTCTAAAAGAACTTTGATTAAATCAAGCGGCACTCTATCTCCCACTATTTCAAGTGCAAAAGTTACTTCTAATGCCAAACCATATGTTAAGTACAATTGCACTCATTGTGGGAAAGATGGTCATTTGGTGAATTTACGCTTTAGACTAGCCAAACAACAAAAGAAAGAAAGAACTAAGGCTAGGTCTAATTTGCAGTGCACGCTTTCATTTCTCATTATGTGCCTAGGGTGATGCAAACACCTCTTGTTGCTAAGAACACGAGAAAAGACAAATCTGCTTTTATGCATAAGAATGCTCGTGTTGTGCCAATCAAGCAGCGTCGTGTGTCTCAAGATCTTGGATTCCTAAACATCTTATTTCTAACCCCAGTACCGAGACCTCGACACTTTCTGCTTCTATGTAGGCTTCTCACGCGAGGAAGGAGAACATATGGCTAGTGGATTCCGGATGCTCACATCACTTGTCCGATGATAAGAATTGGTTCTCCTCCTTCACTCGTGCATCTCGTGCTAAAAGTGTTATTTTTCAAGATGCTTCTTCCACCTCTGTTTTCGCAAAAAGGCATTAGTCAAAATAGTGCAGGTACATGTGCATATGTTCAGAGGGAGAGTATCTTTGTTGATGAAGATGATGATGATGATGATCTTTGTTGAGGATGAGATAATTGGAGTTTGCTGTGTGCTTGTGTCCTCGTTTTCAAGCTTCCCCGCGTGCTTCACATCGACAAGCTATCAAGAGGATTTTAAGGTATCTCCGTGGTACTCAAGATTTTGGCATTTGGCTTTCTGCTTCCTCATGCATTAGTTTAAGAGCTTTCTTTGATGTTGAATTTGGAGGATGTAGAATTGATAGAAAAAGTACATCTGGTTCATGCCACTTCTTGAGTAATTCTCTTTCTTGGACACATTGACATCAGATTTCACTTTCTTAGAGATCTTGTTGAAAAAGGAGCTATTGAACTGAAATTTGTTGATTCGGGTGCTCAACTTGCTGATATTTTCACTAAACCGCTTGATTCTTCTCGTTTTGCTTTCTTTCGTGGTGAACTTGGGTTCTTTCATCCCCATGGGTTGATTTGAGGGGGAGTCTTGATTTTAACTCTTTCATTTGTGTTACTTGACTTTGGTTACTACAAGGAGTTATTTTGGCGTTACACTTAAAGAAAACTCCCCTGTTTTCATTGCATTATGTAGTACAAAGCTTTGTTGACTATTCTTGTGTATATAGTCAAATTAATGCTACATTGCTTCACTTCTCACTAAAAGACTAAAAGACTAAAATAATTCAATTTGAGATGCTTTTTGAGAATATTTTGGCTCTTGTTCATTATGGTATTACATTTGTGAAATAGGCTTAAAAGTTTCTTGTCATCTGTTGAAAGGCTAGAGCTGATTAGAAACTATGTGTGAGCTTTTTGTTGGACTTCAAATGATCATTATGAGTCTCAAGCAAAATCAGTGTTTTAATATTAAAAGCAAGTTGAAAAGATGCAAGCAAAAGCTACTTGGCTAAACACAAGTTTAGTACAATGTGCAAATCTGACTTCCTTGCCAGGGATTTAAATTCAAAAGATGCAAGAAAAGGCTACTTGTCTAAACAAAAGTTCAGAACAATGTGAAGCCACTTGCCAATTTAAACTGAGAAAGATACAAGAAAGAACTACCTACTCATACACAAGTATGGGCTAGTGTGCAGTTACTTGTCATCCCTGTTGATCACAAAGCAAAATTGTCAAACTTGCTAAAAGAGAAAAAGGAAATTCAAATTTTTGAAAAGGCTTGAGACAAACATTAGTGAATTTGAAAGTCTCTCTTTACTCATGATAGTTTTCTTTTTAGTTTTGGCAAAATCAGTTTATGACATTTTACTTGTTTGCTCTAATTTGCTTATGCAACAACTATTCTATGTGTTAGAGCCTCCATATTCTCACAATTTGCTTTCTCATTGGATAAATTGATACAAAATGTGAAAATTCTCGTAAAAACTCTCCAAATGCTTTACTTTGATTATATACATTGAATATTCTTCAAAGCTTGAGATACTGCATTCATTAAGGGGGAGTTTTGAGATCTTGATGACTATTTTGTCAAAAAGGGGGAGAGCAAAAGTCAAGAAGAAGAAAAATAAAAAGAGAGGAGAAATTCAAACTGTTTGAGAATTTGGATTTACTTGGTCTTTACTTGGTCTTGGAATCTTTTTGGTCTCAAACTCTCATTTGGTATTTTTCTTTACCTTTGTCAAATCTTATATTGTGTTTTGTCAAATTACTCATCAAGGGGGAGATTGAAGGATCATTGTTGTTTTTATCCATGTGTTTTTGATGATGAGTATTTGAATATTCGAAGAGATTTGAAAAGATTTGAGTTGTTTTGATTTTGGCTCAGTATTTAAAAAAAAGATTTGAAACAAATTTGAACCGATTTATTTTTTGGGTTTCTTTATTTGAAAAAAATCTGAAACCAGTTGGTTGTATGGATTAACTTGAGTCAAGTCGCGGACTTGGGCTCGGAAATTGTTTGTGTTTTTGTTCACGTGCAGGTGTTTCTTGAGGTCAAACATGGTCGATGACGGGACCGAGACTAGGTTCAGGGAAGAACTGAGGTCGTGAAGGTCGAGGATGTCGTACGAGATGTTTGGACTAGAGGACAGTGTACGTGAGGTCGAGATCGTTGCAGCGTAGTGGCAGGAGGCCGTACGCGTGTATACATTTTTTTTAGAGTGTGTGTGTGCATTTGTTTGTGCTGCATGCGAGTGTGTGTGTGTGTGTGTTTGCATGCATAAGCATCGTGTGTGTGTGTTATGCATGGTGTGCATGCATGTGTGTGTGTGTGCGTGAGATGCATGTGTGTGTGCATGTGCATGCAAGAGAGTGTGTGTGCGTGAGTGCATTGGCGTGTGTGATGTGCATGTGCGTGTGGTGCATCGCTGGGTGGTGTTGGGTCAGCTTCCGAATTGGGGGGTTTGGTCGTCGTCCAGAGCTCGGAGACTGAGTGGCGATCGGTGACTGTGTCCGAGAAAAAAAAAAAAAGGGACAACCATGACGCTATGTCCGAGAGAAGAAAAGGCAACCGTGACGCCGTGTCCGAGAGGAGTAGCTGACTCGGCTAGTTTCTGTCCAATTATGGCATGATGACTGATTGTTCAATCCAAATACAAAAAGGATTAGGTGGATGTGGAGCCCTTTAAATAAGAGGGTTCTAGGGGCTTAGAAATCATCCAAGGCAAAGGGCAAGAAGCAAGAGGTGCCTACAACAAAGAAGAGATTTTGTGTTTTCTTTAGTTTGTTTAAGGTTTTCTAATCTTGTGAGATTAGAGATTTTGGTGGTTTTTCTAATCTTGTGAGATTAGAGATTTTGGTGTCCTCCCGGAAGGAGTGGCTTTGGAATAAAGAAAAGGTTATGCAATTCTTTACATACTCTTTTGTTATGATTCTTGATTAGAAGGTTTGTTAGAGTTTTGATACAACTAGTTTTGATTTTTGTTCGATTTGTCTCGCTAATTAATCTAGGGTTTTAATCTCTACGATATTAAATATTTCTTCCGCTATTTAGGGGTCTTTAAATTTTCTGAAAGAAATAGTTGAATTTTATTCGGCATCTATTCACCCCCCCCTCTAGTTGCCTACTCGGTCCTACAGTAGTGATATTTGTATGCACAAAAATTATCTTGCTATGGTATATTTTAATATGTTAATATTATCCAGCATTGAAAATCTTACTTCTCGTTGTATGCATGCATGAACTACCAAAACTTCTCGTTTCATTACTATTTTCTTACATTTTAAATTTACGTTGAATTTTATCCTTACCCATCTATTATTATTTGACGTATCTATTAATAACCTGATATGGCTATATTAGTAAGTAATCCAATTATATTGATTGATTTCCTTATGGATGGTTAATCTTTAAATGATAACGTTGATTTAACGTTAAAGAGCTTTTGTTCGAACGGAACAAAAAAACATCCCATAGTTCACAAAGTATAGCAATCTTAAGATAGTCTTTCTGTTGAGTATAAACGGTATAACAAAAACAGAGGTACACTAAATATATAGGCAACTATTTCGTGCTCCTATACTGAAACTAAATTCAGAAAGTTAAACATCTCGGCTCTCAAGCTTAACCTAAACAGAAACAAAAGACAATGTAGCTTAGCACATCACAGTACAATCAGGACAAAAAGATCAATTAATGTTGTTGTTCGAAAAACAATGCTAACGCTAAAGATTGTGATTCGTTTGGTAAATTGGATGCTCTGCGATAACATTAAAGATGATATAGCCTTTAATAGATTTTTAAAAATATTACGATTTTTTTTTACAATTTTTCCTTTTCCCCCATTTTTTCAACCGTCAACAGGTTTTGAGCCTTTCGAGTGGTTTTCGTCCAAAAACTACGAAAATTGCTGGCAGTTTCACCAGATTTCAAATTAATTTGGCTTTCGAATCGTTTGGTTTTGAGTGAATTTCGATAACATCGGGTCATCAAAATTCGGGTTTGAAACGAAAAAGTGAAACTCTAGGCAAGAGCCATCGAGATCCACGTGAGTGGATCGAAAATTTTAACTAAAATTCCGGAGGTTTAGCCAAACAAAACATATGATATATCTCTTCCTTTCTCCTTGGTTACATGTTCAAATTTGGCTAGATTTGGCCAGGGTCAACCATAGGTCTCCCAAATGTTCTCTGTACAAAGCAGGCAGGCACTACCTCTTTTTCTTCGGATCCTTTACACCAAGCAACTGTTAACCTTTCCAATGAATAGTGCATCGCTCTGAACAATGTATGTTCAGTGGTCATTCAAACTTCATCAAAGTCGAAAGGGAACATTGGAAAGAGCGAGACAGATATCACTTTCTCTGAAGAAAAGTTGGGAAACGGCTTCTCACAAGATTGTTACGCATAAAATGGGAGCCTGCGGGCTACGGCCCGCATGCCAGTAAATATCCGCGCAAATCATTCGTGCATGCACTAGCACTCTTTCTAAACCGCAGCACAAATTTTTAGTGTCATACCCTACATCAACGACGAATCGCGTGGGCTCTCGTAAATTACAAGCTGGCCGACCGTTTAAGTTGTTGATGTTCTTCGCAATCGTAAGAAATGTTTAGAAAAAATACTAAATCAGCAACCAAAGCAGGGATTAGATGCTACCATGATCTTCCAAAAAGATTAGATGCTATGTAATCACTGCAGAAGCACAACTTGACTAGACTGTAGGTCCCATGTTTTGGTATAGATACCTCGAGGGGCTAGTCTTTCCTCTACGGTGTACGTCTTGGGATGAATTGTTGGATGCGTGGAACTTAAAACTTTTATACGTTCAATTGTCCAAAGTACTCCAAACTTTTCTGATTCACCAGGCATCCCTCGATGTATAATGCATAATTAATTAACCGTTTCTCTTATTAGTTAACTTGGAGCTTCGATACTGCCGAAAGTGTGTTCCCTTTTTATGTTCCTATGCCTCTGTTCTCCCCAAGATACACTCCATCACTCGCTCACGCACTCTGAGCCCTTATATAAATCCATCCATTACTCCTGGAGCAGGTGACTTGGTGTAGAGTAGAGCTAAAACTACTCTGCTGTACATATTCTCTGTACTAAACACATCATCTGTAATTCTTCATGGAGGCACCCTTCACCGCCGGCAACAACAACGGCGGTGACGACAGTAAGAAGAAACAGCGGCGCCACCGCCGCGGCTATGCCCGGAATGACATTTTGAGGCGTATTTTGCGCGCCCTCTGCTGTTGCGACCGTTCAGAGAGCGACCAAGCATCAAGCAACCATACTCCTTCATCGATATGATGTGAGAGTTTTCATCAACTGTATGAATCGATCATCTCATACTCTAAGGTACTTTTGTACTGACCAGCAGGAATTAGTTACTAGTACTACGCCTGAAGGTTGTGTGTCTTCTACAAAAATGTTCTTGTATGTGTTCGGATAAGTAATAGTATGTATGCTTGCTTGTGTCGTTGCTTGGAGATCGAAGGTATATTTCTACGGTTTTGTATTGTATCGATGCCCAGTTTTGGTACGTCGTATGGGCTTGATGTGGCATCTATACAAGAACAGAATATGATTACTGTGTGCTCCTTTTCTTTTCTTATGTTGCTTTAATCTGATCTGAATATGCGTGGTGTCTTCAGTTAATTCTTTTGCCTAACCAGTGAAACGTTTGTTTAGATGCACCATCTTTCTGCAGGGTATTCTAATTCTAAAGCATTATTAAGCACTCTCGGTATCAATCGTATGATAATGATTGAGAGTCATTTTCTAATGTTCGGCCGGGAGATTCTGCGTGGTCGTCGAACTGAGAGTCAGTTAGGCTGGGGCCTCCACAAACCCAAGATTACTCTGATGGTTCTCTATTTCATCAAATACGGAGTTGATTAAATCATATTTGATGACTTAATCAGCTCCATATTTGATTGTGACGTACCGTCTTTTCAGGGACACGTCGAAACATCACAACAGCTACCCAGGAAGATTAGTTGCTGGAAAAGATAAGTATATATTGCCAGACAAAAGCAATTCAACTTTTTTTTATTCAATATAAGGCCTAATGGCCGAATGTTTTTACAAAAGAGGCGTCGTAAGCCCCAAGTAGATTACATTACCAAAATACTCTACAGGCAGGGCCTGAGCAAAGACAAAGACCTAAAACCAAATAAGATTGCTATCTACGATCTCCTGGTACTCGCCAGCGTCTTAGAACTCTGAAACGGGCGGGGGTTTGCAAGAGTGAGTACGACAGTACTCAACAAGTCGCACGGGAATGTGCTGAATATTACGTGTAATGGCTAACAATTGGATGGTAATAGGTTTAAGTATCTGGACGCAATTTGATTTCTAATATCATTTTACATTTGAATCACAAACCATAATAAGTAGTAGGGGGGTTTCCATAAGTTCAACAACATTAACCAAATTCTCTAAAATTCCAAAGTATTACTTGAGCTAGGTTACGGGTGTCACCCCAATTCAAACTTAACTTAATTTACCGGAAGTACGGCGTAATCGATTACCATTTGATTAAATCTGCAGATGTGCTCAGCTTTACCCGCAAGACATCTACAACCATTAATGCCAACGTACGAGTTAACATGCAACTTAAATGCATGCGGCCGGGCCGAGATTATCACATCATTTCGTTAAATTATTCCTGGATCCAGTTATTAACCGATAGGCCTAAACGCTACATTAGAACCCACTGTTCTAACGAGTACCTACCGTTGTGAGAATCGGAGAATGGCACAACGGCCCATTTCCGTTCCACCCCTTCAGTATACTTCCCTGGCGGGAAGGCTGATCCCCATTCTCCACCGAGAATGGTACCATCAATTAATCAAATTTTTCAGGGAATGACTAGTGTACTGAGCTATGTCGGAGACAGGCCCACTGACCAGTTCAACTTGTGGTTGAGCGCTAACTTAAGTTATTTACTTTGCTCAAGGGGGTTATCATCCTTATATTGCCAAAGATCAAGCCTTAAACATTTCACAAGCCCATATGGTACCAATATGTACCAGCCACCATACTAACAGAGGCACTAATCATCAGCCGGGGATCGGACTCAATTCCATCTCGTGGATAGCCCAATACTGTCTCCCTGACTGTAGCACTTTCACAAACTTCGAGCCGATAGCTTGCTAGCATTTTATTTCTTTTTAAAGCATTTAAGGTGATACTAATAGGATTAATAATTAACTATCATGGTATAATTAAAGTCTAGGGTTAATCAAGGGTTTAATAAGGTTCAACAATGTCAAGGAGTTTAAGGGAATTTCGGCATTAACTAGGCATCATGTCATTTTAATATAATGAGTTTCAATATTTCAACATACAGCAAAATAATGCGATAGAAATTAATTACCAATTATAACAGGCATGATTTTGGGCGCAATATGATCAATGAGGTGCGGCTTGCCTTGCTTGGCGGCGGAATCGGCTAAATCGTAGTGGACGGAGTCGTACTCAGCTTCCAACTAGTCCAGCTCCTGCTCCGGGCACTGCTCCTGCTCCCGCAGTAGCTCGACGGTCGAATCTAGCGCAAAAGAGGCGAACAACATAAATAAATGAAAAACAATAATAAAAAATGAAAATGGAATTCAAAACGGAAACCGAAAACCGGGCCGAGAGAGAATGGAGGGCAAAATGGTCATTTTGGGAATTTTGGGAGCTTCGGATTGCGGAGCGGGGGTCATTTTTGGACTCAGTGGCGCGAAACGGTTCGAACTATGTATTTTTGGAATTTCTGGGGTTTTCGGGATTTTTTTGGGCTTTTTCTGGATTTCAAACAGATTTTCGGATTTAATAATTAATATTAAAATCCAGAAAAATTGAAAAACTGTTTTAACAGTAATGGGCTGGCTTTTCGGCGCGAACCGACCCAATCAGCCCATTCGGCCGGCGACGTGCGCGCGCTAGGGCAAGTGGGCCGGCCCAGCGCGCGACGCAGGGGGAGGCGAGCGGCCTGGCTTGGCTTGGCCCAGCGGGCAAGCGGGGAAATGGGGGGAGGCTAGGGTTTCGGGGGCGTTGGCGGCGACGGCTAAGGCAGTGACGGCGGCACAGGTCGGCGCGGTGGTCGGAGTTGGGGGAGAGAAGGGTGCGGGGGAGGGGTCTCACCACCGAAGGAAGGGGAAGGGGCGAGTTGAGCTGCGGGTGGAGGCGGCTTTTATAGCCATGGCATGGAGGGGCAAGACGGTGCGGGGCGCGAGCTCGTGGCGGCGGCGCGAGGACGCGCGGGCGGCGGGTAGTGTGCGGCGCGATGGGTCCGCGATCGGCGATCGAAAGCGGCAAGAAGGCGGCGGCGTGGCGGCGCAGCGGCGCGCGTGGCGTGGCACGAGCGTGAGGGCGGCGGCGACGCCGGGCGCGGAGGCTACGGCCATGGGGCACGGTCGGCTAGGCTGGGCCAACGGCGGCAGACCGGCTGGGCCGGAATGGAGGTAGGCCGAACGACCCACAAGCGAAGGGAAACGGCCCAAAGCCAAAAAGAGAAATCCAAACCAATTTCCAAAGTCAAATTCAACAAAAATGCAAATAGAATTCCAATTCAAATTTGTTTTGAAATTTTGAGGTTGTTTCATTGATAACTTAATCAACTCAATATTTAATGAAATAGAGAACTATCAAAATAATCCTGTTCCTGTACAAGATCATAGTAAAAATAGGTTACATATGATATTCTCATTTGGGGATGAGGATGAAGTGATAGATAAATCAGAACATGACAAATTTCAAGACGAACTGTGGATGTGATTGAATTTTGCCTTGGAATCCATCAACATTTGTTCTCACATATGCAAGAAGGTACTTAACTTTCTGCTGTGCCTATAAATCATTCCATTGGTATGATACACTTTTCAGATTCACACCAAGAAAAGGAATTGGTTAGAGTACCAAAGATTGGATAAGTTGATGTACATTTTATACAACCAGAGGATGGCAAATAGGTTTGAATAATTGTGTGAGGAAGGGTCTAAAGGAAAGAGATCTAAACCATTGAACTTTAGTGTTTTGGATTTGGATTTTTGGTGATTTGTCACGATGTGATCTTTGAGCTCACTTTTGCCCTAGTTGAACTTACGAACTGGTTGTCTTAGGTGCGTTTGGTTCGATGTATCAGGTTGAATCGAACCGTTCCGTACAGGATTTAATCTCGTTCATGCGTTTGGTTTACTAAATGGAACCATCTGGTACGGGATGAGATGGTACAGATTCCTAGAATATTCCTTGAAAATGCTGTATCGTTTGATACGGCAAATTCGGCTGAACCGATCGGTACAGGACCGACCGGTACCATCTCATCCAGGATTATCCTATCCATCCAGTATCATCCCATCCCATTCAGTCTGGTACATCCAACCAAACACATCCTTAATAATTATGTGAATAAACCTCATTCTTCTAAATTGTGCACAATAAACAACACACAGGTTACATGGGAAAACATGAGTCACACTATTCATGGAAAAACCCAAGCGAAGCAACAAAGAAAATATGAACAAATAATTTGATTCTTCTTTCTCAAAAAGCATGATATTCTATAGTGTATGTAGAAACTTAGTATGAACTAGTAATTGATAAAACACAAACCGAATTAAACTGTCTTTAAATATCTGAGGGGACATAATTATCCATATGAACAAGGCACATATGTTCTATCAGATTATGTTTTATGTAATCAGGGTTAACAAAACCGAAATCAAAAAAACCGATGGAAAACCGAAATTGGAAATTCGAAAATATCGAGCCAAAAATCGCTGGAAAATCGTTAGAAACCGAAGAGTTTCAAAACCGAGCATTTGAACAAAAAACATTCAAAACAAAATTTAAAAAAATGAAAACCATTCGGTTTTCTCGAAAAACCGCTCGGCGAGTTGAACCTTTTGGACTATCGGTTTCTTGAGCGGTTTTCGTCGGTTTTCTCGAAAAACCGTTCGGTTTTCTCGAAAAACCGCTCGGTTTACATAGCATAAATTTTTTGAATTTTTTTTTGAACTGGATCGATTTACCGGTCGGTTTTAAATTTCGGTGGGGCTCGAAATCTCGAAAACCGAACGAAATTCGAGAATTTCGTTCGGTTTTGTTAACCCTGTATGTAATCACAGTTGAAACACAAGATAAAAAGAATTAGAGAAGTGCTTTTATGCTCTTCCTTTTAAAAGTTGCACAACTATTAAAGTATGAATGAAAGGTAGATGGTGATTACTTACCCCTTCGCTTGCTTCAAGATTTGTGCAACTTATATTAGAAGGAAAAGCATAGAAGCACTGCTCAAAGAATTATGCACCATATATATGATGTACGCTTCAGAACATATAAGAGGTAGCAATTACTGGAAGAAGACAAAGCTGTAATGAATTGATAAGTTGGTGTTGGCCATGTGCAATGTTCATCTGTGACAATGTTCATCTGTAGAAGAGGGAGAGAAGAAGGGTCTCATCGTAATAATTGGACGCCGGTTACGGAAACCGAAGGAGGTCACCGTGGAGGTGATCCGATGTTGAGGGTTCGCATCATGGTGATGTCGTGGTCGGTGTTGAGCCAACGAGGTGGCCAAATGGAGGCTGTGCGATATGAGTAGAGAGAGGGAGATTGGGGAGGGGAACGGTCGAGTGTGGGTTACAAAGGACGACAGACAAACTCTTTTTTTATATTAAATAAAGGAGAAGTGTTATCATTAACGGTTTGATGAAAAAACCGTCTGTGATAATCTGATATCATAGACTGTTCATGTTAAGAAAACAATATGTGATATGTAGTTATATTACAGACGATTTGTTGTACAAACCATCTGTGATACTTCACAGACAGTTCGTCCCACAAACTGTTTGTGATACCATCTTATCATAGATGGTTCTTAGCATATCCTGCAACTTCGACGGTCGTGCTAGCAAAACCGTCTATGATTAACTTTAATACTAACAATTTTTAAAAATCGTCTGTGATGAGGCATCTAGTAGACATTTTTGTAGTAGTGTGAGCTAGTAATAGTTTTGAAATAATAGCTAACTATTAAATAGAGAATTTGACAAGTTTGTTGTATACATGTAGGGAAGTTGAGTGATGATTTTTTTTGTTTAAATAAACCATTTCAAACCCAACATAACACTTAATAATGAAGATGCAAATTACATAACGGGATTTGGTTAGGTACATATATTTACCTCGCTGTTCCTACGATACAAATGGCAATATGTACAAACTATCAACTTGAATTATAGCTAAGATGCATATCCGTCTTCTTTCTAAAGGGTATTCTAATTCTAAAGCATTAAGCACTTTCGGTATCAATCGTACGATAATGATGGAGAGTCATTTTCTAACTGAGAGTCAGTTGGGGCCACCAGGCCCACCACAAACCCAAGATTACTAGGCCACACACGAGTAAAGTCAACTCCGGCCCAGGTTGATTGTCAACAAGACATGCTAAGCTCATACTGGCCCTATACACTGGGATAGGTTAAACAATAGTTCAGAAATTGTGCGCTGGTAAAGTTTCTACTTAGGAATTCAGAAAATAATTTCCTTACACACAGTAAGGACGTATACAATGATATAGATAGCGCTTATATTTTGGGGAATTTTAGGGTGCATTTGTTTGCATGTACCGAGTGATACATGTATGAGATGATTTAAGAAAAAAGTCATTTATGCATTTGGTTGCTTGAATGGAACCATCTCATCCTGCATCAAGTGATACAAATTTGAGGAATATTCCTTCTAGATGTTGAACCATCTCATTCACCTAAAATAATGGAATCAAACGGTACAGAATCATCTCATCCCATTCAACCACATCCCAAACACACTCTAAAGTTCCGCGTAACAGAATGAGTTACAATTGCTAAATTCTATTTGAATTTCGCACCAAATCTAATTACCAGAATACAGGTGGACTTACAAAAAATTCGAGTGCCATACATCAATGGATAATCACGCATCTAAAAAAAGTTCTCGTACATTACAAGCTGGCCGACCGTTAAGTTGTTGATGTTCTTCTTCAGATACCGCGATCATAAGAATTGTTATTTAAAGGAGCTTTACCGATACAGCAACAAAAGCATAGATTGCTAGTATAATAGTCGTGCAAAAAGGTTATATGCTACAATCACTGTGATTGTAGGGCCCATGTTTGTACAGATGCCTCGAGGGGTTTCATCTCATCGTTTTGGTCGAATTCATCTCATCGTTTTGGTCGAATTTCATGGTAGTTAAAGTTTCTTGGGACTGAAATTCTTTGGTAGTTACAAGTTTTGAGTCGAATTTGTTGGTGCATGAAACTTCATACTTTTGTACGTTCTAGTGGCAAACTTGCATAATTCATTAGGCCTTATGAATACTCTATTAACTAACAATTACTTCTCTTCTAGTTAACTTGAAGCTTTGATACTGCCGAAAGAGCACTTCTTTTTTATGTTCCTACTGCCTTTGTCCGGTCGCCGGTTACATTCTAGCTGTCGCTCATTCTGAACCCATATACAAGCTCATCCATATCTCCGCGTACGTAGATGACTAGGCAAAGCGTAGAACTACTTCATCGTTCTATTTTTCTGTACCAATGCACTGTAAGACCAAAAAAACGACTTGAAGGGGATGAATAAAAACCAAATAAAATTTTCCCCTTAAAAATTCAAACCACCGAAAAAATAAATCGAATGAACTATACAATTCGAATAAGTGGTTGGATAAACAATGAAAACTGCATTAATCGGATGAACAGTAAATCGCAAACTGATCAGATGAACTGCAAAAAATGCTATTCGGGGTGAATAGTATTCCGAACTATCGGATAAACAATTCTCCGAACTGGTCGACAGCACTGGTCGTACGAACAGTACTCCGAACTAGTTAGCCGCACTGGTCGGAAAAACAATATTTGTGAACAGTGCTCGGGATGAACAGTAAAAAAATCAGTTCGATTTTGAAAACAAAAATCGACATTTGGTCAGCTGATCCAAAACCTATGAAACTTTGTGTGCACTTTCTTATGGATGTCAGTAATCTATTCCAACCTTCAATTGCAAGGATTGATGTCAAAGTTCCGACTTTTTTCCAGTTTAGTGAAGTTTGCAGCAAAACCGGGTTAAATATAAAAATTTCACCCTGATCTTACTCATGGGCTTTTGTTGATCAAGACAGTCTTGAATGACCTCCTACAAGTCACAGCAAGCAAGAAAACTAGAGAACAACCCTTTAGACAGACAAGAACATGATCTATAAGGATCATTCTTCTTTCAAGCATAAAGATCGATTTTTTTGTAAAAATTGAAAAGAAGAGGTTGTAGATTGCTTAGATGACTGGGATATGATATATAGAAGATTTATCCAACAATCTTTCATCCTTGGCACAAGATTCAAAAGCACTTAGAAGGAGGGGAGTCAAATCCGAAATGCAATAAGAGAAAAATGCAAGAATGTAAATTTCAGAACATGAAAGAAATTAATCTTGCATCACTTGGAGAAGGTGGATTTCAAAGCCACACAATCAGGTAGACAAAGCTTTTATTAAGAAACCAAAGAATCCCTTCTTACAAGCTTGGGGGTGGGGGGGTGCCCCCACCACTCTTCCTAGGTTTCACTCTCTTTCACAATTTTTTTGATTTTATTTGCATTTATTAATTTTGATTGACTCAAGCTATAGTCGATCATCTCAAGCATAACACTTAAAATGGTGGTCTTGGTCATACATAATACATCTGAAGTTCATCCCAAGTGCAATAGGAAGTAATCTTGTGAATGTAAGGTGTTGAGATCATATTAGCACACATAAGTCAATTTTTAATCATTTTGAGCACTTAGATGCATGAGTAGAATGAGCATTTTAGTATGAAATAATATAGCTCGTCCAAGTTGTTCTAGGGACTCTAGTAGAAATCCAAAATTACATAGAACATGTCATAAGTACCCTGTGAGAAAATATAGCAAGTAAAGGCTTACAAGTGTCATCAAGTTTTCATTAAAGCCCAATTTTAAATTTTAGCAAGCCTAGCATGATGAATTAATACCAATTAGACATGACTAAGCTAGCATATTTCTTATAAAAATAGCAAGGTGCATAACATCATAATTAATCTCAATTGCATAATAGACAAAGCTCAGAAATAAAAAAAAAACAAAGTCTACATGCAATGCATCATGATCAATTTCTCAAACTCCCCTCAACAAGTGAATCAATTTTAAGCAAAATTTTGATGCAAGTTAAGTTATTAGTAGCATTAAATTCAGAAAATAGCAAATGAACTCGACTGAAAGCAGAAACATAAGTTGCGAAGTGAAGGTCAAGAAACTGATAGTCTGGGTGACTAAAGAGTATAAATAAGATGGTGAATCAACACTATGGCTTAGACTTGCTCTCATTTTCCCCATATGACTAACAGAGGAAAGCTAAATCTATAGACTCGAGCTAGGAAGTATACGCAGACCCTGTCTACCCAAGGGGTTTAACACCTGTTAGACCGATAAGACCGCGAGGAAACTCAACCTAGAGAAAAGAGAGATAGCTAATTGTGCATGATATCAACCTATAGTATAAGATGAGAGATCCATGCAGAAGCATGCCAGAAGTCTAAGTGAAGTAACTTCAAAGCAAAAACTCAGCCCCACAACACTCAGAAAATGCAAACAAATAGAAAATACTAGAAATAAATATATAATACAAACCAGCTCCCCCTCAAACAATGCCGTATGGATCACGACTCCAAGCTCTCTTCTCAAGGCTATAAACCTAGAGCTATCCAAAGGCTTCATGAAGATATTGGCAATATGGTGGTCGCTCTCTACAAACTGGAGCGCTATGTCACCCTTCTCCACATGGTCTATAGGGAAGTAATATCTAATATCATTGTGCTTGGTCTGAGAATGCTGCACTGGGTTCTTGGTAATATGAATGGCTTAAGTATTATCACAGAAAAGTGGAACACTATCAAAAGCTAACCCAAAGTCCCGTAGGGTTGATCTCATCCAAATAACCTGGCTATGGTAACTGGCTGCAGTAACATACTCGGCCTCTGCAGTGGACAGTGCAACTCTGGACTGCTTTCTAGATGATCAAGAAACAAGAAAAGTGCTAATAAATTAGCAAGTGCTAGAAGTGCTCTTCCTATCTATCCTATAGCCAGCAAAGTCTAATTCGAAGAAGGCTCGAAGGGACAGACAAGAAGATGAAGAATACCAGATACTATAATCAATGGTAGCTCGAAGGTACCTGAAGATGCGCTTCATCGCCTGGTGGTGAGTGACGCGAGGAGAAGCCTAAAATTGAGCACAAAGACATACTCAAAGTGTATATCTGGCCCCAAGGCAGTGAGATATAAGAGGGAGCCAATCATACTCCAAAACTCCTCCTGATCAATTGGCTCACATCCTCATCAGGCTCAAGGACAGCAGTGGCGGCCATAGGAGTCATCACCAGCTTTCCGTCAAACATGTCAAAGCGTCTCATGAGGTTTGAGTATACTTGCCTTGATGCAAGAAAATACCCTCCCCAAGTCTGCTTGATCTGGAAGTCGAGGAAATAGTTCAACTCGCCCAGCATGCTCATCTCAAACTTAGTGCTTATCACATTTGAGAACTGAGTAACGAGAGAATGCGAGAAGCCATTGAAAATGATGTCATTGATATAGATCTGGACGAGGAGAAGGTCCGAGTCTACATGTTTGATGAAAAAGGTCTTGTCCACTTTATCCATCTCAAAATCATGACTCAAGAGGTATGACTTAAGCCTCTCATACCAAGCTCAAGGAGCCTACTTAAGTACTTAAGTCCATACAAAGTTTTTAGAAAGCTTGAATACATGGTTTGGATACTTGGAGTTATCAAATCCTAGATGCTATCTGACATAAACCTCTTCCTCAATGAAACCATTGAGGTTGCACTTTTGACATCCATTTGATAAAGCTTGATGCCCTTGGGTGCCACGCATGCGAGCAAGATCCTAATGGTCTCTAGTCTAGCTACAGGGGCAAAAGTCTCTTCAAAGTCAAGATCCTTGACCTAAGAGAAACCCTGAGCGACTAGCCTAGCCTTGTTGCTGATGATGACCCCATCCTCACTCTACTTGTTCTCGAACACCTACTTGATACTAATGATATTATAACCATATGGGGGCTCGATAAGCTGCCAAATCTAGTTCCTCTCAAAGTTTTTAAGTTCCTCATGCATAGAATTAGGCCCCGTTTGGCAACTTGGAACCGGGTCGTTTCTACTAGATTCTGGAAGAAACCCAACCAAATAGGCTAAAGCTCAGAACGATTCTCCTCGGATCGTTTCTTCTTTTTCCACTCTGTGGCCGAATCGGTCTCAACCCCGTTCCACCCGATTCATAGAATCCTACCTGAAACATTTCTACCAAGAATCTGGAACCACTTCCATTTCTACTAGAATCTGGAACCGTACCAAACAGGACATTAATCTAAGACTCATCCGATAATGCATGATAAACATCCTTCAGCTCAAAGGAGGCAACAAAGGCGGAGTGGATGTAGAAAAGAGACAACCCTGATTTTGAGCGTGTGACTCGCTTAAAGAGATCACCAATGATTTGATCGGGTGGATTATGCTTCTCAATATGGTGGGGAGGTCTAGAAGCAGAAATGACCTCTACCTCTTGCGTAGAAGAGATAGGAATAGAGCCACTAACTGCAGAAGAATCAGAAGGTAAGGGCTGGTCTCCCTGAGGTGTTGAAATAGAAACAGGAGATACCTCATGTGCAGAGGGGGCTGGATCAAGTAGAATACCGCCATCTCCATCATCATCATCCTATGCAAAAATGGTCTAGGAGAGAGGAGAAGAACATGAAACATCTAGTCTATTCCCTGGACTAGCCTCATAGGTCTCTACCATCCTGCTCGTCTCACAACTCCAAACCCTATAACTATGAGAAGAAGTTGAGTAATCCAGAAAGATCCTGTTAGAAAAATGTGAATCAAACTTATCTATGTTCTCATACTTTAGCAAGAAGCACTTGCCTCTAAACACAAGAAAATGAGCACAACTTGGCTTTCACCCATACCTCAACTCATATGAGGTACAATGTAAATGTGCTCAAGAAAAATCTGTTGAACACATGGCAAACAGTAGCTACAGCCTCAGCCTAAAACTTCCTAGGAATGATGTACTCATCTAGTATCGTCCTGGCCATCTCGACCAGGGTTTTATTCTTCCTCTTCACTACGCCATTTTGCTAATGAACATATGGAGAAGAGAACTGATGCTCAATAGCCGACTTGGTACAGAAAGTCTCAAACTAGGAGTTCTTGAACTCACTGTGTACAGCTTGTAAGGCACATTGGAAGCCATCAACCAAGCAAGGCCCACATATACCAATCCTGTAAGCTCCTTTGTATTTTACCATTTCCATACAAATATATAATTACCCCCAGACATGAATGTTTCTAGCGACGCCATTTGCTATTTACTATAACTCATGAGATCATATCATGTCCTCAAGCTTTCCCTTGGTCTCATTAGTGACTACCATCACTGTTGCTTTTCTTTGTTGATAACATGGATCATGAATGTGTTGTTCTATCTGTATTGTGTAATTAATGAATGTGGAAAATGCTCCTGTCACCAGAAGAAGGTACAAAGAAATACAATAATGCATGTATGTGCTTTCACCTGAGCATTAACATGAGGTGGATCCTATACCTGTCAAGAAGATTTGAACATGGCTCCTGTACCTGTTATGGTTCATCTCTTTGGCCCATAAACTGTATATACATTATAGCTAAAATGTGGATCCTAACAATATCAAGTTCTGCCATCAAGTTTATTTGTTTCAACATCCTTGGCTTTCATGCGATTTTTCAGAACTAAAATTTTCAGCCATTGAAACCTGCTGTGAAGATATCTGCAAAAGTCTCTTTGCCTGATTTTTTTCTTCATTGAAGCTACCTTCTTTAGGCACTTCTTCACATCCACAAAAGTTGTATCTTCAACAGCTTTTGCACCGGCAGCCTCCTCTCTCCCATTAGCCGGTTCCTGTGCATCTTTTGCCTCCTTTGAATTCTTGTCTTTCTTTTTTTTTCTTCTTCTTGGAGCTTTTGCTCTCCGAAGGTGCAGCTACATCTTCCTTTGCCTCTCCATCACCAGTTTGATTTGTACCCTTATTCTCAGCTGCAAGAATGTATTGCATGTAAAAACAAAATCCAAACAAGCATCCCAACCACAGAGATATTCAACTTCATATCCAGAGGAATGTTCCTTCAATCATGCACCACAAAGGAAAACACAAGCGGGAAAAAAAGAACAAACCATATTGTAGAATTTACCATTGCTTCCATCTTGTGTAGCATTGCTTGACTCGCCAGAAATTCCCAACTCAGCCAACACATCATCAAGTTCTGCCAATTCCTTCTTTTTTCATCTGCCTTTTGGATTGCTGCCTTTTTGTATCTTTAGTTGGCGCAATTGGAGCGGTAGCTTTCTTCACAGTAGGTTTAGCATCTTCCACTTCATGCTCAGGTTTGTCCTTAGCACCATCATCACTCTCAACAAGTTCACTTTCTGCTCAGTCAGTCTCTAAGCCTCTTATTGTAACTACAACCTCCATTAGGTTGATCCATTAAGTTGGTTTTGGTGATTAATGACAAATCCTAATATGAGACTAATGTTTAGGTAATTATTATTTTTGTCTCATCAAGGATGATTGGTGATCATTGACAAATCTAATTTTTAATGAGACTAACATATTTATTGAGCTTATGTTTAGTAGCCTCACATTTGGATGGAAAATGGAAAACTCAAGGTATGCATTGTATCAATGTTCATTATTTTATTGCATACTTAGGATTTAAGTTGAAGTATGAATTTCTCCACTGCTTTAACCAAAAACTGGTTATCATGTTTCCCAATCCATATATTACATGGATGCACACATTTAGGGGGAGTTCACACTCTAACTTAATATTTCATTGCATTGATCTATATCTCATTACCACATATAAAGGATCAAATATTTGAGTATATATTTTACACGCCTAGTTGTAGTATACTTATGGTATCATAGGATATGCTCCAAATCAATAAAATTGAATATGTGCATATTGATTCAAGGTCAATTATATGTATGCACATATACTTGTGGAGTTTATTCTATAGTTGATGGTTTAGAGTAATGATCATTTCTATACATTCCATATATTATGGATCATTACTTTCCATCAACATGAGTATATGAAAACTCGTGTAGTTGTTATATACTCATATCAATTTAAATGAACATTTAAATTGAGTTCGTTTATCTCTTAATCATCAAAGAATGCTCATCATGTGTTGATGGTGTTCCTGTGACCGATTAAGGATAACCGATAGTTCTTGAGTATAACGAAGCATTAGTTGCATCAATATACTTAAGACACAAATATTATTCATTAAATTGATTTAGGTTGTGCTCAATCATTATGGAGGCATTCATTATGTGTTAATGGAGTGCAAGGGTGATTGAGACAACCATGCATCTTGGACTAACTATTTTCATAAGTGATGATTGAGCTTGGTTAGGTCCAATGATGGTTAAGATGAAGAAACGGAATAAGGACGACATCATGAAGTGATGAATGTCAAGAGGAGATTCCGATAAGAAGAAAAGAAAAGAAGGTTCATCAAGAGGAGATGAACAAGATGTTGTGAGAGCCGGGTGATGATCCGGTAAAAGAGAAGTAGAGCTGGGTGACGATCTTGAAGAGAATATGATCGTAAATTATGAGGACTTCAAGAGAGAGCAAAGTAACAATTCCGAAGAAATGAGTATGATTGAAGATCATAAAGACCCCAAAGAGGATTGATCACGTGCGGCGTCAAAGGTAACTACATAGAGTGTCTTGTTATAGGCGTGCCGTACTATTAAGAGGGATGCAACGTGGATGATTTAGAAGTGTCTCCGTGCTCAAGTGTTATCTATCCTTAAATAGATGAGAGACACAATACACATCACGTACACCGGGATTGTTTGTCTTTTTGTCTGGATCGGATGTTCCAATCCATCGGTAAGTCCGGTGGTTTGTTGGTGAGAGTCTAGGACCTCTCTGTGTTGATCAAAAGTTCCGATCAGGGGATCGGAAGGTCCGATCCCTCGGAAAGTCCGAGGGTAAGTTGTCTAAGTCTCAGGTGCTCCTTTGTGAGGATCGAAAGTTCCGATCAGTGTGATTGGATAGTCCGATTAAGACTTAGAAACTTTTCGAGCTGGTTCTAGTAAGAGTGCCTCTCTGTGAGGATCGGATGTTCCGATCTTTGGATCGGATGTTCCGATGAGGACTTGGATGATTCTCCTAGAGTTCTCTATTTTTGGTACTCTCTGGGCAGATTGGAAGTTCCGATGTTGGATTGGAAGTTCCGATCTAGACTTAGAAACTTTTTGAAAGGTTTTTGCAAAGGTGCCTCTTTGCCCAGATCGGAAGTTCCGATGCAAGTTCCGATACATCAGAAGTTCCGATCTTAGTTCCAATGTGTATATTGGATTGAGTTTGTTTTGGAGTTTTTGCCTGATCGGAAGTTCCGATGTTGGGATCGGAAGTTCCGATGTGTGTAAAACGACTAGTTTTCTTGCTCCAACGGCTAGTTTTTGGGTGTGAGGTAAAAATACCCCCCTTGGCCGGTTGGGAGAGGTTGTTGAGGATATTGTTGAAGGGCTAAACAAGAGGTTGAACTAGTGGAGTAGAGAGAATACCTTATGATGCATTTGTTGCTCCTTGGTCTTCTCATTAGCTAGAGAGAGCTCTAATCACAAGTGTTGTGATTAAGAGTGGATTGAGTATCCTCCTTGTCTCCTTCTCTTTTGATCTTTGTGATCCCTCTTTGAGTGAGGTGTGGGAAGTGAGAGTTAGTGCTAAGAGTGAGATAGATTGAGATACATCTTGAGCACTAGAGTTTATGTCCTAGATCATCCATTCATTGGATTCGTTACTCTTGGAGTTTGAAGGCTCCTAGACGGCTAGACATCACTCACGAGCAACCAAAGTGTGTGGTGTGCCGTGAGAAGTTTGTGAATGTCCGATTTCACCTCCGAAAGGGAAGAAATCAAGAAGTGAAGCCACATCTCAAGTGTGATCGAGATTGGCGAGGAATAGGGTTGGAAAAGACCCTGCTCAAGTGTGACCGAGCCTCCTCAACGAAGATGTAGGAACTTCCTTGGAGGAAGTCCGAACTTCGGTAAACAAATCATCGTGTCAATTCTTTACATGTGCTTATTGCTTTACTTTGCTATCTTGTATTGAATTGATCTATCTAGGGTTGATTATTTATCTAGCTAGCTTTACTACTAGTTGCTAATATTTGCATGTGCTAGCTTCGAGTAGAAATCATTTTGTGTATAGGTGTAAGTAGTTTTGCAATTCACTAGACTCTGTTCTAATCGGATATTCTGACCTCGTATCGGATATTCCGATTAGACACCAGAACCTCCGACTCCATATCGGAAGTTTCGATCTCTTTTCCACTGTGTTGTTTTAGAAAATTGTAAATCGCCTATTCACCCCCCTCTAGGCGTCTATCCTTGATCCTTTCACTTATCCTTCTCATTTCTCTTCTCATTTACTAAATCAAACATTTGCTCCTTCACATCTCACACCGATATAGCGAGCATCATTTGATTTTGGAATATGGCCAAGGTGATAATTTAGCCTTGTAATGCCACCTTTACAAATTTGAGGATAGTGCTTGCACTTTATTTGTTTTTTTTCCTTGGATCTGGATACTCTGTTGATTGAGTTACTCTTTCAGTTGCAACTGTTGTTGATGCACTAGCAGTAGTAGACATCTTCTATGTCTATCTACAATCATGATACACAAGGAATAGATCATAGACTCAACGAGAAACCACTACTTGGCTACTTGATTCACATATAAGAAAAATCATCAATCAAAGAAACAAACCAAACAAACAATGTCTGCTATAGACTGATCACAAGCATTTGTAGACAAATCAATGCGTCTATTTCCTGTTAGCCTAGAAGGATAGAAATAGGACCAAACCAAACAAACAAATGATTTAGGTCTTGTGTGGCATGAACTCAGTTGGTAACCATGCACTTCCGTTGTAGGTACAAAGGGTGATAGCGGTACACCATGTCCCGTGATCATAACACCAAAGGAAGGGGAACCAAGGGATAATCAGCTTGAATATCAGGTTGAATCAAGACGAACGTACTTTAGGGCATGCTACGCAAGTATGACGCTGGAGCAGAGGCAAGCGAGGCGTGATTGACAAAACACACGAAATGCATTGACATGCAATGCACCTAGCCCCATTTCTACCGGTGCAGATGAAAGTACAATTCATGCTGCTTCGCACGTGGACAATCCATCAAACACTACAGTCCAAATGAGTGCACCAAATGATCAACATAATAAATGCAGGAGAGTCATGACACAAGAGCAAATCGAAGCTAGGAGAGCACGTTATGCAAATATGACGGTTGAGCAAAAGCAAGCGAAGTACCAACGTCGAAATGAACGAAACAGATTAAGGTGTGACACCCTAAGTTGTGATTCGCTTGCTTCAACGCAGACACATGGAGTAGATAAAGACGGTGAGTACTTCATGTTTGCTGGAAGAGGTATCATTTATACCATGTAACTCTTCTTTCCATTAGTGTCCTGTCAATACGGTCCTTTCACTACACCATTTTGTTATATATTCATTCAGGTGAGGATATGCAGTTCGATCAATCGGTACGATCCTCCGTCGTGGGTTCCAATATCTTTGATCCACACGACCATGTCTACAAAAACATTCCTGATAGCACTCATATGTTGAAGCCCCAAAGAGATTGCGGTGATTGCAGCGCCAAGAAGTTTGAGTATGAATCAAAGGGGTTTTGTTGCCGATCTGGTCAAATCAAACTGGCAAATCCAGAACCGCATGAAGAACTTCGGAGGCTATACACGAGTGCAGATGCGAACGCAAAGCATTTCAGGGATAACATTCGGTATTTCAATACATTTTTCATTCACCACCCTTTGTGTCAGCTTGGATAAAGAATACACTAACATGAGGGCAGGAGTGTATACATTCTGGGCTCATGGTCAGATATACCATAATGTACACTCTTTTGGTTCGAGCGATGCTGCTCAGGACCATTTGCAACTGTACTTCTATGATAACGATCCCATTCTGCAACATAGGTTTCGCCATTCTCCTAACCTTGACCAAGATGTTATTAGAGGGTTGGTCGGCGTTCTTCGTGACAACCCGTATTCCCAGACATTTAGGAGTCTGGGACAAGTCGATGACCTCGAGGAGTATCGCATTGAACTCAACATGGATATGAAGCTTGACCAAAGGACTTATAGCAGGCCAATATCATCGGAGGTGGCTGCTGTGTGGGTCGAGGGTAATGATCTACGTAGGCACTTCGACCACAGCATAGTCCTATATGGAAACAATAATACAAAGTACAGTATTGTCGGTGTTTCGTGCACCGGCAATACGAATTTATGGTCGGATGGGGTCGCGCGCTCCCTCTCCCCGAATGGTCGACTCAAGGAGTCAGAAGATGTATACTGGTTCGGGCAGAATGTCCCTACTCCAGTTCGTGCGGTGTGGATGTATTGATCCTTGGGAGATGAACAAGGGGTGTACAAGCGAGGCGGACGGTCGGCTGTCCGATCCCCTTGATGCTTTCGCTAGGGTGGTGAGGCTACCTAGAAGACTGTTTTTCCTTCTTGCCCGCTTTGTTCTCGGGTCCTGCCTCTCCTTATATAGACGGAGGAGGCAAGTTACACGGGAGTTGTGAAAACTACGAGGAAAGGGGCCTGCACGTCTTGACGTCTGGTTCCTGTCTTGTCCGACCGACCCCTGCCCGTCCCGAGGCAGGGTTGGTGGTTCTGTGGCGTACAGTCTGCGTAGTGCTGTCTGGGTGGCGTGTTGCGTGGTGCTCTTGTCAGCCTCGGTGGCTTTAATGGCGCTTGACTTTGCTTTGGCCTCGGGAGTGGGCGTACTCCTCTGCGGTGTGCCAGGCGACGGGACGGGGGCTTGACTTCTTCGGTGGCTCTTCTGACAGCCTTGGGAAGGAGCCGCCTACCCTGCACGGATGTCGAGGGCAGCTGCGCACAAGGCAGCCGCCTGACACTGGCGTGGGCCCTGCTGGCTCGTGCGCAGGTGGAGCTTGAGCTTCAATATTTTAGACGGCCGGCGCATGCCGACCGTCCGGAACCGGAGTCCGCCGACCGTCCGGGGTCGGCCCCGTACAGGTCGGGGCTCGTTCCCCGCGGCCCAAGTACCTTTCGATGGTGCTGGGCCTTCGCCGTGATAGGTCAGCCCGTTCGTGCTTCCGGGCTGATGGGGGTACCCATGGCATGGGTACTCGTCAAGTATCAAACCATATTTTGGATGCTACGACCCCCTGTCGTACCCCCTATTCTTCCCAAGAGGGGAGATTAGTTGGCATCCCAATATACCAACGGATGGTACCAGCTTGGACGCTATACGTTGTTCCCGTCACAATAATTGCCAGAACTCAGGTTAGTCATACGTGCAATGCGTTAATGCGAAATATATAGTTACTACTGTTGAACCTTGTCCTAACATTTACCCCCTGTTTCCTATAGATACCAACAGTCGGTTGTGCGTCTCCGTTCGAGATTACTACTGCTATAAGTTTCAAATGCAATGTGGTATATTCAACACTGTACTGCACGGCCAGCGCTTGTTCCAACAATACGTTGTTGACATGTACATCAAGGTTGAAAGTTCAAGGCTAGACTACATTGATGGAAACCAGAAAAAAATACGTGCTGACCTATACCAAGGCGTGGTGGATAGCCTTCATGCCGGAGAGCACCGTGCTGATGCAGTAGGAAAAAGAACCATAGTACCGACATCATTTGTCGAGGGCGGAAGAGATATGAGACGAACATTTCTTTACGCGATGGCCTTGGTGCAGAAGTACGAAAAGCCGAACATCTTTCTAACCATGACTTGCAACCCCAACTGGGATGAGATCACCAGGGAGCTTGAGCCTGTTCAAACCACGCAAGATCACCCTGATCTTATCGTAAGGGTGTTTATAGCCAATCTAGAGGACCTCAAGAAAAAACTATTCAAGGAGCACATGCTGGGCAGAGTGAGAGCATATGTATACGTCGTTGAGTTCCAGAAAAGGGGTCTACCTCACGCTCACTTCCTGATGATCATGGAGTCAGAGTACAAGCTGACATGCTCGGAGCAGTACGATTGCATCATATCTGCTGAGCTTCCAGACAAACACAAGCACCCAGAGCTATACCAGATGGTTATAAAACACATGATGCATGGTCCGTGCGGAGTCCTCAAGCCAAAGAATGTATGCATGCAGGATGGTGGTTGCAAGAACTATTACCCCCGTCCATTCAACAAGACAACACTCCAGGGCAAGGACTCATACCCTATTTACATGAGAAGGGATGACGGCTGTTGTGCAAAGGTTCGAGGTCAAATGTTAGACAATAGGTGGGTCGTGCCGTACAATCCTTTCTTGTTGAGGAGGTACAACTGCCATATCAACATTGAGGCTTGCTCAAGCATTAAAGCCGTCAAGAACCTCTTCAAGTATATCTACAAGGGTCATGATCGTGCCTCGATTTCCGTCAACGAGGCAGGTAGCAATGGAAAGGTGGATGAGATCAAGCAGTACAGGGATTCTAGGTAGATCACACCACCGGAAGCATTGTGGAGAATCTATAGCTTTGACCTTAGTGATATCTCTCCGTCTGTTCGGTAGCTACAACTTCATCTCCCAAACATGCATATAGTGTCGTTCAACGCCTGTACAAACCTCAACGATGTCGTATCTTAGCATGGCATCATGAAGAGCATGTTGACGGAGTATTTTGAGGCCAACAAGGTGCACGATTGGGCTCGAGGCATCCTGTATAGGGACTTCCTGGTGTCTAATCGTGGGAGCACCGTGCTGACGCAAGTAGGCATAATCGTGGGAGCATTTTTGTCTGACGGGGAACGATATTATCTCTGGATGCTTCTAAACCACGTGATAGGCGCTACCTCCTTCGAAGATCTAAGGACGGTGGACGGTGTTATTTGCCCAACCTTTCAGGATGCCGCCGAAATGAGGGGTTCTTATTGAGGCTGACAATAGCATCGATGAGTGCCTAAATGAAGCCGAGGAGTTCCAGATTCCATCCGCGCTTCGAAGGCTCTTCGCTACGATATTGGTTTACTGCGAGCCTGGCGATGTGCGCGGTCTCTGGGATAGGCACCTAGAAGAAATGTCGCATGACTTTCATCGCTCCCAAGGGTGTCCCCATGCAGTCGAGCAAATGGTGTTGTTCGATATTAGAGGTATGCTCCAATTGATGGGGAAGGACATAACATTATTCCCTCTTCCCAAGATCGATGAGAGCCACGACTATACCGATGGTGAGGCTAGGAAGATCATTGAGGAGTCCACGATAGAGGTAGATCAGGCCCACACGTCTCTGTCATCTTCTCTCAACCCTGAGCAGAGGTGTGCATATGACGAGATATCAGCTTCAATTGACAGCGAGATATAGGTGTATTCTTCGTTGATGGCCCAGGAGGCACAGGAAAGACATTTCTATACAGAGCATTGCTCGCAAATGTTAGAGGTCAAGGAAAGATAGCTGTGGAACTACGACGTCGAGGGTCGCAGCCTCCATTATGCCTGGTGGTAGGACTGCGCACTCGAGGTTCAAGATACCACTAAACATCGAGAATGGAGCAACTTGCAACTTCACCAAGTAAAGTGGAACATCTAAGCTTCTTCGGAGGGCGTCCCTAATAATATGGGATGAAGCCTCCATGACAAAGAGGTAGGCGGTCGAGGCTCTTGACAATAGTATGAGGGACATTACGAATCAGCACGACTTACCTTTCGAAGGGAAGACGGTCGTGTTTGGGGGTGACTTCAGGCAGGTGCTTCCTGTTGTTCGCAAGGGGACAAGGGCACAGATAACTGATGCTACTCTCCGTAAGTCTTACCTTTGGGAAAGCACGAGGCAGTTGAGGCTTGTTCGTAACATGAGGGCTCAAAATGATCCGTTGTTTGCTAATTACCTTCTTCGAATCGGTAATGGCACTGAGGTAACCTTAGAGGATGATTATGTGCATCTTCCAGACGAGATATGTATTCCATACACTACCGAGGAGTTTGACATAGACAACCTTATAGACAATGTCTTCCCAATGTTAGATGCAAACATCTTTGATCCAGACTACATTACTTCTCGAGCTATTCTAGCAACGCATAATGAGTATGTTGACAAGATTAACATGAAGTTGATCGAGCGATTTCCTGGGGATGAGAAAATCTTTCACAGTTTTGATCGTGCGGAGGACGATCCTCACAACTACTACCCCCTCTGAGTTCCTAAATTCTCTCACACCCAACGGTTTGCCTCCTCATGCTCTTAAGCTAAAGGTTAACTGTCCTGTGATATTGCTACGAAATCTGGATCCAGCAAACGGATTATGTAACGAGACCAGATTGGTAGTCCGAGGATTTCAAAGGAATACTATGGACGCGAAAATAGTGCTTGGACAACATGCTGGGAAGAGGGTATTTCTACCTCGGATACCTTTGTGCCCATCTGACGGTGAAATGTTCCCATTCCAGTTCAAGAGAAAATAATTTCCAATCAGGCTAAGTTTTGCTATAACGATTAATAAGGCGCAAGGGCAAACTATCCCGAATGTTGGTGTGTACCTCCCAGATCCTGTTTTCTCGCATGGACAGCTCTATGTCGCGCTTTCACGAGCTATTGCTACGAGCAATATTAAAGTACTTACTGCATCAAAAAATGGCAGCATTTTTGGATCTTTCAGGACATATACCAAGAATATCATTTATAAAGATGTTCTAACTTCGTAGATGTCTTATGTGCTAAGCGGAATATATGTCTTTTGCTTTCATCTCGAAGGAGAAACCACGAGAAGCATTGTAATGTACAGAATTAAATCAATTTGTCTTGCGAACAATTGTGTAAAAATTATTCTTTGTGATCATTTATTGTTTGTAATTTGCATCTTTGTGGAGCTGTATGTATGTCTGATTGGAATGTTTAACACAATAGTTACAAAATGAAAATGTTGCAATACAGATTATAGTCATATCAGATATACTCCTAACAATATATTTGCAATGTCAGCATGATGTCGGTTAGGAACATTTCTACACGTAGAGTATATACTCCATTTTATGCCCCCCTGCCATTGCAGTCTAGGTAAGTTTTCCTTAAAACGTATTTATGCAAACATTAATATGTTTGTTTCCATTCATACATCGCAATGTACATTTCACAAGAAGATAAATGCCATTCATGACTTACCTTTTGTAGGTACATCCACTTCCTAGATTTGGCCGTACACAGCATATATTACATGTGGGATTTTCATTTGCATGTAGTGAACAAATTCCGTGTGCGAAAGATAATGACCGAACCTATGCTTTAGCTCATAGTCGCTGATGAGAATGTACGTGTCGATGTTAACCTTAATATATTCATTACACCACGTGTGCTTTTAATTATTGTCATTGCATTATTTCATACATTGATCATATGCTTCTGTGGTTTATATCATTAGGGAATTAAAATGGAAGCATTTTGCTTCGGCGGGGAAGCCTATCGATTTGATTGATTACTTGCCTAAGGAACTTCGTATGAGGTCCATTTTGTAAACGTTGACCCGGTCCCCAATGAATTTCGCTACCTTGGGCATCAGTTTGAGTTAAAATTCACTCTACAATTCATCGATTGAGCAATTTCATTCGGTTTTCTGATCTCCCTACACTCTTCACACACTTTGAAGATGTATATCTGAAGCCAAATAAGTCAATCGTTGATAAGATCTCTGTTTTTTCAAATTTTGCAACCATCTCAATGAATGAATTTTGTGTTACTGCTCTCAATAATCATAATACTTCATACAACGTTGGCAAGATGTGGTCGGTTTGGTTGTACATATCGGTCCGATACATTACATCAACAGCTTCCCTCGTCGTATACCGATGCGGGAATTAGGCCTCATGGATGACAGGCAAGTAGCAAAGTAATGGTTCTATTCTCTTGAAACCAACTAAATTGTATAGCATATTTTTAATTTGGTATATGTTTTCTGTACATCAGTCTCAACATAGTATTCGTGCGTGTTTGGGATGGGCTAATTGTGTGGTATTTAACATGATGGAGACTTGCGAGTGAAGAGAACCATGTTTTGGCGGTGATAATGCTAAAGAAGAATAGTCAATACGATATGCGTCTTTCTAATATGAAAATCACATTATGTTACTTCATCTTTTTTTGCGAACCTAACAATTTGATATATTTTTAATTATTGAAAAGGTTGCTTGATGACAATGGACTGTAGCAATTTCTTCTTTGGACTTGAAGTTGCAGGCGCACAACATTTTGAAGGTAAACAACCAATGAAATATAATATATGCATGTATTTCATAATTTGATCAACGCTCACTTTTGTTTGTAGAACTACAGCATGTAGTGCTTCATGATGTTTATGTAAGGAACTTTGTCACGAATGCTGTGGAAATAAGGAATGATGCAATTGCTAGGATGATTCAACATTAAATAACGTAAGCCTCTAATCATTTCATCTCATCTCAATGAAATATAAAGTATTCATGATTCACCTTTTTCAATCCATTTTGTAGAGTGCTTATATTTCTCTTTACTTGATCAACGCTCAGATGAGGGCGAGTCTTCCAGAAGGACACTGCATTTGCTTCATTTCTAAATTTCAGTTCATGTTTTAGTTTAATTAATGATGTCAAATTTATCATTTGGATTGTTGTTATTGCACAATGTGGTTTCGGTGTTATTTATTTATTTATTGATGTATTGTTATTTTAATGTGTTAAAGTCGATGTTTGTCTTGCAACTTCATTTATTTAAGACATCGTATGTGAATTTTAAGGTGAATGAGTTTCTTGTAAGATTGGTGATGTCTTTTAGTTGAGAACCATGTTATGATTATTAGGCTGTTGATCCTTGAATCAAAACATGTATTAGTATTTCATTGGAGCAACATTTATGTCCTAACTAAAATACATGGTTATGCTAACATATAGTTTGTTGGAATAAACATTTGTGTGTTTTCTATGATTCCATTGCAGCCCAATGATTCTGTCAAATGATATAAGTTGTTTTTATGCCAATATATTGAAGCATACATATGGAATCACGTCTGATAATTTGTATCACTCTATTTTGATATTCCGTTGCAATGCACGGGCACCTTACTAGTATTAGTTAAAATTAATGAGCAATGCTTCTATGCTTTTCCTTCCAATACAAGTTACACAAATCTTGAAGCAAGCGAAGGGGTAAGTAATCATCATCTACCCTTCATTAATGCTTTAATATTTGTGCAACTTTAAAAAAGAAGAGCACAAAAGCACCTCTCAAAATTAATAGATAGTGACAAGTATGCCCAAGATCATAGCCAAAAAAACATATGTGAAATCACAAAAGATGGAGATTATAAGCGACTTGGAAAACCAGGAAAAACAGAAGAGAAACAAGATACACTTGCTATTTACAAATGAACCATTCAAATACTTTTGCACTCTCTCTCACATTAATCCAAGGACACCATTAATAACAAAGACGAAACTATTTAGCGAGTAGGAACCCGTACCGCAAATACTACTAAGTTGTAGTCGCTTGTCTATTGGTAGTGGCTTGGTGCGACGGCGCACCAGAAAGGGCACACCGTAGAGGGCAACGAAAGCAACTCGCGTCCACATCGGCGTCCGTTGGCCTAAATGGCCGCCACCAACATCGGGTGAGCTATGGAACAACAACACAACGAAGCTCTAGGCTGTGAATTGAGTGGCAACGTAAACCCTAGATGCAGCGCCCATATTAGTGGACGGCAAGGGGATCGGCCGATAACAACTGTGGAGGTGATGACGGAAGCCGAGGAGTAGGGGAGGGTGTCGCGGGTGGTGGTAGAGATATGGTGAGGATGAGAATCTTACGGTGAGAACAAAGGGGGCGGAAGGCAACGGTGAGGGAGGAACGCAATAGGGAGAGGTTGGACTCGAAGGGCGCATCCAGGGCTTACTGGTGATGCAGTTTTTTCTTGTTCTTTTCTTTCTTTGTTTTTTTGCAGGGGTGGGATGAAAGGGGATTAGGTCTTGAGATTTGATCCACCATGGCCGATCGAACGTTCATATGATTTTGAGGTGATGTGGAAAAATGATATGGTTTCTCTTTTGCTAAAAAACATTCAATGACCACTATGATTAAATCCTGATTATGGTCTATCTAATCAAGGATCGGATGGTTTTCTATTTTTAAAAGAATGTTTAGAATTTTTTTCCTTAGCAGTTGTGAAATACCTGACATGAGTTTTTACTATATGGAGTAATAGATAGATATTGTGGGGTTTCTCCATTTCGATCCATTCCAAGTCCCTTCCCCAGTTTCCCTATCTCCAAGACTCCACCCGATGATATGCTCGACTTGTTCGTAGCCCTCAAGCCTCAACTGAACACGGCTGGGTAACGAACGATACATGGGTCACGTACTCACGTATGCTTGCCGTGTATTGAAGCCATCGATCCGGAGAAGCTTAACCACAGGGCCGGCCATGGTCCTAAGCAGCAAGTGCGGCCGTCTAGAGCTTATAAAAGCTAACGATCTTATGCCATATATGCATATAGTATACAACATCTCTATTAAACATGGTTGATTAGTTGGACTAGCTGAACTACCGAAATATACAAGGAACAAAGAAATAGATTTGAGAAACTTAAAGTATTCAAAAGTATATTTGGGTCTTTTACTTAGCTTAAAAAATATGAAGCCATTGGATGATGTCAAACTAAGAAAATGCTGAAAGAAGCTTTTCAAAGTTAAAACTATTTTAGGTCATCAATGTCACAGGAAAAATTGAATAGTCTAGCCACTTTATGCATTGATAAAGTTATGTTGGATTAGATTGATGTTGATAAAATTATCAATGACTTTGCATATAAAAATACTAGAAGAAATTACTTTCTATGATCATTGTATTTATTACTCGCTTGCTTATTTGGCATAGATGATTATTTATGGCTCTCCTTTAACTTGCTTGGCTAATGTATTCATCTACTAAATTGTTTTGTCCTTAGTAGTAGTATGTTGTAGTTTTTTAGACTTATTCATAATATTAATGTGCTAGTGGATTGTCGTTAATGTGTATTTTGTATTTTTTTGATGTATTAAGTCTAATAACAATTAAATTAAAAGATACTCCACTTTTATCCCCACCGGAAGACCTCCAAAATGATAAGAACGGCCCGGCTTAGCCATGGTCAGGAAGCAAAAGAAAGATACGGTGGAGGGCCGTGGGCCCGGTGGCAATCCAGTACTGCCCAGACTTTCCCATCTCTCCCTCCACAATTGCGTCGATCGAGAGGCTGCCGTATGACTGCTCGATCCGTCTTTTGTACATCATACCAAGGATGCCGGAAGAGGATTTTTCAGCGGCGTTTACTCCTCGGATTTGCACTGTGCCGTGTTTGCCAGGGAGCGCTGGAAAATTGATGATGCAAAATTTTCTCTTGCACTCATTAATTAGCTAAAAGAGAAATACTAATAACATATACATACACGTTAATTGCCGTGTTATATAGATGCAGTAAACCACATGGAAATTCCGCCTTGACTCCACGGTGAGTCAGTAACACGTACGCGCAGTCATGCAGACGCGCTTCACCCACAAGGTTGAGGGTTGGTGACCAGCTGGGGTATACGTATACCTTTCAGAACTCAGCATGGCTGTTGTACATGTATTGACAAATACACCTCACAAATCGAACAAAAACGAAGGCAAACAAAGTGTTAATTCATCATGCATGGTAGTGTACATCTGCCCGCGGAACATTCCGAGAACCTGGCAAAAAAATATAGCCGCGCGCACGAAAAGGAAAGCCTCACGTAAATTTCTCTGCGATTGGACTGGCAGGGGATCTGATCTTTGAAATACGTACGCCGCTAGCTAGTCATACGAAGTATTCTCCATATGGCTTAATTAGTCCGGTGATTGCCTTTGTTGCAAAACCACGGGCTGCTTCCATGGTTTCCAATTGTGGTTGTTTTTAACTAATGTAGTCAAGTCTTTGAGACACGGCCGTGAGTATTGGAGTCTAAAATAGCGTGCACACTTTCCACTGCCTTGTCAATTCGATCTGCAAAAACTAAGAACACGTTTTGGCAACTTGAAACCAGATTGTTTCTATTAGATTCTGGAAGAAACCCAACCAAACGGGTTAAAGCTCGGAACGATTCTCTTCGGATGTTTCTTCTTTTTCCACTCTGTGGCCGAATCGATCTCAACCCCGTTCCATCTGATTCACAGAATTCTACTTGAAACGTTTCTACCAAAAACCTGAAACCTTTTTCGTTTCTACTAAAATTTAGAATCGTACCAAACAAGATCTAAATTTTGTCAATGCATCAAGATCCTTTGCCTATCTTGTGGGCGTTAATGCGAGGTAAATTCCTCGGTTGACGATTAGCATATCTAGTGAAAACAATACTCGCATGTACACGTGCGACACCACTGGCAACCGACAAAAGATGGTGACAGTTTGGCAGGTGCACTAACAGGTCCAGGTTCATTGCGCGTTTTCTACCCGTGCGTTCGGTGTTCGAGACCCACGCTTTGCGAGTTGCAAACAGACTCGATCGTAATAAACAGCTTACTACAAATAGTTATGGTAGATATTGATATGGTCTTCAAAATATAATTTTAATTATTAATCTTTATTGTAATATATTTATAAAATTTAATAAAATCATAATATTATGAAAATATTTTTCAAGATAAATATACACATATGACTTTCATGTATCTAATTTAAATATCTAAAATGATATTGAAAATCAAAATTTCGAAAATTTGATAGCGCATATTTCTAAAAGGACAGCTATTTCTGACGGGGGGTAATATTATTGGCCTGACGATCTAATCAAAGTATATATTGGGACAATTACAGTGAAAGGATCTGCCTATTTAACACTTTGCAAATGAGGAATTAAGATGAGGTGATCTATATTGCAAGAATCAGCGATTGTAATTATTCAAAAATAAAATTCATCAAATAGATTGAAACAAATATACATGCATCCATTGAATCTTCGCACGTACATAAATAAATCTATAATAATCAAAGAATTAAAAACTTAATAATAAAAAATGGGAAATTACAAATAAAACAAAAAAAAATCTCTTTTATTGATCAAAAGCATTAAATTACATGAAGTTGAATTACAATTCAATAAACATACACGTGCACCTTATACAACAATATCATATTCCATTTTTAGATACAACAATTGAAATACACAAAAAAGAAATTCTAAAAGATTTCGTGGATCACACAGTGAGCTTATTTGGTATTTGGATATTATCTCTATCAATGACCTAGTGAACCCTCTTAATTAATCATTAGACAAAACTAATAAACTAGAAATGATCGATAAATGATCAAGATAAAACTTTCACGTTTTCCATTTTGAAATGTTCCCTATACTATAATAAATAGTAAATAAATAGTAGGTGAATCAACTTACTAATTCGAAAAATTAGTAGACTTCCTCTTTGGAATAGAAATTGACTATTTCTACATAGGGAAACCTACATCTACAATCATCTTCAAATGACCTTAAGAGTAGATCACCTGTAGCCAATCAGAACAAGTATCGAACAACAAATACATAAACAATGAAAATTTGAATTAAGTTAATTGCAGTCAGACCCAATCGCAAATAGGAAATGTTCATCGAGATACCAAGCCAGACCGGGGCTGAACCGACACCTCTCACGAATTAGGGTTTCATCATGCGATAGTAAACAAACCTGGTAAAACCACATGTAACCATAGCCATCAATGAACAGTGCCAAAAATATCAACCACAGTAAAGAGATAAGGCCGAGCGAGATCAAAAGGAAGGAAGCAGTCCATAACCATCTCCCTAGTCCATTTCTCTCCAAAGTCAACCGAAGGAACCAAAGCTAGCCACCCTCAGTCATTCTTCCCCAAGCCAAACCTAGCCATCAAGAGCAAGGTCGAAGCCAATATAAGGGGCAAGGGGCAAGATCCAGCTAACCTCTGATTCCTTTTTCTCCTCACATACACAACCAAGCCACCAAAGCACCAGAGCACAGCCAGGAGGCAAGCCTCAAGCTAAGAACCCAGGAGCAAGGTAAGCCAGGAGGAGGTTACCAAGCCCCAGCATCAAGACAACCAAGAGGAGACCATCAGGAGCAAGAAGCTAGGCATCAAGCAAGCCCCAGAAGCTCAAGCAATCCAGAGCTGAGCAAGCCACCAAGAGCTCAAGCAAGAAGGATAAGAAGACATGAGCAAGAAGGAGACCAAGAGCAAGACCACCACCACATCAGCCCCCTCAACAACCTCATATCCACAAATCATGTTCCATCCTCCCAATCACAGGTAAGGAACCATCCATGGCCGTTAGCACCAACATAGGAGATCACCGTAGGAAAACTAGTATAGAGGGTAATGGCAGTAGCATATGTTATTGGTCTTAGTCAGGATCACCATAGACGCAACATTGCACATGCCTGGAGATCTACCGCACTCCCAGACGTACGGGAGGTCTCCCGGTGTCAACACAACACCACCAAATCCATAGCGTCGACCTATAATCATCATCATCCGACAAGAAATAGCACAATACTAAATTAAACCACTAGACCAATTTAATCATACACATCAAAATAGGAAAAATAAGTGGAAGGAGAAAGAGGAAGAAGAGGCAACCGTAGGGCTTAGGCAAGGACGCCGGTCGAGCAATGCAAGGTGGACCAGGAGTATGTCGGGGTGGCCCAGGCGGCTAGGCGGCAGCCCAGGGTGGACCAGCAAGCACTACTACATAAGACAAATGATTCAAAAACCTCACATAGATGGTTTTTGAACCGTCTGTAAACATGTGTCAGTGATAACAATGGCACATCACAAACGGTTTCGAACCATCAGTGAAAATTAACATCAGAAAAAATTCTAACCTAGAATCATCTATGATAATAGAATATCATGGATGGTTCATAGTTAAAACCGTCTGTGATGGGCAGATATCACAGACGATTCGTGGTAAAAAATGTTTGTGATAACTATAAATACCTCCAGGCACTTGTGAGAACAAATGTTCATGGATTCCAAGGCAAATTCTAGTCTCATCTATAGTTTGTCCTAAAGTTGTCATCCTTTAATTTATCTTCCACTTCATCCTCATCCTCGAATGAGAATACCATATGCAACCTATTTTGGTATTGTGCAGGAATAGGATTATTTCGATGGTTCTCTATTCCTAGAGATTTGATTAAGCCATCGGGTATATGATGACTTAATCAACTCAAGATTTTATGAAATAGAGATCCATCAAAATAATCCTGTTTATGCACAAAACCAGAGTGAAAATAAGTTATCTATGGTATTCTCATTCAGCGATGATTAAGATTGAAGTGAAAAGATAAGTCAGAACATAACAACTCTCAGGACGAACTGTGGATGGAATTGGATTTTGCCTTAGAATCTATCAACATTTGTTCTCATATATGCGAGAAGGTACTTAGCTTTCTTCATTTTTCATATTGACATCAATGATGCGTGAGGAAGGGTCTAAAGAAAACAGATCTAAACCACAAACTTAGAGGGAGGGAGTACATAGAACTATATCGACCCTAGGTCATAAATTTTTCAAAGCTTATTGTTTGAAGTAAGGCAAGGATTAGCAAACAAGCAAATGATGTTAACTATTGAAAAAAGGGTGCTTACGAGAGAAAGTGTTAAGACATTGTATATATGAATGTATTTTTTAACTTACTTGAAGTATCAGGTGTTCCTACTTCACAACCTGAACCCAAGTCATCTAGAGGCATGTCCTTATCCATGTCAAACCCATAATGTAAACCACTTCTGTAGGTAGTATAGAACTTTTGCCGTATCACTTCACCCTTCCACTACTGAATCTTCAATATATAGCATATAATCAACAAATAAAAATGTTACCCAATAGCAAGAGTTAACGTATATCAACATGTCACATTAGCTCCTACAAGAATGGCGATTTTACACCCTTGAACCTAAAGATGGTTTACAGTGGTTATCTCCCTCACTGCCTCACACCTTACTACAAATTAATGATCTTAAAAGAGAGACAAAAAAGTACAATAGAACTTAGAAGGAAAACTTAAGACCACAAAGCATATGTATCTCGATCTTGTTTTATGGGACTAAATTCAATATGGACCGTTCATTCTTTCTAACCCAATAGATCAGATTAGTTAGTATTTATATATAATTCAACATGGACGGTCCATATTGAATTTAGCTAATAACTACAATACTGAATTTAGTGTACCATTTAGTCCCTCATGGGACTTAATGGTACTACAATAACTAGGGTTATCTCTTGGGCAAGCTACATATCAGGTCGATCTTCTCTATCACTCTTGAGAGTTATTGGAATAACATTAGCTTCATTGATGTTATGATCTACAAATTTTGAACGGCTTTAGCGAGGAAGGGTTTTTATGAAAGACTTGATGTACACCATTGGATAACTATTGTAAACATTGGTACTTCATGATATCGTGAACATCCCTCCCATGGATGTTTGACGTCTTACAAGTGCAATATCGACACCTTTTTATGAACAAAATGTCTAACACATATTACACCTACCAGACTGGAGGGATTGATAATTCTATAATTATGTCTTCCCATTTGCTACTAACATACATTATGGTAATACATTCATTAGTTGGTCAACTAACACCCAGCCGCTATAGACATAACAACTATACATATCTTGTATCCATTTATGGTAGTATAATTCATCCATGTAACCATTGATCTATTAACACATGATGATGCTTCACAATCACAAGCATGCCCTAGGTAGAGATCTGTAACATCCTAAAATTCAGTAAAGAATAAAATATAATAGTAAAATGCATTTGATTTATTATTGAATTCCTATTATTTAAATGCTTTTTGGTGATTTCCTTGTTGAAAAGTAATTGAATTTTGGAATGAGTAAAAGATAAGAAATAAAATGGAAAATGGTAAAAAAGTAAAAATATGCTAAAAATCTCCAAAAACTCTATAAAACCCCTAGTCATCTCTGGAAGCTTGTTTTGGTGGTCAAAAATCAATGTGAACCCATTAAATCAATGAAATGAGTAATTATATTAATGTGTTTTGACACTAATTAGTATAGTAAAAGATTTTTGTAGAATTCTACCGACCTTTACTGAAGAATTTTTATAATGTGATATTCATACCTTTATCCATATATGGTAAATTTGTAAAAATTAATAGTAAAATTTATTATTTATCCCAATTTAATTATTCCAGATCTAAAAATCTATAAATTAGAGTAAAAGATTTATTAGAAAATAAATACTTAATATTTAAACTTAAAATTTTTATTGAAGTTTCTTGAAATAATTTAAAATCTTGTGTAAAAGTTCAAAAAATTAATAAGTTGATTTAATTCCTCAATTAAATCATTTTCTGAATTTAAAGATTTGAATAGTCTCCATTTTCAGAATTTTAAAAATTAATATACATTGATTATTTACCTCAAATCTTTACCATTGGTATAAAACTTTCTGGAAAATTCTTTCAAAAAGTTTCAGAAAATTCTAACATGATTAAATGGATGAATTAAATATAAACTTTCGTTTTATCTAAAGGCAGCAAACACATTGGCAACCTGAACATGTAAAGAAATTTAAATTTCAATTTAGTTTGTATTATTTTTCAATTAGGATTGATTTCAATATGTTAAACACTTAAAAAAATCATAACTTATCAAATGATATCCAAATAATGTGAAACAAATATTTATGTGCTATTTGGATAATAGAGAGCATGATTTTGCAAAAATACTTAGGGTGTACCATAAAACTTTTAATTATTTTCAACCCTGTTGTTTTGTGCACTAATTTATATAATATAAACAATTTTGGCCTCTTGAATCCAAAATTTAACATATTTAAATTTATAATCTTAGCTTCTTGAATTCATAAAATAAAATAGAATAAATCATAAAGAACAATTTTGGTGTGCTGTGCAACCCAAACTGTTAATAACAATAAGGAAGACTGGAATGTAAAAGTAATACGCTCGCATAAGATGATGAAACCCTAACCTACAACCTTGCTTGTTTTATGTAATGATTTTTAATTGATTTTACATCTGACTTCCTTTTGCCATTATTGAAGGTTGTTATTTGCTATTTGCTATCTTTCTCATTGAATGACGTGTAGACTCTGACGATCCAGATTTCGTCGTCAACTACACCAAATTACGACTTCGACTTCGTCGTTGAATACAACAAATAGCAAGGCAAGCACCTCATGTAGATCCCAATTTTTCTTTAAAAAGAGAAATTAATTAAAACTTGCATACATGCGCTATGCTTCGTAAACACTACTGTATTGTCGGAAATGGTAGATATATCCCTAAATTTGATGGCGTCCCTTAATCAATAGTGATTGGTGATAAACCTAGATTATTGATGGACACACCATGATATCAAAATGGGTATATTCAATTATGCTTGCATACGCTTAGCCATGCTTTAGACTGGGATACGAACAGATAGTTTTACAGTTCGTAAAGAATTTTATATATTAATTTAAAATGTTTGACATGATGAACTTTAATCTTGAACATGTTGGAATATTGTGATTAATGATATTTTCGTTTTATGAAAATGAAATTATGATTTTAACACGGGCGATTATTGGCAATAGCCATAAGTGCATATAATATGTACATAGGACTAGCATGGTAAGCACTTTAGAGACTTTCTTTTATGATCCACAGTGTCATAAAAGGGAGGGTATCACAAGCCCTAAAGCCCTGATCAACTTTCTAACGAGTTGGTGGATAGGGTTGATCATAACACCATGCAATACATAATAAGTAAACAACTTAACTAGAAAAGCCTCAAGCTGATAGGTCATATTTGTTTAGGCCAAGGTTCAAAATGTAGCTGAAATTTCGGCGAAATATCATATCTCAGAACCCCCCCCCCCCCCCGAGTTTCATAATCCTGGTGAAAATAAGAAATCCCTAAAAAAATTCAAAGTGCTACAGTAACATATAATCTCGCCGAGATCTCGGTGAATTTGATCGAATTTGACCGAGATTTGACTAAAACTTGACCGGATTTGATTCTTCGCGTCGTTTCCCATGTGGGACAGTTGGTAGGTCATAATTCCGACGAAATTGAAAAAACCCTAAAAAATTGAAAGTGTGACGATGTGTAAAATCTCGCCGAGATCTCGGTGAATCTCGCCAAAATCTCGGCAAATTTGACCAAGATTTGACTAAAACTTGACCGGATTCAAATTTTGATTTTTTATTTCGTTCGGATTTCTTCCGAAATAACGAGATCTCAGCGAAATTTTTGGTTTCAATAGGTGACGAGATTTAATCTGAAAATGAAATTTGAAACCCTGGTTTAGGCTTAGGCATTATGATTTACAGCTTAAGTCAGCTTTTAGGCTTAAACAGTTTAAAAGTAATCGGCTTTTATACATGGTAGAGTTAGATAATTTTACCCTAACTTTAGTGATATTAGTCTAAAATCAATAGCTATTGGATATGATTATGAATCAATAGCTCATTTTTGGCTGAGTAATAAAAAAAATATGGTTCTAAATACTGTCTGTTCAGCTACACTTTGGAGCTTGGTATACTAGAAATAACTTGATTTTTTATTCTCAGAAATGGTTGAGCATGAAAACGATCTGGAGAAATATTCTTGTCACTCTAAGGAATTGGAACCCGATCTTCAAAGAAGAGATGATGTTGCGTATGATGCAGTTTTGCGATTGGTTAGATGCCAAAATCCAAAGACCTTTCCTGCTGGACATGAGAAGTGAATGGACACATTGAAGTTTTGAAAATACTTTGTCAAAGAATACTCCTGGAGCTGAATTGTGTTACTATTAGTTTTGTTCGTGCTGATGATGTTGCGCACGTGAGAGGATGTTATGTATGTTGCGTATGTTGCAGTTTTCTTGTGGTTGGTCTGTTGTGGAGTTTGTTTTTTGTTCCCTGAAGGGGAAATGCGTGAGTAGAGGATCTCACAAATACTATGTTTCTGATAAACTGTTTTTGGTTTCACTTAATGGAACTGGGACATTTCTGATGCCCTATTGATCTAAAAAAATATTAGTCTAAAATCAACCATCAATAAACCAATAAAGAACATCTACGATGGCTTTTGATTTTGATGAAGGTTTATGGTTTTGGAAAAGTGCAAATAAAAAATCATTCATTTATTTAGAATTTAGCTTTTTTTTAATTTTTAAGCCGATAAAGGCCAAACAAACATGACCTACAACTGTTTAATGACTGAAAAGTCACTACACTAGCTGGTACTTCTCACGACTCGGCGACTGCTGCTTATCCATGACTTCACACGTTGCATGCTAATTGCTATCATCGTATGGACTACGGAAAGAGAAGCGGGAAACACTACAGCGACACATGGGCCCACGTGCTCCGTTGGCGGTGCACATATGGCCCGCCAGTCAGCCTAACCTTTACGCGGTTTTCAGAGTTGGTACGTCTGGCCGGGACAGCCCGACACACGTACGTCACGGTCGGCATTTCCTCATGACGAGTTAATTAATTACGCGCTATTCCTACTGCATATTTTCATCCTCATTTAATGTTTGTCATATAAGACAGATTGCTGATGTGGTATATGAGTTAAAGAGGAGAGAGAGCAGTGCGATATCATCCTGGGTTTCGGACGACACCACATTGGGGTGGCTACGACGTCTTCTTCACGCGTTTTTTTCCTTTGGTGCGTCTTGGTTTACGCAGTAATTTAATGGACACATGCTGTCTTAGATACTGTAGCATGATACTATGCACTAAAGAGGGTGTTTCATCCAAGCAGTTTTATACTATGTATACTACGTGACTGTCTTGGATTATTGAGTACGACATCGTTCACTGGAAATACCCTAAGCAGGCCAAAGGGTTCGAATTTCGAAATACTATGTTACTGAAGAATGTAAGCATCTTCTTGCCGCGTTATGGCAAAAGAAAATTTGGACAGGAAGGATCGGGGAACGACACGGGTTAGACAATTCCTCCCCCAGAAAAAAAAATGAAGCCAATTCACGCGGTTTGGGTCTTGCAAGATTAAGTAGACGATGCATGGATGGATGTTTCCATCCATGGCTAGCTAGCCGCGCGCGCGTCGCCGTCGCCGTCGTCGTCTCTCTCCGGCCGCACAGCTAGCTAGCTACGCACACACATATGATCTCCGTTTGGATAAGACATATCGGTCACACGACTCACGACGACGCATGCAGTAGCTAGCTAGCCAGGTTAATTACGCCGGCCAGCAGCTTACACGAACGCATGCATGCATGCGGCCGGGCCGGGGCCTCGCTATAGCAAATTAGCAATTGTGGGTCATCCGATGGTGTTTACGTTGGATCATGTGCATGATGTACTTGTGATACGGTTGTCGATCCAACGGTTACGAAGGGAATCGAAGGGCCTCCTCAAGGCGAGGTGAGCCCTACGGCCGCGTTTACGTACGAACCTTCTGAGTAGTGGAAAACGTCGAGCTCAGAGATCGATCGCCTACGGTCCAGCTAGTGATTTTCACTAGCTCCTTCAAAGATCATGTCACACGTATGTACCGGCTAACCGGACCAGAGTAACCATCTCCAACCGTGTCCCTTCCCCTCTCTCTTTTCTTTCGCGAAGGGATTTCCATTCCCTTCAGCACTCCAACAGATTCCCATCAGCATTCTCTTCGTGAAGAGATTCTTTCTCCCATTCCCTCTAGCAAGGGATTCTCTCTCCTTTCTCTATACAATTCTCTTTAAAGGGAATCTATTGGAGATGAGGGGAAATAAAGGGAATGGAAATGAGGAAAGGGAACAGGGAAGAGAATGAAATGAAAGGAATATGGTTGGAGATGGTAACGAGCTAACCGACTAAAACAATGATTCGATGGTCGTAGATTTGGGTGATTTCAGCAATAAAAACATCCGGATAATGTTTATCAAATCCCAATTAGTTATCCCTCCCGCCAAGGCTGCTTGATATATATAGCAATACCAGGGCGGCGCAAGTGCTAGCGCGACGCGCGACGCGAGTTCGTCTCCTCTCTCGCTCTTAGGAGATTAGCTAGTACCATCGCCTCGACCAGTTACTGATACATCACATACCATACCAGACCAGACCATGGCGCCATTCGCACGTGCTGTCAGCCCGCAGGGCACTGCCATGGCGCCACGACGTCGTTACGTGCCAAAGAGAGGCCTGGTGCTGAAGCGGGTGTTCAGGAGCCTCCTCTCGTGGCTGCCGCGCCGCCGGTGGCCGTTCCGGGGCCGTGGCCGGTGGGCCGCGCGCGGCCCCCGAAGGGCTGCCCGCCATGGCCCGCCGGGACGCGGACGGCAAGCCGTCCACCCGGCGGCCGGAGGTACCGAACACGGCGGCGCGTACTGATCAACAAAATATGTAGCTCCTGCACGCCCCGGCCCTGAGCAGGTATATATGCCCACTGCATGTGTGTAACCGTGGTGTAGTTGTTGTGTATATGATTTCCTCGCCATTTCTTGCTTGGTTCTTTGCTTAACTGCCTGTAAACATATATATCTCCCGTTCAGTTCTCTCCTGGTTTTCTCGGTCCATTTCGCTTCCTTAACCTTGAAATTAACGTTGGTTACCAACTTGCCACGAACATTTTTTTCGTGTTAATTTACTCTCAGGGTCAAGCTGTACGCGGCCGGGCCGGGGTGAAGCGGTGAACTGGCAGATGGAGATGGTCAACGAGTCAACTTATCGTGATTCGGAAGGTACCAAGCCGTGGTGGGTGGTGAAAATCGTTGCCTCGATTCGTTCTCCTGCCATCTCGTATGCTAGCTAGCTAGTCAACTTATTATTGTTTCATTGGTTATTGTTTGGTTGCTTAATTATATAGCTGGATAGATCGATCACATATAGGTAAACATGATCGATGTTGTTGTAAGTTGTAACACATGTGCTGTTCTTTTCGCGATTAATTTGTGCATCTAATTAATATTGGCGTCTCGTTAACCGGAGACTGGCCTTGTTTGTTCTTTTCTTTTTTGTAAATAGGATCGTGATGACGAATAAAACTGGTAGCTATATTCACGGTGAAGCTGTACATGAAACTGGTAGCTATATTCACGGTGAAGCTGTACATGAAACTGGTAGCTATATACGATGGATTCTCCTTTTTCTTCTCCTTCTTTTATATCTTCAGTTTTTTTATTTTCTCCCGAGAGATCGTGGTATCAGTAAGCACTTAATTGGAGCACAAAGCTAGTCATGGTCATGGAGCAATCCTACTACTACTTCGCAACGGCGACCGTGCGTTTCTTCGTGGAAAGGGAGGCTCAACGCATGCATGCTTCCGATTTCCACCAATAGACGGTCCAGATCGTGTGCAAACGCCTCTTGTGATTCCACGTGTGCTTTGGTATTGGGCCTGAGAATTCAGTCCGTGAGGCCGTGACCGGGTTCCGTTCTCAAAACAAAAATTCTCAAAACAAAAAAGAAAAGAATAAAAACCCGAGAGCATATCTGTTAGATGGCCCACTAACCGGCCCGGAATGAAATTGATGGGCTAACCATCGAAAAGGTTGACACGTCGACGGTCGACGTCGGACGACTTCACCTCTCGAAGTGTTATTTAGCCACTAGATACTATTTTCATAAAATTGGGCCCTTCTATATAGAAAATACGAAATTGGCCCTCTTGTTAAGCTCGGAAGGCGTGCCAAAAGATACATGTCCCTTACCGCGTCAGGAATAATTGGAAAGAGAGCTGTAGCGTGGTACATCAAGCGAGACGGAAAGCAATCAGTGGAGCATAGGAGGCGGCACCCTGCCACGGCAGGGCTGTGCTCGACTGATTCCTTCTGAGCAATAGCAGCTCATAAGATTACTGTTAGGGCATGCCACACCATGCTTTCTGAGCACCCGCACCGTGAACTCGATAAGTGACATGTATTACCTGGCTGATCTTTCGCGCTTCAACATGGAGCCAAAAATAAAATTAATTTCCCGCGCATAATGCTATTTTTATTTTAAAAAAAGGTGAAAAGGGAGCTACAAAAGCAAACCTCCCACTAAAAAACTTTCAAGAATAAGGAAATTTCAAATAAAAAAATTCAAATAAAAAATTTTAAATCGAAAAAATTTCAACTGGACTTTAAAAAAGAAACTCGATTCGACGGAAAATCTACTTGACTTGGAGGAATTTAAACTCGATTAAAAAAACCATCCTAGTTCAAAGAAATAAACAAAGTCAGTTCAAAAGTATGATTAAGCAAAAGAACAAACTCTTCGATGATGGTGACGGCACGGGTGGGTGATGACCGCCTCGGCGATGAGGAGACACGAAAGCAGTGGTGAATCCAACGGAAGGGGGGGTGGTCTCCATCAGGCTGGAGCCTACCCTCCACGCCGGTGGAACCCCCCTCCCCCTGCGCCCTCACCGATCCCCCCTTGCCAATTCCCATATAATTGAGCCCTATACTACAACAAGTTAGAGGAAGAAGAAGCTAAGTGGACCTTTGTTGGCTTGCCATCGAAGCCCACAAGCCCAACAACTACTAGCAAGTGGCATCTCCAAAACACATCCAATCTACCTCGGCACCTCCCCTCCCCAAAATCCCCAATTCCAAATCAATTAGATCAGGAACACCTTGGGGGCGATTGTGAGGAAGCGCGAGCGTGAGGATGCCGAGGAGACTCTAGTCACTCCGCCACCCATGTCAACGCCGATGATCATCCTACGCTGAGGGCCAAGTTGCTGCTGACACTGAGCCGAGGGTTGGCCGCCGACACAGAGGGTGTCAGGGCGACATAGAGGGCTGGCCACTAATTTGATCGTCTGATTTGGACTCTGCTGGAGGACGAGAATTCGAGGAGAGGTGGCCAAGAGGGGAGGGCCAGACTGTTTGAGAGATTGGTGTCGGCGTGAGAACTGAGAAGAAATGGCTTAATGAGCAGTGCACTGAGTAGCATACTAGTAGTACTGCATGTTTGTGCGTTGAAGTATTGAACCCATTAGCTATGTGCTGCTCAGTGCCTCAGTGCAGGTACCCATAATGTGCTCAGCTCAGTGCCTTAGGGCCTCAGGAGACAGGACAACTGCCAGTAATGTGCTACTGCCGACAAGCGATAGCTCCCAGTCATAGCTAATTAGTGATTAGTGAATTGGTAATGATTGATTGGAGAATAGTGATTAGTTATAAATTATACTCCCTCTGTTGGAATTTAGAGGGCGTATTAGGTTTCGTTAGGACAAGACTTTGACCAACGATTACTTCATTAATATATCATTTATGCAATACAAAATCATAATTATATATAAGTACTTTTGAATACAAATCTGCTAATATCAATTTTGTGTCATAAAAATTATATGCTAATAGAGTAATTGTTGGTCAAAGGCTTGTCCTAACGAAACCTAATACGCCCTCTAAATTCCAACGGAGGGAGTAATTGATTCATGATTAATGAATAGTAATGACTAGCTCAATGATTTGATGGTATGCTACACCAAGAGATAGATATTTACAAGCATTAATGATGCTGGAATTATAAAACGCTTCTAAGGCATGAAAACTCGTAAAATGATTTTGCCTCGTGATTCAAGCTAGCACCTTAATGGTATCTTGTTTTTTATTTTCATTGCTCATAATCATTTACAATTTACTATTATATCACTAATTTTGTAAATTCGGATATAGAGATTGCTTTGGATGTGTATTAATGTGTTCTTAGATGCCTTTTTATTAGCATCTAGCGAGGTACCTTCTTTCATTTTATTTTTTCTTTCTTGCTATGTTTCTCTTTATTCATGTACTAGTTATATGCCCGTGCGTTGCTACGAAAAACAAAATTGATAACGAAAAATAAAGATTAAAAAATAAAAAAAAAATACTATTTCATAAGATCAAACATCTATCTTTAACGCTTCGTTTCTTGCAAAAGGTGGCTAATTAAAGCAACGCTTCGTTTCTTGCGTAGGGCAATTAAGCAGGGCAATTAAGTAGGGCAATTAAGCAGGGCAATTAATGTGACGTGGGAAGAAACTCTCACTTTATATAGTAGAGATTAATTTCAGACTTTCAGCTGGACAGTACTACATTTGATATGTTTACCTCAATTTAATTTAGTACTTTAAGCCCACCCTCCATTTTCAATCTGCATTCGCCACTGCACGGAGGCACAGAGTCTTGCGAGCCAATGAGGGCGTGCTCTGGCGGTGGAGCAGGCGGCACCACGTGGAGTTGAGGCGGAGGTGGCGACTAGCAGGGCAACATATCCAGTGCAATTAAAGTTTTCGTGCAACCACCGTGCAACCCTACTAAAAAAGTTTTCAAAAAATTCTGAAAAAAAATCATGGATGTACATCTCAACTTACCCCATCTACGTATAAAATTTCACGATCAAATTCGCCCTATGCTAGAAGTTACAAAAAAGCATAGGACGGATTTGATCATGAAATTTTATACGTAGATGAGGTAAGTTGAGATGTACATTCGTGATTTTTTTCAAAAAATTTTGAAACTTTTTTAGTAGGGTTGCACGAAAAATTTAATTGCACTAGATATGTTGCTGACTTTCAGAGTGAGATGTTAGGGGACTGAGGGAAGTAGGCAAATGAAAAGATGCAGTCCGAGCGGCTCACCCCCACGTCCAATGAGTCGTCAGTCTGGGTGCTCCACGTTAGGGATGCAAATGGGCCGGCCCTAGGGTCATCTTTGACCCACTCTAGTTTATTTGTTTGCACTAAAATTTAAAAGGTGGAGTAAAAATTAAGTTTTTAGTGCAAACAATTGAACTAAAGTGGGCCAAAGAAGACCCTAGGGTCGGCCCATTTGCATCCCTACTCCACGTAGTGTGGCCAAGCCACTGGTTGTTAAGGAATTCGAAATCTGAATTACTTTAAGATTAGATCTGTTGACAACGGTGATAATATCATCTAGTTCCATTCATCATATTATTTTGGAGGGACCATCAAATATATCTGCTGAGAAAAAAACTTGTGATGCCCACTAGTTGGCCGGTGTTGATTTGATTGAAATATATGTATATCCATGGAAAAAATTTCTTATGGATTTGATTTCAGACTCGTTTTCATTTAATTTTTTACTCTCTCCAATCAGGTAAGTTTGAGCATTATGGTGAGTTTAAGGACCCTGTAGAGAGTTATTTAACTCTAAACCCCAGCGATGGATGTATTCATAGCCATTTTACCCTTTCTTATGAGTTTGCTGTAGGTACCGGGCTCCAAACCTATTTAATTTCATGCACTGAATGGTACACTCTATATGCGTGCAACTTTAAGCTAACAATTATACTAGAGCATGTGGGATCTTGTCTGATGGATACATCTGTTCATTCAATCATTCCATGTGTGAATAGATATAGTTATATAACATACAGTATAGTACTAAACGACGTATACTACAAGGTCCAATTAAGAATCGGCAGATTCAGAAGACAAAATGTAATTGAATTAGCAAGTCTATCCCATCTTCAGGTGGGCATGCACGAAGCTTGAGCACCACTTTCCAAGGCCACTGAATTCTCGAAGGAAATCAAGTAGAGATCTCACAAAACCTAATTAGTTTTGTGTTTGTATGAGTTCTCTCATTAATTTCTCACTCCATTTTCAGCTGGGAAAATCAAATGCCATGTAGTTTCCCATTCTATTATGAGTAGTGTTTCTATGCTTCTATTATACATCATTAAGAACAAATTGTGTGGATATATGGTTGTGCAGCGCTATGACTGTACGAATGCAAATCAAAAGCAATTAGGCCCCATTTAGAAGTGGGAATGCTGTATGAATCATGGAGGAATTGCACCGTGTTATGCAAAATTTAAACAAAATTACTCTAATTCTTGCGTTCTGGACAGCCCTTTAAAGCAAGTTCAAGATTTGCAATCATACTGGAATGGAGGCGCTTGCAAGGCCATAAGTTATGACAACCTGCCAAAAATGCCCACTGCTATAAAAACCTCGTAGATATAGCAGATAAAGCTCTAAAGGAGTGGTGTTTGTAGCAACGACCAAAACTGGACATGCATCTGCAATTCTGCAGTCGAAAGTCTGAAGACCACAAGGTTAATTTGTTTCTAAACCCGGGCAAGCATTTTGGGGATAATGTTGACATGATCGGTGCATGCTAACAAAGGTTGGATTAGCCAGAAACCAAATAATTAAGCATGTGCTACCTCTTCCGTTCATATGTCCATTGGGCCACTCATGTGATTGATACAATACTACTAATTATCTGGTTATTTTCCCATTTGGTGGCCTCTCTTTTCTTTCTTTGTTGAAAATTCTGAACACTGCTGCACAAACCCTCATCATAGATGGTTCATAAATCTCATCACAGATGATTTTGTAAACCGTCTATAATAATGGGTCAATGATGAAAGAAATCATCAGAGACAGTTTTTAAACCGCCTGTGAAAATATACATCACAGACGGTTATGAATAAGAACCATCTGTGATGAGATCATCACAGACGGTTCCTATTCATAACCGTCTATGATATTAATGTTCTCACTGACGGTTCTAAATAAGAACCGTTTGTGGTAATAGAAACATCACAAATTGTTCTAAATAGGAACCGCTTGTGATGTGCTTTTACACATATGGATCTTTTTCTGTTTATTGGCTAGCCTCAGGAAAATGCTAGCCATACCCTCTAAAACAAACATATTACATATCATCACAAGTATATATTGATTACATCCATTTCAACAATTAACTCAATTACATAGTAGCACGTACGGCACATCCATTTCAGAAATGAAGTCAGATATGTTAACCAATGAAACTCGATTTTATTAACCAATTAATTGAATGCACAATTATAATTCACAAATCCACATCACAAGTTTCATAAATGAACCCAAGTGACAATTCAGAAAAAACATGTATAACTCTAGCAGTTAGGCAGCATGGAATTCGCCTTTTTTATTTATGACTTCAGTGAGCAGGAAGAAACAAAGTTTCCCTTGAATGTTGCTCAAATCAGTTTCTTTCAACGTGTTACAACCTTATTGCTCTTTTTTGTAGTAAGGATGAGTTGCATGTTGTGGCAAATATAAAATTCACATAGGTTATTTCCCTTTTCCTGCTGGTGGCACTGCCAGTATAGAATAGGTTAGTTCCAGAGTAATTATTACGGAGTTTGATATAGAATTATTGTTTATAGCGGATACCGAATACTTAAAATCGTGCTGCAGTTTCACCTCGTTCTTGTACACCTTGAATGTCTCACATGATTGCAAAAGGTTAGCCTCATCCATTTCAGGAGCAACGTAAACCTGGAATAGCTTACATGGCCATGTTATCTATGGAGTAAACGTGATTACCTGCTAAATAATTTTGCGATAGGATTCAAGTCGTGGTTGCCGCTCTGTAAAGAATCAAGGTAACTAACCCGGTTCGTGGTTAGATGAATTACAATTAGAACCCAGTGAAATCTACACAGGTATGTAACAATGATCAATGAACAAAACTATGTTGTGTGCACATTACAAATCAAAGTATAGCACTTACCTTGGGTTATAGGTAAAAGTATCAAATTTTTATCTTTTTGAGCCAGCAATGCATGTTTCACGTATTCTTCGATCATATTTATATCTTTGTCCATTGTTTGCTTTGAGACTATGTGTGAGTCGAGGAAACCCACCGATTGTACACCAATATCATAGACGATTTTAGTATAAAACCGTCTGTGACAACTACAGGAGTCATCACAGACAGTTTTATATTAAAACCGTATGTGATATTGGTGTACATCACAGACGGTTGTAATATAAAACCGTCTGTGATGTCGTCACTGACGGTTGCATTATAGAATCGTCAGTGATGTTCCTCATTATAGACGGTTTTTCAAAACCGTCTGTAATAGGGTGTCTAATATAAGCCTTTGTGTGTAGTAGTAGAAGTAGATTATGGAAGCAGTATATTTGTCATATAAGAAAATTATAAACACTTTAATTTCCTCTCAGAAGATCGCCATGTTATATTTCTCTGAAAATTTGAAATATTATTGTACTTGATTGATTTTTGTAGAGAAAATCAAATACTCTTTCTCTCAAAAAAAAATCTGCTCCTTGGCTGCGTATCACACCCCATATAATTTTCATTCAACATCTAAGAGTATATCGACCGGAAAACACACGGTTTTTTTTTTCTTTGGTAGTGCCTCCGATCTGAAATGACATATGCACGTCAAAATCTACTTGCAAATTAAATATTTCACTATAAATTCTACACTGTATGTTTGAGAGCTAACCCATGTATGTTTGAGAGGACTATTAGTTGGAGTAATCCACGTTCGGATGTGCCATATATTATATTATATTATATTATATTATTAGACTAAGAAAAATGCCCTATACTTACTATCAAGGCTAGAAATTCCCACATTAATTGAAGGAGAAAAACCTAGGTCACTTATTTTGATGGGTCTAAATTATAACATTGTAGATTAACTAAATGAGTATTACATTTATATAAGAAACATAGCTCTGTTTTCAATCATAACCATTAGAGCTGCATAATCACTAGTTCAAATCTATTTTCGAATAAATACACATGTGTTGCAATAGCTAGCCGAACAGCAATACCCAATGGTGTCTTTCAGCTGGAAGCGTGCTAACGATGTCTACGATAGTACTGAATGCTGAAATCCCTGCAGTGTTACCCGCGATAGACGGGTTACGAAGGCCTTTCCCTGCTGTGAGCAGCAACTGTAAGTACAGATGCATACGAGTCATAGAGCGCTACACTGTTATAGCATGCAATCTTCAATGCCAGACTTGCACCAATTCAAATTAAATCCTGCAGGTGTTGTGGAAGCATGATCTGTTGTTATCCTTGTCAATTTGTTCCTACTGCAAAGATATGGCACCTCGCATGTTAGTTTCCTGTTCTCTCCAATGCATGGCTGCTTGGGCCTTCTATACCGAAACGGCATTACCCGGGAATGCTTAAAGCCGTGTCGGTCACCTTATTACGTGGCCCAGTTCTTCCAGAGAAATGGGTCGAGAGGGTGGAAACTTCTTAGCGGCATTGTTCTATGCATCACTGGTAATTAAGTGTTCAAATGCATTGAACACTTTGACCTTAATTCTGGTGTTTTCTGATCTTGGCCATTTCACCAACATGTCTATTCAGGTATAGTGTACTTTAGTGCTTCTATGCGTTCCATCCTAATACAAGTTGCATAAACTTTAAAATAAACGAAGGGGCAAGTAATCGGCGTCCACCATTCATTCATGCTTTAATATTTGTGCAACTTCTAAGAAGAAATGCATAGAAACACCTCTAGTGTACTTTAGTGATCTGACAATCTGAGATTGAAATGGTCTCCTTTGTTTCAGATAGCTTTTGTTTTTACCATTTATCCTTCTCTGGTGCTCACTTATTCCAGGCAAACAACATAGTTGGTCAAGAACGTCGATCAAGCTAAATTGCATTCCCATGATTCTGTGTGTTGGTTTTGTTCTTGGATTCCAAGACGGCAGAGAGATCGAAAACGTTTTCGGTTCTCGTACTTACTATGCGAATCAGCTGCGCATTTTTGTCTGAAAATGTTGTGGACAGCTTGATAAATTCAGGTTTTCTTTCTGCAGGAATTGCTGTGATATTTGTCATGCTCATAAGTCATAACGACAATTAATCTTGCCGACACTGGTCATGGTCCTAATCTGGAGAACCCCTCCGGGTCCTCGCTGGGCTGTACTTTGCCGTGTTAATCACCTTGGAAGGGGTGTACGTAAGCTCCGTCATGACCAAGTTAATCCTCGAAGGCGGCTGGCTCCCATCCGCCGTGTCGATCGTCCTGGCCTTTGTCATGTTCGGATGGTACTACGGTAGGCAAAGGAAAGTAGAGTATGAAACGGTAAATGGTGTTACTGTAGAATGTATTGCCGGATTTTTGTCAAGACCAGGTTCCCAAAGAATACCAGGACTATGCTTGTTTTACACCGCCGAGTCAGCAACCAACCCCTTCCCTCCCAGGCTAGGACACTACATGCACAATACAAGGCTGTTCCACGGTGTTACAGTTTTCGTCACTTTCAGACACCTTCAAGTAGATCAGGTCGCCGCGAACATCCCTCACCCCTTCATTGAGAGGGTTTTTTGGGGGGAGATGGCCCAAGAGACCTTAGCCCGCTGCTCTGATTGGGCGGCTAACAAGTGGTATCGATCGTCACAACTAGCGTGTCTGGATTCTAGATGATCGTTAGGCTGCAATACACTCGCAGACCCAACTAGAGCAGTAATCTAAGTTCTTTTGAGCTATCTTCCTCTAAAAAACTAGCTCAATGATAAACCATGCTCAAACCCTCTCAACTTCCAATGTGGAACTATTCTCAACACTCATCGTCAGAAGCCTCGTCTGCGGATGCATCGTTCAGTACGGCTATTCTGACTCCATTGCTCCTGATCATCATCAGGGTGCTCATTTAGTAGCACAGCTTCTCACTTGCTTGCAAGAACACATTTTGGCAGTTCGAAACGAGCGGCGTCGCTCCGGCCTGATCGCCGACGAGGAGATTTCGATGATCGACGAGGCCAGATCGGCCGGAGTGGTTCACGTTGAGGGCTGGACGGCGTTCGAGACGGAGGATGGCGCGAGCTTGGTCGATAAGGTGATGCTCAGGTTTTACGAGTTCTTGCACAGAAACTGCAGGCCGGCTTTGCCAATATTGGGACTCCCTGTCCAAGATCTGATGGAGATCGGCATGATCTGCAAGGCTCGAGTTCCTCAGGCACAAGACATGTGATACTTGCAACAACTTTCAAGTGTAGCCTATCTGTAATAGTTTGTGTTTCGCATGCTGATGTTTCTTGTTTGCAACCGGCGTGCTCTGCCTGATTTAGTAGTACTTGGAGGCTGGAGCTGGATCAAAGTGGAATTAATGATCTCCTCATGTTTTACACAAGTGGTTCTTGCGAAATTTTGATGATAGATGAAACCCGAGTCAAATTGTGCTCGTATAATAGTTTTGTCTTTTTTAAGAAATAGTATCAAACATTTAGCTGTATCAGATAAAACTAATGTAAACGATATATAGCGAAAAACTATGGCCCTGTTTGGGGGCTGCGGCTAGGTTGAAAAGCTGTTTTTGGTTTGTTGAACTATAAAGTAGTTGTGGCAACTATAGTTTTTCTTAAGAGATCATTTAGCAAACTGGTTTTTTGTTGGCTACTGTGGCTATAGCTACAGGAGGGGAGGAGGCGGTGGGGCTCCGAGGCGGGGCAAAGGCGACTGGACGGAGAGCCAACGACCGAGCAAGGCAGGAAGGAGGCGGGGAGCCAGCGACCGAGCAAGGTGGGAAAGAGGTGGGGAGGCGATAATCGAGCGAAGCCATAGCCGCGAAGCACCTCCTCAACCACTGTATTTTTTAAGCGGTTTGTGTTGTGGAAGCACCTCCTCAACCACTGCATTTTTTAAGCGGTTTGTGTTGTGGCTTGGCTGTACAACCACTTTCCAACCAAGCTATTTGGGGAGGGAGGGTGAGGGCTTTTAAGCCAAAGCACAACCCCAAACATTCATTTGGGCCCTATCACTGTCTTCCATTTAAAACTTGACGTGTCCGCGAAAGTGACCTCAAAGCCCACTCGTTAATTCGGGCTAGTTTCTAATGGACGCAAGAATATAATTGATTATGTTTTTTTTTATGCAAACTGTATTATCAGAGATAATATGATTACATATTTACATGGAGAAATGCAGCGCAAACTCGAAAACTATAATCAGCGTAACTGGTCTTAACTGGGATTAGACATACTCATTCCATTGTCTCTTCACCAAAGGATAAATTTTACATAATTGCGTATAAAAGCTACTCTCTTCAGTCATAAATAGTTGTTATTTTAGACATAGATGCAGTCAAACTTTAAAAACTTTGATTGTAAATATCTTTTTAAATACATAAATTAGATACATGAAAATGATATGTGTAGATTTATCTTGAAAAATACTCCCTCCGTTTCGCAATGGTTGTAGTTCTAGCATTCAAAATTTTTATCAAAATGGTTGTATTTCTCACATTCCAATGCAATTTTAGAGGCAACATGACCTTTGTACCACTCATCAATGCAGCCATCTGTTTAGCTAATCTGTTCAGCTACCCTTCATTGATCACAAAGGGGATGAATTAAATGAGGATAGACAAGTCATTTTTCACGTCTCCTTATTTTGTGTGCATTTAGCTAGAATTACAACCATTATGAAACGGAGAGAGTACTTCATATTATTATAATTTTATTGGGTTTTATAAATATAATATAAAAGAAATTAGTAGTTAAAATTGTGTTTTAGAAATCGTGTGGATGTCTAAAACAATAATTATTTGTGACCGAAGGGAGTAGTTATTTGCAATAACTGACCAGCTAGTTGCTGCAGGTTTCAGCTTTCAATATATGCTCCAACGAAACTATATATGGTGATCATCTTCGAATGTGAAATAGACAAGAAGGGAGAATTAATTAGTCCAAATAAAATCAAATTATGGCACTAGCTAGAGACAAGTCCAATTGTCAATTTTCCCATAAATATGGTGCCTTCAAGGTGCATCAGTTCATTGATGTTGAGCTTATTGTTAAGAGCAAGGTCATTGGAGTTGGAGTTGGTCACTAGTCCAGTTCTTGGTCATCATCACCCAACTAGGGCTCGAGACAACAACTAGAATCAATGAAGTGATAGTCACTGCAGGACACATGAAAGGTTGCAACAACAACAACAACAATATACTACTCATCAAGGATTATAAATATATACACTACTCTTAAATCACAAGAACAATAAAACTAGACATTCTCGTTGTATTAATGGTGAAAGTCAATATTATTGTAATCATCATTAGATCCTTCAAACCTTTCGATCCAGTGGGGCCATGGAACAAATTCATACGTAGGTTTCTTTCTTCTTTATTGGGTTCGATTGATTTCACTCCCTTCTGCTCTAAGGCATGTCTGCATTAGCGAGAGAAGGCTAGCCTCCCGTACACTTTACGGAGTAAGCGTTCAGTCAAGAGGCCATAATGCAAAGTCATCTAGGGATTACTTCACTGATTTGCACAAACACGTATGGCCGTACGAGCTAGATCGAAATGAATTCTAGCTACGAGTTCAAACGTTGCTCGGAATATCCACGCCACATTGGCTCCACAATGATTTGTCAGGCCGTGCATTTGCATCAAGCCATTCGAGAACAGCGAAAAAGACTTGGTTTTCTTTTCCGAGAGGTGTTTCTATACTTTTTTTTAATTACACAAATATTAAAGTATAAATGAAAGGTAGATGATGATTACTCATCCCTTCATTTACTTTAAAATTTGTACAACTTATATTGAGAGAAAAAGCATAGAAGCATTGCCTTTCTCCCCCCCTCGTTTCATTTCATCACTTGAACCTGCAGGGAATCTGGTGGATGGCTTGAATTAACAACATTGAAGCCCTCGTATGGATGGCATAAATGCCCTCCATTTAGTACTAGAAGGATCAAATGCACATTTATTTGCGAGGGAGTTATTTCTAGCTCATCATCGCTCAACAACCTGAGCTAGCTCAAAATGCAAGAGACTCCGCCTCCTCTCCGTCCCATCTAATGGCCGCTGTCCTCGTGCGCCCGCGCCCTGTCCGGATCCGGCTTGCAACGCCATGTGTCCGCTGATCTCGTAGTACTGTCTTTTTCAACCCGAAAGAATTTTGGCTGATCTTTCTGCTAACTTGTTCCAATCTCGGTGCCGTTGTTCTTCCGAGTATTATCGGTCATGATGAATTGACGCGTCACAGACCCTGTTTAGAATGCAGGAATTGCATAGGATGCGGTTCATTTTTTTTATAGGAACTAGTAAAAATTTCCTGTTTCAAACGGGACCGTACGTTGTAGTTTCTGCAGGAACCGGTGGTTCCTTCTATTGAGAATAAAAAAAATCATGTACTATTTACTCGGTCTTATTTGGGTTGGTGCGTATCAGCGTACGCGAACACAATCTACTGTGGGTTTCGGCTGTTGGGATACTTAATTAAAGCGTGTTGTTGCTATGGAAGATGCTGCGTTGATGGTGATTGGGTGCTGTTGTTGGCACAGCATAGCATGTTTTTGCAGTGGCAATAACCAGCTAGCTTAGCTAGCCCTTGTTTAAAGTTGATAAAAGTAGTGCTTCCTTCGTCAAGTTTATACCTCTGTTTCTATTTGTAGGGCGTTTTAGTTTATGTTGGAAGTTCCGTTTTGTAAGGCATATGCATTAACTGGCGCACGCATAAGCAGATTAATAGGCCAGCAGTAATTACCAACCGCATGCATGCATAGGCGTGGCCAATGGGTGCTCCTAGGAGTAATTACCAACTGCATGCATGCATGAGCATGTTCAATGGTCCTGCATGCAGAGTGAACGAGGCATAATTAATCACGGTTAATTAGAGAAAATCCGGGAAACAAAACGCATTGATGACTTGTCTTGGTCTTTGCAAAAAAACTTATGCGCCCTACATATTAGACTGAAAAGATATTAACTCTAGTTATTATCACTAAGCACATATAGATAATATAAATTAAAACTGGATATTTATTAGTGGTACAGAGAGAACATCGATCACACTAGTTTTACATTAGAATATGAAATATATTTTATATTTATAGATAAAATCATGAGAAATAAAATACACCATACAATACAAACTAGTTGGACGGAGGGGGTACTTTTCTTTCTCTGTATTGCACATACTGTTAGTGGAAAAGGCTGCAGGGACCATAGTACGTATATCTATACATATGCCATTTCGAATTCAGAACTTGTCCAACTCGAGAACTGCATTGACCAAAAATAGGAACATGGGTACAACAGCTTCGGCGACTAACCTGAGACTGTCTACATTCTACAAGGACGTAGAACAACTTCTTCCAAAGCGTACAAGCTTTGAGGACTGCTCTGAAGTATGGAAACTTAAGGGAGTAATTACAAGAAGCAAGAATTCGGGATGTGATTAATCTGTGCATTAACCTGAAACGTACAAAGATGCTCACGTTCTAAATTACACAACGCTCATTTGTCCCCATTAATGCTTGCAAGATGAGCGTGTATCGATTATAGTCCAATTAGCAAGGCACCTTCCGAGATGCATCACAGGACAATCCTTCCTGGGGTCTCTTCTTCGATCATAGAATGGAAAAGAAAAAGAAAAAGAACGCCCCTTAGGAGCCCTTTGGATATCAAGATTTGTGATATCAAGCTTGGCCTCGTAGTTTTAAATTCTCGATTCAAATAATAAATCCGAATGATGTGTATCAAATCCCATAAATAAAAGAGGGTCCAGCTAGCGATCGCAAAAAAATAGCAGCACGCGTTATCGATGCGAAAACAAGGCGACACTTTGCGCGATGTGGTTCGTCCAGGCCAGGGGAGGTCAGCAAGCGCAACTCATTGGCCTGTGCAGATTGAGCTGGGTGGAGTTAAGGGCGTGCCACCGGATCAACAGCTCGTGCATTGCCCAGCAAAATTTTTCATCACCGGGACCATGCATATGCTTCCATCGATCGCCAACTATCATTAGTCCAAGATTGGATGGGTCCAAACTAGCTCGTAGCCGGCGTTAGGAGCCACCTTTACTGAATATGCCATTCCACTGCATGCATTAGATGTCTCAAGCCCTTAGAAGGTGAACACTTTAATATATAATCCTCCTAATGCTTTGGAGCCCTGCATGCAGGGGCCAATGCCACTCGATCCTCTATATTATTTAAATATATTTAAATAATTTGACAATATATATGTGATTTTGCTCTTTGGAAAATATATCGTTTCATAATTCCATCCGTGATATTTTGATATCATACATTATAGGATAAAATATATTCACTCCGTTTCGTAATACTTGTGACATGTGATCTAAATCCTCGAAATACTTGCATAGCAAAAAAGTCAATGTAGCAACATAATATTTTCCATTTGTATCACCATCTCGTAATTTCATTATTGCAATGCTTGTTTCTTTCTTCATGTGCTTCTTTTAGTGAACATCGCATTGCTTACACCGGTAGTGCCGGCCATGGCTCCAACGGCAGACCTAGTGCATTTAATACACTGGATCCTAGTCGTTACCACCAACCCCCCATGAGTCTAGCACTACAGCCCAAAATGGCCAGTAGTGCCGCATTTTGAAATGAGCAAAAATAGGGTTCTCTAGAAAATAAGTACCGGAGTTGATGGGGCGGTACTGTCGTTTGCCCAACAGTACCGCTCCATATGGCCGGTAGTGCCACTCACAGCCAGGCATGAAAAGCACCCATTATGTTAAATAAGTACCGTAGTGTTGGGGGAGGTACTATCGCTCAGCCGGCAATACCGCTCCACACGGCCGGCAGTGCCAGCCGCCAAGGGTCTTCAAAAACATGGCTTCTGTTAAATAGTTACTGGCTTCTTGTGAGCAATGCTGCCGCTCCTCCAGCAGTACCGCCCCTAAGAGGCCGATAGTGCCGCTCTTTACTGAAAGGCATCTTTTTGAAAGAATTTTTTATGCAAATAAATAAACATGAGCTATTACATTAATTGAACCATTTATATGCACTTAATTTCAAGCTACTAATCAAGTCCCCCTTAATAGTACAGTATCTATCCTAGCAATCTGATCTCTCTCCAAACACCGAGATCGGCGAAATGCTATAAAAAGATCCTTAATCTTTATACCTTGAGCTTGACTTCGAATACGAATTCATTCCATTGCTTTTCGTATTCCATTGATGGGACTAGTCACCTTTTGCATACTCAAAGCAAAATGTTAGTCCATAGGAATTGATGGTCATTAATTATCAAAACCTTGTGAAACTGGCGGGCCTAGATGCTTCAATCTCCCTCTTTTTGGTAATTGATGACAACCCTCACATAAATAGAGAAATTGGAACTTATCTTAAGTACATAATGTGATTAAGAAAATTATATACTCTAGAGATTATTGGCTTCAAATGGTATTTTACTTACTTTGAAGGGAAAGTAAATAAGATTTTGAGTGACATGCTATTTTACGGAGTAGATATAGTTGAAACTCCCCCTAAATGTGTGCATGAGAATAGTGAGTTGGAATTTACGCACGTATGTGAATTTTGGAAATTTTGACGGAGTTTCGACTATATATTGGATCCGAGAAACAATGTAATATGAAGTATCAACAAATAATAATGTAAGCAACGTAAATAAAGTGCTCAAATGGATGAAACCACGATGTAAACGAGAGACAAAGATTAATAGACATGAAACATCCAACAAGTCATTACAACCAAAAGATAAGAACGACATAAAATATCAACAAAATACGAGATTCAATAGCTTATATAAAGATATTATAAATAAAGACATAAACTAATCCTCAACAAAAGAAGCACTCGATTACTTCCTCCCCTTGACTTCTCCCCCTTTGGTATCAAGTACCAAAAGAGGGCACTCCAGGCGATGACAAGGCGGGAGGAGGAGCATCACGACCACGTCCACGACCATGACCGTAGCGACGATAGGTGACCGGAAGGAGCTCATCACGAAGTTGATCAACAGTAGTACCTATGTCGTCCATGCGTTGTCTGATCTCTTCAACCATCTGACGGGTCTGAGACTGATAATCGTAGACTTGTGCAAACTGACCCATCATGTCAGAGCGCAGACTAGCAAGGCCAGCAAGAATGACATTTGGTGTAGAAGCTACTGCCGTTGTTGCTTGAGCCTACTCTTGAGCTTGAGCTTGCTCTCTCTCAAGCTCGGACTGGTACTGCTGCTAGGCGATGTGATGCAAAACTTGAGGAGGCGCAATTCGTGGCTTGTAGGGCTTGTGAGGTGTGGGTAAAGGACTATTATACCCTATCTTCCTCCTAATCAAGGCAATAATGTAGAGAGCGAAGTAAATGGTCTTACTCCGCTCATGTGCAGATTGTCCCATCTCCCTCATTATAAAGTTCACAACATCGAACTTCTGCCTCTACATGATCTTAGACATCAAGTTCCAGGCATAGTCCCTGATCTCATCGAAATTCCCACTCTTTTGGTGAATTGTGACTTATGATCTTGTTGATCATGCCAGGCTGGAAGCAAAGTCCTGCAAGCTTGCCTAGCCTTGCTCCTCTAGTTGGATCATAAAAGTTAGTAATTGCATTTAGGCTCAGAACAAGATCATCGTAGATCTGTGGGAAGCCGTTGTGATAGATCCCCAAGGTGTACTCAAACTCAGCCTTGGTTGCAGTGTAAACCTCGGTCCCTGTCATCCAAGGTATGGATATCCAAAGTCTCGGGAATAAAGATGGTGGCATAAATTTGTTTTATTATGTCATCCATATAGTTGAATTTCCTTTCATGAAAATGATACAACCCAGGTCCTCCAAAGAGTTTAGGAATGCCCACAAAATCAAGTTGATCCTTGATATGATCCCAACTGACCTACCTCTGATTGGCAAACTTTTTGTCTTTGTAGATTTGATCAAACACTTTCTACCGAAAAAGATTATGAAATCTAAGGTCGGTGGCATCACGGGGGAAGAGATACTGATTTTCACCTCTAAGAGCATAGTACTTGTCCCCTTTGATCTGAGAAGGATCATGCCTGAATGCCCCAACATCTGGCATTTTCTCATCTTCGCTCTCCTTATCTTCTTCCTCAACTTCCTCATCTTCCTCTTTATTTTCATATTCTTCTTCATATTCTGGTTTAGACTCAACTGCAGATTCTTTTTCTTTCCTGGAGCTTGAGCCTCCCATGATTTCTTTTTCAACCACTTTTCTTGTTTCTATGTTCCTCAATGCAATGGTGATGGAGTCATCGCTGCTATCAATGTCAGCAGCGAGAGTGGGAACTCCTTGTCCTCGTATGGACTTCCACACAACTCCACCGCCCTAAGTAACAGGAGTCTTTGAGGGGTTCTTTATCATCGGCATCGTCTAGAAATCACAGGGGAGCAAGATTAACATGGAATAAATAGAATCAAAATAAACAAGAAGGATCAAAGTGGGCTTTGGTAAAAAAAATGCGGTTTCTAGCAGGTGATTTTGGATATTTGAGTGCAAAACATAGTCGGCTGTATCACTCACAGTGTTGGTTGTGCATGGGCAACACTACCGCTCTGGGAGCCTGGCAGTGCCGGCCCAGTACAGCCAACGCACAGCGGTACTGCTGACTCAATCAATCCCCAAAATAATTCAAGTTTCCTCTTAAATGATGGATCAAGTAGAAAAAGAGTGTGAAATTGACTTCTATTAACGTGATCCATACCATTTAACAGGGAGTTTGATCTTACAATTGCATAGATAACCAACATTTTAAATCAAACACTAAAATAGAGAAGTGACCTAGGTTAAAAGAAATAGAGGAAGAGGGAAGAGAGAAAGGTCACCTCTTGAAGGAGAACGACGAGAGCAACAAGATTGAAGTGAAGAACAACGAATTTTGTGAAGATTTTGGAGATTTTGGTTCTAAGGTTTTGGAGGGAGAGAGAGACAAGAAGAGTAGGAGAGGACTTAGAAGAGAAAGAGAAGAAAAAGGTGGAGACGGGCAAGAAAACAAAGGTGAGAGAGAAAACGTCGGCCCCAGCAATAACTGCCCCCAACTGACATAAGCGGCGCTACCGCTTGCAGTGGCCAGTAGTGCCGGCCACGGTGGTACTATCGGGAAATGGTCTCCGGTAGTGCTGGCCTTAACTGGACTAACAGAGGACTAAGCCTAAAGAGTTGCGAAATAGCTCATATGTGATCATAACTTAGTGAAGAATATATTTGAGCATTTCCAACTAAAATAAACTTCCAAAAGAACAAGATAAAATAGTTTTTAGTCAAAATAGATTTTAGGATCTTTCAAACAGCTATTTGAAAGAAGAGAAACGCAATTTCCTTAGAGAGCAAATTTATTGAGTTGTTTGAGTCGAAAAGACTTTTGGAGCACTAGAAATGTCAAGATTCTAATTCTAAGAGTGATGACTCACAAAGTGCTTTTATTAGGTCAATATAGAGGAAATTTTGGATTTTGAGACAGCTTGAGAGATAAAACATTTCTAAATGTTCTTTGACTTTTTATTTTAAGATAATGGATAGTTTTAGCTAGTTTTATGAAATTATAAGAGAGATATATATTGGTTTTGATAAGTGAAGTTTTCGCAAAGAATTTTTTAAAAGATCAAAATAAGGTATGACAAAAATAGTTTTCATCTAGTATGATCCATTTTCTCTTTTGAAGATTAATTTTCACTTATTTGATATTTTTCACATTTTTGGAATGTAGTATACATGGACAAGGTATAATGCTCCCCTTAATGTGTTGCCAACTTAAAGAATCAAGAAATTCGAGTAAGTGCAAATAAGCATCACATAAAATCCAATCATGGTGCACAAGTTCAAGCAACATTGGAGAAATCTATGACATTTAATGCATTCCTCAACTTGCAAAACCGGGCTTCATTTAAAGGTTTGGTGAGGATATTCGCCAATTGATCTTCGGTTCTAATGTGGCTAATAACATTGTCCCCTTTAGTCACATGATCCCCTTTAGTCAAAATAATCATATCTTCCATGCACGAACAAAGCATATAGAGGTGGATTTTCACTTTGTCAGGGAGAAGGTTGCATTGGGCGCACTTGATGTTCGCTTTGTATCTTCCAATGATCAGAAAGATGATGGATTTACCAAACCAGCTACGTGTTACATGCTGGATCGACTACGACACAATCTAAACCTTGCTACGGTTAAGATTGAGGGGGAATGTAAACATAGTAGTTAACGATCTATTAGGCACTCACCGTATATAGCATTTCTATGTATAAGGTATTAAAATATTTAGGCTTTCCATATACAGTTGATTACCATGTATATCTTGTATGTAATCTCTATATAAAGCAATGAAATTCCAGCACCCTGTGTGCGGAAAAATATCACCTTTTGTCTTGGTATCAGAGCTTGATCCCATCTCCTTCGCCATGTCTTCCCTTGCACTCATCTCCAACACCATTGGTGCTTTGACATCCTACTCAAGTGCCTCTTTCACGGCCATCCCTTCTGCCTCCTTCGCCAACACTATCACTTGTAGGCTAACTCACACCAACTTTCTTCTATGGAAGGTTCAAGTAGTTCCCATCCTGCGAGGCATTCACCGTTTTGGCTATCTCGATGGCACCATTCCCATGCCGCCAACCACGGTGATTGAAGGAATCATCACTGCCACCAAGCAGGTAGACAACCCTGCTCACACAACCTGGATCATCCAGGATCAGGCCATTCTGGGTGGCCTTCTGTCCTCTATGACTGAAGACGAGTTGTCCCACCTCACGCGTGTCGGCACATCTGCCGAAGTGTGGACGACGCTCCACACCATGTTCTCCGCACGACATCGCATGAACGCCATCCAGATACGCACCCAGGAACAATGGCCCTCGCTGTCAGGTGTGTGGCATATACGGTCAGGTGGCTTTGAACTGTCGCAACAGATTCAACCACGCATACCAGCCAGAGGAATACCGTGGCGGCAATAGCGCCACGACTGGAGGAGGCTACAATGTCAACACGAACTAGTACATTGACATCGGTGCAACGGATCACCTGATGAGTGATCTTGATCGATTGACCATTCAAGAATGCTATCACGGCAAGGATCAGGTTCAAGTGGCCAACAGAGCAGGTTTGCATATTTCACATGTTGGTCATTCCATAATTCCTGGCTTAGATCGTCCTCTTGCTCTCAGAAATATTCTCCATGTCCCTCACATAGATAAGCATCTCCTTTCTGCTCACAAACTTGTTTCAGACAATAATATTTTTACTGAATTTCATGCTGATGCTTTCTTTGTTAAGGACAATGCCACGAAGAAAACTCTTCTACTCGGTAGAAGCAAAGGAAATCTTTATCCAGTACCTTTTGGTAGCTCAACATCCACCACTCCCCATCATGTATCATCCGGTGTCAAGGTGTCATCCTCCCAGTTGCACCAGCGTCTAGGTCATCCTACTTCCACCATTGTTCGGTCTATCTTAAAATCCAATAATTTAGATTGTTTTTTAGAAAATGAGTCTTCAGTTTGTGATGCATGTCAACGTGCAAAGAGTCATCAACTCCCTTATAATAATTATGTTCGTGTTACAACCTCTCCACTTGAACTTGTTCACTCCAATGTATGGGGGGCCACTCAAGCCTCTGTTGGAGGTTTCAAGTACTATGTAAGTTTGTGGATGATTATAGTCCTATACTTGGATTTATCTCATTAAGCATAAATCGGATGTTGAGCAAATCTTTTACACCTTTCAACATCATGTTGAGTGCCTTCTGAATTCCAAAATTCACACTGTTCAGTCTGACTGGGGAGGGGAGTTCAATTGGCTTCATAAGTATTTTCAGCACTGTGGTATTTCCCATCGTGTTTCTTGCCCTCATACCTCACAACAAAATGGTGTAGTAGAATTGAAACTGGTATTGCTCTCTTAGCTCATTCCTCTCTTCCACTTAGATTTTGGGATGAAGCCTTCCTGATGGCATGTTATTTGATTAACCATATGCCGAGTCGTATCATCGGTTATTCTACACCTATCACACGTCTTCTTAATGTTCAACTAGATTATAGTTTTCTTCGCACTTTTGGTTGTGCATGTTGGCCTAGTCTTCGGAAGTATAATTCTCATAAGTTGCAATTCTGTTCCAAAATGTGTGTTTTTTGGGGGTATAGTTCCATGCATAAGGGATACAAGTGTCTTGACAAGAGCACTGGCCGGGTCTATATTTCGCAAGACGTTGTTTTTGATGAATCGCTTTTTCCTTTTTTCCACTCCTCGGCTAGCCACACCTTCTTCTGACAATGTTCGTTTTCCTCAGTCTGAGCCGGTAATTGTGAATGAGCATATGCGAAATTATGACCTATCACTTTTGTTACCTAACACATCTGATGAGATTGCAGCTACACCGCGTTATGCTCCCATGATTGATGCCCAACGCCTCTACATCATTGACGTTAATCTTGGGCCTGTTCTCTCACCATCTGACCCAGGAACTTCTTCGCCGCAGCAACCGCTTAGTGTGGCACCTTCCACACCTGAATCTGGGCCAGCTCCCGACCAGGTTTCTGCATCGCCTGTGCAACCTGCTCATGAATCAGGTCTAGCATCTACTAGTGTGCTCTCTCCGCTGCATGACCACACAACGGGTGATGCTGGCGTTGGTCCCGAGCTTGACACCACTTCTATTGCTACTCGACCTCTGCATCAGATGACTATTCGTCTTCGTACCAATAGGGTCTTTCCCAAGCAATTTACGGATGGCACTGTTCAGTACAATCCGAATCACCGTGCTTTCTTTGCTGAGCCCACATCTCATCGTCTTGCTCTCTTGGACCCAGCTTGGCACTCAGCTATGGAGGATGAATTTGCTGCTCTACAAAAGAATTGCACCTGGACCCTTGTGCCTCGTCCACTTGGAGTCAATATCGTTGGAAGTAAATGGGTGTTCAAGCTTAAACAGCATCCGGATGGCTCCATTAATAAACACAAGGCACGTCTGGTTGCTCGGGGGTTCACACAGTAGTATGGCATAGATTATCAGGACACTTTCAGCCCTGTTGTTAAGCCAGCCATTGTTCGCTTAATTCTTGCTTTGGCTGTCTCTTGGGATGGCATCTTCGTCAAATCGATGTGAATAATGCATTTCTTCATGGTTTTCTGGATGAGGATGTTTATATGCAGCAGCCCCCGGGTTTTGAAGATTCTCAGCATCCATCGTATGTGTGCAAACTTCAGAAGGCACTTTATATCTCAAACAATCGCCTCGTGCTTGGTTTTCACGCCTGAGCGAACGACTGCATCAGCTTGGTTTTCAGTCCTCCAAGGCCGATACTTCCCTTTTTTGTTTCGTCATGGGCACATCACCATATATATGCTTGTGTATGTGGATGACATTGTTATCGCTAGTTCTTCCCAAGAGGCTGCCAATCATCTGCTGCGTGCCTTGTCTTACTCATTCCCGCTCAAAGATCTTGGTCGGTTACACTATTTTCTGGGGATTGAAGTCGTCTACAATTCAGGAGGAATCACCTTGATGCAGCACAAATATGCCTCCGATCTTCTTCATCGAGCTCACATGGAGAATTGTAAGAGCGTCTCAACCCCCATGTATGTTACATACAAGCTTGCACGTGATTGTGGTATAGCTCTTTGCGATGCTGATGCTTCCAATTATAGAAGCATGGTCGAGGGATTGGAATATCTCACATTAACATGGCCAGACATTTCCTTTGCCGTAAATAAGGTTTGCCAATACCTTTCAAAACCCACCGATGTTCATTGGAAGGCAGTCAAGCGTATCTTAAGATACATCAAGGGCACAGCTACTACAGGGCTTCGTATTCAACGTTCCAACTCCACTCTCTTGGGTGTGTTCACTGATGCAGATTGGGCAGGTTGTGTGGATGATCGCAGGTCCACAGGAGGCTTTGCTATATTCCTAGGTCTTAACCTGATCTCATGGAGCTCTCGCAAACAACCCACAGTGTTCAAGTCTAGTACTGAGGCTGAATATAAGGCCTTGGCAAATGGCACCGCTGAAGCAACATGGGTACAATCGTTGCTGAAAGAATTACGCATATGTCAGCCGCGACCTTCAGTATTATGGTGTGATAATCTTGGAGCTACCTATCTAACAGCTAATCCTATCTTCCATGCACGAACAAAGCATATAGAGGTGGATTTTCACTTTGTCAGGGAGAAGGCTGCATTGGGCGCACTTGATTTTCGCTTTGTATCTTCCAATGATACGATAGCTGATGGATTTACCAAACCAGCTACGTGTTACATGCTTGATCGACTACGACACAACCTAAACCTTGCCACGGTTAAGATTGAGAAGGAATGTAAACATTAGTTAACGATCTATTAGGCACTCACCATATATAGCATTTCTATGTATAAGGTATTAACATATTTAGGCTTTCCATATACAGTTGATTGCCATGTATATCTTGTATGTAATCTCTATATAAAGCAATGAAATTCCAGCACCTTGCGTGCGGCAAAATATCACCTTTTGCCTAGCGGGGCCAGCACGATGGGCACGACGGGATGTCACGATATGATACGGTTCATGCACGAAGCACGATAAACCTATCATGGGCTGGTCTGACATGGCACGATGTCCACCCCTAGGCAAGGTGATGCAATGCAACGCGGTGCAAATACTTGTGCAATTTCCCCGGCATTTAAGTCCACGGACAAAAATCTGGGCCAGAAAGCACTGAAAAGATGGGCAGGGGTAATGACAACTACGAGCTCTACGCTACCGCAACAGTATGGCAAATTTAAGGCCTCATTCAATACTGTCGTACACATATTCTCCAGAAAAACAAGCCCCCCAAAAAAGCTCCAAAAGGCAACAAAAATCATTTCCAAAAGCCACAAATTGTGCACCAATCTTTCGCTAGATTGCAGTACTAGTAAACTCCACGTTGCGTTGTACTCACACGAGTATATGATGATGCCATCGTCAGATCCTTGGCTGATGTAGCAAGTTTGATTCGATCTAGTTCATGGGCTAGCTGCGCCTGCCTGTGTTCTTGGGTGCAGTTAGTAGGAGCGAGAGAGCGGGCATTGCATGTGTGCGTGCTCGTATGTGCAAGCTAAGCTAGCGCTGGTAGTACTTAGTTAAGCCGCGATCTAGAGTAGGTCGGGACTTATTTGGTCCCGGATCGGAGGCGACCTGGCGCGTCATCAAACGTGTTCGCAGGAAACATTTCGGCAGCAGCCTAGCTACCATGCATCAATGGCGCAGTAAAGTGAGGTGGGGAGGGGAGAGCGAGAGGGAGATCGAGCGATCAAACCTGCCCAGCCCTCTTCCCCGGCTGGCCTCGCCCTCGCTCGGCGCAGCGCAGCGCGTATGCCATCTAATTAGAAATCAATGCTCTGGATCGATCAGCTTCGCCTGGAGGTTTCCTGGCTAGTGCCCGAGGTGGGGTTTTTTCTTTCTAGGTAGTGCTTGATCTGGACCATCGATTGCGCAATCGGACGGTCCAAAAACACGCGTGACGGGCCGGGCCGGGCCGAGCCTGGCCGTCCCGGCCCCATCCTGCGCTGTAGCCCTGCTTGAGCCATGGGTTCGGCGGCCGAACCAACCACCGTATTAAAGCGGCCGTCAACGGGGAGCACGCTCGGCGGTGATGTGTGCCGCCCACTTACAATTGCACGCACTTGAATTGCACGGGGCCGTGGCGTTCGAATCGGTTCCATGCCATGACGCAGAAACACATGCTGCTAGCGCATCGTCATAATCACGCATCACAAGTTGGTCTCCTTGACAAGAAAGAGGAGGAGGAGTTGTAGCGATGGCAAATTGACGAACGATAAAGACGCAGGGCAAGCAGTAATAACAGGGCCCGGAAAAGGGAGCAGGGCATGAACGCATCATCCAGCTTTACCAGCTCTTTTTTTCTTTCCATTTATAATCGAAATGAATGTTCATTGAAGGCTTTACATTGATGGACAGAAGTCAATACCCGAACCATTCATCCTCTGCTGCGACACCAGACGACGACGGCATAAACCGAAACGGAAATGAAACAAATGGAGGGTGGAGAAGAAAGGGAAATAATGGAATGGGAATTGCGAGTGGTTGCAGCGAGAGGAAAGGGACAAGCATGGTGCGTTCTTGACTCCCTCGTTATCAAAGCCTTCTTTCTGATTCTGACGCATGAATGCCTAAGCGAAACCGAACAATCCTGTAAATTGAAGAGGCGGAAGGGGAAAACAAAAGACACCGAAACCTAAAGAAGAGTTGTTATGATGATGGGTGGATGGATAGAGAGAGAGAGAGAGAGAGATGGATGGATCAGCTTCAGATGCAGCAGCAGGTGGAGTCCATGAATGCGAGCATTCAACTCGCCAACCAACTCTCTCGTCAGAAGCACTAGTGGCTCGGAAGGATCAATGGCCGGAGCAGTTGAGGGCGGCCTTGATCTGCTGCACGGTGGTGCTGATGAGGCCGTTGACCGTGGCGACGGACTCGGCGCTGAGCTTGGACGACGGCAGGCTGCTGACGAGGATCTGGAAGGCGACGGTGACGACGGAACCCATCGGGGCCCCGAGCGGGGTGGCGCTGGTGGACGCGCCCGCCGCGGAGGCCGGCCGGCCGTCGGGAAAGATGGTGAAGCCCGACGGCAGCAGCGGGATGCTCGACGGGTCCTCGCCGCTCATCACGACGTTGGCAGCCGGGAGGTCGATCGGCGAGTACACCACCAGCGACCCCGACGCGTCCGTGCAGCTCTCCTGCAGGATCAGCATGCTGTTCTGGCTCGCGTTCAGACCCTGCAATGCAAACACAATCGGCATCCTCAGCGACACAATGCATTAACAGTAGATGAAAATCTTAAGACGAGTGCGTGATTAATTACTCTTAGCAAGGAGATGCAGTTGCCGGGATTCGAGCCGTTGGGGATGTGCGACACTTCCTGGACCTGATTGCCGTGCGACAGGACGTCCCACTGCAGCAATGGCAACGGCACGGCAATACATGACATCAAGGCGTGAGTGAGATAAAGAAGGCGATGCGATGCAATGCAATGCTGTGTCGGGACGGGACGGGCGGACGGACCTGGGAGCGTGCGTTTTCGTCGCGGACGAAGGAGAAGACGTGGTCGCAGGAGACGGGCAGCCAGATGGAGGTGGCGGCGCTGAGTACGACGCCGTTGGGCTGGCCCGGGTCGGAGCTGCGGTGCATGGAGACGCGCACGCTCACCTCGTCGGAGCCCGACAGCGTCGTCCACCGGTGGAGGTGCGACGCGCTCAGGCTCGCGCAGAAGCTGCTCACCATCCTCTGCGACAGCTTCATCATGCTGCGCTTCCCTTCCGGCGTCACTGGCAGTCACAACGACAGAACGAACAGCAAATTCTTCGTAAGCTAAATGCTTGGCACCGAATGCTCGCTTGACATTTATGGACGCGTGCAGTACCTCCGGCCATGTCGTGCAGCGGCACGCCGAGCGTCATGAGGGACGCGTACCGCTCGCACGCGCGCTGCAGCGCGCCCAGCCACCGGTGCGCCCCGAACGCGGCGCCGCTGAGCACGAGGTCGCGGTAGAGCAAGCTGATCGGGACCTTCTCCTCCATCTCCATGTGTTCGACCCAGGTCACCTACAGAGACACCAAGCAAGAACACGCGACGTCGGAGTCAGGACCACCGTAGTAGCGCAGAACAGGGCAGTGCACGTCGAGCAGCACAGGGACACGAGCCGTTTCTATAACCTTGGAGTAACCATTGGACATGTCGGCGATGAGGCAGCCCGACGGGAGCCGGCGGGAGCGCGGCGGAGCGCCGAAGTGGGCGTCGCGCTGCAGGTCCACGGAGACGTCGGCGATGGCCCAGAGGCCCTGCTCGATTTGCCGGCAGTAGCGGAGGAAGCTGAACTCGCGCGTCGGGACGACCGGCGACATGACGTGCAGCTCCTCGTACATCTGCACGACGACGCCATTAGATTGCTCGTTGTTTCTTGTAACGATCGCGTGTAAAAGCAACCAAAAACAAACAAGAAGTAATTGCTCGATTGATTCGATGGCATTACCAGAATCAGAGACTCACTCCTCCCGGTCATGCCATTCACAAGGACATCAATGGTGTGCACCTTGGACACGATGCTAGGGAAGAACTCCATCCACTTGCTCTGCAACAACAATCAATCAGCAGTTCAGCACGGCACGTCATGGGCGGCGCGAGCAATCAATCGAACACTTTGAACCGAGGGGAGCTCACCGAGTCCATGAACACGTCGACGAGAGCGACGGCGCTCATGAAGACGAGACCCGAGTCCCGGGACCCCTCGACGTTGATGTCTGGCGCGCGGAACGAGCTGCCGGGCTTTGAGAAGATGCTGTCGTAGGTGTCGACGTTGAGCGTCTCCCGCCCGTCGCCGCCGGGGCTCTTGACCCAGACGTGGTCACCGGCCTGCGCGAGCCGGATCAGCTCGTCCATGGCCCTAGTGGCCGTGTCGGCCATCATGGGGCGCTCCATGTCCGACACGGGCTCCGGCAGCTGGAACGGCATCCCCGACGAGGCCGCTCTGAGGAGGTCGAGGTCCAGCGACGGGCCGCCGACTGACAGGTCCAGCGACGAGACGGACATCGGCGTCACCGGCGGCATCTGCGTGAAGGGCCGGCCGAGGTACTTGGACGTCAGGTTCGACACGCGGTCGAGCTACGCCGCGCAACCAAGGAGGACATCATCAGACATACACACGCACACACCATACACCGGACAAGCGCGTTGCATCAAACAGGTAGTTCATTAGTATTTACCTCTTCCTTGAGGCGGGCGTTCTCCATGCGGAGCTTCTGCTCGTCGAAGTAGTCCTCGGCCACGGGTGGGCCGCCGCAGGTGGGGCAGATGACGTTCTTGAGAGCCTCGCGCATGGCGATGTTCTCGCACCGGATCTTGTCGTTCTCCGCGCGCAGGAAGCAGTTGTCCGCGCGCTCGTGCTGCGCCTGCAACCCCATCGAGATTCCATCAGAAAAACCACCCAAGAAACGATCGAAAACCATGGAAAAACCTCGTAAGCAATCGAGAAAAACTCCGTACCTTCATCTGGGTGCGGCGGTTCTGGAACCAGAACTTGATCTGGCGCGGCTCCAGGCCGAGCTCCCGGCTCAACTGCGCGCGCTGGTTCTCGTCGGGGTGGGGGCACTCCTTGAACATCCTGCGCGCGCGCACACACACACCATTATTCATCGATCATAACTCCACCTCTCAAGAAGATATCTATCACAAGGGAAAGAACAAAAGAAAAGGCATATCATAAGGTGTGAAACAGCGTACGCCTCGAGTTGCTGAATCTGGCGTGGGGTGTGGCGGTGGTAGCGCTTCCGCCGCCGCTGGCTGTCGGAGCCCTCCTGGTCGTCGCCGAAATCCATGGCCACCAACCTACCAAACTCTCTCTCTCTCTCTCTCTAGCTATTGGAGGAGGAGATCTTTGTACTGTGTTGTGTGCCCTATGGCCTTGCTCCTTGCTCCTATTTATACACGAGGAGGGTAGTAATCTCTCAACTCGAGATCAACGACGCAGAATAGGAATGATTTAGCCAAATCTTCGCTACAGCCACTCTTCATGCCATTCCCCCTCCTTCCACCTTGTTTCCAATCTTGCTCGCGCCTATCTCTCCCTTTTTCCACACACACAAAACGCACGCAGCTGTTTCTGTCTCTAGCTCTCCCTCCTCTTGCTGCCTTGGTTTTCTGAACTGTTCGTGCCAATCTTTCTACTCCTGCTCTCGTAGGGGGGAGAGAGAGAGAGAGAGAGAGGGGGGGGGGGGGTGGCGCAGCAGCAGCAGTAGTGTAGTAGTAGTAACCGGTGCGAATTAAGGGCCGAGGTTTTTAAACACGGCGCCCGTCGAGGCCATGACCACTCCCTTTCTCTCTCTACAGCTGCTCTGTTGGGTTTGGATGGGAACAGCTGGAGCCATTTAAGGCCAAACGGGTCGGATCTGCAATGCATTGCTCGCTGCTGCGTCTCCTCCTCCCTCTCCATCTGCACCCGCAAAGTACTCCACGTCTGTCTGTACTTTTTTTTTCTTTTCTTTTTTTTTTTTTGGAGAAGAGGCTGCCTGTACTTCATGCAAGGATATGGATCATGGATGTTGATACTTATGACATTTAGATTTGATTTCTGTGAAACATTTTTGATACTTCGATAGTGTAGTGTCGATCGAATGATTGTACTTATTGCTAGCTTGATTAAGTTTGGACTTTATCGCGGTTGACAATGTTGTGCAGGTTAATTGATATTATGCTTCTCACGTATTAATATAATCGTGCACGTTTCATAAATTACAACACGTAAAAGGACACATCTCCACTTTCATTCACTCGGGACAGCTGATTCTTGTAACATAAATATGTAGTTATATGATAGCATGCTTAATCTATGTTGAATGTTTTATGTTCCTTGGTGATATATAAATTAATTTTATCTTGCGTGTGTATTAATTTGGGAGAAAAAGCAATTGTGTGATGTATTCTTTACGTGTAATCAAGCTTTAATTCTATCATCCAACCAAATAAGACTATGTTAATGTTATGCTGTTAAAATAGTAATAAAGATCTCCAATACATGTAAAATGTTTCATAATCTTTAAAAGTGATGTAGAATAATTGTGGTTGTCAGCTTAATAAATTTGGAAAACAACTAGGAATTGTGTCAATAAGTTGTTCCCCACTTACAGTAGCAATACGCTAAAGCTTTTGCATGTACACTATAATATTAGACCTTGGAATCTATACTAACTAGAATCTACTAGGCACAATCGTGCGACAATGCCGCACCGCATAAAATTTGGTTTCCGGAAGGACCCATCCGTAATTATTTATTTTCTCGGGAGGACGTATCTGCATTTTTTTATTTTCTCGGAAGGACCTATCTGTAATTAATTTTTTTTTCGGGGGCCTGCCTGCGCAAGCCGACACGTGGGCGTGCCGGCTGTGCGGCAATTCCCTCTGCTATAATAGATAGTATATTTATTTTCCCAGAAGGACCTATCTGTAATTTTTTTTTCCCGGGGACCTGCCTGCGCAAGCCGACACGTGGGCGTGCCGGCTGTGCGGCAATTCCCTCCGCTATAATAGATAGTATATTAAATACAATTCTCGGAATACTTGAAGTTTTCCTATGGTAGCATTATGGCGAATCTTTTCCCATCTACATGATAAATATTAGGCGTTGTGGTAATAAGTTGTTTCTGAATTATATGCGGTAGCGTTACGATAAACCTTTTTCGTGTACACTACAAATCTACAATATTAGGCATTGTGTCAATAAATTGTTTTGGAACTATTGTAGTTTTACGATAAATTTTTTTGTGACCTTGAATCTATACTAACTAGAGTGTACTGAATACAATTCTCGGAATACTTGAAGTTGACTATGGTAGCATTACAACCAAGCATTTCCATCTACACAGTAAATATCAGGCATTGTGGTAGTAAGTTGTTTTCGAATTGTTGTAGCATTACCATAAAGCCTTTTCGTGTGCACTAAATAGACCTTGCAATCTACATTAACCAGAATGTATTGAGTACAATTGTCGGAAGTAGAAGTTGACTATGGTAGTGTTACAACAAACCTTTTTGTGTACATTATAAATCTACTACATTGGGCCTATGTCAACAAAATGTTTCGGAACTATGGTAGCATTACGATAAAGATTTTTTGTGTACACGAAAATATTAGACCATTCACTCTATACTAACTAGAATGTATAGGGTGCAATTCTTGGAATACATGAAGTTGATTGTCTTTGACGTCATTGACCTCTCTCCCCCTCCTTTGCGGTTTGGATGCAAATACATTGTGCCACTTAAAATTAGACCCAAATAGGCCAAAAAAAAAATTTAGGATCCCTTTTTATCTCCATCCATAAATGACTCCACAGATAGTCTTACTATTGTTCTCTCTAAAAAAGATATTCAAACCGTTATGTATCCAAATATATGGCATGCTGGCCTATGCTATTAATGTTGAAATACTTTAGAATGCAATTAATAGGCATTAATTTTTTGCTACTTATGTATTGATTTGAAATCAAGTAATATATTGTGATAAGAATAGATTATTTTGAGATTCTAGGTTTGCTCCACCCGTTACATAATCAAATTTATATTCTAAACTTAGCAGAGTTGTACAATAACCACACTATTTGAGTTGCTATTCTTTTAAGAGTAGCTATCAAGATGTTATTGTGAGCCTTACAATGGAAGACTATTCTAAACAACATGAGTTCGATTATTTGCTTCCAGTTTGTCATTGTACTCCATTCATAAATAGACATTTGGATGTAACTTATGTTCATTTGCATAAGACATTTGCTTTGATATCTTTCAATATTTGAATCTTGGTTTCTAGTTCCCCTTGGACAACTTGGTTGACTTGTGCCTTGTATCCAAAACAACATGGCATCAAGATCTAAACCCATCATTTCTATTGTATATATGTATGTTGTTTGATTTGAGTGAAACTACAGAACTAATATGTTTGCATTTTTTTGGAATCATTGGTTAAATTGTTAGGTTGAAATACAAATGTTGGTGCATCCAATATCCCACATCCTTAGGCTGGTGAAGTACAGCCTGCATGCACACTACACAATCATTTTGGTAAAGCATTGTAATCAATTCTCTCCTCCGTAGTACGGTGTGTTTTCAACGAAAATGGTCTAAATATTGCAAATTCCTATATCATTTCATATGTATAGTCTTGTTCTATCCAATGATAAAGCACAATTGGGATAAAAGATGCAATGGCGAGAAAGATATATCCAATAGCTATTTTTTATTTTACCTTCTTCATTTACTTCAATTCATTGCTCTTCTTCAACATTCTTATGGATGTCTGAATTTATCACGGAATAAAATTCTTCTCATAATTGATTAATATCTGCAACATACATATGAAAGAAGATAATGAAGATATCATTGATTCAATGTAGTCCCCTGTAATTATAACTTTTGAATGCAAATATGATTGGAGACCGTACCTATACTGCCTATTTGTAATGGAAACATATGAATAAACTATTTTTTTTCAATTCTGTAGATTATGAAATAAATACCTCTAATTTGTCGATTATGCTTGCAATAGAAATTCATGGGATGTGGCTTTTTACTGCATAAAGCATGAATTATAAAATATAAGACCACCTTTCGATATAATTGTTTTACCCAAGTCAACACGATACTATAGATCATTCTCTCCGGTATAATAACTTTTTTTTTAAAAAATATTATTATAGATTATCTCCTTACACTACATCTTGGTCAAAATAATAAAGATTGCTAGACAATGGATTGTGCGTGCGTGCGTGCGTGCGTGTGTGTGTGCGTTTTTAAAAAAACTAAGAGGAAATGTTTGGATTGCCTTGACTTATCGATCACAAGATTTGTGGCCGTGCAGTTCAATCAAACAACTCCCCATGATCAATGGATTACATCCAAAAGACAAGGAATGCAAGGTTTTCTAGACAGGTTCATGTCCCCGGGATGGGTAACAACCTTACCCCTATTAGGAAATAAGTTTGTTGAACGCTCTTGCACACGACCAACACAGTTCCTATCTACTAAATACTAATGCGTTAGCTAAGCATGCACTACTACGCTCGAGTCTGATAGGAAAAAAGCTTCCCCTTTTATACTCTTGGAGTTGTAACTACACATTAACCGCTCCATGTTAAAACCGTAACGACGTGTGATACGCCTCTAGCAGAACATGGTTATAACAGGTGGTTGATCTCACGGCTGTTACGACGGTTTGTTGTGAACTCTGAAAGAGGAAATGTGCCCTAACGGCCAGCCCTTGGAGGGATAAATGGCTATAATGGACCATGCACCACGAGGGCAAATGCAACAAGCACATTGGCAAATGTCCACATGGTAATTGATCGGAGGATGATCAGGGGTGGTAGTTGGCTTGTTGGGCAGTGGTGGAACTAGAAAATTTTTAGTGGGAGTGTACACTTCACATGGATGACTCTTTAGTTTTGTGCAATGGTTTCGTAACATCATAAACCTAACACATATTCGAAATTTGCTAAAAGTACAATACAAATAATTCTAAAATTTTACAAATCCCAAACCACAAAAATCAGAATCAATTCAATCAACAAATTTGACCTATTGAAGAGGTAATCTTCTGGCGTTTTTCATATTTTTAGGATGCCGGTGCATACTCAGCACCCCACCTAGATCCGCCCATGTTGTTTGGCCTTGTCATGCAACCACACTGGCAGAACGATCAAGGGTGTTTCGACGGTAACAAACCTAAGGTTTTCGACACAAGTGGTTGCCAATTCTCATCAAATTGGTTTATGCCAGAAATATATCATCTATTTCATTAGGTTACAAAAAATCTTTGCTGCTTACATTTTGAATATTGTGAAACCTTTACTTTTAGCGAAGAAAAATACATAATCTTCACAAAAGAAAAAAAATCTACTATTTTTTATGAGCATCGATCTAGAGATCTAGACACGACACTAGTCAAAAATCGAAATGTCACCTATATAGAACAGTACATTGCATGAGCATCGATCGAGCCATTGACCTAGCAACAATGGAGCTCCAATCCTCCATATCCCCGTTCTATCGGCCACACACGCAGCCAACCAGAAACGGGGCTTCGCCACTTGCAAGCTGAAACAAAGGACGCGTGCATGACGTCGATCTACGGCACGGTGCAACGGTGATGGGTCACAGAAATTCCTCTGGGCCGGCGGTTGCAGTTAGACGGCCATGCCGGCCGAGATGTTGCCATCACGGATTGGGCGTTTTGGGAAGCGGATTTAGGGGGGTTGGGCAGTCGCCGCAGCGGGGGGAGGAGGCGAAGGAGGTCAGTATCCTTGCCATTTTCGATCGAGGTGCCCATCCCTGTCCTTCCAAAACCCCTCTTCGCCCTCGCAAAAGGGCATGGCCACCGGATAAATCCTCTTTGTCCATATCGCCAAAGAGAACATGCGCTTTTCTAAGCTGCGTTGAGTTGGATCTGTTTGCAAGTCATACTGTTTGCCCAGAATGGTAAAAGGAGCCCTGGCATTTAGCCCAGAGGGGACAAGTGTGCTTGCACTTACATTTTCCTAGATCCCGCTCCTGTACTCTAATATGAAACACATCAAGCCAGCCATTCCGCCCAAGGTGTATAAGCAAACACGAATGCATGGCACAACAAAATAAGCTCCCGGCTTTTTATTCCACTCAAAAGTACACCGTAGTTCAAAATTCCCAGGTCGAAAACGAAGCTAGCTGTTAATAGCTGCACACCTGGTTTACTATAAAAAAAAAACTAAATAAATTTGCGCATTTGAAGTACATTGTGTTGAGATATAACTGTACTCTTGGTTTTCAGTTGACGAATGCTAAAACTACCCTGAGAGGTTTTAGTTATAAATATAACATCTAATTGTACAATATAATCAATCTACAATCAATAAAAAGATAATAATTCAAATCCACTTGTTCATCTATTTATGGTTGTTCTTGGTTATCTTTAGCATTCTCGATTGATCTTGGGATCGATTAATTTATTATTCAATACATTGGACCACTCCCTCCCATACACGTGGCGTGGGCCGCCGTGGCGCCACGCAGGCGGATCCCGGTGGGCCCACCGGGGATTCAAGTAAGCGGGCCCTGCGCCCCCTCTGGCCGCCGTACCCTCTCCGCGTTAAGATCGTCCTTTGCTCTGCCCCCACGAGGGTGGGGGCTCGGTACCTGAGGAACTCCGGATCCCATCTACTGGTCCATCCATCCGCCTCGCCGAGTCGCCATACACATCGGGAACCAACTCGGCATCGGATCTCTCGCCCTACCGGCTGCTGGTTCTCACTCCCCGTCGTCCTCGCGAACGGCGGCGACCGTACGAGCGTGGACGGCACTGTGAGGGGCGGCGTGCCCCGGAGCCTGGGTGTGTGCGTGGGCCGTGGGTAGACGGCGGCGCACGGCCGTTGCTCCCGTTTGCAATCCACGGCGAAGAGAGATATCGCCCATGAAAGCCATATGGGCCGGTTTGGTTAGCTCGGTTTAACATAGATGAGCAAAGCAAGCAAGCAACGGACTCACTCGCTAGGCGCTAGGCGTTTGGGTGATGAACAACGCCGGAAGTTCAAAAAAAAAGGCGCGTCCTGCAGGCCCACCGGACAGCCACCCAGCGTATCTCGGATGCCTCCGCCGTGCGGTTCTCCGTTCCACTGACCGGCGACCGCCTCACTGATCGGATCGACTAGTCATTGTACAGTGAGCCCAAAAAGTAGCCGTGGCCTTTTCCCGGACCCTCTCCTCCGGCTCCGACGAGCAAGACCGTTGCCCGCCACGCCCTCCCGATTTCAAGCCCATCGCGTCGTATAGAGGGGAAAGCAGCCCAAAGGGATCTCCGTTTCAAGTCGATTCGAATCGAGCGCTTGAAGAAAAAGGAAAGGAGCCGAAAAGATCCTGGGGTTGAGGGGAAATTTGGATGAATGACACTTAATTGGACTGCCGCGGATAGAATGACATTAAATTGTTCTGTTTTTCGCAAAATGACACCGTGCACTCTAATTTCTTCGTGGAATGATATTTTAGACATTTTCTAGGTATTGTTTATATTATCCTCCGATTCAGCTGGTGGCGAGAAGAAAATGTCCATGTCATTCATTCAAATTTCCCCAATTCTTTGGTTCTTGATTTATTTGCAAGGTCCCCAATCCGCGACGAGTTCTTGAAATTGGGATTCCACCACCTGGCCCCGGTGCGCCCTCTCGGCCTCGAAGAAAGCCTTGACGACGAGCTCATCGTGGAAGATGCGATAGCAACCCTGGGCGCCGGCAAGGAGGTCCCGAGCGTAAGGTTCACAGGACAGCTCTGCCTCCGAGAGGTTCTCGTCGAGCTCCAAGGCAAGCTCGTCGGCGTCGACGCTAGCAGCAGCGGTCACGCCCAGCGGTGGGGTGGTGGCTGGCGCGTAGTCGATGCAGGAGCCAAGCGCGTTGCGCACGAAGCTCGGTGCCAACGTACTCGCCAGACCCGCACGCCGATTTCCTGAGGTCGATGGAGGAGATGGCAGCGGCGCTGCGGCTCGACGCGCGGCGGCGCGGCGACAGGGCGCGCCTCCACGAGCTGCTGCTCTGCTACCTCGCGCTCAACGACAAGCGCGCGCACAAGTACGTCGTCAGCGCCTTCACCGACCTCCTCCTCCGCCTCACCACCACCAACCTCGACGAGGGGCAGCAGGGCTTGTAGGAAGTGTAGCTGCATGCCTGCCGAAGCTGAACATTTTCTTTCCTTTTTGGGAGTTTTGCTATGAGTACGAACAGATTTTTGGTGTGAAAATTCTTTGCAAAATGATTCGACTAATAAGCTCATGCTGTGCTCAGTTCGTGTCAAAAAATCAGCTTGTATGCATATCCTTTCGCCCTTTTTCTAAATGTGTGAGCTTGTTGCTGAAGGTAGTATATCTTAGCTTCGACAAAGGTGTTACTTTGTTTGCTTTGCATATGCCCTTTTAGCCATCTTTAGCTGGCCAGAGACGGGGAGGCCGCCGCCGCCGCCGCGCAGGGCGTCGAGCCGCGGGAGCTCGCCTCAAGCTCCGACGACGTGTAGACGGCGCCCGGCGGGCTGGTGTAGGCAGGAGCATTTTCGTTCCGTCACCAACCGAAGCGGGGGATAATATAAACAAAGCCTAGAAAACACCTAAAATATCATTGAAAAAATTAGAGTGCAGGTGTCATTTCGCGAAAGGCAGATCAATTTAATATCATTCTGTCCGTAGCAGTTCAATTAAGTGTCATTCATTCAAATTTCCCGGAGTTGAGGGGCAGAGCAAAAGCGGAATGGTGGAGATCGGCGCGAGCTTCATGGTACTTGAGATCTCCCCGGAGCTTGAGGCAGACACGCGATGAAGCCAGAAGTCGTTTACTGCTGTACGTTGCTTGAGGCAGACACAACGAGTTACTCCAACGTGCAAGCGTAGATGCACAACGAAAAAAACGCACAAACTAACCGAGCTAGATGGGCTCTAGTGCCTCTAGTCCTTTGTTTTTCTTTTCTTTTCTTTTTTCTTTTCTTTTTTTTTGCTTCACGTTCAAACGGATTGTAAGCCTGCTTGCTTATAAAGCCTGGTGCGGTGTCCTTCCGAATCACACAAGTAGGGCAGAAAAATAAGCTCGTGGCTCGTGGCTCGGTTCGGGCTCGTCCGAGCCTGGCTTGTGGCTCGCACAGAGCTCGAGCCGAGTCTATTTTTCAGGCTCGCAAAAACACCGAGCCGGCTCGGCTCGTCTCGCGAGCCGGCTTGCGAGCCAAATTGGCTCGATGGTCCAGTCCATGCAGGGAATTTAGTATAACTAATGACTTGTATTTTCAGAAAAAAAAGATGATGAGGGGCATCACTATGACATGTGGATGCATATATGTTTCAAACTTGCATGGATTAACAAAACAAATGTTAGCATAGGCAAATCATGCAAAGTATTTCATATTTCTCTTGATAGTTGAGTCAGTGAAGGAAATCTTATATATGTCAAACCAGTATGTTCTCTTCACAGAATACATGACACGCAAGCCAGACAGTATGGAGCTATGCAGAACAATTGTTCCTATATGCTGCCATGGCCTGGCTCGGCGAGCCAACGAGCCGGCTCGCGAGCCAGGACCGAGCCGAGCCGAGCCGCTCTTTCGAGCTCGTCGCGTCACCGAGCCGAGCCTGGCTCGGCTCGCCACCTGACCGAGCCGAGCTTGGCTCGGCTCGTTTCCAGCCCTACACACAAGCAGACACCACATCAAGTAGGACATGGCTACAAACTTAATCTCAAACTCAACTCCTAACATATTAGCTAAACATAAGAATTAATACAAAATTAACTCTAATATTCACCCTCTTAATCTTGTAATATAAACTTGTTAAGACAGTCGATCACAACTACGGTTTGCCTAATTTTTATTCGACACAGGATAGAGAATGCATCTCCTCAACACCCCCGTACTCAACTTATTTGGACGGCAAACACATCTACTCAACATCTTGGTCTTATCTTCGACGGAAATGATTTTGGACGGAAACACACCTCTTCAATATCTCGGACTCAACCTTGATGGACTTGACTTTGGACGGCGAACACACCTCTTCAACGTCCCTGACTCAACTTTCTTACTTGACATAGCGTCAAAGCAACGCCGGTTCATCGTCACCTTGAGCCACGGTAGGGAGTGTTTTTTTCTCCTCCTTCAACTTGCGGCACTCTAAAGCAAAATACCCATAATCTTTACAAGTATAGCATCTCACTTTTGCCATATCGGATTTTTTATTCTTGCGACCTTGTCGACCATCGCCTTTCGAACCACCGAATGAGCCCTCGTCATCGCGTCTCGACGATCGGGCCTCCCACTCGACACGCGTCAAGAGTAGGTGTTCTCTTTGCCGCTGCCGGGTCCCCTAGGCCTTAATCCATTCCTCGTGTGCCTTCAAGCGACCGATCACCTCATCGATCGTTATCACTTTGAGGTCGTCGAACTGCTCAATGGTGCAGACAATTTGTAGGAACCTACTAGGAATAGCATAAAGAAAATTTCTTACCACATAGCTAGCTTTCTTCCATCTTGTCGCTAAACCCTTTGATTTTGTTGACGATTGTCATCAACCGGATGACGAAATCGTCGACTAACTCCATCTCCATCATGCGCAACCCTTCGAACTCAGCTTTTAGGGTATGTGCTTTGGCCTCCTTCACACGATTAGTGCTGAGATGCATCATCTTCAACGCCTCCCACACAGTTTTGACCATCTCTTTTTCGGCCAGTAGGAAGAACGTTTCTTCTAATTAAGATACCTCCGTAGATGGCCGCTAAAGCCATTGATCTTTGCGCACATCGACTTTATCGTCCACGATCGCTTTCCATAGTCTTTGAGCCCTCATATACACATTTATCTTAATTGCACATGCCGCACAATTGCTCTTTGTGAGCATCGGATAATGCAGCGAGATAGCGGAACTCTCCTTCGCCATTGTACTCGACGTCGCCTCACCACCGGTGTCGCCATTTCCCGGAGATTGCGATATCTTCTTGGTCTCTTGGGCAGCGGATCAACAACTCAGGTTCTGATACCAGTCGTTAGATCGGATCACACCCTCACGGCTACCTTGGACTCGAAGAGATACGGACTCGCGTGTACTGCATTCTTACACCAGGAAGTCCTTTATTGTTGTACGTTGCTTGAGGCAGACACGGCGAGTTGCTCCCATATGCAGCGTAGATGCATGTATACGGCCGGCTACAGGTGCCTGCAGGAGCTTCGTGTATGTATGCACGGGAGAAAATTTCAACGAAAAAAATCATCACCTAAGACTAAAAAACAAGGGATCTCCCTGAAGACAGCACATCGCACAACCCAATCAAGCTAGGCGGGCTCTAATGTGTCTCTACTGCTTTGTTTCTCTTTTTGTTGCTCCACGCTCCTTTAATTGATCGCCAGATCGACGGGGCGGTGGAGGAGTCGTTCTTGGTGACCCTGCGGAAGGACGCGGGCGCGGAGCAGCAGCTGCTGCGGGAGGCGGAGGTGCTGAGCCCGGAGTCCAGACCGTCGAGCAGCAAGCGCCAGCGCACCGGCACCGGGTCTCCGCCGTCGTCCAGGAGCCCGTACCGCAACATCCTGGAGGTGTTCCAGCAGTGCAAGCAGGACGTGGTCTGAGTCCCTGGGAGAGAGGAGGAAGAAGAGCACAGCTAGCACAGTACAGGCCGTGACGTCTCGGCTTTTTCCATTTTTTTTTCTCTTTACTTGATAATAATGCTTGGTTGATTGGTATCTGTCCATCTGCTCAGCAACACTATACGCTTTGCTTTGATGCAACTGAAGAGAATAGGTGTTTATTCTTGTGTACAGACGAGATGTACAAACCTCGAGTACAGAACGCCATGATGGTTCATTTTGCTTTTGCAATGCTATCCCGGCTATTTTTGGGCGTTCCATTTGGCATTTGCAACACCAAAATTCCATGTCCAAGAAAACCCGGCATGCAGCTCAACCTAGTGCGCTCCATACAGTGACATCAGTGAGTACAGATTAGCTGTGCTGATGAGAAGAGTAATGCGTTAATTCCTGAAGGCATGTTTTTCTTTTGATGCCAAATCTGGGGTAATGAAATAAATAACAAACGTTTTATTGAGGGCAAAGGGCATCTGTTACAACATAGGCTATATGATGGACTTGCTACAAAATATACATCCATCTCAAGTAGCCAGTTTGGCCAAAATCACCATATCTAAGATCTTGACTTCGTATGTGTCATCGAGCTTCACAATGCCGTCCGAACCATCTATTCCTATGAGTTTTCCTGCGACCCCACGGAAGTTGCCGTTCATTATCTTGATCCTGTCGCTCTTCTTTGGCCTAACGACCTCTAGCTCATTTGGAAGAACCGTTACTACATCTCCATTGCCTGACGACCCAAGTGCGACACGGCAAGATCCATCCTACAAGTTCAAATGCTCAGAGGTGTCAGCACAGCGTGAGACACAAACAGAATACAACACCTTTGAAGCCAACAGTGCCCCAACACATACCGCAATCACTTCCCTGACCACACCAGGACCGTCATCACCTGCCCTCAACACATTGACCAAAACATCTGGCAACAGCCAATTGCCTTCACCCTCACCACCTGCAGGCATTTTGGCAGCCAATTAGACGTGTTTGCATAGGCTGCTCCGCCTATTGTGGTGATTCTGACAGCACATTGGATCAAAAAGTTTGTACAAATGCAACAATATAATGATGGCGAGAGCACACCTATTATCGGTGACATTATATCCATTCCAACATTGCCTGGAGTCATCGGTTGACCACCAGGTGTACCTGGAAGGTACGAGGCAGAATTTGGTGTCATTGGTTGACCAACAGGTGTGGACGGCACATATGGGCTTGTAGCATTTGCTGCGAGGACAGGATGCAGAAAGAGTATTAGAACAAAGATATTGATGAAGTACAGGGTAATGCCATATCAGTAAACTAAATAGATACTTGAATAGCTCTCAATACCATAGTTGCTCTCCCTAGGAGTTGGAGCATCATTATAACTAATCCCTGGAGTGTTTGCCCACCCTGATCCAGGTGTGGGGGCTTCATATGGCCGAGCTGGTGGAGTTCCTGGCTGAAAATTTTATATAAAATAAAAATAAAAATGCAGGAGTTACAGATCTGATCCAAACAAGTTATAAAAAAATGAATAACAAACAGGTTAGCAAACACCTAACCTGGTAAGCTGGACTGCTTCCCCAAGTAGCAGGATTTCCATCTTCCCAATTATCCCTGGTAAATCACCAAAGAAGTTATGATCAACATCACAAACAAATTGGTACAAACAAGGTTGGAACATAAAATCAACACGAAAGCTACTCATACACCATAGCGACAAGATATTGCACGGTTCAGAAATTTCAATCATAGAAAAATTGCACAACCTCGGAGGGCTCATAGGAGCCCAGGCTCGACTTCGCATAGGAGTCCGCATTCCATCATGTATTGGCGTAGCTGTAGAAAGTGAATGGACTTGTTAGCATCCAAAAGTTTGAAGGGAAAACAGAAGCATATAGAATGAATGACAGGTACGAATGAATAGCACAAATATTATTTTGCATTCAACCAGTATCTGCTGAAAGGGCACTCATAATTAAGTAACATGTGACTTTCTCAGTACAAAGCTGAAACATTGGTTGAGATTAGAATGTGAGCACTAATGTTAAACAGCATAGCTTCAGCAATTAACAATCAGATTGTATCCTGCCAACGAAAGCCCATATCAACAATGTGAGCTGAAATGCTATGGCTGGGATTTGTGATTAGAGGAAAGAGGCATACACACCTCAACAGTGAATCATGGTGACAATATAATTTGAAATGCTATGGCTGAACAGTTGAAATACGAGGACAAAGGCAAACATACCTCCAGGGTCCCGCATTGGAGTCTGATAAGGATGAAGTGGTGTTCGAGATGGATGCATCGGTGTTTCACCACCCAAAGAATATCGTGGTTCACTGATGATACAACACCTGTCAGCATATTAAATCGAACAATTTTCCCAAGATGCAAATGGAGATGGAATTACCGGAATGGTGTTGCAACAGTAGGTGTGTCAGCAATATCCTCCCTCTTAACTGTGTTTTTGTAGCCATATTAGCCTTCAACACATGAGAACTTGTTTAGTCATACAACACACATAATAAGAGTATTCACCTGTGACAATCTTCATTAACGAATCAAGCTCCACACGAACAAGCACACCAGTCACCTCTTTAACACGGCCACGGTATCCTTTGTAAGGACCAGATTTAATTTTGATACATTTAGCCACCAAGGCATCATGCCCTCTACCACCACGACCACCTCCTCCAAACCTTCCACCATCTGTGTTGAATGGCAAGGCTAGTATATCAGCAATAGCTAAACAAAGCTGCTGTTTTTGAGACTTTTATAAAGCAATGGAGCTGATTGAAAATATGCAGAACACTGAATTGTACTACGCCAAGGAAAAAATAGACACAGAAGTTAGATGAATAAAAGTTCATACAGTTCATGTGAGGTCCTCTTGGGGGCAACCTTCCTGGAGATTGCAAAATGCTTGCTGGTGATCTCAAAGCACCAAACCTAGGATCTGCGGTATCCATACCCTGCATCCACAAAAGAAATGACAAGTGAGAAAAAAGATCCAGAATGACTGACCAAGTTTACTAAGGGTCAAGTACAAACATTTCCGCGACGGCCACCAGTTGATCCACCGACAAGAAGGCAACATTGCGCTTTTGCACAAATGAGGCCTGCATGTTCAAGGTGGTGCCTATCATAGATAAACAATATGCCCTTATGTATGTGTTCCACAGGTCCTTGCTTCCCCTAATTTGACAAAATTATGAATACAAATATATTGAGATTGCAGAATAAACTGCTCCAACAAAACCAACTAACACAATAAATAAATGTGAAATGACACACACCTTACACGCTCCCTCAATGACCCTTACAACATCCTTTGCTGAGATCATATTATTAGACCGATCTTTTGCTGATGCACGCCGATCAATCTTGCTTTTTATTTCCCTTAATTTCACAAGCACCACTTCAGGTCTATCGGGCACTCCTTTCAGAACCTAAATATACACACGGATAAGTATTTTGTGGACTTCAATATCCCATTAAAACAACAACAAAATTCGCACTTGCCTGAAATGCTTCAGTTTCCACCCTTATAATTACCCCAAATGACAAGTTGCTGAAAATTGGTTAAAAGAAATTAAGGTAAGCACTTACACAGAATGAGTTATCATTATAATTCATTGGAAAGATAACTCACTCCAAAAGCACGAGATCATGCAGTTCATAATCACCGATTCTGGTAATTCCTGTAGTGATTTCAGAGCTTTCCACAACATGATCCGCAAACACACGGATCTGTGATCATCCATGAGAACACAGTTAAGAATAAATTATCTGGTACAGATTTTATTTTAGATATCACTATTACATAATCATTCATGGATAAAGAATTGCTCACGTGTTCTTTGGTTGTGTCAGATAAAATGATCAAGACATGCCCTTCAACTTTAACAACCATGCCTGTAGCACCTTCTTGAACACCTGATACCACTTTTACATGATCTCCAGGTTTGAAATATTTACAAAGCTCTTTCTCATTGAAGGCTAATGTCTTCTGCAATTACAAACAAATGCATTAATTCACCAGAAACTATAAGGCCATACCTCCCAAGAAAATTGATAGCAATAATGATAGCCGAAATTGCAAACAATTACCGGAAGAACAGATATTTTCGGCCTGATATGGACAGTCTCATCCTCTACTTTCTCAACCCACCCCTCCAAGTTTTTTAGATCGCCTTTAATAACAATGACAGCATCACCCTTCATAAAGTGCCCCTTTTTCCTATTTGCAAACAGAGTAGACAAGCTAGCCATATCCCCATTCATGTCATCGCCAGGTTTCCTGAACTTCTCCAATTCATCGAATGTTGGCTGAATATTCTGTGTGCTGATTGATTTTATCGACACTGTTTTATATAAGAAACCATCTTTGAACATTAAACCATCAACCATCTCAAAGTACTCTCCAGAGTCTTTATCCCTCCTCCGCTCCACACGAATGTGCATTTCCCTATTTGCAGGAGAATTAGCAAGCAATAGTAAAAGAATAAAAGTGAAACATCATTTGTTGACAGAGGGGGGGAATCACCTGGCCTCATCGATATTAAAGAATCGTGGCGGTGGGACAAATGTTTTCTTCTTTACAACTTCCCTCCCTTCCTGAAAGTATAAATTATCCGTTGCCCTAAGTACTCAAATGAGCTCTAAATGAGCAGTTCAAAAAAAATAAGGAATCTAACTAGCAATCATGGTAATCAGAGAAATCTACCAAGAAGTAACAACTCACAGATCAGAAAATGACAAAAGCAGGAGACAGAGGAAAAGAACCGTGATTACAATTTACAAATAACATGAAAAACAGAATTTCGATATGTTTATCATTTATCATCTGATATCACATATCAACCTATTGAGCCGATGTATCTGTTTAGAACCTACAGTTTAGTTAATATAACAGCAGAGCAAAAAGTTGAGACAAACCAATGAGCTCGATTCATCATTATATTCAGGCAAATTAGGTAGGAAGCAACAAACAGAGGCACCGGATTTTCAGAAACATAGTTTTGTAACTTACCAGTTTACTAGCCAAAGCTTGCATATCTATTCTAGGGATGAGTTTCACCGTTACCCTTTGACGTACATTGTCAACATCGACAACCTGCAAAAGATAATCATGTGAGTATTTGGAAAAGATATCTGTGAGAAAAGCAATGTGACTGTACCTTAGCAAGGTCACCTTTATATACTCCCAGCTTCATACGAACCCAAGTATCCCTTGAAAGATCAACAGACTTGCTCTCAACAGAGAGGACATCTGCCATTTCTTTTATCGGAACTAATGTTATTTTCGCTGAAGCGTAAATGTTTCGTAGACCTTTGCAAGCCTGCATATAACAAGTTTAGTAGGGACGTACTTTCAGAAGAAATATAATGTCAAGCATATGCTTACCTCCTTGACATGGGCCTCTTTTTCCGCTTCAACATAAATATAATTTTTTAGATGATCTAATGCAACAACAGACTTTATCTGGATATCTGGCCTATCAATGAACTTCTGCATTAGGCAAATTGCTGTCTCCCTCTCATGCCCAATCTGAAGCCATAATTTTGTATTAGTAAAGTAAAAACAGTGCTAAGATAAGCTGGCAGGCAATGTAATTAAGCTATATCTTGAACCTACTGCGCATTTCACCATCCAGAGCTTTGGATCCTTCACTGATGGCAAGAGAGCTTGCTGCTCCACTTCTGCAGCTTCCTCTCCATACTCAATATGAGTAGATCTTGCATATCTCTCTCGTACTTGTCTTTCAATCTCATCAATATCCTCTTCTTCATCCCTCATAGAAATAGGACGCCTTGAGGCCCTAACAACATCCTCATCAGGAATGTCGGCCCCAGCATCATTGATAAAGTCTGACAAAGCCAAAGGAGCAGACATCAGTGCATTAGAAAGCTATCTGACCTTGTTTTCTTAACTTAGTAAAGTAACTGATGTGAAATTAGTTTAATGTCAGTTAACATCTAAACAGTGGTGTGATTACAAAGGAAAACCACAAGCAGCACTAGAAGTGTAACCATCATCACATCTCACCACACCAGACTAGTTTCCCCTTTGATTTCTTAAAAAAGCGATCTAATTCACCAACTAGTTCAATATAACATTCCAAATCCTCGGATCCTCAAGGAGTACCATGTCAAGATCAATCAATTTGATGTTTAATATACCCAGCAATTTAAAACAACAAATCAAACAATACCATCTGTAGCAGATGGCAGATGTACTGAAATAAAACACTAAAATATGCCGTCATAACATCAGATGACTTAGGCCCTGTTTGGCAAAGCTCCAGATCCCAGCTCCACCTCAGGGTTGAAACTTGTAGACTGAAATAAAGTGACTTAAGTTTATAATTTTATTCTAAAATGTAAACAAGATGACCCACCTAAACACTCTTAATATACCCACAGCTCCAGCTCCACGAATTTGGTAAAGCTAGGAATACCCAGCTCCACCAACGCCAAGAATTTGGTGGAGCTGGAGCTCTGCTAAACACCCCCTTAGTCACAGTTCACATAATGCTTGTACATTCTCCAACTACTACTATTTCTAGGGGGTACAGCCTCATTGTCATAATGACAAAGCAGGGTCACTGCATGGACTTTTGGGCAGTCCATTTGATTAGGATGGCTAATGACCCAGATCTGTCATCAATGAATGAGACCGTAAGTGATTAGAAGAGAGATAGTTCTTTCTGGGGAAGTTCAGCGATCATCATCTCTGTTCAACCAAGTTTCATTTCCGCTCGCAAAGTTGCACCAACTGGTAGTAAATAGCAATAGGTAACAAAATAGTTATCACCACTAATAGCTCTTGTTCATGTGAATTTGCAAACAGCCCTAAATACTTCAGTTTAGCACTTTAGCTTGTCCAGTCCCTTATTTCTCATCAATTAACTGCCTTCCTTTGGAAGGCTGTTGGTTAACAGCAACAACGATAGAGTTAATGACTTAGTGTGACTTTAACGGGTAGTTGGATTGGCTCTCATGAAAAATGACAATTTTAGGGTTTTGAGTAAACCCTTGCTGCAAATTTAGTACCAGCTGACAATTTCAACGGGTAATACGATGAGTTGAGGACAAGTGCAACCTGATTGATCATATCAAGAGATTTTGATTTGTGATTTGTGTCTTGGTTGAAAGTTTGAGAAAATTTAGAGGTCTAGAGGACATAATTTCATCTTGTTCTCCTTGCTTCGAAAATTTGAATCTTTTGAACTGTGATGCAATTTATGGATGGTGTTTCAACTTTCAACTTGATGGCAAGGTTTGTCAAGCCTAATGTATGTACTTCTCTATCTGCACAGGGTCATGCTATATGCTCAAGTATTTCATCCAACATCCAATAGAGTGAATGAATTTAGTTTATTACACAAGACTATAAGAGGAAATAGCCCAGTTTAAATAAATGTATGCATGGTTTGGTAGACTGATTGTAGATTGTTAACACGGCTATTAGAAGTGATGTCAAATTTTCCGAGTAGCTCGAATAGAGCAATTGACAGTACATACGTACAATTCTTAATGACACTTGATCTTCAATATAGTGTCGCACAGGCATTAGTAACATAGATTTATTTTGAAACAGTGTGCCTACGCTTACATGGGGATCACAACCTGCGTAAATGACTTAAGGTATAGATACAAACATTAAAATGCACTCTCAACAAGGAGATTTCACATGCCTGAAAATATCCTAAAACTATAACTCAAACGCAAGTTCAGGACCAAGCATCAAGCTTGCCTATGACTTCCATACATGAGGGGCCCCAACACCATCCAAGATCCAACTAGGTTTCAGATTTCTTAGATCCGCCAAATTGCCGTCACCCAATGATCTTGAGCACCGCACCAAATCAGTACCAAAGCAATCAAATCGGCTTAAGCTTGAACAAGCGCATACCAGCAAATAATCACACATAAATAATTAAGAATCCATTCCGAAGTTAAACTCTATCAGCAGTTTCATCTGTAAAATACTAGTCTTTATACTAAATCACCATAAGTCAGCGTGCAATTCATTGCCTATGAGCATAACTTAACATAATGAGTAAATCTCTACTATATAAAGTGAGAGTTTCTTCCCACGTCACATTAATTGCTTGCTTAATTGCCCTACTTAATTGCCCTGCTTAATTGCCCTACGCAAGAAACGAAGCGTTGCTTTAATTAGTCAGCTTTTGCAAGAAACGAAGCGTTAAAGATAGATGTTTGATCTTATGAAATAGTATTTTTTTATTTTTTAATCTTTAATTTTCGTTATCAATTTTGTTTTTCGTAGCAACGCACGGGCATATAACTAGTTTCATAAAACTACGGGTTTCTTATACAAACTATCAAAAAACTATAGGTTTTAGCATCTATTTCAGAGAACTCCAGATTTTTGGAACATATGTTTCACGAAACTACAAGTTGTAGCATCTAGTGTAATTTGTTACCACTCTAACAGATGGGGCCCACATGGCAGTCACAAATTACAGTAGATTATACAACCTGTAGTTTTGTGAAACAAATGTTCCTAAAATCTGGAGTTATCTGAAACAGATGCTAAAACCTGTAGTTTTTTTTTTATAGTTTGTGCAAGAAATCTGCAGTTTTGTGAAATTTACTCTAACATAATTAAGCTCCATATTAAGACAAGGAGCAGGGACTAACATCAAAATTGCTGCTTGCTAGCTTCTATCCAAAATCCACATATCCAATAACTAATACCACCTCAATACTTTCCACCACCCTTCACTTACTGGCAAGTCATACAAACAAAACTAGCATAAAAATGCTACTTTCTCACTTATGCCCCAAATCCAGTTCTTGAAATCAGCCCAATCAGGTTCAGATCTCGTCAAATGCAACAAAAAAAAACTCAAATATAGCATAGCAACGCAATCGAACAGCGCAAAAACTCACCGTCCTCGCCTTCGCCTTCGTCCTCCTCCTCCTCGTCCTCGTCGACCTGAGCCTCCTCATCGAAGAACCCGCGCACCCCACCGCCGCCCTTCTTCTTCGGCCGGCCCCTGCCGCCGTCGTCGTCATCCTCCTCGTCCTCGTCCTCGATCGCCGAGTCGTCGATGAAGTTGTCATCGCGCGACCGCTTCCGCCCACCCCCTCCGCCGCCGCGCGAACGCGAGGCCTTCCCTCCGCCCCTCGCCTCCTCCTCGTAGTCATCCTCGTCCTCGTCCTCCTCGTCCAGGTCGTACGCCTCCTCCTCGTCTTCCTCGACCTCGTCGTCGTCATCGTCGTCCCGGTCGCGGCGAGCCATGGATTTCGCGGCTAGGTTTTCGAGCGCTCGCGAGGCGGTAGGGAGGAAAGGGTGGAAGGGATCTCCTCAGACGAGTCGTGGGCGGTGGCGAGGGCGTGTAGCCTAGGTTGTCTAGCCGCTCGAGGGCTCCAGCGCCTCGGCCAGTAAGACTCACGACCGTTCGATCCCATCGGGTGCTTTGAGATTCGGGGTATAGTGGGCTGGTTCCAGCGGCCCCGTGGTTGGATTGTAACCGGACCGTAAATGGGCCAAATTTGAGCGAGTCTAGCCTTTCAAGCTTGAACTCGATAAAAATTTGAGCTGAGCTCTAACAAGTCTGAGTTGAGACGTGAGTTTGGACCTGGGTTTGGGTACCCGTGGGTATCCGACCCGATAAGGACGGGTACGGGTAGCACTTTAGATCTATAGATTTTCGGGTTTGGATACCCGATAAGACCATAGGATGGGTGTGGGTGCCAATTTGTACCATGGGTACCCGATGGGTATCTTATGATATGTAGGCTCAGTTTTATAACATTTAAATTAAAAAAACAAAACCCTAACCCTCACTCCCTCAGTCATTCGGCTCCCCCCATTCCTCCCCTCCTAATTCCTCCCATTCCCCATGAGGCCACTCCCGACGCCCTCCGCAAGGTGCCGGCTCCCCCGATCTAGTCCCTCTCCGTCACTTAGCCCCCACCGCTCCCCCCGATCCCCCCTCTCCATCGCTCAACCTCCGCCGCTTGGCCCCCACCGGCTCCCTCCCCTCCAGCTCCCCCAGATCTCCTCCCTCTTCGTTGCTCGTCCTTTGCTGCTTGGCCCCCGTCGGCTCCCTCCCCTCCGGCACTCTTCGAGTGCGCCCACATCTTTCCCTTCCCATCTCTCTCTCGCGCTTTACCTTCCTCTTTCCCCTGAGCACCGCCTCCACCTCAAACCATGCCGCCCCCGATCCTCTTGCCTCCCTCTCTACCTCAGAGCACTTGCACTGCCCAAATCGACCAGATCTGGTTGTCCACATCACTGTTGGCCTCCTCTCTGGCTTCCCCCTTTTCCTCCCTCGGTTGCACGCCCACGTCTCTCCCCCGACCTTCTCTTCATCACATCTGACGGATCCAGTGGCTTCGCCGCTGTCTTGGTGCCGCCGCTGACGCCACAGTTGCCTTGGGACCGGCCCCAATGCAGCACCAAGCACTTCTGGAGCACGACAGCCACCCCCAGGCCAGCGACCATGTCACTGCTATGGCTACGGCTAGTCGGCCACCTCTACTTCAATCCTGTAAGCTAAGTGCAAATCTACCATTCTCCCTCTGTTTACTGCTACTAATGTCATCGATCATAGGATTAGCATTTTCATGTTAATCAATCAAAAATTTGTCTAAGTAATTTTGTTCTAATATTGGCCATGCTACTGTTAGTGTCTAATGGAGTTTTATGTAGATGAGTTCTTGTGTGAAATTCTGGAATTTGGGGATGCTAGCAATGAGCTAGATAGTTGTCTGGTCATGCTTGTGCATGCTTAAACTAGGACACTAACATTGAGATCTACAAGCTATCATGGAAAGATTGAGATATGCTATTAGCGTGATTTGGCTTGTAATGAATAAATCGCATTCTCAGGTTAGGGCTATATCGATTAAGACTTAGTGGTGTAGTAGGACTATGCTAGTCGTTCTACTCTGATCCCTGGACAAAGTTGTTGTTTCATTTTTGGCTTGATTTTAAATAAAAATGGAATTGGAGCTTTTTGCTCTTGGGTTCTAAAAAAATAACATATGAAAATGACAAGTTTTGTTTACTCACTGAAGAAGAGGCTGAATGTTTAAAGTTGTTGATTGTGAACACATTGTTTTGACCCAAAACTGAAGTGAAAGGTTGCATCTTTGTGTTTGATATTTATGTTATTTGGGGGTTAAGCTAGAATATATATTCCTTATTGTGATTATTGGTTAGGATAATTATACACACATTTGGATGATTAGAAATTCCATGAGGCATATGGTCGTATGGTTGAAAATGTAGTATCGCACAGTTTTGCCCATGGGTACCCAACGGGTTTGTGTGTGAGCACAGATCTATACCCGATAAGCTTAGTGGGTTCGGGTGGGCGGCACGAGTTCAAATTTTGGGTTCGGGTCTGAAACAATTGCACCCGGAGGTACCCACCCGCTTGCCATCCCTAGTCGTGGGCGGTGGTGAGGGCGAGGTGTAGCCTAGGTTGTCTAGCCGCTCAAGGGCTCCAACACCTCGGCCAGTAAGACTCATGACCGTTCGATCCCATCGGGTGCTTTGAGATTCAGGGTATAGTGGGCTGGTACTAGTGGCCCCGTGGTTGGATTGTAATTAGGGCTGTAAACGAGCCAAACTTGAGCGAGCCTAGCCTCTAAAGCTCGAACTTGGTAAAAGTTTGAGCCGAGCTCTAACAAGTCTGAGTTGAGATGTGAGTCTGGACCTGGGCTTAAGCTGAACTCAACTCAAGGTCTATTAGACTCGAGGTCGACTCAAGTAAACTCGATAACAATCAATAATTCAACATACACTAATTTTGAACAATAAGAAAAGCTCAATCTCAAGCTTGGCTTGAATAAGCTTGGTAAGAGTTAACATGCATTAATATTTTACAAATTATCCATAATTTAACGAGACTAGCGAGCTATTCGAGCTCAACTTGTTGAAACTCGGTAGCTCAGGATAAAGCTTGAGCTTGACTTGTTTGAAGCTTAAATCGAGTCTAGAGTGAGCGGCTTGTGAATCTCGAGCTTTTTTTTTACTAATTGTAATTGGACACGATTAGTATGTGTTTTTACCCGACAAACAAAAACCTGGATATAAGTTAGCCATGCAAGGTCTTCTGTAGTTGATGCACCATATCATCCACTTTCTTCATGCTAGCATAAGAATTTTATTTTGTCATTCTAGTTTGATGAGTATACGGCTTGCTCCAACGACAGTGGACAAAATCTATCATTCCAAATCTAAGGCATCTATCCGGACTTAGTAGCTAAATTCTTGTCCCTCCATCTTTTTTCGTGATCTTTGATATCTTACTTCTCATTTTATCCGAATAGTACTATCTATTATGCTTGCTTCAGAGTTGCCATCGATGCGCTCTAGTCACACCTAGCATTTTAAGACCCTAAATAGACTTTACCATTTCAGTTTCAAACTTTGTTTTTTGGGGTGATAAATTTTGATTTTTATGTTATGCCTGCTTTAGATTTTTCGAGATAGTGGAGACAATTAGCTAGTATAGTTATCTCCAGGTTCACATTCCACAAGTAAAATATTCTAAATCCACACAAATAACCTGTAGGATCGAGGATGTGCCTAAAGGAGGTGAATAGGATTTTTCAAAAATTCTAACACTAAAAAGGCTCTAAACAACCTTAAAAATAGAAATCACAAAGATAGCGAAAGAGTAAACTTGTTTTTGACAAGGAAGGCCTAAAATATATAAGCTCTACTAGTGCAAAGAAAAGTGTAGAACAAAACAGGAATCGACAAGCAAGTGAAATAGAATGGCAAAGAAAATACAGAGAGAAAAATAGTAGGAGACACAGTTATTTTTCACCGAGGTTCAAAGAAAATCTCCTACGTCCCCGTTAGAGCACTTCACCAGAAGTATTGCTCCACCAATAACTACTCTCAATAGCTTTGGTATCTACTGGGGTGACTCTTTCACACTTCAGTGAGGTGAGTCCCAAACCTTTCACAATTTGTGGTGCCATTCCACAAACACTTGGATAGGTCGCACCAAATTACTCCTAAGCCGTCTAGGAACACAAAGTCCCAAGAGTAATAGATTAAGCACAAGTCCTAACCCTTGGTTCACTAGCTCACAACTGTCTAGACTAAGCTTGGAGTAAAATCACTTCTGAATTCTGATCAAACAGTGAAATTCAGTCTCTTTGAACGCTTTTGAGCTCAAGAGTGCTAAATGTCAAAGAAATGCAAAAGTTCTGCTAAAAGAAGCTCCTGGCACAGCTTATATAGTCCTCAAACAGGAAATAACCTTTACAAGCATTTACTAGCCGTTGGACTTTGTCAGAATAACAAAATAAATAAATCCCATGTGTTATGGACTTAGATTACAAAGATTTGCTATATGATCAAGGCACAACGGACCAATTTCAGAAAAAGTCCCATTTGCGCTGGACCAAAAAACTCGGCCTGTCATAAAACAACGTTTGCGCCGGACCGAAAAAGTTGGTCCGGCGTACACATGCTTTTAGCGAAAGTTAGTCCGTCGTGATATAATCAAAGTATCAATTGCGCAGGACCGAAAAATATGGTATGGCGTACATGACAAACTTATTAGAAGTTTATCAATTGAGAACTGAATATCAAAGTACTTCCAGAGAATATTCCATTTGCGCCGGACAGAAAAACTTGGTATGGCGGACAAATGAAAAACACGGTCCAGCGTGAATGGCAAACGCTCAGTTTTATACCTGACTGAATTGATTTCAGTGCCGGACCGAAAAAGCGCTCGGTTTAGGATCTTGAGTGAGAATTTCAATGCCGAATTGAAAAAGTTGGTCCGGCGTGAAAGGTTTCTAGTCTTATAAAGTGAAGGACTTTTGATTCTAAGGGAAAAGAGTGAAGTGACCTTTACTCCAAGTTACACATTTGACCTAGGAACCAAGGTACCTACTTATGCATAATCCCTCTTAATAATATGGCTAAAACAAAATAATCCTAGCTATATGACTTGAAACAATTCCCAAGTCAAAGCTAGAAATAAGGATACTTAACCTTTGTCTTTATTCTGACAAGCCTTCACTTCACAAGGAGGATTTGTCTTGATCATCAACACCAAAACTAACATAAAGCATAGTTAAAGAATTGGGGGGCCTAGATGCTTTCATAACCTACCCCCGATAAGTGGAAATTGAACTAGATCTTCAACCAAATAGACAAGTGAATAGTGTGCACTATATTCAAAGAAATATCTGTTGCTGTTTGTGTGGCCGCTTTTGGGCTTTGAGCTCGGACAAGGGCACAAGACTCAGGCTCTATTTGATGGAGCTGTAGCTTTTTCTAAAAAAATATTTTTGGTTTTCTAGGCTGAAAAGCAGTTGTAACTTTTTATGAGAGGTCATTTGGTAAAAAGTTAATTTCTCTCCGCAATAAGCAATAAAAGTACGTTTCACTCAGCTTTTAGCTTTTGCTAATTATATATGGCATCTAGCTTATACCTAAAGCCGCTTAAAAGCTTATCCGTTTGGAGAGCTTTCTGGTTTTTTAGAAGCTAAAGTTGGTTTTAAGCCCTCCAATCAGCGCTCAGCCATGTAAAACTTCTACTTCATCCTCCTTTCAAGTGATTAAGCAGAGCTCTTCTTTCAAGAAAAAGTTATTGGCAGATGATAACATAATCATAGTTCTAGTTGAGGATAAAAAGGGAGAAACTAGGAGCCGGATGTCCGATCCCAGTACATTTCTTCGGACGCTCGTGCAACATTTTTTTCCAACATCTAGAACATGTTTTCCAATGTCTGCAACATTTTTTCCCGCATGCACATTTCTACTATTATCGAAGGAAAATGTTTCACACGTAGGAAGAAAATGTTTCACGCGTAGGAAAAAAAATGTTGCAGAGTGTCCAAAAAAATCGGACGTCCGAGCACAAGTCATTCCGTAAAAAAAATCAGCGGTAACTAGTCGGTTACCAGTCGTACTGGCCCGAACCAATAAAAATATCTGTCCAAAAAGTTTTTAAAATCAAATTTTGATTTTTAAATTTCAAATGCTAGCAAAAATGTCACTATATGCTTGTTTGCAAGCTAACGAAAGCTTTAGTGCATAACGACCCAAAGTTTTAGCAACATTTTAAAACCAAAACTACAAAAACTACTCCGTAAATTTTTATTTTCCTAAAAACTAAATCCCAAAAACCCTCATTTGCGGCCCATATTCTCCGTCCACTCCCTTCAGCGGCGTGGGCTGGCTTATCTCCTTAGTCCATCCCTTATTGCGCCTCAACAAGCTAGACCCAAGCCCACATCATGTCGGCCCGCCTGCCTTAGCATCGCCCTCAAGCCCCCCACTCATAATCGTCACTAGAGCACACGCTCCTACCTCGCCTCGTTGCTATCCAAGCAGCGCAACAACCTTGTCGTCGCATCTTCAAGCCCCCTATCATGTTCAGCCTCACCACCACCACACTAGCCTCACTGCTCACCGCACCGCGCTATGCGCCCCCCCACCCACCCCCCAACTTTCATGACGCACTCAATGATGTCGTCGCCACTACCGTGTGCTGCACCCTCCAAGATGCCTCACCATAGTTTGCCACCTTGTGCTTTAAGCCGCACCATGATCCCCGCCGCTGCTGCAACACCGCTGCATCCATGCCGCATGTGGCCCACGCCCAGTTACCGTCTCCACTTGGCTACAAATAGTAGGAGCAGCACACCAGCTTATTCTCGCACTCCAAGTCGCCCCTCCAATGGCAAATTCCGCCATTGCCAAATCCGTCTTTGCTTCTTACGTCCCAGGTTTTAGGAAGCTTACTTTCTTGTGTGTCACCCCTAAAACAGAGGTGTCCTACATAGAGCTAAGGCAACGAAGTTAAATTGTATTACATAAAGCAATAACATGATAAACTTATTGAATGCCTTCTTATCAACATGAAAAATTTGTGTCAAAATTGTTCCCCTGTTCAATGGTAACCAATCAATTCCGCCCAGTTATAGATCGGACATCCAAATTTTTGTTAGAACATTCATTCTTTGTTTGATGAAGTTTGGCATGTTTAAAACCGGTAACCGATACCGAGGAGAAAGGACAATGCTGTTGTGATATGGATATAATCCCTGTCACAGTATGGAAGGACTCTATCCATTGGTGGGCGAATCCGAATTAATCTCCAGGGATTTTCTACTATATATTGGGCATTACCTTGTATAGAAAAATCAATCTAATAAAGAGAGAACTTTGCCCCCTATTTCTATGTGTGCTTCTTGTTCTTGTTCGTGTGATTGTATTAGTGCGCTGTCAATTGGTGCGGATGAACGACTACGTTTCACAACACGTTATCAGCACGAAGCTCTACAAGGTTAAAGCCAGCGTTTGTCGTTCTATATTCTTTGCAAGTGGATCAATCTTGTTTTCTTGATACTAATCACAGATTGATTGACGATTGGTTTACATGTTGTTCGAACCAAGCAACGAGCTCATCATTGCAAACGACGAAGTTCTACCGAAGCTGATAAAGCTCATTTGCTTGCATCAATCTACACTGCATCAAATTCAACCGGTATAACACGATTTAATCTACGACAAGCCATACATAAGTTTGAGCTACGTAAGTAAATCGCACATGAACATCTTCTTAATCTTGCAGATTAATTCCCCTAATTACTTGTTTAATCTAATCACCAATTAGGGTTTGTTGTTATTGTTCATTAACAAAAAAGAAGGGGGGAAATAGAGGTGACGCCCCCAACCCAAGCAGAGCAGGAAAAGCTTATATGCATTTTGCTATAAGCAGAAAAACGTAATGAACTCCTAGTGGAGAATTATCATGTACTTCCTAATGGGAATCATGTAATGCCTGAAGCACGTGCAAATGCTCAGCAAACTAGCAAAAGCTATGGCCACAGAAAGGGCCAAATGAATAACGGGGATAAATAAAAGAATGTCATATCAAGATAGGGGAAGAGGCAACTTATAGTGGATAAGTAAAGTTAAAGGGCACAGGACTCAATTCTGCGGAGATGTTCGCAGAAGTAGAGAACCGAATAAATGAGAATACTACCGATAACAATGGAGGAAGCTGGGAAGTCGAAACACCCAAACTTCATCGTTGTGGGAAATCACGAGGAGATAGAAGAAATGAAGAGATATCCTTGAAGTGATGCCGGAGAATTGTATAAAAGAAAGATTACAATTGTCGACATATTTTGTCTCTAAAAATTTCTAAAATCTGGATCGAGAACCAAAGACCATGGCAGAGTGCTAAAAGCGTTCAGATAGAGTCAAATGAAAAGAAGCAATTGAGACAACGCTCGCTTAATAAGAGGAAAGTTTTTTTATCCTGTTGATCGAGCTTCTCCTAAAGTGCTCCCTGAAGAATGAAATGGATTTTTCATCTTGAAGAGAAATGAAAATATCCAGGTGGTGAGATATAAAGCGAGGCTTGTAGCATAAGGGTTCATGCTGAGACCCGGCATCGATTACAATGAAACCTATAATGAGTGGAATAATGTTCCAAAATTTAATATTAATGACAGAAAGCTAAAACTTATCAATGCAATTGATGGATGTAGTGACCGCATATTTATATGAGTCACTGCATACGGATATTTATATGAATCCCTGAAGGACTTATAATTCCGAATTCCAAAATCGCAATATGTATAGCGTCAAACGGAAGAAATCGCTATACGGATTAAACAGTCAGAGAGATTGTGGTACAACCGATTTAGTGAGTTCCTTCAGAAGAAGGAATATTGTCCCTGTGTATTCATAAAGAAATCCCAGGATGGACTATGTGTTATCTCAGTATATGTCGATGATCTGAATGTCATCGAAACCACAGAAGAAATGAATGAAGCAAGTGCTTACCTTATGATGGAATTTTGAGATGAAAGATTTGGGTGGAACCAAATATTGCTTAAGCCTGTAGCTAAAGCATTTCCTCGAAGGAATTTTTGTACACAGTTTATTTCTACCTAGAAGGTATTGGAAAGATTTAATTTGGATAAATCTCATCCTTTTAAAAACCACATGATTGTAAGATCCCTTGAAGCGGATAAAGACCCATTTAGACCAAGGATGGAAAATAAGAAAATTTTAGGACCCGAAGTCTCATATTTATGTATCTTGCGAATTGCACAAGGCTTATATTGCAATCACAGTAAATTTGCTAGCATGAAACAATATAGTCCCAACCAGAAGATATTGGGCTAGTGTCAAGACTTTACTCATATACCACAAAGGTACTTAAGATCTAGGATTGTTTTTTTAGAAGAAACAAGACTTAACTATCGTGGGATATATGGATGTTGGCTATCTGTCTGATACCCACAGTGCCAAATCTAAGACTAGTTTTGTGTTTTTCTAAGGTGGTTCAACCATTTCTTAGCGGTCTTGTAAACAGACTTTGGTAGCTACTTCTACCAATCACTCAGAGATTATATCTTTATCTGAAGCCTTACGTGAGTGTGTTTGGCCGAGACGTGTGATTAACCATATCCAGAAGTTATGTGGTTTTAATACTATCAATACCGCCACCATTATCTATGAGGATAATGATGATTGTGTTGCATAAATGCAAATAGGTTATATAAAGAGTAATATCACGAAGCATATTGCCCCTAAATTTTTCTATCCTCACGAACTCCAAAAGAATGGTGAGGTAAAAATAATGCAAACTAAGTCATGTAAAAATCTAGCAGATTTATTCACAAAATATTTGCCAAAGTCTACTTTCCAAAGATATATTAACGGCATTGGAATGAGTCGACTTAGAGATTTGTAGAATTCAGGGGGAGTACATCCCTGAACCGTAACCCCTTTTGCATAATCCTGAACAACATATTTTATATCCTGAAGATTATGAGTTGTACTCTTTTCTCCTTAGTGAGTTTTCCTGAAGTTTCTCACATAAAGGTATTTAATGAGGCAATTTGTGTAACACGGAGCTTGAGTGTAATGTACTCTCCAAGGGTTTTCAACTATTGGGCATTGCTTTGTCCAGAAAAATCAATCTAATAAAGAGAGAGAAGTTTGCCCCCTATTTCTGTGTGTATCTTGTTCTTGTTGGCGCGCTATCGATTGGTGTGGGTGAACGACTACGTTTTACAACAAATGTTAACACACAAGTTCGATGCACGAATTAGCTGCTCATGTGATCAACACGGGAGGAGGGAATGAAATACTAAAGATGTACAAAAGTACATCTTTTTTAAAAAGTTACTCAAGTATTAAAGTATGACACCAGTAGCGGTAGCCGTCGCGTGCTGGCCACGTCGGAGGCTGTCGCACCGAGCCAGCTCTCCTTACAAGGTGTGTGCAGTATCGTCATATTAGGGGTGGAAGATACACAATATCTTATCGACCATTTTAGCATCATTAACTTTCTGGTTACAGAATATCAGTTTGGCGACAAGCTTGTATATGGCAGAGTTATACGCTGCCACAACCTTAAAAATTTGAAAGTGTAGAAGGATCCATTTGAGCTGTGCTTCTGGCAACAGGACAAACCTTTGCTATTTATATTTTTCCTTAGGTAATTCAAAAGTATAAGCTGGTCCTCTCCCATCAAAAATTCGGTTTTTAGGTCTGTATGAAGAAGATGCCGCAGGAAGTGCAAAGTCATACACCTAACGGCTTCAGGAAGAGCAAGGGTACTAGCTTTAAGCTGGGAAGAAGCAGCTCTAAAAAGTCAAGCTGTCAGATTAATCTATGTATTCATTACCAGGGTAAGATAATTGTTTCCATTTAGGACGAGCTCGATAAATTCCCTATATGTGATGTCCAACATATCCTATTTCTATTTATGCAAAATGACTTTTACTATTGGTAAAATCATTATATTACATGTTTATTCTTCAGTTAATAAAATTTGGTCTATATCTATTCAGTATATAATTATCAAAAAATTTCCCAGAATTTTCTTAGCATTTGTCATAATTTTCTGTTAATTATCAAGAGTTTTCAGAATTACTGAATTGCAAAAAAAAATCTCAAGATAAATTAAACATGGAATAAAACTAAAAAAATAAATTCGGAGACATAGGAACCCAATATGCTAACTAGAATTTTCTAGCATTTTTTTAGAATTTTCTGTTAATTACCAAGCAATTTTTATAATTACTAAATAACAAAAAATAATTCCAATACACATAAAATATGGAATAATTGCTAAAAAAACAAATCTATAGCCATTATATTATCAATGTGTCATACTTGAACAAGGCATGCCCCAAAGATGACTTCCCCTTGCCCCGCATCGACCAACTCGTCGACTCCACCTTCGGGCATGGAGAATGTGCATCGACTTCACCGACTTGAACAAGGCATGCCCCAAATATGAATTCCCCTTGCCCCACATCGACCAACTCATCGACTCCACCTTCGGGTCGGAGAGAATGAACTTCCTCGACGCCTATTCTGGCTATCATCAAGTCTACATGCGAAGGGAGAATGAAGATAAGACGGCGTTCATTACCCCTTTCGGCACGTACTGCTTTGTACAAATGCCCTTCGGCCTCAAGAACGCAGGTGCTACCTTCGCGCGGCTCATTGCCAAGGTCTTCGCCAACCAGCTGGGGAGGAATGTAGAAGCTTACGTTGATGACATCATCGTTAAGAGCGAGAAAAAAGAAAGCCACATCGCCGACCTTAAGGAAACCTTCGACAACCTAATGGCGGAGGAAGTAAAGCTCAACCCAACCAAATGTGTTTTTGGTGTGGACGCGGGGAAGCTTTTAGGATTTCTGGTCTCCCAGCGGGGCATCGAGGCGAACCCGGAAAAGATAAGGGCCATCCAAGATATGGCCCCGCCGAGGAACCTGAAGGAGGTGCAACGATTGGCGTGGCGGCTTGCGGCACTCAGCCGATTCTTGCCAAAGTCGACGGAGCGGAGCTTGTCGTTCTTCAAAGCGCTACGATCGAGCGACGCATTCACCTGGACGAAAGAGTGCCAGCTCGCCTTCGAGGAACTAAAGCAGAGTCTCGTAAAGGTACCCACCTTACAAAGCCCGAAGCAAGGCGAGGAGCTTCTGCTTTACTTAGCTACGAGCCCCTCTGTAACACCCCGGCATCTAGTACGCCTTGGATGTCACCAAACATGGAATAAATAGCAACTAAATACCACAATTAAGATTAAATTACAGCAAGGGCGCAAATGCTTCAACCGAAAAATTCGGCAGCATCTCCCTTGTTTTCCCATGGTTTGAAGCAACAGCATGAATAACACAAGTTATATCATAAAGAACGACATCTAAAACAGCAATCACAAGGGATATAGCAACAGTTTAAGCCCAAAATAATCAATCCAACCACTTCATGAACTACACAAATTAAACAATATGATCAAGCACACATTTAAAGCATATTCCAAGTTTCAGCGCAATAAATTTGTTATCACAAATCGAATGGTAAAAGGATTTCTGTCTAAGTGATTGAAATTATGTGAAGGTGTGCCGCTAAGTCCCCTTCCCGCATGCCGGTTTCATGGTACCTAAAAACATTATAAAGCACAAGCGTGAGTTCATCACTCAGCAAAGTGTATTGCAATGGAACAAGAAGACAATTTTCAATACCAACATCACTACATCTCATATTCAACATCATAAGCATTTCATAACCACATTGTATTCATCTCATTAACATCATCATATATGCAATGCAATGCACATGTCTCCTTGAAGCACATACTGGTATTGCCGAGTGCACACCCGTCGGTGTGCACCCTCTTTCCCCTTCCATCTCGTAGATGGAGGGTGCCTACTCTTACTGACTCGCTCCCATACACAACCGTGGATGGGACTACGAGGTAGGTCTTTCGTGTTCACTATGTGTGAACACAGAGACCCGCATCAGAATGGGTCGCCTCTTCCATTATGAATGCACATATGACATGAACATGTATAAACTTGCATAAACATTTAATACAACAATTTCATAATCCATATTTAACCATGTTCATCATATCATAAGCAAATATCATGGCAAGTTAACACATCATGTAGCCATATTGCACCTATGCAAGTCTAATAGTCATACAACACCCAAACACATCCCAATACACTTGTCTTCAACTATGAGCGACGGAGTGGCAAGAGGTTGAGGGCATTCCCGGTGTCACACCATCTGCACATAGGTACAACACACTCAAGTCGTGCCCACAAAATAGTACAAGAACGATCATCTAACCCGAACCCGCAAACTACTCCTAAAACCCGAAAACAGAGAATCTGTCCCGACGGGATAGCGGGCTTCCAACTAGCATAACTTGAGTTCTAAAACTCCAAATCAAGCAAACGAGTACATTTTCTCGAATCTTAGGAAATTTCCTAACTTTGTCTAAGTATTGGCGAAGACTGAATCGGCCTCTAAAATTGTCTAATCTACAGATGAACACGATCTATCCCAAACAGGTCACAGATTTGATAACATTCGGTAAAATGGCCATAACTTTTAAACGGATGATCAGAATTTAGCTTTCTTGGTGTCCAATTAAAGATAATTCAATTACCTACAACTTTCTCAACAGCCGGCCGACCAGAAAACACCTCTAAAATTACCAAAACTCAAGCCCTAGGTCGAACGTCCAATCTGCCCGAGGACAGAACGTGGGACAGCATTGCAATTCCCTCTAAAGCCATCTAACCACAGCACCTAAACACCAAATTTAGCCATGAATTTACCCATCTAACAGCACCTAGACCACCCCGAACAAGACCCCAAATATTTACCTCTTCTTGACGGATCACCCGGTCGACGAACGTCTCCTCCTCGCGACCCGATCTCTCTTCCAATCGCTGGGAACGCCGGGAATGCCGGATCCTCTTGGACAGAGAGTTCCCGGACAGCGAGATCGCGTGGAGGGAGAGGCTCTAGGGCCGGCTAGAGGAGGGGAGGGAGGAGAGGCGTGGGGGGGGGAGGGCGCCACAAGGGGGCGGCGGCTAGGGTTTAGAGAGGGGGGAGAGGCGTGTAGGGTTATGGGGGGTGCATGGCAGGGGTGCTTGCTGCCCCTCCTCCCCTACATGGGCCGAGAGCCCCCCACCTACAGCCCAAAAAGAACCCCCAAGGCCCAATCTAATTCCCTCAAGGCCGAAGCTCCCCCGGAAAGGCCTAAACACCCGGAAACGGCCCAAAACACACTATAAACTCGTACCGTAATGCCACGTTCTATAATGTCACATTTTAGTATGTCACACCCTCCGCCGTCAGCGCGGTACTGGTGCGACCACAAGGTACAAAGCAACAGCCGATCTACTTTGTCTCTGGAGCGTTGCAGGGAGAGAAGCTACGATACTCAGAGATGGAAAAGCTGGCATATGCTCTGTTGATGGCTTCCAGAAAACTCTGCCATTATTTCCAAGCTAATCGCATCAAAGTACCAACAGCGTACCCTCTCGGTTCCATGCTGTCCAACAAAGAGAGCACCGGGCGCATCAGCAAATGGGTGGTCGAAGTGGCACCCTTCGAACTAACTACAATACCGCGCACCACCATCAAAAGCCAAGCTCTAGCCGATTTCATGGTGGAATGGACTTCTCCGGTGTCCAAAGGTAATGACACTTCAGCGGTATGGTCCATCAATTCTGATGGGTCGTGGGAATTAAGCGGAGTAGGGATAGCCCCGATAGTGATGAACTCGCGGAGGTGAAAAAGTTGAGTTCGCAGCAAGACTGGAATTCCCCTCGATTAACAACGTGGCCGAATATGAAGCGCTCCTACTGGGGCTTCGAAAAGCGAAAACCATGGGAGCAAAAAGGGTTATCCTGCGCACCAATTCGAAGCTTATCCAGGGACATATCTCCAAAGAATATCAAGTGAAAGATGAACAGCTCCAAAAATATGTGGAGACCGTCCGGGCGATGGAGAAGAGCTTTGCGGGTTTCTCCATACATGCGATACCTAGAGCCCAAAATGAGCGAGCAGATGAATTGGCACAGATCGCCGCAGCCGGACCCTCTACGGTGTTTTTTTTAGGTGCTCCGCACTGCTTCTATTTTCCCTCGGATAAACCTCATCGCCCAGGCGGCCAACGAAGACTGGAGGAGCGAGATACACGACTATCTTCTCAATGGTACCATCCCGCATGATGAAGCACAAGCGAAGCGTTTGGAGAGGCGGGCAAAGAAATATGCCATAATTGATGGGCTCCTGTTCCGCAGCGGCCTTTGCGCCTCGTGGCTCCGCTGTTTATCTCGAGAGGAGGGGGTGCAAGCCCTATGCGAAGCGCACCAGGGGACCTGTGGGGCACACCAGGACCCCAAGAACCTCACGGGGAAAGTGTTCCGAATGGGTCTCTACTGGCCTTCGGCGTTGCAAGATGCACAACAGGTGGTCCGACACTGTCACGCATGCCAGTGGATGACAAAACAAAAAAAGGCCCCGCCTGGTGAGCTACACACAATACCCCCAATTTGGCCCTTCGCCAAATGGGGGATGGACATCGTCGGAGCGCTCCCTAGGGCCCGAGCAAACTTTCAGTTCGTGATCGTCGCAATCGACTACTTCTATCGATGGATTGAGGCGGAGCCGGTGGCAAAGATAACGGCAGATGTTACAATCAAGTTTTTGTGGAAAACAATCATTTGCAGGTATGGAATCCCATTCCAGATCGTCATGGACAATGGATCCCAGTTTGACTCCAAGAATTTCTGTGACTATTGTGAAAGCATCGAGGCGAGGATTTGCTTCGCTTCGGTGGGTCACCCCCAATCGAACGGGACAGTCGAAAGAGCGAATGGGTTGCTCCTCGACGGCCTCAAGAAGAGACTCTATAACTCGGCGAAGGGTACGTGGCTCGATGAGCTCTCCCACGTTCTATGGGCCACACGTACCTCTGCGTCACGGGCAACCGGATTCTCTCCATTTCGGCTAGTCTTTGGTGAGGAGGCTGTTTCCCCGCATAAGTCCAAGATAAGTCCCTCCGCATAATTAAAGCTCCGACCTAGGAGGAAGTAGACATCATGCATGATTTGACGGAGGAGCAGAAACTTTGAGCCCTTGATACTACGAAGGCATATGCGAAGGCTTCGACGCAGAGCTTCAGCAAGAAGGTCAAAAGGCGCGACCTGCATCCCGGGAATATGGTACTCAAGAAGGCAACCCCAACCTTCGCCAAGCTTGAAACTACTTGGGAGGGGCCGTACATTATTCGGGATTCCACGACGAAGTGCGCGCACAAACTCATCACCCTAGACGGCGAGGAGGTACCCAGGACTTGGAATATAGAGGCGCTTAAAAAGTTTCATCCATAGTCATCAAGGAGGAATGGGGATAGGACATGTACAAACTTTTATCAATAGAGCAAAAGGAAAATTCGTAACTGAAGATTGTTTCATTGTGTTATCTCCGAAGGCCCGTTGCTTCGTGCCGGGTAGAACTTAGCGGACGCTTGGTTGGGCTTACGTCCCACCCGTCCCTTCGCTTCGAAGCCCCGCAGCTTCGCACCGGGTAGGACTTAACGGGGTGCTTGGTTGGGCTAACATCCCACCCATCCTTCCGCTCTGAAGGCCCGCAGCTTCGCGCCGGGTAGGACTTAACGGGGGGCTTGGTCGGGCTAACGTCCCACCCGTCCCTTTGTTCTGAAGGCTCGTTGCCTCGTGCTGGGTAGGACTTAGCGAATGCTTGGTTGGGCTTACGTCCCACTCGTCCCTTCGCTCCGAAGCCCATTGCCTCGTGCCGGGTAGGACTTAACGGGGTGCTTGGTCGGGCTAACATCCCTCCCATCCCTTTGCTTCGAAGGCCCGTTGCTTCGTGCCAGGTAGGACTTAGCAGACGCTTGGTCGGGCTTATGTCCCACCCGTTCCTTCGCTCCGAAGGCTCGTTGCCTCGTGCCGGGTAGGACTTAGCGGACGCTTGGTCGGGCTTACGTCCCACCCGTCCCTTCGCTCCGAAGGCCCATTGCTTCGTGCCCGGTAGGACTTAGCGGATGCTTGGTCGGGCTAACGTCCCACCCATCCCTTTGCTCCGAAGGCCCATTGCCTCGTGCCGGGTAGCGGACGCTTGGTCGGGCTTACATCCCACCCGTCTCTTCGCTCCGAAGGCCCGTTTCCTCATGCCGGGTAGGACTTAGCGGACGCTTGGTCGGGCTTACGTCCCACCCCCCTTCGTTCCAAAGGCCCATTGCCTCGTGCCGGGTAGGACTTAGCGGACGCTTGGTCGGGCTAACGCCCCACCCGTCCCTTCGCTCCAAAGGCTCGATGCCTCGTGCCTGGTAGGACTTAGCGGACGCTTGGTCGGGCTAACGTCCCACCCGTTCCATTGCTCCAAAGGCCCGTTGCTTCGTTCCGGGTAGGACTTAGCGGACGCTTGGTCGGGCTTACGTCCCACCCGTCCCTTCGCTCCAAAGGCCCGTTGCCTCGTGCTGAGTAGGACTTAACCGGGTGCTTGGTCGGGCTAACGTCCCACCCATCCCTTCGCTCTGAAGGCCTGTTGCCTCGTGCCGAGTAGGACTTAACGGGGTGCTTGATCGGGCTAACGTCCCACCCATCCCTTTGCTCCGAAGGTCCGTTGCCTCGTGCTAGGTATGACTTAGCGGACGCTTGGTCGAGCTTACATCCCACCCGTCCCTTCGCTCCGAAGGCCCGTTGCTTCGCGCCGGGTAGGACTTAGCGAAAACTTGGTCGGGCTTACGTCCCACCCATCCCTTCGTTCCGAAGGCCCGTAACCTCGCGTTCGTGCAGGGTTACACTTCGCAGACGCTTCCATCCGCCCCTTCGCTGCATGCGCTCGCTGCCGCGTGACGTTGATCCGATGAACCACGTTGGGCGTTTTGAAGCAGCGGTTACGCGCACAATTTAGACGCCTTTTTTAGCTTTAGCCCAGCAAAACAACCGAGAAAAGAATAAAAGAGGAGGAATAATAAAAGAGCCATTGACAAAGGAGAATTCCACGAGAAAGCTCTGCTAAGGATTACAAATGCATGGAAGGTTCATGTTACTTACATGAGCAACATGCAGAAGAAGTTACAGTACATATTATTGAAAATCTAAGCGCGGCGCGCACGACCTACTGCTTCAATAAGGGCGTCCCTCGTTTCAATCAGTTTTGGGACGACCTCTATCAACACGTCGACATCGGCAATGTCGCGGGTCACAACTTCTTCCTCGGCGAGCTCTGCCATGATGAAGTCGAAGTCAGCCCAAATCTCGACGATGAGAGTTTCGTCGATGACGAGCGCTGGAGGGGCGTCAGCCATTGGAGGAGCACCAAGGAGCCCGATCGCTACTAGAAGGAGCGGAGCTACGGGAAGAGGAACGAATCGATCGAGATCAGAGGGCGACGGCTCATTCTTGTGGTTGCCGCGCGTATATATATACATATCGGAAGCAAGGGAGGTGAAGAGCTTTAGATCAACATAAGCATGGGAAGCCGAAACGCTCCTTCATTTCCCGGTGATTAATTAATTTGGCGCCATCTACCCGAGGCGAAGAAGTCGAAAAGCCCAGTCTCGGGACCTGTGAGCTTTAACGGATTGAACACCCAGGAAATAAGCAAAGAAAAAATATATATAATAAAAAAAATACAAACATGGAAATCTGATACGCCAAATAAAAGAGTTTATCTGTATGCGAAGGACTTCCATAAAAAAAAGAGCTACGAAGGGGGCAGCTTCCCTTTGCCTTTTGCATCGCTTCCCTTTGCAGCTAGTCCTGCGGTGCTCATTGCCGCGCGAGCTCGGCGTACAGACTCCTTCGCAGCACCCTCACCGTGTTTGCTCCAGAAGTCGAAATAAAGCGGGAGGAGCCGGATCGCAGCGGAAGAAGGTTTCCCAGCTGAGGCCATATCCGCGAATCCTGGCTCTGTCGAAATGGCGGAGGGAGCACCAAAGTGTTCGTGCACATGCCCGCAGCCCCTCGCCTCTAGAAGTTGAGCTGCCTTCAAAGAGCCTAGCCGGGCGCAGTGGTCACCGAAAGTTGCGGCAGAGGACCCGAGCAGCCCGGCCGAAGTTTGAAGGAACTTAATAGCCTTTGAGTCGGAGGAGGGAATGCGACACGAAGCGGCATCAATTCCAAAACGGGGAAGCTGCCAAAGGAAAACGTCGGTTGCTTCTCGAATCCCAGAAGACAAAGACTCCAACGTCTTCTGGACTCCGTCACATTGCTCCTCCGCCCACTTGGTATTAATAAGATGCATTTGAGCTTCCCTCTTTGTTGCCGTGAGCTGCTGAGAGTGTTCCTCCACAGCATTCTTAAGCATGTCCTTACCTTCATCCGTGACCTTCAGGAGACTCTTCAACTCTTCGATGCGTCCCTCTTTTTTCTTCGCATTTCGCTCCGCTACAACACGAGCTTGCTCCGCATCAATAAGACTCTTTTTCATCGATGCCACTGCGTTTTCAAGTTCGGCGTTCTGCGCCGCAAAGTCCTAGCTCAGAGCCAGCTCATCCTGCACTTCGCCAATGTTTCTGTAGATATCTGCAGGGCCTCCGCCAGGTGGATCTTCTCCGTCTCCAACTCCTCCGCTTGCCTCCTTGCCGCGCCATGTTCGTCAACCATTGTGTTATGTTCCCTCATGCAAGACTGGATCTGACGGGTCAGTTCAGCTGACAGAATGGCCCCCCACAATGGATAATCATACTTTGAGCAAAAATAACTATGGGTTAAAGCACAAAAAGAGCGAACAGGAAGGCCGAAGGGAGAAGGGTACCTTCAAAGAAAGATCTGTGGAGGCCTCACAGAGCGCGAAATCATGGAGACCCTCGAAGAGGGCCACAGATTGGCTATAGGGAGCGAAGGCCAAGCGCATCTTCTTCATAGTGGGGCTCGACGCAACCCCGCTTTGGAAATCCCAGGTAGAAAAATCCGAAAGATCAAACTTGAAAGAAGGGGGAAATGGTCGACTCCCCGAAGTCGGCGGCTAAGAGGGAAAGGTCCCCCCGCTTGCGGAGGAGATGCCCGTGGGAGTAGCGATTAGGGGCTCTAGACCCCCCGCTCCGGTAACCGCAGGCGGAACAACGGGCAACCCAGTAGGGGCTAACCCAGCCACCACGGCCCCCTCCATCATCTTCGCGCCCCCATCTCCTGCGCACACCTCGTCAATCCTCGAAGGGCCGAAACAGCCAGAGGGATCCATAGGAAAGATTTTAGGAGTCAGACCTTCGGCACCAAGAGGAGTATCTGGTGTGGAAACGCCCAGGCGGAGGTCGCGCCCCCCCTCCGCCATAGGATCAGCTGCTCCTTCGAGGGAGACTTGCGCTCCCTCCGCCATAGGATCAGCTGCTCCTTCGAGGGAGACTTGCGCTCCCTTCGCCGTGGGATCGGCCACTCCTAGGGAAGAGATGTGATCCCCCTCTGCTGTAGGAACAATTGTCACTTCAGGAAGATCCAGCGTTGACTCCATAACAGGGCTGCTCTCTCCGTCATTATCAACCAAATCTACAAAATCCACCCCTGGGATATTCAGAAACGAATATCCGGGGGACCGCTCTTCGGTTCGGCTCGCGCCAGGGACAGGGTCTGAAGGGCGCGGCGAGGCCGATGTCTCCGCCACTACAGAGACTGGCTGCGCTTCAATCAAACCTGCACCGAGAACAGAGCTAAGGAAAGGTAGTGGAACTGAGGATTCCGCTGCGGTAGTGGCGGACTGAGTTTCGAGGGACCCTGCACCGGGAACGGGGTCGAAGGTAGAATCTGGGATGGATGATATCGCTACCTTGGGAGAGGAGGAATCACTTTCTTCACCCATGTCCTCGCCGTCTGAATTGTCGTCGCTGTCGTCCTCGCCCAAATCCTCACTCCCATCTGGAGGGACAACCGTCCGAAGAGGAGCCGCGCGAGTTATCCTAGCGTGCTTCAACGGGCGGGGAGAGCCTCCTGCACCCCTAGGCCTACGGGCCATGCGCCGCCCCCACGCGGCGATCTAGTATTCCTAGCGGCCCCAATCACCTCCATGGCAGCCTCATACTCCGCAGGTTTGCAGGGCCTAAGAAGCCCACGCGCCAATTTCTCGGCTGCTCCGCGCCCAAGATCCCCGGTTCCTGCTGGCCGAATTACGGACACCGTGCCTCCTAATGACCGCTCCAGGGTTACCGCAAGATTTCTCGCCAGGGGCTCCACCCGGCAAAGACAGAATTCCTCAACCAAATCACACATTGTGCTTTGGTGGCGGAGAGCCCTCAAATACTCCAGGAGCCTTGCCTCCTCAGTGGACGCGGCTAGGTTTGGAGAGCGAATGGCCTGAACTGGACCCATAGAAGTACGAAGGGCAGAGTCCATACCATCCACCGCCTGGTAATACCATCGTTACATCCATCTGGACTCCCACTTCCCTTTCGCCGCGGCCACCGGAATTTCCTTCGCTAGTGACCTTTTTGTTTGGAAGTTCAAAGAACCGAAGCAGGACCGCTGAACCCCTTCGTTGGCCTTCTGCTGCTTCAGCTGCCAAAAAGCATCTTCGATCAGGGAAAATAATCTCCCAGTCAGCGTATGCCCAGCGGGACGAAAGGCCCACTCCAACCCTGCCAACCGAACGACAGCGTTGGGCGTAAGTTCGCAGCTCCGCGAAAGACCATAAACAGCCCCACCGGAGGGGCGAGGGAACCGAAGCCCCACTTCCAGAAAGGCAGCGAACACCACCGCTTCATCTGGTCATGGTTGAGATGCCTCCTCCTCGCCGGGAGAACGCATGGTAGGACGCGCCACACCAAATTCCTTCGCCAAAAGGTCGAGGTCGTCAGGACCCAGTGAAGAATGCCCCAAAACTGGAGACAACGCGGCGGCATCCTCTTCACTCAAGACCAACTTCCCCGGAGGGGGGGCATCGTGGAGCCATGGACAAGGGAACCAAAAGCGACAAAGAACAAATCGGAAGGGCGGGAAAAGGAGACTAAAAGGCGTGAAGAGAAATGAGCACTAGAAAATGCCCTGCTCTTGTTGCTCACCGCGCTTAAAAGGGGAAAAACGGCTCCCCTTCACCGTTGATCCGAACACGTGGCCCCCATCGCGCAAAAAAACGGAGACGTGAGGACGTGGGTGAGAGAACTGACGGTTTCAGCGCCCAGCCGAAGGCGTCAAAAAGAGCCACGACACACGATTCCAAAGGACAAGACCACCCGCACAGAGACCAGCCCATCCGTACCTGACATATCAGAGCATACAATTAAGGGCGTAGAAAAGAATAGAAGCCTGCCCAACCAAAGCGAAGGAAAAATACTGAACGGGCCTCGCCCCGCACACCCAAAAGGGAAAATAGAGAATTTAGGCCTTTTCTGGCATGGCCGAGGGCGAAGCAGAGACGGCCCGCAGCCATGAGGAGCTCCTGTCGTAGGCCCGAAGCATCCATTCCCTCTGGCGGGCGGGCAAGGTCCTTAGCACCTGTGAGACCCCGGATCAGCTATCCGAAATCTCCTGTGTATTTCCGTACTAGTCCCAGATCAGTAGCTAGTACACACAGTCACAGTGATACTTCATTGCTGAACATAACGAAAATTGTAACATAAATATTAAAGTATGGGCCACATGGCCACTTATTACAATACTCGGTCAAAAGACCGGAGACAAGACAGCGGAAAACGAAAGCAAAGACAAGCGAACACCAAAACGCCACAGGCGACGACCAGAAACGCGGCTAGTTATCCAGGCAATCCTCCTCGAACTCCTCGGGGTAGAACTCACCATCTTCAGCTGCGTCTTGATAATTTTCTGATGATGACAAGTTGATGTAGCACGTGAGTACAAAGGTACTCAGCAAGTCGGGGAAAGTATGATTGTGTGGAGCTTTCCAAAGGAAGCTTAACAAGGTTCATTTGCATAAAGCCAAATTTTAGTAAACCATACTTAAGTAATAAGTTTCACAAAGCATCTTTTAACAATTCTTTTTAACAATTGAATTATTTAATATTGCAGTGAGGTTCTATCCACCATCACTAATATAAAGGCTCTATCCGCCAACTTTTAAAAGATCAAGGTTAATCATATGACTCCATCCGTCAAGTATAAAACAGGTTCTTTCCACCTGGTTGGCTCTATCCGCCAATCAACATCCGAGAGTTCTAACCACTCCCGAATCCCAAAACCAAACCCTTTTTAGGTTTTTTTTTAAAACCAAAATCAAAGTCTACCAATATGAAAGCATTCTTCACTTTGCCTTTGACCGTAGGCACGGCTATTCGAATAGTTTTAACTCTGCAGAGGTGTACAACTTTACCCACAAGACATGATTGGCTCTTGATGCCAAGCTATTAACACACTTCCTATGGTGTGCCGGCAGATAGATCATGACAAGGCCGTTACAATTTATCCACCTAACTCGACCCACCCGCTGAGGTTTCACCGCTGTTAGGGTTCCATCCGCCCAGTACAGAAGCCCCTTCTTGCGCCGTGTGAGAAAAAAAACGACATTGCCTCTATCCGGCACTCACATTCCACCAAGTGGTGAGTCTAAGTTAGGATTCTATAAATTAGTTGGCCAGGTCGTACCATTATAGACATGTGGTAGTACGGTTATGCTTAGAATGGACAATCACAAGCGTCGGTCCTTAATTGACTTGGGGCGGTACTTGCACAAGACAACTAGTGCTCCATCCGCACCCACCCGACAATCCAATCCGCCCAAGTCCAAACCATTTTTCCTTTTATTTTTATTTTAGAAAAACAGTACCAAAATCATAATAATAATTTCCAAACCACACTTGAAATCATTCTTTTTGAGTAATCCCACCCATAGGTTGTTTTCATCGATAAAGATCCTAAGCAATTCTACCGTACTACGTAACAAAGGATATCATATAAGCATAAGCATGGTATAACAATTGTCCTAGGGTTACAAGTAACATGGATGTCAATCACAAAGGGGGAAATTACAATTCGGATTATCTATACCCTTATATTTGACATACGATAAAACATAGCATGCAAGTTATAAAACATTTAAAACATGTTTATAAACGTAGGTTCAATATGCGTCAAGGAGACTTGCCTTCAGTCGCGGGAAGATCGTCAAACGAGGAAAGTCCGGCGGCGGGGTCGGCGGTCGCGTCAGAGTCCTCGGCTACGCGCAAACCGAGGCAATAAATAAATATAAGAAAATAAATAAAATCTAAAAATTACAAAAGTAGTACTTGCAGGTATATATTGATTTTAGATTAATTTAGAAATTTGAATGGAGTCAATCGGAGTTCGGACGGAGAAGTTAGGAGCTTCCGAAGTTTGAATTTCGAAAAAATTGGAAAACCGAGAATATTCCCTGGAATATTCCTTTTTCCTTTTTCTGAATTTTTGGGAAATGCTTGAGTCACTTGCAAGGGGGCACCACATGTCATTGACATGGGGTCTTCTTCAAGCTTTGGGTTGTGGCCATGGGAGGCAAGGGAGCTTGGAGGGGCTTGGGAGGGGGCCGGCGAGGAACGCTGTGGCAGGCGCCAGCGCCTTGTGGCGGTGAAGCGGCGGCGCGACCGGCCGACCAGCGGGCACGGGCCCAAGCCCACACACGCACGGGCATGAGCCCAAAGAACAGAGAGCTCCAAAAAAATCCGAAAATTCGGATTTTTTCACCATTTTTGCACGAAATTGAACCAAATAAAATCATGGATTCACTAGATAACATCCTTAGGGACTCATAGGAGGAAGGAATTGGATTGATTCTCACCGGGGACGACGACTTTGGCGACGAACGGAACTCCGGCCGAACCGACAAAAACGCGAAATTCGCCTTCCAAACTTGAGGGATCCTAAAATCGATTGAAGGGTTAGATTCTAGACTCCCTCACGGTCACAAAGAACCAAGTTGCACGAAGAATTACACACCGGGGAGAGATCTACGGCCAAGAACGCAAGGAACACCGAAACTCTAACCCGGCGTCGGTTTTCTTGCTCTAGTGGATGAACGAGTGGAAGAGGCTAAAGGAGGCTCCTACCACCGGGACGGGGATTCTTATACGGAGAGAATGGAGGTGGAATCACGCAGAACGGAGTTGAAACGGCCGAGTTATGAGCATTTATGTCCATTTCGGTTTTTGACCGTTTGTGCAAATTCCGGCGAGATTAGCGGCTAATCAAGGTGGGGAATGGCAAGAGGGCGTCGATACGGATCCAACGGAACCGGCCGTGATCAATTTGGAGTTACGTGGAGGAGGATAGGAGCATTTGAAGAGAGAGGCCACCATGGGAGAGGAGCTTGAAGCTCTCTCTGTTCTTCATGGCTAGAGGTTGAAGAAGGGTACTGTTCATGCCACGTGGCACTCCCTCATTGGCCCTCATTTACGCGAATAAACCGCCCTAGAGAAAAATTAGGAAAAATGGTCTAAAAATTCCGGAAAAATTCCTAGGGCCATTTTAGAAAACTTGGGACCCAATAAAATTGGTTTCACAGAATTTGGATGAAATTTGTGTAATTAAATATTCAGGTGCGGATTGTGGGCATTAAATAAAAGCCGTGCGAGATAAAATAGGAGCGAAGGTCCAAAAATCCGGGGAATGGTTCCTAAAATCATTTTGGAATATTTGGAACACAATTAAAGTGGTTTTGGGATTTTTGGAGCATTTTTCAATTTGGGTGAAATTTCGGGTATCGGCGGGACCGGAAAATTCGATTTTTCGACCAGAGGGGACTTGAATCCCGATTTTGGATAGGAATGGATGCCAGGTTAATATAAACACCAAAGAAACTCCAATGTTTGAATTTAATTTATTTAAATTAGGTTTTTCTCCAGAAGGCGAAACCGAGGATGTTACTGCACCCTCCAGGCTATACCAATCCATAACGAAATACGCAAGAAAGAAGAGACAGATCATGAAACGGACTGAGCAGACGAGAAGGCGAAAGGGGCCGATCGAAGCAACGGGGGAAGTTGCGAAGGAAGCTTCCCCCAACGCGCTATTGGACATGGCCGACAAGGTGTACAACCGAGCCTGCCGCCCTGTCAACAGCTACTAAAAAATGCCAGGCATCGTTAGATCGATCTGGAACCGGCTAACACGTGTAATTCCATTAGAACCCTCGAAAAGGGAACGAGACAAAAGGACAGAAGCATAAAGAGCATATAAAAACCCCATACAATGACCATTTGGCCCCCGGCCAGGGGACAGGTGGAGGCTGGTGTTTGGAAAGCAGTTGTAAAAAGGGGCCTGCAGTCCTTTGTCAGGACCGGCCGGAAAAAGAGCCCACCTTTGCACACAGTTGAAACTATCTCCCCTGAGCTTCCCTATAAAAGGAGGAAGATGAGGGAACTTTGGGGACTGATTCTGCCTAGGGAAGACGAATCCAACAACAATACTTCAATAAATATTTCTATTAAATATAATTGAACAAATATTGATATTATATATAGTTCAACAAATATTGCTGCTAAATATAATTGAACAAATATTGCTACTAAATATACTTCAACGAATATTGTTACTTGATAAAATTGAATAAATATTGCTATTTGACATACTTCAACGAATATTGCTACTTGATATACTTGAACAAATATTGCTACTATATATAATTAAACAAATATTGTTATTAAAATATGTTGAAGTAAATATTTCTACTTGACATGCTTGAACAAATATCGCTACTAAAAATACTTCTATTTATTTTTTTTTACTTTTCTATTATCTACATTTTGAATGGCACAAAACGTCAACAACTTCATTTTTTTTCCCAAAAAATATCACTCTAGAGGTCATAAGACTATTGATACTAATTATAGGAAAATTTTGTCAAATTTTTTTTTTTTGAATTTAAGCGAAAAACCGAATGACATTTTTTTCGATGGAGAGTAAAATAGACGAAATTCGTAAATTCGTTTGAATTTCGACGAAAAGGTGAACCAGAACCTGGGCCTAACGCACCATCCGATGCCAGCCCAAAGACATAACGGAGTTGCAACGAAGCGTGGGAAAGAACTCGTCTTAGCAAGTTAAAATGGAAGAATGTGAACTCTCCATTATAGCCGTCTGATCACGTACCTTGCAACAGAGAGAGAGAGAGAGAGAGAGAGAGAGAGAGAGAGAGAGAGAGAGAGAGAGAGAGAGAGAGAGAGAGAGAGAGGATAGCTAATGTATTATCGATAGCACAGATCCTCCGTGCTATAGGGTTGTGTTTGCAAAATTTGAAGACGAAACTATTGATCCGAACCGTGCATTCTATTCATCTCATTGAAATCTCACTACCCACAAAATTTTATATTTTTTGAATTTTTTCTCCTATTTATTTTGTATTTTTCAAAATCCACGATCTAATTAGTTGTGAAGCGTCCAATGAAGCTGGTTTTTGAAAATACAAAATAAATAGGAGAAAAAATTCAAAAAATATAAAATTTTGTGGGTAGTGAGATTTCAATGAGATGAATAGAATGCACGGTTCGGATCAATAGTTTCGTCTTCGAATTTTGCAAACACAACCCTATAGCACGGAGGATCTGTGCTATCGATAGTACACTAGCTATCCTCTCTCTCTCTCTCTCTCTCTATATATATATATATATATATATATATATATATATATATATATCGGTTTTAAACTCTAGGTTTTTTTCACTACTACGAATATTATAATTGGTTCTTTTTTGTCATTTGAATTAATTTTAGTGGTGATACAAAATCGTTAGATTGTAATGAAGAGGCGCTTTGACGGTTGATTTTCATCCGATAAAAATATTGTGTCATTGCAATCGATTCTTAGCTTAGAACTGATTGTGATGTGTCCCTCATTACAATTGATTCTGAGTTAGAACCCATCACATCTTTAGTTCTATTTTTACCATCTACTTGTAGTAAACGATAACCGAATTGTGTAATTTGTACACGACTTTTGAGTTATACAAATTGCATATTTGAACCAATATTTAGTATTATTGTTCTCTCAACAACATAAAGCAACACTCATAACACACTAGTAGATGGATCAATTTAGAGAGAAGTAGTGTTTCTAACATCTCCTATTGACAGAACATATCAAGTTAGCTAGGTCATTCTTTGTCAATACTTTGCACAAAAGTAGTGTTTGATTGCTGCTACTGGGTAACAATAGTTCGAGGAAGTATTCATCAATTCCCATTAAAAGTTCACTATCCAAACATCTGAACTAATAAACAACTTAGAAGCTCCTTATCACTAGGCAACTAGCAAATGAGAGGAGCAATGCAGTATCGTGACAAAAGAAGTAAAATCATAACAACTTACACAGGGGTTGTTGCCACCGCGCGTAGAAGAGCCATGAGCGGCCGCCGGAGCAAATGATGGGAGGAGCATGAGAGTAGTAGCAGGAAAGTCAATGTGCATCGGCCACCAATGAAAGACAGCAGCAGCAGCAGCATGGCCACAAGCCACGAGGGCGGTGGCGACCTGGATAAGGAGAAGGCAGAGTAGCGCATTGGTGTGGACTGGAGCCTGGAGGAATAGAAGACAATAAAGATAGGCAAGTGTGGCTCTTGTGGTGGTGTAGGAAATAAAAGGGATTGGAGTTCAGTTTTAGTTGGCGCTAGCTAAGAGTTTCAAATTTTGAAAAGTCTATCAGAACGTAAACGGGGGTTTACGCCTTAAAGCATGTACATCACAATCGGTTCTATCCGATTATGATTTGCATCATACATCATAATAGATTCTAAGGTCAAAACCAATTGTGCGGTTCTGAAGTGAGAACCGATTATGATAATTCCTCACCATATAATCTCTAACCACGAATCATTTATCATAATCGATTTTTTTTAAAAAAAGTTGGAAATTAATCTAGATAAAACGATAGTATTGTACAATAAATAGTAGTGTTTGTGACCCCCCTAAATAACTTTCGAAGCAAAAGTGCAAGTCCTTGATCAGAAAAGAATGAAGCTTTGTTGATGGTTTTTTTCAGCGAGCCAGTACAAACCAATTGCCTACACGGCTACACGTAATGTAATTCTACGACCGATCACAAACGCACACATAGAAACCGGTGAGTAATACTATAAGAGACAGTCCTGTTCCATAATGCTAGACATCTGGTAAGTCCATCATGTTGGCGAACTTTTACGCGAAGCCCAGGTGTATTTTGGTCTCTCTGTACACTTTTTTTCATCTTTGATGTTGTAAAATTAGTCTTTGCTCAACCGTGAAAGTACTAACTTACATACAACATGTATTAACTACCGTGTTTTATACCGTGATAGGTCGCCGGCACCGTGGCAACTCTTAGACAAACGTGACAAGTGGCAGGCCCATCTTCCTACCAAGCTCGGGGCAGAAGGTACTGCCGAGCTCTGGCACCACGGTACCTCATCATGTCGAGCTTAGGTACCGCGGTAGCTCATCTGTCGTGATGGATGCAATGCCGATGACCCATTGTATGAGATGACACGTGTTACTCGTCGGTACTTTCGCATTCGATAAGAGATCTAAATTTATAAATATGTTGGAAAAAGAACCAAAGGTAGAAAAAATACGTGAAGAGGAGCCGAATAGGACAAGGCTGGTGATCCATCCGATAATCCTCACCCGGCTCCACCGTATCGCGCATCCACGGCACGCGATGCCAGCGCGCGTACGTGGGTGGCCTGCGCGCCGACGTGGGATGGCGGGGCGCCGTTCGCGGGCGCGGCCCTTAGAATATATCGGGACGGGCCGGTCCCGCGCCTTGCCAGGGACGGACGGGCCCTTTCCACGTCACTCAGGCCCTCGCGCGGCGGAAGGGTCGGGTGTGGTCGCGGGGCCGCGCGCGACAAAATTATGCGTCACGCTGCCCATGCGCGATCACCCGGAGATTTTTCTCGTAGCGGCGTCGCCTCGTTTCGCTCCGGTTCCATGAACGCATGATTTCCCACGCGGAGGGGGCCACTCCCACCCCCATGTTGCCGATTCATGCGGTTTTCGGCGGGTTCAATCACATATCACCGCCCATGTCGCGTTTGATTTGGATTTTGGAGCGCTAGCCTTTTCTCCTTTAAGGATACACACTTCACACATACACGTCTGTGTTTACTACGCACGCTAAAAAAACTTTTTAAAGACCTAAGAGCTTTTGTATAGTATGGAAACACGCTATCTTGATAAACACGTACGTGTATACCTACTTTTATATTTTCTATTTGAGACTTCAGCCTGAATAGGAAATAAAACACCCGCGTCCAAGCAGAGCCGAACACGGATGGGATGCACGCTCAGCAACGAGCGTACCATCCAAGCAACACTTGGTATTCTTGGAGCTCTAGCTATTAGATCGACGATATGTAGAGTCCTCAAGTCTTATAAAGCCATGCGAAGAGATGAACAGTAACATATAGCCACATGAATAGGATTGAGGGAGAGGTATCCGGTGCCGTCGCTATGGGGACAGCAACTTAAGCAGTCCCCATGGGATCGTCCATCAAAAATAAACGGTTTGGATCGGCTAAAAGTAATGGGTAGATTGTTTACTTTGCAAAAATACTGTTTATAACAATGTAGCAAAACACTGTTTATCTGATTTTTAGCCAATCCAAATCGTCTAATGTTTCGATTGGACAATTCGCGTATGTGAAAACTACTTAAGTTGCAGTTTCTACAATGACTATACCGGATCCCTCTCCATGATTGAGATATCTATCTTTTGTTCGCCCGACAATGCGTCCGCGATCATCATACCTCCTAATCAGGATCGAGCGGACCTCATGAGTCGTGTTGCTGTAGTCATGGGGCTGGACCACATCACTGTCAGCAAAAACATCAGCGAAGGCAACGAGAATTGCAGATGAGACGAGCGTGGAGAGCGAAATCAGTGTCTGCCCTTAACCATCTCGCTCGTCGCCTGAATTGCTTAACCGACGAGGGAACGAAGCTAAAAGAGACACATGAACCATGCAAAGACGCAACCTGACCATGCGGCCGTTCGGAACCCCAAAGAGGAACTAAAGCATGGCCCGGCAGTGGTGTCAGGGTTCACAAAACCGCAACAAATCGCTCGAAAACCGCGGTTCTTGATCTTACCGCTCTGGTTCGAGATGCAAAACCGCTCGGTAAACCGGTCTAATTAAAAAAAATTAATTTTTTTTTTGAAAATTTGAAAAAATTTATGTGTCTGGTTTTTCGTTTAAAAACCGCAAAAACCGTTTTTGAAGAACATTCAATTGGTTGGGTTGGTTTTTCGTGAAAAACCGCGGTTTTTCGTTGAAAACCGAACGGTTCTCGATTTTTTTCAATTTTTTTTTATTTTTCAACACTTCGGTTTTGACAGTTTTTTGGCGGTTTTTCACGCGGTTTTTGCGAAAACCGAACCGATTTGCGCGGTATGGTTTTGTGAACTCTAAGTGGTGTTCATTGGTTGATGTGACCAGAGTCCAGACCACGCGGTCCTATCCGTAACATGAATTTTTATAATGCATTTTATATTTCAATACAAAAATTATCGTAGATGTTCTCTCTGTACCTCTAATATATATCTATTTTATTTTATACTCTCTATATGCGTGCATTAGATATAATTTTTATAGATAATAATTATGACTAGCGTAGTTATTTTAGATATCTTATTATTAGTTTATATGTCGAAAGAAAACGCTTACAAGTAGATTCACTAGTAGGAGCGGTTCACCAGGACCACTGGACCGCCGGCAAGGGCCAAGCGGCCGCGGCCTCCGTACTTTTCACGGGTAGATCACTTCTCAATTGGCCCGAAACGTTAGCACCGTACCCATATAATTCCGCCCGCCTCCACATGGCCACATGCTCATGCATGCCGCGCCGCCCCTGCGCTCTACCACTAGCTGGTTGCCTCCCCGTGGGGGTGGGGCCCAACGTAAACCGTATCGAGCGTGCGGCGCGGTGTCTCCAGCGGCGGGCAAGCGGCCAGCGCGCGGGGAGGAAGCGCAGCCGCACGCTCCGGCGGCCGCTGACGAGGATACGTGGATGCTACCGCCCGGACCATGTGTTCTTTAACGCGACGTGGACGTCTGTAACAATCAGAATCTTACTGTCAGCTGGTTTTCGCTTTTTCGTCGTTCGATCCGAGAAGTCTCTTTCATCGCCATCCGCTCACTTTTTTGTTGAATAATCTCTACTTTCATCGTCGCTATATAATCTCTACTTTCGTAGGATAATCTTTCATTAGTACGGGTGATATTGTATTGTTTTTATAATTTACTAATCAATCAATAATTTAAATTATATAGTGTGTATTTTCTGGTGAATTACTGTGAATTTTTTTGTTGAATTTTCAGAATGTAATCAATTTAGCATTAATAATTAAAATAAAAAACAAGAACTTACCTTATCCACCGATGACTCCACACTGCCTTAGTCTTCTCCCACTGATTGTCTTCTCCGATTCTCTCCACTGACGAGTGGCGATTTGAGATGCCGGCCTCGTCGCCGCCCTGGCTCATGGTGACAGTGCCTCTGCTCTTGGCCCCGCCTCCCCTTGCTTGATCTCTAATTTCATTGGAATAATCTTCAATTGGTATGCGACATGCTGGATCGGTGATGATATCATCTGGATTAAAATCAATCGGAGGCTTCTTTTGTTGAGTTGTGCTTTCGTTGGTTCGAGGATTACTTGCACTTAGGTTGTTTGAGAAATAGTTGTGCAAGGTTCGTTTGTCCGTCTTTTATGGATGTACAATACATTTTATAGAACCGAAATAAGTTGAGACTATACTAGAGAATAATTTACTAATCAACCCATAATTTAAATTTACTAATCAACCAATAATCTTGTATGCAATTATATAGTAATATTGTATTGTACTTACAATTTACTAATTAACCAATAATTCAAACAAAATTAATAAACTTACCTAGTTACCTTATCCTCTATCCCTCTCGGACGGACTCCTCAGTCTTCCTAGCCTTGGTTCCTACTTCCTCCTAAGTGCATCCCTTTGGCTCCCCTCACGGCTCCGAGCCTCCATCCGCCTCCCGACGGCGGTCGGCCCTCTCCTCCCCTCACGGCCCCACCATGGCGGCCAATGCCCCGCCCCCTCCTTCACCCACTCGGCCCACCCCTCCCGAGCTCCCCTCACGGCCCCGCCCAGCCCCCAGACCCGACGAGGTGAGGCGAGCCGGCCCCCCGGTGGCGGTCCTCGTTCACCTGAATCACTCAGCCCCGACGGGTGTCCAGAGCCCCTTCTCCACCTGTAGGCTGCAGCCCCTCCAGCCCTCCTTCACCTGACAGCTGGCATGGTGACGGTGAGCCCGACGCCCCTTCTTCACCCGGTGAGTCCTCATGTCGCTTGACAATGGATGGATTAGGGATATGAGGATAGGAGAATTGGGGAATGGCCGAATGGGGATTGATTTGAGTTTGAGTTCAAGTGACCTCCTCCACCCCCGCCATCTCGGCCCCTCCTCCTCCCTCTCCTTCTCCCACCACTACTCCCACAACGATATATCACGGTGAGCCTTGCCCTATGATTTTCCTCCGTGATGTTGTTGGCCGTTTAGTAATTATCAATTGTTGGTGTGAGATCGATGGATGAATGTGGTGCTTTATGGTGATTGTTTTGTGCAAATTGATTTGGCTGGTGTGCGCTGAATTACTCTAATTATTTCTTAAATTGGTTAGCTTGGTTTGGTGCTCTTGGAGATGGATTGATGGTTATACTGCACTGCGGCGGTTTTGGGTGTGATGTCTAGGTGTCCTATTTAGGTGTGGATCGAAAGGGGTGTCAGAAATGGAATGGAAGGTTTTGTTTGTGTTGTGAAGGCTAGTTAGTTTGTGTGAATGTGCGGCAGCTACTACTTTAGGAATTTTGTTTGGTAGGTAGCACGGTGTAGGAACAAGATTTGGCATAATGACTTATAGAGTAACGTTTTGATCTAAACAACTGTGCATTTAATTGATCATGTCTATATGTTTTAATCTTGCCTGACACGTAGAGCTGGAATGCTGAGGGAGTTATATTTAAATGTATTGTAACTTGTAACAATGTAAATCCTCTTAAATTAGGCCAAGTCATCTAGTCTTAGAAGCATATGTCATGATACCCTATTTACTGTTTTCACATAACTACTGTTGTCCTATTTACATACCTCTGTTGAATACTTTTGGTGAATGGTTAGTAAGCCTTGTTTTTTATTCACATATATATGCACTTCAGAGGGTGCTAAAGCACTACACATAATTGCAAAGGCCAGTTATTTAACTTGGGGACCTTACATGTGTGTGACAACAAACATCTTAATTTTTAGTTCTTATTTATATATATGCTTGAGTACTTAAATTGTAATTATCGACGGTTTATGCTTTGCTGTACAGCTTAGTAAGTTTCTCTTGTGATTGTAGTAAGCTTTCTAGTAGGTTGTTTTATTGTCATTTGCATCAATTGTTTAGGTTTCTAAAATAGTCAAGTTTTGAAAACTGGTAATTATTTTGAATTGAGATAAGGTTGTCACAAATAAGTATGTGAACTTGTTCCTAGTGGCGAGGAAGGCCTTTTTAAGTCAACCCTACATCCGAGAATAATCTAAAATCAACTTGAGCATTATTGTTAGTTGTATGTCTCCCACGTGCAAGGTGGTTGCCGTTTATTTAAAATCTTTAATCTACATGCATATGATTACTCTCTTTTAATCATAACATGTTACATGCATATAATTTCTTAATGAGAACTATTAATTCATAATTGCTTATGTTCATTGCTTTTAATTGCTTTTGGTACAGATATGTTGTATATGACTATATATATAACTAGTTAATTACATAAATCAGAGTAGAAGCTAAGGATTAGGAAAGGGACTTGGATACCTGGAATGGAGTGACGAATGAGAGCGAGTTGACATGATTCTTTCCCCCTACTTAAAAACACAACCATAAGACCCTCTATACATAATATGACTTATCACCTTATAAATAAATGTTTGTAAATAAAATTGTTTAACCTTAACTTTCTATACACAATAAGACCTCTTGTCTTGTAAGGAAATGCAACTCTTAAGTTCCCAATGGGGTATCACAAACTATCAACCACAAAAATTAGCTCAAAAGCCTCTCACCTTTAGATTTATTTTGTTGTCAGTGATAACACTATGCAGTTGGTCCTCGACCCACACATAGTCTCCAGCCAAATAATGAACGATAATGCTACTTATGTCGAGGATTACGTGATAGAGGCATCGATGGCTCAAAGCGATAAAGAATACATATTTCTACCCTATAATCGGTCGTAAGTGTTGCACTACGTACATGGTATACTTTGATTTGTACTTTACACGTAACACAAAGTTAGGTTAAATAACCATGGCTTTAATCCTATGTCGGTTTCATTGGATTCTAATTGTATTTGAACCAATAAAAAACCAGGTTAGCTACGTTGATTCCTAACGTAAGTGCAGCCACGACTTGAGGGCTATTGAAAAACTACTCAACAGGTAATCATGTTTCCTCCGTAGATAACTCTCCTGTAGCTCATGGAATGGCTGAGGCTAACTTTTTTGGAGTCACATAGGGCGTTCAATGTGTATGGAGCTCGTGGAGGGCCACACAAGGACTTGTCAAAACTAAAACACGATTTTGACTTTCCAATATGATAGGGACGGTGGCCCGATCTTTCGGTGAGAGAATGATAACCACGATTTGGGTTGGAGTTCGACGTTGGCGGTCCGACAACAACTGTCAACGACGTTGCGCCTTAGCGACCGGTACACCAATCTCCGAAGTGTTGATCTTGCCGGGGCGCGACCAACGTTCCTGCACGCAATCGAGAACGAGCAAGAACAAGATAACAAGCAATCTGAAATTGCTAATATGAAAATTTAATTTCCAATATGAAAATTTGGAGTCTTGCAATTACGTGCGCATGCGGTCTAATCGACACGCGTTTGCACGGACAGTAGCAAAAGTTAAACTGAATTACAAAGCAAAACTCAAGTCTCTTAGGTGGCCTATTGCCTTTCTTATATAGTGGTGGGATGTAGCCAAAAACTAAACACTAAGCAAGGTGGTACTAAACTTGTAGTCATGCAACTTGGGCCTTCGTGGGCCGGTGGAGAGAGGAAGTGGTGCCACACTTCATGGGCCATACCTCCTTGGCCCATCATGGTTGGCCCTCCTTGTTTCAACATATTCTGGCTCATCATGGTTGGGCCTCCTTGGCACATCATGGTTAGGCCTCCTTGTAACATATTCTGGCCCATCATGGTTGGGCCTCCTTGGCCCATCATGGTTGGTGCCTCCTTCATGGGCCAACTTGGGCTACCATTTTCTCCTCTTTCATGGGCCAACTTGGGCCAACATGGGCTACCATTTTCTCCTCCTTCATGGGCCAACTTGGGCCAGCCCATCTTGTCGATGTTGGGCTACCATTAGCTCCTCCATAATTTGTAAGCACCATGTTGACCATTTGCTAGCGTGCACGAGCTCGCGTAATAGGTCCTTTTATGATTTCCTCTTGACGTGTAGGTGACGTCGTGGCTGCATCAAAGAGAGTGATGTTCGCATCAAATAGTATTCTATCCATTAAAATATTTGTATGCAACTCGAGGAACGCATTCACCTGGTAATTGAATTGACGTGCACAAGCTCGAGTAATTGGTCCTTGTATTATATCATTGGTTTCAATGTGATGTGTAGGCATGGCCGTATCCATAGTCGTGATGTCCACATCACAATAGCCGCTAGTACACAATAATCCTATACCACTTTGTAATAATGCCCCTTGAACTAACCAATTCTATTTTCGCAGTGCGCCCAGTAGTGACAGGGAAATAACCTATGTGTCTTCTACGTTTGCCATAACATGTGAATCCTCGTTGGCACAAAGAAAATCAGCGATGCAACTACATTAAAAAAGGCCCATACGGAGGCAATTCGAGAAAACATGTCTGACTTCTTGATGTGTGAGGTCATAGCTCCAGAAGGCACTTTCCACGCTGCATAATTTGTGAAACTTGGGCATTCTATTTATTTATTGAATTTGTGAATTGTAATTGTGCATTCCATTGGTTAATACAATATTTGAGTTAATTTCTGAAATGGTTGTGTAATATATGATATATTGGTTAATATAACATTCGAGTTGATTTTTGAAGTGGTTGTGTAATCTATGATGTGTAATTTGATTGTGGTATAATCAGCTTGTGATGTGTGCAATCTGCTTGTCATATAATCGTTGTAATCTGCTTATTTCAGAGGGCACGGCTAGCATTTCCTGAGGCTAGCCAATAAATGGAAAAATATTTAGCAATAAAAACTAATATCATATACGATTCCATCTAAGCAACCCTATGTAATATATAACGTACACCAGAGGTTCTAGTAAAGAACCATCTGTATTGTGGGCCACATCACAGATGGTTGTAGTAAAGAACCGTCTGTGATGTGTTCCACAATACAGATGGTTCTTTACTAGAACCGTCTGTGATACATCTTTGTTATCACTGATACAGGATTACAGGAGGTTCACAAAACTGTCTGTGATCACCTTTTAGAACCGTCTGTGATGACCTTATTTATAGTAGTGAGGCCACAATCGAAAAACGAGCAGAGCTTGGCGTGAGAGCTCCTGGGGGTCATGGTTAGTTGTGGAGCGGGATAGAGTCACAACAATACAAGGAAGAAGCAAGTGGAGCTCCATAGCGATGACACATAGATGACGCCACAACATGACATGGCAGTCTGGCGGGGAAGAGACCAACTTTGAGAGGGCACTAAGTGAAAGAAATGAGTTCGATGAGTGGATAGAATTGGTTGAAGTTGAATAAGATGGGAAGTACTCGACAGCTAGAGGGAGAGGCCTCCGATTTTTTCTCCTCCTTCGACATTAGAGTAATAACTATTCCCAAATAATTTACTTGCGTGCAAGATTTCAAATTTCGAAGGGGACCAAAATTTTAAATCCCGGTGAGATCTCATAATTTTGATAAATTTCAAACAAAATCCAAAAATAAAATTTCAAATCCACTACTTTTGAACTGATATTTTTGAGATCTCGATCAAAATTGATGACATCTTGGCCAAAATTGCCGATATCTTGGCCAAAATTGACGAGATCTTGACAAATTTGAACCGATTTAGAAATGGTCGAAACTATGTCAAAACATTTTGAAAATTATTATAGATGGTCTTAACACATCACTAATATTCTCATAAAAATTTCAAATGATGATCAAGTCAGAGGAATTTTTAAAAATTCTGGCGGTGCTACTGTCCTGATAAAAGGCTTACCAGCAAAATTCAATTGAATGAAAAATAGTGCAAACCATGTTATAAAATTTTGAAAAAAAATGTATGGTCCTGACACATCACTAATATTTCCATAAAAATTTGAGATGATGGTAAAGTCTGAGAAATTTTTAAAATTTTTGACAATGCTGCTGTCCTGATAAAAGGCTAATCGGCAAATTTCAACCTAATGAAAAATGGTTCAAACCATGTTAAATTTTTTTGAATATTTTTGTGAATAGTTTTGATGCATCGCGAATGTTCTCATAAAAATTGTAGATGATGATCAAGCCAGTGGAATTTTAAAATTTCTTGATAATGCTACTGTTGTGATAAAAGCCTGCTGGTCAATAAATAGATTTGATTGAACTACCAAAGAAGGTTTAGAATTTTTGAAACTTTTAGTAAGGGTGCTGAAGCAATGCTTAAGCTCTCACAAAAAAATTTGGATCATGATCACACTCAAGTGAATTTATAAAATTATGACAAGGGTAATGTATCATGAAGGGTGCTGAGGAAATGCTTAAGCTTGCAATATATTGACTGTACTTAAGCTTAACAGACCTAAGTATGTACTTAAGCTTAAGGAAAAGTCTTCTGGCCAACACTTAAGGTGGACAAGCACAGACCTAAGCACTTAAGCTCAACAACACCGACCAACACATAAGATGAAGTCCAGTCAGATCCGGTCCTAAAAAACACCAACCCAGTACATAAAATCATGATTCCGGCATAAATAAGCTAAATTACAGTGATACATGACAAAGTTTTGGAGCTACATGACGAAATTTGGGTTAAAACAAGATCTTTTACTAGTTTTTTTTTCATAGTTTAGACTTATAAGAGATGCATTTGAGCCTTCAATAATGTTGTATTTCAAAATGGACCCATTGTTTTGGGCCGTGGGTACTTATGTAGGATAGCGAAGCTATCGCTAGATAAAAGCTAGGGTATATAACGGAGCTATTACTAGCTATAATACTTGTAACTAATATAGAGGAGCATTGGCCCCTAGCTTCGTGTTTGGGGTCAAAAACAACTATAACTAGAACACTGGGTAACACACTACAATTAACCACATGCACTATGTTTTCTGCTACTTATTAATCTAACTAACCTGCTTAATCCAACAAAACAACATTTTATGTAATAAGGTTCCTTGACAAACATAAGCATTAAGTTAAGATTAACTAACCTAGGTAATTTAGGTACCACTAGTTTGAGGTTATCCCCAAACTAAAAAAATTTAAGAACACCATTCTAGGATACCATATGTCATATTTTCCATTCATCTCCACCTTTCCTTATTCACTCTTCTCTACTTGCTTTCCCCACCTCCTTTCCTTCCTCTCTAACACAAAAGTTTAAAAATTAGAGATGTCTAAATTTGAAAGTTTTAAATAGGAAGTTTCAACTCAAAAAATTTGAAGTTGAAATTTTTTAAAAATTTTCAATTAGAAAGTTTCAACTCGAAAAGTTTCAAGTCAAAAAATTGTAAATAAAAAATTCTCAAATTAGAAAGTTTCAACTTAAAAATTTTCAAATAAAAAAGTTTCAACTCCGAAAAGTTTCAATTAAAAACTTTTGGTTCAAAAAGTTTCAATTCAAAAAACTTTTGATTTGAAAATTTTCAACACAAAAACAATCAAAAGTGGTTAAAATACTTCTTATTCAAAAACTTGGGGGAATTTTTTGAAGAAATAAAAGTATTTTGAGTTTGAGGGGAAGGGAATTAATAGGGGAGGAAAAGGGATGGTGCCAAGTGTTGTGATTAGAGAGCTTTTGAGGGGGAAGGAATGTGAGAGAAGCAAGGAGGTGGTACCACTTGTCACAACGAGAGAACATCCTCATCAAAGAATTAACGAGGGTGCCCTTAAATTAGCAATTCCCGTTATTGGGTTAATTCCTATTAAATGTTAGTTAGCGGAACACATCTAGTAACTTACATTTCTTAATTATGAGAGCCTCGTCAAAACTAAGCGTGCAAGTTTTTAAAAAGTCTCAATTTTTTTTGTAGATGTAGGGATTGAACATTACATGACCAAGCAAAATTTTATGACCAAACTCAATTGCATTTATGATAAATACAAAAGGCTAGTTTAGGTCTACATAGTGATTCCTACCGTTTGTTCTCTATACTTTTAGCCAATGGGTGCATAAAAACCTTGAGAATTTTATGGGCTTCTACATAATTATGAATAAATATATGGTTGTTTTGTAAAAATAAGTGCGTCAGTTGACGCACATGTCACACATAAATCTATTACTGCTTTCGGCTTTTCTGTGTTGTTTCTTGCGTGTATATAGTGCATGCGTGGCGGCATATGTATATCTTCTTTTTAATCGTGAAAAATCGCAACATCGATCTCTCTCCCTACATCCACGACAAATCTGATAATTTTTTAAGGACTAACATACTTAGTGAGTTAGCTCTCACAAAACTTTTGCCTAGACGATAGTTGTTGTTTGTTACATCATGCATCTTGTCCCTATGCTACTCACAAAACAGATAGCTTATGGTAGAAGTTCTAGTTTAAAAATCATGAATGCAACCGCTACTGTCTACCAGCGTTCTTTTTTTGCAAAAGCTCCAAAACCCACTTGCAGAAAAATACACCTGCGCCGACTTTTCTTTTCACGAGAAAAGTAGCAATGATTCTGCCGTAGAATATTCTCTTGGATGCGCGCATCTGTACTTGTTTTCTTCCCGCCATTTGTTCACCGCAGACGCACTCGATGTGCCCCTTCACTCTAGCCCACCTACCTCCCGTAGGGCACTGGCGGCACTTTGCTGCGGTAGAGTTTGGTTCCCCAAGAAGCCAAGACAAGGCCTCTCCAATAACTTTCTTTAAATTTAGATCCTTATATCCTCGTATACGGTATCTCTTAAATTTTTCTTTTTCTCTATATCTCTCTCCTCTCTAAGGGTATTGTTAACAAAATTTCTATACAGAATTTTTTTTTCGTTTTGTTGATAGATGAAGATGGATGAGCTAGTTGTGTTTGCATTTTGGTTTGAATTTTTTTCGGCATCCACTGAAATTAACAAAATTCGGTAATTTTGTAAATTTCAGTGGAATTTCGGGTCAAAATATTTGTCTAAAATTTTGAATTTTTAGACAATTTATTCAAAATTTGAATTTTCAGATAAAATTTAACCACCATTTGACCGAGTACATCTTTTCATGCAACAAACTGAATAAGACTATCTGCCCTTTTTTGGATATCTCTATCCAACATCTTAGAGGAATATTCCCCCAAATGTACCCATCCTATCCACACATCCAAACAATTAGATAACTATAAATACATGAATGATAATCTCCCATTCAGCCTTATTAGGCAACCAACCAAATTTATCTAAAGAGATAACCAAATCAACTTCTTCAAATTCCATCCAAACTGTCCAATTGAATCACTGACATTTATAGGTCTTGAAATGAAAACAATTTTTTTTTTTTGCAGTACTACGAATTGAAAATCATTTTATTTATGTAATCTACGGACAGTTCTACCACCTCTGAAGAGTCGAAACTAGAAATAGTGGCAGGCTTCACAAAAAGTTAACCCCATAGGATCTCGATCATATCGTTCCTATTTCATTGGTTTGTTTTACATGCTATATTGAAGAGTTGAAAGGCATTGCATAGTTGCAAATTGCATAACGACGATGGAATTGGAGGGTTGCAATCAACAAGTAGACGGCAGCAGGATTAAACGTTAGTGTTTGCTGCAGTTTTTTCTTTTGTTTTCCGTCCAATCATTTGGGTAGCTCCGTGGCCTCCGTCTGCTTGTGGCTTGATTGGTGTCCAGTGGCCAGCATGTCTCTATTGCCAGATTCCTTTTGCTGAAAAAGAACAAGGCATACGGAAACTCTTAACAATTAGATAATACTTCTATGTTTATAGGACGTGTCTTTTAATTATCTTGTCCATAAATATATAGTATACCTTATATTTAAATACAAAATTAGTGTAATGTTTTATATACAACCCTAATAAATATTTATCTTTACTTCATATTCTCTCTATATATGTTGAATATATTAGTGATAATAATTAGGGATAATATAGTAATTTTGAATATATTTTTGATCTATATGTCAAGAATAAATATGACCTATGGACTTTGGACGGAGGGAGTAAAAGGCGAGAATTTTCAAGTACACTGGTAGGTGATTGAGCTTTCGAATTCAATCCCTAACATGCGAACACTAGGAACAGATCGTCTAATTCAACGACTAACACTGGAGTTGGTTAGGGCACGCATCTGGATCAATCATTTGGCCTTTCTCTCTGGCGTTCTTGTTCAATTCATGGCGGGCTCGCTTCGCTCTACCTTGACCATACCTTGTTTCATTTCCTGCTGGTCCTTTCTCTTTTAGTTGTGTCTAGAGGTAGGCACTCGGGCCGTGCTTCTTCGGGCCGGCACAAGGCACGATGGGCACGGCTCGGTACGTAAGAGGGTCCTACTGTGCTAGCCTGGCACTGTAACTCGGGCCGTGCCGGGCTCAGCCCGGCAACCGGACACAATAGACGGCACGGCATGACATGGCACGGAAGCGGCACGCTGGGCTCGAAGGCAAGCTCGGTATGACGGCACTGTTGTGGGCCCGAGGTAGGGCACGGCGACCCGTAGAAGGGCACGCTTACCGGTCGTGACAGGGGTGTGGGAAAGGGGGCCGGCACTTACCTGGGGAGTCGCTGGGTCACCACGCCGCTGGGGCGTCGGGACGCCGGACGCCGCGCCCATCGGGGCACCGCGGCCGCCAGGCGAGGCCTCCGAGGTAGCGGCCTGAGCCACCTAGCACGCCGCATTGCCGCTCGACCGAGGCCGCCGCCTTGGCTCCTCCCCCGCTACACTGCCAGGCCAAGGCCACCGCGGGGAAAGAGGGAAGAGGGGGGGGGAGCCGAGGGGAAAAAGGAGGGAGGGAGAGGGAAAGGCGCGAGGGGGGACGAGCGCGGGAGTTGAGGGGGAAAGGGGGCCGATAAAAAGAGGGAAATGAATAAAGCGGAAAGGAAAAATATGTGAAAAAAAGGAAAAAGGAAAGGAAAGATGAAAGAAAGAACAAAATAAAATTGTGAAAATTCAATTAATTAAGTAATTCAATGCATATGACAGAGTGGAGTCAGATTTAATAGGGTCATTGAAAGCATGCGCCTAATATTATTGGACAAAATCAAAGTCAAGTGTGCCCTATAAAAGTGGACAGAGGGAGTAGTTCACACTGAAGGCTACTGGCTGACGTTGTTTCAAGAAAATAGAATCTAGGGGATGCAGTGCCACTACATCGATGTTAGAGCACTAGCCACCACTGTGAACTCCAAGCTCCAGAAGACCATGAAAAGGATAAATCGTCCGACCCTTTAGTTGTGCGATCGAGAGAGAGAGAGAGAGAGAGAGAGAGAGAGAGAGAGAGAGAGAGAGAGCTGAGAGAGATTGAAAGAGACTGACACGAGGGGGAGAGAGCTAAGAGGGATAAAAATATATAAATTAATTATCAAAGTAAAACATCATTTCAGTAATGCTGATGAATGCCAATATTAAGAAAAGTTCATAGATACCTTTAGAGAAAAGAAATGAAGAGATTCCCATCGAGCAAGAGAGAGAGAGAGAGAGAGAGAGAGAGACTGATCGAGCGAGAGAGACAGAGATTGAGAGAGAGACTAATTGGGTGAGAGAGAGTGTGAGCAAGAAAGAATGAGAGATAGAGCAAGAGATTTAGAGAGAGACTGATCGGGCGAGAGAGAGAGAGGGGGGGAGCAACGTTCAAGAATAAATAAAATTTAGTTCTTTTCCCTAATAGTTATGTCCACTACCTTAGCTTCGTGCAGTTTTTCGGCTCCTTTCCTCTCGTTGCAATAGTGCACATGTGCCGGGCCTGGGGCGACACGACATGAAACAAGCAGGAAGAGCAAATGGACCATGTCTAGGCTCGCCGAAGGCGAGCCGGGCCGACACGGCACAGCAGGCACGACGGGCCGTCATAACCCAACACGGTTCAAATACGAAGCATGATAAACTCGTGCCGGATCAGTTCGATACGGTCCGACACCCACCTCCTCGATCTAATGTTGGGCTCACTTTCGCATCTCTTCGTTGATGACAATGACGTGTCGCTCCCAAAAAGTACGGCCAATCTTAGCTCCCCCCTGGCATCTCGTGAATCGAACAATTTGCGTATGAATGATGGGCTTGCACGATGCAGCCATCCTCCGCACCATATGCATGCACGAAAGGCACAATCCTTGGCTCCAAAAGTTGCACGATAATGAAAAGTAGGCAAGTGGTTTGGAGAAGAAAAGGAGACAGCAAGTGATTTTCATAATTTCATGGCGATCGGGCATTGGCACCTTGCATCCTGCCTTTTTCACTTTCAATCTTCTTAAGAAATGTTGCATCATAATCTCCTTTCCATTATTTGTCGACAGGTGGTTCGAGGAAGCAAATTTGTATATTCCTGTCTACAATTGTACTATTGGTCTAATCTAAGGGGATTGTAATTTACTAATTCAGTCTCGTTTCAACAATCGGTGATTTAGGGCTGAGGCATTGCACGGTAACTACAGTTTTCTTAACAAGGTGTTTTCACCCCCTCTGGCCAAAGTTGGAGCACAGCCTGGGTTTTACTTTTCGTCGAAATTCATGAAATTCGCTCGTATCACTCTGGTTTGGAAATAAAATTTGTTCGGTTTATCGCTCAAGTTCAAATTCAAATTCAAAAAATTCAAAAGATTTGCAAAAAAAATTATCCAAAAGTCCCCTAAAATTAGTATAATAGCTTTATGACTTCTGGTGTGAATATTTTTTTTAAAAAAACAAAATTTAGAATTTTACAACATTTTTTCCCGATCCCCCCTATTTGTCAACATGGCCAATTTTTCATCGAAAATCGTTTGAAAGTCGCCACTTTTCGAGCAGTTTTCGACTTTTTTGTTCGAATTTCGCTCTGCGGTTTGGCCAGATTTCAAATTTATTTGATTTTCAAAATCGTTCAGTTTTTCACAAATTTCGTTTGATTTTTCGCAAATTTCGGTACTGTCGGCTCGTCAAATCCGAAATCGAAACTGTATTGTTAACCCTGAGCCTAGCTAAGAAGATACGTACTCCCGTGCTTCCATCACTTCATCCCAGCCCGTGCATAGATAACTATAGTTAAATGAACAAAACAGTTTTACATAACAAGTACTCTTAAGTCGGCCTAATCTGATATAACTAACCACGCTGTGTTGAATATTGATTGGCTAGAGTTCATACTCTAAACTGTCTTGTACAAGAAAAGGCCGGATTTCGTTGTCTTGACACATTACCCTCCATGAACACTATGGCATGTATCTTGTACTTTACAACAACAATTCAATTGACGCCAGCAGTTCATACCGCCCAATCAATTCCAATCTTGTGCCACCAATGGCGTCGGCAACCTTCCACACTCTCCGAACGCGACAAGAGACATGTATCGTATATCGCATCTTCCGCGATAGAGAAAAAGATCAAATTTATAAATGTATATGCGCGAGACTTAATTTGCAAAAAAAGAGTGGTTAGATAAGCAATGATTTCTTACCTCACCAGGCATTACAATATCGTGACAAACTGAAAAAAAATGCTTTCGCCATGTAAAAAGAACTAAAGAAGCTTTAACAAATTAAAAGAGGTGGGAGATGCATCCTTTTGTGCCTAGCTAGTGCCCTGATGCACGCAAAGTTGATGTATCTGCAGAAACGAACTCCCCACGGTACCCATGCAGGATAGGGGACTTGCCAGTTGTTTAAGCCACAACCTTTCACGGTCAATGAGATGTGAGGAGCAAAGCAAATTTTGCATCATGATTCGGCTTGCAGATGTGAGCAGGATTAACAATACTATTTCGACCGTGAATTTCGATGAGCCGGCAGTATCGAAATTCACGAAAAACCGAACGGGATTCGTGAAAAACTGAACAGTTTTGAAAGTCAAACAAATTTGAAATCTGGTCAAATCACGGAGCGAAATTCGAACGAAGAAGCCGATAACCGCTCGAAAAGCGGTGAATTTCGAGCGGTTTGCGGTGAATTTCGAGCGGTTTTCGGTGAAATTTGGCGACATGTTCAAAAATTGGGGGAAAATTACAAAAAATGTTGTAAAATCCCAAACTTCATTTTTTAAAAAAAATATTCACACCAGAGATCATAAAGCTATTAATACTAATTTTAGGAAACTTTTGGATAATTTTTTTTGAATTTGAATTTGAACTTGAGCGGTAAACCGAACGAAATATTTTTTCAAACTAGAACGGTACGAGCAAATTTTGAGCGAATTTCGATGAAAAGCGTAATCTTGAATGTGAGTGATGCCACGGCTTTAGGGGTGGATAATGAGCTAACTCGGCTTGACTCGGTCAAACTCGTTAAGATAACGAGCCAGCTCGACTCGACTCGTTATCTTAATGAGCACAAAACTTGACTAGTTAAAAACTCGAGTTGGCTCTTTAAGCTCGTTAAAATCCCAGCCTTCTTTGACCATTCCTCATAACTTTCTTTGTGAAGTTCGGTGAGCTTCAGGACCTTTTATGGGACAGTGAATTAAAAAGTATTTTCAGATATGAAAAGCAGCCGTACATCTCAAGTAAAATAACTTTGCATCCTTGCTACTAGAGAGTGCAAATTGCAGAAGTTTCTGCTGGACAGAAAAGGGAAAGGGATCATTGCAAGGCATCAATTATCCAAAATGAGACTTAATCACATAGAGGAATTAAATATTAACAATCAATCAGGTTGTGCTAAACGTCTCATCGAAACACTTCCGCAAGTATTCCAAATATATTTGGCTAGACAGGGCATGCCAAGGTGAGTAAAATAATAATAGATAGGAATTAGATAAGCTAGCCAAGAGTTAAGATCAAGTGCAAGTTGAAGACAGTTGGTCTCCACCCAACCAAATAGATATGGTGGCATAACACAGAATCGATATGCTAACATTATGCAGCGCACTGCACATGTCCCTGACATACTATTTGCAACCATGCTCCAACACTAATACTATGTGCTAGTCAGCCAGTGCAATACACCAAAATGAAACTATCATCCATTCAACCTACATCACCATTCAATAGGCTTACACAATTTCTATTTGGCTGAATTTCTTGCTAGAACAATTAATAGACACATAGCTAATATGACCTTCAACACTAATATCCAGTAGAAAATTGGGAAACCAACACATACAACTCTTTTTCAAGGATGCATACAGAACATGAACAGATAATGTTCTTTCCCAAATAGCTTTATTTTTTCCTTGAAAGAAAGAAGTGGTTGAACACATGAGCACCTCAACCTTTATCCTGAATTAATGGCCGTCTTCCAGAAACACATGAACAATATCTCCTCTTCTACCCGGCCGGAATATCAATCACTAGCCACTCGTTAGTTGCAACTTACTGAACCTTACCAATTATCATGTACAATTATGCACCGAATAAAATTACAATTGTACTCAAGGAGACACACCATGTGAATATATCAACTGGCAACATGTGCATGCCTAATGCAAGAAATGATCTCATATTCTTATGTTAGTCTGTGCCAATTTTCTCCTTTGATCTGTCATACACAAAAATCTTCAGAGTCGGAAGGTTAGAGAAGATGGCTACCGACTCATACCATAGCCAGCTACTCAGATTGCTAATTGGATGATTAAAAATAGAAAAAGCACTATGTTGAGGATTTACCATACTATCTATTGCTCATCTAATATAGCCCGTGCAACCTTAACCTCTAGGTATATTGCAAAGACATCTATAGCTGCAGTATATTGATTTAGATACATACCAAAGTTCGCATCACATCCTCCTGTCAGTATAAGTCACCAAAATTGAATTGAAATTGAAGGATACAAACCATGGATGTGCAGATTTCTAAAGAAAAGCCAGTATAAACTAATAATCCAATTCACTGACCTCACGGGGTTTGCCTCCCTACAGAGAGTGAACCAATGCGGAAGGGGGATGCACCAGTGACAGGAGAAGAGGCTTGGTGTGTCAGCTTGGGCCAGATGCCTAGATCCGGGTGGATATGGGGAGGGGAGGAAGCGGGTAGGGGAGGTAGCGACAGGAGCAAGGGGAAGAGGAGGGGAGGTGGTGGCTGGAGAAGGGGAGGACAGAGGCGGTGGCGGACGTACACAGACCGAGGGGAGGTGGCGGTGGCGCGACCCAGTGGTAGGGAGATGGTAGCGGGAGAAGGGGATGATGACAGCGGCGTGAGCAAGGGGGACGGGAGGTGGCGGCGGGTGAAGGGGAGTACGGTGGTGGTGCGAGTAAGGAGAGGGGAGGCGGCGGCACGAGCAAGGGCAAGGGGAGTCTGGCTGCCTGGTGGTGGGTGCTTGATCGCCCGAGCCAACTGGGATGCCAATGGAGAATTAGGGGACTTGGAGGTGGAGGCCCGACAACACGAACTTATTTAACTCGTTAACTCGCTTGTTTAACTCGCTAACTCGCTCGTTCAACTCGTTAAGAAAACGAGTTCAAATTCCTGTTCGACTCGACTCGTTAAGGAACGAGTTCGAGCTAAGTCGAACCGAGTTTTCGAGTACTCATTTAACTTACAAATTTTTGAATTTTTCCACCCCTACGAGTTCAAGCTGAGTCGAACCAAGTTCTAGGGTGACCGCGCTGTTTCTTGCCCGCTCGGGATCTCCAAATGCGGTAAGAGATTAGCTAAACCAACATAAGGCTTATCACTCGTTGACTTGCAAAAAGAAAAATCTTATCACTTGTTCATGTCACCCATGACCCAGTTAGTTGCTTCTAACTATGTATAATATAATTTATTAAGAATGTGTTTGGTTGTCTGAATGAAATTAGATGGGACATGATCATCTAGTCTGGATGGAATGGAGCCATTCAAATAGCTGTTTGGTTTGATCCATAGGGATGAGCCAATTTTTTGTTTGATTAAATAGATGAGAATGTATAAGATAAGCCAATTTGACTTTAACCTAGTACACCTCTTCATGCAACAAACTGGATGAAACAGTCCAGCCTTTTTTTGAGATGGCTCTATCTAACATCTTGAGAGAATATTCTAAAAAACTAGATGACTATATCCTATCCATTTACTGATCCAAACAATTAAATAACTTCAAATCATAGATAATTATATCGCATCCACCTTCATTCCCTCAACCAATACCTAAGAAACCGGCCGGCTCGTCCTGGTAGAAGTCCAGTGCAATTGCGTTAAGGGCAGAATCAATACCCCGTTGATAGTTGCATATGCAAAACAGCAAAACAGGGCTGATGTATTGGAGATCCTTCTTTATAGAGATTGCGAGTTCACATTCGAAGCTAGCTCCTTTCCACTTTTTCGCCACGAGACATTTTGTCGGATAATTCTGAACTATATATTGTGCAAACTGTTTATAATTGCAATTTGTTTCTTTTTCCCCTTGAGAGTATGGATAACTTTTTTAAAATAATGGAAGAATATATCTCCTGACCTCTGCATTATGAGATGCAGACCGCTAAAGAGTATGGATAACTGGCTAGTATATAGCAACTTTTAGGCTAGAAATCCTCGGAAAACTTTACTTAACCTGCAGTTAGTGCCTTCTTCAGCCAGAGAGCCAAGAAATCACACGGCTAGACCATGTAATGGTTGACAATACAATTTATTTCAACTAATGTACGGGAGAAGTGCCTTATAGGACAGTGGTTAAGAGTACTCATCGTTATGCAAGAGATCAAAAGTTGAATTTACACGATGGTAGCACTAGCAGGGAATGAGACATCAGCGAAATCTCGGATCCCTCTGAGTTTTATAATTCCGATAAAATTAAGAAAATTCTAAAAAATATTCAAAATGCTACAGTAACCTAACATCTCGGCGAGATCTCGGTATATTTAACCAAAATTTGACCGGATTTGATCGGAGTTTGACCGGATTGGATTCTTCACATAATTTTCTATGTTGGACCAAAATTTCAAAAAAAATTTGACAATTTTTGTACCAATTTTTGTTCGGTTAAAAATACCGAGATCTCGGTAAATCTCGACAAGATCTCAGTAAAAAAGAACAAGATTTGAATTTTGCTTTTTGGATTTCATTTAGATTTCTTCTGAAATAACGAATTCTCGTCGAAATTTTGGATTTTGGAAGGTGCCGAGATAAAACCTTAAAATAAAATTTGAAACCCTGAGCACTACTATACGTATAAAAATGACCATGTGAATGACGCCATAAATAACTTAGGCTCAAGAAATAGTCTTACTCGAAAGTTTTACAAAAGCATGCGTAGCCTACTAGCTGGCATTGATGGATCAAGTTTGAAAATTAAAGGCTGCAAGATTACACATTGAAACGATCAATGGACGAAAAGGATGGCTACCCTTTTGAGGGCACACTTTGATGGATGGAACGCGATATTCATTAGTAGGAGAAGAACTCGCCAGGACTTGAACTCGTTGCCTGATATCTTTTCTTATGCGCAGCAGTCTCTGAATTGAATAAGAGTTTTGTAAGATAGGGCATAGGCGTGTACAATCTCAAAAACAATGTAGATGTATATCATAGAGAGAACCAAAATAACGACGTTAAAGTAACTATGGAAAGAGAAAAATTTGATAAAGTCGGCCGCAAATTCTTTAAGCATAACATCAAAAGAGTACAAGCGATTGTTGCTTTCCCACAATCTCTCGAACCTTTTACGATTCTTAGATTCTTGCTCTATACAAGAATCTAGTTCTAAAAATTGACCTAGCCTCTAATCCCCTTGTGCATCGCTTGCTTTGGATGAGTTGGTTTGTGACTTTTTAATTACTTGGGTTCTTTATGACCAAACCCCAGGATTATATAGCCTCCATAATTATCCTCGAAAGCAAATAGAAATCCTACTCCTATAAGGATTAGGAATCCTACTACTAATAGGATTCATCTAGCATACCTTTCCAAATCCTAAAAGAGTAGATATGAGTCATCATATTTAACAATCTTTACATTGACTCTTATCCATTGAAGTCATCGTACTCCTCAAAGAACCCGCTCCAAGTCAGCTCTACACTCCCCCCCCACCCCCACCTTTTGGAGTGCCCGCACCACAGGGGCTTCTGCATATCACCGCAATATGCATGTTGGTGTTCGGGTTTGGCCATTCGAACCCTCTACCTGAGAGATTTTTCTTTGTGTAGTTTGGTTAACCATACCTGTAACACCCTAAAATTTTGCTTTTCTTAAATCTATGTGTGATTTGGCACTTTGGTGAATTTTTGGAATTTTCTGGAATTTATTTGGATTTATTTGGAATTTATTTGAATTTACTCCATTTTGAAATAATTAAAGAATTAAACTTTGCAAATAAAATTTTGTTGGAAATATTTTATTTGAGTCCCAAATACCCTAAAATATTTTCCAGAATTTTTCTGAGTATTTTGCTATTTTTTAATGAATTAAATGAATTACTGGAAATTATTTTAAATATTAAATCGCTGGAAAATCAATCGAATTAAATCTTGTTCATCCGACCGAAGTCGGACTTAGTCCGACCGAGCCACGGCTCGGCCAAGACCAACTCAACTCGGATCGGATCCGAACCGTTGGATCAAGATCCAACAGTCGAGATCAATCCGCGCTAGTCACGGCCGGCGCCGAGCCAATCTCGGCCGTCGATCGCGCCACGTGGGCGGCCATCGTGCGTCCACGTCATCTCACCGTGTTCGAACGGACTCGCCGTCTGCGCTCCGCCGCATGAAACCGAGCGAATCTCGACGTCCGCGCCGGTATTTAAAGCGTGGATCGTTGCTCGAGGATCGCGACCCGTCTGCGGCGCATCGTCTTCCCCAACTCCCGAGCCTTATCCGCCACCGTCACCTCGCAATTGCTCGCCGAGTCCCTCTCTCTCCGCCGCGGTTGTTGCTTCATTCCGCCGCCGTTCGCCGTCTTCCGCATGGTGAGCCGGTCCGAGACCCCAAGCCAAGGCGCACCTGGTACCTCTCTCCGCCGGAGAGACCAGCGTCGTCAGGCTCGTCGTCGTTGCGTCTCCGGTGGCCTGCTCGCCGCGTCGCTGCCGTCGTCATCCGCGGCGAGCCGTTGATCTCCATCGCACGGTCCAAGATCACGCCACGTCACCCGACGGTGAGATCCGTCAAAAATCTCAGATCCAATCTCGGCCGTTGGATCTAGATCCAACGGTCGAGATCAAACGCGTTAACCCAAACGCGTGAGACTCAGATCTAACCGGGCCGTTGAATTTCAAATCAACGGCCGAGATTGGCGCCACATGTCGGGAAGGCTGACCGCCGCGCCGCTGGCCCACGCTGCAGCGCGTGACGCCGACACGCGGGCCCGCATGTCGGCCCGGCCAAATCGTACCATGACGCCACGCCGACGCCATGGCGCTCGCATGTCACGGCTATCCCCGAGCGCCGACGCCAAGAATGACGCCACCGGGTCCCACCTGCCGCTGTGGTCGAGCCCCGCCGACGCCAAGAAGTGACGTCACCCGAGGGGGACCCACCTGTCAGTGACACGAGGAGCTGTGGACCGAGTCCACGGTAGACCCGAGCCGAGCGTGGACCAAGTCCATGGACCGGCTGACGTCAGCCAACCAATCAGCGGTTGCCACGTGTTCAGGCTGACGCAATAATTAATTTCTGAAAAATAAAATGATTTATTAATTCGAAATAATGATTTCAAATTTTGTTTCAAACTTCAAACGCTTATAACTTTTGCGTTTCAACTCCGATTTGAGTGATTCAAATTTCTAAATTTGTATAAAATTGAGACCTACCTAAATATGAATTTTATTTAATTTTTGGACTAAAGTTTTTCTCTGTAAAATTATTTAATTGATTATTTAAACTTTAAATAATCATAACTTTTGCATTTTAACTCCAAATTTGACGATTCCAGTTTCTAAAAATTCATAAAATTATGTTCTCTCTGTTTATGGATTTTATTTGGATGTTTGGATACTTTTTGCCTATTGTTTATTCGTGTATTTGCTATTTGCACGCTTTACGAGTAGACGTTGAAGTCTGGGAGGGATTCGAAGGAGAAGTATTGACTCAGGATCCAACTCAAGACCAAGAACAAGTACTTTTTGAAGGCAAGTTGTGCTTTGACCATGTTGATCCTATTTTGAAATCTATTTTGATTTAACCTATTGCATGCTAGTTCAATTAGAAAAATACTTTATTTAAATATGGGGATTAGATAAACACCAATTTGCTGTATGACACCTTGATTATTTAAATATGTGCCATGACCCTTGTCACCCTAGTTGTGGATTACTAGTTGGACATTATTAAATTGCCAACATGGGTTTTAGACCGTTGTAGTATCGCTTAGACACACTTTCGTGCTCATGACATGATTTTGGTCACTCAAATGTTAATATTGACTTAATGATATATTGAACCTGTTTTGGAAAGGTATCATGTGATGTTGATGGCACGTGGTGCATGGTAATCAACTGGGGTTTGATAAATAGTTTTTCGACCGGGGCATGTGGCAAGAATAATCAGGTGGGCCAGTTGTGGCATTGGGGATGTTGATTTGGTTCTTCGGGTAGTCTTGCCCTGGTCACCCTGAGGACTTCACCTTGCAAGCCTTTGAACTGGGTCTAACGTGCAACCACATGTCTGTAATGGGACGGACCTAGTTGACTAAGTTGCTAATAACGCACTGTGGGACCTCGGAGGTCAACTACACCCTTTGTGTAAGTTGTGCGGGGAGCGTCTGGGGTGAGGCCAGGTACCCATCTAACGGTTGATTGGCCTAAACTTCGCCTTAGCTAAGGGAAGGGTTAGTGTGCAATAACCGGGGAGGACCACTTGTATTGTTAGAAGTTTCCGAAAGACTTTGTTACGGGAACTCACCTTTGTGGTGTTTGACTGTATCTTGTGGGTAAAGTGCATAACCTCTGCAGAGTGTAGAATCTATTCGAATAGCCGTGTCCGCGGTATTGGACATCGCTCGGGAATTACAGTCAAGGGTTAGATTTTCTCAAAAATAACTTGGTTGGGTTGGATTAATAATGATGTTGATGGAAATGTGGATTAGGATGGGAAAGATGTTTATTAAACTCCTTGAAAAGTTATTTATGCTTTACTTGTTTCTACTGCTTTCGAATCTACTTATGATACTTGCTAAATCTTTGTTTCTTGCCAAAAATACCTTGAGCCACTCCTTTGTATTAAGCCATGCATGTAGTATATTAGCTGCATTACATTGCATGACTTCTTGAGTACAAAGTACTCACCCTTGCCACAATACAACACCAGTTGAAGAGGAGACTACACGGCTTTGGAGGAGGAGCTCCAAGAGGATCCGTCTACTTAGGAGCGAGCCCGGTCGGTTGCCTGTGGTATCTTGGATGGCGCCACGAAGTTATTTGATTTTCCATTGCTACTATTTCTCTCTTAATAAGTTTCGCCTGCGAAATCATACATTTGTAACTTGACCATAAGGTCGAGTAACCAGTTTGACTATTTAAATAAAGTACTTTATTAGTATCGAGTGGTATGATTGTGATATTTACCGATGTTAAGACTGTGTGCACTAGCGCGTTCCTGGACTAGTGCTGAATACACAGAGGGTCCGGATTTGCAAATTCAGGGTCCCGACAATACCTTATGCTCCTATAGCCCTTAATGATATAGGTTTGTACCGCCTCTGAGCTCCACCTGCTCTATAGTACTTTATGGTTGGTCCCACCATGTCTTCCTTCTTCCAACAACTCAAGCATTTGTATTTGCGTATGCTAGATTTTACTACCATCTTTGCAATTTTGTACATAATTACAGTTGAGATCTGATTATCTACCGTTGATGACACTGTTTCCTTCTCCGGATCAGGATTTTTATCAGTCCTCCTATCAATCGGTATCCTCTATTACGCTAGATACTTTTCATAATTACCTCCCTTTTGCAAGTAACTCGCATGACTCCGCCTTAAAGTGATACCTCACAACCTTCGAGTTCAATCGACCTCATATATATTAGATTTTTTAAGCTAAGAACATACTGAACTCCCATCAAAGTGTGATGTGCACCATCATACATCTCTCATATAATCGTTCTTACCTCAGTAATTTCATACTCCTCGCAATCAGCTAATTGAACAATGAAACGTGCTGAGCTTATAGATTCTTCATCAAATATCTCCCTAGCCGAACATATGTGAAAGTAACATCTTGAATCTAATATCCATCGATGAGAAGTACCTGATTGACTAATGAAAAGCACATCTGAATCATCCTTTACTACCATAATTGAGCATACACTATTCATTTGCTTCAAACTCGTATAGTCTTTTATCATATGACCTTACTTGTCACATAGATAATATATATGCGCTCTTTTCCCCTTCTTCTTCTTCATGTGACCATTGCTTTTGCCTACAACACATACTACATTCAATGCTTGACCACCCAAGGATAAAAATTCTGATGGCTTTTTCAAAGACCCCACCTCCATTAGATATGCAACTGCCTCATTGAAATTGAGAGTGCCTTTTCCTACTATAATATTGATCACCAATTATTCATATGATGGTGGTAGAGATGATGCCAGCGTGACAACCTTGTCATTCTTCTCAATTTTCTCATCCACACTAGTCAGCTGTTGAAGACATTGAGATTGTTAGAGAATCATTACCTTCCTCTATGCACAACATGTACAGTTACAGTTTTAGTATTTTACGTCATCGAAGAGACATAGGCGGATTGTACTAACAGCCTTTCAATCCATCACCTTGTAGTCTTCAGCGGATGTCTTTCCGGTTTATCTCCTTTAAGAGCAGTAATTAACACTTGCTGGATAAGGACATCATTCACCACACATTGCCACATGCTAAAATTTCTTTCATTGTTAAAATTTTCTACTGGATTTCACATCGTTGACAACTATCTTGATTTTATGCCACATGATGCTTTATCGATCTTCTCATAGATTTGGTTAATCTGGCTTTAGCTCTGATAGCACTTGTTACTCTTTGATACCCTTCCTTATGCGCAGTAGTCCCCGAATTGGATCAGAATTTTGTGAAATAAGACACGACCTTGCATGGTCTCAAGAATGATGTAAAAGAATCTCATAGAGATAATCAAAATAATAACATTGAAACAACCATGACGAGAGAAAAATTTGGCGAAGCCGACCGCAAATTCTTTAAGTATAACCTCAAAAGAGTACAAGGTTTTGTTGTTCTATCACAACCTCTCAAACCTTTTAGTATTCTTGGATCCTTGCCCTACACAACAATCTAGTGCTAAAGAATAATTTAGCCTCTAATCCTCTCCCACGCACATCTTGCTGACTCACCAAAGCACGAAAGCCAATTAGAAAATGGATTCCTATTTGAAGAGTGCCTAACCGCATGGATAAGCTCACATTAACCCGTCAATTTTGGATCCAATTCGGGGTAGTATGAGATCTGTAGTAAGTAAGAGAATTTGCCCTTTGATTTTGATTGAGTATGCTATTTTTCCGCCTTTACCGCGCATTATTGTATGAGCTTCTGGCCTGCAGCTTTTTAGTTGCTTGGGTTATGCATAACCATGCACCTTCTAGTTTTATATAGCCTTATTAGTTCTCCTCCAAAGCAAATATGAACATATTCCTATTAAGATTAGGAATCCTAATCCTATTAGAATTCAGCTAACATGCCTTTTTAAATCCTAAAAGGTTAGATATAAGTCATTGTATTTAACAGATTTAGTACTTGAACTGTCAACCATTTTAGGCAGACACAGCGACAATTAGCCCAATCACTCACGCACAAACGCACTAAGGAGGCTTTTTAAAGAAAAATACTTGATATATACATGTTGGCGAATAGGGCAAGAAGACGTTGTTCGTCCGTCCTGTAGTTGTCAACGGGTTTGGCTTGTACGGACATGTTAAACTTGCCAAACAAGGCTAGAAAAGTCGTATCGTAATCCTCGTCAAAGCTTAACGTTATCATCTCTAGCGACTTGCTCGAGCCTTGTCCCTTAGCAACACGACCATTTGGTCCACATGGGTAATTACACCGCACTTTGGAAAATAGCATAACCCTTTTTTAATTTAGGTCCCGTTTGGTACGGTTCCAGATTCTAGTAGAAACGGAAACGGTTTCAGATTCTTAATAGAAACGTTTCAAGTAGAATCAGAATCACTTTTTGCAAACCGTTTGGTACAGTTCCAGATTCTAATAGAAATTAGTAGAAACGGGGTTGAAGGTGATTCAGCCACGACGTGGGAAAAGAAGAAACGTTCCGAAGAGAATCGTTCCGAGTTTTAGCCCGTTTGGTTGGGTTTCTCCCAGATTCTAATAGAAACAACTCGGTTCTAAGTTGCCAAACGGGATCTTAATAATCTAGTGGGTTCCTCCTGAAAAAGGCATGTATACACTCCTAAAAATACTCACCAATGAAAGTCTTTTTGTTATCTAAATGAACGTAATTTGTCGCGGTATTCATGATGTCGAACATCTAAAGTTTGACAATTGCTATAGGTAAAAAGAATATCTAGATTACCCTAAATAGTGCAATTAGATCTGCCACGAAAATACATTCATACTCTTCGCTATATTACAGTTTGTAATAAGAAATTCGAAACATTTCTGGACAGAGATATTACACAACAATTTTACATCTACAATACAAACACAACACTTTCCTAGTTCTTCTGATTCTTTTTGGCTTGAAATTCTTCTGGTAGATTCTACAAACACAATTTGACGTATGACTTTACACCTATAAGCGCCAGGGAGCCAGATCGACCTGAGGAAATACTAGAGGATAAGGCAAGAACGGAGAAGCTTCCGAGCAGGGACTAGCTAGGGAGATCCAACAGGACGGTACACGAAGCCACGTTTCTACATTAAAAAAGGTGGCCAAATCGGCCAGCCAATCCACCAGCAGCCGTCAAAGGCCGTGCGTGTCGCCTGCCGGTTTCGATCGTTGGACCAGGAGGCCGACGCCGCCATGGAAGCAACAGCAGCCGTCAAAGGCAGCGCGTGTTGCCTGCCGGTTTCGATCGTTGGACGGACCAGGACGCCAACAGCAGCCGTTTTGACGCAACGCAAACGTACGGCCGTCGCCGCCGCTCTCCGACGCACCGTTGCAGCGTGCACGTCAAAAACGTCGGGCTTGACCCGACCACCATGCCGTGGTCCATGTGGACTTTACTGCTGTGATAGTACCACCGATCGTATACTCTCTCTCTCTCTCTCTTCTAGGGAGATAATTTCCGCATTCGTTTTTCTGTCGGTGTCAGTAGGCCGCCTGTATCGGTGCCTAGCTTGGCGAGGGCTTTTGGGCACGGACCAGAGGAGGGAGAGCCTTGGGGAGGAGGGCATTGCTACACAACTTTGTTATTGATAGTTCAGGATTGCCTAATAGATATAAACTGAGGAACAGAAAGAGAGACACACACAATATGAGGAGGAACTGCTATATTTTATTATTCTGATTGCACGTGTACACGGGGTGACCCTCTGCCTCCTATTTATAACCTACAGCTAGGGTTTTGGGAGAGTCCACATGGGCAACGAACGGGCCGAGTTTCCTAACACTCCCCCGTGGACTCTTCACCGCGAGATGCATATACCTCATCAAAACTCCAGAAAAACCCAGTGGAAAAAATACTTAGAGAAAAAGTACATAGCATACGATTGCTGTGTTGCACGAATTGCCTCATAAAAAACCTTATGTAAGAAAACTTCGATGAAAAACTTACTAAGGAAAAGAGTACAATCCACCCAAACTTCAATGTTAATCTTCTAGATTCACGTTGGGTACTCAGATTTCATGTTCGAGATTTATGTAAGAGTATGTGAAAATTCTCCCCCTGAAATCTGCACTTCTCTAAGCCTCATCATCCCGATTCCTCTAACGCATCTTTCAAAGGAAAATGCCGGGAGTGACTTAGTGAATAAATCTGCGAGATTTTCATACGACTTAGTATGCAGTATCTTTATCTCGTTCATCTTATACATTTCATAGACATAAAATAACTTGAGGGTTGATATGCTTCGTGAGATTACTTTTCGCATATCCCATTTGCACTTGAGCAACACAAGCTGAATTATCTTCATATATAATCGTGGGGGTTTGTTCTATGTTCAAAACACATGACTTCCGGATGTGGTGAACCATTCTTCGAAGCCATGCACAGTTTAGGGAGGCTTCATACAATGCAATGATTTATGAGTGGTTTGTCGACGTCGAGACAAGTGTCTGTTTAGACGATTTTCAAGAAATTGCCGTTCCACCACAAAGGAAAACATACCCGATTTATGACTTGCCAGTATGCGGATCCGATAGGTACCCAGCACCAACATAGCCAACCAAATTCAATTCATTGTTTCTTCTGTAAAAAAAGCCAAGATCTTTGCTTCCTTGGAGGTAACAGAAGATGTCTTTCACCTCTTTCCAATGCCTTTTGGTGGGTTTTGCACTATACCGTGCTAGCAAATTCACGACGAACGCAATGTCCGCCCTAGTGCTATTCGTAAGGTACATGAGTGCACCAATTGCACTCAAATATGGGAATTCGCTCCCAGGACTTCCTCCTCCTCTTCTTTAGGCCTGCATGGGTCTAGGTCTGCTTGGAGTGACCTTCCGACCATTGGGGTTTTTGCGGGGTATGCCTTTTCAAAACTAAATCTCTCTAACACTTTCTGCGTGTAGGATGATTGGTGTACCAAGATTCCGCCTTGGACATGTTCAAGCTGCAAGCCTAAACAGAACTTGGTTTTACCCAAGTCTTTCATTTCAAACTCAGACTTCAAGTATGAGCATGCTTCTTCAATTTCTTCATCCGTCCCAATGATGTTCAAGTCATCTACATAGACGGAGATTATACAAAATCCATTCAGAGATCGTTGTATAAATACACATAGACAATCTTCGCTATTCGTATAGCCTTTCTTGCAGAGAAAGTCAATTAAGCGATTGTACCACATTCTTCCTTACTACTTCAGTCCATACAGTGATTTCTCCAATATCACATTGTATATGTTTTTATTTGCTCTGTCTTGGTTCGGGATAGGGATACCTTCCGGTACTTTCATGTATATCTCCGAATCTAAGTTTCCATACAAATATGCTGTGATAACATCCATTAGCTTCATTCTCAACTTCAAGTTGACTGCCATTGAGATCAAGTATCTAAAGGTAATTCCACCCATGACCGGAGAATAGGTTTCTTCATAATCAACCCCAGGACGTTGAGTGAAACCTTGAGCGACAAGCCGTGCCTTGTACCTTACAACTTCATTGTTTTCATTCCTCTTCAGAACAGAAACTCATTTGTGATCTACGGGGTTTATATGGGGAGGCGTGCAGCACACATGCCCAAACACCTCTCTTTTGATCAGAGAGACTAACTCTACAGTGATTGCCTTCTTCCATTCTTCCCAATCGAGCCTTTTCTTGCACTCTGCGAGAGATACGGGCTCGGGATCATGATCAATGATCGTAGCAATCTTCTTTGCAAAGTATGCATCGACATTGGCTGTTGCTCTATTCATTGATTCTCTTGTTATTACAAAATTTATGGCCATTTCGTCATGGTGTGCTTCATGCACTTCTACTTACTCTTCACTGCTATTTCCCATTCCAGAAACAAGTTCCTTTAGTTTTTCTTCGTCAATGTGTGCGCACACATTATTTCCGCTGGCTTCTTCAATGGAAGATTCAGATCTGGAATTGCCTTTTCCACATGCTTCTTTCCAGTGCTAGGTCTCAACTGGCTCCCCTTCTTGCTTGGGGCACTTTTGTGATTGGCTGTGGCAAGTCATCTTGCCCAGTTAAATTAAATTCACATGTTTGTATAATTGCCGAATGATGAAACCTAATTTTACGAGAGGTGCCGAGTTGGCTCTCGACGAATCTGGTATCTTAATGCATGATATCATCTCATACTGGTCTGACAGCAACTCTTCTTTTTAAATTTTCTTATCATTTTAATTTATTACTTTTGGTTCTATATGCACAAATGATTTACTGATATTTTTTATGGATTAAAGTCACGAATCAATTGAAGCTTAGATCCTAGGTCACTTGTAAAATTTTGCACTTCCTTTTTATTGTAACTGCTATTGGTGTAAATTGTGTTGTCTAAATTTTTGTACAATGTTATTGCTAGTGAATGGATATAATGATTATCGCTTGTTGTAATTAACGTTTGTGATGTGTGAATATACTTGCTGCGTTATAATTCAACTTCGTGTAGTTAAAGCTTTGGTCAAGAAAGAGATTGGATTGTTTTATCTGCGACTTCCTATTTGTTTATTAATATTAAAATTTTAATTCTCCTATTACTATATTGTACGTAGAAAGATTCAATGTATGTATATATGTATGTTTCAATTTATTTGATAAATTGATGAGGTTTGTCTTTAGATAATTTTAATCGGTGAATTTTCTTTTATAACTTAGATTATCTTATTCTAATCCCTTCTTTACAAGTGTTGAATAGTGCAAAAATCTAAAAAAACATCTTTTATGGAACGTGTCTAGCGTGCTACCGCTACCAACTGTGAGGTTATCACCGTGATCGCAGATCCATCGGTGCCATTTCTGTCTCCATACCGCATTGTGAAGGGGGTATGGTGGGTGCACGCGAATGCTGACCAATTAAATAAATGCCAACCAAGAAAACATCTTTATTTTCCATTTTTTTGAACACACAAAATGACTTGCGTGTCAATATGTTAAAGAGAGAGAAAGAAAAAAGGAAATGCCTTTACGAGAGGGCCTAACGTGCTACCGCTAGCGTGTTTAGATGGGAGCGTTATCACCGTGGACACACTTCTATGGGCACCATGTATGTTTTCGTTTCATACAATCTCCGCTCCCCCCACTTGTAGCCGCCGCAGTTTGCTCTCTCAACACCTAATTGTCCATCAATTACATCCGGGAGGTTTCGCAGCTCTAGAGGGAGTCCACGTGTTGCCCCTCTATTTCCCAAAAAATTCATCAATTTTCCTTAAATCGTGGATAGGTGCTGTAAAATTACGAAAATGTTCTTCACGATTTATTGTGATGGCAAGAAATTTTTTTAAATCGTGTTTGGATCCCTTGCCCATTATGTTACGAAAAAAAACCTTCCATTAAATACAAATCTTAAACAAACAGCTTCCGGTTTTTATTAACTCACCTCTCAACCTCGTTGCCCTCGTCTATTGCCTTCTGGCGAACCTACGGCCCGCTGCGACCTCACCATCCTGTCGGCATTCTCTCTCAACACCCCCAAGCCCCACCCGCACCGCACACGATAGTTTAATCATTATCCTTTCAAACATGTGTTAACCACTAGGTTTTCTGAAAACAATATAATGTGTTAACCACTAGCTTAGCAAAAAAAAAAAAAAAAAAAAAAAAAATTGCTCTCTAAAGAAGTGACGTTCATACAAATATGAAACTACATGGTTTTATAACTGGTTTTTGCTATGTGTCTTATGCTTATTGTTAGCTTCGTTCGGACAAATAATAATAATAATAATAATAATAATAATAATAATAATAATAATAATAAGTTAGCCATGTTTTAGTTCTCAATTCTCATAGCATCTTTAACGAAACACATGAGTCGGCACTAAAGATGGATAGGTCTCTCACTCTCTTGCACACGTACATTGAGAGGTGACAACATGAGTTTCTGCATCAACGATCAGCCTTTTGTTGTCCCCCACTATTGAGCAAATGGATAGGAACAAGTTTTCAAATTTCATTTTGGGTATATATCTCGGAGATGGTTGAAATTCGAAGTTTCGGTGAAATATCAAAGTTTCAAACAAAATTCGGATGAAATCCAAAAACTAAATTTTAAATTCTGTTTTTTTTTCAACCGGGATTTCCAAGATTTCAGCCGAAATTACAGAGATCTCGGCCAACTTTTGAACTTGTGAAAAATAGTCAAAAACACGTCAAATTTTTTAATATTTTTTTGTGAATAGTCTTAACTACAAATCCAATCAAATTCAGCCTACAAAAATTGAAATCTGGTTAAAATATCTGAGATTTCGGTTAAAATCATCGAGATCTTGTTGAGATTTTGAAAGTTACTGTAGCATTTTGATTTTTTTTTTGTTCAATCGAGATTTAGGATCTCGATCCCAATCGAAGAACGACATTTTGATGGAGATAACCAAAATTTCGATGAGATTTTAAACCATAGGCAGGGAAAGGTTGTGCACCATGTGGCTATAGAAAACACACCTTTTTTTTCCTTCTTCTGGCGTCGATTTGATAAAGATGCTCTCAATCACAACACCCATGTGGACCCTAGAAACATCTCTCGGTTAATTGAAATGCCTCGAGACCTCTCACAAGTCACAACTAGGCAGGTCTCAAAAACATCATTCACACACTAATTGAAATGCTGAATCACCACCACCTCCCTCTGCTCCCAAAATTGAACTATCACAATTAATTCAACCTACTACGCTACTCTAGATTGCATAATCTTAGAACCCACATTAATCACCCCTTTATCCCAAAATTTCACATTTCCCCGCCCATCGTCGTCAGTTCGTCAGTCGTCACCAAGGTTTCAAATTTCGTTTTCGGTATATATCTCGGAGGTCGCCGAAATCCGAAATTTCGGCGATATTTCGGAATTTCGGACAAAATTCAGACGAAATCTAAAAACCAAATTTCAAATCCGGTTTTTTTTTTCAATCGGGATTTTCGAGATTTCGGCCAAACTACCGAGATCTCGGCCTAAAATCATTGAGGGTTCAAAAAAGAGTATTTGTGGCGGTTTTGAAGAAAAACCGCCACTGATAATATTATCTGTGGCGATTTTTAAGAAAACCGTCGCTGATAATATTATCAGTGGCGGTTTTTGGCTAGAACCGCCACTGATAATATTATCAGTGACGGTTTTTGGCTAGAACCGCCACTAATAATATTTTAATTTTTTTTAATTTTTTTTATCCGGTCGAGATTTAAGATCTCGGAAGGGTCCGAAATCCGAAATCTCGACCGAAATTTTTAAAATTTCGCCGAGATTTTAAACCTCGGTCGTCACACCCCTTACCCAACTTTTCCTCCTGCATTTTTTTTTTGCAAGTTTTCCCTTCTCCCTTCGCCTCTCCTATAAATAACAACCTTTCCCACTGCAACCACACCGTTGTACCACTGCGCACACAAAACCACCGGCTTCTCTCGATTTTACGGTTCTGCCCTTCCCGTGCGAGCGAAACGATGAAGCTGGATGTCACACCCAAGCAGAGGGCTCTGGAGGCGGAGCAGAGGGAGGAGGCCATGGAGATGAGCGGCCTGGAGCTGTGGATGCACGAGAAGCCCCCCAAGATTTCCCCCCTGCCTCCGCCGTCGCTGCCGCTGGCGGCGGCCTGCGACGAGGCGGCGCTCGTGCCGCCGCTCAACTTCGCCATGGTCGACGACGGCATCTTCCGCTCCGGCTTCCCGGCGATGGCCAACTTCCGGTTCTTGAAGTCCCTCAACCTCCGCTCCATCGTGTGAGGATTTCTTTAGTCTGTTCTGTCTGAAATTATCGCGGTGTTCTTGTGTGTTCGTGTGGTTCTGACGTCCTTGGGCTCAGGTACCTGTGCCCGGAGACGTACCCGGAGACGAACACGGAGTTCCTTGAGAAGAACGGGATCAGGCTCCACCAGTTCGGAATCGAGGGGCGCAAGGTAACCATAGATGCACAATTTGGTATGGTTTTACAAAATTCTCTGTTACTTTGTGGTTGTTAATGGCAATTCTTGGAGAAGTAGAATCACAGTGATGAATAAAAACGATTGCTTTCGGTAACGTACTTGACTTGCTTGCCAAGAACCGACGCTGTTGATCATATCGTGTTGTTCATCCTGGATTGGTAGTACTTCCACCAGGACGATTTGGGGGAGAATTCAATGCATTCTTCAGTGAATTTTGTATTTGTTATCAACGGACTTGCCTAAAAGGGTCCATCCATGTCGTGCTAGTAGTACTATCAGGGGGATTTTCAAATTTCACGGCGAATCGGCAGTGGTCCCGTTCTGCATTGTTTTGATTAATCAAGCCAGCTGTGCTGCTGATTTTCAACAATTCTTTTCCCACTATTACCAATGTTTTTTTATTGGTCCTGTAACTACAAGGCTATCAAAGAGTATGCATCACCCCTTTTGGCAGAGAGCATCTCCAACACTGGAGACTGGAGTTGCCTTTTCATTTCTTTATGTTAATTCATTATTTTCTTTTCTTTGTCCTGTTTCTTTGTTTGAGTGAATTTTTTTCGCTATTTCTGCAAAGTAGGTAAACCATAGAATCACTTTAATACAGGAATTTTCTTGTTCAGACTTCACTGTGAACAGCACAGTTCCCTATTCATGTCCTTTGTATAGCAGCTCACTGCCCTGTTCATGCCCTATACTGTTTTAGAAGTTTGTCGGTTTTTGTAGACAACTTTAATGGTCCCAAAATGACAAGCAATTCTTGCTAATGATATGAATTTTTGGTTATGTTAAAGATGTATTAGCTTGTGAAAGTTTTGTGAATTAAAACTCATGGCTTGTGTCAGTAAAATTGTTGGCTGATGCAGCACCATGAGTTGTTCTCTATTGGGCATCCTAATCCACAATGGACTCACTAAGCTGCCAGAATTAACTGCACATATCTGATGTGTAGTGGTGACAACCAAGGTCCATGCATTAAGTTCTGAATCGTACTGAATTAGCTGCGAGACAAGTTGCATGAAATGTATGGAAAGCGTAAGAACTGAAGAGAGCAACAGCACAAGAAAAATGGGGTTGTACTTTTCCCCTATGCTGATGGTGCCTAAGAATAGATATACTTGAAAGTATGGCACAATGAAAGCACAACGTTCATCCACACATTTCGCTGTCCAATGTCTTGGTTGGTTGTTGATGAGAGGGATAGCACTAGCAGCCTTGATCTGCCACATTTTTTTTCGAGAACTGTAAAGTTGTACTCTATATATAAATCAAAAGATGAAATTGAGCATGGACAATACATTGGATTCTTCATACTGGAAGTTAAGAATGATTTCTCATGCTTGATTTTATCCATTAATTTGTTGGTTGAATCACTTAACATGTGTGCAATTGTTGAGCAGCAATAGATCTGAGCGTTGAGAAAACTTTTCTTTTTCATTTTCTTGTTGCCCACATCTCGGCTATGAAGATAATGGATTCTACTTCTCTTGGTGCCTTGCGTACTGTCATCACATGTTTGGCTTCCATATTTTCCATAATTTCCCACTAAAGTAGCTTTGAGTATTGTGTCCATGTACATCACTAGTGTTTGCATCTTATCTCGGTATTGTGTAAATATCTGCATATAATCTACATGTAAGCATAGGTGGGACTTCTTGTCCATGTGTTTTTGTTGGTTGTCCTGAATAACAAATGTAAGCATAGGTGGGACTTTTCACCTTCATTCAAAACATGTTTATGCCACTTATGCATAAAAGTTCGAAGGGTCACATATCTTAGCTGATTTTTTTGTAAGGCTTTACTTGTGGAGGTTTTTGAGGTGTTATTATTTGCTGAGTTTGTTAACGCACAACTGTGCTATATCCTTGTCAACAATGTTTCTAGAAACTGGTATCTTATTGTTTTTTTTAAAAAATTGGTGACAACCAGTTTTTGAATAATTGCTATAGGAAGTTCTCCTTACTGGTCAAACATGTATTCCACCATGCTTTAGATATTGTGAACCCAATACGTAGTGTATGGTATTGATATACTTTCTTTGGAAACTGGTCAAGATCAATCATCTTGTAGTGTTTGGAATTTTTTCATTCTTGTTGCTTTAAATTGATGCTATGAACTACAAAGAAAAATACAAAAAAAAAATCCAGATATTTTCTCTATTTTACTGCATGGGTGGATCCAATGAAGGGACATGGGTGTACAGCTGTACACCAAATTTGTTTTCAACAAATTGATTATATAATATGTATATTAGCTATATATATTAATAATAGAACCATATCAGCACATATATTCACTTATTAACTATTTTTAGCCCATTTCTATTCTCTCATAACTCTCCTCCTCAACCGGCCAGCCTAGCCCATTAGCAAAAAGCTCACACATCCCATTTCTCAACCGAGCAAAGCACATTGCACAGCACAACCAACCCTAGCCAAAAAATTGTATTTTATTTTTGTGTCATGCTCTCTCTCTCTCTCTCTCGGCCTCGGGGCGTCGATGGGCGATGCAGTTTGACAAGCAGGCGGCGGTGGAAGGATGGGGGCTAAGGCGATAAGCGGGCTGTCGACCAAGCATCAGCCGCAGCATTGTGGGCCATCAATCAGATCCTATAGGTATTTTGTGAAGCAAAGCAACCAAGTATAATAGTTTTTTCTACAAGTTAGATGAAGCCATAATATTTAACTTCCAAGTTATGGAGTCTCGCTAGTTAATTTGTATTTTTGTTTCTTAATTAATTTGAAAATCTCTAATTTATTGTGGATTATTTGCTCTAATATGAATAATTTGTATTTGAATTTTTGTTATTGTGAACCTTAAACTTTTATATTAAATAATATTTTTGTTAACTTCGTACACCCATTTGAAAAATCCTGGGTCCGCCACTGTTTTACTGTCCGAACTTCAAAGTCATACATGACCTGATGCAAAATTGAGTAGATTGTTATTTATACGAACCAGTTTGCTTGTTTGTTCTTGTTGATAACCAATGATTTGATCAGCGTTGACATTGTGTGACCATTTTTGGAAAGGTCATTAGCATGGAGTTAGTACTCCTAATTGGAAAAAGAATACCTGATGCATGCGCACCCGAATGGTTGACCTCATTCCAAATCCTACTTTTTTTTTGTGAAGAAAACTATGACAGCTCGTAGACTTAGCAAAGTTGCTTTTTTTCTCCATTAACATATGCCCGGGTGCTTAAAACCACTTAATCAGGAAACTGGGGCACCCATAAATAACTCACAATCAGACAGTTTTCCAGGAACTGGTCATCTTGTATTTCTTCAACTTGTGTTGACCTTGGTGGCTTGTGCATGTTTATCCAGCCATATGACCCAATCTTAGTGGTATCACAATATATTTTCTACCAATGTGCTTCAGTAAATCTCTGTAGTCCATTTTTTCTTCCATGGCATACTTGTGGCACATGGAGAAGAAAACCAACTGCTTTTGGCTCTTACAGGAAAGATACTTTTTAGTTTTTACACAATATATTAACATGTAATTAAGATTGATCGTGTAACTTCACAGCGTATGGTTTGTTTTGACTGTTTATTACGTGTGTATGTAATGAATCATTCGTTTCATGCAAAGTTCTAGTAACTCTACAGCTGCTGCATGGTCTGATAACGCCTGAACTACTGGTTGCTGCAGGAACCATTCGTCAACATCCCCGATGACAAAATCCGAGAGGCCCTCAAAGTTGTCCTAGGTACTGCATCTTCATATGGACTCTGCACATCTCGCACACTTGCAATTACAGCATTTCAAACCTCTAACTCTTATCTTGTTTTTATTTAATCCAGACGTAAGAAACCAACCATTGCTTATTCACTGCAAGAGAGGCAAGGTAAGCTTAGTTACCGTTTTACACTTCGCAGCTTGTGTCTCCCAAGACCGTAGCTTTGTGCTCCTAAACTGACCGCTGGATGCTTGCATATCTGCAGCACCGAACTGGCTGCGTCGTCGGGTGCTTGAGGAAGTTGCAGAAATGGTGCCTATCTTCAGTGTTTGACGAGTACCAGCGTTTCGCTGCAGCGAAAGCGAGAAGCACCGATCAGAGATTCATGGAGCTGTTTGACATCTCAAGCTTGAAGCACCTGGCAACTTCACATTGTTAACCAAGGCGAGCGATCGATCGCCTGATCCTCCCAAATCTAGTATATCTCTTTTGGAGCACCCAATTCAGCAGTGAATAATTTTGGAGCCCGTAGAATGAATCCATGAGATAGCGAATGAGACATTTGCAAAAAAAAAAAATTGTTCTTGAGAGCTCTAGTTTCTCCTGCTTAGCTCCCTGCAGATCCTAAGAGCCAGAAAGTTGTGGGTAGGATTGCAAGAGGTTTTATTTTTTTGGTTACTCTTGCGAGGAATTCACCATTGTTTTCGGGTACTGAAGCTGTGTACTCGAGAAGCATTGCTCGGCGGGAACGAACTTTTCTCTGAATGCAAAAGGCTTGGCTCTTCTTTGCATGGATGTGATCGCGTACATTAATCGGAAGTTTTTAGCATGACTAGTTACATGCCCGTGCGTTGCTACGAAAAATAAAATTGATAACGAAAAATAAAGATTAAAAAATAAAATAAATTATTTCACAAAATCAAACATCTATCTTTAACGCTTCGTTTCTTGCGAAAGCTGGTTAATTAAAGCAACGCTTCGTTTCTTGCGTAGGGCAATTAAGCAGGGCAATTAAGCGGCAATTAATGACGTGAGAAGAACGGACCATTGCCACCAAGTGCTGTTTTAGAATAGTAGAAATAATTGCCAAATTGGGCTGGAATTGGCACCAAAAAAAAAAAAAATCATGAGGTATGTGATCATATGGATTTCAGAGGATACTATCAGATATTCGATAACTCTAAACACGTCAAACTAATTTGGAGAAATTGGGGATCACAAGGTGAAATTGTAGTGTAGCTAACCGTGTGGAAGCTGAGACAGACAAGGGTGCTTTTGTTGTAAAAAAAGAGAGTTCAAAATAAAAGAATGCTCATTTGGAACGTTGAAATTGAAACACTCATTCCTGCGTGCCAGACGTGCTCCGATGATGCTTTTTCTGTAGTCTAACTAATGCTCACCATCGATGGTTTGACCAAAACTGGTTAAATCCAGACCGAGTCCAACCAAACCTTGGCTGGGCCCAAGCCCAACTAGACCAGGGCCTATCCCACTGGTATACCCGATAGTGAGCCAGGGCAAACATTTTCCATGGGCCACAAATCATACTAACCAGACGTAAATAGAGTTTTTTTTTTTTTTTTACAAAACGTAAATAGAGTTTGTCACGAGAGTTTGGTCTCCTGACTCGTCCCAGCACAAGACCAAGATTCCAAGCGCAAACAATCTCCGTGTGAAAAAGCATGCTCTCGCTTTCACCTGTTAAACAAGCAGTTCACCTATCAATGACGGGTGGGTCCCACTCGATCCAGTCCCACCAGTCATTGATACATATGCCAGCTCCGTGGCCTCCGAAGTCTCCACATGCTTCACCGACTGCCCCCCCCCCCCCCCACACGCAGTTCGCTTCGCAGTTCACATTTCACAGTGCGAAGCTGTAGCTCGAGCTCCCTGCTCCGATGCTCCCGAAGCCCAAACCCTAAACCCCTCGAGCTCAAATGTCGAGGCTGGCAGCCGCCGCTGCCGCGGCACTGCTGGTGATTCTCGCGGCGGCGCGAGGCGCGGCGGCGAAGACGACGATCGAGCCTTGCGCGGGCGCGGACGCGTGCCCGGCGCTGCTCGGCTACGCTCTCTACGCGGACATGAAGGTGTCCGAGGTGGCCGCGCTCTTCGGCGCCGACCCGGCGGCGCTGCTCGCGGCGAACGGGTTCGACTTCGCCTCCCCTGGCGCGGCCAACCGCATTCTCCCCGCGGGGCTCGCCCTCCGCGTCCCCACCCGCTGCGCCTGCGCCGACGGGGTCCGCAAGTCCATCTCCGTCCGCTACGCCGCGCGCCCCGCCAACACGCTTGCCTCCATCGCCGACGTCATCTTCGCGGGGCTCGCCTCCGCGGACCAGATCCGCAACGCCAACGGGCTCGCCGCCGAGGACCCCGACGCGCCGCTCGACCCCGGCCAGACGCTTGTCGTCCCCCTCCCCTGCGTCTGCTTCAATTCCACCGACAACAACCTCCCCGCCGTGTACCTCTCCTATGTCGTGCGGATCGGGGACACCCTCCAATCCATCGCCGCGAGCCACGCCACCACCGTTACGGATATCAGCAATGTGAACGCCATGGGAAGCCCCATTGTGGCACCTGGCGACATCCTCGCAATTCCATTGCCAGGTAAAATAATCTCCCATTCGATGGCAGTGTGGTACATACTATCAGTACTAAAATCAATTGTCGTGACAATTACAGAGAATCCGATGACTTTGCAACATTCCACACCATTTTCCTGCCAATTTGGCTATAAATTCCTCCGCTGTTGTAATTTCCCTGGAGGTCCAATTCACAAATAACCATGCCATCTTTTTATTCTTCTCTAGTAATAACCAGCTGAATACCCGTGCCTTGCAATGGAACACAAATAAGCCGCACTGTAACAATATTGTGAATTGGTTGTGGGTAGATACTTGGCTACACCTGTCGGCATTTGTTGATAGAGAATTTTTAGGGAGGTTACATTTGTTTATTGATAGATTGCTATTTCTGTTCTTTTTTTTGTTAGATATATTTTAGGAAGTCCCACATGTTATGTTTTTTTTTAGATAATGGAAGAATAAATTATACTTCTGGTCTCTGCATACTAAGATGCACACAGCCAAACAATTATTACAGAGTTCAGAGGTTCAGTCCCACATGTTATGTGAGCGGAGGAGAGAAGAAAGGTAGACTGGCGAACCATCACTAGCTTTTTTTAAAGTATTAAAGATAATAGCAAACCAGGTAAAGATGACCTGAAGTATTGGTGCACAGTACCTTTGTAAAGAGATAATTCTGTAGAGCTGCAAATGTAGGATACATAAATACCTTTGAAAGCATTGCATATAATGGTTCATGGTTGGGACTTGGGAGAAGCCATGCTTGCAGTTGCTTGGTTGTAAGAGAGAAACTTTTTTCTGTGTGAGGTACATGTGGCAGATCTAACATATCATGACTTTTAGCAACTCTGGCTTTGAGTTAATAGGGTACTATTCATTAAGCATGCTCAAATAGCATTTATTCCTAATGTTCAGTGAATGATCCTTACTTTCATGGATGTTCTCCTTTTTCTGATTGCTAACTATGTTCTGTAGTGATAACTGAGTTAGGTGCTATTTGCTTACCTCTCTGTTGCAGTGTTGCCAACTATTTTTCTATTGATGTTTGCTATTTATTTCCTCGATTAGCTTGCGCGTCAATGTTTCCAAGCTCTGCTTCAGATTATGGACTGCTTGTGGCTAATGGGACCTATGCACTAACCGCTGGTAATTGTGTGGAGTGCAGTTGTGGGCCAGGGAATCTCAAGTAAAGTTAAAGAAAATATCTCTTTTGTTCAATGTAGTTATATTGCTTCTATGTGTTTTGGACTTTAATCCCCATTTTCACTTCTGCTCCAGTTTGTATTGCACGCCAGCTTCGTTAGCAGCATTATGTTCAAGTATGCAGTGCCCCAATAGCAACTTAATGCTTGGTAATGTGACTGCTCAGCCCACCAGTGGTGGCTGCAGTGTCTCATCCTGCAATTATGCCGGCATTGTTAACGGAACCATTACCACATCGTAAGCAGAACATCTGTAATAATCTTTGTTTCCTTAGAATTGAAGATTCTTACCTCTTACTTCATGTGTGCAGGCTATCCTCCGGCCTTCAACCCACATGCCCAGGTAATTATGTGTTGGTTTGCCTTCTAGCCCCCTGCATAATCGACGATTGCCTTCTGAGTACATATGCAATAAATTTCTGTTTTGTTCAAAATTCTTTTGCAAGGCCATCACTTCATCCATCCATACCCGTTTTTTCTGATAGATCCACTGTCTACTGTCTACTGATAGATCAAAACATATATTGTTAAATGATAAAAGGAGCACTAGTTATTGAACTAAATTAAACACATGCAATTTGGAAATTGTGGAGGTTATTTAATGATGTCATCGTTGAACAAGGACTTCATCATGCCTCAGCGTGCTTGAGTAATGACTGGGAAAATAAAGGCAGTTAATGCACTCAATGCCTCCAATGAAACGATATCAACATATTAAAAGTCGATGATAGGTTGTCAGACCCTGGAAAAACAATTCCAAAATTCTCTGTGTATTCTGTACTAGTCTAGGAAAAACTAGTACACACAGTAATCATAGTTTAAATTAAAGGTGGCACGCATGCCAAATAAAATATTACAGCGGAAGCAAAAATAAAACCAGTAGTAGTGCCCAATAGAGTTGCCACAGGCAATCAACTGGGGCAACAGCCTAGTTAACCTGGTCCTCACCAACATAAAACTCCTCTGAAAACAACAGCGTAAGCAAAGGTGAGTACAAAAGTGCTCCGTAAGTCACACTGGAAAATACAGTATTAACGTAAGGGTGACAAAGGATGGCATAATACGGTTAGTTTGAGTAATAAGCAACATTTCAAATACAATAAATAATTTCAATGGCATAGTTAATTAATAAAACTGAGTTTTCAACTAATTTTCAACACGGGATGAAACTCAGAGCTTAATCCCAACTTTTCTTCCAAATGGAACCCCTTTCCATCTATAAATCATCTTCCTCCTGAAATCATTTTTGGAAAACCAAAGTCTAATCTGTGAATGACTTGCTCGGTATGCCCATGACCGCAGGCACGACTAATCGATTAGTTTTACAGTCTGCAGAGATTGTACAACTTTACCCACAAGACATGATCGTCTCTTTGCGTCAAAAACACACTTCCTTAGGTGTGCGGCAGAGAGATCATGACAAGGCCTTTATAATGCGCTATCCCAAGCAGTCCCACCTCGCTAAGGTTTCACTGTTAGTAGGGTTAAATCGTCTAGTCTAGAAGTCCCCTCTTGCGCCACTCAAACAACCAAATGGCACGATAGACATTGGGATTTTGCAAATTAGTTAGCCAGGTCTATCGCATACCAGACTTGTGGTAGTACGGTTAGGCTTTGCATTCAGCGAAACTCATACCAGTCCTTAATTGACTAGACGAGACTTTCCACAAACCCAACTCATGTGCTTGCACCGACCTGACAACCATTTCTCACCCGGTCAAAATCACATTTTCACTTTCTTTTGCACAATAGCATTTTTCATACATTCTATGGTACATGATACCAAAGAATAATTTTATTTCAATAGAAATCTTTGTTTGGCTCAAATTTCCATAAAAAATCCTAAATTCAAGTTTAAACATGTCTAAGCCATTTACTATATAGAAATAGTTAATACTATATTAATGTACCAACTATTGAGATTTTTCTTTAGATGACAAAGTATAGGAATATCAAAGTCAATTGAGGTCATAACAAATAGGAGTAACTATACATTTAAAATAGGGAATTTAAATTACATTAATAAAATTATGCATGCAATAATTTAAATTCCAAATACAATTTAAAAACTAGGATCAACGTGATCAAGGATATGAACTTGCCTGGATAGAAGGGAAGTTGATCAAGATCGTCGGTAGCAAGTCTTTTCGGCTCTCTGAAAACTATATGTTAAAAATCAACTAAATTCAAATAAAATACAAAACTGATACAAATAGTGAAGAGTGTAATTTTATATGAATTTAGGAAGAAAAATGAGGTCAATCGGACTTAGAACAAAGGAGATCGGGCCTTTTGAACCTTACATAAAATGCTGAAATTCTGAAAATTGGACCTCTCGCCGGTCTTAGAGAAGAAAGGGCTGCCGGTGGTGCTCCAGTGCGAATTTTCAAAATATGATTTTACCCGATGTAGAGGACACCGAGAGGAAGTTCCAGTAAAAATTTGAGGGCAAATGAAGGTCGAGAGTGACCTAGAGAGCTCGCCGAAAGTTCGCCGGATTTCAGAAAGAACAGCTTCTACAGGGAGATCCGTTGGTTAGATTGGAAAAATTCCAATTGTGTTGTGTTGGGAATGACGAGAGGATTCTGGGATTCAATTTATAGGGCGATCGAACCAGCGGATCGTCGGAAAATGCTCGTCGGAGTTATGGCTGGAACAGTAATGGGCGAGCGCACTGTAGCTGATGGGTGGGTCTGGGGCGGCGGATCGGGCCCAATGAATAGTAACCGATTTATTTAATTCTGAAAATAATTAATTTTCCATTGAAAATCCAAATTAAATCCGAAAAATGGCAAATAAATTCTCATAAATTCGGGAAATTGAAGAGACAATGGTTTCGGCCAATAATGCACGAATAAATATTTTTAAAAAATATAATATTATTATTTGTAACACAGTAATTAATTTTTAAATGCTAAAAATACTTTTTAACTTGGAAAAATAATAGAAAAGCTCAAAAAATTCTAGAAAAATTCAGAGAATTTAACTAGAGCCTTTTGAACTTACTAAAATTATTTAAACTTTATATTTAGATAAATTTTGTTTTAAATAGTTATTAAAAACCGAAAAGGTTTCCAGAAAATAGCAAATATAGTTAAAAAATTTGAGAAAAATCCACAGAAATTCGCGAAGAGATGTTGAACTTGATAATTTTTTTCCAATTTAAATTTTGTTTTTATTTTCTTAATAAAGTTACTTTTTACTTTTCTGAAAATAGGAAAAGGCTTTTTTAAAATCCAGAAATTCAATGAAAATACTGAAAATCGAATTATTCTCATACATTCCATAGAAGCCAACAAAATAATATACTAAAATTTTAATAACAAATTATTTATTTTCACAAGCAAAATTCTGGGATGTTGCATAGGTCTTTTATGATTGCTAAGAAAAAATAGAAATATGCTAGAAATTCTCACAAAAAATTTAAGTCATCCGACCCTTAAATTGGTGGACCCTAATTTTAAAAGCTTAGATTCGATTGTTGGTTTAGAGATATTTTAATTTCAAAAAAATGTAGCATTATGCTTAGTTAAAAGGTTGAAAGTGTAACTATGTTTGATGGACCGACCTTGCGATCCTCTCTCACACATAAGGTGAGAGGTCTCAAAATAAAATTTACTAATTAAATGTCAATCAAATATCCCAAATTCAAATTTAGAATGCAAAAATATAAATTTTGACATTTGGAATTGTGTAAAGTGCTATACGACACTGAACTGCACAATTGCACAAGCCAATCAGCTAGTTATGCAAAAGGAAGAAGAGTGAAATCATTGAGTATTGAAAGCCTGTTTCTGGAATGTTATTAATATTATAGTGGTGAACTAAGCCACATCAAGCTTTCCTGGAGTCTGAACAAATAACACTAAAACCAGATTTGTAAAGTTGTCGACTTGGTTTTCAATGTATTGTATTTCATTATAGTTGTTATTTCTTCCATTTTCCTGTTTGTGGTGCATCATCACTTCCTATTTTGATCTATATAAAACCAGATTTGTAAAGTTGTCAACTCGGTTTTCAATGTATTGGGATACAAAAATGTATTGTATTTCATTATAGTTGTTATTTCTTCCATTTTCCTGTTTGTGGTGCATCATCACTTCCTATTTTGATCTATATAAAACCAGATTTGTAAAGTTGTCGACTTGGTTTTCAATGTATTGGGATACAAAAATGTATTGTATTTCATTATAGTTGTTATTTCTTCCATTTCTCCTATTTGTGGTGCATCATCACTTTCTATTTTGATCTATATTGCTTCTGATTGTTCCAATCATCAACACAGGACCGCATCAATTTCCTCCGCTCATGGAGCCACCCACTGCAGCAAACCATGTGTCATACCTTCCTCCATCACCTGCACCAGGACCTGGCGAGGCAGGTGGTGCTATTCCCGGCTCATCTGTGCCTGGTGGGTCCAACGTTTCTCCTGCAAATGGTCCTGCTGGAAGTGCCTCACAAGCGCCTTCGATGAATCAGATGCATCAAATCCACCTCATTCTTTCTCTAGTCTTGTTCTTGCAGATGTGAATTCCTGTGTAGAGTATTGTTGGATGCATTTGTATTGAACAGGAGGCCTCGTTTGGTTTCAGAGTTTTTAAACCCCCTTCTCCTGCTCACTGCCCAATACTATTTGCAGAGTTTCAGTAGGATTCTGCATTGTACAGGCTTGCTTATCGATAAATCACCCCAGGAATCAAAGATCCATCTACGGAGGTTCCATGGTGGTTGGCACGTCAATGGAAGATTGGGAGGTAGCTCGCATAGGCCACCAAAGTATATTGCCTGCTGCTAGGTTTTAAGCCTGCCTATCCTGGAATGCCTATCCTGGAAGACAGCATCTCAAGGTGGCCATAACCATCTCAATAATGGAGATGTGTCTGCACATTCCGGAGGGTCAGAAGACAATATGATATGCCTGTTCGGTTCGCGTAACGAACGGTGACTATGCCAGTGCTCGTCCGTCTCACGATGCTACTGCTGTCGTGCTGCTTTTCCCCAGCAAAAACAGGCACTGATGGACGAGCACTGGCGCAGTCACCGTTCGCCCAAACAGACATATCTTATTATTGGGATTGTTATGGCCACCTTGAGATACTGTCTTTCAAGATAGGCAGGCTTAAAACCTAGCAGCAGTAGGCAATATACTTTGTGCCATGTGTGGGCCATCTCCTAATCTCCCATTGACGTGCCAAAGAGGGTTAAGGCACAACTGTATAGTCTTCTCGATTATTAGAGCATCTTCAGCAAGAACCCCTAAAATAGGGCTCCTATTTTAGATTTAGGGACTCCTAATATTTTTTGGGACCCTGTTTTCAGAGCACAAGTCCAGCAATAGCCTCTATTTTACTTTTTCTCCTATTTTGACATATCCGCTATGTATAATCTTCATTTGACACCACTAAAATTCAATAAAAAATATTTGTAATACATAAAACATAAGCATATTAACATTTACAATTGAAAAACATGATATTTCAAATTTAAATTTAAATTTTTCAAAACATGATAAATAGACAAATAAAAACTTCGAATAATGAATCAAACTACGAAGCGCTGTGAATTGCCCACAAATGCTCAATAAGATTATCTCGAAACCTCTTATGTATTTCCCTATCTTCAATCTCCTGGTGTATTTTTAAGAACTCATTCAATACTAGTGGATCACATCGTTGGTACTCCTCCTCCCTCAACACCTCCCCACCATCTTGGTCATAATCGTAGTCTCCATCACCATCTCGTTCATCCGCAATGATCATGTTGTGCATCGTAACAGCAGTTGTCATTATGTACCATAGAGTGTCCTTATTCCACCATCTAGCAGCACCCCTTACCATGGCAAATCGAGCTTGTAAAACTCCAAATGCTCTCTCTACATCCTTTCTGACAGCTTCTTGAACTTTTGTGAAATGAACTTTCTTGTTGCTCTATGGATTGCTATAGCTCTTCACAAAGGTTGAGATCCCGTCTGCAAGATAATAACCCATGGTATACTTGTTTCCATTGATCATGTACTCCACAGCTGGTGCAGTACCTGAAGTTAGCCTCTGGAAAAGTGGAGATCTCTGTAGGACATTGATGTCATTGAGAGAGACTGGTAGACCAAAGAACGAATGCCAAATCCACAAATCTTCAGATGCAACAGCTTCAAGGATCATAGTTGGGCCATCGACATGCCCTGAATACTACCCTTTCCAAGCAGTAGGGCAATTCTTCCACCTCCAGTGCATACAATCAATGCAACCAAGCATGCTAGGGAACCCCCTCTTCTTATTCAACTCCATCAATCTTGCAGTGTCATCAACAGTGGGTGGTCTTAAGTATTGGTCCCCAAACACATGAACCACAGCTCTCACGAAGTGTTGAAATGCCTCAACCATGGTACTCTCTGCAATCCTGACAACTTCATCCATTGAATCAGCCGGCACATCATATGCAAGCATTCGAAATGAGCCAAAAACTTTCTGCAGTGCAGTGGCTCCACGAAGGCCTGCTGCATTTTCCTTCTGTCTGAAATAATCATCCTTGGCCTCGACCCCACTCACAATTCGCAAGAAGAGATTTTTGACATTCTAAATCTTCTCCTAAAAAATTTCTTGTTGTACACTGGAGGATCTGCGAAATAATCAGTCATAATACGTAAGTTTTCAGCATGCATATCCCTTGGTACTACCCGTCGGCCGAAAATAGAACCACGTCGCTTCTTCTTGCTCCTCTCTTGGTCCATGTCCGCTAGCACACCAGCTACAATTATATCCATATCATCGTCTGACTCCTCTTCTTCCTCCCACCACTAATGAAGGAGGTCTTTGTCGTCAGAGTGATCCATATCAACCTTATGAGAATGGGAAAAATCGTATTAAATCAAATTTGAACATAAACAATGATATGTACATACACAATCAATGACAAAGATGTAACATACATATTGTCCAATAAAGATAGAAATGATTGTCCAACAAAAATAACATAGTAAACATAGTTCATCCAAACATAACAATGACATAAATATAATATAGATAGCGACGCTCATTTCTAATTGCTACCTTCACCATCTACCCCACCATTACTAGCACCACCATTAAACCCATCACTACTAGCTCCACCAAGAGCAGCGACCTTTTGTGCTGCAATTTGTGCCCTTATTGCCAACACGTAGGTCTTCACATCTGGCTCCAAAGTGTTAACATCACAGAACATGATCTTTTATTCTTGATCCCACATCAACTTGCGCTCCTCAAATAAGAGCTTGCGCTCCTGCATCATCTTCGTTTCTTTCCACCTGTCCTCCTTCAATAGCACTTCTTTCTCCTTAACCAAAACCAACTCTTGTATAGCTTCTTTGTATGTTCCAGCATCTCCTCCACTCTTCAACTTCTCCTTTGCTTGCTTCCTTCCCGTGGGTATGTTCTTCTGTCTTGGCTGTGATGAATCTGGAGTTTTGCTCTTGCCACTCTCATCTTCTTTATCACCGACTGAATCATTTGGCGCCTCCTGATCCACGGTCCTTAGCCTCTTGTTGGTACTCTTGGTGGTCTCTAGTGTTAGGAATTTCTGAGAATTCCTGACCTTAAGCCAACAATGGACGAATTGGAAGCCTTTTTTCTTTGGATCCTTGGCTGCGTAGAGTGCCTGTGCCTCAAGAAGCTGCATGAAAGTTTAAGTATTAGTACAAATGCATGGAACAGTACAAACAATCAATAATGTGCAGCACTTACATGCTCCTTGTATGGTATGCCACTTGGATGGCGACGCTTAATCTGCTCATAGAAGCCTTGAAACTTTTGACATTCTTTTTGAATAGTACTCCACCGGTGCTCGAGAGAGTTGTCATTCCTATCAGACTCAAAGGTCTTGTTGGCATGGAAGTGGGCAACAATCCTTTTCCAATAAGCTTTTCCTGGCTACTCATTGCCAACAATAGGATCTGTGCTTATGTTCCCCCATGACATGCACAACTGGATGTCTTCCTGGTGAGTGTAGTTTCCTGCCCTTTTTTGATTTGTTTCAACCCTTCTGGAATTAGAATTTTGACCATTTGGTTGGGAACCAAGAGCCAATAACTCAATATCTATGTCCTCAGACATCATTTCCACATATGAATCAGGTCCTATATCCATACCAGGCTATACACAACAAATATCAGATGTTAAGAACTCGAGATACAACGGGTTTACAAGTTAGAAAGCACTTCCACCTCTACTTCCATCAGAATTATTAGACCTACTTCATTAGAATCATTTAACTGACCATGGATCATAAGGGTATACATCAAGATCTAAACCTAGATGCATTCATGGATTTGCCTGACCATGGTTTGCTTCATCAGTTGTTTAATCAATGATGCACTTAAGCTATACAAGAAGATGCTATTGTCAAATATACGCCCAAGCATCATCTGGAAAATTGATGATGCTATGAAACTTCAACTAAGGGAAAAAATTTGATGATATCAAAGTGTAATTCTTCAATTGAAGTTCATACCATCTGATTAATCTGTCGGGTTTCTCGTGTATGTCGCCGCCGCCGCTGGTCTCAGTCTTGGTGGCACCGGCGTCGCGAGGCGTGGAGGCGGGGCAGCAAGGCGGCGTCGTGAGGCGGGGCGGGGGTGGTGGCGGTGTCGCGAGGCGGGGCGGAGGCAGCGTCGCGAGGCGGGGGCAGGGGCCGGTGTTGAGGAGAGGTGGCGCTGGCGAAGAGCAAGGTCCAACTGGAACTCGGCGTCTTTCCAGATGATCGCAAGGTGCGCGCGCGAGGAAACTGCCAGAATAGGGGTTGTGCTCGCATCCTTGGGAATTGGGGCTGAGGAGGCAAATTTAGGGGCCTTCTAATTTTAGGGGTTTGAGTTGGGGCTCTACTGGATCTTTTTTTTACTAAACTCCTTATTTTAAGGTTTAGGGGCTGGTTTAAGGGCTCTGCTGGAGATGCTCTTATGAATGTGGCAAAGGGGGTTACGACAAGTTAATATGGCTTAGTGTATTAATGGAAATGTGAAGGTTTACTAGCGATCTTAGCGATTTACTAACGGTAGGTTGTTGGAATTAGATGCAGTAAGGTATTGATATAGACTAACATGTGTCAACAAACAACGTGTTTTAGTCAAGGTTTCAAATTTTGTTTTACGGTTTCATCTCAGCACCCTCTGAAATCCGAAATTTTAGCGAAATCTTGTTTTTTCGGACGAAATCCGAACGAAATACAAAAAGAGAAATTTGAATTTGGTAATTTTTGAACCGAAATTTCTGAGATTTCGGTTCAAAATACCGAAATTTTGGTCCAAAATGCCGAGATCTCGGCGAAATTTTAGGTGCTATCGCCCTTTGAATTTTTTTAGTTTTTTTTAAATTTTGCCGGAATTATGATCTACCGACTGTCCCACACGTAAAACAACATGAAGAATCCAATCCGACTAAAATCTGGTCAAGTTTTGTTCAAATCTCAGTCAAATTACAAAGATTTCGATCAAATATACCGAGATCTCGTCGAGATTTTAGGTTACTACCGCACTTTGAACTTTTCTAGGGTTTTCTTAATTTCGCTGGGATTATAAAATTCGGAGGGGTTCGAGATCCGAAATTTCGCCGAGATTTTGCGAAATATCGGCGAGATTTTATTCCCTTGTCTTACTACATGGTGATTCTTGAGGTTATCATGGGTTATGACATTTAGGTGCTAGGTGGTTTATTTTTCTTCCTTGCTTGGTTTAGTGACTTGTGTGTCATTGCTAGCTGCTGGTACCTAGCTAAACAATTGATTGCTCACGAGAGGTTGCTTAGGTGTTGATGATAGGGATTTAATTGTGAATTTATGAAGGTTTAAGGGCTGAGATGTAAATTGGTATGATGATGAAATGAGTCATTGTATAGTATATAAACTTGTTATATTTATATGTATATACTTTAATTATCTGATTAAGGATGTAATTAAAGATATGTGATCATTTGTGTTGATCACAAGACAACCTTTTTGGATTACATTTGTAGGTGTTCATTTATTTTGTGGACAACACTGATTTATCTCTTTGCAGGCAATTGCATTTCTGTATGCTTGTGATTAAAGTTACTTTATTATGTTGGTTAGGATTTAAGTGTGTTTGATGTATAATATTGGGTTTTATAACATAACTTATGTTCGTTTAATTATTCTTCTAAATTATCAATTTCACAAAAATATACAAATATGATAATATTTTATGTATTTGGCATTTGGGAATGATAATAAGAATAAATAGTGTTATGCACCTTTAATAAAATGAAATGATTCGAATGTATTTCTATATGCTTATGCAAAGCACCGTCAAGACCAAGCATGTTGGGCTGGGCGATGCTTTCTACTGCGTTCCGCTTTTTTTTTTTAAGAAAAGGCAGGCGCTCTGCCGATGCATTAAGAAGGGGGAAAAGTCTGTACAAACAGGCAAGGAAAAAAGGACAAAGCTAGGGGTAGAAAAACAGCCAACACGGCAAAAGGCAAGGAGGATCCAAGCTAAAGGAGCAAGACTCCCAACCACCGAGAGAGAAACGCTACGAAAACAACTCTAAGTTGAAAGTCTAGAAGCTAGGCAAAACACTTTTCTGTCCTCCGACGTCTTCTATAGCACCACTTGTACCGAACTCGGAATGCCTTCGAAAATCCTAGCATTGCGTTCCTTCCAGAGATTCCAGAAGCCGAGGATAATTAGGCCATCGAGGTCTCTTCGATCCTTCTTAGCCGCATCTTCCCTTGCCCTGGACCACCAATGAGAAACTGAAGTAATGTTTTGCGCCCCGGGTGCTGAGAAAGGTGGCACGCCTGCTAGAGAAGAAAGTCCCATCCAGAAGGATTGAGCGAAAGAGCAACCCAGCAAGAGGTGGAGGACCGTTTCACTTTGAGAGCGACAGAGATGGCAGGTCGGGTCATGTGGCCATCCTCTTCTGGCCAAGTTGTCTGCCGTGAGGATCTTGTTCTGTATCAAGAGCCAAGCAAAAAATTTGCATTTGTTTTCCACTTTTAATAGGTTTAGACACCATTGGCTAAATCTATGAAGGCTTTCAAATTGAAACTCAAATACAACGTTGTTGCATTGTGCTACTCTTAATGTCGAGCATTGTGCTCTTTGAGTAGATCCTCTCGGTTGTTGACAGAAACACCCCAAAAATTTCAAAGAGGAAAATAAAAAAATCAAACCCTAATTTGATCTAATTGGAGTTTAATCCGAGTTTAATTTGGATTTTGTTTTGGTTCTTGGAATCGGATTTGGAGTGGTTGAAGCTTGTACCTGTTTTCTTTGTGAAATCATGTGCTGAAAAATTGGCTTAATGATGAATTTGGTATTGCAAAGTGGTTGTTCTCATGGCATGAGTGGTGCATGTGCATGTGTTGTTTCAGTTGATTATTTGATATGCTTGTGATAGCATGGTAGTGGTTTTGCTTGATGCAATGCGCTCGTGTGAGTGGTTGCATGGATTGATCTTGAGTCAAGTCGTGGACTTGTGCTCGTACACGGTTGTGTGTTTGTTCATGTGCAGGTGTTGCTTGAGGTCGAACGTGGTCGGTGACGGGACCGGAACTAGGTTCATGGAGGAACTGAGGTTCGGGACTAGGTTCAGGGAGGAATCGAGGTCTTGGTGGTCGAGGATATCATGCGGGGCGTTCAGACTAGAGAACGGTGCACGTGGTTGCTAGTGAGTCACGTGAGTACGGCAGGTGGGCGTGCAGCGTCTGATTATGTCGTTTTGAGGTAGTTTGCATGTATTGGGCCATGTTGGGCTAAGTGGATATGCATGCGAACTCTTCTAGGGTTTTCTTATAAATAGGGGGAGGTGCCCCCTGTTTATTGTGTGTGGATTAGGGTTGGTACTCTTTTGTTTGGAGTACTGTAATCAGATTAGATAAAGAGAAATAAAGATTATTTTTAAGTGCAGTGGCGCGTGTTGCACAAAGAAAAGGGCGGCGTCACGTGCAGCGTCAAGGAGCAGCAATTCTCTTTGTGGCGCGGGACTGATCTTGAAGGCTGCGGCGTGGCGCAAAGGAAAAAGGAGCGATCGCTTGCGATGGCGTGAGGCTGCCGACGGCGTGCGATTACGAGGACACTTCACGTATAGCGGTGGATCGAACAATGAGAACACACCTTTTTCTTGGAGTGCACCTACGTCAAGCAAATTTGCTTAAAGGTATTAGCTTGGATATGCTTTCATGTATTAGTACTGCTGCATGCTCTTCTTGATTGCAGTACAAGAACTATGCTAGCAGCGACAGGAAAAAGAAGAAGACAGGAAGCTACTGCAAATAACGTATTGTGCACGTATAATCTTCTTTGCATGTTTAATTTGATTCTAGATTGATTCATTATTTGATCGTGATATTTTGATTTAATCTATTCCAAACCTTTCTAGGGCATCAAGTAATTGATCTAAAAGTTTGATTGGTTAATTCCTTATAGATGTTGTTTAATCACAAAATTAGGGTTTAATCAATTCGCGTCACTTTTGGAACAGTCAACTTGCAAAGCTTATAACTTTTGATCTGTAGATCCGATTGAGTAGATTATTGTTGGGTTAGTTTCTAAATTGAATCTAGTTTCTACAGTAAAATTTTCAGATCAATCCGACGGTTGGATCTCCGGGAATTTGTGTTTTAGTGAACGTCTATCAATCTATTTTTCGGTGAATCCGAGGCATTTATTTGATTCCGAATTGGGGTGATTTTTTAGTAGATCAAAAATTTGATTTTAGCTTCCGCGCAATCATTCACCCCCCTCTGATTGCTATATTAGTATATATCGATCCTACAAGTGGTATCAGAGCTTGGTCTTTCTAATTAATCTTAACCGGTGATTAGAAACCGTAGCGATGGATAGGTATTCGACAAAACCTTGTGTTTTCGATGGTGTTGATTTTCAGTTTTGGAAAGCAAAGATGGAGGCGTTCATTCAGGCGCAGGGCTTCGCAATTTGGGAGAAGGTTTACAAACCATATGAAGTCCCTGCAAACGACAACGTCAACGACACCAATCGCGCACATGTTGAAGCAAATAGTAAGACGCGCAACTTGATTATCCAAGGCTTGGGACGTAGTGATTTTGATCGAGTGGTTCATCTTCGATCCGCATATGAGGTATGGAAATCTCTTTGTGATTACCATGAGGGTTCTAACACTGTCAAAGAGGTTCGCCAAGATATTTACAAAAAAGAATACATGCGTTTTGAGATGAAACCTAGTGAATTTGTAGATGACTTCTTTGCACGTTTCAATAAAATTCTTAGCAATCTACGTGCTGTTGGAGTTAGATACACTGATGCTGAAAATGCTCGACAATTGCTTAGTGCTTTGGACATGTCGGTGTGGGAGATGAAAGTAACATCTATACAAGAATCTACTACCATGAGCACACTCACATTAGATGTTCTTTACTCTAAACTGAAGACTCATGAGTTGGATATTCTTGCTAGGAAGAATGGACATAAATCAATTGCTTTATCATCACAATCTAGCATGTCTCATCATAATGTTTCTTCAAATTTTGCCTTGTCTTTCTTGTATTCACTAACCAATGAACAGATTGAGGAATTTCCGGAAGAAGACTTGGCATCACTCTCTTCTTGCTTTAACAAAGCTTTGCAGAATGTGAGAATGGGGAAGAGAGGTGGTGGTGGTCCTCCAAGATGCTATGAGTGTGGTGACCTCAACCATATTCGTACAAATTGTCCTAAACTTGCAGGTAAAGCATCATGGGAGGAGAAGGACAACGACAAAAGAAAAGAAAAGAAGAAGTTTGATAGAAAGAAAAAGAGCTTCATCAATCGCAAGGTGGTTCACCGAGTTCTTTCCGCTCTTGAACAATTCAATTTGAGCGATGTGGATTCAGAGAGCAGCGAGGACGATGCAACTCCAAGCAAGCATGATTGACGGGATTGTGTCTCATGGCCAAAAACAGTGACAGCTTCACTGAGGACAGCAACGACAGTGACTTCAATGAGGCTTCTCAAGCGAGGAAGGAGAACATATGGCTAGTAAATTTCGGATGCTCACGTCACATGTTCGGTGATAAGATTTGGTTCTCCTTCACTCCTGCATCTCGTGCTGAAAGTGTTATTTTTGAAGATGTTTCTTCCACCTCTGTTTTCGCAAAAGGCACTAGTCCAAATGGTGCAGGTACAAGTGCATATGTTCAGGGGGAGAGTATCTTTGTTCATGAAGATGCTGATGCTGTTGAGGATGAGATAATTGGAATTTGCTGTGTGCTTGTGTGCTCATTTTCAAGCTTTCCCACATGCTTCACATCAACAAACCATCAAGCGAAATTTTCAGGTATCTCTATGGTACTCAAGATTTTGGCATTTAGCTTTCTGCTTCCTCATGCTTTAGTTTGAGAGCTTTTTCTGATGCTGATTTTGGAGGATGTAGAATTTATAGAAAAAGTAAATCTGGTTCATGCCACTTCTTGGGTAGTTCTCTTTCTTGAGCATATTGAGATTAAATTTCACTTTCTTAGAGATTAAGTAGAAAAGGGAAATATTGTGCTTCATCATGTGGATACTGAACATCAATTGGCAGATATTTTCAAAAAACTTTTGTCATCTTCTTGTTTTGCTTTTATTCGGGAAGAACTTGGGGTTGTTCATCCAATAGGCTTGTTTTGAGGGGGAGTTTGTGAAAACTTTGTGTTTCTTTGTTTACACTTTCTTCTTTCTTTTTCTTAAATGAAAAAAATTAAAAAGGGAAAATGAAAAAGTATTGAGCATTATATTTAATACACATATGTGATTTGAAGCCATGTCTATGCTACAAAGTCTTTGTAACTTCATCTTTATGCATATATGATATAGTTTATGACATGACTATTTAAATGGAATGAAAACTTGAATTAAATCTTGTCATGGTTGAACTTTCTTGACTATCTTGATCCTGCTCAAAAAGATGTTAAATGTGAAAGTTTTCAAAGTTAAAGAGCTAAAAGCTCAAAAAGTGATTTTTGATAGATGCAAGATCAAGATTATGCACTGTCGCACTTCCTCTTTACGAGACTGCTTATCATTGCACTCTGATATGAACTTGGAAGAGGTTGTGTATGACCGAAACCCTGAAACCTTAAGCTCATTGCTTGGCATGGTTGAAAAGTAAGGCTGATGGTGCATATAATTCCTTGCAATTTTATATTTTGTTGCAATAAATAAATAAATCATCTTTTCAAGCACCAAAGAAGTGCACAAAAATTCAATGTTTTCAGGTTTTGAGATAGTTGAGAAAGGGAAATCATGCCATGCAAAAAATCATTAATAGTACTTGATTTCTAGTTGTGCTTACTCTACATTGTTTATGTGTAGATTTGAGGGTGCAAGTACTTTTGATAGCATGACTTGGAAGATGTTACATTTGTGGATGATTTATAATGCTCATTACATAAAAAAAATGGCAAAACAAAAAAAATAAAAAGATTTTGTTCTCTCTTTTGTATTCTTGATGAATCCATTGTTAAAGGGGGAGAATTTTGAGCACATTGCACATTCACATACACACTTTTCTTGATTTAGGGGGAGTTTTCACTTTGCATATTTGTCAAAGGGGGAGATTTTGTGTTTTTCACTTTCGCTTTTGATTTTAAACCTTTTGATTTCAAAAAATTTTATTATGAGGTGAATGCCAATGTTCAGTTCTAAGTGGTGTTGCCAATATTTTCATCAAGGGGGAGATTGTGAAATCATGTGCTGAAAAATTGGCTTAATGATGAATTTGGTATTGCAAAGTGGTTGTTCTCATGGCATGAGTAGTGCATGTGCATGTGTTGTTTCAGTTGATTATTTGATATGCTTGTGATAGCATGGTAGTGGTTTTGCTTGATGCAATGCGCTCGTGTGAGTGGTTGCATGGATTGATCTTGAGTCAAGTCGTGGACTTGTGCTCGTACACGGTTGTGTGTTTGTTCCTGTGCAGGTGTTGCTTGAGGTCGAACATGGTCGGTGACGGGACCGGAACTAGGTTCATGGAGGAACTGAGGTTCGGGACTAGGTTCAGGGAGGAATCGAGGTCTTGGTGGTCGAGGATGTCATGCGGGGCGTTCGGACTAGAGAACGGTGCACGTGGTTGCTAGTAAGTCACGTGAGTACGGCAGGTGGGCCGTACGCGTGTAGTTGTAATCGTTTTGAGGTAGTTTGCATGTATTGGACCATGTTGGGCCAAGTGGATATGCATGCGAACTCTTCTAGGGTTTTCTTATAAATAGGGGGAGGTGCCCCCTGTTTATTGTGTGTGGATTAGGGTTGGTACTCTTTTGTTTGGAGTACTGTAATCAGATTAGATAAAGAGAAATAAAGATTATTTTTAAGTCTGGTCGGCGCGTGTTGCACAAAGAAAAAGGGCCAGCGTCACGTACGCGTCAAGGAGCAGCAATTCTCTTTGTGGCCGCAGGACCTGATCTTGAAGCTGCAGCGGCGCGGGCGCAAAGAAAAAAGGAGCGATCGCTTGCAGTAGCGTGAGGCCTGCCGACGTGCGGTTCTGAGGACACTTCACGTATAGCAGTGGATCGGAACAGCAGAACACACCTTTTTTCTTGGAGTGCACCTACGTCAAGCAAATTTGCTTAAAGGTATTAGCTTGGATATGCTTTCATGTATTAGTACTGCTGCATGCTCTTCTTGATTGCAGTACAAGAACTATGCTAGCAGCGACAGGAAAAAGAAGAAGACAGGAAGCTACTGCAAATAATGTATTGTGCACGTATAATCTTCTTTGCATGTTTAATTTGATTCTAGATTGATTCATTATTTGATCGTGATATTTTGATTTAATCTATTCCAAACCTTTCTAGGGCATCAAGTAATTGATCTAAAAGTTTGATTGGTTAATTCCTTATAGATGTTGTTTAATCACAAAATTAGGGTTTAATCAATTCGTGTCACTTTTGGAACAGTCAACTTACAAAGCTTATAACTTTTGATCCGTAGATCCGATTGAGTCGATTCTTATTGGGTTAGTTTCTAAATTGAATCTAGTTTCTACAGTAAAATTTTCAGATCAATCCGACAGTTGGATCTCCGGGAATTTGTGTTTTAGTGAACGTCTATCAATCTATTTTTCGGTGAATCCGAGGCATTTATTTGATTCCGAATTGAGGTGATTTTTTAGTAGATCAAAAATTTGATTTTAGCTTCCGCGCAATCATTCACCCCCCTCTGATTGCTATATTAGTATATATCGATCCTACATTCTTAGCTCGGATCGGTTCTTTGCCGCGCCGCGCCGCGCTTGGACCGGTCACCGGCCGTCGTCCCGTCGCGCTTGGACCCACATGTCAGCCTCCCCCGCGCATTTGACGGGCGAGCCCCGCCTGTCAGGCCAGCCGACCGCGCTCTTGGGCTGGCCCATGTTCCGCGTGCGCGTGCATTTGACCCGCAGGCCGTTCGGCCAGTTGGGCCAAGCCCAGTGTGGCCAGCAATGTTTTTTCGATTTTCTTTTCTTTTTCGGATTTGTTTAATCCGAGAAAATCCTTTAAATACTCCAAAAATCCCAAAAATCCCCAGAAACTCCAAAAATAGCCCAAATACACCATCTTGACCATTTCACGCCACTAAGTCCAAAAATGGTCTCTGCTCCGCCACTTTAAGTCCCCAAAATTCGAAAAATACCCAAATTGCCCTTCAACTTCCTCCGCCTGTTTCCCGTTTTCGTTTTTCATTCCGTTTTTCGTTCGTCGTTTTCGTTTTGTTTATCGTTTGTTTACCATTTTTTGTTTTCGCTTTTTTGCGCCAGATCTGACGTTAGTGAAGTACTCGGACCTAGAGCAGTTTTCGGAACTAGAGCCGGACCAGACAAGAGCCGAGTACGACTACGGCCGCTTTGACTTAGACGACCCCTCAGCCCAGCAAGGCAAGCCGCACAACCTTGATCATGTTGAACCCAATTGGCTATGATATTATAGTATTTAATTTCTGCTGCATTACTTTAAATTGTATGTTGCAATAATGAAAATCGTTAGTTTAGAATGACATGCGACTTAGCTATACCCAGTTTCACGATTAGCCTCCTTGACATTGTTGGACCTTAATGAACCTTGAATAACCTTAGTTGATGATCATACATGCTCTAGTAATTATTAATTATATTAGTTTCACTCAAAATCTTTAAATGAGAAATGAAATGTTGGCGAGCAGTTGGCTCGGAGTATGTATTTAAATGTGCTACGGTCAGGGGGACAGTATTGGACTAGCCATGAGGTGGATGTGAGTCCGATCCCCGACCGATAATGTAAGCCATGTGTGGTTCGGTGGCTGGTACAGCTGGTACCAGATTGGTTTGTGGATGGTCCGATGACTTGGTCTTTGGCGATATAAGGTTAAACCCCCTTGAGCAAAGTAAATAACTTAAGATCCCACTCAACCACAAGTTGGGACCAGTCAGTTCAGTTGAACCATTTTCCAACATAGCTCAGTACATTGTTCATCTCCCTGGGAATACCTACATGCTTGGTGGTACCATTCTCAGAAGGAGAATGGAGTGCAATCATTCCCAATGGGGGGATGACTGGTGGGTTTGGTGGAACGGTAATGAGCTTGTGTAGCGCCATTCGTCGGTTCTCACAACGATAGGTTACCCTCTTAGTATTGGAATGTGGCTCTTGCGTTGGCCAGTGGGGTCCTAAGAACGGTAAGGTTCAAGTACCTATCAGGTAGGAGCTACCATGTGGATGTTCAATCAAAAGGCTGTGATGGTCTCGGCCCGGCCGCATGCATTTAAGTTGCATGTGATTCGCGCGTGGCATTAACGGTCGTAGACGTCTTGTGGGTAAAGCTGAGTAGCGCTGCAGAGTCAATTTAATGGTATTTGAATATGCCGTGCTTCCGGTTAATAAATCTAAGTTTGATTTGGGGTGACTCCCGTAACCGATAGCTTAAAATACAGAAAACACTGCAACTCTAAGGCTCCCACTCAGACAAAGATAGGTAGGGCTCTCTAGGCTCCGGCTCAGAATCACTGTATTTGACCCATGAGTTAAGGACTGGAGGAGAAGGTGGTGGAGACTCCCTAGTGTAAACTACCCCAGGGTGCTGAACTGGTGGTAGTGGCGGCGTGAACAACGGGGGCGTGTCACCGTGTGCCAAAGCCGAGGAAGAAGAAGACCGTCGAGGCGGCGCTCCAGTGAACCAAGCTGTAAAAGGAGGTTGGGAGAGGACTCAGGAGGTTAGGGCGATGCTTCGGCTAAGAGGAATGGAGCAATGGAGAAGGGTAATTTCAATCCCCCCCTGCGGCTTACCTCTAGTTCAGAGCTCCTCAACGATGCTGATGTTACAAGCCCAGTCTGGGGAAGCTTGTACCGAGCGCAGGAGGGTTGGGCGCAGGTTAAATGGGCAAGTGGAAGGATTAGCTCGAGGCCGTGGTTCGGTGACAAGGGGAAAGGACACCGGTGGTGGTTCCTTTTCGGTGAGGTTTGCGTGCACGCGAGAGGTGATGGCTCAGCTATGTCAGATCAAGGCAGCGTCGGGTTGAGCCGCAGCAGAGAGGGGCCAATGAAGAGAGCTATTGCGGCAATGATTCGAAGCCAGAATCACCGCTGTTGTAGATGAAAACCGAGGGGGAGGGCTGCCATGGCAAGGAATGGGTGCGACGTGGCCGCGGTCTTCTGCACGAACAAGCACGGATGGAGACTAGCTACCGTGGCAGAGGAAAAAGGAGGGGCATCGGCGACACGGCAATGATTCGGTAGAGTGGCGCGTGAGGTCGCTGTCATGGCAGAGAGAAGGGGGAGGATTGGTTGCCACGGCAACGATTGGCAGAGCACCCGCGCAGGAGAGAGCTGAGAGGGGGGAAAGAAAGAGAGGGGAGACTGATCGGTGGGCCACAGGGTCCACACGGCAGAGAGTGAGGCAAAGAGAAGGGGGAGGCCACGCTTCCAGGTGGGTCCTACCGGCCGGTGGGCCCGCTTGGCAGTGAGGAGAGAAGAGGGATTTTAGTTTCCTGATCTTGGACAGCATGCATATTCTGATTTATTAGAGCTATCAAAGCATGCTAGGGATTTTTGGTAATTTTTTTTGAAGGATCATGAAAACATGTTTGAGCTACCATAAAATTTCCAAGTACAAATACCAAGCCAATATTTTTAGAAAAAACTGACAGTACCTTTGTCAGGAATAACCCTTCTTCGAACATGATTTTTCTGAGGCTACAAAGTAAGTCTAATAATTTTGAAATTTTTGCAGTATTGTCCTAGGATCATTTTCAATCAAGGGTAAAAATTTCTGATTAATAACACTTATATTTAATTTTATAAAATTCTATCAATGCTCTATGTCTAAAATTCTATTTACTATTTTTGATTTTTTTCCCCTAAAATCAGTAAATCAATTCAAAACTTAACAAGATTTTTTTTGAAGAGATGTCATATAGAGGATTTGGGACTTAGACATATTTTCCTCAAACCTTATATTCTCAGTTTTAGTTTTTGAAAAGAAAATTCTTTCCTCAAGGTAAATTAAAAGAATGCAATGCAAAGTTCAAATGAATCCACAAAAAGGTTAAAAATCCAAATTATAGCCACAATCCATACTTTAGATTTTTAATTTCATTTCTTTTAATTTGAGGATGTTACATGCATCCACAAATACTCGAACCTTATGCTCAACCTTTGTTAATCCCTTGCATGTAATATTCAGTGATTTCCTGTGCGACTTGTTGAGTACGGTTGTGTACTCACCCTTGCATTAACCCATCCCTTTCAGAGTTCCAAGAAGCTGACATTTACCAGGAGTTCGTAGATGGTGAGTTGGTTTGGTTTTAAGGTTTTAGTCTTTTGCTCAGGCCTGCCTGTGCGGTGTTTTGGTTTTACTCTATTTGGGCCCTGCTGCGCCTACTTTTGTAAGAAACTTGGCCGTCAGGCCTTATGTTCTATCAAAACAGTTGAATTCGTATTTTGCCTGGCAATGTATACTTGGTTTTTCGACAGCTAATCATCCTGGGTAGCTATGGGGTATTTAAACGTGCCACCTGAAAATGCGGTCCATTACATTAACGAAAAAATAAATAAACATTATTGACAACTCAATTTATTATAGGGGAGAATTAGGATGGTTTTTACAATGCTGAATAATATGATATACAACTCAATTTTTCCGTAGCAAAGCATGTATATTCAACTAAATATATAGTATACACCTTAGAGATTTGCATGTCCAATTGACCTGACTGGCCAATTGGACCACATCGACTCGGTTCGTAACTAAAAATAGCAGTCGTATTTGTTAACATACGGGCACCAGTTGCAATTGTATCACATGGACATCTTTTCGTTTCCCAACTTACCTTTCTTTACCGTGGTGGTCATCACTCAATGGTAGGGGTGGAAAAATAACTCAAAGCTCGCGAGTTAAATGAGTACTCGAAAACTTGACTCGACTCGGCTCGAACTCGTTTCTTAACGAGTCGAGTCGAGTCGGCATTTTTGAACTCGCTTTTTTAAAAACGAGTTAAGCAGCGACTAACGAGTTTAATGAGCGAGCTAACGAGTTAAACGAGCTACGTAAAAGAAAACCCTAAGTCGGTAAATCCCTCAGTAGCCTAATCCAATGCTTGGGCTTTGCTCCCACATTCTCAGTAGACTACCGCCCTAGACACCGCCCCTTTGCTCCGTTCCCGTGGCTCAGTGACTCAGGTCTCTTGCCGCCGCCCTCGCCAGCTGGCCTCGCCCTCCAGGCTCGCCGCCGCCCTCCCCACTTGCTCTCTCTACCTGGGCCTCGACTCCAGCCTGCGACTGCTCGGATCCCGTGCGGCGCCTCCCTCCGGCTCGATCCTCCCTCCTACCGGCCCAGGGCGTGATCTCCTAACCTCCTGGATCCAAGCTCCTCGCCGCCCCAGACGAGCTCCTCCGGCTCCGGATCCACTGGCGCGAATCACTTAGCATGGAAAATCAACCGAGCATGGAGTCAAAGAACAAAGAAGGGAAGCTGGGTAGGTCTCGTGGTCTGCCCGTTCTCGCTTCACTCTCAACATCTTGACAGCCGCAAAGCGTTGGGATGCTTCTACTCTCAACATCTTCAAGAAGATATCTTCCTTCAACAACGCATCCTCGTGCTCCTCATGTGCTCCTCATGTCCAACGGTGAGTAAGGTATGGTATTTGGAACTTGGAAGCTCCAACAGTTGGACTATGTCATGGTGCTATACCGCTATGTGACCTTAAATCCTTGTGAGATGGTAGTTGGTCTAGGTATATTGGACTATGTCTATTTGGCGGGTTGCATCGTACTTAAAATAATCGGGAAAGTCTTGTGATTTGCAACAATGCATCATTTGCAAATAATGCAACAATCATGGCCGCTGATGCAATAATCGGTATAAATGACCAATAGAAGACTCATCGGTGTAGAAATCTTCATGGTAGAGTATTGTTGTATTGTTGCATTGTTGCAAATACTCATCAGTGAAGATTTTATCTTTTATAGAAATTTTCATGATTTGTCATCTTAGTGGTAGAGTATTGTTTCGATCGTGTGTAGCAATACTTTCCAACAATTGCTACATTTGGGTTGTACTACATCTTTTATTTTGTATGTGTAGGAATATGTATATGAGGAAGATGAGTATGATATGAATGATGTTATGTCCGAGTGAGCCTTCTCATGATGAGCACCATGTGATCTCGATGATGGTGAACACTCTGGAATCTCCAAAGCAAAATAGAAGAGGCAAAAGGAAAATAAGCAACCAATTGTCTCCCAAGAGTGCTAAAAGCGAGAGGGGCAGCGTGCGCTGTTGGAAGCATTTCAAAGTGGTCCAAAGGCGGTCGAAGAGGAGCCAGGGAAGACCGTTGAGAAGGCCAAGTGCAAATATTGTGGTGCTTTGTTTGCTTACACTCAAGGGGACAGACTTCAAGTTTGAATAGGCATTTGCCAAAGTGTGCACCCTACATGAACTTGAAGGGCAGGCAGCTAGCTCAAGGTACACTCAACTATAATCCCGACACGTCAGGTTCATCTCTTACAATTGTTCCTACTAAATATGATCATGAGGAAACCCGTAGGCTCATTGCTAAGATGATAATTGTTCATGAATATCCATTTCGGATGGTAGAGCACACATGGTTTAATGTGTTGATAAGATATATGAATGCATCGTACAAGTTCATTGGTAGGAAGACCATACGAAGTGAATGCATAAAGGTTTATGAAACTGAAAAGGAACTCCTTAGGAAGAGTCTTAAGAATTTGTTGAGTGTATTAGTTTGACATGTGATTTATGGACATCAAACCAAAATCTTTGCTACATGGCTTTGGTAGCGCACTACATAGATCCCGATTGGGTTATGCAATGCCGTGTTTTGAACTTCATTGAGCTAGATCCACCACACACAGGAACATCATAGCTCAGGTTGTTTGAATGTATAGCTGAATGGAAAATAGAAGACAAGATCATAACACTCACTCTTGATAACGCGCATCAAATGATGTTGCCGCTAGGATTTTGATGTCCAAGTTTATTGCTAGGAAAACAACAGCTTTATTCCTAGTTACTTTCATGTCCGTTGTTGTGCTCACATAGTCAATTTGGTAGTGAATGATGGCCTTCAACCATTGCAACCATTGATAGCGGGCTCAGTGGAAGCTGTGGAAATATCTTAAGAAGTCGCCATCTCGTAGATGTACAAGTTCACGGAAGTTTGTAAATCCATGAATCTAAAAATTGGAGCAGTGGTTGTGCCTAGATGTGTCCACAAGATGGAGTTCCACATATAAAATGTTTGATGCTTGCATTCCCTATAGGGCTGCTTTCAATCGAATGGTGATGTTGATATGAATTACAAGTGGGAGCCTTCCCCATCAAGATTGGACATTATATAACAAAATTCAGCCAATCTTGGATCGCATTCTTTGAGATAACAAAGGTATTATCAGTGGTCTCAGTATACCCCTCATCGCAAATGTTTTCTATCCTTACATAGTGAATGTTAAGATTGCATTGGTAGCTGCATGTAACTTGAGGATGAGCATATCAACAAGATGGGACAAGCCATGTTAGGCAAGTTTGATAAATATTGGGAGGAAAAGAACAATGTTATGGTTATTGCCACTATTCTTGATCCTAGGTTTAAGATGAGATTTGTTAGTTACTGTTTTAAAATGATGTTTAGTGAGAGCAAGGCCCTCATTGAGGAAAATGATGTCAGATGTGAGTTATATGATCTTTATGGCATTTATGAGGTTTAACATCGCCACAACAAGATTGTCAAGGAAGGGTGAGTCATCTTCGGGTTTGCAAACAAGGACCTCGTGAGCTACTAAAGGCCATTAAGTGGGTTTCAATCATTTCTCTGCGAGAGACAGGCAGAACCATCTAAGTCGAATTGCTCATCTATTTAGATGAACCAAACCATCCTCAGAGGACTCCAAGTTTGTATTACTTGATTGGTGGAAGTTGAATGCTCATAGGTTCCCCTGCTGTGTCAAAGATGGCAAAAATTCTTGACTATACTCGCTTTACCAATGTCTCATCGGAGTCCACTTTTCGTGATCGAGGTAGGGTTCTTGATGATTATCAAGAGTGCTCGCGCCCATCAATGGTTGAGGCGTTAGTATGTGCTTTCTAGCTTCATTCGAGGATCCAAAATCATAATCAACCTCCAATGATAATGGTATGGGTGTCCTCTTTCCGGGTCCTTTCATATAGCTTTGTTAAATATTGTCTAACTTAAATACCATTTTCATTCGCAGGAAGATGACAATGAAGATGGCGTTGAATTGGTACTATTTCCTGTACTTGGTGGAAGCGGCTAATCCTCGAAATTCATTATCATCAAAGATCATATTGGTTAAGGAATTTTATTATCGCTTTTCTTCTCAACTTTAAACCGTGATCGTTTGTGCTTGTCCTGAAATGTCTTTCTCAACTTGTTTCGAGGTTGGCATTTGTGCGTAGTTGTCGTTGTTCACCTCCATCGCTGGGGAGATAATGCGCAGTGTTAGTAGCTAATCTTGATGGATCTAGTGGAGATGTACAAGCGATTTGCTTCTGGCCTCCTACAAAGCGTATTGCTATTTATGGTCTATGGGGAGTTTGATTTGTGGTGAACCTTTGTTGTTTTCGCCTCTGCTTCATTGCCTTGTGGCGCAACAATTGTTGTATGCATATCCGTGATCGGTGCTTTGTTGCTTGCACGCTTGGTGATCTAACGCTTTGTCTATTGCTTGTTGCTTGCTATTTATTAGACAATTGTTGGACAGGCTTGACTACTATGCTTGGTGATCTACAGTCTGAGACTACTCTGCGTGTTTACTACTGCATGTTGCTTGTATGCATATCCATACTACTGCTTGTCATTTGCTTGGCGATTGTTGCTTGTTGCTTGCTATTTATTAGACAAGCTGCTTGGTATTTCTATTTATTAGACAATTGTTGCTTGTCTGTTGCTTGTCCTATCAATCGGCGGTTTGGATTCCAGCTCACAATTTCTTAACGAGCTTAACGAGCCAACTCGAGCCAACTCGCGAGTTAAACGAGTCGAGCCGAGTTGAGCTTTGAGCTCGTTAATATAACGAGCCGAGTCGAGCTAACTCATTATCTTAACGAGTTTACCGAGTCGAGTCGAGTCGAGTCGAGTTGGCTCGATATCCACCCCTACTCAATGGCTTGCTAATCAGTTGTCTTCATCACCGGTTCCCCTATGGGGCGAAAGGAGGAGGGTGGTGAGGTGGTGCTCAAGACATTGTGTCCTTGTGGGAGCCTACGACACTAGAGGTGGGCGTTGTGTTGGGCCGGGTCGATCCAACATGATCCTATCATGTTTTGTGTCTGAACCGTGCCGGGCTGCGATGGCCCATCATGCCCGCCGTGCCGTGCCAGCCGGCTCACCTTCGGCGAACCCAGGCACAGTCCATTTGCACTTCGTGTTGTGCCAGCCCAGGCCCGGTCCATTTGCGCTATTCTGACGAGAGGAAATGAGCATCGGTCGATGTGGTCACCAGAGAAATGAGCATCGGTCGATGTGGTCACCAGAGTTGGATTGAAAGGGTTAGGTATTTGTGGTGGTCGACGGGGTTAATGGGGAGGGAGGACAAGAGGATGGTATAGGTGGGGGAGCGTGGTGCCAGGGGAGGCATAGGATGGTGGCGTAGCGAGAAAGACAAAGGAGATGCTACCATAACGTGGGTGATAGTGCGGCACAACTAGCGAGAAAGACAAAGGAGAGGCTACCACGACATGGGTGATAGTGCGGCACAACTAGCAAGAAAGACAAAGGAGAGGCTATCACAACGAGAGAGAGAGAGAGAGAGAGAGAGAGAGAGAGCGATGAGCGAGCGAGCAACAATAGGAGCGGAGAGAGCTAGGCGCAGTGCCAACCGAGAAGAGGGGGTGAGAGGGACTGAGAGAGTGAGAGTAAGCCAAAAAGAGTGACATAGAGAGTCGAAGGGAGAGAGGGACTGAGAGAGTGAGCCAAAAAGAGTGACATAGAGTTAGAGGGAGAGAGAGTGTGGCATAGAGAGTTGGAGGGAGAGAGAGGGACTGAGAGAGTGAGAGTGAGCCAGAGAGAGTGATATAGAGAGTCGGAGGGGGAGAGAGTGGCATAGAGAGTCAAAGGGAAAGAAATGGATTGAGAGAGAGTGAGATAGAGAGAGTGACAAAGAGAATCGGAGGGAGAGAGAGTGGCATAAAGAGTCAGGGGGAGAGAGGGACCGATAAGTGAGAGTGAGCCAGAGAAAGTGGCAAAGAGAGTCAGAGGGAGTGAGCCTAAGAAAGTGACAAAGATTGTTAGAGGGAGGGAGGGAGCGAGCAAGCGAGAGAGAGAGAGAGAGAGAGAGAGAGAGGGACACAGAAAGTGAACCAGAGAGAATGACATAGAGAGTCGGAGGGAGAGAGAGGGAGTAAGAAAGTAAGAGTGAGCTAGAGAGAGGGAAAGAGGGTCATAATTTTATTTTGTTTCTCCTTTTTTTTCCATTTTCCTTTTCCTCCCCCTTTTTCCCATTTCCCCCTTTCTTCCTTTTCCTCCATTTTTTCCCTTTCCCTCCCTTTTTTTGTTTCCCCCCTTTTTCTCCCCATTTTTCCCATATCACCCCACCGACGCCCTCTCTCTCCGGAGCTTCTCGGCTTCTCCCTGCACCTCGTCTCCCCCCAGGCGGCGTGCCCCCATCCTCTCCTCTCCCCGTGCCTTGTCTTCCCCCAGGCGGTGCACCCCCGCCCTCTCCTCTCCTTGCCGCCTCATTTGCCCACAACGGCGCCCCCCTCTCCTCTCCCCGCCGCCTCGTCTCCCCCAGGCGGCATGCCCCACCCCATTTTCCCCACCAGGCGGCAAGCCCATCGCCCCCTTCTCCCCCCAAGCGGCACACCCTCCATGGCTCCACCCCAGCTCCCTCTCTTCTGCCGCACCTCCCTCTCCTCTGCCCCTTCGACGGTGATGGGCGTGCGTGCGAGGGTGCAGCCGTGGTTGGAGGCTAGGCGACGAGGCAGAGGGGCCGATGCCATAGCAGTAGTGGTCATGTGAACTGGGCACGGCCATGGCGGGAGGCAGCATGGGCTCAGCATAGCCACGGCGGGAGGCGCATTCACGGTCGGAGGCGACGCAATGCGGCGTGGGCTTAGCAACGGTTGCCACAGCGAAGCGATGGTGGCAACACGTCGTGACACGGGTAACCCCCCAGCTGCCCTATTCCTCTCCCCCACCTCCCTACAGCGGTCGGCGTGCCCTGCCCCTTCCTACCCCCTCTAACCCTCTCCCTCCCTGGTCCCCGTGCCCCTCCCTCTCCGCACGCACAGAGGCAAGGCTGTGCCCTACCGTGGGCCGCGGCAGTAGCGCCATGCCGCGGGCCAACGACATGCCGCTGCCTTGCCATGTCAGCACGGGCCCAGCTCAAACAGTCGTGCCAGGCCATGCTGCCCATCATGCCCAGTTGCTGGGCCCGGCTTGGCCCGAGCTATAGTTTTGGGCTGGCACGACACGACCTTCTTATGTGCTGGGTCGCGCTTAGGTGGGCCGTGCCCACCGTACCTCAGGCCAGCCCGAGTGCCCTCCTCTATACGAGATATAAGCCCTTTAATACGTTAATGTTTTGTCAACCTAGAGCATCTCCAACGCATAAGAACTCCATAATGATGGGGTGTCCCATCAGTTGGGATGGGATGGGATGGGATGAAGTCATCCAAGCGGTATTTGGTTGGAGGGATGAGAGGTGGATGGAATGAGCCATTTTTTTGTTTAATGAGAGGTGGCAGTATTTGCTACAAAAACGGCTACCTATGTAAATTGTAGTCACAAATCTAAAACAAAATCTAGCCGTCTATAACATAAACATAGACATACATGAGGTTAGAAAGTAATTAAAATATCACAAATAAACACTAATACCCATAGAACCAGCCTAAGAATATCCCTAAGACTAGACTATCCTTTTATATAGGAATAATCCTATTATAACTTGCTTTGCATTTGAATCCTATTAAAGAAAGCCTAGACCCTACGCGTAACTTGATCCAATAGGCTCCAAATTAAATATAACTAGTTTCTATATATCACTAGGATCATAATCTATCTAGTTGTGCAAAAACACTTAGGGTGTAATGTTGAATTACATATAGCACATCACACTGCAACTTTATGTCCTACTAGTATTAATTCACATAATCTTAGCATCTTGAATTCGAAATAAAACATACAAATAAATATAATCTTAGCTTCTTGATTTCATAAAATAAAAATAAACAATTCACAGAAAACAAGTAACCGTGTCATGGTATAGCCTAAACCGTTAGTAAGAAGTATGAGTGAAAAGACAATATATAAAACACGTATACATGATATCATAAAACCCTAACCTTACACCCTCACTTATTTTGAGTAATGATTTTAATTTGATATTTTCTATCGATTTCTTTTTGCCTGTATTGCAGTTTGTTATTTCCTAAGTTCTCATGATATGACGTGTAGAACCTTGCGTCGTAAATACTGTTATCGACGAACCTGACTTAGAACTCGATGACAACTCCAACCTTGTCGACTTCTTCAAACTACGACTTTTACTTCATCGTAAACAACGAATAGTAAGGCAAGCACCTCATGTAGATCCCAGATTTTCAAAATTGGTTAAATTGCATACATACACTATGTTTCATAAATTTGCTATCTTGTGGGAACTGGTAGATGTATTCCTAAATTTATGGGCTTTTCTTAATCAATAGTGATAAGTGAAAACCCTAGATTATGGTTGGACACACAAAATGAGTATATTCGATTGTTACATGCATCTGCTTAGCCATGCTTAGACTGGGATACGAACAAATGGTTACTGTTCGTAATAAATATTAACGTTTCACATATTGAAAATAATTATTAGACATATTGGAATATTGTGATCAATGGTATTTTCTTTTTATGAAATAAAACTATGATTTTGACACGGGCGATTATTGGCAATAGCAAGAAGTGCATGGGATTTGCACGTAGATAGGGGAATATTTATCGCCCGGATCTATCAAGAACTGAGTTATTGTGTTGTTTTCATGCCAAGATAATCGTGCAATGTAACACCCCAAAAATTTGCTTTCTTAAATTTCATGTGTGATTTGGCACTTTGGTGAATTTTTGGAATTTTCTGGAATTTATTTGGATTTATTTGGAATTTATTTGAATTTATTCCATTTTGAAATAATTAAAGAATTAAACTTTGCAAATAAAAATTTGTTGGAAATATTTTATTTGAGTCCAAAATGTTCCAAAATATTTTCCAGAAATTTTCCTGGAATTTTTCCAAGTATTTTGCTATTTTTTCCGGATTAAATTGAATTTTCTGCGAATTAAATGAATTATTAAATCGTTTCGGGTCTAGTACTGTTCCTCGGGTCCGAGTCGGACTCGAGTCCGACCCGAACCCGACCGGGCCACTTGATTCGGTCGAACCGTGTCGCCCGAGCCCAACTCTAACCCTAACCGCCGACCGTTGGATCTTAATCCAACGGCCGTGCGTAATCTTGCGTCGCGTGTGCCGCGTGGACCGTCCGATGCGGGGACGCGTGGGCGGCATCCGATCGTCGTCCTCGTCGGCAGGGCTCGGAGAGCGCCGCCGCGTCCGACTAGGGCTCCGCCCTAAGCGCGCCTTCCGGGGCTATTTAAAGCCCGGGACGTTCCCCGAGGACCGCTGCCACCCCGCAAGTATTTTGCCCAAGGTTTTAGCCGCCGAGCCGCCGCCAGCACGCCGTGATTGCTCGCCGTAGTACATTAGGCCCGCCACGATTTTTGTCTTCATTCCGTCGCCGTCCGCCGCGATCCGCCGTCCCCGTGCCCGGATCTGGAACCGCGAAGTCAAGGCGCGCCCGAAGGATACGCTCATCTCGCCGGAGACGCGCTCGAACGCCGTGTGGAAGGTCGCCTTCCCCGACTCCGACGGAGCAGCGCCACCGCAACGCCATCGTCGACCCCGAAGCACGTCAACCGTCCGATCGAAATCCAACGATCCAGGTGAGCCACGTGCAACCAAAACCTTGGAACCCAGATCGGATCTGGACCGTTGGATTAAGATCCAACGGCCCACAATCGGCCACGTCCGCTCCAACACGTGAACCTAGATCCAATCCGAGCCGTCGGATTTCAAACCGACGGCCCGGATCGTGCCACGTGCCCGGGGAGCCGAACCGTCGCGGCCTCGCGCGCGTGCGTGGGTCACTGACACGCTGGGCGCGCGTGTCAGCGACCGCACCGTGATGTCACCCACGACGTCATCGGTGGGTCCCACCTGTCAGCCGTCTTGGTAGAGCCCGTGACGTCGGCCGACGACGTCACCCCGTGGGTCCGCTGTCGACACATGGAGCCGTGGACCGAGCAAGCCGTGGTGAGCCCATGGACTTACCGACATCAGCCGCCCAATCAGAAGCTGCCACGTGTCCTCGCTGACGCAATAATTAATTTCCGAAAAAGAAAATGATTTATTAATTCGAAATAATGATTTCAGATTTTGATTTAAACTTCAAACGCTTATAACTTTTGCGTTTGAACTCCGATTTGAGTGATTCAAATTTCTAAATTTGTATAAAATTGAGATCTACCTAATTATGAATTTTATTTAATTTTTGGACTAAAGTTTTCCTCTGTAATATTATTTAATTGATTATTTAAACTTCAAAATGTTATAACTTTTGCATTTAAACTCCAAATTTGACGATTCCAGTTTCTAAAAATTCATAAAATTATGTTCTCTCTGTTTATGGATTTTATTTGGATGTTTGGACACTTTTTGCCTATTGTTTATTCGTGTATTGCTATTTGCACGCGTTACGAGTAGACGTTGAAGTGCCGGAAGGATTCGAAGGAGAAGTATTGACTCAGGATCCAACTCAAGACCAAGAACAACTACTTTTTGAAGGCAAGTTATGCTTTGACCATGTTGATCCTATTTTGAAACCTATTTTGATTCAAATTATTGCATGCTAGTTCAATTAGAAAATACTTTATTTAAATATGGAAAATTAGATAAATGCCAAATTGCTGTATGACACCTTGATTACTTAAGTATGTGCCATAACCCCTTGTCACCCTAGTGTGGATTACTAGTTGGACATTACTAAATTGCCAACATGGGTTTGTAGATCGTTGTAGTATACCGCTTAGACCTGCTACGTGCTCATGACATGATTTTGGACAATCAAATGTTAATATTGACTTAATGATATATTGAACCTGTTTGGAAAGGTATCATGTGATGTTGATGGCACGTGGTGCATGGTAATCAACTGGGGTTTGATAAATAGTTTTTGACCGGGGCATGTGGCAAGAATGATCGTGGGCCGGTTGTGGCACTTTGGGAATGTTGTTTTGGTTCTTCGGGTAGTCTTGCCCTGGTCACCCTAAAGACTTCACCTTGCAAGCCTTTGAACTGAGTCAATCTTGCAACCACATGTCTGTAATGGGACGGACCTAGTTGATTAAGTTGCTAATAACGTACCTGTGGGACCTCGGAGGTCAACTACACCCTTTGTGTAAGTTGTGCGGGGAGCGCATCTGAAGTGAGGCAGTACCCATCTAACGGTTGATTGGCCTAAATTTCGCCTTAGCTAAGGGAAGGGTTAGTGTGCAATAACCGGGAGGACCACTTGTATTGTTAGAAGTTTCCGAAAGACTTTGTTACTGAACTCGCCTTTGTGGTGTTTGACTGTATCTTGTGGGTAAAGTGCATAACCTCTGCAGAGTGTACAATCTATTCGAATAGCCGTGTCCGCGGTTTTGGACATCGCTCGGGAATTACAGTCAAGGGTTAGACTTTCTCGAAAATAACTTGGACTTGAAAGGTTGGGTTTGGTTTAATAAATATGTTGATGGAAATGTGGATTAGGATGGGAAAGATGTTTATTAAACTCCTTGAAAAGTTAGTTATGCTTTACTTGTTTCTACTGCTTTCGAATCTACTTATGCTACTTGTCAAATGCTGATTACTGCAAATATACCTTGAGCTATTCCTTTGTATCAAGCCATGCATATAGTATATTAGCTTGCATTCTGTGCATGACTTGCTGAGTACCAAGTACTCACCCTTGCCGCAATACAACACCAGTTGAAGAGGAGACTACACCAGCTTTGGAGGAGGAGCTTCAAGAGGAACCGTCTACTTAGAGAGCGAGCCCAGTCAGTTGCCTGTGGTATACTGGATGGCGCCATGAAGTTATCTTATTTTCCGTTGCTACTATTTCTCTCTTAAATAAGTTTCGCCCTGCGAGGCGTATATTGTAACTTGACCATAAGGTCGAGCAACCAGTTTGACTATTTAGTTAAAGTACTTTATTAAGTATCGAGTGGTATGATTGTGATATTTACCGATGTTAAGACTGTGTGCACTAGCGTGTTCCTGGACTAGTGCTGAATACACAGAGGGTCCGGATTTGCAAATTCGGGTCCCGACATGCAACCACAAGGGCTGGTATGGGACGACCTTAATTTAATAAGTTACTTAAAACTAGCTTTGCACATTGGAATGTGTAGTAGCACGGGCTTCTGGATAGAAGCTGCTCGTAGGGGTGTTCACACAAAGGTGTGGGTCAAATATATATACGAATGCAACAGTATACGCCTTGCTATGAGGAGAAAAATGGTTATCGATGAAATGAGCTCATGAATTTTTATGATGTATGTGAACCGCCATAGCAAGGGTTTGTCGGTACTGGACTGGTGAAAAGTTAGAATTAAGTAATATAACAGTTATGTATGATCTCTCTGCAGCACACCAAAGAAAGTTTGTTAAATATCAATTGCAAAAAGAGTTGATCATTCCTTGTGGGTACAATAGTACACCTCTGCAGAATCAAAACTAATCGATTAGTTGCGCTTGCAGTCATGAACACTTGGTAAAGTCATCACATAGTTAGAATTTTAAGATTTTCATAAAATGGAATGAAATTGGGAATTTGGTATTTGGAAGTTACCCTACAGATGATTCAATGCTTTGCCATGTGTTGGCAAGATTGTTTCAGCTGTTGTGCCATGTGTTGGCAAGGATTTTTTTTTTGTTACAAATGGTATGCCATGTGTTGGCATTTGGATGATTCGTACTCACATCATGGGGAACTGCAAGTTATTACATTTATGTTATTCTTATGGTTCGCGCTCACATCATGAAGAACTGTGAGTTATTACATTTATGTTATTCTTACTAGTTATTTGATACTATCAATTGTTTTTACTGAATTTCGTTTTCAATTTACTATTCAGTATTTACAATTCAATTTGGCTTCACACAAAATTAACCGTAGAAGCCTTACTCTAAAATTAGCATGTATATTCAAATACTCAAGTCTTACTTAGTATGAGATGTACTCAACCTTGCTATCGTTGTTATTTTTAGGTAATGAGGCAGAATAATCCGAGAATTCATGTCTTGACGAAAGTTATGGGATGACGACAATGAGTCATTTAGTATTTACCTTGTCAGTTGCCTGAGGGATGGATGGGCACACTACAAGTCTTCTGTTTCTTTCCACTGCAATATTACTATGAATTGTAAGGCTATTTTGTACAAATAGCTTCCTCAATAATAATGATAATATTTTGTATGGTTGTAATCTCAAGTTGTGCATGTGTGTGCTAGCTATTGATCAAAGGACTAGCACATAAGGCACATCAATCGCCGGTAGTAGTCGTTCGTTGTCGTCGACGATCCTTCGCTTCTTGCGGTAGAGACTCGTGCTGATAACGTGTTATAAAACAAGTCGTCCCCCCCACGTCGATCACCGGTAATCAACAAGAACACAAGAACAAAGAATAGATGACACAGAATATACGGTGGAGCTCTCTCTTCTTTATTGATCAATATGTGTGTCAATACAATGGGAGGCACCCGGTATTTATAGAAGAGGTATTAGGGATTTGCCAACATATTAGAGATAGACTCCTAACCATATACGGTTAGAGTCATATATCATAACATTTCCCCTTGGGCAAATACCGTGTAATGCATATGTCTCGTTAAAAACTCCACTCAAAAACCCAGTGGGAAAAAAGAGATGGAGAAAAGAGTACATCGCATTCGCTTCTTATGTTGCATTTGTTGCCTCATTAAAAACCTTTATGTGAGAAACATCAGGAAAACTCACAAAGGAAAAAGAGTACAACTTATGATCTTTAGGATCATGCAAAGGGATTATGGTTCAGGAGTTTACTTCCCCTGAACTATGCAAATCTCTAAGCCGCCTCATTCCGATGCCATTAACATACCTTTGGAAGGTGGATTTGGCAAAGATTTTGTGAATTAATTTGCTAGATTTTCACATGACTTAGTTTGCATTATTTTTATCTCACCATTCTTCTGGAGTTCGTGAGGATAAAAGAACTTAGGAGCAATATGCTTCGTGATATTGCTCTTTACATAACCCAATTGCATTTGTGCAACACAAGCATCATTATCTTCATAGATAATAGTAGGGGTATTGACGGTATTCATACCATATGACTTCTGGACATGGTTGATTACCCGTCTTAGGCCCTGTTTGGCATGGCTCCAGCTCTGAATTTTACAGCTCTAGATTCAGCTTCTCACTTGGATCCACTACACTAAGAATCCAGAGCTGTCATAGAAAGTGTTTGGCAACAAGGTTGACTCAGGAATTAGGAATGAAATAATTTTGTGCAAAAAGACTAGACTACCCTTACCAATACGGCTAGTCTTTTTATGCGAATGCCATCATTTTTTTCATGCAATTCGTCAAGTACTTTTTATGCCAATACAACTAGTCTAGATAATCTTTCCTTCTCCTAAGAAAAATAATGCTTGATTATAGTTTTACTGCCTTTTATTCCCTGTGTCAAGTACTTGATTCACCACATCGTCACGTTCAAAGTATTGGCATAAAAAAGGATACAGTTTTTCCACACACATCGTCACGTTGTTATAGTATTGGCATTAAAAGTACTCAGTTTTTCTGATGACAGGAGGGAATAATAAGCTATATGCCCTCTTTAAATACCAAACAAAAAAGAAGAAATCATTTGCTACAATCCCTGCAGCATGTTAAGAAAATAAAAGAAACACACAATTTGAAAAGCTCACAAGCTCATTAGATAAACTATTCCACGTCAATAGTCCTCATAAATTTATTTAACTTAACGCCGTTTGCAACACAAATATTCGTCCTATTATCTCACATTTGGCAAAAAAAAAATGTCACCAAGAAAGAGCAATAGCGGTTGCAAGCTCATCACGAAAACTATCCATCGATCGATCATTGGGTTGTGACGTTGAGCCATCGGATGCATGTTGAGAAATTGCACTACTTTGATATCTTGATGGAATGGTTGGCACATAATTTGGATCGCGATCACACCTACGGAAAAGCCAATCTCCACTAGCATGCTCACGTATGAAGTTGTGAAGCGCCATAGTAGCAGCAACAATCATCTTTTGCTTCATCATTAGATAACTTGGCATCTTCAGCAAAATTTGCCATTTCATCTTCCATACTCCAAACGATCGTTCGACCACATTACGCACACTTGAATGTACTCTGTTGAACTTCTCCTTGACAGTGGTTGGTTCTGTACCTCTATGAAACTCAGGAACATGGTACCTTTCGCCCTTATATGGAGCTAGATACCCCGACCGGTTAGGATAACCGGCATCCACAAGGTAATACTTGCCTTCAATCAGAAAATAGATTAAGTTAATGATAGTATATTACTTAACAAAGAGGAATTGTCATATGTGTAAAAGTGAGTTACCTTGTGGAGGATGTGGGAAGACATCTCTATCCACTCTTAATGCATGGTATAAGACACTCGTATCATGCATAGCACCTGGTTGACCCGTAGATACGTATGTGAAACGCATATCAAAGTCACAAACTGCCAACACATTTTGAGATGGACTTCCTGATCTCCCAATGTACCTAACTTGTTGGTCAAGTGGCATAGATACACGTATGTGAGTCCCATCAAGAGCACCAATGCAGTCCTTGAAGTGTGGATAGGCCCTTTTATCATCTCTAATCCTACTATGGACAGCAGAGAAGTTAGGGTCCTTGGGTTTCACGTAATTTGTTGCCATGGCGACCACGCAATGAAGGACCTCATCAAACTTTCTGCTAATAGTTTCACCAGAGTGCTTGAACCGATTTTGTGTTCTCCTATTCGACTCATATGCACCACAATTCCATAGAAATATTACAAGTGCCTCATGAGTACTTATATATTTGGATGGTCTTAGATTGTACTTACTCACCAACAAATCATGAAGGTCAAAGAAGATAGTACGATTCATACGTAGCATCCGATGACTTTCTCCTGGAGTAGATAGTGTCTCCTTCAACCAACCCATCCCGCTGAGAATTGAGGTTCTAGGCCCCGCCTTGTCCAGGTAGGTTGAACAATACTGAGCTACAATAGATGCCGCGGATAGGCATAAAACATTCATAGCTTGCTGTTGACGCATAATACGCATCTTGAATTCATGTTCTTCATCATAACCATTACTATCGTCACTATCACTTTCCGATGACATCTGTTCATACATCGCAAAATATGAAACAGAAAGAAAAAATAAGTTCAACCACCAATAATATGAATAACAATAAAAAATATGAACAAACAACATATCAAACAACACACAAAATATATGGATAGCAAGCAAATAAGGTTCATAACTCAATAATCTAACATAGTTCAACGATAATAGGAAAAAGTCTAAAAAGCAAGCGTACATAAGGATATGGTCATAACATTGTTACATCATAACACAACATCTACGACCCATACTTAGCATTATACTTCCTCTTTAGCCAGTTGTAACGAGCTTGTGGGGGCATGGTAACAAACATTTCCCTTTGCTCCCTTTTCACAAACAACTCGGTGGCAATAAAATGCTCATTGCTATCCCATGTCGCACCACATTCAACCACCATATCCATAACAAGTTTAATGGAACAAGGATCATCTCTATTGGCAAAAGACTCAAAGGTTGATTGAGATTTCTCAGTTAGATCAGCCATCCTTGTAATCTGATCTTGCATGACTTGGGCTGATCCAACCTTAGATTTTTTTCCCCTTGTTAGAAACTACCCGAGCTCCTCTCTTGCCTGTTGCAATACGAGGAGAGTCCTCATGCTCTATTTCATCCAACTCCTCTATGTCGTCCTCAGCATCAACATTAATTGTAGGAGTCTCCTGGGGCGGTTGAGGCAACTTGCCCCCTGCAGGAGACCAATGGTCGGCACCATCGTTGGTGATATCTTCAAACATCACCCTAAGCAAGTCTGAATTCTGAATGCCTTGTTTTCGAAACTTGGCACAACCAGGAATATCCTATTACAACAAAAAAGAAACACTACATGATTAATACAATTTTTGAAACATTAGTTCATTAATCAAAAAATATAATATCGAACTTACTGCTTTTGCCTTGGTCCACCAATCGTTGTCCATCTTGATGGTTTCCTTAACATTGTCCCAACCAGCACCAGTCTCCCTCATGAGTAATCTATTCCAAATGGTCCATTCATTCTTCAATTTGTCCCATTTGTTCTTAAATTGCCTCTTGTTGTATTCAAGGCCAGTCCTCTCCTTAAACCTCTTTTCTACTTCAGTATAGCCTACATGGCTTAAGTGAGTATTTGGCTGGTTCCCAATACTAACTTGTTCGGCAAATAATTCACAAACTATTCTAGTATTATCATCGTTCCACTCGGCAACACCGACCATTGCACACTTTGGGGGAACTAAAATCAGAAAATAAAAGTTACAAAACTTATATTCACTGTATCAATTCCCACTAGAATAAGAAATTTGGAAGTTCTTCACAGAAACAAAATAAGCTACAAGGATTATGGCTAATGCTATACAATGGCATGCTATCCATAGAAAATGAATTATGGCTAATGCTATCCATAGAAACCGAATTATGGCTAATGCTATCCATAGATACCGAATTATGGCTAATGCTATCCATAGAAACTGAATTATGGCTAATGCTATCCATAGAAACTGAATCAATGGCATGCTATCCATAGAAACTGAATTATGGCTAATGCTATACAATGGCATGCCATTTCCAACTCAATGTATAGAGACGACTAGAGATGTTATACAATGGCAAATTATCTCTGGATTTGCTAAATCCATATCTTGTCTCTATATACTCTGCATTTCACGATTCCATTTACTAGTATGAAGCTATAAGTTGTACAATACCAGTCTGAACAGCACCAATGCTGGAGAGAAACACCACGTGCTAAAATTTCATCCACATTCAGAAGAGTGACTACTTGGTACTCAATTATAGCAGTAAACAAAAAAATTGTGAAATTTCATACACAATTTGCATCTAATCCTATCCAAATCTGCTAATAAAAATGAAGGAAACCTCACCTTCAAGGGGACAGGATGTCGGCGGGCTGGGGTAGAGGAGGATGAGTCGCATAGACAGAACGTCGTCGGGCCAAGGTCGTCCACACCAGGGGTTTTGGAGAGGGGAGCGGCGCGGTGCCGATCATGAGGAAGAGGCAGAGAAGCGTGCGTGGCCGCGTGGGTGGGAGGGTCAGATCGGTTTTATTCGGGGGCATTTTGCGGGTTATTTCACCGTAGCTTCAAGGGTATTTTTGTAACGGGGTAACAGATTCAGGTGGGGAGCACCCCTTTTCCTGCTCTACAAAAATGAACTACAGCCTGCTCCAGATTCGTCTAACTCCGGATTCGATTTTTTTAGGAGCTAAACCGTTTGGCATGACTCCATCCACTTCAAATAAGAATCTAGGAGCTGGAGCCATGCCAAACAGGGCCTTAGTCAAAAATATTCCCGTGAGGCGTCTTTTATAATCTCTGAGTGGCTGTACCACCACAGAGGAAAATAAAAATCCATTCTGGGATTTCTTCATGAACGCACATGAACATTATTCCTTCAGGGACTATATTCCTTTTTCAGGAGGAATCTACTTAGTCGATTGTACCACATCCTTATCGACTGTTTTAATCCGTATTCAGTGACCCAAATACATATGCGGTCACTACAATCATCAACTGTACTGAAAATTTTAAGCTTGCTGCCATCAATATTAAATTTCGGAACGTCATTCCACTCATTTCAGGAGAACAGATTTCATCGTAATCGATGATGGGTCTCTGCTAAAACCCTTGTGCTACAAGCCTCGCTTTATATCTCACCACCTGGATATTTTCATATCTCTTCAGGATGAAAAATCCATTTGATCCTCTGAGGGAATATTTCAGGAAATGTTGCATCAATGGGACCAAGAACTTTCCTCTCATTAAGCGGCGCTACCTCAATTGCTTTTTCAGGTGAACCTAGATGGCGCTTTCGGCACTCTGCCATGGACTTTGGTTCTGGATCCAGATTTTAGCAATTTTTAGAGGCAAAATATGTCGACAATTGTAGTCTTTCTTCATATATAATTCTCCTGCATCACTCCAGGGATGTCTCTTTATCAATTTTCTTCCAGCTTCTCGTGATTTCCCACAACGATGAAGTCTGGGTGTTCCAACTTCCCAGCGTTGGATTGTGCGCACAAATATACGCTGGGGTTATCATCTTCAGGATGGATCACTTCAGGGATGTTACCATCTTCTAGATGGCTCACTTCAGGGATTTTCTCAACATCAGGTTGAGCTTCTTCCACTATCATGGGTAGTGTTCTCATTTATTTGGTTCTCGTTTCTGCGGACGTCTCCGTGGAATTGAGTCCCGTGCACCTGGAGGCCTCCCCCTCATTTTATCATGAGGGTTAAGAGTGGGTTCAATATCCTTCTCGGATATTTTCACTCTTTCAGGTGCATATACTGCAGGTATATGAGATCTTTCCACTACCTTATGATCAGTGAAGGCATTTGACAGATTATTAGCTTATTTGTTGTAGATTTATTTCGAACTTCAAGTTCGGCCTCTTTAGTGCGTGGATCTAAGGACTCGGCATTCTTTAATGTGGTACTTATCTTCCCCTAATGCCGAGATATGTCCTTAGTACAATCAGTGTACCGAGTTGTGTACAGATCCCCAACTTCTGGTGAGGTCCTATGGTGGTACACTGTGGTGGAGAGATTGGCATGTATACAACACAGCCAAAATTTTCGCAGATGGGAAATACTTAATTCTCTTCCATGCACTATCTACAACGGGGAAATTCCATTATATACAGTTGATTTGAGTTGAATTAATATCGTAGTGTGCAGCACTGCGTGGCCCCAACAACTGGTGGGTAGCCTACTATTCTGCAAAGTGGTCAAGCAATAAATTTTTTTTTATTCCCTTAATAATGACTCTGCAGGGCCATTCTATTATGTGTACATGAGGTATTAAAAGCTCTATATTAATTCCCAAAACTATATAATGCTTTTGAGGTAAACTCGTTAGCATTGTCCATTTGAATAGACTTGATTCTTTCTTCTGGAAAGGAAGCTCACACAAATTGGGCAATTAATTTAGGTAGAAGCATGGTTCCAACAGGGGCCGAAAAGGTCCACAGATATCACTTCGAATTTACTTCAAGAAATTCAGTGATTTTTCTACAAGTTAGATGGTAAGAAATCTTCAGGTCTAAGGGAGTCTTTATGCTATGGCCAGCAGAATTAGTAATTATTTTATCATAATATTCAACTCAAGGTTATTGCAATGCCAACTTCAGGTTGCATAGTATACCAATAACATTTATTGCATCAGGGAAAAACATAGCACAAAATATCAAATATTCTGGAAAATACTTTATTTAATTATCACTGATAATTGCTCAGCAGGAGCATAGACCAAATGTTCATGCAGGAACATGATTATTCAAACTGATGAGGCTCTTAAGGAGGCTCAACTAATGGAAATGCGACATATAGCAAAAGGGAACAGGGAGACTATTCCAGATCTCCATATAAGTCAAGTTCCATCTCCTGGGAAACATTGCTATCATTCTCTCCACCTTCTTGCTCAACATCTGGTAGAGCGATGTAGTGTGTCTCAACCTTCTTTTCTTGATTCTTCTGGAATCTCCCAGTGGATTTCATGTAAAGTTCTGCCAAATGCTTTGGAGTGCGACAATTGCGTGACCAATGGCCAATGCATCCACACTTAAAGCATGTTTGAGAGTCAGGTGTCTTATTGGTTGTACCTTGCTTCTGGAAGGTTCATGTATCCTTCCCTTTACCGTTCCATTGGGATTTGCCTTTTTCCTTTTGATTTCTGCCATTCTTCCATTCATTCCCCTTGTACTTTTGGCCCTTTCCGCGACCATGGCTACTACTGGCCTGCTGAGCGGTAGCATGTGCTTCAGGCACTGCTTGACTTCCATTAGTATTTGCATGATGATTCTTCATCAGGAGTTCATCATGTTTTTCTGCTTCTAGCAGAACACTAATAAGCTCAGAGTACTTCTTGTAATTTGCATGACGGTACTGTTGTTGTAGTATCATCATGTTGGGGTGAAAAGTGCACAAGGTTTTGTCGATCTTCTCAGCTTCAGTAACTTTCTGGTTACAAAAAGGTCAATTTAGCGACAAGTTTGTGCATTGCAGAATTATAAGCTACCACAGATTTGAAATCCTGAAAGCGTAGGAGGGTCCATTCGCGCTGTGCTTCTGGCAACAACACAGATCTTTGCTGGTTGTAGCGTTCCTTCAGGGAATTCCATAATACCAGCGGGTCCTCTTCCATCAAGTATTCGGCCTTCAGGTCCGAATGAAGATGGTGCCTTAGGAAATGTAAAGTGGCGCATTTTGCGGGTTCAGGCACTTCGATTGTACCGGCTTCAGGCCGAACAATAGCAGCTCCAAGTCCTCGAGCTGTTAGGTTGATTTTGGCATCCATTGCCCAGGTGAGGTAATTGCTGCCATCCAGGGCAAGCACAACAAATTCCCTTTTTGTAATGTCAGACATATCCTGTATGCAAGCAATACGAGATTTTACTACAGGTAAAATATTATATTGCATGCATCTTCATTTAATCAATAAAGTTTTGGTCTATATCTATTCAGTAGATAATTATCATACTTTTTCCAGAATTTTTCTAGTATTTAGCAATTTTCAGCATTACTAAATAGCAGAAAATAAAATCCAATATCAATTAAACTTGGCATAAGTCTAATTTCAACTCATGTAATTCTTATTGGTTGGGAGCGAAAACGAGTAATGAATATCTCCTTTAATTTGACTCATGGCCATGTCAACATGCCCCTAGGGCTCACATGAGGGAGGGAGCACTTCCTGTTTCCGGGCGCCAATTAAATAACCAAGCCTCATGTGTGTTTTCCTAGACACCAATTGTCTCATATCTGTTTATTCATTACCAAAATCAAATCCCAACCACACAAGTTCTCATAAACTGCTATATGAGAAAATCTGGAATTTTCCTAACATTTTTCACAATTTTCTGCTAATTTCCAAGCAATTTTTAGAATTACTTTACAACAGGAAATTGAATTTCAGCAAATATCAACATGTCATAATGCGAAGGAAAAATAAAACCAGATTCAAGGCATGAACAAAATATTCTCATAAGTTTCTAGCAAATTATGCAATTTTCTGTTAATATTCGAGCAATTTTCAGAATTACTTGAGAAACAGAAAATTAATTTACCACATATTAAACATAGCTAAAAGCTAGAAAATCAAAACCCAGGGTATGGAGCTTCCAATATGTCCTAAAAATAATTTTTCAAAAATTTCGGAGGTCCATTTAACTAGAAAACTAATTTTCTAGTATTAACCAGTATTCTCTAGAATCATTCATTTATTTCCTAAATTACAAGGGGTAAAAAGTAATTTCACAAGTACAGACGTAGCATTGAATTTATAAGTCTTAGCTAATGCAAAACATACGCATACATGCAGTGCAGTACTCTAATGCAAAACACATGCATGCAACGCACTTTCTAATGCAAAACAATTGCATGCTTGAAGTGCATGCACTAATGCACAGAGTTTGCATGCAGCAGTGTGTTGGTGCATACAGAACATGCATACGTAGATGGAGGACCCCTGTAGATTTTCTAAACCATGACGCATTGGATTTCAAGCCGGCTGATAACGTGTTGTTTGAGTCCTTCTTGGATTTCAAGCCGGCTGCATATTGGACTTCAAGTCCTATGCGCACGGGATAGGAGCCGGTCAGGGGACCCAGCGAAGGGAGACGGCGCGGTGGGCGGGCGGCGTCGGCGTGACTTTCGGTGGCTGCCGGCGGCAGCGTCGGCAGGCAAGAACGCGCCAGCACGGTGAGCCGACCCTCACGGGCCGCGGCGGTTCTTGATTTTTAGTGAACCGAGATATATTGATTGTATACATCTAAATCGTAACAGATGAAGAACAATACTCCTTTCCAGTGGCAGATTAGATTGATTTCTAGTCTGTAAAGTAGCGAGAACAATCTGCAGAATTTGATCACGCTTGATTACTTACGTTCTTGATACCGGAAGCGTTGGCTATCGCGTAGGATAGAGTCGCGTAGGACTTTTTCGGCAATCCGAGTGGATGCCGGCGTGGTGACGAGTTGATTGCAGATCGGATCGGGCGATCAATCGCCGGTAGTAGTCGTTCGTTGTCGTCGACGATCCTTCGCTTCTTGCGGTAGAGACTCGTGCTGATAACGTGTTATAAAACAAGTCGTCCCCCCCCCCCACGTCGATCACCGGTAATCAACAAGAACACAAGAACAAAGAATAGATGACACAGAATATAGGGTGGAGCTCTCTCTTCTTTATTGATCAATATGTGTGTCAATACAATGGGAGGCACCCGGTATTTATAGAAGAAGTATTAGGGATTTGCCCACATATTAGAGATAGACTCCTAACCGTATACGGTTAGAGTCATATATCATAACAACTAGAACATGCAGTGTTAGTCTCATAGATTTCTAGAGAACCATGCGCATGTGGCGTGCAGCGTGGCAATGGCACGTTGGGACGCTGTTCCGTTCAGCCTCAGTTAAACACTCGAGAGATTCGACCAACGAGACGCCAAACTCCGGCATCTGTTCATGCCATAGTTATCAATATCAGTACATAACGACCAGTATGGTCGAATGTACCATTTCAACACCTAAATCGGTACAAAGTAGTTCTATGTATCATACCGGCCTTGATACCGGTCATACCGGTCTGATACTGGTCAATTCCGACCCAATACCGGTTAATACCAGTCATATCGATGAAATTGATAATATGGTCTATTGAACTATATGTTATATTTGCTAGTACTACTATGTATTTGAAGTGATATTATATGTGAACTTTGGTGTACATATAATTAAACATATGTATACTTATAAATATATACTTTTATGTTAAACTTGAAATGATACATTAGTATAGGCCAATACCAAAATATATTATTTTAAAAACTAAGGTCATGTTTGATACGGTTCCAGATTCTAGTAGAAACGCAAACGGCTCCAGATTTTTGGTAGAAACGTTTTAAGTAGGATTCTGTGTAAATCAGGTGGAACGGGGTTGAGACTGATTCGGTCACAGAGTGGAAAAAGAAGAAAATCCGAGGAGAATCGTTCCGAGCTTTAGCCCGTTTAGTTGAGTTTCTTTCAGAATCTAGTAGAAACGGTCCGATTCTAAGTTGCCAGACGGGGCCTAAATTGATATAATCTTTGATACGGTATTATCCATACCGGCCTGCACCGAATTTCTCTCGAGAGCTGCGCGCGCACGTCGTCCTGGACTGTATTGTGTTTAGTTGGGCTCGACCTGGACGGAACCGTGATGGTACTACTTTCACATCAGTAGGATACAGTTTCCTTTTCCTCTTATAAAAAGGTACACTTTTTTTTTACGAGTAGTAGGATACGCTTTATCTCTCAAAAAGAAAAAAAAATCTGCATCTTTTCTACCGGGGAACTTCCTTTTTTATTTAAAGGGTTACAGTCTTGCTTTTGGAGAAACGATACCCACATACATCTCTGAATTTTTTCATAAGAAAACAAAGATACATCCTTGAAGGTTGCAAGGGCATTGGCACTGGATGGACTGACGAAGACGGTAAAGATATTTTACTTTGGTTACGATTAGTTTAAGGTTATTTTTAAATTAAAATATTTAATGTTTAATGATATTTTTTAGGATGTCACGTGTCATATCTTCCTATCCAATTTCAACTTTTTCTCTTCCCTACTCACTTTCCCTACCCTCTTCCTTCCTCTCTTGCACAAAAGTTTTAAATCAGAAAAATTTTAACTTCAAAATTTTAAACGGGAAGTTTCAACTCAAAAAGTTTTCAATATGAAAATTTTAAAATAAAAATTTTGAACTCTAAAAATTCAAATCACTTGAAAAATTTTGAATCAAAAAATTCTTAACTTAGAAAAATTCAATAGGAGGAACTTTCAAGAAGGAAAATTTCAACTCGAAAAAATTGAAAGTTGAAATTGAGAACTTTCAACTAGGAACATTTAAAATCAAAAAATTTCAAGGGAAAAATTCAGAATGGGGAATTTCAAAAACTTTCAATTTGAAAAGTTCCATTTAATTTTTTTTTGGTTTGAAATCATTCAGTTCAAAAAAATTCGGTTCAAAACGTTTGACTTGAAAAAAACTTCGACCCAAAAAACTTTCAGTTTCAACTTAAAAAACTTTCGATTTGAAAAGCTTTGACTAAAAAAAAAAAAAAAAAAAACTTTTCGTTCGATTCAGATACTTTCGGTGCGAAAAATTTTGATTCAAAAAATATTTAAAAAATACTTCTTATTCAAAAACTTGAAAGGAGATTTGAAAACAAAAACTTTGTTGAGTTTGAGAAGGGAATTGTTGACGAAAGTGGGATGTGAAGGGCGTACCATAAACGTATTGATGAGAGAGCCTTTAAACGAAAATGGAAGTGAACGAATGAAGAAGGTGCTGTTATATATCACAAAGAGAGAGGTTCTTATCACATCTTTCGCGAGAATCTCTACTATTCTAAAGCAGCACTTGGTGGCAGTGGTCCGTTCTTCCCACGTCATTAATTGCCGCTTAATTGCTCTACTTAATTGCCCTGCTTAATTGTCCTGCTTAATTGCCCTACACAAGAAACGAAGCGTTGCTTTAATTAGCTAGCTTTTGCAAGAAACGAAGCGTTAAAGATAGATGTTTGATCTTGTGAAATAATTTTTTTTATTTTTTAATCTTTATTTTTCGTTATCAATTTTGTTTTCGTAGCAACGCACGGGCATATAACTAGTATCCTTAAATTAGCGGTTCCGTTTTTCCTTTATTGCCTGTCGCTACGGAAAAATATTCCTAGCTGTCCTGTCCTGGAAGACAGCATCTAAAGGTGGCCACCAGGACCACTAGGGCACCGAAAACTCCTTCGTTTCGTTCTTCCCAGCAATGGGGACGTGCCGCCACATATTTCTCCCGAGGGCTATGCTTACCGGGGACGGGTTTCTCTGACGTCACGTCTTCTGACGTTAGGTCACTGACGTGAGGACCCACACGTCAGTAACTCAACGGCAGAGACGCGACATCAGAGGATCTCATTTCATGCTTACCGAACGACGACGAGGCTAGTGCTCGTCCATCTCACGATGCTACTGCTTTCGTGCTACTTCCTTACACAATGATATCCTGGCGAATTTGCAAGAAGTTATTTGTTTTTTCTTTCTCAACAAAGATATATAGCCACTCGCGGATGGAAAACGAGTCTCTTCCGTATCCTCTTCGATCATATGGGTGAAGCCCCTGTTCAACTTGCCCAATGCTGCAATCGTGTGGTATGTCCACCTTTGTAAGTACCTTTCCTCGCCAAATTAGAATCTCAGGCAGCAGCTACCACGCAGGCATGTGCTGCCCAAACTACAAATTCAAGGGGCAATCACTACTACAGATCCGTACATCACAATCGGTTCTTTTTTGTCATCACAGTCGGTTTTGGTAGCGATACAAAGTTCAACGACAGTGATAAGGTAGATATATCACAGTCGGTTTTTAACCGACACTAATAATACATTATCACTGTCGGTTCTTTTTAGGAACCGACTGTGATATTTACACTTATCACAATCGGTTTTCGCTTAGAACCGATTGAGATAAGTATAATATCACAATCGGTTCTTTTTTAGAACCGATACAAATGATTACATTATCACAATCGGTTTTTTGTTGAAACCGATGGGGATAAGTATAATATCACAATCGGTTCGTTTTTAGAACCGATTCAAATTATTACATTATCACAATCGGTTTTTTATTGAAACCGATGGGGATAAGAATATTATCAAAATCGGTTCTTTATGCAAACCGATTGCGATACTAAAATATCCCAATCGGTTCCAAAGAAGAACCGATTGTGATATCAGATACCTATCCCAATCGGTTCCAACCAAGAACCGATTGTGATGATGTTCTTGTCCATCGTCAGAAAATGGCCTCGCATTGACAACATGATACATTCATCACAATCCACAATATCACGTAACATATACATCACAATCTACACACATTACATTGAAATTAATATTGTTTACAATCTGTAACAGATCACATTCACATTCAGATAAATTTTGTTTACACTTTATGGACTAGTATTTGCTTGAATGGTCTCTATATCTACCATCATCCGTTATAACTTCGGCCCATTACCACCGCATAAATGGTCTCGTAATTTCTTGAGATCAGGCGTTGGTTAGGCTCTTCCGGATGATATCAAGGTCCTGCAAAATAGATAGTAGTGCACTAATATATTTAAGTCTTAAATTGGAACAAAAACATGCTGATAGTATTATGCTTGTAAACAAATATCACATAGACATTAGTGCAAATAATCTGCTCTATACCTTAGGGAAAAGATGTGAGCGACCAACCAAAATCAGCATGTGATGCATCACGTAAAAGCCACACAGATCATCGCACCCTTGTTGATGACACTGTGAACAAAGAAACTTAAATTAGGAGACGAATTAAAAATAGGTGTAAGAAAAAAATCCTATGATAGACACTTGTACCTTGAAGCGCTTCCACTCGAGTTTGGTGCCTTGTTTATCATTGTGTCGGCCACGTTCAAAGAACGTAAGACATGAAAGCCCTATACATTGGAGAGATGCCATGCATTGAGGTTAAAAATACCTAACGTAGTTCAATATGTAAAGTGTTAGGTTAGAGGAATGTACTTACTTCGCAAAAGCAGGCTCGATCGCATAGTCCATCGGTCTATTTTCGAGTGAGTTCAACGTGTAGACCTTGTTTTGACTCGAACAACCACAAGTAGAACCCAATGGTTGCTTATTAAACGGTACACAATGCAAGAGAATAAGTTAATACAAGGTTGAAGTGTGTACATGTAATTGAATTGTATAGTAGTACATACTCCTGGTGGTATGGGAAGAGAATGAAGTCCTTTTGCCTCCTCATGCAATGCACGCTTGATGTATCCCGCAAGGAACTCCGATTGATACTTAGCCATGGTCGCAGACACCATCTCAAAGTCGACAAACCCGACAGTGTGTCGACAAATCACGGCTCGCTGCCTCATGATCCTGCGATTCATGTCAATTATTAAAAAATATAATACAAAATCAATAAATAGTCATCTGATTGAGTATGGTGCGAGACTCACAGCGTCCAGGATCGTATGGTAAAAATATCGGCTGACTTTCAAGCTGTACATAAAAATCTGAGATCCTCAAAGCGTTGGAAAGGTCCCATCCTCGTTGCGGTGGAATTGGCCCGCTCGATACTTCACTATGAAATCGTGGCGAGGCTCGGCCTCATGTGACTTATCGATGTACCATCCATGTAGGTGACGAGTGAACAAGCCCAAAGAATTCAATTCTTGGCTTGGGAGAAAGGGCTTTCCATGTATGTACCGCTTGTGATCATCGAGGGTGCTCTGTGCCCTCGATAACTTTGCCTTCTTCACGGAGGGACTCTACGAACTCTGCTTTGTATCTTTCGTCATCGTGGTAGAAGTCCTTTGCGCCACTGCGCACCACATTTGCAGTGCAGCGTAGGTGCAGGAGGTGCGGCTGCAGCGTAGGTGCGAGTTGTGTAGCAGGCGAGGAGCATGTGCGGCGAGGCGAGGAAGCAGTGATAGTACCAAATAGCGATGAGGAGGAAGCAGCGGTAGTAGGAGGAAGCGATTGCGATAGAGGAGCGGCGATAGTAGGAGGAGCGATAGTACAGCGATGCTTGATAACAGGAGGAAGCGGCGGTAGTAGGAGGAGCGATTCGCGATGAGGAAGCGACACGATGCGATGCCGGTACTAGCGATGCGATAGTAGTAGCGACAATAGCGATGATAGCGTGAGCGATAGCGATAGCGCAGCAGCGGTTGTACCAGGATAGCGAAGTGGTAGCGATAGTACCAGCAGATGCGGCAGGAGGAGGTGCTTGCACTACGACACCCGTCGCGGGCCACTTGATGAGCGACATCCGTGCTTGCCCGAGAGTGGTGATATCTTCGTTCGGGGGGAACTCCAGGGCATGAGACATGTAAACATCGTGGACATAGTCCACCTGCACCCTCATGTAGCCCATCCCCAAAGGTATACCATGCACCGTGTCATCCTCCTTGCTTGGAAATGCAACCCCGCGCAGCCTCAATCTGTATTCCGTCGTCGATCAGGACTAGCCGGCACTTGGCAGGACCACGCAAGAAGTGATCGACATCTTCATCATAATCGTGTTAAGCTTACTCATGTACCTTTTGGTGCAAAAGCTTATTACCTTGAGGTGTGGAATGCACACTTCCTTATTGGAAGCGCCTTGTTTGCTAGGGCGAGCATAGGCGATGGTTGAGGAATCGATTCGGGAGAACATCGCCATCATCTCGACCATCATCTCGGCCTTTAACTCCTCCTTCAACTCCTCCTTCATCTGCAAACGGATCCGCGCCTCACGTGCTTCCCATGATCTTGCCCTGGCACTGGACGCGCTCTCCTCTACAAAGAAGGACCTCTTCGTATACCCCGCACCTGCGGCAAGCACCCGCCCCTTATGATCGGGCTTCCCGATTGCCGAACACAGGATGTCCCGTGACCCTTGGCTTTCAAATGCTCTTTGCTCTTTCTGCAGGATTACCTCCTCCTGCAGGTCGCAAATATAAATTATTACTAAAATACAATGGGAATATAATATGCAATGTACTATGTTAGATATCTTACGATGGTCGTGACGATCTGTGCGGTCGCGGGGTTTGGAATGACAATCTGACCGTCAGAGGTTTTCTTCGTCCTCGCTAATACCCAGTCGCGTGCCCGCTCCTCGCATATGTGGGAGTAAGGCATCGTTGTCCCAGAGGTTGCACACTCAGAGGCTAGTCGCACCCACTCTGCCTTCTTCCCTACGTACCCACCGGAACCGAGGTGGTGCGCGTGTGTGTTACGCCTCTGTATAGCGATATTCTTCTCTCTCAGCTCCTCCGCCTCGGGCGTACTCCTCATCCTTGCGAACTCCTCCCAAACCTCGGGTGTAACAAATGGATACCTTTGGAAGGTAGTACGGTCTTTCAAGACTTTCTCGTCTTGCTTGGTCAACTTGAAATGCCTAAAAGACACAACCATTCTCTTCAAGGCGCACTGCCTCGCATTGATTTCATCTTCCTCTGGTATAATCCATTTTCCCTTAACTTCGTCCCACGGTCGGTTCTTCTGCTCGTCGCTTACTTCCTTCCTCCAGTCCTTAATTGTGATCGGCACTCGCTCCCTCACCAATTGGCCGATAAAAGAGGAGTAGCGCCCCTTAAACGGGCCAGGACCCGTGCAAACCCCCCTGGCATTGAAGTGGAGCACTTGCGGCGTTCTCCCTGTGGCTCCTTTATTCGGTCCTCTGGCCTTTCTAACCTTCCTCGATGGGGTAGCAGGACCTTCTTCTCTCTCTGGCGTTGAGCCGGTGCTCTCTCTTTGCGACATTTCGAAGTAAGTACGTATATTGTCAAACCTAAACTTCATGAGAGGAAGCAATTCAAATTTCACATAATAGAAAGCAATTCACATGTCTATCTGTAGACCGACTAAGTGCGTACGTACCAACGATGACTCCTAATCTCTAATTAGGTTAGGTCCTAATCCCATTCGAGGATATGTGGTTCGAGCAAGTTCCTAAGCTGTTGTACAACTCTAGAGGAAATTTGGCGACATCTCATTGTTCTCCAAATACACGTCTCGACAACAGGTCAAGAGGGTGTGTATTCGAAGAACATCAGGGAGATGCTGACGAAACTTTCTCTAGAGTTTGTACAACATCTTAGGAACTTGCCCGAGCCACATATCCTCGAACTGTCCAAAAAACGTGGACAATTCGAGACTGCTTATTTATAAATATTCTTATTTATAAATATGCCATTTTAGCATACTTATAAACAAGCACCCTCGAACGGGAGACGCATAGGTTACGCAACTAAACTCGATAATAAAGTGCGATAATATAGCATGTGTTACAAGTTTCAAATTGCAATGATGGATTGCTCTCAGATTGCTATAGAAGGGTTGCTAAATTAATTAGCCGTCCAACTTCTAGATGGCCAATATATCACCGGCTATTACATCTAAAAATTTAAGGATTACACAACCCTAGAACAGCACTGCTCTAGCACAGAAAACAACAAGTACAACATAATATCAGAATGAATATAGCACTAATCTAACCCTACCACAATGCATTAAGAGCAAGTGTCACCAAATTGTCAGCTAAGAGCATAAAGGAATATGCACATCACTGCTCTGACCCTAGAACAATGCATTAAGAGCAAGTGGCACCAAATTGTCAGCTAAGAGCAAGTGGCACCAAATACAACCCTTCTTGATGATCTACACGCATGTAATGTGTTCCATGTGTGCCGTCGTCACCGCTAAGACATGCCCCATCTGCAAACGGAGGTGTTTCATCAAATTGGTTGTACTCTTCTTCATCTACGACATTTTCAACTCCAACAATCCTCCTCTTGCCATGAAGTACGACGTGCAACCTCGGATTGGCCGGATCACGCACGTAGAAAACTTGAGTTGCTTGCTTTGCGAGGACGAACGGTTCATCTCTGTAGAGGCCGATCTATTCAGATCAACAAGTGTAAAACCTGTCTTGTCGACCTTAACTCCGTGAGGAAGTCTCACCCACTTACATCGGAACAATGGAACTTGGTATATTCCGTAGTCGAGCTCCCATATTTCTTCGATCATCCCGTAGTGATTCATTGCGATTGACGATCCTCTAATTGAGTGATCATCGGACAAAGCATCTATGCTCACACCACTTTGTTTGCTTTGTACTCTTTGCATCTTGACTTTCAAGATAAAATGTGTAGCCATTAATATCGTAACCTTGCCATGTCTCAGTATATTAAATCTTGGTCCATCACCAACCATTTGACATCCTCGGTACTAACGGAGACCTTCACCTTTTCTTTGAACCATGTGAGGAATCGATCGTTGTGTTCTCGTGTGATGGAAAGCTCATCCATAAGTGGATTCTCTTCCCGTAATATCAACTTGTCTTTGTTGGATGTATGGATGAACTTCACATTTGTGTTGCAAGACTGTGAAATGCGCTTTACAAGACATATCAAATTGTGGGCTCATTAGATTTGACCCAATGGTTCCTTTGCCACCAAGTCCGCCCTCATGACGAGATATAGGAACACCAATCGGTTGTCTTTTACCTAGGTAGTCCACGAGAACTCAATAACCTCTTGATCCCATAACCTTCAATAATACTACCCTCAGGCTTCGACCTATTCCTCACGTATGACTTTAATATACCCATGTACCTCTCGAGCGGATACATGTAACGCAGGAATGCGGGTCCACAAATCTTAATCTCTCTAATGAGGTGAACAACGAGGTGGACCATGACGTCGAAGAACGACGGGAAATGCATCTCAAGTCGACAAAGAGTCCGCACCACCTCACTTTGTAAGTTGTCCAAAGATATCGGGATCAATAACCTTGCATGAAATCGCATTGAAGAAATAGCATAGCTTCGTGATTGCCAACCTGACATCATCTGGTAGGATATTTCTGATTGCAACAGGGAGCATTTGGGTCATAAAGACATGACAGTCGTGGGACTTCATACCGATCAACTTCAAATCATCCATAGACACAAGCTTCTTAATGTTTGCGGAGTAGCCCGATGGAACTTTAATATCGTGGAGACATTTGCAGAGGTCTTCTTTCTCTTTCTTGGATAAGGTGTAGCATGCAGCGGGGATGTACGGCCCTTTTCCATCCTCCTCCATCACTGCAAGCTTGGGCCTGATCCCCATGTAGGTCATATCGCGGCGAGCATTCACACCATCCTTGGTCTTCCCAGGTATGTTCAGCAGGATGCCTACCAAATTATCACAAACATTTTTCTCAACGTGCATGACATCAATACATTAACGGACATCTAACTCCTTCCAATATGGTAAGTCCCAAAATATCGACCTCTTTTTCCAAATGGTCCTAGGACGAACAGATTTACGGCTCTTACCATACTGAACATCGATATCCTCTACGCGTGAATATACTTGCCTTCCAGTCATAGGCTGCGGGGCTGCACGAACTTCCCTCTTTCCATCAAATTTGTCATCCATCTTACGATATCGATGACTTCGGGGTAGAAACCTACGGTGACCCATGTACACCGCTTTTCCTCGAATTCGTGACCACAAGCTATTAGTGTCCTCTTCACAAATTGGACAAGCTTTGGCTCCTTCGTGCTATAGCCCGCCAAATTACCAAAGGCTGGAAAATCATTTATGGTGCAAAATATCATAGCCCGTAGTGTGAAGTTCTCTCTTTTTTATGCATACCACACCTCAACCCCACATTCCACAATTTTACCAAATCCTCAATTAGTGGTGATAGGTACACATCAATATCATTACCCTACTGTTTGGGTCCCGAGATTAGCAACGACATCATGATATACTTCCGCTTCATGCATAACCAAGGAGGCAAATTGTAGATACACAACAAAGCGGCCAGAAATCTTGTGTCGACTGCTCATATTACCAAACGGATTCATACCATCCGTACTCAATCCAAATCTTATGTTCCTCATCTCGGCACCAAACTCCTCATGTTCCCAATTAATGTTTCTCCATTGAGCCGAATCAGTGGGATGTCTCAACTTGCCATCTTCCTTTCGAGATTCATAATGCCAACGCAACAATTTTGCCTCTTTAGGATTTGCAAATAACCGCTCTAAACGGGAATGATGGGCAAATACCACAACACCTTGGTGGTGCCCCTTTTTCACATCTTCACCGTGGTCAATTCGGTTCTTACGCTTCTTGTCATTACGCTTCTCATTTTGTTTGTATCGGGGTACACCACAAACAGGACAAATGCGCAGTTCCTTATGGACGTTGCGGTATAGTATGCAATCATTTGGACATGCATGTATCCTTTCTATTTCCATTCCCATGGGACATAATAGCTTCTTTGCTTCATAAATACTTGTTGGCAACTCGTTTCCCTCTGGAAGCATATCCGAAAGAAGTATTAAAAGTGCATTGAAACTTGTATCTGTCCAATGGTGTTTTGCCTTCAGTTCAAACAATGCAAGGACCGAACCCAACTTGGTGTATTCCCCTTTGCAACCTGAAAACAATGGTTTGGCATCGTCATCCATCAAGCTTTTAAAATTTTCGAACTCTCTTTCCGTGTAATTTCCCTCCACATCCCGCAACATTTGATCTAAATTATCCTCATCAAACATATCACGCTCCAACTCCTGATCGGCTTCCAACATATCTTCGTTGCATATCACAGGGGTACTACCTGTCTCCCCATGATGGATCCAACACGTGTAATTCCTCACGAAGCCACGTCGAATCAAATGGCCTTCAATTTGAGATGAGTTGTTAAATCTCCTGAGATTGGTGCAATCAATACAAGGACAATATATGAACTTTACACCCCTCATAACCATATCTTCTTCTGCAATTCTTATGAACTCCTTAACTCCCCTCTGAAATTCAGCACTCACACGGCTTTTGTGATACATCCATTCTTCACGGTCCATCTACAAGTAAACCGCAAACAATAAATTAATAATGCCCTAATCAATGAATGATCTTAAAGAAACGTATATCTGTAGACCGACTAAGTAAATGCATTACCAACGATGACTCCTAAACTCTAAGTAGGTTAGGTCCTAATCCCATTCGAGGATATGTGGTTCGAGCAAGTTCCTAATTAAGATGTTGTACAAACTTTAGAGAAAATTTCGGCGACATCTCCCGCTGTTCTCCAAATACACGTATCGACAACATGTCAAGAGGATGTGTATTCGGAGAACACTGCCGTGAGAGATGCTTGAAACTTTCACTACAGCTTTGTACAACTTTTAGAACTTGTCCGAGCCACATATCCTCGAATGCCCAAAAACGTGGACAATTGAGATCGCTTATTTATAAATATGCCATTTTAGCATACTTATAAACAAGCACCCTCGAACGGGAGACGCATAGGTTCTGTGACCTAATTAACTATTATATATAATTGATCATATTAATAATATTAAAATAATTAATTTAAGTCCTACTGCAATATTGAAGAGATTTCTAAGAATTAATGCTGGTCACCTTTCGAGGAAAACCACAAACGAGGGAAATCTAGCTCTGATCAAGCTAGCACGGGTTTCAATTAACGGAGACCTTCAACGCACCGATCTCCTCCACCATACACTCGCTAATGAGACCAAATCAAAATCGAATAATGTACGTTAATACAACATTGAAGGGATTCAAGGAATCGGCCCACCTGCTGAATAAATCCACAGGTAAGATAGGTCGGAAAATAGAGAAATCGCCTAGCGAACTAACTTTCGACGAGAGTTAATAAGTTCATTCCCGAGTCCAGGCGGTACATATAAAACCTAGCGAGCCTCATCACAATCGGTTCTATAGAAGAACCGCTTTGTGATTAATTAGTTATCACCGCCGCTTATATGTAAAACCGATCGTGATAATTTGATTCTCAACATCGCCGATTTCTTTATAAAACCGACACAGATAATATATCGCTGTCGGTTCTCAAAAGGAACCGATCAGAAAGCAAGTCAACATCACAGTCGGTTCTTGATAAGAACCGACACGGATATCCATTCGCCCCCTCGTCTTCCCCGCCATTTTGACGTTCAAACAATACTTAACTCCTTTCGTTCTGCATCCTGGTCACATCGGTCCATATAGCTCCTTTCGTTCTCTGCATCTTTGACCGCAATGGCAGCGCCACCACCATCTCCGGCAAGTTCGACGACTGCGGAGTCGCCTCTCTTCCATCCTCCTCCACCGTCCTCACCGCCGCGGTAGCGCCGCCTCAGCCTCGGCGCCTCACTCCGGCGTGGCGCCAGCCGCTTCACTGTCTCCGTCGTCCCTCCGGCGCCTCACCCCATCCGGCGCCTCCAAAGGCAGCAGGAATAAGCGCCCCAGAGATGACCATTTACGGCGGCGAGGAGGAGGACGACGATTTACTACGAGGGGGACGACGAGGAGGACGGCGACGAGGAGGAGGACGACGAGGGGGACGGACTTACTTAATTTACGAGGAGGAGGAGGAGGAGGAGGAGGAGAAGGTGGAGGAGTACTACGCGCCGATCACCATAGGGACCGTGGCGTCGTCCTAGATCGGGTTCATCATCGGAGGATGAACCATCACTAGTCCGCTGTGAGTCTCCAGCGACTCTGGCGACTCGGGTGACTCGGGTCACTCGGATGACTCGGTTGATTTCGGGTTACTCGGGCTAGAGCCGCGAGTAGTAAATTTAATATATTAGGTGTAATGCAGTCCCCTTTATATGTTTACTAATTATAAACAATGGATGTGGTGATATATTGTAATGAAATACAGCTTGTTTAATATATTAGGGTTGTTGGCCTAGTGCAGATGAAGTCTATTAATTTGCCTTTACACTCTATTTTGAATCTCTTTTATATTTTTGTGCATTGTATCTTTCTAATGTTCTGTTGTTCCAAGTCAAAATGTTTCATGTCCTATTGATAAAAAAACAAGTATAATGTGTGGAATGGTATATATATTATTATTATCTGCTGCATGCATGCTACTATATTGTTATATATAATTTGCATCACTACATGTGTCTATATAAATTGTCTGAGAGTTGAACCATGAGTTGGAATTCTATGATTGGTACTGTCCATCGTCCAGAAAATACAAGTTTTGCACAAATATTAAAGCATGAATGAAGGGTACAAGAGGTCTGTGTTGGGATTCTAGCAGAGCGGCCTGTGTTGGAGTTTGTTTTTTTCTTCTTCCCTGAAGGGGAAATGTGTGAGTGGAGGATCTCACAAAAACTATGTTTCTAATGAACTGTTCTTGGTTGCACCTGATGGTGTTGCCAAAAAATCATCACAATCGATTCTGGAAAAGAACTGATTGTGATAACCCATGTGCTCATCACAATCGGTTTCTTCCCAAAACCGATAATGATAATACCTTCTCATTACAATCGGTTCTGGAAAAGAACTGATTGTGATAACCTCAATGCCAGGGACAATCGGTTTCTTCCCAAAACCGATTGTGATAATACCTACTCATTACAATCGGTTCTAGATAAAAACCGATTGTGATAAAAAAAATTATTATCACAATCGGTTCTTATCTAGAACCGATTGGGCTTATTATCGTATCACAATCGGTTCTCTCTCAGAACCGATTGTGATAACCTGTTACCAAGATTTCCAAATGGAATATGCTTATCACAATCGGTTCTGAAGTCAAAAGTTTAGAACCGACACAGATGAAGCGATAGTAATGTGTCATTCTGTAGTAGTGAATTATATTGAGGTTTCCATCTTATATTTCCCGTTGTATTGAACCTCTTTACATGTTGGTCCATAGGGGTGGAAAAAAAACTCGAAACTCGCGAGTTAAACGAGTACTCACAAACTCGGCTCGAACTCGTTCCTTAACAAGTTGTCGAGTCATGATATAAACTCGTTTAGATCATAAGTTAAACGAGCCAACTCGCGAGTTTAACGAGTCCTCTAAGTCGACCAGTATAGCTGTATATGTGTGAGACGAAGATGATAACACATGGCATACTGTATAGTCTCAATAGTAATCCTCCTCTTAGATAGCAATATCGAGTTTAACTAGTTTAACGAGCCAACTCGCGAGTTTAACAAGTCGAGCCAAGCTGAGATTTGTGCTTGTTAAAATAACGAGTCGAGTCGAGCTGGCTCGTTATCTTAACGAGTTTGACCGAGTCGAACCAAGTCAGCTCGTTATCCACCCCTATTGGTCCATTTTCCACATAATACATCATAAAAGCAATTTTTGCATTATGTACAACGACCTACACGCAAGCGCATCTTCATTTTAAGAAAACTTCTGTTAATTAATTACTCGTTCAGTTTGATGGTAAAAAAAAAAATCAGTAGAGCTCAAAATAACAGTGACCAATATGCATGCAAGGGCGGAGCTAGCCAATGGTATCATGTTGGAACATGGAAGTGCGCCTGGTGGGATACCGGGTTTCATGTAAGTACTAGGTTTTGAGATTCAAAGCTTCAAGCTGTACATCTTCATTTTAGGAAGACTCCAGTTATTTTTTTCGTTCGCTTGATGGTAAAAAAACAATGGAGATCAAAATTACAGTGACCACTGACCAATACGCAAGGATGCACCTGTCTAGTGTTTTTTTTTTTAATCGAGGGAGCAGCTACTCAATGGCACAAGGTGTGGAAGAGGAGCTGCGATGCTCCCACAGGCAGGATAGACAGTCCGTTAGAGAGGAAGGAGAAGGCTGAGGCGCACGGATGAGGAAGATGAGAGGTGTCTCATTCCGTTGACTGCCCGCCAACTAACAAGACGGAATCTCTCCGGGGCATAACATGACATAATTCGGAAAAAGATATGTATATTACAATATTCGAATAATTCTCTCACCAAAATCAGTTGAATTTTACGACCATTGAATTTAGAATCAATGTTTTAGATAGATCTTCTCAGCACTGATATAAATATCCTATCTTAAACCCTTTCCCCTCCCATCCCACCAATGGCAGCCCTCACCTCTACCCAGCGCACGCCGGCTTTCACCGCCCGTCACCGCTTTCGTCCCTCAACGTAGCTATCGCCACCGAGGGCAGCACCTGCCCCCTCCTCCTCCACCCTGCCCTCCCTGTTGTTGCTCACCTCCCTTCCTCCCTAGGTTCGGTGGCACCATCGCCAACGACCACCTCCCCCATCTCCTAACCATTCGCCGGATCTCATCGCCCTGCCCATGGCCACAACCCACCGCCCTCCTCCATCCCATCGTGGGCCACCGCTGTTCTTCCGCCTCCCCTCCCTCACTCAGCTCCGAGCGCAGGTGAACCCTAATCCTAACTAGTGAACCGGAGCCCTAACCTAACGGTAGCGGTAGATGGCGGCATCGGAGAGGAGGATGAGCTCGCTCGAGCACGAATATTCAATTCAAGCAGATCGGAAGACGAGAAAATCAATTAATTTCACAAAAATTTTCGTTCAACAGATTTCTAGTAGTTCCGCAGGGAAAGTGGGTGTGTTTGAATGGCTTGTGGTTCAAAGTTGATGTTACTTCGCCGGATATCTCAGGCGCCATCGTTACAATAAATAGCCCTCGGCTCCTGTCCTCCCAAGTTCCAATTCAACCTCAACGAACAAAACCTGCACGGGAACGTGTATCACAGTGCACTAGTGACTAGTACGGGCACCATGAATAAGAACTTGTCAGTGTTGCAACTCTCATCCTATGTCATTCTCCTAACTATCTGGTTCACCTCGGCCACCGGTCCCGCTCCCGCCATGCGCGCCGACCTCACCCACATCGACAGCGGCCGTGGCTTCACCAAGCGCGAGCTGCTCCACCGGATGGCCGCTCGGACGAGGGCCCGCGCTGCCAAACTTCTTTCATGCGGCGGCCGTGGCGCCCGCTTGATCCACCCGGCGACCATGCCGGCGACCTCGGGCAGCGACAATCCTTTGAGCTCGGAGTACCTCATCCACTTCGGCATAGGCACGCCGCGCCCGCAGCGCGTGGCTCTGACGCTGGACACCGGCAGCGATCTCATCTGGACGCAGTGCGCGCCCTGCTATGTCTGCTTCGACCAGCCTTCCCCGGTGTTCATGCCCTCCTCCTCCAACACCATCCACGGTGTTGCGTGCTCCGACTCCGTCTGCGGGGCTCTCGAGATTTCAGCGTGCACACTCGAGACCCATGAGTGCTTCTACCTCTACTTTTACGGTGACAAATCCATCACATCGGGCACGATCGCCAGGGATACCTTCACCTTCAAGGCGCCCAACGGCAAGGGTGGCACGGTCGCAGTGCCAGAGCTCGGCTTCGGCTGTGGCCTGTTCAACAAAGGCCTGTTCGGCTCGAACGAGTCCGGCATCGCCGGTTTCGGCCGAGGGCCTCTGTCGCTGCCGTCACAGCTGAAGGTCGGCAAGTTCTCGTACTGCTTCACGGCCATGCTCGAGTCCAAGAGCAGCCCGGTGTTCTTGGGCACGCCGGACAACCTTAAAGAGCACGCTACGGGCCCGATCCAATCCACTCCATTCGTACGGAACCCTACGAGCTCGTACTACTACTACCTTTCGTTCAAAGGCATCACCGTCGGCAAGTCGCGGCTGCCGGTCGACGAGTCGGTGTTCGCTCTCAAGGCCGACGGCTCCGGCGGGACGTTCATCGACTCCGGCACGTCCATCACGCTCTTCCCGCAGGCCGTGTTCGGACTCCTCTGGAGCGCGTTCGTGTCTCAGGTGCCGTTGCCCGTCGCCAACTCCTCCGTCGCCAACGACATACTGTGCTTCTCCATGTCTTCGGCGGCAGACGCGAAGAGGGTGCCGGTGCCGAAGCTGATCTTCCACCTGGAGGGCGCGGACTTGGACTTGCCGCCGGAGAACTACATGATGGAGGACGACGAGTCCGGCGAGCTGTGCGTGATAATCATGTCGGCGGGCAGCGACGATCAGACGACGACGATAGGCAACTTCCAGCAGCAGAACATGCACATCGTCTACGACTTGGAGAGCAATAAGCTGGTCTTCGTGCCCGCGCAATGCGACAAGCTGTAACTTCCTTCGCCAGCACATGTATGCAATGTGTGGTTGTGTACTCCTATTGCTCATACAGCTCTTCTACCTACGTATGCGCAAATAAAAACGTGCACGTAGAACATGTGTGCGTGTATACATAACTGTCAAAGCGTAAGCAGATTGATTGCTTTCGGAGCTGCTAGAAATCTGGCGAACGAGATTTTTTTTTGTTAAATCAATCGAATTTTTTTACTTTCCGGTCCGCTTGAAGATTTGTGTTCGGAAGTCATCGTCTCTCACTGCCTCCGGGATAGGGTTCAGGTTCACCGATGCTCCGAGCTTAGAGGGAGGAAGGGAGACGAGCGGCGGTAGGAGAGGTAGAGTGGAGGAGGAGCGGCGAGCATCCACATCTGGTGGAGGAAGCGGCGGAAGGTGGGCGCATTGCAGCTGAGTACGGGTGGGGGACGGGTTTTGCTGGGAGGGAGGGGAAAGGGTAAATGAATCGAGCGCGAGCGAGTTTAAGTTCTTAGGAACTCGAGCTGAGCCTCGACCCAGGCTCGAGTAAGCTTGGTAAACTCAAGTAAGATCGGTAAACCTGATATGTTCAGTAACAAGCTCAAGTAAGCTCGGTAATAAGCTCGAGTAAAACATGGCTCAAGGAAGCTCGATCTAAGCTCGAGTAAAGTTTAAGTTCGGCTCGTTTGAAACTCAAATTGAGCCTAGACCAAACCGAGCTCGAGTAGCTCGCGAGTTTGAGCTTTCTCTTACAGCCCTATTGGGGTATGAATATGAGTGGTCAAAGGATATGGAATATTGATTCTCAATGTGATGGTCACAAAATTCGTCTAATTTTGAAGAGAGAATTATTCGAGTGCTGTATAGACGGATCCTTGTCTATTTGTCTCCTAGTACTTATTTTTACTATTAAAAACACGTTTATGTAAACACATTCGCAATTCTTTTCAACAGCTTAATTAATTAGGCTTATTTGAGACAGTGCAGTTTATCGTAGAAGATACCTTTTAAAACATTAATCTCCCCAAATACGACGTGTTTGGGAAAGTGAAAGACCCTTTAGCATTCAGAAACCAAAGCCTAATTCCAGCCTTTCACGACGAAGCTTCTTTAAACGAAGGCTTAAGCTTCCCTTACAAGCTGGCTAAGATGCCAAGTTGCCAACCAATGCATAGTTCAACGTTTGGCACGTTGGCACATATATTTTTTTTTTTACAAACTATTAAAAACTACATATTTTAGCTTTTATTTTACGAAATTGCAGATTTTAAGAACTTGTATACACTACTAGGGATGGAACTGGTATGGATATTTTCCGACCGACCGACCGACCGAATTGATTTGGATGGTGATTTGGATAGTTTCACAGATATCCAGTTGATTTCTCGGATAAGGATATGGATACAGATAATTTACATGGATACGGATATGGATATAGAACACTGATTATCCGATGGATACGGAATATCCGAGTTTTTGTTCGGATAATATCCGAATATGACATACGGATATTATCCGAATAGCACATTTCAGAATAACACATTAACAATTTAACATGTTTCTTGTTTGAGATCATCAAGTCTGTATTGGATGACAAGATATAATGTGTTCATGTGTGCTAGATACTAATTTAGAGATATTTGGGTAAAGGTGGTATAGAAATTGGCAAGTGGCGTTTCATGAGGGCTACTTAAGATTCAGCAGCATATGCCAGCTGCAAATCATTTGGTTCAATTATTGTAATGAGGTACATTGTTACTCACAGAGTCACATGTATGACAATCTAGGGATAAAAAGGCAAAAAAAAAAAGACATACAAATATATTTCTTTTGGAATTTTGAATTTAAATTTGGACTGATTTTGGAAAAAAAACTGAAATTGGATTTTAAAATATCCGACTAATATTATTCGTATCCGTGTTGATTCCGATCCGTATTCGATCTGTATTCGTAACCGATATTATCCTGTATAATTCGTATTCGATTCTGTATTCGACACTATTCGTATTCGATTCTGTATTCGATAAAAAATACGGATACGGATATGAATAGAACGATATTCGACCGTATCCGATCCGATCACATCCCTATACACTACTACACAAAATCTCATCATAGACGGTTTTGTGTGTCAATGATAAGAAGGGTACATCACAGGCGGTTATTAAACCGTCTCTGATGAGAGTTTCATCATAGACGGTTCTAGGCTAGAATCGTCTCTAATGATGGTTTGTATTTTTGAAGCTTTTTGATTTTATTGGCTAACCTCAGGAATAAATACTAACCATACCCTTTGAAACAAGCAAAATACAGATTAATGAACTCTACTATGCACAAAACTTCAGAAAAATGTCTAGGCACATTGCCTGTAATGGGTTTGGAAACTTCTATGCATATATTTATGTGGAGTGTGGACTGTGGTACTCCAAAAGTGCTCCATTTGCACTATATCCAGGCTTAGTGCCAGTTCTTCAAATTCATGGTTTAACCAAGAATGGTTGACAGTAATTAGTATTCAAAACCATAGTCCATGACATAAGTCACATAACTTACACACAAGATAAACATTACTATCTACGGCAAGAAAACTCTCTTTCCCTAACAAGAGTAGGGGAAAAAACTCCATCGCCAGGAGGCGTTCTAAGTTAACCTTCTCTTTTGGGATTCCTTGCAAAACATCACTGACAACTAATCAAAAATCAACTAAGGTGCATGTGCACAAAACACAATATGTCATAATGCAAACCAAAAGGCCTAATTCCACCAAACACCTTTCATTTTGGCAAGCAACTGGACTTCTTCACAAAATCCCGGTCAATTCATGTACTAAAATGGTATTGACAAATTTAAAGTTTGAACTAGTGCAAATGTATTTGTAAGTTAAGTACCTCGTTGATATCTTATCATGACAAAAATCGCTAAAACCCTCTTCATACTGTCAGTCCCCGAATAATTAACCAACCATATCAAGACATAAATGTTTAAGCATTTAACCAGTCAATAAGCATAGATAGTAGACAGTGATCACAACAAAAAACACCAGAACCAAATTAAGTATGAATAGACTAAATAATCATGCCAGATTCGTATCATGACCCTTAAAAGAAACAAGTCATACAAGACATACAGATACTGATTAGACTAAATATATTACTAAAGTAAAGCTATTATGAATCAATTAGACCATAACTGCAGCAAACTCTAGATGTACTTATCAGGAAAGAGAAACATCGAATACCAAAAATTAAAATAGCAACTTGATTACTCCATCTGGCTATGGCCATTACCAAAAGGTCTTGGTAGAGTAAAAATTCCTATGTGACTATGCCAATTGCCAAATTTACCTACATGCACAAAAAGGCACCCTAAACTAACAACCACCGTCAACTAAGTCCTTCCAACAAAATAGCACCTACAACTGGTAGTTTCAATCCACAACCAATTCAATCAATCAATTCAATGAACCAATAGTACTAAAAAGAATGGAAGTCGGATTCCAAAAATGAAACTATTAGAATTTTGAGGAGCAGATCATAGAAACTTTATTATGCTAAAGCAAGCCTAACAGATCAAAACAAGAATTAAATGGCAAAATGCAGACAACGGGAGAATCAGACTTAACCAGATAAGCTCTGTTGGTATCTTAAATTCTTGATCTATGTTTAATTTAAAGAGAGAAGGCTATATACCTCTTCAGCACCGTGTACTACCTTTTAGTGACAGAAGCTCAATGCCAAATCCCTGCATCATCTGTTGAATACACTATAGAACCATAACGGAAGATCATAAGTTCTAACAAAGGTGATCCACATTGCTTATGGCTTACTAATGTATTAGTGGAGGTCCCTACTCAAATTTATCCAAGACAATTTGTCTTTGCTACCTTTCTCCTATCCCACCCTCCATAAATGATAGGTACAAGAACAACGTTGGCCAATGCAAGGTAGTACCTCTCCACAACCGACTTAACGAATTATGTAAGCATTGTTTCCTGATCTATTGCATCTTCCTTGCAGTGTCACTCAAACACCGGTGTCCAAAATGTTTTTGCAGAATCAGATAGCCAAATGCGAGTCAGATTGCAACACCGGTATCCATTTCCAAGTAGCATTTATCGTGTCTAAATTTTTTTACCAAATCAGACATTCCAGTACTTAGTTAAAAACCTAACCTTTGTACAAGCACGTCAAGCAAACCCACGGTACGAAGCTAAGAAGTGCGAATTGGCAGAACCAAAATTGGATTCAATTACAACAGCACCATCTAGCTGTAGTGTATGTGATTCGTGGAATCAAACAAGATCCTTTGGCCAAAGAAATCCCAATATTTGAGCTACTGCTCGAACCCCGCATTCAAATTCAGGGAGCCATTACACCAAGATTACACATTTCAGAAAAAGCAAAATAGCAGAAACATCAAAAAGAAGGAACATCGAAACTACTGCAACAAACACATCAATCATACGGGGAAGCAATCCGATGACCTGGACGCCGCCGTCTCATTTTAGAAAAGCAAAATAGCAGAAACATCAAAAAGAAGGAACATCGAAACTACTGCAACAAACACATCATTCATAGGGGGAAGCAATCCGATTACCCGGACGCTGCCGTCTCCCAGCGGGCAGGGCACCAGCACCGGCCCGGGCCGCTCGACGGTGACGGCCACCTGAACGCTGAACCTGCGCCGCGTCGCGTGCTCGCCGCCTCACCCACCTTATCCTGCGGGACGTTGCCGGCGATGGAGTCCCCGACGACCGCGTCGGGGTGGTCGGCGTCATCCCTGGAGATGCCGTGGGGGAGGGAGCAGCTCGCCGAGGCAGAGGTTGTGCGTAGGAACGGGCTAGGAACGGATCGGCCGGTGGCATAAAAGGGGACATCTCTCTTATGTTACATATAAATTCTCTTAAAATCTGTTTTTTTTTTGTTACATAGAAGCTAAAACCCATAGTTTTGTAATAGTTTGTACATGAACTTACAGTTTTGTGGAATTTAATCATCTTTTGGTGATTCTAAGCTGAAGCTAAAACTCCAGAAACAAAGCCATAGGTATACGTTTGGTTAATTTTAATTTCCTCTAAATGATGCCTATCCTTTTCATATAACTGATGGAGAACGTCCTCAACTTCTTTCTACGTAAAAAGTACTAGGTATATTTGCGCGCTCCGCCGCGCCGCGCAAAATTTGATCCAAGTTTTTATCTCTGAAAAAAGGTAGGAATATCCAAGATAATACACTTTTGAAAAATGTTAGAGATCGCTCTGGATAATATTAGATTTCGAGTTCCAAAAAAAATTATAGATGGCGAGTTTAACACCCCATGCGTTCACCGGGTAATATAAGAGATCGAGCTGCAAAAAAAAATATACTCGCTTGATTTTTCACTGGGAAAAGCGAGGAAAAACGGAGAAACGACGGACGAAAAACGAATTTCCCTTTTTTTTGGGGGGGGGGGGTGGCGGCTCCGGAGAAAAAACAGATCACGAAAACATTTTTTCCGGGCAAAACAGATCACGAAAACGGTCTTTCATTTTTTGGGGGGAAACGGCCAACGCAAACATTTTTCCCATGCTCCTGAAGAAAAAACGGATCACAAAAACATTTTTTTCCATTTTTATTTTGGAAAAACGGCCAACGAAAATATTTTCCGCATGCTCTGGAGAAAAAACGGAACAGTAAAACATTTTTTTCAGGCAAAACGGAGAAAGGACCCGAACGTAAACCGCGGGGACCTATCTGCTATAATTTTGAACCTGTTCGCTACTTTGAAAAAATAGGAAAGGGCTCGTTCGCGATTCATATTTAACGGGAGGCTTTCCCTGTAAAACGACAAACCGGGGACCTAAACGCAAACCGAAAAAAATATTTTACTCTCACATAAAATCGCATAGGAACCTATTCGTAATTTTGAAGAGCCGAGAGGGTTTTTCGCAAAAGTGACGGCTGCCACGTGGGGCATCCATTGGGCTCCAATCCCTTTCCCTATAATAGGGGTTATATTAAGTAGTCTTAAACTTACCTCGCTACAAATACTTAGAAAAAACATTCTGTTGTTGGAGGCGGGAGCTCACATTTCCCACGGTTAAGCGGACGCTCTCCAGACAGGACCTCAGCTTCGGTGGCTACACTTGGATCGCGGATATTCTGAGTCCGCATGCGGGCCTGGAGATGTTTGGGCGTCACGTGTTGGGTTTTCGGCGGGCCTGGACTCTAAGACATGGGCTGCGCTGTTGTCACTTCGCTGCACCGTGCTGAGCTTCTTCGTGCGCGCTGGGCTACCACGTCCCGTGAGAGTTTTTGGCCCATGAGTTCTTTCCTTCTCAGTTCCCCTTGGTTTCCCTTTCGACCTTACGCCATTTCCCGTGAATTTTTTTCCCGGGAAATGCCAGATGGAATCCATTCCTGAGCAACCGTAAGTACATTTCGCTAATTGTGTGGGCTCATAAGAAGTGCTGCTAGGGCTTGTTGAACCGAACTTAGGTGCTGTTTGGTTCAGCAAGTCACATGTAACGGTAATGCAAACAGCTCCACCTGGTAATCCATTCCGGTGTAAGGGAAAACTAATTTTGTTTGGTTCACTTATGTAATGTCTTTCATTTCCTTAGTCATGTTTGGCTAGGGACAAGGTAACAGCTTCACATTCCACAACCACAGAGCTCCATAGAGCTCCATATAACACAGAACAACCAGTTTCGGTGAGCACATTCATTCCAGAACAGAAGTCACGTGAGCACATATAACCATACAACCACAGAGCACATTCCAGAACCGAAGTCACGTGAGCACATTCCAGAACAAGATCTGAACAATTTACAAGTCACGTGATAAATTTGAAGTTATGGAAGGAGAAATCCAGAACAGAAGTTATAAACATTCCAGAACAGCCAAGTCACGTGAGCACATTCTTCAACACAACAGATTATAAACTGAAGTTCGCTGCTCACCTCCAACAAGCACATCACAGATACACACAAGCAAATCCATCAAGAACATTACGTAGACATTAGACATTAGACATTAGGTAGACATTAGACATTAGAACATCATAACATCAGGTAGACTTTGAGCTTCCAAAATATGAAGAACATGTCTTTGAACTTCAATTGCCGCATCAAGCAGGACTCACTTCTTCTTTTGAGCATCATCTAATGAAGGGAAAAAGTACAAACATAAGTAGATATTTGCATCTAATCAAAAAGGAAGATAACCAATTATCAAAAAGGAATATAACCAATGTATTATAAATATGACAGGACATAAGTAACACAAAAGTTTATTAAAAAGGCAGTCACTGGTGGTTTAGATTCAAATTGGCTCTTCCAAGTGCATGATCAATCTTGTTAGCTAGATATTTACAAAAGGCCCATCATGAATTCATGCTGTTGATTTCTCCTCATCAGCGCAATAACTATTACATAGGAGTATAAGCTTCAGGGATCATGCACGGAGATTCTAACACCGAAGGAGGTTGCAAAGCAAAACCTAAAGCAGCCACTGCTATTTACAGCAGCAACTGACCTACCACAAACATTTTCGTTTTCTATCTTGAAACACTCAGAGCAATACATTGAAAACTGCTAGTTGTCTAATCTTTTTCCTCCCCTGAAAAGAGAACATTTTTTGAAAATCTTTGAACCCATCTGACAAGGAACTAAATTAGACACCGAAAACTGTACACTTTAGCTAATTTGTCCACTAAGGACTGATGCGGCAACTTCTTTTCAGCTTCAACAATCCTACTGCTTAGCAAAACATCCTATCTAGAAATGCCAACAAATTTGAATAATAAAGGAAAAGAAAGGGCGCGGACAATAGATAAATATGAAGGAATTTGAATCATGCTGACAAACAGGGTTGGGGCGAGCACGTCAGTGAGACAGTTGTATTTTTGAAATCTGTGATTTTCCGAGTGTTAAACTCTACAATACTTTTGTTCAGATGTGGAAAACAGGACATAAGGAGAATTATCAAATTGCAGAACTTACCAACGAGCATGTGCAGTATGAATTCCCTCCTTAGAGTCTCTGGAAGTGCAAACAGCATAGTCATCTGACTTGGGACATTGACAAAGACGCCTGCTGCCTTGATAAGTTCAGTACCAGCGAAACCAAGCCTAGTCAACTCATCTATAGACTTCTTTTGTAGATTTTGCATTGGGTCCTCATGTGTTGCTTCCTCTTGGGCCTTAGCTTCACGGTCCATAATTTCAGCCATTTTCCCGAAGTGATTAGAAGCATTCTTAAGATCACCACGAAGTCCACCAACCATATCCAAAAACGGGTCACTTGACTTGCTTAACTCATTCCCTTTGTCTCGCTTCCTTCTCTTAGAGGTTGATGAAGTTGAGTCAACAGAGTTTCTATCCGAAGTCAATCGTGGTGTTTCTCTAGACATAGAGTCTTCTTCCACCTCCCGACCATGATTCTCTTCCAAAGCAATTTCTTTCTCCATGTTTGAAACAGCATCAACAAGACCCTCTGCTCCTTCTCCTGTAGCAATGTCTCTCCCATATATAGCAGCTAAGGTATCAAGGTGTGGGAATGAAATGCCATACAAGCCCTTTGCATCAGGATTTTCCTACAAGAAATCAATACGGAACATTGGATAGCTGTAAAAGCAAGTATGTAGCCCACAAATAATAACTGAAACTTACCCTGCAATGGTTGTCATATTGTTGCTTCTCACATTGTACCATCTTCCTGTTTTCATCCCAAGAAAACCCACTTTTGGCTAGCATAATCTCGATTGCACCATACTTTGTTCTAAAATGTCTGACCCTAGACTCAATATGTGGAATTGCAGTGAGATTACAGCCTGGTATTTTTTGAGCAAGCACACTTTCTAGAACAGACAGGTAGCCATTCTTGAAACCACCCTCACTTTTCCACTTTGGATCTAGGGATAGCTCATAGAGTGCCTTGATCAACTCCTCATCCTCAAAATAAGTCCACACTCTTTTATTTTTTCCTCTTCCACGCACGAGGAGTTGAGCTCATGGCTTCATTCATCCTGTAAGAAGTGTTTATGTTAATTAATTAGACCTAGAAGCTCTATAGCTATTATACATCCCTTGAGCAAGATTATTACGAAAACCAGTCCACTCGTTAGATGTTGATACAAATTTTGTGATAAATTCCGGTTCACTAATTTCTCCTTCCATTACTTCAAATGAAGCCTCCATTGCTGGTTCCTCACATTCAAGTGGGTCTCTAGACATCTTTTGCAAAATTAAGTTGTGCAAGAGAGCACATGCCATTATGATTCGACACTGAGTCTTGACTGGAAAATAAGATGGAGCCCTCAAAATAGCCCAACGACCCTTGAGCCTTCCAAAAGCCCTCTCAACAATATTCCTAGCTCTAGCATGGCACAAGTTAAAATACTCTTCTGCGCTATGTGGTGGATTTTGCGCGGTGAAACCTCCTAGATGGTATCTTTGACCCCGGTATGGCGCTAAAAAGCCATTTGCATTGGTGTAACCAGCATCAACAAGATAATAGCAGCCTTGAGGGATTCTTAAACCATCAGACCTTGAGATAGCATCTCGAAGCACACGACCATCATGTGCTGAACCCTCCCAACCAGGTAACATATATATAAACTGCATGTCAGGTGCACAAACACCTAAGACATTTGTCACAATATCTCCCTTTCTTGACCTATACCTCCCCTTCAGCTTAGTTGGGACAGTAACCTTCACATGTGTACCATCCAATGCACCCAAACATTTCTTAAAATACTTCCATCTATAGTCTGTGCAGTCCTCAGGTATTGGTTCGGGTTTCTTAAGTAGTAATTGGTGAAGTTTCAGAACAGCCAGTAGACATGAGTTGAAATGCTGGCTCACAGTCTCACCACTTCGGAAGAAAAAGCCTCCTATTGTTCTATTTTTCAAATGATGAGACAACGTATACAAGAATGCCGCTACTATCTCTTCTAACGGCATATGCCTTGTTCCTTTCAAACCAACAACATCTCTAAGCATCTCACACAATGTATCAAAGGTCCTTCTATCCATGCGAAGCTCACTTATACAAGGAACATCACTCTCACGAATAAGATGATATAGCCGTTCACTTCTAAGTTCTCTAACTTGTATCCTCCTTTCTATTTTCCAACACTTCCACTTATATGAGAGGATCAGAGGAGTAATAATACCCAAATATAATAGATCATAAGCATGAACGCAGACGTCATATTTTTAAGAACTAGATTTCTCTTCCTTTTTTGGGTAGTTAATGGAAGACGTGCCATAGTGCTGTACAAAGAAAACACATGAACAAATAAGAATATATGCTACAACACTAAACCAAATCAAGATCTGAACTAGCATTTGAACAAGATCATTAATGCACTTCAGAAATACTACAGAATAAGAATCAGTAATTCATTAATTTATTAATCAGAATCAGTAATTCACATAGAAATCTCATGTGCATTGTTTCAGACAAAGTTGCTTTCATTTGAAGTTGCTTTCTGTAGATGTGCATATGAAAAGTTCAAAGAACACTTTAACATTGGGATAATTCAGGAAAAGCTCATGTGCATTGTTTCAGACAAATATATTGCATAAAAGATGAGTTGTATTACAATAGACAAAGCTCAAGTAAATTCAGATATTAAACCACTGGACAATCGCTTTTTTTAATGAGCTGTATTACTTAAATTACTCTTTGTATCATGTTATGGATGTTACTGCAGGTGAAAAGAGAAGTGATTCAAGTAAACAGTATTTCACTTTCCTGGCAAATATTAGATTACTGAACAAGAATTACTAATTACTGAAAAGAGAAGCTTGATTACTGATCAAGAATTACTGATTATAGTTGAATGTGTAATAGTAGCTTCATGAACAAGGAAACATAATGTGTAATTTTTTGATTATGGTTACTGAACAAGGCAGGCGCATAAAGATCTGAACAAGGCAGGAGCATAAAGATCTGAATATAGGGGAGGGAGGGAGGAGAAGAGGAATATAAGGGAGGGAGGTCCTCACTGGCGTGATGCGACGGGAGAGGGAGGTCCTCGCCGGCGTGATGCGGCGGAAGCGCAGACCTGCGCTGTGGATTGCAAGGGTTAGGGTTTGGAGAAATGGATAGGGTGGAGAGGGAGAGGGAGAGGGAGAGGGAGAGGTAGAGGGAGAGGACGATAGGGGCAGGAGATCCTCACCGGCGAGGATGCGGTGGCCGGAGGCGCGGCGGCGGCTACGTCCGAGGTCGCGAGGGGAGGTCGTGAGGTCGGGAGGTATCGGATAAGCAGCGACTGGGAGCGGTAACGAGGTTGTGAGGGAGCGATATCTGATACCGGTGCGATCGAATACGGAGTTGCCTAACCAAATGCAAGTAACGCCGTCCGGTAGCGCCGTTAAGTGTTACGGGCTTAAAAACACCTAACCAAACAGCTTCTTAGAGGGTTGTTTCGAACGCAAGAGTTCTATGGAAACGGTCCAATTTCCGAAGGTATCGGAAGAAATTTCAGGTTTCAAAAGTTGGGTCCCAAAGCCCCAAAGCCTTGGCCTCTTGTAGGATGAAGCTTATTATATCTTGGGTCGACTATCCTCGGGGCTACGTCAAGGTTTCTAATTTCGTTTTTTGGATTATATCTCGGGGGCGGTCGAAATCCAAAATTTAAACGAGATTTCGGAATTTCGGCCAAAATCCTATTGAAATTCAAAAAATAAATTTTAAATCTAGTATTTTTTAGGAACCATAGATTAAAATTTCGGCCAAAATCACCGAAAATTAGGCGAAATTGACCAAAATTTCACTGATTTGCAAGCCCTTGTAAAATAGTATCTCGAGGCTAGAAAAAATTGGAAAACAAATGAAAAAAGTCATGCATTATCTACATTTCCATATCTGTAAAGAAAAACATTGACTCTAGGAACCAAACGAAAGTGGAGAGGATTTTGGAGGCGCTACCGTCGTCCCAGTTGGGCAAGATCTTACAGGTGAGCTCCCACTCAGAAGAGGGAGAATGCGGAGAAGATGACCATGGGGGGAGCATAAAGAGGTAGAGGCGACGGTGACCCACCCGAGGACGACCCCGAAGTGGAACTTCCCGGCGAGGAGCTGGAAGAGGCCGAAGGAGAGGAGGAAGAGGAAGGGGCCCGAGAGGTCAGTGTAGGCGTGTAGGGATGAGTCCAAGAGTGAAGTGGATGGAGAACGTCTTCCACTAGATCTAACGTGTGTTGATGCCGAGCTCCTCGAGGAGCGATGGCTCATCCTCGAAGGAAGAGCCGGAGCAAACGTTGATGGGCCTCACAAAAAGGGGTGGTGAGGAGGAGGATGCGGCGACATGAAGGGAAGGGGGTTGGCGGCGGAGGAGGTGGAGGGGCGAGGTAGCACGAAGGTTGGCAACAGGGAGGTGCTTCCCCTTGGAGAGGGTGGCAACGATGGGTCGGGGTGGAGGGGGTGAATACCATCAGCGGCACGGGGAGCTCCTTAGTTGTGGCCGCGACGGCGAGGGTTTTGAGATCTGGGTAGTTGGGAGATCGAGGAGGTGGGTTTTGGCCTCTACAAGGAAGATGGGGGCGGCCAACAGCGAAATGAATCGATGGGAGCAGTGGAGCACCGCTTAGGGAAGAGGGGTGGCCGGCTAGGCTAAGTGGGCCGGGGACTGAGCCGAATCCGGTCATAAAAACATGAAAATCAGTTTGAATTTGGTTCAACTTTGTCCAAGAAGCCGAAATCTCGGCGAAATTGACCGAAATCTCGCTGAAATTCACCCGATTTATTGTAGCAATTTTTTAAAAATTTTATGTGGCCAAGATTTGGAATCTCGGAGGGGGAGGGAAAAATTCAAAATTTTGGCTAAGATTTCTAGAATCTCGGTGATATCTTGAACCATGGGCTACATAGGCACTGAATTTTTCGTGATGTTTTTTCTTATGCTAGCAAATTCGTACTATTTGGTGGTGCTGTATATTTCGCCGCTACAAAACATGCGAGGAGCAATTAATTGTTGGTAGTGGTCAATTTTTACGAGGTCTTAACTTACTAATTGAATGGTTAACGCAAAACAGTTCATCGGTGTTTCTTATCCAGTGAGAACTGAAAAAAAAATTGCCCAGCTAATGGTTTGGTATCGCATCGAACTCAATGCTCGGTTTTACATACCCATCTCTTCGCGCGACAGGCACACGAGCAAATCATTTGCACTAAACTATAATTAACGCATATCACTGCGACGAAAGCACAGTTATTCTGTAGTGTCGGACCTATCCGTACATATTGTCCTACTTGGCGGTGACGAATTTAACCATTTTGTATGTTGCTGTCAGCGTATGGCTGGTCTAACATCCGGTCGGTATCACCGAGTGAACAGATGAACTCAGCCCGATCAAGATTCTTCTCCCAACACAGGTGCTAGCTATTGAATTCTGGTTGCTTTCACATGGAAATGGACATGTCCATCGCACTGGATATCATAGGTTTCCCATAGTTTTTATTGACCTCCACCCATACCAATAGCGAGAACTCATAATCAGTTTGGCTAACCACCGTTGTTGACTCTGCCCCCATGCGGTTTCCGGTGCAGACAATGACGCTTCCACCTCCATGTAGTTGATGAGAACTACGTTTCACCGGAAATTTATGAATAGAAAAGTGGTAGTCATGTCAAGATTGACAGAGCTGCTAAAAGAATGCCTTATGAAGATAATCTTGACATTCTTTTGTTGAGCTGCTAAAAATTTGCTAGCATAAGATTGACAGAGCACTCATCTTCAGAAGATTATGATCTTTTCACCCTTAGTCTCTAATCAGCGAGAGCTGCGTGCTAATGAAACATACGTACATAAGTAGTGATCCCACTACGAGCTCTTGGTAATCTTCGTCAGTGCCTATAGCTACTGGTCATGAAGCAGCTCGTGACGCTGCTGGTCTTGATCGCGCTGCCGGCGCGCGCCGTGTCCGTCCCCGGTGCCGGCATCGTGGCACTGCTCACGCACGCCGACGCCGGCAGCGGGCTCGCGAAGCCCGAGCTTGTGCGGCGCATGGCGCACCGCGCCAGGGCAAGGCGGCGGCTTCTGTCGCACGCGCTGGCTCAACCCGTGCACACGCGGGTGCGCGCAGGCCTCGGCGCCGGCGGCGGCATCGTGACGAACGAGTACCTGGTGCACCTGTCCGTCGGCACGCCGCCGCGGTCCGTGGCGCTCACGCTCGACACCGGCAGCGACCTCGTCTGGACGCAGTGCGCTCCCTGCCTCGACTGTTTCGACCAGGGCCTCCCGTTCCTGGACCCCGCCGGGTCCTCCACCTACGCCGCGCTCCGCTGCGACGAGCCACTTTGCCGCGCTCTCCCGTTCACGTCGTGCGGCGGCCGGAGCTGGGGCGACCGGAGCTGCGTCTACGTCTACCACTATGGCGACAAGTCGGTCACCGTCGGCCAGATCGCCGCCGATCACTTCACCTTCGCACCCAGCAGCGGCGATGCCGATAGCCTCTCCATGCATCGCTTAACCTTCGGCTGCGGCCACTTCAACAGGGGCATCTTCCAGGCGAATGAGACCGGCATTGCCGGCTTCGGCCGGGGGCAGTGGTCGCTGCCGTCCCAGCTCAACGTCAGCAGCTTCTCCTACTGCTTCACCTCCATGTTCGAGTCCAAGAGCAGCCTCGTTACGCTCGGCGCGCCGGCCGAGATCGACAGCCACGCGCACAGCGGCGATGTCCGGACCACCCCGCTGATCAAGAACCCCTCACAACCGTCGCTCTACTTCGTCTCGCTGAAGGGCATCACGGTGGGGTCGACGCGGCTGCCCGTGCCGGAGTCGCGGTTCCGGTCGACGATCATCGACTCCGGCGCGTCCATCACGACGCTGCCGGAGGACGTCTACGAGGCGGTGAAGGCGGAGTTCGTGGTGCAGGTCGGGCTTCCTGCCAGCGGCGTTGAGGGGTTGACGCTCGACCTCTGCTTCGCGCTGCCGGTTACAGCGTTCTGGCGGCGGCCAGCCGTGCCGGCGCTGACGCTCCACCTCGACGGCGCCGACTGGGAGCTGCCGCGCGCCAACTACGTGTTCGAGGACTACGGCGCGCGCGTGATGTGCGTCGTGCTCGACGCGGCGCCCGGGGACCAGACCGTCATCGGCAACTACCAGCAGCAAAACACGCACGTCGTCTACGACCTCGAGAACAACGTACTGTCCTTCGCACCGGCTCAGTGCGACAAGCTCGTAGCTTCACTGTAGTGTTTGTAAAAAGAAAAGTAGAGTTTTCTTACTACTGATCACTCATCAGGTGAAACCGTGAAATGCGCCATTCCGGTGGTAGGAAGTTGAAGCAGTAGAGTAAATTTAATGTGAAATTTGTGTTGCTTCACACGCTTCTCTTCCATTGTAGCAGGGATGGATCCAAGAAAATGAGCCACTGGGATGGTCGTATACTAATTTCACTTAGGTACTTGGGGTTAATTACCTCCTACAAATGCACATTGTCGCCATGGGTTTGTGCTGAAGGTTGCTGGGTCACAGCACAGGACCCCGGTCCTTGAGCTGTGGGTCCGCTCCTGCACTGCACTGGGCTAATGAGCTCGTGATCTGGAGCGTCCGTTTATCTGATCTGACGTTCCACAAGCATGCGCCGTTCCAGCAGAAGGCCAGACGCTTCAGCTGCACACAGTTCGGAAGTAGCCATGTATGCTGGGATGGGACTGGGAGTATACCAGTCGCCATGGCACAAGAAGAGGCTCGAGGGCGATGTGAACGACATCGAGGTGAAAAGGGAGCAGGCGTGGGCGCGAGGACGACATAGGCGATCAGGCTAGCGGAGACCAGTGAGGCGCGGAGGAGGCATCGGTGAGCGGGCGGAGGACGCAAGGAGGTGGGCGGACACCGGGTGGTCTGGTGCTCTGCGAGCCTGGATCCCACGACACGCGGTCGACCGAGCGGAGGACGCGAGGAGGCGGCCGGACACGGGGTCTGGTGCTCCGCAAGGCCTGATCCCCGCAAGGCCGGATCCCACGGCTCTTTATGGGCCGATCGGCAGAAGAAGGGAGGCGCGGAGGAGGCGATGGCAGGCGGGCGGAGCAGGCGAGGAAGCCAGCGAGAGATGCGGAGGAGGCGATGGTAGGCGGGCGGAGGAGGCGAGGCCACAACGCTTTATCGGCCATTGAAGGAGCAGGCGGGGAACGAACGGCGATGCGGACCCACGCCTGGAACGCGTGGGCGGACGGATGGAAGCGACTCGAGAAATGGATGGCCCAAGAAATGCCGACGCCTGGGCAACGCGAGCCCGAACGCCAAAACGCGAAAAGCGAAGGACCTCCGCGCATAGAACGCCGACGTGGCAGCGGGCAGAGCTCACGAATTCCACCTCTTATAAGATAGTTAGTATTCAAAGGAGGGTCACTGCACTGAGGTAAGCTCATGTGCTGGTCACGGGCATCCTATTCCCATCGTCGGGTCAACCGACACAGCAGCTCTCAATGTTATTTTCTGACTGTTCGTAATACTCGGACTCAGAGCTATGCATTTCACTTCCACGGCTTTGTCGGCAGGTGAAAACGACATCAACTCGTGCCCACTGCTGTCTACTACGCCGCCATGAGAATTTTTTAAAAATAATATATTTTTTAAAATAATTTTACAAAAATAATACACCGAAAAGACAAAATTACAAAAATACATCTTTGTCGCCATTTAAATTGGCGATATTGCCAATTCAAATGGCGACAGAGACCTTAACCCCATTGACTAAATGAATCCACGGCAAAATAATCCGTCAGTCAAATTCAATCCGCGACAAAACAGCCTCTGTCGCCATTTCAATTGACGACAGAGATGTATTTTTGTAATTTTTCTTTCGATGTATTATTTTTATAAAATTATTTTAAAAATAGATTATTCTAAAAAATTTCCCGCCATGATGTGTAGGGTGGATTGTCAAAATTTGCGAACTAACTCGTGCCCACTGCTACACCGCCATGATTTTTTATATATATACAACAAATTAAATATAGAGACAGTTAGTCACCATTAATAGCATAGCCAGCATAATAATAGAAATTTATGGTGCATTATACTAATAATATATAATAAGTAATAGAAATCAGATCTATTCCCCGTTCGTTTCAGCTTTTGGACAGCTTCTGTTTAAAAAAAATGGATTATTTGCCGAACGGAAGGATCTGGATAGCTTCTCTGAGAATTAGAAGGTGATTTCTATATAGAATTTGTCGGGGATTGGCTATTTGGCAAAAGACCACGGTACCCCCGTGAAAAGTTGAGCACCACCGACCAGGTAGTACTGAAAGAAGATACTCGGAAGAATGAAACGAGCATCCCTCCGAGCATACGCGTCCACACCTTTACTCGCGGCAATACCAAGCACCCCCACCCCCACGAGCAAGCATGCTCGTGGAGACCATGACCTACTCAGGTGTTTGGTCGGTGGGCCCGGCGAGCGCTACGAGAAAGGAAGGAGACAACCAATCAGCCGAAGTTCGAGGGAGATCTCACCCGAAATTCAAACAGCGCACGAATCAAGGACGGCAGATCACAAATATGGGTACATAGCGTGATCTCAGGAGGTAGTTGCCTTTTTTGTACCCATAGTCATAGTATTTAAACCCCCTTGAAGATCTGTAACGGGGGGGGAGAGATAGAACACAATACACTGGAGTAGGGCTGTTATCCCGGCAGAGGGAGGCCCGAACCAGGATAAACACCGTGTCCCCCTTTCTCCCGACCTTGCATCGCTCGAACGACCTCCTCGGTCCGTACGACGGGGCTCTGTTGATCCCCCATTCAACAAGTAAGCTCGACGGGAGCCCGTTCTCCAATCGTCGACAGAATTAGAATCTGGCTGAAACCTGATTCTCACTGATTCTTGATGATTCTCGTCAGCTCGGTCCGGAACCTAGAAGTTGTAGCTGGCTCAGCCCGATTCTCTCAAAATCAAATGCAGCTTCTCTTATAATCTAGGATCCATAATCCAAAACCTAGAAGTTATAGCTGGCTCGGCCCTAATCATTGATTTGTTAAGACTATTTTTACTACTCTACTACCAGAGGAAGTATATATAAATACTAATTAATCTAATCTATTGGATCGTAAAGAATGAACGATTCATATTGAATTTAATATATCGTAAAAGAGCTCTAAAAATGAAGATAGTGTTCACGCATTAAACCTAATATGACCGGTTTTTTACCATCGAAATTCATACATAAACGGATAGAAAACAGAATAAAAATGCAAAATACAATAAATACAATACTTCTTTTTTTGAAGGAACAGATGAAGCCGACCCCAAAGTGCAGGAGGTTGCACCTAGGGGAAAAGGAGGCCTTGAGCCAGGAAGGAGTTACATAGGAAATAGAAAAAGAAAAAGAAATAAAAGACCTTTACATCAAGATTCGAGCAAGCAAAGTTTTGAGCCCTTGAGCACCAGCTAAAGCCCAATTGGAAGCCTCGTCCTTGATGACTTGCAGAATCTCGGCATTTGAAATGCAGATATTTTTGAAGACTCTGTTATTGTGTTCTTTCCACCACTGCCAGCAAACTAGAATTATAAGAGATTTGACGCATTTCTTAAGTCCAGTCTGGTAGCCAGCTTGCTGAAGGCTCCAAAGCTCTAGCTGTTGGCTGTGGTTCCAATGCTGAGGATGGAGCGAAGGCAGCCTTACCCAGTGAGCAATGGCTGACCACAAGCAACGAAATTAGGGGCATTCTGTGAAAAGGTGTTGTATCGTTTCAAGGCTTCGGTAGCACATCTGACAGAAATATTGGTTTGGCCATCCCCTTATCTGAAGTCGTTGTGCTGTCCATAGTCGATTTTGCTGTGCCAGCCAAAAGAAAAATTTGCAGCGCAAAGGCGCCCACGTTGACCAGGTTGTGACTTTGTAGGGTTTTGAAGTGCTTTCTTCGAACTGCAAACGGTAAGCTGAAACAGCTGTGTAAGCGCCATTCGTGGTCCGTGTCCATAAAATTGTGTCATCTATTTGTGGCTACAAGGTGATCGTCCGTAATTTCATCCACAAATGCACAAATTCCGTGAGGAGTCAGCCGTTTAAGTTGTGGCGAATGTCGGGAATCCAATTATTATTTTGTAGGGTATTCTGCACCGTTCATGCCTTACGCCTGGAGTGTTTGAAGAGTTCCGGTGCAAGCTGGGAAGGTGCTGCATCATGGAGCCATCTAGAGGTCCAGAAGGCCGTTGTTCGGCCATTTCCAATAGTTATTTTGGTTGCCGCGGAGAAAAGCAAGTGGTCCGTATGATCACAAGGCATTGCCAAACCAATCCAAGGTTTGTCTAGTGACGTCCATTTTAGCCAAAGCCAACGTAATCTGAGCGCTCGGGAGAACCTATCTAGTTCCAAAATTCCTAAACCCCCTAGGTGGAGTGGTCGGTAAACAATCGACCAATTCACTTTGCGGTTGCCACCGTGAAGCGCCTCATTCCCCGCCCAGAGGAACCTCCTCCTTAGCTTATCTAGGTTTGCAAGGAATTTTTTTGGTGCCTTGATCGCTGTGAGTAGGTAGATAGGTAGCGAGTACATGACCGTTTTGACCAAAGTTAGTCGCCCTCCCAGGCTGAGATGTGATGCCCTAGAATTTGAGAGCGATCCTAGGGTTTTCTTTCTTGGTTGTTCCGGAAAGAAAGAGGGTTTTGTCGGGGAATGAAATAATTGAAGAATATGCGGCAATTTAATATTAAAAAAAAAATTGGAGTTTGGGCTAGTTTCCGCTGGGCTGAGGCAACCTGGGCCTGGGCCGGGAATTCCTTTTTCCCCCTCTCCTCCCCATGCCTTGGTGGGCCGGCCCACCTCCCCCCTTTAAGTGGCACCCCCTCCCCCAAACCCTAAGGCGCCTCCCCTTCCTCCCCTAGCAGCCGCACCACCCCTCCTCTTCCTCCCCCTGCGTGGTGGCTCAAGATCCGCCGCGAAACGCGAAGGAGAAAACGAGAAGAGGATCCGTGGAGGCGTGGAGGACGAGCAGTTTTCCGTTTCGGGGATCGTCGCGCATTCTTCGTGGGTTCTCAAGGGAGAACTCTAGGTAAAATTCCCAAACTTTTACCCCTGTTCTACCTAGGGATTAGGAGTGTATTAGATCTGGTGGTGTGTGGTTTGGATGGATCTTGATGGGGGAGAAGGGTAGTTGTTCACGTGGTGCTGTTTCTGGAAAGGGAGATTGTGCAGCGCGGATTGTTTCGCATTTTATGTGGCATAGATGATTTTTCCTGCAAAAACCTATAACTAGAAAGTTGTAGATAACGTCGAGACCTAGCGTCTGTATTTTTTTCAGAATTTTTGAGGCCTCGGTCTGAGAGTTATCTCTGTTGGAAGATAACGAACAGAATCTGGAAACAGATTTCGTCCATTGTGTTGGACGGTTGTTTAGGCATGTTTAACAGCGGAATTGAAATCTTTGACCTTCATGAAAGTTGTAGATCTCGTCAAGATATAGCTACTGTAATTTTTTCGTATTTTTATGAAAAGTATAAAAAAAGATACGAAATTGGGAAGAGAGGGTGCTGCTGTTCGATCCGGACGGATCGGGGTTTTTGGCGTTTAAATGGGAACGGGGAGTAGGAAGCGTGTGTTTGAATTGTGTGATGAATTGTGATGTCGCTATGTACTGAAATAATGTTTGTTCAGGTGGTGCCACTGCTGGGCGTAACTAGGTTCATCGTCCACGTCGGTAAAGGCAAGTGGAAGTAGTTGTATTGTTAAGCTATACATCGTTGTTTGCTTCGCCTTCATTATAAACTCCAATTACAGCAATCATACATGGTTTAAATCACTTGCTTTGAGGATTGCAATATCTTGACTGGCATTGTGATGTTGTGGTTTGGCTATGAATCATGAGTAAGGTGAAGAATGATGTTGTTTACCTGATGAATTGTCTAAACATTTCATCTCAATGATATTTGCTTTCTATCCATGCTATATGATGATATGCAAACATGTGGACTCAGTGGGGAAGGTTATGAATGAATTCATGCATGAAGCATTAACTGCATAATCATGCATTGGAAGTTTGTCGGCCTTGGCGTCTTGTGGCGACCGTGCATACAACACCGTGTGTTCCTGAGAAAGGGCACGGTGAGGAGGAACATGGCATAAGCATGTGCATCAATCATATGCATTTTACTGAAGTGGTGTGGACTCTTTGATGTGGTATTGTATATGAGGAATGTGGTATTTGTATTAGTTGTTGAGGAGGATCATGGCATAAGCATGTGCACAATCATATGCATTTTACTGAGGTTGTGTGGACTCTATGATGTGGTATTGTATATGAGGAATGAGGAATGCTAGATATATGGTGGATGTGTTATTTGTATTAGTTGTTCCGCTTGCTGAGATTACCCAATCTCACTACTTGCTGTTTTGATGTTTTCAGGTAGCGCACGTGAGTCGTAAGCATGAAGGGTGGGCTAGCAACACAATAAAATTTTCTGATGTCATCACGACTCACATGATCTAGTGCTTTAAATAATTCATTAGTTGGATGAAATTTTATTACAAATAGACCCATTGTTGTTCCCTTTAAACTTGTTCTCGTTTATGGTTGTCCCTTTAGAGATGTGTTATGTTTATGGTTGATTTAGACTTGTTGTCTCTAGTATTGATGTCGTGATATTATTCCTATTTGAATTGCTTATCATGGACCTTGTTTTTATGAATTGCTTCCGTATTATCCTGTTTTAGGGGAAATGCTGTCGAATTTTTCTTGTACAACAGTTTAGATTTATGGGGTGTTACATGAGATGACGCCCTTGCCAGCTGGCCATTCATTTAGCCATTTTTTCTTGAATATGTTGCAGGTGAACCCATCGCACTCGTCCAAGCGTGGGTGGTAAACCTAAGTATTTGTCGGGGAGATTTGCAATGCCCCCGGTGAAGGGCTGAAGAATGTTCTGCAGATCCAAGTGTTGACATTGGATTGCAGTTATTGTGCTCTTCTGTAGATTAACTCGGAGGCACTCATGAGGCTTATGTTGAACAAATGCTCTTTAGGTCTGGCCCCATGCTTGATGAAGCACAGGTACAGACAAGCCCTGCCGTCTGCACACTGCAGCAAGTTGAAGGGAGTGTTGAGGCATACTTGCTACCTTCGACTGATCAGCATTGTGAGCGTGTTAACAATATGCAAGATAGCACTGACCAACCACCAGTCAGTTTGCAAGATAATATGCATGTGCACAATGAAATGCCGTAGGAAGATTACACAGCCAGCCAAGCACCTCTTCAGCCTTTGCAGCGTTTTCTACAAGATGTATTTTACAAACGGCCGGAGCCTATTCTCACTTGTCCAGCGTGCGGTTCACTGGACAACACTGCGCCTCACAGCAAATTGGCTCCATGGCGCAGCAGGAGCCTTGCAACCAAAGTTCGGCCATGTCCCACGACAACAATGGTGGAAGAGCTCCTTACTCGCAGACTTGGTTTCTGCGCGCCGCAGGAAGAGCAAGTGCCTCCACAGGCTGTGCAGCGGTTCATCAATATGTTAAATGATCCGCTCTCAGACAACGTCATCGCGGCTTTGCGAGACATCTGTAGACTGAATGAAGAGGGTCAGCAAGCCTTTCAGGCCCTCATGGCCCTAGCAGAGGAAATGCTTGAAAGTGCAGAAGTCATAACTTTTGGGTGTGTTAGTCAGTATTCAGAAGTTATTCTTTTGTTGCCTCATTGTGTCCGGGTGTTTTGCGCAAGTGTAGCTTTCTACTCGCCTCTAGTAGTCTGTCATCTTGTACTAGCTGTCAGTGTTCCTCCTCGCAGGAGGCTCCTTCTTCAGTCTTAGTTTACCCTTTCGCTGCTCACTTTCTTCTCAGTTATGATGTCACATCTTTTCCATGGTTGAATGCACAATTCTAGTTTGGAATGTTCGAGGACTCAATGGCCTGGCAAGACGTGCCACGGTGCGCCAAACTATCGAGGCAGTCCGACCCGCAATTGTTTGCATCCAGGAAACGAAACTACAACTCATTCATCCTGAAACGGTACAAAAAATAGGTGGCCTTTGCTTATCTGACGCTGCTTACCTGCCTGCACAAGGTGTTAAGGGATGTGTTCTTCTTCTCTGGGACAAACAAAAGGTTCAGGTCACAGGGCCCATCCTTCAGAGTTACTCTATTTCAGCGCGCAGCGAACTCAACGACAGTGCTACCTCCTTTTGGCTAACCACGGTATATGGACCGACCAAAGAGCACGCAAAATAAACTTTCCTGCAAGAATTAACCTCCTCAGCATCGACACCGAAAATTCCGTGGATTGTACTTGGAGATTTCAACTTAATTTACGAGGCGAGGGATAAGAACAACAACAATCTTAATCGTCGTTTAATGGCACAATTCCGCGCAGTCATCAATCGCTGCGAGCTCCGGGAGGTCGCTCTACAAAATCAAAAATTTACTTGGAGCAATGAGCGTCGTAACCCGACACTGGTTAAGCTCGACTGTGTGTTCTGCAACCACGAATGGGATGTTCTATTCTCAAATCATCTGCTGCAGGCTCTCTCCTCCTCCATGTCTGACCACTGCCCACTTTTGCTTACAAGCGACTTTGGACCAAGAAAGCCCTGCTCCTTTAGGTTCGAAAATTTCCGGCCTCGCCTACCGGGGTTCCAAGACATCGTTCAGCGAACTTGGGCTGCATCGAATAATCACACCAACCCTTTTTCACCATCTTGCCCACAAACTACGTACCACTGCAAAAGCGCTTCGCATCTGGAGCGGCTCAATCCTCAGTGATGCTAAGATTCAGTTCCACTTAGTGAATGTGCTCATAATGCGATTTGATATAGCTCAAGACTCTAGGGAACTCTCCCAGCCTAAATTCTGTCTACTTAAAGCACTCAAGCTCAAGGTGTTTGGCCTCACGGCAGTAGAAAAAGCGCGAAAACAACAAGCTGCGCGGATTGCTTGGCTAAAAGAGGGAGATGCCAGCACTCGCTTTTTCCACTTAAGGGTTAACGGAAGGCGAAGGAAGAACTTCATCCAGTCTCTGCAAGTGGACCAGGACATCGCCATCCAACACCATGATAAGGAAAGAATCCTATTACACCATTTCTCCTCACTACTTGGAGAAAAGGCAAATGTTTCTAAAGTTATCAATTGGGCATTTCTAAACCTGCCTGAACACGACGCTGCCGGTATTGATGAGCACTTTACGGAGCATGAGGTGCTGCAGGCAGTCAAAAGGCTTCCCTCGGACAAGGCGCCAGGTCCAAATGGCTTCACTGGAATCTTCTACAGGAATTGGTGGAATACAATAAAAGAGGACATCATGGTTGTCTTGGACGATATTAGGTTTTGTTCAGCACAATCGTTCGGTTTTCTCAATACAGCGTACATTTCCTTAATCCCAAAGAAAGAAGGCTCCGTCACTGCGGGAGATTATCGACCGATAAGCCTCATCCACTCTACTGCAAAACTTTAGTCCAAGGTCTTAGCGGCACGACTTTCAACACACATCCACTCACTAACCTCAAACTCCCAGAGTGCTTTCATCAATAAATACAGTACTTCACTAATGGATAGGGGCACAAATGCCCGTAAATTTGTGAGTATCCATCTATAGACCAAAGATATCAGAATTAGAGATACATAGTAAATTATATATACTTATAAACATCAATCTACGAAAAATCAACAAAAAATCAATCAAACAAATTGACTATAGTCTCTACGCACTCTATTTATACACATACAATTAAAAAAAACAGAAATCAGAGGAGAAGCTTGCATCTTGTCTCTGCATGCCTGTAGCGGATGCGGGGACGCAGTCACGTCTCGTGCCGCCCGCACGGCCGCACACCGCGTCGGCGTCGGCGTCGCCTTGCCTGCCATGCAGCCCGTCTCGTCGTCACCACAGTAGGTTGCCGAGCCCTCGCCGGTGCGCGCCCACGCCGTCTCTACCTCTGCTCTGCTTCTCCGACCGTGGCTCTATGCCTTGGGTCCGATGCTTCGATCCAGGCATCGAGTGCAGAGTATCCACCAATTGGGCCTCAAACATCCCACAAGCAGCAAGCAACTAGTGGCCCACCAAAGCCCAGAGGAATCACACTACCGAGTAGGAGCCCACTGCCCATAAGTCATCTTCTTCCTCTAGCTCGACTTCTACCTGTGCTGCACCGCCTGGATGCCAAACAATCAGGCGTCGATGGTACAGAGAGTACAAGGGGTCCCGCGGCCGGAGGTGGAGGTGGAGGTGGTGCCCCAACAGTGGCTACGTCCCTGGTCACCGCTCACAAATTCTGCATTTATCCAAAAGACGGTGTGTTTATTCGCATCTATGATACTTGGGATCATGATGTAGGAGGTTAAGAGACGTTGAGATGCCTTCGTAAGGTTGGTGGTACCCTGGCAATATTATGGCATCAAAATCCAGTAGAGCGTTAATTTGCCGTGCATGCACAAGGCTGGCTTGGCTAGCTGGCTGGCTTGGCTAGCTGGCTGGCTGGCTGGGTACTACTATACTCGTACCATTCACAAGCTTGCTATTTGGGATCAATATGTTAGGAAACCGGTTGTCGTATCCTATATGGACTCTTCCTTATCTCTAAGCAGAACCGCTATATATAGGAGGCAGGGGGTCACCCCATTGTACACAAGCATACAGAATAATAAAGCAGACCCGTTCCTCCTCATATTGTGTCTCTCGCCCTCTCTCTCTGTTCTCCACTTTAGATCTATTAGGCAACCTCGGACTATTCGATAGCGAGGTTGTCTAACACGTTATCAGCACGAAGCTCTACCGGAGAAAGATTGAAAGGTGAGAAAAAGACAACAAGCGAAGGATCGTCAACTACAACGAACATCGACTACCGGCGATTGATCGCCCGATCCGATCTGCAATCAACTCGTCATCAAGCCGGCATCCACTCGGATTGCCGAAAGAAAAGTCCTATGCGACTCTATCCTACGCGATAGTCTACCGAAGAATAGATTGAAAAGGTGAGAATCGGGTGATTGAATCTAATCGCTCGTTTGCATTTGCATCTAATCTATGCATCTAGTAGCACGAAGCTATGATATGAAGCGACTTTTCAGATCGCAATATGAAGTTTATACAAGAAATTACAGTATCGAATGCTTCTACAATATGTAGCACGAAGCTACTGTAGCATGAAGCTACCGTACAGAGTGACTCGCGGTCGCCACGCTGCTCGGCACGCATCGAAGAGCTCGGCTGCCGATCTACTGCTCGGCACGCATCGAAGAGCTCGGCTGCCGAAGCAACCCAACCGAGCATGAAGCATCGTGAAGTCACCATGTCGCTGGCTCGTGCATGCATCGCACGTATGCCCTGTCACTAGCACTTTCGTGCACAGCATGACTTGCATGGAGTCAACTTGCATCGTGACTTGCACTTGCATGAAACACTTGCACTTGCATGATGAAGCACTTGCACTTTGCATCGTGACTTGCATAAAGCACTTGCAAGAAGCACCACGCGCCCGCCACTGGCTGCTGCCGAGACCGTTGCGAGAAGCGTGCTCACCCGCTCGAAGTGGACCCGAAGAAGCTCCACTCGCCGCGCCCGAGTCAGGCCACCGCACCCGTGACGGCACTGAAACCGTGTCGCGCGCCGTCGCGGCGGCTATGCGCCTGGCGCTACGCCAGCGTCATTTTTGGTCGGCTCGAAGCCGCCGCTCGAACTCCTTGAAGAGCCGCTCGACGTGGCTCGAAGCCGCCTGGTCGCCGCAGCCCCACCGCGCGCCTCCCCGGTCTCCGCCGGCCGCATGCGCCCACAGCGGCCGCCCCGTGCCGTCTGGCCCTTTGCTGCAGGCCCCGTAGCCACGCCATTTCTTTGTTTGATCGTCTCAAGACGTTAGAAGCCTGCCCGACTGCAGACGCCGCCCTTTGCCGCTTTGCTCCTGTCGGCGTCGCCTCCATCTATGCACGATTGGACATGTAGTCCATGTCGCTTGGATCTTGGACTAGATGTCCAGTTGGAAAATGCAAACGGACTTGAAGTCCAGAAGAAACGCGATTGAGTGAATTCGGTTGGAATCCGCGAAAATGATTTTCCCCTTATGCCCCCCTTGCGCGATGGGACATGAAGTCCCCTGCCGACCGGACTCAATCCAATTAAAACCAAAAAGAACAGGAGGAAGGCAAATTTACTTGGTTACCCTTCCTGGATTTCTATTTCTTTTCTTTCCGAAAATGAATAAGTAATTCGGAAAATTGATTAGAAAATTCCAGAAAATCCTGAAAATGCCAGAAAATTCCTGAAATTATTTGGCTCTGAATTTTAATTTCCTAGCATTATCTTGCAGCATTTATGAATAATTTATGAATATTTGCATGTATTTTTGCAATAATTGCCCTGTTTAAAATACTGGAAATTCCTGAGAATTTATTTTCCATATTTATGAATTTATGAATTATGCAATTATTGTTTACTCTGAATTCATGAATTGTGCAATTATTCTGTTCCATGCATTGTATTTATTACTTGGATATAATTCATTGGAAATTCAAGCACGCCGCACGAAGCGGTCACCGTCGCGCCAAGAAGGCCGACGCGAATGGAACTGAATGCACCACGCGCATGAAGCTGCGTTAAAACCGATCGCACGAAGCCGATCGTGCATATGAATCTGATCGTTTGCACGAAGCCGATCACCTACATGCACGTAGTTGTATTTATGAATTTTGTACTTATGAATCTTGCATTTACCTTATATTTATGAATTCCGTACTTATGAATCTTGTAATTATGAATTTTGCATTTATCTTTGTATATGTGAATCTTGAAATTATTGCTTTCTTTTAGTTTGCTGGAAACTCATGAGAATTCAATTATGCATTTTATTGAATCTAGCAGCCACTTCCTATTAGATTGCACGCAGTAATCTAATGGAAGAACCTTATGAATATGCAAAGGAGTGGCATTGTCTAAACGTGAATCTTGAAGAACTGGCCTGAATGGTCAGAATTATCTCACATAGACATTAGATTGCATAATGAATTGCAAGACGAGCATTTTTTTTCTCATGAATGAATATGTTGTTTATTCTTCATTCCAGTATTCTTTATTTGCAAGCAATGTTTGAATTACTTTGCTACTGTATGATTAGAATTATATTTCTTTTCATTGAGAAATTGTGTAGCGCCCAAATAGAGGAGATATGCATTGTTGATAGTGGCACAACAAATACCATCTTAAGAGAGTCGAAATACTTCCAGACGATCACGAAGAACGCTGGAAGGATTACGACAATCGCAAGAAGCGATACGCATATAATAGGCTCAGGAAGAGCTACAATTATATTGCCAATGGGTACAACTTTGGTAATTGAAGAAGCCCTCTTGTACCCTGAATCAACTCGCACTCTCTTAAGTTTTAAAGATAATCCGCGCCAATGGGTTTCACGTAGAAACCAATGAAGAAAAATGGCAAAGAACACTTGTGCATCGTGAAGCACGCGGAATATGGAAAAAATGGTATTAGAAAAATGTCCCTCGTATGAATCTGGGCTGTACTACACGAGAATCAATGCACACGCAGTGTATACTTCTTTAGAAGCTCTGGATTATTTTCTTTATGGCATTGTATATTTAGGTCATCTTGGTCATAGAATTATGAGAAATATAGTTAACAACTCACAAGGTCATGGCATTAATGTTAAAAAATTTCCCAAATCACGAAGATTTTGTGTGCCATGCATGTGCCACCGGGAAATTAATAACTAGGCCCTCTATTATGAAAGTGCAATATGAAATCCCTGCATTCCTGGAACGCATTAATGGGGATATTTGCGGCCCGATTCAGCCATTATCGGGGCCGTTTCGGTATTTTATGGTGCTCATTGATGCTTCCTCGAAATGGTCGCATACATGTTTGCTGTTAACAAGGAATCATACATTCACAAAGTTGATCTCGCAGATCATCAGAATTAAGAATGGTTTTCCTGATCATCGCGTGAAGTCCATTCGAATGGACAATGCCAACGAATTTACTTCCAAGGCATTTGATGATTATTGCACAGCAACTGGAATAACTGTTGAGCACTCTGTACCGCACGTCCATACGCAAAATGGACTAGCTGAAGCACTAATAAAGAGGATTAAGCTCATAGCCCGACCACTCTTGCAGAGTTGTAACTTGCCCAACACTTGTTGGGGACACGCGATCATGCACGCAAGAAGACTCATCAATTATAGACCGTCGGCCTACAACATCCATTCAACTATGCAACTAGTGAAATGGGTCATCCTGAAGATTTGAATGAATGGTATATGTACCTATACCACCCCCACAGCGAACTGCAATGGGCCCTCTCCACAAGTCTGGGATATACGTTGGTTATGAGAATGCATCCATAATCAGGTATTTGGAACCCACGACTGGAGATTTGCATACAACCCAATTCGCTGATTGCATTTTTTTGACGAGGATCGCTTTCCCGTCATTAGGGGGAGGAAATGAACCATTGGATGAAAATGCTGGGAAATCATATGGCATTCCATTGGGATCCCCGTGCATGACCCTCGCACTAATGAAGCAAATCATGAAGTCAAGAAGACAATCGATTTGCATAATTTAGCAAATGAACTGCCTGATCATTTTTGTGATCTAAAGAGCATGGCTAAGTCGCATATACCAGCAAGAAATGCACCAGAGAGGGTGGAAATACCAAAGAAAGCAGAAGGTATCCCTCATCCTGTTCAGAAGCCTCAAAGAAAAAGAACAGGAAATCTGGCTTCTCAAACCCAAAGTACCCGGAGACGTCTGGGGAAAAATGGGCAAGAGGACTTGCCACAGCCAATCACAAAAATGCCCCAAAGCAAGAAGGGGAGCCAGTTGAGACCTGGCACTGGAAAGAAGCCTGTGGAAAAGGCAATTCCAGATTTGAATCTTCAATTGGAAGAAGCCGCCGGAAATAATGTGTGCGCACACATTGGAGGAGAAAAACTAAAGGAATTTGCTCCTGGAATGGGAAATAGCAATGAAAAGCAAGTAGAAGTGCATGAAGCACACCATGACGAAATGGCCATAAATTTTGTAATAATAGGAGAATCTATGAAAAGAGCAACAACCATTGCAAGGCTTGTTGTTCAAGGTTTCACTCAACGTCTTAGGGTTGATTATGAAGAAACCTATTCTCCAGTCATGGGTGGAATTACCTTTAGATACTTGATCTCAATGGCAGTCAACTTGAAGTTGAGAATGAAGCTAATGAATGTTGTTACAGCATATTTGTATGGAAACTTGGATTCGGAGATATACATGAAAGTACCGGAAGGTATTCCTATCCCGAACCAAGAAAGAGCAAACAGAAACCTATACAGTGTGAAATTGGAGAATCACTGTATGGACTGAAACAGTCAGGAAGAACGTGGTACAATCGCTTGAGTGACTTTCTTTGCAAGAAAGGCTACACGAACAGCGAAGATTGTCCATATGTGTTTATACAACGATCCCCGAATGGATTTTGTATAATCTCCGTCTATGTAGATGACTTGAATATCATTGGGATGGATGAAGAAATTGAAGAAGCATGCACATACTTAAAGTCTGAATTTGAAATGAAAGACTTGGGTAAAACCAAGTTCTGTTTAGGCTTGCAGCTTGAACATATCCAAGTCGGAATCTTGGTACACCAATCTTCCTACACGCAAAAGTGTTGGAGATATTTGGCTTTGAAAAGGCATACACCGCAAAGACCCCAATGGTCGGAAGGTTACTCCAAGCAGACCTAGACCCATACAGGACTAGAGAAGAGGGGGAGGAAGTCCTGGGAGCGGAATTCCCATATTTGAGTGCAATTAGAGCACTCATGTACCTTGCGAATAGCACTAGGCCGGACATTGCGTTCGCCGTGAATTTGCTAGCACGGTACAGTGCAGAACCCACCAAAAGGCATTGGAAAGGGGTGAAGGACATCTTCCGTTACCTCCAAGGAAGCAAAGATCACGGCTTGTTCTACGGAAAATAATGAATTGAATTTGGTTGGCTATGCCGATGCTGGGTACCTATCGGACCCGCATACTGGCAAGTCACAAACTGGGTATGTTTTTCCTTTGCGGTGGAACGACAATTTCGTGGAAGTCGTCTAAGCAGACTCTGGTCTCGACATCGACAATCCACTCAGAAATAATTGCCTTGTATGAAGCCTCTCGGGAATGTGCATGGCTTCGTAGAATGGTTCACCACATCTAGAAGTCATATGGTTTGAACATGGAACAAACCCCCACCATTATCTATGAAGATAATGCAGCTTGTGTTGCTCAAATGCAAATGAAATATGTGAAGAGTAACCTCACAAAGCATATCAACCCCAAGTTCTTTTATGCTCATGAAATGCATAAGATGAACGAGATAAATATACTGCACACTAAGTCGTGTGAAAATCTCGCAGATTTATTCATTAAGTCACTCCCAGCATCTTCCTTTGAAAGATGTGTTAAAGAAATTGGGATGATGAGGCTTAGAGAAGTGCAGATTTCAGGGGGGGAATTTTCACATACTCCTACATAAATCTTGAACATGAAGTTTGAGTACCAAACGTGAATCTTGAAGATTAACATTGAAGTTTGGGTGGATTGTACTCTTTTCCTTAAGTAAGTTTTTCATTGAAGTTTTCTTACATAAGGTTTTTGATGAGGCAATCCGTGCAACACAGCAAGCGTGTGCTATGTACTCTTTCTCCAATTATTTTTCCCACTGGGTTTTTATGGAGTTTTACTGAGGCATATGCATCTCGCAGTGAAGAGTCCAAGGGGGAGTGTTAGGAAACCGGTTGTCGTATCCTATATGGACTCTTCCTTATCTCTAAGCAGAACCGCTATATATAGGAGGCAGGGGGTCACCCCATTGTACACAAGCATACAGAATAATAAAGCAGACCCGTTCCTCCTCATATTGTGTCTCTCACCCTCTCTCTCTGTTCTCCACTTTAGATCTATTAGGCAACCCCGAGCTATTCGATAGCGAAGTTGTCTAACACAATACATACGAAAGGTTGCCGGTACGATTCACAAGTGAAGCGTGACATTTGGGATCAACACATACGCGAGGCTACTACTAACTTACAGGTAGCATTCAAATCACAAGCATGACATTTGGGATCAATATAGAGGCGACGGTTCGAGTGCCAAGAATGCCACCCTGAACCAACCATATGTTTTTAAAAGCATCATGGGAGAACTGGATATGTTCAGCATTCCTTCCTCCGTTTGAGCAAATGCCATCATAGCATTTTACTCAACAATCAAGGCATGTATGTATACAGTATACAAAAACCATCTTATCCTTCTTTACTGATCATTTATTACTCTTGGATGTCAGGTGTACTCTAGTCCATAATAGTAAGTGACATCAGAAACATGAATAAGAGGTAAACAAAGGAAAAATGGTGGAGATATCTCATAAGTGTAGAATAACATGTATGGAAAACAAAATTTAAAATACATGGCAACGGGTGCATGACAGCGCTCTGTTCACAAAGTAGACCAACTGCTTTTGTAAACCACAAACTGAAGTACAAAACACACATAAACAAAAGTCTGTCAAAGGGTCACCATGGCTCTCACAAGTGACGAGACAAAACAAATGTAAGCCACACATAAAACTCCAACAGGCAAAATTCAGAGTACATTTGAACCCACATGAGGCACTACTTTAAAACAGGGATAATTCATGTGCAGGTAGCCTACCGGTAAATTGTCAATTACAGAAATCAGTTGGTGACAAATCTCTTTGTTTTTTCTTTCATCAACTCATAGCAATTGTTTTTTTTTTCTTTTACAAAACTAAACTAACAATTGCAAAGATGATCATATACAGAGCATATTTCACAAAACCTGCCCTCAAATAACTAATTTAGTGGACGAATTCACCAATTTTGCCCCTTCATCCGAGTGAAATGGGCCTGAGGGATCAAATTTTCTGGTCGGAAACTCAAATCATAATTAAGAAATCAGTTTGCACCAGTTTTACAACCTTGGTCCGACCATGCCCCTGTGGCTGTCATGATTATACTGGCCAGCCCCGCTTGCTGCATGTGCTTTCTGCATGGATACCGAGCTTGAAACATATTCCCGGGCCATCCACGAAGGGGCCACCTTTGATTTGTTGCTACCCACCAGGCCCTTCTACTACATCCTGACTCCATTGCTTCTTTTTGGGCATGGAACTACGGCGAGTATAAACATATCTCTTCGGAGGGCATTGGTTCTGCAACAAAGCTTGGTCAGATGTCGATGTCATAACAAGCTCCTTTTGAAATGTATCTCTATAACGCAATGTTATGTACTTCAAACATCAGTAACAAGAGGGGTAAAGGAATGTAAAATCCTCACAAAAGTACAAACCTTTTTATCTGTTGATTTCGTTTCACCATCTTCTGGTTTCTGCGAGGCACTAGCTGGTCTTTCTGGAAGATTCTTATCAGCACGTGATTCCCCATCATCCAACTTCCGTTTGTAAGATATTGTTGATGTCGAACTGTCAGCTGTGTTCCGATCAGTGTCCATGTTATGCAGAGAAAACCTGATGGTATGTTTCCTGGATATAGTACTATCCACCGTGATGTCATCCGATCTCACCGTGACGTCATCCGATCTTTGCATCGTTCCACTATATGAATGATTATTAACAGAGGTAGTGGCAGATTCTGAACTTGCTCCAGGTCCAGATGCATGATAAGAAGTCCGCATCACAAAAGCAGCAGGGTCCCTTCTTGCAGCAAGTATATCATGTCCACATACAGCCAAATCTTTCTGGTGTATTACAAAAATATTGGCATGTAAAAGTCCATAATTAATGCAGCTCGATAAACTGATCCAAAACAAAAATTAGCAGCACATATACAACGCTGTCAGTTATCATAGCGTTATATGAGAATTTCAAGATGACAATCCAAATTGCTAGGAATCCCAGTGATCATCTATGCATGTGTTCATATTTCATAAACCAGATTTTCCTTTTGCAAGGAATACGGCTATTACTTTTCACAAAGATATGTAGAAGCAGGAAATTCATAAATGGATTGTTAAGATATTCAATCGTGAACAATCCGCATATCAACTGGTGTCAACCCTGAATTCAAGAGATTCTTTGATGTGTACTCTTTTCACTGGACCTCTAATGTATATTTGATTCAGTTTGGTTAATCACCCTAACTTTAAAATCCACAACTCAAAATTTTGTTTTTTACTTTCCGAAGTTAAAAGAACCAGGTAACTGACATCACCTGAACACTATGTCCACCCTCTACAACTGCAAATTTCATTATTACCTCCTTCGTTTCAAAATATAAGGACCAGTTTTGCTGTGGCATGTCTCTTGGATTACACTTTGAACACTTTGCAGTATGTTAGTAACAAGAACCACAACAATCAAGCATTTAATCCCAAACAAGTTGGGGTAGGCTAAGAATGAAACCCAATCAAATTTGCGGTATGTCAGTAACAACTACAAAATTATGATTATGTGAAACCACCTTAAATTACGAATATAATGGTACTACTTTTGTGCAACCCATTTTATTATCTATGTATCATTTTTTGCTCATCGAAGTTTACAAAAACTCTTGAAATATGTGGGGGCTTTATATTATGAAACAGAAGGGGAAGTTCATTAAAAAAATCACCATTGCAGCTTTGCTGGCAACATCAGATTTAACAAAATATTGAAAAAAATGCAATTCATTTAGAGAAACTCAGCACTAACACTACTACCGCAAAGGAAATAAACAAGTAATTCTGAGGGAGATTGTACTACTGCCTGACAAAGTTTAATTTCCTGAGAAACCAAAAGGGATAGCGGATAAACACATTTAACAGCTACTGTACCTTCGCCTTTTCTCTTTTTACAATCCTCTCGCAAAGAAGGCGTAATATTTCCAATTCAACCTGCCACAAGAGGAAATATTATGTTAACAGAAAGTAAGGGGAAGGTGTCTCTTTTACTGCACAAGTCTTACATTAGTCGTATTGCCAATTATTTACACCCCTTATAAGATAGATCTCACACAAATGATATCATTGCAGAAATGAGCAAGGAACTTTAATGATCTGCAGGTCGCGAGCCATTACTTAGATCCATAACCATAAGTCGAGCCAATTCAGTGGATTCAATGAATTCAGATATAAAAAGACTTTTAACACTTAAAATACAGTGGAAACAACTCACGGCGTAAAGTTTAATGTATGGTCAGATACTCAGTTTAGCTATGTTGGTAGGGTTGATGACAAAAACAAAAGCATCAAAACAAGAATTAGTTGACCATCTTCAGCTCAACAAAATATTCCAATGGTCGCACAGCAAACACTGATCCAGCACCAGAAGCAGTAGCAATGGCTTCAAGCTAGCTTTGAGGACACATTACCAAAATCCAAAACAAATAAATTGAAGTCGGTATCTCTTTGTTTTTATCCAAAAAAATCAGCATAATTGCTTTAGACTACGCCAGATACTACTCTTCAAATCCATTTGTCCTAACTACCATATAAGTATCCTCAAAAGAAACATTTACAGGTTGCACAAAGGTGTAAGCAAAAGCATTCTGATAGCCAGATATGTTAATCCGATTCAGCTTGCTGGACACAGTTAGGCAGCAAATTACAGGTAATGGTTAGTACCAATAAATAGAAATCATGGCTTGTGCTCAATACCACAGATTGGTATATTACTCAAACTCCAAGGTTCTAGCATAGTGTTATTTTCACCTACTAAGTAAAAAGTGCAACAGATCTCATCTTATGTAAATGCAATGGACCTTATGAGTAATTGAGATGTTTTATCACTATCTATGCAAATTCCAACTACAACAGAGCAAAGGCAACACTTGGAGCAAGACAAAAAGGCAGAAATACCATGAAAGAAAGTAGAACCTATAATGTTTACATGATTGAAGTAAAACTTTGATAATTTTCAACAGATAAAGTATGTAACGGTCACATTTACCCTCATTCGTTTCATGCTCTTTACCTCCTCGAGCCCATATTGTTGATAGTCAACCTGTGCAAGTTTATAAAGAGAAAAATAAGAATAATTTTTACTTCAGGCTGCTATAGAGAATATAATAGTTTAGTCAATTTCCTATGGTATTAGCAGATCTATATAAAAGAATATTAGGAGGAAAAACAGCTCACATATTAGGTAGAGTAAAGAAATTAATCTCTTCTAAACAATTTAAAGCAACCCTTACCTTTCTTTGTTCACTGCTGTGTTTGCCACAATATGCTTTGTGTCGCAACATACTACCAAAATTTTTGGTATTCATGTAAAGACCAGCATCTCTAGCACATGCCGGATGGAAAGTAAGCTGACAGCCTACAGTACTGCACTGCATAATTGAAAGAAAAGAAAACTTAGCAAGATTGAACCGGTTTGTCTTTCAATTATAGAGTTGAAGGTACAAAGGATAATGTAGAAGTTCGAACCTTCAAGCATGTGCCAACTTTGTGGTGGCAGATAGAGCATGTGTATTTATCCTTGCGAAGGTTCTCCTTAGATAGATTGAATAGTCAGAATATTATAATAAGAATGTTCACACGAACTTATAATGAAGATGATTTTTGGTGGTATCATCGTATAAACAACGAAATAAATTTACGGAATACGACCTATTTATTTCTCAATATGAAAACTCTGAGCTGGAAAGAGATTAGTACCATTCCATCTACTGCATTATATTGTCCCCTTCTGAACGTGCTCTCCAGCAGCCACTACGAAATATTGACAAGTTTAAGAATGTAGATAACCTAAGCAAAGCAGCAATATAAAAAATAAAGATGCCAATCAAAGTAATCAATGTACCTCAGCACAGAAAGCATGAACCCATTGCCCCTTTGTAGTCTTTCTAAAAGCACCAGATTCGCCATGGCACAAACTACACTGCACCAAGCGTGATTTTGCACCATTGCAACCCGATTGACTACCAGAGATAACAGCCTCTGTTGGCATCTCTTGGCAAAGTTCGCACTTCCAGGGGCCTGTGGGATTCGCAAGACTCCGGTAGCAATCTAAGTGGACAGCAGCCTGCTTAACAAGTAGGGCTAATAGTTTCTTGAAGTGTAACATGGGAGAAACAGTGAAATAGAAGAAAAAAAACAATGAAATACAAAGCACCTTGCAGCTGGAGCAGACAAAAATTCGGTTCAATACAGTCTCACATCGCATGCATACATCACAAGGAAGAGCATTTTTCTTGGAAAATTTTGCCAGATCAAAAATGCCAAAATTAGTATCTGATGAGACTTTACTAATAGAAAATGATGAATCCTTTGTTTGTGGCAACGAAGTCAACTGGCTAACTCTTGAAGACCCAGTATTGACTTTGGGAATACTCTGCAAACAAAGAAAAGACACAAAAAATGAACATGCATAACACACAATCAATTGAACAAGCACAAGCACAATATGAACCTCTTGTTTGGCAGGTATTACATCATTTTCTGTCTCTTTCCTCACTGCTGCATTCCTCGAGGTGGATGCAACAGAAGGTGCAGCTGCAGCTAGGATAGCCTGAGCTTCCTTGTGCCTCCTCTCTGTGTTCCCACGTTTCTTAGCTTCCCTTATATCACGAAGGTACTGATTCGCAAGGATATGGTCCCATTTTCTTTTGTTGAAAGAATCCAATTCATGAGAAAGACTCTGGACAACCTTCAGTATCAAATCTTCTGCAAGATATAAGAAGGACTGAAGCATCGATTCAGAAAGCAGAAGAAATAACTCAACAATCGAGTTCATTTTGCACTCTCCAGACCAATTGGGAAGACAATACTGCATCAGCAGGAGCATTATAATGAAATAGGGCAGCAACCAACAAGGTTTGCAATTTCTGTAAACAAATAGCTTAAGACATGAAAAATGCACTTAGCAAAGAAAGAGAATGTGCCCTTACCATATTTCTGCTTCATAGCAACAACATCATTGAGTAGCCTGGATTGTAAATAAACTATTTCTCCTTCTATTTCATCATGAGGTGAATGCTCCAGAATACCCGATGATTTCGCTTCCAAAACTTGATCTGCTGCAGCTATGTCTGCTAATTGCTCAAGTTTTGTTGATGAACCGCCAAGGTTTTGATCATAAGGGCAAGATAATTCTTCTAAATAAGTTGGACAAGAAGCAGATTTTAAGATGTATATACAAACATTGCAATTGGTATTATTTTATTGACGGGGTGAAGCTAAAAGGAATACCATTATAATATGTTGCATGTTTATTTTGCTTCAAAATATGGTCCCACAAGTTTCTCAACTTTTTCTCGATGAATGGATGAATATAACAGCGGTAACCATCGAAGCTACATGGAATAAAACGGGGTTAGGCTATTTAATCGATCAAATTGCATGTGTGAAGAGAGGGAGAAAGAGACTCAAGCAGAAAAAGATTTTTGAATCATACTTGAGAAAACGTTGGCCAGAAATCCGATAATAATGCGAATCACGACAATTGTGAAAGCCATTTTCTACTGAATCAGCCCAGTCTTTATTAGCATTATCACCCTCAGCAAAACGATTATCAAATGAAGAGATGCCTTCCTCCAGTTCTGAGCCTAGTTGCGTATCAGTTAAGTTCTTACTTTCACTTCTAAGCAATGTGCCTGTCCATAATACCGAAAGAATCATTGAGTCTACAAAAAGATCTGACTTGAGAATTCAGAACCTCCCTAATCATCAAAAAGGGCTAGTTAAATCCTATGGCTACCAGATTAAAAAAAAAATCAAGCTCAACGCTATCAAGGAACCACTAAAGTGAGTATGTCAAGCAGCTACAGCACAGTTAAAAATTAAAACTAATAGAACAGTATCTTTTTATTCCTACTGTCAAATATCATTGTCTACAGATTGTACACTGTACACTGTACTATCAAATGACAGGACCAGAAAGAGCATTGATACATCATGGTAAAAATTAACAAGCAGCAAACAAACCAGCAGAGTTAATAAGCGTACTCTTCACACTGACAGTAGTTGTATACTCAAATGCATCTAATTTGTTACCTTGCACCAAAGAATCCTCTTTAAGAGATTTCACTTGAACAGAAGACACATGAATAGAGTTTTGCAGCAACTTGATGATTTTCAACTTGAGACCAGAGGAGAAGGTGGTTGTTTCAGGCTGCCAAGGAATAAGTTAAACAAGAATTAGGATACAAGGACACAACAGTGTGGCATTGTGAAACACACTGGCGACACCACACAGATGCAGCTATACATACTTTAGAAAGATATACATATAAAAGAAGGAAGATGCAAAACCACTTGTCCATGTAAGTGAATGTGCTATCTTAGCCCTCCAAAGTGCTCAGCGATTTGTGCAAGGACACTACGATAATTAGAAGATAGGGTGTTGGTTGGTTTGAATTTTGGAAGTTTGAATCAATCTCAAATTCTCAATGCACATTTGATAGTGGTGACAATAACATGTACAAGTGGGAAAACCATTCTCATAAAAGATCACAGTTTTTTCTCTTTCTTAGTTAGACCTACACTAAGCTTTTTGTTGACTATATCAAATATGTCAAATTTCTATATTACAATTTTCTCCATCTCTAGCATCATGTTCTTTTATATAAAACTACAAGCTGCGTTACATGTAAAGAACATACAGTAGGAATGGTCAAACATTAATTTTAAGGATAATATATTAGATTTTGCCAGCATCATGTATATCGGAAAGTATTGTAAATTCAAAAGTGGACCTATATTTCCCTAGTGAGTGTCAGGGCCATGTTGAGTACATGTATGTACCAAACGTTGGCAAACACAACACCTAGCAGAAACGCTCGTGCAACCTAGATAGGTTAACTTTATGAAGTAATAAAAAATCATACTCCAATTACCACAAGAGCAGCTTCCAAAGATTCCGAGGAGAGACCCAATTCTGATTCTATATCATCAACACTAACCTTTCCTTGGTCAATTAACTGCGAAGTCAGTACAAACATAAAACCCAGTTAAGTACTAAACATCTGTACCCTAATCTGGCTTTGTAGGATTAAATGGTAGCTTTCTATCTTAATGGCATGACATGCAAATCTTTTGCGTGTTCGTGAAAAAAGGTACCTTTCTAAGGACTGTATAAACATCATCAGAATTGCTCATAAGATTCCCATCTCCTGTAGGTCGATCAACAACCATATCGGTACTTTGAGTTTCTTGACTTTCTACACTTCTAACAGTAGATGGCGAAGTAACAAGCTCCGTCTGCACTTTGTTTAGGCTAGAAGAACTAGAGCTAGTAGCTGCATTGTTCATGAATTTGTCCTTATTCTTGCGTGTAAATCTCAGTTGTTGTTTCTTCCCAGTGGCCGTGTTTGCATCATTTAGCACAACTTGTGTGCTATCCTGTTCAGCAGCACTTATGTCTGTGTGTATGGAGCCGATGCCTTGGACTGTAGAATGCTTTGAGCAAAATGCCCGCATCTCAACCTACAAACAAATAAACAAGAAAACTAATAGCTAGCAAACCAACTAAGGCAAACATCATTTACGAGAAGAAAATGGTCTAACATTATTATGCCCAGATTTTCCCCAAATCTCCATCTGATGCTTTGACTCTCTTGCACATATAGGATGAAAGCAATTTCGGCATGTTCCTGAAAAACACATAAACTTAGTAACCTCAACATGCCATGGATTGTAAAGTGAAAAATTAATATTCTTTATACATGGTTTACGAAATAAAAGGCAGGAGCGAGACAATACATTGAGGGAAGAATGTAACAATAATTTAATGCAACACAATTTCCATCCTATACTATCAAAAAAGAACATTAAATCAAGCCATGACCCACTTATTGTTCAATTTTGCGCAATACTTTCAAAAATAAGGTTGAGCAATGAATAACTGGGGGATGCAGTTATTGTAATGTTGGGGAGAAACTTTCCTTTAAAGGCAAATCTTGATATTTTTCAACTTTCAAACAGCACCAGGCTGCCCATAGTTACTATTTTTCAACTTTCAAGGAGTACCTGTCAAACAGACTAAAGCTCCCCACTGTCGATCATGTATCTTTGTAGAATGTATTCATTTATCTAATGACCCCCTTAAACACTTCTCAAAATACCGAGAAATATCACACCAGCATGTATATGCACTACTGATCGAGTTTGCCCAGGTAATACCAATTAGATGCTCCAAAATAAGTTTATTTTGTGTTTTTTTATAAAGGAAGAAGATCACCCTCAAGAAGCACTAAAACTAAAAACCATCTAACCCCATATGAAAAATCTTACATTGGTGATTTCTACCATCACATGAATTAACTACCAGAAGATCAAAATAAATTAATTTGTCAAACCAATATGAGAACAACTCAAATCAACTTGACATCAATGTTCTAAATAACAGTTAACAAACGGTTGCCCCACCTTTTAGTGTTTATACGGTAAGCCGCCTTGTAAACAGTTTTGCTATTTAAAATTCCGAGAAATATATACATGTGTTTGCAGTAACAAAATAAGCATCTAATTCATCTTCTTTCATGCATATAGAATGGAACTAGTTATATGTCCGTGCGTTGCTACGAAAAACAAAATTGATAACGAAAAATAAAAATAAAAAAATACTATTTCATAAGATCAAACATCTATCTTTAACGCTTCGTTTCTTGCAAAAGCTGGCTAATTAAAGCAACGCTTCGTTTCTTGCGTAGGGCAATTAAGCAAGGCAATTAAGTATGGCAATTAAACAGGGCAATTAATGTGACGTGGGAAGAAACTCTCACTTTATATAGTAGAGACTACGTGCTATCAACAATTGTTCACAACAGTGACAAAACAAAGAAGATGATGCGAATATAATTAAAGAATCATAATTGAATGAATGAACAACTCAAGTGGCAAAGAAAAGCAAAGCTAGCATTCATATCATGTATGTCATATAGCAATCTTGCAACTTTACATAAATAAACGGCCTGATAAAACGTGAATACTAAATGTTAACAACCATTAAACCGAATAAACGGCCCGATAAAACGGATAAACCTTGAAATGTCCATAAACATAATGGGCATGGACCTTTACCATTTTAATGGCCGTTATTTAGAACACTGCTTGACATGCTAACTTAAATAATGGAAGAACTGTCACATTATCACAGATAACTAAAATATTATTCATATGTGTGCCCTCAAATTTGTGAGATTTAAATAAGATTCCTGTAATGGTAGCAGACTATAACTGGTTCTCTGCTTCTCCTGAAATTTTCGATTTTTTTTTTTTCAAATTAGCCTGGGTGTTTGGTGCTGTTTCTAATGATTTATGTTGTTAAAGCTTCCTACCTTCATAGGCCAGTTAAGTCATGCAAAAAGTTGGCTAAAATACTGAACTTACTCAAGTGTTATTAATCGTGCACCCATGCAACAGAACTCAAATGTTAAGACAAAGGTGCAATCTCCCAAAGCACAATTTTATTGAAAAAAGAAGTGTGCATGTATGTGAAGATTGGAAAGTTTGAATAGAAGAAGATCGGAAGGAGGAGTACAACCAAATTTGAGACATTTCACACATTTATTTTTCATGTCCTTTAAGCCAAAAAGTCAGATCTTGCCAGAGCACATCTAAACCATGCAAAACTCTCAAAACCTTGGCCCAAGCATTGCTTAAGGACTTGCAAATTGCAACTTGTACCCTTAAAGAACACCTTATCTGCATATACTAAATTATTTGAAAGAACCAAGAAAACACCACACAGTACTTCACATCAACTCATCTAGGAAAGAGTCATGTCATTCGCTTAGAAGACTAGGTAAGTGCACAGGGCAGAACAACCCTAGGGCAACCCCCAGGCATTTTACCATTAAACTTTCTATGATTGTATCATCATTCAAAAATAATGCAAAAAATGCATGTTTTCCAGGGTCATGTCCAACCAAAGTAGCATATTAGATATGCTCATCAAATAATACAGATCACTGATTTTCCAAATAGATTGAAGGAAAAGTAAACTAATTTCACCAAACATTGGGTTTCATGTCCTATCAATATTCATTTCTTCTATTAAAAAGTGTAGGGTTGCTGCAATACAGAAATACCTTGGTTACTTGTTAGCTTATTTCATTCCATCATCGAAAGGTGTTATCAAGAAAGGATCTCAGAATTATAAAATATGCATGTGCGCCCACACAGACAAAGACACAAACACATCCAGTTAAGGTTTTGCTTTTTCGTATTTTGTAATCCAGAAGTGAAATTTGAATATCACAAGAGAAAATAAGGGAAGAGAGAAGGTATTATTTCAGTGAGACAAATCAGCATAAGAAAAATAAATGGTCAAAGGTTAGAAATAGAATTTCTCTGCAAAGAAAAAAATAAGAGTGACTAATGATGTCATATGGTGCACCGCATCCATTAAATTAGAGGCTCTCTGCTGTACACAAGGACTACAGTTCTAAATTCTAAGACACAAGTGGTCAAGCGTGCCTATTTTGATAGTATAAAGTGATCAAGTGAAAATACATACCATGGCTACACCGAACACATGCACCATGCATAACCTTGCAAAGACTGCAAACCAATTTTGTCCTATTCTCTTGGACATCTCCAATATTAGTGACAGGTTCCATTGATTCCATGTCCTCTACTAGAACCTCTGGCGTCCAGAGACTACAAAACAAGTGTACAAATTTTAGGTTGCCCCCATCTGCAGTTTGATCAGGCACCCTTTTTACAGGTTTCAGAGCACCTTTCTCCTTCGGGCAAAGCACACAAGGCGTTAGCACAGTCCTGCCCACATCACTCCGTGTCAACCTCCGTCCCGACCTGATACACTTACACCAGGCACATAACCAATAGCCATTTGGCACAATATGCACGCCATAACACTTCTGGTGCACCGACACCTCGCAGCTATGGCAGTGGAGCATCCTATTGGATGTCGTATCATTCTCTCCCAAACAACATACATCACAGCTTGAACCAGCCTCCTCACCTTCCAAGGGTGGCAGCACCACAAGCCGCTCGAGCCCAGCATCCGCACCTAACAGCTTCCTCTTCTTGTTCGGGCGCTCTGAAGTGAGCACAAACCTGTCTCTTGCTCCCAGGAGCCAATTCAATGAATAGTCCGATCCCTCCCTGTGTTCTGGAAAAACAATTTCAACATTTCTACCTTGATCTAGTTCAATTTCCATTGGATGCTTCTCTTGCTGCAAAATCACCTCCTGCATATCCTGTTCGCAAAGCTCTTCATTAGTCTCATTGTTACTGACCAGCTCCATATTGCCCCCAATAAAATCTGAGCTCTCCTGCATATCCTGTTTGCTATGCACTATGTTATTCTCCGACTCCTCGTTGTCATTGCCCAAATGTAAGTTCAAATGCGAGCTTTCATCCGCCACAGTCAAATGAGATGGATCAAAATCCTCCCCTATATCCTTACCACTGCCCACAAATGGTATAAGCAAGCATGGATCGAGCCGGTTAGAACTCAACAGGGGCTTCGGCACTATTTCCTCGAAATCCTCCAACGTAACATCCCGGAAATACGGATCCAACTGCTCCCAAAAAACCTTCGACCTCCCTCTCGGCTGCTCTACGGCAGCAGCTACTGCTGCTTCCGGCTGCTGGGCCTTCTTATGCTTCTTCCGCACGTCGCCCAGCGCCGCCCATCTGGCGACCCGCGCGGGCAGCAAGGGGTCCCGGCCGGCCGCCTCCTCTCCTTCGAACGGCGAGCGCAGCGACAGCGCCTTCCTGGCCTGCTCGCACGGGCCGACGCCGCCCACCTCCGTCGAGGCCCCGGCGCGACCGCCGCAGGGGACGGGCGCATCGTCGCCGGGGCCCCGGGAGGAGGAGGCGGCGTCGGCGTCGGCGGCGGGGGTAGCTCTCCGGCGAGGCGCCACGGCGGTGCGGGGAGGAAAACCTCGAGGGCTAGGGTTTCTCTCTGGTTACGATTTTTCTGGGGAGTTCAGATCCGCGAGCGAGAGGGAGCAAGTGTGAGACGCTTCCGTAAGAAAAGACGGGGAAGAAAATCGAAGCGCCTGGTTGTTTGTCCCCTCACCCCGTAGTGGGCTGGGCCTGGGCGTCGTGCTCATACCTCGTGAAAGGCGCCTTTCCGGTTAAAACCCTACGCGCACCCAGACCCCCGCGCACGCCGCCGCTGCCACGAGAGACCCCACCTAGCCGGTGACGCGACGCGTGTGCGCGCAGCGGTTTCCGCGAGGCTCGGTGCGGGTCTTCGTTTGCGTCGCCTCACGGGCTTCCGTTGTGCGTGTATGAATGACATGTGGTCCGGGTGTCACTACGTGTCCACGGGTCCAGCGTTCGGTTACTGAGTTGGCGAGGGGAGGCGACTGGACGCGTGGTGTTCGGCTGAGACGTGGGCCCAGCTGGTGGGGCAGACGAGTACACGTACACACCCACCGATTGAAAACGGTTGGGGCCTCCCTTTCACGTGGATATAGGTGGATGGCAGGTGGGACTGGGTCTCCATCTTTATGGGAGCCGGTGGCCGTCGGCTGGGCTGGGGTGTTGTGGGCCGTTATTTTGGTCTGCGGATTTGGGCTCCGGCCTATTTGGAATTCTTGTTTTTTTTTTCCTTGGAGACGTAAACTTTTCAGACAAAATATTCGGTGTAACCACAGTTTTCGTGCAATCATCATGCTGTTAGGAAACCGGATTCGTATCCGATATGGACTCTTCCTTATCTCTAAGCAGAACCGCTATATATAGGAGGCAGGGGGTCACCCCATTGTACACAAGCATACAGAATAATAAAGCAGGCCCGTTCCTCCTCATATTGTGTCTCTCTTTCTCCCTGTCTATTCTCCACTTGAGATCTATTAGGCAACCCCGGACTATTCGATAGCGAGGTTGTCTAACACGTTATCAGCACGAAGCTCTACCGGAGAAAAGGTGAGAAAAGGTGAGATATGCGGGATTGATCTAATCTCTCGCATGAATTTATTATGCAATTGATGCAGCCGGACGGCTTGAAGCTGCCGAGCACCGCATCCGGCCGTTGTTGTCTTTGGGCTCGCCGCCTCACCTCGCTGTGCAGAAAGAAGTGCACCGAGAGGCGTAAACCATGCATAGAGCACATGTTCAGGAAACAATGGTCAATAAAGTAGGCCTGTTTCTCTTGAACTGGAGGCAGCAGATGCGAATGCTTGCATGCAAATTGGCAATGCAATTGCAGTCCCAAATTAATCCCATGCCGATCAATAGCAACAGCTGCACGGTGGCGGCTAAGGGCTCGCTTTTGTCAAAAGCAAATTGAGGCTCATGCATGCACAGATCGATCGTCCCATATTTGTCCCGATTGGGATGGCAAACCGGCACGTCCAACAACCGTAGCATCTCGGTTTGTGGCGCATCTAGGACGGTGGCGCTTGAAGCCGGCTTTGCCACCGAAGGCTTCCGTGCGCCACCAGCTTCCGAAGCAGGCGCCGAACGCAAATCCACCGAGGCCTCGGGATGGACATGAAGTCCAATATAGCTGCCGATGTACATGAAGTCCATGCTTGCTTTTCCCGATTGAGCCTGCTGTCTGGCTCATCGCGCGCCTGCTTGCGCCCACCGCCGACGACGGCGTCGCCATTGGCTCGCGCTCGACGCCGCTCGCCGCTGACGCCGCGCCGCCACGCGCGCTGCCCGCTTCGCTGCCGCTGAAAGCCGCCGCCACATCGAAGCTGCCGCCGAAGCCGCTACTGCCGAAGTCATCGCTGAGCGCGCGTGCCTGCCGCTGCTGTCGCCCGTCCGCGAGCCGCTTGCGCCAGCGCCACGGCTGAAGCCTCGCAGCCGCTCCGCCGCCCCCGCCGGCCGGCCACCGACGACGCTGAGTTGAAGCACAGCATCTTGCATCATTCTGGACATGAAGTCCAGCTTCCAATCTTGAATGGAAGAAGAAGCCGATCGGGACTTATGGATTTGGAGCTGGTTTCCAATCTGCCTTTGGAACCGTTTCGGGCACGGGAGGGCATGGGATATTACCCATTTGCCCTCCCCAAATTTCTTTATTGTTTCTTTTATAAAATTGATTAGAATTCCACAGAAGGTTGAAAAATAAAAGAAAAATTCTGAAAAATTGCTAGAAATTCCTGAAAATTATCAGGAAAATCCAGAAAATTTTATGGCTCTGTTTGAATTTGTACTTAGCCTTATTTTCTGCATTAATGAATATTTGCATGTATTTTTGCAATAATTGCCCTGTTTAGAATATCGGAAATTCCTGAGAATTTATTTTCCGAATTTATGAATTTATGAATTATGTCATGTTGATATTTGCTGAAATTCAATTTCCTGTTGTAAAGTAATTCTGAAAATTGCTTGGAAATTAGCAGAAATTATGAAAAGTGTTAGGAAAATTCCAGAATTTCTCATACAACAGTTTATGAGAACATGAGTGGTTGGGATTTGATTTTGGTAATGATTAAACAGATATGAGATAATTGGTGTCTAGGAAAACACACATGAGGCTTGGTTCTTTAATTGGCACCCGGAAACGGGAAGTGCTCCCTCCCTCATGTGAGCCCTAGGGCGAGTTGACTGGCCAAGAGTCAAATTGACAGAGATATTCATTACCTGCTTTCGTTCGACCAACAAGAATTATATAAATTGTAATTAGACTTATGCCATGTTTAATTCATGTTGCAATTTATTTTCTGTTATCAAGTGATCTTTGGAAAATTGCTTTGTATAATTATGAGAAAATTGCCAAATACTAAGAAAAATTCGGAAATTTACGAGAATTTATTTCCGCATTTATGAATTTATGAATTGTGCAATTATTGTTTATTCTGAATTTATGAATTGTGCAATTATTGTTCTGTTCCATGCATTGTATTTATTGCTTTAATATAATTTATTATGAAATTCAAGCACGCCAAGACGAAAGCTGCCACCGTCCGCGCCAGAAGGCCGACGCGCATGGAACTGACGCACCACGCCGCATGAAGCCGCGTTAAAATCGATCGACGGCCGATCGTGCATATGAATCGATCGTTTGCACGGCCGATCACCTACATGCACGTAGTTGTATTTACGAATATTTATGAATCTGTGTATATATGAATCTCAGACTTATGAATTTTGCATTTATGAATTCGTACTTATGAATCTTGTACTTATGAATTTTGCATTCATCTTTGAATATATGAATCTTGATATTATTGCTTTCTTTTAGTTTCTTTGGAAACTCATGAGAATTCAATTATGCATTTTATTGAATCTAGCAGCCATTTCCTATTAGATTACACGTAGTAATCTAATGGAAGAACTTTATGAATGTGCAAAGGTGTGGCATTATCTAACGTGAGTTTTTGAAGAACTGACATGAATTGTCAGAATTATCTCACATAGACATCAGATTGCATAATGAATAGTAAGCTCTCGAAGAGCATACTTTTTCTCATGAATAGAATTAAAATTTATTCTTTATTCCAGTATTCTTTATTTACAAGCAATTTTTGAATTACTCAGCCACTGTATGATTAGAATTATTTTTCTTTTCATCTAGAAATCGTGTAGCGCCCAATGGAGGAAATATGCATTGTTGATAGTGGCACAACAAATACCATCTTAAGAGAGTCGAAATACTTCCAGACGATCACGAAGAACGCTGGAAGGATTACAACTATCGCAGGAAGCGATACGCATATAATAGGCTCAGGAAGAGCCACAATTATATTGCCAATGGGTACAACTTTGGTAATTGAAGAAGCCCTCTTGTACCCCGAATCAACTCGCACTCTCTTAAGTTTCAAAGATATCGCGCCAATGGGTTTCACGAGAAACCAATGAAGAAAATGGCAAAGAACACTTGTGCATTGTGAAGCACGCGGAATATGGAAAGATGGTACTAGAAAAATGTCCTCATATGAATCTGGTTGTACTACACGAAAATCAATGCACACGCAAAGGTATACTTCTTTGAAGACTGTCTTTAGAAGCTTTGAATTATTTGCTTTATGGCATTGTAGATTAGGTCATCCTGGTCTTAGATTGATGAGAAATATAGTTAACAACTCACAAGGTCATGGCATTAATGTTAAGAATTTCCGAATCACGAAGATTTTGTGTGCCATGCATGTGCCACCGGAAATTAATAACTAGACCCTCTGTTATGAAAGTGCAACATGAAGTCCCCGCATTCTGGAACGCATTCAGGGGATATTTGCGGTCCGATTCAGCCCTTGTCGGGCCGTTTCGATACTTTATGGTGCTCATTGATGCTTCCTCGAAATGGTCGCATACATGTTTGTCAACAAGGAATCATGCATTTGCAAAGTTGATCTCGCAGATCATCGTAATTAAGAATGCTTTTCACGATCATCGCGTGAAGTCCATTCGATTGGACAATGCCGCGAATTTACTTCCAAGGCATTTGATGATTATTGTACAAAGAACGGAATAATCTGTTGAGCACTCATCGCACGTCCATACGCAAATGGGTTAGTGAAGCACTAATAAAAGGATTAAGTTCATTGCCGCACCGCTTCTTGCAGAGTTGTAACTTGCCCAACACTTGTTGGGGACACGCAGCCTCGCACGCAAAGAAGACTCATCAAATATAGACCATCGGCCTACAACATCCATTCACCTATGCAACTAGTGCAAGGGGTCATCCCGAAGATTTCCCATCTTAGAAAATTTGGTTGTATGGTATAGATACATATACCACCCCCACAAATGGATCGCAATGGGCCCTCTCCGCAAGTCCAGGATATACGTTGGTTATGAGAGTGCATCCATAATTAGGTATTTGGAACCCATGATGGAGACTTGCACACACTCGATTCGCCGATTGCATCTTTGACGAGGACCATTTCCCGTCATTAGGGAGAGAATCAACCATTGGATGAAAAATGCCGGAAATAGTATGGCATTCCACTGGATCCCCGCATGACCTCGCACTAATGAAGCAAATCAAGAAGTCCAGGAAGATAATTGATTTGCGTAATTTAGCAAATGAACCGCTCGATCATTTTTGTGATCTCAAGAGCGTGGTTAAGTCGCATGTACCAGCAAGAAATGCACGAGAGAGGGTGGAAATACCAAAGAAAGCGAAGGTATCCCTCATCCTGCTCAGAGGCCTCAAAGAAAAGAACAGGAGATCTCGGCTTCTCAAACCCAAAGTACTCGGAGACGTCTGGGAAAATCAAGCGAGAGGACTTACCACACCAATCACAAAAGTGCCCCAAAGCAAGAAGGGGAGCCGCTTGAGACTGGCACCGAAAGAAGCCTGTGGAAAAGGCAATTCCAGATCTGAACCTTCCATTGGAAGAAGCCGCGAAAATAATGTGTGCGCACACATTGGCGGAGAAAAACTAAAGGAACTTGCTCCTGGAATGGGAAATAGCAATGAAGAGCAAGTAGAAGTGCACGAAGCACCCCATGATGAAATGGCCATAAACTTTGTAATAACGGAGAATCGATGAATAGAGCAATGTACCAATGTCGATGCATACTTTGCAAAGAAGATTGCCACGATCATTAATCATGATCCCGAGCCCGCATCTTCGCAGAGTGCAAGAAAAGGCTCGATTGGGAAGATTGGAAGAAGGCAATCACCGCAGAGTTAGTCTCTACGAACAAAAGAAAGGTGTTTGGGCACGTGTGCGCACGCCTCCCCATATAAACCCGTAGGGTCACAAATGGGTTTTTGTTCGCAAGAGAAACGAAAACAATGAAGTTGTAAGGTACAAGGCAAGGCTTGTCGCTCAAGGTTTCACTCAACGCCCTGGGGTTGATTATGAAGAAACCTATTCTCCGGTCATGGGTGGAGTTACCTTTAGATACTTGATCTCAATGGCAATCAACTTGAAGTTGAAAATGAAGCTAATGGATGTTGTCACAAAGATATTTGTATGGAAACTTGGATTCGGAGATTTATATGAAAGTACCGGAAGGTATCCCTATCCCGAACCAAGACAGAGCAAACAGAAACCTATACAGTGTGAAATTGGAGAAATCACTGTATGGGCTAAAACAGTCAGGAAGAATGTGGTACAATCGTTTGAGTGACTTTCTCTGCAAGAAAGGCTACGAACAAATGAAGATTGTCCATGTGTATTTATACAACGATCCACGAATGGATTTTGTATAATCTCCGTCTATGTAGATGACTTGAACATCATTGGGACGGATGAGGAAATTGAAGAAGCATGCACATACTTGAAATCTGAGTTTGAAATGAAAGACTTGGGTAAAACCAAGTTCTGTTTAGGCTTGCAGCTTGAACATGTCCAAGGCGGAATCTTGGTACACCAAGCATCCTACACGCAGAAAGTGTTGGAGAGATTTGGCTTTGAAAAGGCATACCCCGCAAAGACCCCAATGGCTCGGAAGGTCACTCCAAGCAGACCTAGACCCGCATGTGCCTAAAGAAGAGGGGGAGGAAGTCACGGGAGCGGAATTCCCATACTTGAGTGCAATTGGAGCGCTCATGTACCTTGCGAATAGCACTAGGCGGACATTGCGTCGCCAGTGAATTTGCTAGCGCAGATAAAGGCGTAACCCACCAAAAGGCATTGGAAAGGGGTGAAGGACATCTTCCGTTACCTTCAAGGAAGCAAAGACCTCGGCTTGTTTTACGTAAGAAACAATGAATTGAATTTAGTTGGCTACGCCGATGTTGAGTACCTATCGGACCCGCATACCGGCAAGTCACAAGCGGGTATGTTTTCCTTTGCGGTGGAACGGCAATTTCTTGGAAGTCGTCTGCTGCACTCTTGTCTCGACGCCGACTAACCACTCGTAAATCATTGCATTGTATGAAGCCTCTCGGGAATGTGCATGGCTTGAAGAATGGTTCACCACATCCAAGTCATGTGGTCCGAACATGGAACAAACCCCACTATTATCTATGAAGATAATGCGACTTGTGTTGCACAAGTACAAATGGGATATGTGAAGAGTAACCTTACAAAGCATATCAACCCCAAGTTCTTTTATGCTCATGAAATGCATAAGATGAACGAGATAAAGATCTTGCATACTAAGTCGTGTGAAAATCTCGCAGATTTATTCACTAAGTCACTCCCTGATCTTCCTTTGAAAGATGTATTAGAGGAATCGGGATGATGAGGCTTAGAGAAGTGCAGATTTCAGGGGAGATTTTTCACATACTCCTACATAAATCTCAAACATGAAGTTTGAGTACCCAACGTAAATCCTGAAGATTAACATTGAAGTTTGGGTGGATTGTACTCTTTTCCTTAAGTAAGTTTTTCATTGAAGTTTTCTTACATAAGGTTTTTGATGAGGCAATCCGTGCAACACAACAGCGTGTGCTATGTACTCTTTCTCCAATTATTTTTCCCACTGGGTTTTTATGGAGTTTTAATGAGGCATATGCATCTCGCAGTGAAGAGTCCAAGGGGGAGTGTTAGGAAACCGGATTCGTATCCGATATGGACTCTTCCTTATCTCTAAGCAGAACCGCTATATATAGGAGGCAGGGGGTCACCCCATTGTACACAAGCATACAGAATAATAAAGCAGGCCCGTTCCTCCTCATATTGTGTCTCTCTTTCTCCCTGTCTATTCTCCACTTGAGATCTATTAGGCAACCCCGGACTATTCGATAGCGAGGTTGTCTAACACATGCAACCCTACTAAAATAAGTTTCAAAAAATTCTGAAAAAAATCATGGATGTACATCTCAACTTACCCCATCTATGTATAAAATTTCATGATCAAATACGTTCTATGCTAGAAGTTACAAATCTCCCTGTATGGCATTTCTTAAGTTGCGTTTCAACGCATCAGTTTTGTTTTGCACAAAGGACTAATCAGAGGACATCGTGTTAATGTGGAACTAACAAAGTGTCTCATCCCAAACCATTTAAACTGATCATTCTAATCAAATTGGCACTTCATTTTGCACAGAGTCGTGCCTGAATAAAAGAACCAATGAACATTTTGCCACTAACCGTTCACATATTTATATCAAACATATAGACAAGAGACAACTGAAGCAACCTACAGTATTACTGGGCGAGGAACAATGGAGCAGCTCGCTCAGTGGGAAGGGAAACAAGACGAAGGGGAAGGCTTATCGCTAAGATACAGTTTTTGCAGCAGGAACTGCACTCCGAGGGCCAAAATCCTTGCGAAAATTTCATGAAATCTCGAATTTTAGACCCTCAAGTTTCATAATCCCGACAAAATTAAAAAATTTGAAAAAAAAAATCAAAGTGCTACAATAACCTTAAAATCTTGACGAGATCTCAATAAATTTGACTGAGAATTCGGTTTTTTTTATCGACATTTGACCGGATTATGATCGGATTGGATTCTTCATGTCGTTTTCCATGGGGGATAGTCGGTATATAATCCAATTAGCCTATACGCATTAATTCTCGCGGTCATAAATTAAGTACCTCAGTTGTCAGAATTTTTAAAATTTTCTTAAGCTTGGTCATTATCTAAAAATTTTATGGGAGCATTAGTGATGCATCATGACCATTCGCAAAAAATTTCAAAATTTTCTAACATGGTTTGAACTATTTTTCATTTGGTTGAAATTAGCCGGTCAGCCTTCAGTAGCACTATCCGAATTTTTGAAATTTTCTCAAGCTTGATCATCATCTAAAAATTTTATGAGAATATTATGGATATGTCAGGACCATTCACAAAAAAATTTAAAAGTTTCTAATGTTGTTTGCACCATTTTTTATTCAGTTGAAATCCGCAGTTAGCCTTTTTATCAGGACAATAGCATTGTTTGAATTTTTCAAAATTCTTCAAACTTGATCATCATCTGAAATTTTTATGAAAATATTAGTGATGTGTTAGGGTCCTAACAAAAAATTTCAAAGTTTTTTGACGATTTTTGGATCAATTTTTGTTCGATTAAAAATCACTGAGATCTCGGTAAATTTTGGTGATATCTCATAAATCTCGGTGAAAAATGAACCGAATTTGAATTTTGCTTTTTTGATTTCGTTTCGATTTCATTCAAAATAACGAGATCTCAGCAAAAATTTTGGATTTTGGAGGGTAAACCAAAAGCGAATTTTGGAACCTTGCTGCACTCCTTTACAGAGTGACAAGTAGTGGTGGGCGTCATGCCGTGCTATGCTGGCCTGGCCCGGGCCCATCGTGCTTTGGGACAGAATCGTGTCGTGCCACGACGGCCCACCGTGCCAGCCCGACTCGCCTTTGGCGAGCCCAGGCCCGGCCCATTTGCCCTTCGTGCCGGCCCAGGCTTGACCCATTTTCACTATTGTGACAAGCAAAGAAATAAAACACATCACTACTACTAAACTACCTATTTTAATTACATAAGTGTCGGTGTTTCGTGCACCGGCAAGTAAATTTGTATAGGTAAAGGGGGGCGCTCCCTCTCCTCGAACGGTCTGACCCAAGAGAGCCCAAAAAGTATACTGGTTCGGGCCGAACGTCCCTACTCCAGTTCGTGCGTTATGGATTGTATTGATTCTTCGTTTCTTTTTCGTGTCTGTGAGTTTACATGCTTGCCTCCTCTTCATTCGCCTCTACCTCCTCTTATATGGTCGAGGAGGTGGGTTACACTGTCGATCGGGTAGAAAAAAGAAAGGAAAAGGCTACCCCTAGGGACCCTATAATCGTCCGGAGATGTACCCCCGCGGCGGACCGATGGAGCCTGTCGCCGACCCCTGCCGTCCTGTCACCGGTCGCCGCAGCCGCGGCGTCGATCGTAGTAAATGCGAAGGCCGGAACTTCATAAAGCCGTCATCTTTATCGCCAAAGATTCAATGCGCACGATATGTGATAAATGATGTCACCCTTTTTGTGACGTGAAGACCCGGCCACGATCTTGGGCCGTGGCCGCGTCGGGGTTGGCCCATTCGTCGTTCCGGGCCGCTGGGAGTACCCATGGTACGGGTACTCGTCAGTAGCCCCCGAGCCCCCGGGCGGGTCGGAGAGAGGCCCGGGGGTTTTTTGCTGCGCGCATGCGTCCTTCTTGTCTCGAATCTTCGACCAAGGCGAGCACCCGGTGGGTGTAGCCCCCGAGCCCCCGAGCTGGTCGGAGAGCAGGTCGGGGGGTTGCAGTCGTCCTATCTGACTGGCTGGCTGGTGCTCGGGATGCCTGCGGTGATGGGGTCTGACCGATCGGAACTTGGCTCGCTTGTATTAGGCCGGAGCGGGGTAGGTTGCTTCGACTCGCTTTGCGCCGGAGCTGGGCGTATTTGTGCGGCTCGTTTCACGCCGGAGCTGGGCGAATTGACGTCCGACCCGAGACCTCGTCTGGCGAGTTTGTCCTTTGGTCGGAGAGGCTGCCGTTTGTTCCACGCGTACGCCCCGTCCGCAGGTGTGGGACCTGGAGGGGTGAGAGACGCATGCTTGCCTACGTTGGCTCGAGCACCGTTCTCGCGGAGTTGCTAATGGGTAGTCCGAGCGGAACCTGGAGACCCCCCGAGAGGGGGCCTCCTAGCGGACAATCCCGGCGTGGGTGTCCGACCCCTCTGAGGGGCGATCCACAAAACACCTCCCCTTACTCGATCCCGTGTCGGACCCCGGGTCGGCGGACGACCCGGGGCGCAGCTGGCTGCCGCCCCGTCGTCGGGTTCCGCAGGAGAGCGTGAGGCATGGTCTCGGACACGAGTTAAGGCGATTGGGCCGTTCGCTGACCCAACTAGAGGCCCGCTGGGGGCTCGTCTTGTCCTCGCCCCTCACTCGCTTTCTGTTTGGGCGGTATCGGATCCGCTTGGCGGACCAGGCTTCCGCGGCTTCCAGTGTTTAGACCGGGCCTCGGGCGCGAGCTGTCGGGCTCCTGGCGACCCCGAGGCCTCAGCGGCCCAGCGGGCCTTCGTCGATTTTCATCGCGTCTCTGGCCCGACCCGAAGGTGGAGACCGAGAGGGTGCCGGGGGTGTCGCTCGAGGCGACGCCCGCTCTTCTCTGCGGTCTCTGACAGCAGTTAATGCATAGTGGGGGATTTGGTAATTGGTGTACTTACGGTGGCGCGGAGGGGGGACGAGACGCGCGCGGAGCGGAGTGGTTGCCTTGACTCTTCCGCCCGTCTTCCGCCGGTTTGGCCCTTATAAAAAAGGGGACGGAGAGAGAGAAGAAGGTTCTGGCGATGCCATTCGCTTTTTGCTGCCAATTCCTTCTGCTTTTGCCTGTGACGGAAAAGAGAGAGAGAGAGAGAGAGAGAGAGAGAGAGAGACGGTTTTCTTGCTGCTCCCTTGTCGCTGCCGCCGCCTTCATCTCCGACGATGTGGCCGGAGTGCTCCACCCGATCCTCCCGCGTGGCTGGCCTGGAGAAGAAAGGCTTCCTCGCGCCGCGGGACGTCTCCGGGTGGCGGATCCCGACGGTGGGGGCAGTTCCTGAGCCGCGCGACGACAAGATCGTGGCGCTCGCCTGGTTTTACAAGCGCGGGTTCGGCCTCCCCCTCCATGAGTTCGTCCGGGGACTTCTCTTCTTCTACGGGGTGGAGGTGCATCAACTCAACCCAAACGGCGTACTTCACATTGCGGTGTTCACGACACTGTGCGAGGCGTTCCTTGGCATCGGGCCGCATTGGGCGCTGTGGAGGTACTTCTTCTCCAATCGGTTGCTGAAGGAGAAGGGGACGAGCCATGGGGCGTCCTTTGGGGGCGCGGCGTTGCAGTTGCGCGCTAATCGGGCGTCGAAGTATATTGATGTTGAGCTGCCCAAGTCCAACCGGGGCTGGCATTCCGAATGGTTCTATGTCCGGAATGCGGGGAACAGCGCCCCGCGTTTCTCTGGCCAGCTTCCCGAGAGTAAAGAGTGCTGGACTTGGGGGCCTGAACGGAGGGACAAGCGCAAGGTGCAGCTGATCGTTGATCAGATCAAGGTCTTGAAGGAGCGCGGCTTGACCGGCGAGGCTGTCGTGCGCGCTTTCATGGAGAGGCACGTGCAACCCCTCGCGGACAGGGTGCTCCCCATGTTCGAGTACTCAGGACCATCTGACCCCATGAGGATGGCGGAACCCGAGCTCCTTCGGTCGGAGGTTGACGCCCGGGTGTTCTCTGTCTTGGCCGGGGGTGCGTCCGTGGCGGTGGCTCGAGCTCCCGGGCCTCTAATGGCGGGCCGTCGTTCCGACCTGGTAGGTTCAGTGATTCCCCTGCCCGGTCCCCTTTTTCTTCCTCCGGCCGTTCCGACCGACTTTCTTATTCTTCGCAGGGTCTTGGCGGGATGACCTCTCGGCCGGACTTGCCGGGGGATAAAGAGCGGAGGGCCCAGGCTCGGGTGATCAAGGAATCGCACGACACAGCTCGCAGGGAGAAGAGGAAAGCGGCCAAGTTAAAGAAAAGACAGCGGGAGACAAGGCGGTCCCGCGGGGAGGACGTCTCCGATACGACCGGTCGAAGTCGCGGCGACTTCGGGTCGCCCCGAGCTCGAGGCGAGGGGGCGGTCACCAAGGCGTCGACACCGAGCCGAATGTTGGAGGCGGCGCGGTCGGGGATGGTGGCGATGTTGCTGCCACCGAGTCTCCAGCGGAGGCAGAGCTGGACCCCCGGGGAAAACGGGAGGCCGAAACGCCCCCGCCGGGGGAACCGGCGAAGAGAAGGAAAACACGGTGCAGGCGTTCGACGCGGTAAGTGCCCTTTGCTCGTTGGCTTCCAAGTCCTCAGGCCTTAAGATCGTGCTCACGATCTCTTGTTGTGTCGTCGTGTGCAGGAGTGGTACGGGGGCGGTTACGCACCCAGTAGCGTCCTTGCGGCAGTTGGAGTTGCCGCCGCCGCCGCCACCGACGAGCGTTCCGCCGGTCGAGGCGGAGCAGCCAAGGGCCGCGGTGCTCCCTGCCGGGGCGAAGGGCGCCGAGTCAGTGACAATGGCTGTGGCGGGCGCCGTGGTGTCGGGGTCGGCAACCGAGCGATTGGCGGAGCCGCCGGACGTCCCGTTGGTCGAGGCGGAGGAGGAGACGTCGGTCGCGTTGGGGTGCGAGGAGGAGACCGCTGCTGGAGTTGAGTTGGATCCGTTTTCGAAAGAAGGAGTGGATGCGGAAGGGCTCCCACTACCTCCGCCGGGGGTTCCTCCCCCGGGCGCGATCCTGGCGCCGGGGTCTGTCGCACCGTCGATCCCAGGGCCCTCCCTTCCGCCCGAAGCTGTCGAGGAAACGAGGGCGGAGACGGCAGTCGGGGTAGCACGGGGGGAGGCGTCCGCTCGTGTCCCCATCCCGCCGTTGGTCCTGCCGGGTTCACCGCCGGTAGTTCTGGACGGCGAGGCGGAGGGAGACGATTGGGTCACGCTCGGCGAGACCAGCCAGCGCGTTGTGGCCGAAGCGGACCGGGCCAGAGAGGCACTGTCGGCCATGCTCCAGACCTTCAGTGAGAAGCTGAGGGCCATCTCCCGGGATGCTCGCCGGGAGGTCGCGATAGCGACTTACCTTTATCTTGTTCGTCGACCAGATCGCGGGCTGATGGGTGATCTCATCTGCAGAGCCTGAAGTCCCGATCGCTGTTCAAGTCCGGGTACATCCGGGTTCAGAACCAGCGAGGGTCGACCGCCGGGCTGGAGTGCAGCCGATTGCGCTCCAAGCTGTCGGATGCCCAGAGGGCCTTGGACCATGAGCAGGCCGAGACGAAGAGGGCCCGCCAGGAGAGTGCAGACATCGAGGGAGCTCTGCTCGAGGAGCGCCAAGCAAAGCAGGCCTTGGACAAGAGGGTGTCCGAGCTTGAGTCTCTCCTGGCGGAGGCGGTCCGGGCGAAGGAGGATGCCAAGTCGAGTGCTGCCCGCCTTGGCGAGGAGCTTGAGGCAGCTCGGAAGCTCGCTCAGGACACGGCTATCGAGCGCGATGCTGCTTTGGAGCAGGCCGAGCGCAACCGAGTGCTCGGACACGGGCCGATGAGGACCTCCGTGCCACGCTTGATTCCGTGTCGGGTAAGTGCCTTAGCTTTGGTGTCCTGTATCTTGACCTTCGGGTCGCCTCACCGTGCCCTCCCGATGCTATTGATTTTGCGCAGAGATGCAGAAGAACCTGGGGAGCGCCATGGAGGCGCGGAAAGCGGTGGAGGAGGCGCGTGATAAGGCGGTCGCAGACGCGTGACGGCCATCACAAGACGCGACGTGGCTCCGCCTCGCAGCCGGCCGTTTGAGGCGAGCACCGAACTGACGGCTTTACGAGCGGTCGGTCAGGAGATCCGCGACCGGGTGCTGGGGTCGGGGGGACGTCAACCAGGCCCGAGCTCGCTGGCGAGTGCCCTGGCCTGCGTGCCCGAGCACGTGGAGGCTTCGGTGGCAGCTGGCGCCGCCCTTGGGGCTTCTTCGGCGCTGGTCTGCACGCTCTCCTTCTACGAAGGTATCTACCTTGATACTGTTAGTAGCGGGATTGCCGCGAACCGGTCTGAAGAAGAGGTCGACGCCCTCGAGCTCCGGGTCGAGCCACACGCCAGGGCGATCGCCGACCAGATCTCTCCGACCGACGTCCTCCATCAGGAATAGGAAGGAAGGAGCTTTAGTCAGTTTATATTTCAATCTGTAATGCACTGAGCTGTGTCGTTTAAAAGGCTTGGCCGGGTAGATCGGTTAAGATTTCGTACTTTGCTCGTTTTTCACGCTCTTATGTTGTGATGAACACTTGCCGACCGTAGTCTTAGGGACCGCGGGGGTCGAGCGTAGGCCGGTGTGTTCGTCACGCTTTTACCAAGCGGAAAAAAGACCGGGCGTCCAGGAGCGAGGCGTTTGCTAGCGCGATCACGGGGAGGAGTGTTCCTGACCAATCGCGGGTCGCTCCGCTTGGGTACTTCCTTCTTCCGCGAAGTGCTACTTTGGCAACCATAGCCGCTGGGGCGTAGGCCGTAGTGCTTCGGGTCGAGAGGGTTGCCGTGCGGGAGAACCCGGCGATTGGTCGGGTTACCGAGCCGTAAGGTTATGTGAGCCAGAGGCCCCCGAGCGGTGCGTGGGGGTTAGGTTGTCACCGCCACGCAGCGCTCTTTGAAGGACTTGCAAAGAGAGTAAAAGAAAGGACGTTACTTAACTTTTGCAGGCGGGCTTTGACGCGGTCTTGGTGTAGGCGCGGGGTCCGATGAGGCACGCTGGTCCCGGGATGCGTTGTTATCAGAGCAAGACGTCAGCAACGCGTCGACTCCCGGGCCTTCAGCGTTGGAAAGGTGCGGGCGCGGTAAATGCTGGGGGCTGGCGCAGCCAGCACGTCACTTCGAGCGGTCCCGGGTTGCTTCTAAATAGGCGGGCGAGGCGTGCGGTATCTTCACCCTCTGGTTGAAGGCTTGGCACTCGCATATCTCTCATGGCCGCCTCGCCCTCCCGACCCTGCTCCAAAGATGCGACCTCGCCGGGTGGCGAGATTGACTGGGAGGCCCTTGAGCGGGAGGCAGAGGAAGAGGAGCTGGAGCGGCTGGCAGGCGGTTTCGTAGTCGCGGCTCCGTCAGACGACGGGGTCGATTGGGAGTTGCTCGAATGGGAGGCGGAGGAGGAGGATCGAGAGCCGCCGGCTGCGGGTGCCGGTCCCGGCGTTCTTTTAGAGGGGAGGCCTCCGCAGCAGCCGGAGCAGATGGGGGATCCAGACGCCGCTCCTCCTCATGCCCCATCTCCTTCGGGGAGCCTTGAGTCCACCGCGACGTCGAGGCCAGCCTCGATCGTGCTGCCGATCGGCCCGATCGAGCTGTCGTTCTCTTCCTCGATAGAGGGCCCCCCCGTGGCGGGCCCCGGGGCCTCCTGGGAACCATAGAGGTCACACAGGGTGGGGGGCGCAGCCAGCCTCGACGACGCGTGGAGTTCAGGCAGGTCCGGTGAGTCGAGGTAGGCCGGAACCTGTCTTGCCGCAGCGTCCCAGGCGCTTTGCGGCAAAAATTGTGCGGGAAGTCCAGGGCCGCGCTCGAAGAATATGGGTGACAGAGGGTTCCAACAAACAGTAGTAGAACTTAGTTAGTTTTCTGCTTTGAGCGAATGTAAAAAGTGTCTTTATGAATAAAGGAAGATGCTTTATTTTCCCGTAAGTCTGGCGTTGTTTTCGCTATTTTTTGGTTTTTAAGTGACGAACGTGCTGGGATCGTCGTCTTCGGGACCGTAAGGGTCGTTCGAGAGTCGATCAGCACGTGGGTGTTTTCCTAAAAAATAGGCGAAAAGCGGCACGAAGACTCAGCGCGATCGTTTGCATTCGTCCTTCGCGCGTTGGGTAAGTTTCCGACCGACTTTAGGTAGTTTCACCCAGGTGCCTTCTTCCCTCGCAAGATGTCACTTCGCAACCATAACCGCTGGGGCGTAGGTCGTGGCACTTTGGTCGGGGAAGAACGAGCGACCGTTCGGGAGGACTTAGCGGTCGGTCGGGCGACTGACCCGCGCGGACAAGGGCATTTTAAAAAGAATTAGGCGTAGGTCCGATCAAAAAACGTCGGGCCTTTCGAATCAAGCGATCGCAAAAAAGTCGAGAGTCTTTTAAGAGTAAAAAAGGAGAATTAAGGGTAAATTCGTCTTAGCTTTTCAATATTCCAGGCGTTGGTCAAAACGTTGCCATCTGGATCCTTGAGTCGATAAGTACCAGGTTAGAGGATTTCTACTACAGTGAAGGGTCCTTCCCAAGGAGGGGAGAGCTTGTGCTTGTCTTTGGTAGACTGAACCTGGCGCAGGACCAGGTCGCCTATGTTGAACGCTCGATCCCGAATCCTGCGGCTGTGGTAGCGTCGCAGCATTTGCTGGTACTTGGCCGAACGCAAGGTGGCGACGTCACGTGCCTCATCGAGTTGATCGAGGGCGTCTTGTTGAGACTCGAGCCCTCGAGCTTCATCGAAGGCTTGGAGTCTCGGGGCGCCGTACTCCAAGTCGGTCGGCAAAACGGCTTCGGCGCCGAATGCCAAGAAAAATGGTGTTAACCCGGTTGACCGGGTCGGTGTGGTCCGCAGGCTCCAAAGTACGGGGGGCAGCTCGGCCGCCCACCGTCCGGCGTACCTCTTCAGTCGACTGAAGATCCGTGGTTTGAGCCCTTGGAGGATCATTCCGTTTGCGCGTTTGACTTGGCCATTGCTTCGTGGGTGGGCAACGGCCGCCCAGTCGACGCGGATGTTGAAGCTGTCGCAGAAGTCGAGGAACTCTTTCCCCGTGAACTGCGCCCCATTATCGGTGATAATGGAGTTTGGGACTCCAAATCGATAGACGATGTCGCGGAAGAAGTTCGCTGCTTGTGCCGAAGTGATGGTGGCAACTGGTTTGGCTTCTATCCACTTGGTAAACTTGTCCATCGCGACCAGCAAGTGGGTTAAGCCCCCGGGCACTTTTTTGAATGGCCCGACCAGGTCGAGTCCCCAAACGGCGAAAGGCCATGTGATAGGAATAGTCTGGAGGGCTTGCGCCGGGAGATGCGTCTGTCGAGCGAAGAATTGGCACCCTTCGCACGATCGGACGATCTGCTCGGAGTCGGCCACGGCGGTCATCCAGTAGAAACCCTGCCGGAAAGCTTTTCCGACCAGGCTTCGCGAGCCGGCGTGGTGGCCGCAGATTCCGCCGTGGATGTCGTGGAGGAGCTGTTTCCCCTGGTCGGCCGGAATGCACTTCTGGAGGATCCCGGAGGGGCTCCGTTTGTAGAGGTCTTCGCCGACCAGTACAAAGGACTTTGCCCGTCGAGCGAGGCGTCGGGCCTCGGTTTGATCGGTGGGGAGCGATCCGTCGGTCAATCGGTCGACAAAGGGTTTTCTCCAGTCAGTGCCGGCCATCAGGACGTCGTGGCCTGACTCGCACGGCTCGGCCTCCTGTTGCTGGTCGGTCGGAGGAGTTGCTGGGAGATCGGGCCGAACGGATGCCTAGGGCAGGTCGAGGACGAATATCCCCGGCGGGATTGGCCCTCTACTGGAGGCAAGGTTGGCCAGGTGGTCGGCTTCACTGTTATTTCGTCTGTAGCTGTGATGAAGTTCGAATCCTTTGAACCTCTCCTCTAGCTTGCGTACTTCTCGACAGTAGGCCGCCATCCGGCCGTCACGAGGCTCTGCAGCCTTCATGACCTGGTCGATGACCAGTTTTGAGTCGCCGTGAACGTACAGACGCCGAGCTTCGAGGTCGGCAGCGATCCGGAGGCCACTGACGAGAGCTTCGTACTCGGCGACATTGTTAGTGGCGTCGAAAAGCAGCCGGATGGCGTACTGGAGCTTGTTTCCGAGTGGGGAAACGATAACGACCCCGGCTCTGGCTCCGTTCTTGGTGAAGGACCCATCGAAGTACATTGTCCAGTATTCGGGGTCTTCGAGCGGAGGTGGAGCCTGGGCTTCGGTCCATTCGGCGACGAAGTCGGCCAAAGCTTGTGACTTAATCGCAGTCCGGGGGACGTAAGATATGTCGTGACCGTTGAGCTCGAGTGCCCACTTGACGATCCTCTCGGAGGCCTCACGGTTGTGGACGATCTCGCCGAGTGGTGACGAGATCACCACGGAGACGTGATGTTGGTTGAAGTAGTGCACCAGCTTCCTCTTCGTGATGAGCACCGCATAGAGCATCTTCTGGACTTGCGGGTATCGGGCCTTGGACTCGGAGAGTACTTCTTTGATGAAGTAGATCGGCCGCTGGACCTTGAGGACACGTTCGTCCTCTGCTCGCTCCACAACGAGTGCCGTGCTGACGACCTGGGTCGTGGCGGCAATGTAGAGGAGCAGCGGCTCCTCGGGCGTCGGTGCAACCAGCACAGGAGGGGAGGTCAGGAGTGCCTTCAGCTGACTGAGGGCCTCCTGTGCTTCTTGCGTCCAGCTGAATCGGTCGGATTTTCTCAGTAGTCTGTAGAGTGGCATACCGCGTTCTCCGAGTCGGGACAGGAAGCGGCTTAGGGCTGCCATGCAACCCGTCAGCCTCTGGACTCCCTTGAGGTTGTTGATCGGCCGGTCGGCCCCATCCTCATGATCGCGGAGATTTTGTCCTGGCTGGCCTCGATGCCGCGTTCAGAGACGATGAAGCCAAGCAGCTTTCCCTTAGGTACCCCGAAAACGCATTTTTCGGGGTTGAGCTTGATGTGGAACTTCTGCAGTCTTGCGAAGGTTTCCTCCAGGTCGGCAATGAGGTTGTCTACCTTCCTGGTCTTGACGACGATGTCATCGACGTAAGCTTTGACGTTACGGCCGATTTGGTCGGAAAGACACGTTTGCATACATCGCTGGTATGTAGCGCCCGCGTTTTTCAGGCCAAACGGCATTGTTACGTAGCAGAACGAGCCATGCGGAGTGATGAAGGAGGTCGCGAGTTGGTCGGCTTCCTTCATCGCGATCTGGTGGTATCCCGAGTAGGCGTTCAAGAAGGACAGGGACTCACACCCCGCGGTGGAGTCCACCACCTGATCGATGCGGGGCAAGGGGAATGGATCTTTTGGACACGCCTTGTTAAGGCTCGTGTAGTCGACGCACATTCTCCATTGCCCAGTTTTCTTTTACGAGCACGTGGTTTGCCACCACTCGGGGTGGTGAACTTCTTTGATGAACCTGCGACCAAAAGTTTGGCGATTTCTTTCCCTATGGCCACGCTGCTTTCTTCGTCGAAGCGGCGTAGGCGCTGGGCGACCGGTCTTGATCCGGATCGGATGTTCAGCGAGTGCTCGGCGACTTTCCTCGGGATTCCTGGCATGTCGGAGGGCCTCCATGCGAAGATGTCCAGGTTGGCGCGAAGGAAGTCGACGAGCGCGCTTTCCTATTTGGCGGGGAGCGTGGTCCCGATCTGAACGGTCTTGGTCGGGTCCTCGGGGTCGACCTCGATTGCCTTCGTGTCCTCGGCGGACTTGAAGGAGCCTGGTCCGGACTTGTTGGAGTCGGGAGCGGACTGGGAGGTGTTGGCCCGGAAGCTGGTGAGCTCGGCGGAAGCGACGACCGCCGAGGCCAATTCGCAACTGCTTTTCTCGCAGTTGTAGGCAAGCTGGAAAGATGCGGTCACGGTGATTACTCCCCGTGGTCCGGGCATCTTCAGCTTTAGGTAGGTGTAGTTGGGGATCGCCATGAACTTCGCGTAGCATGGCCTCCCTAAGATGGCGTGGTAGGAGCCGGGGAAATCCACAACCTCAAAGGTGAGGGTTTCGGTGCGGAAGTTGCCCGAGTTCCCAAAGGTGACAGGCAGATCGATCTGCCCGAGCGGGTGGGCCTGCTGGCCAGGAACGACGCCGTGGAAAGGTGCCTTGCTCGGCCGGAGGTCCGAGCGAGGGACCCCTATGGCGTTGAGGGTCTCAACATAGAGGATGTTGAGACTGCTGCCGCCATCCATGAGCACCTTGGTCAGGCGCTTGGTCCCCATGATGGGGTCGACAACGAGTGGGTACCTCCCTGGTTGGGGGATGTGGTCGGGGTGGTCGCTTCGGTCGAAGGTGATCGGCGACTCCGACCACCGAAGGTACTTTGGCACGGCGGGACTTGCTATGTAAACCTCGCGGCAAGCGAGCTTAAGCTGCCTTCGGTCGGCATAACTCGCCGGCCCGCCGAAGATCATGAGGCATCCGTCGGTTTCAGGGAACCCGGTGTCCGCCTCCTTGTCCTCGACGCCTGGCGCCGAGTCGGGCTTCTTTCCTTTGCCCTGCGGCGTCGTGGGAGTTCCGAAAAGAAAGCACTTCAGGACTTCGCAGTCCCGGTACTTGTGCCTGACGGGATACCCGTGGTTTGGACATGGTTTTTCCATCAGTTTCTCGAAATGGTCGGGGGATTGCCGGATCTGCGGCCTCCCCGGTCGGTCGGCGGCTGCGACCACGCGGTCCTCGCGGACCTGCTTTTCGTGGCGCTTTCGCTTGTCGAGGCGGTCGGAGGAGGGGCCGGCCTCGACGCCGGTCCCTCGCTTCGCCTTCCCCTTATCGAAAATGACATCCACGGCCTCCTCGCCCGAGGCGTGGTTGGTGGCGATGTCCAAGAGCTCCTTGGTGGTGCTGGGCTTCGCACATCCCAGTTTATGCACCAAGGCCTTGGAGGTGGTGCCATAGATGAATGCCCCGACGACGTCGGCGTCGCGAATGTCGGGGAGCTCGTTGCATTGCTGGGAGAAGCGCCGGATGTAATCCCGGAGGTTCTCGCCTGGCTGCTGCTTGCAGCTCTTCAGGTCCCAGGAGTTCCTGAGGCGCTTGTAGGTGCCCTGGAAGTTGCCCACGAAGTGGTGCTTGAGGTCATCCCAGTTCCTGATGATGTTGGTGGGGAGGTACTCGAGCCATGCTCGAGCCGAGTCCGCCAAGTAGATGGGGAGGTATTGGATGATGAAAAAGTCATCAGTCGCTCCCCCTGCCCGGCATGCGAGCCGGTAATCCTCCAGCCATACACCGGGGTTAGTGGCCCCCGTGTATTTGGCTATGTTGATGGGTGCTCGAAACATGGCAGGGAATTTCGCACTGCGGATCCCCTGGCAGAACGCCCGTGGCCCGGGGCCGTCGGGGCTCGGGCTGCGGTCACGGTGTGGACCGCTGTCTGCGACGTGCGAATGGGCTGGGTCGACCATCGTCCTTCTTCGCGCCTAGGGTGGCGCGAACGTCGCGGTCGTTTCCTAGGCGCTGGTGCACCGGGGAGCGTGAGGCCTGGGGAAATAAGGAGGACGACGCCGCCCTCGTTGCGCTCCGGTGACCTTGAGAGGCGCCGTGGCGCGGGTAGCCTGAAGAGGCACCCGAGCGCTGCAACCCGGAGCCCTGCACGTGCTGCGCGACCGCACGTTCCACCAGTTCCCGGAGGTTCCGGTGGGTCGCTTTGGCCGCTGGATCGTCTGGCTCGGGGATGCCGCGGAGCAACATTGCCGCTGCGGCGATGTTCTGGCTGGCGTGGGGGAAAAGCGTTGGACCTTTCGTCTCTTTGGCTACCGGCGCTGGACTCGACGGCGCTGGCGCCAAGGCCGCCAAAGCGGTAGAGTCCCGGGCTATTGCTGCTCCAGGTCGGCCTGGAGCTTATCGAGCTCAGCTTTTTGGGCCTCCAGCTCGTCGCGCCGCCGCTGAAGATCGGCGCGGCGATCCTGGTGGTCTTCCTCGGCGCGCTGGAGGAGAGTTTTTGGCGTGGCGGGGGTCGCAGGGGGATCATTCGCGCCTGCCGCGGTGTGGGAACCGCGATAGCGCGGTCTGTTCCTGTCTCTCCCCTCGTTGTTACCGGAGTCGTGGTTGGAAGAGTTCTCCGAGGGGTCGTCAACGGGGACTGGTAAGTGGCCGACCATTGCTACGAAGCGCGGAGCCGCGGGGGGCGTTGTCGCCGCCGGCTGAGGCTTCCGCGCGCCGTGCGAGGTGGCAGAGCTTTTGGCGCGCTCCGGCGTTGTGGCCCGTGTTGGGACGTCGAGCCGGAGTCCATCAAGAGTGTCGGTGACTGCACCAAGGTCCGCGGGGGACGCCTGGCTATGGAGGGCGGTGGAGGCAAACGCGAGCCGTCCCGCCGTGGTGGTGACGAAGTTGAGGGAGCCGAAACGGATCGAAAACTCTGACATGATCGTGTCGTGGTGAGCGGAGAAAATAAAACCGTCGAGGAAGCTTGGTGGGAAAACGATGGTGACGAACGCCCAAGACCCCTACCTGGCGCACCAATTGTCGGTGTTTCGTGCACCGGCAAGTAAATTTGTATAGGTAAAGGGGGGCGCTCCCTCTCCTCGAACGGTCTGACCCAAGAGAGCCCAAGAAGTATACTGGTTCGGGCCGAACGTCCCTACTCCAGTTCGTGCGTTATGGATTGTATTGATTCTTTGTTTCTTTTTCATGTCTGTGAGTTTACATGCTTGCCTCCTCTTCGTTCGCCTCTACCTCCTCTTATATGGTCGAGGAGGTGGGTTACACTGTCGATCGGGTAGAAAAAAGAAAGGAAAAGGCTACCCCTAGGGACCCTATAATCGTCCGGAGATGTACCCCCGCGGCGGACCGATGGAGCCTGTCGCCGACCCCTGCCTCGTCACCGGCCGCCGCAGCTCGCAAGGCCGATCGTAGTAAATGCGAGCGCCGGAACTCGTGACCGCTTAGTCGCCGTCTTTATCGCCAAAGATTCAATGCGCACGATATGTGATAAATGATGTCGCCCTTTTTGTGACGTGAAGACCCGGCCACGATCTTGGGCCGTGGCCGCGTCGGGGTCGGACCATTCGTCGTTCCGGGCCGCTGGGAGTACCCATGGTACGGGTACTCGTCAATAAGAGACTAATCACATCAACAAAATGTCAAACATAAATGCAATGCTTGAAGATGCCCTAAATCAACAATATCTGCCAACTTTTAGGTCTTAATCCGTGATTTCGTGCCCGTTTGTGCCGTGCTGGCACGGGCCCGGCCCAAACGATCGTGCTGAGTCGTGCCGCCCATCGTGCCCGGTTCTCAGGCCCGGCACGGCCCGTGCTATAGTTGTGTGCCGGCCCGGCCCATCACGGAACCATGTCGTGCTGGGCTTTGCACCGGGCCATCCCGTCGTGCTTCGGGCTGGCCCAAAAGAGCCCGACCCAAGTGTCCATCTCTAGTGACAAGCAAAGTCATCCAGTTTCAGACGTCAGAATCCACAGGTATATTGAACCAGAAATGCAACACCGAGGCGAGGCAAGAGAGGTTCATCAGCAGTCAGCAGCTCCCAAAAGAATCTTTTCTCGACACGGCTGGCAGGAAAGTGTTGTCTGCAATTTTCCTCATCGATGCTGAATGACTTGGTATCAGTTTGCAATGGGGATGTCTCCTGCCTATGTTTAACAGTGAGCTAGCATCTTTACTACCCATTCTTTTCCCGTTGCCACATCAAAGGGTATTCTTCAACAGTTGGAGCTACCCATACTCCCGAGTAGCGGGTACAGCCGAGCACATGCCTAAACCGTATTGTATTTGCCCGGCTGGACTCGCCCCTTAGCAAGTTGTGCGTGCCGACCCAGGGTCGATCCATTTGCACTAGAGAGGTGCTTCTATGCTCTTCCTTTTAAAAGTTGCACAACTATTAAAGCATGAATGAAGGGTAGATGGTGATTACTTACCCCTTCGCTTGCTTCAAGATTTGTGCAACTTGTACTAGAAGGAAGAGCATAGAAGCACCTCTCTTTGCACTATTGTGATCATCGCGGTCCCCCGCAGCAGGGAAGGTCTCCATGGCCGTGGCTGATGAGCACATCGTTGCGGCGGCGGAGGCAGCATCGTGATGGAGGAGATCGCCATCACAGTCCAGCCCACCACTGCGAAGGCCTCCTCCAAAGGTAAATGGGGATCGCCACCCCCCTCTCTCTCGCGCGATCCAATTGGATCAATGGCGATATGGGTCATTTGCGATGGTATATACATAGTGAATTTGTATTAGCGGACGTGGTTGGTTGCCATGGAATATGAGTGTCGTGCTGTGTGTGAATCGTAAAGTAGGGTAAGGTGATGGTGTTGCAATTGCTAAAGTGCATAGTTCTTAACTTCTAGTGTGCATGCAAATATTGCCATTTGCTCTCTCTCTCTCTCTCTCTCTCTAGATTGCCACTCTCCGCCATGGCCACCACCCTCGCCGGCTTACCCCCTTCACTTCTCCGCCTCCTCGTCCCCCTCTACACCCTCGCCCCCCTTACCTCCTCGACCCCCTCCACCTACCTCCAGCCCGCTCTGTGCTTCTCCGCACAGCTGAATATTTAAATGCGGCATGCACAGCTAAAGCCAAGCACATGAAAAATGCAAATGACCATGAAATATTAACAGGAGTGCCAAGAACAAATAAATCAGCCATGGGCAACTCCTTGACTGCATGCGATCGAAAATTGGGTCCATTGCTGAAAATCCAGCTCTATCCCTTTATTCTCTTTTCTTCTCTTCCTTTCTTTCCTTTTATTTTCTTCTTTCCATTCTGTTTTTATTTCTCTTTTTCCTTTCCCTTTTTCTTCTTTTTGTCTTTTCTTTCCTTCCTCCCCTTCTTCTTCGGTCGAGCCTACCCTGTATTTCTTCTCTTTCTTCTTCATCTCCTTCATCTTCTTCTTCCCAACTGAACCGGCCTCCCCGTTCGCCTCACGCCCTCGCCCCTTCGGATTCCCCTCTGCCTCCCCCTCCAGCTCACCCCCTCTGTCTCCCCTCCACCTTGAACCCTCATCCCTCTGGCTCCCCTTCCACCTCCTCCCTCTCCCGATTGTCATGGACTAGCAGGTCACGAGTGTGCCGTGGCTGATGTGTGTGGCCGCAGGCTCGCGCAGCGTGGGTGGTTCGAGCTTATGTGGCCATGGGCGAGTGACCAATCATGGGCGGCCGAGCATGGTGATTAGTTAATCCCCCTCTCCCCTACAGTCGTGCCTTGCCATGGGTTGACATGCCATGTCGTGCCCCTACCATTGGCCCATGGAAAGGTTGTCATGCCGCCCCTGTGTCATGCATTGCCCGGCACCTCCTGTAGCATGCCGCGTCGTGCCAGCCCAGACACAGCACTTCTTCCTTGTGTCGTGCCGTGCCGTCCATCGTGCCCGGTTGTCAGGCTCGGTACGACCCATTCGCACACAGACCACGTTAGGCCTTGGGCCGGGCCGTGCCTGCCATGCCACATGTTGGTAAAAAAAAACATGGTCAATTCCCACGTCTACTCCCAACTGGCACTGTCGAGTAGCCTCAGGCATAGGAAGAGCGAGAGGAGTTGCGATTTTGCCCATTTCTGAAATTTGGCGCGCTCCTTGCGGTGGCACAGCCGCGGACATGGTGAGTTGCGCGTGCCGCCGAGGCGTACACCAATCGAGGAGCAGCCATGTGCGTGGACACTTCTGTGAAGGCGCGTGAGGAATGAGGAGATGCACGCCGGCAACGGGCGGTGGGAAGAAGTGTGTGCCAGCTAGCGGCAATCGCGATGGGAAAGGAGAGTTTTGCATAAAAAGCCCTTTCCAAAGTAACTATTTGCGAAAGGAGGCACCTCATCAAATGCCCGTGTAACCGTCCGATACTATTTTGATGGTTCAGATTGAGGAAGGCCAAGGTGGATGGCCTGGAGGTGGTAATGTTTTGTAAGAAACCCTCTAGTAACGAAAATTCACAGCAAACGTTTCGAAATGGATTGTGCAGAATTATCGCGATCAGAACTTTGGCTCCGGGTAATTGTCCGATCAGATTTGACCATTTGGACGGTGTAGATTAGGGAATATACAAAAGGTGGATCACGTAACTTTGCGAAAGAGACCCTGCTGTAGCGCAAAATATTCAACATGCCCCCCCTATTGGATCGCGCATAAAATATGCGATCCTATTCGTTTTTGCATAGCTCGATGTACATGGAGAGCCCAGATCGATTGAGGTGGATCTTTTGAGGATCTTCTCGCAAAAAGGGACTTGAACGTAATTTTCAAAATTTTCAGGGGGTTCTCACAAAAAAACCCGGCTCAACGTGCCACATGTCGCACGGCAAAAAATCGCACGGGCAATATGCACGCGGGAATAGGATTCGAAGCCACATCTCCAGTGCCGCACCGAAGCATGTTAGCATGGGCAATATGCACTATGGAACGAGCATGTTGTGCGAAAATGACGTGAAAGCGCTAGGGCGCGGAAACGCCGGTTCTAATATAAGGTAGCACACATCCGTCCGATCAAAACATAGCAACCCACTTCAAATTTGGGGGGGGGGGGGCGTGCATCGATCTCAAAGCAAATCCAATGGCCAGGAATTTGAACGATGGTTACGAAAGAAAACATCCGGGTAAAAATTATCAAAACTATAAGGTATATTACTGTGGATGCAGCTAATAAACAAACATGCACACCGTTCGAAAAATCATGAATACGAGCTCACTCACCCGCTATTTGGTGATAGAACAGAAACCTACATAACCAGGCAGGTACATATTGCTTTACGATGATACAAATCAATATTGCGGTGCGTGCAGTGTGCAATTCTTGCCAGATCGACCGACGAACTCATGAACCTAGGAGGGATATATCTTGGACGTCGCCTTGAAGGCCATCTCCATCGCGGCCGTGGCCGCGGACAGCGCGTCGGCCTCACCCGACGAGCCGCGGTACTTGCCGACGGCCGCGTCCATGACGGCATTGAGGTGGCCCTGGGCGGCCTCCACGGCCGCCTCGGTGCCACGGGCCACTGCCTCATGGTCCGCCTCGGCCGCCGCCCACGACGCGCGCGCCTCACTCTCGAAGAGCGCGAGGACGCCGTCGAGCCGCGCCGGGTCGAAGCCCCGGCCGTCGAGGGCCATGTCGGCGACGACGGAGAGCTGCTCGAAGAGCGCGTCCATGTGCTTTAATTGCTCCCCCTTCGCTCGCTCGCTGTGATGTCAACCACCACTTCCCTCTAGAGAGAGATATATATACACGGAGTCATCGTGTTTGGTAGAGTGTATGTCGTACTCTTGTGGGAAGAGGAGATTCGACGTTCGAGCTTGGAGAGTTGCGGCGCCTTTCGGTGAGCAAGGAAAAGGAATGTCACAAGGTAACTGAGACCTTTTCGAAGTTGTGCCTAGCTTGCTCCTGAAAGAATGGAAGATGCCACTAGCACAGGATAGTTGAGTTTCGTACAGTTCCATTTGCTGTTGGGTTTTGATAAGTTTCATCCGGATGTTTTCTTTAGCAACCATCATCCAAATTCCTGGCAATTGAATTTGCTTTCAGATCAATTCACGCCCCCCTAAATTCGAGGTGGGTTGATCCTACGGATGTGTGTTTTGATCGTACGGTCTAAAGTTTAGATGTTTTTTGGAACAAAAACATCCGGATGTTTCAAACGATTTTCTCGCCAAGTTTTCGCAAGTGCGCTGTCATGACAAAATTAGTTGAACCGTTGAACAGTGAGATCGTTGAGGTGTGTCCTCTCAGTGATCGTGTTTATGTTGCCGTCTTGCCTCAGCTGGTCGTTAGCTATAGAAAAGAAGTAAAGAAACGCTGCTCGAATAGCTGCAATATATTGATTGCTTTTCTGAGTATCCTACAGTAGCAGGTGTAAAAGGAACAAATATACGTGCACTTCAGATCAAGACTTCAGCTAGCCTTGTTTGGGAGTCACATTCTCGGTCTAAAATCCGGACTCAACTACAACCCTCCTAAATAAGGCCTAAAACACAAAACTCCTCCATGCATATAGGATGTGTTTTGGTTCGTGGTATGAGGTTGAATGGGATGGAATGATCTTGTACCATTTGGTTCTACTATTTTGGGTGAATGAGATGGTTCAACATCTAGCTAGAGGGATTATTTCTTAAATTTGTATCACTTGATCTAGAATGGGATGGTTCCATTCAAGCAACCAAACATATGGATGACTTTTTTCTTGAACTATATCATACATGTACCACTTGATACAGGCAACCAAATACACCATAAAGATCAAGGAGGAACAACAAACTTATTACAAAATGTTGAGCGACTCGGCATCCCCATGGCATGCTTTGTTTTTTAGAGCAAGGAGGGAATCCACGCCTTCATTCATTGAAACCAAATGACGTGCTTTGTTGGTGTGTAGTAGGTCTAGCGGTCCCGATCTGAACTTTAGCATCTTACGTTTGGAAATTGTGGGGGCATTTGATAATAGCGATTGCAAAATATTAGTGGTAAAATTCGATAGCATTGATCAAAATTAGCAAGGATTTGGTTTGTTTACAAAGCTTATCAAGCTTTCTTTCTTTCTAAAAATGTTCTATCAAGTTTCAATTCGTATTAGGATCGCAACTTATTTTATTCATGTTATGCCTAAAAACTTTGGCATAAATTGGTAATACTTGAGATTATACTAGTTACATGCCCGTGCGTTGCTACGAAAAACAAAATTGATAACGAAAAATAAAGATTAAAAAATAAAAAAAATTATTTCACAAGATCAAACATCTATCTTTAACGCTTCGTTTCTTGCGAAAGCTGGCTAATTAAATAACGCTTCGTTTCTTGCGTAGGGCAATTAAGCAGGGTAATTAATGACGTGGGAAGAACGGACCACTGCCACCAAGTGCTGCTTTAGAATAGTAGATTGGCACAAATTAATCAAACAGCCCAAATTTGCACATTTGTTTAGCGTCTCGGACAATCGATTAACATGGTAAGCAAAAAAATGTCCCAAATTTCCCAAACCATTCCCACAAAAATCCTGAGGAGGGCTAGATATCTATTGCAGAGTCATTTTCTTTTTGCACATGTGCACTGTGCACAGTATTTTTGTTTGTGCATCAAACCAACATTAAAATTAATTTCTAAAAAAAAATCTAGATGTAATCTATAGTGTGATGTATCGCCCTTTAGAATTTGAAGTTCAAATTCAAAGTACGATAGAAGAAGCGAAAAGATAAGTTTGTTGTGAACGGTAACATTTTCTCTATTTCTCTATTTCTTTTGTTTTTTATTTACCATTTGTCAGAAAACTTCACGTTTTTTTTGTTACTCTCACCGTCGAATGGGTTTGAACTTGGAATTTGTATATAAGTAGAGTAATATCAGAAGTACATCCACAATTTTATTCAGAATTTTTATGCTAATTTAAGTTTATGTGCATATACACAGAATGTGCTCGATCATACACTGATATCTTCCTCTAAGAGCAAGTACAATAGCAAAGCCCATGACTTACTCTGTCTCTCATCCATGTCATTTAGAGTAAGCAAAAAGCTAGCTTGTACAATAACTGTCTCTAAATATTGTCTCTAAATGTTGTGCGATAACTATCTCTTCTCTCTTGTACATAAATAATCTATCTATGCTCCCGTGCAAAGTTGGCTCCTAAATAAGAGTCAACTCTCTTCTCCCTTCTCTTTTCCCACTCTTCCACTAACTTGTACATGCTAAGAGTAAGTTGAGGTGGCCTTATTGTACTTACTATAAGCAGTGATCCTCGGTCAAATCGAAACTGTCCCCTACACTCCAAACAGACTCATACATAACCATGGTTCAAAAATTGATGAAAATCGCTTGATTTTAGCCTGTATCGACACGTTCTGGCTTCTAAAACCGCTCGATAAACCGGTTCAGTCCAAAAAAATTCGAAGATTTGGAAAATTTTATGTGACATAAATCAATCGAAAATCAGCATGCTTGATTTTCGAAGAAAATCGCTAAAAAAAATCGACCGCCAAAAAGTTCAACTAGTCCATCGATTTTTGAAAAAAAAATTTCAAAATTTTTTATTTTGATACTCTATAATTTTTGATGATTTTTAGTTTGATGTTTTTGTAGGATCGATGTATACGAATATAGCAATCAGAGGGGGGGTGAATGATTGTGCGGAAGCTAAAACCAAAATTTTGATCTATTAAAAATCCACCCCAAAACGGAACCAAATAATTGCCTCGTATTCGACAAAAACAGATTGACAAAGGTTCGGTAAAACACGAATTTTTGGAGATCCAACCGTCGGATCGATCTGAAATTTGGCCATAAGAAACTAAATTCCAATAAGAATCGAACCCAAAAAGAATCAGCTCGATCGGACTTACGGATCAAAAGTTATGAACCTTGTAAGCTTGCTGTAACAGAATATGACGAGAATTGATCTAACCAAAACTTCAAGATTAAACAAGATCTTTAAAAGATTAATCAACTAGACTTTGAGGAACTCTAAATCAATACCCTAGAAAGGTTTTTGATGGATCAAATCAAGATGAAACTCAAAGAACAAAAACCAATCTAGAATTAGAACAAGCATGCAAACAAGAACCAAAACAAGAAACACTGTAGCAACGTGGTTACTGTAGCACGCACGGATCTGAAAGAATTGATCTTTATTTCTTTTGTCTAAAGTACTCTCATCAAAAGAGTACAAACCCTAAAACAAAGCTCTATGCTTGATTGATGCCCTTCAACAGGAGACAACCCCTCCTATTTAAAGGAGCAAAACATAAGGAGTCCTGAATACAATTCCTACCCCTACTCCTAGAAGGAGTCCCACTCCTAATCCTAGAAGGAGTATGTATTCAACACAACTCCACTTGGCCCAACCTGGCCAAATACAGCTCTTGCACGCATATGGCAACCCAGCCATACTCACGTGACTAACAACTCTTGCACGTGTATGGCAAACATGCCATACTCACGTGACTAACCATTCTTCATGTGCACCATTCTCTTAGCCCGAACGTCCCGCATGACATCCTTGACCACCAAGACCTCAGTTCCTCTCTGAACCTAGTCTCGAACCTCAGTTCCTCCATGAACCTAGTTCCGGTCCCGTTATCGACCACCTTCGTCCTTGAGCAATACCTGCACATGAGCAAATAAAAAACGAATCCGAGCACAAGTCCATGACTTGACTCAAAGTCAATCCATGCAACTACTCACACGAGCATTGCATAAAGTCCACTTTAAAACAAGCATCATGAAATTCTCACGAATTTCATAATCTCAAATTCAATTCCAAAATTGCTCAAAACCCTAATCGAGCAAAAGACCATTCACGCAGGACCAAACACCGGTCCGGTGCAACTCATGACGGACCAAGAAATTTAGTCCGACGTACATGCAAAAATCTCGGTTCAATTCAAAGCAAACATGTTCAAAAACACGTTCATGACGGGCCAAAAAATATTTGGTCCGACGTATACGTGAAAACAGCCGTCAAAAACCAGTTCACGACGGACTAAAAAATTTGGTCTGGCGTACATGCGAATCTTACTGGTTTTGGAAAATTGAGTCCGGCACAAAAACGTTTGAAAACACGTTCACGACGGACTAAACCAAAATCAGTCCAGCGTACACAAGAAAAAAACTTCAAATCGCCGTTCACGACGGACCAAAACTTTGGTCCGGCGTAGATGCGAAAACAGCCGTCAAAAGCTCTTTCACGGCGGACCAAAAGTTTGGTCCGGCGTAGCCTCAAGAAACAGTCTGGCGCAAAAGGAAAACTTACTGTTTTTCTGAAATTCAGTCCGGTGCTAAAGAGACACTGTTTCTTGTCAAATTGTCGAACACATGCACAAAACACATTTTGTAAATTCAATTCTAAGCCAATTTTTCAGCACATGATTTCACAGTTTTCAAATTTCGAGTGATTTTCGCAATTTCGATATTGTTAACCCTGTACATGACCCTTCAGAAAAGCACACTGGTTCATGTATTATCTGTTGTTGGACTACTACCGTAGCATGGCAGTGCGCATCGTAGGATAGTGTGTGACATGGAAACAGTGAAGTGTAGGAAGGCTCCTGAAAACCTGAAAGGTGCTAGCTGCACGATTGAGATCCTCTGCCATAACTGCACGTGCAGTTACGACCACTGACATGTGGGCCTAGTCCCACATGTCAGTGACCAGTAGCTACGGCAGAGGATCCCAGTCCCTAGCTCCATGGCCTGTGCTATTCGTACGCCAGGTGCGAGCGCGGCGCACACACGGAGTCCAAAGTTCTGGTTGGTGCGTTCCCGTGGGTCCTACGCAGGGTTCAAAAACAGTTGAAAATAGCTCAAAAATCATCCATACCATTCCGATTTGGAAAGTAAAACCACTCGGTTTACCGATCAAGTTCAAGTTCAAATTCAAAAATTAGAAAAAAAATTTAAAAAAAATTATCCTAAAATTTCCTAAAATTAATATTAATATACACCCCTCCCCGCTCCGCTCCAAGAAGCGCTCCTCCCGCGCCAAGCCCCACGCCGGCTCCCGTCGCAGCTCCCTGGACCCTAAACCTACCTCCCGCTATGACCGCAACCACGGCGCCTCCTCGCCCTCCCACAAGAGTGAGCGCAAGTGCAAGCCGCCCTCCTTCTCAGATTCCGCCTCGCTCACGATGGCCATCGCCGCGCCCACCTCCTTTGGCAGTGGCGGGGGTGGGGGGCACGACGTATTCCAAAAGCTCTGGACCGACGCCTCCAAGGTCACACTGCTCACCTGTGCGGTCGCCTTGCGTGCACGCCACGGCGCCGCCCCGTGGCTACCAGATATGGGCGCGCTGTTTGAGTCCCTTAGGGGCTCTCTCCCCCACACCTCGATCAACCCAAGGTATGCTACAAGCTAAAGCGGCTCAAGTGCAAGTTCCTGTACTCCGCACCGGCAACCACCAACGGCCTGCACGAGCATCGGGTGCGCAACCTCTCTGCGAAACTCTAGGACGTCGAGCTCGTGCCCCCCTATACAGGATGACACGGAGGCCGAGGAGGCTGACACTGATGAGAGATACATTGCTGGGGATGTCGAGGTGGCGTTGAGGCTGCCTGTGGTGAGCGAGGTGCTTAGTGAGTACTGGAGGAGGAATGCACGTGCCTTGTCAGGGGTGTTGCTGGAGAAGGGGTTGGCGCTACTTCGGGTGCGGGAGGGCAGGGTAGTTGAGACCAAATGGAGCTAGCAACTGATGCTGACATGCGTACACAGGTGCGCTAGCATGATTTGGTAAAGGAGGTCTACGGCTTGCTCACCGACGCTGTCAAAGGCCTAGGGCCTTAGTGGGGTGGGCCGTGGGTGGGTGGGGTGGTGGGTACATATCCCACCATCCTCTGAACTCTGCAAAAGTGAAGTGATTTCTTTTTGTAGTTTAACTTGTCTTGGACTAAGTAGGCTGCTTTTTCTTCTCATTGCCAATTCGGTATTGGATTAAATTACAATATCTCTACTATTATAAAGCAACAGTTGGTGGCAGTGGTGAGTTCTACCCACATCATTAATTGCCCTGCTTAATTGCCCTACTTAATTGCCCTGCTTAATTGCCCTACGCAAAAAATGAAGCGTTGCTTTAATTAGCCAGCTTTCGCAAGAAACGAAGCGTTAAAGATAGATGTTTAATCTTGTGAAATAATTTTTTTATTTTTTAATCTTTATTTTTCGTTATCAATTTTGTTTTTCGTAGCAATGCACGGGCATGTAACTAGTTTTGTTTAAACTTAAGTCACAGATTGGCATGTTGTGTTAACTATTGGGATTTAATTTTTGTAAAATGAGCATGCTTGTCTGGTTACTCTACTTGCAAAGTATACTTGTATTGAAAGTTTGGTTTCTTCCCCATCCTACCTCTAGGATCAATGGACTGATAGCCCATTTTCTATTCCAAGAGCACTAAATTAGCAAAATTTGGCATATTCTACATAAGCTAGCCAATGTATTTTGGTTTGTAATTGTTAGAGGCAATGTTTGTAGCATGATGTTGGTTTGAAAAAAACAAGGAATTTTAGTTGCTTTGGATTGTTTAGGTCATTGGGTATAAAACCAAATTGAAATCTACTAAAGGAGATATGGGTGGTTTTAGGATTTTGGACTTATTATTTTGTGCATTTTGGTTATATTAGTCCTTTTTTTCGTGATTTGATCTTTTTTATATTATTCGGCTAAAAGACAAACTTTGGGTCCAATCTAAGGCAAAACTCTTAAATTCTTACAGATATGTTATTCTTACTTTTCGAGTTCAAGAAGATAAAATTATAAATATAGATAAGAATAATTATGAATTTAAGTGGCTAAAATTATTTGGGTTCATTAAAATGCGGTATCGATTTAACATGAAATAGTGTGTGCGTGCGCGCGCGCAAAGCATTTCTCAAGTGGCTTAAGTTTAAAAGAGCTTACTAAGGTACATTAATCCTAGGCTTAAGCTACTATCACAGAGCTCAAATCTATAATTTTTTAGTGAGTTGGGTTTTATTTCAAAGGTTTTAGAGACTATTTGCATTATTTACTATTATTTCATATTTTTAACATTATTTGAACATTCCTAAGTCATAAACATGTGTAATCCGAGTACAAAACCTAAATATTTTTTTGCATAAATAGAATGAGTATCATTTTAAAAGTACATAGGAATTGATTTCATTAAATTTGGAGTTTATTTGCACAAGTTATAGATATTTGAATTTTTGAATGCATTGATATTAGTCTATTTAAGCAATTAATACAAACTAAGTTCAATATAATTTTTTTTTATATTTGGAGATCTTATGATCTCAGGAACATGGTAAAATTTGTTTCAACATTTTTGGAGTTGATTTGTGAAATTTTTACATAGTGCACACTCTAGGTTTATAACTTAAATTTGAGCTCATTTACTGTATATTGATCAAAACTAAAATATTTTTTGCATATTTAGAATCTACATGAATTTAAACAAATTTAGATTTGGAGTTTTCTAGCAAAATCTATGAGCATTTGAATATCGTCAGTTTTGGAAAATAGCTAAAATTAGCAAAAATATGTTCTCTGAATTGGAAAGCGTATTTATCATTTTCCCAGGATTTGAATTGAACCATTGGATGATAGCATAGTATAGCCCCACACATCAGTGGACACATGAGTGCGTGTCTTCAACAACCTGGGCCCACTTGGCAGTGGTCGAGAGCAGGGGAGGAAGAAGGGGGCTCATCGGAGGCGAAGGGCGGCCAGAATCGGCCGGCCTGCAGCTGGGACAACAAGAGGGGATGATGGCAAACCTGAGGAACCAGTTAGTGGTAGCGGGGAGAAGCTACAGCGAGCTGGTGGCGTTGATGGTTGGCGCAAGGTGGAGGTGGCTACCGGGAGGGAAGAAGAGAGTGGCTCAAGCTCGGCAAAGTGAGGGAAAAGCAGGAGGTGGTGAAGAGGAACCTTGGAGAGGCAGTGAGGAGTCTCTGTGGTTTGTCACCATGCAACTAGTGATGGAGAAGAAGGGGAGGTCCTGGCGGTGGTGAGGTCGGCCGAAGCTATGATTAAGGTGGGGAAGGAGTTTAGGTAACTAAGAAGCATTCATGAGTAGGAGGAATTGAGTTAAGGAGCTCACCCGATGAAAATTGACTTGGAAGTGTGATCGTTGGCTTTGTCCCCATGCTCTCGGCATTTTCGTGTGTGTACTATGAACTCGAGGCGATAGGGATGAGGTGTGGTGAGCTGAGGAGAGAGGTGGCTTCAGTTGGCTTTAAGGTGGAGTGCATGGAGCATGTAAGGCTCGGTATGTGTGCGTGATAGAGTCAGCGAGGCACGGCTGGCCGCGATCACGTGGCACGTGCACTCTGCCATGCCTGTATGTGGCCTGATCACGTCTCATTGGTATGGGCAGTGAGAGAGAGAGAGAGGAGGGAGGGAGAGCACGACGGGTGGTGGATGATTGGTGGGACTTTCGGCTCATTCAGCCCACTGGCAGCGACGGTGATGAGAGACATTATGTTGAGCACCTTGCGTGCATGCTATAGCAGTTCATTTAAGACAGGGTTTGGTTTGGTAGTTGAGACCATCCAAAAATAGTTCTAGGTGATTTGAAAATTTCGAAAAAAAATTTGGTGGAGATAGCCCAATGAATGAGGTTTCTAATACACTTAGTTTCACTGAGTTTCTATTGTATTTTTCAATTTAAAATTATTACAGGTCTACTATTTTTGAAAAGTTTCTACCTTTCTGAATATTTTCTCACCCCCTTTCCAACCAAAAGTGTTACAGTACATGATTTGTAAAGCAAGACTATTAGAGATAGATTAGAATCAGTTAGAATTTGTATCTGATATGGTTCCTTTCATATCTCTTGTAGATTGACTTGATCTCTGAGTCACCATGTACTCTCTCTCTCTCTCTCTCTCTATATATATATATATATATGCCCATGAGGCTCAAGTAATCCAATAATTATTCCACGCTATTCTATCTTCCTTCATGTTATTAGAGTGTATTCATATTTAAGCTTGTTCATAGCTGTCGCAAAAAATCTATGCTATCCTTAGAAGAGATGATTCAATCTCCATGATCTAATCTTCTAGGGGCTGCCATATGCATGCATATGGATGCTTCCCTTTGTTTCCTCCTCTCAGTAGATTGGATCTATTTTTTTTGTTTCCTTCTTCTTCACTGTCATGCCAACTCTTAACACCTCATCGAGCCTTCCCCGGAGTTGCTTGACAACTCGCCAAGTCTTTCCCAGAGCGATGCCTCTACTCCCTCGCGTTTTCCCTTGTGTTTTTCACCTTGTTGTGTTTACCGTCATTGGCTACATGTTTCATGATGTCACAATGGCCTCCTCGTCGTGATATGTTTCTTTCACTACTATAGATCATAACATCACAAACAGTTCAGAATCATCATCATAGACTATTTTTCGAACCGTTTGTAACCATGTGTTAGTGATATAATGACATAACACAAATGGTTTCCAAACTGTTTGTGATATATGATATCATAACATCACAGACGGTTCTAGTTAGAACCGTCTATGATATTTTTTTACTAAGGCACCTTTTTCTATTTATTGGCTAGCCTCAAGAAATGCTGACACATCCTTCGAAATAAGCTAATTACAGATCATCATAAGCATAGTATAGATTTCATCCATTTCAGCAATTAACTCATATTACATCCATTACAACGCAAGCAGATTACGTACAGATTACAGGACAGTACATCCATTTCAGAAATGAACTCAGATATATTAACCAATTGAACTCAATTCTATTAACCAATTCTTTGAATGCACAACTATAATTCACAAATCCACATCACAAGTTGCACAAGTTAACCCAAATGGTAATTCATGCACAAATTGGCAACTCGTCAAGTTAGGCATTGTGAAACTCGCTTTTTGGGTTTATGACCTCACTCAACAAAAAGTAACCGAGTTGTCCTCGAATTTCTTTTAGATCGGCCTGTTCCAACGCAGTTGGAGGGCGTTGTGGAACCTGTTGATGTGAAGATTAAACTTATGCATATATATAAATAGATAAGTATGAAACAATTATTGCACGATGGACAAACCTCCATGTTGTTGGTCTCCTTTGTACCGATGATGAGTTGCATGTTGTGGAAAATATAGAATCCACATAGGTCATTTCTCTTTTCCAACTGGCAGCACTGCAAAAATAGAATTGGTTACTTCCAGAGGCATTTTGGAGTGTAATATAGGATTATTGTGTACTAGCGGTACTAAAAACTTAAAATCGTCCTTCAGCTTCGACCCATCCACGATATCTATACACTTTGAACGATCTACATGATTCCAAAAAGTTAGCCTCAACCATTCCACGAGCAACATATACCTCGAACAACCTACAAGAGAGTTATCTATGGAGGTGACGTGATTACCTGAAGAGTATAACAATTAATGTTAAATAGTAAAGTAGACTATGTATAACCTAAAGTAGCTAGCAATTAGAACCAATAATAGTCTATGATGCCCTAGTATCACATATTCATTTGTTAACCACCAATTTCTGCTATGTACAACAAAATTGTGTCAAATGTTTAATCCTTGCTATAAAAAAAGTATCTTCAAATCTCTCTTTACCAAGCTAGCTACATCTTGAATATAATGCAATTAGAACAAATTACTACCTTACATCACAAAGAACAAATGGATCTACACCAATCTAGATCTAAACCATATACAATTATCTCTTTAACAAGCTAATTCTTAAATATAATGCAATTAGAACCAATTAATAAACTTAGATCACCAAAAACAAATGTATTTACAATCACTATTCGAAATCAACGGTCTCCATTCACCATATCGCCTCACAACCACAGCAACATCAAAGATAGATCCGAAAACCCTCAAAACACTAAGTGGGTTGGGGGCTCTGTTTTATATATTTCACAGAAAGCACCACATATGGTTTTAGCCAAAAATCGCTTATGATGTGCATTGGCATCATTACAGATGGTTTCATAGATGGTTTTAGCCAAAAACCGTTTGAGATATGTATCGGTATCATCACAGATGGATCTTTTTGGATAAAACCATTTGTGATGTTCACTCATCACAAAAGGTTATTCTAAAACCGCCTGTTATTATATTTAACACAGACATATTTTGAAAACCATATGTGATGAGGAGTCTAGTATAGTCCTTTCTGTAGTAGTGTTTGTCACCCCCAGTCTTTTTGCATGGCTACATGCAGCATCATGCATGCATTTGTTTGGTCCATGCTTACTATTCTTCTCTGGCCATTCCATTGCCACCATTCATCTTCGCCCATGTCTCTCGGCTACCGTGTACCCCACCAGCATCTTGCCATAATTGAGTTTGATCTGCCTAGCAACGTATTCCTCTTTATCTCTCTCCTTGCCACATAGATGCATCCAAGTTATGTTTACTCTGCGTGCCATTATGCATACATGTGTTCTTAATTCTTTTCGATTTGCCGCCTCTTAGTTGCCATCCCAGCGATGTATATTATAAGTGGGAGTAGGTACTCTCAAGAGCATGGAAAAGTTTCCAATATACCACTTAAACAAACATGTTACCCTTTTATCACTTTCAGTTGTAACACCTCAGTTCCCCCATGTACTCAGAATATTACCGCAACTAATTTTTTTTTGCTAAAATCAACAACATTGTTACCATAATTTCAGCAACTCACATCTTTTATCACTTGCATGGAAGGTGTATGTTCTTTTGAGTGTTGTCCTCGGAGTTGGAAGTTGGCTCTCATATCTTTCTCATATGCATCATTCTCATATACATCATTCTCACATACATGACCTATTGTATAATGCTTGTATATATGTTGTTTGTATCCGAAGAATAGTAACTTTGGATTTGTTTGCTTGTATAACATGATAACATTGGACTGTACGTGCGAATCATGGAACCATATGAGAGGGCTGGGGCTAATATGACATAATTGGTACTTCGATCAACCAAAGCATGGCTTAGTATTCAACAAGCAATGTAAGTGCATCCTTTGATCATATTGATCCTACTATTTCACTTAATTTTTGTTGTTTTATAAATTTATGTATGCATGCGTGTACTTTCAGTAAAATGGCTATGTCGTGTGTATCGGTAGATTGTTTGTTGCATTGAACTTCCATAATAAATACACAACTTTACTATTCAAATCCATAAGATAAGGATTAGACAATAACTAATGTCAACCTTTGGTATACTCAATTATACATGCATATGCTTAGCCATGCTTTAGAATTGGGAAGAACAAATGACCGATTCAAATATTTTTTTTCAGAAATAGGAATTTTCACATGATGGACCAGAGGGGTTACATCAGTTATTTTGGTATAAAAATTCAAAACTAAAAACTAAGTTTTGATGAGGGTGAGTTATTGGTATAATCTGTGAAGTACGAGGGATAGTCTTGCACTTAGTGTAGGGGGGAGTTCTTGCCCAGGTCGATTAAAAACCGAACTTAGTGTTGTATAATCTAAGATAACCATGTAACCACAAGTTCTACTTATGGGGTGTCTCTAACTTACTAAGTTGTCTATGACAGCTTTGCACATTGGAAGGCTAGAGTAGTACGAACATTTCTGGTAGGTTTAATCGAAGGGGTTCCCTCACTGATGTGTTAGGGCTAAAGCTTGCTGATACAACAATGCATATCTTGCTATAGGAGCAAATGGTTATGATAGGGATGGACTATCATTAATAATATTTTGTATGAGAATTTTATTTCCACCACCATAGTGAGGGTCGACATCCACCAGGCTAGTGTAAAGTTAGGTCTAGGTCATGTAATGGTTTTGTTATGATCTCTTAGTCGCACACCTACGGAAGTGTGTCAGACAGACAATATAAGTTGATCATAGCTTGTGGGTAAATTCGTACACTTCTGCAGTGTGTAAAACTTTTCGAAAATCTATGCTTGCAGTCATAAGCGACTTGGTGCATTGACACCTTGTTAGTCTTAAATTTTTATGCAAAAATTCAAATTGAAAAATGATGGGTAGCCATGATATAGATGTTATGTCAGTTGTATTGTTGGGAATGGGTCGTTGATCACGATTACAGAGGATTGTGATTTGCTCATATTTATGGTACATACTTGTTATTTACATGCTCGGCAACTATTCTTTATAAATTTTGTTTTCAATCTACTACTTGTTATTGTTAAATATCTCGCTTTATGCAAAATATAAGAACATGGTAGTATAGCCCTTCTTTTGACATAACCTTCCTGTTGATCAGCCATCTTTTTATACACACACACACATGTGTGTGTGATACACTATAAGTCTTACTGAGTACAAATGTACTCACTCTTGCTTGTTGATACTCAGAGGATGAGGGAGAAGACCAGTTATATGGTTACCTTTACATAGTGGGTTGCAACAACATTAACTTATTAGGGTCATGGCCGCACTCAGGCCATTCCTGTAGGTTTTCAATTGTTTGTTTGTAAGTTAAACTCTGGGCCAGTGGACTACAATGCTCTTTATAATTTCAGCCAATAGGCCATATTTTATTATATATAACCTTCTTCCACTATAGTAAGCAGGTGAGATACAATTTCTGTCTGCAATTGGATTTCGAGCAGTTGCGAGTTGTGACACTCGGACCTAACTTTCCCTCCCATCGTCCAACTTTCCCATTGCTATCCCGGTAGTTGGACGACCATAATTCCTAGCTCAAGAGCCCAAACATAGCAAACCATATGAGTTCCAGAAACTACACAAAATTTCCTACAATTTTGTAGTTGGCCAAAGGTTCAAATTAATTCATTGAACCCATTCTTAACCCTGAACACTGTTATAATGTTTTCCAGGATAGCAAGCTTAAAACTTTCATATCTATGTTTATACCCCACCAAATGTAGAAAACCATACCATTTCTAGAATCTATGGAATATTATCTAGCTTTCTCTAGTTATGGACACAATTTAACTCGGCCAACTTCAAGACCTAATAAGCAGATTAACACAGTTGCATCCAGCAGTGACTATTTTCTGGACAATAGTCTGCTTCTAGCCATAACTTTCTAACCATTTACACAGATTTAAAGTTCACATACTCTATACACTTTTCATAATTTGGACAAGCCATGAAACAGGCTGTAGATGCTCCAGAAACTAGTCCTGAAAATAAAGACCACAATTAATCGAATCTCAACCACTACCAAACACCTTCCTAGTGTTCTCCAAATAATATGGACAAAATGCCACTCCACTACAGCATCAACACAAGGAATATCAACCTAGGGTTTGTACATCCATCCCAAAGATTTGAGGGAGCTATCAGAACTGCAATGACTCATATTTCCCTCTCGGTCCACTCTCTGAATAAGAATAGCACAGCTGTAGAGTCTTCCCCTCTTCTTCCCTTTTTCTTCTCCCTTCCGTTTCCTTCTTCCTTTCTCCTTCTCTTCTCTTTTTTTCTTCCTCTTTTTTTTCCTTTTTATTCTTTTCCTTCCTCCCCTTTTCCATATATAAAAGGAGTATATACACAAATTATGCTATGAAAAGTAGACTTTGGTGAAATTTTTTAAGATACATAGTTTTGAGTATCTTATACTTAGTATTAGAGTATGCTCAAAAGTATAAAGAGGTGTAATAACATCATTTAAACGGTACATTGAAAGTGGGGTATATACTCCCAGGAATATTGTAGAATCATTTCCATATTTATACACACACGCAATATATATATATGGTATAATTACCTGGGACACCATGGTGCCTATGCAACATGATCTAAAATGGGTATTTCTCCTATGTATCGCGTGCGAAAAAGTATGAAATTTTTTGTATATTGAGTTTAATTAGTTCAAACAACTTTGAAATAAAATTCAAACTAGAGTTGCCTTTTTTTATTATAGTTTGATTGTATGTATGTGCTGATTTTATATATAAATGAGCAAAGCATGAGATCTAAATTCATAGAAAATCTTTGACTTTTACTATATTTTTTCAAAGGTATGTGTTTTATTTGAATTGTTATAGATGGGTATATATCCTAAAACTAAAATTTTCGGCATATACATATATGTGTGTGTGTATATATGAAAAATATCCTGGTTACTCCAATCTCTGATATACCACCAAAATGAACTTGAAATACTCCTTTCACTACTACAGAAAGGCTTATATTGGATACCTCATCACAGACTGGTTAGAAGAACCGTTTGTGATGTGGAACATCACTGATGGTTATATATCGAAACCGTTAGTGACATCATCACAGACGGTTCTAACTACGAACTGTATGTGATATATAGCAATATCCCAGACGATTTTAGTATAAAATCATCTATGATTACTTTACAGATGGTTATAAATTAAAACCGTATGTGATATCTGCCTATCACAGCCGGTTCTAATTATGAACCATCTGTGATATCAACTGAGACCACTATATAAACATAACGATAGAGGTTCATTGCGTAGACCTTACCTCTCCCAGCGTGTTTCACCTCCCCTAAACCCTAGCCCCGTATCGACCTCCTCCTGGACGAATTCCTCCCCGGTGACCTCCTCCCTAGCTACCTCCTCCCTGGCTACCTCATCCCCTCCGACCGCTTTGCCTCCACCTTGAATCTGAGTAGATTGAAGGTGTTGTTGCTCTGCAACCGCTTTGCCTCCTCCCCTGGTGCAATCTGGAGGTATTTTCTTACATAGTTTATTGTATGTTAGTGGCTATGTGGTGCTTGCATAACTTTTGCTCATGGTAAAAAGATCTTGCACCAGCTGACAAGAGCACATGTGCAACCTCAGTGCTACTTGTGGCTTCTTGTTCTTAGTCAATGGTAGTATTCCTAATTTAAGTTTCTTCAAAAGAAAGCTCTACATGTTTTTTTCATTTATTGACGTCTGTAATGTGTTCAATTTAAACTAATCTCTTTGTTGCTACACTTTAGTCAGGACTCTTTTTCCTTATATATGTTAGTTTCCTTTGTGAGATACTAATTTTTTTGACATGCTACTATGCCCCCTCACATTGAAATTTTCAAGTGTTATGCCATATTTTGTGTATCCTTTAATGTGTTGTTTCTAGATAATTGTCTTTAATATAGTGTTTCTATGCCATTTGCTCAAATATAATAATGAACCACCACTTCCTTACAGCTCTCATGATTTTATTTCTTGTATAGAGGAGAGACTCATTCCTTGAAAGTAGAGAATATCTTGTACCAGGGGAAGTCAGCATACCAAGAAGTTTTAATCTCTGAGGTATTGTCCAGTTGACTGATAAGGATGAATGTGCGTACCAGGAAATGATTACTCACCTTCCACTATGTTCAATTCTACCCCTAAAAAGGTATATCTTCTGATCTCTGTTTTTTTTTTCTTAGATCATGAAATTATAGAAATTGCTATTAACTTGACATGGAATATAATGATTGAAATTGAATAGGAGGATATTATGTTGCTATATAGCAGCTGATTGAACATATTTTTATCTATACTCCCATGGAAATTCAGTACACTTGTCACTTATGTTCTTAGGAACTACTTCATTATAGGTTTTGGTTATTGGATGTGGTGATGGTGGTGTGCTTTGAGAGATATCGATACATGGTTCATTGGAGTCTATTGATATATGTGAAATTGATCAGTTGGTTATTGATGTAAAAAAATTCTCCTTTGACCTTTTTGTAGAAGTGCAATCATGTGATGAAACTTTGCTGATATGAATCTTAACTACGTAGGTTTGTAAGGATTTCTTCCTAGATTTATCTATTGGATTTAAAGATCCTCGCATTCAACTTCATGTTGGTGATGGTATGTTGATAATCTCATGATGTCATAACTACAACATTGCTTGTTATTAAGTGCTAAAAGTTCTTATTTGCATTTAGATGTAGCTTTTAGTTCTTAATTTTGTAAATTTGAGAATTGTTTTGTTTTTCCTCCAGCTATGGAATTCTTAAGAAATGCTCCTGAAGGGACATATGATGCTATTATTGTTAATTCATCAGATCCAATAGGTGAGCTTATGCTATTATCATGTTATCTTTCTATAGCACAGTCCACAGAAAGTATGTCTATTTTTCTTTATGGTTGTATGTTAGTTCCGTAGAGTTTCAATATTGTTGCTTTCCTTGAAATTATTCCTTAACTCCTTGATTGTTTATCGCTTGTTACTACATCCATATATAGTATGTATCAATAAATAAATTTTTTGCTCGTATTTGACTTGAAAAAGAATCATTGGAGAAGAACTTAGCAAGTGTAGAGGAAAGCTGAAGATGTAAGATTGACTTGATCTGTTTTAGAATTCTTTCTCCTTTTCTTATTAATGGGAGCTGATGATAAAAAAGATATGAATTGTTTTCAATGAATCATTAGTGCTTTTAGCTTTAGTGCATGTAATTCAATTCCTCAATGTATTGTCACCTGACTTAATCATTAATATTTGCTCATCTTGAATACAATAACTTAATAGTGTCTTGCTTGCTAAGTACCTTCTTGCATCTGTGAGAACAAATATTGATGGATTCTAAGGCAAAATACAATTTCATCCACAGTCTGTCTTGAGAGTTGTCATGTTCTGATTTATCTTTTCACCTCATCCTCTCATCATCGAATGAGAACATAATAGGTAATCTATTTTCACTCTGGTTTTGTGCAGAAATATGATTATTTTGACGGTTCTCTATTTCATGAAATACAGAGTTGATTAAATCATCATATACCCGACGGTTTAATCAACTCTATATTTGATGGAATACAGAACCATAGAAATAATCTTTTTCCTGCACAATACCAAAGTGAAAATAGGCTACCTATAGTATTATCATTCGAGGTTAAGGATGGAGTAGATGGATAAATTAGAGGATGATAACTTTTAGGACGAATTGTGGATGGATTGGCATTTACCTTAAAATCCATCAACATTTGCTCTCACATATGCTTAGAGGTATATATAGCTATCACAGACGGTTCTAGCTTAGAACTGTCTCTGATGTTAATTTTCACTGACGATTCGAAAATCGGCTATGATGTGTTGTTGTTATCACTAACACATGTTTACAGACGGTTCACAAAACTGTCTTTCATGAGGTTTTAAAACCGTCTGTAATGAGCATTTGTGTAGTAGTGTTTATCACTTTAATTAGGTACACTCATATACTGCGCGCGCGCACACACACACACACATATGTATGTATGTATGTATGTATGTATGTATGTATGTATGTATGTATGTATATGCATGGTATAATTAAATGGGATGCTATGTTGCTTGGACACACCATGATCTAAAATCGGTATTCCTCTATGTATCACGTGCGAAAAATTTTGAATTTTTTATGCTGAGTTTAACTAATTTTACTTACTAGTTCAAAAGAGTTCCAACCGAAATTCAAACTAGAGTTGTTTTTTTTATGATAGTTTGATTGTAGGTATGTGTTGATATTATATATAAATCAGAAAAGCATGTGATCTAAATTCGTTTAAAATCTTTGAATTAAAGTATATTTTTTTAAAGGTATGCGTTTCATTTAAATTATTACAGAGGGATATGTACTCTAAAATTGAAATTTCAAAAAAAAAAGATATACCCAAATTTGGCGTATATGTATATGTAAGTACGTACGTACGTATGTATACCGCCGAGGCTTGAGCAATCCAATAATTATTGCGCTATCTTCCTTCAGAAAGGAGTTTGTCAGCCGCTCTTCATTCAGCAAGCATTTTGGCTAGAGAAGGAGGTATGAAAGTCAGCAATTGAGTTGATCTGAATATTTTCACGTGTTCAGTTGCCACTTGCCAGGGTCTCCTTATTTTAGAGGCTTGAGTTAGGGTCCTGCTGAATCTGTTTTTTTAATACACTCTCTATTTTACGGTTTAGGGGTTGGTTCAGGGACTCTGCTGGAGATGCTCTAAGCTCCTGTATATGTTGGCCATCTTCAGTTCGTTAAATATGTGCAATGATGGTGCATACATAGAATACGCATGATTAGATCGATTCCAGATAAGAATGTTTGGTGAGGTGCAGTAATCACACGTACTTTTGTTCGTCTGGCTAGCAGCAAGAGAATCACAATGCATAGCGAACTCTCATGCATCACTATTAAATTGGTGTGCATGACGGTATGATTTAAACACTGGAGCAGATACAGTCGACATTGGTTCACAAGAACACGATATGATTCCCTCTTGGCTCGCGCCTATTAGCTGCACTCAATATGCATCCAAAACTGAACGCAATGTCAAAGAATCGAAGCCGCGAGAGAATCCCATGGGATAACTTAGGATGTTCCTGTTACTTCGTATTCCTTCTTTTGTGGTTGCTTACACCTCATCAATCCATACGTCCAATTTGTTATTAATCTACTGCCTAGTGTTAGTGTTTACCAAGATCAGAGGTTTCTGGAGGTCAACAAATTAAAAAAAATAGAGATCCATGCAGAAGTTTCTGATTCTCATGTCTCTTGTGGTGCAAGAAGAGGGGAGGGTTCGGAGATGCAATCCTAACAAGAGCGCACCATGCATCAACGCATCAGCATGCACTAACTAGCCGAGGCCTTGGTTGATTGCGGCCACCATTATTAGTTACATGTATGCTTGCCTTGCTAGCTTCCCACATTGTGAAAAGAACCACTCCTCCAACGCACTCTCAGCCGTAGCTAACTGCTCATCTCTTTAGCTAGATGCATACTTAAAGCAAGGGAAGAAGAAAAAAAACGAAAGATGGAGAGAGAGGTATGCTTGGCTTTGGGTAGATGGACTCCTTTCCTTTGTCATCCATATATGATTGTTCGCGCCAAAAACGTGAAGGGGGTTTTAGGCCTCGAACACACAAGACAAACACCGGGTTTGCAGAGCGTGCCAGTCGATTTGACCTGAAATCGACAAGGTAGAATTTGTAATTTGATCGAAGCCGATAAACAAGGATCTATCGGCTTTTCGCTAGTCGGCAAGAACCGATTAGGAGATAACTAGATCAACTGATTACAGTTGATCCGGATACAAGGTAAAATCGGCTTCGGGAAGGCGATGCGCAACAAAACGAAGCAAATCAAACCTGGGTGAAATCGGCTAAAATCAACAATCGGCGATGCGCAACTATGTTGATTCCGTCGACTTGCAGAGAGATCTATGAGGCTAAAACAATGTAAAAGAAAAACTTGTAAAAGTAGATGTGTGTGTTGTTGGATTTATTCTTCCTCTTACTTTGGCGCCCTCCCCTTTTATAACACGCCTGACCGATCCGAGTTGTACATGGATACGGTGTATTTATCCGTATCGGCCTTTTATCCGATTTCCTTTCCTTTTTTAGAAACGGATTCCTTTTCCGAGCCGATTACCGATTCCTTTCTGTACGATACTTCTTCTACTTTTAGACCGATTCCAATACATACCGAATTTTGGTGCAAACATATGCCCCCCATTTTTGAAAGGTAACTTGTTATCTTTCAAAAATCCCTTCGTCTTTTCCGTGATCGGCTTGTCGTTTAGGATTCACCTTGGTAACTTCCCCCATTAATGGCGCGCAATCTTCTCGGTGCGTTTTCAATCGACAAGCTGTTCGCCTTTTCACCTTCTCACCAAGGTATAAATATGAGGCTCCCCCCTGCAGTCATTTTCACCCTGGCGTGCTCTCGTTAATCCTGAAATCGGCTTTCCTCCGCTTCAACCCTTCTTCTTATAGCATCGGCTGAAATGGACGCATCTCAGGTACTTGTTCCGATCCCAGATAGCGATCATCAGTACTTCCTAGGTCCTATAGGAACCATAGAACCCGATACTGTCATTGGAGATGAAATCCCTAGACTCCCTTTATCGGCTCCTGGTTACAACATCAACGAGTGGTCCAAAAGTTTTAGGTCTTGGCCGACAGCTCTCAAGAGTGGAGGTCTGGTACATTAGAGTATCGGCCCAAAAGAAAGCGAGTGGGAAGGTATGGGCATCGCTGAGTGTATCCCCTGTCCTTAGCTGCCGGAGCCCAACGAATCTTTAGTAGTCTGCTGCTATTTTTGGTCGGACTCTTTTAACGCCTTCTTTTTCCCAACCGGTCCCATCGGCCCAACCCTTTTAGATATGGCTGAATTATGCTTGTCTTAGGCAAGATGGAGAACAAATATATGCTTTTAGTGGGAAACATCACTACAAATTGACCAGAAAAAGGAGAAGGTTGGTCGAGATACATCCAAAATAACAACAAAGTAACCGCCCCAGTATCGGATGAAGAACACGTAGCCTTTATCAACTTATGGTTAGACCGATTCCTCTTCTGTGGCGCTTCCCTAGGACCAACCCAGGTCTATCAATTCATGTCAGAGCAACTAGTTATGGGTCGTCGGCTATCTTTAGAGAAATCCTTGCTGGGCGCCGTATACCATATGATGCATATCATCAGGAGTCGGCTTTTTACTGGCAATGGTTCCTATGTCGTCGGTAATGTTGGCGGCCCTCTTTGGTTTATCCAGATTTGGCTTTACTGCGTTTTTGGCCGCCTCATTATCCCGGACCCTTCGGAAGAATCGGCTTTCCCAACAGAGGACTTTCCTGAGGGTGCCGTCCCTGTATTCCAACCTAGCCGATCCCCAGGCGAAAAATTTACCATGTGTTCATCCGATGAACAAAAAATCTCTCCTGCCGGCTTCCATAAATACTTGTCCTTTTTCTTGCATCTTAACCAAGCCTCTTTCAACCGTAGAGATTTCTTTTCATACAGTCAATTAGCCGATCTCCCGTGGCCTTCTTTTCTTCGTTTAAACTCTGACAGCTCCCTAATGCCCCAATCCACTCTCGATCTGCTTCCCCTGCTGATTTCTCCTTGCATCCTTCACGTCGGCTTAAGTACTCGAAACAGAACATTTCAGCCGACCTATGAATTCTATCATCCTTCAGTTTATGCACGCCTGCTGGGTTTTGGACAAACCATTCCTTGCTTTCCTTTGCTTAGGATGATTAAACCACGAAACAAAGTAACCAATTCTACTGCGGCGGATCTTATTATTGAGCTAGCCGATGAACTCCATGTGGTAGACTTGCCACTCCTCGTGTTAAACACACGTCGATCGGGCCAATTTACCACATGGTGGGCTTCCATAGCTGAGGCACTTTTGCGGAGGCGTACTATTCCCGAGGTCCTGTCCTCTTTTCTTCCTGGCTTTCGAGAGCCGACGGAGACCGTCGCTGGGTCTAGCTCGAGTTCGAGCGATGCTAACTCGTCTTTAGAGGTATTTTCATTTTGATATTTTATTAGAATAAGATTTTCATCGGCTTAACCATATTTTTACCCTTTTCAGACCAGCAAGAGATCAACCCCAGCGCAAGCCGCATCGGCCGACGATCGCTTAAAACGGCAAAGGTCATCGACCCCTCTTGCCGGTTTATCTTCTGGCACGTTGGGGGTCAATAGCCCATCACTGTCTGATCTTGCCGTCCAGCGCACCAAAAGTACGTCAATTCTGTTCAGACTTCTTTTGTAGGCGAAGTCTTCATGCTTGCTGTCGGCTAACCCCATGTTTATAATTTTCAGAGAAGAAGAGCCGTAGAGTCGTCATCAAGCGATCCCCAAAACCTGCGGTCGTGATGCGGAAAGATCCCGATGGATCGACTCTGCGGTTAGCTCCGATCCTTATCTTGACCCTTGTTTTTGTTCCTTATCTTATCGTAACACCTTATCGTAACGCATTCCTCAGGAAACCCCTTCCGTTCAGTTGTTAGAAGCCGTCTGAGAAGACCAGGCGGACGTGGTTATCTTACCAGCTTTGGCTCCTGCCCCGCCATCCGCTTCGTCACCTCCAAAACCTATTTCTGGACCGGCTCCGTCGATGGACTTAGCCGATCTTTTAGGCTTTTCCTTGGACGAGCTTGACGACCCAGAGATTGTGGCCACCGACGACTATCCAGCCGACATTCAACGTATTATTGCTGCCTCTGCGCCCGGCATCTGCTGCGATCCTTTGCTGAACCGGGTATGCAAGAGCGTCTCAATCGTCTCTTGGGCGAGGTGATGCGGCCGAGGCAACTCTTACGGCCAACACTCGGCCCTTGAGGAATGCTATGGCGGTCATGCAAGCCGATCTTCCCTCTGCTGACCATGAATGCTTTGCTAGAAGTGTGCCATCACGGATGATCGTCGGCTAGACGTAGAATCGGCCAAAGCAAGAATTGAGCAGAGGAAGGCCCGACAAGCCGACCAAGAGATCTTGGACAAACTTATAGCAGATGCTAAATCTCGAAAGAGTGCTTTTGACCAGAGTCTTTGCTATGCCGAAATCGGCCAAAGCTAAGGCCAGGAGTGAGTCATCCAAGAAAAACTTGAAGAAACGGTGGCCTTGGTTACAAGAGAACTTGCAGATTGCCAAATCGGCATTGCAGATGCGACATCTTCACTAGCGGCTCAGAGGCGACAAATCGGCGAAGTTTTGCCAAAGTCAAGAGCCAATCGGCTAAGATGATCCAGTCGAGCGATCACGAAGCCGATGATCGATTAATAGATAGCGTTCAAGCTACTATTGGTAGAGCAGCAGCAGCATTGTCGGCTTTGGGAGCCCATCTGCCTGGCTCGGGGCTCCATTGAAAACGACGTTGTCTCCGGTGTAATATTGGCTGTACTGGAATATTTTGTAAACTCTTTAATCTGGTGGAAGGAATATTTGTTCCTGACTCGGTCGGCTGTATGACCGATTTTATATGCATGTGCTTGTCATTGATCTTGATGCCTTCACCTCTGTAGTTAGGACCCGACCCATATGCTTGGGTGATACGCCTTCAGATACTTTCCATTGATTGCTTTAGGTAGGACGAACCCTTCTAAAGATTCCAGTATATATGAATTCCCGTCAACCGGCCGATTGATCTTATAAGGCCCTTCCCATGTTGGAGACCATTTGCCGAATCGATTATCCCTAGACCCAATCGGCAACACGGTTTTCCATACTAAATCGGCTTGATTGAATGCTTTAAAAATCACTTTTTTATTATGCGACCTGGCAACCATCTCTTTGTTCTTTTAAGCCGATCTAGCGTGATCGGCCTTAGTTCACCAAATCATCTAGATTGTCCAAAGATCGCTGTTTGTATTCATCGGCTGATACCTTATCTTGCTCGTGTAGCCTTATTGAGCCGATGTTGATTTCAACGGGCAAACGGCTTCTTGTCCGTATACCAACTGAAAGGGTGACAATTTAGTTGATCCGTGATGAGATAGCCGATAAGCCCATAAAGCCTCCGATAGCGTTGAATGCCATCTCCTTGGCTCTTCCTCAATTTTTCTTTTTATCAGCTTTATCAATGTTTTGTTTGATGATTCGGCCTGTCCGTTGGCCTGAGCGTAGTAAGGGGAGGAGTTGAGTAATTTTATCCCAAGACTTTCCGCAAACCCTTTGAACTCGTTGGACATGAACACAGTACCTTGATCAGTAGTGATTGTTTGTGGAATCCCAAACCGATGGACGATGTGTTCATTTACAAAGTCGATCGATTCTTTACTAGTAACCTTCTTGAGTGGCACGACCTCAACCCATTTTGAGAAATAATCCGTGGTCGCAAGGATGAATTTATGTCCTTTCTTTGGATAGCGGAAATATCTGGCCGATTATGTCTATACCCCATCCTCTAAATGGCCATGGCTTGATGATCGGATGTAAAGCCGATGCTGGTGCTGACTGTATGTTACCAAACTTTTGACACGTTTGGCATCCTCTATAATATTTGAAGCGATCTTCTAACATCGTCGGCGAAATATCCTGTTCGTCTCATTATCCATTTCATCTTACGAGCCGATTGATGTGACCCACAAATGCCTTCATGAACTTCACCCATCGCCACTTTGGCTTCCTCGGTTCGGACATCTTAATAACAAACCTTCCATAGTCCGAAAGTACAATACGTCTTCTAGTATAACATATTTGAGTGCTTTGCGCCTGACCTTTTGCTCGGTCGGCTTGGTTGGATCGACAAATAATCCCTTATCTCTGTTCTCCGATCGACAGGTGAACACATAAAACCGCCAAAGCGTTTAGCTCGATTGGTCACTGTCGGCTTTCAATCTTGTACCACTGATGCACATTGTGCCAATCGGTTTGCTTTATCATTAGCTTCTCACGGGGATATGTTCTATGGAAAATGTAGTGAACATCTCGATGATCCGGAGGCATTGATGCAAATCTTGGGTTAGTGCATCATCATTGCATCGGTATTCTCCTCGACTTCTTTGTACAATTAACATCGAATCTCCAAAAGCTTCGACGTCTCTCACTCCGATGCTATCTAACAGTTGTAGACCCTTAGTAATGCTTCGTATTACGCTTGATTATTTGAACATCGGCTATTTAGCCGATACATGAAGTCATACTCGCTTTCTAGGTGAAACTAATATCACACCGATGCCTTCGCCTTCTTGGCAAGCAGACCCATCAAAATACGATTTGCCAAGGAGTTACACTAGTTGTTCCTACTAATGTTTCACTCCTGTGATAAAATCGGCCATGACTTGTCCTTTCACAGATTTAGCCGATTCATAGGATAACTCAAACTCTGTTAGGGCGTATGCCCATTTACCAAGCCGACCACGCAGGATGGGCGCCGATAATATGTATTTAACTACATCGGTTTTGCATATTATAACGCATTTGGACGCCTTGACATATAATGTCTTAACTTGGTGCAAGCAAAGTACAATGACAAGCATAATTTTTCTACTAAGGGATACCTGGTTTTACGCATCTAGAAGACGTCGGCTTAAGTAATATATTGCTCGTTCCTTCCTATCGGCTTCTTGTGTTAAAAGCTGCTCCAATCGAATCACCTTCAGCCGATATATATAGTCTAAAAGGTATACCGTGTTTTGGTGCGGTCAATACTGGTGGACTCATCAGATAACCTTTTATGTCGTCGAAGGCCTTTTGCTGATCGGCTTCCCACTTAAACTCTTGGTTATCTTTAATTTTCAGCAGCGGTGTGAAGGCGAATACGTCGACAAGTTTGAGATAAAACGTCGCAAGTAATTGATTTTCCCAATCAACACCTGCAACTCCTTTTTACTTGCTCGGTGGTTTAGTATCGGCTATGGCTTTCACTTTGGTTGGGTTTACTTCAATCCCTCCTTCATGCAATCGTAAACCCAAGAAATTGTCCACCGATACTCGAAAGCACATTTGAGAGGGTTCATTTTTAACCCATGTAACCTTGTGCTTTCGAACATTTTTCTCGGATCGGCTAAATGTTGCCGTCTTCTTTGGATTTTACCACTACGTCGTCAATGTATACTTCACAAGTATTGCCGATCAAAACATGGAAAATATGGTTCATAAGCGCGTTGATAAGTAGCACCGGCATTTTTTAAACCGAAGGTCATAACTTTCCATTCATATAGCCCTAAAGCCCGGACATCGAAAGCCGTTTTGGGTATATCGGCCGACCATGAATATCTGATTGTATCCGGCGTTCCGTCCAAAAAGCTTATGATTTTATTCCCGGATGCAGCATCGATAAGCATATCGGCTATGGGCATCGGGTACTCGTCTTTTGGCGTATCTTTGATCAAATCTCTAAAATCGACACATACCATAAGTTTGCCGTTTTTCTTCTTCACAGGGACGATTTTTGAGACCCACTCAGCGTATCGGCAAGGGGGGTTAAATTTCGCCTCTAGCAATCGTCCTACTTCTTCCTTTATAGCGTCATACAACGTAGGGTTAAACCGCCTAGGTCTTGTTTGAACGGCCGATATCCAGGTTTTATAGGTAGCCGATGTTCAACTAGTCATCGGCTTAAACCTGGCATTTCATAATACTCAGACGCATATCAATCCTTATATTCTTTGATTATTTCGACCAACTTTGTTTTATATTTGGGTTCTAATTTAGAACTTACAAACTTTGGTTTTTTGATATCCCTTCCCCAATATCGATTTCCTCAAGGAAATCGTGTATGAATCCTAACCCCTTTCTTTCTTCTTCAAAATCTTCAATGACTTCTTCGTATTCTTCCTGCCGATAGCTCCTTGCCTTTTCCTGCAGCTTTCGCTAGTGTCTCGCGCTCCATCTTCTTATCACTTCGCCTGTCCGATCAAGCGTATTGGGTTTAACGCTGATCGGCACGAATCCCGATTTCTCAATACTGAGATAAAATCGCAATTGTCCAAGGCTTTTCCCGATATGCATTCAGCCTCTTCGTGTGGCCAATTGGTGTCGAGGGCTAGCCATGGCGATATGAGCCGATGTGCCTACCGGTACGACTTCTCTTGTATCATCGTTCCACCGCACGATTTACGGTGCATAGTTGATGGTATACAACGATTAGCATGGATCCAATCCCGCCCAAGGAGTACGCTGTAATTGCCTTTAGCTTCAATCACAAAAACGCGATCGGCAAAGTTTTATTACCGGTATCGGTTCGACACCATTACGCCTTTAGCCTCGGTTGGGTCTCGGTGAAGTCATTTAGCACCATGTTGGTCTGATTAAGTCTTCATCGGCTTTTCCCAATTTTACGAAAGTACTTAACGGCATCAGATTGACCGTCGCCCCGCCATCGACCAACATGCGGGATATTGGTCGGCCATTAATGTATCCTTTTAGATACAATGGTTTCAAATGCCGATGCATGTCTTGTGGTTTTTCAAACACAGCGTCACGGTGCTCCGAGGCACAATTGGGCGAACACTTCTTCACCGATTCTTCGATTCTGAACTCGGCAGGTAAAGTGAATACCATGTTTATATCCATTGGTGGCGTATCATCTCGGATCATCGGAGAACTGGATTGAACCGATTGATCTGAATCACTATCGATCTGTTCCTTCTTTCTCCACTCCTTTTTCAAAATCGGTACCGGTCTTAACTTATTAAACGTCCGATCCCTCTCACTCTCCTTTTCGGCTTCCCTTTCTTCTTGTGTTTTTAATCGCTGAAGCCTCCTGCGTTGCGACTTCTTTGAGACCGAAGGGCACCATCTAGGTTTGGGTTCTATCGGCTTTCTTATCTTTCGGCTAAATTGCCCATTTATTGTCGATTCCATCCTTCTTGCGTTAGCCGATAATTCCTGATTTTGGGAGGATTCGCCTTGTTACGATGTTAACATTTCATAGATCGGCCTTCGCTTCCTTATACGGGCGATCGTGTATCGGTCTGGACAACTTTGTCTTTTCTGATTGGTTTGGCCGACATGTAGATGAGTGTTGCATAGGACAAGATACAAGCTGTTGGTAAGGTCATCCCTCTCCCAAAGAAAGCGCCAAAAAGGACATTGTCGATGTTTCTCTTCTTCATGTAATCGGCCGATGTGGCATATCGCCGCCGGCGTTCGTCCCTCCTTTGCCCTCGATCGATGAAAACACCGGTGTTGTTGAGGGTTATACCTTCGACTTATCCTTTCATATTTCCCGGGAGTTGTGAGAAGGTCGGCTTTGGTTTGAAATCGGCTCTTCTTGGAGCCCTCTCATTTCGATACCATTTACCGACCTCTAAGTCCCCTCTTGGTTTCACCGTTCTTGAGTTTTGTCCATTTTTATCGGCTTCTATTTGTATAGAACCGGCGGTGATCTACCTTTGTCTTGCCTCGTGATACAATTCCCTTAGTTGGCTTATCCTCTTCCATGAGCCTCTTTTCTTTTCGTGAACATTGAACCATGTTGACTGAAAAGGGCCCATATCTATCTGCATAGCCGATTCTTACGCAAACTTTAACCTTGCCATCGGTGATGGCCGATTGGATCTGTTGTCGAAAAATATTGCAATCGTTAGTGTTATGAGAGAACGAATGATGCCATTTGCAATACCTTCGCTTTTTAATTTCTTCGGCCGATGGTATGATGTGCCCTTGGTAACCTTATGAGTTTTTCTTGTAGTAATAAATCAAATATTTTGTCACACTTTGACACATCATACGAGTACTTGACTTCCGCTTTATTCTTTGTCGGCCTAAGCGAGAGAGCATACGAGTGGTTTTGGAACCTTTGGCCCACTCGGCTATGTTCATACGCCGTCGTCGGAGGTGTCGCCGAATCGTAATCTACCATGTTTACTTTGGCCTTTTCATTGCCGTTTGTCCTAAACCTATCTTTAAACCCTTTGCTCTCTGCATATCGGCTTTCATGTGCCGTCTGCGATGGAGTAGGTGGCCTAAGTCGGGAACTCCTGGCACGACAACTTTTCTTTTAATGGAGGGATTAACCCTTGGAACGCTAGGTCGGCCAATTGATCGTCGGGTAATGTTACACTGTAGCACCTATTCCGTACGCCCCGAAATCTCTTGATATAATCAGAGACCGATTCGCCGTATACATCGGATTGAACTAAGATCAGAAATCCTAAGCTCCATAGTTCAGAAAAGAAGTACTCATGGAATCGGCTTTCTAAATCATTCCATATATGAACTGAATTAGGTGGTAGATTTGTGAACCAAGTGAATGCGGTGCGGATAATGATAAAGGAAACAACCTAATTTTTAACCCATCGGATCGCCGCCTCCCCACATTGAGCCATGAACCGTCCGATATGCTCAATTGTGGTAATAGAATCATCCCTGAGAATTTAGCAAAGTCCGGTATCCTAAAGTTGTGGGGTACGGCATTCGGTCTATGTAATCGGGGTACGGCTTCCTGTAGCCGATCACTCTCCCTCTGGGTTGTAAACCGAACTGTTCTCTCAAAACATTGGCAATTTGTTCTGCCCAATTAACATTGTCGGCTTGTGGTGCAGCCGGACACGGCCAATTCTCATTGTTTGCGCCCTGCCCCCCGAGTGCAAACTCGGGTCTTTGTCCAATTCGTACCTCAGGAGGTCTTGGTGCTGCGTCATAATTGTGATTAAAACCTAATGCATCGGGTATGGGTGCGAAAGGTTCGACGTATGGCACCACCCTATATGGTGCTTGTTTCATGGTTGTGGCCTCGTGGATCGTGGAACTGTCCCATTTCGATCGGTGATAAGCCGATAACCCGATGTTATTGGAGGCGCACTTGATTGATTTGATGCGCCTATCTTGGCTCCATCCGTGTGCCCATGGTAGTGTGTGAACCCATCTCTCTGTATGCTTGGTTTCAAAACAGTAGGTTGAGCCGGCATCATGATAGGTGCTTGAGCCGACACGTTTACTGTGTTGGTGTTGGGTGCTATGGAATATACTGGGTACGTAGGGATGGTTTGTGGTGGATCTAGCAGGCTTCCAGACGCAGCCAATTCTTGAGCAATTGTTTTCACACTATTTTCTATCATCGGCTTTAAAGTAGATACTAGAGCCGATGATTGGTTAATCAATGCGTGATGGACAGATTGCTCGATCATACTCGATAAATCAGCTTGAGCGGGTGCGTATCGGCTTCTGGATTCGGATGTCGAATCTCCGATAGGATTGATGGTTGGGAGTGCAATCTTTTGAGTAACGCCACGGCGTGTTTTGGAAGCATCGTAGCATCATTTCCTCGAGCTGCCTTCGATCTTGAGTTCTTTCCGTTGCTCGGGGTTAAATCGGCCATCCGGGGCGCGATTATGGCATCGGTGTTGATATCGGCGGTATTTGCGGGCTTGTCGGTTGGCGACATTCTTTTGTGTCCCACCGGCGTGCCAAAATATGTTCGCGCCAAAAGCGTGAAGGGGTTTTAGGCCTCGAACACACAAGACAAACACCGGGTTTGCAGAGCGTGCCAGTCGATTTGACCTGAAATCGACAAGGTAGAATTTGTAATTTGATCGAAGCCGATAAACAAGGATCTATCGGCTTTTCGCTAGTCGGCAAGAACCGATTAGGAGATAACTAGATCAACTGATTACAGTTGATCCGGATACAAGGTAAAATCGGCTTCGGGAAGGCGATGCGCAACAAAACGAAGCAAATCAAACATGGGTGAAATCGGCTAAAATCAACAATCGGCGATGCGCAACTATGTTGATTCCGTCGACTTGCAGAGAGATCTATGAGGCTAAAACAATGTAAAAGAAAAACTTGTAAAAGTAGATGTGTGTGTTGTTGGATTTATTCTTCCTCTTCGCCTGGCGCCCTCCCCCTTTTATAACACGCCTGACCGATCCGAGTTGTACATGGATACGGTGTATTTATCCGTATCGGCCTTTTATCCGATTTCCTTTCCTTTTTTAGAAACGGATTCCTTTTCCGAGCCGATTACCGATTCCTTTCTGTACGATACTTCTTCTACTTTTAGACCGATTCCAATACATACCGAATTTTGGTGCAAACAATGATATATCCATTTTTTTTGGCATAAGACAAGTGTACGTGTTTTCCGATTCTTTATTGCCAAGAAAAAAACGAAAGATGGAGAGAGAGGTATGCTTGTTTTTTGGCATAAGACAAGCATTCTTGAAAGCCGGAGCGTTTACAATATTTTTCCTTATCCTGAACTGAACCACACGAGTGCCCCCTGAAGCCCGTTCATTTTGCCAACCAACGAATTGTGCAATGCAATTACGTACACTGCATTCTCTGTTGACATATATGTAAATATAAGATTAAAATTCACAATACTACATGTATTTTGGCCATAACTATCAGAAAACTATATGTATAACATAATGTGTAAGTTTTTAATAGTTATGTTGAAATATGTGTTGTGCATTTTTTTTTAAATGCAATTCATTTAACGTGAAAAAAGAGGGAGATGTGCTTCTATGCTTTTCTTTTTTAAAGTTGCACAAATATTAAAGTATGAATGAAGGGTAGATGGTGATTGCTTACCCCTTCGCTTGCTTCAAGATTCATACAACCTATATTAGAAGGAAAAGTACAGAATCATTACTCGTCAGGTTACGGTGTATCACAAGAAACCAGACTACCGTTGTTTTCCATCCTTGGGAAAGGATGAGGAAAAGCCTTGGCTTTTCCCACATTTGGGAAGGAAGGACACACAAAACTCATAATCGCTTTCTGTCTTACGTGAAAATAGGGCCAAGTGAATGTAACGTAGGGAGAGAGGTTAATTACCGTGTTGTTGTTTTCTTGTGTATGCATTGGGTGCAAACGCTTACATCTGTCCAGTATCAAGTGCCAGCAAGGATCGTCGAGTTCGGTCAACTTCGGTTTTAGACTCGACACTTTGATAGTGAGCTTGTTGTAAAATATACGGCACTAACAAAAATATAATCAAGAAAACCGATAAAGTCGATAAAGTAAACAAATCTGAAAATAACATTAGGAGCCGCGCTTCTATATACCATCCTCAATACAAGTTACATAAATATTAAATTATAAATAAATAGTAATAATAATGACTTACCTTGTCGCTTGCCTAAAATTTGTGTAACTTGTATCGGAGTGATGCATAGAAGCACTACCCTAACATTAATCCTCCGTGTCACACTCACACAATCAATACCATGATAGAGATTAATGTTGGGGAGAATCTGGGAAATGCCTCTCGCAATCAATAGGATTGATGCGTTCCTTGTATATATATATGTGTGTGTGTGTTAGGCTCCAAATATAGGAGGTTACAAGAGATATGCATAATCCCATACAATGTGTTACAAGACATAGGCACAGTCAAATACATATCTGATATCTCTAACACTCGACCCAGAAGGCGCCAGCCCTCCAATCCCACAAACTATCCTCCCATCAAAACTCAGGTCACGAAAAACAACCAAGTTCGAGTCAAGACTCGGTCCCGGACTCGAGCTTAGCTCGTTGAAACTGCCCATGTACGAAGACAAGGTTTCGGATTGTGTCTGCCTGCTAGTGTGGAAGATATGGAGCAAGACTGAGTAGTGTTCACCTTCAATTCTGCACGCACAGCGTCTTCTGCCTACCGTTAATGAACCTAGCTGCTTGTGACTGAGCAGTTTTTGCAGTTCCTAGGTAAGATAGTTTGTCCTTTAATAGAAGACAAGAGGATGGTCTGATACCATGCAGCAATGATATGAAATTCTGAATAGCTGGTGCACATTGCCTTGGTGCTCTGTTGGGTTAGGTTTCACCTTTACATAGCAGAGAGAGTGATGTTTTGCTCTGTTTTTGGCTCCATGTAGTCCACAACAACGCCCCCTTACCCAGTGGCCGAGCCACCTGCCGGTGACCTGGGCGACCGCCCGGGCTAGCCGGCCAATCCGGGTAGACCCCGCAATCATCTTCTTCCCTCCTCTCTCACAGAGCAACAAAAGCTCATGTCCTAGTCCAAAAGAGCAACAAAAGCTCATGTCTTAGTCCAAAAGACGAAGAAGGCAAGAGGGAGTAGAGGTGAGCGTCGTGCCAGGCTGGACCAGTCTGATACGGGCCCATTGTACTTCATGTCTGAACTGTGTCGGACCACGATGGCTCATCATGCCACCGTACCGGTCCAGACCCAGCCTATGTGCATTTTTGCAACGAGTGGAAAGGAGTTGAAAATGCACGGAGTTGAGGCAGTGGACACAACTATTATGGAAAAAGAACTAAATTTTATTTATTCTTGAACGTTGCTCCCTCTCTCAGTCCCTCTCTCTCTCTCTCTCACTCTCTCTCTCTCTCTCTCTCTCTCTCTCTCTCTCTCTCTCTCTCTCTCTCTCTCTCTCTCTCTCGTCCAATTAGTCTATCTCAATCTTTCATTCTCTCTCATCTGATTAAGTCTGCAGCGACCACGGCGGAGGTAGCGGTGGCACTACGGTACGCAGGCAGCGGGGAGATGCTCACGCCGCTCATGGAGGGCCCGGATCAAGAGGCTGGCGATGGCGCACACGCGGCGGGAGGAATGGGGCCAGTGGTTGCTGTAGGATGGATGGGGCTCGACGTTCGGCCCCACTTGGTGCTGCGGGAGGAGGTGGTGCGTGGGCTATCGCCAACGCAACCACAATGGAGGTAGCGGCGGGGAGATGCTTGTGCTTCTCATGGAGAGCCCGGATCTGGAGGCCGATGACGGCGCCGGCGCCGAGAGCGCGGCATGGTGGAACGACCTGAGGCTGCCCTCCTCTCCCTCGGCAGGTAACCCCGCTCCGCTCCTCTCCCTACCGCGGGTCGCCGTGCCCCAGCCGCTGTCATGCAGGCCCATGCCGCCTACCGTGCTCGGTTTCTCAGCCCGGCACAGCCCGATAAATAGTGACAGGCCGACCTGACCCATTTCATGCTAGGGTGTGCTTTGGATCGGGCCTTACGGCCGTGCCTCGGGCCAACCCACAAAGGCACATCCCAAGTACCCACCTCTAAGAGCATCTCCAGCAAGGGCCCCTAAAACAGGGTCCCTATTTTGGATTTAGGGACTCCCCCTATTTTTTGGGACCCTGTTTTCATAGCACAAGTTCAGCAACAGCCCCTATTTTACTTTTTCTCCTATTTTGACATATCCGCTATGTATAATCTTCATTTGACACCACTAAAATTCAATAAAAAAATATTTGTAATACATAAAACATAAACATATTAACATTTACAATTTAAAAACATGATATTTCAAATTTAAATTTAAAATTTTCAAAACATGATAAATAGATAAATAGAAACTCCGAACAATGAATCAAACTATGAAACGCTGTGAATTGCCCACAAATGCTCAATAAGATCATCTCAAAGCCTCTCATGTATTTCTCTGTCTTCAATAATAGGGGATGTACTCGTGTCCCTAGGAATTGGGACTGAGGAGGCAAATTTAGGAGCCTTCTAATTTTAGGGGCTTGAGTTGGGGCTCCCTAGGAATTGGGGCTGAGGAGGCAAATTTAGGGGCCTCCTAATTTTAGGGGCTTGAGTTGGGGCCCTGTTGGATATGTTTTTTTTTTTACTATACTCTCTATTTTAAGGTTTAGGGACTGGTTTAGGGGCTCTGCTGGAGATGCTCTAAGAGGGAGTGGCTGCCTGGGCCTTGTGAGCGTCTTGGCCGCGCGGAAGAGGTCTACCCCAGTGCTCCACTAGTTGAGTAACTAGCCTATGCTTCATAAGATTCAACACAAATCAACACATTACACTACACGGTGTGCTTGTCTCTCCTTGGTAGCTCTAACAAGCAGCGGCAATTGGGGCAACGCATGACCGCCAGCAAGCCAGGTTAGCAGGTGAGAAGCGGAGGCAGTGGTGTTACACATATTTCAGACTAACAAGTCGAAGTGGTGTTACACATATTTCAGCACATTAATTAATCGTCGACAGATGTAGATTGATCTATTGTTGCCGGCACAGGAAGCGGTAGGCAACGTAGACGACAAGGACCCGCCCTTTCCCCGGAAGTGGATCACGTAGATATGCACGTACGACACTACTAGAACTTCTGTAGTTGTGACCACGTATTAACGACGACCAAATTAAGATTTGTGGATCAGAGGTAGTGGTGAAGATAAGTTAATCTGAGAAGCAGAGGTCATAACACTAAATTCGAGTGGTAACATCTTCAAAAGCAACAGGATGCATGGTCTTAATTTATTGTACTGAGTGGACGTCTTATTTTCGTTAGCACCTAATTATGTTGTTCATTGAACAGGGAGCAGAGCAATGCAGTTCTGAACGCATTCCCTGATGATTCGGGGAGGCATGTAAAGTCTTTCTATGAGCTAACTGCGTCGGGTGGCTGCTCAGAAGAATACAATTTAGAGACGAGGTGCTTCTATGCTTTATTTCTACTTCTTGTCCGTCGCTGTCGTTGGGTAGAGCACAAATTTCATTGGAATACTTGTGCATACGTACGATGCATATGATGTATAATTTCTTATTGTACGTTCTGACTGCTATAAAAATAATTTTTGTTCATGGCTGTGGATCATCAATGTTTTGATAGAAAAGGTGTTGCCGAGTGTTCGTTGTTTCCAAATGATCAATAATGAAGACAACTGGGGTTAGTATGATAGAAAGGTGGTCCTCCTTGATGCTCCAACGATGTCCATGGAAATATTAGTAATAACAAAAAAAAAATGACCGTTTCTTTATACAGAAAAACTAAAAAACGGTATACCGTTGCAACGGTATACCTCTGAAACTCATGAAACTTATGATTTTTTGCACTGAAACTCATGAAACTTAGCACTAAAAACTGATAAAACATGAAACTGATGAAACTAAACACTGAAACTCATGAAACCAGCACTGAAACTGATAAGTTTCATAAGTTTCATGGCTATACCGTTGCAACGGTATACCGTTTCCTAGTCACTCTCTTCTTTATAATTAACGATGACGTACGTATTATCCTGTCGTTAAAAATATAACGATGGTCGGGTAACAATCACAATTTTACGGTCGTTAATGATATTTAACGGCTATATCTCCTGTCGTTAATAATTCTCTGGTAGTGCCACCATTCCTCGAATATTAAATCTTATGGAATCAAGTGCTCGAACATATATAAATGAGTGCACAAGTGACTCGGATCCGTCGATCGACAGCAACGCGCTAGCTTGACGTCGACTCCATCGATCGAGATCGATCAGACGCACGACCAAATGCATTAATCAACCGTGATGTGTAGTGTTGGTAGTATTAGTTTTCCGTGTGCATCCATACATGGAGTGAATGCATCATAAATCTACAGGAATGGTCAAAAAAGGCTCAAAGCATTATGTTACGTTGTGCACTTAGAGGTGACAACGGGTTTGGACCAGCCTAGTCTTTTGGATTAGGCTGGTCCAAAGTTGCAAATGGATTGAACTTATTTTGGATTCATAGCAATTTGGATCAGATTTAGACCAGATTGGATCAGGCTTGGACTTTACGTTTTTTCTACTAAATCGTTGTATTACATGTATTATGTGTTGATTCTGGTCACATCTACATGAATATTTTACATGTAAATGGTTTGGATCAAGGTCCAAGCCTTTATTTGGGTCTAGATTGGATCTAGGCTTATTAGTTTTAAATTTGAACCGGACCAGATCAAAAAAATAAAAATTTAGATTTAGATCAGACTTGTGCTGGGTCTAAGCCCATTATCACCCCTACGTGCGCGCGGGCCATGCATGGAATGCCACAAGCTGGTGACGACCTGACGTTGCGCGGTGGTGTTCTCTACTTGGCGCGCGCGGGCTCGGGAGTGTTATAAATTGGCGGCAACGCGAGCTCACCTCCGCAGCTTGGGAGAAGCAGCTAGAGCTAGCTAGCTTAATTGTGAGCTAGGCCGCCACAAGTTACAACTGCAGTCTCACGGCGTAGTGAGCTGTGTGTACGCTAGCTTGGTGCTGGCCGGCCGTGTGTACGTAGGAGAGGTAGCCATGGGTGTAGGGAAGGTCCTGAACGACGTGAAGCCGTACATGGCGATGGTGCTGCTGCAGGTGGGGTTCGCCGGGATGTACGTCGTCGCCGTCGCGTCGCTCAAGCGCGGCATGAGCCACTACGTGCTCGTCGTGTACCGCAACCTCGTCGGCACCGTCGTCATGGCGCCCTTCGCCCTTCTGCTCGAGAGGTAATTAATCGATCGGTCTGCACCGCGCACACACGCACACATCCGTTGGATTAAGCATGCATGTACACTGTTTCGAGATGCCATCATTTTGCAGGCTATACGCGCACAACGTATATACCCCACTTGTCTCCATGTTAATTTCCCAGTCACCACTCACTAGTCACTACAGAATTGGCCCCGACAGCCTAAGTTTTTACGTGCGTGTAAACGCACTACCTTACATAAGCATTCGGTGAAGCGATCCATTGATTACCACAAGCTCAAGTGCTTGCATGATATGCATGCAACATAAAACAGATCAACCGGCCTAGTATTTATCTATACTTTCACTGGCGATAGAGTAGTAGGAATACTCTGATTAACAAATTAGCTATATTTGATTTATATTGCCTGTCATATACTTATTAGCATAATGCAATGTAAAATCAATGTGATGTTAATTAAAGTTTGATTTTCTGCATTGTACGTAGGGGAGTGAGGCCCAAGATGACAGTGAAAATCTTCCTGAAGATCGTGGGGCTTGCCTTGCTTGAGTATGTGCAGCCATGTACCTATTCAATTCTGTCCCACAACACAATCTTGCAATCTGCAGTAGGCACGACGATTTTTTTTATTTTTTATTTTGCTAATCGCATGCAAATCTGAATGACTGCATTCCGTTTCAGGCCAGTGCTTGACCAGAACTTGAACTACACCGGCACGAAGCTGACCTCCGCCGGCTTCGCCTCCTGTCTCGTCAACACTCTCCCCGCCGTCACCTTTCTCATGGCCATCCTTCTTAGGATGGAGAAAGTGAAGCCCCGGAGCCTCCACAGTCAGGCCAAGATCGTCGGCACGGTCTTCACCGTCGCCGGCGCGGTGCTGATGATCATGTTCCACGGCCCGGTCGTGCAGCTCCCGTGGACCAAGGGCCATCACTACAGTACCGCCGCGGCCAGCCAGCAGGACAGCGCCACCTGGCTCAACGGCACCGTCATGGTTGTGGCCAGCTGCGTCTGCTGGTCCGGTTTCTTCATCCTCCAGGTACCTCACCCCGCCATTGCAGCACCTGCACTTACTTATTAGTCTCCGTGCGCAAAATGGCAAGCGAATGAACTGACGACATGTGCGCCGTGCAGTCGAACACGCTGCAGAGCTACCCTGCCGAGCTGTCGCTGACGGCGCTGATCTGCGGGCTGGGCTCGGTGATGAGCGGCGCGGTGGCCCTCGTGGCGGAGCGCCGCGACATGAGCGTCTGGGTCATCGGCTTCGACACCCGCCTCTTCACCGCCGTCTACTCTGTAAGCCTCACTAACCATTCGCCAAATCGCCATTAACGTCCCTCAATCGTCCGCCACTAGCGTTACAGTAAACTGAGCGTACATGTTAATTAATGCAGGGCATAGTGTGCTCCGGCGTGGCGTTCTACGTGCAGGGCATCGTGACGAGGGCCCGTGGCCCGGTGTTCGTGACGGCCTTCCAGCCCCTGTGCATGATGATCACCACGGTCTTGGGCTCCATCATACTCAAAGAAGAGATCACTCTAGGAAGGTAGGTTAACCAATCAATTAATTAAGCACTACACCATATTCTAATGGAGGAGTTAACTAGGCGCTAATTAACTGGAGGGGAGGAGCCTTTTAAGTGACTAGCTAAGCATTTGATGCGTCTTTTTAATCAACTGCCGTTCGTGTGGTTTCAGCGTGGCTGGCGCTGCGATCATAGTGGTCGGTCTCTACTGCCTCATCTGGGGCAAAAGCAACGACCACCTCGACAAGCCGGCCGCCGTCGCTTCCGAGAAGGCCCTGCCGTTGACTTCGGTGGCCAACGGCAATGGCACTGGCGCCAACGGCAAGCATGTCGTCCTTGGCGGCCACGTCGCCGATGTCGAGACGCCGGCGGCGAAGGGTGGCTGCTACTAGATAAAACAGCTAGCCAGCTCGATCCGTTGTATGCGCTGCTTGTGTATGAGCTACAGAGGTAGTGTATAATAATCCAGAAAAGAAGGTGCATGCATGGTCTTAATTTCTTCTTACATTTTGAGTTGGAGGTGTCAGGTGATTTATTAGTAGATTCTTAGCTGATGTACGTAACTGGCCGATAAAGCTATATGTATGAAGTGTATGTAGTGCTGCTTCGATCGCTCTGCTATCGTAGAGATGGAATTAATTATTGTCCTAACTACTTTTGCTTAACTTGAGCGTCCCTCGTTTGTATTTCTCTGCTACCACTAAGTTTTGCTCCATGTGTGATAATATATCGGTGACTAGCTACACTTGATTCTTTGGGATCCAATCGTGTCCGAAGGTGCTGCCCTTAGAATCTTCAAAGAATGTGTCATTCTCTGCTTTTTTCCCTTGTGCTAGATTTGATGCCTGTTTCCGGTATGCATAATTCATGTCTTTAGCTTAGTGCCCGGTGACACTGATCGAACATTTTCGCAATTGGCATCCTTGTCTAAGCTAGGACAAAACCCCCAACTAGTAATATCTCTAAACAGCCTAAAAGTAGCTAGCCTTTGTTACGTGCACGAGGGGTCGATTACTCTCGATCGGTACAAAGAAGCCTTTTGACGCGAGATCCTTAGTGCAATAGCTTTGCAATTTGCTTGCGCATTCTTCAGTCTTTCGATCGAAGACGTGCCAACATTAACCAGTTCATGTAATTAAGTAGAGCAAATTCCTTATTTGCCACTGAAAGTTTGCAATTTTTCTGATTTGCCACTCAAAATTTTGGTCTTTCTTGAATCCTTCTATGCTACTGGGTACGGAATTATTATATCCCCTTTGTGCCACTTCCCTCACCCCACCATTAGAGGACAGGGATCCCATGCAGTTGATATTGTAACTACAACTTAAATAGTTGTGTGCGAGTCGTTGGATCGAAAAGCGACGTTTCAGATCCATCCGAAGTACTGTAGCAAAAATACCGTAGCGAAAAATAATGTAGCAAAAATACTGTAGCAACAGATTTGGATGATCTGGATCGTTCAGCCGCTCGATGGGATGGCTCGCACCATACACAACTGCGTAAGTTGCAGTTACAATAACAACCGCAAATGATCCCTCTCCACCATTAGAAGACTGCCGTTAAGTTCTTTGATGGGCCCAATTGTTAGCCTCCTCTTCTTCCTCATATATTCTCTTCTCCTTGAGGCGGTCGAGGAGGGAGAGCACGGAGGTGGGGCGGCCCCCATGCGCGACATAGAGGAGCTCGGTAGACGTGTGAGAGCTGCGAAGTCCTAGAGCATGGCGTGGAGGCAGCGAAGGCATGCGGCGTTGTCCTCGCCAAAGAATGTTGCCGTCTGGCGCAGCAGACGCAGGCGCCGGACTCCCTTCTCCTCAGTTTGATTGCCTATATTTCAGTGCCACCGGCCACCGTCCCCGCCATGTCTCCGGTGACTTTGGCGTTGTCTCCACCATGGATTTATCGATCGGGTGTTGAGCAGTGCCGTGGAGACGTCGTTGAGCAAGGCGACCTCCCCCAACTTCTCACCAACTGCTGCTATTAGGAGCAGCTCATCTCCGACAATTCAGGCCCACGATTAGATTGCCAATAGCTGCCCTCACCATGCCCTTGTCGCGCTGCTTGAGCTCCCATTCCGCGCTTGCCGGTCGAATCCGACAGTGGCGGGATTGGGAGGCGGTAGTTTTGATCTGAGGCTATAGCTACTATATGCAATGTCTTCATAATATTGGTAAGCTGGAAGTTACACACAAGGTGATTGTGCCTTTTTCTAGTGATGGTTATAAAGTCAGAGTGGAGTGTGATGTTGTACCGATGCATATGTGTCATTTACTGTCGGGACATCTATAGTAATTCGACCATAATGCTGCACATCAAGGGATATATGTTTGAATAAAAAACCAGAAAAGCCAATGTTGGCACAAGTATCGTGCATGAGATGAGTTGAGGAGAGATTTGCCGAGACTGAGAGACAGAGCAAAACCAGAGAGAGAGAGGTTTGTGTGCAGGTTGAGAACATCTTGTTTTTGGATTGTACCGAGCATCCCTACTACAAGCTTGCAATTCGATCGTTCAGATTTGTTTGTGAGTTCTTCATGTGTGGTACCGTACAAATATCGGGCTACTTGCGCATCAATTAGCATTCCTTCTAGTTGATCCATATTAACTCTATCATGTCCAAGCCATGACCCTCTAGTCCCTTAGCCTTTAAATATAGGGCCAATTGGATATTTGCCACTCCAGGAATTGAAAATTGAATGGTATGTTAAAAATCATGCCATTGAGTGGTATTTTTAAATTAAATTATAACCCAAGGGTGCCCTCCAAAACATCCAATCTTCGAGTTCTATCTTCGTCGCTTTAGCTAGGCCAGAGTCATGTTTTCCAATAGTTAGATCTAAATTACATAGGGCCCTAATTAGCCCCTGTAATCAAAGAGGCTGTAATTAAAAGCAATAATTAGGGAGGGTTCTAATTAGAGCTGGGATCTGAAGCATCTACGCTGGAAGGCTAGTAATCTTCCTGGTTGCAAGTATTCCTCAGTAATTCATCTATTTAAGGAGTTGCTATGGTGTTTGGATTTATATATGCATCTATGTTTCGGATGATTGTTTCATTGCACAATGTTTTAATTCTCTTGCTTCTATTACTATTGCATGCTAGCTAGCTATTTAGTCATGGTGATTAGATAGATTAGTTGATCCTTGTATGTGAATTTATGAGTAGGATCGATTAGAGAGGGAGCGGATTCTATGAAGATTACAATTTTGTGTCTAAAACAATGTTAGCGGCTCTACCATATTCATAGTTGTTTAGGATATATATGTATCTGTTTAACTAGAGAGGATTCGAATCCGATGGATGGTGATCATGAAGATGATAGTAGCTCTAGTCTAGGCTTGCATATGTGTTCTAACGCTTATCTTTCCAGAATCAATTAATATTGCATTATGATTTCTTGCTCTGTATAAGCATTGCCATACAGAATCTTGAGTTCTCATTATTGATCTACCTTTGCCTACTATTTGGTTAATTGCTCCGTGTTTAGTTTTATGGTTGGATCTGAACTATCAATTCCCTTAGTATGTTCACACATTGGGTAGTTAGATGCTTGTTGGTTAGAAAACCCTTAGGTGATCATCAGCATGTTCTCTGTGGATTTCATACCTTGGAAAACTCATGTGAAAACCAACAATACGTGTGCCACGGACGTTATATATATTTGATTGCACATAGTTTACGTGGCAATGCATCAAGGAGAGACGTATCAAGTGAAAACCCTCTTTACAATAGGAGGACACGCAAGATTGCGATCCACGTACATCAAATATATATGGTTTATTCCCGCGCATGAGCTCACGCGCTTTTCATTTTAAGAAGAGTTCGCAGCTCGTACGTTCCCAGCTTTCCGCCAGGTGTGGGGGGAAGCGGCCAGTCAGGAGCGAGTCAGAATCAACCATGGCTTTGCTTGGCCCTTGCGCGCGTGGATCGATCGATCAGCCGTCTTTTCCGGCACATTTGCGCGTCCACGCAGCATTGCACCACGATATAAAGCCGCAGGATTCCAGTGTCCCGGACGTACGCCGTCCGCTAGATGTTACTGAAAACCTGAAAAGCTTGGTCAAACAGACATGCATGGCTCAGTCTCGCTCTCGGCAGGGGCAGGGCTAGCTGCTCCTCCTGATTGTTCGAGCGAGCTGGCTGGCTTTCCGACCGTTCGTGCTCACATTTGGCCGTCTACGCACACCTTTCAGTGTTTTACTTTGACTGATTTTGAATCTTCTTTCGTAAAGAGAATCAAGTGGTTTCCTTCTCAGATGTCAATCATTCAAAAGAACATGTGGTACTCAAATGTAAGCGTGGAAACAGAGATGTGAGTTATCTCTTTTTTTTTACGTTCAATGCTCATTTTAGATTTAAGAGGCTTTCAAGTTAGGAGTGGACAGCAAGAGATTTTTTTTTAATATATGTTTTAAATCTTTTTTTTTTCAAAACCAAGCGACGGAAAAAAATGATAGAAATGACCTCCTGCCGCCTGCGATTGGGGCGATAGCTTTGCCACGGCAGGGAAAAATGCTGCCACGGTAGCGTTTGCTGACAGCGTTTGACTAATTGCCCCAATAGAGGGCGATCGCCCCAAACAAGGACGATATGTGCCCTTTACACTGCCCCCTCCCCCTCGCGACCGAGGCAGAAGCAGAAGAAAGAAAGAAGGAAGGAAGGAAGAAGAGGGGAAGAAGAGAGAAAGAAGAGGAGAAGGAAGAAGAGGAGGAGGAGGATGAGGAGGAAGAAGAATAGGAGGAGAAGGCTGTCGCATGTAATTTTCTTGTGCATTTGATTTTAATTAGCGACTTAACGATTAGATTAATTAGCGACTCAGCGGTTTAGCATTTTAGCGATTTAATGACTCAGCGTTTTAGCGACTCAGTGTTTAGCGACTCAGCGACTTAGCGTTTTAGCGACATAGCGTTTTAGCGATTTAGCGATTCAGCGATTGAGCGACTCAGCGTTTTAGCGATATAGTGACTCAGCGTTTTAGCATTTTAGCGAATTAGTGACTCAGCGTTTTAATAACTTAGCGACTTAGCGTTTTAGAGACTTAGCGATTTAGCGTTTTAATGACTTAGCGTTTTAGCGACTTAGCCATTTAACAACTTAATGTTTTAGTGACTTAGTGACTCAGCGATTGAGCGACTCAGCGTTTTAGCGATATAGCGACCTAGCGTTTTAGCGACTTAGCATTTTACTGACTTAGCGTTTTAGTGATTTAGCGACTTAGTGTTTTAACGATTTAGCGACTTAGCATTTTAATGACTTAGCGTTTTAATGACTTAGCGACTTATATTAGCGTTTTAGTGACTTAGCGTTTTAACGATTTAGCGACTTAGCGTTTTAGTGACTTAGCGTTTTAACGATTTAACGATTTAGCGACTTAGCGATTTAGTGATTTAGCGTTTTAATGACTTAGCGACTTGGCGTTTTAGCGACATAGCGACTCAGCGTTTTAGCAATAGGAGTTGCCGTAGCATCATTTTCGTTACTGCTGTCACTGCCGTTATCTGCCATGGCACAACGGCTCAGCGATTTAGCGACTTAGCGACGTAGAAATTAAAGGAAGTATAATATATCATGTAGATATGCAGTTTTTAAGGGTAGACAACTGATGAATTTCTCGGGTCAACGTTGCAGGTAGCATGTTGGACAAATTGTGTTTTCAAATATTTTATGAAGATGGGGAGATAGCACAGGGGGGCGATGGAGTAGATTTGTCATCATTTTCAAGAGTCGTACGGGGCATATCTAGACCAAGCGATAGGACATACATGGCTTTGTTGGAGTGGATGTTTCAGATGTTCAATTTGGATGTCCAGACTATTCGGCTGCGGGTTAGAGCAGTAGTAAGTCGTGCACAACACTGTTTTTATGGAGAGTTGATTCATATTAATGCGACATCATCGTGGATGAGCTATGTTGGGTTTGCTATAGAGTGGGGTTGGCCGCTCATGTTGCTGGTACAGTGCTACCTGGTAGCTCCGTCGGTGTCGGAAGTTTGTGATGTCGGGGTAGATATTACGGAGGAGGGGAAGACAAATATGCAAGAATGCGATGATGAAGGTGGCAAGGAGCCCGGAGATGGAGGACACGAGATTGAAGGTGGCAAGGAGCCCGGAGATGGAGACATCCATGTGAAAGGATCGGTAAGGCCTAGAGGGGGGGTGAATAGGCAATTTTAAACAATTTAAACAAGACAAACTAAACAGTTTAAAGATAAGATCTAAGCAGATAAACAGAATAAGCACCAACAGACTAAGAACAACTTAAGCAATAGTGAGAACAAGAAAAAGAACAGGACTATCACCACGAGAGACAAGAGATTTTTCCAGAGGTTAGGAGAGAAATCTCCCTCGTCCCCGTTAGAGCACTTCCTTAGAAGTATTGCTCCTCATTAACTCACGAGAGGCGATCTTGGATTTTTCACTATTGTAACTCTTTTTACCACTTTGGTGAGGTGAGTCAAAACCTCTTCACAATAATAGTGGCCTTCCACAAACACGGTTGAATGAGTCGCACTTTTAAAATCACGGCAAACCGTCTAGGAGCGACTAGTTCCAAAGTAATAGACCATCCACAAGCCACTGTCTTGGTTCACTAGAAACAAGCTGAAAACTAGACTTTACTAGGAGTTTGTAAGAGTGTAGGATTTTGTTTTCAGAGTGGAGCTTGATCTCTTTTGGAATTTTGGCTTTCGGATGCTAGATGTCAAAGAGATGTCAAGGTTCTATTTTGGGAGAGCCTGCGAACTGTTTTAAATAGGCTACAGGAAGCAAATAGCCGTTATTAGCAATTAGCCGTTTGAATGTCGGTGAAGTGACAAAGCGAAATGATTGTATCGACAAGGGGTTGATAAAAATATGCAAGAGGCTCAATGAACTCACGGACCCAAACCATTGCGAAAAGGCATCGTCGGACCAAGAAAGTTGGTCCGTCGTACATGCTGAGCAAATCTTTGGTCCGTTGGGAGAGTTTTAAGAACAAGTTTACAACGGACCCAAAAACTTGGTCCGTCGCGAAGAAGGAGAGCTTACTTTGGTTATACACATCAACAAAGGAATTGGATTGAACACCGAGAAACGATGTAAGTTTTATGTTTACAACGGACCCAAAAGGTGGTCTGTTGTAAATGGAAACTTTTAGTCCGTTGTAGCTTAAAAGCACTTGAGAGATTTTCAAGGAAAACACAACTGTGAGACCCAAAAACTTGGTCCGTTGTAAATGGGAAACGCTCGGTTTGAGTTCTCTTAGAATTTGATTTGAAAAGGATATGAACTCAAACAAGGTTTATTAAAGGAATCTGTAATGATTTAGCTTAAGTCCCAAGTTGTTTTTAAAGAGAAATCCTAGGAAACAAGAATTGAACTTGTGCATAGTCCCTCTTTATAGGTCTGCAGTTTGAGACAGGAAAAACTTATCTAAAAAGACTTGAAAAGACTTATGAGTTAAAGGACTAAGAATAATGAAACCTTAATCTTGATCCTCTTTTACGATGAAATCGATAAGGCGATTTAGTTGATCATCAAGCACCAAAACCCAACAAATAATTTAAACAAATTATTGGGGGCCTAGATGCTTTCAATCTCCCCTTTTTGGTGATTGATGACAACCTTCTTGTTTTAGATAAAAACTTTCCTTCTTACTGCAAAAGAATGTTAGTGCCTGAGAACAAAGTATAATTTAAAAGAATGAGCTCCCCTAAAACCGTGCTTAAATTTAACAAGAACTATTTTTCAAGAGTTTAAGCACACACAAAAGTAATTATGATTAAGAGAAACTTCGGCAAGTAGTCTAAGCAGCGAAGAAGCGGAAAAACAGCAGAAGCGAGAAGAAACCTTGGACTTCAACGGACCAAAGTTAAGCATACACAAGTTCACACGTTTACTTCTACTACTCTCTAGACTAATTTCTCCCCTTTGGCATCAACTCTCCAAAAGAATATCACTTCTTGCGCTGGAAAGTTCTTTTGAACAAAGTCGAAGCTCTTTGGTGACAACTGCGCCTCGGAGAAGACTGAAATTTGGAGTAGCATTGTTCCCGATTGTTGTCTTCTTTGAAACCATAGCTTGATCATGCCAACTTGGATATCTGGATCTCTGGTGAGACTCAAGCTTGTCGATTCACGAAAGTTTTCTTGAAGATCATGAAGCCCGAGTCAATGATTGGTTGTACGATCAAAGATGATGTCACCAAGCTGTTCTTGATTTGATACCAAAGTTGTTATTGAGGTATCAAAGTGATCAATATAGCCTCGAAGAGTGTGTTCTACACCATGGATTGTGTCATCATTGGTTTTAAACATTCGCTCTGAAAAATCGACAAGCGATGAAACTTGGTGTCTTGAGTATTTACCTTGATATTGAGGTCATCTGACCTATCTTTGAGCAAGTTTTGATTTGAATTTACTTGAGTAAGCCAAGTCCTTAGATCCCATTGATTACTCTTGAGCATATCAAAATTCTTTGAAATCTCATCCTTTAATGCCTTACTGTTCTTGATACATCTTACTCATTAACTCATGAGTTTTCTGAACTTGATCATGATATTCTTTGAAGAGCTGACCATGTGCTCAGTGTGCCATACTTATGACTAACCTCTGTTCTTGACAAATTTTTCTTGGACATCCTTCAATTAGTTGTATCTTGTTTCAAAAGGTTGAACCAAGCGGTGTTCTCATTCCAAGCATGATGTTGTCTATCATCTGGATTTTCTCCTATATTTTCATGAGCGAGAGTGATGGAAATCTTTGTGGTCTTGAAAATTTTGAGGAACTCTAGAGCCTCTGCTTCATGATCATGTCTTTGCCAGTCTGAATTCACGATCTTGAACAAATCTTGATGCAGCGACAAGCATTCTTAGCTTATCAATTTCTCCAAGTTCATCTCCTTGACATTTTCATCATGGTGAGAAGGAAAACCCATTCTTGAATGTTACTGCTGGAGGTAGGGTGCGATGACTTGGCCCCGGAGAAATGTGACTAGGACTGAAATGTCCACCTTGGTATGTGCAACATCTGCTTCATGATTGGATTGAAGCGAGGAAAATCGAGTTGCTTCATCTTGTGCATCAGTTGTTGCAAAATTCTCTGAGAACTTCCTCCAAAAATTCTGTTTCCTCAAGGTTTTGGTGAGGAGGTGCAAAGCCCGAGTAGGATGGCTATGATAGCTAGGTGCATTGACTCTTGGAGAAAGATGACTTATGTGATGACCTGAACTGTGATAGCTTAAGCAGGTTGATCATCTCCATCGTGAATTTGGGTTGTCATCACTTGTCTTCTCCATGATCACTTGGATCATTTGATGCGAGCGATACACAAGGCACTTGAGCAGCAACTTAGTGGGTAGGTTTAAGCAACTTTTGTATTTCTTTGGTTTCTGAGGTAAAGGATCTACTACTTTCTTCTTTGTGAAATTATCCTTGGGCTAGCGACATTCGGATATTTCTTGTGACAAAGGTAGTGGACTCCCCATTCTTCTATAAATTGCTTCCTCCATATCTCCAAAAATGTAATCTATCAGGTCAATGGGTTGCTTTGAGAGGATTAGATGAAGTAGCCAAGCCAACAACTGGAGTGACACCTTCTTTATAACCGGATTTTGGAAAAAGCTTGTATGCCTTAAGATCCAAGAAGCGATGTTTTAGCTTCTCGGACAAACAACTAGCTCGATTTGCATTGAAGTTTTCTTCTGTGATATCTCTATAAATATGAGTGAAGCTGAAGATCGAGGCATATCTCCAATTTGTCTCCATCTATTTCCGAGGAAACATTTTGTCATGAATCCTTGTGCATTAACTTGGCAGGAGTCCTGCGGCTCAATTGCTTGATTCAAAGTGTGGTGACCTTACTTTTCTTATTTTTCCATCTATAGAGAATAGAATATAGTGTCTTCTTTTGTTTACCAGCAAAGATGAATAGAATTCTAGGATTCTATCTTCATTCCATGAGAAATGTTACGACACCATTTCTAGTAACCCAGGGGTGGATCTAACACAATCAAGTATGTGATATGACTTGGTTATAGAGCAAATTTGATTCCAATCAACAAACTGATGTTTGCTCAAGGTAGATATCTTCATTCCCTTTTTGTCATGTCTATTCTTATATCCCAAAAAGATATTTTTCTGAAGAAGTGTGATGAACTTCTCATCTAGAGGGGGTTTATCAAAGGAAACCAACTTCTTTCATTTACTAGCTTTGATTGACCTCGGCCTTTTTCCTCCAAGGGTAGCTAGCTCATTTCCACTTAACATATCAATCTCGGACTTAGGTTCTCTTCTTGAACTAAGATCCCTACTTGGCTCATAATCAACATCATCGGATTAGGACTCATAAACACGATCACGGAATCTGACAGGTTGCTTATCTTTTCTAGGAGGCTTTGATGTTGTGACCTTTGTAACCAAGCGAGTGCGAGTATCCTCTAGATGTCTGTCCTTGTGAAAGCCGGGTGGTTATGTTTCTTCTTTGACACTATCTCACCAAGTCTATCCATCAAACTTCTTTTATCATGTCTTTTCTCCTAGGCATTTAGGTCAAACACCTATGGACCAACTTTGCCCTTAGAACCATAGACAAAGCGCAGAACTAACGCATGTCTGGGAAAGAGAAGAATGACCCTAAGATCAAGAAAAGTAAGTCTAGAAGAAGAATTGAAGGAGGAAACTTACCAAGTCCTAAAGGTGCTTCTCCAAGCAAGCTGGAGCAGTCGTCATGACCACCAGGATAGGGTTTTGCTTCGATGTAGATAGGGAAAGTTGCTCGGGAGATGAAGTCAGAGAGAGTGGTAATTTTCTGAGATGGATTTGAGGACAAGGGAGTGTTGGGAGGAGGCAGGACCAAAAGTCACTATTTGAGTAATAGTAAGCGCAGCAAGTGAGAGTGACTTTAAGAGTTTGGTTGTGAGTGAAAAAGACAACTTCCTCACTTTACTCTAGTTGGTGAAACCCAAGAAAAGAGGATTCAAGGGAGAAGGATGGGTTTGAAACAAAGGGAGATTAGCAAGGATAAGTCCTAAGTTTAGAAAAGATTTTGAATGGGATTTTCAAATTTAGATAAGCAAATTTTTCAAAGAGAACAATTTTGAATTAAAGAAAAGAGATAGAAGTTGGCAATTGCAAGAGCACACGAGGACTCATTTGCGAGAAAAAGCTGAAGTTTTCTATTTCTGTGGGACCGGTTGCAAGAGGACATTTACAGCGGATGACTTTCTTTAGTGCATGCGTGAATGCGTTACGAGCAAGAGTGAATTACGTAAATAAATGGAAAAACCCACTTTGTTAATCCTTGAGTCCGTTGTGAACTTTGCAAAAAGGAAATTGAAGAACTTTCGAATTCTTAATTTGTATGAGTTCCACTCTTTTAAGCAGGATTATAGACAAACTCAAGCTTGATAAAGAGAACTCATGTGCTGAGTGGCAAAAAAAAAAATTAATAAATATTTGCGTGAAATTCTTTGAGAAAGAAACTATTTTCATTTTCCAAAAAAAAATTTACTTGCATCAGCACAGCTAATTTTTGTTAACATAAGTGGGTAACAAGAGATGCATTGAGGGACATTCTTGACTCCCCCTTAATGTTAAAAACTCCGAAAACTTGCAAGATAAATCAACAAGTAAATAGTTCAAATAAGAAGTCAAGCTTTAAACAACATTTGAAAGATCAATAATATTCAATTCATTTCTCAGTCTTGAAAATCTGGCTTCATCTAAAGGTTTGGTGAAAATATCAGCCAATTGGTCATCAGTTCTAACATAACTAAGCATAATGTCCTTTTTGCCAACATGATCTCTGATGAAGTGATGTCGGATCTCAATATGCTTAGTACGTGAGTCTTTGGACGGATTGTTTGCTATTTTCACTGCACTTTCATTATCACAAAGAAGAGTACATTTTCAAACTTAATGCCATAGTCGAAAAGTTTGCTTGATAAATAAAATCTGAGCACAACAACTCTGTGACCACATATTCGACCTCGTGATGAAGCGGTGCTCTGAGTTTTGCTTTTAGAGCACCAAGATACTAAAGACCTTCCAAGCAAGTGACAGCCCAGGTGCTTTTTCGATCTATTTTGCATCCAGGCATGTCGAGAATCAGTAGCCAATTAGATTGAAAGAAGCACCCTTAGGTACCACAAGCCTATAGTTGAAGTGTGCTTTAAATATCTGAAAATTCTTTTTCTGGCACTAAGATGTACTTCTTTAGGAAGCGGTGAAATCTAGCACACATCTGAGACACTAAACATGATATCGAGGCCTAGATCTTTGTCAAGTAGAGTAAAGATCCAATCATGGATCTAAAGAGTTTTTGGTCAGCAGACTTACCTCCTATATCTTGATCAAGATGTGTGTTTTGTTGCCATAGGTGTCTTGAGTGGCTTGCATTCATCCAATTTAGGCGTTTAAGGAGATCCTTGATGTATTTTTCTTGTGATATGAAAGTTCCCTTTTTAATTGCTTGATTTGAAATCAAGGAAGAATGTAAGTTCCCTATCATTGACATCTCAATTCCTTTGCCATCAAATGCTGAATTCCTTGCAAAGAGAGTGATTAGTACAACCAAAGATTATATCATCAACATAGATTTGGCAAATCATTAATGCACCATTGAAGTCTTTTAAAAAAGAGTGTTGGGTCAACTTTCCCAATTTTGAAATTCTTTTCTAGTAGAAAGTTCCTAAGTCTCTCATACCATGCACCCTTGGGGCTTGTTTTAAACCATAGAGAGCCTTAGATAACTTAAATACATGATTTGGATATTTTAAGTCTTCAAAACCGAGGAGGTTGCTCAACAAAAGCAGTTTCTTCAATGATTCCATTAAGAAAAGCACTCTTTACATCCATTTGAAATAAAATTATATTAAAATGACATGCAAAAGCTAGAAGGAACAGTATAGCTTCAAGTCGAGCACAGGAGCATAAGTTTCTCCATAATCGGTCCTTCTACTTGAGTAAAACCTTGTGCCACTAATCTTGCTTTGTTTGAGTGACAATTCCATTTTCATCTTGCTTGTTTCTGAAAACCCACTTTGTTCCTATGACATTTTGATCTTTTGGACGTTCACCAAATCCCATACTTTGTTTCTCTTGAAGCTATTAAGCTCTTCTTCCATGGCAATAATCGATCGACATCATCCAAAGCTTCATCTATAGTTAGGTTCAACACAAGAAACAAAGGAGTAATGTTCACAAAGGAAGCTTGTCTAGATCGAGAGTTTGAACACCCTTACTGAAATCCCCAATTATTTGATCCACGGGTAGTCTTTGCTTAATAGTATGATGACTCTTAATCAAGTTTAATCCTTCTTGATTCTTCTCATCTTCTTCTTGTAGTGATCCATTTTGAGGCATCATGGAAGTTGTTGGTTTCTCATCATTATCTTCTCTAGGTTTTACTTCACCAACTTCCATTTTCTTCATTGCTTCCATCAAGGCATCTTCACTGCATCGGCTAAATTCTCATGCTCACCTTGTGAGCCATTAGATTCATCGAATTTTACATCATAGGTTTCTTCAACCAAACCAGGTTGAATTATTAAAAACTCTATAGGCTTTAGATTTAGAAGAATAACCTAACATAATACGAGTCACACCTTTTCTGAAATTTACCTAGGCGTGTCCTCTTTTTGTAGATGTAGACCTTGCACCCGAACACACGAAAGTAAGTAACATTTGGTTTTCTTCCAACCCGGCTAGTAAGAGGTTTTCTTAGTAGGTCGATGTAGATAGAGTCTATTGATTGCATGACAAAATTTGTGTTGATTGCTTCAGCCCAAAAAGCGTGCACGGTGTTCCATATTCATCAACATGGTTCTTGCCATTTCAATAAGTGTTCTGTTTTTTCTTTCTACTACACCATTTTGTTGAGGAGTATAAGTGGTGACAGACTCATGTTTTATTCCTAGCTCAACACAAAAATCAATGACATTAGTATTAACAAACTCAGTTCCATTGTCACTCCTGATTTTCTTGATGGGGCAATCAAATTCATTTTGAGCCCTTTTTGCAAAATTTTTAAAGATTTTCCAACTTCACTTTTATTAGGTAAAGAATACCCAAGTGAGCGAGAGAAGTCATCCACAATGACTAAGCAGTATGAGTTACCACCTAGGCGGCATAAGAGGTTGGGCCAAACACATCCATATCACGGCTGACTCTAGAGGTCTAGTGGTGGACAAGATATTTTTAGTAGGATGAGAATTTGCAACTTGCTTACCTTGACAAGCCTTGCACAATCTATCCTTTTAGAATTTTACATCTTTCAAGCCCACCACTAACTCATTTTTAAAAGCTTCTTCAAATTAGACATGCCTACATGCCCAAGGCGTCTATGCCAAAGCCAACCAAGAGAGACTTTGCCATGAGACAAGTCGAGATGCATGAGGAGTTAGAGTTGAAATCAACTAGATAAAGATTTTGAAATCTAAAACCTTTGAAGATAAGCTTTTCATTTTTGTCAAAAACAGTTACTCCATCAAGAGAAAGGTACAATGGAAACCAAGATCACGGCTGAGCAAGCGATAAAAGATTGAAATCGAGGGAATCAACAAGAAGCACATTATCAATTGAATAATCATTAGAGATGGCAATCTTACCATTTCCCTTTACCTTTCTTCTACTATTATCACCAAAAGTAATTTTGTGACTTGAATTACTTTCTTTTTCAAGCGAGGTGAACATTCTTGATGAGCCGGTCATGTGTTGAGTACATCCATCAATTACCCAGTGATGACCACCACTCTTGTAGTTCACTGAATAAACAGAATCATTTCTTGATTTTAGGTACCCAAATGCTTTTGGGTCCATGGATGTTAGTTTCAACAATTTTGGGGCCAAAAGGATTAATAAGCAAAGATTTGGGCACCCAAACAGCTTTAAGATTTCTATCAAGATTAGAGGGCGACAAATTTCACATTCATTTTTCCTGAAATCTTTAAACAACATGTAGTGAGCATCAACCATGCAGTTTCTTTTAGCCTTTGTTTAGCGTGCTTGCATACATGCATACATTTGAGCGTAGTCAAATCTATAATGATAGCAGCACTTAGTGCTTTTCTTGACAAAATTTATCTTGGATTTTGGCAAATAATCCTTCTTGGGCACATTATCTGTTTTATATCCAATGCCTCTTTTGCCCAAGGTGACTTTTTGCTCTCAAGAAATTTTATCAAGAGTGACACTTGAGAAAAGCATTTTTCAAGACCTTTGTCAAATTTAGCAATTTTGACCTTAGCTCTTGATTTTCCAACATGAGACTTTCGATTACACAAAGCATTTCTATGATTGTCATTAAGCATGCAGGAAGAGCTAGCAATAAGAATTTCATCACAAGTCAAATCCACGGGTTAATAGATCTATCATGGCGGAAACATTCTTTGATTTGCTTGTAGTTAATTCCTTACTCATTTCTAGTTCACAGTGTTTGACAAGCAAATCATCATGAGTCTTAATAAGTAATACATGAGTTGCATTCAAGGAATCATGAGCAGCGGTAAGTAAATCATGATTGATGACTGAAACATTATGAGCAAAAGTAAGATTATCATGAACAACATTGAGCTCATTATGACTAGTCTCCAAGCGATAAAACTTGTCTTTCACTTCTTCATACTTAGATTCAAGAATCTTGACCTTAGAGACAAGCAAGTCATTATCATCATTTAAGTGGCAATAGTTTTCTTAAGAGATTTATCCTTAGAAGTTTTAGCACACAAGGCATCATTAAGCTCTTTAATGATCACTAGCTCATCATAAGAAGGAGAATCATTTACCTTGTCCTCATCACCTCTTGCCATAAGACAAACAGACAGGAGAAGGTGAAGGTGGAGTAGATTCATCCAAACTTGATCCAGCCAACCCCTTAGACCTTGAACCATCTTCATCATCGGAGGAGGAAAGAAGAGGATTCATCACTTGAACTTTCTTCATAAGAGACCCATTCACCAATATGTGCCTCCTTCTTTCCCTTTCTCCAATGTTTCTTGGAGAACTTCTTTCTGTGATGAAACTTTTTGCATTTGTTGTAGGCATTTTCTTCGGTTTCTTCATCTTTGCCTTGCCCTTGCCCTTCTTCTTGCTCTTGTTTGGACATCGTTTTAGCTATATGTCCCTTTTCATTGCATTCAAAGCAGTAATATTCGAAAAGGGGTTTTCTTTGAAAACTGATTATATACCTTCCCTCATCTCTGGTATTAACTCTTCTCATGATTTTGTTTGCCGAGATCTCATAAGCAAGGCCGGTTTCCTTTGGCGTCTTCGTCTTCATTACAGACTTGAAACATCATCTTCTTCACTCGATGACTCTTCCACCTTATCTTTGGCTTTGAGAGCAATAGATTTCTTCTTGGAGTGCATCTTCTTGACCAAAGTAAGTTAGGTGTGCGAGAAATCTTTCCTAGTAACTTCGATGGGTGTCAATTTTTAGATCTCCTTTGTTTTGATAGATAAGTTATCAAGGTGTGATAAGCGCAGGCAACCACCCTTATCATTTTCCTGCAAACTTCCACATCATCAACCTTAGTACCAAGACCTTTAAGTTCATTGACAATAGGATTAAGTCTAGAAAACATATCATTGGCATTTTCTGAGAAGCATTTTGAGCGATCAAACTTTCTCTAACAACAAAATATTTTCTTCTTTCACATCGAGGTACATTCATGAATTTCTTGTAGAGTGGTCCAAATATCATAAGCATTAGACAAATTACTCACTCTATCAAAAACTTCTATGCTAAGGCAGGAGAATATAGCATTTCTAGCACTTTGAGCATCATATTGCATGTTTTTAATTTCTCCGAGAGTGGAGTTACGAGGAAGAGGACTGTCCATCGGTATAGCGTGGAGGTAAAGGTTTTTGTCACTCTCAAAGCGTCATAGCCGGCTGACCTCAAGATAACATCTCATGCGAATTTTCCAATAAGCATAATTTGAGCCATCAAACGAGGAACCCTTCCTACACTTGATTAGCAGAGACCCATTTCCCTCGGCCATTACCCAAGGTGATTAAGCTTGAGCAGGTAAAACCTTTCACGATACCACTTGAAAGGATCGGTAAGGCCTAGAGGGGGTGAATAGGCAATTTTAAACAATTTAAACAAGACAAACTAAGCAGTTTAAAGATAAGATCTAAGCGGAATGTGAGAATAAGCACCAGCAGGACTAAAGAACAACTTAAGCAATAGTGAGAACATAAGAAAAGGCAGGACTATCACGAGAGACAGAGATTTTTCACGAGGTTGAGAGAGAAATCTCCTCGTCCCGTTAGAGCACTTCCTTAGAAGTATTGCTCCTCGGTAACTCACGGAGAGCGATCTTGGATTTTTCTATTGTAACTCTTTTTACCACTTTGGTGAGGTGAGTCAAAAACCTCTTCACAATAATAGTGGCCTTCCACAAACACGGTTGGGCGAGTGCACTAAAATCACCAAACAAGCGAGTCACAGACAGCTAGTTCAAGAGTAATAGACCATCCACAAGCCACTGTCTCTTGGTTCACTTAAAACAAGCGAAACTAGACTTTACTAGGAGTAAGAGTGTAGGATTTTGTTTTGAGTGGAGCTTGATCTCTTTTGGAATTTTGGCTTTCGGATGCTAGATGTCAAAGAGATGTCAAAGGTTCTATTTTGGGAGAGCCTGCAGGCATTTAAATAGGCTACGAAGCAAATAGCCGTTATTGGCAGCGGTAGCCGTTTGCCAATGTCGATTGAAGTGACAAAACGAAATGATTGTATCGACAAGGGTTGATAAAAATATGCAAGAGGCTCAATGAACTACGGACCCAAACCCGGTGAAAAAGGCATCATCGTCGGACCAAGAAAGTTGGTGTCGTATTGCACATGCTTTGAGCAAATCTTTGGTCCGTTGGGAGAGTTTAAGAACAAGTTTACAAGCGGACCCAAAAACTTGGTCCGTCGCGGAAAGGAGAGCTTCTTGGTTATACATCAACAAAGGAATTGGATTGAACACGAGGAAACCATAAGTTTTATGTTTACAACGGACCCAAAAGGTGATGCTGTTGTAAATGGAAACTTTTAGTCCGTTGTAGCTTAAAAGCACTTGAGAGATTTTCAAGGAAAACACAAGCTACCTTGAGACCCAAAAACTTGGTCCGTTGTAAATGGGAAGCGGCTTTCGGTTTGAGTTCTGTTAAAATTTGATTTGAAAAGGATATGAACTCAAACAAGGTTTATTAAAGGAATCTGTAATGATTTAGCTTAAGCCCTAAGTTGTTTTTAAAGAGAAATCCTAGGAACCAAGAATTGAACTTGTGCATAGTCCCTCTTTATAGTACGGTTGAGACCCGAAAAAACTTATCTAAAAAGACTTGAAAAGACTTATGAGCTAAAGGACTAAGAATAATGAAACCTTAATCTTGATCCTCTTTTCTGATGAAATCTGATAAGACTGATTTAGTTGATCATCAAGCACCAAAACCCAACAAATAATTTAAACAAATTATTAGGGGGCCTAGATGCTTTCACCATGGAGGCGCGGGGGGTAGCCAACGAGGGGGAGGAGGTGGAGGACATAGCTGACATGATGGAGGAGGAGGACCGTGCGGATGAGGAAGTCCCTGATGGTGAAAACTCAGACGAGGAGGACAATACTCCTGAGTTGCCCTGTTCTTGGTGCGTGGAGTAATTATAATTTCGAAGACCTAACAATGAAGGAAGGGAACAGTGATGCATGTGAGTATCATGAGAACGAGGTCACGTAGGGCGCCATATATAAAGACAAAGAGGCTGTGATGGATGCGGTGAAGTACTGGGCAATGTCTCTTCGGCGACAATTCAGGGTAGTGAAGTCTAGCAAAAAGGAGTACGACGTGAAGTGCGTACCTGATTCGTGCCCATGGCGGGTGCATGCATACAAGGGGAAGTGGAAGTACTACTGGAATTGTTCTATAGCGATGGAGCATAACTGCGAACTGGAGGAAGCGGAGCAGGAACACCGCAATCTATCGTCCACTTGGGTGGCAAATGTGTTGTATGGTCAGATCGTGGACAATCCGCACCTGCAGCCTCGATCTATTATCACAGCCGTGGAGGAGAGGTTTACACCTTTCTTTGCATACAAATTCAACTAGCGCAATAACTCAAGTATTATAGTCGAGAACAAACGATAATGCTTAAGCCTTTTTGGCAGCCCGTAAAAAATCATGTTTAAATGTAATTTTTTGGAAGAATATAGCATATTTGCTCTTTGATATATGGACTACCATATTCTGAAAAAATATTTTATTTACACCGTTCTTTGCATACAAATTGCACTAGTGCAATAACCCTAAGTATTATAGTGGACAACAAACGATAACGCTTAAGCCTTTTCGGCAGCCGTAAAATCTCATGTTTAAAGTTAATTTTTTTGGAAGAATACAACGGATTTGCTCTTTGATATATGGACCACCATATTCTGGAAAAATATTTTATTTACACCTTTCTTTGCATACAAATTGCACTAGTTCAATAACCCTAAGTATTATAGAGGACAACAAACGATAACGCTTAAGCCTGTTCGGCAGCCCATAAAATATCATGTTTAAGGGTAATTTTTTTGGAAGACTATAGCAGATTTGCTCTTTCATATATGGACTTCCATATTTTGGAAAAATATTTTATTTACACTTTTCTTTGCATGTAAATTCTACGAGCGCAATAACCGTAAGAAGCATAGTCAACAACAACTTTATTGCGGAAAATAAGGTAGGCCACACTCTTTATTACGGCTTAAAACTGAAAGGAGTACCACGAACAAGGAAAATAATAGTTACAATTAGACGTCTATTGAGTGCTTCGAGGCTACTTCCCCTTCGCCCATGCCTCCGGTGGGGCTTCTCTGGCACGACGTGACCTCTCTCGTTTCCTCTCTCTGTCGGCCTCCTTCTCCTCCGATTCCTTTCTACGTGCCTCCTCGCGTGCGGCATCACGCTGATGTTGAAGCTGCCACGTGAACTCCTTAGCCCGGTTGGCTTGATCATGGAGCCTTTGGTCTTTGGGATTGATCTCCATATCAAACCATTTGTCAAATTTACATAGTGGCGGAGGACACTACATGAAACAGAAAGTGGCAAAGTTTCATGTACAAATATTGCGAAACAAGTACGCTTATTACCATCTGGCGATTCTTCAGGCTCTTCTCCGGTGGGTCGAATGCGTAGTTGCGGCACTTCTAGTACCTCCTCTTCCAAGTTGGCATTTTCCAAGAGTGGACAAGCCTGCAAGGATCTCCGCACATACACATCGGTGGTACAGCTCAGGAGGTACGAAGAGATCCTGGTACGCTGAATTGCGCGGCCAAGCGTTTCCCTCTTCCTTTGCTTTCCCTTTTCCTTTCAACTTGCACGCCTCGGCATTTTGGATTGATCCTCTATTTCTTTTTCTCTCCCTCTCCTTCTCTTCTCTCTTCTTTTCTTTCTTCCTCTTTCGCTGCTGCCTTTGCGAGACCACGAGCGAGAACGAAGGTTATAAATGGTATATATCGCTTAGAAATGGAGCGATCACCCGGATATGGAGCGATCGCCGCATATTAGGGCGACATTTACCTGACAGCATTGGCGTCGTAACACGGCCAACGTTTTCCAGTGAAAACCTGCCGTGGCAACTGAAACCCGAGCGCGACAGGCCTTTTTCACTGCCGCGGCAACTGTTGTCGCTAAAACGCTAAGTCGCTAAAATGCTAAGTCGCTAAAACGCTGAGTCACTGAGTCGCTAAATCGCTAAAACATTAAGTCTCTGAGTCGCTCAAACGCTAAATCTCTGAATCGCTAAAACGTTAAGTCGCTAAAACGCTGAGTTGCTAAATCGCTAAAACGTTAAGTTGCTGAGCCGCTAAATCGCTAAAACGCTAAGTCGCCGTTAAATCGCTAAAACACTAAGTCGCTAAATCGCTAAAACGTTAAGTCACTAAAACGCTAAGTCGCTAAATCACTAAAACGTTAAGTTGCTAAGTTGTGGACTCGCGATAAACGCTGAGTCGCTAAATCGCTAAAACGTTAAGTTGCTGAGTCGCTAAACGCTGAGTCATGGCAAACGTTGAGTCGCTAAAACGTTATTAATTGAGAAAAGCTTAAAGCAGCCGATAGAACAATTATTTTTCTTTCGATTAGAAATTCCATCAATAAAATACCAATAGCATACATATCTTTTACCTTCTTATTATCAATATCGTTTCTTATTATTAATCAGTGTCCTGGTGGAAGGGTAGGAGGACCTGTCGCCCGAGTACAGGGCGATTGGGTTTAACGGCGTCAGTTACTCGAATAAATCGCTTAGTACTGGGGCGATCGCCCAGTACTAGGGCAACAGAAGTCTAATATTGTCATTTTTTTTTACCGTCGATTAGTTTTGATAAAAAGATTAAAAATATATATTAAATACAAAAAATTCGACAGCAAGACAACCTAGAATGGGCCTAGCCCATACTATCTTCACCTAAACGAATGGGCTTACGTGAGGGCGACAAAAAATTCGTCTGCACAAGTCTTGGCCCAAAGCACGCCGAAAGTTCGAGTAGTGTTCCTTCTTTATAACGTTCGCGTTCGAGAAGTATTCACCTCAGTCGAAATTTGTTTTTTTTTTTGATCGGGCTCAAGATTTTAAATCTCAGTCAAATAAAAAAATTAAAATAATTTAAAATAATATAATAGTTTTTAAACTCTCGGCGAGATTTTAGAAATTTCGGTCGAGATATCAATGATTTTGATCGAAATTTTGGTTATTTTAACCAGATTTCTATTTTATGGGCCGAATTTGATTAGATTTGAGATCAAGACTATTCATAAAATTTTTTAAAACTTTTTGACATGTTTTTAATTATTTTTCAAAAGTTTAAAAATTGACCGAGATCTCGGTAATTTCGGCCGAAATCTCGGTTAAAAATGGCCGAATTTAAAATTTGATTTTTAAATTTCATCTAAATATTATTTGAAATTCGTCTCACCAAAATTTTAGATTTTCACTATTTTAAAATATATAAAATACGAAATTTAAAACCTGGCACGCTCGAGCTAGGCTGTTTATTACATGCCTACGTGCACCCCCGCCGGAAACTACGTAATTCCAAAAAGGCCCCTCGACGCGGTCCCCTCCCATAGTCCCATTCCCACCCGCACGCCATTACTCCTGCGCTAGTCCAAGCTCCCCACGACTACCCACGCCGGAGGGAGAGGCAGTATAGAGGCACCAGATCGGCGCGGATGGCGGCGACTATCTTACGGGCGCTGGTGCTGGCGGCGGTGATACTGCTGGGTGCGGAGGCCGTGTGGCTCGACCTGCCGCCGACCGGGACCAAGTGCGTGTCCGAGGAGATCCAGCCCAACGTGGTGGTGCTCGCCGACTACGCCCTCATGTACGAGTCCCATCCGACCGCGCACCCCACCGTCGCCGTCAAGGTACGCACGGCGCAATCCCCCTCGTCTTCGCCTTTTTGGAGGTGCTTGGAGCGCGGGTTTCTGGTTCTAGTGTTTTGATCTTGATCTGAACCGGTGAGGTGGTGCATGTTGGGATATCGGTGTAGATTAAATTGGGGCGTGATTGAGCTACTAGGTTGTCCTAACTTTCTTTTGTGTCCAAATTAAGCTGCAGTTACTAGTTAGTAGATTGGGTTCTTTTTTGAGTCGACATTAGTACCTACATGATAGTTGGGACGAATTAAGTTATATCTTCATATTTAAGAGCAAGAGGAGAAATAATTTAGGCATAATCTATCCAAAATGTGGCGAATTTTATGTTTATCAAGTAGATGCTCAGGATATGCTGTGATCTATACTGAGAGGAATACCTGTTAATAGGGCAGTTCGTGAGGAATCTGTTCTTACTCTCTGGTGCCTGGCTTGGGTGACATGATGCTAATTGACTCAAAACTCCACGTGCCCATTGCTTCAGATGGGGATAATTTGCTTTAATTTGAGATTTTCTATGCAGGATGGCACTCTCCTACGTCCTAAGCAACATGCCTTGCTGAATTCCACCTTTTATTTAGGCATCGGTCCTTAAAATAGCATTCTTGTAGGTACTCAGACTCGTAGTAACAATAATTGGGTGATAATAGCACGAAGGTAAAACGAAGGGATTGCATTGTTATTCATTAATAGATGATTCTTGTAAGTTGTAATCATGTTTGCGTATGAACGGACAAAATTAGAACAATTGACGTGGAGGCCCACCCTCATCACACCCTGTTGCTGCTTGTTAATGTGTATTGTGTTTTCCTGCTGCAGACCTATTTGTCTAAACATGTATATCATGTTCAGTGCCACCTTGGCATCCTGTATGTATATGAGTGTGGTGGTTTTCTTGTTTATGCCCACAAATGTTCCTTTTGTGATAGCTAGCACATAATGTTCATCAGTCTTGTCCAATATATCAAAGCAATGTTGCTTGTTGAAGATCTTATTTATGGTTTGTATAGGTTACCTCACCATATGGCAACACTGTACATCACAATGAAAATGCCACTCTGGGTCAGTTTGCGTTCACAACCTCGGAAGCTGGAAACTACCTTGCATGCTTCTGGTTAGACAGTCCGGAGAAAGGATCAGGAACATCACTGAATCTTGACTGGAAGATAGGAATTGCAGCAAAGGACTGGGATTCGGTTGCCAAGAAGGAGAAAATTGAGGCATGGGTTGCATCTTTCGATTACTTAAAATCTACACATTGTAGCCCAGGTTTTTTTGGTTTCTGATTATTTGCATTCTGATTATTTTTTTCAGGGTGTAGAACTAGAGCTCAGGAAACTTGAAGCTGCGGTGGAATCCATCCATCACAACCTACTATATCTCAAAGCAAGGCAAGTTATCTATTCCATTCTTGTTTGCATTTTTAACTGGTCTCATCTGGCTTCATGTGTAGAAACAAATAGGAAAATGGTATGATTATGCGAAAATCCTAGGTATTGCAACCAAGATAACTAAGGAGATGGTCAGGAACAATGACAAAATGTACTAGTAGTGATGCAATCCTGAGTCTTGGATAGTTAAGGCCGAGCTATATCAGCGTGAAAAGGCGGCATCTGAAAATTGAGTTTATCGCTTTTTTGCCCCATTGACACCTTTTTTTGGTGCAAATCTAGCCTACGTGCGAACAAATTTGCAAAACTAGCTCTGTCCCTGACCGCGGAAGCAGCGGTGTCACCTGTTGTGCTCCCATACTATGGCGGCAGCAGCTCTGGGCTCGGCAGGTCACCTGTTGCGTAGTAGGAGCTCGGCAACAGGACCTGCCAAGCATGCCTACCTTGGTTGGTAGGGTGCTTGATTAATTAAGTGGTTAAATAATTAAAGTGTTTTGAGCGGCATAATCTTACCGAGGAAGGGGAGCCCAGCAAGAAACCTTGCGGCGGTACAGGAGCGCGGCAGGTGACACATATCACCTTCCGCGTCTTTCACGTTCGAGGAAGGAGTTATTTTTGCAAATTTATTCGGAAGGAGGCCATACTTGCAAAAAAATTATGTTGTCAGGGGGGGGGGCGCTAGAAAAAAGAAGGGTCCAACTTCTGAATTTCATCATGGCCTGGCTTTCTTTCTACTCCCTCTGTCCAAGTTTATAGGGAATGTTTTTTAAATGGTCTTATCCATAAATATAGAGCGAATTTCATATTCCAATGCAAAATTTAGTGTAACATTCCCTTTATACCCGTAATAAATATGTAGATTTATTTGGTATTCTCTACGTACATGCATTGAATATAGTGCTTAGAGATAATAATTAGGGTTAATATAGTCATTTTTTAATATCTCCTTATTTATATGCCATGGGATAATACGCTCTATAAATTTAAATTTGGATGGAGGGAGTACTCAGTTTCAGGAGCATATGATGATCCAAGTTGAACACGCAAGATTATTACTACCTTATACCACTGTGTTTGGAATTATGGCATGATGCATGATTTAATCTATTTATGCAGGGAAGCTGAGATGCGGGCAGTGAGCGAGAAAACAAATGCTAGGGTTGCCTGGTTCAGTATCTTGTCATTGGGAGTCTGCATTGTGGTCTCCGTTTTGCAGTTGTGGCATCTTCAGGGTTTCTTCCGGAAGAAGAAGCTGATTTAAGTTCACTTGTTTGATTTGTATACTCCAGTGTTGACTACCTTAGGAAAAAGGACAGTTTTTTTCATATTTATATTTCGGAAAAAACTCATGATGGTCAAAACAGTTGGTTGATACTCGATACATATTTCAATAGCAAACAACTAATACTATGTGCAATTAGGTTCATCCATGCAAATATGGTTTCCCTACAAGGCTACAACTGCAGATGGGAAAAATGTTCAAAACTGCCACTTCTGGAATTACTAGTTATATGCCCGTGCGTTGCTACGAAAAACAAAATTGATAACGAAAAATAAAGATTAAAAAATAAAAAAAATACTATTTCATAAGATCAAACATCTATCTTTAACGCTTCGTTTCTTACAAAAGCTGGCTAATTAAAGCAACGCTTCGCTTTCGCAGAGCAATTAAGTTATGCAATTAAGTAGCGTCAATCGTTATGACAATTAATATGACGTGGGAAGAAACTCTCACTTTATATAGTAGAGATTGGGCGTATATGGAACATATATGTTGTGAAGCGTTATTCTTGTCTCAGTCATCTGACAGCTTTTGATATAAAGGAAATTGAAAAGCTAGAATTTAACCAAATGTGAATGAAAATTAGATTTTTTTTTTCTGAGAGAGAATTGAGTTTGGGCTTCAGTCGAGCAGGCCGTGGCACCTGATGCACGAATGCTCCACTGGTCATTTGGTCAACCAACACTTCACCTCAAGCTCGCAGCACAAGGAAGCACCGCACACTCACAGGCTCACAGCCACCATGCCTCGTCTCCGCCGCCTCCTCTTCGCCGTCGCCATTCTCTCCGCCGTCGCCCGCCCCGTCCACCCCTTCACCGAGCTCGAGTCTGCCCAAATCCGTCGCTTCCAGGACTACCTCCGCATCCGCACCGCCCATCCCTCCCCGGACTACGCCACCGCCGCCGCCTTCCTCCTCCCCTACGCCGCGTCCCTCGGCCTCCGCACCGCTACGCTCCACTTCACCCCATGCAAGTCCAAGCCCCTCCTCCTCCTCACCTGGCCGGGCACTGACCCCTACCTTCCTTCCATCCTCCTCAATTCCCACCTCGACTCCGTCCCCGCAGAGCCCCAGCACTGGGTCCACCCGCCCTTCGCCGCCCACCACGATCCCGCCACCGGCCGCGTCTACGCCCGCGGAGCGCAGGATGACAAGTGCCTCCCCATCCAGTACCTCGAGGCCATCCGCGGCCTCCAGGGCGCCGGCTTCGCCCCCACCCGCACCATCCACATCTCGCTCGTTCCCGACGAGGAGATCGGCGGGGCGGACGGCTTCGAGAAGTTCGTTCAGTCCGAGGAGTTCCGCGCCCTCAATTTAGGGTTCATGCTCGACGAGGGGCAGGCGTCGTTGACCGACGAGTTTAGGGTTTTCTATGGAGATAGACTGGTGTGGAGGCTGATCGTTAAGGCTACAGGGGCGCCCGGGCACGGGTCGAGGATGTTCGACGGCGCCGCCGTGGAGAATTTGATGGATTGCATGGAGACCGTGGCTGGATTCAAGGAGGCGCAGTTCGGGATGGTGAAGGCCGGGAAGAGGGGCCCCGGGGAAGTGGTGTCGGTGAACCCCGTGTACATGAAGGCTGGCACACCGAGCTCCACGGTAAGGGTAATGCTACTAGTTATTAGTTGCTTAGTTCAGAGCAATCTAATTTAAGATGGTCTGAAAACATCATTGATAGCATCTGGATAACCAGATAGTAGCGAGCAATCTAATTTGAGATGGTCCGAAAACATCATTGATAGTGTCTAAATAACTTGCACAAGTGCGAGTTCTCCAAACCATTAGATTTTACAAATTTGCTTGTTTGAACAATACGTGGTTGTTCAGATTATGTGAATTAGAATGAGTTTTCAGAAAACAGATTTTAGTAGGATTTTTAGGAAAACAGGTTTTAAGTTGTTATTCTGTTAGAGTTAGTTTATATAATACTTTGTTTGGATCAGAACAACTTAAACGAGTTTTCACCAATACAATTTTTGGTTGAGATATTTGTCAAAACGCATTTTAGTATGCATCGGTTCCTATTTGGAACAACCACCGACCGATCTATCCAGCAACTTTCCAGGCCAATACATACATAATTTCTCTCTCTGCTTATCGCCACCATCCCAGACACACTGTTTTACTTTCCTAATCCCATTCAAGGTGCTGGCTCTTGTGGAAGGGGAGTAGTACGAGCGAAGCACTTGCGGTGGAACTCAGCGAAGAACTTATCATCCGCGTGCATCTGCCACCTCTCCTGCACTAGCACAGACATCGGCTGGATGTTGCGCGAACTATATATGTGAAAAACAAACTTTCGGCTGCACCAAACATGCAAGCATGCTGTTAAGACTGTTACTTGGACACGGACACGTGTGTCGGAATTTGACTCGGATTAGGGTATCCGGTTCGGCAAAATTTTTTGGACACACGACGTGCTACTTGGAATCAGATATGGGTGCCAGAATCCGATTCGGATTCGAGGTGTCTGATTCGGCAAATCTTTTTTTGGACATGGGTGTCTGAGTAACACTAGTTGTTAACCTTTCCATTATCTTTGTTGAAACATGAGACTCCAATTACCACCAGTTTTCCTTGGTTCACCATGATGCCCATTGAGCACGATGTGAGCTGCAAGACCTTCTGGTTGACGAGCCGAAGACCGAAGTGGCCATTATCCATGGTCACATTGAGGCGTTGTTTGGCTCTTGTGGAAGGGGAGCAGGATGAATGAGGAGGCCATGGTGTTCTCGGCACAGATGCAGATATTGTTGTGCATATTGGTGAAGCAGGAGAACTAGATTAGCCTACGCATCTTGACGCCGTCATTGCACTCCGCCTGGTACGCATCGAGGGCCTCGTCGTCGACGACCGTGACGTTGTCTGGTCTGTGAGCTGCACCATGTCGGCACCGTATATGGCGAGCTCGCTGTTGGCACTGCCCAAGCGCAGCGCTTCCATGCGGAGTAGGAGTGTGGCATGTTTTGCAGCAATTTTTACGCGCGCAACAGTCTGGCAGAAAAAGGGACACGCACGAGCGGTCAAATAGCAATACAGTTGTTGGGATTTTGGAGGATACTGTAAATTGGCAATGCAAGAAATGGCGTTTACTCATTTTTTCTTAAAGCGCGAAATTATGGATTTACAGAAAAACGAGTTTCAGTTATCCAAACAAAGCTTTCCTAGAATCATGCTAAAATCGGTTTTAGTAAATCCGGTTTGCACAGAACACCTTATCCAAACAACCCCTATAGTGTTGTGATTGACTTTATAGTCTTGATTCTAGATTGTAGAGTACTAGTACAATGAAGGTTTACTAAAATAGTTTTGTTTGCTGCTTGCGGTTGGTGTTGCAGTACATTGTTTGCAAATTGCAAAGGCATATATTTTGGCATGTAAATTAGCATTATGCTATGTTGTAGAGGTATACAATGTCATGCGCAGGAATTACTGTTTGCGTGCGTGAACAGTACCCTCGCGTAACTGTAGCATCCTGCACTAGATTATGTTTGGATGGATTAGTTTCCTTTTGTTTAAGATTTGATTAGTTTCCTTATCTCTAGGATTTGGTCTGAATTGGTAACTAGGTTGCTTTCCTTATCTCTTAGGATTTGATCGTTAGGCATCCTCTATAAAAAAGGACAACATTGTATCTCTGGGATTAAGCAAGAAGAATAAAGAGTCCTTCCCTCATCTTAGCACTCTCACCTATGATCTTTCTCTCCCTATTCTAGTACCCCATCGCCTTCAAGCCAAGCCGTCCAGGCTGTTACCCTGATGAACTAAGGTTCATAACATACAATTACGATGAGCAAATGAATGATCCTAACTCCGAAGCATATAAGAAAGGAGATTGTAGTAATAGGTTGTAGGGCTTAAAGGCCCTGCTAAAGTCTCTACCCATTTATAGCAGATGAGCATGAAGCAATGGTACAAAAATATGAAAATATTCTCTATGCAAATGTTCTCTACAAAATATTTTATCTGATCAATTTGTTGAAGAGTTCTAGTAAAATGAAGACGATGTAATTCTGCATTCTTGATAGTCAGCATTCTGTCAGTCTCAGAGACAATTGGTGAAACAGTGTATCATTTTAAAAGGAAGAATATTCCTTTCTGACCTTAAAAATGTAGGCTTACTTTAAAACCCAACCAAATGTCTGCCATTGTACATCTAGTACATTCATTTATTTTATTTACTTATGTTGTTCTCATAAAGTCATACTGACATGATGACTAATGCACATGAATTAGCTAAACATGGACCTGCAATGCACATGGGTTAGATAAACATGTACTTGCAATGCACATGTGTTAGCTTACTTGCATGTTCATGCAGCATGTAGGAATATTTGTTTCTCCTCTTTCTTCAGTCATTATTTTTATCTTAAGTACTCTTGTGCTTGTACAATAAGTTAAAAAAACACATTAAAAATTACTTTCTGCAATGGAACTACTCATAATTTGACTTGGTTGACTATTACTTCTCTTCATGTTCTAGATAGAATAGTTGATTGAGAAATCTTATCATAGTTTTTTTTTTCATGTAAACATCTTCACCCATCCATCATTTGGGTGCCAAATATGTATCTTTGTTAACAATCTATATACCTCTAGATCTGCTGAATCCTGTAGATAAATTTCGATGTACTGAAATTAGCAGCACAAAGGTATAGTTTGTCCTTAACCTCTAAACAAATGTTCGTATATGGTCGTAGACTTCTTTTATTGATTTTGGTCTCTCGGTTTGTTAATTTTGTCCATTTTTATCTCTTTGCTGCCTTCTTCACTAGAATGAACAATCTTTTGCGTTTCAAGTTCTATAGTTTGATTCTAGTACTACTCCTATAAAACTTAGGCCAACCGTTTGTTAACGTTGCATGCAACAAATAAGGTGTGAGGGATAAATGTTGATAAAATCTTTTCTTTTTTTTTTTTGCGACGAAAAAAACGTTTTTAAATTTGTGTTCAAAATGTCATGCATGATATTATCTTAAATAAGTTGACGAAGAGGATGGTATTGGTCAAAAATTACCAAACTAAATCTTTGATATACTAGAGCGAACAAAGTACAGTTGAAGGGCCAAAACGTATGGGATTATATTTGTGGACCAAATTAAACATATTGTGAAAATTCAGGTGGTAACCCTATACTTTTTATGAAATTAGTAATGCCACATGACTTGCCTTACATAATCACATTTAATCTAAAGCCATCTTTTACACATGCATATTGCAGTGTAAACCCTAGTCCTATTCACTCCTTTGATTTCACCAGTTGTTCTATTTATTGCATTTGGCTGCATGTTATCTGGAGCACTGTTTATTTTATACTACTGGTAATTTGCTCTGAAGTTTGGACACCAAACTACCAATTTCAATTATGGATATGTTATTACTGTTGAGAATATATGTCTTAGTTTCTCTTTGTATAGGGTGTTTTCTGCTTATTTGTCTTTTGGCCTTTGGCCCCTTGTATATGGATATATGTTGGCCTCTTGGCTCTTAGAATTGAACTGAGTTCCCTTCCAACATGATAAAAGATCCTGGGTTAGCAGTTGCACTTCCTCCATCACCATCATCCTCAGGCCGCCGCCGCAGTCGTCTGAGCGGCTGAGCGTCACCCGAGCTCTCTTCCTCTCTCTCTTCTCCCCTGTGTAAGCCACTGCCGCCATTCTTCCTAGACAGCTAACGTTCACTCCATTGTGCATCGCTCGTCGCCTGAGCTCGCGCTCTCCCCTGCTGCTGTCACCCAAGCGCGATTTGGCCGTGACTGAGCCCCAGGTTCGTCGCTCGAGCGCGATTTGCCACCCCAAGCTTTGGATTCGGTTGCCTCTGCCTCTCTTGCGCTAACCAGAGCTTAGCATTGGCCCAATGCTGCCGCCACGTGTCGGATTTTACGTCGCTGCCACCGGATTTGGGTTTCCTGATCTGGCCGAAGCCACTAAGAGTTGCTTCAACTTCTCCACCAACTTTAGCTTGGAGCTAGCAATAGCTGCTTTGGCTTCTTCAGTGGCTTCAGCGTGGAGCCGCAGCTTTGGCTTCTTGGTCTAGCTTTGGCTTCTTCAGCTTCTTTGGTTGTTGATATATCCGAGCTTTTGCCGATGGCTGTTGCTAGAGTTGCTGCTGCTCTTTGCTAGCTAGACACTGCTCAACAGTTGGTTTCTCTCCTTCAGCGTCTTGTAACATCCCTTGGCCGCCGATTACTCGGGACGTGAGATCAACGCGAACTGAGAGGATAAACTGAAGGGCTTGCAGAGGAAGAACAGAGAGAAGGAAGAGCAGAAGAACGAAGAAGAAAGCAAAAGGGGGAAACAAGTTTCTATTCCATATTTTTCTCAATTCATTTCTGTGTCTATTTCCCAGTATTTATACTTCTCTCCCTTTCTCATATATGTGGGCCACCCCTCTCAAGGATCCCCAAGTCCCAAGCAATTGAATTACCTCCAGGCATGACCCCAGTGCCTCCAGCAATACCATCAGCGAGCTTCATGATGTTTGCTTTATGCACTGCTGTCACTTTCTTTCTATTATTGAGGTAAGCATACTCAAAAGCATACTTGGCAATCCTTTCAGAGCAGAACTTTGTGATCACAATTACCCTCTTTTTTTTTTTTCTTTTTCTTTTTTTGCGACAAGAACCAGCAATCCATGAACTCAACTCTACAATATCCAATATGCAAATCACCAGGACCTCAAGAGCTCTGATAAAACCCACCGGGATCCCATGGCCTCTGCAACCGCTGAAAAAGAATATATACCTTCAATCCATTGCTCCTGCTAATTAGCCATTCTGTAGCAGCTGTCTCGCCAGGTACAGTGTCATGATCGACATGGTCCTCCTTTCCAGCAATGAATACAACACATGCAACGCTATCTTGGAGATGCATTTCATAAGGGAATTGAAAGGCAATTGTCAGCACTGATCGCAGATTACTACAATCATCCAGAGATGCACGTTTTGACATTTTCACAACCTCAATACTTTCTGTTACAGATCCAATTTGGTAAACCTTGAGGAGAAGAGCATTGCATGCATTGTCCTTGATTGCCTTCGCAACCCTAGTTAGGTTGGTGACAAGGAGGTCATCTCCAACAATCTGCACTTGCTCTCCCATTTCTTCAGTCATCTTAGCATAGTGAACCCAATCATCCTGGTCAAATGGGTCTTCAATCGAGACAACTGGATACTCACTGACAAATGATTTGTACACATTCTTCAGGCTATCACCAGATATCTTCTTGGAACCATCATTGTTCTCTTCCTTGAAGTTAAGATCATAGGTTTGATCCTTCTCGCTGTATAACTCCGAATCAACAACATCCATTCCAATGACAGCCTTGCCAATCAACGCTGGTCCAATAATAGAGTTCACATTGTCAACAGCCGTGAGAACACCCTTTCCCAAGTAGTCAGAGCCTCCATTTTTAGAAACTGGACTAAAAGCTACATGAGTGTCATGGTCTGAAGCAGGTCCTGATACAAGAGCTTTTTCAAGTCTCCACTTTCAGCTTGACCTCTAGCAAAAGAATGGGCACCATATTCCATCGATTCTTTTATGCTTTCTTGCGAGAATAGGGGCTGTAGACCAAAGGGTAATTGTTCAGCACTTAATGAACATCTCCCATTCTGCATTGTGTGCAGTACTGCCTCCTCATGTAAACCAAATTCATCTTTATACTCTGGAGTTACTGAACCTAGTGAAGTCTTCTCAAGGGTGCCTTCTTGTACATCATCCTGCTGGACATGCTCCATCGCTAGTTTATAATCAGGATTATCTGTAACTAGCCCCACATCCTTTTCTTCATCCTTCCAGGCCTCTTCTTTAGAATTAGTTCCGTCCTCATTCACTATGCATCTTTGAATCTCAGAAACTACTGCGGCATTCACTATGGGGTGCCTCCCTTGATCAAACGGCCTTCTACATTGCAGGAACCGGCTCCCAAGCCTTGCAGGTGCCACAAGATCAACAGCAACATCGATCTCATTCTTTTCTATCGCCGATCCTTCTCTCATTGTGAGGCGCGCCACAGCCTGCGCCGTAGCCTCCAATTGCTGGGCGAGGAGATGTTGTTCCTTGGCGTTTTGCTCTACCGTCCTTGCCGTGAGCTCCGATCGAATCACCAATTGTTGCTACGTGGTTTCTATGGATTCAACCCGTGCAAACAATAGACAGTCTCTCCTTAATCTTTGCCAGTTTCTCAGTTGTTCGTTCACCTGATTCGTCCATCATGGTGGGTGTTGGGGAAGACCACGAGCTTGAGGTTGCTGACGATGCGATGATACGCTGGCGTAGCGTCGAGGAAAACGTCGTGGTGCGTGATGGCGGCGCGTGGTGTGGAAGCCTAAGGAGGCCGCACGCTAGCTGAGGCGGCGCGCGGGTGACGGCGCATGTGAGATCCGGTCGGCCGACTGGTGTTGGTGCGGCCGATGGTCGACGGAAGCGACCAGCGCAGATCCAGGCGAATCCAGCAAGGAAGGCGGCGGCGATCCAACCTGGCGATGAGGCGAAGTCGGGGATCCCGACGGAACGGCCGTCGGGTTGGACGAGCTGCTCCGCGATTTCTTGTGGGGCTTGAGAACGGAGGCGGCGCGGCCGACGAGCTCGGTGAGGTGGAGAATGGTGATGGAGACGGGGAAGTCGCGCGAGGAGCCGAACGCCTCGAGGAGGTCGAGTAGCGGCGAGGCGTGGTCCTCGCTGCAGAAGCAGGCGAGCACGCGAAGCTTCGTGTTGGGGCACGCCCTCTCCAGCGTCCGCCGCTTGGACCTCGCGAACTGCCCCGACGGGTCGTAGAGGAGCTTGATCAGCGGCGTCGCCGACACCGATCGCAGCAGCGTGGGATTTTACGGGAACCAGTTCCGGATCGATTCGATGCCGGTCATTCCCAACCACTCCGACGATCGAATCCGAGCTCTGATACCACTTGTAACATCCCTTGGCCGCCGATTACTCGGGACGTGAGATCAACGCGAACTGAGAGGATAAACTGAAGGACTTGCAGAGGAAGAACAAAGAAAAGGAAGAGCAGAAGAACGAAGAAGAAGAAAGCAAAAGGGGAAAACAAGTTTCTATTCCATATTTTTCTCAATTCATTTCTGTGTCTATTTCCCAGTATTTATACTTCACTCCCTTTCTCATATATGTGGGCCACCCCTCTCAAGGATCCCCAGGTGTGACATGTCTGGTCATCAACTTTACCTCGGGTTCTTCGGGCCCCTGCCAGTCTTACCACTCAGTCTCTTCGGATCTTGGTCTATGGTGTTTCCTTTCACATGACACAAAACTCCGCTCACCTCACTTCCTTAAGTCCTATTTTTCCTGTCTATATTTAGACTGTAGCTAACACTTTCCTTGTTACTAGCTAAGGCACCCATTCTACTCAGTTTCATGTTGTTTCTCATGTTCCTAGGCTTGTTATGCAATCTATATCCGCCAGCCAGATTGCTGATCATGAGTTTCGCATCATTTAGGATCGGCCCACAGGGGACTCTGGTTGGTGTTGGCTCTCGTCATCATGATTCCCAGGGTCTCTAGGAGCTTGATTGGCTTTTTCTTCCTTCCACTGCTTCTCTCAACTAGCCAATCACCACCACTGCCACTGCTTTCGCCGCCACTACTTCCATTAGTTTTGCTCATTGGCACCATCGTCTAGGTCACTTTCGTGGGTCATGCCTTTCTTCCTTAGTTGGTCGTGGTGTCCTTGGGTTAGTTCTAGGTGCAGCACTGGTGTGATTAGCACATCTTAAGATCTGATGAAGCATGAGTTTACCAAGCATATTAGGGTTGATGCTTCCTGCATGCGGTCGTAGGTGCAGCAGCAGGCATTACACTTCACGAAGGCACAAACTAGAGCTCAACATCGATTGTATCTCTCCAAACTCAGTGTTGATCCACGAAGAGTTTGAGGGGGGAGGGGGGTGTTGAGAGTATTTGTCTTGGTTTCTCTTTGTACAGGGTGTTTTCAGATTATTTGCCTTTTGGCCATTGGCCCCTTGTATATGGATGTATGTTGGCCTCTTGGCCCTGTGGAATTGAACTGAGTTCCATTCCAACAATTACCTACATTAAGATGTGTGGATGATGGCATGCACCAAATTCAACATTAGTATACAATTCATTCATTTTTGCAACTTGTAGTCTCTAACACAAATTGATGCAGGGCTTTGTGATGAATATGCAACCTTCAGAAGCAGAGGTGGGTTTTGATCTTCGCATTCCTCCAACCGAAGATACGGAACAGATCATAAGAAGAATCAACGAAGAATGGGCACCAGCTCATAAAAACTTGACTTACCAGGTGAAATTAATTTTACTGTAATGTGGATAAGAGAAAATAAATCAAATTCTGTATTGGCCAACATCATGTATTACCTACATTCCTGAAATTCATTATGATAGTACAGCTGATGAAGAGCGGTCCAACAAGGGATGTGGCAGGACGTCCCATATTTACACCAACCAATGCGTCAAACCCATGGTGGTCTGTATTTGAACAGGCTATCATCTCTGCAGGTGGAAAGCTAGATAAGCCTGAGATTTTATCTTCATCAACAGATTCACGCTTTGTAAGGCAGATGGGCATTCCAGCCCTTGGGTTTTCTCCAATGATAAATACTCCAATATTACTCCATGACAATAATGAGGTAATTGATCTTTGGCATTCTGTGTTTTTCTTGTACATAATGTAATGCCTAAGCTTGGTGTTATCTCAAAACTGCAGTTTCTTGAGGATAAAGTATTCCTGAGGGGCATCAAGGTGTATGAACATCTTATTAGAGCACTAAGCACCTTCGAAGGATGATCCATAAAAAAAAACTGTCGTCGCATAACGTGTACCATTGTTGTATTCTCATCTCAATTCAATGTACATGGAGTTACAGGAAGAAGCCACAAACATCAAGGTCCAGCTGTGTCTCAGAATTGGTTGAAGCTCAACCATTGCAAAATAAATATGTTGGAAATAATGCAAATCTGCTGAAGATGTTATTTTAATCTAAGCAGATTAATACATACATACGTTTGAAGTTATGAACTGTAACGAGATGACACAAATTGATATTTATCGATTTGGCCGTTCTACTTGTTTCGTCTGTTTGCTGAGGGAAGCCAGAACCGCTGTACTATTGCATTTACAATTTGCACTATCTTAAATAAAGCAGAAAATTATACGTCGAGTGAACCACTTGTGGGATTTCGAGTGAAGAGCAAACGTAATTATTCGCGGGCATTTTGGTGATGAAAACGCGGGGTTCACATACTTTTCCTTGCCACAGAACAGCATAACAAGCGGCAACGCTCCTGTTACAAACTACTACACCTTTTCACCAGACACTTGACCCCAACCACATACATTTTCAGTATGAGACAAACACTCGGTTCAGTATGAGACAAGGCTTGTGCTTTTGACTCTTGAGACAGATTAGCAAACAACTCCTCAGCATAGGAGAGCGTGTGGTCAGTAGTACAAATGACCCTAATCATGTGAATAATCTTCTTCTCTTTCTTTTGCGCCCCCCCCCCCCCCCCCCGGGAAGAGCAGTAACCTTGCTCATAGCCGGAAGCTTCTGAGCTTCTTCCTGCCCATCCATTTACCAACTGCATGTCTCCTGTGCCCAATGCATTCCAGCTGCACGCTGACGGGCTGAAAGATACGCATGTAAAGATAAAGTATTCGCGCTGTCTATTCCCTCCCTTTGACGAGCGAGCTACAACAAAAACAAGACGAAAAAATAAAAAAAAGGAGAAGGGATCGTACGTCCGTCCGTCATCGCCTCACTGGTGTGGCACACTTATAATCACATCAGGGGTTTATTTCTGCGAGCTAGGCTGTTAAAACGCGTGACCGTGGGCCACGAGGAGCCGCATGCAGCAGGACGGGTGCTGATTTGATTTGCTCGCTAAGTCGCTGATGCGTGCTTTATTACGATGAGAGCTTTTTTTTTCCTTCGCTCGTTGGAACACACAGATCTGTCTGTCAAAAGCGTCTTCCCGAAAAACACCTGTGTCAAGTGGACATGCATGTTACGTGTATCAAGAGAGGAGGGGGGAAGAAGAGGAAGACAGGTGCCTTTTTCTAGAGAGAGAGAGAAGAGGTACTAGCAAGTCTAGCATGCATGTTCATTAGTATAGACGAGATTAAAAATAACTCATACAATGGATCGTCTATATAGCTGTATGTAATGATCTCTCATTCAATTAACAGGCTGTCTATACAATGGTACTGTCGACGATTGGAGAACGGGCTCCCGTCGAGCTTACTTGTTGAATGGGGGATCAACAGAGCCCCGTCGCACGGATCGAAGAGGGCGTTCGAGCGACGCGAGGCGGGAGAGAAGGAGGCCGGAAAAAGGGGGACGCGGTGTTTTATCCTGGTTCGGGCCTCTCACCGCCGAGATAATGACCCTACTCCAAAGGTATTGTGTTCTATCTTTCATGTGCCCTCCCTGGCTACAGATCTTCGTGGGGCTTTAAATACTATGACTAGAGATGCTAAAAGTAATCGCCTCCCGGATCACGCTATGTATCCATGTCCGTGATGTCGCCCTTGATTCCCTGCGCTATTTGAATTTCTATGATTTCCTGATCTCCTGGCCGATTGGTTGCCTCCTTCCTTCCTTCCTCACAAATGGCTTGGCCCTCCGACCAAAACACCGAAAGCAAAGGTCGTGGCCTCCACGAGCATGCTTGCTCGTGGGGTGTGTTTGGTGCTTCATGAACGGAGGCGCAAACGCTGATGCTCTGGAGGGGAGAAGGAGGGATGCTCGCTTCGCTCTCCCGAGCATCTTCCTCTTAGTGCCGCTTGGTCTACGGGTTTAGCTTTTCACCGGGGTACCGTGGTCTTTGTCGATAGCCAATCCTCGCCAATAGCCCCGAGGTTCAAGCTGGGAACCTCGGCTTCCTTGAGCCTAAGAAGACTTGAGGGGATTGAATTTCCTTTGGTCGTGGGCTCACGACCATTTTACGTCTGGGAGACGAGCTTTTTACCCGCCGCGTGCTTGCTCTACAAGCGCTGCTGCTTGGTTGTTCACGCGGTTCCTTCTCCGAGAAGCCTCCCCGTAACTGCTAGTTTCTGAAGCGGCGCGCTTTCCGCCAGGTGTTGCTGATAGCAGGGCGGCGATTTTATCCTCGCTTCACTATCCTTAACCCTTTCTACCGGAGAGGTCTGAGTCCCATTGCGCCTCTTTGCTCGCTCTTCGCTAAAAATCTTCCAAGAGCCCTAATACCAAGAACCCTTCGCCTCTCCTTCTTCGGCCATGGCGCTGCTTTCAAGGTTAGCCGATGACCCGGGAGGCTCTGTGCTCACGGACGAGGGGTACGCCGACCTGTGCTCTCGGTCGAGTGCCTGGATGATGCGGCGCCGATCGCGGAGACGAGATCGCCTCCTCGCGAAGTTGTACGCCATCAACGGGCTGGTCTGCTCGCCTGAGAGCGACTTCTCGCCTCCGTGCTTGCCTTCTCATGGTGCGAGATCTCTCATCTCCACCCCAACTCCATCCTTTCCTCGCAATCTTCTCCCACCTTTGCAGGCTTTACGTGGGTGTAATGCCCACGGCTAGCCTCTTCTTTCACTTCTATTCCCTTCCGCACCGGGCCGATGGTTCCACACGCCGCGTTTATCGCTTTTCGCCCAACCGACCATACGAGTACCCCTTCGTTGCTCAAGGACCTTGTCGGGTCGGTTGGGCCGACCTCTCGGGTTCTACTCGTAAGAAGGCGAGGTCCCAGCTTGGTCTACATCGGGAGGACGCCTCCATCTTTGAGACGCCGCCGCCTGCGGTAACTCCGAGGAAGAGCGGTGCTCAGATTTATCGGTGAGCTTGCCTGGGATGGGGCTCACTGGTCGGATATCGCCTCGACTTTACCTTCAACCGTGTCCTCGAGGCGCCGCGAGCATCCTTCTTCGAGGTGACCGGGTGGTACGACTTCACCCGCGAGGACAACGCAGTATGTTCCCGACCTTCTTCCCGAGCATCGCCGCTCGTGAATCGCGCTTATGCATCCGTATATGCCTTTTGTCTTAGTTCTGCTAGACGCAGCCTCCGAGGACGGATCAGGTTGACGAGTAGGGTCGCCGAGATGTTCTGGCCTCGAAGGAGAAGGAGCCGACGCCCAATCGCCAGGTTCCTAAGAATATTTTTGACCGCGGGGCGACGCTAAGAAGTACATTTTTCCCACTTCCGCTCGAGGGCATGTTTTCCGAGCTCATTCCTCCCGATTGCTGGCAGAGAAGCTGTCGCCTTGAGCTTATGTCGAGCGCCTAGCGCCACAAGAAGCCAAGACTCCCGCCAGTGGGTTCCCGTGAAGAGGCGGCGGGGTCGAGGTCGCCGAGCATCCGCCGCTCCCCGCGCAGCGGCCGAGGCGCCGAGCTCGACCAGACCCCTACCCCGCACCTTGAGTACGCGACCGCCAGAGGTGTTTAACTCGCATTTGGTTCGATGACTTCAAACGGAGGAAGCCTGAGCCGATGAGCCGATCGGAAATAGCCGCCGAGCAAAGTAGGAGGAAGGCCGAGGAGGATGCCGTGATCTCTCCCGACCAAGGAGCGCCGGAGAGGCAGATCAAGGCCCTCCAGACCAGCCACGTGTGGTTGATGCCTCGAGGAGCGAGGAAGAAGAGGAGGAGGCCGCTTATGCTCGTTAGAAGGAGCAGGAGGTCGACTCTCAAACCGCTGACGGCCGGGAAGAGGTCGACATGGACGATGTCGACCGGCGATGGCATCGCTGGCCGACGCCGGGCAGAGGAAGCGCTGCTGCGGTCGTGGCCGAGGCCTACGAGGCCGCGCAGTCGCCTGTGGGCCCGGCGAGGAGGCCGAGGAGGATGGCGCCGCCACGGCGAAGGTAATGCTTCATTCTCTTATTCCGCTTTGTCTTTGACTTTCTTCGCTAACCCCCACCCTGCTTTGGCGTGGGCGTGATAGCTCTGATGTCGTTGACTTCCGCCAGATGGTCGAGGAGATTATCAACTCGCAAAGGACGCCGAAGCTTCGACCGCTGCCGTCGACCGGGTGATGGCCGAGACGGAGGAGTCTGGCATAGCTTCGGACCTGCGGAGCTCCGAAGCTTCTGCTGGGACCCGCGCTTCCTTCAATGCCATGGAGCCTATCCCAGCCGAGGGAGCAGGAGCCGCAGGGGATCGAGGACCAAAACGCTTGGCCTTGGCTCTTGCGAAGAGATGATCATGGGCGAGGCTCAAGCGCCGAGCCCCGGGAAGGGAGCTGGTCGCTTCCCGAGTCAACAGCTCTTGGCCATGAGCCAAGGAGAGTGAGGAGAGGAGGTCGCCCCCGGCTTAGTTTCCTTCGGGTCCCGGCACCAGCGCCCCGCCACGAGGTGCAAGGGGCTGAGGTGATCAGACGATCAATCGCCTCCGGCCAGCGGAGCACTGGCCGCCTCCGACTATGGAGGGACAAGAAGCTGAGGTGACGCCTCGATCCAATGCCTTCTGGCCGGAGAGCATTGGTCGCTTCCGAAGAGGAACAGAGGCGAGGTGGTTGCTAATTCGACCAATCGCTTCACCGGCGAGCATGGAGTGGCAGGCCGTGGTTGGCATGTACCCGAGCGCGGTGGCCGACACTGGGAAGGCGCTACGAGCCGCTTGGTGGACGAGGATCAGCCGGGCGACCGGTTGATCGAAGGTGGTGACGCTGCTCTCCCGGGAGCACCGGTGTCAGGAGGAGCAAGACCTTGACGCTGGCCGCCGGATGACTTGGTCAATCCCTTCTTTCGCCGGGCGCGATCATCGCCACGGCCGCTTCAGACGTCGGTCACCGCTCTTCTCGTAAGTTTCCATGTTTCTTCTTTTTCGCCGCGAACGATCTTCCGGGGAGTCTCCGCTTCACTTCTTCTTCCTTTCTTTCGCTCAAGTTTGCCGCGAAGGCTATGGAGGATATCGATGCCACCTCGGTCTCAGCCAGAAGAGTACCGTCGCACCGCGAGCAAGACGCCAAGATCGCCGATCTTGAGCGCCGGGTTCCGAGGTACGCGAGGCCGACTGGGACCGAATCGGCGAGCCTCATCGCCGGGGACTGGGCCTTTCTTCCAGAGCGAGACGCGAAGAGCACTTCAGAGGCGCGCCGAGCTTGACGAAGAGCCGTGAAGCTTCACAGACCTTCACGAGTTTCTGAGCGAGGAAGCCTCCATGAGGAGGCTAGCCGCCTTCCGAAAGCGCCGAAGGTCGCGCTACACTGGCGGAAGGTCCCGACCTAGAGGCGAGGTCGACTCTTAAGGACGAGCTCGCTGCCCTCCAGCGGCCGTAGGACTTAGCTCTTTCTTTTATTTTTATCTTGTGTAAAACCCTGTAAAAAAACAACGCTTTTGGATTAAATGAGCATATTCGCAGGAGTTTGGTCCTGCTCGCTTTTTTTGCTTGAACTCGCTTTCAAAGATATGCCTCAGTATGATCCCTGCTCGCAGTAAAAGAAAGCAAGTTCCTGCATGGAGCGTAGATACGAGCAAAGAAAACAAGTTCCTCGCAGATCAAATATCATAGACACGAGCAAAGGATCCTCGGTAAGGAGGGACGAACGCTCCTATCATACGTAGCTCCCCTCGCCATGGACAAAGGTCGTGTCCTCACCGCTTGTGAGCACGAGTTTGTTCATGGGAGTTTTTAAGGGTCGCTGGTCGTAACGATTTTTTTGAATTACTCGAATAGATCGGTTGTGTTTGAGTGAACTGTGAGCACAGAGCAGATTTAGCTTTAAACCAACAATACGTAGAGCCACCATACCCGAAAGTGGTCACCGAACCGGCTTAGAGTGGATGCTCGCATACCGACCATGCATACAAATAAGAGCTACTGCGGAAAGTGGACGACATGAGCATCCACCGGGGCCAAGGGAGATGGCGTGCACATACTTGCTGGATAAGTTCGCTCAGAGTGCCGGTAGACGCACGATGCTCGCTCGACAAAGCCGAGGACGAAACTCGAGAAAGAGGGAAAATGATTTATTGGAAAGAACGCAAGGGGCGCGAGATAGAGTACTCGCCTAAACGTAGAATTTACGCAGCTTGATCGATGTTCCAAAGGTGGTGAGCCTCGACCATCTCGGCATCGCTGAGGCTAACACTTCCTGCCGCGTAAGCCGTAGACATGACCGTAGGGTCCTTCCCACCTTGGGGTCACTTGTTGGCCTTCGACAGTCTTGAACTCTTCGTGAAGACCATGTCGCCGACTTGTAGGGGCCCTAGGCCTGACCGCTTTGGTCGCATGCCTACGAAGAGCTTGTAGGTAAATTGCACGGAGTAACGCCCGCTCGCGTGTCGCTCGACGAGGTCCAGGTCGACGAGGCGCTTAACCTCCTCGATCGATGGAATCGATCGCTTGCACTCTTGGGGAACCCAAAGACGATTTCGCAGCGTAATGGCCTCCGCGACCGTGACGAAGTTGGAAAGCGCTCTCGCCTGCGGGCTCGACTTGTCGTGGGCGCTGAGATAGACCAAAGAACGGGCGGGAAGCTCCTCCACCCACCGCCGCTTGTGGCCGTTGAGGGTCTTAAAGACTTCTTTTTTATGCCCTGGACTAGCCGCCCATTTGCTCGCCGGCCAAGCTGCTACTCGCGTGGATGTGCCACGTAAACAGTACCTTGGTCCCGACCTCCTCACAGCACTTGGAACAGCTTCAATCGGTGAATCGGGTCCCATTGTTCGTGATAAGACGGTTGGGTATCCCAACCGTGTTACCACGTTGTCGGGCGAGGAACCTCTTGGCCGCCTCGGGCCGAGATGGTCGAGATTCGGCTCGGCTCTCTATCCACTTAGTGAAAGTGTCGATGGCCACGAGCAAATACTTCAGCAGCCTTTTCTCGACCTGTGAAAGGGTCCAAGGACGCCGAGCCCCTGTGTCGAATGGCCACGAAAGCGGTATGGTTTGTAGGGCATATGCCTGCTGGACGGGTTTTATGAGCATGGAACCGCATGCTCGCAAAGGTCGCTACGATTGACAATCACAAGGTTCGCCAATACATTGCTTTGGCCAAGAGTAACCCAACTCCGAAGGCTTTGCTCACAAGCTGCTTCGAAGACGAATGAGTTCCGCGACATTCCTTCGTGGATATCACGTAAGAAGGCATCGCCTTTTCCCGGGAGACGATTTGGAAAGGATTCCCACGCGCGCTCTTCCGCAGATAGGTCGCTTTTCGATCACCAGACGAGAAGATCGCCTTGTTGGCCGTGAACGCTTCGGCTTCTTCCTGCAATGTCCCATGCGCAAGGTATTGGATGAATGGCGCCATCCAATTTGGCGCTTGCTCGAGGAATGAGACCCTACCGCCGGCCTTCCGTGCCTCCTCTTCAGAGGGGAATGGAGGCTTATGTAGGTGCTCGACGAGCACCACGGAGCGCGATTTGGGAGGAACCGACCTTAGACATTTGGTCGGGCCAGGAATTATCCTTCCCGGGGATGTAGATTACTTCGAAATTCTTGGAAGTATTTCTCTCCATCTTCCTTACTCGCCAGGTACATGGGCCATTGAGGTATCGGAACATCGATATTCTTGTTGACTGTTCACGTTTACCAACTGCGAATCGCTTCTTCACAAAGGAGTCGTTGGACTCCTAGCGATTTGCATGCTCAAGTCCCGCCAAAGGTTTTCAGACTCGCCGCTGTTAGTCGCAGCCGAAATGTAGTTGGATGGCGATCAGAAGCTGCTCTCCGTCCTGGAGACCAAGATGACGCCAGCCCCGAAGCCGATGCTCTGGATCCGGCCAAAATACAAGGTCCGTGAGTTTCCTCGAATCATTGGGTCCCGCTGGTCGGTGGTGCCGAGCACCATTCTCGCCACGAAATCAGCCAGACTTCAGATTTTATCGCCGCAAGGGCTGAGAATACCATCGAACCTGGCGAAGTTCCATTGCCCACTTGGCTATGCGACCACCGGCGCCCTGATTTTTCGTGATTTCCCTGAGTGGGAAGCGGTCAAGACCACGATCTTGTGTGCTTGAAAGTAGTGACGCAACTTCCGGAGGCCATCAAGAATGAGTACAGAGTTTCGACCTCTGGTAACGCTCCTTGGTCCATGAAGTACTGGCCGACGTAATAGATAGGTCGCCGGTACCATCTCTTTCTCATCGCTAACACCGAGCTCTGCGCGGCGGGTTGCTTCGCCAGGTATAATAGCAATTCTTCCTCGTGGGTGTGACGAGGACGCCGCTTGGGAGAGGTACTGCTTTTAGCTCTTTGAACGCTGCTGATCGCTTCCCTCCGTCCATGTGAAGCCATCATGTTTATGCGAGGGTTTTAAAGAAAGGTAGTCCTCGCTTCCCCGGGCCGGGAGACGAACCGGCTTGCATATGCCATCCTCCCTGGCCGAGCTTGTACTTCCTTACGCATGGCTAATTTCATGTTCTCAATGGCTTCGATCTTCTCTCGGTTAGCCTCTAACGCCATGTGGCCCGACCATGTAGCCGAGCACCTTGTTACCTTTCACGCCGAATACGCATTTTTTCCTCGATTTAGCTTTATTCGATGCTTATTGAGGTTACGTAAAGTTTCTTCTAAGTCAGAACGCGTGACCTGAAGTACTCTTGTCTTGACAACTATGTCGTCGACATATACCTCCAAATTTCGACCTATTTGGTCTGCGGAAAGTCTTCTGCATGAGGCGTTGAAAGGTTGCTCCCGCATTTCTCGGGACCGAAGACATGGTCGATAGCGTAAGGTACCTAACGGGGTGATGAAGGAAGTCTTTCCCTCGTTTCGCTACGACAGTCGATCCGATGATAGCCTCGAATAGGCGCTAGGAAGCTCATGGTCTCGACTCCGCCGCCGGCCCACCAATTGGTCTATGCGAGGCAATCTGATAGTTGTCTTTGGGCACGCTGCTCAAACTCCGTGGTGGTCGCACGACATGCGCGCCACTTGCCTCCTTTCTTCCTCGACAGGATCGGATTGGCTAGCCACTGAGTGCTCAATCTCTCGATGAAGCCGCTTTTAGGAGTTTAATGTTCCTCCCGATGATTGCTTGTTTTTCCCGGGGAAAAGCGTCCTAAGTTTCGTCTTCATCGTTTTTTGTCGTCAACTGGCCCTCAGCTGTTCGACCACCTCCTTGGGGATTCCGCATGCCTGATGGTTCCTGTGCGAACACATCCGACCTTGCTCTGAGGAAAGTGGACGAAGCTCGAATTCCTATTTGGGATCTAGGAAGATCCCAAATGAACGGCATTTGGCTTGCCCGACTGCTGAGCCGGAATGCCTTTTGGTCTCTCCTCCAGGTTGAGGGCAAGTTTAGGTCGAATGCTTTCTTTGGTCGTGCCGCGAAGCGGCAATCGACGACCATATCCGCTTCGTCGCAATTGAGTGCGGACTTGTGGTTCCTTTGACGGTTATGACTCGCTGGCCCGGAATCTTTAGGCACCGATATCGCTGCGGATGCGAGGCGGCCATGAACTTGGCCAAGGCCTACCGCCGAGGATGGCGCTTGTAGGCCGACTCAAGTCTACCACCTCGAAGGTGATTAGCTCCGCTCAAGTTACTTGGGCCGAACTTACGGCAAGACGACCTGCCCTGAGGTTTGATCGAGGTGCCCGGACTATCCCGAAGAAGGGCACGCCACACTCTTGATTTTGGAACGAGGAATCTGCATCTCGCCCAATACCTTGGCCGCAATAAGGTCCAAAGAGCTCCCTGAGTCTATGAGGACCCGACCGACTACAAGATTGCCGATGGTGGGGTTCACGACCACTCCGAAGCCTCCTCGGGTTTGGTCATCCCTAAGGACAATCGCCTCGGAGAATGTGAGGGATACCTCCGACCATTTCAAATTACGCCAGACCGAGGCTTACCCTGGTAACATGGTGCACTTCCTTGCAGCTCTCCTTTAAGTCCCTTGGCGGACTTGTAGGCGAGAGCCTCGAAGATGACCGCTTATGTGATTCCTTGGTTCTTGATTGGAGAACGGGCTCTCGCCGAGCCATTTGTTGAATGGGGATCAACAGAGCCCCGCCGCACGGATCGTAAGAGGGCGCTCGAGCGACGCGAGGCTCCGGGAAGGAGGCCGAAAAAAAGGGGACGCTGGTGTTTTATCCCTGTTCGGGCCTCTCACCGCCGAGATAATGACCCTACTCCAGTATTGTGTTCTATCTTTCATGTGCCCTCTCGCTACAGATCTTCGTGGGGGTTTAAATACTATGACTAGAGATGCTAAAAGTAATCGCCTTCTCGGGGATCACGCTATGTATCCATGTCCGTGATGTCGCCTCGATTCCCCTGCTATTTGAATTTCGGGTATGATTTCCTGATCTCCGGCCGATTATTGCCTTCCTTCCTTCCTCACGCATTGGCCCCTCCGACCAAAACACCCGAAAGCAGTCAGGCTTCCACGAGCATGCTTGCTCGTGGGGGTGTGTTTGGTGCTTCGCGAATCGGAGGCGCAAACGCGTGATGCTCTGAGGGAGAAGGGAGGGATGCCTGCTTGCTTCCCGAGCATCTTCCCTTAGTGCCGCTGGTCGCTGGTTTAGCTTACCTGGGTACTGCGGTCTTTGCCGATAGCCAATCCCCGACAGGTACATAACATATGAAGTTGTCTATAAGACTGTCTATTAAATAGTAGACATCAGCTTTCTCTCTCATTCTTCTCTATCCTTCACGTCACTTAAAATCCTAGTGATATGTCTTATAGAGAGTTGACTGTGACCATTGTACATGTATGTGTACAATTAAGGATATGTAGCCATGTAGGTGAGTGTGTGAATGTGGTGAACAGACCACCTGGCCTTTTGACCCCTGGGGCCTGGCTCACATGCGTTCAGATTCCTGACAGTTTCACTGCATGCGTTGCGTAGTCAAGGCATCGGGGTAAACAACAGGGCGTAGATGGATGTTGCCTGGGAAATCAGTTAGTCGCGAATTACCGATCGGTCAAACTGTCAGGCGCGTACGCTGCCAGAAACAGGCAGAAATCAGGACACATTTATTACTTGCAGGTTTCAGCGACAAACAAGCTTACTTTCTCCGGCTAAGTTTATACAACATATTTCTTTTTAGGGTGACATATAAACTAAAAAGGTGATAAAAATAAATAAATTACCTTTAATTATTATCACTAAGCACTATACTCATACATGCATATAGATAAAAAAAGGATATTTAGTCGCGAATTACGATCAGTCAAACTGTCAGGCGCGTACGCTGTCCGAAACAGGCAGAAATCAGGACACATTTATTACTTGCAGGTTTCAGCGACAAACAAGCAAATGGAGTAAACAATATATATACTACTTCCTCCGTCTAAGTTTTATATTTCTTTTTAGGAGTGACACATAAACTAAGAAGACATTAAAAATAACTAAATTACTCTTAATTATTATCACTGAGCACTATACTCAATACATGCATATAGGGAATTTACAGGTAAAAAAAGGATATTTAGTAGGAATATAGAGGGAATATCACACTAATTTTATATTAAAAAATAAACTGGATCCTATATCTATGGATAAGATCGTCAAAAAATAAATCTTATAAATTTAACGTAGCAAGTACTACACAATTACTTTTATATTGAGTGTATTATATCATGGGATAACCATCATCGGCAGGTACGCACGTCAGGCAGCTCGGTTTTTATAGACCCCCAGCATCTTGTACCACCGTATACTTCTCCTGTGATCTATTGGCCAATGGCCATGCCCGCTCCATAGCCTAGCTACAGACAACGAGAGCCACGCGGTTTCGGAGCTAGGCCGCCCGTCCGGATCGACCACCCCACCCCGTCCCAACCACCTCTTTCTTCCTTGCCTGCAACTTGCCAAGCCAGTGCGGCTCCAGCTAGCCTGGCCTCTGGTGCGCGCGACCAAAAGCACACGACTTCGTACGAGTTTGTTGCCGCCGTGCTGACGCCGTACGCCGCCACGGCCGCGCGCGCGCGTCCCCCAAACCCGCGAAGCTGCCGCGCCAAATAAACAACGCCTCCGACGCATGTTACTCTTTGTAGTACAGATGCTGCGTCGCGTCGCGCGTGTGTGAATTCCCACTGCTGCTGCGCGTGGCCATGCAGAACCGTGGGCTAGCGATATTGTAGCCTCGTTTCGCCGAGGGAAAATGTTGGCGCGTACATGTGGTCGGCCAGCCAGTTTTATCTAGAGGTGGGCACTTGGGTCGGGCTCTTTTGGGCCGGCCCGAAGCACGATGGGATGGCACGGTGCAATACACGGCACGACACGGTTCCGTGCCGGGCCGGGCCGTGCCGGGCCCAGGCACGGCACGGCACGGTACGAATGGGCACGAAATCACGGATTAAGATCTAAAAGTTGGCAGATATTGTTGATTCAGGGCATCTTAGGGCATCTTCAAGCATTGCATTTATGTTTGATATTTTGTTGATGTGATTAGTCTCTTATGTAATTAAAATATGTAGTTTAGTAGTAGTGATTTGTTTTATTTCTTTGTTCGTCACAATAGTAAAAATGGGTCGGGCTTGGGCCGGCACGGCACGAAGCAGGCACGAAGCGCAAATAGGCCGGGTTTGGGCTCGCCAAAGGTGAGTCGGGCCGGCACGGTGGGCCGTCGTGGTACGGTACGGTTTTGACCCGAAGCACGATGGGCTCGGCCCGGGCCGGCACGGCACGGCACGACGCCCACCTCTAGTTTTATCTACGCACGTCATTATCTGATGCGCAGTCAACCCGTCGGCAAGTTTGCTTACAGCTGGGAGTGACTAAATTACACATGCTGCATGCAGAGCTGGTTTTCGGTTCCAGTCGCGAGAACGAGCGCCTTAGCTCCAATGTCCATAGTGGGTGTCTGTGTTAGATAAATAATTAAGGTCTGAATCTAACTCTGAAGCCACATGTCAGTAATTGACCAGAATGTGAAGCCACAAAAGTCTATCCATTGAATTGCGAGCTTACAACTCAAGGCGTTTAACATGTCCGAGACTGTAGCTAGTAGTATCTAGCTAGCTAGTAGTGTAATTAACATTAGCCGTCAGGGGCATCTGCGTTCCAAGTGACAGGTTGGTGCAGTTGACACTTGACACACACTTTGAACTCGGTTAGCCAGTTGAGCGTTACAGCTGTACAAGTCCTACGATAACAAGCCACATTCTAATTATGCTACTATTTTTATACTGCACACTTGGGTAAGCTTCAAGGGCTCAGCGTATACGTTACAAACATAGCGCAGGATGCTTCCTTTGTTTCCTAGTTTATTCCCTCTGCATTATTGGCAAATGTACGGCTGAAAATGAGGATTACATTATTTGGGGCAGTATCGGTGTGATGTGAACAAAATAGCTATTCAACTGCTAAACTATTGAATAAACAAGCACATAAGCCAACCAGATTGGCACAGTTCTGGCATGTATCCTATAAATAAGGCATCAAAGTATCAAGCACACCACACTGAGCACAGCGCACAGACAGAATATTTGCATTTGAAGCCATCACCATCGCATCAAAGGAACCAAGAAAAGCTAAGCGTCATTTGCCAGGAAGCTTAGAGCTAGCCATGGTGAAAACGGCAACGAGCAATGACGCCGCGGCAGCGAAGCAGCTGTGCGGGCGCGGCCACGGCGGTAAGAAGACGTACAAGGGCGTGCGGATGCGGAGCTGGGGCTCGTGGGTGTCGGAGATCCGGGCGCCGAGCCAGAAGACGCGGATATGGCTCGGCTCCTACTCCACCGCCGAGGCCGCGGCGCGCGCCTACGACGCCGCGCTTCTCTGCCTTAAGGGCTCCGCCACCGCCGACCTCAACTTCCCCGTGCGCCTACCGTTCGATCTCCCCGCCGCCGCCATGTCGCCCAAGTCCATCCAGCGCGTCGCAGCCGCCGCCGCCGCCAATGCCAGCGCTACCGTCTTCACCAGCGCCGGCAGTACCAGTCCCAGCGCCAGCGACGCCACCACCCCGGCCTGCAGCTCCAGCAATGTCTCAGCGGTGAGCTCCCCGGAGACGATCAGCAGCGAGGCCGCCCACGAGTGCGACTTCGACGGCGGTGACGTGGACTACAGCTCGCTCGCGGACATCGAGGCGTTCTTCCAGTCGCCCAAGTGCATGGAGTACGCCATGATGGACCCGTGCAGCGCGTTCTTTGCGCCGGCGCCGATGTCGATGGAGGACGAGTGCAGCTGGGAGGAGGAAGGCGACATTGGGCTCTGGAGCTTCTCCTCTCTGGACTGAAGTGGATTCAGAGAAGACGAAGCAATGAAGCATGCAACTGACTGAGAGTTAATCAAGTGATCGGAACTGGTCGTTCATGGTATGATAAGTATAGTTAATTTCATACATATGATAATTTGATTCAATGTACACATGTAATAATAAGCTAATTAAGCATTGTGGGGGGGAGTTCTCATGGAGCTTCATGTTTTAAGGCAGCTTCCATGGAGTTAACCTCCTTACAACTGCTTGTTTCATGTGTAAAAGCTGCTTTCCCAGTTTAAGTGTACAAGAAAAGGGATTATTATGGTATGGCCATCTCCAAATAATGTGTATTTTTCCTTCTTATCTTTGTTTGGATTATTTTGTTTGGGCTATGTATAATCTTAGTGCACCACATGGGCCCCACAAAAGGCCCATACTAAGAAGCTTAGGCCCTGTTTGGAAGCAAAGTTTTTCAATACCATGGTATGGAAATTGTTTTGGCATAAATACCATGGTATTACAAAACCATGGCATGGAAACTGTTTGGAAGCAAAGTCTTTTGTATGATGAAGTGATGCCAAAAGCTCAAAACTCCACTATGAGTGAAGTTTTCAATACTCCAAAAATATCATAGTATTGGCAATACCATGGTTTTCAAAACAGAGTTTTTTTGGTTGCTTCTAAGCACCTTATGGCTAAAAATACCATGGTATTCTTCAAAACCATGGTTTTGCCTAGAAACTATGAAAATACTTTGTTGCCAAACAGGCCCTTACTGAAAACCTATGCTTCATATTAATCCAATTTAATCATGAAAAATTAAAGTCTGCGACTCAATAGAAAGAAAAAAAGGCTTATGTTCTCGGTATTGCTAATTTGAGGGCCCCTCATAAAATCTTTGACAAGGACGTCCTCTTGTCGTGACAAGTGGAAGCACCTCCTTGTTTCCCCCACTTCCATTCCTTCTCAAAGTCTCTATCGTTACGACACATAGCACCATCTCCTTTATCCCCTTCCCCATTCACTTCTCTTTAACACACAAAATAGTTTTTGGGTGCGACTAGTTTGAGGTTATCATCAAACTAAAAAATTGAAGAACACGCCCTCCTATGGTGCCATGTATCATCTTCTTTATACACCTCCATGTTTCCCTATTCCCTCTTCCTTCTTCACTTCCACCACCTCCTTTCCTTCCTCTCACTACTACAGAATGACACATTACTATCGCTTCATCTGTGTCGGTTCTAAACTTTTGACTTCAGAACCGATTGTGATAAGCATATTCCATTTGGAAATCTTGGTAAGAGGTTATCACAATCGGTTCTGAGAGAGAACCGATTGTGATACGATAATAATCCCAATCGGTTCTAGATAAGAACCGATTGTGATAATAATTTTATTATCACAATCGGTTTTTATCTAAAACCGATTGTAATAAGTAGGTATTAGCACAATCGGTTTTGGGAAGAAACCGATTGTCCTGAGCACAGGGGTTATCACAATCAGTTCTTTTCGTAACCGATTGTAATGAGAAGGTATTATCATAATCGGTTTTGGGAAGAAACCGATTGTGATGAGCACAGGTTATCACAATCAGTTCTTTTCGTAACCGATTGTGATGATTTTTCGCAACACCATTAGGTGCAACCAAGAACGATTCATTACAAACATAGTTTTAGTGAGATCCTCCACTCACACATTTCCCCTTCAGGGAAGAAGAAAAAAACAAACTCCAACACAGCCCGCTCTGCTAGAATCCCAACACAGACCTCTTGTACCTTTCATTCATGCTTTAATATTTGTGCAAAACTTGTATTTTCGGACGATGAACAGTACCGATCTGCTAGAATCCCAACTCGCGGTTCAACTCTCAGACAATTTATATAGACACATGTAGTGATGCAAATTATATATAACATTATAGTAGCATGCATGCAGCAGATAATAATAATATATATACCATTCCACACATTATACTTGTTTTTTTATCAATAGGACATGAAACATTTTGACTTGGAACAACAGAACATTAGAAAGATACAATGCACAAAAATATAAAAGAGATTCAAAATAGTGTAAAGGCAGCCGAATAGACTTCATCTGCACTAGGCCAACAATTAACCCTAATATATTAAACAAGCTGTATTTCATTACAATATATCACCACATCCATTGTTTATAATTAGTAAACATATAAAGGGGGACTGCATTACACCTAATATATTAAATTTACGACCTGCGGCTCTGGCCCGAGTAACCCGAGTCAACCGAGTCATCCGAGTGACCCGAGTCACTCGAGTCGCCAGAGTCGCTGGAGACTACGCGGACTAGTGATGGTTCATCCTCCGATGATGAACCCGATCTAGACGACGCGCCGGTCCCTATGGTGATCGGCGCGTAGTACTCCGCCTCCTCCTCCTCCTCCTCCTCCTTCTCCTCCTCCTCCTCCTCGTCGTCGTCGTCGTCGTCCCCCTCGTAGTCGTCGTCATCGTCCTCCTCGTCGTCGTCCTCCTCGTCGTCGTCCTCCTCCTCGTCGTCGTCGTCGTCATCTCTGGGGCGCTTCCTGCTGCCTTTGGAGGCGCCCGGATGGGGTGAGGCGCCGGGAGGGACGACGGGAGACAGTGGCCGGCGCCACGCCGGAGTGAGGCACCGAGGTCGAGAAGTGGCCAGCCGCCGGCGGCGGTGGAGGATCGTACGGTGAGTCCACCGTGGAGTCAGACCTTGCCGGAGAAGGAGGGGGCGCTGCCATTGCTGCGGTCGAAAGGAGAAGTCAGACCTTGCAGAGAAGAAAGGAGCTACATGAAAGAGTAGAAAGGAGCCATATGCATGGAGAGCTATATGAAAGAGAAGAATGGAGCCATTGCTGCCATTGCCGGAGGAGTCAGATCTTGTAGCAGAGAAGAAAACGCGATCAGACCTTGCCGGAGTAATGGAACGCGATCAGACCTTGCCCGAGTACTACCGATGATCAGAAAGGAGCTATTTGAAAGGAGTTATATATATGCATGTTTGAACGGTCAAATTGGCGGGGAAGCCGAGGGGGTCGATTAATATCCGTGTCGGTTCATATCCCGAACCGACTGTGTTGACTGGAGTTATTGCAGTCGGTTCTTCTTGAGAACCGACACAGATACATTATCTGTGTCGGTTCTATAAAGAAACCGACAGTGTTGAGAATCAAATTATCACTGTCGGTTTTACATATAAGCGACGGTGATAACTAATTAATCACAAACGGTTCTTCTATAGAACCGATTGTGATGAGGCTCGCTAGGTTTTATATGTACCGTCTGGACTCGGGAATGAACTTATTAACTCTCGTCGAGTTAGTTCGCTAGGCGATTTCTCTATTTTCCAGCCTATCTTACCTGGCTTTATTCAAAGGGGGGCCCGATTCCTTCGAATCCCTTCAATGTTGTATTAACGTACATTATTCGATTTTGATTTGGTCTCATTAGCAGAGTGTATGGTGGAGGAGATCGGTGCGTTGAAGGTCTCCGTTAATTGAAACCCTAGCTAGCTTGATCAGGAGCTAGATTTCCCTCGCTTGTGGTTTTCCTCGAAAGGTGACCAAAGATTAATTCTTAGAAATCTCTTCAATATTGCAGAGGGACTTAAATTAATTTTTTTTTATTTGGTGAATGTGTACATTACATGTCATAATTGTTTTAATATAATTAATATGATCAATTATATATAATAGTTAATTAGGTCACAGAACCTATGCGTCTCCTGCTCGAGGGTGCTTGTTTATAAGTATGCTAAAATGGCATATTTATAAATAAGCGATCTTAATTGTCCACGTTTTTGGGATTCGAGGATATGTGGCGAGGCAAGTTCTAATTTGTTGTACAAATCTGTAGTGAAAGTTTCGGCAAAGATCTCCCTGGCCAGTGTTCTTCGAATACACATCCTCTTGACATGTTGTCGATACGTGTATTTGGAGAATAGCGGGGAGATGCTGCCGAAATTTTCTCTAAAGTTTGTACAACATCTTAATTAGGAACTTGCTCGAACCACATATCCTCGAATGGGATTAGGACCTAACCTACTTAGAGATTAGGAGTCATCGTTGGTACGCACGCACTTAGCCTGGTCTCTGAGATATACGTTTCTTTAAGATCATTCAACAAAAACTTTGTTTTCGGGTTCAACCCTTCTTTTATTTCATTGATTAGGGCATTATTAATTTATTGTTTGCGGTTTACTTGTAGATGGACCGTGAAGAATGGATGTATCACAAAAGCCGTGTGAGTGCTGAATTTGAGGGGAGTTAAGGAGTTCATAAGAATTGCGTAAGAAGATATGGTTATGAGGGTGTAAAGTTCATATATTGTCCTTGTATTGATTGCACCAATCTCAGGAGATTTAACAACTCATCTCAAATTGAAGGCCATTTGATTCGACGTGGCTTCGTGAGGAATTACACGTGTTGGATCCATCATGGGGAGACAGTAGTACCCTGTGATATGCAACGAAGATATCTTTGGAAGCCGATCGGGAGTTGGAGCGTGATATATTTGATGAGGATAATTTAGATCAAATGTTGCGGGATGTGGAGGGAAATTACACGGAAAGAGAGTTCAAAAATTTAAAAGCTTGATGGATGACGATGCCAAACCATTGTTTTCAGGTTGCAAAGGGGAATACTCCTAGTTGGGTTCGGTCCTTGCATTGTTTGAACTGAAGGCAAAACATCGTTGGATGATACAAGTTTCAATGCACTTTTAATACTTCTTTCGGATATGCTTCCAGAGGGAAACGAGTTGCCAACAAGTATTTATGAAGCGAAGAAGCTATTATGTCCCATGGGAATGGAAATAGAAAGGATACATGCATGTCCAAATGATTGCATACTATACCGCAACGTCCATAAGGAACTGCGCATTTGTCCTGTTTGTGGTGTACCCCGATACAAACAAAATGAGAAGCGTAATGACAAGAAGCGTAAGAACCGAATTGACCACGGTGTGAAAAAAGGGGCACCAGCCAAGGTGTTGTGGTATTTGCCCATCATTCCCCGTTTAGAGCGGTTATTTGCAAAGAGAATGACTAGGGAACGGTATACCGTTGCAACGGTATAGACATGAAACTTATGAAACTTATCGGGCCAAAGGTCGGTTTCATGAGTTTCAGTGTTTAGTTTCATCAGTTTCATGTTTTATCAGTTTTTAGTGCTAAGTTTCATGAGTTTCAGTGCAAAAAATCACAAGTTTCATGAGTTTCAGAGGTATACCGTTGCAACGGTATACCGTTTTTTAGTTTTTCTGATTTGCAAATCCTAAAGAGGCAAAATTATTGCGTTGGCATTATGAATCTCGAAAAAGGAAGATGGCAAGTTGAGACATCCCGCTGATTCGGCTCAATGGAGAAACATTAATTGGGAACATGAGGAGTTTGGTGCCGAGATGAGGAACATAAGATTTGGATTGAGTACGGATGGTATGAATCCGTTTGGTAATATGAGAACACAACGATCGATTCCTCACATGGTTCAAAGAAAAGGTGAAGGTCTCCGTTAGTACCGAGGATGTCAAATGGTTGGCTGATGGACCAAGATTTAATATACAGACATGGCAAGGTTACGATATTAATGGCTACACATTTTATACTGAAAGTCAAGATGCAAAGAGTACAGTGCAAAACAGTGGTGTGAGCATAGATGCTTTGTCCGATGATCACTCAATTAGAGGATCGTCAACTGCAATGAACTGTTACTACGGGATGATCGAAGAAATATGGGAGCTCGACTACGGAATATACCAAGTTCCATTGTTCCGATGTAAGTGGGTGAGACTTCCTCACGGAGTTAAGGTCGACAAGACAGGTTTTACACTTGTTGATCTGAATAGACTGGCCTACAGAGATGAACCGCTCGGCCCTCGCAAAGCAAGCAACTCAAGTTTTCTACGTGCGTGATCCGGCCAATCCGAGGTTGCACGTCGTACTTTATGGCAAGAGGAGGATTGTTGGAGTTGAAAATGTCGTAGATGAAGAAGAGTACAACCAATTTGATGAAACACCTCCGTTTGCAGATGGGGCATGTCTTAGCGGTGATGACGGCACACATGGAACACATTACATGCGTGTAGATCATCAAGAAGGTTGTATTTTAAATAAATTATGTTGTAAGAATTCCCTGTATAATGTGGCATTTTGTAGAATATATATGTCAAATGGATCTTATAGTATAGCAAATTTGAAAAAGATTTGACTTTTCGACTCTTTTGAATGAAGATTCTGTTTTAAAAAAAATTAGAAATTGGATCATAGTTATCACAATCGGTTCTTTAGGAAACCGGCACAGATAGTATAATTGCGATCGGTTCTTTTAAAGAACCGACACAGATACTCCACATATTGCGATCGGTTTTTCTATAGAACCGACACAGATACTCAGTATAATTGCGATCGGTTTTTCTATAGAAACGACCGTGATAACACCCAGAGCATTTTCATTTCGGCGCAAGACACTCGGTTCATTTCGGTGCAAGACCGATTTCGTTTTCAATTCATTCCACAACCCTAGCTCCACCATCTCCCGCACCGGCGCCTCCCCCTCCGCCTCCTCCCCGGCGCCTCCTCCGGCTCCTCCCACACCCTAGCTCGACCACCTCCCCGACCGGCGCCTACCCGTGGGCGCCCCTGGCCTCCCCATTGGCGGGTACCCCGTGGGCGCCTCCCCCCCGGCGCCTCTGTAAGTTCAAGCTCCATTTGGTTTTGGTGATTGGTTTAGATTAATGCTTAATCTTTGTTTAATGACAAATCTAATCTTATTGAGACTAACATGTTTATTGAGTTACATTCAATAGTCTCATATTTGGATGGAAAATGGAAAACCCAAGGTATGTATGCATATTCATTCTAAGTATTAATTGCATACTTTGGATTTAAGTTTAAGTTTGAATTCTCCATTGCATTAACCACAAAATGTGCATTATGTTTCCCAATCCATATATTACATGGATGCACATATCTAGGGGGAGTTCACACTTGAACTTGATGTATTGATGTATTGATCTATTCTTCACTCCATATATTTAAAAGGATTAATACATTGGAACATATCAATTTAAATGAATGTTTAAATTGAGTTCATTTGTCTTCTAATCATCAAAGAACATTTCATCATGTGTTGATGGTGTTCTTGTGATTGATTAAAGGCAAATGAAGAGTTCTTGAGCAGTATGAAGCATTAGTTGCATCATGTACTCAAGACACATATAAGTTCATTTGATTGATTTAGGTTGTGCTCAATTGATGTAAGTGGTATCCATTATGTGTTAATGGAGTACTTAGATGATTGAGACAACCATGCATCTTGGACTAACCATTTCTATAAGTGATGATTGAGCCAGGTTAGTTCCAAAGGTTGAAAAGAAGAAGGTTCATCTAGAAGAGATGAACAAGATTATAGAGCTGGGTGACGATCTTGAAGATAAGATGATTGAAGATCTAAAGACTTCAAGAGACAGCCAGAGTGATGATCCCGGGGGTACAAGTCTATTAAAGATCATAAAGACCCCAAAAGGGGATTGCTTTATGGCGGCTAAGGTATAACTAGTTAGGCTAAGGACCTTCCTAGTCTTTGAGTCTAGTTATTAGCGTCGTACTATTAAGAGGGGTTGAGTTCTGCTTTAAGCTTTATCATAAGTTGGTGATCTCAATCCTGTAGTCACTCGAGCTCAAATCTTATTTGGATTTGGTTTTTGCATAGAGCTATCCATTTGGCATGTGTTGCGAATGGGTGAAGCTCGTGCTTGGATTTTGCATAAGTTCTATTTGGCATTTGTTGCAAATAGGTCAAGCTTGTGCTTGGAGTTTTCGCATTGAGCTTTGATTTGCATTAGTTGCAAATAGGATAAGCTAATGCGTTGGCTTTTGCGTGAAGCTCATTTCTTTGCATGTGTTGCAATAGATGAAGCTTCATGCTTTTGTTTTTGTTTTACAAACAAAATCTTATTGCGTTTATTTGGTATTGCTTGGAGCTATATTTGCACGGGTTGCAAACGGAGAGAGCTCAAGCAAGTGTTTGGTTTAGTTGCATGGAGCTAGAGAATTGCAGGAGTTGCAATTAGAGAGCTCATGCACTCGGATTTGGATTTATTGCTTGCTTGGAGCTAGGTTTTGCATGAGATGCAAAACGAGGATGCTCAAGCAAATTAAGTTGATTTGGAGTTGGGATGAGGCTATGATTTGCAAGTGTTGCAAAAGAGAGATAGCTCATTCCTTGAGGTTTAATTGTTATTTGCATATTCGTTGTGCGAATAAATGGGATGTCTATGGGTTCCGGTCCTGAAAGCATGTGATACTTGCACCGTGGTTTTTGCAAGTCAATTTGGGTCGTGGTTTGACCATCACATGGCTAAGAGGATAAACCTTATAGACTCCGGGATTTATTTGCTTAATAATGCTCCTCGCAAATATAATCTTTGAAGAGTTTGCGAAAGGTGTTTTCGCAAAGTATTTGGAATTTGAATGAAATTCCTTAAGCATGAGTTGAGTTTTTGCAAATGTGATTTGCAAATTATTTTGAGCATGAGTTGATCATTTCATAGCTCAAGATTTAATCTTGTTGACTCTTGCTAGCTTGTGGTCATGGTTTTAATCAAGTCTATATGAGGATTTCGAGAAAATCGGTTTTAGACTTGAGTGGCTACTTTGGAGTTTTTTTGTGATTTTGGAAAATATCTATGATTGCTTAAATCTTGAAAAAGGGTGGAAAATGTAGCCCTCTTGATAAGCTTTTCGTAGAGTCCAAGTTCACAGAAATCGGAGTTCGGAGTAAAAAGTTATGGCCGTTTGAAATCTGAAAAGAGTGGCACTACCGCCCCTGAAGAGAGGTAGTGCCGCCCATATACCTGCGGCACTACCGCCCATATACCTGCGGTAGTGCCGTCCGAGGCCGGCACTACCGCCATTTTAACTGCGGTAGTTATTTTCCAGAAAGGATTTTTTCTGGAGTTTGCCCTGAGGTCGGCACTACCGCCCGTAGAGGCCGGTAGTGCCGCCCGAGCGGCACTACCGCGATTTTGCTCATGGTAGTACCGATTTATAGCCGTTAGCCGACCGTTGGGGCTGAGAGCGGCACTACCGGCCCTATGAGTGCGGTAGTGCCGGTTTTGTCGATTTTTCAGGGTTTTTGTCCCCAACGGCTAGTTTTGGCATGGGAGGCTATATAAGACCCCCTTGGGGGGCAAGGGCAGGTTGTTGCTGGTGTTTTGAGTGCTCTTGAGCTAGGTTTGAGTTTGTGGGAGGGTTTGCATGGTTTTGCCTCTTCCAATTTGGTTTTGAGCTCAAGAGTGATTCTAATTGCATGAGTTGCAATTAGAGGGAGTTTGAGAGGACCCTAGTTGCATGAGTTGCACTAGGTGATCACCGGAGACGCGGAGGTGCGTTCGGTGAAGCTTGAGCGGAGTGCTCATCCTATTGCTCTTGGAGGTGGTGGCCTCCTAGACGGCGTCGGCAAGCAGCGCGGGAGCTCTCGAGGTTTGTGAGAAGCCCCGGCGAAAGTTTGTGAAGGTTGGTGCTTAGCCTACCCGGCGGGGTGAAAAGCAACCATAGTGGATTCGAGGTGAAGGCTCAAGTGAGTGGGCCGGTCCAAAGTGAGTTGGACTTCCTCAACGTGGAGTAGGAGGGTTTGCTCCGAACCACGGTAAAAAGTTTTGTGTCTCTTGCCCTTTTACATTCAAGCATTTACTTTATTGCAATATTATCAATTGCTTGATTGTGAATAGAATTGCTTAGTGTAGTTTGCTTGATCAACCTAGCAATTCTAGCTTAGAGTCATAACTTAGTTTGTGCACTAGTGAGCCTAGTTGATTTAGGCTTTAATTGTCAAAACTTTATTCTTCCGCTTGCGCATATTTATTGTGTAGGTTTTGACATAGGGTTGATTAGAGGCGATCCTCGATTAGTGAGTAGAATTTTTATAAACGCCTATTCACCCCCCCTCTAGGCGCATCCTCGACCCTACAGCCTCCCCCTCTGGGTCCTCCCCCCCGGCGCCTCCCCCTCTGGGTCCTCCCCCCCGGCGCCTCCCCTCCGGCTCGTCCCCCCCATCGGCTCCTCCGCCATTGCCGACTCGGTTCGGCGCACTGTAAGATGCATTTCGGACTGTGGGCTGTAATTGGTTGTAAATAGCTCGATGATGATTGCTTTTGAATGAGGCTTGATTAATCTGATCATTAAAGGAACTTGCTAGACCTAGAACAACACTGCTCTTAGCTGACAATTTGGTGCCACTTGCTCTTAATGCATTGTTCTAGGTCGAGCTTGATCTTGTGCTTATTCCTTTATGCTCTTAGCTGACAATTTGGTGGCACTTGCTCTTAATGCATTGTGGTAGGGTTAGATTAGTGCTATATTCATTCTGATATTATGCTGTACTTGTTGTTTTCTGTGCTAGAGCAGTGCTGTTCTAGGGTTGTGTAATCCTTAAATTTTTAGATGTAATAGCCGGTGATATATTGGCCATCTAGAAGTTGGACGGCTAATTAATTTAGCAACCCTTCTATAGCAACTGAGAGCAATCCATCATTGCAATTTGAAACTTGTAACACATGCTATATTATCGCACTTTATTATCGAGTTTAGTTGCGTAACCTATGCGTCTCCCGTTCGAGGGTGCTTGTTTATAAGTATGCTAAAATGGCATATTTATAAATAAGCAGTCTCGAATTGTCCACGTTTTTTGGACAGTTCGAGGATATGTGGCTCGGGCAAGTTCCTAAGCTGTTGTACAAACTCTAGAGAAAGTTTAGGCAGCATCTCCCTGGTGTTCTTCGAATAAACACCCACTTGACCTGTTGTCGAGACGTGTATTTGGAGAACAAATGAGAAGATCTTTGCCGAAATTTTCTCTAGAGTTGTACAACAGCTTAGGAACTTGCTCGAACCACATATCCTCGAATGGGATTAGGACCTAACCTAATTAGAGATTAGGAGTCATCGTTGGTACGTACGTACTTAGTCGGTCTACAGATAGACATGTGAATTGCTTTCTATTATGTGAAATTTGAATTGCTTCCTCTCATGAAGTTTAGGTTTGACAATATACGTACTTACTTCGAAATGTCGCAAAGAGAGAGCACCGGCTCAACGCCAGAGAGAGAAGAAGGTCCTGCTACCCCATCGAGGAAGGTTAGAAAGGCCAGAGGACCGAATAAAGGAGCCACAGGGAGAACGCCGCAAGTGCTCCACTTCAATGCCAGGGGGGTTTGCACGGGTCCTGGCCCGTTTAAGGGGCGCTACTTCTCTTTTATCGGCCAATTGGTGAGGGAGCGAGTGCCGATCACAATTAAGGACTGGAGGAAGGAAGTGTTTACGAGCGTAAGAACCGATCGTGGGACGAAGTTAAGGGAAAATGGATTATACCAGAGGAAGATGAAATCAATGCGAGGCAGACGCCTTGAAGAGAATGGGTGTGGCTTTGAGGCATTTCAGGGTGACCATGCATGCCGAGTTCGTGTTGAAAGACCGTACTCCCTTCCAAAGGTATCCATTTGTTACACCCGAGGTTTGGGAGGAGTTCGCAAGGATGAGGAGTACGCCGAGGCGAGGAGCCGAGAGAGAAGAATATCGCTATCTGAGGCGTAACACACACGCGCACCACCTCGGTTCCGGTGGGTACGTAGGGAAGAAGGCAGAGTGGGTGCGACTAGCCTCTGAGTGTGCAACCTCTGGGACAACGATGCCTTACTCCCACATATGCGAGGAGCGGGCACGCGACTGGGTATTAGCGAGGACGAAGAAAACCTCTGACGGCCGATTGTCATTCCAAACCCCGCGACCGCACGGATCGTCACGACTATCGTAAGATATCTAACATAGTACATTGCATATTATATTCCCATTGTATTTTAGTAATAATTTATATTTGCGACTGCAGGAGGAGGTAAGCTGCAGAAAGAGCAAGGAGCATTTGAAAGCCAAGGGTCACGGGACATCCTGTGTTCGGCAATCGGAAGCCCGATCATAAGGGCGGGTGCTTGCCGCAAAGTGGGGTATACAAAGAGGTCCTTCTTTGTAGAGGAGAGCGCGCCCAAAGGCCAGGGCAAGATCATGGGAAGCACGTGAGGCGCGGATCCGCTTGCGAGATGAAGGAGGAGTTGAAGGAGGAGTTAAAGGCTGAGATGATGGCTGAGATGATGGCGATGTTCTCCCAGAATCGATTCCTCAACCATCGCCTATGCTACGCCTCTAGCATTGCGCTTCCAATAAGGAAGTGTGCATTCCACACCTCAAGGTAATAACTGCTTTGCACCAAAAGGTACATGAGTAAGCTTAACACAGATTATGATGAAGATGCTGATCACTTCTTGCAGTGGTCCCGCCAAGTGCCGGCTAGTCCTGATCGACGACGGAATACAGATTGAGGCTGCGCGGGGTTGCATTTCCAAGCAAGGAGGATGACACAGTGCATGGTATACCTTTGGGGATGGGCTACATGAGGGTGCAGGTGGACTATGTCCACGATGTTTACTTGTCTCATGCCCTGGAGTTCCCCCCGAACGAAGATATCACCACTCTCGGCAAGCACGGATGTCGTTCATCAAGTGGCCCGCGACGGGTGTCGTAGTGCAAGCACCTCCTCCTGCTGCCGCTACTGCTGGTACTACTGCTACCACTTCGCTATCGCTGGTACAAGCTGCCATCGCTATTGCATCGCTATTGCTATTGCCGCTGCTACTATCGCATCGCTAGTACCGGTATGCGCATCGTGTCGCTTCCTCGTTATCGCATCGCTTCCTCCTACTATCGCTCCTCCTCATTATCGCTATCGCTGGTACTCTGCTCCTCCTACTCTGCCGCTCCTCCTCACATCGCTATCGCTGGTACTATCTGCCGCTCTGCCGCACATGCTCCTGCCCTCGCTACAACCTTTGCACCTACGCTCGCACTGCACTCTGCACCTACGCCGCGTTGCAAATGGCGCAGGTGGGGCGCAAAAGGACTTCTACCACGATGACGAAAGATACAAAGCAGAGTTCAAAGAGTCCCTCCGTGAAGAAGGCAAAGTTGTCAGAGGGCACAGAGCACCCTGATGATCACAAGCGGTACATACATGGAAAGCCCTTTCTCCCAAGCCAAGAATTGAATTCTTTGGGCTTGTTCACTCGTCACCTACATGGATGGTACATCGATAGGTCACATGAGGCCGAGCCTCGCCACGATTTCATAGTGAAGTATCGAGCGGGCCAATTCCACCGCAACGAGGATGGGACCTTTCGGTCAGTTTGAGGATCTCAGATTTTATGTACAGCTTGAAAGCTGTCGATATTTCTACCATACGATCCTGGACGCTGTGAGTCTCGCACCATACTCAATCAGATGACTATTTATTGATTTTGTATTATATTTTTTAACAATTGACATGAATTGCAGGATCATGAGGCAGCGAGCCGTGACGGGTCGACACTGTCCGGGTTTGTCGACCCCGAGATGGTGTCTGCGACCATGGCTAAGTATCAATCGGAGTTCCTTGCAGGATACATCAAGCAGGCATTGCATGAGGAGGCAAAAAAGGACTTCATTCTCTTCCCATACCACCAGGAGTATGTACTACTATATATACAATTCAATTACATGTACACACTTCAACCTTGTATTAACTTATTCTCTTGCATTGTGTACCGTTTAATAAGCAACCATTGGGTTCTACTTGTGGTTGTTCCGAGTCAAAACAAGGTCTACACGTTGAACTCACTCGAAAATAGACCGATGGACTATGCGATCGAGCCTGTTTTGCAGAAGTAAGTACATTCCTCTAACCTAACACTTTACATATTGAACTACGTTAGGTATTTTTAACCTCAATGCATGGCATCTCTCCAATGTATAGGGCTTTCATGTCTTACGTTGCTGAACGTGGCCGACACAATGATAAACAAGGCACCAAACTCGAGTGGAAGCGCTTCAAGGTACAAGTGTCTATCATAGGATTTTTTTCTTACACCTATTTTTAATTCGTCTCCTAATTTAAGTTTCTTTGTTCACAGTGTCATCAACAAGGGTGCGATGATCTGTGTGGCTTTTACGTGATGCATCACATGCTGATTTTGGTTGGTCGCTCACATCTTTTCCCTAAGGTATAGAGCAGATTATTTGCACTACTGTCTATGTGATATTTGTTTACAAGCATAATACTATCAGCATGTTTTTGTTCCAATTTAAGACTTAAATATATTAGTGCACTACTATCTATTTTGCAGGACCTTGATATCATCCGGAAGAGCCTAACCAACGCTGATCTCAAGAAATTACGAGACCATTTATGCCAGTGGTACTGGACAGAAGTTATAACGGATGATGGTAGATATAGAGACCATTCAAGCAAATACTAGTCCATAAAGTGTAAACAAAATTTATCTGAATGTGAATGTGATGTTACAGATTGTAAACAATATTAATTTTAATGTAATGTGTGTAGATTGTGATGTATATGTTACGTGATATTGTGGATTGTGATGAATGTGTCATGTTGTCAATGCGAGGCCATTTTCGGACGATGGACGATAACATCATCACAATCGGTTCTTGGTTGGAACCGATTGGGATAAATCTGATATCGCAATCGGTTCTTCTTGGAACCGATTGGGATATTTTTAGTATCGCAATCGGTTTGCATAAAGAACCGATTTTGATAATATTCTTATCCCCATCGGTTTCAATAAAAAACCGATTGTGATAATGTTATAATTTGAATCGGTTCTAAAAATGAACCGATTGTGATATTATACTTATCCCCATCGGTTTCAACAAAAAACCGATTGTGATAATGTAATCATTTGTATCGGTTCTAAAAACGAACCGATTGTGATATTATACTTATCTCAATCGGTTCTAAGCGAAAACCGATTGTGATAAGTGTAATATCACAGTCGGTTCCTAAAAAGAACCGACAGTGATAATGTATTATTAGTGTCGGTTAAAAACCGACTGTGATATATCTACCTTATCACTGTCGTTGAACTTTGTATCGCCACCAAAACCGACTGTGATGACCAAAAAGAACCGATTGTGATGTACGGATCTGTAGTAGTGTCTCTAACACAAAAAATTAAAATTAGAAAATTTTAAATAGGAAGTTTCCACACGAAAAAACTCAAATAAAAAAATTTCAACTTGAAAAATTTTATATCAAAAATTTTAAAATTAGAAAGTTTCAACTAAAAAAAAATTCAAACAAAAAAGTTTCAAACAAGAAAGTTTCAACTCAAAAAAAATTCAAATCGCAAAGTTTCAAATTAGAAAGCTTCAACTTGGAAAGACTCAACTCAAAAACTTTTAAATAAAAATTCTCAAATTAGAAAGTTTCAATTCAAAAACTTTTGGTTTGAAAACTTTTGATTCAAAGAGTTACATATCGAAAAGTTTCAATTGAAAAAACTTTTGGTTCAAAAAGTTTCAAACCACAAACTTTCGAGAATGGTTAAAAAATAATTCCTATTCAAAAACTTGGGGGAGGTGAATTTGGAAAACAAAAACTATTTTGAATTTGAGGGGAAGGGAATGATGGAGAAAAGGGGGATGAAGGAGACAGCGCCATGTGTTGCGACCAGAGGGCCTTTGAGGGGGAAGTGAAGCGAGGGAAACAAGGAGGTGTTGCCACTTGTCATAACGAAAGAGCGTCCTCAAACTAGCAATTTTGAATAGTTTTTGTTTTTAAAATCCCCAATTTTTGAATAAAAAGTATTTTTAACCACTTTGGAAAGTTTTTTACTAGAAACATTTTTCATTAAAACTTTTCGAACCGAAAGTTTTTGAATTGAAAGTTTTCAAACCAAAAATTTTTTGTGTTGAAACTTTCTAATTTGAGAATTTTTTATTTAAAATTTTTTTTAGTTGAAACTTTATAATTTGAAATTTTTGGATAAGAAATTCTTTAAGTTGAAACTTTCTAATTTGAAAATTTTCAAGTTGAAACTTTCTTATTCGAAATATTTTGATTTGGATTTTTTCGAGTTGAAACTTTATAATTTGAAAATTTTCAAGTACGAATTTTTTATTTAAAATTTTCCAAGTTGATTTTTTTAGTTGAAACTTCCTATTTAAAATTTTCTAATTTTTAAATTTTGTGTTAGAGAGGAACAGATGGAGGGGGAAAGGTGGAGGTGTATGGAGAATATGACACATAGCATCATAAGAAGATATTCTTAAATTTTTTAGTTTGAGTCGAACCTCAAACTAGTCATACCCTTGTTGCATCATCTAACAGGTAGGGATATATTTCTCCTTTATCTAAAGGATAATACATTACAACTACTAATAGCTCATGAAGAAACGAGCTACTGCCTCCATCCGCTCATGCGCATCACCTTCTTCCTCCAATGCTCCACCTCTTCTTCCTAATGACCTCCTGTGCATGCTGCTTCGTACCTTGTTCTTCATCTTGCGCATCCTTCCACCTCCAGCGACTAAATCTGATCTTCTCTCTCCCTCCCTACTCAAGCATCGACGGTACGTGATTGTAGCTTTTTTTATGATGGCTGCAAAGGGTTGGGATTAGGGTTAGGGAGGAGTTCAGTGGGACTTGGGGTATAGAGGGGGGTGGTGGTGGTGGGCAATGGTGGTGCCACTGGCCATGGGTGAAGCATCGAGGCCCCTAATTTAAATTTTTTTGATAATTAATTACAATTGGGTTTAAAGAACTAACATATCTCTCTGAGTGTGTGAAAAGGTTTGGCCCTCATCGTTGAAAGGAGTATATGAAAACATAAAACAAAAACTGTTATGAATGATTCAAGCTCAAGGCCAAGGTATAAATATATAAGGACCTTTTCATAGCTTTTACCAATCTCAGAGTTTGGAGAAAAGATTGGATTGCTAGAAGTAGGTGCCATATTATTAAGAGGGATTGATGGCTAGTAGCTTGAAATTGCTTAAGATCACATGGCTCAAATATGTGTACATGCTGGATCTTTGATGTATTGAAAAATTGCTTTGTGAAATCCTTTTTTCTCTGGGATCGATACTACCACTGTGTTAAAGCCAGTAACTACCACAAGTTAGTAGTACTCCCCATCGGGCGCGGTAGCTTTATTCCCGAGTTTGTCTTGACCGGCACTATTGGTGTTTGGAGTTCGATCCTACTGTAAGTCGGTAGTACTGCCCCTTAGTCCGATAGCTTTATTCCAGAGCACATAATTTTGGATTTTTCCTAAGGTTTTTAAACTTCAACACTACCAACGTCAAAAGACTGGTACTATTGCATGTCAGTAGTACCACTGCTTAGGATCCGGTAGTTATTTTTCTAGAAAGGTGTTTTGGAGTTGCTTTTGGGGTTAGAATTATCGGCACTACCGAAGTTTGTACACTGATCATACCGGGGCTTATGGTAACAACTAGTCCTGTGCATTTAATGCCATGAAACTAACCGTTATAGCTAAGGCCAGTACTACCGTACTTTTCATGTCGGTAGTACCAAATTTTGCAATTTTCTAAGAATTTCATCCCCAACGCCTATTTGAGTGGTTGGAGGCTATAAATACTTCCTCTCCTGCAGCAAAGGCACCTCTTGGAACCTCATTGAATACATCTTAAGCCTTTGTCATTCTCTCTTCACCTTAGTGCATTCAATATCATATTTTGAGGTGGTTGAGAGCATTCAAGAGTTGAACATTCATTATTGAACCTTCTAACTCTTAAGAATCTTCAAGCAAGCATCACCGATTCATTACCTTGGAGTTTGCTAACTCCTAGATGGCTTGGAGAAGAGAAAGTGGTGATCTCTTCAAGAAGATTTATGAAGAGAACTGGTATTGGTGTGAAGGTTTCGAAGAGGGAAAGAGCTACCTCGAGTGGATTAAGGAAGGCTCAATTGCACAAGGAGCTAGCTTGATTCATTCAAGCTTCCTCAATGTGGATTAGTGGAGACCGACAAATCTCTAAGATCATGAAAAAAAACTCTACTGTGTTCATCTTGTGGTTTGCATTCTTGCTATTTAATTTGTGTAATTTACATTCCTAGTGATCATATTGATTGTTTGTTTCCTAGATTCTCTAGACTTGATTACTTAGCTTGTTGGATTGCGGAAAATCAAATTTCCTTTTGTACTTGCTCAAAATCGATTTATAGCCAAAAGAATTTTAAAAACCTCCTAGTCACCCCCCTCTGGTCAGTTATCTTTGATCCTACAGTGGGATCGAAAGAGGGCAGTGGGTAGCATGGTGACGACGGCACTCAAGTTAGGTTGGGTGGGGCTTGGATGGTGATAGGCGGGGAGCAGAGGTGGCTAGGCGCTGTCGACCGCGGGAGGTGGCAATGGGCGGTGGTGAGGTTGGCACATTGGGCAGCGAAGGTGACGGGGGTGGTGTCACAAACCACATTGGGAGGTGGGCCAACGGGGTGGGGTTGGTGATAGGGTGCTAGTGGGCTTGTACCGATCTAGGCTTTTAGATTAAGCCAGTCCAAAACTGTAAATGTATTGGACTCATTTTAGATTTATAGATATTTGGACTAGATCTAGGCTAGATTGGGCCATGCCAAGACCTTATGTTTTTCTATTAAATCGCTCACCACCAGTTGATAGTCGTCCGGTCCAGCCATTTAGTACTTTGATCGTTGCCTTGTCAGGGGTTGTCAGGGGCTTCAAGTTTTCTCATGCTTCCACCAAGAAACCCTAGAGTCACCACCTTCCACCATCGTCACTAGGTCGCCACCAAGAAACCTTCACACCACCACCATCCACCTCTGTCATTAGGCCACTACCAAAAAACCCATGTGCCGCCATTGTTTGCCTTCGCCATCGGTGGAGATTAAATTGGAACTCGGCATGAACTCGACCAGGATGTAACCATTGCCTCCATTAACTCGACTCTTCTCCATCGCAATCATCAAATCCGGTCATGCCCGGCTGTGGGAAGTAGAAGCATAAGGTAATCTTAACCACTTGTTCTTTATTTGTTTCGGATTTGGTTGGTCTGTCACAATTTATAATGGATTCCATCTTTTCTCCTTTGTTATTGATTTGGAAGAGAGGGTCGGTCTCTAACTCTACCTTTGCCCCCATCATTTCTATTTAGGAATTACGGTCACCGCCAAGCATGTAGTGTTTATTGGCAATGTAGCGTCAAGAGCTACAAAAAGTTGCATAGGAAGTAGTAGGTGCTGGAAGTTATTTTTGCCTTTTATTATAGATTCATGTATGGCTTTTGGGTGATGTAAACAAGCTTGTTTATCTAATGATGATTAGTGAAAAAGTTAGTACTACTGCTCATTTTGTTCTATGTAAGAGTTAAGAACTAAAAATCAATTGGTCCTTCATTATTTTTGTAAACCATGAAAAATTGCAATGTAATATGCTTTATATCCTATTCTTAAGGTTGTAAAGTATAGTTCTTATATTATGCTTTCTGTTGATGTTTGCCGAGTGTTTTCTTGAAGGAACTACTAATCATTCTTGCAGGTTTTACTATTTGTTTTTTCAGTACGTGTAGCAAGTTGATGCAAGTTGGAAATGGACAAAATGGTAGGGTAAAATTTAGTGGCATGCTTTGTTCATCACAAAATCATCCTTTCAAGTTCTATGTTTCTATTTCTTTCTTCTACAAAGTTCTCTAGTAATAAAGCAATTTTAGGTTCAGATTGTTAGGTTAGAGAAACAATTTTACCTCAATAACAACAGAGATTAAACTAAAAAGAGGTAGGATCCTATTTTGTTTCTTAAGCAACCTTGTATTTGTCTAGATGCTCCGCATTCTAGTGCTGTTATCCACTAAGTAATATTTATCTCTTGGTGTCCTTGACTGAAACATAATATTTGTTGTCATTGTTCTAGCTACTGGATAGTAGCTTTTTGCTTATTATTTATCTGTTTATATCCTTGACCGAAACATAATATTGTCGGTCATTATTTTAGCTTTTCTTTATTATGTTCATTTTAAAAAATTACTATTTCTCTTTGTGTGATAAAGATATGAGACATTCCATAACATATGAATATTTTTTTAATAGAGATAGAGAACCATGCCATCGGAAATTGCTGAATATGAGGAAATAAGTGTTGCTCCAGTTTTAGGTAGTTCATCTAGACACCATTGATCCAAAGCTTGGCAACATTTTGAGTATTTGTTTGAAGAGGACAAGGCTATTTGTATACATTTTAGATGATAGTTAATAGCAAATGGTGGGACAGGTCATTTGCTTAGGTACATCACAAATGCATGTACTGGTATTACAGACGATGCTATAAGGAAGCAACTTGTAACTAAGATGGTTAAAGATGAACCTTTTGCTTTTGATTTAGTGAAGACTCCTATATACATTGCAAAATATGTGGTCAGTGTACAGATACCTTTTCAGGCAACTGAGGACCGTTATTACTGTTATTTCCATAAACTCAAAAGAAGTATGTAGCCAACATTCAAGGTTCCTAGCTGACAATCTATTCACATTGATTATGCAGGGAGTTTGTTTGAACACAAGAAGAGCAAACTTCGTTCTTTCCTTCAAGAAGTGGACTAAAAGATGAGCTTCACATCTGAATTATGGACTTCAAACCAAAAGTTGGGTTATCTTACACTCACTTGCCACTACATCTCCAAGGATTTTGTGCTCCATAAGGAGGTACTTTCTTTTAAACAGATACCTCACCCTAGAAAGCTAATACCATTGCAAGGGTTATATCTAGTTGTTTATCTAAGTATGGACTAGATCATGATGTATTTGCTCACACTTTGGATAACTACTCAACTAATGACAAGGTAGTACAAAAGTTGAGGTAGTCTCTTGGGAATAAAATTCTCTTTGATGGTGAACATATACATGTGAGATGTTGCTTGCACATACTTAATATATTGGTTAAAGAAGGTGTGAAATTCTAGATATTGCAGCAGAGAAAATAAGAGAAATTGTAAAAAAAAACACATATTCTAGTGGAACTAGTCTTCAAAATTTCAATGAACTTGCTCAAAAAATGAGGTATAATACTAGGGCCTCACCTTATATGTACCTACAAGCTAGAAGTCAACCTAGGCTATCTGATATTATTAAATGCATTGTAATACAAGGATGTGTATTTTGCTTATCAAATGAATTTCTTGAAGTTTTTTTTTATGATGCCACTAAGTTGTTCTCTGCGGAAAGATATCAATGTGCTCATATGTATATAAGAGAAGTTTGGGCTGTGATTGACTCTCTCTCTCTCTCTTAACTGAAGGTATCTAGCTAGATGATTTGTTGAGAGGGCTTTCTACTCAAATGCAAACAAAGTATCAGAAATATTGGAATGAACCAAATATGGTGCTATCACTTGCTTTTGTATTGGACCCAAGATCCAAGCTTGTTTTCTGGACTTTTTCTATTCACAAGCTTATGCAGAGAATGCCAAAGATATGCTAGAAAAGGTTTAGTCTTGATTGGTAAAGTTCTACTTTGAATATGCGAAGCTATAGCAATTGAGTGGCTCATCAAGGGCTTCCCACAATCTAGATAATAAACAATTGTCAAATAGTAGTTCTCTAAGGTTGGGTAAATGAAAGCTTGAGATCGATTTTTCTCAATATCAATCCCAAAATAGAGTGATTTGGCAAAAGAAGTCTGAGTTGGATAGTATGAGGATGTTGTTTCATATGGGAGTGATAATTTTGATATTTTGGGTTGGTGGAAAGCCATTGTGAGACTGCTCCTATGTTGGCTCAAATGGCACGCGACATTTTGGAGGTTTAGGTATCTTCTGTCCCTTCTGAGTCTACATTCTCTGCAGGAAGTGGATCATTAATCAATATTGGGGCAATCTTGGCCCTAAAACTATTGAGGCACTAATTTGTATGAAAAATTGGTTTATAAAAAGTGCAGGTAAGTGAAGGTGCACAACAATAATATATTCACTTTTCCAGTCATGTTGTGGTAATTAGTATCTAGAAAGTGGCTTAATGTATTTCCTCTTAAGCATTTGTTGTATGTTTATTGTTTTATTGATCTTAAGACTTATTTAAGTAGTTTCCTTAAAAGTTATCTTGTTTTTCTCCGGTACATATTGAAATTTGGAAGCCAAGGAGAGAGAAGATGTAAAGTTGTTCAAAGCAAATGAGTAATTGTAATGAGTAATTTTTTTGCTTACTAAGACTGTAACAATGATTCTAGTTGATGGTTTACAACGTCATATTCAAGTGATAGCAATGTGTTTCCATAGGGTAATATTAATTCTTGAACCAACAATAATAGTTTTGAAATTTGTTGATAGTGGGTTAATAAGAACAGGGATGTATCCTCCTTGTCGGCGTATTCTACACCAAGGTACCCGCTCCCCCGCGCTAAAAAAGGAATCAAGTGGCAGCCAGGGCGTGCTTGAGCCCATTGCCACGGCAAGAGAAAAACTCCTACGGCGGTCGCCCCAGCGGACACGTGGCGTCTGAGCCAGTGTGGGCGACTAGGTGGTCGGAAGGTGGTCGCGGCGACAAGGTGTACAGAGCCAGGCGTGGCGACAGCAAGGTGGTCGCCCAGCGGACACATAGGCGTCTGAGCCAGGCGCTGGCGACCGCAAGGTGGTCGCCCCGGGCACACATGGCGTCTGAGCCAGGCGGTAGGCGACCAGCAAGGTGGTCGCCCGGCGGACACGTGGCGTGCAAGCTAGGCCACTGGCGCACCATCCCCGGGATAGTCCTGTCGAGATCAGGGACATTAAATGCGAATCGTGCGCATTTAATGTGAAAGCATGGGAGCTGCAGCATGGCGGCGCGCCTTCCCCAGGCGCATCATGGCTTTGGGAGACGTCACAACTACACCTCACCCCGTGGCGGAACGGGCGGCGTTGGTGGACATGGGGCCCAAGGCAGGACTATGATAGATACAGCAGACATTAATGGATGTAAGAACAGCGGCGTGCGCATTAAATGAACCGATGCCAGTGTAATGATGATGGCTTGCAGTGTAAGCCTCCCATGCACCCCCGTCAGTCCGAGTATAAAAGGGAGCCGGGGTGCATGGGAGAAGGGGTTCGGTTCGACTCATGGTGAGTAGGTTTTCATCCTCTCCAGCAAGAACACAAGCAATACCAAGAAAGGCAGGACTAAGGCTATTACTCTTCGGAGGGCCTGAACCTGGGTAAAAAACTCTTTGCGTCCCCCCGTTAGTCTGAGCCTCCCGGTGCCCGGATCGTCATCGTCTTCCCTTCCGAGGCGATTGCCCCGAAAGCCCCCCGTCGGAACCTCATAAGCACCCGTCTCGGAGGTGCCTGTTGGCTAGTACGCCGACAGTGGCGCGCCAGGTAGGGGCTATTGGTGGTTAGATTGCCTCCTCTTTTTCGCTCTCAGTTCGGAGCTCAGCAGGAGGAGGGGCGCTTGTCTGCATGGCGGAATCGCATTCCAAGCGCAGCGATCTGCCCGAGGTAAGGGGCGCCCGTAGCCGGTCCCAATGTTCGGAGAGGGGGCCGGGCCACCCAGGCCCCTCCGCCGCGGGAGCGGTGCACTTGGCTCCCGCGCCCAGGGGTCAGCCTGTCCAACGGCGCTTGGCGCTGGGGGACGACACCCCCGCGCGAAGCCTTCAGGCGGCCCGGCTCCTCCTCGATCATCCTCCGGTGACTTCGGGGATGACACCCGGCCACTCCGTGGTCGCGGGATATCGTCCACTGGTGGATGCCGCCAAAGAACAAGTTGAAGCGGCGACCCAGCCGGGGGCTTCCGGCATGAGGCGACAGGGAGCCCACGCAACCGACGCGCCGGTTTCCAGCCGTCACACGATAATTTCCCCCGGCACCAAGGACCGGGGCAAGGGAAGGAGTCTGGTTGCAACCCCTCTCAGAACGGGGACGGGCACGTGACTCCGCTTCTTCCGCGTCCCCGAGTCCAGGGGGAACCGCGAAGACCTTCGATCGCGCCTTGACGAGAGGCAACGCTGCGGCGGTGACTGCGTCGTGTCCTTCGCGAGCGCCGCGGGTGCAAGACAGGGGCTCCTCCCTCGGACTGGGCGAGCGCAGGGTCGCACTCCTCATCCTCTCCTCAGGATCGAGGGGCTGGCGAACGACGCTGCTCCCCATACAACGTCGGATGCCAGGCGTTCTCTCTCCGCCTTCGACAAGCTGCATGGCCGGAGAGGTTCCGCCCCGCCTCCTTCGAGAAATATGATGGTACCACCAACCCGGAGGAGTTCCTGCAGATCTACACCACGGTGGTGCGTGCGGCGGGAGGATCCGAGAAAGTAATGGCCAACTACCTCCCAACATCGCTGACGGGCTCTGCCCGGTCTTGGCTGCTTAACCTCCCGCGAGGCTCTGTACACTCGTGGGAGGAGCTGTGCGACATTTTTGTCGCCAACTTTCAGGGCTCTTACGCTCAACCAGGCGTGGAGGACGATCTCCACGCTCTGGAGCAGAAAGAGGGGGAGTCCCTGAGAGAGTTCATCCGGCGATTCAGCCACTGCCGCAACACGATCCCCCGGATTTCTGAGCAATCGGTGATTATTGCTTTCCGGAGGGGGGTCCGAGACCAGAAGATGCGGGAAAAGATGGCCACGCGCGTCATCTCAACCACGTCTGAGTTGTTCTCCCTGGCGCACAAGTGCGCCAGGGCGGCCGAAGCTCGAAAGTGCGCGACAAGACCCTCTGACTCTGGCGATGCTGGCGCCTCGAAGTCCTCCGACCGCAAGAAGAAAAAGAAAAAGCGGCGGGAGGCAACCGCTAGGGAGGTCTTGGTCGCTGAGCCGAACCCAAGTCCCGCGTCATGGCGACCAGACCGACGAGACGAAGCGCCGAAGCGGCGTGGCGACCGCAGAGACCGCCGCCGCTTCGCCGCGAAGCGATGGTGGCAAGCCCTATTGCCCCATCCATCGAACAAGCGGACACGACTTGGAGGATCGCCAGGTTGTGTCCAAGTTGGTCGACAGCGGCTCAAGAAGCGCCGTGAGAAAGACCACGAAGACGAAGACGGCGAAGATGCAGCTCCGTTAGCCTTCCAACAGCAGAGCGCCGCGTGGCGTTCATACACGGTGGCTCCGCCACTTACTCATCGAACTTCGTAGTACAAGCGAGATCTGAGGCAGTGTGTGCCACAACGTCATCCTCCGGCGAAGTCGGCCGTTGAAGTGGTCGGAGCGATCGATCACTTTCACCGGGGTGACCACCCGGAGAACACCTCGCCCTGGCCATCTCCCGATCGTGGTGTCTCCCACGGTCCGCAACGCAAAGCCGGACGGGTCCTAGTTGATGGAGGCAATGCCATCAACTCGCTATCTGTCGGAGCGCATCAGGCGCTCCAAATCCCGTGACGAGGAACTTCGTCCGCCCATTGCTTATTTCTGAGTTGCCCCCGGGGTAGGACTCTTACCCCTGGGGCAAGTCCGGCTGCCGGTTACATTCGGAAGTTCGGAGAACTTCCGGACAGAGCTGGTGAATTTTGAGGTCGCTGATTTCGACCTCCCCTACAACGCCTTGCTCGGTCGCCCGGCCCTGGTCAAGTTCATGGCAGTGGCCCATTACGCCTACATGCTAGTGAAGATCCCAGGGCCTGGGGTCCACCATCGTGAAGGTGGATAGACTGAAGCCCCGCCGCCAGCGCACCGCAGGATCTGGCCGGCACCACCGCAAGACGCGACAAGGACGACAATTCGGCCTCCCCCTCGGCCAAGACCCGTGCTCCGCCCAGACCCTTGGGTGAGGCAAAGGCGGTCCCCGTGGGCGAGGATGGCTCGGGCAAGGTCGTCAAGATTGGCACTGACCTCAGCGCCAAATAGGAAGACGCGCTCGTCACCTTCCTCCGGTCTAACCTGGATGTGTTCGCCTGGGAACCTTCAGAAATGACCGGGGTCCCCAGGGAGGTGATCGAGCACCGATTGGCAACGCTCCCTGGAGCGCACCCGGTTCGGCAAAAGATCCGGCGGCAGGCGCCTGAGCGACAGGATGCCATTCGGGATGAAGTGGAAAAGCTTTTGTCTGCTAAGATCGTGCGGGAGGCCACCTACCCAGAGTGGCTGGCCAACCCCGTGCTTGTGAAGAAGTCCAACGGGAGGTGGCGAATGTGCATCGACTTTACTGACCTCAACAAAGCCTGCCCCAAGGACCCGTACCCCTTGCCGCGGATAGACATCGTAAACCGACTCCTGCGGGGTGCAGCTCTGTCTTCCTCGACGCCTACTCCGGCTACCACGGATCAGCATGGCGCAAGAAGATGAAGAAAATCGCTTTTGTGACTTCGGTGTGTCTTGTTATATCGAGAATGCCTTCGGTGAAGAACGCCGGCGCCACCTACCGGCCGGGCCATGCATATAGTGTTTCGGCCCCAAATAGGGAGGAATCTGGAAGTGTATGTTGATGATCTGGTGGTAAAAACAAAAAAAGCTGATGAGCTCGTTCAGGATCTAGAAGAGATCTTCTCTCGCCTTAGAAGCTACTGTCTGAAGTTGAACCCCGAGAAGTGTGTGTTCGGTGTTTCATCTGGAAAGCTGCTCGGTTTCCTGGTCTCCAGCCGTGGAATCGAGGTCAATCCGGAAAAGATAGAAGCAATCGAGCGGATGCACCGCCTACCCGCTCAAGCAATCGCAATGCTTGATCGGCCGGGCTAGCCTCCTGGGCAGTTCATATCCCGGCTCGGAGAAAAAAGTCTGCCGCTGTTCAAGCTATTGAAGAAGACCAACTCATTTGAATGGACCCCAGAAGCCCAACGGGCATTTGAAGATCTGAAGAAGTACCTCTCTTCCCCCCCAGTGCTGGTTGCTCCTGAGCCGGGCGAGCCGTTACTGCTGTATGTGGCGGCTAGCCCTTCTGTCGTAAGCGCGGCGCTGGTGGCGGAACGGGAAGGTGTCCAACGACCGGTCTACTACATCAGCAAAATGCTACACGACGCAGAAACAAGGTACCCTCAGCCTCAGAAGATGGTCTATGCTGTGGTGGTAGCGTCGAGAAAGTTGCGGCACTATTTTCAAGGGAGGGAGATCACAGTAGTCTCCTCATATCCTTTGCGTGAAATCCTCCACAACCGAGAAGCAGAGGGCCGCATCGCAAAGTGGTCCGTCGAGCTGGGGGAGTTCGGTGTCAAGTTCGCTCCTCGCACTGCGATAAAGAGTCAAAGGCTGGCGGACTTTGTCGTCGAGTGGACTCCAGCCGAGCCCGAAGCCGATGAGGTCCCCGCGTCCTCCCCCTGGACGCTCTTCTTCGACGGGTCCTTCAGGCTTGAAGGCGCGGGGGCTGGGGTTCTTCTGGTCTCTCCGACCGGGGACCTCCTCAAGTACGTAGTCGTCCTCGACTTCAAGGCCACTAACAACGTCGCCGAGTACGAGGGCTTGCTGGCTGGGCTGCGGGCCGCCGCAGCCGTCGGCGTCCGGCGCCTGCAAGTAAAGGGCGACTCCCTGCTGGTCGTCAATCAGGCAAGGAAGGACTTCTCCTGTCCCGACCCCGTCATGGCGGCGTACCTGGCGGAGGTCAGGAAGTTGGAAAGGCATTTCGAAGGGTTGGGATATACTCACATCCCCCGACGCGACAACCATCTGGCAGATGAGCTCGCCCAGCTCGCCTCAACCAGATCTCTGTGCGGCCGGTCTTTGAAGAAAGGCTTCCGCGACCGCCCATCGCAGCCCCCATTTCCGGCGGGACGGTGGTGATGCCGCTCACCTCGCTTGAGGGAAAGTGGCTCGTGAAACGCGGGCCAAGCGAGTACCGGACGGCCACCTCGTGGTCGCTGTGCTTGACCGGAAGGCACATGGATGGATCCGATCCTGGCCTACGAGGATCAAGAATGCCCGACGATGATGTGTCACAGAGAAGGTAGCACGAAAGGCCAAGTGCTATACCCTGGTGGGCGGGATCTATACCGCCGGGGTAAGAACGGAATTCTTCTGAAGTGCATCACTCGGGAAGAGGGGAGCAGTTTGCTCTCTGATATCCACGGAGGCGTGTGCGGGAGCCATATGTCCGGACGAACGATGGCGGGAAAGGCTTTCCGTCAAGGGTTCTATTGGCCGACCGCCCTCCAGGATGCTTGCGAGCTGGTGAGGAGATGCGAAGCGTGCCAGTTCCACGCCAAGCAGATCCACCAACCAGCCCAGGCCCTGCAAACTATCCCGCTCTCTTGGCCCTTCGCGGTCTGGGGCTGGATATCTGAGCCCGTTCGCTGGCCACGGGGCTACACCCACCTGCTCGTCGCCGACAAGTTCACCAAGTGGGTGGAAGCCGAGGCGGTGAGGTCCATCACCGCCACACCGCGATCAAGTTCATACAAGGGATCTTCGCCGCTTTGGGGTCGCCAACCGCATTATCACCGACAACGGTGCACGATTCACCGGTGCGACCTTCTTGGATTTACGTGGAAGAGATGGGCACCAAAGTCTGCTTTGCCTCGGTGGCCCACCCCAAGAGCAACGGCCAGGTCGAGCGGGCCAACGCGCTGGTGTTGAAGGGCCTCAAGACCCGGGCGTTCGACCGACTCCACAAGCGTGGCGTCCGGTGGACCGAAGAACTCCCGGCTGTGTTGTGGTCATCGGACCACTCCTAGCCAAGCACCGGGGAAACTCCTTTCTTCCTGGTCTACGGCGCAGAAGTCGTTCTCCCTTCCGAATCGAGCTGGATCACCGCGTCGCGCATTCACGAAGAGGAGCAGGAGGGTCTGCGCTGGGACGACATCAACCTTCTGGAAGAGGCGCGAGATCGAGCGGCTTTGCGCGCCGCAAGATACCAACAAAGTCTCAGGCGGTACCACGCCTCCCGGGTCAATGAGAGAACATCGCGTGGGCGACCTGGTCTTGCGAAAAATCCGCCGCATGCCGGTCGCATAAACTGTCTCCCAGTGGGAGGGACCCTTCAAAGTGGTCTCGCCTCTCGCCCCAGGCGGTCGGTGGCCATCGAAGACGGTGAAGAGCTAGCAAACTCCCAAAACATAGAAAATCTGCGCAAGTTCTACCCCGATCGGTTGTAAGTCCTAGGTCTGTCCCCTCCGACTCCACGTGAGTATGTCTTCCTCTCCGCCGTGGGTCGGGGCCTTATGTTTAAAGTTAAATATTCGCTTTCTTTGTCTAAAGTATTAGTTCTTTCTGCCCTTTCTTCGTTCTTTTGCCCATTCTTTGGCAGCGCAAGGCACTCGCCCTGGTGCCCTGCCGCCTTGCAAATGCCCAAGAGTAAAGACGGAATCGCTAAGTGAGAGCGTGCAGAATCAAGGCGGTTGGGCGGCTGGTTCAAAGACGACCCAAAGACGGCCATGACACTCGGGTGTCCTCAGTGGGGTCGGCGCCTCGAACACCGCTTGCCAAAAGCCCAAGGTCTGTCACGACTCACTAAGTGTTCGTTCTCCTAGAGGCTACAGGGAGGTAAATTTTGCTAAGGCAAAGGGTTTGAGGGCCGAGGTCATGGCGCAAGACTTGAAGTCTTTAAGCAATTGTGTGCTCGTTCGCGTGGAACCAAAAATTTTTTACGGCAAAAGCGAGTTCTTAAGCAACCTGGCCGGAAATTTTACATTACTACTTCATTCGAAATGGCAGTGGCCTAAAGTTTTGCAGGCAAGGTCACCACCGATAAAAAAAAAGGAAGAAAAGCTACTGAGGGGGCGCCGGAGGGTCCTCCGGGTCATCTGCCGCCTCACCGCCGCCGCATCTTGACATGAGGGGCCACGTCCAGCACCAGCGCCACGTCCTCCGCCACCGCCTCCATCTGGGGGTTCTCCATCGCTAGCTGGGCGGCGACCTGCTCGGAGGCTTCGTGAACTCGCTCCTCCGCCTGCGCCCAGTCACCCTCCAGCCCTTGGACAGCAACCGCCGGATTGAAGTTGGCGTCGCGGCTGGCATAGCAAGCCAGCACGTATTTGGCCGTAGCCGCTGCGACTGCGCGCCCCTCCTGGGCGGACCGAGCCGAAAGGGCGGCAGGAAGGCGCGTGAGGAAGTCCGCGGTCTGGCAGAGGCAAAAGGCGTAATGCCGTGGCCTCTCCTCTCGCGGACCCGGTTGCTCCAGCCCCAATGGAGCGAGGCTGACCACCGTCCGATCGAAGGCGTGACGCAGCATCCGCAGTGTCTCCACCTCCGACTGAGTCCGGTCAGCTCTCTCCGCCTCCAGCTCCGCGGAGAGACGCTCGGCGCGGCTGGTGCTTTGCTCCCGCCGCTCCCGCTCCCTCCGCAACTGCAGCTCCAGTCCCGCCTCCCGATCGTGCAGGTCCGCCACCTCCTCGCGGAGGCGGTTGATTTCGGCTCCCGCCTCCGTCAACCGCTCCCTGCTCGTCACCAGACGATTGCTCGTGCTGGAGTAGAGCTCGCCGAGGGCCGCCAGCAGAGCATCGGCGGCCGAGGAACGGAGGCGGTGGGAAGTTCAGGGGTAGGACGGGGCCGAATGGGCCTTAGTCTGACCGGCACGCGGCGGCGGCTACGAGATGCGTTCGCCGGCTCTCGACCGTCCCTAGGGCTCGGCGACCCGGGCGCAGCCGACACCGCGACACCTTAGCGCCCGCGCGAGCAGTGGGGTACCCGAGCAGAACCCTGGACAAAAGAGGAAATAACGGTAAGGATTAATCCTAACGAAAGTTTTATTTTTTATTTTGCATCTCCAGGTGAGTACTGGCGCTGGCCTTGGGAAGTGGGGCACGCTTAACGAGGACCAACCTTCGCGGAGGCGGGCAGATCCGCCGCGACCAACGGAGGCGGAGGTAGATCCGCCATCGCCGGGCGGCGAGGCGAGGCGGAGGAGGGACCACCGCTACTGGTGGCGGTGGCTGCACCAAAGGGATCGGCAGCGGAGGGTCCAGCGCCGCACCCCCGGCAGGGACAAGGGTGGACGACCCCAAGCTGGTTGATGAGCCCCCCGCCACCACGGAGGAACCGTTACGCGGCCAAGCGACCCGCGGCCGGCGTGGAAGTCCTCGCCCGGCCGGGCTCAGAGGCGGGGTCTCTGGGAAGGATGGGCGGAGCCGTCGTCATCATCCGGCGCTGCGCCGCTCGTCGCCCCTCCTCGATCGCTGCGGAGGAGGATCCCGGATCGTTAAGGGAGCCTGGCGTGACACGACGGGCGAGCCCATGGCGTCCATCGAGGGCAGGGCGCGGATTATTGCCGCGCGCTCCCCGGGGGACAGCCGGCAAAGTGGGACCGCGCCCGCCGGAAACGGCGGAACAGGGCCGGATAAGCCCAGTTGCAACATCCACCGGTCGATCACGCTATCGCCAAATTCTGCCATTGGTGCAGACGAAGGGAAAGAAATCGCAGGAGGAAAGAAACGCTGTAAGAATCAGGTTCTGTCAAAAGAAAAACAGAAGTAGCAAGGGATGACACAGAGCGGAGCAGGTTACCTCCGGGGATACTCCGGGTCCCATCGCCCACGCCCATGTACTGCCAGTAGGGCGGGCCAGCGGCGCGAGAGGACCTCCGGGTAATAAAATCCCGGATCACCATGGCCCTGCCAGGCCGCCGTCCGAACCGTCGACACGGGCCAGCATCGCTCGAGCTCGGGCTCATCGCTCACCGGAGCCCCGCTTGGGGTTGCTGACCGGGCCGGGCGGAAGCTCCAAAGACTTCAATGCCATTGTCGTCCTCGACGTCTGACCACTCTGCTGCGCCAATCCCTCCAATTGGACCGGCAGTCCAATGGGATGTAGCGCGCAACGCTGCCGTCACGAAGCCGCAGGTGACAGCTCCCGGAAACTGGCGGAGTACCGCCCGCGGCGCGAAGGGTGTAGAAGTAGCGAAAAAGAAGAAGGTTGGGCAGCACTCCCACGAACATCTCGCAGAAGTGAGCGAAGGCAGAAAGGAGGATAACAGAGTTGGGAGGAAGATGAATATGGTGAATGGCATAGAAGTTGAGAACGAGAAAGATAAAAGTCGAAACCGGGCGAAGTAGGCCGGCAAGGAGCTGCCACGAAGAAAACCACTTCCCAGCCGGCCAGTGGGGCTCGACAGTCCCGGCGCGGAGGCGAAGGGCGCCCCGGTAATGTTCTGGGAGAACCTAGCGGCTCTCTCCTCCTCAATGATCGAAGAAGGAAGCACCGGAGCCATCGGGAGGATAGAGATTTCGAAGCGCGCAAGAAGGGGATGAAGCAAGGAAGCTTGAAACGTTGAAAAGATGTGGAATGTGGAGAGTTGAAAGAGGGAAGAACCACTCCCTTCGATCGGCCTTTTATAAGGCCGCGGAAAGTGAACCGCCGGAAAACCGAAAAGGCGCGGCGATTCGAAAAAGAGGAAGTTTAAGAGCCTCATAAATGGGGCGCATCCCAAGGAACGTGCGGCGGTTACAAGGAGGACGTAACCGCGCAAACCGCTCGGGAATCGAAGAAGTCGGAAGATCTTTTTTGCAAGACGCGCGGACCTTTGAAGGGTCCCACCCAGGAGCCGGAGCAGTTCTCAAACCGCCAATTAAAGAAGAAGAAGAAGAGTAGAAGACCGAAAAGCGCTCCTAGGTGGGCCCGGGGGCTACTGTCGGCGTATTCTACACCAAGGTACCCGCTCCCCCGCGCTAAAAAAGGAATCAAGTGGCAGCCAGGGCGTGCTTGAGCCCATTGCCACGGCAAGAGAAAAACTCCTACGGCGGTCACCCCAGCGGACACGTGGCGTACAGGCCAGGACGCTGGGCGACTAGCAAGGTGGTCGCCCAATGACACACAGTGTCTGAGCAGGCTGGCGACGGCAAGGTGGTCGCCCCGACACATGGCGTCTGAGCCAGGCTGGGCGACCAAAGCAAGGTGGTCGCCCAGGCACATGGCGTACAGGCCAGGCCGCTGGGCGACCAGCAAGGTGGTCGCCCGGCGGACACGTGGCGTGCAAGCTAGGCCACTGGCGCACCATCCCCGGGATAGTCCTGTCGAGATCAGGGACATTAAATGCGAATCGTGCGCATTTAATGTGAAAGCATGGGAGCTGCAGCATGGCGGCGCGCCTTCCCCAGGCGCATCATGGCTTTGGGAGACGTCACAACTACACCTCACCCCGTGGCGGAACGGGCGGCGTTGGTGGACATGGGGCCCAAGGCAGGACTATGATAGATACAGCAGACATTAATGGATGTAAGAACAGCGGCGTGCGCATTAAATGAACCGATGCCAGTGTAATGATGATGGCTTGCAGTGTAAGCCTCCCATGCACCCCCGTCAGCCCGAGTATAAAAGGGAGCCGGGGTGCATGGGAGAAGGGGTTCGGTTCGACTCATAGTGAGTAGGTTTTCATCCTCTCCAGCAAGAACACAAGCAATACCAAGAAAGGCAGGACTAAGGCTATTACTCTTCGGAGGGCCTGAACCTGGGTAAAAAACTCTTTGCGTCCCCCCGTTAGTCTGAGCCTCCCGGTGCCCGGATCGTCATCGTCTTCCCTTCCGAGGCGATTGCCCCGAAAGCCCCCCGTCGGAACCTCATAAGCACCCGTCTCGGAGGTGCCTGTTGGCTAGTACGCCGACACTCCTCTCTATCAATATTCTAAGTTTTTTTCTTTTGTTTAAGGAATTAGTTATGATGATATATGATAATTTTACTTACAACAAATGTTGATTAAATTTTTAGCTAGCACGGGATTGTTTAGCTTAGTTTTGTTCTATAACTTAAAATAATATTGGGCTTGAGTAGTCTAATCATGTATTTTTTTACCATTTTTATGCTTGTGATCTTGAGGGTGTACATAATTGCTAGAAGGACTTTGTCATTCCTTTCTTATAAATCTGGGTGTTTTTTGGTGATAAGGATTAGTGCTTTTGTGTACTCTAGTGTTCTGCTCCATCCTTAGTTAATAGAAATCAGCTATATACTGTTGCATCTGAGAAAAAAGTTTTTGAATCTTGGTTTCTTGCCTTGTATTTATTTTTCCTCCCTGAACCTAATGTGTATTTTTTTATATGATGTAACTACTTCTCCCATTGTTGCAATTGTAGTCTTAATCTATCTTAAATAGTTAATCTAATCTTGGTTGTAGTAGGTCTTTGCCTTCTTGATGTAGTTTATTTGGTTCTACACAAGTGTACCACATTGACTGGTCTGTTATATTTGAAAGGTTAGTATTCTCGAACAGTAATGTGCAAGATATGTGCATGCTTTATGGTTATTAATTAAGCAAGAAAATCGTATCAAGCCTATGTAGTTGGTTATTATACAATTAGTTATGCATATGTTAATCTGTAGTTTTTGCAATGCTCATCCTGGAAAATTTGCTAGTTGCTGGTGAATTTCGCAACACAAACAACAGCGGGTGTTGCTTGTTGTTTTAAACTCTTAAGTAGCTAACTTTTTGTTGCCATTGCCTAATATTCAGGTGGTCATGAGAGATCCTCAAATGACAGTGGATGGATACACTTATGACGCTAATGCTATCAGAGATTGCCTAATCAAGAATATCTCCAGCAAAACAAGCTAAATATGTGTGGCGACCCGCCCAATTAGCATAGGGTAATTAGCAACAGCTGTCATTACCCCAGGTTAATTAAGCGAATCTCGGCATAGTGGCTAACAAAATATCGGGCAACCCGGTACTTTATTAGCTACTATACCGTGTTCAGAGTATTGCAACAAAACAATAATTAGAGACTGAATGTAAACATATTACAAACCAAGCCACGCAGGCTACAAGTCCATTACATAATTAGACATAAGATCCAAGTACAATGAAAGCATAAGACATAACCACTAATTACACAAAAGACCGACGAAGTTGTAACACAGCTACCCAGCACTCTATCCTTCCTGGTAGTCCTCGTGGATCTGGTTCTACGGGTGACCCTCAACCCAAGTCTTGTAGTCGGACCAATTGGGATCCACGTCCCAATCAGAAGCTTGGTCGACAGAACAAATATCTAGCAGGGAGAGAATTAGCAAGAGTGAGTACAAAGTACTTGGCAAGTAATAGTATAGAATGCAATATATGAGTTTCTCATCCTTTTTTCCAAATCCAGCTTACCTCCTCCCCAAAATCTAACTTTTATTGGAAATAGGTTTTAATTTTCTTTAAGAGTTGCTCATTTTAATTTAAAAGACTACTAACACCCGTATATGAGGCATACTTAGCTTCCGTAGCCTCCAATCCAGGAGACAGGCATGAATTCATGATTTAACCCTGCACAGGTTTGTGCCACTTTACCCATAGTGACCCCTAACACGAGAGGTCCCAGAATGTTTATCACTAGTCCAGTATTAGATCTCCAACCCTGTCACCCGAGTCGCGGATTCCTTCACTAGGCAATCCCGCCGACTCGCGGCTAACAGTTGTATCCGGCTACCGTAGTAGCACCTCTGATACTCAACCCAAGGCTTTATTCATATATAGCCTGAAAGAATCAACCACAGCTGATTTTCTGTGTCCCTCACTGGGCCTTCCGGCATACCCAGCTTCACACGCGTATTTATCTACTCTTACCCAATGTGCAGATCATAGTACCTTCCTAGGACAACCTTTTCTGGTCGATCCCACACACTATGGCTGATATTGAGAATACGGCTCATTGCCCGAGCGTAGTTGTTTATCCTTACATCATAGCCTATGTAGAGGGTCCCACCGCCAACAAACTCATTTCCTTGGCACCCTCTACCCACCATATTAGCACCACACCATAATAATAGTAAATAGCACAAGCCAGCTGCTCCATCAGCTGGACTTGCCAACACACTCACCACACCTCATCACCAGCTCTTTCATTTCCATCAAACCACAATTCCATCCGTATTCAATCTGGTATTTTCAATTTACATATAAAGTTTGCAATGCATGAATGATACTTATAATTATACTGAATCAATTTGAATACATTTAATGAAACTTTGCTCAATGAAGCTTGCCTGAAGTAGGATTTGCAAGTATGGCCTCGCTCGAATACAGAGGTGGTTGGTATGACTGGTTCGGTTTTGGACCTGACAAATACAACGTATCAACTCTACGAAAATTAACCCACAGCAACCTTACGGTATCTGAATCTACGAACAACACTTATTTTAACTCATCTCACTAACTTACCCCTGATTCGTAATATTCTAGCAGCAATGAACACGGCAATCCAATTAATACAACAATTATCAATTTACACATTTATTAACTACTAACTCGCATATTTCAAAAATTTAAATACAGTTTTCCTACGATATGAATACGGTGATTTAACCTACGTGGATCGCATGGGAAATGCATTTTCCTATTTTCTCCTATTTTTCTCCTCTTCTTTCTTTTTTCTCCTCTTTTTCTTTTCTTTTCTTTTCTCTTCTTTCCTTTTCTTTTTCTTTTCCCTCATTCTTTTCTCCTTTCTCCTTTTCCTTCTGTTCTCTCATTCCCTTCCTTTTTTCCTTCCTGTGGGCCGAAGCCTCCTCTGCCTCGGTTCTTCTCCTCTCTACTCCTTGCTCTGGGCGACGCCTCCCTGGCGACCGCGCCTCCCTGGCCGCCACCGGCTCCACACCCACGCCAGTCCCCTGCTCTCCACTCCTCTCTGTCTACCTCTCCACTCCTCTCTCTCTCTCTCTCTCTCTCTCTGCTACGGTTCTTCCCCCTGGCCGAACTCCCCCCTCTCTACCTCTCCTTCCTCTCTTCTCTACTGAAGATAAGAACAAATATAACGCGATCTAATTCGTTTTGCCTTATTACACCGTTTGCTTTACCTTTGGTTTCGCATCTAGCGTTAAGATCAAAACAGATGCTACTTGATCTACTTGGCTTTCGCATTCTACTCTTGGTTCCGGTTTTGCTTGCAAGTTTTTGGGCCTAGGATGCTAGAGTTATCGAGGGACGACAGATTAATGGTCTAGCAACCCTAGAACTTCTACTGAGACTACGAAGTACCCGATCTACCATCTATGCACTTCTACCAAGCAGGTAGTACTACTGTTACTATTAGAGGCGATGGAACGGTTGTGCACCTGATGTGGGATCTATGGCTCGGGGGTTCGGTTCTTGGGGATGATGGTGCTGGTTCGATTCTTGAGGTACTCCTTGCTCCTTGTGCGGTTCAATGGGTCTTGGGGACGTCCTGCTTCAGTGCTTGGGGATCCTTCTGGTTCGGTTCGACTTGGGGTGTTCCTCCTCTTGCTTCAACCGGTTCTTGGGGGTGCACCGGCTTGATGCTCCTTCAGACTTGGGGCTCCTTCGGCTTCTGGTTTGTCTTGGGGCGATCCTCCTCTTCTTGCTCCAATCTCTCGATGCTCTCTAGAAATGGTGCTCCCTTTCGGCTGGGAACTATGAACTAAGGAGAGGAGTGGCTGTCTTGGCTTTGCTCTGGGCAAAGGAATGAAGGGAGATAAGGATGGCCAGTAGCCATGCCCTCCCCTGGTTGGCTGCTAGCTGTGTAAGGGGTAATGAGTTGCCTACTGGGTAAAGCAATGCTATTGGTTGTCCACCGGTTATGTGAGACCCCGGATCAGCTATCCGAAATCTCCTGTGTATTTCCGTACTAGTCCCAGATTAGTAGCTAGTACACACAGTCACAGTGATACTTCATTGCCAAACATAACGAAAATTTTAACATAAATATTCAAGTATGGGCCACATGGCCACTTATTACAATACTCGGTCCAAAGACCGGAGACACGACAGCGAAAAACGAAAGCAAAAACAACGGACACCAGAATGCCACAGGCGACGACCAGAAATGCGGCTAGTTATCATGGCAATCCTCCTCGAACTCCTCGGGGAAGAACTCACCATCTTCAGCTGCGTCTCGATAATTTTCTGATGACGACAAGTTGATGTAGCACGTGAGTACAAGAGTACTCAGCAAGTCGGGGAAAGTATCATTATGAGGGTGTAAGTTCAAGCTCCATTTGGTTTTGGTGATTGATTTAGATTAATGATTAATCTTTGTTTAATGACAAATCTAATTAAGACTAACATGCTTTATTGAGTTATATTCAATAGTCTCGTATTTGGATGGAAAATGGAAAACCCAAGGTATGTATGCATATCCATTCTAGTATAAATTGCATACTTTGAAATCAAGTTAAAGTATGAATTCTCCATGACATTAACCACAAAATGTGCATTATGTTTCCCAATCCATATGTTACATGGATGCACATATTTAGGGGGAGTTCACACTTGAACTTGATGTATCGATGTATTGATCTATTCTTCACTCCATATATAAAGGATCAATACATTGAAACATATCAATTTAAATGAATGTTTAAATTGAGTTCATTTGTCTCCTAATCATCAAAGAACATTGCATCATGTGTTGATGGTGTTCTTATGATTGATTAAGGGCAAATAAAGAGTTCTTGAGTAGCATGAAGCATTAGTTGCATCATGTGCTCAAGACACATATAAATTCATTTAGTTGACTTAGGTTGTGCTCAATTGGTGTAAGTGGTATCCATTATGTGTTAATGGAGTGCTTAGACGATTGAGACAACCATGCATCTTGGACTAACCATTCTCATAAGTGATGATTGAGCTAGGTTAGTTCCAAAGGTTGAAAAGAAGAAGGTTCATCAAGAAGAAATGAACAAGTTAATAAAGTTGGGTGACGATCTTGAAGATAAGATGATTGAAGATCATAAAGACTTCAAGAGAGAGTCAGAGTAATGATCCCGGGGGTACAAGGTGATTGAAGATCATAAAGACCCCAAAGGGGATTGCTTGCGGCGGCCAAGGTATAACTAGATAGGCTAAGGATCTTTCCTAGCTTTGAGTCTAGTTTTTAGCGCCGTACTATTAAGAGGGGTTGAGTTCTTCTTTAAGCTTCATCGTGTGGTGATGATCTCAATTCCGTAGTCACTCGAGCTCAAATCTTATTTGGATTTGGTTTTTGCATGGAGCTAACCATTTGGCATGTGTTGCGAATGGGTGAAGCCCATGCTTGGATTTTGCATAAGTTCTATTTGGCATTCGTTGCAAATAGGTCAAGCTTGTGCTTAGAGTTTTCGCATTGAGCTTTGATTTGCATTAGTTGCAAATAGGATAAGTTAATGCGTTAGCTTTTGCATGAAGTTCATTTGTTTGCATGTGTTGCAATAGATGAAGCTTCATGTTTTGTTTTTGTTTTTCAAACAAAATCCTTATTGCGTTTATTTGGTATTGCTTGGAGCTATTATTTGCACGAGTTGCAAAAGGAGAGAGCTCAAGCAAATGTTTAGTACATGGAGCTAGAGAATTGCAGAAGTTGCAATTAGAGAGCTCATGCACTCTGATTTGATTTTGTTTGGTGTTTGCATGAGGCTATCAATTTGCATGAGTAGCAAAAGGGAGATAGCTAATGCTTTGTGGTTTATTAGCTGCATGGAGCTAGAGAATTGCAGGAGTTGCAATTAGAGAGCTCATGCACTCTGATTTGGATTTATTGCTTGCTTGGAACTAGGTTTTGCATGAGATGCAAAACGAGGATGCTCAAGCAAATTAAGTTGATTTGAAGTTGGGATGAGGCTATGATTTGCAAGTGTTGCAAAAGAGAGATAGCTCATTCCTTGAGGTTTAATTGTTATTTGCATATTCGTTGTGCGAATAAACGGGATGTCTATGGGTTCCGGTCCTGAAAGCATGTGATACTTGCACCGTAGTTTTTGCAAGTCAGTTTGGGTCGTGGTTTGACCATCACATGGCTAAGAGGATAAACCTTATAGACTTCGGGATTTATTTGCTTAATACGTTCTTGCAAATATAATCTTTGAAGTGTTTGCGAAAGGTGTTTTCGCAAAGTATTTGGAATTTCAATGAAATTCCTTAAGCTTGAGTTGAGTTGTTGCAAATGTGATTTGCAAATTATTTTGAGCATGAGTTGATCATTTCATAGCTCAAGATTTAATCTTGTTGACTCTTGCTAGCTTGTGGTCATGGTTTTAATCAAGTCTATATGAGGATTTCGAGAAAATCGGTTTTAGACTTGAGTGGCCACTTTGGAGTTTTTGTGATTTTGGAAAATATCTATGATTGCTTAAATATTGAAAAAGGGTGGAAATTGTAGCCCTCTTGATAAGCTTTTCATAGAGTCCAAGTTCACCGAAATCGGAGTTCGGAGTAAAAAGTTATGGCCGTTTGAAATCTGATAAGATTGGCACTACCGCCCCTGAAGAGAGGTAGTGCCGCCCATATACCTGCGGCACTACCGCCCATATACCTGCGGTAGTGCCGCCTGAGGCCGGCACTACCGCCATTTTAACTGCGGTAGTTATTTTCCAGAAAGGGTTTTTTCTGGAGTTTGCCCTGAGGTCGGCACTACCGCCCGTAGAGGCCGGTAGTGCCGCCCGAGCGGCACTACCGCGATTTTGCCTGCGGTAGTACCGGGTTTATAGCCGTTAGCCGACCGTTGGGGCTGAGAGCGGCACTACCGGCCCTATGAGGGCGGTAGTGCCGGTTTTGCTGATTTTTCGTGGGTTTTCCCCCAACGGCTAGTTTTGGCTTGTGAGGCTATATAAGACCCCCTTGGGGGGCAAGGGCATAAGGTTGCTGGTGTTTTGAGTGCTCTTGAGCTAGGTTTGAGTTTGTGGGAGGGTTTGCATGGTTTTGCCTCTTCCAATTTGGTTTTGAGCTCAAGAGTGATTCTAATTGCATGAGTTGCAATTAGAGGGAGTTTGAGAGGACCCTAGTTGCATGAGTTGCACTAGGTGATCACCGGAGACGCGGAGGTGCGTTCGGTGAAGCTTGAGAGGAGTGCTCATCTTATTGCTCTTGGAGGTGGTGACCTCCTAGACGGCGTAGGTGCGTCGTGCACGGGAGCTCTCGAGGTTTGTGAGAAGCCCCGGCGAAAGTTTGTGAAGGTTGGTGCTTAGCCTACCCGGCGGGGTAAAAAGCAACCTTAGTGGATTCGAGGTGAAGGCTCAAGTGAGTGGGCCGGTCCAAAGTGAGTTGGACTTCCTCAACGTGGAGTAGGAGGGTTATCTCCGAACCATGGTAAAAAGTAATGTGTCCCTTGTCTCTTTTACTTTCAAGCATTTACATTATTGCAATATTATCAATTGCTTGATTGTGAATAGAATTGCTTAGTGTAGCTTGCTTGATCAACCTAGCAATTCTAGTTAGAGACTTATTTAGTTAGTGCACTAGTGAGCCTAGTTGATTTAGGCTTTAATTGTCTAAACCTTAGTCTTCCGCTTGCGCATAATCTTTGTGTAGGTTTTGACATAGGGGTAATTAGAGGTGATCCTCGGTTAGTGAGAAGAATTTTTAAAACGCCTATTCACCCCCCCCTCTAGGCGCATCCTCGACCCTACAGAGGGGCTTTCCAAAGGAAGCTTAACAGGGTTTATTTGCATAAAGCCAAATTTTATTAAACCATACTTAAGTAATAAATTTCACAAAGCATCTTTTTATAATTCTTTGTAACAATTGAATTAGTTAATATTGTAGTGAGGTTCTATCCACCATCACTAATATAAGGGCTCTAACCGCCAACTTTTCAAAGATCAAGGTTAATCATATGACTCCATCCGTCAAGTATAAAACAGGTTCTTTCCACCTGGTTGGCTCTATCCGCCAATCAACATCCGAGAGTTCTAACCACTCCCGAATCCCAAAACAAAACACTTTTTAGTTTTTAAAACCAAAATCAAAATCTACCAATATGAAAGCATTCTTCGCTTTGCCTTTGACAGTAGGCACGACTATTCGAATAGTTTTAACTCTGCAGAGGTGTACAACTTTACCCACAAGACATGATCATCTCTTGATGCCAAGCTATGAACACACTTCCTTTGGTGTGCCGGCAGAGAGACCATGACAAGGCCGTTACAATGTATCCACCTAACCCGACCCACCCACTGAGGTTTCACCGCTGTTAGGGTTCTAGCCACCCAGTACAGAAGCCCCCTCTTGCGCCGTGTGAGAAAAACGACATTGCCTCTATCCAGCACTCACATTCCATCGAGTGGTGAGTCCAAGTTAGGATTCTACAAATTAGTTGGCCAGGTAGTACCATTATAGACATGTGGTAATACGGTTATGCTTAGAATGGACAATCACAAGCGTCGGTCCTTAATTGACTTGGGGCGGTAGTTGCACAAGACAACTAGTGCTCCATCCGCACCCACCCGACAATCCAATCCGCCCAAGTCCAAACCATTTTTCCTTTTCTTTTTATTTTAGGAAAACAGTACCAAAATCATAATAATAATTTCCAAATCATACTTGAAATCATTCCTTTTGAGTAATCCCACCCATGGGTTGTTTTCAGCGATAAAGGTCCTAAGCAATTCTACCGTACTATGTCATAAAGGATACCATATAAGCATAAGCATGGTATAACAAGTGCCCTAGGGTTACAAGTAACATGGATATCAATCACAAAGGAGGAAATTACAATTTGAATTAACTACGTACTTATATTTGACATACGATAAAACATAGCATGCAAGTTTGTAAAACAATTAAAACATGTTTATAAACGTAGGAGCAATATGTGTCAAAGAGACTTGCCTTCGGTTGCGGGAAGGTCGTCGAACGAGGAAAGTCCGGCGGCGGGGTCGGCGGTCGCGTCGGAGTCCTCGGCTACGCGCAAATCGAGGCAATACATAAATACCAGAAAATAAATAAAATCTAAAAATTACAAAATTAGTACTGGCAGGTAGATCTTGATTTTATATGAATTTAGAAATTTGAATGGAGTCAATCGGAGTTCGGACGGAGAAGTTATGAGCGTCCGAAGTTTGAATTTCGAAAAATTGGAAAACGAGGAATATTCCTTTTCTATTTTCTGAATTTTGGGTTTTCTCTTGTTTCTCTTGCAAGTGGGTCCCACTTGTCATTCTCATGGGCTTCTTCTAGCTTTGGGTGGTGGCCATGGCCATGAAGCTTGAGCTTGGAGGGGGCTTGAGGGGTGGGGGCGCACGGCTTGGCGGCGCGGGCGGCGGCGAGAGCCGGCGGAGCGGCGGCCGTGGCCGGCACGGCACGCACTGCACGAGCACAGTACCAACCAAAAATAACAGAGAGCACGCCAACTCCAAAAATTCTGATTTTTAGCCCAATTTCGCATGGAATTTGATCAAACAAAAGCATGGAATCACTAGATGAAAACCTTAGGGAGCTAGAGGAGGAAGGAATTGGATTGATTCTCAGTGGAGGCGACGAATTTGGCGATGAACGGAGCTCCGGCCGAACCGACAAAACGCGAAATCCGTCTCCAAAACTTGAGAGATCCTAAAATTGATGGAATGGTTAGATGCTAGACTCCCTCACGGTCACAAGGAACCAAGTAGCATGAAGAATGACCCACCGGAGAGAGATCTACGGCCAAGAACGCGAAGAACACCGAAAACGGCAACCCGACGTTGGTTTTCTTGATCTCACGGGTGCAAGAGTGGAAGAGGCTAAAGGAGGCTCATACCACCGGGACGGGGGTTCTTATACGGAGAGAATGGAAGTGGAATCACGCGGAATGGAGTTGAAACGGCCGAGTTATGAGCATTAATGTCCATTTCGGTTTTTGACCGTTCGTGCAAATTCCGGCGAGATTAGTGACTAATAATGGTGGGGAATGGCAAGAGGGCGTCGATACGGATTCAACGAAACCGACTGTGATTGATTTGGAGTTGCGTGGAGGAAGATATGAGCATTTGAAGAGAGAGGCCACCATGGGAGAGGAGCTTGAAGCTCTCTCTGTTCTTCATGGCTAGAGGTTGAAGAAGGGTACTGTTCATGCCACGTGGTACTCCCTCATTGGCCCTTATTTACGCGAATAAATCGCCCTAGAGAAAAATTAGGAAAAATGGTCTAAAAATTCCGGAAAAATTCCTAGAGACATTTTAGAATATTTGGGACCCAATAAAATTGGTTTCGCGGAATTTGGATGAAATTTGTGGAATTAAATATTCAGGTGCGGATTGCGGGCATTAAACAAAAGCCGCGCGAGATAAAATAGGAGCGAAGGTCCAAAAATTCAGGGAATGGTTCCTAAAATCATTTTGGAATATTTGGAACATAATTGAAGTGATTTTGGGATTTTTGGAGCATTTTTGGACTCGGGTGAAATTTCGGGTACCGGCGGGAATCTAAAAATTCGATTTTTCGACTGGAAGGGAATTGAATCCCGATTTTGGATGGGAATAGATGCCAGGTTAATATAAACACCAGGGAAACTCCCATTTTTAAATTTAATTTATTTAAATTAGATTTTTCTCAGAAAGCAAAACTGAGGATGTTACAGGTTAAAACGCTGTTACGGATACCTGCAATCCGAACATGTAAGTACGGATTGCTTAGTGATGAACCGGTCTAGCGAGAGGTGCCGACCCGGCCCCTACGGGTCTAGTATCTCGGTGATCAATGCCTCGCCTGCGGATCTGACGGCAATCCCCTTTCTACTTCTATTCGCTCTATTCGCATTTTTAAATTTTTACAAAGCAACTACATTACTTAATACCCTAATTAGTAATTCAATACTATTGCTTAATCCCTCTAATGACCTAGGGCACTTCAATATGTCCTTTGCATATAGGTAGCAGAAGTAGCGGTGGTAACATTTATGACCTTTGTTAAGTTTCATTTGTGATTGATTGTAGTTTGCTCGTTTTGTGTGCCGTGCTAAGCCTAAGTGTAGGTAAGGGAGTTAGTGTTAGGTCCAGTATGTCGGTTGAGTTGTAAACTTAGTAGTGCAATATAAAATTTCTTGGGATAGTATTTTCTTAAGACCTTTGATCTTTGTGGGAACTTTGATGTTTGATCTTAGCTTTACCTTACCTGTGTTTTTGTATGGACAAGTTTATTTAGATAGTGCATCTTTGTTATCTATTCTGATCACACTGTAGTTCATTTACCATATAAGAAGTATTTTTATCACTTGAATATTGCACTGTAAACCATCATCTCATCAAACAAATAGCTTGTTCAGATCAAGGTCCAAATCTAGGCCCAAACTTTCATTTGGACCCAGGCCAGGCTTGGATTTAACTCCTTTTGGATCAAGCTGGATACAAATATATGAGACGAATATTAGGCTTGTGCCATATCTGTGTTGGGCTTTGGCCCAATAGCATCCTTAGTTGGCGATAGAGGGGAAGACCGGATAAGAAGGAGATGGGGATAGAGGGGATAGAGGTAGTGGCCGTGCGGGGGTGACTAACCCGCCTCCTTATCTAAAAAAAAGCTAGAGATATATGTAACCTAAACACTTCCACTTTTCCTTTTTTTTCGTTTTCTGGAGAAATTTGGTTGCTCTTTTGCTTTAAAGTTCTCACAAATGCACTCCATTTTTTTTTTTTTTTGCCGGGACCCTTGTTACAATTTAAGCTACAATAGTCTCCAAGAAAACTGGAGTAGCAAGCAATCAAGTCCTTTGCTGTAGGGATGCAAATGGGCCGACCCTAGGGTCTTCTTTGGCCCACTTTAGTTCATTTGTTTGCATTAAAAACTTAATTTTTACTCCACCTTTTAAGTTTTAGTGCAAACAAATGAACTAGAGTGGGTCAAAGATAACCCTAGGGCCGGCCCATTTGCATCCCTACTTTGCTGTTACAGCCAACTTTTGCGAGCTTACTGTAAAACAGAAAAACCATGGTGCCATCGCCAAACATGTACCATTCATTGGTCATTTCATCTGATCTTCGGTACAAATTTGAAGTTGTCAACTTGCTAGCCAGTTGAGTATAGTCTGCTTTGCGTAAGACTGATATCAAGACACATACAGTGCTCTGAACAGTTCAGCAAGGAACAGATGCAATCAGTTCAGCAAAGAACAGATGCAATCAATGTTTGAAATCTCGTTTTCAGTATATATTACTGTAGCACTTTAAATTTTTTTATTTTTTATTATCTGACCAAGGTTTAAAATCATGAAGGATCCGAATTCCGAGATCTCGACGGAGATTTCACCAGAATTTTAAACCATGGATGCAATAGGCCAGTTGAACAACAATTGCCTTTTCCATCTGCAACCTGTCGAACTTCAAGCTCAAGATTACCATTCCAGATGTGAACTTCCATCTGCACACTGTCGAACTTCTTCCAATGCATACTGCATAGATTCATGTATATGCAGAATCTGATGTGCTTCGATTCTCTACTATATAAAGTGAGAGTTTCTTCCCAAGTCACATTAATTGCCCTGCTTAATTGCCCTACGCAAGAAACGAAGCGTTGCTTTAATTAGCCAACTTTTGCAATAAACGAAGCGTTAAAGATAGATGTTTGATCTTATGAAATAGTATTTTTTTTTATTTTTTAATCTTTATTTTTCGTTATCAATTTTGTTTTTCGTAGCAACGCACGGGCATATAACTAGTAATCATTAAAATTACAGTCTTAGCTCACCGAAAACCTGTGCTTGGTTTGTGTAAAATTCACTTGATGGTATCTATGGTACTAATTAATTGTTAAGATTTTAATACTATGGCATCTTGTGTTTAGGAAGTTTTGAAGATGGCGGAGATAATGTTAGGATGACATGTATTAGCTATTGAATAAATTAGTAAAGCTTGCATTGCTATCTAATGTGTGTTTATCTTACTGCCAATATGTAACGTTAATACTAATGGAAAAAAGTAATAAAGATAATATAGAAAAAGGCAGCTGATGGGAAGAACGTTGGAAAAGTGTATGCGTTATTATTGAGAATTTCTAGTTCTCTTCATAAAAAGCACAAACAAATAGGTGAGATTTGATGTGTATATTTGCATTTTGTTTTTTAATCCGATTTTTTTTTATGGAGGAGAGAGGAAGGGATGAAAATGTCTAGTAGTTCACCTTACATTTACATCTAGGCCCCATTTGGCAACTTGGAATCGAGCCGTTTCTATTAGATTCTGGAAGAAAACCAACTAAACGGGCTAAAGCTCGGAACGATTCTCCTTGGATCGTTCCTTCTTTTTCCATACCGTGGCTGAATTGGTCTCAACCCAGCTCCACCCGATTCACAGAATCCAACCTGAAATGTTTCTATCAAGAATCTGGAACCGTTTCTACTAGAATCTGGAACCGAACCAAACAGGACCCTACTGTATCTCTTCTCCGTTCTTTTTGTCCCAGCCTCTTCCTAGTTCTAGGCCATCGTGTCAGATTTAGTGCTCTCTGGTACAAAATGTGTATATTAACACCCTTATAAGGGAACACAATGGAGGCCAACTAGGGCCTCCACGTCACCCCTCACGACAAATTGTAAAAAAGTCCCTCCGTTTTCTTTAAATTACGGATAGATCCCTGTAAATTTGTGTACAACTCTATCTCTAGACTTTTTTTTCCCAACTCAATATCTAATCTCTAAACTTTTTCCCCCAACTTGATCCCTAATATTTTGCTAAACATGTAATATTACTTGGTAAACGCATAGAGTGTTAAACTCAACAAAAGAAGGTTGACAGGGTAATAATAGATTGTTAACCAAATTCGTCAAAAGAAATATCGTCAAAAGAAATTTATGTACAACTCTATCTCTCTATTTTTTTTGTAACTCGATTTCTAATATTTTATGAAATAAGAAATATGTGCACAGTTGTATCTCTAGTTCTTTTTTGCAACTCGATCTATAGTATTTTTCGAAGCATGTATTATTGACCGGTGAGCGCATAGAGTGTTAAACTCGGCAAAAGAAGATCATTTCTCTATTTTTCTCGAGAAAATATATACTATGTATTAAAGTTTGGAGGCTTGAGGACCTTAGAGAGTGTCCAAGTGCCACCGCAAAAAAAAATCTACGAAGATTTGGAAACTACGTCTTTATCCATTTTTTCGTTCCGGTCCATTTTCCCCCAAAAAAAGTGAAAAGATCCTACGAATTTTTTTTAAAAAAAACTTGTTCCATTTTCCCCCAAAAAAATTTATTCAAAAAAACCGCTCTGAAAGACCCTCCAAAAATTTAGAAAATACATCTCGGTTCATTTTTTTCTCCGAAAAAAAAATGCAAATTCGTTTTTCGTTCACGCGTGCGGCGCGTTTATCTTCCTAGTATATATAGAGAGAGACACAGAGTGTGTGTGAGAGACTATGGTACAAATGTATATATAACCAAATTTGTCCCATGTTTCTTTAAAGAGACTTTAGTCAAATTTCTTATGTTAGGATTTGCTTGAAGATCCGTTTTCGTTGGAGAAAGAAAATGTGCGCTCTAGTACTACTTTTTTGTGTGCAACGGTGCAACCAGTAGTCTCAGCCCAACTCTTGTTCTGGACTTGGTTGTCGTTAGCAATGGCCCAACGAACTGCACGGCTGCGCACGCAGCACACCAGCGGCGGCGTACGTGAGGTCTCGCGGGCTCGTGGGCCGGCAAAAGGACGTGCCGCGCGGTGCACAGGATCGAAACGCGGAATTTGGAAATGCCTCCGCTACTGGCCGCTTTGCACCGAAACTTCTCCCTAGCCCGCGCGTGTGCCGCGGTGGGGTGCTGCGGGACGCCGAGGGGGCGGCGGGGGCTCGGTGCGGCGGCCGCATGCAACGCCGCGAGCCCCGCTCCGCCTGTAGCACTGAAACACCCCCTCTCGCCCGTCGCTGCAGCTGCCAGCACAGAAAAATTGTAGTATCTCTACTATTCTAAAGCAGCACTTGGTGGCAGTGGTCCGTTCTTCCCACGTCATTAATTGCCGCTTAATTGCTCTACTTAATCGCTCGCTTAATCGCCTTCACGCAGTTAAAACGAAGCGTTGCTTTAATTAGCCAGCTTTCACAAGAAACGAAACGTTAAAGATATATGTTTGATCTTGTGAAATAATTTTTTTTTATTTTTTAATCTTTATTTTTCGTTATCAATTTTATTTTTCGTAGCAACGCATGGGCATGTAACTAGTTACAGATCATTACTGAGTTACTGTAAACAGCTTCGTTAGCCAACAGGCTACGACCCCACAATCTCGTGCCCATGGGTCAAATTCCAAGCGAGATTTGGGACGTCGGTCTCGGTGAAAAAAATTTATAAATTACTATAGTATTTTCAAAACTTTTGTCGAGATTTTGGAAAAAAATGGTCGGAATCTCGGATTCTGGTCGAAATGTGTACAATTTTGATCGAATGGCATTGAATTTATTCCGGATTTTATATAATTTTTTTTTTGTAGAGCATTGTAATGCTCTTTATGAACAACAAATGTGGGAAAAAGTGAAAAAAAAAATGTGGGACATGGGATTCAATCCCACGCCCTACTGCTCCTACCAAAGCCTTATCTGCATGGCAATGACCAACTCAACTGATTTGTATTTCCTGTCATGCGGTAGAAACTCTGAAGATTTGTAGCTTGGGCTTAATCTCCTGACCGAAACACAAAAGCATGGTTCCCCGATTCCTCACGGGCTCAGACGGCACTCAAACACTTTCTTCTCACTCAGCACAGGAAGCTTCCTTAGCGATGGCCAAACTCTGGCTAGATCTGGCCCTGTTCGGTGACTCTAGCGACGCATCTCGGTACAAAGTAGCGAGATATTGTCAAGAGATTTCAAGTATGTGTGCTGAGATCTCGTCCTCAATATCTCTTTTGTCATCAAAAAATTTCTTCAAATAGCAGCCAGAGTTGGGTCATTTGCTTAGAATGAACATATGCAATTACTTACATTGATCTATGCAAGGCTCAAAGCAGAGTACTTGCTTAGTTGTTGGCTTGTTGTATCCTTAAGTTGTGGTGACCGAAGGTATGCTTGTTCTGACTTCTGGTTAGCATGTTTGATATGGTTCAATAATGAAGGTTTCAATTAGATATATTTGTAATCCCAAGCTCTGAAAATTTAGTTAATTCAATGTTTGTGATATTTGCACATAAAGAACATTTGATCTCCAAGGTAAATAAAATCAAGTGGATTCAAGCTAGCAGGTATTTCATATGGCATGTATGCAGGATTCAAGTAATTGTATCTTGTGCCATAGATTATTAATACTTGTTTGTATGTTGTGAGGAGCCGCCCAGATCGTCCTCGGACTATCGAATGTCCTGTCGCTCTCATCAGATTTGAAGGCTAGCAACGGATCGCCGGTGGCATTCGCAGTGCTAGCACCCAAGCCCGAATGAGACGACAGCAACCCATTCGATTAACTCGACAACAATCCCGGTATTCCCCCGGTATGCGACCCGAACTCGCCCAGGATCCTCACATACCGGTTTCCAATGCCGTTATCAATTCAATTTGCACAAAGGGGGCAACGAACACGAAACATTCACGACCAAACGCGCAAGCGGAAACACCCCGCACAAAGACAAACCAAGACGACCACCGACTCAACCGAAAACAACCCACAAAGACCCACGACTAGCCAAAACCCGAAAATCAACCAAGCCATCAAAAACTAGAAAATTTCGGCATGACCCTCCTACAAATACGGACATCCACTCAGCAGACAAGAAAAAAACAGCAGTTGATATATATGTATGGAAAGTAAAAGCGACATCCACAGCACCACAGCAGTATCAACAGTCAAAGAAAACGCATACAGAACCCGACATACACTTAAACGTCCATTGCCAAATCCAAAAGCCCAACAAACCGCATCTATCTATACAACAAAAGAATGCATTTAGCAAAAGTAAGACAAATCCCGGAAGTGTTACTTTGAACACTCCGGCGTAACGGCGTCGGCAAGCCTCTACTCGGTGCCCCGCCACCGAGAGACAAGACAGGCAGAACTCGCACCCAACCCGATCCTCACGAAAAATCACAAAGCAGAAGCATGAGTACAAAAGGTACTCGCAAGGCTTACCCGGGGGTCCATATATGACCGACTCCAAAGGATTATGCATTTGGTTGTAGCAAGGAGTAAATTTAAGGTAAAGGTGCGGAAAAGCATTAACATTTGTAATATAAGTGCGACAATTAGACCAAATACAAATTTAAAGCAGTTATAGACCGCACTTACTTCTAGTGTAAGGTTGAAAGTAACAACAATTAAAGTAGAGCAATACATAACCATTTTTAAAGCTCAAGTCCAACGGCGAGCTGCAAGTTCAAGTTATTTACTACGCAGAAGAAGTTCGGACCAAGCGTGCTCATATCCGAGAGCGCGGCAATTCGAATCGCTTATTTAACCCTGCAGGGAAGCATTGATCGCACGACACGTACCACGAAGGGCCTCGTGTCAACCCCCTCCCATCCATACCCAATCGCCAGCGTCCCCTGCGGTCCGAAAACCTAGCACCCTCGAAGCTGCCCCAAGCCCGGCTTGGCGCTCGAGAGCGACCTAAGCCTCGCCCTCAACCACGTCCAACCACAGGAGTTACGGTCCATCGATTCAAAGATGCGAGGAAGAGTGGCTTACCGTACCATAATCGGGCATGCGACCAACCAGGTGTGCTTGATCTTATTCCACTTACGGATCGGTCCTTAACCGACACAGACGGGGCTACACATTTGAGTCTCCATACTCAAATGAACCAACTCCCCCGCCCGGTCTCCATTTCAACAACCCCAACTCACAATCATATCCATTCCAACCCATCACGTGTGAAATGAACCATTTGTATAATCGCAAGCGGGAGAACCATCCCCCACTTGGCCCAACCCGACATCTAAGCAAAACTAAGCGTGGACACGTTATAATTACCCATATATTCGTTCCAAAGGAAGTGTTCTACAATTATCAAGGAGTGTATGTGCAGCAAATGGGTTCTAACACTGTTCCCACCATTCAACTCCTAATGCATACTTAATCGTCCAAATAAGCAATTTAATTCTCTAAAATAAAATCATATAAAGGGGTAAATATGCTTAGGTGCTTGCCTGATGCTTCTTTGGAGTCTCGGTAACCACCGCTCACCGATATCCCCTCAACCAACTGCGCGTCACCCTCATGAGTTCGATTCTCTACGAGCACAATGTATGCAAAAGAAAATAAGATGTGTGCAATGCATATGAGATGAAAATACCAAATGCATCACCCAAGCTAGCTCCAAAAGTGCAAACATTCAACTCAATTAAAAACTGAAAACACAAATGCTAAACTCCACTTCTATTCTATAGCAAAATCTGAAAATAACAAGCACATTCCTCTAAACAAGCATAACTTTTAAATGCTTAATCTAGAATTTTATTTCTTGGACTCTAAAAGACCACAAGAGGTTGATCTAACTTTACCTTGCATCATAACATTCAGATTACAAAATTAAAGTTTGCAATTAAACTCTGAACTTCAGCCCCAAGTCTGAATTTTCAGCAAAATTGAATTCAGGACAGCATTGATACAAATGGCCATAACTTTTTGATCACTTAACCAATTTGAGCAAACTCAGACTCTAAACGATCGCAGGACATAGCCCTATGACGTACATTTGGCCAATCATACAGAAACATCATCTACAACTCCCAGTTCTGCGACAAACAGAGCTCAGTTTCAATATTCCACATTTTCAGAGTTTCAGAACAGTGAAAAATTCAGATTAGCACAACTTTTTAATCACTCAACCAAATTGAGCTCTCCCAGTTTATAAATGAGCATTAGAACCCTACCTACACATCCATCTACCCCCATTTGGACAACAATTAGTTTAACCCACCCAAACATGAGCAAAACAGTAGCTCTGTCGAAACTGCACCCACTCTGGACAGTCAGTAGAAAAACAGCCATAACTTTCAGCTGGATTAACGAAATCGATCGATTCTAGTTGGAAATGAAAGATAACTCGATTATCTACAACTAATTCTTCAGCCGGCCAGTGAGATGAAGCTTCTAACTTGCTCAAAAACACGAAAAACAGAAGCTCTGAAATCTGCTCGAAAATTTCAGAACAGCCCCAAACCCTAGATGCAATGTTTCCCTCCAAACTTTTCCCAAATCCAACCCTAGGGCGCCCAAAACAGCAGGGGGAGACCTTCTAGGGCTAGACCTAGCCATGGGGAGAGCTTACCTTGGCCTCCCTCAAGGAGGAGCCATGGGGAGAAGAGGGGAGCTCGGCTTGAGGAGGAAGGAGACTGCAGGGGGGCCTTTAGCTGCTGGTGGAGGAGCTCCAAATGCAGCAATGGAGGGAGGGCACCACCTAGAGGAGGATGGAGTGGAGCTTCCACCAGTTGGGAGCTCGGCCAGGTGGATGAAGGGCTGCACGATTTGGGGAAATGAAGAATGGGTGGGCTGCTGTTGTGGAGAAATGTGGGGCTTGCTGTTTTGTGAGTTGGATAGCTGCTATTTTTGTGTGCTAGTTTGTGCCCACTTGCCCACACACAAGGCCACTAAGTGAAGACTAAGTGCTAGGGCTAAGTCCCCAAAACGAATTACCAGATTTTGTTTTCAACCCACAATTTCAACGAGTGCTCGATGATGGATCGGGTTAAAAACTCATCCGCGTCTTCGAGAAAAGTTCCTAGTTTGAGCTAAACTAACATGCGCACTCTAGACCTTCACGGGTTTCAAACTACAGGGCTCCAAACTTTGAAGAAAACCTTACTTGTAAAAACTGAAATTTTCAACTCCAGAATTTTTATTGGCTTCGAATATACTGGTATGTCGAGTTTTGGAACGTGTTCAAAAGTCGAAGATCGATCTCAACGCGGCAAAACCTTGGTTTGCACTACAGTCGGCCGTGGGAGTCGAATCCTAGATTCGGGGCCATGACATATGTCCCATGATTCGAGTAATTGTATGTATTCGGCATGAGTTATTAATTCTTATATGTACATGCTATGATTCAAGTAATTGTATGTATGTGCCATGATTTAAGTAATTGTATGTATGTGGTATAGGTTATTAATTCTTGTATTCATGTAGCATAGGTTATTAATTATTGTCTCCCGTTGCAGATTCTCATGATGGATACCGTCTGGAAGCATGGGGAGCGTGTCGAGCAAGGGTCCAAGTGCAACTAATGTCCCTATGTAATGAAGAGGGGAGGTGTGACACGTTTGAAGGAACATCTCGCCAGCCGCTTCGGTGAGGTGAAGGCCTGCCCTAGCGTGCCTGAAGTGGTTAGGCAGGCCATGCTCATGGACCACCGTGGAGGTTGGAAAAGGAAGAATGAGAAGGAGAAGGAGTGCCTACATAAGGAGGAGGCTTGCGATAACTAGGTGTCGTGGGCGATCGACTACCGTATGGAGCAGGAGCAGCTAAAGATGGCCATAAGGGCCTCCAAAGAAGAGGCTTACCTTATGATGCAAGGTTTTACTCCATGATCGGGGTCTAGGGGTGGTGCAGTGAGACCCTCAATCCAATCCTCTATCAGCAAAATGTTTAGCAGGTCCAAATCAACACGAGAAAGCCATGGCTTCGTCGATGTTGATCTTGCACGGACTGGTGCCCTGCAGCAACCTTATATTGACACTGCATTTAGGCAGGGGCGAGGCAAAAGCTTGGGAGGGCATGGTCAAAGTAGATCCATACAAATACAATTCCAGAAAGGAAGGGTGAGTGTTCGTACTTCACAAGTATGCAACACTCGTAGGTTTGTAAGTTAAAATTAATTGTTATGATTGTACTAAACTCTTACGACCGCTGTGGACAGGTGCACTCAAGATGGCGCAGGAGTTAGGCCTAGGGGTTCGTGCACCACAGGGCCACGAGATCGATGAGAAGTACCTCAACAAGAACGAGAAGGAGATTGTAGAGTACCTTCAGAAGTTCAGGGATGATTGGGCCACATTTGGTGTGACAGTCATGTGTGACACATGGACTGGGCCTACAATGCAAAGCACCATCAACTTCATGTGTACTACAACGGGGTATTGTTCTTTCAGTGTGGGAAGGGACATGCAAAGGCTTAAAGCGATGACGAGCCGGATGTGGGCAACGATGATGACACAGAGACACCCCCAGAAGGTGAACATCGATAGCAGCTCGGTGATAGACTCTAGAGGCAACGATGGCCTCTATACCCTTTGACCTCGTTCACAGTCGCACTCAACGGGAGGATTGCAACAGGGGAGAAGTGCCCCGAGGAAGGGCTCACAGAGGCAGACCCGTAGCGCAATGAGTGGTGGGGGTGGACAACAGGCAGGACAACCCCATGATGACATGGGCTTGTGGTCTAGCAGCTAGTCTTCCAGCCATTGAGGCTTTCCTAGTGAGCACCCTGGGTTGCCCATGTTAGGGTACAACTTGATGCCCTATGGAGGGATCTGGGTGGGTATAGTCACAAACAGAGTCATGATGGATCGAGCATGTCATCATTGTTCTACTACACTGGTCCCTACACTGATCCGTATGCACAACATATGCCTGTTAGGTACTTATACCAGTTAAAGAATCCTTCGATCTGGATGTCGCATTATGAACACTAGAAGTCCACCTGGCTGCCACGGGACATGAGTTGGGAAGAGTACAAGCAACAACACTAGAGGAAGCATGGCGAGATCATTGTCAATAACACGGAGGTGCAGTTTACAACATTCTCATACTACTACTCGTAGGTATGGCAATGCGTAGTTGTCCATGTTTCACATGTTCATACTCCTTTTAATATGCCTCTTGTTATAAAACATATTCATAGTCCTTCTTGTAATTATTCTTTTACATCCTCTTGCTATATGTTCTAAATTATCATATGGGTCAATTTTATTTCATGTCTATTATTTGTCATGACAATATATATTGATTGTTGCCAATTGTAACTATCATAATCCAAAAATCAGTTAAAATGTTGCCGAAATTTCTAACTTTACAGTCTTTTGTGTTAAAATATTTTATATATTGCATTAGTATAGATAGGATCATATAGAAAACTTTCCAAATAAGTTGAACTTCATTTGTTACATTTGAAAATAAAAAACAGAACGAACATAACGCTTTTATCACAACATTAGCACTATCACAATTTTTTAAAATTTCTAAGGATTGATCATCATCTCAAAAATTTTATGGGAATATTTTTAATACATCAGAATCATCCAAAAAAATTGCAAATTTTTTTGACATTTTTAGGTCGGTTTAATTTGACCAAGATTTTTAATATTTTGGCCAAAATGTCGGAGATTTCCTCCAAAATCTCAGAAATCTCAGTTTTAAAAAACTAGATTTCAAAAAAAAAATTGGATTTCATCCGAATTTTTTCCAAAATTTTGAGATCTTGCTGAAATTTCAGATTTCGGTCACCTCCGAGATATATACCTAAAATGAAATTTGAAACCTTGCTCATGCCCACCTCACCAAGATCATGTCCATGTCCATCGTCTCATTTAGCTCTATCGCCCATCACTCACACGCAATCTCGAGGATCAACACACCGAAGGAGAACACATCGGTGCTAGTCATGGCACGGCAAGTGAGTGGTGACCATCAACTCCGATGCCATGCGAGTGTATCGGCCATGCTCATCGTGGGTAGGTTTGTGCCATGCTCATAAAGGAACATGAGGTGGAAGTCACCGAGCCACGTGCCCATGTTAGCGCCGAGCACGAGTAGCAATTTGCTGGCCTTCACATCGTGGTGCACCATGCCACTCACCTGCTCCCTCTCCAGCTCCTAGCCTCCAACTCCCAATCCTCCAGCTTCTTAGTGAGGCCATCTAATCTGGGTCACCACCATCAGCATCACTTCGAATTGTCCTCCGACGGCATCGCACTATTCATGCACATCTCATGACGGTCTCACACCCCGATCTCACCACCTATGATGACCTACTGAGCGAACATCATACCCACCTTGGCCTTGGTGATTTGGATTACGACATCTAGATGACTTGTGTGTATGACCTGAATCTGCCTGGGAGCACACAATCTAGGAGTGGCTTTGAACCTCTTTCACTGTGTCTTTCAGTTGTTGCGCAATGGAGCGCAGAACAGCCATTCCTTGCACTGGCTCCATTCTTTCGAGAGGATGAGTGAATGAGCGAGTGCACTTGCAAGAACGCGAACACGCTATGTAGGGGAGTCTGTCGATGCTCAAGACAATGGGTCTCTATACTGAGGTTATGAATGAAAAATGATTGCCAGCCTCTAAGATAACAAGAATGCCAAAGATAGAATAAAAGCCTACTTTCTTAGCCTACTACACTACTACAGAAATGTACATCACAATTGATTCTTTTTTGTCACCACAGTCAGTTCTTAGCCTACTATACTACTACAGGAATGCAAAGTTGTTAGACAGTAATGAGGATATGCTATCATAGTTGGTTTTCTCCCGATATTGATAAATGGTCATCACAATCGGTTCTGAGCTCAGAATCGATTGTGATGGATACCACATCACAATTGATTCCAAGCTAGAACCGATTGCGGTTCTAGCTTGGAACCGATTGCGGTTCTAGCTTGGAACCGATTGTGTTGGGTGGTGTGAAATGTGTGTGCATTGAACCAGAGTAAAACCTCTTGCCTCCTACTACTAATGAAGCAATAACAAACTGATGCCGAGCAAGAGATATTGGCTGTAACTTGAATTTCAATTCCTACCGCTAGATATTGGCTAAAACATGGTTGATCAATGTACAATTTAACTACAAAATATCAAGCTTAATTTGGTAACTACAATTGTCCTTGTTCAATAGTTAAAATTGGCATACCATGATTGTTTGAATAAAGTTCTCCTTTAGGCAGAATCAGATCATGGCTTCTCTGAACCCTGTAACTCAATCTAGGAGCCAATAATTTTTCTTAGCTCCCAATCAGGAAGACACAATGCACCACATTTATCTTCAAATAAAGTAGTTTCAAATTCTCACCAACCCATAATTCTAGTTTAGGTATTACAATATGAAAAAGAGTTACATTTTTATGTACTAATGGTTGTGGCACTAAGTACAACATAAGAAAGCAGTAATAAGCTATATAATTTTCACACCTTATCATGCGCAGTCTCAAACTTGAAACTTCACAACAAGATTATTATTCCTGTTTAGTGGGTCTATTATGTTTAGATGCTCCAGGCAAATTTTATGTGGCATCTATCAGAACATTTTGGAAGTACAAAAAGTCTATCCAATGAGCCCTCAATGAACTCTTTGCCCAGCAGTAACTCATCATGTATGGTTGTAGGTTCGTCTGTAGTCACAAAGATTTTAATAATTAGACCAGCAAATACATGCCAGGTGATCCCTCAACAAAGGAAAATAATACATGAGTACGATTCACAAGTTAAGTTGGGCAAGGATGAGAAAGCAACTGGTCCATTCAAACTATCAGGTGTGTAAAGTTCACAACAGCATAAGGACAACAAAAAATCCTCTCTAAAGATTTAGGGACGAGGCATCCCTCCACCCCCTACTTATAGCACGCTGGGAACAATCTCTACCCTTAGATGACCACTTGTCCCTTAAGAAACCTCATCAAGGGTTCATATTAACTCTCTCACTCATACATAGGCTAACTCGCAACCCAACAACTAAAGCAAACTCAAATCAAAATCAAACATGAGAACCATATACTCAAATACAGTCAATTACTAATCACACATATGGATAAATCTCCACATGGTCTTTCATTATATAAACCTTGTACCGCTTGATGGGAATGATACACCCAATCAACTAACACGTTGACCTTTGCATTTACTTTTGCCATGTATCTTAGGAGTAGTTTATAGCTAGTAGAACCATTTCTCTGTATTCAATCTACATTCATCTATTGAATCACTTTTGAGTTATTATCACCGGCTTTGACGTGTTTGTCACACCTAGAACACTTTTCGAGCGGCATCATCCGTTGTCGACTCTTTGCTGATTTGCTGAAAAAATCGGCTGGCACGCCGCAGACCTCGCTAAGAGGCACCTACCACAGGAATACAGTGCTTGCTGGGAAACAAATTCTATGCAACGGTGCTGCATACCGCGGTTTATGCAGCACCGTGCGAATTGGCGTCACGCGTCCCACTGTGTCAATCTCCATGCAAACCCATCAATCTCCAAGCACTTTAATGCAAATCCATCAATCTCTAAGTACTTTAATGCACTTTAATCCTTATCACTTAATTGTTTTTTGCATGGATATTGACATAGCGGGACACGTGGCGCCAATCAGCACGATGCTGCATACAGGCCACGGTATGCAGCACCGTTACATAGATTTTTTTTCCACTTGCTGCGCCTGGAACAATTTTCGGGCGGCAACACAAACATCAGCCATTTTAGAGTGCTTAAGAATATTTTATGTTTAAGTTTTGATTGCATTTGGTCATGTATCATAGCAGGAACTAATGTTGTGCATGATTTAATTGATATTACATAACTGAAGGGTGAAGTGTAGAGCTGTGGTCCGAATCAGAGTATGTACAGAAGAAATTAATCCACCGCGAAGTTGCACGATATCTATCCGAATTCAAGCACACCAGCTGTCGTGTACTCGTATGTGATCTCTTCCTGATCCCTGAACTGCCACTTCTCAAACAAAGAACGAGAGGAAGAAAACGCAAGCAGCGACGAGAACAAAAGACTGCAGGATCGCTGGGTTATCAGCACTGCCGCCGGCGTCATCGGCATCGGCTTCTTCACGCCTCCCGCGCCGTCCAGGGCCATGCTCCCAGCCGACCCCGTCCGGTTCCCGCATCATTGACAGCCACGCCAGTGGCCCCCAGCCGACCATGACCGGCCCCGGCGACCTGCTCTCCCCGCTTCTTTCACCGCCGCCGTCGTGAGATTCACCGGCCGGCAGCGGCAGCTCTTCCCGGCAGACCGGGCAGGAGTTGTGGAGCCTGAGCCACGGCACGATGCAGTTGGAGTGGTACGCGTGCTTGCACGGCAGCTCGCGCGCGGCCTCCCCGAGCTCGAACTCCTCCTTGCACACGGGGCACTGCGAGCCGTCCGACAGGTTCGCCGGCGAGACAAGCACCGTCGGGAGCGAATCGATGGCCGACTCCGGCGCGGGCGGCTGCCCGGGGCGATCGTTCTGCGTGAGCCCCTCGATGAGGGCGTTCAGGTCGGGGCCGGTGAAGTACTCCGCCGGGTCGAGGGCCGGTGGATCGTCACCGTCCGGGCTCCGCCGCATTGCCGGCGCTGGCGGCGGGGACGGGAACCGGCGGCGAGGGAGCGGCGTGTCGGTCGGGTCCTCGCCGGTGTATATGACCCAGCGGCGGGGGCCCTCGTACGGGAGGAACGGCGGCTGGAAGAACCGGTCGGTCAGCTGGTACAAGGGCTCGCGCGGTACCGGCAGGTCGATGTCGTGGAGGAAGCGGCCGAAGCAGCGCGGGCAGAAGACGTCGGAAGTGGGGGACGAGACGATGCGCAGCGTGCGGCGGCACACGAAGCACCAGTACAGGCTCCATCTCCGCCGCCGCGGGCCGCCGTTCTCGCTCGCCGACATGGCTGGCCGCAGGCTCGCGCGGAGCTAGCTAGCTGCCCCGCCGTGGCTTCGAACGAGCCGAGGTTGCATGCATGAGACGGGACCGCTTAGTTTGAAACTTACAAGTAAGATGATTAACGAATGGAAGAGAGGTTTGATTAAGACAGGGGCGTCAGGTAAGGTGAGTATATTAAGGTGCGGCTCGGCGGGAAGCCGGGAAGGAATGGCTTTAGCGGGGAGATGAATACGATTCTGACTTGCGTGAGGTGTGCAGATGATGCACGTTTTCATCCGTCCTTGTGTGCCTGTTGGCTTGCGAATTGCGACTCGCCGGCGATGGCCGCGATGCAAAGCTTGCTGCGTGACAGCCCCGGCCCACAAGGCAGTGGGAGAATATAGCACTACGACAATTTTCTGGAGGCAACTCGTCTCACATAACAAATAACATAATATGGGGAGAAAGAAAACTCAATATCTTGCTTTACATAATCACATGTTCTAATCAACCCTACACGTGCGAGCAGTAGCATTTAGACGGTGCTAAATTGGTAAGTCTTCTTTCTTAATCTTTTTCTACCTCTAGTCTATCTTTTTTTTTGTCTGTTTTTATCTCTAACACCAATTTTCTTTACTTCCATAATGCGATGACACCTCACGGTGGACTAAAGGTACTATGATTTCATCAATAGTAAAATCTATCTTATGGTGTGTTTGATTGATGGGATGATGTTGAATGAGATAGATGATCCTGTACCATTTGGTTCCATTAGAGTGCGTTTGGTTCATGGGATGAGGTTGAATGGGTCGGGATGGTCCTGTACCATTTGGTTCCATTAGAGTGGGTGAATGAAATGGTTTAGTGTAACACCCCAAAATTTTGCTTTTCATAAATTCATGTGTGATTTGGCACTTTGGTGAATTTTTGGGAAGTTTCTGGAATTTATTTGGATTTATTTGGAATTTATTTGAATTTATTCCATTTTGAAATAATTAAAGAATTAAACTTTGCAAATAAAATTTTATTGGAAATATTTTATTTGAGTCCCAAATACCTAAAGTATTTTCGGAATTTTTACGGAATTTTTAGTCTTTTGCTATTTTTAATGAATTAAATGAATTAGTGGGAATTATTTTAATTATTAAATCGCTGGAAAATGCGAGTGGGTTTGTACTATTCATCCGACCGAGCCCGAGTCAGACTCGAGTTCGAGTCCGACCGAGCGGTGACTCGGCCGAACCGAGCTCAACTCAGATCAGATCCGAACCGTTGGATCGAGATCCAACGGTCAGGATCAATCCGCGCCAGTCACGGCCGCACCCGAGCCAATCTCGGCCACTGATCACACCACGTGGACGGCCATCGTGTGTCCACGTCACCTCACCGAGTTCGGAACGGACTCCGCGCATCTGGCTCGCCCGCGAAGCCGAGCGAATCTCGACGTTCGCGCCGGTATTTAAGGCGTGGATCGTTGCCCGAGGATCGCCTGACCCGTGCGCATCGTCTTCCCCAACTTCCGGAGCCTTATCCGCCGTCACCTCGCAATTGCTCGCCGGAGTTCTCTCTCCCGCATGATTCTTTGCTTCATTCCATGCCGTTCGCCGTCTTCGCGCGGTTGAGCCCGATTCAAGACCCCCAAGCCAAAGCGCGCAGTGAGTACCTCTCACTCCGCCGGAGCGACCGGCGCCGTCGGGCTCGTCGTCGTTTTCATCTCCGGTGGCCTGCTCCGGCCAGTGTCGCCATCGTCATCATTTGTGGCCGTTGGATCTCCATCGCACGGTCCAAGATCGCGCCACATCACCCGACGGTGAGATCCGTCCAAGAATCTCAGATCAATCTCGGCCGTTGGATCTAGATCCAACGGTCCAGATCAGCCGAGTTCACCCCAAACGCGTGAATCCAGATCCAATGCGGGCCGTTGATTTTCAAATCAGCGGTCGAGATCTAACCACGTGTGCGGAGGCCGCCCGCCGGTCGCGCCATGCAGCGTGAGCACGCGTGTCTCGACACGCGGCCCGCATGTCGGCCCAGCCAAAGCGCACCATGACGTCCACGCCGGCGTCATGGCGCCGCATGTCGGCCGTTCTAGCCGAAGTCTTGGCGTCGACAAGAATGACGTCCACAGCCGGGTCCCACTGTCAAGACTGCGTGGTGAGCCCGCCGACGTCGGCGATAGCGTCACGAGGGGACCCACTGTCGATCTCACGTGGCGTGGGCCGGGTCCACGGTAGACCCAAACCAAGCGTGGGCCGAGTCCATGGGCCATTGACGTCGACCAACCAATCGAGAGGCGCCACGTGTCGGTGACGCAATAAATGTTTTTCCGAAAAAGAAAATGATTTAATAATTCGGTTTAATAATTGATTTGAATTTCAAAACTTCAAACGCTTATAACTTTTGCGTTTCAAGTCCGATTTGAGTGATTCAAATTTCTAAATTTGTATAAAATTGAGATCTACCTAAATATGAATTTTATTTAATTTTTGGACTAAAGTTTTTCTCTGTAAAATTATTTAATTGATTATTAAAACTTTAAATAATCATAACTTTTGCGTTTTAACTCCAAATTTGACGATTCCAGTTTCTAAAAATTCATAAAATTATGTTCTCTTTGTTTATGGATTTTATTTGGATGTTTGGACACTTTTTGCCTATTGTTTATTCGTGTATTTGCTATTTGCACGCTTTACGAGTAGACGTTGAAGTGCCGGAAGGATTCGAAGGAGAAGTATTGACTCAAGATCCAACTCAAGACCAAGAACAAGTACTTTTTGAAGGCAAGTTGTGCTTTGACCATGTTGATCCTATTTCGAAATCTATTTTGATTTAACCTATTGCATGCTAGTTCAATTAGAAAATACTTTATTTAAATTTGGTGAATTAGATAAATACCAATTTGCTGTATGACACCTTGATTACTTAAATATGAGCCATGACCCCTTGTCACCCTAGTTGTGGTTTACTAGTTGGACATTATTAACTTGCCAACATGGGTTTTAGACCGTTGTAGTAAACTGCTTAGACCTGCTACGTGCTCCTGACATGATTTTGGACAAACAAATGTTAATATTGACTTAATGATATATTGAACCTGTTTTGGAAAGGTATCATGTGATGTTGATGGCACGTGGTGCATGGTAATCAACTGGGGTTTGATAAATAGTTTTCGACCGGGGCATGTGGCAAGAATAATCAGGTGGGCCAGTTGTGGCATTGGGGATGTTGATTTGGTTCTTCGGGTAGTCTTGCCCTGGTCACCCTAAGGACTTAACCTTGCAAGCCTTTGAACTGGGTCTAGCGTGCAACCACATGTCTGTAATGGGACGGACCTAGTTGACTAAGTTGCTAATAACGCATTACTGTGGGACCTCGGGAGGTCAACTACACCCTTTGTGTAAGTTGTGCGGGAGGCGTCTGGGTGAGGCAGGTACCCATCTAGCAGTTGATTGGCCTAAACTTCGCCTTAGCTAAGGGAAGGGTTAGTGTGCAATAGCAGGAGGACCACTTGTATTGTTAGAAGTTTCAGAAAGACTTTGTTACTGGGAACTCGCCTTTGTGGTGTTTGATTTGTATCTTGTGGGTAAAGTGCATAACCTCTGCAGAGTGTAGAATCTATTCGAATAGCCGTGTCATGGTATTGGACATCGCTCGGGAATTACTGATCAAGGGTTAGATTTTCTCAAAAATAACTTGGGTTTGAAAGGTTGGGTTGGATTAATAATGATGTTGATGGGAATATGGATTAGGATGGGAAAGATGTTTATTAAATTCCTTGAAAAGTTATCTATGCTATACTTGCTTCTCTTGCTTTGAATCTACTTATGCTACTTGTCAAATCTTTGTTTCGCAAATATACCTTGAGCTATTCCTTTGTACCAAGCCATGCATATAGTATATTAGCTTGCATTACATGCATGACTTCTTTGAGTACCAAGTACTCACCCTTGCCACAATACAACACCAGTTGAAGAGGAGATCGCACAAGCTAAGGAGGAGGAGCTCCAAGAGGATCCGTCTACTTAGAAGCGAGCCCGATCGATTGCTGTGGTATCTTGGATGGCGCCACGAGTTATTTGATTTTCATTGCTACTATTTCTCTCTTAATAAGTATCGCCTGCAATCATTGCATTGTGACTTGGCCATAAGGTCAAGTAACCAGTTTGCTTAATTAAATAAAAGTACTTTATTAGTATCGAATGGTATGATTGTGATATTTACCGATGTTAAGACTGTGTGCACTAGTGCGTTCCTGGACTAGTGTTGAATACACAGAGGGTCCGGATTTGCAAATTCGGGGTCCCGACATTTAGCATCTAGAGGGAATATTTCTCAAATTTGTATCACTTGATCAAGGATGGGATGGTTCCATTCAAGCAACCAAACGCATTGATTTTTTTCTTGAACCATCTCATACATCATCTGAACGGGATGATTCAGCATTTAGAGAGAATATTTTTCAAATTTGTATCACTTGGTTCAGGATAGGATGATTCCATTCAAGCAACCAAACACATGAATAACTTTTTTCTTAAACTATCTCATACATATAGGTACAGTCGTACAGGCAAACAAACACACCTTTAGCCCCTCTCGGCCCGCCCCTGCGCGTGAGAGTATGGCATTGTCACTGACAATTTTGGTCGAGCAAGAGTGCAAGACTTGAGCCTTCTCTTTTGGTAGGCCGAATCGTGCCATCTCCATCGACAACGCCAGTGGAGCCCATCCTAGAATCACAATCACATGCACCGACGTCACCAACTGCTTTGTCGCACCAACCCAACCAATCACACACCGTCCCGCTGCGCATCTCACGTTACGTGGAACTTTGTTTTTATAAACCTGGTTAATTGGTTGGAAATGGTACTCCATTATTTTTTAATTACGTTTGAAAAGAAGAATATTATGCCGCGATTCCAAGCCAATCACATAGCACGATTCCAAGAATATTATTCCGCGCAAAACACACTGCCACTGGAGCCCACGCTACGCAGGGCCCCACCCGCAGCGAGCGCGCGGCCGTAGAACTGGAAGCCGCCGCCGCCTGGTCGACTCCAACACTTTGTTTCTCTCTCCTCCTCCCCTTCCAACCTTCCATCTCCCATCGTCAAATACTCAAATCCACGCGAAGTGCGAACGCGAGAGCGCAGAGGGCCCAAACAAGCGCAAAAAGGGTCTAAATGCCGGCGGCGATGGCGCTCTCTGACCGCTCCCGTGAGTCGCTCCTACCGATGTTCCTCTACTCGACGGCGGCGCGGCCGGCCTTCGCCGCCGCCGCCCGTCTCCCCGCCGCGGCGGATGCCGCCCCGGGAGGCGTGCCATTCGCGATCCAGGCGCCCAAGGAGAAGATCGAGATGTACTCGCCGGCGTTCTACGCCGCCTGCACGGCCGGAGGCATCGCCAGCTGCGGGCTCACCCACATGGCCGTGACGCCGCTCGATCTCGTCAAGTGCAACATGCAGGTAAGGAGGTAGATTAGATCCAGCGCTTGGTTGGGTGCCCCGCGCCACTTGCGGTTTCGGATCGGGGGTGGATCCGGCGGCTTGTGGCCGAGTCTTGCTAGTTTGGATAATTGAATCTATTTTCTGTAGATCCTTGATTCCTGTGTGCTAGTTGCAATGCTTACTTATTGTCTGATGTTCGTCATTAATGAATCTATTATCTCTATGCAGTACGAGTAATTTATTGAAGCATTGCTTTGGGAATGGATGCACTCTTGAGCGTTGTGATTAATTTGTAATTTTAGGTTCTTGAATCTGTGGCTATCTGACTGTTCATGCACAATCAGATTTATATGTGAAATTAAGTTAGTGACATGTTGCAATTTTGACCTTCAAGCCCTAACTCTTGAGTTTCCATACATGTTTACTTGCCTAGTAAATTTTCAAATCCTGGCCAACTGGCTGCATGATACCCATGAGGCCATGAATCCATTGAAGATTTTTCCTAGATTAATTAGCATGATCAACATGGGTATGGTTAGTGTGGAACAACGGATATCTATATACATTATAGACATATAGATTTGTATTGTTCGATTGGTTAATATGTACCTAATAGAAATTGATTATTTTTTTGTTGAATGGTATATATGATTTTTGACATGATTGTTTTGGCAAACTTTTCCAGATTGATCCAGCAAAGTACAAGAGCATCACATCTGGGTTTGGAATACTGGCCAAGGAGCAAGGAGTTAGGGGCTTTTTTAGGGGATGGGTGCCCACCCTGCTTGGTTACAGTGCTCAGGGGGCTTGCAAGTTTGGATTCTACGAATTCTTTAAGAAGTACTATTCAGATATTGCAGGGCCTGAGTATGCTCAGAAATACAAGACGCTGGTATACCTTGCTGGGTCGGCTTCTGCTGAGGTAATTGCTGATGTGGCTCTTTGCCCCTTCGAAGCTGTGAAGGTCCGCGTGCAGACACAGCCTGGATTTGCTCGTGGGCTCAGCGATGGGCTCCCTAAGTTTGTCAAATCTGAGGGTGCCTTGGGGTAATTAAAACTTCTTATTTTCTTTAAATTTGAATTGGTTTCTATCTATCACCTTTCACTTCTGTGATGTAACAACATTTTATTTTCATAATTGCAGGCTTTACAAGGGAATTGTCCCACTCTGGGGTCGCCAAATTCCTTGTAAGTAAATTTGATCTTGCCGATTTATTTATTTTGATTAACTGTTATGTTGAATTTTATTTTATGATTGTATATTTTGGTGATTAGTCTGTTGGTGGTTCATTCTTTCTGTGGGTTATTATTTTGTGTTGTTTCCATACATCCTTAGAATGAGATTGTTGCCTCCGTCACTATAATATTTACTATTTTCAGCCTAGTTAATGCGTAGTCAATGGTAGAGGGGTTGGGTTGATCTCCTATCCTTTGACATTTCAAATCCTGCATCTGATCATATGCTGATAATGATTCTCTTGGATTTGACAACTTATGTCTGCTTCAAATTATTCTCTTCCTAAATCAAATCTAGTTGAAATCCCTCCCTCAAGTTTATATTAGTTTACTTCACTATTGATCCCATTCCAAACTTTATATGATGTAACACACTTGCACTTGCAAACCTACTATTGTTTTATGACTGGCAATTTGCAAAAAGAGTTCAGTGTATTTAGTATTTTACTATATTTTATAAAAGTTTTTTTTGTTGGTGTGTGTGGGGGGGGGGGGGGGTTGAAGACCTTGTTAAATATGATCCATAGAGTTTTTGGGCTTGCTGAAATTATTTAGTTAACCTCACAATCAATGGTTTTTCTTTTCAAAAGTTGCACAAATATTAAAGCATGAATGAAGGGTAGATAGTGATTACTTACCCCTTCACTTGTTTCAAGATTTATGCAACTTGTGTTAGGAGGAAAAGCATAGAAGCACTACTCAGACAGATTTCATGTTTCATGGGTGGTTTCAAATCTTAGCTTTTGACTGATTTGATTTATTTGGATCCAGAACAAATGTATGTTCCCACTGAATATTGTAGCCACAGAAATACCTTCTCTGTTTCCACTTTCCAGAGCAATTTGCTGTTTGCATCCAAAGATACAGACATGCCGTTGTTTTGCTTTTCCATGCATGGTTTTTATGCTTATCAATTACCACAGGTAGTAATATTCCAGGAATAAATTCTTACAAATCTGTGTTCAGGGAGTTTAAAACTGATCACTGTGTATATGACTAACTTTTGTATACATTTTTTTGAGCTTGATTTTCAAGTTCATTTTGTTCTTGAATTGCAAGATTTATTTTTGTGAATCATGTGTTCTCATTATAGTTTTCTGTATTGAACTATGGTCGATATAATTCAACTGGTATTATGATGAAACAAACCTTAGTCAATACCCATAATATTGTATTAGCATCGCAATTATGATTGCCTAGAATACTTCTAAAGCAAGTAAAAGTCCCTTTTTTCGTTGGAGATGAGAAAAAGGCTCTCTTGTCTTGGTATTACACATTGTTACACTAGTTCAATTGTATAAAAATCTGCAAGCTCAAGTTCCTCATCTTTCCTTCGACACATAATTGGATAGTTACTAGAAACGCGGTTAGTCTGAGTCGCGGTATGGGATTCGGGTTCGCGATTTGCCATTTTTTCTTCCAATTTCTACTGCGAACACGAACCTTATACCCTAAACTATTTTTGGTTCGACGAATTCAGTTCACGATTCGCGGGGATTTACAACGAATTTGGTAACTATGCATAATTGATATGTGCATTCGTCATGGACTTCGAAATGGCAATTGTGTCGATGTTTCTTGATGGTATAGATGTTTTAAACATTGTTTTACATAAAATTTTAGGAGATAGACTTTTAATACCTACTTTTTGACTACATCACTAATTCTGCATCAGTTTGGTGTTTATGTCAAATACTTTGAGCTTATATTAGCTGTTTATTTATATTATATTGTTTTTTGTACGCATTGATACATATTCTCATGATTTATTCAGATACGATGATGAAGTTTGCTTCCTTTGAGACCATTGTTGAACTCATCTACAAGCATGCTGTTCCTATCCCAAAGTCAGAGTGTAGCAAACCTTTCCAATTGGGTATCAGCTTCGCTGGTGGTTACGTGGCTGGTGTCTTCTGTGCTATTGTTTCTCACCCGGCTGATAACTTGGTCTCTTTCCTGAACAATGCCAAGGGTGCTACAGTGGGTGATGTAAGCTTATACTACTTATTTCCTCCTTAAGATGCTTTGTTGATCTGCTTTTGCAGTGTGTTACGGGCTGCTCATTTCTATTATATATTTTTGCAGGCTGTTAAAAAGCTTGGCCTCTGGGGCCTTTTCACTCGTGGACTTCCCCTTCGTATTGTTATGATCGGTACCCTTACTGGAGCTCAATGGGGAATTTATGATGCGTTCAAAGTCATGGTTGGACTGTAAGTGTCTTTCTTACTTTCATTAGAACGACAATCAACAGCCTTCCAAGTGAATATGAAAACTGATAACTCCTTTTGTAATTTAACAGGCCAACTACTGGTGGTGTGACGCCAGCACCAGCCCCTGTTGCAGAGGCTGCATTGAAAGCCACCAGTGCCTGATTTTCCTTTTAGGACAACTAGGATGGATTTCTGAAATTGGTCATTCTTAATGGATGACAACTGTATCTATTACATGAGTTCAATCATCAATTTGTTTAAAAGTTTTGGAGAGGGTGACCATGTCGTGTTTTGAATGAGAGGAACTCGTTAAACGGGCGATGATAGATTTTTTCCCAAGTGTAAGTTCAATACATGATATATAATAAGTTTTAGGAGGACATGACTATTAGGTGCACAGGTTTTGCTATCACTTGTACTGCCATTTATTCATATTATTACACTACCCTTCATATTTTTGAACGTATAACCAAATTTATGCTGCCAACTTTTTTTATTCATATTACACTACCCTTGATATTACATAAGGTACACCCCAATTCATGCTGCCAACTTTTTTGATTCATATTACACTACCCTTGATATTACATAAGGTATACCCAAATTCATGCTGTCAATTTTGTGATATACAGTCAATTTTGGAATATGACTGATCATCCATGTGTAAATGATGACAAAATTCAAGTTTTCTCTTTCAATGTTATGTTCCCTCCAGCATGAGTGGATTGTGCTTTTCCTTCGAATGTCATGCTGCTTCCCAGTATGAGTTGACTGTGCGGTGCTGATTGCCGTTCATTATAGCAGCACTCGGTTGGGTTAGTAACTGGTCACCAAGGTTTTGTATTTTGTTTTCGGTTCACATCTCGTCACCTCCCAAAATTCAAAATAAAGTCAAAAAGCAAAAGTTCAAATTTGGCATCTTTTTTCCATTGGTATTTCCAAGGTCTCGGTCCAAAAACCGAAATCTCGGTGGAAAATACCGATATCTCAATCAATTTGAAGCGAATGAAAAAGTGTTGAAACCGCGTTAGAAAATATTGAAATTTTTTATACATGCTCCTTACACATCACTAATGTACTATAGATCATCCCCCAACCTCACCTATACAAGTGCTCTAACAACTCACCTAACACTACCTTGTTGTAAAGTTATGTGCAATAATATTATCACAATAGGTTTCTACATGAAAAATTTCTCCATCCGTGACTTGGCTTCTTTGGTGCTTGCATTGCACATCTAGTCAAAATCCGGTTAAAATTAGGTCAAAAAATCAAAATTTTGGCAAAGTTTGCCGAAATTTCAAGTTACTATAGCACTTTAATTTTTTTTTTCCAAATTTTTTTATCCGGCTGAGATTTAGTATCTTGTCCCTAACCGAAATCCAAAATCTCGGCCAAAATTTGAAATTTTGTTGGGATTTTGAACCCTGCTGGTCACAACCCGTTACATGTATCGGGAATGTAGTTCTACAAATTATTTGTGTACAGGATATGCAATTTTGAAAAACTGTATATTATGGGGGTATTTAGCAGAGCTCCAGCTCCACCAAATTATAGAGTTGGAGCTGTGAGTTATTAAGAGTGTTTAGGTGGGTCATCTTGTTTACATTTTAGAATAAAATATAAATTTAATTCACTATATTTTAGCCTATAAGTTTCAGTTCTAAGGTGGAGCTGGGATCTAGAGCTCTGCCAAACAAAACCTAACTTTGTAATTTTTTAGTTGTAACATTATACTGATAGTTTATAAAAATTTATGTGATTTTCTATACAAGCGTTAAGCGTAGAAGCTATCCACTCTGAAGTCTGAAGTGTGACTCGTAAAATCATTATTAAGTTGCAGAACTGAGGGCGGAGCTTTGCTCGGCTCCACGTGTGTGGTATATATGTGTGATGTGTGTATGGATGTGTATTTATAGCGAAGCTTTCCGATCATTTTTTTTTTAAAAAAAAAAAGTTACAGAACTTTAGCTTCCTGAGTTCCTGTTCTAGGACGAATGAAAGATACGAGGAAGACCCCAATACAGGCCCATCCCAGTTATTATCCACGAGCACAATTCGCAGAGCAGATGTACAAACTGATTGATCCTTGAGGGAGAGAAGAGTTAGGATTTCTTTCTTTTTTTCAAATATTTTTGCTAGAGAAATCAATCCACTTCCTTATCTCTGCTACGCCGTCTTCACGAGTTGAAGTTTTTTTAATTCTTGCTGACAGTATCGTCACCCTGAAAAGAGAGAAGCAGTCAATATAAAGAGCCATCTACTTGGACTACGTACTAAAGGCAATTGAAGCCAAAGATCCAAATTCCGACGAGATTTTGGAAATCTCGATCGAGATTTATATTTCGGATCCCTAAGATTCTAAATCATGACCGGATAAAAAAAAATTAAAAAAATTCAAAATGATACAATACCCATCTAAATCTCGGCGATTTCGACCGGATTTTCATTTTTATGGACCGAAATTGATTGGATTTAGGGTCAACCATTCACAAAAAAAATTAAAAAAATTTAACGTGTTTTTTACCATTTTCGGTCAATTTAATTTGACTCGTAGCTAGTTAAAGAGTTCCATATAAAATTTTGACTGTTTGACTGAAAGTGATTGCATCTTGCAGCTATTTCGAGCAACAGGAACATCCTAGTCAGCTCACATATATATCCAGATGAAAAATTTTAACGTGTTTTTTACCATTCTATCATTCAACCATCTCTGGTAGCATATTATTACATATGGTTCTAGGCTAGAACCATCTTTGATAGTATATTGTCACAGACAATTCTAGGCTAGAACCGTCTGTGATAGCATATGTACCCTCAAGCACCTATAAGAGCAAATGTTGATGGATTTCAAGGTAAAATCTAATATATCCACAGTTCATCCTAAAAGTTGTCATTCTCTTATTTATCCATCCACTCCATCCTCAACCCCGAATGAGAATACCATAGATAGCCTACTTTCACTCTGGTATTATGCAGGAACAGAATTATTTTTATGGTTCTTTATTCCGTTAAATATAGAGTTATTAAGCCATCGGGTATACGATGATTTAATCAACTCCGTATTTTATGAAATAGATAATCATCAAAATAATCCTACTTCTACATAAAACCAGAGGAAAAATAGATTACCTATGGTATTCTCATTCGGCGATGAGAGGATGAAGTAAAAAGATAAATCAGAACATGTCAACTCTTAAGACTAACTGTGGATAGAATTGAATTTTGCCTTAAAATCCATCAACATTTACTCTCACATATGCAATAAGGTACTTAGCAATCAAAACACTATTAAGTTATTGCATTCAAGATGAGCAAATATTAATGATAAAGTCAGATGACAATACATTGACAAAATATATTACGATAATACCATATTATTTTAAGACAATACATTGACAAAATTTGAGGATAAAGTGATAGCGATAAATCAGCGCATGACATCTTTCAGGACGAACTATGAAATGAAATAGATTTTACCATAGAATCCATCAACATTATAATAAGAAGGGAGATGAAAGCACTACAAATGTTTATATTTTAATACGATCCTGATCAGACAAACTCTTGCCTCATTGCATCTAGGATGTTTAGATATTCAATTACAAAATATATAACTGGTTGTGCCTTGTAAATATCATTGTAGAAATATTTAAGCAGATAAAAATTTCAAACAACATATACTAATGATAGAAGTTCTGCTGAGGAGTGTAAGAAAAAATATTTGGTTCCATACTTGAAGACAAGAATGGGGAAAGGTTGAAGCTGCATACCTTTGGTGCTAACTTGCTAACTGTTCACACGAGCCATTAGATGAGATCTCAATGAATCAGATTCATCCTTGATTCATGGATGTTATACTTATAAAATATCTCCAATTTGATTCCTCTAAATCTCGTTCAATGGCTCATGTAAGGAGTTCATCAGGTTAACATTTAAAATGGGTTTGCACTAGATACATATTACGAACTATTGCATTTAACTTAAAAAAAACTAAGTAACATTTATAAAGATAAGGGATGAGAATGATAAAGAAAAGTGAAGAGCAACCATCTTTCTCTAATACCATCAGAAGAACAGCTCCCAAGCATGCTTCATGTATATTAATCCTATAGCTATTTTTAACTTCCAAGGGCTTGTGCAAAGAGCATCCAACCACCAGTAAGTATTGATTATCGTCCTGATACCTACCATTCCCACACTGATCCTTTCGAAAACTATTTCTTTCTCGTTAATTCATCTAGCTATATGCAGCTTTAGAGACAAGAATATAGGTGCTCCAAATAACACCAAGTAGCTATTGTAAAATAAGGCAATGATGTAAATACTTGCATACAACACATGCATCCATACCCCCCAAACGTAGCACAATTATAGACTTAAAGACACAAAGCCGAGTGAGGATTCAACACGGAGAACGGGCTCGCGGGAGGAGGATGAGGAGGTCACCGGGGAGGAGGAGGTTGCCGAGAGGAGGAGGTCATCAACGAGGAGGTTGTCGAGGAGATCGCCGAGAGGGTGGTCGCCGATGAGGAGGACGACGGGCTAGGGTTTGGGGGAGGCAAAACACACTAAGTGCTAAGGTCTGCGCGAGGAACCTCGGTATGTATTTATATAAATATCATTCGTATCACAAACGGTTTGTGGCTAGAACCGTCTATGATAGTATCATATCACTAACAGTTTTAGTTTAAAACCATCTGTGATGGTTACAGGACTAACCACTAATGATTTTATACTAAAACCGTCTGTGATATCTCTACTATTATAAAGCAGCAGTTGGTGGCAGTGGTGAGTTCTACCCACGTCATTAATTGCCCTGTTTAATTGCCCTACGCAAAAAACGAAGCGTTGCTTTAATTAGCCAGCTTTCGCAAGAAACGAAGCGTTAAAGATAGATGTTTGATCTTGTGAAATATTTTTTTATTTTTTAATCTTTATTTTTCGTTATCAATTTTGTTTTTCGTAGCAACGCACGGGCATGTAACTAGTTGATATATATATATATATATATATATATATATATATATATATATATATATATATATATATATATATAGGACATGGATTTTCTACCCATATGTGTAGCTACACATACTATCTACACCATCCAGTACAACACTCTGATACACAAAAAGAATACATCCTGTAAGGAAACACCAAGGAAGCACGACTCACACACACAAAAGTATTTTTCACGTGACTTCTAAATTCAGAAACTACTCTACCAACAATTTCTTCTCGTTATTCATCACCTTAGCCTGCAAGAAAGTATTGTCAATATTCCTTTCAGTCCATTCAATTCCAGTACCAGCAGTTTGAAGATACATGAAAGTTAGTACAGAATGATCAATCATAAATTACTCGAACTATTACTAAACGTCAATAGTCTGATCTAAGGTTCAATTATCAGTTAAAAAAGAATTCTACAAAAAAATAGATGTTTACTCTACGGAATTATCCATATTTTTGTCTCATAGCATCAGGCAGCCAATAAAGCTTAGAAAATGTATACTTGCCCTAGCAGAATGCACACTTGTAGTACAATATCGACTACTTCGATACCTATCTACAATGCTCTATATCCTCATGAAAAATTCTAGAAAATTAATATATTAGTGGTGGTGAAACCGTGTAACACCCCAAAATTTTGCTTTTCTTAAATTCATGTGTGATTTGGCACTTTGGTGAATTTTTGGAATTTTCTGGAATTTATTTGGATTTATTTGGAATTTATTTGAATTTATTCCATTTTGAAATAATTAAAGAATTTAATTTTGCAAATAAAATTTTGTTGGAAATATTTTATTTGAGTCCAAAATGTTCCAAAGTATTTTCCAGAATTTTTCTGGAATTTTTCTGAGTCTTTTGCTATTTTTAATGAATTAAATGAATTACTGGGAATTATTTTAATTATTAAATCGCTGGAAAATCAATCGGGTCGAGTACTGTTCATCCGACCGGACCCGAGTCCGAGTCCGACTCGAACCCGACCCGAGCCAGTTGACTCAACCAAACCCGTTCATAACCCCAATCGATCCCGACCGTTGGATCGGGATCCAACGGTCCGGATTGGATCGCCCCGACCCAAGCCGTGTCTGGACCGGACCCGATCGCGCCCGTGCGATCGTGGCCGTTGATCGCGCCACGTGGACGGCTGTCCGTCGTCGTTCCCGCCGAGTCCGAGCCGGACTCCTCCGCCGCGTTGCCGCCGTGTTCCGCTAGGGTTCCGGTTTGTGCGCGCATCCCGAGGGTATTTAATGCGTGAGACATCGCCCGAGGTTGCCCTCGTCTGCGTCTTGCGCGCACTGCCCCAAGCCATCTCGCTGGCCGTCACCGTTTGCCGTCTGAGCTCGCGGAGTTGGAATCTGTTGCTGGCCGTTTAACGCCGATTCCGCGCCGTCCGTCGTCTTCCGCCGAGAAGGAGCCTGATCCGGAATCCCCGCGACGAGACGCACTCGAAGGAGGACTCATCTCGCGGAGAGGTTCTTGGCGCCGTCGGCTTAGTCACCGTCCGCGTCAGGTGAGCGCGCCGCCAGCGTTGCCATCGCCACCCCGAGCTCGCACGGCCAGTTGGATCAAGATCCGACCATCACGGTGAGCCCACGTTCTCCCCAAACCCTAGAAACCCGATTAGATGCGGACCGTTGGATCAAGATCCAGCGGCCCACGATCGCCACGCGTCGTAGTAGTGTTATTGTAGGATTAGATGCGGGCCGTCCGATCTAGATCGAGCGGCCACGATCATCGAGTAGTTTTCAGCGTGTTAGTGCGGATCCGATCACGCCGCGTTGATTTTCAAATCAACGGACACGATCGTGCTGCGTGTCCGGGAAGCCGAAGCCGCCGCGCCACGCGCGCGTCGTAGTCACCGACACGCCCGGGCGCGTGTCGGCTTAACCAAATCGCACCATGGCGTCACCCATGACGCGTCATCGGTGGGTCCCACTGCTGTCGACTGGCCGAGCCCCGGCCGACGTCGCGATGACGCTACCCGAGTGGTCCCACATGTCGATCTCACGTGGAAGTGGGCCGGGTCCACGGTAGACCGAGCCGAGTGTGGGCCGAGTCCATGGACCGGTGACGTCGGCCAGACCAATCCAGTGCTGCCACGTGTCCATGATGACGCAATAATTAATTTCCGAAAAAGAAAATGATTTATTAATTCGAAATAATAATTTCAGATTTTGTTTCAAACTTCAAACGCTTATAACTTTTGCGTTTCAACTCCGATTTGAGTGATTCAAATTTCTAAATTTGTATAAAATTGAGATCTACCTAAATATGAATTTTATTTAAATTTTGGACTAAAGTTTTTCTCTGCAAAATTATTTAATTGATTATTTAAACTTTAAATAATCATAACTTTTGCGTCTTAACTCCAAATTTGACGATTCTAGTTTCTAAAAACTCATAAAATTATGTTCTCTCTGTTTATGGATTTTATTTGGATGTTTGGACACTTTTTGCCTATTGTTTATTCGTGTATTTGCTATTTGCACGCTTTACGAGTAGGCGTTGAAGTCTGGGAAGGATTCGAAGGAGAAGTATTGACTCAGGATCCAACTCAAGACCAAGAACAAGTACTTTTTGAAGGCAAGTTGTGCTTTGACCATGTTGATCCTATTTCGAAATCTATTTTGATTTAAACTATTGCATGCTAGTTTAATTAGAAAAATACTTTGTTTAAACATGGGGTTAGATAAATACCAATTTCTTTGTATGACACCTTGATTATTTAAGTATGTGCCATGATCCCTTGTCACCCTAGTTGTGGATTACTAGTTGGACATTATTAAATCGCCAACATGGGTTTAGACCGTTGTAGTATCTTTGCTTAGAGCACACTACGTGCTCATGACATGATTTTGGACAATCAAATGTTAATATTGACTTAATGATATATTGAACTGTTTTGGAAAGGTATCATGTGATGTTGATGTCACGTGGTGCATGGTAATCAAGCGGGGTTTGATAAACGATTTCGGCCAGGGCATGTGGCAAGAGTAATCAGTGGGCCAGTTGTGGCATTGGGAGTGTTGATTTGGTTCTTGGGTAGTCTTGCCTGGTCACCCTAAGGACTTAACCTTGCAAGCCTTTGAACTGGGTCTAACGTGCAACCACATGTCTGTAATGGGACGGACCTAGTTGACTAAGTTGCTAATAGCATTACTGTGGGACCTCGGAGGTCAACTACACCCTTTGTGTAAGTTATGCGGGGAGCGTACTGAGGCCAGTACCCATCTAACGGTTGATTGGCCTAGACTTCGCCTTAGCGAAGGAAGGGTTAGTCTTGCAATAGCAGGGAGGACCACTTGTATTGTTAGAAGTCTCAGAAAGACTTTATTCACGGGAACTTCGCCTTTGTGGTGTTTGGTGTATCTTGTGGGTAAAGTGCATAACCTCTGCGAGTTTAGAATCTATTCGAATAGCCGTGTCCGCGGTATTGGACATCGCTCGGGAATTACGAGTCAAGGGTTAGATTTTCTCAAAAATAACTTGGTTTGAAAAGTTGAAATTTGGATTAATAATGAAGTTGATGGAAATGTGGATTAGGATGGGAAAGATGTTTATTAAATTCCTTGAAATGTTATCTATGCTATACTTGCTTCTACCGCTTCGAATCTACTTATGCTACTTGTCAAATCTTTGTTTCTTTGCAAATATACCTTGAGCTATTCCTTTGTACCAAGCCATGCATATAGTATATTAGCTTGCATTACGTGCATGACTTCTTTGAGTACCAAGTACTCACCCTTGCCACAATACAACACCAGTTGAAGAGGAGGCGCACAAGCTTTGGAGGAGGAGCTCCAAGAGGATCCGTCTACTTAGGAAGCGAGCCCGAGTCGATTACTGTGGTATCTTGGATGGCGCCACGAAGTTATTTGATTTTCATTGCTATTATTTTTCTCTGAATAAGTTTCGCCTTGCGAGGCATATATTTGTAACTTGACCATAAGATCGAGTAACCAGTTTGACTATTTAAATAAAGTACTTATTTAGTATCGAGTGGTATGATTGTGATATTTACCGATGTTAAGACTGTGTGCACTAGCGTGTTCCTGGACTAGTGCTGAATACACAGAGGGTCCGGATTTGCAAATTCGGGGTCCCGACAAACCGATCGAAGAATACATATTCATCACGCCATTCAAAGAAGGCTCACATACTTTTATTTTCACTGAAATGTGCAATAAGCTATACCAGTCCAAATGAAAAATTAATCGCATCCTTACACCGTTCTATTGGGGAAGCATTCCATAAGCCTAAGGGAGAATTAACAGAGATCTGTAATGTTTTCAACATCATATTACCAACTTCAGTATAACACGACCTATGTAAAATAGTAAATCCGCAACCCTTTAATATCCGATCGAGATTCAGGGGCTGTTTGGTTTGTATCCATTTGTTGCCAATACTTACCATGCTAAATTTTGGTAGTGTTGACTAAATTTGGCAAGCATTTGGTTTGCAACCAAATTTTGGCTAGATTCTTTTCTCCATTGGCTAGCCAAATTTTCCTAGTTCATTTTCTAGCCAATAGTTGGCCAAACTTTGGCCACCAATTTGGGCACCAAAATTTGGCTAGCCAAATTTTGGCATGGCATGGCTTGGCAAATTTGGCCTCAAACCAAACAGCCCCTCAAGCCTTCATAGGAACGTTACATTCTATAGTGAATAGTGGTACATCACCTTTTGGTAAATATACATACCTCTGTGCTGCAAAGTGAACATGTAGCATTTGTCCCAGGGTCTCCTATTTCACTGTGCAAAACCTAAAAACATTATGTGCCAGGTCCAGTGTCCCATCTTGTACCACTATATAGGAATGAAATACCACTATATGTACAACTATAGTATTCTACTACACCCAGAAGTACTATACGGTATATATTTCATGTACTGCAATCAAAATACATCTAATAAGCACTGCAATCAAACACATGTATAATAATACCCACAGTACAGTACTAAGACTTCCAGAACACGCACCAAACCGCGTTTTGCACCTTCTAGAACCTTCCAGAACATAGGCATTGTTCACCTTCCAGAATCAAGACTTATAGCATTCAAGTTACACAAATTAGCTATTTTCAACCACAGTTCAAAGCGAAGTGCCAAAAGAAAGAGCAAATTCTCAAGAGCCCAGGCCCAATCGCGCAGATCTACAAGGAAGTAGCGGCATATACATACTCATAGAACATTTTTTCTATTGGATCGTAGTGGAACCGCGGCGCGCCGAACGCATCCACCACGCGCAGCGCCGACCGGGCACTGGTGGCCGCCGGCGATGCCGCATCGACCGCCTCCTCTGCTTCGACGAGTAGTGTCAACACGCGCCAGACCGCGTATCGGTCCAGTATCAACGACTGCACTGCATGCACTCACACAGGGTCACAAACATAAAACGAAGGAACAAAAACAAGTGGAGGTAGGCCTATGGCAGAGAGAGGAAGACACTCAAATCCTATGACCCCTTGACTCAAGACACTGGATCTGGCCATCTCCCGCTGTGCAACTAACAAATCTGCCCTTTCGCCGACCGTACCCGCAGGGCCGCGTTGGATCCACTCGTCGCTGACCGCCCTTGACTCAAGGACGCGAGGAAGACACCGGATCCGGCCTTCTCCCGTTGTGGAACCATCAAATCTCCCCTTCGTCGGCTGTCCCCGCCGTGGAACCGCCAGATCTCCCCTTCCCATCCTATCCCACTTCCATTGCCGTCGATGGGAAGAAAGAGCAGAGAGAGAGAAAGAAATGGCAAGGAATGAGGGAGGAGAGAGAGGGAGTGGAGACTGGAGAGATAGAAAGAGACACAGTAATACCTGGTGGTCTATCAGCCTAGTTATCACGTAGGAACAGGTAAAGCTGCCAGCGATAGAAATATTATATGTTCCATCACACCTTTTGCAAATTCATTACGGAAAAGAAAAATGTAGTACCAGCACAGATCTTGATGCATCGTAAACGGTACAGATAGTATGTGTAGCTACATGCAAGTGTAGAAGAGACTTTTATTATTATTATTATTATTATTATTATTATTATATATATATATATATATATATATATATATCACTGATGGTTTATGAAGAGTACCGTTTGTGGTATTTTCACTGATGATTTCACTATAGAACCGTTAGTGATGGTCCTCATCACAGACGGTTTTGAAAAGTACCGTTTGTGGTATTTTCACTCATGAAGAGTACCATTTGTGGTTTTCAAAACCGTCTGTGATGATGCGTCTAATATAAGCCTTTTTGTAGTAGTAGTGTGTCCTCCTGTAAGCTCATCTCTTATTGCTAGTATGTTTTCACTTATAATACATTCACCTGCTTCATTAGAATTTTTATCCAATGTCCCAACTTCTCATTGTCAAATCATCAAGTATTATGTAGCCATCGACGGCTGATTCATTGCAGAAATAATTCTCAAACTCCCTAAGCAAGGACTAAGTGATCACCTTATATCATGTAGATTTATGCCAAATATTTAGATCTTACTTTCTTTTTAAAAAGGTAAAAAAGTTTGTCAGAGCATAGTCTCGAAAGATATCTTTAGTGGAGCGGAAATGGAATCAAATTTTAACATTAATAGGTAACACTAGATTAGCCAGTAGCCACACAAATGCACCATTGGCAGAACTTTTTATCCACCTACTAGCTACTGAGACAAACCTGATATGAAACTAGTTGGACTGCTAATTGGCCCGCATACAAACAAATATTCTGTATTGAAAGTATGTTGATAATTCTATGTAGCCTAGAAAGGGAAAATAAATGGGCATGTAAGCAAATTTAGTTGAGTTTCTTAAGCAGTATTTTAAAAGTTGCAATGAATGTAGAGCGCAATGTCTTCACGCCTTCAGGTCCTACACACATCATACTAATATTTATTATAACCTCACCCATACTAGATTATTATTATTTGATACTAAACCACTACCCACAAAAAACCAAATTTACATTTCCATATCTACTGTCATTATCCGAAAATTAGTCAAAATGCTGTCGAAGTTTCTAACTTTACAATGTTTTATGTTAAAATATTTGGTATATTGTATTTGAATAGATAGGATCATATAGAAAACTTTTCAAATGACTTAAACTTTATTTGTTACATTAGAAAAAAATCAAAAATAGAACAAACATAAGGATTTTATCACGACATTATCACTATCATAATTTTTTAAAATTCCTCAGACTTGATCAACATCTCAAAATTTTATGGAAACATTAGTAATACATCAGAATCAATCACAAAAAATTTAAAAAAAAATTTGATTTGTTTTCGACCATTTTTTAGTCATTTCAAATTGACCGAGATCTAAGTGATTTAGGTCAAAATCTCGGTGATCTAAGTGATTTAGGTCAAAATCTCGGTGATTTTGACTGAAATATCAAAAATCCCGATTGAGAAAAACAGGATTTAAAATTTAGTTTTTGGATTTCGTCCGTATTTTTACCGAAATTCTGAGATCTTACTGAAATTTCAGATTTCGACCACCTTCGAGATATATACCAAAAGCGAAATTTAAAATCTTGATCGAAGCTACTACTAGAGGAACAAGCTTCGTCGTATTCGAGCTAGTTTCGCAAGCTTCGTCGTATTCGAGCTGCTTATCAGCGTTCGAATCATGGGTTTGATGTTGGTGACTCATCTTTTCTCCGGAACTTAAGTCTCGGGTGGAAAATTATATCCACATGCGTGTAGAAGTTTTGTGTGCACGCGTCCTTCCTTGTAGTAAAAAAAAAGTGAAGCTACTACTTAAAGCACGCCTACCTGAACCCAACACAACTAGCCGTCTAGTAGCCTTCCATACGAGTGAAGTACCACAGCCATCAGCCTAGCTGGTATAGCTAGTAGTCCCTAGAAGTAGTATATTGCTATTTGCCTCGCGCGGTCCATCCTTCTCCATGGACTTGGACATGGCAATTGATATGATGAGCCAGGAACAGCTCGCGCACTTCATCTCACAGCTAGACAGCGCACTCACAGACCTGCCGTCTCCATCCACATCGCCTTCTTCGTCATCGCCAGAGCAACCACCGGTTCCAGTTCCATCGTATCCATTGTACCGTACCACTATTCCAGCCCCGGTTAAGACGCCGGTGTTGCCACCGGCCGCCGCCACTCCTGGAAAGGACACGGCGACGCGGGAAGTGTCGTACCCCGGGGCGGTGATGCGTCAGCTGGTCGGCGTCGACGCGGATGCGGCGCGGCCCAGGCGGCGGAACGTGCGCGTGTCGAGCGAGCCGCAGAGCGTGGCCGCCAGGCTGCGGCGGGAGCGAGTGAGCCAGCGGATGCGCGCGCTGCAGCGGCTCGTGCCCGGCGGCGCGAGGCTGGACACGGCGTCCATGCTGGACGAGGCCATCCGCTACGTCAAGTTCCTCAAGAATCACGTCCATTCGCTGGAGCAAGCCGCGGCCGCGATGCACGGCCGAACCGGTGCCCGCGTCGACGTCGATGGCGGAGAGCGCTGCCAGTACTACTCCTGCCCGTATCTTGCTTAGATGAGAGGCGCATGTACGTGCACGCATGGTTCCGAATTTCACCCAAGTTCGGTGGGTCCCGAAATTTTTTTTATTCCGGTCGCATTTTGGTATGGTTTTTGAATTTTATCTAAAAATTTAAATTTTGATCAAAATTTATCTAAAAATTCAAATTTTGATCAAAATCTGTTCAAAAATTCATTTCATCCCGAAATTCCACAGAAATTTCCGGAATTTCGGTGATTTCAGTGGGACCGAAAAAATTTTACAGCCGAAATTCGAAACCCTGCGCGCACTTGGTTTTTCATAGCTAGGGTCGGCGACGTTGTCAGGTGCAAGTGTACGTGATCATAACTCCTAGTGACAGGTATGACACTATGTGATAAATCTGTCATGGGTAGCGCATGGGTTCTATTCTTAGGATTCTCTCGATCGAATGCAACTCAGACAAATTCATTATATGTTCATTTAACTATTAATGTACTGCATTTGCGGTCTGCATCACCCTGTGTGCGTCTAAATAGTAAGTTGAGGCAATCCATGCACTTAATTTACCTTTTCATCTTTGACAACCAATCTACTGCACTACTACAAATATAAGAGGTTAGACTTGGATCATTGTACTTCTCAGCATAGGATACTCGCCAGGTGAAGATGGACGGATAAATGGATAAGGGATTTGATAAATATCATCCGGATATTTTTGTTTGCTGAAATCATCTAAATATGGGAGTATTGGATCATTATTGAGATTCGAGAGTATCGATTATATCCGATCCTATGATTTGATCTAACTGTTGAATTTTTAATCTTACGGTCTAAAATTTAGATGTTATTTAAGACAAAAATATTCGAGACATACCTATACACTCTCAATGGATAATGCATGCCAGTATGGCACCAGTAACGTTCAATGTAGTAACGCACAGTTTTATCGCGCAAATTAATGAACTCTTCCACGTTCTTGTCCATGTCTGTCCGTTTTGAATCCAGGGCAAATGTGCAATGTACAGGCAATCATGCACTCGCAGGGGAGCCCACGTACGAGCCATGTGTTGGTTTGATCAAGAACAGATGGTCAATGGGCCTCCTCGTGCCATCGAATGGGAAGCCTTCTCAAATTAACCCCTTTGCACCTTTTTGTTACGGATATTGTTGTTGTTGTTACATATTTATCTTTTATTGGAACGAAATTATAAATCTAACGCATTTTTCAATCATAAAAAAGAGCAAGAGGTGATACATGTCACTTGTCATGAGTGTAACAGGTCCAACCTGTTTAGTAGAGGAGCACAAAAAGTACCCATCGCTGCACTTGCCCAAAAGGATCAGATTTTGTTCGAACGAGATCAGATTTGTCAAAATAAAAATAAAAATCAAGAGGACAAAATGGCAAACCTCTGTGGATTGACAATTACGGACCTGGTAACAATGGGACCCTTGCATCCCTCTTCATATCACCTAGTTACTGTTGAACTGGCAACATTCTTCTACGTACCTGGTTAAAAAAGAGAGAGAGAGACACGTATTCCTCGATTCTACTGTTCTACCTTAACCTTGTTTCACGAGGGAGTTTGAAAAGGTTTCAACTAGATTTGAACTTTCAATTATAACACGTGCGCTTTCAAGTATATTTTCATTGAATTACAGCCTAGTATCTTAAGTGGTTGTGAAACACTGTCTAACATAATTTTATTTTATATGTTCGTTGGATTACTAATTTTTCGAATATTGTTCATTTGTAAAGTATTGGTTTTCAGTTTGTATATTATTCATTTTTTTCATTTGGATAAAGTAGATGGCATGAATTTAGTAGATGCTGTAGTGGAGTGATGACCAAACAGGTACTCAGACGTGAAAAGAACAAAAGAACAATATAATGTGAAAGGGTGTAAATACTGATATCCTCTGTCCTCACTCCTCAAACAAATGCCATTGAATTTGTCATTGGGTAACTATTTCTTAGTAACCAACACTCAATATGAAAGAAAGCTGACAGAAGTATGGCATACCTAGCTGCTGAAGCAATTTAAAGCAAATGACTATGAGGTTCAGCTTAAAAAATGTCTGCAGAGAAAGAAAAATATTATTTGAAAAACTCTAACAACATCATTGGAAACTTACCAGTTAGCTAACAGAAACTGCACCTTCAATTCTTTTTATTGCGTTGCAGCCATTACCATTTTAATTTGAACCTTCAAAACTGAAATATTTTCAATCTTGAACCCTAAGATCTGGTATGCCTGGTTTTTCATACCCTATTGCCGCAGTCACCAATTTTATATTGTTATTGAATATGCATAGCTTTGTTTTGTGCCTCTAATTTACATGGCAGTCACTAATTTGCAGCAAAAAAAAAGTTCAAATTTTTCTGCCAAAAGACGTGGCAAGCAACCAAACGCGTTGTAGGACCACTTCATACGTTTCAAAATATCTCTGGGCTGATCGAGCTTTGATCCTCTGATCGATCATGCACGATGCATCCCCCCTAGACCAAACGACGTATATGAATGTACGCCACAATTGCATCAAGAGATCATCATCTTCCTCTCCTGTATAACCCACAGCAAGCTGCTAGGCGAGCATCTTGGTCAGCTTGCAGAGGAAAGCAACTCTAACCAATTGATTTTTGATGAGTAAGGATGGAACACCGATTGGATTGATGTAGATGCTAAAGATATCCATGAAGCGAATGTGAAAAATCTAGACTGGGGCTTTTATTGATCAGATTATAGGTGTATTAAGTGCGCTCCGTAGTCACATCCATCTAGACTGATTAATTATGTTCTGAACTTTTTCTCTAATCTGTTGTTTTAGTGTCACCGTTAAGTGTCAATTTTTTTTTCTTTTTTTTGCTCGACACATCTCACTTTGATCTGAGATTGAGATCGCCGTAGCGTCCGTCTGGATGTCGTCATGACGTCCTGATGCTAGAGAGACGCTGTGGTCGCTATGGACGTCATGATAACCATGAACCTCGATTCACTGCCTACGTGAGTGCCTTGTTAACCTCTGCACGATTCCTAGTTAACCTCGTGACGACGATAGATGTCGAGATGATTAATTACGGCCGGGTCGGCGTCGCCGCGCCGGTGCATGCACCGGCGCCAGCCAGATAGACAGCGCGCAGGCGGATGTGTCGCCGTCCCGGGCCCCGGCCGGGTCTTGTTTCTGTTGGCTGGGCCGCGCGGCGGCGTGTCGGGTTCTTCGGCGGCTGTTCACTCATTGGGCAACGTGGGCCGGACGGCTTCATATTGCTCACCGTGTACGTCCTTTTAGCAGCACGTTGTGCGAGCATCTGTCTTGTCTTGTGCAGCGTGACTACTGTGCACGGCGTGTCTGTGCGGAGCAGACCTCGTGTTTCGTACATGTCTAATTTTTGTTACGAAAGGAAAGGATGTTATTTAAAAGTTGTATAAATATTTAAAATATAATTAAATAATTGATAATAATTATTTGTTTTTTTAGTTACTTTAAAATTTATACAAGTTATATTGAGAGATGATGCATAGAAATATTGCTATATCTACTATGGTTGAAGTTTGGTTTGTTGCTATGATTATGGTTGCTACACTCTCTTAATTAACTCAATATAACTCATATGGCATGACTTTTTTTTTTATTAACGTTGTCGAAGTTGTGATGAGTAGCAACCAATTTGTCTGCTAAAAAGGTATGATGACAGTGCGATTGGTGTGTGTACGGTGAAAACCAACTAAACATTGTAAATTTGAAAAACATATCTTATCTAACAAACCATATACAGAAATGAAAATATTAATTAACCATACAAAATTTCATAATCAAACTCAACCTCATTTGATAGATATGAAAAGATAAATTCTAAGACACCATCGTGTATCTAACTAGTTATCAAAACTTAGCCATGAGCCAAAGGGCCCACAGTTGGAGTCGTCAAAACATTGTATAAGTACATCACTACCAGAAAATAGGATATCCCCGAGTGCTAGAGAATTCCCTCGAGTGTCATACTGAAGCACTAGGGGAAGGTGAAGGATCCTCTAGTGCTGGCCCAACACACATAGCCTCGAGTGTGATTTACAACACACATGGAAATGATAAAGCTTCCCGAGTGTCCTCACTTAGGGATTCCAGCGTGGGTTCCATAAAAATATTGGTGAAGGATATGGCGGGACTGAGGGGAAAATTTTAAAAAATAGGCTTTTATAGGAGAAAATACTCACTTCCCCCAAAAACCCTAGATCCCATCTCACCCTATACACTTTCCCCTCCCTTTCTCACAACACAGCTACCCCTCTCCCAAATCTCTCCTCTCATCCTCACTCAACAACCCACTCTCATCCCCGAATCCATTTCTCCTATGGCACTCCCCGCTCCCCAACCGGCTCACTCCCACTCTTCTCCATAGCCAAGCAAATCCCTCCTTCACCTTGCACACCGCCCCTCCTCCACTCATAGTTACCAGAAATACGGTTTGTCTGAGTCAAGGTACATGATTCAGATTTGTTGTTTGTCATTTTTCTTCTAATTTCCACCGTAAACACAAACCCTGTACCCTAAGTCGGTTCAGGTTCAACGAATTCGGTTTGTCATTCACAGGGGTTTACAATCAATCTCCCCCCACTCTCCTATCTCCTCGAGCACACAGCACACACCCCTTCTTCCACAAGCTAGTATTCGGACAGATCAAAGACCCTCTCCACCACCTATGAAAAGCAAATATGGAGGCAAGCTAATAGGTACTAAAGTCCCTTCCCCAAAAGCATTTACTACATTGCTTTAATGTATCTATTACACTATGATAATGCTTCTTATGTGCTGCAGCCCCCGAATCGTAACAGAGTTTTGTGAGATACGGCACGAGCGTGCACGGTCTCAAGAATGAGGAGGATGAATCTCGTAGAGATAACCAAAATAATGACGTTGAAACAACCACGACAATAGAGAAAAGATTTGGTGAAGCAGGCCATAAATTCTTTAAGCACAATCTCAAAAAAGTACAAATAATTGTTGCTCTCTCACAACCTCTCAAATCTTTTAGGACATTTGGAGCCTTGCCCTATGCAAGCATTAAGTACTAGAGAATAACCTAGCCTCTAATCCACTTGTGCACATCTTACTTTGGATGAGTTGGCTTCTGTCTTCATGGTTGCTTGGGTTCTCTATGACCACCTCATAGATTTATATAGCTCACTTAGTTCTCCTTCAAAGTAAGTAAAGATCCTACTCTGAAAGAAAGTATGAATCATAATCCTACTAGGATTCATCTAGCCCTTGATGCCATAGGCACTACAAGGTTGCAGATTTGGCCCGAGTGTTTTTCACACTCGGGATAGGGGAGGAAACACTCGGGCTAGCCTATCCCGAGTGGGCACACTCGGCGTAGTGCACTCGGCGTTATTTTATCGGGAAAAGTAGGCTACATCGAGTGCACTCTCGGAAAAAATAAAATCGATCTGAGTGCACTCTCGGGATAGGGTTATATCTAGTGCGAGTGGGCACTCGGGCAAATTGAAGCTATGCCGGACAGGGTAGCGACACATCAACATTTATGCCGAGTGGGCACTCGGCATAGGGTTATATCTAGTGCGAGTGGGCACTCGGGCAAATTGAAGCTATGCCGAGTGCACTCTCGGTATAGACTATCCGAGTGCACACTCAGGATTGAGTGATATGCCGAGTGCACTCTCGGCATAGGTACCATGCCCTAGCCGCAAACAACCTATTCAAATTTCCAATAAATTCACATTACCAATTTACATCCACAATATAACATTATCAAATCCACAATATCAATTCACATTTCAATAATACACATCCACAATATCAATTCACATTATACGTTAAACCAATATAACGAAAACAACGCCATAACCCATCCACAAAGCATAAGTACTATATGACAATAATGGGCTGAAAAGTCATGATTGCTATGTACTCCCTTTAATCACAAATAATTATCGTTTTGAATCAATAACTAAGTTATGAAGCAGTAGCGGTGGGTTAGGGGTGGTGGAGACTAGGGTTATGGAGGGAGAGAGTGGAGGAGATCTCTTAGGGTGTGTTTGGTTTATGGGATATGTTAAATCGGATGGGATGATTCTGTACCATTTGGTTCCATTATTTTGGGTGAATGAGATGGTTCAACATCTAGAGGGAATATTCCTCAAATTTGTATCACTTGATTCAGGATAGGATGGTTCCATTTAAACAACCAAACGTCTAGATGATTTTTTTTTTGAACTATCTCATACATGTACCACTTGGTACAGACAACCAAACGCACCTTTAGATCCTGATCTAACATTTGAAAAATGACTTGACTTACAAAGGGGAAAAAATGTCTTCACCTTATGCATACCTCTAATTCTTCTTAGACCCTTACGATCATGCATCACGGCTCAGAGATCATGATTTGTCTAGTTGATTGAGAAAAGTGCATGCCGCACCCGGTGCTAGTGCTACTGCTACCGATGGGGGGTGTGCACTTTGGGCATCATGCGACCCTTCGAAGTGCTTGACTTGGCAGGTCAAGGTGGTCTAGTCGCCCGTTTACACCTGAATTATCATGCATGTGCTAGTGCGCCTGCGTGCGTGAGTGGCCATGGCCCACCACGTTGCGTTACTTCTGCATCCTTTTTTTTATAAAAAAAAAAATCAACAGTGTATAAAAAAATCCTACAAATAAGAACATGGAGTATACATAGAAAGGGGTGTAGTTTCCTCTTTATTGAATTAAATTTTTTGTACAAAACAATATATAATATTTAGTAGAAAACCGCTAGAGCATACGCGCGTATGGGTTTTTTTTTATGTTCATGGATGAACAGTAAAATCGATTGTGACGGATTTAGATTAGGTAGTTAATCACAACTGTAATGTGGTGATCTGCTGGATTAAAACATGTAAAGATAAGATTTAACTTATACAGATCAAACTTACGTAGGGAACTCGATTGGCATCGGCTGAGCTTCATGCTTGTGTTGACGAGATGATCTCCCGTACAAGTAGCATGTGAAACAATGATAAATCAATATGTGATTAGTATAAAGAAAACAAGATTTATCTACTTGCAAAGAATATAAAACAACAAATGTTGACTTTAGCCTTGTAGAGCTTCATATTGATAACGTGTTGTAAACGGTAGTCATTCGCTCGCGCGATCAGTCAACAACACATAAAAAATCACACGAACAAGAACGGGGAACATACGTAGAAAAACACACAAAAGTAAATGGAGCATAATTCTCTCTTTATTAGATTGATTTTTTTTGTACAAAGCAATGCCTAATATATAGTAAAAAAACATTAAAGTTAAATTTAAATTCACTCACTAACAAATAGAGTTTTTTCGTAGTAAAATATAAATTCTATCTGTATCATAACGAGATTTTTTTAAAATAATCTTTTTTATACGTGAAATACAAAATGTCGGCGATTGGGGAGCAGGCCCCGCCGAGCTTACTTGTTGGTGGAGGGACCAACTGCGACCCCTTCTCACGTGATGGGATACTCAGAGGAGTGACTCACTGGACTTCAACGGGCGTGGACACTGTGATTTACCCTGGTTCGGACCTCTCAAGAAGGAGATAATAGCCCTACTCCAGCTCGTGTATCTTTTCGTAAAGAATGTCCCCGTCCTCCCCCTCATGGTGGGGATGCTTTTATAGCTTACAAAGGACCAAACTCCGCAGGTCCCCACTATCCGCACGATTGGACCACGTCCAATCGTGGCAACTGGCAGATCCTACAACTCCGCCACGCTCCCGTGGAGGACGTAACGGGCTAACGGAGGTTCTGTGGCGGTGGTTACTCCTACCGACCTCGAGATCACGTCAGGTCGGCCAATACCCAGCGCCGAGCTCGGTTGCCTTATGCAAGCTCGAGCTCGCAATTGGCCAGAATACGCGACCTTCTCAGGTCCCAACTAGATCGTCCTTGGGAACGACCTCCTAGTGGCTCGGGCGGGAGCGAGCTCGGCCGTTCGTGGCACCCGAGGTAATTTATGGGAATTACCCAACCCCCCGACAGCTAGCCCCCGAGGTTCAAGTGGGAAAAAGGCCTAAGGAAGGCCTTCCCCTTGGGCCTACCGTCCTATGAGCACGTTGGATTTCTTTGCGGCGAACAACTGCCGCGACCACCGAGCTATTAACCTCCTCAGGGAGCAGGCCTTTTGCCTTGGCTCGTCGGCGCCGAGCGAGCGGATGCGGGCCCCTCTCAACGGTTCCTTCTCCGGAAGCCTTATTCGGCGATTCGAACCGTCCTTCTGGGAAGCTGTCCTTTTGGCATGATTTCGATTCGTGTGCCCACGTGTCGTCCCTGGGTGGCCAACGCCTCAATCGCTCTCTGCGCCTCTCGGGCTCCCTCGACCATACCGGGGGGAAGTCCCTTCGCTTTCCTGTTCCCTGGAGGGATTTTTAAACACCGGAGGGAACCCTAGATCCATACGATCTTTCAGCAAAAAAGCGCCTCCAACGCTCCCTGCTTCAGCGCTCGTCTTTTTCCTCGATCACCTTCTCCGCCCTCATGGCAAAGTTCGGCGCCCGGCCAGTCGTGGCGCATAGCGGGATACTTGAGCGGGCGAAGTACCTCGATGCCGGCTCATGGAGAGCCGCCGGTGCCGAGGAGAGCCCGCAGCCGGAGGAAGGGGAGATCGTCTCCACCGAGCTCTATGCCATAAACGGGCTTCGAACGCCCGAAAGCGAGTTCGTCGAGGCCGTACTCGCCTTCTGCGAATGCGAGATCGTTCATCTCCACCCCAATTCCATTCTTATCATGGTCATCTTCGCCCATCTTTGCGAAGGGTTCGTGGGCGTCGAGCCCACCCCCAGTCTCTTTTTCCACTTCTACACTCTCTCGCGCACCGGCACGCCCTCGCAGGCCGGCTGCCTTTACTTCCGCCTCCGACCTACCCGCCAGATGCAGTGCAGAGCTTTACGCTCAAGGACTCGGTGTCGGGGTGGGCCGACTCTTGGTTCTACCTGAGGAAAGTGGAGGGCAGCTCGCTTTCCTACTCCGGCGCCAAGGGTCGCGCCGTCGAGACGCCCCAACCTCCCGTGCAGCCCGAGGAGAAGGTGCTCATGCTGATCCACGAGCTCACCTGCTCGGGGCTGTCTGGTCGGGACGTCGCCCGGGACTACATCAGGAACCGGGTGTCGCCCCTCAAGAGGAGGGTACACCCTTTCTTCAAGACCGAAGGGTGGCAGGACATCACCCGGGAATCACGCTCAGGTACACCACCGCTCTCGATCTTTACTTTGAAAATAAAGGATATTCGACCTTATTGCTCTTTCTCGGCTGGTAGCAGCTCCACAGGAGGACTTGGTGGACGCGAGGGTGTCCGAGATGTTCGGCACCCCTAAGGCCAAGGAAATCTTAGAGGGCCGCCAGATCCCGAACAACGTCCTTAACCGGACCGAGGCGGTGAGTTTTTACCTCGGATCTCCTTTTTTCGAAGGTCCGTTTAGGCCGGGTTTTTCCCGAGGTTCCCTGACCTTGTTCGAGCCCACCTGCGCAGGAGAAGGTTGCCGTCGAGGTCGCTGCGGGCTCACCGGGACCGCATGGGGACGAGGTCAAAAGACCAAGAAACAGGCGGGTCGTAAGCGCCGCGCCCGATCTCCGTCGGCCACGCCGTCCCCGCCTAGGCGTTCACGCAGGCACCCCGGCTCGGACGACCGCTCACCCCGCCAGCACTTGGAGTATGCTGATCGGCAGGAGGTGAGCGAACTAAAACTGTGGATGGACGAGTGCACCAGAAAAAACCCCGAGCTGATGGCTCGTTTGCGTCAGCTTGCCGCGCGGGCGAAGAAGGAGGCCGCGGCTGGTCCAGCGTGGAAGGAGGAACTGGAGGGCCAGATCGCGGCCCTTCAGGCAGAGCTCGTGCGCGTGAGCTCGAGCTCGACCCCTCGGGACCACGAGGAGGAGAAGGACGAGCCGAACCCCGTCCCCCTGGTCCCGAGATCCCGCAGGTCGTCCGCTGCGCCCCAACTGCGCCCAATGCCGACCATTTCTGAGGCCGGCTTGGGAGAGGTCGACCCCTCAGTTGCCAGGGCCGACAAGGCACGCGCAGATATGGCTGCCCTCCTTGTTCGCGCCCGAGCCCAGCTAGAGGACGCCAAGCGAGGTCAGCTTCTCATTCCTATATCGTTTGTCTCCTTCCCCCTCCGGCACCGCACTAACCCACATCGTCTATAGTGGGTGTGGCAGCTGGTGCGGAGTTGTGGGATTTCAAAGCAATGGCTGATGATATTATTGACCTCGTGCTAGAGAGGGAGCTCGCCTGGGCTACCGAGGCCGTCGTGGGCGATGAGGTCGAGGTAGGAACTGAGGCCGCGGAGGCCCAGTCCCCACGAGCCGCTGGCGGTGACGGCGTCGGGGCGGAGGAGGTCGAGGTGGGAACCGGGGCCGCGGAGGCCCAGTCCCCACGAGCCGCTGGCGGTGACGACGTCGGGGCGGAGGAGCCCGCTGCCGCGGAGATCCGGCCCCCAGAGGCCGTGTCTCTTGAAGAGGAGACACAGAGGAAGATCGCGGCTGCCAACGCTCGAGCCGCCATGGAGGGGATCCCCCACATCATAATTGTGGAGGACGACGACACGGGGGAGCCCGGTGGTGACGAGCGTGCCGCTGAAGTTCCCCGCGAGGACTCCGCCGATACCAGCGACATCATCGCCGAGACGCTCCAGGGGATCGTGGAGGAGCCCTACCGAGCTGGTGATACTCCGTCGGAGACCAGCGCCGGCTCAGCGCTGGGGGACTCCAACCTGGACGGAGCTCGTCCCGGCGAGGGCGGGCCGGTAGCTCCGCTCGTCGTGGAGCCGACCTTGACTGAGGCTGGGGGGACGGACCAGCTTCCAGGCAGGGGGGAACCGCCGAGCACCGAGGTCCCCGGAGCCGATCTTCTGGTCGCCGACTCGGCGCCTTGGCCCGAAGATCCCGCACCCTTGGACGCCGAAGGGGCCCGAGCCCAGGAGGAGGTGGAGTATCCGGGCGCAAGTCCTGCCCGGGGAGAAGAAGCGCAGGTGGGGGTCCTTGCCCTTGAGGCCGTCGTCCTCCAGGGGGCGGAGGTCGGCCCCCAAGACCAGGGTCGTGACCCCACGCCCCATGCCGAAGAGGTTCGAGCTCAGGAAGCGGCAAATTCCCCGGGCGCAACCCCTGCCCGGGGGGAAGAAGCGCAGGCGGAGGCACCTGTTCCTGCGGTTCCCCCGCAGTCGATGGAGGTGGACTCCCCGAACCGGGGTCTTGCACCCCCGGACAACGAGGGAGGTCAAACCCCAAAGGAGGTGGAGGTACTCCCGGGCTCCGCGCCCGCCCAAGGAGGAGAGAACGTCGCGGAGGACCCCGCCGAGTTATTCCGGGAAGGGCTGGAGGCCCGGCTTCATTGGGTAAGTTCTCTTGACACCGTCTCTTCTTATAAGATTGACATTAACCCGAGATGCTTCGTCGTCCAGGTGCTAGAAACGACCATGCAGGACTTCCAGGCCGCGACCGTCCCCCAGAAGTCGTCGCAAAGCACCACACCGAGCAAGACGCGAGGATCGCAGAGCTCGAGCGGCTGGTTGCCGAGCTGAAGGCTTCTGAGGTGGAGATCCGGCACAAAATGGAGGAGTCCTCGCTGGTCCTCAAGGAGCGCCTTGATCAGAGCGAGCATGCGAGGTCGGGCCTCGAAGCAACGGTGGTGAAGCTGCGAGACTCCCTTCAGAGTGCCGAGAAGACGATCGACCAGCACAGGGAGGAGTCCAAGCGGCTTCGCCAGGCGGCTAGCGATGGCCGGGAAGCTCGTCGGCAGGTGCTCGACCTCGAGTCCGAGCTTGACTCCGTACGGGAGGAGCTCGCTACCCTCCAGGACGAGAAGCGTGCCGGTTGCTTTTAGGCTTCGTTGTCTCCTGCGGGTTTACCTGCAAAACTCGGATATCGTGTAAAAAGTGATTTGTGCATATTGAGTGTCCTTATATTATCGATCGGAATACTAACGCGCTTCAGGTGCCTGCTTCGACCTGTTGTTCCCTATTCGACGAGGGTTGACAGTCATGCGACCTAGCAAACGATCGTAGTAGGGAGTAACTACCTCGTGCGAAAGCTGCACTAGGTCGTAGCTACATGGTACCCATATAGCCCCTCCCCCCCGCCAACGGAGGTCGTGGGCGTAGGCTGCGGGCACGACCTCGTTGACGGAGTAGCGCCCTGCGGAGATCGTGTGGCCTTTTTGTGTACGGTGCGTCTACACCGCCCATCGGCCGACCTGAGCTCGGAACCGTCCGAGGGATGTCCATGCGAATCTTTACCTGCGGCGGAGGTCTGCCGCGAAAAAGATGGTCATCTTATGAGGAAGGAAGCCCTCGAGGTCGAGCTCTGGTGGCCCGATGTTAGGTGGTCGTACACCCGTCCATTTTGCTCCGACGACCGAGCCTGCTCCTGATATTTGATTTGGATCGAGCTTGGTTGCGAGATTTCGCAGGGGGGGTAAAAGGGAAAAGAGAGAGAGAGAGAGAAAAACCGTGAGGCCGAGGTGTCGAAGTTTATTAAAAGAGTAAAGTGGGAGTGGTTAGACATGGAACTTACGCAGTTGGTCTATGTTCCAAGTGCTGGCTAGTTCTCGACCATCTTCCATCGCGAGGCGGACAGCCCCCGGGCGTGCTGTTGAGACGACCGTGTAAGGACCCTCCCATCTCGGCGTTAGCTTGTTAGCCTTTGACAAGTCTTGGACCCGTCGCAGAACGAGATCGCCGACATGTAAGGTCCTCGGTCGTACCGATTTAGCGGCGTGCCTGCGGAGAGCCTGCAGGTAAACCGCGGATCGCAGCAGAACCCGTTCTCGAGTTGCTTCCGCGAGGTCGAGGTCGAGAAGGCGCTCGCCTTCTGTGTCGATGTCGTCGGCTAGATTCACCCTTGGGGATCCCAGGACGACCTCGGCGGGTAGGACGGCTTCCGCGCCATATACGAGCTGAAAGGGGGTCTCACCCGTAGCTCGGCTCGTCGTGGTGCGGACCGACCAGAGGACGGGAGGCAGCTCGTCCACCCAGGCTTGACCATGTCGATCGAGGTTCTTGAAGACTCTCTTCTTGACTCCTTGGATAATCTGCCCGTTCGAGCGCTCGGCCGCCCCATTGCTCTGCGGGTGGGCCACCGACGCGAAGCATATCTTGGTCCCGAGCTCCTCGCAATAAGCCTGAAACAGCTCACTTGTGAACTGGGTGCCGTTGTCCGTGATGAGGCGGCTTGGAACGCCGAAGCGGGTCACTACGTTATTGCGGAAAAACTTCTTAGCCGCCTGTGCCGAGATGGTCGACACAGGCTCGGCCTCGATCCATTTAGTGAAGGTGTCGATTGCGACGAACAGGTATTTACAACCCTTCCTTCCTCTGGGAAATGGTCCGAGTAAGTCGATGCCCCAAACCGAGAACGACCAAGTCAGGGGCATGGTTTGTAGTGCATATGCCGGCTGATGGACTTTCCGAGCATGGAACTGGCAAGATCGGCAGGAGGTTACTATTGAGCGCGCGTCGGCCAGGGCCGTCGGCCAGTAGTAACCCAACCGGAAGGCTTTGCTCACCAGGGTCCTAAAGGACGAGTGAGCTCCACACATCCCGTCATGGATATCTTTGAGGAGATATTTGCCTTCCTCTTGGGTGATGCACTTGGAGAGGACCCAAAGCGCGCCCTTGCGGTATAAGAGGCCCTCGACCATTTTATAGGCAGAGGAGCGTCTTACGAGCCGGGATTTCTCGGCTTCTTCCTCGGGCAGTGTCCGTGTGCGAGTCTTGGATGAATGGCATCATCCAACTCGCATCTTGCTCGAGGAAGGAGACGGCACCACCGTCTCGGATGCCCTCCTCGGTGGGTATGGAGGGCTTATAAAGGTGCTCGACGAGCACCCGCCGGGCGGGAGTCGGGCGGAACCGACCTTCGATAGATGGTCGGCCAGGGCATTGTCCTTCCTGGGTATGTATAGTACTTGAAGTTTCAAGTACTTTTCCACCTTCCTTACTTCAGCCAGGTAAAGCGCCATTGAGTCATCGAACGCGATACTCCTTGTTAACCTGGTTGACAACTAGCCGCGAGTTGCCCTTCGCAGCTAGTCGTTGGACTCCGAGCATCTTGCAAGCCCGGCTTGGCTAGCGAGACCTTCGTGATTCGCTGCGTTGTTCGTTGCGCCGAAATGCAGTTGGAGGGCGTACTGGATCCGCTCCCCCTGGGGGGATTCTAGGACCACTCCAGCCCCCGAGCAATCGTAAGCTCGGGATCCGTCGAAGTGCATGACCCAGCGGCCATGCTTGGACTGATCGGGTTCAGACTCGAACGGGGTAGGATTTGTCCATTCGGCTAGGAAGTCTGCTAGGACCTGAGATTTGATCGCGGTTCTGGCCGAGAATTCAATCTCGAATTCGGCGAGCTCCATGGCCCACTTCGCGATCCGTCCGCTTGCGTCCTGATTCCCTAGAATTTCTCTAAGCGGGAAGTTGGTCGAGACTCGAATTTTGTGGGCCTGGAAGTAGTGTCTTAATTTCTTCGAGGCCACGAGGAGCGCATAAAGGAGCTTCTGGACCTCGGGGTAACGCTCCTTTGGTCCGTGTAGGACTTCGCTGATGTAGTAGATCGGGCGCTTCACCTCGTTCCGTTCTACAGTTATGACGGCGCTTACCGCCTGGGGTGTGGCGGCCAGGTAGAGCAAAAGAACCTCTCCTATTCGTGGTGTGGTCAAGACCGGGGGTCTCGACAAATACAGTTTTAATTCTTTGAAAGAGTGGTCCGCTTCTTCTGTCCAAGCAAAACCGTCGTGCTTCTGGAGCGTCTTGAAGAAAGGCAGGCCGCGCTCCCCGAGCCGCGAGATGAAACGACTTAGGGCCGCCATCCTCCCGGTCAGGGACTGAACCTCCCGCGTGCATGCGGGCGGTCGCATGTTCTCGATGGCCTCTATCTTCTCGGGGTTGGCCCCGATTCCTTGTGGACCGATCATGTAGCCGAGTACCTTGCCGGCTTTGACCCCGAACACGCATTTTTCAGGGTTTAGCTTTATTCGATGTTTATTGAGGTTACGGAAGGTTTCCTCTAGGTCAGATACATGACTCGAGGCCATCCTGCTTTTGACGACTATGTCGTCCACGTATACCTCCAGGTTACGACCTATTTGGTCCGAGAAGGTTTTCTGCATGAGGCGTTGGAAGGTCGCTCCGGCGTTCCTTAGACCGAAGGACATGGTCGTGTAGCAGAACGTGCCGAACGGCGTGATGAAGGAAGTTTTCTCTTCATCATCGGGCGATATGCCGATCTGGTGATAACCTGAATAGGCGTCCAGAAAACTCATCGCCTCGGAGCCGGCCGTTGCGTCCACCAACTGGTCTATCTGAGGCAGCGGAAAGTTGTCCTTGGGGCAGGCGGCATTCATCCCTGTGTGATCGACACACATGCGCCACTTGCCCCCCTTTTTCTTCACGATAACCGGGTTGGCCAACCAATCAGAGTGATCAACTTCCCGTATAAAACCGGCTTTAAGGAGCTTGTCCAGTTCCTCTCTGATGATAGCTTGCTTCTCCGGGGAGAAGCGCCTGAGCTTCTGCCGCACAGGCTTTTTGTCGCCGAGCGCTAGCGTGTGCTCGACGACCTCCCTTGGGACTCCGGGCATGTCGGACGGTTCCCAGGCGAACGTGTCCGCGCTTCTCCGGAGGAAGGTCACGAGCTCGAGTTCCTATTTAGGATCCAGGGAAGCCCCCACGTGTACGACCTTGTCTGGCTCTGCGTCGCTGTGGATGGCCTTAGTTTCTCCCCCGGCCTGGAGGGTAGCCTTGGGCCGGGAACTCCTCGGCTCTTGGTCGGGCCCGCGCTGGGGCAGCTGCCCGACCATGTCTAAAGCCCTCTCGTCGCAGTTTAGGGCTGCTTTCGGACTTCCCTTCACTGAGATCACGCCGCCGGGGCCGGGAACCTTCAGGCATTGGTACCCGTGATGCGTGGCGGCCATGAATTTGGCGAGCGCTGGTCGGCCCAGGATGGCGTTGTAGGCCGACTCGAAATCGACTACCTCGAAGGTGATCAACTCCGTTCGGAAGTTGCTCGGGCCTCCGAAAGTTACGGGCAGGACGATCTGTCCGAGCGGCTTGGCCGAGGTGCCGGGGACTATCCCGTAGAAAGGGACTACGACGCTCTTGATCTTGGACCGATGAATTTGCATCTCGTCCAGGACCTTGGCTGATATCAGGTCCAGGGAACTCCCGCAATCTACAAGCACTCGTCCTACCGCGGTGTTGCAGATCGTTGGACTCACGACCGTCGGGAGCCTCTGGGGTTTCGTCATCCCCGGGGGGCAGTCGACCTTAGAGAAGGTGATGGGCAGCTCGGACCACTTGAGCTGCTGAACGGGAGGCTTCCCTTGAGTGACACGAAGTACCTCGCGTGCGGCCTCCTTCAGCTCCCGACGTGATCCATAGGCGGCGGAGCCCCCGAATATCACGGCGATGTGGTTTCTCGGCTCCTGGTACTCCATGTCCGTATCTTCCTCCTCGGCGGGCTTCTTGCCCTTGACGTCTCCTTCTTGCTCTGGGAGCGTGGGCATGGGACCCTTACCATTGTAGAATTGCTCCAGGCGGGAGGCCAATGTTCTGCAATTCCGCAGGTCGTGCCCATGCGCCTGGTGGAGCGGGCAAAAATAGGCGCTAGCCCGTCCGCGCTGGTCGCCGCGGTCTTGGTCGTCCCGGTTTTGCTCGTTGTTCCGCTGAACCGGTCGACCTTTTCCTTTCGCGACTCCTCCTTTATACGATTGCGAGGTCGGCCGTTGTCGTCTTTCGATGGCTGCCACCATGTCGGAGACAGAGGGTTTTTTCTTCTTTTTGATTTTTTTCTCGATCGAGCTCACGCTCTTTCTACCGACGCCTTCGAGTCCGGGCCGAGGGGGCAGCTTTCCTTCATCTAGCGGCTTCTTCCATTGGATCGCGCGTCCGCGTTGGCATAATCTGGTCGGCCATGCGGAATGCTCGTTGGCTGTGATGTCCGGTGAATCTCGAGGTCTTGAGTAAAGCGGACGTCCGGACCCGAACTTGAAAGCCCGACAACCGCCTCATCCGAGATGCTCGGGATGGAATTCCGTGACTTGCATGAAGCGCTGACGAAGCGGCACAAGGTTCGCCCTCCGTCAGACGACGTTCAAGGTCGCGCTCCTTCCCGGGCGGACATAGCGACTCCGGAAGTTAGCTCGAAGAAGTCGCTCGGTGTGCTCAGGATCGGATCGAAGTTTTCCTTTTGGTTGAATAGCCATGTCCGGCCGCCCATCCAAAGATCAGGCGTAAAGTTGGCCATGACCCTTTCATCACCTCCGGCGGCTAGAATGGCCGTGGTGTAGATCGAGAGAAACTCGTCGGGGTTCTGCGTTCCATCGAACCTCTCGATGTGACCTGGCTTGAACCTTACTGGCCAGGTCACACGTCGTAGCGACGTTGCGAACGCCCTGCACCCGAAAACGGGACTGTCGGGACGGTCGTTGCGAGCGCGGCGGTCGGGGCGATCCCCACCGGCCAAGCCCGAGGTTCGCGGGCCCAGGCGAGAGAATACCTCCCTATGCCTGTAAGATGGAGAGTGGCCCGAAGAGGAGTGTTCGGCCCGGTTCTGCCTGTGGCTCGTATTCTGTTGATCTCGAGGGAGCCCCCGGGAATTGCTCCGGGTGCCCTCCCGAGCCCGATCGCGTTCGCGCCGGTCACTCCGGGTACGGCTGCGTGAGTCGTCGGGGTGGAGGCGCTCGGACGCCTGGCGGCGGCGTTCCCAGGAATTGCTCTGGGCATCCCTTCCTCGGGAGGCTTCCGCCGCTTTTATGTCCGTGGCGATTTCCTCGAGGTCGTCGGCCACAGCCGCACCCATGGCTTCTAGGTCGACTTGCTCAGGAAACTCTCTGAGGTTGCGCACCACCGTGGCCAAGGCTTGAAGGCGTTCCCCGCTCGGGGGAACGCGGGGCGACGAGCTCGTTCGTCGTCGCACGGGCTCCGGTGTCCCGTGACGCTGCGGAAATTCTCCACGAAGCCGCCCTGGTCTTGTCGGCCGGGCCACCACGGACTTGCCGGCGTAAGCTGGCCAGTGTCCGATTCAGAGATGTCTGCAGGTGCTCTTTGGCCGCTTCATAGCGGTGGAGGCGTATTTCGCCCGGGGATTTGCTCCCGGTATTTCCACCTTCCTCCGCAACCAAGACGTTACGGGATTGGGCGGACCGCGAAGGTGACATCACGGTGTCTCCCCGTGAGGCGGTCCCCTGGTCGAGCTCGAGATGGTCGGGAATGTCCAGGCCATCGTAGAGCCCGTCGTACTCGTCGTCCGAGAGGGCGTCGAGTTGGGAGCGGAAGAACTGCTCCCGCGCGGCGGCTTCCGGGCAGAAGCTCCTGGAACCGTCGTGATTCTCAAGGCCAGCGGCGTCGGCAGCCCCATTGTCGAAGAACTGCTTGTCTTCTTCCTCGATTCCGGGGGCGTAGAGGCCCTGGCGATCTTGGGAGTCTGTCATCCTCCGGGATTCCTCACGAAAGGGAAAGTCGGTCCCCACGGACGGCGCCAGCTGTCGGCGATTGGGGAGCAGGCCCCCGCCGAGCTTACTTGTTGGTGGAGGGACCAACTGCGACCCCTTCTCATGTGATGGGATACTCAGAGGAGTGACTCACTGGACTTCAACGGGCGTGGACACTGTGATTTACCCTGGTTCGGACCTCTCAAGATGGAGATAATAGCCCTACTCCAGCTCGTGTATCTTTTCGTAAAGAATGTCCCCGTCCTCCCCCTCATGGTGGGGATGCTTTTATAGCTTACAAAGGACCAAACTCCGCAGGTCCCCACTATCCGCACGATTGGACCACGTCCAATCGTGGCAACTGGTAGATCCTACAACTCCGCCACGCTCCCGCGGAGGACGTAACGGGCTAACGGAGGTTACGCGCTGGTGGTTACTCCCACCGACCTCGAGATCACGTCAGGTCGGCCAATACCCAGCGCCGAGCTCGGTTGCCTTATGCAAGCTCGAGCTCGCAATTGGCCAGAATACGCGACCTTCTCAGGTCCCAACTAGATCGTCCTTGGGAACGACCTCCTAGTGGCTCGGGCGGGAGCGAGCTCGGCCGTTCGTGGCACCCGAGGTAATTTATGGGAATTACCCAACCCCCGACACAAAAATATACCTTTTTTTTTGCAAAAATGCCCATGACACGTGGCAGTGACAGACACCAGTCGCGCCACGATGGCGCGACAGACTGGTGACTCGCGTGGCGTGACTGGGCATAATCGCGTTAGGGTGGAGCGATTGCCGACGTGGCTGCTGATGTAGCTCCAATCGCGAGCGCATGGTGTGATTAGCTCAACTCCAATCGCGACTGCATGGTGCGATTGACTGCATGTCACGCTATTTTTTTAATTTAATTCGATCTTTTAATTCAATATTTTATATCTTCTGCTATAAGGCTCTAAGTCCAACGAAATAAATGTCTAAATTTGTATTAAACTATAAGAATCCATATTATACAATAAAAACTACTATGTTCTATGCAGATATAAATTGTTTGAATCAAGTTTACTTGAAGACTCTTTTATAAATTATGAAGAAACTATGGCAACCATGGCTCAAAAAATTATGAAATAATTATCACTTATTTATGGGGTCTTAGATGTCCCATTTCTGCAAAAAAAAAAAAGAGAGAGTTAGGAATGAACTCATTTGAATAAACCAAATGACTATAACAAGCATCTCTTGCATGCAATATCAACTAGTTAAAAGATGTATCAAATGAACATGAAATTTGGTAAAATCAGTTTTGTTGTGTTCCTAGGGTTACAAGGATCCCAAATAAATAAAAATATTTACATGTGTTCCTCAGGGAAAGTAATACAATTTGACACAAAAAAAATTGATCATAAATTCGGTCCTACAAATATGAAAACCGGTCGAATTTGTGATCTAGTTAAAAAAAAACCAAAATCCCACCGAAATTACTGTGGCAATTTAAAAAAATTTAAATTTTTTTATCTTACGAAGATTTAGAATCTTAACGCCGACCAAAATCCCAGATTTCAGCTGAGATTTTAGCGATGAGATTTTAAACGTGCTGAGAAGTAACTTGGAAGCATACGCTTTCCTGAATCCCGCTTGCCTTATCTGTATTGTAGCAACAAGCGTTCTAGCATACGAATCTGGACCGCTGGATCGAAAAATAGATGGCTCAGATTAGGTGCAGTTGCAACTGCAGCCTTATCACTCTCCATCCATGGAAGGCCAGGCATGGTTCAAATCTCACTGAGATTTCGGCCATCTGGGTGGAATTTTCGTTCTCTGGTCAGGGCCAAGATCCTAAATCTCAGTTGAATAAAAAGAATTCAAAAAAATTCAAAATGCTACAGTAACATTCAAAATCTCGGCAAGATCTCGGTGATTTCGACCAAAATCTCAGACATTTTGACTGGATTTCAATTTTGTAGGCCGGATTTGATTGGATTTAGGGTCAAGACCATCCACAAAAAAATTCAAAAAATTTTGGCGTGTTTTGACCATTTTTCAAAAGTTCAAAAGTTGACCAAGGTCTCAGTAATTTCAGCCGAAATCTTGAAAATCCTGGTTAAAAAATGTCAGGATTTGAAATGTGATTTTTGAATTTCATCCAAACTTTATCTGAAATTCTGATATCTCACCGAAATTTTAGATTTTGGCTACCTGCGAGATATATACCAAAAACAAAATTTAAAACCTTGGCCAGACTGCCAAGGATTTAGTAATGGGATGCATTGTACAGTATTATCATTAAGTAGGATCCTGTGTCATGTGGATGCATGTATTTTGGTCGCCAGCTAGTGATTGCCACTACTATAGAAATGTACATCAGAATCGGGTTTTTTTCGTCATCATAATAGATTTTGGTGGCGATAGAAAGTCCGACAACAGTAATGAAGAGGCTCTATCATAGTCGGTTTTTACACGATAGTAATAATTCGGTCATCACAATACGGTGAAAATCGATTGCGATGACCCTCTTATCACAATCGGATCTTACTCAAAATCAATAGTGGCGAGAGACTCATCACTAGGTGGTCTGTATTTTGGTCGCTAGCTTAGGGCCGTCTCCAGAAATTTGGGGCCCCGGAGCGAAATGCAAATTAAGGCTCTAAATTTTAAAAAATTCATGTGTACTATAAATAAAACATACTTTCAAACAATTATATAACTTTAATATGTGTTTTTTTTTACAAAATTTAGGAACATATTAAATATCAATGCTAAAAGAGTCAAGATAGTACTGATCTCATGTTCTACTAAAAAGCATCATCCGCCTAGTATTTCTTCAAATAAAATCTTCAATTATATCTTCATAATTAATCTTCTCGAAAACATCATTTTCAAGTGCTATCATTGCCAACCTATTAAGTCTTTTTTGTGTCTTTCAAGTGCTATCATTTTCAAATACTATGCGAGCAAATAAACTAATTAAGGTGGATTAGAATGTGAACGTTGTGTCGGTGTTTCGAGCACCGGCCAATGAATTTGTATAGGTAAGAGGGGGGTGCACGCTCCCTCTCCTCGACGGCTTACTCGGGTGAGCACAAGATGTATCTTGGTTGGTGAGCGTCCTACTCAGTTAGTGTGGGTTTGATTGTATTGATTCCTTGGTTGTCAGTTTGTTTTTACATGCTCGCCCCCTTTATATAGGCGAGGAGGGAGGTTTAGTGTTGCTTGAAAAAGAAAAAGCGTGCTCTTAGTAAGCCATAGTGGCGGTGATGGGACGGCGCGGCATGTCCCCTTGCCATTTGGTAGTGGCGTAATTCTTCGTCGCTTTCGTAGTAAATCACGAGTTGGGGACTTGTGCGCTAGCGTCATCATTACGGCCAGCATTTAATCGATCGATCGCAATAAAGGCTGTCGCTTCTTGAGTTTTCTTGACTTGGTCATTCCTCGCCCGGCGTGGCTTTGGGCCCCGACCGGCTGGATTCGGCCCATGCGCGCTTTTTGGGCCCAGTACCCATGGCACAGGTACCGTCGGTAGCCAGAGCCCCGTGCAGGTCGGAGGGAGGTGCAGGGGTCTTGTTCCGTCTTAGTGATGCCGTGATTCGCCAGCTTTGATCGAGTCTCCGGCCGGTCTTGCGGCGCTTCCGGTGATGTCGAGCCCCAGGTGGTCGGAGAAGCGGTCGGGAGTTTCGCCGGGTTTAGTCGGAAGAGTCTTCGGCCAGTCTTGTGCAGCCTTCCAGTGAGTGTAACCCCAAGGCCCCGGTGGTCGGAGTAGGTCGGGGTTTATGCTACTTGGTCGTTGCTTTGCGTATCGGGAGGTCGATCGCGGTATATATCTGTGCCGGTCGTGCCGCGCGATGGAAGTGATCGCCCGTAAGCGGCGAGCACGTGGCGTGCGGCTGGTCATACTGGCGGGCACGTGGCGCCGGTCGTGCCTTGGTAGGCCATGATGGGCTGACCGCCATACTGGCGGCACGTGGCGCCCGAGTTAGGGCGCGATGGGCTAATCGCCCTGGCGGACACGTGCGCGCCGGTCAGCCGCCGGTAGCGCCGATGGGCGTCGCCACTGGCGGACCACGTGAAGCGCCGGTCGAGCCAGGTATGCCGATGGCTGATCGCTTCTGGCGTAAGGCGCCCGGTCGTGCCGGCCAGCGCGCGAAGTGTCATGCGGGCTCACGTGGTGTCGGTCGAGCCGGCCGGTAGCGTGATGGAGCTGGTCGCTGCAGCGAGCGTGTCAGCGCCCCGATGTCGGGCCGCTTGTGAGCTGGTACCATCTGGCGGACACGTGGCGCCCGGTCGTGCGCAGGCGCGCAGTGGTCGCCCTGGCGGACACGTGGCGCCGGGTCGTCCCCTTTACGCCCGTCCGTGGTGGGGACCAGGAGGGTGAAAGCGCGCTTGCCTTACCGTTGGCTCGGCGCGCTCGTGGGGCTACAAGCGAGTGATCGGGTGGAACACAGAGCCCCCTCGCGAGGGGTCCCCTGTGAGACAATCCGGCGCGGCGTCCGACCCGTGAAGCGATCCATAAAGAATCTTTCCTTACCGATCCGTATCGGACCTTGGATCGTTCGTTGATCAAAAGCGCAGTGTTGCCACCGTCCGGCAGGTTCCGGGAAAGCGTGAGGTGTGATCCAGGACGTGAGTTAAAGCGATTGGGTCGTCCGACCCAACTAGGGAGGCTTGTGAGGCTCGCCTTGTCCTCACCTCTTGCCCATTTCTTTGTGGTGGATATCGTCGCCGTCTCTTGCCTTAGGGACCACGAAGTCGGGCATTGGTCGGTGTGTGTATCACAAAGTTAGAGAGTTGGGAAATCGAGAGAGCAGCTCAACCGCAGTAGGAGGGTACATTCGGGACCGATCGTGGGTCGACCGGCTTAGGCACTTCCTTTCTTCGCCAAGCACTACTTAAATGGCAAGTAGCCGGGCGAGTGGCGTAGTACTTTTGGTCGAAAGTTTGGCCGTCTTGGGAGGACTGACGATTGGTTGTGACAACCGACCAGCGGGACTCTTGTAGCCCAGTGGGGCGGGGCGGATTTGTTAATTCTGCATGCCGCGCCACTTGAAGGAGTAATAGCGAGTGTGCAAGAAGAAGGTACTCACTTATCTTTCTTTATGGTAGCGAGTTTTTGTTCAGCGAAATTGGCGGTGCTTTGGTTCCCGTCGCTTGCCAACGGCGCGGCTTCTCGCCATCGATTCCGAAAAGTGCGGTCGTCATGAATCTTTGGCGGGTATCCGGCGCGTCGCTTCGTTTGGCCGGATCGCCTATAAATAGGCGGAAGGTGAAGCGGCCAGGACTTCATTGATAACGTTGAGGCAGAGTATCGACTTGCTATAGCTGCCTCGCTCTCTCATTCCCGCTCTAGGATGAGAGCCCACCGTCGATGAGATGTTGGGACTCCCTTCGCGAGAGCGGAAGGATGAGAGGAGTTGGGCGGCGAGCTGGCCGTCTTATGGCGGCCACGGACGGCAGGGTCGAGAGGCTTGCAGGGAGGCGGAGGAGGAGGAGCGAAGCGGGCGGCGACAAGCATGATTGTCCGAGTGAGGAACCCGCCCGCGGCGCTGAGCAATTGTGGGGCGGCCGTCCTCCCCAGCGCTCCTTCTCCTTAGGGAGCTGGAGTCGGCCGCGACATCTAGGCTGCTATACGACCGTCTTCTTGCGTCGCCCGATCGTCTTTGCCGTACTCTTCTCCGGCGGTCCCCACATGTCGGACTCCGAGCTCCAGGAACCATAGAGGTCACCTGGGGGGGCTGCGGCTTCTTGAAGAGTGCGTCGAGGCGGATGGGGCTCTCTCTGCTGCCAGTTAGACCGGCTATTTTTGCCGTCGTCGCGGCAAAAATTGTCTTGGAAGCTGAAGTGTGTTTGGAGAGGGACGATAAGTCGGAGATCAAGCTGTCGTGAGAAGACCCTTTAAGCGAAAAAAGCTTTCTTGGTTTTAGATTTTTCTTGTTTCTAAAGAATGTAAATGCCGTTGAATTGGAAGAAAATAAAGGTGTTGAGTTTCACATGTTTTTAAGCTATTTTTTAGGTTTGTTCTTTGGTAAGAAATGCCGGAGTCATGGTTCTTGGAGTGCGTGGGGACCAACCAGGCCGATGATCGACATGTTCGGCGTTTTAGAAAAAGTAGGAAAAACGAGTTTAAGCTGACGTTAGTTCCTCGAACAGCGAATATCATCTGTTCATCTCTTTTTTCCTTGGCGAGACACCGCCATAACCGACGGCATTGGGCGTAGGCCGTGGTACTTTCGGGTTGGAAGAAAGAAAAAGAAACCGATTGTCGAGGCGGATAGATGACGGTTGAGCAGTGTCAACAGAGTGGAAAAAATGCTGCAGCGTAGGCCGTAGAAAGGTGAACATGGTAATGAGCGAGGTAGAAAAAAGGGCTAAGGGGTAGAATCGTCTTAGCTTTTCAATGTTCGAGGCGTTTGACAAGATGTTGCCATCGGGATCATGGCCCGGTAAGTGCGGAGTCGAAGGACCTCTACTCTGATGAAGGACCCTCCCAAGGAGGAGAGCTTGTGCTTGCCTTTGTTGGGTGAACTTTGGCGCGAACAGTCGCTGTGTTGAGCATTTCGCCCTCTAACCTTGCGGTCGTGGTAGCGTCGCGATGTCTGGTATTTGGGTGAAGCGAGCGGCGACATCGCGCTTCATCGGCGGTCGGCGGCGTCTTCTTTGGGACTCGAGCCAGGTCGTTGAAGGCTGAACCTTTGGGCGCCGTGGTCAAGTCGGTCGGTAAGATGGCCTGCTCGAATGCCAGGAAGAGCAGCGTGAACCGATCGGCAGGGTCGGGGTGGTCCGTAAGCTCAAATGCACGGGAGGTACCTCGGCGCCCAACGTCCGCGTACTTCTTGATCGTCGAAGATTCGCGGCTTGAGCCCTTGGAGGATCATGCCGTTCGGCAGCGTTCGACTTGGCCGTTGCTTTCAGTGGGTGGGCGGCGGCCGCCCAATCAGGATCTTTGAAGGTATCGCGAGCTCGAAACTCCTTTCCGTGTTGCGTTAGTTGTCGGTGATGATGGAGTTCGGGACTCCAAGCCGGTGAAGCGATATTGCGGATGAAGTCCGCTGCCTACTGTGAAGTGATTATTTGTGATCGGCTTGGCTTCTATCCACTTGGTGAACTTGTCTATCGCAGCAGCGATGGAGTGAAGCCCGGGCGCTTTCTTGAAGGGCAGGCAGTCGAGTCCCCAAGCGAAGGGCCATGTGATAGGGATTGTTTGGAGGGCTTGGCGGGAGGTGAGTTTGTCGGCGAAGAATTGGCACCCTTCGCGCGTCGGGATGATTTGCTCCGGAATCGACCACGGTCGGCGATAGAAACCCTGTCGGAAGGCTTTCCCGACCAGCCGTGACGCGTGGTGTCGCAAACCCCGCCGTGGATGTCGCGAGTAGCTCTCTTCCTTGGTCGGCCGGGATACATACGGAGGATCCGGAGGAACTCCTACGTAGAGGTCGTCGCCCGTCGATCACGAAGGATTTTGCCCCGACCAGCGGCGGCGGGCCTCGATTGGAGTAAATCGGGAGGAACCGTCGATCGGCCCGATCGATGAAGGATTCCTCCAATCGGTCTTGGTCATCGGGGCGTTACCAACGGCTCGACCGGCTCGGCCTTTGTCGGTCGCTTGGCCGTCGTCGGCGATGGTCGGATGGATGCTTAGTGTAGGTCGAGGGCGAAAATTCCTGGCGGGACCGGCCCCTGCGGGCGGAGGCCCGACCGGTGATCGACCTCTCCGTTGTTCCGTCTGTAGCTATGATGGAGCTCAAATCCTGAACTTTGCTCCAATTTGCGTACCTCTCGGCTGATAGGCCGCCATCCGATCGTCAGCGAGTTACCGACCTTCATGACTTGATCGGCGACCAGTTTTGAGTAAGCCATGCACGCTATAACCGCATGAGCTCAGAATCGGCGATCGCGGAAGACGATGCGAGGGCCTCATGCTCGGCGGCGTTGTTGGTTGCGTCGAAAAGTAGCCGGATGGCGTGCGAAGCTTGTTCGAGTGGCGAAAGAATAGCGACCCGGCCCCGACTCGTTTTGGTGAAGGACGTCAAAGTACATCGTCGATGCTCGGGGTCTTCGGAGAGTGGGGCCTGGGCTTGATCCACTCGGCAAGTCGGCTAGAACTTGAGATTTTATGGCGGTCAGGGGACATAGGATATATCATGCAGTTGAGCTCGAGTGCCCACTTAGCAATTCTTAGGGGCGTCGCGGTTGTGGGCGACCTGCCGAGTGGTAGGGAGATTACCGCGGAAGCGTGGTGCTGGTTGAAGTAGTGTACCCGGCTTCCTTTTCGTGATCGAGCTGCGTAGAGCATCTTACGAATCTGCGGGTACCGTGCCTTGGACTCGGAGAAGTACTTAGCTAATGAAGTAGACCGGCCGTTGGATCTTAGGACCCGCGCTTCTTACGCTCGCTCTGCGACAAGTGCCGTCTTGCGACGACAGGTCGTGGCGGCAATGTAAATGTGAGAGGCTCTTACGCGCCAGGCGACCCGGCCACTGGAGGTGGTCGGGAAGACCTTCAGTAGCGTCGGCGTCTGAGCCTCCTCAGATCAGTAGTGGTCGGATTTCCTCGGGGAGTTTGTACAGGAGGGCAAGCCGCGTTCGCCGGCGGGGCGTGAAGCGACTGAGGGGCAGCTAGGCACCCGTCGGCCCTTGGGCCTTTGGGAGGTTCTGATCGGCCCCATCCTTAAGATCGCGGAGATCTTGTCTCGGTGGCCCGATGCGCTGGAGATGATGAAGCGAGTAAGCTTCCTGGGTACCCAGCGCATTTCCGGGGTTGAGCGATCTTGGAACCGTCGAAGGTTCGCGAAAGTCTCCTCGGATCGGCAATGATGTCATCGTGGTCTTCCTGGTCTTGACAGCGATGAAATCGGCGTCGCCTCGACATTGCGGCGATCTGGTCGGAAGCGGTCTGCATGCATCTACGGTATGTAGCCCCGCGTTCTTGAGGCCAAAGCGGCATTGTCACGTGCTTGAGCGAGCCGTGCAGGTGATGAAGGAGGTCGCGAGCTGGTCGATCTTCTTTCATCGCGATCCGGTGGTGGTACCACTGGTAGGCATCCGAAAGGGCGAGGGGATTCGCACCTGCGGTGGAGTCTACCATTTAGTCGATGCAGGCGGAGGGAATGGATCTTTTGGACACGCCTTGTTGAGGCTTGTGTAGTCGACACACATTCTCCATTTCAGTCTTCTTTTTACAAGCCACAGGGTTTGCTAGCCACTCGGGGTGGCGAACTTCTTTGATGAACCACTGCGGCCAGAGCTTGGCTATTTCCTCCCCCTATGGCCACCCAGCGCTTTCCTTCGATCGAAGCGGCGAGGCAGAGCTGGCTAGTCTAGACCCAGGTAGGATGTTAGGAGTGCTCGGCGGCTTCCCTCGGGATCCGGCATGTCGGAGGAGCTTCCATGAAGAAAGCGTCGGTTGGCGGAGGAAGTCGGCAGCGCTTTCCTATTTGGCGAGAAGCGTGGTCCCGATCAGCGGTTTTGGTCGGGTCCTCTGGTCGACCTCGTCGTCTTAAGTGTCCTCGGACTTGAAGGAGCCAGTCCGGACTTACTAGAGTCGGGAGGCGGACTCGGAGAGTCTTTCGGGCCCGGCGAGCTCGGTGGATCACGGCGACGCCGAAGCCAACTCATAAGTCTTTCTACGCGTGGCGAGAGTGGAAAAACTGATTCTGATGATTACCCCATGCGGCCCAGGCATCTTGACTTCAGGTAGGTGTAGTTGGGGATCGCCATGAACTTCGCGTAGCATGGTCTCCCAGGATGGCGTGGTAGGGCCGGGAAAATCCACGACCTCGAAGGTGAGGGTCTCGGTCGGGAAGTTAGCAGGGCTCCCGAGCGTGTGGGCGAGTCGACTGCCCGGCGGTGAACTGCTGGCCGGGAGACGCGTGAAAGGCGCTTTGGTCGAAGGCTGGCCGGATCCCCATGGCGTCGAGGTCTCAGCGTAAAGGATGTTGAGGCCCGCCGTGAATCCATGAGTCGGTAACCGTTCCCACGATGGGATCAATGACGGCGGTACCTCCTGGTTGCGGGGCGTGGTCGGGGTGGTCGGCCGATCAAAAGGTGATCGAGGACTTTCCGACCACGAAGGTATTTAGGCATTTGGGCTTGCCGCGAACACCTCTCGGCAGGCGAGCTTGAGCGCCTCGGTCGGCGTGCTGCGGTCCGTAAGATCATGAGGCAACCGTCGGTCTCGAGGAAACCGGCGTCCGCCTCTCTCGATCTCGGTGATCGGCCGAGTCTTGCCTCTTTCCTTTGCCCCGTGGCGCCGTGGGGTTCCGGAAGCGCTTCAGGACTTCGCAGTCCCGATACTTGTGCCTGGCGGGGTATCAGTGGTTCGGACGTACTCTCCATCGGCTTCGAGAAGTGGTCGAGGGTTGCCGGCGGCTTTCACGGCCCGGCCGCCACCAGGCGAGTCCTCGCGGTTGTTTGCCGTGGCGCTTTAAGCTTGTCGGCGGTCGGAGGAGAAGCTGGGCTCGGCGCCCTCGCCGACCTTCCTTTGTCGAAAGATGACATCTACGGCCTCCTCGCGGCGTGGTTAGTGGCAATGTCCAGGAGTTCTTTGGTGGTCTGAGCTTCGCACACCCGGTTTATGGACCAGGTCTTGGAAGTGGTGCCGTAGATGAATGCCCCACGACATCGTCGCGGATGTCGAGGAGCTCGTTACCGCTGGCGGGAAAAGCGTCGGATGTAGTCCGGAGGTTTCCCCTGGTACTTGCAGCTTTTAGTCCCGAGGAATTCCCGGTCGCTTAAACGTAGGTGCCACGGAAGTTGCCAACGAAGTGGTGCTTGAGAGTCGGCCAGTCCGGGATGATGTTGGCGGAGCAGATATTCGAGCCATGCCGTGAGTCCGCCAAGTAGATGGGAGGTATTGGATGACAAGAGGTCGTCCGTCGCTCCCCCGCTTGGCTTATCTGAGCAGTAATCCTCCAACCACACCTGGGGTTTGTAGCCTGTGTACTTGGCAGCTATGTTGGCCGGCGCCGGAATCTGGCGAGGAACTTCGCGCTGCGAATTCCCTGACCAGAAGCTGCCGTGGCCCGGGGCCATCGAGGCTCGGTAGCGATCCGCGCGGAGCTTGGCCATCGGCGGCGTCGGCCGGGTGGTCGTTCCTGCGTTCTTCGTGTTTTGAGGGTGATGCGGCGTCGCGTTCGTCCCAACGTTGGTTACGGTGCGCGATGCTGAGGTTGTCCGGAGTGGCCAGCTGCCCTTGTTCGCTCAAGCGGCCTCGGTAGCGTTACGCGCGTATGAGCCATCGAAGAAGCGTCCGGCGGCTTTGCGATCCGTGGCATCTGCGCGTCTTTGCGGCCGCTCGCTCCACGGGCCGGAGGTTACGGTGGGTAGCCTTAACTGCGAGATCGTCTGGCTCGAGGAATGCAGGCGGGCGGCACATTCTTCTTTGCGGCGATGTTTTGGCGGCGTGGGGAAAAAAGCGATGAATCGTCCGTCCCCTTAGCCCGGTGGTGGTGGACTGGCGTCTTGTGGCGCTTGTAACCGCTGAGCGCAGGTGGAAACGTGAGCGGGGCTTGCTCGGGTCGGCTGGAGGCTTGTCGAGCTCGACGCTTTGAGCCTCCGGCTCGTCGGCCCGGCCCGAAGGTCGTAGCGGCGAGCAATGGTGATCCTCCTCGGTGTGTTAGCGGAGAGTCTTGGCGTGGCAGGGTAGCGGCGCTTTGCAGCGGTGTCGGAGGTCAGTGATTGGCGTGGTGCATTCTTGTCTCTTCCTCCGCTAGAGCGGTAGTCGGAGGAGTTGTCCAGTGGTGGTCGTCAGATGCGTGGCCGACCATTGCCACGAGCGAGTCGCGGCGGGTGGCCGCCCTTTGCTCGATGCCTCCGCGCATCGGCAGGGTGATGGGGCCTCTGGCGTGCTTTGGCGTCGGGGGTCAGCGGAGGACCTCGGCGGAGGAGTCTTTGGTAGTGAGGCGTCGGGGTCCTCGGTGGACACTCGGCCGGTGTGGCGGGGATGATCACTATCCTGTCAGTAGTGGTGAGTAAGTCGAGGCCGAACGGATCGGCCTTCTCGGCATGGCGATGTCGGAGAAAAGAAGAAACCGTCGAGGAAGCTAAAGCGGGGAAAATGGCGGCAACGTCGTGCAGGCCCTACAGCTGGCATGGCTATCGGTGTTTGAGAGCAAGGCCAATGAATTTGTATAGGTAAGAGGGGTGCACGCTCCTCTCCTCGGCAACTTACTTCCGGTGAGCACAAGATGTATCTTGGTTGAGTGAGCGTCCCTACTCGATTAGGTGTGGGTTTGATTGTATTGATTCCTTGGTTGTCCGTTGTTTTTACATGCTCGCCCCCTTTATATAGGCGAGGAGGAGGTTACTGCTTGTTGCTTGAAAAAGAAAAAAAGGCGTGCTCTTGATTAAGCGCGCAAGTGGCGGTGATGGGGCTTGACCGCATGACTCCCCTTGCCTGCGGTGGCGTAGTTCTTCTTGTCGCTCGTAGTAAATGCACGAGTTGGGGACTTGTGCGGCCAACGTCGTCATTACGGCCCGACATTTAATCACGATCGTCATAATAAAAGTGTCGCTTCTTCGAGGATTTCTTGACTTGGTCATTCCTCGCCAGCCGTGGCTTTGGGCCCCGACCGGCCTGGTTCGGCCCATGCGCTTTTTTGGGCCGCTGGGGGTACCCATGGCCTGGGTACCCGTCACGTTGCTAATGACCTTGAACTCTAATTTAGAGGCCTAGTAATTTTGGGGTGATGTGCTGGTGCCTAGATGGCACGTGGCCATCACGGCCCTTCCTAGCTACTAGCTAGTGACTGCAAGTACATCCACGCAAGTGTTTGGAAATTGCGCGGAATTGCCCTCGCAGTTGACATGGTCGCAGTTGACATGGTCGTGAGCTCGCACAGAGGTTAGGAACCTGTACCCTTTTTCTTTTGTGAAAATGTGTAGGAGCATATATATTGTACGATATTCTAGTTGGACCAAGTACGTACTAACCTTGAAAGCATCAAATGGTTGGGAGTCTTGGGACCAATGGGATAGGTTAACACGGCCATATAATGATGTAAAAAAAGGGTAATTAAAAAGAGGCCGGTGTAGGCTGTCGAATACCCACGGGAAAAGGTCCATGTGCACGCACGCGCTGTGACCATGTCCACTTGTGCCCAAAGCCATTTTTCCACAACATTTTGTCGCAAAGGTAGCACAAGATTACAAAGACAATGGCCACGCTTAGATGGATATTTTTAGAGCGAGCATCACAACGCCCACCGATAGAGACGAGCTAGAATACGAGACATTGTCCCCACATTTCTCGCGAGCTTCGCTAGCTCTCCTGCTACTACGTGCGGTACCTTTTATTAAAAAATTTTGGTAATTCATACGCGGAAGGACACACGCTGAGGAAAAGAAAAACACATGGTGAATGCGGTTCCGATGTATTGATCAACGTATATGCTTTGATTGTGCCATAAAATAACCACAGAGTTTGCTACACGTAAAGATCCCGTTATCTACAGAAACAAATCCATGTCATATGTATGTGTGCGACCAGAACAGTACATTATCTGGGCAGCGTCACGAAAACCCTAGAACTGACAAACGAACAACCGCATGCACCCGGGACAAAGCAACCCGAAGAATTAAACCTTTTCTTACCGATCAATACTGCTTCGATTCGTCTTTGCGTGCGAATAATACGGATTCGATCGCGCGAGGCGAAAGCGGTAGCAGCTTGGTGTCCCGCCTTTGAGCTGGCCTGTCGTCAGTCCTTACCCAACACTAATACATTAGTATTAGCTAATACCAAGCTTAACGTGTGGACCTAGCTAAATCCGTAGTTTACAACGACTAACGACAGTTTACTAATACCGCGACCACGCGCCTCTTCTTAATCAATCCTCCTATATATACACACAAACACACACCTTGTGGTCTTCGATCACGTGCTCGATCTTGTTCATCGTTAAGCTTAGCTTGCTCTTGTTGAGATCGATCGATAGATCGGCATATATGGACGGCCGCCAGGATGACTTCTTCGGCGACTTCATGGTGCTGCGGCCGGACAAGGGCGGGCTCCGCAGCCTGCTCCACCTCATGTGCTCCTGCGACGTCGCCGGCAACGACGCCGTCGACTGCCCCATCGGCAAGAAGGTCGCCCAGCGGTGGAGCCGGTGGATCATCTTCGTCTCCCTCGTCGCGCAGATGCTGCTGCTGTGGGTGAAGAGGCCCATGGCCGCGCTCGGGAGGGCCATCGAGTACTGGATGAACCTCCTCACGGACAATGGCGGCGGCGTGCTCGTGCTTATCAAGAGAGCTATGCAAGGTACTACTGGTGAATGAGATTTAGCATTAGCACGCATGGATGGTTGTGTGCATGGTAGAATTAATGCTACAACAACATATAAAGCATGAACGGATTTTGTTAACGTATTAATCAATCTAGCTTTTGAAAGGTGATATTAACAAAAACGTTCGTGTGTGCAGTTTTGCATTTGGTTTCCAGCTTAGAATTTCTGGAGAAGTAGATTTCTTGTCTTGCATACCAAGGTTGGAAACTACTCCTTTTTGTTGGGAAAACTTATAGTGTTCCTATTTGCAAAGGCAAGAGAAACGTTCTAACCAACGCCAAAACGCCAACCTTTTTAATTTTTTGGAGAGTTAGCACCAGATAATGTTTATCGCTTAGTTTCAAAAGAAAGGGTATCGATGCTAGCTAGTTACCTAACAAATTAAAATGCCAACGGACCGAAACTAGATGGTCATTTGTTCTTATCTTATTTATAAAGGCCTTTTAGAAGCTTTTAGATGGTCATTTGTTCTAATAAAGTTTGAATGGTTGATTAATTTGTGCTCTTCAATTCACTTGGAAAACATGAACAAGGGTTATGATTATTTACATTTTCAGTTCAGCAAACACATCTTTAAAAGTTTTAAAAAGGACCGATGTTTAAATTAAGTTTGTCTCTTTTGGAATGTCAAGCAGTTCTGCAAGATCAGCAAGCCCTGTGTTTGTTCTAGGAAACAGTGGTTTATTAATTAATCAGTACATGATTATCTATGCTTGTTACGCTACTGCAGAAGTCATAAAAGAATAATTTCGAGAGTAGACACTCCGGCGTAATCGCAGTCACATAGATGGATATATTACAGATACTATCTAACTTGTTCCCATCAGAATTTAGTATTCATATGCATTGCTGGTGAACATGTGAAAAGCTCAATTCAATCATTTTTTTTTCTTCTCAAGATAAGGGCATCGTTAGTTTCTTATACTTAAGCAACATGTTAAGTTGGCTGTCTTAATGCTTTAAGCAACTTAGGTGAATATTGTCATTTGTTTGATTGCTTCCTGTCGTGGGCACCAATTGAAATAATCATTCCCGCAATGCACGGCGCCTTATCATCTTCAATTAGCTTTGTTTTAATTTAGAAACAGAAGTCAAGCACAAGTTCATAGAAGAAAACGGCCAAGGTTGCGGTGTGGACTTTGATTACATGAAATGATCAGTGAGATGGTTAGCGTTCTCGTTTCGGTTCACCTTTGAATTGGTTCAACACAGTTGTTTCAATGTTTGCACAACTCATTTCATTCGGAGCATTGTGGAAAACACCTAGTGCATGTTTAGATGTATATATCCATGTGGATGTTGAAAGTCAAAACAAATTCCACATTTTCCACACGAGAAGTAGTCGAGGAGTTCTCAGAATATAGCTTTGTAGAATATGTACATGCATGCATGCATGCATGTTCCAAAAATCTCACCTGAAGTGCAGATGGACAGTAGTGCACGGCTCTGTTTTCCAAACAAGTACGATCGATAATGACATTAGTTTTTCAAATACGAACAATACTCAAGTCTGAAACAGCTACAATTCCTATACCGTACGTTATTGCAGGCAAAGTAAGAACTCCAGATAGAAAATCTACCAACTACCGATCGTTTATCGGACTCATCGACACAAGAATCGAACTGGACAAGAAGATCAAGTTAGGGGATAGCAACTACCGAGCTGCTCTCGGTATCATGGCTGCGAAACTAGCCTACGAGAACGAACTCGTCATCAAAAGCGTCGTCGAAAGCCGTTGGCAGGTGCAGAAATGTGCTAGTAAAATCCTTGCAACCTGTTCAAATCAGAGCATAATTAATGTCCGTGTCGTTAACCTGTCTCATGTTCCTAATTCTGCAGGCGAAGTTCTTGGAGTTCTTCAACTGTTGGAATGGTAAGACAAGGTCACAAGGACATGTAAATTATGATCAGTACATATAGTTGCATGGGACAGGACAACTAATGCATGGCATACACGTTTTATTTCCGTACAAAATTAACGTGGTTTTTCTTTTCCTCAGAGTTCCGAGGTGATTACACGACCCAGGCGTTCATGTTCGCGGACAAGCCGGCCGACGCCGACCTCGCCGTGGTCGCGTTCCGCGGCACGCAGCCGTTCGACGCGGAGCAGTGGTGCACGGACGTGGACCTGTCGTGGTACGAGATCCCCGGGGTGGGCAAGATCCACGGCGGCTTCATGAAGGCGCTCGGGCTGCAGAGGGGCACCCGCGGGTGGCCGGCGGAGGCCGAGCAGGAGCCGGCCGGAAGCAAGAAGCGGTTCGCCTACTACGCTGTCCGCGAAAAGCTGAGGAAGTTCTTGGACGAAAACCCGCGCGCCAGGTTCGTGGTCACCGGCCACAGCCTCGGGGGCGCCCTCGCCGTGCTGTTCCCGACCATCTTAGCGCTGCATCGGGAGGACGCCCTGCTGAGCAGGCTGGAGGGCGTATACACGTACGGGCAGCCCCGCGTCGGGGACGAGCAGCTCGGGAAGTTCATGGCGAAGCACCTGGAGGAGCCACGGACGAAGTACTTCCGGTTCGTGTACTGCAACGACATCGTGCCGAGGGTGCCCTACGACGGCTCTGCCCTCCTGTTCAAGCACTTCGGCCAGTGCCTCTACTTCGACAGCTGCTACAGAGGACAGGTCAGACATACACTGGGATGTGTGCCAATCGCTTTAGTTTTCAGGCATGCTTGGTGCATGCATGCTTCCGATCAATGTTAAACGTTGAGCGTGCGTGCGTGCAGGCGATGGAGGAGGAGCCGAACAAGAACTACTTCTCGCCGCTGTTCGTGGTGCCCAAGTACGTGAACGCGGCGTGGGAGCTCGTCCGGGGCCTCCTGATCGGCTACGCTTACGGCCCGGAGTACGCGGAGGGGTGGGCGATGAGGGTCGCCAGGGCGGTCGGGCTGCTGATCCCCGGCCTGCCGCCGCACGCGCCGCAGGACTACGTGAACTCCACCCTGCTCGGGGCCGCGTCTCTCCAGCCAGTACTCCGTGACCAATAGAGTCCGTTAATTAATTAGCGCCTGTGATAAACTCATTGAAAGTGCAGGAAGAGAATTAACATGTATGTATATCAAAGATTGAACAAAAAGAAAGCAATTGCCAATGTTCAGCATTCACACATTTCAACGATGGGCGTTCGTATCGTACGTTAATTCTTGCATTCTACAATCCCCCTGGCTTGTGTTACTGATTACCCCCTCTGTTCCTAAATAGATGGGGGTATGCTAGCCTCGGACATACGCTTTCCCATCGTATGCTCATTTTCACCGTCGGATGTCATTTAAAAACGTAAATCTCAACCTTCGATCTATACAATAAAAAACATGAGGCACAACAATTTATTACTGAGCTTTCAACAAAAGCCTCTCTCCAATGCAATAGACACGAGAACACCACTTAAAAATATGCTAACAAGTAAAAACTACCGATGCAACGTTACAAGAAAATTACTCCAATGAATGGAAATCACTAGGAATTGCTGCAACATTTTAGAGAAGATAATACAACAATTAGATAAAACTCATACAACAATTCGATTTAACTGCTGCAACAATTGAGATAAACGTCTCGAATGAGGAAGAGAAGGAGACCAGCTCACAACATTGCCTCGTTGCTAGCAGATCTGGATCTAGTGGTTGCGAGGCCAGCTTCTGCCACCACACCCTAGGCCATGCCGCCCCAGCCACGGAGCTCCACCAAAAAATTATGGTAAGTGCTGCGACATTTTAGAGAAGCCAATGCCAACCTTCAGAAGGAAAAAAAAAAAACTCATGCAACAACTCAACTTAGCTATTGTAACAATCAAGACGAGCTCAAATGAGCCTTCAACAAAGCCACCAAAGAGGAAGAAGAAGCAATGGTAGCAAAGAGCCGAGTTCGTAGGAGGAGGAGGAGAAGGCGGTCATCCCAGTGCCTCATCGTCGGAGGGCCCAAATCTGACGTCTCATCGTCAGTAACCGCGAATCTCATGGTGCTAGGTTGACTTGGTGCCTCTTCGTTGGCTGCGCCGCCTCCTCCTCCACTCACTGTCGATCCGCCATTGTTGGCTCCTCCGGCCACTGTCCACCACACCAGATAAAATGCTGACGAGGAACTTGTTGAAGTAGATCTTAGGCACCGCTTGCTAAGGCCACCATGGGAGGTGAAGATCGAGATTTGCGGGATCTCGCGGAAGCCACAACGTGTAGTAGAGCTTGGTATTCCTAGGAGCTCATGAAGGCCATGATATGCAAATCCAAATTCCACATCTCACTCTTCGACAGATGAAGAGAGAAGGTGTCAGGATAGAGGGCCTAGAAACATGGGGAATGTCTCAATCAAGTGGTGCGTAACTAGCTGGCTGGTGAGACGCTTGGTGCATGTAGACGTTGAAATTGTACCAGGTGGTGGATGTGCCATCCGAATGTAGCTTTGTATTGTACGTATGTCACGAAGCGTTTTCCAAATAGATGACATTCTAGTTTCTTACATTTTTACTAAGTCACATTTACAAAAAAAAAAATTGTATGTCCACTCTTTATTACTCCCTCCAGTCTCAAAAAGCTAACGTTTTGGATATAGTGATGGTCAAACTTTCGAAACTTTGAATATCGATATATTTTTAAATATTTAAATTGGAAACACGAAAATTATATGTGTAGACTTGTCTCGAGAAGTGCTTTCATAATAATTATAACTTTATTGAGTTTTATAAATATATTATAATAAAAATTAGTGGTAAAATTTGTATTTTGAAGACCGTATCGATGTTCAAAACATCATTTTTTTTAAGACTAGAGGGAGTATATTTTTGGATGATGTGTCTTACTCTAATCTATGGCAGTAAATGATATTAGAAATAGCTAAAGTGGAAGAACATAGAAGAAAAAAAAATGGTAAAGTGTGATCTCAAACTTAGAAAATAACATATATTTAAAAATAAAATTTGAAAACTATAATAACGTGTATTCGAAAACAAAGAGAGTGGAGCAACCGCCATTTCCATTACTAGGGCCGGTTTGAGGTCCGCGTCTAGTGGGCTGCTTCAGACTTAAAAGACCGACTGTTTGTGCTGGACCAGATTCTTTCGTTGGCCTGCAAGAAATCCACCTCCAGCATTTGGCACAAAAATGAAGGAAGCAGCGAACATCCTCCGATGCGCCTCCCTCGTCAACCAGCCCCTGCCCGTTGACCTGCCTCTCCCTGCTTACATCCTCCTATGCGCCTCCCTCGGCTGCCTCTACCTGGGCACCTGGACGTTCCCGGACACCGCGGGCCTTCAGCTCGTCGTCTGCCACGCCAGGATGGGGGACCGGGACCGCGACCACATGCTCGCCTGCAACCCCGTGTTGGAGACACTCGGGTGCTCGCGTACTTGGGAGCCAAAAGTACACGAGCTGCACATCGGCAACTCAATCATAAAGGTGCGGTGCTGCATTTCTGTGTCCACGCCTAGAGATCTAGATGCGCCAACGATCGATGTATGATCATAATTCTCTCCGTTGATGTATAGCATTGCAGGCTAAGACAATGGCGACTGCGAGCTCCGTGGTCCCAAGTGTCCAGATGTTGGCCTTACAGGTGAATTTTTCTGTCTCCAAGGAAGTCGAGATGCTGCCCAGCTTCCTCAGATGCATTCCCAATGTCGAGACGCTGCAAGTCAAGGTGACATTACATTTTATCCCTCGTGCTCATCACATTCAGTCATTTGGCATTTGCAAAGATCATCACTAGCACGTACGCATCCGGTTGCTCTGCTGTATGATCCATCTGTAATTTTAACCTTGTACACTGATTCTGTAGATCTGCTAAAGCTGATGAACCCACTGGCATGTTGGAGCTAATTTTGTATACGTCACCGTATTCGTATCCTATACGGAGTCTATGTCCGAGTTGTCTCCGTGGCCGTGTCCAAGTAGAGTTCGTAAGGTGCTATCCGAGTCGGCTGTGGAGAAAAGCCTTTATAAGGCTCTGTAAGCACCAGAACAATACAACGCAGTACCAGGCAATGCAATAAAGCGAGAAAAGAAAAGAGTTCCTTGCTATCTCGTGTAGATGCATGCATGTAGGCATATTGTTTTTGCTAGTGCAAGCATGCTGGAGCTTCTCGATCGCATGATTTTCCTTTGAGCCGATCCAACAATTGGTATCAGAGCTAGATCAGTAGGTGCCTGAGTTCTTGATCTGCTGCCCAAGAAGATGTCGAAATCTCCGGGAAGTGGTGACACCGGTGGTCAGGCGACATCAAGCGCGACGGTGAAGGAGAGTTCCGCTATAGCGCTGCATTATCCGATGCTCACGAAGAGCAATTATGCAGCATGGGCAATCAAGATGAAGGTGTATTTGAGGGCTCAAGACCTGTGGGGAGCGATCGAGGACGACAAAGTCGATGTGCGCAAGGATCAGATGGCATTGGCGGCCATCTTTGGAGGCATCCTAGAAGAAACGCTCTTCCTACTGGCTGAAAAGGAGATAGCCAAAGCTGCGTGGGAGACGTTGAAGACGATGCATCTTGGTGCTGATCGTGTGAAGGAGGCTAAGGTACAGACCCTGAAAGCTGAGTTCGAGGGGCTGCGCATGACAGAGACAGAGTCAGTCGACGACTTCGCCATCCGGCTGACAACGATCGTCAACAAAATCAAAGCGCTTGGCGATAAGATGGAGGAAAGCTACGTGGTAAGGAAATTCCTTCGTGCTGTCTCTGGCAGGTTCCTACAAATCGTCTCCACCATTGAGCAGTTCGGCGACCTCAAGGTGATGACGATCGAGGAGGTGATCGGTCGTTTGAAGGCACATGAAGAACGGATTAAGGGATCCGACAGCGGTAAAGAAGAAAACCTACTCCTGACGCGAGCCGATGCATCTTGGTGCTGATCGTGTGAAGGAGGCTAAGGTACAGACCCTGAAAGCTGAGTTCGAGGGGCTGCGCATGACAGAGACAGAGTCAGTCGACGACTTCGCCATCCGGCTGACAACGATCGTCAACAAAATCAAAGCGCTTGGCGACAAGATGGAGGAAAGCTATGTGGTAAGGAAATTCCTTCGTGCTGTCCCTGGCAGGTTCCTACAAATCGTCTCCACCATTGAGCAGTTCGGCGACCTCAAGGTGATGACGATCGAGGAGGTGATCGGTCGTTTGAAGGCACATGAAGAACGGATTAAGGGGTCCGACAGCGGCAAAGAAAAAACCTACTCCTGACGCGAGCCGAATGGGAGGCCCGATCGTCGAGACGCGACAGCAAGGGCTCGTTCAGTGGCTCGAAAGGAGATGTCAACGAGGCCGTAAGAATCGGAGATTCGACAGGGCAAAAGTGATATGCTATAATTGTAATGATTATGAGCATTTTGCTTCGGAGTGCCGCAAGGTAAAGGAGGAGGAAAAAGCGCTTCTTGCCGAGGTTCAAAGTAAGAAGGGACCGGTGTTACTTTGAAGCTATGTCAAGTAAGAGAGTGGACCCCGGGATGTTGAAGAGGTGTGTTCGCCGTCCAAAGTCAAGTCCGTCAGAGTCGAGTCCGGGGCGTTGAAGAGATGCGTTCGCCGTCCAAACTCATATCCGTCAAAGTTGAGTCCGGGGTGTTGAAGAGATGCGTTCGCCATCCAAACTCAAGTCCGTTGAAGATGAGTCCAAGACGTAGAAGAGATGTGATCGCCGTCTTGAATTAAGTAAGTTGAGTCCGGGGCGTTGAAGAGGTGTGCTCGCCGTCCAAACTCAAGTCCGTCGAAGATGAGTCCAAGACGTAGAAGAGATGTGCCCGCCGTCTTGAATTAATTAAGTTGAGTATGGGGTGTCAAAGAGATGCGTTCTCCATCCAGTGTCGAATAAAAGTTGGGTAAATCGTAGTTGTGACCGATTGCCTCAACAAATTAGAAATTAGGCGTTACAAAATTAGGAGGGTGATTGTTGGAGCTAATTTTGTATACGTCACCGTATTCGTATCCTATACGGAGTCTATGTCCGAGTTGTCTCCGTGGCCGTGTCCAAGTAGAGTTCGTAAGGTGCTATCCGAGTCGGCTGTGGAGAAAAGCCTTTATAAGGCTCTGTAAGCACCAGAACAATACAACGCATGCACTGTGCAATGCAATAAAGCGAGAAAAGAAAAGAGTTCCTTGCTATCTCGTGTAGATGCATGCATGTAGGCATATTGTTTTTGCTAGTGCAAGCATGCTGGAGCTTCTCGATCGCATGATTTTCCTTTGAGCCGATCCAACATGGCAAGCTCCATTTCAAGTTCTGGCGGGAAGTCGGCCCCGTCGAATGCGTGCAGTCACACATGAAGAAAGTGGTTTTCCGCGAGTTCTGAGGGGAGCTGTTTGCACCAAAATTTGGTATTTATGGGAAAATCGGTCTGAGATGGATAGAAGCGTTCGTATGGAAAGAAATTGGTGAAACAGATCGGAAGGGGAATCCGTTTCTAACAAGGAAAGGGAATCAGATCAGAGGCCGATATGGATAGACGCCGTATCCATATACAACTCGGATCGGCCAGACGTATTATAAAAAGGAGGAGACGACAAGCGGCGAAGGAATCAATCCAACACAACATACATCCACTTTTTACAAGCTTTTCTTTTACATCGTTTTAGCTTCATAGATCTCTCTGCAAGTCGACGGAATCAACATAGTTGCGCATCGCCAATTGTTGGTTTTAGCCGATTTCACCCAGGTTCGATCTGCTTCGCTTTGCTGCGCATCGCCTTCTCGAAGCCGATTTTTACCTTGTATCCGGATTAACCATAATTGGTTGATCTAGTTATCCCCTAATCGGTTCTTACCGACTAGCGAAAAGCCGATAAATCTTTGTTTATCGGCTTTGATCAAATTACAAATTCCACCTTGTCAATTTCAGGTCAAATTGACTGGCATGCTCTGCAAACCCGGCGTTTGTCTTGTGTGTTCGAGGCTAAGGATCCTGCTTCACGTTTTTAGCGCGAACATATTTTGGCACGCCCGGTGGGACCAAGAAAATCAAGAATGTCATCAACCGACAAGCCTGCGGTCACCGCCGATATCAACACCGATGCTATAATCGCGCCTCAGATGGCCGATTTAACCCCTGAACAGCGAAAAGAGATCGAAGACCGAAAGGCGGCTTTGGAAGAAATAATGTTGCGATGTTTTCAAAAAACTCGCCGTGGCGTCACCCAAAGGGCTGCACTCCCCAACATCAATCCCATCGGGGATTCATCATCCGAATCGGTAAGTCGATATACACCCGCCCAAGCCGATTTATCAAGTATGATCGAGCAATTTGTTCATCATGCATTAATTAACCAGTCATCGGCTCTAGTATCCACATTGAAGCCGATGATAGAAAATAGTGTGAAGACAATTGCTCAGGAATTGGCTGTGTCTGGAAGCCTGCTAGATCCACCACAAACCGTCCCTACATACCCAGTGTACTCCATAGCCTCTAACACCAATGCAGTAAAAGTGTCGGCTCAAACACCCGTTATGATGCCGACCCAACCCACCGTTCTGAAACCAAGCATACAGAGAGATGGATTCACGCACTACCACGGGCACACAGACGGGGCTAAAATAAGCGCACCAAACCCGTTGAACGGACACTCCAGCAATACCGTTTTATCGGGTTATCAGCCGATCGAAACAGATCAGGTTCCACAATCACGAGGAGCCGCAATGATGAAACAAGCGCCGTATAGGGAGATACCATACGTTGAGCTATTCGCGCCCATACCCGATGCATTGGGTTTTAATCATGATTACGACCAAGTGCCGAGACCTCCTGCGGCGCGATTCGGACACAGACCCGAGTTTGCACTCGGGGGGCAGGGCACGAACAATGAGACTTGGCAATGTCCGGTTGCACCGCAAGCCGACAATGTCAATTGGGCAGAACAAATTGCCAACGTTTTGAGGGAACAGTTCGGCTTACAGCCCAGAGGAAGAGTGATCGGCTACAGGATGCCGTATCCCGATTATATAGATCGAATGCCATACCCACACAACTTTAGGATACCAGACTTTGCCAAGTTCTCGGGTGATGATTCCGTCACCACGATTGAGCATGTCGGACGGTTTATGGCTCAATGTGGAGAGGCTGCACAGTCCGATGGACTAAAAATTAGACTGTTTCCTTTATCATTATGCAGTCTTTGCATTCACTTGGTTCACTAATCTACCCCCAAATTCAGTTCATGTGTGGAACGATTTAGAAAGCCGATTCCATGAATACTTTTTTTCGGGGACTATGGAGCTTAGGATTTCTGATCTTAGTTCAGTCCGACAGAAGTACGACGAATCAATTTCTGATTATATCAGAAGGTTTAGAAGCGTACGGAATAAATGCTTTAGCGTAACATTACCCGACGATCAATTGGCCGATTTAGCATTCCAAGGGTTAATCCCGCCATTAAAAGAGAAGCTATCGGGCCAAGAATTTCCCGATTTAGGCCACTTACTCCATCGCGTATCGGCACATGAAAGCCGATATGCAGATAGCAAGCGGTTTAAAGATAGATTTAAGCCGAACGGTAATGAAAAAGCCAAAGTAAACATGGTAGATTACAATTCAAGCGACACCTCTGAAGACGAAGCAGAAATAAATATAGCCGAGTGGACCGAGGGTTCTAAAAAGCCACTCGTATGCTCTCTGCTCAGGCCAACGAAAAATAGGGCAGAAGTCAAGTATTCATACGATGTGTCAAAATGTGACAAGATATTTGATTTATTACTACAAGAAAAACTCATAAGGTTACCAGAAGGACACGTCATCCCGTCGGCCGAAGAAATTAAGAAGCGAAGGTACTGTAAATGGCACCATTCATTTTCACATAACACTAACGATTGCAATATTTTTCGACAACAGATTCAATCGGCCATCGCCGATGGCAGATTAAAGTTTGCAGAAGAATCGGCTATGCAGATAGACATGAATCCTTTCCAAGTCAACATGGTGCAATGCTCGCAAAAAGGGAAAGGACCTGTAAAAGATGTTAAGCCGACTAAAGGAGTTGAAGCACGATCAAAAGGAGATGAAACAGTGCAGATCACTATCGGCTCTATACAAATAGAAGCCGATAAAAACGGACAGAATTCAAGGACGGTAAAACCAAAAGGAGACTTGGAAATCGGAAAATGGTATCGGGCTGAAAGGGCTCCAAAAAAGGTGAATTTCAAGTCAAAGCCGACTTTCTCGCAACTTCTGGGAAAGTATGAAAGGATGAGTCGAAGACATAACGTTCGACAACCTCAGAGTTTTCATTGGCCGGATCAGAATACAGACAACTATTGGCAACCAGATATGCCACATCGGCCGGCTACTGAAGAAGAAAAACATCGGCAATGTCCCTTTTGGCGGTTTTGCTGGGAGAGGGGGATGACCTTACCAACAGTTGTGTCTTGTCCTATGCAACACTCATCTGTATATCGGCCAAACCAATCTGTAAAAGACAGGTTGTCTAGACCGATACACGATCGACTAGAAGTAAGAGGCAGGAGGCCGATCCATGAAAGATTGTCAACATCAGAGCAAGGCGAGTCCTCCTGAAATCAGGAATTATCGGCTTCTCATAACACAAGTAGAATGGAATCTGACAGCGAAATGAGCAATTTAGCTGGAAAGATAAGGAAGCCGATAGAACCTAAACCTAGGTGGTGCCCCTCGGGCCTCAGCAAGTCACAACGCAGGCGGCTTCAGCGATTAAAGACACAAGAAGAAAGGGAAGCCGAGAAAGAAAGCGAGAGGGATCGGATGTTCAATAGGTTAAGGCCAATACCAGTTTTGAAAACAGAGTGGAGAAAGAAGGAACAGATCGATAGTGACTCAGATCAATCGGTCGAATCCGGGTCTCCGATGATCCGAGATGATACACCACCAATGGATACACCACCAATGGACATAAACATGGTATTCACTCTACCTGCCGAGTTCAAAACCGAAGAATCGGCTGAAGAAGTGTTCGCCCAATTGTGCATCGGAGCGCCAGACGCTGTGTTCGAAAAGCCACAAGACATGCATCGGCATCTAAAACCGTTATACCTAAAAGGGTATATTAATGGCCGACCGATATCTCGTATGTTGGTCGATGGTGGGGCGACAGTTAATCTGATGCCGTTAAGTACTTTCAGAAAATTGGGCAAAGCCGATGAAGATTTGATCAAAACTAACATGGTACTAAACGACTTCACGGGAGACCCTATTGAAGCTAAAGGCGTAATGATGTCGGAATTAACAGTCGGTAATAAAACTTTGCCGACTGCATTTTTCGTGATAGAAGCCAAAGGCAATTACAGTGTGCTCCTTGGACGGGATTGGATCCACGCCAATTGCTGCATACCATCAACTATGCATCAGAAGTTGATACAATGGAACGATGATACAGTTGAAGTGGTATTAGCCGACATATCGGCTCATATCGCCATGGCCAGTCCTGATACCAATTGGCCACACGAAGAAGCTGAATGTATATCAGGAAAAGCCTTGGACGATTGCGATTTTATCTGCATCGAGAAGTCGGGATTCAAGCCGATCAGCGTTAAGCCTAATACGTTTGATCGGACAGATGAAGTAGTGAGAAGATGGAGTCCAAGACAATAATAAGGCTTCAAGAAAAGGCAAGGAGCTATCGGCGAGAAGAATACGAGGAAGCTGTTGAGGATTTTGAAGAAGAAAGAAAAGGTTTAGGATTTACCTCTGCCGATTTGCTCGAAGAGATTAACATTGGAGAAGGCGATAGTAAAAGACCAACATTTGTGAGTGCTAAATTAGAACCAAGTTATAAAGCAAAGTTGGTCGAAATACTCAAGAAATATAGAGATTGCTTTGCGTGGGAATATTATGAGATGCCAGGTTTAAGCCGACAACTAGTTGAACATCGGCTACCCATAAAACCTGGATATAGGCCATTTAAACAGTATCCAAGACGGTTTAATCCTACGATGTACGACGCCATAAAAGAAGAAGTGGAACGATTACTAGAAGCAAAGTTTATCCAGCCTTGCCGATATGCTGAATGGGTCTCGAATATCGTTCCTGTAAAGAAGAAAAATGGCAAACTTAGGGTGTGTGTGGATTTTAGAGATTTAAATAAAGCTACACCAAAAGATGAGTACCCGATGCCTATAGCCGATATGCTTATCGATGCTGCATCCGGGAATAAAATCATAAGTTTTTTGGATGGAAATGCCGGATACAATCAGATATTCATGGCCGAAGCCGATATACCCAAAACGGCTTTCAGATGCCCAGGAGCCTTAGGGCTATATGAATGGAAAGTTATGACCTTCGGTTTAAAAAATGCCGGCGCCACTTATCAGCGTGCTATGAACCACATTTTTCACGATTTGATCGGTCATCTTGTGTGAAATATACATTGACGATGTGGTGGTAAAGTCCAAAGAAGATTGGCGACATTTGGCCGATTTAGAAAAGATGTTCGTGAGCACGAGGTTACATGGATTAAAAATGAACCCGCTCAAATGCGCTTTTGGAGTATCAGCTGGACAATTCCTTGGGTTTACCGTGCATGAAAGGGGAATTGAAGTAAACCAGGCCAAAGTAAAAGCTATAGCCGATACCAAGCCGCCGACAAGCAAAAAGGAGTTGCAAGTATTGATAGGGAAAATCAACTACTTGCGACGTTTCATTTCAAACTTGTCGGGGCGTATTCGGGCCTTCACACCATTTGAAAGTTAAAGACGACCAAGAGTTCAAATGGGGAGCCGATCAACAAAAGGCCTTCGACAACATAAAGAGTTATCTGATGAACCCACCAGTATTGGCCGCACCAAAGTATGGTATACCTTTTAAACTGTACATATCGGCTGAAGGTGATACAATTGGGGCAGTCTTAACACAGGAAGCCGATAGGAAGGAATGAGCAATATTTTATTTAAGCCGACGTCTTTTGGATGCAGAAACCAGGTATCCCCTAGTAGAAAAATTGTGCTTATCATTGTATTTTGCTTGCACCAAATTAAGACATTATATGCTGGCTTCCAAATGCGTTATAATATGCAAAGCCGATGTAGTCAAGTACATATTATCGGCGCCAATTCTGCGGGGTCGGCTTGGTAAATGGGCATACGCCTTAACAGAGTTCGAGTTAACCTATGAGTCGGCTAAATCTGTGAAAAGACAAGCTTTGGCCGATTTTATCACAGGAAGTGAAACATTAACAGGAACAGCTGATGTAACTCCTTGGCAGCTGTATTTTGATGGATCCGTTTGCCAGGAGGGCGAAGGCATCGGCGTGATATTGATTTCACCTAGAAAACAGGAGTATGACTTCATGTATCGGCTAAATAGCCGATGTTCAAATAATCAATCAGAATACGAAGCATTATTAAGAGGACTACAATTGCTAGATAGCATCGGGGTGAGAGACGTCGAAGCTTTTGGAGACTCGATGTTAATTGTCTGACAAGTCAAAGGAGAATACCGATGCAACGACGGCGCTAACTCGATGCTTACATCAATGCCTCCAGATCATCGAGATGTTCACTACATTTTCTATAAAACACATCCCCAGAGAAGCTAATGATAAAGCAAACCGATTGGCATAATGCGCATCAGGGTACAAGATTGAAAGCCGACAGGAACCAATCGAGCTAAACGTTTGGCCGATTTTATGTGTTCACCCTGTCGACTGGAGAACAGAGATAAGGGATTATTTATCAGACCCATCTAAGCCGTGAAGCGTAAAGTCAGACGCAAAGCACTCAAATATGTTCTACTCGAAGATGTACTATACTTTCGGACAATGGAAGGGTTATTGCTAAAATGCCTGGGAACCGAAGAAGCCAAGATAGCGATGGGAGAAATCCATGAAGGAATTTGCGGATCACATCAATCGGCCCATAAAATGAAATGGATACTGAGACGAACGGGATATTTTTGGCCGACAATGTTAGAAGATTGTTTCAAATATTATAAAGGATGCCAAACATGCCAAAAGTTTGGTAACATACAGTCAGCACCAGCATCGGCATTGCATCCAATCATCAAGCCATGGCCGTTTAGGGGATGGGGTATAGACATAATCGGCCAAATATTTCCGTCATCTAGCAAAGGACATATATTTATTCTCGCAGCTACAGATTACTTCTCAAAATGGGTTGAGGCTGTACCACTCAGGAAAGTTACTAGCAGAGAACTGATCGACTTTGTAAGTGAACACATCATCCATCGGTTTGGGATCCCGCAAACGATCACTACCGATCAAGGGACTGTGTTCATGTCAAAAGAGTTCAAAGATTTTGCAGGAAGTCTTGGGATAAAACTACTAAATTCCTCCCCTTATTACGCTCAGGACAATGGGCAGGCCGAGTCATCGAACAAAACATTGATAAAACTAATAAAAAGAAAAATTGAGGAAGAGCCAAGGAAATGGCACTCAACACTATCGGAAGCTTTATGGGCTTATCGGCTATCTCATCACGGATCAACTAAATTATCGCCTTTTCAGTTGGTATATGGACAAGAAGCCGTTTTGCCCGTAGAAATCAACATCGGCTCAGTGAGGCTATGTGAGCAAGATAAGTTGTCAGCCGATGAATACGAACAGGCGATGCTTGATAATCTAGATGACTTGGCTGAGCTAAGGCTGATCACGCTAGATCGGCTTAAAAGGAATAAAGAAAGGGTTGCCAGGTCATATAATAAAAAGGTAATATTAAAATCCTTCAATCAAGCCGATTTGGTATGGAAAACCGTGTTACCAATCGGGTCTAAGGATAATCGATTCGGCAAATGGTCTCCAACTTGGGAAGGGCCTTATAAGATAAATCGGCCAATCGGCGGGAATTCGTATATACTGGAATCCTTGGACGGGTTCGTCCTACCTAAAGCAATCAATGGGAAATATCTAAAGGTATATCACCCAAGCATATGGGTTGGGTCCTAACTACCGGAAGAGAAACATCAAGAAAACCATGCATATAAAATCGGTCATCTGGCCAAAAGTCGATCATTCAAACAACCATCACGAATTAAATATTGTTTACAAAAATCGGCTACACGGCCCGATTACTCTGAATCGATTCATTAGAAGAAGTCGATGCTCTGTTCTCAAATCAGTGAAGCCCGGAACCAGGCAAGTGGGCTCCCAAAGCCGATAGTGCCGCTGCCGCCCTACCGATGGTAGCTTGAACACTGTCTATCAGTTGTTGATCGACTCCTGCATCACCCGGGACTGGAACTATCTTGGCTGATTGGTTCTTGACTTGAGCAAAAACCTCGCCAATTTGCCGCCTCTGAACGGCCAGTGAAGACGTCGAGTCGGTGATGCCGAGCTGGCATTCTGCAAGTTCTTTTTGTAACTAAAGCCAGTTGTTCTTCAAGTTTGATCTTGGTCGACTCCAGCTCTTGAGCTCTGTTCTTAGTTGTTTTAAGTATAGCAGCACCCTGGTCAAATGTACTCTTTCGAGATTTGGCATCCGCTATGAGCTTGTCCAAGATCTCTTGGTCGGCTTGTTGGGCCTTCCTCTGTTCAACCCTTAGCTTGGCTGACTCCACGTCCAGCCGACGAGCGTCCAAGTGGCATACCTCTAGCAGTGCGTTCATAGCGGCAGGGGGAAGATCGGCTTGCACGGCCGCCATAGCATCCCTCAGAGGTTGCGTATTGGCCAGTAGAGCCGCCTCCGGCTGCATCACCTCGTCCAAAAGACGGTTGAGTCGCTCTTGCATGCCCGGCTCGGCAGTAACGGCAGCCGATGCTGGCGCGGAAGCCGCTATTATGCGTTGAATATCGGCTGGATAATCATCAGTGGCCATAACCTCCGGGTCGTCAAGCTCGTCCAAAGTGAAGCCTAGCAGATCGGCCAGATCAGTTGATGGCGCTTTGGGGTCAGGATCGGAAATGTCAATCGTCGGGGGCGGTACGGCCGGTGGTGTTGGAGAGAGTGATGGAGGGATAGCCGATGTAGCACCTTGGGGATCGGCTATAACCCCCGCTATCTGTACTGATGGAGATTGCTAGAGAACAAAAAGCAAGTCAGCAACACAAGACAAACGTAAAGCAATATGACTACACAAAGAAACTCACATCAGTAGCTGAATGCTCCGGAGAACCACCAGATGGATGCCTCACAGGTCTTGGTGAACGTCTGGTAGATTTCTTCCTCCTCTCTGTAGTAGACTCAGTTAAGCCTTGATAACGCGAGTAACATAATAGCCGACACAGAAAGTGACTTACTTGGAGCGCGTTGGCGAGCCAAGTCCGATAGGGATGGACCTTGGATACCCAAAGTACCTGAGGTATATCCCGTAGTGCCGACAGATTGACCCGGACGTCTCTGTCGGCCACTACTGGCAGAAACATGGGGATCGGCTATTCGTCCGCCAGCATCCGTGCCGCCCTGGAAAGATCAAAAACATACTTAACGAAAGCCGATAGCCAATATGGAAACAGAGATAAAAAGACACTGATACCTCTACGACTCTTGAGGAGTCGATAACCGGAACTCATTTGGGGCGGAAGCCACCGTCGGCTCACGGAAGTCAGGCAAAAAGGTAAGAATTATAGCCGACGGAGTTCTGTCCATCAATAAGGCCTCCGATATCCTAGACCACCATTGCGAGAATGCGGCCGACCGACGGGAATTAAGATTGAAATGTGGCATAGAAAGGAGTTGAAATCCGTCGGCTACTTCGGGTACAATCTCCGCAGCAACACTGTTGGTCACTCGGGAACGGGGTTCGATACAGGACAACAAAGGAAAGGAAGGGATGGTTTGCCCAAAACCCAATTGGCGGGCGTAAACCGATGGATGATAAAATTCGTAAGAAGGCTGAAATGTCCTGTTGCGTGTATTCAAGCCGACGTGAATAATGCAGGGAGAGAGGATGATTTTATACAAGTCTAAAGTGGACTGGGGCATCAAGGAACTATCGGCATCTAAGTGAAGGAAAGATGGGCACGGATAATCAGCTACGTCAGTGTAACGGAAAAAGTCTTGTTGGCCGAAAGAATCTCTATCCAGAGTGAGGAAGAAGCTGAGGTATTTGTGTAAGCCAACTGGATCCATTTTTAACTCACCAGCAGAAGACATGATAAATCTCTCCCCATAAGATCGGCTGGCTCTATACTGGGGGACTACATGTTCTAAATAATCTTCTCTAGGGAAGGTTGAACTCCCCGAAGGTTCAGATAAAATGGATCGGCTGAACATACAATGAAGTCATGTCTGGATAAACCACAAGGGGCCCCCTATGTTACCAACAAAATGTTTGGCAAAACCAGAAAAGAGTCGGCTACGGATTACGTGCATCATTTGATATACCGCTCCCAAAAATATCTTACCAAGAGCAAGCCGATGCCCCTCTACCAAGCGTTCGGCTATTAATTGAAAAGATTGGGTAGGGCCAAGAGAGGCACCGCAGAAAAGGTATCGGTCTAGCCAAAGGTTGAGAAAAGCAGCATGCTCCTCAGCCGATACCGGACCATTGACTCTATTGTTATCCTGAATATATCTGTGCCAACCCTCACCTTTCTTTCGGATTAACTTAAATATAGGTTTTCCGCTAAAAGCCGATAATTGATCTCCATCTGGCCGAAGGCAACACAATTGGGTCACATCAAGCAAAGTAGGGCCGATTGGGCCAGATGGGAATAAAAAAGCGTTGAAAGAATCCGACCAGAAATAACAGGCTGCAGCTACTAAAGGTTCGTTGGCTTCAGGGTCGGCTAGACTCAAAGATAGAGATTCAGCTATACCCATTCTCTCCCATTTTACCCTCTTTTGAGCCGATACCCTAATAAATCATGATCTCCACCCCCTCAGATTTGTGGGCCAAGCCCTAAAGCTTTTTCCCCACTCGGAGATATTGTACCCTGCAGCCGACAATGGGAGTCTAGGAATTTCATCATTGATAACCGTGTCGGCCGACATGGTACCTACCGGCCCTAAGTAGAATTGATCTAAGCTTTGAGGAATCGGAATGAATACCTGCGAAGGGTCCATTTCAGCCGATTTCGAAAAGAATGAGAGAAAGATGACGAAAGCCGATGGTGCGTGCGTCGAGAGCTTGAAAGCGTGCAAATGACCATGGGGGGACCCCCATATTTATACCACGGTGAAAAGAAGGCGAACGGGCGGGAGCAGTTGTGCATTTAAAACGCACCGAGATTTTTACGGCACGGTTAATGGGGTGGTTCTCGAAAAAATTCTTCTATAAAGCCGATATGGATAAAAGCCGATAGATTCTTTTTGGAAAATAACAAGTTATCCTCCAAAAACGGGGGGCATATGTTTGCACCAAAATTTGGTATTTATGGGAAAATCGGTCTGAGATGGATAGAAGCGTTCGTATGGAAAGAAATCGGTGAAACAGATCGGAAGGGGAATCCGTTTCTAACAAGGAAAGGGAATCAGATCAGAGGCCGATATGGATAGACGCCGTATCCATATACAACTCGGATCGGCCAGACGTATTATAAAAAGGAGGAGACGACAAGCGGCGAAGGAATCAATCCAACACAACATACATCCACTTTTTACAAGCTTTTCTTTTACATCGTTTTAGCTTCATAGATCTCTCTGCAAGTCGACGGAATCAACATAGTTGCGCATCGCCAATTGTTGGTTTTAGCCGATTTCACCCAGGTTCGATCTGCTTTGCTTTGCTGCGCATCGCCTTCTCGAAGCCGATTTTTACCTTGTATCCGGATTAACCATAATTGGTTGATCTAGTTATCCCCTAATCGGTTCTTACCGACTAGCGAAAAGCTGATAAATCTTTGTTTATCGACTTTGATCAAATTACAAATTCCACCTTGTCAATTTCAGGTCAAATTGACTGCACGCTCTGCAAACCCGGCGTTTGTCTTGTGTGTTCGAGGCTAAGGATCCTGCTTCACGTTTTTAGCGCGAACAGGAGCGAAGCGAGTTTGCATTCCTTGTGTTCATCATGCAGAGAGCGCAGGTGCTGCAGAAGTTGGGGATTGTGGTGGCCGATGAGAATATTGCTGTGATGGTGAAGAGCCAACCGAAATCTTTAGCTCACGCAAACGTGGCCAGTGAAGACTGCACGGCAGTGGCGGAACTAGAAAAATTTCGATGGGTGTGCATATAGTTTCAAATATTAACAAAAATCATGATTTTCGATCGGATCGAGCCGGCTCGATAAACTATACCGGTTGATAAACCGGTCCAATTCAAAAAAGGGAGTGTATAGGCATCATCCGGATGTTTTTGTCCTAAAAATCATCCAAACTTCGGACCGTACGATCAAAACACACATCCGTACGTAGGATCAATCCACCTCTAATTCAGGGGGTGGTGTGCATTGATCTGAAAGCAAATCCAATAGCCCAAAATTTGGATGATAGTTGCTAAAGAAAACATCCGGGTGAAACTTATCAAAACCCTTCAAAAAAATCAAAAAAATTTATACGACGTAAACCACTCGAAAATTGGTGAAAATTGCTTGAAAATCAATCAAAAATCAGTTTCCAAATTGTTTCGCTTAGTTTGCCGAATTTTCGAAGAAATCGGTCAAAATCGGCAAAATAAATCATTTTTCATTTTTTTTACCGCCGAGTTCAAAGAGTTTGATTTCGAAACCATTCAGTTTCTACCGATTTTTGACGAAAATCGGTGATGAGCAGTGGTGATTTTCAAGCTCAAAATGGTATTGTAATCCCTTGATGTGCACACTTCATACGTATAAATCTATAGTCTTGCATATATATTTGAAATTTGCTAAAAGTAATATAAATAGTTCTAAGGTTTTAAAAATCTCAAACTATCAAAATCAAAATAAATTCATCAACAAATTTAACATATTGAATATATATATATATAGCGTTTCTAAAATTTTTGGGGGTGTCGGGGCATACCCGGCACCCCCTAGTACCGCCACTGCTGCACGGTGATTTTCATGGTGCGTCATGCGAGTGGTTGGTGCTTTCACACAGCATCAGATTTTTCTTGCGATGACCCGTTTTACAATTGAACCTGAAGGTGGGTTTATGTTTCATGCAATGGCTGACTTAGAACAAAATTAAAGGGGGCTTATTGATTAAGCCCGTGGTCGCCGAAGAATTAGTATTAACCTCGAATAAGTTAATCTAGTTAAAATCCTATAAATTGAATCGCACTAAATGCAAAGACCAACAAGCAACGGGTGGTAAGACCTTTGCAATCTTGGGCACCTTTAAATCCTGCATGTACACATCCTTTTAGTATTAACCTCGAATAAGTTAATCTAGTTAAAATCCTATAAATTGAATCGCACTAAATGCAAAGACCGACAAGCAACGGGTGGTAAGACCTTTGCAATCTTGGGCACCTTTAAATCCTGCATGTACACATCCTCTCTTGAGCTGGCGCAATAATTTTTTTTCTATATCCAAGTAGCTAGTCTTACAAATGTTTTGTAGATGTTAATTATGTCCACAGGCATTTCATCAAACAACTTAGGGATGTGCTACTTAATAATTTTAGGATAACTAAAAAAGAAAGCAAACTATCATACTTTAAAAATAAAACAACACCAAATAGTGAGACAAATCGCATCTACTCACAATACAATGAGAAAGCTAACAGTAATACAACATGAGTACTAGTGGAATGTTGTAGGAGGGCTGGACCCCACTCCCCCCAACCCCAGTCCAGGTGGGAGAAATTAGCAGATGACATGGAGCGAGCGCGAGTCAAGGCCAACGATGATGTTGTGAACACCTTCCGGAGGCGGAGTACATCGCCAGTTACAAGGTGGCCAGGAAGATGATGGTGTGGACTATTGGGTCAGTGTCGCTCTACCACCAGCACATTGGCAACGAGAGGGAACACCATCGCCATCGACAATGACAAGTGCCTTCGGTGGCTCGACAATAGGGAGCCCAACTCCGTCATCTACGTCAGCTTCGGGAGCATCGTGAATGTTGATCCAAAGCAAGTACCTTGGGCTCGGGCTCGAGGCGTTAGGACACTTGTTCATCTGGGTTTTTTAAGAACGCCGACCAGTATGACGATATGTACATGTGTTCCTGTAGGAGCTCGAGGCACATACACCTAGAGGTGGGCGTCGTGCCGTGCCGTGCCGGCCCGGCCCGGGCCCATCGTGCTTCGGGCCGAAACCGTGCCGTGCCACGACGGCCCATCGTGCCGCGTCGGGCGTGCCGGCCCGACTCACTTTGGCGAGCCCAAGCCCGGCCCATTTAAACCGTGCTGCCGTCGTGCGTGCCAAGCGACCCATTTTACTATTGTGACAAACAAAGAAATAAAACAAATCACTACTACTAAACTACCTATTTTAATTACATAAGAGCCTAATCACATCAACAAAATGTCAAACATAAATACAATGCTTGAAGATGCCCTGAATCAACAATATCCGCCAACTTTAAGCCTTAATCAGTGATTTCGTGCCCGTTAGTGCCGTAAACGCGGCAAACAAAGCTGTCGTCTGCCGTGCCGCCCGTCGTGCCTGGTTCTGGGCGGCACGGCCGTGCTACGATTGCGTGCCGGCCGGCCGAACCGTCTTGCCGTGCCGTGCTTTGCACCGTGCCATACCATCGTGCTTCGGGCCGGCCCAAAAAAGCCCGGCCCAATGCCCACCTCTACATACACCCATTCACCTTGAGCCCGCTAATGAGGGGCTAAACACCCAAAGTGTTGATCCTATCCCATGTGGCGGTGGGCGTCTTTGTGACGCATTGCGGGTGGAACTTAACGCTGGAGGCAATCACGATCGGACTGATGGTGGTGCAATGACCGCACTTCTTGGACCAGTTCTTGAATGAGAAGATGGTCATGGAGGTCCTAGGGATCAATGTGAGCGTCAGGGTCAAGGAGTCGTTGTTGTATCAGGTGGAGGAGAAAGGGGTCATGGTCAGGAGGGAGGTAGTGGAGAAGGCTATGAGGAGCACCATGGAGAGAGAAGACGAGGGGGAGGAGAGGAGGAGGGGTACACTGGCGCTCGAGGAGAAGGCGCTTACGGCGATACAAGAGGGTGGGTCGTCGCATGCTAACCTGTTGGATTTGATCAAGTGTGTCAAGGTGGACACAACGGCATGAGCATCACAACTCACATGATGCTGGTGAGCTTCGTTGGCTGAGCGGTTGGGCCCAAAAATATTCCAATACTGTAAGGTGCTCATACGTTGCAATGGAGTATTAAAAGAAGGTGATACATATCAGCAAAATGGGATTCTAAATCGTACCATGTAGATCAATTTTATCTTACAAACATGTAGTTAACATACAAGTACACATTTAGGTCAAACTGGACATAGATACATGTCATCAAGCATGGTTTTAATGAAGTACGTAGCATAAGTATGGTAATCTTATGATCTTTAAATAGTGTTACAAGGCATAGTTGTGATCCCCAAAAATGCATTCATAGAAGAAATCCCTTGATTATTGGCATCTTTGTGATGACCACATCAAAAATAACTGTGGACAATCATACAAATCTATGTATATGCTACCATCAATGATGCAACATGCAACAATCCATTGTTTTGGATATTGAATGATACAAGTGGATCAATAACACAAAAACATGCAAAAGAGAGTTGTTCTTCCTCGTGCACAATAATCCCACCTCAAGAAGGTTTAGTAACAGATTTGTGTCTCAAGGATATAGAGCTGACCTTTTTCCAGACTTGTTCATAGTATTCGCTGACCCAATTGATCTCTAAAAGTCATAGCAAGGGCAAGTCAATAAGCTTTCTCTAATGGTACAAAACCAATATCGATATAATCAGTACTTTATTACTTGTATGTTTAAGGTGAACGATAACAACCAATAGACATCAATAGGCATAACTCAAAACATATGATCAATGATGTAGTGACAGCTTGGATCACGTATCTAACACCGCATAAAGGCTCAAGTTACCAGTCCTTGAAATTATATCGTTTGAATTTGATAATGTCATACAACTAAAACTTTTATTCTAATATTGATATTTGATTAGGAAAAATATAGAAGAATTATTTGGATTGATATCAATATTGCAAAATTTCATCCATAAAAATATGGCAACGAATCAAATTCATGGGTACCTAAATCAGAACAAAATTAAGTTAGTTTCTCAAAACCGAAGTGTGAGATGCCACCAAACGAATTTGGCAAATTAACCTACTTTACCAAAAGTAGATTCTGCAAGATTCAAAGGAAAAAAAATATATGAGAAAATGACTATCTGTATTCTGTAGCACTATCTCACTCAAGTGTGCAATCTAGTCCAAAACATTTAAAACATTGACAAAAACCGAGTGGTAAAATCTACCTCTATACTAATGCCAAACGATTTGTCTTTGTAATAACTGGATTCATTGCTTACACAGTTACACTAATGCCATTATGTAAGGCTATCAAAATTTTATATCGATAGCTTATGCTCGGAGGATCCTTTTGGACATTAAAGTGCAGCTCCAACTCCATGACATGTGCCTGAAGTACGAGCAAACTTGACCATCAATTATATCTTACAAGACCAATCTAAACAAAATTTGTTATATCGTTGATTCCGTGAAATTTTTCAGTGCTTATAAAAGGTATCATGTCTGTAATCCAGTCCAATCTTACATGCATAGAGATGAGCATGCCAGAACATCTAGCACAAAGCCAGGAGTAACAATTGTGGAACGATTGTGCTATAACATCTAACCGTAAATACACAACACTTATAAATCTTAGGTTTACTTGTGCACGAATGCAATTTTAGTTGTTTTAGTATCATGACACCACAATGAACTAAGAAACTTACAAGAGTATTTTCCAGAAAGAACTCTAAATGTCTATGGTTCAACTTTGAATGGCCGGTTACTTTGAGCAGGAATTACCATAGGAGCGCCGCAGAGTGGAAGGAATGGTGCAACTATGGCAACGAGGGCAGGAGGTTGGACATGGAGTAGCTGTGACGGCGAGGAAGGTTGGGCACAAGGCCATATAGGTGCTCGACGGTGAGGGTATAGGTGGCCGCAAAGGAGATGGCGTGGCGGCAAGGGCGTGCCGCCACGGTGAGAGGGCTCCTCAGACCTCACAAGATAACATGCGAGACGCGAAAAGGCATTTGTACCCTTTGCAAAAACAATATGTTCATTGTCAAAAACCATAATACCCTAACAAATCAACGGCTAGATCTAATTTATACTATCACTATATACTATCAGTATAATTCACTGTAAAAATGGCTTAAATATAATCCCTTCAGATAGTATGTCAGCACGCAATAGATGTCATTTTACGGAAACTATAAAACTAGAAGAGAGCAGCACGGCAAGAGAGAGAACATCAACGCAGAACGACGAGGTAGGCTAACCTGCTGCGGAACCCGTTCACGGTAGGCTTGCCTCAAACTTCCCAAATCTACCGTTTTCTCAAGATAGAGGTATATATTTGTTCGCGCAAAAAACGTGAAGGAGGGTTTTCGGCTTCGAACACACAAGACAAACGCCGGGTTTGCAGAGCGTGCCAGTCAATTTGACCTGAAATTGACAAGGTAGAGTTTGTAATTTGATCAAAGCCGATAAACAAGGATCTATCGGCTTTTCGCTAATCGGCAAGAACCGATTAGGAGAACTAGATCAATCGGTTACAATTGATCAGGGTACAAGGTAAAAATCAGCTTCGGGAAGGCGATGCGCAACAAAACGAAGCAGATCAAACCTAGGTGAAATCGGCAAAAATCAACAATCGGCGATGCGCAACTATGTTGATTCCGTCGACTTGCAGAGAGATCTATGAAGCTAAAACAATGTAAAAGAAAAGCTTGTAAAAAGTAGATGTGCGTGTTGTTGGATTGATTCCTTTTCGCTTGACATCTGCCTCCTTTTATAACACATCTGGCCGATCTGAGTTGTACATGGATACGGTGCGTTTATCCGTATCGGCCTTTAATCTGATTTCCTTCCTTTTTTAGAAACGGATACCTTTTCCGATTCGTTTACCGATTTCTTTCCATACGTACTTTTCTTTCCGCTTCAGACCGAATACATGCCGAATTTTGGTGCAAACATATGCCCCCCATTTTTGAAAGGTAGTTTGCTATCTTTCAAAAATCCCTTCGCCTTTTTCCGTGATCGGCTTGTCGTTTAGGATTCACCTCGGTAACTTCCCCATTAATGGCGCCGCAATGCCCTCGGTGCGTTTTTAATGCAGCAACTGTTCCCGCCTTTTCACCTTTTTCACCGAGGTATAAATATGAGGTCCCCCCTGCGGTCATTTTCACCCTGGCGTGCTCTCGCTCATCTTGAAATCGGCTTCTCTCCGTGTCAATCCCCTCTTTCCGTCGCATCGGCTGAAATGGACGCATCCCAGGTACTCATTCCGATCCCAGATAGCGACCATCAGTATTTTCTAAGTCCAGTAGGAACTATAGAAACCGATCACGGTTGTTGGAGACGAGATCCTAGACTCCCTTTGTCGGCTCGGCTACAACATCAAGGAATGGACCAAAAGCTTTAGGGCTTGGCCGACAGCTTTCAAGGGCTGGAGGTCCTGGTATATTAGAGTTTCGGCCCAAAAGAAGGCGGAGTGGGAAGGAATGGGTATTGCTGAGTGTATTCCCATGTCCTTAGCCGCTCCAGAACCTAATGAATCCTTAGTAGCCGCCGCTTGCTATTTTTGGTCAGATTCCTTTAACGCCTTCTTTTTCCCAACTGGTCCTATCGGCCCAACCCTCCTAGACATGGCCGAATTGTGCTGCCTTAGGCCTGATGGAGACCAAATATCGGCTTTTAGCGGGAAACCTCAGTATAAATTGACCAGAAAAAAGGGAGAAGGTTGGTCCAGATATATACAAAATAACAACAAAGTAACTGGCCCTGTATCGGATGAGGAACATGTAGCTTTCCTCAACTTATGGCTAGACCGATTTCTCTTCTGGCGCCTCCTTAGGACCAACCAGGTTTATCAATTCATGTCGAGCAACTAGTCATGGGTCGTCGGCTAGCTTTAGGAAAATCTTTGTTGAAATTTGTGTACCATATGATGCATATCATCCGGAGTCGGCTTTTTACCGGCAATGGCTCCTATGTCGTAGGCAATGTTGGTGGCCCACTTTGGTTTATCCAAATCTGGCTTTACTGCGTTTTCGGCCGCCTCATTATCCCGGATCCTTCGGAAGAATCGGCTTTCCCAATAGAAGATTTTCCTGAAGGCGCAACTCCCAGATTCCAGCCTAGCCGATCTCCAGGTGAAAAATTTATCATGTGTTAAATGCGATGAACCCAAAATCTCCCCGGCTTTCATAAGTACTTGTCCTTCTTTTTGAACCTTAACCAAGCCACTTTTAATCGTAGAGACTTCTTTTCGTATAGCCAATTAGCCGATCTCCCATGGCCTTCTTTTCTTCGTTTAAATTCTGATAGCTCTCTAATGCCCCAGTCCACCCTTGATATGCTTCCTCTGCTGATTTCTCCTTGCATTCTTCACGTCGGCTTGAGTACCCGAAATAGAACATTTCAGCCGACCTATGAGTTCTATCACCCCTCAGTGTATGCACGCCAGCTGGGTTTTGGACAAACAATTCCTTGCCTTCCTTTACTTAACATGATCAAGCCACGAAACAAAGTCACTAACATTACTGCGGCGGAGCTTATTATCGAACTAGCTGATGAACTCCATGTGGTGGACTTGCCTTTCCTCGTGCTGAACACACGTCGATCAGGCCAGTTTACCTCGTGGTGGGCTTCCATAGCCGAGTCGCTCCTGCGGAAGCGCTCTATTCATGAGGTCTTGTCCTCTTTTCTCCCTGATTTTCAAGAGCCGACGGAGACCGCCACTGGGTCTAGCTCGAGTTCAGGCTATGCTAACTCGTCTTTAGAGGTATTTTCATTTTGATATGTTTATTGAAATAAGATTTTCATCGGCTTAACCATATCTTTTTGCCTTTTTCAGACTAGCAAAAGGTCGACTCCAGCGCAAACCGCATCGGCTGACGACCGTTCGAAACGGCAAAGGCCATCGACCCTCTTCTTTGGTTTATCTTCCGCACGCGTTGAGGGTCAATAGTCCATCACTATCAGATCTTGCCGAGCAGCATACTAAGAGTACGTCCAGTTCCATCTTAGATTTCTTTTGTAGGCGAAGTTCCATGCTTGCTATCGGCTAACCTCATGTTTGCCATTTTTTCAGAAAGAAAGAAGAGCCGTAGAGTCGTTATCAAACGATCTCCAAAACCTGCGGGTCGTGATGCAGCATCATCCCCAACTGGATCGGCTACTGCGGTTAGCTTCGACCCTTATCTTGATTTTTGTCTTTGTTTTTCTCATCTTATCGTAAAGTATTTCTCAGGAAACCCCTTCCGTCCAGTTGTTGGAAACTATAGCCGATGCTGAGAAGACCCAGACAGATGTGCCTGTCTTGTTGGCTCCGGCTCCTGCTCCGTCGGATGACGCTCCCTCAACTCCAAAACCCGCCGACCCGATCAGTCCAACGGACCCAGCCGATCTTTTAGGTTTTTCTCTGGATGAGCTCGACGACCCGGAAGTGTTAGCCACTGACGACTATCCAGCCGACATCCAGCGCATAATAGCGGCCTCTGCGCCAAAGATCGGTACATTGTTACGGCCCGAGCCGGGTATGCAGGAGCGACTCAATCGCCTTTTGGACGAAGTGATGCAGCCGGAGGCGGCTCTTCTGGCCAACACCCAACCCTTGAGAAATGCTATGGCGGCTATGCAAGCCGACCTTCCTCCTGCAGCCATGAATGCTTTGCTAGAAGTATGTCATCTGGATGCTCGTCGGCTAGACGTGGAATCGGCCAAAGCAAGAGTTGAACAGAGGAAGGCCCAGCAGGCCGACCAACAGATCCTGGACAAGCTTATAGCAGACGCAAAACTCCGGAAGGGAGCGTTTGACCAGGGTGCCGCTGCGCTGAAATTGGCTAAGAACAAAGTCCAAGAGTTGGAGTTATCCAAGAAGAAACTTGAAGAACAGCTGGCTTTGGTTACAAAAGAACTTTCAGATTGCCAGATCGGCATTACCGATGCGACGTCTTCACTGGCGGCTCAGAGACAGCAAATCGGTGAAGTTTTCGCCAAAGTCAAGAATCAATCAGCTAAGATGATCCCAATTCCGGGTGATGCAAAAGCCGATGAACAACTAATAGATAGCGTTCAAGTTACTATTGGTCGGGCGGCTGCAGCACTATCGGCTTTGGGAGCCCATCTGCCTGGTTCCGGACTTCATTGAAGACAGCATTGTTTCTTGAACTGATGTGTAGTTCCGGCCGTGTAGCCGATTTTTGTAAACTGCTTAATCTGGTGGATGATGAATGTTTGCTTCTGACTCGGTCGACTGTATGACCGATTTATATGCATGTTTTTGTAACTGGTCCTGGTGCCTTTCTTCCTGTAGTTAGGACCCGACCCATATGCTGGGGTAATACGCTTTTAAATATTTTCCGTTGATTGCTTTAGGTAATACGAATCCGTCTAAGGACTCCAGTATATATGAATTTCCATCAATTGGCCGATTGATCTTATAAGGCCCTTCCCATGTTGGAGACCATTTGCCGAATCGATTATCCTTAGACCCGATCGGCAACACGGTTTTCCATACTAAATCGGCTTGATTGAACGATTTTAAATTCACCTTTTTATTATACGACCTGGCAACCCTCTCTTTATTCCTTTTAAGCCGATCTAGCGTGATCAGCCTTAGTTCAGCCAATTCATCTAGATTGTCGAGCATCGCCTGTTTGTATTCATCGGCTGATACCTTATCTTGCTCACATAGCCTTACTGAGCCGATGTTGATTTCCACGGGCAAGACGGCTTCTTGTCCGTATACCAACTGAAAAGGTGACAATTTAGTTGATCCATGATGAGATAGCCGATAAGCCCATAAGGCCTCCGATAGCGTTGAATGCCATTTCCTCGGCTCTTCCTCAATTTTTCTTTTTATCAGCTTTATCAATGTCTTGTTTGATGACTCGGCCTGTCCATTGGCCTGAGCGTAGTAAGGGGAGGAGTTGAGTAATTTTATTCCAAGACTTTCCGCAAAACTTTTGAACTCGTTGGACATGAACACAGTCCCTTGATCAGTAGTAATTGTCTGTGGAATTCCAAACCGATGGATGATGTGTTCATTTACAAAGTCGATCAGCTCTTTGCTAGTAACCTTCTTGAGTGGTACAGCCTCAACCCATTTTGAGAAATAATCTGTGGCTGCAAGGATGAATTTATGTCCTTTGCTGGATGACGGAAATATTTGGCCGATTATGTCTATCCCCCATCCTCTAAATGGCCATGGCTTGATGATCGGATGCAAAGCCGATGCTGGTGCTGACTGTATGTTACCAAACTTTTGGCACGTTTGCCATCCTTTATAATATTTGAAGCAGTCTTCTAACATCGTCGGCCAAAAATATCCTGTTCGTCTCAGTATCCACTTCATCTTATGGGCCGATTGATGTGATCCACAAATGCCTTCATGGACTTCACCCATCGCTACTTTGGCTTCCTCGGTTCCCAGGCATCTTAACAACAAGCCTTCCATAGTTCGAAAGTACAATACATCTTCTAGTAGAACATATTTGAGTGCTTTGCGCCTGACCTTCTGCTCGGCCGGCTTGGATGGATCTGACAAATAATCCCTTATTTCTGTTCTCCAATCGACAGGGTGAACACATAAAATCGGCCAAACGTTTAGCCCGATTGGTCCCTGTCGGCTTTCAGTCTTGTACCCTGATGCACATTGTGCCAATCGGTTTGCCTTATCATTAGCTTCTCTGGGGATATGTTTTATAGAAAATGTAGTAAACATCTCGATGATATGGAGGCATTGATGTAAGTACTGAGTTAGCGTACCGTCGTTGCATCGGTATTCTCCTTTGACTTCTTGTACAATTAACATCGAGTCTCCAAAAGCTTCAACGCCTCTCACCCCGATGCTATCTAGCAATTGTAGACCTCTTAGCAATGCTTCAGATTCGCTTGATTATTTGAACATCGGCTATTTAGCCGATACATGAAGTCATACTCCTGTTTTCTAGGTGAAATCAATATCACGCCGATTCCTTCGCCTTCCTGGCAAACGGATCCATCAAAATACAGCTGCCAAGGAGTTACATCATTTGTTCTGTTAATGTTTCACTTCTGTGATAAAATCGGCCACAGCCTGTCCTTTCACAGATTTAGCCGACTCATAGGTTAACTCAAACTCTGTTAAGGCGTATGCCCATTTACCAAGCCGACCCCGCAGAATTGGCGCCGATAATATGTATTTGACTACATCGGTTTTGCATATTATAACGCATTTGGAAGCCGACATATAATGTCTTAATTTGGTGCAAGCAAAATACAATGATAAGCATAATTTTTCTACTAGAGGATACCTGGTTTCTGCATCTAAAAGACGTCGGCTTAAGTAAAATATTGCTCGTTCCTTCCTATCGGCTTCTTGTGTTAAAGCGCCCCAATCGAATCACCTTCACCGATATATATAGTCTAAAAGGTATACCATGTTTTGGTGCGGTCAATCTTGGTGGACTCATCGATAACCTTTTATGTCGTCGAAGGCTTTTTGTTGATCGGCTTCCCATTTGAACTCTTGGTTGTCTTTAATTTTCAGCAGCGGTGTGAAGGCCGAATCATACGACAAGTTTGAGATAAAACGTCGCAAGTAGTTGATTTTCCCAATCAACACCGCAACTCCTTTTGCTTGTCGGCGGTTTAGTATTGGCAATGGCTTTTACTTTGGCTTGGTTTACTTCAATTCCTCCTTCATGCACCGTAAACCCAAGAAATTGTCCAGCCGATACTCCGAAAGCACATTTGAGAGGGTTCATTTTTAACCCATGTAACCTTGTGCTTTTGAACATTTTTTCCAGATCGGCTAAATGTTGCCGCCTTCTTTGGATTTTACCACTACGTCGTCAATGTATATTTCCACGGTATTGCCGATCAAATCATGGAAAATATGGTTCATAGCCCGCTGATAAGTAGCACCGCATTTTTAAACCGAAGGTCATAACTTTCCACTCATATAGCCCTAAAGCCCCCGGACATCTGAAAGCCGTTTTGGGTATATCGGCTTCGGCCATGAATATCTGATTGTATCCGGCGTTCCGGTCCAAAAAACTTATGATTTTATTCCCAGATGCAGCATCGATAAGCATATCGGCTATAGGCATCGGGTACTCGTCTTTTGGTGTAGCTTTGTTTAAATCTCTAAAATCGACACATACCCTAAGTTTGCCATTTTTCTTCTTTACAGAGACGATATTTGAGACCCATTCAGCGTATCGGCAGGGCCGGATAAACTTTGCCTCTAGCAATCGTCCTACTTCTTCCTTTATAGCGTCATACAATGTAGGATTAAATCGCCTAGGGTATTGTTTGAATGGCCGATACCCAGGTTTTATTGGTAGCCGATGCTCAACTAGCTGTCGGCTTAAGCCTGGCATCTCGTAATACTCCCACGCGAAGCAATCTTTATATTTTTTGAGTATTTCGACCAACTTTGCTTTATAACTGGGTTCTAATTTAGCACTTACAAACGTTGGTCTTTTGCTATCACCTTCCCCAATATTGATTTCTTCGAGTAAATCGGCAGAAGTGAACCCTAACCCTTTTCTTTCTTCTTCAAAATCCTCAACAGCTTCTTCGTATTCTTCTTGCCGATAGCTCCTGGCCTTTTCCTGCAGCTTTGCTAGTGTCTTGTACTCCATCTTCTTACTACTTCGTCTGTCCGATCAAACGTGTTGGGTTTAACGCTGATCGGCTTGAATCCTGACTTCTCAACGCAGATAAAATCGCAATTGTCCAAGGCTTTTCCTGATATACATTCGGCTTCTTCGTGTGGCGGTTGGTGTCGAGGCTAGCCATGGCGATATGAGCCGATGTGTCGGCGATGCGACTTCTCTTGTATCATCGTTCCACTTGCACCAATTTTTGGTGCATAGTTGATGGTATCTGACAATTGGCATGGATCGATCCGCCCAAGGAGCACGCTGTAATTGCCTTTGGCTTCAATCACAAAAAATGCGATCGGCAAAGTTTTGTTACCGGTATCGATTCGACACCATTACGCCTTTAGCCTCAGTTGGGTCTCCCGTGAAGTCATTTAGCACCATATTGGTCTTGATCAAGTCTTCATCGGCTTTACCCAATTTTCTGAAAGTACTTAACGGCATCAGATTGACTGTCGCCCCGCCATCGACCAACATACGAGATATCGGTCGGCCATTAATATACCCTTTTAGATATAATGGTTTTAGATGCCGATGCATGTCTTGTGGCTTCCGAACACGACATCACGGTGCTCCGAGGCACAATTGGGCGAACACTTCTTCAGCTGATTCTTCGGTTTTGAACTCGGCTGGTAAGGTGAATACCATGTTTATATCCATTGGTGGCGTATCATCTCGGATCATCGGAGAACCGGATTCGACCGATTGATCTGAGTCACTATCGATCTGTTCCTTCTTTCTCCATTCCTTTTTCAAAACCGGTACAGGTCTTAACTTATTAAACATCCGATCCCTCTCGCTCTCCTTTTCGGCTTCCCTCTCTTCTTGTGTCTTTAATCGCTGAAGCCTCCTGCGTTGTGATTTGCTGAGACCTGAGGGGCACCACCTAGGTTTAGGTTCTATCGGCTTTCTTATTTTTCCAGTTAAATTGCTCATCTCGCTGTCAGATTCCATTCTACTTGTGTTAGCCGATAGTTCCTGATTTCGGGAGGACTCGCCTTGCTCTGATGTTGACAACCTTTCATGGATCGCCTCCTGCTTCTCACATCTGGATGATTGTATATCGGTCTAGACAACCTATCTTTTACAGATCGGTTTGGTCGATATGCAGACGAGTGTTGCATAGGACAAGATACAACTGTTGGTAAGGTCATCCCTCTCTCCCAGCAAAACTGCCAAAAGGGACATTGCCGATGTTTCTCTTCTTCAGTGGTTGGCCGACATGACATATCTGGCCGCCAACGTTCGTCCCTCTTTTGCCCTGATCGATGAAAACTCTGGTGTTGAGTGTTATATCTTCGACTTATCCTTTCATACTTCCCCAGGAGCTGTGAGAAAGTCGGCTTTGGTTTGAAATCGACTTTTCTTGGAGTCCTCTCAGCCCGATACCATTTACCGACCTCCAAGTCCCCTCTTGGTTTTACCGTTCTTGAGTTTTGTCCATTCCTATCGGCTTCTATCTGTATAGAACCGATAGTAATCTGCACTGTCTTGTCTCGTGATACAATTCCTTTAGTCGGCTTATCTTCTTCTGCAGGCCTCTTTTCTTTTCGTGAACATTGAACCATGTTGACTTGAAAAGGGCTCATATCTATCTGCATAGCCGACTCTTCCGCAAATTTTAGCCTGCCATCAGTGATGGCCGATTGAATCTGTTGTCGAAAAATATTGCAGTCGTTAGTATTATGTGAAAACGAATGGTGCCATTTGCAATACCTTCGCTTTTTAATTTCCTCGGTCGATGGTATGACGTGTCCTTAGGCAACCTTATGAGTTTTTCTTGCAGTAATAAATCAAATATCTTGTCACACTTTGACACGTCATATGAATACTTGATCTCCGCCCTATTTTTCATCGGCTTGAAGCAGAGCATACGAGTGGCTTTAGAACCCTTGGTCCACTCGGCTATGTTTATTTCCTCGCCGTCCTCGGAGGTGTCGCTTGAATTGTAATCTACCATGTTTACTTTGGCCTTTTCATTACCGTTTGGCTTAAATCTATCTTTAAACCCTTTGCTCTCTGCATATCGGCTTTCATGTGCCGTCTGGCGGTGGAAGTAAGTGGCCTAAATCTGGAAACTCTTGGCCAGATAGCTTCTCTTTTAATGGCGGGATTAACCCTTGGAATGCTAAATCGGCCAATTGATCATCAGGTAATGTTACACTAAAGCATCTATTCCGTGACGCCTCTAAACCTTACGATATAATCGGAAACCGACTCACCGTATACAGCCGGACTGAACTAAGATCAGAAATCCTAAGCTCCATAGTTCCCGAAAAAGTATTCATGGAATCGGCTGTCTAGATCGTTCCATACGTGAACTGAATTTGGGGGTAGATTAGTGAACCAAGTGAATGCGACGCAGACAATGATAAAGGAAGCAGTCTAATTTTTAGTCCATCTGATCAGGCCTCTCCACACTGAGCCATAAACCGTCTGATATGCTCAATCATGGTGACGGAATCATCACCTGAGAATTTGGCAAAGTCTGGTATTCGAAAGTTGTGCGGGTATGGCATTCGATCTATGTAATCGGGGTACGGCTTCCTATAGCCGATCACTCTTCCTCTGGGCTGTAAACCAAACTGTTCTCTTAAAACGTTAGCAATTTGTTCCGCCCAATTGACATTGTCGGCTTGTGGTGCAACCGGACATTGCCAATTTTCATGGTTCACGCCCTGCCCCCCGAGTGCAAACTCGGGTCTTTGTCCAAATCACACCGCAGGAGGTCTCGGTACTTGGTCATAATCACGATTAAAACCTAATGCATCGGGTATGGACGCGAAAGGTTCGACGTACGGCACCACCCTGTACAGCGCTTGTTTCACGGTTGTGGCTCCCCGTGATTGCGGAGCCTGATCCGTTTCGATCGGCTGATAAGCCGATAGACCGATGCTATTGGAGGGCCCGTTTGACGGATTTGATGCACTTATCTTAGCCCCATCCGTGTGCCCATGGTAGTGTGTAAATCCATCTCTCTGCATGCTTGGTTTCAAAACAGTAGGTTGAGTTGGCATCATAGGTGTTTGAGCCGACACGTTTACTGTGTTGGTGTTAGGTGTTATGGAATATACTGGGTACGTAGGGATGGTTTGTGGTGGATCTAGCAGGCTTCCAGACACAGCCAATTCTTGAGCAATTGTTTTCACACTATTTTCTATCATCGGCTTTAATGTGGATACTAGAGCTGATGACTGGTTAGTTAATGCGTGATGAACAGATTGTTCGATCATACTTGATAAATCGGCTTGAGCGGGTGCGTATCGGCTTACCGATTCGGATGACGAATCTCCGATAGGATTGAGGCTTGGGAGTGCAGTTTTTTGAGTAACGCCACGGCGTGTTTTCTGGAAGCACCGCAGCATCATTTCTTCCAAAGCTGCCTTTCTGTCTTCGATTTCTTTTCGCTGTTCAGGGGTTAAATCGGCCATTTGAGGCGTGATTATAGCATCAGTGTTGATATCGGCGGTAACCGCAGGCTTGTCAGTTGACGACATGTTTGATTTTCCTTGTGGTCCCACTGGGCGTGCCAAAAATATGTTCGCGCAAAAAACGTGAAGGAGGGTTTTCGGCTTCGAACACACAAGACAAACGCCGGGTTTGCAGAGCGTGCCAGTCAATTTGACCTGAAATTGACAAGGTAGAGTTTGTAATTTGATCAAAGCCGATAAACAAGGATCTATCGGCTTTTCGCTAGTCGGCAAGAACCGATTAGGAGAACTAGATCAATCGGTTACAATTGATCAGGGTACAAGGTAAAAATCGGCTTCGGGAAGGCGATGCGCAACAAAACGAAGCAGATCAAACCTGGGTGAAATCGGCAAAAATCAACAATCGGCGATGCGCAACTATGTTGATTCCGTCGACTTGCAGAGAGATCTATGAAGCTAAAACAATGTAAAAGAAAAGCTTGTAAAAAGTAGATGTGCGTGTTGTTGGATTGATTCCTTTTCGCTTGACATCTGCCTCCTTTTATAACACATCTGGCCGATCCGAGTTGTACATGGATACGGTGCATTTAACCGTATCGGCCTTTAATCTGATTTCCTTCCTTTTTTAGAAACGGATACCTTTTCCGATTCGTTTACCGATTTCTTTCCATACGTACTTTTCTTTCCGCTTCAGACCGAATACATGCCGAATTTTGGTGCAAACAATATTATTTCTTTCTTTCTTTCTTTTTAATGAGAGGTGTTTTTTCTCGGGTGACCTAAACATAATGCGAGTGCCAGCTCCAATTCTATTACCATGCCAGCCCAATGGATGATCTGGCTAGATGCAAGGCCCAGATAGCTCGACATGCATGCGGACAGGAAAAAAACCCATAAACTCACGAGTCAGAAGTCCAAAAGGGCGGCAGAAAACGCAGACACATCCAAAAGGACAAAAAAAAAGGAAGAAGGCAGAGAAGAAACACAAAGCTAGCGACCAATCCACAGACGCCCAAGATTTCAAATTTTGATTTTGGATTGCATCTCGAAGGTGACCGAAATTCCGGCAAAATCTTAGGATTTCAAATAAAATTTGGACAAAATTTAAAAAGCAAATTTTAAATCTAGCATTTTTTGGACTAGGATTTCCGAGATCTCGATCAAAATTGCTGAAATCTCAACAAGAAACATCGAAATCTCGATCCAAAAAACTTAAAATTTGGTCAAAATATCAGTGAATCACATGGTTTTAGATAAAAAAAAACCGTCTGTATTGACAAAAACCGTATGTGATGAGCATTTTTGAAAATTGTTAAAAAAAATTCATTTCATCGGGATTTGAAATCTTGTCCCTAACAGAAATCTAAATTCTCGATCAAGATTTTCAAAATTTTATCAGAATTTTAAACCTTGAAAAACGCCTCGACCAGAAACACACGTCTTCTTAACCCCTTTTATATCATAATAAAGACACATAAGCACTCACGTGACACAAACTAGTAAATCCATTTCCTTATCACAAAAATCTAAACGGAAGAAGACCGAGCATAAATACGCGAACTCATAAACTTTCTACAAAAATGCACTCATGTGCAGTTCACAAAACCGACGAAAACCGTTCGAAAACCACAAAAATAAACTTATGTGCAGGGTTCACAAAATCGATGAAAACCGCGGTTTTCGACCATATCAAGCCGGTTCGAAATCCTAAACCGGTCGGTAAACTGATTCAATTCAAAAAATTTAAAAAACTTTATGCGATGTAAACCGGTCGAAAATCGGTGAAAACCGAGTGGTTTTCAATAAAAATAGACGAAAACCGCTCAAAAAAATCGGTTGCCCAAAAAGTTCAACTCGTCGAGCGGTTTTTCAAGAAAACCGACCGGTTTTCATTTTTTTCGAATTTGTTTTGAATTTTTTGTTCAAACGCTCGGTTTCGAAACTCTTCGGTTTTTGACGATTTTCGCTCGGTTTTCACGAAAAACCGGTACAGCTGGGACCTCGATTTTCAATTCAAAAACGGTTTTGTTAACCCTACTTATGTGTGCTAATAGGTAGGTATAAGGTGGATGAGTGATAGCTCGTTTGGCTGGGTTGAGCGGTGCTCACCTGGCCCGCTTGCTTTCGAGCACAGCTCGACACGGGGCGCGCGTAGAAGTGAGTGTTGCGCGGGTGGGTGTGTGTGTATGTGTGCGTGCATGGCGTGTGTGCGTATGTAGATCGTCTACTCTTTCTTTTATAACGAATTCCAGAGCTCCTAGCCAAAATTTTAAAAAAAAAAGTAGTATAAGGATGTAAACCTTAAAGCATAACGATAGCGTGATATCAGTCGTCTATAAACTTTGCCATATCAGATTATTTTTATGACATAGAAGGAGAGGAGGAGAGAGAGAGTAGCAAGCCCATAGATTTATGGTATATAGATAGTAGCATAAAACACCATTGTATGATTTATTATTAATAAATATATTTTCTATGTTATAATTAAAAAGAATCCAAGATCTTATAAAGAAAAACTTAATAGATACGTTATTAGAAGAATCATATTTAATTTTATCATAATAATATAAAAAATTATATAGATAACAATCGTCCATTATCTAAATACTATCCCGCCTAAAGTTGATTTCCCACGTCTTCCAACCCGCACAGTGCAGATAGAAACGTGTCAAGCTGTAGTCTGCAGAAGCTTGCATGTCCCCGGGCATTATCTTACTCTCCGTTTTCTAGAAATTTCGCATAGTTTTCTACAACCCTGCAGCAAAACAAATAGTAGGTACTTCCATCTCCCCACACTTCTTTCCCCAATAGAAAACACCTCAAAACAGAGTAAGACGAACATAAAAGAGTAGCACTTCTGTATTTTCTCTCTCTATCTCTCTCGATATAAATTACACTCCCTCCGTCTCACAAATAGTATATTTCTAGTGTTCAAAATTTATCCTACAAAGAGTACATCTTTAGTCCGTCGGACCCAGCTGTAAATGTATGCATGCTCATTTAAGTGCCGATGAAACCAAAGCACCAGTACGCATATGCATGAAGTAATGAGGATCACATTAGTCATTTACCTTGCACACTAAACTGTCTAAAAAACTAAAAAATGCACTCTTTGTGGGGACGGAGGGAGTACACGGTAAGTATCTCTACTATTATAAAGCAGCAGTTGGTGGCAGTGGTGAGTTCTACCCATGTCATTAATTGCCCTGCTTAATTGCCCTACTTAATTGCCCTACGCAAAAAACAAAGCGTTGCTTTAATTAGCCAGCTTTCGCAAGAAACGAAGCGTTAAAAAGATAGATGTTTGATCTTGTGAAATATTTTTTTTTATTTTTTAATCTTTATTTTTCGTTATCAATTTTGTTTTTCGTAGCAACACATGGGCATAGCATGTAACTAGTACAGACTGAAAAAACACCTAAGCACCTATCTAAACTCATACGCCCGGCCATTACGCTAGCGCTAATTTTTGTCTCCTTCAAGTGACGCTACGTTACGTAGCGACGCGGACAGAAACAAATAATCAAAACCCAAACCCAATCCACAACGCCACCCTGCACCCCGGATCACGCAGATCACTTGCTCATTGGACTTTCCATGCGAACGGCTCCTACCGGTAGTATTTTTTTTGGGGGGGGGGGGGGGGTGTCACGAGTCTCACCGTCTCACGACCATGATGTGCGGCCATCAGCGGCTCGGCGAGGGCTCTGCCACTGCCAGAAATAATAGTATTTGGCAGGTCGCTAGAACGCGCGACGTGGAGGCGCCGGGCGGGGTCTCGTTAGCCTCGCCGCTGCATTATTCAATTGGGGGGGCATAGCTCTCGAACGGCCATGATAGGGTCCGTGCTGGCGTGGGCTCATAGGCGCCTGGCAATACAAAAATGGGATGCATGCGATGCCATGGACCGGCCGGGATTTTCTAGATGGGTTTCCTGTTGGTTCGGCAGGATGAGATCCCATGCAAAGCTGACGGCATGAGCTACTCGTCTACTCCTGTGCAGGGGAGCAGGAGAGCGCTGATGGCTTCCATATGTGGTCATCAATCAGCATGACACGTGTTCGGTGGAGATGAAGCCTAGGATGAAGCTAGCTAGCCCTCGCGCTGCATTTTTTTAGATAACGGAAGAATATATTAAACTTCCGGTCTCTGCATATAGCCAAACAATTAATACAAGATTTAGATTCTCAGCCCTCGCGGCTGCATACAGCATGCCATTTAGGAGGGCCCGAGCTCTTCCCACAGTTTCAGGCCGGCTTCACGTTAGGGCTATAAATCCAGCGGAGGCTACACTTCTTTGGCATACATCATTCATCAGGTTTGGCTTTATAAATCCGAGAAACCTCTTTCTAGTTTCCGACTGTTCGAAAAATTCAGTACAAGGCTGAGTCCAGAAGGCTACAAACCTGTTGAGAGCTTTACTTCAAAAATACAAATCCAAGCTGGCAAACGAGCCCCCCTAAACTTTGCCGCAAGCAGGCCAAAAAATGCGACTGTGCAAGCGAAGCATTTCCCCATTTTGGCCAAATTTGTCTCAGCGTAACTCATGGACGACTTTGGAGGTTTCGATTAATGTTTCCTCGATAATCGTGTGAAAATCGAATTTCGAAAGTAAGAAAAATCGAGCTAAAAATCAGTCAAAATCATTAAAAATCGAATAGTTTGAAAATTCAAAATCTTTGAATTTTTTTTAAAAAATAAACTATTTTCATCGAAAATCGCGATAATTGGCTCAATAATTGCGATATCTTTCTCAAAAATTAGCTGACCAAGTGAACTTCTCATCAGTTGATTTTTTTTTGAGCGATTTTCGCACCGGCTCAATAAAAACGATTATCATAAAAATGGATCGATTGTCGTCAACTTTGGACCATGCATAGGGCAAGCAAAGGTTCCAGGTATGGGCGTCTGCGCAAAGACGACGCAGGAGGCGCGTGCGGCATGCGATTGCTCGAGCTCGCTCCACAATAGCACGAACTCTCCCCGCGAAACGATCGATTCGATCCCGTCCGTCCGTCTGTTCGCGGGGGAGTGCTCCGGATTGCGTCCATCTTTCAGCCTCTGATTGGGCAGGTCGTAACGTCTCGAGCGCTCTGCGTCGTGCAGACACCGACACGTTGCGCTGGCCCTGGTCCCTTATAGATTATACTATATATAATCCGAGCCACCACTATTCTACTCAGAGAAATAAAAGCTAAGCCCACGCGCGAAAGCTACACACAAAATGGAAACGCGCGCAAGTCAATGAAAGAAGGCGACACTCTTGCAGTTTTTTTTAAGTGAAGCTCGTAGACACCAGTATGTGCACATTTTTACCGACCAAAAAAACTGTGTCAAAAAGCCGAATCAGTTTAACTGGTATACGGTATTCGGTATGGTATGTCAAAATTTTAACTTTTGGGACACGTTTTTTTGGTAAAAACCGTGAGTAAAAAATAATCGAATACCGAAATAGAAAAAATACATGTGTAATTAGATAAGTAATAGTCAAATGTGTATAAATTATAGTTTCACATAAAAATATTATCATTAGATTTGTTAAAGTAATAGTTAAATATGTGTAATAATTTTTACTAATGTATACTTAGATAGGGTAATAGTCAAAGGTATGCATTTATAAACCATATCGATATCCAAAATGATAAGTGAAAAAAATAATTCATGCTAATTTGGTAAATATAGTATTTACCGACACCAAACCGCAATATTATGATATTGTTGACGCCAAAAACTTAACGACGAGTTAATCGCGGCTAACACACATAAACACCGAGTTTATTTCTTCGGTGTGGGCGTACCAGCCTATTTGATCTTGCAATTGGCAATATCGTATCGGACTATGACTCTTAAATCCGACATATTCCTCAACAAACTAATTATACTGAATCGGTTCTTACCATATCGGCTACATGCAAAATTTGTGTGTCAACAGGTATTTACTGATACGGAATTGAAGTTCTATTTGATATCGCATTTCAATTACCATATTTTGAAGAAAAAAATCGTATTTACCAATTATATCATATGCAAAACCCTATACACCAGAGAGTTCGACAAACTCAGTAAAATACATATGTAATTTTTTTACTATATATAGACAGAAAAATAATAAGCACAAATTTAATTTTTTTTTTTTGAAGTGAGATACTATAATAATCTAATATTGGTCTGAATCTACACGAACAACAAACAGTAAATTATGAATTGTGCCCCAACAAACTCCACCCTTTAAGTTAAGATCATACCTAGATGAAAAAGTCTAATGACATTGGGCGAGATGTTCTTTTTAAGGAATTTGGCAAGATGTTAACCACCCTCAAGCTTAGATAGAGTCATCTTTTGGTCAAGACAGTCACCACTATAGTCATGGATATTGCTACATGTCTTATTGGCTATTTATGCACAATGTTTTTTTTTTTTTTTTGCCAACTTAGAGTGAGTTGATGAAGTATAAATATTTTTAAGATAACAATAAAATATAAAAGATTAAAAAAAATTACGCCTATACTACCCATTATTGCCGCTAATGAGTTACAATTTTCTTATTAGAATAATAATGAAAAAAAAATCCATCACTATTCTTTGTAGAAATATGTCTTTAATTTGTTCCGCTTTAGAATATTTGCTTCCACTTCTCAATTTTTAACGCTGACTTTTGCTTGCTAAAGTCAACAAGTAGAAGCGAAATAACCTATTGGTGGATATATTTCACCAGATGGTACTGGAGTATCTATGCTTATCAGTTTGCATGCTTAACACCACTGCTCGAAATGACATGTCATGCGCTTGAGTTTCAGGTTTATCTTGTGGTGTTTAGATCCAGAAAATTCTAAAGGAGAGGGTTAAGAATAAAATAAACCTCTACTAATGATTGATATTCAAAATTCAGTATATAATAAGTACAATATGTAACACTTGTAACTTGGAAAGATTTATGAATAAAAACGTACCACTAATTATTTCACATGAGACGATAGTTGATATTTGCGAGTCCTCATGTTCTGAAAATACTATAAAATATCTTTCATATCTATCTTTGCAAACACATCTCGCTCAATATAACAAATCATGAGATCATTCGGCCAAACGTCACTTATCTTATTACGTAAATCTGTTTTAATAATCTTCATTGCCGAGAAAGCCCTTTCAGCTGTAGCTGTGCCCACTAGTAAAAATAAGTGCTAATTCAATCAATCGATTAACCAATGGATAAACCACTTGTTTCTTTGTTTGAACTATCTTCACAACAAGACTAGTAAAATTATCACATGTTACAACATTTGGCTCCTGGTCCCACTAGGCCAACGACGCCGACCGGGGCAAGGCCCATCTACGCCCCAGCCTTGGTTCCGCCTATCTATTTAGGATATGTCTTTTTTTTTTTTTTTTTGCTTACGTTACATATATGCTCCACGTAACGTGTCTATCTATCTATAAACGCCGACAAAACCAATAATCTACCGGTGTTTGAAGTTCGAATGTATATCAAAAGAAACCGACGCTCACTACGATGTTACCTAAAAAAACAAGGCAGATACTACATTTGTGCTGCAATTTGGAAACAAAAAAAAAAGAGGTTTGAAAGGCTCGTTCTCTCGTAAGCTGAGGCCGTGCAACAGCAGAAGCGGAGGCGCAGAGCACCCAAATTTGGCGCTGCTCGTCCGGCCGTGTAGAGCGGCCTGTGCGCGCGGCAGAGTCGTGCGCTGTCCGGTCTAATCCTCTGACCGATTCCTCCGGGGCTTTTGGCGTCCTCCGGCGGCAGCCACTTTAATGCGCCGAGGCGACACGTGCCCGTTCCGCCACCTCGCCGCCGCGACCGCCTCCCTGAAAGGCGCACCAACTCCCCACCAACACATCCCCGGATGCCTCCTCCCCTCCGTTTTATTCTTCTATTGATCCTTTTCACCGAACAAGATTTCTCCTTGCTAATTCTGGCATAATACCCCCAAACTAATCACATTCGTAGCTAGCCTCTTCCTGTCGCTTCTGCTGCTGCTGCTGCTGCAGCTGCTGCTTATAAGTCTCCCCCCTTCTCCACTAGCATTGCCGTCTCCGGTCCTCAAGTGTTAGGCCGATTGTGGAATTGTGCTGCCGCTGTGGAGTTGTGGTGAGGATTTTGGGGGGAAATTCGGGTAGGTTGAGGGAGGGAGATGGAGATGCCGGGAGGGAGCGGAGGGCCGGCGCTGGCGCGGCAGGGGTCGATCTACTCGCTGACGTTCGACGAGTTCCAGAGCGCGCTCGGCCCCGCCGGGAAGGAGTTCGGGTCCATGAACATGGACGAGCTGCTCCGCAACATCTGGACCGCCGAGGAGTCGCACGCCATAGCCGCCTCTGCCGCCGCGACGGCTACGGCGGCCTCCAACGTCCACGCGCAGCCGCAGCAGCCCATCCAGCGGCAGGGCTCGCTCACGCTCCCCCGCACGCTCAGCCAGAAGACGGTCGACGAGGTCTGGCGCGACATCTTGAGCTTCGGCTGCGGCGACGAGGCGCTGGAGGCCCCCGCGCCCGCGCAGGCGCAGCGGCAGCCGACGCTGGGGGAGATGACGCTGGAGGAGTTCCTGGTGCGCGCCGGCGTGGCGCGGGAGGACATGGGGCAGCCCATCGTGCTGCCGGCGCAGGCGCAGCTGGCGCTGTTCCCCCAGGGGAATGTGGTCGCGCCTACCACGCTACAGGGGAACGGGATGGAGCCTGGGGTCGTCGGGCAGGGGGCTGTGGGAGGGATGACGGTGGCGGCGCCAGCGACGCCGATTGTGCTGAATGGGCTGGGAAAGGTGGAGGGCGGGGATCTCTCGTCGCTGTCGCCGGTGCCGTATCCCTTCGACAGTGCGACGAGGGTGAGGAAGGGACCTACCGTCCAGAAGGTGGTCGAGAGGAGGCAGAGGCGCATGATCAAGAACCGGGAGTCAGCTGCCAGATCCCGCGCGCGGAAGCAGGTGAAGCCTTTGTTCTTCAACTGCAGTGATGTAGCTATCCATTTATCTCACGCCTTTTGCTTAATTATACTGAAATGGTATCTGAAATCGAACTCGGTGGTTCCCATATTTGGTATGCCCCTCGATTGTGTTGTACTTTACTCGCTTGATGTGATCCACCACTTCCAGCTTAGCTGTTAGCTATTAGTTTATGCTCAAGTAGCCACTACAAGTAGTAAGTTGTGTCGTTAAATATTGTTAAACCAATGAGGAGAAGAATCTATGTCTGAATCATCCATGGTTCAAGTTGAACCTCTCAGATTCAGAAAGACAATGGATAACTTTGTTCATTTTGGAAATGCTGGTTCGGCATTGCAGCGTTGTGGACTTTGTTTCCTGCACCTACTATTGCCATGATAGGGATAGTATGCTCATCATCGGCATAAAAAGCTGTACTTTTTCTTGGTGATTTTTTGTCATAGACTTGGTGATAATAAGCCTCTTTTATGTAGGGGTGGGCATTCGGTTTATTCGGTATTTTCGATTCAGTTTTTTCGGTTTTAAATTATTTCGGTTTTTGAAAATTGATAACCGAACCGAATAAAATCCTAAAACCGAACCGAATTAACCGAAATAATTCAGTTCGGTTAATTTGGTTAACCGAATTTTAACCACATGTAATGCTTGCACATGCTAAACATTATCCGTACACTTCAGCAATTGTATCAAGTCACATACTGGCAGCACACTCCAGCAACGAACGCCAAGTAGCAACAATGACGGAAACAACACTTGGCACCTATGCACCCCGAAGCTAAAAGATCATCGTGCCTCATCGACCAAGATCCGGACCTCAAGTCGCTCGGATCCGGCCGCCAGAGCAGATTGCTGCGGGGGTAGATCTGCCCACGTGCGCGGATCTAGGGCAGCACGAGAGGGTCAACAGGAGCATGAAACAAGTAGAAAGTTGGAGAGAGAGAGAGAGAGAGAGAGAGACGGGGGAGACCTGGGGAGTTAGGGGACTGCACCTAGACGCTGCCGTCGTGGCCAACAATGGCGGCGGAGGTGAGGGTTTGGCCCTCTATCTCGCACATCAGGTGGTCGTCGATGTACGCCTGCCACGGCATCTTGCTCGTCCCTTCTCCGATGGCGGCTCGCTTTCTCTCGGTCTACTTGGATCGCACGCAGTCTGGGCTGCTTGTCTACCTGGATGGCTGGGGTAGGGAATATTATATCGGTTGCGTGTGGGGGATGCGTTGGTGAATTTGGTGGTTCGGTCTATTCGGGTTCTGAGATTTCAAAACCGAACCGAATATCGAAAACCGAATAGTCACGGAAAAAAACCGAACCGTAAACCAAAAAAACCGATTTTTTTCGGTTAATTCGGTTCGGTTCGGTTTTTCGGTTTCGGTTAAATAATGCCCACCCCTACTTTTATGTGCATAAGTTATGCTGAACTTCTATTGTGCTAAAGCAACAAGCTCAAGTATATTGGATAGCACTACTGGAGTACCGGGTGGCAGATAGTTCAAACAGCTCTATTTTCTGTTCGAGTTTAAAACTATAACTCAATTTGTTGACACTTCAATTCTACCCTTCTGATATACAACAGGCTTATATAATGGAGTTGGAGGCTGAGGTGGCAAAACTGAAGGAGCAGAATGAGGAATTACAGAAAAAGCAGGTATACTTGCTTTGATATAAAATTGCTTTGAGGCTTGTATGCACATTATTTATGTAGTTACCTTACTAATTCATGTAATCAGCTTGTGGTCCTTAGATAATCTCTAGACTCTGGTCAATTCTAAATTCTAAAGTTTCGTGCCACAGTTGTCATATTTGACTGGGGACTTGGGCTTGTCAGTGTTTTTTATCTGCCTCTAATGATGCTTGTTGCTTGCATAGCAACGGATAGGTTGCCACAATTAGCATTTTTTAAAGTGTCTGGTCCTTGTTGTATATGTTTGCATGGGATTAACTTAACTGACTTGAATAATTGTTGGAGACTGCATAAAAATATATCCTTTTAATTTTGAACATTAATTGGGTTAAATTAATTTTGTAAGATTGTTAGGTTGGCTCCTATGCCATGTGATATTTGCTAGTTCTGGCACACATCTTCCATGCACTCAATGTTATTCCATACATTCCACATTGTATCATGGTTTTTGCAATTTAACAGAACTAGAATTTCCATAGGATGCACCTGGGTACGATACATTATCTATACATCATTAGTATTGCATTCTTCAACATGTGGCAGTGTAGTGTTATCACTCCTTTGATTTTAGAAAAATGAAAGAAAGTTTTAACTCCCCAACATGAGTTGTGGACTTTAGACCTGCTGGTTCCATTTCATTCATATTGCCTTTGTTTCTTCTAAAATCCTGATAAAAACTCATAAGAGGCTATATTAATTTGTTTTGCTTTTAATTTTCAGGTGGAAATGCTACAGAAGCAAAAGGATGAGGTAATAGCCTTGCATTTTGTAGGAAATGCTGTTGTTCCGAGTAAACACTACGTTTGTTCTCATTGTTGTCGAAGTGATACCAAGTTATCTACACCTCTTACGCAGGTCATGGAGAGAATCAATCAGCAACTTGGACCAAAGGCCAAGAGATTCTGCCTGCGACGAGCACTGACCGGTCCATGGTAAGCTGAAGTTCTTACTGCATTGACCACAGACCAGGTCGGGCTTCCTTAGATGTGACCAGTGTTACAGTGTATATATCAGCTGAAGTGAGAATCTCCAGTTTCCCCTGTGGATCTCAGCTTCACCGCTACTTTTCTCCTTTGGTGGTCGCTCAGTCTCTTGGGTCAATTGCTGGTGACATTTACTTGTTAGGTTTAGCTGCGCGATTTTAGTGTGAACAAAAGCAAACTATCTAATCTGTTTTAACTCCATGTCTATTGCATGGCGAGATCGCGCATGCCATTTATGTTGTTGCTGGATGCAGCCGTGCAGCTGCTTTGTATGTTGTTGAGACACCGTGCTGTAATAGTTCAGTGGTTCTGTACCCCGAGTCATAGAACATTCGGTTTCCCTGGCCTGCTTGTAATGTCAGTTTACAGTTCCATTTTTCTGGGCAATGTGACTGATGAATGCCGACGGCATTTAGCTGTTGTGCTTAGGCTATTCACAATGGGATTCTCATTAAATGAGATGTCACATAAGCAAAAATAGTGACATGGTAACAAATTTATTAGGAGAGGAGAGTTGGGTTTCATGGGATGAAATCTGATCTACACGTTTACCAAGTACTTTGAAACTGGGATGAAACCCCACTGAGAGTGATTTGTTTCATCTCTACACCTTTTCTGGATCTCGTGTGGCCATATTGTAGTGTGCTAGATATAATTGCAAGTGGCTACACAATTTATATGGCACATTCGATCACAACACCATCCAAACAGTTAAATGTTTTGTCATGCCTATGAAATTGCAAAATGAAACTGTGCATTGAGAGAGGTTGTTTCATTCTTCAACTCAAACATCTAAATATAACATGACACTATTAAAAACCGTGTAATGAAACTCTCCATTGTGGAACACTTCAAATAGAATGCCCTGTGCTTGATAATGTTGTCAGATCTCAGAAACAGCGTGAAAATCTGACAGCCAAAGGCAGCACGCTGTAAAGTCCACGTGTTGCTTTCTGCATAGACTGTTCTAACTTAAGTCAGGAAAAAGGAGGAGGGTTGTGCTAAACGTAAAAAAAAAAAAAGGCAACATTGCATGGAATGAAATCCAAGAGATTTACGTATCCCGATTTGTCTCGGATTGGTTGGTTTGGAAGACAGCCCATGATGTCCATGATGCCCTAACAGGCTAATATACACGTATAAGATTTGAGACTGAAAATCACTCAGCTCCCCACTGACCCCTACATCCTTCCAATACAAGTAAAAACACATGGGTGAAACAAAAATCCCGGAAAACATATATATATATATATATATATATATATATATATATATATATATATATAGGAAAATGGTTGCATACTCTTGGGAGTATGTACTCCCACTCTCAATATACTGCATAAATAATGTTATTATACTTCTTTATCCTTTTGAGTATACTCTAATACTAATTCTAAGATACTCCAAAGTGAGTTTCACAAAAAATTTCATCAAAACCCACACTTTATAGCATAATTTGTTTATATACTCTTTTTGTACATGAAAAACGGTATATAGTAAGAAATAAATGGCTCCGATAAATTTTTTTCAACAATGTCGCATTGTAGTATGTTAGAATTATTATTGGAGTATACTGAAAGTAATAAAAGAGTATAACACATTCATTTAAGTGGTATCTTTGGATGTGAGTACGTACTCCCAAGATCGAAAAGGCTTCCTATATATATATATATATATATATATATATATATATAAATAAAAGAAATAAAAGAGTATAACACATTCATTTAAGTGGTATGCTGTATGTGGGAGTACGTACTCCCAAGCGTACAGACAAGGCTTCCTATATATATATATATATATATATATATATATATATATATATATATATATATATATATATATATATATATATATATATATATATATATATATATATCTCTTTGAAACTTGCAAGGATCCTCATCGTTTGCTCTAAGTCTGCAAAATACAGATTACATCCAACATACATGTGAAAGAAGTGCAAGATTCAAGACAAGAAATTGATTCACAGTGTTAAGAAATTAAAATAGACGATTAACCACCAATTCTTAAAATATGTGTCTTTTGGATAATGGGTGTCTTTTGAACATCATCAACTTTTATCTATTGGCTTGTATAAATATGTAAACATATGTGCAATAAAAAAATAATCATTCAATATTCTATTCTCGAGTTCAACTTTTACTCTACTTTTAACACACAGTAATACCACTACAGCCAAGGTGGAGAAGGAGGTCCACCGAACCTAACATTCTTTTCTTCTTTTCGTCTATCTCCGACATTCCTTCCTTTTTTTTCGCACATCGCTAATACTTAGGTCGAGTCGCGTGCGATGCCGCGCCGAACGAAATTTGGTTCTAGGTTTTTGTTAAAAAAAACATAATTTTGGTTTTCTCGGTGGTGGTGTTTTAAAAATTGGTTGGCTAGGAGACTTCGGCAAATTTGCGTAACCACGGGGTCATCTGTGCCAAAAACCGCTAGAGGACCTGTTCGCGAATTTGTGAAAGGAAAAAAGTAATTTCGGTTTTTTTGATGGTATTTTTAAAAATATTAGCTGGCTATAAACCGTCACTGAATTTGCAAAACTACGAGGAAGGACCTATTTGCGATTGGATAGCCTGTTGGTGAATTTGCGAAAGCAAAAAAATGTAATTTCGGTTTCCTTGGTGGTGTTTTTTTAAAAATTGGCTGGCTATAAACCGTCGCTGAATTTATGAAACCACGGGGAAGGATCTATCCACGAATGCAAAAAAAAAAAAAAATCGACGGATGACTCATTCACGAATCTACGAACTCATGGGGTTTTTTGTGAAAAAAGGCGATAGAAAGACATATACGTAATTTTGTATTTTTCGGAGGGCCTCACCGTGATGATACAGACGTGGCGGTGCTGAGCATTGGCTTGCTAGGAACCATCGATGAATTTGTGCTGAGCATTGGGTTTTAACTTTAAATTTTTGTGTCCAAGAGGGAAGATGGGATGGGGGAAGTGAGTAGGGGAAAAGGAAAGAAGGAGATATATCGAAAAGATGATATATGACATCTTAGAAAGATGATTTTAAATTTATTAGTTTAATATTTACCTTAAAATAATCATTTCCTAAAACAAATTATAACTGCCAATTTAAGGTAAAGAAAAAGCAGCCGTGCAAATGCACTAGTTGGTCAAATACTAGACGTAAGCTACATAGCGGAGTATAGATGAACCGGGCCACGTCTAAGGCTTGGGATGAAAAGGCCACAAAATTTTTTCAACGGCTGGTTCAGTCATGTGCAAGGAGAGCCCAAAAATAACTAGTCCTGTCTAAGGCTTAGATCTGAGGTAATTCCGCCCTTGTTTTCAACTGAAAAATATTTTATCAGCTTTTATTGAAATAACAACGTACTAAGGCTTAGATCTGAGCTGGTTCCGCCCCTATTTCCAACTGAAAAATATTCTATCAACTTTTATTAAAATAACAACGTACTATGGTACTAGGCCCAGCCTTGAGGTGGGGTGGGCGGGGCGGCTTCCTCGGCCCCCCAAATTACCGGCCCCCTTTGTTAGATAAATTTGTTTGTTTTGCAGTTTGGTTAATTAGTTAGTTTCGTTTCGTATTGTGAGCCTATTGCAGTTTCGGCTACAATGTCCGAACTGAGTTGAGTTCTGAGTCATAGTCTGAGTTTGTGCTCTCTGATGTAATTAAGTTAGATTACTGTATCGTTGAGTCTTTAAATATGTGGAATAAAATAATAAAAGCTACAATCGTTGAGCAACACCAAAATTCATTTTGTTTTGTTCCGAATTGAAGTTGTCATGTGTTTATGCTTTTTTGTTCTGACCGCTGGGTCAGGACTAGGGGTGGAAATGAATATATTGACCCGGTGTCACAGGACACCGGGTCAAAAAAAATTTAGTGTATGTTAGTGTGTATATATATATATATATATATATATATATATATTGCATATTAGTCTATATATATAGTATATGTGAACTCCTTTGATCTAAATCTTATGACACTTGGAGGCAAATAACAAGCAAATGGTAAGAATACTAAGTTGTTGTCACATATATGATGAAGTAGTGAACCCCGATAATTTTTTTTTCTAGTTCCACCCTTGGTCAGGACGCAAGAAGTCTTGTTATGGAGAGAATGCAAGTCTAAAGAATCCGGTAACATGCATAGCTGAAACCTTCGACAAAAACAACAAGAAGCAGTTCGGTACAAGAAGCAATACTAAAGTTTCGGCAAGAGTAGTACTGAAACAGAGGAGCAACAAGTTACAGTTGCTAATTCTGGGTTCAAAATATTACACCCTCCATGACTCCGTCCTAGCGTGAAGATGCCTACGCGAGAGTCGAGAGCGATCGCGGTCATCAGGACGCCCGGACGGTTCGCCTCCTTTTTTTTCTCTGCGCCGTTGGCCCGCTGCGACTGGCGACTCTACCACGGGATTACGGGAGGGACGCCGCTCGCCGCGTACCGCGACTCGACGATCAGCAATTCAACAGGAGCATAACAAAATAACATATCAGATTTAGATATTGAGAGTTGAGACAGGTTCCAGGTGATGCACTGATGTCTTTGACTTGATCGGTTGATGTATTCTAATATTCTATGTATTTTATTTTTTTATACCTAATACCTTCATACTTAGATGCATCTGTTGAGGCCATAATTGATGATTTTGCATTTAGAAATGTTAGAAGATATTTCTTAAGATGATCTCTACAAAATATTTAAGGTAAATAATCTCACTTTTGTACTTCTAGTTATTTATCGGTAACAATTTCTATAATACACCGAATATTATCTTTTTCAGCTGATATATAGTAGTATAAAAATTTTTGCTGCTTATGTTAGGGAAGGATCTCCGTTTATAATGTCGTCTTAGACCCTGAAAACTCAGGAGCGGTCCTGTACGGTACTATTCGTTAGGGTGAACAAGCTTCAACCCCCAGCTCATGTCTTTACAGTGCTGGACATGCGGCACAATCTTTCCGGTGTCCGCCCCCCGCTTCAGCCTGCAGTCATAGAACGGCGGCGAGTGGAAGCACGGCTCCATGGACACGTCCCGACCGCACGGCGGGTTCGCCGCCAGAGAGTCGTTGGCCGGCTTGTACAGCACCCAGGGCCTCAGGCCGCCGAGGCCCTGAGCCACGTACCCGAACGTCGACCAGCCGCTGGTCACCAGCACGTCGGTGAGGCTGAGCAGGTATATCTCGGCCCACGCCTTGGTGTCGTGCGACTTGGCGCCGAAGTGCTGGTACTCTTCGTGGCTCGGCTGGAGCACGCTCACCGCCTCGCCGGTGGCCGTCGCGTGCTCCCAGTACATGCTCTTGATTTTCTCGTAGTACCAGGACTTCAGCGAGGTGATAAGAACGGCTTTGGACTTCCGGGTTGGTGCCGGCACGATTTGCTCTCCTCCGGTGAGCACTTCCGGAAGCAAATTATCCTTCTGCGTGCACGTGGTGATCTGCTCCAGAAGCTCCGGCGACTCCGGCTGGGAGCCGAAGACGCGCACCTGGACGCCGACTCGCTGCTGCGCCGTCGCGAGGTAGGCGTCGTAGTACCGCGTGACGAGGCCCCAGACGTGGTTATTCGGGTGGAACAGGTACCGGCCGAGGTGGTGGAACACGGTGTCCGGCTCCGGGAAGAGCATGTCGAGCTTCTCCTGGAAGCCCATGACCAGGAACAGCCCCGGCACGATGTAGTTGTCAGTCCTTATCACCAGCCACTGGATGTTCCGGAGCACGCTCTGGTCCTCGTCGCAGAAGAAGAACTTGTCTTGCTCGGTGGCGTCGTGGTCGAGATGGATGTACGCGAATGCCGGCAGTTGCGCGGTTGACGCATCACCGGCGTCAGTCCTGACCACCTTGTTCTTCAGCATGTTCCCGTAGCTCTCGGCGGTGTCGACACTGAAGTTGGTGTAGCTTGTCAGGGGGAAATCCGGCGGCAGCAGCCATGTCGTGTCGGGGAAGGGCTCGCAGAACAGCTCGCCCATCTCGTTGCGGGGGTCGACGAGGAGCACGCGGTCGGTGAGCAGCGCGTAGAGGAACGCCGACGCGGCCGCGAGGATCCGGTTCCCAAGGCCGCGGTACGATATGGATACCAGGTATTTGCACTCCGGTGACCCCATGGCGCCGCTCTTGCCCGACCTGAGTTGCTCCACGGCGTTGCTGTACGCGGCGGTGCCCGGGCCGCACCGTCTTTGCAGGGCCTCGTGCTGTCGCAGCTTGGAGACGAGGTACGGGGGTGGTTGCCTGCCGGCGTTTCGACGGTACACGGCGGATTGGTACCTGCTGTAGCAGGATCTCGTCTCGAAGCCGTCAGCCAAGAGGCCGCCGAGAAGCCTGTCGCGCACGGTTGCCGGCCAGCGCAGGAGGGAAACATCGCTTGATCCTGCCAGAACAAATGTAATCATCAGATGTCTTGATGAAGTGGTAAATTGCATCGACCACATTTGCATTACAATTGCGCCAAACAGGATCACCATCGGCGCCACGGTCATGATGAAGGCGACGAGGTGCAACGTGCATGCAGCAGCCCCGGTGCCGGTGGGCCGGAGCACCGCTTTTACCGCCGCTGCTGCCTCTTCTTTTGGGGAAGAAATGAGTTACGGCTCGTGCCAATCTTGTGCGCCGCTGTTAAATGCCCATCTAGGATTGGTCATTGGCGAGAGATACTACTGTTGACTGAGCTGAAATCGAACTTGAAAGTTTCGAAACATTTTTAACTAAGTTGACCGCAACAGTAACACCACGCACATGCCAACGTTGGGCGTTGACCTGAAGCTAGGAGAAGTTCTAACGTTGGCGAAAGCATTTCATGGCAGAAGAACATTTTTCTTCCTCGACTTGATTACATGGTACTACTCGCTTAGGACACAAATAGTAGTCGTTTTTGACATTGATATGGTCCCCAAAACTTAACTCTGACTAGTAATTTTTATTGTAATATATTTAAAAATCCAATAAAATTATAATATTATGAAAGTACGTTTCGAGACGGATCTACATATATTATTTTTATGCATTCAATCTAAATATTTAAAAAGACATTGATAGCTAAAGTTTTAAAAGTTTGACTGTATGTATTCCAAACTGACAAGTTTTTGTGAACCGAAGAGAGTATAACTTAATAAATGTACTCCAGTACTCACCCTAGTCACAAATACTTGTCGTTTTGAACATAGGTACAATCAAATTTTGAAACTTGGCTATACATATCTTTTTAAATATTTAAATTGGATACATGAAAACTATATGCATAGATTTATTTTCAAAAATATTTTTATAATATTATAATTTTTTTGTTTTTATAAATATATTACAATACAATATTACACTAACATTGCATTGGAATATGAAATACATCCTATATTTGTGGACAAAACCATTCAAAGAAATACGTCTTCTTATAAAGTTGGACGGAAGGAGTAGTTGTTAGGGCATGTACAGTGGTATACACAATAATTGTCTATAATGCATCTCCACATCATCTACAGACAGCATCAAAGATAACTCATACAATAGATCGTCTATATAGTTGTCTGTAATGATCTCTCATTCAATTAACAGGCTGTCTATACAATGGTACACAACATGTGAAGCTGTCTATAAGACTGTCTATTAAATAATAGACAACAGCTTTCTCTCTCCTTCTTCTCTCTCCTCCACGTCATTTAAAATCCTACATGGCATCTCTTATAGACAGCTGACTGTGACCATTGTACATGCCCTTAAAGCTGTATTTTGAGGACCGTATCGATATGCAAAACGATATGTATTTACGATCGGAGGGAGTAGAAAACTAGTAATAAAATAGAAAATTCCGGTACAATTATGAAGTGCATAATAAACCTCACAAATTCATCGGTAAATTTTCTGCTTTGTTCCACTGTGATGGTTCAGATTCCATTATAGATTCATGCTTGGCTATAGACAGGAAACAGTTGTCCATCGAACAAATTTTCTAAACCCAACGAATTTCTGATAAAAAAAATATCTCATAACAAGCACTTACAGAGGAGTCTGTGTTTTGTCGCCCTACCATATTTTCAGGTTGATCTATGAGACGCACTTACAAAAAAGTTTAGCAAGCAACGATAATCAAATTCAGGCCCCTGTACAGGAGAAGAAGAAACCTTGCTAGATCGGAAATGATCTTGACACATCGACTTACGTCTTCCTTTTATGAGCCGGAGCACCTGGGAATCTGTCGATATCAACGCCAGGCGATCGGTCGAGAGGAAGAGCACCAGAAGCAGAGGCAGAGGGAGCAGCAAGACGAGCCCGGTCGGTGCCCCTCGCTTCGCCATGTCGCAGCAATCTTGGAGCTCTCTCTCTCTCTTACCAATCCTTCCCACCGGCGCCGGGTTTGAGACCGGCTGCAAATTCATAGGGAGACACTTTGGTACAGGTCAACTGCACGGGGAAGCTCTGTTCGTGGCTTCGTGCCAAGCACTCCTGGTCTCCTGGTCCAAGATGCATCGATGCATGCCGCGACGTGTGCATAATAATGGTCTTTCTACAATGCTCTGGGAAATGTTACGCTGTGCCAGTGGATGGTATTCCTCCCCCTCTTTTTTTTTTATTCTGTCTGCAGTAGATTATCATACTGAGCTCGAACTGCTGATCTTCGTTGTTCATATCTACCTGTGTCAAACAGAAAGCGTTTTCAACTAACAATTGATCCAGCGTTGGCCACCCAGAAAGTTCACACACAACTAGTAATAAACCACAGATCTTAAAGCATGATATGTGTCATTTGTCCTTTGAAAATCTTCTCTCCACATCACTTGTTCACTCGGCTCAACAGGTTTCAGTCCCCCGCTCACGTCTTCACAATGTCTAGCACCTTTAAAAATTTGAAAATTAGTGTAAAACTATCTATTTAATTACTAAATTTATTGATTAAGTTTGTTTCGATTTTAGTGGTTTGAGATTTGTAAGACCTTATAACTATTTATATTGTGCTTTTAGAAAATTTCAAATATATATATTAGATTTATGATATTATAAAATACTCGTCAGAGGATATAGAGTTATACGTCTTAAGTGTTCAACCCTTAGGGGTGAAAACGGGTCGGATACGGACGGATATTGCTCTTCCTGTATCCTAACCCATATTTTTCCGGATTCGGAACCGGATACGGGCTAGCCGGATACGAATACGAATCCGGTTTAATCGGGATACGGATACGAGACGGATATGTGACGGATTCGGATCGGAAACGGATAAATATATACGGATATTGCATGCATATATAGAGTAATATATTTTGAATTAAACCGTATGGGTACATGGCCATAGTAGCAAGTTATATATATCAATCAAACCCAATATACGTCATAGAAAGAATATGCTACTTTAGGATTAATAGAACCAACTCATTATCAATATAAATGGGCTCTCTATGAAAAAAATGAGATGAAATAAGCTAGGCCTTGCTGATATCCGAATAGGAAATCCAGATATCCGATCCGAATATCCAATCCGAATACCCAAATAGGAAAAATCCGGATATCCGAATAGGAAATATCCGAATATCCGGATCATGTCCCGTATTTACCGGATATTGGTTGTCCCGTATCCGATCCCGTATCCGAATTCAAATATCCGGATCTGGTCCCGGATCCGACCGGATAGTAAAATCCGATCCCGTATCCAGTCCCGGATCGAGCGGGAATTATCCGACCTATTTTCATCCCTAGCAACCCTAACAATAAAAAAATTCTAGTTCCATCACTGGATGGACATGAGGCGCCAGCTTTGTAGCGTCTGCGTCCTGCTTCGCTCTGCAGTCAGACGCCGGCGGCCCGTGAAAGCATGGCTCCATCAACACGGCCCGCCGACAAGGCGAATTGGGCGCCATCTTGTTATTTGGCTCGAACATGATCCACGGGGTGAGCCTGCCGAGCCCTCGGCCGACGTACCTGAATGTCGACCGGGTGCTGGTGATAATGGCGTTGTTCATGCTCAGCAGGTACATCTCGGCTAGCGCCTTCATGGTGTGGGTCGTCTTGCCGAAGATTTGGTGCTCTTTGTTGTTAGTGGTGATCTCAGGCTAAACAACTAATTTCGAAATTTTCGGATCTAATGACCACTACTTGCACTCTTATCGAGAGATCACCAACATATATTTTGTTTTGTGTTGTTGAGTATTTGATTTATTGGATTTTCATTTGGTTCTTCAGAAGAACCCTCTTTGGACAAAAAGCAAAAATTATGTTTTAATAGGCCCAAATTTGCAAAAAGCTTTGTAAAAATATTATACTATGTATTTCAAATGTTTTACAAGCTTTCAATTTGAAAATTCTATGTTGAAAACTATTTTGACTTAAAATCCTTGTTTTCAACCAAAAAGAGCCTGTTATTGAATTTTGGCATTCAAATTGAATTTCATTGTTTTATAAATTGTCATGGCTTCAAAAATGCATTTCAAATCCTTCAAGCCATGAGGGTTTAATTGTTGGTGAAATCCAAGTTGAAGTTGCACATTGAGGGTTTATGAAATTTGTTTTCATCTTTGTACCTCAAAGCGCATTTTGCCAAAATGAGCTATAAGAAAATACTTTGCAAACAAAAGTTATCCTAAAAACGTTTGAAATAGTCCAAAGATAGTACCCTGATGATTTCAATTCATTTGGACTTCATTTGCAAAGATGATTTCAATTTAAATTGCAATTTACCGAGATGGCATTGGCTCATGATTGACTTGAATTTCCTCAAGCTTGGCTCCATGTGCAAATAATGAAGTCTTCATTTTCTTCACGAGACCAAGCGTCCAATCTATCGTTTATTGCCTAAAAACCTTTTAGGCAGTTTTTGGTACCCAATCCTTTTTGGGTTCACAAAGATTAGTCACAATAGTTTTAGGAACCCAAATGGCCCTAACTTTAGCATTAATGGAATGACTAATATTTCTAGGAATAGGTTTGCAATATTTATTCCTCCTAAGCATATAATTGTCATTGAGTCGTGAACGCTTAGGAGGGCAAACATATTTAGCAGCCCTATTTCTAGTTTGATCTTTTCTAAGCAAGTGATAATCATTAAAGTGAGAAGGCTTAGAGGATCTAGTATATCTAGCAAATAATTTTCTATTGTTATTTCTCCTAAGTAATTTATTTGAATTGCTTTGAGTTGGCTTAGGAGTCCTAACCATTTTTGCAAATTCATTTCTAGATTTACTCTTCTTATGCAAATGAATAACATCATTTTTGGCGGGCATAGGGGACTTGACAAGCTTGGCAATTACACTACCATTCTTGTCCTTCCTAAGCAAATAATCATTATAATGAATAGTAGGCTTAGGGATCATACCATTGAGACAATCCTTACCAATATGCCCCTTTTGCCGACAATTGAAGCAAATTCGAGTTCGACTTCTTCTTATCCTCTTACGGTCTTGCTTCTTGCCGTCAAGCCTCATCTTTGATGACGTTCCCGTGCCATCAACTTGATTAGGGCACACCGAGGCAAGGTGACCCTTCTTGTTGCATCCAAAGCACCTCTTGATCTTCGAGAGTCTTCCATGGTGCTTTGGCTTGCTCTTCTCCCTTTTGGAGATGTAGCCAAGTCCTCTTCTATCTTGCGGTACCCGAGGCTCGCTCAAGATCTTGTCGAGGATGGCTTTGCCCTTGTAACACTTCTCCAAGTCACTTTTCAACTTTGTGACTTGTTTCTTGAGCTCTTTGTTTTCCTCTACAAGATTAGTATCTAACGACATAGAGGAACTTGAAATAATATCATTAGAGCATAAAGGCATATCAATACTAGAAGTAGACATATCAATTTTGGATGAAATGCAAGGAATGATATTTGAGAAAGGCATTTCATCAATTAAATCACATTGAATACTAATGTCTACTCTAGGCTTAGTGAATTCCTTGAGAAGGATCTTTTCATGATTTTCCTTAAGGTCATCATAATCCTTTTGAAGTGAGTTATGCTTCAACTTTAAAATTTTGTATTTAGTTTTCTCATTCTCAAGATATTCATTTTTCACCTTTTCTTTAGCAAGAGCACTCTCAAGTTCAAAATTTCTTTCTTTTTCAAAGATGAGCAAATCTTCTTGCCTCTCGAGAGTGTCCTCTTGCTTCTCTATTGTATCGAGCAGGGCAAGCATTTTAGGTAGTGATATTTCTCTAATATCACCAAACCTATTATCATAATCGGTATCACTATCATCATCACTCTTACCAAAATCATCTACATTTAGAGATTTGGATATGTGTGATACCTTCTTCTCTTTTGCCATAAGGCAAATAGGAGTGTTGTCATTGCTTGGGGCGGAAGAGGAGGTAGATGGTGATGTCGCTTCTTCATCAGTTGATGTAGAGGTAGAAGAATCATCAACCAACATTCGTTCTTGTATGCAATCCTCATTTGATGATGTGGACACATCATATTTGTCTTGAAGCATTGTCCACATATCATGAGCACTCTTGAGGTTGTATATCTTATTAAATATCTCTTCACTCACAGAACTAAAAATAGCGTTAGTAGCTTGAGCGTCTAGATGTAAGCATTTCTCTTCTCTTTTAGTTGGATCCACTTTGTTTAGACGAAGAGAAAAGCCGACATCTACGATCCACCATATTTGTGGGCTCATGGATTTAAAGAATGAAATCATGCATAATTTCCAATGAGCATAATTATAACCATAAAGCATTAGTGAATCGTGAAAGTGCAATAATCCACTAGTCATCATCCTTCTTACTCTCTAAACGGTAAAGCCTAATATGAGAGTGACCGTGGCTCTGATACCAATTGAAAGGATCGATGATGGACGCCTAGAGGGGGGAATAGGCCATTTACAATTTTCTAAAACAACACAGCGGAAAAGAGATCGGAACTTCCGATATGGAGTCGGAGGTTCCGGTGTCTAATCGGAATATCCGATACGAGGTCGGAATATCCGATTAGAACAGAGTCTAGTGAATTGCAAAACTAATTACACCTATACATAAAATGATTTCTACTCGAAGCTAGCACAGGCAAATATTAGCAACTAGTAGTAAAGCTATCTAGAGAAATAATCAACCCTAGATAGATCAATTCAATACAAGATAGCAAAGTAAAGCAATAAGCACATGTAAAGAATTGACACGATGATTTGTTTACCGAAGTTCGGACTTCCTCCAAGGAGGTTCCTACGTCTTCATTGAGGAGGCTCGGTCACATTTGAGTCGGGTCTTTTCCAACCCTATTCCTCGCCAATCTCGGTCACACTTGAGATGTGGCTTCACTTCTTGATTTCTTCCCTTTCGAAGGCGAAATCGGACCTTCACAAACTTCTCATGGCACACCACACTCGTTGGTTGCTCGTGAGCGACGCCTAGCCGTCTAGGAGTCTTCAAACTCCAAGAGTAACAAATCCAACAAATGGATGATCGTGGAAATGAACTCTAATGCTCAAGATATATCTCAATCTAACACTCTTAGCACTAACTCTCACTTTCCACACCTCACTCAAAGAGGGATCCCAAAGATCAAAAGAGAAGGAGACAAGGAAGATACTCAATCCACTCTTAATCACAACACTTGTGATTAGAGCTCTCTCTAGCTAATGAGATGACCAAGGAGCAACAAATGCATCACAAGATATTCTCTCTACTCCACTAGCTCAACCTCTTGTTTAGCCCTTCAACAATATCCTCAACAACTTCTCCTAACCGGCCAAGTGGGGTATTTATACCCCACACCCAAAGACTAGCCGTTGGAGCAAGAACTCATCGGAACTTTTGATCCCAACATCGGAACTTCCGATCAAGCAAAAACTCCAAAACAAACTCAATCCAATATACACATCGAAACTAAGATCGAAACTTCCGATGTATCGGAACTTGCATCGGAACTTCCGATCTGGGTAGAGAAGTACCTTAGTAGAAACTTTTCAAAAAGTTTCTAAGTCTAGATCGGAACATCCGATCTGCCCAGAAAGTACCCAAAACAGAGAACTCTAGGAGAATCAACCAAGTCCTCATCGGAACATCCGATCCAAAGATCGGAACATCCGATCCTCACAGAGAGGCACTCTTACTAGAACCAGCTCGAAAAGTTTCTAAGCCTTAATCGGACTATCCAATCACGCCGATCGGAACTTCCGATCCTCGCAGAGGAGCACCTGAGACTTAGACAACTTACCATCGAACTTTTCGAGGGATCGGACCTTCCGATCCCCTGATCGGAACTTCCGATTAACACATAGAGGTCCTAGACACTCACCAACAAACCACCAGACTTACCAATGGATCGGAACATCCGATCCACTGATCGGAACATCCGATCCAGACAAAAGGGCAAACATTATCGGTGTACGTGATGTGTATTGTGTCTCTCATCTATTTAAGGATAGATAATACTTGAGCACAGAGACACTTCTAAATCATCCACGTTGCATCCCTCTTAATAGTACGGCACGCCTATAACAAGACACTCTATCTAGTTACCTTTGACGCCGCACGCGATCAATCCCCTTTAGGGTATTTATGATCTTCAATCATACCTCATTTCCCCGGGATTGTCACTTTGCTCTCTCTTGAAGTCCTCATGATTTACGATCATTTTCTCTTCAAGATCGTCACCCAGCTCTACTTCTCTTTTACCGGATCATCACCCGGCTCTCACAACATCTTGTTCATCTCCTCTTGATGAACCTTCTTTTCTTTTCTTCTTATCAGAATCTCCTCTTGACGTTCATCACTTCATGATGTCGTCCTTGTTCCGTTTCTTCATCTTAACCATCATTGGACCTAACCTGGCTTAATCATCACTTATGAAAATAGTTAGTCCAAGTTGCATGGTTGTCTCAATCACCCTTGCACTCCATTAACACATAATGAATGCCTCCATAATGATTGAGCACAATCTAAATCAATTTAATGAATAATATTTGTGTCTTAAGTATATTGATGCAACTAATGCTTCGTTATACTCAAGAACTATCGATTATCCTTAATCGATCACAAGAACACCATCAACACATGATGAGCATTCTTTGATGATTAAGAGATAAACGACCTTAATTTAAATGTTCATTTAAATTGATATGAGTATATAACAACTACACGAGTTTTCATATACTCATGTTGATGGAAAGTAATGATCCATAATATGTGGAATATAGGGAAATGATCATTACTCTAAACCATCAACTATAGAATAAACTCCACAAGTATATGTGCATACATGTAATTGACCTTGAATCAATATGCACATATTCAATTTTATTGATTTGGTGCATATCATATGATACCATAAGTATACTACAACTAGGAGTGTTAAATATATACTCAAATATTTAGTTTCAATGTCTTGATCCTTTATATGTGGTAATGAGATATAGATCAATGCAATGAAACATTAAGTTAGAGTGTAAACTCCCCCTAAATGTGTGCATCTATGTAATATATGGATTGGGAAACATGATACACAGTTTTTGGTTAAAGCAGTGGAGAAATTCATACTTCAACCTAAATCCTAAGTATGTAATAAAATAATGAACATTGATACAATGCATACCTTGATTTTTTCATTTTCCATCCAAATGTGAGGCTACTAAACATAAGCTCAATAAATATGTTAGTCTCGTTAAAAATTAGATTTGTCAATGATCACCAATCATCCTTGATGAGACGAAAATAGTAATTACCTAAACATTAGTCTCATATTAGGATTTGTCATTAATCACCAAAACCAACTTAATGGATCAACCTAATGGATGTTGTACTTACAAGAAGGTAGATGATCCTACATCATTTAAGGAGGCTATGATGATTAAGGATTCATCCAAGTGGCTTGAGGCCATGCAGGATGAAATAAAGTCTATGAGCATTAACGACGTCTAGGATCTAGTAGAAATTCCTGATGGAGTCAAGACAGTGGGCTGTAGATGGGTCTACAAAACTAAGCATGACTCCAAAGGAAATGTCAAAAGATTCAAGGCGAGGCTTGTAGCAAAATGGTTTACACAAAGAGAGGGGATTGATCATATTGACACTTTCTCTCCCGTCTCAAAGGAAGATTCGTTAAGAATTGTCATGGCGTTTGTTGCTCATTATGATTTAGAGCTACATCAGATGGATGTTAAAACTGCATTCCTTAATGGTGACTTGCATGAGAATGTTTACATGGCTCAACTGGAAGGTTTTGTCATGGAAGGCAAGGAACATATGGGATGCAGACTTAAGAAGTCCATCTATGAACTAAAGCAGGCATCTAGATAATGGTATCTTAAGTTCGATGAGACCATAAGAAATTTCGGTTTCAAAGAAAGTGACGTGGACAATTGCATATACATTAAGATTAAGGGGAGCAAATTCACTATCTTAGTGCTTTATGTGGATGATATCTTGTTGGCTAGCAGCGATAAGGATATGCTGTATGAGACCAAAAGATTTCTTTCTGCTAATTTTGACATGGAGGATCTTGGTGATGCCTCTTATGTTTTGGGCATTAAGATTCACCGAGATAGGTCCAAGGGGATATTAGACCTATCCCAAAAGGCATACATTGACAGAGTACTTAAGAGATATAATATGCATAACTGCTCTGTCACGCCTGCTCCTATTGTTAAGGGCGATAAGTTTGGAACATTCCAATGTCCAAGGAATCAATTAGAAACTGATTAGATGAAGGGGATTCCTTATGCTTCAGCTGTCGGAACATTATGTATGCTCAAGTTTGTACTTGCCCTGATTTAGCATTCGTAACCGGGATGCTTGGCAGATATCAATCAAATCCAGGGTTGGACCACTGGAAAGTTGTTAAAAAAAGTCTTGCGTTATTTGCAAGGCACTAAACACTGCATGCTCACATATAAGTATGATGACCTTGAGTTTGTGGGTTATTCAGACGCTGACTTTGCAGGTTGTGTAGATATTAAGAAATCCACATCAGGTTATATCTTCACACTTGCGGGAGGAGCCATTTCGTGGAAAAGCTCCAAACAATCCCTTACTATATCATCAACGATGCAGGCTGAGTTTGTGGCATGTTATGAGGCTACTGGGCAGGCTGTATGGCTTAAGAACTTTATTCTCGGACTAAGAGTGGTTGGCAGTATATCTAAACCACTAACAGTATAGTGCGATAATAAGGCCGCAGTTTTCTATTCAAGTAACAACAAGTCAAGTGGTGCTGCCAAACACATTGACATTAAGTATCATGTTGTGAAAGATAGAATCCAAGATCAGACAATTGATGTCAAGCATATAAGTACTAAGTCTATGCTTGCCGATCCGCTTACTAAAGGCTTACCACCCAGTCTCTTTTGAGAGCATGTTGCCGGCATGGGTTTATTGGAAAGCCTGTGATTCTGAAAATAAGAACCATAAGAAATAAACCAAACTCCCATTAGGAATAAGTAATTATTCCATTAAAATAGAATTGTACACTATAGATAGTGGAGTTTCAGCAGTGCCCTTATTAACCGCTGTAATACTTTATCTTGGTGTGTTGTTCTGTTGAGTGTGGGTTTATGTCATTAGCCTTTCGATCAAGTGGGAGAATGTTAATGGTGATCTCAGGCTAAACAACTAATTCTGAAATTTTTGGATCTAATGACCACTACTTGTGCTCTGATCGGGAGCTCACCAACATATATTTAGTTTGGGTCCCGGTTGCTAGCGGGAGACCAAGAAAGGAAAAATATGCATTTGTTTGATTAATTTGCACAAGTTCATCCTCTCTCCTTGACACCCTATCGATCTGGGTTCATGCGCGAGGCAACCGAAGGCCCTAACCCCACCGAGTGGATCTCGGTGCTCCATTGTCATCATCGTGCAAGGACTTCTACAAAGCAAGCGACGACCTAATGGCTTCATCCTCGAATCCGGGTTAGCTTCTAATGATTTATTTCCACATTAACCTTGTGATCATGACCTAGGATAGTTGATAACTTAGACTTAGCACTTAGAAATTTGCTAACACTCGTGGCTTGGCCGGTGCTCGCTCACGACCTCCCCGGTGACCGTCGCCGATTGCCAGCACTTCTTTCGGACATTCTCGTAGTACCACGAGCTCAAGCCGGTCATCAAAAACAACCTTTGACCTCTCACACACTGGCCACCGAAACGGGGAGCATTGATCCATTTGAGTTGCGTACCTTTGGCAGCATATGCTCTTGTGACGTGCAAGCAAGAAATCAGAATCCAGGGCGTGCTTTAACGGATTGTCCCCCATCAAACACCCTGGCATGGATGCCAGCAGTTCATCTAAATCTCTCGTGTAGGAATTGTAGAGACTTCGTGATCAATCCCCATACTTCGTTTGTCGGGTAGAATAGATGTTTTGCCAACAGGTAGAACACCAAGTTTTCTAAGGTAACAACCAATCGAGCTCTTGTTGGCAGACCGGGTTTAGAAAAAGTGCTGGCACGAAGTATGAATCTGTCCTCATCACCAGCCACGGTGTCCGGTGGAGGAATTGCCGTTCGTCCACACAATAGAAGGGATTATCATAGAAGATACCAGGTTGGTCGAGGTCCAGGAAGCCATAAGGGAGCTCGGACACCAAAGGCAACCCTATTGCTCTCCGCCAGGTTACGATAGCTCTCCGGCACTTCGCTGGTCAAATTTTTGATGTTCTTGATGTTTTATGCTCTGCTCTATATGAGAGGTGTATATCTACTGGATAAGTGGTTTAGATCTTTGAGCAGTGTTTCTATACTTTCCCTCTCGATACAAGTTGCACAAATCTTGAAACAAATGAAGAGGTAAGGAATAATTATTTACTTTTTATTCATATTTTAATATTTATATAACTTCAAAAAAAAAGTACATAGAAGTAAAACAAAAGGCACTGATTCATAACGGTGTGTCTGCGTGGTACATTTCCTCTACTATTATGTTTTTCCTTTTCTTGTTTTAGAATGAGATTCCTGACCCCCGAGGAGAACGCATCATCGGCCAAATAACAATGGGCTTGGAGAGAGGTGTTGGCATTGGCATAAGCAAGCAGCCGTCGCAGCAATGCTCTTTGTTATCTGGCCGCTTGCAAGCTGCTCACCGCACCGAGGCGGCTCGGGGGGAGGAAGGAGAAGCCATGGGTCATGAGGAAGGAGACCAAATTACTTGCGATTTGCCTCGCCGTGCTGCCGCTCCTGGTGATCATGGTTAGCTGGCGAGACGGGCCGTTGCTGTCGGCGCCCGGCTGGGCTTCAACGAGGACGTCCATAGGGCAAGGTACCTACTAATAGAACTCCCTTTTAATTTATCTTCCTCTGCCATCGCGTGATGTTGTGCCTTGTTTTAGAGCAATGCCAATGGAGAGAGGAATTGACATTGAACTGAGAGGCAATTTGATTATCATGACCGATACTACATTTCTGGTGATTGTGCATGTTGTTAGTTATGCATTGGTCTGTACTTTGTACATGTTGTCAAGACCACAATGCCATTTTCCTTCATGTTATTGGAGAGGAAAAATTACGTTGGAGAGGCGGTAATTTCTCTTACGTGTGCGCTTGTAGAATCCAACGAAGACAGGCTTCTCAGCGGCCTGCTCGTCCCGATCGAATAGTCGTGCCTCAACCTGTACCACCGCGTGGCCATGCCTTCTACCACAAGAACATGGCACGATCACCATCCGCGCATCTCATCAGGCGGTTGCGGGAGCAGGAGGCGCAACGGCGGTGCGGCCCAGGCACAGAACCATGCCAGAGAGCATCAAAGTCCTGGCAGAATGGCATGGACTCCACGGGAACTTGGTGCAAAACAGTCGGGCTGCATCCATCTCTAAGCTTCCTTATGTCTTCCTCGTTCGTGGCGGACCAGAACTCAAATAAAAGAGATGTTTGTATGGGAGTTTTTTTAGACTAAATGACTCATCTTTTTTATGGATGGATGCTGGTGCTGTAGGGAGTATTCATATTCCGACCAATAGGTGAGGTCTAGTCCTGACTGACCTACCGTTGGGTCCGCCCGACCTTTGACCATGCTTGTACCTACTGATAACGATTAAATATACCATATTCTATTTGTGGGTCTACAGTCTTATAAAGAAAAATAAGCCTATAAATAAAGACAAGGCTTAAGGCGCATCACTTGGTTATGATTTTAACCAGAGTTAAATTTAATTGCGTGAAAATATTCTCGACCAGTGTACAATGCATTACGTGAAAAATTAATTAGAGGAAGGATTACAAGGCTAAAATCTACGATAAAATGAAAGTAAAGTAAACGCGCATGTTGATTGGATTGGTTCTAGATCCCTTCAATCGTAGTCCTTTGCCCCTTATATACCCGTCGTCCTAATCATGTCCTTCTGGGTCCCTTTATTATCCGTAGCAACCTCAATATCCTCTTTCCATGTTGATTTCGATCGTGACCGTTTCAATCTTGACCCGCCTGTATCGGACTCGATTTTCTTTTGGTATATCCCGTACCGAATCAATGTAATTATCTTTAGTCTGAAACCATATCGGCTTGCTACACCCAGTATATCTCTTACCAAAACCGATTACACCAAAATCGGTCATATACCAAATTTAAGTGTCAACAATACCTGTAAGGAAGTACTCTACGTCCCTACAAAAGTGCCAGCTCTTTGCTCCTGAGCTTGTGGTTGATCAGAAACACGCTTAAAACATGCTCCTTGAACCACCACCACCTTTGAGGTAGCCCTGCCCGCAATCCTGTTCTTCTTCATTGCAAGAGTTTGGGTAGAGACCTCAAATTGGTCGGCAGCAAGCTTCCGACCATGTAACATATATATATATATATATATATATATATATATATATATATATATATATATATATGAACAAAAACCAATTTGATTCTATGACCAAATGACTTACTTGGTATTTGCTTCAATACGTTCATTGATGAACTCATCACTCTGACCGATCGGACTAGCTGGCTGCTTGTCCAAGGCAGCCTAATCGGATCCGTCTGAAGGAACACGCAAAATTTGCGCAGCCTTCTGAAAAGAAGGTCAAAAAATCAGAATTTCTTACCTCCAGGTTCATCCTTGGTAGGATCTTAGTCACCCTTGATCCTCCAAACATATCTGAATTGCCTTTTCAAGAGACTCAATCTATGGTATAAAAAATCATAGATGATTTTCTGACCCGATAAACCCCCCGAGACCAATTTGTAGATGACCTTCAAGATCTCCTCTTCCCAGGTCAGCTCCAAAGAGTCATTTTCCTCTTTTGCCTCTGACCTCGTCCAGGTTGGGGCGACCTTTCCGGTAAACTAGAGGCGATTGCCCCAGGAACATCCAAGTAAAACCACTTCCATCGGCAATCCTTCCATGTATTCTTAGTTGGAAGCGAAGGATACTAGACACCGACCTAGAGCTTGAAGTAAACGCTCCTAAAAATATCTTGAGTTTTGTTATTTCTGGTATATTAGGGGAAAAAAAGAACGAAAAAGACGAATAGAAGGGAAAATACCAAGAAAAGCTTTGCAAAGATGCGATAAAACACTCAAAATCAAGATGAAATTTGAAAGAAGATGATGTAGCTCGATTTCATAGTGATCGAGAACATCAACTGGGATTTCGCTCTCCGGGAGACGAAAACCTAATTTAGGGTATGCTGAAAAGAGCACAATACACCCCTCCTTGGGAGGCAGGCTTCACATCTTCTCTGCTAGAATCCTAACGCACCATCTCGCGTGATGGGATCAAGCCCTGATCCTTGAGTTCTTGAATCTTACTCTCAATAAAAACAGATTTCTCCATCACAAATGAGGAAAGAACCCGAAAGGTGAAAAGCTTCAAACTTTCTTTTAATTTTTTAGACTTTTTTTAATCACCATTTCTTGATCAAATCCCTAAAATGCGAAAAGGAAAAACGGAAGATGAAAACCTTAAAAAAACCAAGAAATAAATAGAAGAAATTGGAAGATTTTTTTGCGCTCAAAAGTTTAAAGGCGTGAATTGTTCGAGGGAAGCCTCACCCCCTCTATTTATACTACTCTTTAGGATAGTTATCCCGTTGTTTCGGTTACCAAGGAAATCACAAAATATTTCTCTACCTGGAACTGAAATGGTGAAATCATCCATAACCCAGAAGAAGTATGCATAAAAGTCTTTGCCCAAAAGGATAATCCTATAATCCCGTATGTCTTCTGGATTTGGAAAAGTGCCGATTATCAATAACGTGAATCTTATTATATGGTGGGAATCTCTTATGATAATCATCCACGCCTTAAACGTATCCTAATGCCTGAAAGTTGGATAGGTTGGTCCTTACGTAAGACTATATAACCATCAATTTCTATGAAATACAAGATGCTCATTGAATGATAAGAAATTCATACTCACTTATACAACACAATTCAATATTTTATTCAAGTCAAGCGCGAGACCCCATAATGTATCTTAAAAATTGAAAAGTCTCGAGTAAATACATACATTTACTCGAGGCTTAGGGGCTAGCTGACAACGATTAAATATACTCTATTCTATTTTTGGGCCTACGGTCTTATAATGAAAAAGAAGGCCATAAATAAAGACAAGGTCCATTACCTGATTATGATTTCAACCAGAGCTAAATTTAGTCACGTGAAAATATTCCCAACCAGTGTACAAAGTATAAGTCAAAGATATGGTATACCCTAGTTACCTCGACCAGTTATACACACGTTGGTCGGGATAAACCCAACCTGCGTATAGGTCGGTTATGCTATAGCCTTTGCCCTGACCTGATTGAGGTCGGGAAGAAAGTTGCCAGTGCATAAGACTGGCGTGCGGGAGACGCTTCCTTTGATAGGTACAAACCGTTTAGAAATTACTCTTTACAAAGAGACGCCTCTTTATCAAAAGATACCTTTTGGCGAGAAGATACCTTTTAGCGGGAAGACACCTCTTAGAAGATAATAACTGTCATCCTTCGTCTGCTATAAATTACAGGCTTCCGCAAGAATTCAAGAAAATGGTGATTAAAATTAAGGATAAGATATTAGTGTTAGTTTTTAGTTCTTCACTCAAAGTTTGTACTCTGTAAATTCTCGTGACTAAATAAAAGGCATAACTCTATTTCCTGCATTTTCAATTTCTAATTTATTAAATAAAAATAATCTAAATTATATTCGTAAGCTCAATTTAAAGACTCTCGAGTCTTGAAGATTGACACCTACCATGGCAAGCTCTTCTACTGCGACGATGGCTGCAAGTTGGTTGTTCCCTCGAAAAGACTACCTGTTGCTCTACCTCTTGGCGCATTATCATTTCCACCTGACAAACAAAGTACGGGGATTGACCACGAGGTTCTACAATTCGTAACTGAAAAATTCAGATGAATGATTGGGCATCCAGGTAAGAGTGTTCGCTGGGGACAGTCCGTTCAAGCCCTAGAAGCTCACCATGCTCAATCCACCGTGTCGACGGGCCATGTTGATGGAACCACCGACCAAGATCCATGCAGTAGCTAGTGTGACCGCAAGCAAGGTTCCAAAATCGTCGATTTTCATTATTTTTGTCCATATCGATGGGCTACGATATCCAAAACTGGTCAATAAATCGATACAATTTTAAAAAATTCAAAAATTCAACAAAATTTATGCGATGTAAACCGGTGGAAAATCGTTGATTTTTGATAAAAAAAAATCATCGATTTTTGTTAGAAATCGGTGGGAAATCGTTGAAAAATCGACAACCCTAAAATTTTGAATGCTCGCTCGATTTTCGCTAGAAATCACTCGATTATCAACTAAATCACTCGATTTTTCATTTTTTTTGAATTTTTTTCACCACCGATTTTAGAGTTTTTGACTTCGGTATTCATGTGATTTCTAGCAATTTCGGTGCCGAGCTAGTAACAATTTTTGGGTTGAAGTCATTTTGTAAACCCTGACCGCAAGTAGCTACAGTTGCTACTGTAACCCTTTCCTGGATGGAATTGTTTGCTGTTTTAGCCTCTAATAAATTATTTTTTTCAAAAATAGCATATGTACTAATATTTTTTAAAAAATAGCCTTCTGAACACACACCTACTGTGGACGGGGACTGCTGCAAGCCACCTGTAGTAGACCCGGTCCGATGCAAGCCGCGCGGTACTGTAAAACAATATTGATTTTTTTTAAAAAAAATGAATTTAGGATTGCCGCTGAAAAGAATATTTTATGGTCACTCGCGACGTTAAAAAATATTGTCCGTAAAAAAATATTATTGACGACCCGCATAATTCTAAAAAAATAATATTAACCTACTGTAGCGCGGTATGGCACACGGGCCTCGCCCGGCTAGCGGACTGCCCAACTAGCCCAGGGGTGTGGGCCTTGGACCACGAGAGAAATACACACCTTGGCTGCCATAGCCAGGCCATAAGAGTCCCATGTGGCCCCCAAAAGACTAGTCTGATGGGGGGAGGGTTGCTCTCCCTTTTAAGGTGGTATTCTCTCCCTTCCACAAGCAAGATGGTACTATCATTCTCACCCTCTTGTTTCGGGACCTTGCTCTTATACCAACTGATGCATCCCTCCCGGGTGCGCACTGCGTTCTCTTCGCGGCCCAAGATGGCAGACGTGCCTCGCCCGGCGAGCGGACTGCCCAACTGGCCCAGGGGTGTGGGCCTTGGACCACGAGAGAAATACACACCTTGGCTGCCATAGCCAGGCCATAAGAGTCACATGTGGCCCCCAAAATATCCAAAAATCCAACCATCAAAAATCCAACCATCTTCTTCTTGCTCTGGAAGTGTGGGCATGGGGCCCTTGCCGCTGTAGAATTGTTCCAGGCGGGAGGCCCATGTCCGGCAATTGCGTAGGTCGTGCCTGTACGCCTGGTGGAGCAGGCAAAAGTAGGTTCTAGCCCGTCCGCGCTGGTCCCCGCGGCTATGGTCGTCCCTGTCTTGTTCGTCCTCGCGTCGAGCCGGTCGACCCTTTCCTTTTGCGGCCCCCCTTGTATGCTTGCGAGGTCGTCCGCTGTCGTCGTTCGATGGCTGCCACCATGTCGGAGACGGAGGCCTTTTTCTTCTTCTTTATTTTCTTCTCGATCGAGCTTATGCTCTTCCGGCTAGATGCCCCTTCGAGTCCGGGCTGAGGGGGCAGCTTTCCTTCGTCTAGCAGCTTTTTCCATTGCACCGCTTCGTCGGCGTTGGCGTATCGGTCGGCCATACGGAACAGTTCGTTGGCCGTGATGTACGGGTGAATCTCGAGGTCCTGCGTAAAGCGGACGTCTCGGACCCCGAACTTGAAAGCTCGGACAACCGCCTCATCCGAGATGCTCGGGATGGAGTTCCGCACCTGCATGAAACGCTGGACGAATTGGCACAGGGTCTCGCCGTCCGTCTGTATCAGACGCTCGAGGTCGCGCTCTTTCCCCGGGCGAACGTAACAGCTCTGGAAGTTTGCTCGAAGGGTGTTACTTAGTTGCGCTTAGGATCGAATAGAGCCCTCCTTCTGATTAAAGAGCCACGTCCGAGCCGGTCCATCCAGCACCGTGGGCAAGAAGTTTGCCATGACCCCTTCATCCCCGCCGGCGGCCAGGATGGCCGTGGTGTAGATCGAGAGGAACTCGTCCGGGTTCTGCGTCCCGTCGAACCTCTCGATGTGGCCTGGTTTGAACCTGACTGGCCACGTTACGCGCCGCAGGGACGCCGCAAATGCTCTGCACCCGAAAATAGGATTATCGTGGCGGTCGACTCGAGCTCGGTGGTCGGGATGATCCCTATAGGCCGAGCCTGAAGCTCGTGGGCCTAGGCGGGAGAACACCTCTTTGGGCCGGTACGATGGAGAATGGCCTGAGGAGGAGAGCTCAGACCGGCTCCGCCCACGGTTTGTATCCCGTCGATCTCGAGGGAGAGTCTGGGAATTGCTCCGGGTGTCCTCCCGGGCTGGACCGCGTTCCCACTGGTCCCCCCAAGTACGGCTGCGCGAATCGCCGGGGTGGAGTCGCACGGACGTCCGGTGGCGGCGTTCCCGGGAAACACTCCGGGTGTCTTTTCCTCGAGATGCTTCCGCCGCTTTTATGTCTGTGGCGATCTTTTCGAGGTCGTCGGCCACGGCCGCTCCCATGGCCTCTAGATCGACTTGCTCAGGGAATTCTCTGAGGTTGCGCACTACTGCGGCCAAGGCTTGAAGGCGTTCTCCGCTCGGGGGAACGAGGGGCGACGAGCTCGTGTGCCGGCGTACGGGCTCTGGCGTCCTGTACGCGTGGAAGTCCTCACGTCCTCCGGCTCCGATCCTATCGTCCACGCCATCACGTATCTGTCGGCGTAAGCTGGCCAGTGTCCGGTTCAGGGATGCCTCCAGGTGGTCCTTGGCCGCTTCGTATCGCCGGAGGCGCGCCTCGCTCGGGGATTTGCCCCCGAGATTTCCACCTTCTTCCGCGACAAAGATGTTGCGGGATTGGGCGGACCGCGAGGGCGACATCACGGTGTCTCCTCGTGACGCGGTCCCCTGGTCGGGCTCGAGATGGTCAGGGATGTCCAGGCCATCATAGAGCCCGTCGTACTCGTCATCCGAAAGGGCGTCGAGCTGGGAGCGGAAGAGCTGCTCCCGTGCGGCGGCTTCCAGGGAAAAGCTCCTGGAATCGTCACGACTTCCGGGGCCAGCGACGTCGGCTGCCTCGTTGTCGAAGAACTGCTTCTCATCCTCATCGGTCCCGGGGGCGCACGGGCCCCGGCGATCTTGGGAGTCTGACATCCTCCGGGATTCCTCACGAAAGGGAAAGTCGGTCCCCACGGACGGCGCCAGCTGTCGACGATTGGGGAGCAGGCCCCCGCCGAGCTTACTTGTTGGTGGAGGGACCAACCGCGGGGTTACTCGGAGGAACGACTCTCTGGACCGGAACGGACGATGGCACGGTGTATTACCCTGGTTCGGGCCTCTCAAGATGGAGATAATAGCCCTACTCCAGCTCGTGTATATTCCACTTGCCTCCCCCCTCATGGTGGGGATGCTTTTATAGTTTACAAAGGACCGCACTCCTCCAGACCCACTACCCGCACGTTCGACCAGGTCCAACGCAGTAACCAACAGATCCTACAAATCCTCCACGGACGGCGCCACGCTCCCGTGGAGGACGCAACGAACTAACGGAGAAAGCGCCGCCGGTAGTTACTCCCGCCGACCTCGAGATCATGACAGGTCGACCGATAGTTGGCCCCGAGCTCGGACGTCTTACGTGGGGACGAGCTAGCAATCGGCCAGACCACGCGACCTCCCTAGGCCCCGACTAGGTCGTCCTTGGGAACGACCTCCTGGTGGCTCGGGCGGTGATGAGCTCGGCCGTTTGTGGCACCCGAGATAAATTACGGGATTTATCCATCCCCCGACAGATCAGAAGAACGCTCTAGGATTGAAATATATGAATATAGCAATCAGAGGGGGGTGAATGATTGTACCGAAGCTAAAACAAATTTTTGATGATTATCAAAACACCACAAAATAGATTATAAAAGATTGCTTCAGTTTAAAGCAAAAACAGATTGTCAGACGTCCACCAAATTGAAAATATCCAAAAATCCAACCATCAAATTGATGTGAGATTGTTGCTGCAGAAACTAGATTGAATTTAGAAAATAACCCAACAAGAATCACCTCAATCGGATCTTCAGATCAAAAGATATAAGTTTTGCAAATTGACTGTTTCGAAAACGACTAGTTCGGACCGGTCCGATCTTGGTAGTCAAGTTTGGACCGCTCTGAAGTAAGTTCGGACCGCTCCGATCAGAGTTCGGACCAGTCCGATCAGAATCGTCAAGTTCGGACCAGCCTGAACTTGATGATATCGGCTTTTTATAGATGTGTTCTGTACAACGTGATTTCCTAGAGATCCGGCCGTCGGGTTGACCTAAAATTTTAACACAAGAAACTAAATTCCAATAAGAATCAAACAAAAGAAGAATCAACTTGATCGGACTTACGGATCAAAAGTTATAAACCTCACAAGCTTGCTGTGACAAAAGATGACGAGAATTGATCAAACCAAAACTTGTAGATTAAACAAGAACGACAAAAGATTAATCAACTAAACTTTGAGGAACCCTAAATCAATACCCTAGAAAGGTTTTTCATGGATCAAATCAAAATGAAACTCAAGGAATAAAAACCAATCTAGAATCAGAACAAGCATGCAAACAAGAACCAAAACAGGGAACATTGTAGCAACGTGGTTACTGTAGCACGCAAGGATCTGAAAGAATTAATCTTTATTTCTTTTATCTAAAGTACTCCCACACAAGATTACAAACCCTAAAAAATTGCGCTCTGCTTTCTGCCTGGCGCAATGCATTAAAATCCAATACTTAAACAGGAGACAACCCCTCCTATTTAAACAGAGCAAACACAAAGAGTCTGAATCAACTCCAACTCCAAACATGAAAGGAGTCTGTATTCAACACAACTCAACTTGGCCCAACCTGGCCAAATACAACTCTGGCACGCGTGTACAGCCAACATGCCATACTCACGTGACTAACCACTTTGCACGCGTACGGCCACCCTGCCATACTCACATGACTAACAAGCCTTCACGTGCACCGTTCTCTAACTCGAACGTCTCGCATAACACCCTTGACCACCAAGACCTCGATTCCTCCAGAACCTAGTCCCGAACCTCAGTTCCTCCACGAACCTAGTTCCGGTCCTGTCATCGACCACATTCGCCCTCGAGCAACACCTGCACATCAATAAACACAAAACGATTCCGAGCACAAGTCCACGACTTGACTCAAAGTCAAACCATGCAATCACTCACAGGAGCATTGCATACAAACAATCCAAACTCAATTGCAAAACCCTAATCGAGTTCATCAAGTTCACGACGGACCAAAGTTTGGTCCGGCGCACACAGAGAAAAGAGAACCATTTTTTGCCGTTCTCGCTGGCCCGAAAATTTGGTCCGGCGCAAAAAGGTCTCAAAACATGTTTACAACAGACCAAAAAGATTTGGTCCGGCGCCAATGCAAGGACACCACTTTGATCTGGAAAAAATCACGTTTACGGTGGACTAAATTTTTGGTCCAGCGTACATGCACATTTGCAGTCCGGCGCAAATCGAGGTCACGACAGACCGAACAAAAACGGTCCGGCGTCAACAGAAAAAACGCTATCACTTGGTCTGACGCGAGAACAAGCGGTCCGGCGCACAATGGAAACACACTATTTTTCTAAGATCCCTTATTCACAGTAAATCACAAGTGTATCAAATGATCAAATATGCACAAGCACATGTTGCAAATTCAATTCTAAAGCCAATTTTTCAGCACATGATTTCATAAACGCTCGAGATGTTGCCCCCCTAGCACGGTGTGCTCGGGATGTTGTTCCCCAAGCATTGTGCGCTCCAAACGATGTCTCCCGGGCATGATCTGCTCGGGACGGAATACCCCCAGCGGGATTGCTTGACTACTTACCGCTTCGCCTCTCTCGAGCACATTGCTCGGGACCTAGCGACCGACCTCGAGCTCCTTGCCTTTAGGGGTGCCGAACATCTCGGCAACCCTCTTGTCCACCCAGCTCTTGGACGGGGCTGTATTTCGATCAAGAAAAGTCGTAAGCACAAGCTAAGTAATGCTGGTTCGCAGAGTAAAGGAGACGGTTTTGGGGCTTACCTGAGTTGGATTCTCAGGTGAAGTCTTGCCACCCGACGATCTCGAAGAAGGGGTGCTCCCTCCTCCCGAGGGGCATCACCCGGTTCCGAAGGTAGTCCCGGACGATGTCCCGACTAGTGAGCCACAAGTTGGTGAGCTCACTGATCGTCATGAGCACCCGTTCCTCCTCGGCTTGCACTGGAGGTTAGGGTGTTTCAACGCTTGGAGCTGTCACTCCATTATAGCAGAGGGTGCTTCCCTCTGCCTTCTTCAGGTAGAACCAAGCATCGGTCCACCCTGCCACCGAGTCCTTGAGCGTGAAGCTCGGGAACTCATATGGTCGGTTGGACCGAAGGCGGAAATAGACACAACCAGTAAGAGAAGCCGTGCCAGTGCGGAACAAGGAGTAAAAGTGAAAAAAGAGGCTGGGCATGGGTGAGACAACCACAAAGCCCTCGCAGAGGTGAGAAAAGATTGACAGGATAAGAACAGAGTTGGGGTTGAGGTTGGTGATCTCACATTCGCAGTGAGCGAGCACCGAATCAAGGAACTCACTTTCAAGCATTCAAAGCCCATTGATGGAGTATAGCTCGCAGGAGACGACCTCTCCCTCATGCAGCTGCGGCTCTTGCTTGTAGTCGGCAGCCCTCCACGAATCCTCATCGAGGTACCCGAGCTTCACGAGCAACTCGAGCTTTTGTTGGTTCGTCCTGCTCACATCGAACTTCGCCATCGATTCAAGGAAGAAAGCCGAAAATAAAGGCAAAAGCCAGAGACTTGAGATATCTCTTGAGTTTCGGATGTAACATGTGAACGAAGAGAACCCTTGCCGCCTTTTAAATACACGATTCAGGGCAAGTGAGGAGTTTTCCTACCGTTGTACTCAAGAAGCCCTAAGGGCATGAGCGCAGGTAAAGAGTCCGCCACTCCCGAGTCAACGCGTGGGTGCGCAATTTCCAAAACTGTCCCATAATGGAGCGGTTCCCGAAAAACGATCCGCACTACAGCCGACAGGCTTCTCCAAGAAGGAACCGTAACAACTTTTCACATTCTCTTACTCGAGTTGCCCTTGGTCGAAGACCGAGCCGTTTGCCTGGTTGGTTTCAACCATACTCGTCTACTGACGAGGTTCGCTCGGATGCTGCAGCAGTGGTTCACTGCAAGATTTCAATCCCTCCGTTGAGTCAGTAGGCTCAAGGGGAAGGCCCTTCAAAGTAATTCTCCACTTGAGTCGGGTATTGGATAATTTCCATAACTACCATAGTACCCCAGCATTCAGTTTCGTCTAGACCATGCGTACCCTCGGAGGATGTCCCTAAGGATGACCCACGAGCGTGTGGTTTGATTGCTCGGTCCACCCGGTTAGTGCGGGCTCGCTGCTCGGCTTCGGTATCCAACCACGAGGCGCAAGCATACTTGCTCGACTAGGATCAAACTTGCTTGGACTCAGCTCGTTCGCAAGGTGCATGGTCAGATGGTCGTGTTCGACGGTTACGCCAGAGTAGCGACGATCACGCCACGATGTGGAGCCATTACCACCACGATGAGAACGTGGCGTAGATTGAGGTTTTGGTTACAACAGCATTAGCTGTAGTCAAACGCCCGTTACTTAGATCGTAATTAGTGGAATATCCTTGTAACCTATAAATATCTCCCATGCACGTACGGGAGACAGGGGAGACTCTCCACCCTCCTTTTGGGCAGAAGAGCATACGCAAAATACAAAATACAATTACACCACGCTGGAGTAGGGTTATTATCTCCCTAGTGAGAGGCCCGAACCAGGATAAACCACTGTGTCATTCTCCGAGTGTGTATTGTCCAGAGAAGTCGAGCATTCCCCGGAAGTAATCCTTCGCGGAAGAAGGGGCCTAGGTTGATCCCCCAATCAACAAGTAAGCTCGGTGGGTATCCGTTCCCTAATCGTCAACACTTTCTGAATATTACCTTGAAAATATGAATCCTGAATCAATTGCTCTAAATTATGCGCTCAGAATAAATTCGTACAAAATGGTAAAATAGTATTAGTAAAAATAGTGCACGGTACTTTAGCGATACCGCACTACAATAGGTGTGTTGCATCGGCTGGGTGTGGCTTGCAGCGCTCTCCGTGCGCGCCATTAACATTTTAGCACACGAGGGGCGTAGGAATATGGTCGGGGGTAATTCTGAAAAATGATTTCTTAGGGGCTACAATAGTGAAATATTCGCGACTTGCAATGGTAAAAAAATATTTCATGGCCACCTACGATGGTAAAAAAATATGGGCCCGCGAATATAGATCCTGCAAAAATATTATTTGCAGTTTAGGTCAATATTATTTTTTTTAGAATTATGCGGGACATTAATAATAAGTTTTTTACAGGCAATATTTTTTACCGTGAGTGATCATAAAATATATTTTTTAACGGTGATCCTAAATTTATTTTTAAAAAAAAAAATAAAAAAAACTGCACGGACCGGGTTTGTTGCAGGTGGCTTGCAGTGGTCCCCGTCCGCTGCAGGCGTGTTTAGAGGGCTATTTTGAAGAAAAAAAATAGTACAGATGCTATTTTTAAAAAATAATTTATTAGAGGCTAAAATAGTACTTCCTCTGTTCCACAAAGAGTGCATTTTTAGTTTTTTCATACAGATTAGTGTCAAGGTAAGTGACAAATGTGACCCTCGTTACTTCATACACAGGCGTGCTGGTGCTTTGGTTTTTACCAGCATTTAAATAAGTATGCATACATTTACATCTAGACCCTACGGACTAAAGATGCGTTTTTTATAGGATAAATTTTGAACACTATAAATGCACTCTTTGTGGGACGAGTGAGTAAACATTTCTCCTGCTTGCACGGGCAAACGCTCTACGACTGTAGGGCCAAGCGCGGCGCCGATGCCGGAAAGCTGGTTCCCCAAGTCCGACATTGTGAAGACATGAGCTATGTAAAAAAGAAAAAAAAAATCGAGGACTACGTAGATCAAGCTTTACGCAATTAGGGGAATCACATTTGGTTCTAGTGCCGTTTATGAACTCCCCGACAGTCAATGGTGGTGACTGCCTGACTGGTTACCTTGTTAGTCGAAAACGCTTTGATTTCACATATCAAGAAGTGAATAACTAGTGATCAGTGTTCCGTATTTTTTTTCATAGCCCATAAACTAATAAAATATTAAAAATAACTGAATTATTCTTAATTATTATCACTGAGCACTACACCCAATACATACATACAGAGAACATAAAGTATAGATGGATATTTATTAAAGGTATAGATAGAACATCACACTAATTTTATATTATAATATGAATGTACCTTATATCTGTGGATAAGATTATTAAAAAAAATACGTCTTATTAACTTAGTTAGAGGGAGTAATCAACTTAAGTTATCCCGTAAAGCTCCTTTCACCTTGACGGTGTGTAAATGTACACATCTGACTAAGGTTCAGTTCAATACATGTTTCAGTGACTAATCAAATTCCCAATTCCATTTCAATCTCAGCGAATCTACTGCTGCAAGGATCGAAGCCAAAAGAAGCAAAATACTCGGCACAAGCCAACTCAATCGAGCAGCTTGAGACCGGCACCCACATCCTCGCAATGGCGCAGGAAGGGCACATGCGCCACCGGGTCAAGATCCTGCCCCGCCCGGCAGACGAGCGACGGCGGCGAGTGCAGGCACGGCTCCACCGACGCCGACCTCACGCACGCAATGTCGGCCCTCATCTTGCTCCAGTCCAATGGCGTCAGCAGCCAGGGCCGCAGCCCGGCCAGCGCGTGCGCGACGTACCCGAACGTCGACCACCCCGTGGTCACCACCCTGTCGCAGTAGCTCAGCAGGTAGATCTCGGCCAGGGCGCGCTCGTTGTGCCCTCGCGCCTCCGTGTGCTGGTCCTGGTCGTGGCTAGGCTGGTACACCGTCACGAGCTCGCCGGTAGAGGTCGCGTTGGTGTAGTACATGCCGTGCAGCTTTTCGTAGTAATCCGGCTTTAAAGAAACCACCAGGACGGCCTTGACCTTCGCCGTGCTGTTCGACGGCGCGACATCCGGTTCGCCGGTGCTGGCCACTTGTGGCAGAAGATCGTACTCCCGCGTGCACCGGAGGATCTGCTCGTACATGATCTCAAACGGGACCGGGTGGTGTGGCACGATGCGCACCTGTAAGCCGAGACGCTCGTCGGCGCCGGCGAGGTACCCTTCGAACATCCTTTGCACCATCCCCCACACTCCGTTCCCCGGGTGGAAGAGATACCTGCCCAGGTGGTGGAACACCGAGCCCTTAGCCGGGAACATCCGGTCCAGCTCGGCCCGGTACACCGGCATGAGGAACAGCGCCACGGCGAAGTAGCTGTCGGACCTGAGCACCACCCAGTTGAACCAGTCGAGCACCCGGTGGTCCTCCTCGCAGAACGTGTGGTTCTGGAGACGGAGCTTCATGTTCTCGAGGTGGAGGTAGACGTACGCCGGCAGCGCGCTCGCATTGCCGCCGTTAATATCGTCGCCGTAGCGGACGACGTTTTTCTCGAGCATGCTCACGTAATTCTCCTTGGAGCCGGCCCAGAAGCCGTCCTTGTAGGGGAAGTCCGGGGGCAGCAGCCACGAGGTCCCCGGGAACGGCTCGCAGAAGAGGCCCTCCATCTCGGTGGGCTCGTGGACGAGGACGACGCGGCCGGTGAGGAGCGCGTAGAGGAAGGTGGAGGCCAGGCTGAGCATCCGGTTGCCGAGGCCCTGGATGGGGAGCCACACCACGTACTTGCACTCGGCGTGGCCGCCATTGCGGCCGGACTCGAGCTGCGCCGCGGCCTCGCGGTAGTGCGCGGTGCGCGGCCCGCACCGCCGGTGGTTGGCTTCGTACTGTCTCAGCCTCCGGACGAGGTAGGGGGAGACTGGGAAAGGCGACGGCTTCCAGCGTTTCGAGGCTTCGTACCGGCTGAGGCACGCCGGATGGTCGAAGTCCGGGGAGAGGAGCCCGCCGAGGAGCCGGTCGTCGTGCGTGGCGCCCGCCGAGTTCGGGGACGACGCGTTGCGGGGACCTGAGATCCGGCAAGCAAACGAACGCATGAAACACGGCGACCCTAAGCCTTGACGCGCGACCGATACGTGCAAGTTTCAAGAAAAAATGAGTACTTTGCTCCTCCACCTTCACGCGCTGCCGAACGAGGGCGTCAGCGGTGATGGAGGCGGCTCGGTCGCCGAAGAGGAAGAACACGAGCAGCAGCGGCAACGCGACCAAGAACACGACCGTGACGGCGCCCGGTCTGGCCACCCGGCGTTTTTCTGCCTCCGGCGGATCTCGCACTCCTTCCCTCACCTTGTCGGCATCCATGACACACCTCTAGATACTGGTCAATTTTTGTTTTGGCAGGTAGAGGTCAACCCTTGAAACGATTATAAATTCTTTAGCTGTCATTCTTGCACAGATAGAGTTGTACTACCAAGTTTGAAACTACGGCCGAGGAGTGGCGCACCGGCGCTCCATTAATCGGGATGGAGGTATGATTTGGTTATCATTGATTCGTTCATCAACACATACTGGTTATCGTTGATTCATTCATAAATACATATACACAATGTGCAGGGTACATGTGGGGAGATATCTAGTGCAAACCCCCTTTACCGGGAAAACTCCATGAAATCCACGTGTAAAAGTTTTGAAAAATTCTCAAAAAATTATCATATGTAGAGGAGATGAGGTTCTACAACCCTGTAAAATTTGAAGACCAAACTCAATTGCATTTGAAAGATATAAAAAGACAAATTCAATATGAATAGTGATTTTTACTATTCATATTGAATTTGTCTTTTTCATATCTTTCAAATGCGATTGAGTTTGATCTTCAAATTTCACAGGGTTGTAGAACCTCACCTCCTCTACGTATGGTAATTTTTTGAGAATTTTTTAAAACTTTTATACGTGGGTTTCATAAAGTTTTCACGGTAAGAAAGATTTTCACTGGATATGTTACCGGTACATGTTAGTAGCTTCCTTGCGTGTGAAAAATAAAAGGTAACGTGTGGACCATTACAACATGTCAGACACAAACATCACTACGGCGGTACAACCCTACCGGCTACCAAACTAGAGGAAATTTATTGGATGACCTGAAAAAGGGGATAATGGGGCTTATAACCCTTAAAAAAACTACGAAGGCGATTGGTTCGCGTTCTGAATATGAGTAAACAAGATATTCGTATAGTTACTCCGCCCAAATTTATAAAACTTATTTTTCAAATGATTTTATTTATATATATAAAGTTTATATGTAGATTTAATAAGGTCTTTCCTTCTATACTCTTAACTATTATCTCTCAACTATATGCATTTATTCATTACCACCTATATAAAGTGTATCTTTCATCTTCCAAGATAATTAAGTAGGAGTATCTACGTTGTTTTCTCTCGTATATTTCTTAATTTCAACGCAATCTTAATATTTGTACAAGATCAAAATACATCTTATATTTTTATACGAATGGGTACATCAGTCCGTTGACTTCCTGAGATTTCTCAAATCGAAAAGTAGGCGTGAATAGAGTATGGAACAATCAAGGAACGATGAAATTATTTTGTTGCTTTAGATTCTCTAAAGGCTGATTCTGGATTATGGTGAGAAAGAAGCTGATTCTCTAAAAGTACATATGACGTGAATTATGGATTTTAATGTATATGGGTGGACTGAATTATAAGAATTGATTCTTATAATCAGATTGTTTTTTTTTCATTCAGTTTTTTTAGACCATATTTCAGAATCAAAATAAAAAATAAAGAGACCCTAATTAGATTCCACTGCGATCATCCTCTTCTCCATTTCGTGAACACTTACCTCTTCCATAACAAACATAAACATAAATTGCACTCAGCACAGGGGCATTTGGTTCAGTTTTCGATCCGGATAGCATAACTACGGATAGAGAACTTCCAGGAAAAAAAATGCTCAAATATACAACAGACAAATACAAAATTGCAAAAATATACAACATCTAAAAAAAATAGCATGAGTGACTTGGCGGCCGCCACCCCGCATGGCGACCGCCACGCTGGACGGCGGTAGCCCTGGCTGCCGCCACGCCGCACGGCGGCAGCCAGGTGGCGCCTCCTCGCGCGCCCGTGCAGTCGTGCCCCCTGTGCCCAGCCTGGCTGCCGTCGTGCGGCATGGCGGCAGCCAGGTCATCTCCCGCCCCTCGCGCGCATTTCCCCCGCCGAAAAATCAAATCCGGTCGAAAAATAAGAGAAAAAAAAAAGGAAAACATACGTGAGAGGTGCTTCTATGCTCTTCGTTTTTAAAGTTGCACAAATATTAAAGCATGAATGAAGAGTAGATGGTGATTACTTACCCCTTCGTTTGTTTCAAGATTCGTGCAATTTGTATTAGGAGGAAGAGCATAGAAGCACTTGTCAACGTACAATTCAATGCGACGGGTGGGCGACACCTGGCTGCCGCCATGCGGCGTGGCGGCCGCCACGTCATTCCTGCAAATTTTTTTTATGTTGTATATTTTTGATATTTTGTATTTTCGTGTTGTATATTTCAACATTTTTTCCGAACTTCCATGGCACAAAGGTTGCAAGAGCTAAATGTTCACTGTTTTGCAAAAATAGCTTCCTTTTAATTCTTTTTGCAAAATTAACCCCCACTTTACCATAAAAGGATCAAGGACCGACATACTACGGACGTGAAACACAGCAAGCGAGCGACGTCGACCGCGGAAACAGACACTTGCTGCATACTAGAGACACGGTAACACAGCTTGCCACAAACTGGAGATGCAGCAGAGCACGTGTTGTGGACAAAGGCCTTCCATGCAACAGTGTCGTGGAAGGTACTGGTGTGGTACTGCAGTGGCTACAGTACTTCCACGGTCCTGTAGCATAGAAACGCTTCTGTGGTCTTGTAGCATGGAGAAAGGTTAGTTTTGTAAAAAAAAAATGAAAATAAAGGACCAGATAAATGAACAGAATTAAGATTTTTTACAATAAAGCCAGTGTCAAGCCATAACCACCAAAAACTTACTGTATATGGTAAAGTTTTAGGCATTTTTTTTATGGTTGTAATCCTGTACAGAAAGATCATTCTCCTGGAACTAAATCTTAGCAGCGAAGATTTAGCACCTCGCACTTTTTGTCAGTCCTCTTGTGGAACTAGTATTGATGTTTGCAATTCGAAACGATGGAAAAATTATTTCACAACCATATTTTTATCACTTGACCTTGAAAATTTTCCCTTACAAGGCTAAACATGAAAATAATTATTAAAAAAGGCTCAGGCAGCGACTTTGACATTGCTGATTGGCTGGCCATCACAGCATTTCAAGTGAACAAAATTACGCTGATATCTCATTGATATGTTCGTTGAGGTTCTTCCCAGGGGGTATGAAGATCAAGTCATCCCAACCAGAATTCCTCCCATTCATCTGTACAATCAAGAACGTTAGAATGTGAAGTACTCTGTAAAGTACAGCAGTCCAGAGTGTATTCTATGATTCTGTCTCCATCCTACCTCCATTTTCTTCAAGACATCCTCCAAACTCCCAACCTGAAGAAACCAGAAGGCTAAGTTTTCATGAGAGCTCAGGAAAGCAATAAGAGTATAATTATAAAACCATATACCATAATTCTCTTGAAGGCTGATCCTCTTGAAGCTTTAGATGCCCTTGTAAGTTCTCTTTCTATGTCCTCCTAGAACAAGAAGGAAGCAGTGAAGACGTAAACCAGATTGGGTACAAAACATGAAAGAAAATGCAGCCTGACAAACCTTTTGAAAATATATTGGACAGTAGCGCTTCTTCTGTTTCTTAACCACCAACAGATCTGACTGCACATGAAAATGTGGCATTTTCATCATAGCAATGAACACTTCACCAAGTGTTAACATGCCACTTAAAAGGAAGTTTGTACTTAAGATACAAAGCAATGAAGATCAAGATCAGCTATCACAACAAAAGTCTAGTGCTGCAAACAGCTGAATGGTTCAAAAAATAAAAGAAGTGCACATCTCAAAATAAAAGTGTGAAGCATCACCAGGAAAAAGTTAAGCAAGCTTCTGCAACAGCGACTCCGTTTCAAGATTTAACCATATTGGAGTGATTTTCTCTACAATTACTGTAATAAGTGTAGTTTGGTAGCTGTGTCGTAATGACTTTTTACTACTCTCATTGTATCAGTTGTGTGGCATGTTGTGGCCACTCTTTTGTTCAACCTTGAAACCAACGACATTCAATCAATTGGATGAACCAAATACTATTTATTTTGTTTTGTTTCCCTCAAAAAGGGAAACAGGGCTACCCTTGTTCGAGGAAAAAACACAAAATTACATGAAATCAAAAAGAGTTTAAGTTGCACGCAACACCTTCCAATTAGAGTTGTTCATTGATTTGTCAGTCCTATTTTAGTACCAACTAGTCAAGTTGACTAGATAGATATGACTACAGCTTCACAAGATGAGGCTTCCTGGTGGTGACTATGAAATTTATGACAGGACCGTCCATGCATTGACATTTCTTATTAAATGGGGATGGGCAATTAACTAATAGGAACAAGTACAGACCTCAGTTTTCATCAATGTGCTCTGTTTCGAGAACCTACCTCATTACGGGCATATGGCCCATGGACATTGCCAATAGCAAAATGCACTAGTAATTTCTGTTAGAACTTAGAAGTTGAGATATTAATCAACAAGTCAATTAGTGCATACGCGGACACACCAAATATTGTTATTTATTACTAGATTTAATAGCCTCCTGTTATTTACAAAATGCACGGGTGTGTTTCACTGCCAGTGGCAGACCTACAATGGTTCAAGGGTGTTTAGGCCCAGTTTGTTTCAGCTTCTGGATTATGGTAGAAGCTGTTTCTGATTTTGGGAGAATCGGGCCGAGCCGGATACAACTTCTAGGTTCCGAACTGAGCCGGTGAGAACCAGGTTTCATTCAGCTTCTGATTCTATATAGAAATTAGCTTCTGATTTTCAGAGAAGCTGTCCAAAATCCTCTCGTTCGGTAAATAATCCGCTTTTTTTTTTAAAAGCAGAAGCTGTCCAAAAACTGAAACGAACGGGGCCTTAGTTACCCCTCCATTGATTTTCAGGCCACTCCCACACCTGCCCCCCCTCAATTTGTATTTGTACTTTGTTTTTTGCTATTGTGACCTTTACTTTTTCCATTGAACAGGATTTTGTTAATTCCAAACACCTATCCTGGAAATCCTAGGTCCACCACTATTGCAAGGAATTGATCAATTGATGTAGAGGTTCCAAACTAGACAGTTAAATTTTTCCAATTTAGATTTTGAGGAAGGATACAAGTGGAGTTTTGCAGCAGACATGCGTGCAGTTATTAATACATGTAACTGAACTTAACATATATAACAAAAAAAACCATAGTGTCCAATCGTCAATGAGTATCTAAGATATAAGTATTGCTTTCCACGGAAATAGAATTTCACAGTGGACTAATACAACCATGAATATTACCTGAAAAACAGGAACACCATCAAAAGCAGTTAAGCCAGATTTCAACTGAAAAGCCAAAGAGTAACAAGTAACAACTGTCAATAGGTTGAAGTACGTTTTGTTGCATTCTTTGTATTAGAGTAACAGTCCAGGAGATCATAGTAATCCACATGTTCTATGTTCAAGAGTTCAACTTCGTTATAGGCATCAGCAAGAAAGTAAGCATAAGTTATACAAACCAACAGTGCACAAAGAACAGCTCTAGCACCACGGAGAATCATGGCATGTGAAGTAGCCCAGCCCAGGAAAATCAGAAAAAACGATATAAATTTTCTCTATTTTGAAAGCACACCTTCCAGGCTTCCACTGTAGTAATAGCACTTCTGTGTTCTATGTGCATCTATCTAGTATGAATGCAGGCCAGTTGTGCATTCTGCTAAAGACATGAACCGCAGATGACAGATGTAGCCAGCCTAACATTCATTACCAGGTTAAATGATAGGTGTATCATTTTGCATTGCTCAAAGTTCAAGGTTCTCGGAATAGAGTTTTTCTTTGAAGTGAAAAAATATATTGTATCAAAAACCTGGAGAATGGAGATGCATTTTGGGGATTCAAACACCCAGATTGCTAATACACCGTGGTGGTTGGTGACCATCCAACCTTTCCAGGTCTAATATATAAAAATTAATCGGTACTAAAAACTTGAGTAGTGTCACTTTACACAAAAATGGTCATGTGCACTCGGCCCTAGACCTTGGATTCTTCGTAAATAGTAAAAAACATGACATGGGAGTAAACTATTACAAAAATAGACCATCGAAATTCTGGAACATATACTGGTGGCATTGCTGCTTTCAAGAGTAATTCAGTCTACCTGATGAACTGAGTTCAATTTTCTCATGAGATAGAGAGAGCGCACTAGCGCAGGGATGTTAAAAACAATCCATGTATAGATACGATAATAGAGCAATGAGCCACAAGTACAGCAAAATGCAAACCTCCAGTGCATTCTTTATTTGCAGAGGGTCAGGTAAGAACCGAAATGCAATACCTTCAGCCTTCAACATATAAACCTGTGTTCGGAAGGATGGCGTAAGGTATATTTTCATTGTGAAACATCAGCATCAGTGTGGTTCAAGATAGAGAATATAACGATGCATGGAGTAGAATGAGTGAGGTTGTAATGAGGCTATCCTAAGCTCACGAATCTTCAAATCATGAATAAAAGCTGGCTTGTAACCAAAAAAAAAGCAAGCTAGGTAAACAGGCAGCCCATATGCACTCCACAACAATAGGACTTACGAGAAAAAGGTTCCTTTCCCCATATACGTCCTTCTAAGAAATCCAGTTCTCACTTTGCCAATTGTTCAGATGTCATTAAATCGATTTGTACTGCATGTCTTTCATAATTCTGCCGCAATCCAACACCGCAAGAACACAAGCCCCCCACTAAACTCTTACATAAACCCCAATACCCCATAACTTGCAATGTAGAATTTTTCCTGAAATGATCTATCACAGGACATATGGTGTTAAGCCCACCTGATCGAGCGTAATAGGCACCACTTTTGCTCGCTTCCCTAGCACCGGCTGCCGCGTTCTCACCTAAACCACACAACCTCCAGAACCATTAGTAAAAAATCTAAAAGCAAACAGCAAATCCAGCAGATGGCGAAAGAGGAGGAGAGAGGAATACATGGGAGAGGAGGGCGTCGGCGTCCTCGGAGCGGAAGCAGAGGAGGCCGAGGGAGCGGAGGCCGGTGGCGGGGTCGGAGACGAGCACGAACTCGTTGCTGGAGTTGCAGACGGTGAAGACGGGAGTGCCAGTGAGCGCGCGTGCGACCTCGTCGGGCGCGAGCCCGAGGGAGAGGGAGGCGCCCTGGGACCCCGGCAGGTGCACAGCGGCGAGGGCAGGGCGCGAGGCGGCGAAGCGGGAAGCGAGGCGGGAGAGGTGGTGGTGGATGAAGGAGGAGGCGGCGGCGATGGGGTTGGGAGGCGGCGAGGGGGAGGGAGCGGGGTTGGACATGGGGGCGGCGGCGAGCAGGAGGGAGGAGGAGCGCGTGGTGTTAGGCGGCGGCATCGGGTCGGCTCGCGTCGGCGTTACGGGGGCTTCGGTGGTGGCGTGCGAGGCGTCGCGTTGGTCGGCGTCGCCAAATAGTTGCCGGGCGCAGGGCGGATTCAGTCGGGCCGAGGCCCTGTGGTGCGGCCCGTTTCGATGGGTAGGGCAGGTGGTTTTCTGGTTCGGTCCAGGGCCTCGAGTTTCTCCGTTACTCATTTTTCTCTCACCTTTTCTTTTGGGCTAGTTTTCCCGCGTTTGGAGACAATTTATCAAAAATACTATATATTATAGTTCATTTTTATAAAGCTTATTTTTAAATAATCTTACTCACAAATATAAAACTTGCATTTAGATTTAATGATGTCTTTCCTTTTATACCCCCTCGTTATTCTCTTTCAACCATATATATTTATTCATTACCACCCACATTCTGTGTATCTTTCATCTTCCAAGACAATTAAGTGAATACATCTAAATCATATTTTTTCATACTTTTTTCAATTTTAATGCATCCTTAATAATTGTGCAAAGTTAAAATATATTTTTATAAAAATGAACAGAGGAAATATAGTAAATGGTTGTTGCTATAGGTCACATGTCTGCTGCAATTTTACCACCTCAGGTAGCCAATGATATCTCCAAGATATACATTCATACGAGTTACAATGCACACACCACACGTAATATAACGAGTTGGGACTTGGGAATCGATTGAGACTAGGCTATGAAAGAATAATTTAATGTATTGTGGGTTCTGTCCAAGGTTTTAAATTTCGTTTTTGGTATGTATCTTGCACCCTCTCGAAATCCGAAATCTCGACAAGATCTCGGAATTTTAAATAAAATCCAGACGAAATTCAAAATCTAAATTTGAAATTCGGTCATTTTTCAGCCGAGAAATCTGAGATTTCTATTTCGGCCGAAATCACCGAGATCTTGTTCAAATTCAAATGACCAAAAAATGATAAAAGAATACGTCAAACAAAAAATTGAAATTTTTTGTGGATGGTATTGACCCCAATTCCAATCAAATCCGGCCAACAAAAATCGAAATTCGGTAAAAAAAAAAGTCCGAGATTTTGGCCGAAATCACCGAGATCTCGCCGAGATTTGAATAGCTACTATAGTATTTTGAATTTTTTTATTTTTTTTACCCAGACGAGATTTAGGATCTCAGGGGTCCGAAATCCAAAATCTCGACCGAGGTTTCTGAAATCTCGCCGAGATTTGGATCCTTGGTTTTGCCTTATTAAAATGGCTAGTTGAAATAATAAACATTGGAGAGAAAAGTAGTAAGGATTAGAACAGAATTGCGGGTTTGCCTAGGTATCCTCCGAAAGATACCTTACCAGCATAGTATCGCACAAACATGTAACCATAGTCCATAAATACTCTTCCTTGCCCTTAATTGTATCCGTAGCTTCAGTTAGTTATTGCTCATCTAACATTGTTCCCATCTGAATTATATATCTACTACCAACTCTTACAAATCATGGGTGTTATCTTTGTGTCTCGCCTTTATTTATAGCACATACTACCATCTTGCCATCTTTATTGCTATATGCTCATAGTTGATACAGATTAAAGTAAAGAGAAACAAAAACAGAGAGCCATGACATGACATTTCCAACATTTAATCCACAAAAATCATAGCGCCGGAACTTAATTTCGAGCCCTCCACAAATCTGCCATAAGATTTGCAAAAGCACAGACATGTCCGGTACGCTCCATAGGAGCCGAGCTCGGTGATCTTGGCACAGATGACACAGACTCGCTTCAGACTTCAGCAGGAGCCGAGCTCCGTGATCTTGACGTGGAGGTGCCTCTGCGCGAAGGCGAACAGCCGGCCGATCTCCTCCCCGTCGACGGCGCCGTTGCGGTTGGCGTCGGCCGCGCGCACCGCCTCGCGCGCCTTCCGCCCCGCGAACCACAGGTGCAGGCTCCGCAGCGCGTGCTGCAGCTCCTCCCGGCTGATCCGCCCGTCGCGGTCCGCGTCGAACTGCGCCAGCCACGCCCAGAACTCCTCCGCCACCGTCACCTCGCCCTGCGGCAGCCCGCGGTACCGCATGAACGCCATCCCCCCCGCCGATCGGCTGCTGCTTTTAGTTAAGCTTGGCTGCAGCTCTGGGCGAGTGCGAGGCTGCGAGTCTAGTCCTGAATAGCAAAGCAACTACGCACGGTGGCCTGTATATACGATTGATCGACGAGGCTTCGCCTTTCGGCTCAGTTACCGCACGTTTCGCACAATCCCACGCAAACGCGTTTAGCAGGCCTGGCCCGCATGCTTATATGCAAATTTTAAAGTTAATTATAATCTACTATTTATTTATATTTTAATATTTATGTAACTTAAAAAATAAAATATAGAAACACCTATTGAAAAAGAACGGGATCAATCACTCCCTAGCTTGCTGGTAGATGCTGCAGCTTGCATGCTGTGGGATGTTCGAGACCGGGGTCCCGCAGAGAAGCTCATGCCTAACTGGGCCAGGACGGTGCTCCGGGCCTAAAGTTCGAGAGCGCCACAAAGAGCCCATAGCCACGGCCCAACTTCTTCTCCAAGGCAGCTGGTCGCCTCCTCGGCGAAGCTTCGTGCCGCGTCAGGACAACCCCGCCTAAAGTAAAGCCTGCAACCTGGCGCCTGCAACCTGCAGCTACCAGACCCTGGCGGATCGGCAGGCGCGGGTCGGGAAAGAGACGACCAAATCCCCTAAACATAGTTGGGTTCGGCAGACAGAGACAAACAACATACTCATGAGTCCCTCTGGTCCAAGGCCAGGTGGCACCCCTTTGTAACGTGCTCTTCCCCCAGTATATAAGGGGGGAGGGGGACAACCCTGTAAAAGGAGAGGAAGAAAAAAGAGAACACACCCATATATCCAAGAACACAGGACTAGAGTATTATCTCCACCGAGAGAGCCCGAACCTGTCTAAAAGATTGCCCTCGCATCCTGTGTTACCATCTAGCTTCGATCACGCACGAATCCTCACGAATCACAAATCTCATTGCCGACGGAACCACTCGTCGACAGTTGGCGCGCCAGGTAGGGGGCAGCGTGCAAAGATCTCCGTCGAGCTTGATGGCTACAACAAGCGGAATCTCTATAGTTTTCCTCCCGGACCTGGTTTTCCATTTTGGAAGCCTAGCCTTCGTCGTTGATGACCTCGGGAGTCTCTCTCTCCTTGAGGCGGACGCGCCGCCGCATGAGGAGACCCCCGGGAAGTCATCGTTGCGACCACTGCCTGGATCGGGGTGTTTCGCCGTCTCGTGCTCACAAGCACCAGGCCAGGGACTGAAACCCCGGTTCCATCAGGTAGTTGGCGCGACAGGTGCCGAGTCCCGGATGGTGGGGGTCCTCGCTGCCAGGCCACTCGGAACCGCCGATCGCCTTGAGCAATCTCCGACAGGCTCTTCCAGCTCGTCGGCCGAGTCGGAAGGAAGCCTGGAGAGCTGCTGGAGCTTCCGCCGAGTCTGCGTGATCGGAGGCTCGCGTACGGAGTCGCAGCAGCGCCACGGCGACTTGGAGGTCGCCGAGCACGACGGCGGCCGCAAGACGGAGCTCGACGCGCGGGTGCAAGCCCTTCTAGGTCGCGCCCGTGACGTCAACGAAGACATTCTGCAGGTCAAAATGGGGGACCAAGCTGTTTTCCATACACCACAGCAGAGTATCATCGCGTCCAAAACGCTCCTAGACACCTTGTGCCCAATGCTGGAGGCCGGTAATCCAGCTGCCCCGATCGTGGCCCAAATAAAAGCCATGGTGACGGCGGCAGCAATCCAGCAACAAGCTCAGACCGACCAGCCGGCGAGGGCGCGCTCACACGCTCCGGCGTAACTTCCAGACGGCCAGCTTTGGTCGACCGAGAACCCCACCGGGGCATCGATTCCTCTCCGCGATGAAGACCAGCCGCCATACCTCAACCGAGACCTCCGTTCGACCTCGACGCGAGACGGGCGCGATCGGGAAAGAGACGAGCAGACGCCGACGAGTACGAAGCGCCGGCAGACTCACAGAGATCGGGCGCTCGTCGAGCTCTCTCTCCCCCGCGTCGCTCACCGCCGCACGCCGCGACGAGGTCATCGAGGGGGTTCGTGCATTTACCCCCCACCTTCGCCGAGTGGTTTGGCCCGACGGGTTTAACCCCAAGGGCATCACCAAATTCGACGGCGACAGAGACCCGGAAGCCTGGCTACAGGTATACGCACTAGCGGTCAGGGCCGCGGGGGGAGATCAGAACGTGATGGCTAATTACTTGCCGGTCACTCTCTCGCCCCAGGCCCAGGCATAGCTTACCAGGCTCCCAGCGAATTCCATTCATTCTTGGGGAGATCTGTGTGAGCAGCTCATCTCCAACTTCCAAGGTACGTATGAGCGCCCTGGCACCCCCTAGGATTTGTACCAGCTACACCAAAAGAAGAATGAGTTCATGCGGGAGTTCGTCAAGCTCTTCATGCACAGGAAGAGCACAATTCGGGATGTCACGGATGCGGTCGTGATCGCCGCCTTCCAGAAGGGGGTCAGCGACTCCGATCTCATCAAGAAGATGTCCCGGAAGCCTCCAACTTCGGTCCGCGAGTTGTTCGCCTTAGCGGATCGCTACGCGTCGGCCTCCGAAGCCTTGGCCGAACGCCACGACGAAAAAGGGGATCATGTTGACTCCTCCAGGCGAAAGGAGAAAAAGCGCAAAGGCCAAGACCTAGTGGCGACAGCCGAGCGGGGCCAACCACGCACGCCTAAAACTGACGGGTACGACAAGGTGATGAACTCACTTTGTCCCTTCCACCCAAAAGGAAGACACGCCGCCAAAGATTGCTTCACCCTCAAAAGGTTCGCCCGGGAGAGCAAGAGGCAGCTCGGGCAGGGGCCAAGTGAAACGGTCGGAAAGCAACCTTCTCCTGAAGCGGAGGAAGACTATCAAGAAGCTGAGATGGAGCTCAATTATATCTTCGGTGGCTCGGTCGCGTATGAGTCCAAGCGAAAGCGAAAACTTAACACTCGGTAGGGCTGGAAACGAGCCGAGCCGAGCCCGGCTCGGCTCGGCTCGGTGCGGCTTGGTCTAGTGGCGAGTCGAGCCAGGCTTGGCTCGGCCCTGAGGCGAGCCCAAAAAACCGGCTCGGCTCGGCTCGGCTCGGCTCGGGGTCGGCTCGCGAGCCGGCTCGTTGGCTCGCCGAGCTAGAACATTTTATCAGAAAATTAAGTATTTATACAATAATTCATATATTTGCAGTGAATAATATTAACTTACTAGTTACTACTAAATAATAGTAGTTGCTTAGTTGCTCTATATCACACTTGTAGGACATGGAATTGTCTCAACATCATCTTTTTCCTAAAAATATAAGTCATTAATCATACTAAATTCACTGCATAGGCTGGGCCACCGAGCCAATTTGGCTCGCGAGCCGAGCCGAGCCGGCTCGGTGTTTTTGCGAGCCTGAAAAGTAGGCTCGGCTCGAGCTCGGTCCGAGCCACGAGCCTGTGCGAGCCGAGCCAGGCTTGGGCGAGCCCGAGCCGAGCCACGAGCTTATTTTCCAGCCCTACCGCTCGGGACATCAACGCGATTGCGCCGGAGACCCCCCGATACGTACGGTGGTCTGAAGTTGCGATCACTTTTCATCGCTCGGATCACCCAGACCAGGTCCCATTTCCCGGCAGGTATCCTCTCGTCTTGGGGCCAGTTGTTCGCTGCATCAAGCTCAAGAGGGTGCTGATTGACGGGGGAAGCGGCCTCAATGTCCTTTCAGCAAAACTTTCGATGATATGGGGATCTCCAGGTCGGAGCTGAAACGTGGGTCGTCGTCGTTCCATGGGGTGATTCCCGGGACATCGGCGACACCACTTGGGCAAATCGCTCTGCCGGTCACTTTTGGCACGAGAGAGAACTACCGGACCGAGAACCTCAGCTTCGAGGTGGCTGATTTCGCGACAGCGTATCACACCATCTTGGGGAGGCCGGCGCTAGCCAAATTCATGGCGATGCCCCATTACGCGTATTTGGCATTAAAAATGCCGGGGCCGAGTGGTATTATCACGTTGCGTGGTGAACTGGTGATGTCAAGTAGTCTTTTTCCTGTGATAGGGAGAACTGTGAGATGGCCGAGTCGTTGGAAGCACAGGCTGGCCGTGAACGAATCCGGCTAGTGGCACAAATGTAGTGAAGAAGCAAGCATCCCGACTCGGAAGGCGCCGAAGCCCGGGATGGATCCCGAAGAAGGCGTCAAGATGATCACCCTCGACCCGTCCGACTCGGCTCAAACAGCCAAGATCGGGATAGGGCTCGGAGAAAAATAGGAAGATGCGCTCGTCACCTTCCTCCGGGCAAACAAGGACGTTTTTGCTTGGAAGCCGTCTGATATGCCAGGAGTTCCCAGGGAGGTGATCAAGCATGCGCTAAACGTGGACGAAGCGGCCAAGCCCGTCAAGCAGAGGTTGCGGCGATTCGCCCAGGATCGCCGAGATGCCATCAGGGAGGAGATCACGAAACTGTTAGCCGCAGGCTTCGTCAGAGAAGTGTATCACCTCGGCTGGTTGGCAAACCCTGTACTCGTCCGCAAAAAGAATAAAAGTTGGCGCATGTGTGTTGATTACACCGACCTCAACAAGGCATGCCCAAAGGATCCTTTCGGGTTGCCTCGCATCGACCAAGTGGTAGACTCCACCGCCGGGTGTGAACTCCTTAGCTTCCTGGACGCCTATTCGGGCTATCACCAAATCCAGCTTCGAGGCGAAGACTGCGAGAAGACATCGTTCATCACTCCGTTCGGAGCGTATTGCTACATCACGATGCCGTTTGGGTTGAAAAACGCGGGTGCGACTTATCAACGCACGATACAGCGGTGTTTTCACAACCAGCTCGGACGCAACGTGGAAGCGTACGTGGATGATATAGTGGTCAAGACGCGATCGAGAGAGAACCTTACCTCTGATCTGGCCGAGACGTTCGACAGCCTAAGAGCGTTCCGGATGAAACTAAACCCTGAGAAATGTGTTTTCGGGGTCTCCTCCGAGAAACTACTCGGGTTCATAGTCTCTCACCGCGGGATCGAGGCAAATCCGGAGAAGATCGGGGCCATCATGAGGATGGTACCCCCTTCCAGCCAGAAGGACGTCCAGAAGCTCACAGGATGCATGGTGGCGCTCGGTAGGTTCATCTCTCGACTGGGGACTCGAGGGATGCCCTTCTTTAAACTCCTCAAGAAGCAGGATCGTTTTGAATGGACGGTGGAGGCGCAACAGGCTTTCGAGGAGCTCAAGGCGTTCCTCTCCACCCCTCCGATCCTGGTTTTGCCAATGCCAGAGGAGCTTCTCCTACTTTACGTAGTGGCAACGACCCATGTGGTCAGCGCCGCGATAGTCGTGGAGCGGGAGGAGCCAGGGCACGCCCGGTCTACTTCGTCAGCGAAGTGTTGGGCGAATCCAAGGTACGGTACCCTCAAGTCCAGAAGTTGCTATACGCCGTGCTAGTCGCATCGCGGAAATTGAAGCATTACTTCCATGGGCACCATATTTCAGTAGTGACCTCCTTCCCGATAGGAGATATTCTCCATAATCGGGAAGCTATTGGGAGAATTTCGAAATGGGCGGCCGAGCTTGGAGCCTTCAATATCTCATTCAAGCCGCGCACCGCCATCAAGTCACAGGCCCTAGCCGACTTCATGGCCGAATGGACCGAGCTCCAGGCCCCCCTCGTCGAGCAGGAGCTGGAGTATTGGACGATGTACTTCGACGGATCTCTCATGCTCAGCGGCGCAGGAGCCGGAATTCTGCTCATTTCACTGAAGGGAGATCAGCTCAAGTACGTTCTCCGCATCCATTTCCCGGCCTCGAACAACGCCGCAGAATACGAGGCATTCATTCATGGGTTCCGCATCGCCATATCGCTCGGTATCCGACGATTGACGGTTCGCGGAGACCCCCAATTAGTAGTGAGCCAAGTGCAGAAGGACTCATCGTGTGTCGATCAGACTATGACGGCGTATTGTCAGCAAGTCCGAGAATTGGAGAACAAGTTCGATGGATTGGAGTTAGTCCACGTCCTGCGCCATAACAACGAAGTGGCGGACAAATTGACAAAGATGGGAGCCACTCGGGCGGAAGTCCCAAGCGGCGTGTTCGCCCAAGAACTTTATGAGCCCACGGCGATCAAGCGACAAGAGCTGAGTAAGGTCCCTGAGGCGGAAGTCCTAGTCGTCAACCCCGACTGGACGACCCCGTATTTGGATTATCTCTTGAAAGACGAGCTTCCCGGAAACTCCACTCTGGCCGAGCGCATTTCGCGACAAGCCAAGTCCTACGTGGTTATCGGAGAATAGCTCTTTCGAAAGAGCGCCTCCGGTGTCCTCAGGCGGTGCGTCCCGGAGCAAGTGGGAAGGGAGTTGCTCAAAGAAATCCATTCGGTAGTGTGTGGCCATCATGCCGCGTCGAGTGCTTTGGTCGGCAAGGCATACCAGCAAGGTTTCTTCTGGCCCACGGCGGTAACAGACGCCAAAGAAATCGTCCGCACATGTGAAGGCTGCTAGTTATACGCCCGGCAGACGCATTTGCCAGCACAGGAACTGCAAACCATCCCTGTCTCCTGGCCCTTCGCAGTCTGGGGGCTCGACTTAGTCGGACCCCTCAAGAAGGCCCAAGGCGGCTTCTCCTACCTCTTCGTGGCCATCGACAAATTCACCAAGTGGATCGAAGCCAAACCAGTCGCCACGATCACGGCGGTTAAGGCCAAGGAATTCTTCCAAGATATTGTAGTCAGATTTGGCGTACCTAACCGCATCATCACGGATAATGGCACACAATTCCGTGGTGAAGAATTCCAAGAGTGGTGCGACGACATGGGAATAAAAAATCTGCTTCGCGTCGGTGGGTCATCTGCGAAGCAATGGGCAAGTCGAGCGAGCTAATGGTTTAGTCCTTCAGGGACTGAAGACCAGGATTTTCGGTCGCCTCAAACCATACGCAGCGCGATGGGTGAGAGAATTGCCATCAGTGCTCTGGGGGCTCAGAACCACTCCTAGCAGAGCAACTGGTCAATCTCCCTTTTTCCTGGTGTACGGGTCGGAGGCGGTTTTGCCAACGGAAATAGAATTCGGATCCCTGAGGGTCCGGAACTATAAAGAAGCCGAGTCGGAGGGAAGCCAATTGGTGGAGCTTGACCAACTCGAGGAAGCCAGAAACGTTGCAGCGATCCAGTCGGCCAAATACCTCCAGGGCCTTCGGCGCTACCATTCTCGCAATGTTCGAAGTCGTATCTTCTCAAAGGGAGATTTGGTCCTCAGAAGGAGCCAAAAAAGTGAGCATAAGCTCTCCCCGATCTGGGAAGGACGTTACATTGTGGAGGAGGTAGTCCGTCCGGGAGCCTATCGGCTCAGGCGCGAAGACAGCGCAGCCTTGGTGAACACTTGGAACGCCGAACAGCTACATCGCTTCTACGCTTAAGCTATGTATCCAGCTCCCATGCATTAAATAAAGTTGCCGACTATCTGGTTCTTTGATCTGTCTTACTATACTGTGACCGAGTCAATCCCGAGTGGTTATCACCCTACTAGCGTAGCGTCTAATCCAAATCGTGTCGATACAAATTATGCGGAAATGCATGTTCGAGGTAAGGCCGCGACAAGCGGCAAGATCCGAACGTTTGTATCAGCGCACGAAATAGGAAGACGAAGTTAAAAGAAGGTACTAACCACTCGAGAACGACGATCTGTAGTTCCGTGAACACTTCTGGACACAGAGATCGGAGTCACTAGTCCCTAATCGGTAGGAATTCGGCCCTCCAACATCTCGCTGCAAGGGCTGAAGCTATTGACTAAAGCAAACAGTCTAAAGAAAGACGATCAAACCCAGAACGATATAAACGACACCGATTTTATACTTTATTCCACAATATTAGTAATTTACATTGCTAATCTTTTTTCCTTTTTCCTTTTTCTTGCGCTAAAAAAGGGGGGAGAGCCAGGTGCAGGGAGACCAGGTGCAAGGAGATCAGGTGTAGGGAGCCAGGTGCAGGGAGCCAAGAGCAGGGAACTAGCCGCGGCGCGGGCGGCCCAGGGCCTCGCGGATAAGATCCGCGACGACCCAAAGTGAGGGAACAACCTGAAGAAGGGCCTCCACGGTTGCGGCATCGCGACGCTCGCGCCCAAGGATTCCCTTGAGCACGTCCGTCACCTCCCCCAGTGCCGGCACAGCCTCAACAAGGGCGGCAACGGCGGCAGCATCTTTTGCCGCCGCCTTCTCCTCTGCCCACTCCATCTTAGCGAACTCTAAGTCCACCCACAGCTCCCCGTACTCGTCGGAGTCGCTGTCCCCAAATGATGACATTACAGACTGCCAAGGAATATCTCAGAGAAGAAGGAAGAAGCTTAAGATAGGGATGATCGCTTTATCAGCGGTGACATCCTATTTATAAGCCAACCCCAGCTCCGGAAATCGAAGCGTCATGTACATTCAAACGCGCCGCCCCGCAATCAATGAAGCACAAAATACAAAGCGGCTGCGCAAATACCAAAGAAGATCAACATGTTGAACAGAGTCAAAAGATATTTTGCCAGACACGTGTCAAGTTTGGTTCAACTTAGTTCGACCTTCCCGCTCACTTGGTTCAACTAAGCGGCAAGTCGGGGGCAGGGCACCAGCCACTCAGAAAAGCGTGCCTGGGACGAGAAGGCTACGAGCTAAGTCCCGGCGCTCGGGGGCTGGACACCAGCCACTCGAAAAAGCGTGCCTGGGGCGAGAAGGCTACGAGCTGAGTCACGGCGCTCGGGGGCTGAACCACTCAGCCAGGAGGGCGACTCGGATAAGTGCTATCGCTCGGGGGCTGAACCACTCAGCCAGGAGGGCGACTCGGATAAGTGATATCTCGAGTGCTATTCAACCCAACAAAGTGCAAATGGGACAAGTCATATGAAAATATCGAACAATGTCTCAAACAAGGGTCAGCGTTCGACACGAGAATTTACATCCAACTCAGAATTCAAGATTCTCCAGCAAAGCCTGCGATGTACTGGAAACCTCTTCAAGGAGTGCGTTGGCCTTGTCGTCACAAGCGAAACCCTCTTTAACAGCTTCAAGGTCAACTCTCGGATAATGAGATTTGACCACTGCCAATGCCTGATTTGTACTCATGGTCGCCGACTCCTTTGCGTAAGCCTTGATCTTGTCAGCTCCTCCCGAAGAAGCGGAACGGCGTCGTCCCCCTGGTTCGGTTCGGCTCCCTCGACACGCAGAAGGTGTAGGACTGGCTCACAGGCGACGCGGAGCTCGGCGCGGCTTCGTTCGGCAGCGATCACCTTCTCCTTGTACTCTGCACGAAAGCCAAGCTGTCACCAGAAAGCACATCCGGCTCGAAGCAAGTCGAATCGGAATTGAGAAGCTTACCCTCCAGTTCTCGCTGAGTCTTCTCCAAGCTAGTCCGAGTTTGAAGGTTAGAGTTTTTTGAGGCCTCCAGCTGTGTCCTGAGCTCGGCGATTGTCGAGTCGCGCTCTGAAAACATGGAAAGTCAGATACGCCTCTGACCGCTCAAGAAGAAAGCACCCGCCCCAGGCCCGAGGAGGCTCATACCTTGCAGTGACCACTCAAGTTCCGACTTTTCCTCACGGAGGGCCATGCATTGAGCCTCAAGTGCGTGGACTTCCTTCCACCGTGCCTGATTGAGCTCGTTTAGCTCGTCTTCGTACTTTTGGTGATCCTTGAGCTTGGGCAACACCTTCTGGAAGAAGTCAGACCTCTTTTCGGAGCGGGTTCCCATATCCTGGGCGTCACAGCAAAGTGCCGGCAAGGGGTCAACGCTTCAAAGATATACCGAGGAGGGGGAGATCGGAGGACTCACCCGGAGCAGCCGGCTACACTTCACTGTGAGCTCATACAGCTCCATTCGGGCCGCTACCTCCACTTTTTCATCCTCCTCCATCCCATCCCAGTCGGAATCTCCTCCCCACCACATTGTCCGAGTCGGTGGTTCCGGGAGAGGACCAAGCGGCGGGGGTTCTCGATGAATCTCCTCCACTCCAGGGGATGAGGGATCGGCAGCATCTTCGCGATCAGAGCCTCTAGACAGCCCAGCAGTTGAACGCGTCTCCTCCGTCGGCACATCCCCTGCCGGTGAGGCAGCGGGCGAAGCTGCCCTCCCAGGAGAAGCCGACCTTGGAGCCTCCCTCTCAGAAGATGCCTCCACTGGAACATCCGTGGAGGGAGCCCTGACTCACCAAAGGGGCAGTATGTCGGCACTTATACAAAGAGACAAGAACAAGAGTCAAGGGGTAGCATACCTTTTGGACTTCTTGAATTTCATTCCAGGCTTCCTACGGACCCCAACACCACCCGGAGGAGAGCCTAAGTCTACGCCAACATTCGGGGTAGGTGCTGGCTCGGAAGATGGAGCTCATGAACCTTCCTCCCCGGGGCTAACAACAGTTGATGGCCCAGCCGGGGAGGGGACAGGAATTTCCTCCACCGATGTTTTTTCCCTCTTAGAAGACTCCAGCCCCTCAGTCGAAGAATCCGCCGGCCGCTTGGTCGGAACATTCCTCAGCCGAGAGAGGCCGACAACCGGAGCATCGGAAAGGAAGGCTTCACGCTCCTGAAAAGTGAATGATCACATGTCATCAGAACCACAAATCAGACGAAAACAACAAAGCGACTTCTCAGAGGTGAGGAATACTCACACGAGGAGGAGCCTTCTTCGTCAAGAACTTGCCCGGACAACCTCTATTGGTGATCTCGGCGCCCGGAGCAAAGAAATCGATCAACCGTGCCCCCAAGATGTCTCTTGGGAGGGGCGCATTCGTCTCCCGAGTGGGATCCTGAGTCCCACCATACCGGAAACCCAAATGGATTCGCTCCTTCAAGGGTTGCACCCGGCGCTTGGCAAAGCTGACGGCAACCCCAATGCCGGTCAAGCCCCGGCTTTTAAGATTATTGATCAGCGCCAGAACCTCGGTGACTTGATCCAATCTAGGCCCCCTGCGGGGGATCGCTCCAGTATTGGAGGACTACAGGAGCACGGCCAGTGAAGGGAGCAAGGAAAGGGTCTGCGTTGGCGCAATAGAACCATTCCCGCTTCCAACCTTTGAGGGAGGTTTTGAAGGGGATGGAGAAGTAATGCCTCTTCAGACCCTCCCGCAACTGAAACCCGGCTCCCCCGATGGCACTGGGAGCATTCCGATTTGGATGGGGTTTGAGCAGGAAGAGGGAACGAAACAAATCAAAACGAGGACGGATCCCAAGATACGCCTCACAGAGTTGAACAAATATGGCGATTTGAAGAATGGAGTTGGGGTTTAGATTGGTCAATTCAATCCCGTAAAAATGAAGAAGCCCCCGAAAGAAGGCGCTCCCTGGAACACTAAACCCCCGCCAAAAGAAGGACTCGAAGACTACAATTTCATTGGCTTGAGGAGTGGGGTAGGGTTCACCTGCCGCCCGGCGGGCGGAAATCAATTCAAGAGGAGGAAGAACGCCGCCGGCGACCATCTCCTCCAGGCGAGCCCCCGTCGACACGGAGGCCTCCCACCCTGCGACCGCCAGGTCTGTGCTCGCTTCCGACGATGAAGAAGAAGACATCTTGGCGAAGCGGGATTTCTGGGGAGAAGTTCTGGGCATGAAACCGGAAACCCTAAGCTACCAAGGTCGCCCGAGAAGTTTTGGAGATCTCGCGACTGTGCAGATGGAGGTGCAAAGGTGTCTTTCCCTCAACAAGGGTTTCCCCGTTTTATAGGAAGTGAATCTCGGTTGCCATACGAGGAAAAGCGATAAGGGCTCCGTGCATTTAATTCTGAGCCAGATCTAGGGCATGCCCCACGTTGGGCCGAGCGCTGTGTCGCGCAAGCCGCGATCAGATGTCAAGTCTGGCTCGAGGTTTGGGATAGAGTGCGCCCCATGATGGGCCTGAGCGCTGGTCGCCACGGAAGATTGGGACCAGGCACTCTCCAAACATCCTCTAGCGATACACCCCATAATTTAGGGTCAATTGCTGGTCACTGCTGCTCGGCATGATTGGGTACCGCGGGGGGATTTAACCAAAACGGTCTTGAGAATGCGCTCCATGAGAGTCTAAAGCTGTGCACCGTAAACGGGCACGGGCATTACTCTGAATGGCCAAGGTATGCCCCATGAGAGTCAATTGTGCTCTACGAGCCAATTGCCGCACACCGTAAACGGGTGCGGGTACCACTCGGCCACGAGCCAACCAACTATGGTATGCCTCATGAGGGTCAATTGAGCTCTACGAGCCAATTGCCGCACACCGTAAACGGGTGCGGGTACCACTCGGCCACGAGCCAACCAACTATGGTATGCCCCATGAGGGTCAATTGTGCTCTACGAGCCAATTGCCGCACACCGTAAACGGGTGCGGGTACCACCCGGCCACGAGCCAACCAACTATGGTATGCCCCATGAGGGTCAATTGTGCTCTACGAGCCAATTGCCGCACACCGTAAACGGGTGCGGGTACCACTCGGTGACGAGCCAACCAACTATGGTATGCCCCATGAGGGTCAATTGTGCTCTACGAGACAATTGCCGCGCACCGTAAACGGATGCGGGTACCACTCGGCCGCGAGCCGACCCATTCTTCGGTATGCCCCGTGAGGGTCAATAAACAGGCACAGGCGCTACTCGGACATGAGCCGGGAAACGTTGACAACAATCCCGACAACTAACAAGTCCTTTATGATCTCCTTTCCTATAGAAATGTTTTTGACATGACAGGATGAGGAAATCCGATCTTAAAGCACTTGGGGGCTGCTGTGGATGTCCGAGACCGGGGTCCCGCAGAGAAGCTCATGCCCAACCGGGCCAGGACGATGCTCCGGCCTAAAGTTCGAGAGCGCCACAAAGAGCCCATAGCCACGGCCCAACTTCTTCTCCAAGGTAGCTGGTCGCCTCCTCGGCGAAGCTTCGTGCCGCGTCAGGACAACCCCGCCTAAAGTAAAGCCTGCAACCTGGCGCCTGCGACTGCGACTACCAGACTCGTGGATCGGCAGCTGGTCGGAAAGAGACGATCAAATCCCCTGGACATAGTTGGGTTCGGCAGACAGAGACAAACAACATACTCATGAGCCCCCCTGGTCCAAGGCCAGGTGGCACCCCTTTGTAACGTGCCCTTCCCCCAGTATATAAGGGGGGAGGGGACAACCCTGTAAAAGGAGAGGAAGAAAAAAGAGAACACACCCGTATAGAACACAGGACTAGGGTATTATCTCCACCGAGAGACCCCGAACCTGTCTAAAAGATTGCCCTCACATCCTGTGTTACCATCTAGCTTCGATCACGCACGAATCCTCACGAATCACAAATCTCATTGCCGACGGAACCACTCGTCGACACATGCCTTTGGGCTTTAGCAGGGGAGTAATCGGTGGTGCAGCTTAAAAGTGCATTCTTTGTAATTGGATGAGGTGATTGACACATATAATCTAAAGATGCAGGCAGCAAAGAGGTTATGTGATCAAATTTTGAGAATCCGAATGCATTACTCACTAAAAATTGTAGCAGGTACAACTTATGGGTTGCTTGGTTCATTATATCCAACAGCGCCACATATTTTTTGGTGAGGTTTGTGCCCACGCTTCTTGTGATGCCCAATCGACTAGGTGAAACGTGAAATTGTTATGACCTTGTGGCGGCAAAGCAAATTATTAGGACCTTAAATTTTAGCAAACTAATATTAGATGCTGTAATCTTTATCTTAGGCAATCAACTGATCAGCCTAAACTCTAGCATTAGCAGGAGAAACTGGATATCACAAAACATGAGACCTACATTTCCAATTTTCGTGAGTGATTGAAATTCGCTTTGAGTTGAACTGTTCTTGTAGGCCATCTGGTTCGTTCAACGTTTCGTGAAAATATCCCTGTTCTCGTCCGGGTGTAATCTTCAGCGCCTAATTTGACAACGGATTTTCCCTTAGGACAACAATGTATGTTCATCATGATCTACACTTACTTGTTCTTACATAAATCGATCTATCTGTCCTTTTTATTTATGCGTTTTTATAAAATATTCACTGGTTGGTATGTGGTGTTTACGGTGGATTATACTTGTAGTATAAAATGTGTAGTAAAAATCATATCTAACCGTTGATTTATTAAGGGTGTTTCTACTACTCTACTACCAGGTGTAGTATAAGTAAACTCTAGTAAATCTGATTCATTGGATCGAAAAGAATGAACGGTTCATATTCAATTTAGTGTACCGTAAAAGAGCTCTAGAGAAAACGATGGGTTGTTTAAGTTCTAAAGTCTAAGATTCTTTGTTTGAAAGATGCAGAAAAATTATTGATTAATGAAGAATCAGATTCGTTCGGTACGCTTTAAGATTTCAGAGGCTTTCGCGGACCAGCAAATTGCTGCGCGACGTGTTAGTTATTTGATGGTAGGGGTATGACTGGTTGTCTAGCTAGACTATATCACCAGAATGAGAAACACATGCAGCAGTAGTTTATTTGTGCTGGTAAATATGAGGACCGGTGATTGATCAGCATCGGCAGAACTCCTGCCTTTTCTTTCAAAAATAAAATAAAATATGAGAACCTATAATGTAAAATGGTATGAAAAAACTTGCCGTGTTGAGATTTCAGAACATGATGTGTATATTTTACTTTGAGACTTACCCGCCTTTTTTAGCATGGGTGTCTCTGAGTTATTCGTCAGAATACGGCAAGGAGCAAGAAATGACTCAAAACGACATATGCTGAGGCAACACACAGAATTTGTTATCTCTACTATTCTAAAGCAGCACTTGGTGGCAGTGGTCCGTTCTTCCCACGTCATTAATTGCCGCTTAATTGCCCTGTTTAATTGCCCTGCTTAATTGCCCTACGCAAGAAACGAAGCGTTGTTTTAATTAACCAACTTTCGCAAAAAACGAAGCGTTAAAGATAGATGTTTGATCTTGTGAAATAATTTTTTTTTATTTTTTAATCATTATTTTTCGTTATTAATTTTATTTTTCGTAGCAACGCACGGGCATGTAACTAGTATGAAAAAAAAAACACACATCAGGCAGCTTAGCACATCGATCCTCTCATTATAAAGATTGCAGGGCCAATTCCCGTAAGTAAATGCATGAGTCGAATGACATGGAAGTTTTCTAGAAAACTCCGTAGGATTTACTTGAGTTTCTGTCTTTCAATGTATATGTACGTGCTCAGATAGGTTCGTTTAGGACAATTCATGTGCTGCCAGCGCTGGTTATACCAAAGTTTATATTCGATCTGAACAACTGTCTTGGAACGAGGAGGAAGACAACCTTTTTCCATTTTTCCACGAAGGAACGCGCAACAAAATTGCTGGAAAGTCGAAAAGGTTCAGCATTCAGCAGCTCTGCAAAATCTAATGTCCAAGAGTTCACATTTTCCAAAGTAGATTTGATTCCTCGTATCCTCCGTTGGAAAAGCAATGTTGTCAGGAAGACGTAGAAATAGAAGGGAAACAAGAGCACGACATTGGTATTGATGTGGCTGCAAGCCATCTCAAAAAATTCTCGTGAGCTTCCCTAGCTTTGCAGATCAGAGCAAACAAACAAATGACTGCTGCTCATCAGCTCGCGTGGCTTAAAAATATAAAGTATATAGTTTGAATAGTCTTGTTTAAAAATATAAGGTTTGTATGTAGATTTAATTAGACTTTCTACTATACTCATGTTTATTCTCTCTCAACCATACTCCCTTCGTCCTACAAAGAGTGCATTTCTAGTTTTTTTTAAAGACAGATTAGTGTGCAAGGTAAATGACTAATGTGACCCTCATTACTCCATGCATAAGCGTGCTGGTGTTTTGGTTTTCACCGGCACTTAAATGCGTATGCAGACATTTACAGCTCTGCATGCAGAAGATTAGTAGGATATTACTTCACGCCAAGTCACTAAGCATGCAAAGGAGCCAAAAAAAATTCAAATCTTGGAGTGGAGTTATGGGAATTCATGGACTTTGGGTGGGCCCTACGGACTAAAGATGCATTCTTTGTGGGAAACAAATTTTAAACACTAGAAATGCATTCTTTGTGAGACAAAGGGAGTATGCATTTATTCATTACCATCCACACAAAGTATTACCAATCACTTATTCATTAACTTACAGCAATCAGAAACTAGCTGTAGTTTTGCATGAAGACTGCCAATCAGATGCTACTCCATTGATGGAATAAGTCTTGGTGATTTGTGGGCAGCTTTTGACTAGCTTTTTGGGCAGCTTTTAGGCAGCTTTTGACTAGCTTTTGGGCAGCTTTTAGGGCAGCTTTTAGGCAGCTTTTGACTAGCTTTTGGGCAGCCTTTAGGGCAGCTTTTGACTAGCTTTTGGGTACCTTTAGGCAGCCTTTTAGTGGTATTATTGTATCTTTCGCCAAGCTATAAATATGGCACTTGCCCAACCCCTTAGGGTGGCAATAGCACCGTATGAGCAATAAAATTCGGAAAATTTGCCCCAATTCGGTGTGTCATTCTCTCTCTCGATGATAGTAAGAATAGTGCTACTAACAAGTGGTATCGAGCCGTTCTTTCTTGCGGCCTAAACATCTCTTGCTCATCTCCTTCCCACGCTCCTCGCGTCTCGAAGAAGTTGGCCAGCGAATACAACAGTATTCTGCTCACCCTTCATCTTGAATAAATGAGCAAATGCCCGAGGCGACTTCTTCCCCTAGCGGCGGCCCCCACTAGCGCCGCCATGTCGGCGCGATACCTCAGGCCTTGGTCGCTCGAAGGCAAGGCAGAGGTTGCATGGCGAAGAGATCATGAGCGAGCAGCAGAGAGATCGCAGCTGACGGCGGCAGAAGCGGCAAAAGCTGGCGCGCAGTGAATCGGGCAAGCAAAGAAGAGCAGAAGGTGGAAGAAGAAGAATGGCGGATGCACAGAAGTGGCGCGGCAGCAGAGCTTCGAGCTCTGCGGCAAGACTCCGGCCTGGCTGCCGACAAGCGCGGCACGGCAGGCTCAAGCGGAGAAGGAAGCGGCAAGTGGCGGAGCGGCGCGATGGCGATTGCCCACCATGAGCGCGATAGGAGCCCAGGCAGCGCAGACGCCGCTACAGAGCTCGCGACGGCGGCGCCGCGCTAGCAGGCAGAGCTCGATCGGGGACGCTGCGGCGGGCATCGCGCTCCGGCAGAGGCGTGGCTGGCCGACGGAGATCGTGGCCCTTCACGGCGCGCCGACTCTCCTCCCGGACGGTACCATGGTCACCGCGGGACTGAGCCATTATCGAGGACATTGGCCCCGTCTTGGGTGGCCTACCCTCACCAAGACCAACTATGTCGAGTGGGCCGCGGTGATGAGGATAAGGCTCAGTGCGGCACATGTGGGAGGCATCCGAGACGTGGCGACGTCGATCTCTGACGAGGATCGGCAGGCGTTGGATGCCCTCATCGCCGCAGCCTGATCCGTCAGAGATGCGCCACGCTTCAAGAAGCGACCGCCAAGGCTTGGGATGCCATCGCCGCAGCACGCATCGGCGAGTGACGCGCTCGCAAGACCACACCGCAGCACTTCGCAAAGAGTGGGAGAACACGGCCTTCGAGCGGTGAGGATGTTGACGACTTTGCTCTCCGCCTTAACACTCTACCGCTAAGATGGTGTAGTTTGGTGGCGACACCTCGATGAGGAGAGAGCCGTCCGAGAAGCTCTTCCGTTGCATCCCCGAGAAGCTACAAGCGGATCGCTCGCTCAATCAGTCTCTATTGGACCTCTCCACGATGTCGATCGAAGAGGCGATAGGTCGTCTCAAGGTCGCCGACAAATGACTGACGAACCACGACCTCTCTCGGGCCTATCACCATCGGCGGGAAGTTACATCTCACTCGAGAACACGGGGAGGCTTGCCAGGGTGACGGAAGAAGGGGGAGTCCTCTGTAGCGACAGTGTCGCAGCACGCCAAGCCGCGCAAAGCGCGCGGACAGCGTCGGTGGGCGCGAGGACGTGCCAAGGGCGACACCCACGAGGCGCCCAGGCGGGCGCGCCGCAACCAAAGCGCCGCGAGATTTACTCTGCCACAAGCAGTGGCAAGCTTGGCCATTGGGCCAAGGAGTGTCGCTACCACGACGTGGCCAGGCCTACATCGCACAGTGGAGGAAGAAGAGCCGGCTCCTGCACACGCAGCATCGAAGTTATCTCCAGCGCATCACCGCAGCGAATCTCCTCCACCTTGATGAACCGAGAGCACACGTCTTTCTTGGCGGCACTCGGCGGTGACAAGATTGGACGGGTGGTACTCGACATCGGGCGCTACCAATCACATGACCGTCGACGGGAGTTCTTCATCGAGCTTGACTCCAACGTCCGAGGCTCCGTCTAAGTTTGGGGACGCCTCCGTGGAGATCGGGCGTCGGCTCCGTCCATACTCACCGCCAAGTCTGGTGAGCGAGTACGCTCAATGGAGTCTACTACATCCCGCGTTGAGGAACTCTATCATCGACTTGGGGCGGTGGATGAGAATGGTTCGGTGTGTTAGTAAAGAACGGAGTCATGAGGATTTGGGACGCCATCGCCGCTTCTTCTTGCCAAGGTAACCGGAGGCACCAATCGACTCTACATCCTCAACGCGTGGTGGCACAACCCCTCTGCCGCCGCCGTCGGGACGACCAGGCGTGGCAAAGGCACGAGCGCCGTGACACCTTTCACTTCGAGGCTCGGCTTACCGGTGCCAAGGAGATGGTACGAGGCCTGCCAGTGTCTCACCACGCGGAGCGTTCTGCGACATCTGCAATAACGGGCGAGGCTCCCCTTTCCCCGTGTCGAACTTCCGAGCCAAGGAGCGGCTCGAGCTTGTGCACGGGACTGCGGCGTTCGGTGACACCGCCACACCGAGGATCGACGCTTACTTCCTGCTGCTCGTCGACGACCTCACCCGCTACATGTGGGTAACGGTCCTCGGCAGCAAGGAAACTCGGAAGCCATCAGCGCATCAGGCATCTGGTGGAGGCAGAAGAGCGTCGCATAGCTGCGTAGCTAACGCCGCGACAACGGCGCCACGATTACAGCGGCTGATTCGTATTGCGCGGATGAGGGCATTCAGCGCCACTATTCCGCTACCGTCTGACCCGTAGCAGAATGGGCGTCGTCGAGCGGCATGTCGACGGTTGTGGGGATGGCTCGGGCCCTCCTCAAGCGAGGGGGATGCGGCTATTCTCCGGGGAGAGCGTGGTAGCGGCGATCTACATCCTCAACCGCCGCCTACCAAGGCTCTTCAACGGCAAAACGCCGTCTGCGAGGCCTGGCACGGACGCATGGCGGTCTCACCTACGGGTTTTACCGCCTTCGCTCGCCAAGGAGCTTGGACATGTTGGCAAGCTCGATGACGTGAGCACTCGAGTGTTCATCGGCTACGCTGAGGGCTCGAAGGCCTACCGCATTCTTGACCCAAAGACACGGCGTGTGCGTGACGGCTTGCGCGACGCGCGTTGTGTTCAACGGGCGAGGATGGGCGTGGGACAAAGCGGTTGACAATGGCTCGACCGACGCATTTACGACTTCACCATTGAGTACGCCCACTTTAGGAGCCGGGAGCAGGCAAAGACTCTTCGGTAACGCAGCCTACCCGACCCCCTCGAACCCCCACCAGACTCCGGCCCGCTACTCCAAAGCCGGTTACCCTCCAGCACGCCCTCTCCGACACTACCGGTCGAGCACACCCGTGGAGTTCGTTACTCCTCTCCCACGACGAGAGCGCATCGACGCTGGCACCACGCACGGCGCGAGCCGTTGGTATCGTGACGATGGAGGACCTTCTCGGCGACCCGGCCGGTGCAGGATCGGCGCCTCACGATCTGAGAGCGCGATGCATCTTCGCGTGGCGATGGTGAGCCTCGATCTTCGCAGTAGGTCGAAAGACACGCGAGATGGCGTAGCCGCTGATGCGCGACGGAGATGGACGCGTTAGAAGAACCGCACTGGAGCTTGCCGATCTTCCCGGTGGTCACCGCGCGATCACCCTTAAGTGGGTGTTCAAGGCGAAGAGGGATGGCCAGCCGCCATTGTCAAACACAAGGCTCGCTTGGTGGCACGTGGTTTCGCGGAGGAGGATCGACTTCGACGATGCCTTCGCCCCGTAGCACGGTTGAATCAGGCGACTCCTCCTGACCGGTGCTCAGGAGGGCCGCAGTTCACCACATGGACGCGTCAAGTCAGGCATTTCTAAGCGAGATCTGAAGGAAGAGGTCTCGTGCCAAACACGGGATTTGCGATCCCCGGCAAGGAGGAACAGGTCTGCGTTTGCACAAGGCGCTCTATGGCTTGGCGGGCAGTACCAAGGGCATGGAATGCCAAGTTAGATTCCACGCTCAAGGGGATGGGCCTCGAGCAAAGCTCGCCTGACGACCATCTGCGGCGGGCCAATGGAGGAAATGCCCGCTGGTGGGTGTCTACGCCGACGACTTGGTGATCACCGCACCAAGGATGCGGAGGTGGCGGCATTCAAAGAAGAAATGAAGGCCACCTTCCAAATGAGCGACACAGGGCTTCTCCTTCTACCTGGGGATCGAGGTGCACCAGGGCGACTCCGGATGTACTTCATCAGATCATGCACGCCAGCGCTGTCGTTGAGCTGTTGGCTCATCGATTGCAACCGGCTCCCACTCCGATGGAGGAGAGGTCTGGTGAGCCGCGACAAAGCACAATGCAGTGAGGTGGACGCTACACGCACGGCGCCTTGTGGGAGCCTTCGCTACCTCACCCACACACGGCCGGACTTGGCATTCTCCGTCGGCCACGTTAGCCGGTTCATGCAATGACGGCGACAACCGAGCACTGCGGCGTGAAGAGAATCATCCGCCACGCTAAGGACTCTCGATCCACGGTCTCCACTACCCGAGGTGCCCTGGGGAGGCACACTTTGCCGTCGGTCATGGCGGCAGCGACCACGGCGACGCGACACCGGCAAGAGCAAACGAGCGGGATGCTCTTCTTCCTAGGCAAGTGTCTCGCCGGCCGGCAATGGTCAAACAATAGGGTGGTGGCCTGGCCCAGCCGTGAGGCCGAGTACATAGCTGCCTCCACTCTCGCAACTCCAGGCTCTTTGGCTTGCCCGATCGCTTGGTGATCTCATTGGCATAAACACTAGCAGGTGGAGCTCGGGTAGACCGGCAAGTCCGCTCTAGCCCTGGCAAAGAACCCCGCTTTTCATGAACGGAGCAAGCACATCCGGGTGAGATATCATTTCATCCGAAGCCGTGGAGGAAGGAAGCATCAAGGCAAGCTACATCAACACCAAGGACCACTTGCGACCTGCTCACCAAGCCCCTTGGGAGGATCAAGTTTCTTGAGCTACGCTCCAGACCTGGGATGGTCCAACTTTCCCTGACAAGACGCTGACAAGACTTAGGGGAGAATGATGGAATAAGTCTTGGTGATTTGTGGGCGCTTTTGACTAGCTTTTTGGCAGCCTTTTAGGCGACCTTTTGACTAGCTTTTGGGCAGCTTTTAGGGCAGCTTTAGGCAGCTTTTGACTAGCTTTTGGGCAGCCTTTAGGGCAGCTTTTAGGCAGCTTTTGACTAGCTTTTTGGGCAGCCTTTAGGGCAGCCTTTAGGATCGGTATTATTGTATCTTTGCGCCAAGAGCCTATATCGTACTTGCCCAACCCCTTAGGGTGGCAATAGCACTGGTATGAGCAATAAAATTCAGAAAATTTGCCCCAATTCAGTGTGTCATTCTCTCTCTCGATGATAGTAAGAATAGTGCTACTAACATCCATAACATGATTCAAAGGAAAAAATTGTGAAGAAATGCTGAGCGCAATGCAGACCCAAATAAGGGTGGACAACGAGCCAACTCGACTCGGCTCAGTCAAACTCGTTAAGATAACAAGCCAGCTCGACTCAACTCGTTGTCTTAACGAGCTCAAACCTCAACTCAGATCGACTCATTAAAATCACGAGTTGACTGAAATAACCCGCCCAGTTAACCAACTAATGAAAATAGTACAAGCGATCAACTGATAAATTAATAGAGTGAATAAGAGATAAGATCAGCAAATTAAATCATCGAATTAAATTCAATCAATCATCAAAAGAATTCACCTCACACGTATACAGCTATACTTGCCGGCATGGAGGACTTATTAAATTCACGAGTTGACTTATTTAACTCGTTATGTAAACGAGTTCAAATTACAACTCGTTCGAACCGAATCAAACCGAGTTTATGAGTACTCGACCGAGTTTATGAGTACTCGAACTCGCAAGTTTCGAGTTTTTTTCCCACTCCTAGACCCAAAGGACCGAAGGAGCTTTATAAGCTCTTTAAACAGTTAATTTTCTCTTCAATATCGTTTTGTGAACATCAAAACTAAAATACTACGAGGTTCTTACAAAACAGCGATAACAAGAGCAATAGACGATGCTAACAGCAACAATGATTGGTAAAAAAACAAATAGTTTTCCCAATAATTGTATTAGATCATGAGACACAAAAATAAAAATTACAGTGCAATAATAACACACTCCCTTCCCTATATATACTGTTAGTATGCACGTTAACTGCCAGCCTAGAACCTATGTCCAGGATCCCCCTTCTGATATACACAGCATATGTACATTCTTTCGCCAAACGGTGCAAAAAAGCAACAATCTGATGGGAACTTACATAGGCGATAGGCGAAAGCTTGCCCAGAGTTGCTATTTGACATTTTGCCTCCGTTATGTACACAAAATTCACAATTGCTGCAAACAACTATAGTCTTGAACGTCGGAAGTACTTGATGGGATTGAACGGACCGAGTTGTCGTGCAGAAGCCAATGTTGCCCGTCCGTTTGGGGACACTGTTGGCTTGATGTCCCATCCTTCAACATTTTTTGGAACACAAACATCGAACAGAATTTGTCCAAGAACCCCTTGAGGCTCCATGCTAGGTGGATGAGATAGTTGCCGCCTCTGAGCCTCAAACAGATAGTCTGGTTCCCTAGATTCATTATGGTCCTTCGAACTTGGCGAGAAGAAGTGGTCAGTGGGACTGTTGGTTACCCTTCTTAAACTCTCATTTGAATTGGCAGCCGCTTTGTGTAGACTGCACACAGAGTGCGCTATCTTGTACTCCTGATCACCTGTGGCAATAGTGCCATTCAGCTGGCTTCTGTGGCAGAAGGTGATAAGAGCTTTCTTCAGTATATCATTTACAGCACTTCTGTATTCAGCTTCGTGTGATTTGTAATGGCCTGCAGGTCATCAATAAAAGTTACCTGATAGTCGGTTAAATTTGAGATGATGTCTGATGGCAGAATAGAAAATACTGTACCATCATTACATGGAAAATGTCAGTAAACAAGATAATACAAATGATTAATTCATTAACTTCAACTATGAATTGCTCTAGGACATGGACTTATGAGACATGTATTTGTCTTCACATCAGTCAGTCAGCCTTATTGAGCATTCAATATGTGAGATTAATGCCAGGTCATTGGAATGCAAGCAGCTACAACTGTTATCATGCAAGTAAGCCTACGTAATATAACTGGACAGTGACGATAAAATAAGAACTTACCAACATGAGGGGAATCGCTCCACTTAATAAGTTTAACATCAGTACCTAGTTCGACCAGATGCCTGGCAAAACCACAGACAACATGGCATGGAGCAAGATCATCATCTTCCGAGCAAAATATAAGAACCGGACCCAACCCCTGAATGAACAGTCGACGAAAATAGTTCATATGACTAGAAAGAATGATAGCCAAAAATCACATAGGCAAAACTGGACTTACTCCTGATGAGTATAGAGTGTGCCAGTACTCTGCACGCTGAGCTTCAATTCTGCTTGGGAAGAGAGTATCCATTCCAGATGCCAGGGCCTTTGCCATCCATGAAAGTAACATGGATGGTTGAGATGAATTGCCAGTCACAGGATTTTGGAGAAGTTGGGTGCCCATATCACTGACAAAATCTACTGGTCCAGAGTCATAGATTTGCCCACAGATACAGTTTCTCACTAACCGATAGTCCTTCTGCATAATGGAAAATTTATGTCAACAAAGTCAAACAGATTTGCCAAGAAATTCACAGCTTTATAGTGTGGATCGTACATATGTGGACAGCAAGATATGTTCAAGTGAAATAGACCAAACATATGCAATGGAAAATACACCAAGTCATAACATGATGGCAATGATGAAGACAACAAGGACTGACACGATGATGAGTGACTTCAAAATTTCATTTATACTACTACTTACTATAAATCATGAACAAAATTACTACATACAAAGTGAAAATTCAACCCAGGTAGTTGACATTTTAGGAAGGATTATCTCAGGAATAAATCAACTAACACGATCAAATAAATGGTGGAATCGAATCAATAAATAATGGATTGTCCGACATAGAACTGGAATATAAAAAATGTATCCTACCAGTACCTAATTCTTATGAAACACATTTGTTAAAGGTTTCCACATATAAATTATCAGAACAATTAAATTACAGATTTTAATAGGTTTCCATATGGGAATTTTCAGGAAAAGAGAGAAGAAAGAAATAGCATACCATGGTCGCATCTCCTTCACATTTTCCATCTAGTAACTGGAAAAGCCAAGCAAATTCAGTCATTTCAACTGTGAAAAAAGGGTAAAACAAAAGAAATATGGTGCCTAATACTAGTAAAATGATTGTAAGTACCAAGTAGATAATAGTTATGATCATATCATAAAATCACGCATGTACCTGAATAACCTTGTACATGCATCCCTTTGAGCCACCAGAAAAAGAAGCAAGAACAGTTGGTAGTGGCTTTAATTTCAATTCCTGAAATACCAGCATTTCACGTAATTTCAGAGCAAAATTGTATAAATAATCAAAAAGCAGCCAGGTGGAAAGACAGTTACATTATTCCCATTCAAAATTATACAATCTTCCAACAATACCAAAAGTATATCACAGAGTAAATAACACGGTTCCTGATCAACAATAAGGTTATGTACTATGTAGAGATGGCCACATGGATTGAAAGTATAGAAGCAATGGAAACTCAAAAGGAATAAGATCCGATTTGTAAATTGTGATGTGTTGATTTTCTGTGAGTTCTTACAACTATGGCTTTTCTGTATATATAACAGATGAGTAACTAACAAGGAGTCAAAAAGAAGACTTCCCGGGTGTATTGCACAACAATGCTAGTGCAGGAACACAATATAGTACTGCACTAGCCAAAACATTAAGGAACTTACAATTTGATTTTTTTTTCCCTTTTGAACAAAAAAGTTAACAAGTTATTACTTATTATGCAGTGCGGTATTTGTGGACTACAATGACCAACACAAAAATACACTAACCTTCACAAGCTCGCTAATAACACCAGATGCCAGTGACGCTGCTTTCTCAGAGAGATACCTGGAAGAAGGAAAGAATTAGTATAACAATAGCATCAGATGTACAAAGCATTTAAGGGTACAGAGGATCCATCTGAAATGTTACACTTTAACCCTTAAGTATGAGATATTTGAACTTTAAAGTAAGGTGCAAAAAACTCCATTACTAGCGTAAGAAAGGACCCCACTCAAATGTCATTCTAGGAATCTAGGTAAAGGGCCTTGTTGAATAAAGTCTCTAGTTTGCCAGTGAATAAAAAATTATGCTGACGAAGAACCTCTACCTTCAGCACCATCTGATTTAACATACTAATTTTAATTTGGATGGACCTCACCTCATAGAAATACCTAACATAATAGCATTCTAAAAAGAATTGAAACAATTCACGTGTTATTTTAGCTTCTATTACTATTTCAACACACTGAAATAAAAGAATATTGGATGAGGGGGTGGGTGTGGGTCGAATATCTTTGCAACAAACTTTCAAATGAAACCAAACAAAAACCTTAAAACCTAATGGAAGAAGGGATTAGTTTCAAAACATTATCTCTTGGAAAAATTGATTCTACTTCCCAAATATAATGCCCAAAAATCGTGGAAAACCATGAGTGTGCATAGATCCTGTTACTACAATGCAAACCTTTCACAATCCTTCAAAATAGCTTAACCAAAACAACCAATCCTGATCAAACTCCCAGCAAGCAAGCTATCTAACCAGCTCTTTGCTGACATTACGTAGTTATTTCTACCAACAGCCAACAAGGGAACAATATAAACCATAAAAGACTACAGATTGCACGATTACATCAATTCTCAAGCTAAGATAATTAACACGCGGTGATGGAACCCTCCAAGAGAGGACTAACCGATTCAACACTACTGAAAACTAGCACGCGATCTCTAAAATTAAACCTAACCGCGGCTAAAATTACACTCCACGGGCAACAACAGAGGCTACAGAGCTACAAGCGGCCACTCCCACGAGCCCAGACGAGCAATAGCTCGGCCAGGTCAAACCACTAACACAAGCAAAGGCGCAGCGAGGGGACGGGAGGGAGCGGGAGCGGCACTCACAGAGAGACGAGGTCGGCGTGGCAGACGAGGCAGCGCCACCCGAGCGAGGCGTAGAGCTCCACGAACGGCCGCAGCTGAGCCTCGTCGCTCCACATCCACGCGAAGACCACCACGACGCCCCTCGCCTCCGCCGCCGCCGCCGACGGCGACGGCGGAGTGGGCGCCCAGTAGAAGCGGCCACCGCAGCCGGGCCACATGGCCAACGATGCTCTCCGGGCGAGGAAGCCGAAGCGGGGAACCGACGCAGGAGAGAGGCGAACAAGGGTTCGTGTGTCTCGCTTGTCTGGTTTTGGAAGAGGAGATGGGATGGGAGCAAGGATTCAAATTTCGTTTTCGGACTCCATCTCGGACCTGGCCGAAATCCGAAATTTCGCCGAGATTCGAAAATTTCGGACAAAATCCGGACGAAATTCAAAAACCAAAATTCAAATCCGGTTTTTTTTTAACCGAGAAATCCGAAATTTCGTCCAAAAAACCGAAATTTCGGTCCAAAAATCCGAAATCTCGGTAAAATTCAACAGAACGGAAAATGTTTCAAACGATGTCAAAAAATTTTGAAATTTTGGTCAAACATGGGAAATGACTGAGGAATCCAATCGGTCAAACTCGGTCAAATCCGGTCCAATCCGGTCAAGTTTTGGACAAATTTAGGTCAAAAACCGAGATTTCGGTCCATTTTACCGAAATTTAAATCGAAATTATAGAATCTTGTAGCACTTTTAAAATTTTTTAGGGTTTTTTAATTTCACCGGGATTATGGAACTCGGGGGGGTCCGAAATCCGAAATTTCGGCGAAATTTCGCGAAAATTCGGCGAAAATTTGAACCCTGGATGGGAGGAGGCGAGGCGGTGGGTCGCTTCGGCGTATGGTTCGTCGCGGATTTGTTTTTCCCTAAAAATTCTAGTGGATTTCCTCGTTTGGCTTTTTTTTTTTTTTTTTTTGAGGTATGTGTGCTAGTACGGCAGTGGTTTTTTTTTTATTACTATTTAAGTGGTGAGTGGTCAGCTCTGACTCACCACGAGATAGTTTTTTAGGATGAAATGAAAGACGCGGAAGATGTTTATATGGAAATATTGTAGTTTTTCTATTGGTCAAACATCCAAGTTTGAATCTTTAGATGGCTGATTATTCAACAGATTTCGGTTATTTGTTGTTCTAATATGAAAAACTATAGCAAAGAGATGCCTTTGAAACCTCGATGGCTTTTTGCTATCTAAAGAACTCTAGTTGCCAACTTTATAGAAGAGAATATCTATGAAGCCTGAACAAGATCATATTAAAATACAAGAGTAAGTGCATAAATTCAAAGTAGGATCCAATAAGAAAATGAGAAAAGTAAAAATATTCACCAAATATGCTTGTTTTTTTTCAATACATGACATGAAAGTTAATTTTGTTTTGTCTCGTCTAATTTTATGGACATGTGCAACCGCTACTGCTAGGCTTCATATGGTTTGTAATAGTTTTATTTTCAGAAGCACTCTATTCTATTTTTGGATATAAAAGTTCAACGAAAACATTTTTTTAGCTAAAGAATTCATGTAGCTAATTATATATATATATATATATATATATATATTTTACTAGATTCCACGTCACATCAACCACAAATCCATGCCTTTCTTGCATTTTTTTATATAAAAAAATCAGGTCTTTACTTTTTCTTTTAAAAAAGCATTTACTAATTGGTATCGATTCTGCAAGACAGCACAACCATTCTTCGTGTGTTGTAGAAAAGTTGCTTGTAAATTTAAATCAACAAAAACCCACGCCTTCGTGAAGTGGCATTATTTTAAGTTCCCGTGTTTGCTTGCAACTCAACGTTATCCCGTGAGGAGCAGCAAAGCAATAAATATCATGACTCATTCGAAAAGAGAAGGAAACGAAATACGCAACAGAGAAAATATATTAATGGAAATATTTATAAGACAATTCCCATGTGACCCCACGAAAAAAACACTCGTGCGAGGCATGATATGTAAAAGCTAAATGCTAATAGAAATAGAGTAATTGTTGGTCAAAGCCTTGTCCTAACGAAACCAAATACGCCTTATAAAAAGAAACGGAGGGAGTAGTAAGCATCTGGCTGCCATCCTCTTTAGACTTCAGGCCAAAAGCAATTCGTACCAGACTTGGTTCTGGACGGTGTTTCTCTCCGACATAATCCTGGCGCAGTTTTTGCCTAAACTCTCCCTCCATTTGTGCATTTCTTGCATGCATCATCGGCATGCCATGCCGTAAATTAATTATCTGGAGCCATTCTAAGGCCCCGTTTGGTACAGCCCAAATTTTCAGTAGAAGCTAAAGCGGTTCTGCATCCTTAGTAAACGCTTTGGTATAATCATAATCACTTTCTGCAAACCGTTCGATATGGTTGTAGAAACTAGTAGAAACGGGGTTGAGGGTAATTCAACCACGGCGCGGAAAAAGAAGAAACGTTTCGAGGAGAATCGTTCGAGTTGCCAAACGGGACCTAAAACTTATTTCGTATTTTAACACTGTAATAATAATTGGTACTAAAACAGGAGGATTATTGTGACATCGACTCCCCCCAATCTCTTTCGAAACCGAAACGTCTTGTTTTGTCTCCTTTTGTCACGTAAGACGTGCATAGGAAAATGCCAAGATGTCTCGAATACATGCGAAGTTTGGCACGCCCATTAAGGCTTGACTCTGCTACTTTGCGGTGTATTTTCCTTCGTTTTCGCATTGCTCTGCTGCTTTCGAAATTCTGAGGCAAAACCTTGATGTGGTAGTATATTATCTTCCTTTTTTTTGTTCTGATAGAGACATAGTAGTAGTGGACCATTTGATATGGCCTTTTGGTGGAAAGTGGAAACTCATTTCAATCTATGCAGTCGTATATCATCTGATAATTAAAAAGAATGGGGCTATGTTTTTCATGTTGGTAGTGAACGGCCCGAATTCCTCCATGTTGGGCCGATGTCACTCTCGCCTAGCCCACTTTTACCTGGGGCCGGCCCTGCCTTATAAGAGGCCCGGAGCTATTTCGAAACAATAGGCCTAGTACCCAAGGTTTCAAATCTCGTTTTGACTCAAATCCCGGACATTTCCGAAATCCGAAATTTCTCAAGTAGATTCGAAATTTCTGACAAAATTCTGATGACATGCAAAACAGATTTTCAAATCCGGTTTTATTCTTACCGAGAATTCGAGATCTCACGAGATTACCGAGATCTCGCCGAGATTACCGAGATCTCAAGGCAATTTTAAACCGTCAAAAATGGGTCCAAAACACGTCAAAAAATTTTGAAATTTTTTGGATAGTCTGACACATCACTAATGTTTCCATAAAAATTTGAGATGATGATCAAGCACGAGGAATTTTTTAAAAATCTAACAAGTGGTAAAGTAAGCCAAAACCGTATGTAAAGTCATTTTTGATTTTTCAAATGTAACAAATGAACTTCTAGTCATTTAAAAGTTTTATATATGTTCATATTATCCTATGTATTATAGAGAAATATTTTAATCCGAAGTTGAAAATTTACGAAAGATTTTAGCTAATTTTTGATTATGAAAGTGACAATTGGCAACAATTTATACATATAGTCATGACAAATGATAGACATGAAATGAAAAATAATTTATATGACAATTCAACACATATTGCAAGAAGATGCAAAAGAATAATTACAAGACATATGACAACAAGAGGCATACTTAAAAGGAGCATGAACATTTAATCCATGGACAACTACGCCTTGCCATACCTAGGAGCGTAGTATGATGATCAGAAAAAATTGGATCTGCGCCACACATCGACAATGATCTCTCCACGCCTCATCCGGTGTTGTTGCTTGTACTCTTCCCACCTTATGTTCGTGGGCGGCCAGGCGGACTTCAGTGTTCATAATGCGACGCCCGGATCAAAGGATTCTCTGACCGGTATATGTACCGCACCGCGGTGTGTAGCGCGCTGACGGGCGAGGATCAAGATAGTCGAACAATGATGACATTGTAGGTCCATCGTAGGATGAATGTCTCAGTATCCACTGTGATCCTCTCCCATAGCTCCTTCATAGCTCATCGAGCCGCATCCTAACGTAGGGTACCTGTGGTTCTCACCGGTGATGCCCCAATGGCTAGAAGATCGGCTACTAGACCACGAGCCCATATCATCCTCGCTGGATGTCCCGCCGCCCCATCCCCACCACTGCCGTGCTACGGGTCTGCCTCTGTGAGCCCTTCCCCACACGCTTCCCTTATGTTGCATTTGTACGGATCGTGGTTGTGAACGAGGTCGGAGGGTGTACCGTCCGTCGTCGCCTCCAGAGTCGTATCTAGCCGCCGATGATGTCACCCCTTAGGGGTGTCCGGTGTCATCGCTGGCCGCCAACTTCGTCCCTCCTCATCGCTTTTGGCCTTCCTTCCCACGTTGGTCGTCATAACCGCTTTTCCCACTGGGCCGGCCGACAAATTCGCCTTCTTCCCACTCGTCTGTGCAGTCGACAACTTCGCTCTTCCACTGGCCGCCGACAACTTGCTCAACTCCACCTAAAGCACCCGCTAGCATGTCGTCATCATCGCTGCGTTAGTACCACGCCTCCTCTTGGTCGTGTGGGTGTCGCCAATCACAACCTCACTCCAATCGTGCAAGGTCTTCCCACCTGGGCCGTATGATTAAATATATTAACACCTTTCTCGATAACCGTAATGAATAAAAATAATTGGATGGTACTGTGGCCTTGTGGAGCTCTTTGGCGATGGGATGTCACAACCACTTAATCTCGCCGGGAGGCGGATCGTGAGCTACTATCCTCATCTAGTAGAGCTCCCATTGACATGCGGACGACTCGAACCATTCGCAATTTGGATCGTTATCGAATGCATCATCCTCAATGAGGCGATCAAATGGGTCGACATCATCGGTATAGTGGATTCATAGTCTCGCAGCGGTCGAAGATTGTAGGTACAAACACTAGTTGGGCTAGCTTTGCATAACTTAATCGGTTCCTAACTCGTGTGTGCACTAAGGCAAAAGTGCTCCAATTCGCCGCAATCGCTTGGACGAGGCGATCGTGATACCAATCTCTGCATTTCTGCACCGGTGTCTCATTCCCGAATGCCATCCACCATTGTGTCTGGACAAAAAAACACATTATTAGTCCTTCTCCATACTAAATTCACATTACGCCAAATTATAAAAGTACCGCCATGTGTGGATCGAGCGCTACTTCAAGCAAGTTGGGTGGCTGCCCCCTCCTCCTAAGACGGTAAGTCTCGCTTTCGTAGTGCCTTAACCGCACTTTCATTGTCGCATGACCATAATATTCAGGGCAAGGGGATGGGCAGTTGTCCCATGAACACGGAGTCTTGCATATATTGTACTTGAATTGAGGCGTAGGTCCAGGACAGTAGGCTACAACAGGCAAAATATTTTGAAGTTAGCACAATACAAACAAAGGTGGTATGCTTTATGTCAATTGACTGCACCGCTTGGACAAAGGTGGTATCCTTTATATCGGCAAACCTCTTTTCAATGACTCGTCACGAATGGTCGATAATGCTCTCCATGATCAACAACCGGCTTGTACTCACTCCTAGCAATACAAATTTGCATCATAACACCACTTATCGCTGGTAACTTGTCTTGATCGGCGAACCTCAACAACTTGTACAAGGGTTCGACACCACCACACCCACTCCAACATGGTCCAGAATCTCGATCAACGGTTGATCATATACAAACTTGCCCTCGCCCATCCCAGCCCACTTGCTACTTGTCCGATCGGGATGTGTCATCCATTGTTGGAACTTGTCCTTCTTCTTAAAAATGCTTTCAAGGAAGACAGAAGGTAGTGCCAAACCTAGTGGCATTTGGCTCACCTAACTCTCCACCTATGTGGGCCTTCATTTATGCGTGTGCAGATTCTTATGGTTGTATAAGAAGCGCAAATCCTCTTCGCCCTTGCCACAATATACTTGATCTCTCCATTTCGCACACATCCTTAAGCATGAGGTTTACTGGTGTGTGCCATGCATGGTTGCCGATAATCATTGGATACTCCACTCGCAACATCCGGCATGCTTTCTTGAAGTTGGCTCCATTGTCGGTAACCACTTGCACCACGTTATCGCACCAATTTCATCGCAACCACTTTGTTATCTCAATGTAGGAGGTACTTATGGTCTTGAATCTTGCCCGTAGCATCAACGGGTTTTATGGAAAAACATTAACCCATTGCAAGACACCATGAAGTTGATGATACTCGCATTGTAGGTCCAATCCACGCTGGCGTCACACATGATCACACCAAATGTCGCCATATCCTCGAACTTCAAGGTACTGGGTAATCTCCTTCGTTCGCTCAAGGTACTTCCCGCCGATCTCGTGGCCCCGTGGTGCACGAACCCCGTGGCCTAGCCTCTGCCATCTTGAGTGCACTGAAAACATGAACCGTAAGAGTTTAGTCCAACGATGACAAGAATTTTAGCTTATAAACAAAGGTGGTATGCTTTTGCATACCAGGAAGTACTGGACACTCGGCCTTCCTTCCTCGGAATTGCATTTGCATGGAACCACTTAGACCATGCCCTCCCAAGCTTTTGCCTCGCGCCCCGCTTAAATGCAAAGTGTCAATCCGAGGTTGTTGTGGGGCACCACTTCGTGCAAGGTCAACATCGATGGAGGCTTGGCTTGACCTTGTTGATTTTGACCTCGCCAAACATTTTGTTGATAGTGGATTGACCGAGGGTCTCGCCAAGACCACTCCTGCATCTGCACTGAGTCAAACCTGGCTCCCCGAGGTAAGCCTCTTCTTTTGAGGCCCTTATGGCCACCTTTACTCGCCCCTGCCTGCAGACGGTAGTCGGTCACAACGACATCCAATGCAAGCTAGCCTCCTCCTTACGTAGGCGCCTCGCTTCTTTCTCCTTCTTCCTTGCCGACTCTGCTGAGGTCCAGCATGGCTCTTTGCCAACCACTTTAGGCACACTAGGGCAGCTCTTCACCTCACTAGAGCGGCCGGGCGAGATGTTCCTTCAAACGGTCGCGCCTCCTTCATGACATGTGGACAAGAGTTGCACTTCGACCCTTGTCCGACACGCCCCATGCTCCTGCATCATATCCATCACGATAACTGCAAAACTAAAGATAAGAATTAGTAACCCATAGAACATACATACACATACAATAGATATCCTAAGCACAAAAGGTGGTCATGCCGAAATGCCGATTACACTCGCTAACATTGCTAATATACTTAGTTTGCACTTTCCACTCCTCCTATATCTAGTTTGCACTCACCGAATAAGCAACGTTAGCAAATGCCAGGTTGCATAAATGTTATCACTATAGTACTATACAAGATGAAGAGAGCTGCAAGGATGCATAATATTGATTAGCAATTAACATGCATGAATACATGATACACGTGACAGACACAAATTGTGCCAAGAATCTAAACATGAAGCACTAAGCCACTAACCCTGTTGTCTCCTTCCAAAAAATATCATGCAACTCTCAATATCTCACACCATAGAACAATATTGATTAATGTGTTAAATAATCTCTTAACTGACATTTATTTATGCTCCATCTAGTTAGCATAGGAAGAACTCTAAACACCATCTAGCATCATGCTTTCTCAAAATAGAAAATGATCCTACCACCACTCTAAAATTATTATGTTATATAGTATCTATGCTCTTTAACGATTTGTTCCATTCGCATGGTATGTAAAGCTTTGGAAGAGATTCAGGAGGCAATGAAAGCCCTCTGAACATTATGCGATCACTACAAATTGTGAGTTTGGATTCATGATGGCTAACTGGCGCATTGGTCGTGCTCGATCCACACACAATCACAAGATGCAAAAGTATATAGACCATGGAGGCACAAGAACAAATATAACATAGCTTTTTCATCAAAACTTTCCATGGCAGAAGAGCAAACAAATCTCGTATATTACCGAGATTTCGCTTCTTCTACACGAGATCTCGCCGTTGACGCCGAGATCTGCCTCCGGGCCGAGATTAACCTTGATCTACACCGTGACCGGATATGGCCGGATCTGCGTGAACTAGAAGTTCTCTCAGATCTGGCATACCTGGGATGGTAAGAGTGAAAGTGAGAGTTCTCGCGAGTGAAGCAAAGGGGAAAGTGTTTTTCTATATGGTTACAAATCGAGGCCATATAAAGCAAAGTTTGCAAACATTTCTAACCAAGCAACACAACTGAGGTCACTGTCTGCGCTGGTTAGGCTTCTACTGGTCCACCTACCCAGGGTTCGAATCCCATGCGCCAAACATTTTTTTCCCATTTTTTTCCCACTTTTTTGTATATCCGTTGTTCACACAGGTCATGTTAGTGCTACAAAAAAAAATTGGTATGAAATCCGGCCAATATGCTACCAAATCCGGGCAAAAAACTTCAAATTTCGTCGGTTTTCCCGAGATCTCGCCCATTTATCCCGAGATCTCGCCCGAAATACAAAAGTTACTGTTCAAATTTGAATTTTTTTGAAATTTGCTCCTTTCGCCGGGATTTGTAAACTCGTCATGGACCGAAAACCGAAATTTCGTTCGAAAAAACCGAAATTTCGCCGGGATTTGTAACCTTGCTAGTACCTATACCTGTAGAGAATTTTTTTTTCTTACTTGCAAATATACCACATAAATCATTCAACTTTGTATGATGGCAAAAACTAAACACCAATAGCATAAACCTTCATTTACAAATAAGGTACTCCCTCCAGTTTAGCAATATCTGTCGTTTTGGACATCGACACGGTCTTCAAAACACAACTTTGACCGCTAATTTTTATTATAATATATTTATAAAACCCAATAAAAATATAATATTATGAAAGTACTTCTCGAGACAAATCTACACATATAATTTTCATGTATCCAATTTAAATATTTAAAAATATATCAATAGTCAAAGTTTCGGAAGTTTGACCATCACTATGTCCAAAACGACAGATATTATTAAACTGGAGGGAGTATGATAGTACACTACGAGTTCCAACGACATGCTCTTAAGAACATAATTTTTTTCAAATCAAAGTTTGAAATTCTGCTAGGCCTATGATTTCTTAGGACAGCTCACATTTTCTTTTCTTTTCTTCCTTTTTTCTTCAGCGCTCAACACTAAGGATGCCAAAGATCTAAACCCTTATTTGATCTCGGCCTTTGGGTATTGCACTTGTCACCCTCGCCCAGGGCTGGCCCATTTTTACCTAGTTGTCTGTTGGGCCAAGCCCATATACTGGCAGAATTTCAAAGATATCAAAATGCAGAGTAAGACGGTCTTTTTGCAGTTGTGTTGCTTCATTCTGAGTCTGAAGTTGCACGTGCAATATCCCTCTACTTACTAATAGGGATGGCAATCGGGTGAGCACCTCTGGGTACGACTGCCTCAAACCCATCCTTCGAACTCAAATACGGCACGCCCACCCAAACCCACTAAGCTTCATGGGGCATAGATTTGTGCCCACGTCCCAACCCGATGGTACCCATGGTCCCATTGCTTTCCCAAGAAGGATAGGAGATGGCGTACCTAGCGGAGGGGGAGGTCACCGAAGTGCCCTTGATGTCGTGCAAGCACCGCCTGCAACGCACTAGCCCGCTCGCCGCACACCCGAGGTCGCCATGCGTACCTAGCAAAGGGAAGGCAGGAGGGGCGGAGGGCAAGGCATTATGAGGAGGGGAGGTAGAAAGGAAGGCGAAGAGGCAGGGGTGCCATGGCCGCTGGTCGCATGTTCCTGCTCGCTCCCCACGCTGGAAGCCAAGGGAAATGGCCATGGCGGAGGAGGCGGTGACGCGGGAGGAGGCGACGTGGCCCTTCTGCGATGTGTTCGCCTGTGATGCTACGCAAGCATCGCCTGCGACACGTTCACTCGCTCGCCGCATGCGCTGAGGTCGCCACGTGTACCTGGCGAAGGGGAAGGCGGGAGGGGCAGAGGGGAAGACAGGAGGGGCAGAGGGCGGGGCGTTGTGAGGAGGGGAGGCGGAAGGGAAGGTGGAGAGGCAGGGGTGCCATCGCCGTCGGCCGCACATTCCTGCCCCGCATGCCACACAGAAGGCCGAGGGAGCCGGCCATGGTGGAGGAGGCGATGAGGCGGGAGGAGGCGCTGTGGCCCATGGGGAGGAGCCCGAGGAGGCAGCCATGGGGAGGAGCCTAAGGAGGCAATCGTGGGGAGGTTGTTGTGGGGGTGATGGGGGCGACGTGCATGTCGAAGGGGGTGGGGGAAACGGGAGGGGCGGAGGGAGGCAAGGGGCACGACCCGGCACCGAGGGAGGCGAAGGCGGCGACGGGAGGTGGAGGGCGATGGGAGGGAGAGGGAGGGGCGCGGGAGGGAGGAGACAAGGAGATCTGGGGATTGAGGTGGGCACAAAATGGCAGGAGGAGTGAGCCAAGTAGGGTTTTGTTTTTGAATGTATATCTCATAACGGTAGAGCCAACATGTCATAGGATACATACTGGGTACCCATAGATATAAATTGACACCTAAGCCATCCTATGATCTTATTGAGTACACAAACCCGAAAATCCATTGGTCTAGAGTATTACCAGTGCCTGCATTTATCAGGTCAAGTACCCAAACCATGAGTAAAACTGCCACCCCTACTTACCAATGAAAAAAAATTGACATTACCGAGTCACGTGAGACTAGTAGAACCACTACATTACTCTCTATAAAAAAAAGTAGTAGCACTACATTGCGCCATGAGAATAAATTGCTCGATCCATGTAATTGTGCAACTTAACCTAGTTGCATAAATACAAGAGTGGCAGGGTGCACATCACACAGTCACACTGTTGTTGCATCAACACTACTACATGAATGTACATTAGAATTAGTTCTTTTTCATTATCACAATCAATTTTGGTGGCAATAGAAAGTCCAATGACAGTAATAAGGAGGCCTATCACAGTCAGTTTTCGCTTGATAGTTCAAAATCAATTGTGATGATGGGATCACCACAATCGGTTCTTATATGAAACCGATTATGATGAGGTGGTCATCACAATCGATTCTAGTTATCTTCAACAAAACAGCATAGCTTATAATACTCCCTTCAGTTTGATAATAGATGTCGTTTTGAACATAGTGATAGTCAAACTTCTAAAACTTTGACTATCGATATTTTTTTAAATATTTAAATTGGCTATATGAAAATTATATGTGTAGACTTGTCTCGAGAAGTACTTTCATAATATTATAATTTTATTGGGTTTTATAAATATATTATAATAAAAATTAGCGGTCAAAATTGTGTTTTGAAGACCGTATCGATGTCCAAAACGACATCTATTATCAAACTGGAGCAAACTGGAGGGAAACAAAACAAAGAAGGTTAGTATTCAATGCATAGATGTAAACAAAGAAAACAACTTAATGTACAACATCAACTTGAATGAAAAATGTAAATATGAGATTACTTTCACAAACATAACCAAGATATGCTTTGCCGGAGTGCTAACTAACTACTAATCCTGAACTAGACTATAAAATATATGCAAAGCATGCTTTTGAGCACCGGATGAATGACCCCACTAAGTAAAAGTTCATACTTTTCCGCTGTCTGTAGACCCTGCGAGATGCTCTCTAAACTAAAGATGATTCCCCATGCTATACGAAAGCTTGGGTTGGGATTTCTCATTAAAGTAGAATATGGCAGCACCACATGCAAGCACAAATTGTCCGAACCATACACATATTAACTCTATTAAAGAGGAAGGGATTGCCGGCTGCCCACGATGTCCACGTATTTGTTCTTTCGCTTGCCCCCTGGGAAACGTTCCAATATGAGACGGCTCCGCGTTGTGGTTTCGTCAGTCTGTTTCTTCGCTAGCGATTGCGTTTCTTCGCTGCCGAGCCAGCCCCACTGTAGCGATCCCCTCGTTCGATGCATCCGGCCTTCGTGGTGTTCTCCGTCCCTCGGGGGTCGTGCCCGGCGGTGGTACGGCTGCACCCCTGGTTGGGTTGGCCTGCTCGAAGGTTGCGTGCCCGGGTGTACATAGGTGCGTGTTGTTTCCTATTGTGCCTGCCGTCGTCTCAAGTGATTTCCTTTGTTACTCCGCCCGTAGTGTATCTCGCCTTCGTTCGTTCCTCCGCCCGTGGTATACCTCGCCGTCGTTCGGCCTTCTTTGTTCGCTAGCCGTGTTGGTGTCTTTTCCTGCTTAGGGTTTCTCCCTGATTGGGTTATTCGTTGATCTTGGCTTTGGTTTCCTTTTCCCCAGTTCCTCTTTGCCTGGGTTATTCGTTGATCTTGGCCTTGGTTTCGTTTTCCCCAATTCCTCTTTGCCTCCTGTTCTAATCCGTGTTCGTTCGTCGTGTTTATCCAGTCCCTACCCGGTTTTTCTTGACTGTGTCTCCCCAGTCTCTATTCAGTTCCTCTTCTGGTTCTTGTTTTCGGTTCCTCTTCTGGTTCTTGTTTGTGGGCCGCATTCTCGGTTCGTATTCGGTTCCTCTTTTGATTTCTGTTTATTGGCTGCGTCATGATCGAGGCTGATTTGTTCATAATCGATTTCTTGACAGTTTGTGTGCCTTTCGTCCTTTTGGTATAGCTTCCTTCTCTTTGTTAGACTCTCCTGTGCGTAGATTTATGCTGTGGTTCCCGTTTCGCGGCCATTTTTTCGCAATCCCTGCTCATCTTGCTCTCCGATAGGTGTTCATTTCCCGTCCTGTTTGCCACCACGGCGTCGGCGCACCCATTCCTCTCACAGTGTGTTCTCATTTTCAATGCAGGTTTACGTTCTTGGTTCCGTTGGTATCAATCACGGTTTCGGAGATCGTCTTTATCGGAGGATGGTCTTTGGCTGTTATTCTCGAAAGGTCATGTTGCTTTAGTTTAGTCGTTGTGCTCGTGTGTTTTGTATGTGTTTTTGTCGTGTTTTTTTTGTCTAATGATGCCGACAGTGCCATCCCTTACTGGTGTTTCCCTTTTTGGATGCAGGTCTGTCCCGTTGTTTTTGTTGACGTCGATTAAGCGTCTGAACAATCGTCCTGCTCCTGCTCTTCTACCGTCAAAAGGTGATGCTGCTCTGCCTTACTCCATATATTTGTGTCTTGTGTGCTGTTTTTTTTAGTCTGCTCAATTATTTGCTCGATTTAGCTATTGGATCGGGTGATTGCTTTAGAGTTTATTTATACGTGCTATCTTACGTTTCTCCTTGTTGCTTCTGCCTTACGTTTGGTCAGATATGTCTTTTGTGCCTGATATCGTTACTTGCGGCAGTGCGCTATAGTAGTTTTATAGTTTTTCATTTTGTGAGCTCAAACTATTTATTCTATAAGAAAATTGCTACGATTGATAACCATATTGGTGAGCGTACCCGATCGTCTCTGTTTTCTTTCCTTGTTCTTATGGTTCATGCGCGCCCTCTGCTGTCTTCATGTATCAATTGCTACGATTGATAACCATATTTGTGAGCTGCAATACAATTTGAAGCTGACACTATCCAAGATCAATCACACGGTACCTCTGCTGTCTTCAAATTGTCTTCATGTATCAATTGCTACGATTGATAACCATAACGTGATTTAACGCTAATGCTTTAAGTGTGGAACAACAACAGCTGATCCACGGTACTGTTTAACTTTGTGTTACCTTCCTGTAGTTTATCACCATCACATATACTTGGTTATCAATTACATTTCTTATGACAGATATCGCGTAACTATCAATGGTGTTGACCCAGACAACATGCATAAGGAGAATGCAGAAATAGCAGAATTCATTTTCTTTGCAGAGACAACAAAACAGTTAATTGGATGTCCAGTCCTTCCTCTTATCACAACTGCCATTTCAGAGCCCTGTTGCTACACCGTCTACTCCAGCTGCCTTTATCGATATTGTTCCACAAATTCCTCAACCTGAAAAGGTACATTCCTTGTTGAATAGATAGACATATGGTGTTATATATATATATATATATATATATATATATATATATATATATATATATATATGAAGTCTTTTTTGTACTCCTGGGAGTATGTACTCCCACCTTCAATATACCACTTAAACGAATGTGTTATACTCCTTTATCACTTTCAGTATACTCCAATAATAATTCTAAGATACTCCAATACGGCATGAATGAAAAAAATTCATGGAAGCCATTTATTTTTTTGTTATATACCTTTTTCCATGTGTAAAAAGAGTATATAAACAAATTATGCTATAAATGGTGGATTTTGATGAAATTTTTCGTGGAATTCACTTTGGAGTATCTTATAATTAGTATTAGAGTATACTCAAACAGATAAAGAAGTATAACAATATCATTTATGTAGTATATTGAGAGTGAGAGTACATACTCCCAAGAGTATGGAACCATTTTCCTATATATATATATATATATATATATATATATATCTTAGGTTATGATCTTTAGTGATTCTCATACACTGATTCCTGTACACAAAAATATTTATAACAACTTCGACCTTTCACGTCCTTCAATTATGTGCTATAACAGTTCCCACATGTAACCCACACGTTTTTATGATGACCCACATTTAAAACATCACATTTTCCTCACTACGCATCTATAAATACGATAAGAAAACTACGGCATGGCACATGCTATTGTCCTTGAGAAAAACAATACTCTCACATCATATTACGAATTTGTACCATTTAATGTCCTTTTATTTATCCATCTGTACAACCAGTGTTATGTCAGCATTCATTTTAATACCTTACAGATACTACCGGAAACAGATTCTACACTAAAGCAGTCGTTATCCACTACCCATCCTGATATCCCGATCCCTGAAAGTGGAACAAGGTTACATTTCTATACATAAAAAGATTTTATTTAGTACTAGAATTGTTTGTGATATAATTCTAACATATTTATTCCTTTATACTAAACGCTCACAGCACTGCCAGCAAGAGAGGTTCGGCTAAAAGAAAATTGCTCCTGGACAAAGATACCAGCTCAGATTAGGAAAAAAATTCTCATCCTGGTAACACCGCTCCTATTTCGTTACATTTTCATGTGCTGTTTTGCATCGTTCCTCGCTATGCCAAGCCTTGCTTACTGCAGGCAACTCATTGCAGGGCCCTCTACTGATACCGAACAGACACTTCAAACTGTATGACGATCCATGCCACTTTGACTTCCTTAGCACCAGAATACCTACCAACGTGTTTCCCATCCTGGTTACATATACATATGTATACTTGTGTATATAAATATATATGCAGGTCTATATATATATAGTAATATATTACAGCTATCTTCAAGAATCCCAGCCCTTCAGGTACACAAATTCCCTAACCGTGTTACCTAGCTTTTGGACAAAACAAACTAGCAGTTGCAAGGCCTTCACTGTTTATTCTGTGTAGTTCCTATCCTACCTTTTGCCTTCGATCAGCGTCTTATGCATGTGTTTGCCTGTTCCAGAACATCTATTTCGTACTTAGGCAAACTCTCTGTATATATATATATATATATATATATATATATATATATATATATATATATATATATATATATTCTCTTATATATATAAATGTTTCAGAATCATGTTACCGCCCGATTATAGCACTGTCCACTCTTCCTCTGTGATGAAATTAGATCGATTAACCGCATATGCTACACGTTACTTTTATTCTACCTGAACAGACAGTTGTGTGCATCGATTGTACAAAGATATACTATACTATTGCAAACTGTTGTGTTTGCTGCTGCTTCTTCCCCCTGTATCACGTATACCCACAAACAACCCCAGCACCCATCTTAATTTCAGCCCATTCCCTATTTCTTTATACATTTCCCTGCCCTGATTATAATCACCGACCACATAATCCAATGCCGATCAACGACGTAATCAGGACGGCGCAGCGTAGCGCGCTAAATTACCTAGTATGTCATAACCGAGAGCCTAACCGAGAGCCCGGATTAATGAATGAAAGAAGAATGGCAAAAAAATGCTACTACTACTTGTGTTAATAAAAAAGAGTGTGTCATCGTGTTGCTCCAACAAAAGATTCCCAGCAACACCATAGTCTACCAGAAGCAGCTACTCGCATTACGCATTTAGCACATTTTTAGCACTCAAGAGCTTAGAGACAAGTAACATATCAATCAAGCACCAAAAGAAAAACATTCATGGGAGAAAAGGGAAAAAGAATCATGTGGGTGTGGCGTGCTTACGGGAACCAGAGCGGGAAGATGTTGACAAACCAAAGCATTTAGGCCCCTCAATTCTTTATTTATGTTTTATATTAGTTTTGGTGTTGATGATAAAGACAAATACTCCTTATGAAGTAAAGGCTTGTCAGAATAAAGATAAAGACTAAGGATCCTTATTTCTAGTCTTGACTTGGGAGTTGTTTCAAGTCATATAGCTAGGTTTATTTTTGTTTAGCCGTATTATTAAGAGGGACTATGCACAAGTAAGTACCTTGGTTTCTAAGTCAATCTTGTCAAAATTACTTAGAGTAAAGGTCACTTCATTTCTTTCCCTTAAAGTCAAAAGTCCTTCATTCAGAAAGACTAAAATCCATTCACGCAGGACCGACTTTTTTAGTCTGGCACTGAAACTCTTGCTAAATGTCTTGTACCGAGCGTACACCGTTCACACCGGACCAAGTTTTTCGGTCCGACGCAGAGAACTAAGTCTGTTGAAAACAAACTGAGCATGTGCCATTCACGCCGGACCAAGTTCTTCGGTCCAGCGCAAACATAATACTCTCTGGAAGTCCCTTGGTATTCAATTGGTTCAAATTGATAAACTTCCGGTAAGTTTTCCTTGTACGACGGACCGTATTTTTCGGTCCTGCGCAATTGACACGTTGATTGTCTCACGACGGACTATCTTTTGCAAAAAGTATGTGTACGCCGAACCAACCTTTTCGGTCCGTCGCAAACGTTGTTTTACGATGGACCAAGTTTTTCGGTCCAGCGTAAATGGGAGTTTTTCTGAATTTGGTTCGTCGTGTCTTGATTATATTGCAAATCTTGGTAATCTTAGTCCGTGGCACAGTGAATTATTTTATTTTGTCATTCTGACAAAGTCCAACGGCTAGTAAATGCATGTAACGGTTATTTCCTGTTGGAGGGCTATATAAGTTATGTTAGGACCTTCTTTTAGAAGAACTTTTTGTATCTCTTTGACATTTAGCACTCTTGAGCTAAAAAAAAGCTTTCAAAGAGACTGAATTTCACTGTTTTATCAAAATTCAAAAGTGATTTTACTCCAAGACTGGTCTAGACAATTGTGAGCTAGTGAACCAAGAGTTAGGACTTGTGCTTAGTATTACTCTTGGAACTTTGTGTTCCTAGACAGTTTGGGAGAAATTTTGGTGCAACCTATCCAAGTGTTTGTGGAAGGCCACCACTATTGTGAGAGGTTTGGGACTCACCTCACCGTGTGGTGAAAGAGACACCCTAATGGATACCAAAGCTATTGAGTATAGCTATTGGTAGAGCAATACTTCTGGTGAAGTGCTCTAACAGGGACGTAGGAGATTTTCTCTGAACCTCGGTGATAAATTACTGTGTCTCCTGCTTTTTCTCTCTGTATTTACTTTGTCGGTTCATTTCACTTGCATGTCTTTTCCTGATTTGTTTTGTACTTTTCTTTACACTAGCAGAGCTTAGACGTTTTAGGCCTTCCCTGTCAAAACATAGTTTATTCTTTTTGAAAGTGCATCTAGGCCCCCTAAAAGTGTTTTGGGTGATTAATGACAAACGATTCAAGAATCTAATGTGTTCAACTAGTTCATGAACAGGTAAAAGGTTCGAGAAGAGATCATCTATGTAATCGGGTATCCTCAAGCTCATAGAGTAAGAAAAACGGCATCTCCGATTGTAATCTTCGTTTTGTTGAAGTCATAGGTTTGCCGTACTATTAAGAGGGATGCTTTGAAATTGACTTAGAGATGGTCTCCTCACTCAAGATGAATTTAGTCGAGTCTCTCAGTGTTAGTAGTGTCCTCTCTCGCTTCAGAATGAAGTTTGTGTTATAGTTCAAGTCGGATGTTCCGATGTAGTATCGGACATTCCGATATTTCAGAAGTTCCGAAGTATAGTTGTGCTTTAGTCCGTTGTGTTCTTTTAGGGTCGGACATTCCGATTTTTCCTTCTCGGATGTTCCGATACCTATTGGTCTTTAGTTTGGGAGCTCTCTGTTAGCTTCGGATGTTCCGATTGTAGGGATCGGAAGTTCCGATGTGTTCTGTCCTGTTTTAGGGTGCTCTCTGTCTAGTTCGGAAGTTCCGAAGTTGCCTTTTCGGAAGTTCCGAAGTGGTTGTTTTCCCTGTTTGGGAACTCTCTGTTTTGTTCGGATATCCGATGTCTATTTTCGGACATTCCGATGAGGACTTAGTGTTGTTTAGCTTGGTTCCCTCTCATGGTGACATCGGATGTTCCGAAGTTGTTATCGGACATTCCGATGTCCGTAGTTTTCGACCGTTGGAAGCTTTCCAAGTTCTGGTAGTTTGCACTCTTCGGAAGTTCCGAAGTTTGGTTCGGAACTTCCGATGTGGGGCTGTGTGCGGGAATAACGGCTAGTTTTGAACCAAAACTATAAATACCCCCCATCTCCACCTTTGTTTAGTTACACTCTTGCCTTGGCTAAATACTTGAGCTCCTTGAATATTCTCTAGAGCATACTTTGAGCTTTCTCTCTTCCTTGATCTTAGGGATCATTTAGTGAGTGAGAGTTTGTCAAGTGTTATTGAAAGTTAAGGGATAAGTTGTTATTCATCTTGAGAAAGTAGAGAACCTCTCCAAGATTGAGATTCAAGTGCATTTATTTCTCTTGGAGGTTGAAGGACTCCTAGACGGCTAGGTGTCGCTCACGAGCCCCCAACGATTGTGGGACGCCGTGAGAAGTTTGTGAAGGCCGGCTCCGCCTCCGAAAGGAAAGGATCCAATAGTGGAACCAAGCCTCAAGTGTGACCGAGGTTTGGGAGGAAAGGGTTGGAAAAGACCCGGGTTCTTTGGAGCCTCCTCAACGGAGACGTACGATCCCCTCAAGGATCCGAACTCCGGGAATCAAACTATTGTGTTCTCTCTTGTCTCTAACTGCTTGATTAATCTTATTAATTTTCTTTAGTGCAATTTTTAGTTGTCTAGAGCTAGTTGTCGTATTGCTCTTTCTACTTGACTCCTTTTGTCAAGTGCTAATCGGTAGGGGTGGATATCGAGCCAACTCGACTCGACTCGACTCGACTCGGTAAACTCGTTAAGATAACGAGTTAGCTCGACTCGGCTCGTTATATTAACGAGCTCAAAGCTCAACTCGGCTCGACTCGTTTAACTCGCGAGTTGGCTCGAGTTGGCTCGTTAAGCTCGTTAAGAAACTGTGAGCTGGAATCCAAACCGCCGATTGATAGGACAAGCAACAGACAAGCAACAATTGTCTAATAAATAGAAATACCAAGCAGCTTGTCTAATAAATAGCAAGCAACAAGCAACAATCGCCAAGCAAATGACAAGCAGTAGTATGGATATGCATACAAGCAACATGCAGTAGTAAACACGCAGTAGTAGTCTGTACTCTGTAGATCACCAAGCATAGTAGTCAAGCCTGTCCAACAATTGTCTAATAAATAGCAAGCAACAAGCAACAGACAAGCCAGTAGATCACCAAGCAGGCAAGCAACAAAGCACCAGTCACCAGATATGCATACAACAATTGTTGCGCCACAAGGCAATGAAGCAGAGCGAAAACAACAAAGGTTCACCACAAATCAAACTCCCCATAGACCATAAATAGCAATACAGTTTGTAGGAGGCCAAGAAGCAACTGCTTGTACATCTCCACTAGATCCATCAGTAGCTACTAACACCTGCGCACATTATCTCCCAACGATGGAGGTGAACAAACGACAACTACGCACAAATGCCAACCTGAAAACAAGTTGAGAAAAGACATTTCAGGACAAGCACAAACGATACGGTTTAAAGTTGAGAAGAAAGCGATAATAAAATTCCTTAACCAATATGCAGTCTTTGATGATAATGAATTTCAGGACTATTGCTTTCCACCAAGCTGTCAGGAAATAGTACCAATTCAACGTCATCTTCATTGTCATCTTCCTGCGAATGAAAATGGTATTTAAGTTAGACAATATTTAACAAAGCTATATGAAAGACTGGAAGAGGACACCCATACCATTATCATTGGAGGTTGATTATGATTTTTGGATCCTCGAATGAAGCTAGAAGCACATACTAACGCCTCAACCATTGATGGGCGCAGAGCACTACGATAATCATCAAGAACCCTACCTCCAGTACTGAAAGTGGACTCTGATGAGACACTGGTAGCAGGTATAGTCAAGAATTTTTTTGCCATCTTTGACACAACAGGGAACCTATGAGCATTCAACTTCCACCAATCAAGTAATACAAACTTGGAGTCCTCTGGAGGATGGTTTGGTTCATCTAAATAGATGAGCAATTCTGACTTAGATGGTTCTGTAGCTGTCTCTCGCAGAAATGATTGAAACCCACTTGGCACTGTGGCTACTGAGGTCCTTGTTTGCAAACCCGAAGATGACTCACCCCTTCCACTGACAATCTTGTTGTGGCGATGTTCGGCCTCATAAATGCCATAAAGATCATATAACTCACATCTGACATCATTTTCCTCAATGAGTTCCTTGCTCTCACTAAACATCATTTTAAAACAGTAACTAACAAATCTCATCTTAAACCTAGGATCAAGAATAGTGGCAATAACCATAACATTGTTCTTTTCCTCCCAATATTTATCAAACTTGCCTAACATGGCTTGTCCCATCTTGTTGATATGCTCATCCTCAGATTTACATGCAGCTACCAATGCAATCTTAACATTCACTATGTAAGGATAGAAAACATTTGCAGTAGGGTATACAGACCCTGATAATACCTTTGTTATCTCAGCAAATGCAGTCAAGATTGGCTGAATTTTGTTATATAATGTCCAATCTTGATGGGAAGGCTCCCACTTGTAATTCATATCAACATCACCGTACTCAATGAAAGCAGCCCTATAGGGAATGCAAGCATCAAACATTTTATATGTGGAACTCCATCTTGTGGACACATCTAGGCACAACCCTGCTCCAATTTTTAGATTCATGGATTTACAAACTTCCAGGAACTTGTACATACGAGATGGCGACTTCTTAAGATATTTCACAGTTTCCCTGAGCTTCGCTATCAATGGTTGCAATGGTTGAAGGCCATCATTCACTACCAAATTGACTATGTGAGCACAACAACGGACATGAAAGTAACTAGGAATAAAGCCGGTTGTTTTCCTAGCAATAAACTTGGACATCAAAATCCTAGCAGCAACATCATTTGATGCAGCGTTATCAAGAGTGAGTGTTATGATCTTGTCTTCTATTTTCCATTCAGCTATACATTCAAACACTGCCTGAGCTATGATGTTCCCTGTGTGTGGTGGATCTAGCTCAATGAAGTTCAAAACACGGCATTGCATAACCCAATCAGGATCTATGTAGTGCGCTACCAAAGCCATGTAGCAAAGATTTTGGTTTGATGTCCATAAATCACATGTCAAACTAATACACTCAACAGCCTTAAGACTCTTCCTAAGGAGTTCCTTTTCAGTTTCATAAACCTTTATGCATTCACTTCGTATGGTCTTCCTACCAATGAACTTGTACGATGCATTCATATATCTCATCAACACATTAAACCATGTGTGCTCTACCATCCGAAATGGATATTCATGAACAATTATCATCTTAGCAATGAGCCTACGGGTTTCCTCATGATCATATTCAGTAGGAACAATTGTAAGAGATGAACCTGACGTGTCGGGATTATAGTTGAGTGTACCTTGAGCTAGCTGCCTGCCCTTCAAGTTCATGTAGGGTGCACACTTTGGCAAATGCCTATTCAAACTTGAAGTCTGTCCCCCTTGAGTGTAAGCAAACAAAGCACCACAATATTTGCACTTGGCCTTCTCAACGGTCTTCCCTGGCTCCCTCTTCGACACAGCTTGGACCACTTTGAAATGCTTCCAACAGGCTGCACGCTGTCCTCTCGCTTTTTTCGCACTCTTGGGAGACAATTGGTTGCTTATTTTCCTTTTGCCTCTTCTATTTTGCTTTGGAGACCCAGAGTGTTTACCATCATCAGAGATCACATGGTGCTCATCATGAGAAGGCTCACTCTCAGACATAACATCATTCATATCATACTCATCTTCCTCATATACATATTCCTACACATACAAAATAAAAGATGTAGTACAACCCAAATGTAGCAATTGTTGGAAAGTATTGCTACACACAGTGAAACAATACTCTACCACGAAGATGACAAATCATGAAAATTTCTACACGCAAAAGATAAAATCTTCACTGATGAGTATTTGCAACAATGCAACAATACAACAATACTCTACCATGAAGATTTCTACACCGATGAGTCTTCTATTGGTGTTGCTAACCGATTATTGCATCGACGATGATTGTTGCATTGTTGCAAATGATGCATTGTTGCAAATCAGCAAGACTTTCCCAACCGATTATTTTAAGTACAGATGCAACTGCCAAATAGACATAGTCCAATATACCTAGACCAACTACCATCTCACAAGGATTTAAGGTCACATAGCAGTATAGCACCATGACATAGTCCAACTGTTGGAGCTTCCAAGTTCCAAATACCATACCTTACCCACCGTTGGACATGAGGGAGCAGGAGCACATGAGGGAGCACGAGGATGCGTTGTTGAAGGAAGATGCTGCTGAAGATGTTGAGAGTGAAGCATCCCAACGTTTGCCGCTGCTGAAGATGTTGAGAGTGAAGCAGAACCGGAACCGGAGCTACGAGACCTACCCAGCTTCCCTTCTTTGTTCTTTGACTCCATGCTCGGTTGATTTTCCATGCTAGAAGTGACGGCGCCGACGGATCCCGGAGCCGGGGAGGAGCTCGTCTGGGAGGCGTCGGAGGGAGCTCGGATCCGGAGGGTTGGAGCCCGTCCCGTGGCTGTGGACGGTAGGAGGGGAGGATCCAGAGCCCGGAGGGGAGGCGCCGCGACGGGATCCGAGGCGGCGAGGCGGAGTCAGGAGGCGCAACTGGGCCAAGAGAGAGCAAGGGGGAGGGCGGCGGCGGAGCCTGGAGGGCGGAGGCGCAGCTGGGCGAGGGCGGCGGCAAGAGACGGGAGTCACGGGAGCTACGGGAACGGGAGCAAAGGGGCGGTGTCTAGGGCGGTAGTCTACGGGAGTAACGGGAGCAAAGCCCAAGCCGAGTAGCCGACTGGATTAGGCCTAGCTGGAGGGGATTTACCGACTTAGGGTTTTCTTTTTCTGTAGCTCGTTTAACTCGTTAGCTCGCTCGGTAAACTCGCTAGCTCGCTCGTTTAACTCGTTTTTAAAACGAGTTCAAAACCCAGCTCGACTCGACTCGTTAAGAAACGAGTTCGAGCCGAGTCGAGTCAAGTTTTCGAGTGCTCATTTAACTCGCGAGCTTCGAGTTATTTTTCCACCCCTACTAATCGGATAGTCCGAAGTAATTACGGAAGTTCCGAAGATTTCAGAAGTTCCGATATTAACTCGGAATATCCGACCCTTTTCCGCTGCAACAAATTGTTTTAATTTAAAATTGGCCTATTCACCCCCCTCTAGGCAATCTTCTAACCTTTTCACTTTTGCTATCTCCGCGATTTCTGTATTTAAGGTTATTTAGAGCCTTTCAGCGTTAGAATTTTTGAAAAAGCCTATTCACCCCCCTCTAGGCACATCCTCGATCCTACAACAAATCGCAACTAGAAGGGCTAGAAGATGTACTTGGCGACAAGGGAGTGATCGACGTCATTGTACTTGTGCCGCCACAGTGTCACCACGCCGTGATTCCCAATATAACACATCTGTAACATCCCAGAATTTACTAAACAGTAAAAATAAAATATTAAAAATGTGAATTTGAGTTATTATTATCTTTCTGCAAATTTAAAAGATTTTGTTAAAAGATAATTGAATTCCTGAATTTAGGGAAGGAAAAAGTTATAGAAGAAAATGGTAAGAAGATAAAATAAACCAATTGCCATTTACTGATCAAAAGTAATCATTACAAAGAGTTAAACCGCAACACAAGTTTTATTGATACATCGTAGTTCACATTTACAATACATAGGAAATACAAAGATCCTTACAAAGACATACAACAATTATCTGGAATACAACTCAATACAATCATTCGATTACTTATGAAACCACAATTACATAAATGATTACATTCTAAAAAGTAGGTTACAAGATTATAAGCTACAATTACTATGCTGACTTGATCTGCATCTTGTGAACCTGCACATTCAATTGTGCACATATAAGAGAAAGAATAAAATAAATGCATTAAATTAGATACATTAAATGAAAAGGGAAAGAATTGCCGTCAGCTAAGTTAGATCGCTCAATGAGGTACCCTAGATTGTCCGGGGGCCAATCTGGCTCCTCTCGCAATTATGATTTGCATCATTCGGCAATAACAAACCTGTTTAAGTCGTAGACGCGAATATTTAGAAAATATCGCGAGATAGAAATATTCTACCACAGTAAAATAGTGAAACCACAAGGAAAAGGGATAAGGCCATGGTACTGTGCACAAGGGACAGCACAACCCATTCCAGATCCAACTGGAACACCCACAGCATCCTCAGGCTAGGCCGGCAGCCACAAGGGGTCATTTGGGCCACAAGATTTAAAGTATTTTATATGATTAGGATAAGACAATTGCAGCCGAACTCTCCAGGACAGTCCAGCCGAAACCAGCATTGCCCAGCCGAGGCCCAGCTTCAGGAGCAGGGGAACCAGAGGATATGCATGGGACCATCAAGTGCTAAGACAAGTTATCCCAATCAAAAGCCCCAGAATCAACCACGACAATTCCTAGCCGGCCAAGCATGAGTCAAGGATAAAAATCAAGACCAACCTCAATGCACTGACAAAGCCCAATAAATGAACAAACAGTTCGGTCGCAAAGACCAAGCCATTAGGCTCTACCTTCACACCCTGTGGCAAAATATACTCCCAACGACTATATAAGTCACCCAAGCCCTCATATCACTATCAACGTTCATACAATTCAAAGAAAGCCTCAGGAAGCCATCCAAGAAAACCATAGAAGAGTAAACCTCCAGATAGGCTACCACCGAACCAGCAAGAAGGAGGAAGCCAAGAAGACCAAATCCCAGGAACAAGGAGAAGGAAGATCAAGCCTCAAGCTGCACATACATCTAATCATCCCCTTTTTGCACACAAGTAAGATTCCACAAATTCAATTCCAATAGAATCATCTTATCATACCCAATCGAATTGAAAATGAACTAGAAATGAAAATGGGTAGTAAAAGATTTAAATGAGAAAGAATAGAATTAGTGGTCTCAGTTTATATGCATAACAAAATTACAAGGGTTACGTCATATGTCCCCTTTGAATTGCAAGTACTCCCCCGGCGTATTGCAAATCAAGGTCATCACTATGACGCCGTCCAACTTGTAAATTGGTTATGCATAAATCATCATAGACCAAAGAGAATTACCCACTCGCAAGATATGGTATCAATTTCATAATTTACCATATAAATGAGTTATTAGAGAGCCTCTGTCATCATACCTTGTCTTAGTATTCAGAGACCTTTAGGCACAGCCTAGTATCAAATCATCATTTACTAAGCCAAACCATCCGTGAATAAAGTACCCCCCACAAATATTCGTAGATCATGATATTCAGTCCCTCAGTTCATATATTTAGATCATGATCCATCAGTTTTTAATCAAAGCCATTAAGCAATCAATGGCGTCAGAATCTTCATCTGCCTCGAAAACTAGTCGAGCCACTGCTAATATACCCTAAATCCATATTAGGGAATCATCTCGGGTCCTGACAAGTAACCAAATCATATAAGCAGATTATGCGTATAACCGATTTATGATATATCAGTGCATAACACAAATAGTACTCACGATATCAGGACACTTACACATCAACAAATTAATAGAATCCAATACATGTTGTCCTCTGTAGCTCAAAGGAATCCAACACAAAGAGAAATACTAGTCACTTATTAACCAGAGTATATGTCTGGTTAGCACTATCTAATAACTAGAGCATCTAAAATGGGTAAGAACTGTATGAGGTATTTACACTAAGGTTTAATATATGCATACAAACACTACTCTGAGCTTCATACATGCGGATCATCAGTATTCATTTCAGTGTCCAAATACATGCACTATACCAATCCCACATACACAGTAGACAATCTAGATTGATCATGCATAAGAATAATCAATTCAATAAGCAGAGGCCGTTGTTAACCCATCTAAGTCTTTAGATCATGCATCATCAATTACTCAGCTATCTTACCCTAATCCATGAATCCAATTAGACCAAGAAATAATCGGTTTCTTCCCTTCAGTCCTAAACCAGAGCATCATCCTTAACTTCTCAACCAGCAGAACCCATCCAAATCGGCAGTTTGCAACTAAAGCAAAATTAAATCCCTTCCATTTCAATATAAAGAAGTAAGGAGAGGGGATTGGGGAGGAGTAACCAGCGGGGTCGAGGGCGCAGCTCTGCGCTGGTGCGGTCGAGCCGAAGTCGCAGCAACTCCGGCTGGAGGTGCTGATGAAGGCGGCAGTAAAGAAGAACCAGCGGCGTGAAGCAGAAGCCCGCTCGGAGTGCGTGGGGTGAGGGATGACCGGAGCACGAAACCAGATGGCGCAGAGGAGAGACGGGCCGAAAATCACGACGTTAGCCCTAGGGCGCGGCGGCCATGGCAGGAGCAGGCCCGGAACGACCTGGAGGCGGACCAACCGAGGCCAAGCGGCCAGGGAGTGGACCGGCGAGCCGGCGGCACCGGGGCAATCGACCGAGTCGAAGAAGGCCAGGAGGAGGAGAATCGGAAAATGGGGGAAGATAGAGGAAGGCGCTAGAAGGATGGAGCCCAGTCGGCAGAAAGTGATGAGGAAAAGAAAAGAGTAAGAAAAGAAAAGAGTAAGGAAGAAATAAAGAAAAAGGAGAAAATAAGGAAAATAAAAAGGATAGTAAGAAAATAATAATATATGACTATAGGAAAAGGAGTATTTGAATATGCAAGGGTTTTATATGATTGAGCCAGCTTGGTTAATACGCATGTTTACTTAATGTATCTGTACAGAGCATAATCATAATCCTGTGAAAGCAAGCGTACATATAGAATTTGTTCAGAGTAATCCATAATTAGTTCCAGTCTATAAATAAATTCCTAGATATAGTATTCACTTAACTCTCGACTAACCCATGCTTTTACTTGATGAATAAATCATAGACGCTAATATCTATAGATTCATCCTTGGAATACTCCTTAAGGCTCTACTGTCTCATTTCATATAAAATCATTTATATTATATCATGCTTTGCGTCTGAATCCTATTAAAACAGGACCCTACAAGAGCTAAACCCTAAGATCTGTAGTATCGATACATATGCCAAACTTTAACCATGCAGTTTGCATTTACTCTCTCTCGCCCGCTATTTTATATACTAATTAGTATTAGTACAAGCAACTACATACCCTGAAATGAATCATAGTATATTAAATCTTACAATCTTAGCTTCCTGAATTCGTAAAATAAAATAAAATGAATCATAAGGACCCTGCAAGCACGCTGTTTTATGTAATGTTTTATATTTGATTTTCCATCTGATTTCCTTTTGCCCTTATTGAAAGTGTTATTTGCTATTTGTTATTCTTTTCCGCCATACGACATGTAGAATCCGACGTCTCGGACTTTGTCGTCGACAAATCTCAAGATTACATCTTCGACTTGTCGCTAAAGACAACAAATAGCAAGGCAAGCACCCCATTGATCATATTGATCCTAATTTTTCATAATTAACTAAAATGTTAATTAAAACTTGCATGCATATGCTATGTTCCATAAAATTGTATTTGGGTAATGGTAGATATACCTTATCATTGATAAATTTCCTCAATTGACATTGATATGTGAACCTTGATAACCCTAGCTCGTGAATAGACACTTGATGTCAAAATAGGTATATTCGATTATTACATGCATATGCTTAGCCATGCTTTAAACTGGGATACGAACAGATGGTTTACTGTTCGTGATGAACTTAAATATTTGACATATTGGATTAAATATTGGACATGATAAACTTTAATCTTGAACCTGATGGAATATTGTGGTTTTAATGTTTTATCCTTTCTGAAAATAAAACTATGATTTTGACGTGGGTGATTATTGGCAATAGCCGGAAGTGCAATTAATAATGCACGTAGATAGGGTGAAGTATCGCCCATGTCACTTTAAGGACCGAACGTAGTGTTCCGTACATCCACAAGTGCTGGGATGGGGCAGCCTTGACTTATTAAATTATTTGGGAATTAGCTTTGCACATTGGTAGGCAGTTGTAACACGGGCATTCCGGATATAGGTTTGCTCGAGGGAGGTGTCATCACCGAAGTGTTGGCATCTGCCGTTGTAACGGTGTACGCCTGCTATGAATTAGGACTGTTATTGTTCCTGGTGGGTCACTGGCACCGGAATGATTTTTACCTTTTTAGCTTCCATCATAGTCAGGGTGAGTCGGTATCGGGCTAGTGCAAAGTTAAGGTCCAATTAATCGAACAGTTTCGTTATGAACTCTCTGGCGGCACACCAAAGGAAGTGTATCAAATGCGCTTGCCACAAAGGGAGAACATATCTTGTGGGTAAAGCTATACAAACTCTGCAGAGTCTAAAACTATTCGAATAGTCGTATCCACGGTCATGGATGACTTGGCGAACCAGCTTTAGTTAGTTGTTTATAAAATAATTTGGTGAGCTTACCCTTACAGGTGATTCAATATTTGACATTTCGTTGGCAAGGTTGAATTCAGCTGTTGTGCCCTGTGTGGACAAAACTTTAATCTTCAGATAATATTTCATATGATGGGATTGGACATTTTATCACTCACGAAGGGATGTGGGTATTTTGTTACATTTTATTCACAAAGGGCCATGAGTAATTTGTTTCATTCCACTCACGAAGGGATGTGAGTCTCTTATTCTATTATGTTATTCTTACATATTACTTTTGTATTTACATACTTGTTATTTCATTTCCTTTACAATTTTCGCTTTCACTCTATTATTCAGTATTTACAATTCAAATTTCGCTTTATGCAAAACAACCGTAGAAACCCACTTTCTATTCAGCTTGCATATATTTTAGAGTTTGCAAACACTACAAGTCTTGCTGAGTACGTAACGTACTCACCCTTGCTATTACTGTTGTTTTTAGGCAGGAAACATCAACAGGTACTCCGATGCAGGAAAACGGGATTATTAACGACGATTCTTTCTAAAGCTTTACCTTGTCAGTTGCCTGCGGGTTATGTGGCAAACTACAAGACAATTGTCTCTTTTGCTATATTTAAGTTGACCTTCTCGGTCATATTGTATCAATACTTCCGCTGTAATAAAATATGAAACTTTTGCGTGGTTGTGATTTCAAATTGTGTTTGTGCGTGCTTGCTACTGATCATGGGACTAGCACAGTATGCGCATTAGAACCTTTCTTTTATGTTACACTGTAGCATAAAAGGGAGGGTCTCACAACATCCCCCTCTTGCACTCTCTATCGGGCTGGGTTAGGCTATCCTAATCTCTGTCCCGCAATCCTGAAATCTAAATACCCAATCAGAGGAAGAAGAATGGGAAGGGAATGGATGGAAGAAATACAGAATTCTAGGGAGCAAAAAACCGTGGGGTTACGAAGCAGAGGAGGGGGGGTGGATGCCCTTGAGGAAGGCTGCCAGCTGTGATTCGAAGCGACCTTGGGATGGGTATTGCTTGAGGAGGAGGTAGCGAGCCAGTGTGGGGAGGTGATGAGGTAAGCGAGGGAGGCCAGAGGAGGTGATGGTTTGTATTTGTATTGGTTTCTATTTAAAACCGATTGTAATGACTATTTGTGTTTGTATCGGTTTCACAATCGGTTTTTAGGTTGGAACCGATTGTGATGATGATTTGTATTTGTATCGGTTTCTATTTAAAACGATCGTGATGACTATTTGTATTTGTATCGGTTTCCATTTAAAATCGATTGTACACACATCACAATCGGTCTTAACATTACAACCAATTGTGATGATTCTCCGCTAATTAGTAACATCCTCGTCGAATTTTCTATCATAATCAGTGTTTTCATGAAAAGTTAGGAACTAATCCAGATGAAACGATAGTGTTGTACCATTATGTAGTAGCGAAGTTAATTGGTCATTATAGTTAAGGGTCATGCAGAAAACATCGATGGCCAGGAGCCTAATCCTGGAAGCCCATCTAACTGATTACTCCGCTACGTAATGTCGATGCGTGGCACACTTCTTCCCCCGTCCTTGTGTGCATCAGTGACTTCCAGACAAGGTTCACAATATTGATCTGGCGATTTTCGGATGAACAATAATTTTCGATAATCGCATAAATCGAGTTGAAAATCAATCGAAAATCGAAAAAAAAACGCATGAATTCAAAACCAGTTTTTTTTTTTTAAAAAAAAAAGATTCAAAAATCGTTGATTTTCGTGGAAAATCGACGATTTCATGGAACTTTTATGTGATCGCTTTTTTGTAGCGATTATCGACGATTTTTGACGAAAATCGACCGATTTCCACCGATTTTCGACCGGTTTTTGACACATAAAATTTTTCGAATTTTTGATATTTTTTTTAATCGGATCGGTTTACTGACCGGTTTTTGATATCGGATCGCGGCGATAAGGACGAAAATCGCGCGATAAGCATCGATTTTGTGACCCTTCTTCCAGGTCACTCTTGTTGTTTTCTCTAGTTCACCGCTGGTGAGCCCGAAGCTTACAATAAGTGCCAAAAAAAAAGTGTCCCAGCAAGAGATGTCCAAACTCACCAACCAGCCTGCCACAGTCTCAAGTTTGTCGTCCCATGGTTCGTCTTCCTGAATCCCGATCCGACGTAGTAAGTTCCGAAGAAATATCCACGCCATAGAGCTAGTCCTTTCCGGGAGTTCGTGAACACCGGATATATATATATGTTCGCTTTTCTCTTCGTGAATTCGCTAACGAGAGAAGGATCGGTGCTGCAAGCTGGAGTAGTGGTACTTCGTCGCCCGCCCGCCACCGCCGCCGGATAACGCGGGGAGAGCTCGTGAGGAGAAAGAAACTGCCGTTTCCCCCCCAGCCCATTCCACGGATTCGTACGTACGCCCCAGCCGGAATCACAATTTCAGCGCCACCACCAGCTCTCGTCTTCGGAGCGCGTAAACCATCGGCGCCTTGTAACTCGCGCCGCCGCAGCGGAATGTTACCGTCTTGGGTGGGGATCCTCGCCTCGCCGTCCTCCCGTCCCACGGCACACCTTTCCTCGGCAAATTACCCAACTATACAACTGCTTATTTCCGTTGCTACTAGAGCAGTACTGCCAATAGTCCACGCGTTTTTTTAAAGAAATTTTAAAGTGAGTTATACTGCTAGCACATAGTAGACAGTAAAAACTATATCAAACTGGTATTTGTTAACGGTATTCTTACTATTTTACTACCAAAAAAAGTATAAATAAATACTCGTAGTAAATTTGATCCACTGCACCCAAGGATTAACGGTTCCTATCGAATTTTCGACAGTGTATCGTAGAGGATCTTTTTTAAAGCATTGTTTAAGCATGTGAGCTCTCTCTGCTGTCGCACGAAGGGAGCAGTGCGCCAACCACATCCCTCCGCGCTTCCAGGGATCTCTGTTTGGGATCACACCCCGTGATCATAAATTAAGAAGCCGTACGCAAGATGCTCGTGCTCACCGGCTCTATCTCGCACATTGTCGCACGCGATCGATTAGGAATCCGGGAATTTTGTAGTAGGATGTTGCATGTTGGAATAGTTCCATATTGGTTGTGGAGAGGGTTTGAGCATGGTTTATAAAGGTGAGGGAGCACCTCTTTATTGAGCTAGTTTTTTGGGGGGAGATGGTTCAAGAGACCTTGGCCCGCTGTTCTGGTTGGGCCTGCGAGTGTACTGCAGCCCAACGACCTAGGATCATAACGCGCTAGGTGTGACGGTCCGGCTGACAAGTTTTGTTTTTAGGACACCCAGAAATCCGGAACAATTTTCTCTTCTTTACTTCTCGCTTGTTGGCCTGCTTTTTGCTTTTTTGTTTGTCAAACAAAACTCAGGACTACCCTCTATTTATATTCAAAACTACAGCCTTAAGGAACGGAATAGGATTCCAGTTCCTTGTCCTACTTGGACTCCTCATCCTAAACTTTCTTAATAAAAAATTTCCAAAGTAATACTTTTCTATTACAAGATTAGTTCCAACATTGCAGACCGACTTGCAGCCTCTGAGCCTTCTTCTTGGACGTACTGCGGCACAGTACATGTAATATACTATATATTAAAGGGGAAATAATTGGAGGCCAACCAAGGGTGTCACCTCACCCCCATGCCATTTTGCAAAAAGGTCTTTCCCTTTTTGTAAATTACGGATAGGTCTCTATAAATTATAAATAGGTCCTTTGCGATTTTTTGTGAGTATTAAAAATCTTTTCTGAATTGCGTTTAGGTCCCTGGTTCGTTACTTTATGGCAAAGCCCCCCCGCTAAATACAAATATCGAACGAGTCCTTTTCTAATCTTTTATAATAGCGATCAGGTCTAAAAATATAACAAACAGGTCCCCAGCTGTTACGTCCAGGTCCTTTCTTCGTTTTTCCCGAAATTTTTTTTTTCGTCAACAGAAATATGTGTACAGCTCTATCTCTGGATTTTTTTCCCAACTCGATCACTAATCTCTAATTTTTTTTCCCAACTCGATCTCTGATATTTTTCGAAACGTGTATTATTACTCGGTGAACGTATAGAGTATTAAACTCGATAAAAAATGGTTGATATCTCTAATATTTTTCGGAACATGTATTATCACCCGATTAGCGCATAGAGTATTAAACTCGACAAAAGGAGATTAGTCGGGTAATGATAAAGTGTTAACCAAATTCGGCAAAAGAAATTTGTGTCTAGGTTATTTCTTTGTTTTTCCCGGAAACAATATTTTCATCAACAAGATATATGTGTACAGCTCTATCTCTAGATTTTTTTCGGGTTATTTTTCAAAAAAAGACCCGTCGTTTTGTAGATTCGCGACCGGATCCTTCACTTCACCTTTTCCCAAAAAAAAAAAAAAATTACGACTAAATCCTTTCTCCGCCGTTTCCTTGCAAAAAAGAATTCCGAATCAAATTTTGCGCGGTGCGGCATTGCCGCACGGTTCTACCTAGTTATTTTGACAGTCAGATGGATCACGTAGCTAGGCTCGATCCATGCAATCAAACCAAAGTATCCAAACGGGATCGACTAGATCCAAAACAACTCAGCCATCAGAACCAAACATGTAACCACACACAAGAAAAGGCTCATCGATCTTACACTGCAAAGTCCAAGCATGAAGGCTTGCAGGCAGCAGTAGGACGAGCATCTGTCCGCCCGAATCAACAGAACTCCCAGCATATAACTCTTACCAATTAAACACAAACCCAGATCCCAATGGGAAGCAGCATCGATCCCTTCCGTCCTTCCCCCGCCCATCTCCACCACCTCTTGCTTACCCATGTGCATGCAACAGATCGATCGATAGATCCCGAACCATCTCCTCGATCGTGCGTAACACTAGTTTCATTCCCATACACTACCCCACCCCACCCCACCCCACCCGCTTAATTTAATCCTGTCTTCTTCATCGAGAGAACGCAGGCAGTCAAGGCAGCCTCCATTGGTGGCCGCACGATAGGCCGCGGAGGACCCACCCTCTTACCTAACCTTCTTCATCACGTACGGCACCATGGCGAATCCAAGACTAAAATGGTGGAGGCACTCTATGGTTTACTTCCTCTATGAGTGGATGCAGGTGCTTGAGAGAGGTATTAACTGCTCAATCAGCGGTAGGCCGGTGGGCTCTAGCTAGCCTGGCTGACCCATGGGCAATGGCACGGCGCCATGGATATAACATCATGGAATGATGGAACCCATGTGTGCTAGCTAGCGTACTACTGCTGTGTGTCTTCCACCTGTGGCTGTGGATGGTCGACCTGCAAGCTAGTTTACCTCACTGGCGAAGAGACGAAGCATTCGAAACAAATCCGCAGCTTGATGCGCTGTCTACACGATGGAATTCTGTACTGGAGTACTACTAGACAGCGTACGAAAAGACAAGTGTGAAGAACAAGATCCGAGATGCCGTGCGTGCCTGTGGCCTGTGCCGCCGTGCGTGGGTGAGAAGCGGTACGAAGAATATATATAGACGATTGGGATAAGCAGAAGCTGGAAAAGAAGTTGACTGTCGCAGTGCCGCTGCCGCTGAACGCCATCCCAACTTGGGATTCCCAAGAGACCAACCAGAAACAGAAACATGGCTTACACGAGACAAGGAACAACCTAATTTCAGTTGCAATGGCCTAACGAAAAGAAAATTTAGGGGAGATTTTAGAGGCAGGCACTGCCAGTTTTTTTTTTTTTTTTTAAAAAAAAAAGAGGGATCGAAAGTTAGATACTGCCTGACTATTTATTTTTACTTCTTCTCCTTTTTCCTCTTTACTGTTTTTCTTTGGGAGCATCTCTTTTCCCATGCCTGGCTGGCCTTCCCTTTCTACGCCGTTGCATGCTCCTCCCTCAGCCGCTGGCCGCCTGGGTCCACTCGAACCGGCCGGCGTTGATCGGCACACCGCGAACGACGTCAAAGTTGTACCTGAGGAGGAGGAGGAGGAGGAGGAGGAGGAGGAGCACAACGTTGGCGCGGCGGTCGTGATGATGACGAGTGGAGAAATGTGTATGCAGCGGTGAAGATCTGTTTACACCAACGAATGGTAAATATCCACTTACTTGGCGGCGAAGCGTTCGGCCTCCGCCTTCTCCGCGGCGGCGAAGAATTCCTCGATCTGTGCCGCCGGTGGCATCCTTACTCTCGCCGCTGCGTCAAGTGTCACCGAGGTAGTCGTTGTGGTCGGACACCTCCGGCGGTGGTGCTTTAGTTCGTCCGCCCCCTGGCTCGACTCCAGGTCGCTCACATCTGCCGGTGGCCGGCTGGACGGCGTCGTCTCTCTCCTGAATTACCATGATTCAGTTGAAACCCGTAAGCGAAATCAGGTCAAGAGTAGGAAAGAGCGCATCACTCAGCAGAATTCCGCTTAATTTCGGGAGGAACTCACCACTCCCAGCCGGACCCGGAGTCGCTGACGGAGCTCTCTACTTCACGATCCTCGCATGCCTGTAGAGTGTAGACCAAGAAACCAGAACCAAATCTCGTAATTCAGCAGCAGAAGCAGCCGGACATCCCGAACCATTGGAGAATTCTAGGGTTTCCACTCACCTCCCCAGCGCCACCGCTCCTCCCCCTAGCCACCAAGTCCACCGCCGACGCCGTGCTGGAGCAGCGCGAGATGCCGGCCACGACCGCCTTCCCGGAAGCCCCAGAATCTGCCGGCGTCGAAGCCTCCTCCGCGCCCGGACCCCGCTGCGCCACCACCGCGGCCGCCGCCATGAACAGCCTCCTGCTCCTCAGATGCAGGTAGCATCCCACTGCGCCGTCGTCACCGCCCAACCCCGCCTCCTGCACACGCGACGTCGTTGTCGTCTTCCTCCTCTCGGGCGCGGTGGTCCTCGCGACCGCGGCCAGCGAGGCAGTGGCGGAGCGGGACCGCGTGCGGACGCCGAGCACCACCTGCGCGCGGAGCTCCACGGCCGGGGCCTTATTCCCCGCTGCGCCCCTGCACTTCCTCATGCACTTCCCCATCAGCGCAAAAAAAACGTAGCTTTGGCCTGTCTCCCCTCTCCTCCCTTCCCCCGGACGCTTAAGCAAGAGCTCGATCCCGCACCGCGCGCACGCGCACAAAAACCCACCGCGCTGGTTGGCCTCTTGTATCCTTGTTGTTTCGTCCACTCTGTCCGGTCTAGCCACGACTAGACCTCGGAAATGGGTCGGCCTTTTTTTTTCGGCCGATCCGTATAGACCTGGGAGTTGGGCCGGCTTCGGGCCATCGCGAGCCGGGCTGGCCCGGCCCGGAAAGGCAAACAGACCGGGCCGGGCCCGGAGACGTTTTACAGAGCCCGGCCCGGCCCGAAAGCACGGCGGGCCGGAGTCGAGCCGGGCTGGCCCAGGCCCGGTCCGGAACCAACTACAAGCGCTCGGAATCATTTTTGTGCTATCTTTTGTACTCGTGCTTCATTTTTTTTGTTTCTTTTAATGTTTGGAATGGCAAGACATTTGATATAGTGATATTAAGTAACTATTTCTTTTCATTTTGCATGTGTGCTCATATAAAATGGTCAGCTCCTGTCACAGCCCACGGGCCTCTTGGCCGCCACGGGCCGCTCGGGTCGGGCCGGCCCGAGCCCGGCCCATGTAGTCGTAGGCGGACCGCCGATGGGCCTCATTTCTAGGCCGACCGGTCGTTCGGTAGAGCCCAACAGCCTGGTCGGGCGTGTCAGAACTTAGTAGGGCCTTGGGTCGCCCGGGAAAAGCCCGGCCCATGTCCCAGCTCTAGATCCGTAGCACGGCAAATATGACACTGCACCAATGTAGGGTTATGTTTGGCCTCGAGGTCAGATACGATGGGCGGCACGGCACGATATGTTTGTATGGATTGTGTTTGAACCGGTAAGGTACGAAATAGGCCCGATAGATCCGAAGCAAGCACAACAGCGGCAATGCTGTGGCTCGCCCTGTAGCCTGTGTTGTTGCAATCCTTATATGGAGAGAAAGAGGAGACAACAAAGATGCCCAAAGGTGTAGACTGGAGACCAGAGAGTACATGCACAATGACACCCAGGGCGTGCACTAAGCCGACGGTCCAATGCACAGCTCGCTGAGCGTGCTCGTGACGCCGTGCATGGTTGTCTTCCCGCTTCCCTCACATAGCCATCAACGTCCCTGCATTAGAAGTATGATGCCCTGGAACGTGTGAGCGATCTCGACGTTAGGGAGTAGCTAGTATGTATGTATGTTGTTACTGTGTTTTTTCTTACTAGGAAACCGCACTTTAAGGCGTAAGATTTTTAACATTGCAGTAACTTTGTATTTGTACCCAATGAATAAAAAAATTTAGTTTCTTTTCTCCCAATATTTGTGTCCACTGCCTTAGCTCTGTGCCTCTCTATCTCATTTCCTCTCATCACAATAGTGCAAAAGGGCTAGACCCCAGCCGGCATGGCACGAAACCGACGCAAATCGCAAATAAGTCGCGCTGGACTAGCCGAAGGAGAGGCTGACCGGCACAACACAACACGACAGGCCATCACGGCATGGTTTAGGCACGCGACCTGACGGACCCATGCTATGCCGACCCAGCCCGACACGATGCCCATCTCTGGCCCACAATAGAGCCTATGGGGCTCGTGTGCACGTACTAATATCGGAGACGTGGGTAGGGGTAGTTAATTCTGTTCGGTTTATTTAGTTTTTTGAAAATAGGAAACCAAAATTCACATACCATGGTTGAAAAATCGAACCGAACTAACCGAAAAAATTCAGTTCGATTCTTTTGATTTTCAATTAACCAAAAAATAACACCAGCAATCCCAGGCTTTGATTAATACAAAGACAGAACTTTGATTCAGACCAAAGACAGAACTTAGATTAATACCAAGGCAACTCTATCAACTAAACTTCAGTGACAAAAATGACTGAAGTACAAAGAAAACATGTAACAGCTCATAGCCTCATACATCCAAAAACAGTTTGATGTTATTTATTCATCCACTAGTGAGCTACCAAAGCAAGTCTCAAAACTGAAATTAGATGACTTAAATTTCAATTTCAATGGTTCCCTGGGGATCTACAAATTTCAATGGTTCCCTGAGAATTGAGGGAGTTCAATTTCAATTTCAAGGTCCCATATGCATGTCTAGCAATAATACGAGCGTTAGGGTTGTCTACTCTAAATCTCTAGATGATCTACAAATTGACATCACAGGCATTTCATGCTTGATCTAAACCCATCAAAGGCACAAAGCATATAAAAATGCCGCACACATCACATATTCACAAGGAGTCTCAGATAGACAAATCACAGCAAACAAACATAGTAAGATTTGGGAACAAGTACTTACTTGGGGGATGGTGGACGACGCTAGCATCCATGCATATATCACAAGGCAAACAATAAATTCATGCATATATCACAAGGCTAGATCTACCATCCCCCCTCCCACCCCCCCACCCCCCCAAAAAAAGCTAGATCGATCAACAAAAGGCAAGCATCCAACTATATTATCTTGCAATACGAGGTAGAGAAGTGGGATGGTTCTTGCAAGAACTTTACACCAAGGTGAGGGAGGGGAGGAACACCAGGATGCTGCGCTCGTCGGGGAACACCATATTTGGCGAGGGAGCTGACCGGAGGCTACCAGATCTGACGGCATCCGGACGGTGGTGCATCCGTCACTCGCTATCTCGCCGACCGAGGGAGGGGGCATTAGAGGATGGGAGGAGGAGGAGGTGGCTCTCGCCCAACAAAATCCAGGAGCACAACTACGCGAGGCGAATGGGAGTGACGAGCGTCGAGCGGGCGACGGGTTGTGGGGTGGAAAGGGAAGTATGGCGACCGGGTAAGAAGAGGTTGCTTGTTGGACTTGGTTAGGTTTTGTACGGATTTTCAGTTTTGGGGAGTTAAAAACTGAACCGAAACTAGAACACCGAATAGTACTAAAACAAAAACCAAACTGAAAACCGACAAAACCAAAAACAATTGGTTGATTCAGTTTCATTTGGTTTTTTTGTTTTAGTTTATTTATGCCCACCCCTAAGCATGGGCGATCAGCCGATCAGACCCCAATCCAACGGGCAGAGCTTGAGGCGGTGGCTAGTGCTGACGGCGCCATGACCTGGACGGACGGTGTGGCGCGCGGCCGGCTCTCTCCGTGATGCGCGCGCCACGCGAGCACGTGGGCACATACAAACTAGCCTGTCGGGGCGCAATGACGGCGCTTTAAACTAGTGGAAATGGACCCAATAATTGCGGCCCGGAAGGGGGGGTTAATTATCGCCTGATTACGACATGCAGGTGCTTGCCCTCGTGCCGTCTGATATGATACCGAGTGCTTGCTTTTACGATCAAGCAGGCGTCATGTGTGAGACGAGTATGACCGGATTTTGAATTAAAACTTACGTGCAACCGAACGGAGCAGATTCTATCGATGTAATCTAGCTAGTCGTTTGCTTCATTCACAGCTGTGGGCCCCCGGATCGGCTATCCGGAATCCCCTGTGTATTTCTGTACTAGTCCCAGATCAGTAGCTAGTACACACAGTCAAAAGTGATGAATCAACAACCATATCACGAATACATATAACTAAATAAGAATAATACCAAATAAAAGCAAAGACCTTATGGTCAAGGTTTACCATTACGGCCTGAACAGGCTGAACGACTTGAACACTGCAGCGGAAGACGAAAACGCCAATGCGACCCATCCAAATGCCCACAGGCAATTGAGTGGAGAACGCACCCTAGTCGATGGAAATCTTGAACAGCTTCTTTCACTTCTGAGAGAGGATTAGAATGTAGCACGTGAGTACATAAAGTACTCAGCAAGTCGGGGAAATTATGCACAATGTAGGCTATCAAAAGATGGCTTAATATGGTTCTTTTGCATAAAGCCAAGTTTCATCAAATCATACTTGTTAATAATTTTCACAAAGCATATTTGAGCAATTCTTTTTAATAATTGGATTATGTAATATTGTAGTGAAGGTTCTAACCACCACTCACTAATATACCGGCTCTATCCGCCACATCTCGACAAAATCAGGGTTCAATCCAATCACATGGCTATGTCCGCCATGGTTCACAAAATCAGGTTCTTTCCACCTACCTGGCTTTAGCCGCCAGAAGCACACCCGAGAGTTCTAACCGCTCCCGGATCCCAAAACAAAACATTGTTTAGTTTGAAATCAAAACCCAAAGTCTACCAGTATGAAAGCATTCAGCAAGCTTCGCCTTTGACCGTAGGCACGGCTATTCGAATAGTTTTAACTCTGCAGAGGTTGTACAGCTTTACCCACAAGACATGATATTCCCTTGATGCCAAGCTATTAGCACACTTCCTTGGGTGTCTTGGCGAGATATCATGACAAGGCCTTTACAATGTATACACCTAACCTGACTCACCCGCTGAGGTTTCACCGCTGTTAGGGTTATTTCCACCCAGTACAGAAGCCCCCTCTTGCGCCGTGTGAGAAAAACAACAACAACAACAATAATGCCTCTTTCCGGCTCTCACACAACCACCGAGTGGTGAGTCTAAGTTAGGTTTCTACAAATTATTCAGCCAGGTCGTGCCCACTTTGACATGTGGTTGTACGGTAATGCTTAGAATGGAGACAGTCATAAGCGTCGGTCCTTAATTGACTTGGGGCGGTACTTGCACAAAAGAACCAAGGCTTGGTCCGCTTCCACCCGACATTCCATGCCGCCCAAGTCGAAATCATTTTTCATTTTATTTTTATTTTGTAAACCATTGGCAATACTCCTTGCCTATAACTTCCAATACAAATTTTCAAGAGATAATTGAAAGTCCCACCCATAGGTGAATATTGACCGACAGCGAGACTAAGCATTTCTACCGTACTATTCTATTCCACCAATAGTCTATTTTTATAAAATACAAAGGTCAGGGTTTGATCACAATCCCCATAATCAATTTTGTAATCTCTCAAAAATCATTAAATTTCCCCAATGTGACAATCATATGAATAATCCAATTCAATATATATTATCCACCAAGTAATAAGTATATCATGGTACTATTTTTACTCCAAAGTCTTATGGAACTACAATCATATTTGTATAGGAAATCTTTCCCTTGAACTCTAACTTGTATTATTGATTTATCCACCAATCATACGGCGATCAATCTTATCATCCACTAAGAATATTTCACAAGGTCATCTACTAAACCACCGAAAATACTTCACGATATCACACCTCTAAACATCTAGAATACAATCCACCGATATTACTTCATAATAGCATATGACTAATCCTTCACATCATCACCTCTAGATCATCGACTTTAATCCATCAAGAATACGGAATATTATCATTTACTAAACCACCAAATATTCTGAATCATTCACTATTCTCCATAAATGATTAGTACATATCTATATCTTCATAATCATCTGTTTCTTAATCAATCTGTTAAGAATAAACCCCAACAAACACTAATAATCCAACTAACTCTGATTCTCACCTCCTACTAGTTTATCAACCCAAGAATCCAAGTCGACATATTATTTACTTGCAATGATCTGTTTAATCCACCCCGAATACTTTACAATCCCATACATCTTCCAAAATCTCCCACGACTATATTGTTTAAATTGAGAACTACTATCACTGTCCATCTCCTTAGTAATTCAACGATCATCATTCAAAGATCAATTTCATATTAACAACCCCCACATTATCACTACTACTCACCCATCTCCAATTACATTCCATACTATGGGTTCTATTCAAACTATCCTCCAAATAGTCATTTTCCTAATCGAAGGGTATTTTATTAAAAATATTTATTATGGTGGATCACTGTTCTAGGGCGACAAAGGGTTACGGATAGCAATTTCAAGGAGGTATAAACAATAGGTATAACTAACAACCTAACGTTTGACATTATCATTTTATATAAATAGCAATGCAATTTGTAAAACATGGTAAAACATTGATAAAACATGGGATCAACATGCGTCAAGGAGACTTGCCTCAGATCGCAGCGAGGAGGTTGAACTCTTTGAAGCCCGTCGGCGGGGTTGGCGGTCTCGGCGGGATCGTCGACTACACGCAAAACGAGACAACAAATAAATAAAAGAAAATAAATAAAATCCAAAAATTACAAAATTAGTACTGGCAGGTAGATCTTGATTTTAGATGAATTTAGAAACTTGAACGGAGTCAATCGGAGTTCGGACGCAAAAGTTATAAGCGTTCGAAGTTGGAAAATGATAGAAAATCAAGAAAAAGAGAAAAGTTACTATTTGCTACAGTAGCTCGCGAGAGGATTGGTTCCAGAACTGAACCAAAATTGCAGAGCCCTCTTTTGCTTCCAAAAAATGGATCTTTGTCCCATTTTCGTATGGATTTGGACCAAACAAAAGCCTAGAACCTCTAGATAACATCCTTAGGGACATCTAGGAGGAAGGAATTGAGTTGGTTCTCACCGGAGATGACGAATTTCGCGATGAACGGAGTTGCGGCCGAAACAACGAAAACTTGAAATTCGTCGCCCACACTTGATAGAACCTAAAATTGATTGTTGGGTTAGAATCTAGACTCATCCACGGTCACAAAGAACCAAGTGGTATGAAGAATGGCTCACCGGAGAAGAATCTACAAGCATGAACTTGACGAACACCGAAAAAGTTCAACCCAACGTCGGTTTTCTTGATCTCACGAGCATAAGGGTGGAGTAGAGGGAAAGGGGAGCACACTCCCGGAAAGGGGATACTTATACGGAGTGGATGGAGGTGGTGGTGCGGCGTTTGGACGAGAAACGGACGAGTTAATGGCAAGTGAGTGGATTTCAGTTTTTCTTGAATGAGGCCGTTTCCGGCGAGCTTGATGGCGCACCGAGGTGGGGAATTAGAAGAGCTCGCCGGCGCGGATCCAACGCAACCGACGGTTCGCGTTTTGGAGTTAAATTGGAGGAGTTATGAGCAATTGAATCCAAGCCCTAACCATTGAAGCACTTGCAAGCTCTCTGTTCTTGGAGTTGGCTGGAGGTTGAAGAAGGTGCACTGTTCACGTGACACGTGACGCACTCCCATTGGTCCTCCTTTACGTAAATGATTCGCCCTAGAGAAAAATAAGGAAAAATGGTCTAAAAATTCCGGAAAAATTCCTAGAACCATTTTAGAATATTTGGGACCCAATAAAATTGGTTTGGTTGAATTTGGATGATTTTTGTGGAATTGGATATTCGGGCGCCGATCGCAGGCATTAAACAAAAGCCGCGCGAGATAAAATGGGAACGGAGGTCCAAAAATCCGGGGAAAGGTTCCTAAAATCATTTTGGAATATTTGGAACATTTTAAAAGTGGTTTGGGACTTTTTGGAGCATTTTTGGACTCGGGTGAATTTTCGGGTACCGGCGGAAAGTGGAAAACCGATTTTTCGATCGGAGGGGAATTAAATCCCGATTTTGGAGGGAAATGGATGCCAGGTTAATATAAACACCAAAGAAACTCAAATTTTGAACTTACTTTGTTTAAATTAGGTTTTTCTCCAGAAAGCGAAAACCAGGGCGTTACAACAGCCTTACGCATAGTTACGAGGAGTACAAATTTTGGAATGGTCCCTAAGTTAGTTAAAGGTCTTATTTAGAAGGGGCATTTGGATATTTCCCACTCTAGGAATTGGAAATTCGATGGCATGTTGAAAATCATGCCATTAAGTGGCATTTTTTACACATGCCATCGAATTTTCAGATTGAGGAGTGGCATATATCAGATTATTCCTATTTAGAATGGATTTAGTTTCGACTTCTCTCTTCTAAAGGCCAGAAGCTATCACAAACAGCTGGTTTCTTCACAACCAGAAGTCAAAAGTCAGCTACTCATTTGTACTACGAGAAGCTAAAAGCTTAAAACTGATTTGTGATAGCTTCCTATGGTCTTGGTGGGTTGATATACTAAATTTGTTGAAGAAAATTACCCCCTCCTCCTGAGTATAAAATTCCAAATTCTACCCCTCTTACCCTCGTTCCCAACCTGCATCCCTCACACCTAAACGCCAGTTTGCTAAATACCAAATCTCTTCAACTCAGCCGTTTAGCCGTACAAACCTTCAGCTATACAGTCTAGCTAAAAGTTACTTCCCAGAAAAGCTACAGTAATACCAAACGAAGACTAAAGTTGCTCGCAACTCCATGAATCAGCCAGTCCGTCCAACCAGTCACGGTCACTGTCATACCAAACAAGACTAAAGTTAGTTAAAGGTCTTGTTTGGAACGGATTTAGTTTCGGCTTCTCTCTTCTGGAAATCGAAAGCTATCTCAAACAGCTAACTTCTTCGCAGTTAGAAGTCAAAAGCTAGCAATTCATTTGTACTACAAAAAAGCTAAAAGTTAAAAACTGGTTAATTTGTGGTAGCTTCCTACGTCTTCGGTTGGTTAATGTTCTAACTTTGTCACTATAGTTGAAGAAAATTACTCCATCATACCAAGTATAAAATCTCAAATCCTACCTCTCTCACCGTTATTCACGACTCGCACCTCTCACATCTAAAAATCAGTTTGGCAAACATCAAACCTCTTACGCCAGATGCCCGATTAGTTGGGCTTAGGTTGCCACAATAAGTGTTTCAGACACCATAAGCACCGTGTTTCTATAAAAGATGTCTCTTCCATGATGTATGCGACATGTCAATCAATTTGTCATTAAATTGGCAAAGAGTTGACGAAGAATGATGTCATTGGAAGAGAGTTCTAGGAGTGACAAATACAACGAAGATGACCGTAGTAACTTGAAATTGTTTTAGTACATGAACGCAGATCGAATTACAGAGGAGGGTTCTACTGGCTAGCTACTATCGATATAGAAGACTCAAGGCTTTATATTGAACTTATAAAAATAACAAAGGGGATAATAACACACCCAAAAACGTTATTGCTATTAATAATGAAGTTACAAGAAGTGTGGAAAAAATGATATATGCTTAGGAGGCACACAGGCCCCTAATTAACGGTGGCATTTAATGTTGTAATATATCTTTTCTATCTTCACATGTGTATTTTTTGTATCTTGAACCATACGTCCTTTATCAACCGCCGTGCCTTGTCATAACAACCAATAACTGCTCTCATGTATTTGATTAAACTTTTGTGTGGTAAACCATCATAACTGTCGGGACCCCGAATTTGCAAATCCGGACCCTCTGTGTATTCAGCACTAGTCCAGGAACGCGCTAGTGCACACAGTCTTAACATCGGTAAATATCACAATCATACCAAACGATACCAATAAAGTACTTTATTTAAATAACTAAGTAGTTACTCGACCTTATGGCCAAGTTACAAAATGTATGCCTCACTTAAGCGTAAACTTATTCAGAGAAAAATAATAGCAATGGAAAACCAAATAACTTCGTGGCGCCATCCAAGATACCACCAGAGCAATCGATCGCTGCATCCCTAAGTAGACGGATCTTCTTGGAGTTCCTCCTCCAAAGCTGTGCGATCTCTTCTTCAACTGATATTGTGTTGAGGCAAGGGTGAGTACTTGGTACTCACAAGTTATGCCATGAATGCAAGCTAATATACTATATGCATGGCTTGGTACAAAGGAATAGCTCAAGGTATATTTGCGATAGAACAAAGATTCGAAAAGTAATATAAGTAGATTCGAAGCGAGAAATAAGTAAAGCGTAAATAACTTTTCAGAGAAGTTTAATAAACATTTTTCCCCATCCTAAACCACATTTCCATCAACTTCACTATTAAACCGACCCAACCTTTCAAATCCAAGTTATTTTGAGAAAAATCTAACCCTTGATCAGTAATTCCGAGGCATTGTCCAAGACCAGCAGTGGACTCGGCTATTTAAATAGCGTCTACACGCTGCAGAGGTTATGCACTTTACCCACCAGATACCGTCACACACCACAAAGGCGAGATCCCGTAACCAAGCCTGTCGGAAGCCTCTCTCAACACAGGTGGTCCTCTCCTGCTGTGCTCTACACCATCCCTTCCCTTAGCCAAGGTGAAGTATGGGACCAACACACTGCTAGATGGGTATCTCGGCCCCCGATACGATCGGCTCCGACAATCACACAAACGGTGTAATTGACACCGAGGCTCCACAAGTGAGTCCTTAGCGACTTAGTCAACTAGGGCCGTCCATTCCACCCATGTGGTTGCAAGTATGACCAGTTCAAAGGCTTGCAAGGTTAAGTCCTTAGAGTGACCAGGCAAGACTACCAGAAGAACCAAATCAACATTCCCAACGCCATACAACTGCCGCACTGATTACTCTTGCCACATGCCGTCAGCGTTTATCAAACCCCGCTTGATTACCATGCACCACGTGCCATCAACATCACATGATACTTTTCCAAAACAGGTTCAATATATCATTAAGTCAATATTAACATTTAATTGTCCAAAATCATGTTATATGAGCACGTGTGAGTCTAAGCAGTATACTACAACGGTCTAAACCCATGTTGGCAATTTAATAATGTCCAACTAGTAAACCACAACTAGGGTGACAAAGGGTCATGGCACATACTTAAGTAATCAAGGTGTCATACTGACAAATTGGTATTTATCTAACCCCCATGTTTAAGCAAAGTATTTTTCTAATTGAACTAGCATGCAATAGTTTAAAATCAAAATAGATTTGAAATAGGATCAACATGGTCAAAAGCACAACTTGCCTTCAAAAAGTACTTGCTCTTGGTCTTGAGTTGGATCCCGAGTCAACACTTCTCCTTCGAATCCTTAGGCACTTCAACGTCTACTCGTAAAAGCGTGCAAATAGCAAATACACAAATAAACAATAGGCAAAAAACATCCCAAAACTCCAAATAAAATCCATAAACAGAGAGAGAACATAATTTTGTGGATTTTAGAACCAGAATCGTCAAATTCGAGTTAAAACGCATAAAGTTATGATTTATTAAAGTTTAAATAATCAATTAAATAATATTACAGAGAAAAAACTTTAGTCCAAAATTAAATAAAATTCATATTTAGGTAGATCTTAATTTTATACAAATTTAGAAATTTGAATCACTCAATCGGAGTTGAAACGCAAAAGTTATGCGTTTGAAGTTTGAATCAAAATCGAAATCATTATTTCGAATTAATAAATCATTTTCTTTTTCGGAAATGAAATTATTGCGTCAAAGCATGGACCGCGTGGCAGCCTTCGATTGGTTGGTCGACGTCACCGGTCCCATGGACTTGGTCCACGCTTGGCTGGGTCCATCGTGGACTCGGTCCACGACTCGTCACGTGTCGGCGACATGTGGGGCCACCTCGAGTGACGTCATCGCCGTCTGGGGCTCGTACCCCGCGGCCGACATGTGGGACCACCTTTGTGACGTCAGGTGGGTGACGCGTCCGCTGGCTGGATTAGCGCGACATCGCCGGGCCTCGACGGGCCGTGCGTCATTGTCCACACACGCACGCTGGCCCGACCGCGTCGGCCCATCTTCCCGAACCGTATGGCGCAATCCCGGCCGTTGGTTTGAAAAATCAGCGGCGGATTAAATCTAGCGTAGTGCTTTGGAAAAACAACTCTTTCCGTGATCCGGGCTCGATCTTGATCGGACGGTCAAAATCCAATCCCCAACCCAGTGCGCTTCGAGCCACGTGGCACAATCTAAGCCGCTGGATCTAGATCCGACGCTGAAAATAGATCCGGAGAGGTTGCACGTGAGATCTCACAGCGGTGGCAGGACGGCGCGACCGAGCCCTTGGATTCGACGGACGGCTAAGCGTAGCTCGCGGACGGCGATGGCGACAGGGGCGAAGAGGCTACCGGAGATGAAAACGGCGACGAGTCCAATGGCGCGAGGGCTTCTCCGCTGAGTGAAGGGTACTCCCGAACGCCGTCTCGTCTTGGGAATCGGATCCGGGCCTGATAGACGGGCGAGGACGACGACGGCGGCAGTGATCGCGTTAACCATGGCGAACGGAACTCCAACTCAGCGAGCTCGTGACGGGCAAACGGCGGCTTCGGCGAGATGGCTTTGGAGCACGGAGTGCGCCGCGGATTTAGTTCAGGTCACGCACCGTGGTGGCGGCGCATTAAATAGAAGTCTCGGCGTCCGTGAAACGCGACGGAGACCGAGGTCGACCTCGACCGACCCGGAGTCCGGGCGAAGACTGAGGCGCGACGTGGGCGAGCGGAGCCTGTTGATCTCGATCCAACGTCGCGTTAGTTGACTCGTCCGCTCAAAGCCGGGCCGTCGGCTTCGACGTTCGGTGATCGTGGCGCACCACAACCGCTGGATCTTGATCCAAGGGTCGTAGGTCTAGGTTCGGAGACGAACCCGAGTTCGCCTTCGGTCGGACTTCGAACTCAGACTCGACCTCTGGTCGGGTGAACAAGATACAAACCCACTCGCATTTTCCAATGATTTAATATTTAAAATAATTCGATAATTCATTTAATTCATTAAAAATAGCAAAAGACTCAGAAAAATTCCAGAAAAATTCTGGAAAATATTTTGGATCATTTTGGACTCAAATAAAATATTTCCAACAAAATTTTATTTGCAAAATCAAATTCTTTAATTATTTCAAAATGGAATAAATTCAAATAAATTCCAAATAAATCCAAATAAATTCCAGAAAATTCCAAAAATTCACCAAAGTGCCAATCACACATGAATTTAAGAAAAGAAAAATTTTGGGGTGTTACAATAACCCCGACCAGTTATACATATATTCATTGATAGGGGAGATTATTACCCCTTATTGGTCGTCAATGAGTGTAATTGGTCGATGGCTGATTATATTAAACAAAGCATACCTCTCTATATGGCCCTATTTAAGATACTAGGTGGGCATTGGCTAAATGCGTCCAAATGAAATTATATTTTGACTTCCCTTGACTGAAATGATGACCTAGCCAAGGATCCTTGTTAGCTAGCCCCAAGCCTTGAACATCGTTGATTCTGTTTATTTAGCTTGACGCTTCTACGCTGGTACTTGGCTATCAACTTCTTGAACATTGGTTCTGATCTGGCTGGCTTGAAAGATGTTATGGATGTCCCTCATTCTAGTACAATATGCTAACCTCAGACTCATTTAGGTTTTACAATCCTTGGCCTTTTATCACTGCCAGCCTTTGAAAATGACTCGAAAGTAATCTTTAAACTTTTCCTTCCATCGGGTTTTGTTTGAGTCACCTTGCATGAAGGTCTCCTCTTTCTCAACCCTTCGATGGTAACTTTGTTCACCGTAGAATGATGATCAGCTTCTTTGGTTTTTGACTAGAACTATTTTCCCCTTGCAATCAATTATGTTGATGGGAAAATGATTGGTGTCTACTTAATGTTATGCTCTTCGGTAAATTTCAAATGACCATCTTTGATAGTTGATTGAAGTTGTCATGTGAACACATTGAAATCATTGGTATTGTGGGACTAAGCTAGAGAAGCGGCATTTTTAGTATGATATTTTTGAAAGTTTTTCAGTTAGTGGAATAGAATGTTATTTAGATAATTGAATCTATGTTTCCAGCAAAAACAAGTCAAAGATATGGTCACACATGGTTATGTAAAATCAAAACATGACCTTTTCAACTCGACTCTTTTCTAGAGATGGCTCCAATAATGGACACACAAAGGGTTTTTTTAGATAATATGGTCCGTTCAGCTACTGCTATAGTCGATTCTTCTATGAAATTGGCTTCCTCTTCTGAGTCAACTACCATGAGAACATCAGGTTTATCATTCTTATTGTCTTTGAATCTAACTTGATGTTGCGAGTCTCTCTTAATCGACTTTCCTGAGCCAATGATCTTTGGAGGAGATGATTGGTGTCAAAGGACCCTCCAAACGTTCCCTCAAAGGCTGCTATAACCCATTGTATGCTAAATTGGCCAAATCTTTGTTGGATATAGTCATATTAAAGCATCTTCCTCGTGTACTATGAATCGTCGATCCTTCATGAAACTACCATACCGGTATCGGATACCCCAATACTTTGTGATCCTCCTCGATCCCGTATCGACAAGTATCGATGAAAATCAGCATACAAAATTAATTAAAAATCATGATCCTTGTTCGGTACTCTGTGATACTCCTCGATACCTCTAAGCCCAAACAAACGAAAAGCCCATTCAGCCCATCAATCCAAACCCTAAAAATCTCTCTCCTCTTCCTTCCAGCATAGATCGCAGAAGCTTCTCCCATCGCACAGTCAACTGCTCCCCCACGACAAATCACCGCCGCCTCCCCTTTCTCCTGCTGCCACAAACTGTGCCACCGCCTCCCCCTCATGCTGCTGTCACAAATCATGCCACCGTCTCCCACTTCTCCTACCATCGCAGCAAATCCTGTTGCCTGCCCCTTCTCTCGCCATTGCAAATCACGCTGCCGCCTCCCCCTTCTCCTACCGCCACTGCAAATTCAGCACCTCTCGCATGTGACTAGTAAGGGCATGTGATTGTCTTCAGGAAAACTTGAGACATAGTTTGATCTTCAATATTTTTTCACTTTGAATCTCAATTTCAACCTTTGATACGCAAGGTTACCATGATTTTCGATTGTTCCATATCTAATATCTTGTCCTAAATTACTTTTCATCTTTTCATCAAGGTAATCAACTAATAATTGTCTTAAATCTCTTATGGCCTATTTATATATTTTAATTTTTAATACTTATAATTACTGTATCTCTAGATTCTTTTTTTTTTGAAATTACGTATTGTCGTACCGGTAGGTGAATGATTCCAAGATGACAAAAATTTTAGAGGGAATACAAACCAATAAGGATCCAAATTACACATTCAAAGTTAGGGCTGATATCATTAAATACAAGGGCGGGATATATGTGGGAGAGCAAAATGATCTCAGATCAGTACTGCTGGACACCTTTCATGAATCAGCATTTGGAGGGCATTCTGGTGTGGGGGCCACCTACCATCGGTTGAAGAAATTGTTTTATTGGCCCAAGATAAGAAGGAATGTGGAATACTTTGTTAAGGAATGCCCCATATGCCAGCTAACTAAATCAGAACATGTACATATTCCACGCATGCTAAATCCTTTAGAAATAAAATACCAAAAATGGCATGGACACGTATCGCAATGGATTTCACCGAAGGGCTTCCAAATTCTAAAGGGAAGAAGTAATATTGGTAGTAGTCGACCGATTCACTAAGTATGCTCATTTCATGGCCTTATCACACCCATACATAGTGCAGCAAGTGGTTCAAATCTTTATGGATAACATTTTCAAATTGAATGGCATGCCTATAGCTACTGTGACTGACCGAGATAGAATCTTCACCAGAAGATTGTTTTAGGAGGTGTTTAAGCTACTCAAAGCCTCTCAGATTTAGTACTACGTATCACCCGCAATCCGATGGCCAAACCGAATGAGTGAACCAATGTTTGGAAGCTTATTTGCAGAGCATGTTGTATTTTAGGAGCCCAAGAAATGGCTAAGTTGGTTAACGATGGCTGATTGGTGATACAATACTACATACCACACTTCGCTGAAAATGACCCCTTTCTAGGCTTTATATGGGTATCACCCTCCACAATTGGCACAGTTATCCATCCCATGCAATGTGTCAGATGAAGGTAAGGCAACAATTGAGGAAAAGGATGAAATATTGAAGAAGCTTAAGGATAATTTGAACAAGGGACAAAATCGGATCAAGAAGTTTGCTGACAAACTGAGAACAGAGAGGAGTTTTGAAGTGGGAGACATGGTCTATTTTAAAGATGCAATCTTACCGACAAAACGCATTCGGGTTGAGGGGATCCCTGAAACTCAGACCTAAACACTATGGGCCTTTTAGAGTGATGAACAAGATTGGAGCTGTGGCTTATAGACTCAACTGCCACAAGGCACTGCCATTCATCCTGTTTTTCATGTTAATCAACTCAAGAAACATGTGGGGCACAACGCAATTCCATTCTCAGGGCTATCATTAGTAGATGTTGAAGGGAGAGTGAAAATCGAGCCAATTGCAATTCTGGACAGAAAAATTGTGCCAAGAAAAGGAGTGGCAATAACTCAAGGGCTTATTCATTGGCTGAATTTGTTGGAGAAGGATGCTACTTACGAAGTGCGGCCTTTATTTAGAACACCTTACCAGATTTCAAGCCTTGAGGACACGAATTTGCACAAAAGGGGTGAAATTGATAGGGCTAGCAAGAGGAGGAAGAAGAACAGCAGAAAACGGCAGAGCCTGTACCGCTTCGACGACTTCACCTAAGTGGACATCAACGACTATAGTTCAATCGAGATTTCAGGAAACACCGTCCAATGGTTAGATGATAGTAAATGGTAATTATCGAAAATGAATGACGAACCTTATTGTCGCTACTTCCCATTTTACTGTGCATGCTCTGTTCTTACTGCATTACTTTCTGTTACGATTAAATGACGTAAAACCTTGGGGGGTATAAAACCCAGTTAATTACGATGGAAAATAGAACGCTACGAAGATTCCGTACATTCTAGTGTCTTTTTCATTGGGGTAACGTAGAACCCTAGCTCTCGTTTGCTCTGTCGTGTTTCTGTTACAATCCGTGAGAGTTTCGACTTCATTTTCCTGTCGGATTTGTATTGGGTCCTGACGCCTTTCCCCATCGGCCAAGACTTCGGGCCTGTTTGGTAGGGCTCCAGATCCTAGATTCTCATTCAGTGGAGTTGGAGCTGAACCAAACACTGTAATTTAGAATAACAGATCCATGGATCCGGACTCGGATCGGAGCTGCAAATACACTGTTCGCGTGGAGCGACGTTTTCCCCGATCCACGGGCGGATCCAATACATCGAAACAAAAATACCCCTTGAAGTTCACGGTAATTACCCGCTTTTTGCCACTCTGTTACCCCCGTGGAAAACTCCACCCCTATTGCCCCCCGTTCCTCCCCGTGCGAACCACTCGGTCTCATTGGCTCGGGCGACAACACCGGCGATTCGAGGCAAGATCCAGCCGGCGAATCAGGGCGTCCTCCAGCAGCGGAAGGCGGCGACCTCACGTAGGCTCAAGGAGTCGGAGGCCTCCCGCTGTGTACAGGCGGCGCCATCCCGTGGTCCGCCGGCTACTGAGGTGGCGGCTAGGTGACTCCCGTGGTCCCAGGCGAAGGCGGCGAAGGCGACTCACGACCAGCATCTCCCAAATAGCTGACGGCCCTCCAGTGCAGCGGATCGACAACGCATCTGTAGAAGGTAAAAAAACCTAATCCCTAATTTCTTTCGGTTCATCCTAGGTTTGTTCTTGTTTCACTAATTTTGTGCATATCTACATGGATTGTTCTGCCTTCTTGTCAAATTTCAAGTATTGTACATATGAAAATTGTAATCCGTGTAATTTTGTACAAGGTTTCTGTAGCAGAGAAGATAAACCCTAACCCATATTATTGAGATCATGTCTTTATGAATGGTTATCCCTATCATATAACCTGTGAATGGTTAGCTATACCAAAATTGTTAATGCTTAGCTATGATTGGTTTGTTCAATTGTATGATTGGTTTGTTCTAGTTAGCCTGATTGGATTGTTCAATTGTTGAGTTCTGTGTGAACTTAGCTGGGAGCAACCAGATAGCTTTTATTCATTGCTTTCCATATTACAAGTGCAAAACAGGGCTAATATGTTAACCAACATTCTGGGAGCAATGAATAAAATGATAGTTGAACTTTTGAAACTGCTAGTCATGTTGGCTCAATTTTATGATTGGTTCTGTTAAGCCAGAATGCAGCTAAAAGTAGCCATGTTTTGCACCTGTACTTTAGATGAGACAATTTGAAATATGATCATGTAGATCAATTCTGTTAATTTGTGTGCTCGCTAGGACATGGTCTAGCTAAAATATGTCCTCTTTTGCAACTTTGGGGATGATTATATGGAAGCTTTTAGAATATGCAACAAATACACCAGCAAACTATTGGCAGTCATTTAATCCTGTTTTGTTGTGGCTGTCCATGGCATGCACTCGCCCAGTTCAACTTCACATTGTAGCATCTCCCAAATAGTACTATTTATACTATTTTAGGCTTTTTAACTGTTGAAAATGGAACAATGCAGATGGATAGTGCTGAGTGGAATGACCACAACACTAGAATAGTGTGTGAGCTTTTCGTTGAACAAGTAGCGGCTGGGAATCGTCCTAATACCCATTTATGCAACACTGGTTATGATGCTATCATAGAGAGATTTGCAGAGAGAACTGGTCTACGTTACAACAAGCGACAATTTAAGAACAAATGGGATAAACTGAGAAGTGAGTACCACACTTGGAAGAAACTATTGAAACAGACAGGTTTAGGTTGGGATGAAGATAAGAAAACAGTGCAGTGCTCACATGAGCGATGGCAGAAACTAAAAAAAGTAAGTCATTATTTTATTTAGATTAGCTTTAAGTTTGCCAATTTGCCTTGCATATTCTAATATGTGAGGTTTTATAGGAGTTGCCTGGCTGTAGCAAGTTCCAAAAGATTGGGCTGCAAAATGAGTCATTGTTGTCTAGAATGTTTGAAGATATTCGCAACAACGGTGAAGACCATTGGTCTTTTTCTATGGGTACCATTCCTGAGAGTACTTCACACCCATTCCCTACCGTTGATGCCGATGAGCATGGAGATGGCAATGACAACAAATAAGACAATGAAGAGGAGGATGAGTCACCGATGAGCGCTAGGAAAGGAAAGAGAGCTCGTTGTCCTAAAAATGATAAGTTGAAAAGGGCTAGGAGTGGGTCTTCGGTGATGCAAGAAGAAATTAAGCGCGTTGTCGAGATGAGTGAAAAATTGTAGGCCCCCGATCGGCTATCCGGAGTCCTCTGTGTATTTCTGTACTAGTCCCAGATCAGTAGCTAGTACACACAGTCAAAAGTGATTAATCAACAACCATATCACGAATACAAATAACTAAATAAGAATAATACTAAATAAAAGCAAAGACCTTATGGTCAAGGTTTACCATTACGGCCTGAACAGGCGGAACAACTTGAACAACCGCAGCGGAAGATGAAAACGCCAATGCGACCCATCCAATTGCCCACAGGCAATCGAGTGGAGAACGCGCCCTAGTCGTTAGAAATCTTGAACAGCTTCTTTCACTTCTGAGAGAGGATTAGAATGTAGCACGTGAGTACATAAAGTACTCAGCAAGTCTGGGAAAAATATGCATAATGTAGGCTATCCAAGAATGGCTTAATATGGTTTATTTGCACAAAGCCAAGTTTCATCAAATCATACTTGTTAATAATTTTCACAAAGCATATTTGAGCAATTCTTTTTAATAATTGAATTATGTAATATTGTAGTGAAGGTTCTAACCACCACTCACTAATATACAGGCTCTATCCACCACAGCTCAACAAAATCAGGGTTCAATCCAATCACATGGCTCTGTCCGCCAGGGTTCACAAAATCAGGTTCTTTCCACCTACCTGGCTTTAACCGCTAGAAGCACACCCGAGAGTTCTAACCGCTCCCGGATCCCAAAACAAAACATTGTTTAGTTTGAAATCAAAACCCAAAGTCTACCAGTATGAAAGCATTCAGCAAGCTTGGCCTTTGACCGTAGGCACGGCTATTCGAATAGTTTTAACTCTGCAGAGCTTGTACAGCTTTACCCACAAGACATGATATTCCCTTGATGCCATGCAATTAGCACACTTCCTTAGGTGTGCTTGGCAGGATATCATGACAAGGCCTTTACAATGTATATGCCTAACCCGACCCACCCGCTGAGGTTTCACCGCTGTTAGGGTTCTTTCCACCCAGTACAGAAGCCCCCTCTTGCGCCGTGTGAGAAAAACAACAACAACAACAACAACAATGCCTCTTTTCGGCTCTCACACAACAACCGAGTGGTGAGTCTAAGTTAGGTTTCTACAAATTATTCAGCCAGGTCGTGCCCACTTTGACATGTGGTTGTACGGTAATGCTTAGAATGGAGACAGTCATAAGCATCGATCCTTAATTGACTTGGGGCGGTACTTGCACAAAAGAACCAAGGCTTGGTCTACTTCCACCCGACATTCCATGCCGCCCAAGTCGAAATCATTTTTCATTTTATTTTTATTTTGTAAACCATTGGCAATACTCCTTGCCTATAACTTCCAATACAAGTTTTCAAGAGATAATTGAAAGTCCCACCCATAGGTGAATATTGACCGATGGCGAGGCTAAGCATTTCTACCGTACTATTCTATTCCACCAATAGTTTATTTTATAAAATACAAATCTCAGTGTTTGATAAAAATTATGATAATCAGTTCTATCATCTCCAAAATTCATGAGACCACCAAGATTCCCCCATTATTATCATGGCACTATATAATCCAATCCAATTTAGTACTCCAACAAGTAAAATCTATACCATGTGCCATCATAACTCCAAAATCATGCTAAGCTACTGACATCATTGTATATGAAACAATCTCCTCAAAATATAAGTCTTCTTAGGGGTTACCCATCATCTATACATTGCTAAATCTTGTAATCTACTTGATCCACCGAGAATAATTCATAATCTCATCCCCGAGCATATTTCATGAAAGATTCTACTAATCCAAGATTTCATTGATTCATTGCCTATAGCTGTTTCCCTAAACAATGACACCAAGTTGGCTAAACAAATCACATACAATCCTCATTATTCATAATCCCACCTAGATGATTATCGCAACACCATACTTCACAAAATCATCTACTAAACCACCGAGTACGATTCTCAATATTATTCACTGAATCCTTCGAGTATATTTGATCATATCATTGACTGAATCATCGAGAATACTTCACGATATCGACTCTAATCATTTAGGCTACAATCCACCAATAGCACTTCCTAACGTCATGTATTTAATCCTTCACATTATCACCTCTAAATCATCTACTTTAATCCACCAAGAATACGTAATATTATCATCCACTAAACCACCAAACATTCTGGATCATTCACAATCTCCATAAAGGATTATCATATAATATTCTTGTTAAAATCCACCGAAATATAATTCACCACTTATTCTATTTGATCCACAAGTATGCCTCCCAATATTATTATTTACTTCTACCGACTATTACTCTGGATATCATACATCTTCCAATATTCTCCGAATCCACACAAGTTATATGGCGAACCACTATCACAATCCAACTCCTTAGTAGTTCAACTAATCACCAATCATAGATCAATTTCATAACTACTACACCCACATCATCACTAATATTCATCTAACTCCAATTTGCATTCCATACTGTTTGATCCATCTAAAATGTCTGCCAAATAGTCTTTTCCCCTAATTAAAGAATATTTTATCAAAAATATTTAATATGGTGGATCACTGTCCTAAGGCGACAAAGGATTACGGACAACAACATCAAGGAGGTATACACAACAGGTATAACTAACAGCCTAACGTTTGACATCATCATTTTAGGTAAATAGCAATGCAATTTATAAAACAGTGTAAAACAGTTATAAATGGTAGGATCAAAATGCATCAAGGAGACTTGCCTCGGTCACAGCGAGAAGGTTGAACTCTTTGAAGCCCGTCGGCGGGGTCGGCGGACTCAGCGGAATCGTCGACTACGCGCAAAACGAGACAACAAATAAATAAAAGAAAATAAATAAAATCCAAAAATTACAAAATTAGTACTGGCAGGTAGATATTGAATTTAGATGAATTTAGGAATTCGAATGGAGTCAATCGGAGTTCGGATGAGAAAGATATGAGCCTCCGAAGTTTGAATTTTGAATAAATCGGAAAACCGAGAATATTCCCAGAATATTCCGTGTTTGACTGGGTCAAAGTTTGACTGAGCTTTGACTGGACTTTGACTGAGCTTTGACTCTATGGCAAGTGGGCCAACTTGTCATCCTCACAAGGTTGTCTTCAACCTTGGCTTGCCATGGAAGCCATGAATGATGTAGGATGGAGCTTGGAGGGCCAAAGGGAGGAGGGAGCTTGCGCCGTGGCGGCGGGCGTGGCGCCAGGCGCGGCGAGGTGGCGGCGGCCGAGGCAGGCGGCCTTGAGCGGCGCTCGCGGCCAGCGGCGGCGAAGCGCGGCCGTGGCGAGCGGCCGGCCGGCCGGGCGGCGCACGGGCCCAAGCCCCATCACAGTAGCTCCATGGCTACAATACAGAGAGCAAAAACAAACCACAAGAAAATACTACCTCCTAAAAAATGTAATTTCTTTCTCATTTTTCTATGGAATTGATCCAAACAAAAGACTAGAACTTCTAGATAACATCCTTAGCTACTTCTAGGAGGAAGGAATTGGACCAAACCTTGCCGGATTGGGAGAAATCGACGACGAACGTCGTTTCGGCCGGAAGCACCAAAACTCAAAATTCGTCGCCAACTCTTGATCCAACCTAAAACCAACGATTGGGTTAGCTTCTAGACTCATCCACGGTCCCAAAGAACCAAGTGGCATGAAGAATGGCTCACCGGAGAAGAAGCTATGGGCACGAACACGAGGAACACCGAAAAAGTGTGACACACCGTCGGTTTTCTTGATCTCACGGGCAAATGCGTGGAGTAGAGGGAAAAAGGGATACACCACCGGAACCGGGACTCTTTTACGGAGTGAATGGAGGTGGTGGTGCGGCGTTTGGAGGTGTAACGCCCGAGTTAATGGCATTTTAGTGCTTTTCGGTTTTTCTTGAATGGAGCCGTTTCCGGCGGGATTGATGTCGGGACCCCGAATTTGCAAATCCGGACCCTCTGTGTATTCAGCACTAGTCCAGGAACGCGCTAGTGCACACAGTCTTAACATCGGTAAATATCACAATCATACCAATCGATATTATCAAAGTACTTTATTTAAATAACCAAAGGGTTACTTGACCTTATGGCCAAGGTACAAATATATGCCTTGCAAGGCGAAACTTATTCAGAGAAAAATAATAGCAGGAAAATCAAATAAACTTAGTGGCGCCATCCAAGATACCACAGTAACTGACCGCTCGCATCCCTAAGTAGACGGGTCCTCTTGGAATTCCTCCTCCAGGCCGGGCATAGTCTCCTCTTCAACTCGGTATTGTGTTGAGGCAAGGGTGAGTACTTGGTACTCAAGAAGTCATGCAGAATGCAAGCTAATATACTATATGCATGGCTTGGTACAAAGGAATAGCTCAAGGTACATTTGCAAAGAAATGACTTTTGACAAGTAATAAAAGTAGATTCGAAAGCAGTAGAAATAAGTAAAGCATAAATAACTTTTCAAGAAGTTTAACAAACATTTTTCCTATCCTAAACCACATTTCCATCATCTTCATTGTTAAACCAACCCATCTTTCAAACCAAAGTTATTTTTGAGAAAATCTAACCCTTGACTGTAATTCCCGAGCATTGTCCAGTACCGTGGACTCGGCTATTCAAATAGATTCTACACTCTGCAGAGGTTATACACTTTACCCACAAGATACAATCCACTCACCACGTCAGCCGTGAATCGCCATACAAGAGTATGCGAATGAGCGATCATAACAAAGCCTTTCGGAAGCCTCAAACAACACAGGTGGTCCTCTCCGGTTCGTGCTCTACACCATCCCTTCCCTTAGCCAAGGCGAAGTATGGGACCAACACACCGTTAGATGGGTATCTGGCCACACCACGATACGCTCCCCGCATAATCACACAAACGGTGTAATTGACACCCGAGGCTCCACAAGTGAGTCCTTAGCGACTTAGTCAACTAGGGCCGTCCCCATTCCACCATGTGGTTGTACGTTGACTCAGTTCAAAGGCTTGCAAGGTTAAGTCCTTAGGGTGACCAGGCAAGACTACCCGAAAAACCAAATCAACATCCCCAATGCCACAACTGCCCACCTGATTACTCTTGCCACATGCCCCACCGAAATCATTTATCAAACCCCGCTTGATTACCATGCACCACGTGCCATCAACATCACATGAAACTTTTCCAAAACAGGTTCAATATATCCTTAAGTCCATATTAGCATTTCAATGACCAAAATCATGTCATGAGCACCTAGCAGGACTAAGCAGAATACTACAACGGTCTAAACCCATCTTGGCAATATAATAAAGTCCAACTAGTAAACCACACCTAGGGTGACAAGGGATCATGGCACATACTTAGATAATCAAGGTGTCATACAAACAAATTGGTATTTATCTAACCCCCATGTTTAAACAAAGTATCTTTCTAATTGATCTAGCATGCAATAGTTTAAAGCAAAATAGATTTCGAAATAGGATCAACATGGTCAAAGCACAACTTGCCTTCAAAAAGTACTTGCTCTTGGTCTTGAGTTGGATCCCGAGTCAACACTTCTCCTTGAATCCTTCCCAAGACTTCAACGCCTACTCGTAAAAGCGTGCAAATAGCAAATACCCAAATAAACAATAGGCAAAAACATCCCAAAACTCCAAATAAAATCCATAAACAGAGAGAACATAATTTTCTGGATTTTTAGAAACTGGAATCGTGAAATTTGGAGTTAAAACGCAAAAGTTATGATTATTTAAAGTTCAAATAATCAATTAAATAATTTTGCAGAGAAAACTTTAGTCCAAAAATTAAATAAAATTCATATTTAGGTAGATCTCAATTTTATACAAATTTAGAAATTTGAATCACTCAAATCGGAGTTGAAGCATAAAGTTATAAGCGTTGGAAGTTTGAATCTAAATTTGAAATCATTATTCGAATTAATAAATCATTTTCTTTTTCGAAATTAATTATTGCGTCAAAGATGGACACGTGGCAGCCTTCTCGATTGGTTTGCTGACGTCAGCCGGCCCATGGACGTGGTCCACGCTGGGGTCCACTGCGGACTCGGCCCACGACTCCACGTGAGACCGACATGGGACCCATGTGACGTCATGGGTGACGCTCCGCTTGGCCGATGTACGACGACATGCGGAGCCGCCATGACGCTGGCCATCGCCATGGGTGTGGTTCGGCCGAGCTACCGCACGCGGCCCGCCAGGTCGGCCACGCTACAGACGGCCGATCGCTTGGCCCAACTTCCTCGACGCTGCGAGCTCGATCTCGCCGCTGATTTGAAAATCAACGCGCGATTAGATCCGGTGTTGACGCGTTTGGGTTAACGCGTGATTTCGGATCGCTGGATCTAGATCCACGGCGGAGATTGGATCTAGGATTTGGAACGGATCTCACCGTATGGCGATGACGGGCGTGATCTCAGCGTTGATCTTGATCGGACGGGCCGAGACTCGCTGGCCTCGGCGATGGCTTGCATAGCGGCTGCTCACCTGGCCGAGGACGACGTACCTTGCCGACGGCGCTTCGCGCGGCCCGCGAAGCGAGAGATCCTTCGGGTGCGTCGTCGCGGTGAGTCGGATCCGGGGTCAACGGCGCAGAGGACGGATTGACGGCATTTTAACGCTAAAAACCGCGACGGAGCGCATAAGAACTTCCGGCGAGCGATTATCGCAATGAACGGCTGGCGCTCCGCGACGTTGTTCAGGCTCACGGTCGCGCTGAAGTCTAGGTCACGACCGTGGTGGCGGCAAGATTAAATAGCTCTCTAAGGCCTGTGGAACGCATACGGAGACCGAGGTCGATACCTGCTGACGGCTGAAACCGCGGCTGGCACGAGAGGGTGACGTGGGCACGCGCGCACGCGGATCTCGATCCAACGGTGCGCGAGTTTGGGTCCGGTCGACTCGGCGTAGCCGGCTGCCTTGGGCCGCTCTGATGGTTTCATCGTGGTTGGATCAAGATCCACCACGCTTAAGCAGGCTCCTGGCCGAGTGGGTTCTACGAGTCACGGGAGCCTGGTGGACTTCGAACTCGGTCCGACTCGGCCTGTCGGATGGAACAAGAACTCCACTCGCTTTGGGATTTCCAGCGATTTAATATTTAAAATAATTCCCGTAATTTATTTAATTCATTAAAAATAGCAAATGACTTTAGAAAATTCTTAAAAATTCGGAAAATATTTTAGGGTATTTGGGACTTAAATAAAATATTTCCAACAAAATTTTATTTGCAAAATTAAATTCTTTAATTATTTCAAAATGGAATAAATTCAAATAAATTCCAAATAAATCCAAATAAATTCCAAAAAATTCCAAAAATTCACCAAAGTGCCAAATCACACATGAATTTTAGAAAAGCAAAATTTTGGGGTGTTACAAACCTCCCCCCTTAATAGAATCTCGTCCCCAGATCTGTGGCTTACTAAAGGAATAGGTTTGGAAACTCTTTCTTCAAATCCTCTTCGGCCCCAAGTCGCTTCGCTCTCGCATGGTTACTCCAATCGAACTCTACGTAAACGGGTTGACTTATTTCTCGTTTCTCGATCCATTGTGTTCTAGAATCCTCACTGGGATACTCCTTATAAGTCAAATCCTCTTGCAACTCAATTGATTCTAATCTGAACTGTTCCTCAGAACTCTGAGACACTTCTTCAATCGGGATACATGGAATACGTCATGCACTCCTCGCCAACGATCGGCAACTCCAAATTGAGCATAACTTCGCCTCGCGCTCAAAATCTTAAATGGTCCAACATAACGGGGTGCAAGTTTCCTTTGGCATGGAACCTCTTAACTCCCCCGAGGCGAACTCGAGGTATACAAAGTCTTCGGTTCAAAACTCAAGTCTCTACGACGATTGTCAAGATAACTCTTTCCGTCGAGATTGGGCTATCTTCAACCTTCCTAATCATAGCGATCTGCTTTTCAAATTCTCTTGAAGAATATCAAAGCCCAAAGACACGGCCACGGGTCTCATTCCAATTCAATGGCGTCCGACAGGGTCGACCATACAAAGGCCTCAAAAGGTGACATCTCAGAACTAGCCTGATAACTATTGTTGTAACTGGAACTCACATACTGCAAACTTTTATCCCAAGAGGTGGCATAAGCTAATGCACAAGCTCTCAACATATCCTCCAGACCGGTTGACTCTTTCTGGTCATTCCATCCGTTCAGGATGATAAGTCAGATCAAGTTCAAACGGGTTCTCCTATGGCTTCATGCAACTTATTCGGAACTCGAGGTAAATTGGGTACCTCTGTCCGATACAATCTCTGGCACTCCGCAAATGCATAACAATCGATCATGTACATTCGCTAATTTATCTCCGAGTAAGTGGTCTTCACTGGGATAAAATGGGCTACTTTAGTCAAGCGATCCACTATAACCCATATGGAGTCATAACCTCCTTGAGTCTTCGCAAACCGGTAATGAAATCCATTCCGATTTCCTCCCACTCCCACTCAGTATTTTCAGCGTTGTAGCAATCTCTGGTCTCTCGATGCATTGCCTTGACTCTCACGGCATACATCGCACAAGGCAACATGCTCGAACTCACGCTTCATACTCGGCCACTGCATCTCCTTCGATCCCGATACATCTTGGCGCTGTGATGAATTGAGTACTTAGAGTCATGGGCTTCTTCGCACCGCTGCTTTAACTCCTTTTGTTAGGCACACAAATGCGATCCTTCATCCACAACGTGCCTTGCTCATCCAACTTGAAGTCCTCGCCTTGCCTTCCTCCTCTGATGGACTTAATCCTGGATCTTGTCATCATCCTTCTCGTCCTTCCTTGATCCGGTCCTCTAAGGTAGGCTTTACTTCCAATGCGCCAAGAATCCGCAGGTACAACCTCAATCTTCATTTTTTTGAAAATCCTCACATAACTCATCCCGACTTGTGGCTAGCAACTTACTCATACGGTATGGCTTTTCCGACTCAGGCATCGGCTACCACGCTGGCCTTCCGGGATGGTAATGGATTCCGACATTGTAGTCCTTGATCAACTCTAGCCATCTCCTTTGCCTCATATTCGATCCGATCCGTGAATATGTACTTAAGGCTCTTATGATCTGTATATACTTCACATCTGCTTTCCAATCGGATAGTGACGCCATATCTTCAAAGCATGCACTACTGCTAGCCTAACTCTAGGTCATGGTTTGATAATTTTTCTCATGCGGCCTCAAGCGCTTTGATGCATAGCGGACTTTACCTTTCCGTTTCAGCATCAAAGACACATCCAAGTCCTTGGCGATGCGTCATCAATAAATATCGAAGCTTTGAGCAACATCCGTAGAACTAACACCTCTTTGGCCGACGCTAATCGCTTCTTCGCCCCAAATCCTTTCTCACATTCCGGCCATTCATGCAAACTTCTTTCCTTCTTCAAAGAATTGGCGTAAGAGGTTTCGCGAATTGTCTAAAAGCCTTCGATGAAACGGCGGTAGTATCCTCGCCATTCCAAGGAAACCTCCGAACTGGGTCACCGCTCGTTTAGGCATTCCCAATGTAACACGCCTTCTACTTTGCTTGGATCTACTGGCGACTCCTTCTGGTCATTACATGTCCAAGAAACTCCACCTTGTCCTTCCAAAAATCACACTTGTCGAACTTAGCGAAAAGTTCTTTGTTCCTCGCCTTTTCCAAAACTCGCCTTAAGTGTTCTAAGATGTTCATCCTCTGCCTTGGAGTAGATTAGGATATCGCCTATGAACACGACGACAAACTTGTCCAAATATTCCATGAACACCTTATTCATCATATTCATGAAATAAGTGGCGCATTCGTCGACCAAAGACATAATCAGAAACTCGTAATGTCCATATCTTGGCGAGAATGCGGTCTTGGAATATCTTACGATCGGATCTTCAGCGATGGTATCCCGATCTCGAGATCAATCTTGGAGAAAACTCGGCTCCTCTTAATCGATCAAACAAATCATCAATCTGGGTAGCAGATACTTATTCTTCTTTGTGACTTCGTTGAGTGCACGGTAGTCAATGCACATCCTGAAACTCCCGTCCTTCTTCTTGACAAACAAAGCGGTGCTCCCACGGCACGAACTTGGTACGATAAAGCCTTTCTCCATTAACTCTTCTAGTTTCTTCATTTCTACCAACTCCTCGGTGGACATCCGATAGGGTCTCTTTGCTATCGGTCTGTGCAGTACAAGCTCTATCACAAACTCTATGTCCCTGTGCGGCATACCAGGTAGATCTTCGGGAAAAACATCGGGGTACTCATTCACTACTGGGACATCCTCTATGCTGATTGCCTTGGTACTGTTAACCATCAACTGTCCATCTCTAACTGCAGTGGCTTGAAATTCCACTTTCTTCCCACACGGGCTCTCAACTGAGATAGTCCTTTGTCCACAATCCAATACAGCCTTGTGCTTGGATAACCAATCCATTCCCAATATAACATCTAAGGTCTGGGTCTCCAAAATTATAAGGTTTGCTAGGAACTCTATTCCATCTATTAGTATTCTCACCCCGGAACATCCTACTTTCGTTCGGAGTTCGAAACCAGGGGTTTGAACCAAAAGCAGGCACTTAAGCCTTGCAATCCTGAGTTAAGTCCCTTCATAAAACGAGACTGTCTGGATTTATCTGTCGCTACATCCTCAGGTGCGTAGCGTGCTAGCTGTGTGAATTTGTTCAGGTAGTCGGCCACCTGATTACCTTGCTTGAGTGCTCGAACTCCTCCTTCTTAAGGTCCATGATTCCTTCAGCACGTGAATCTTGTCGAATGCGTGAACTCTTCCCAAGTGATATCTTGAGGTTCTCTGCGTGGCACGAAGTTCTCCCACCATTCGGTAATTGTTCCTTCGGTGATGAGAAGCGTAGAGTACCTTCTCATTCCCTATGCATTGAGCTATGTGTAGCTTCCTCTCGATTGATCTTAACCAATCATCGGCCTCCAATGGATTGGCATTCCCGAGAAAAGTGGGTGGGTGAGTCCTCATGAACTCGACTGACCTTGTATTCAGCGTGGTCCCCGATTAACTTGATTAGCAGTGGCACGAGCGATGACGTGCTGCATTTGTTGCATCATAGCATGCATCAACCGAGTCTGAGCAACAAGAAAGGCTCCAAAATTCTGCATATCAGCGGCCTTTGGTGCTCCATCATTGGGGTTTTCTGTGGCGAGAACCACTCCCATTGCCTCCAAAGTTTCCACGGGTGTTCACCATCTGTCGATTTGCTCTAGGTTTAGAGATGAGAGGGAAACAAGAATAGACAAGTAATATGGAACTTATGCGGGGCGAAAGGGGTAACTTTAAGGTCCAACTTTATTATTAATAACTTGGTATGGCTGCTTACAATGCCTAAGGGCCTTGCAACACATACTGCACACTCAGCAAACAAAACAAATCCAAATTGAACTAACTCTGGAGTCTAACGCCTAAAGGGTGACTCTTTATTCTATGACTTGACTCGGCGAAGGAGTCTCACTATAGAACCTATGCTCACTCATCGAGAAAACCTCCACGGCCACAAGAGTGCTTTACGTAAGAACTCGGAATTTTTAAATTGTGATAAGGTAAGGAAAAATTTCAGCAAGAGACAAGAAAAGAGAGAAGGGGATAAGTCGAGATGTCATTTCTTATCTTGACAAACTTTTAGCTTTTAGAAAATAGGTTTTATCCTCACTACGACCATTCTAGCTTAGGGTTGAGCCTACAGTCAAGTATGGCTCTGATACCACCTCTGTCGGGACCCCGAATTTGCAAATCCGGACCCTCTGTGTATTCAGCACTAGTCCAGGAACGCGCTAGTGCACACAGTCTTAACATCGGTAAATATCACAATCATACCAATCGATATTATCAAAGTACTTTATTTAAATAACCAAAGGGTTACTTGACCTTATGGCCAAGGTACAAATATATGCCTTGCAAGGCGAAACTTATTCAGAGAAAAATAATAGCAAAATCAAATAAACTTCGTGGCGCCATCCAAAGATACCACAGAACCGGGCTCGCATCCCCTAAGTAGACGGGTCCTCTTGGAATTCCTCCTCCGAAGCCGGCATAGTCTCCTCTTCAAGGTATTGTGTTGAGGCAAGGGTGAGTACTTGGTACTCGCAAGTCATGCAGAATGCAAGCTAATATACTATATGCATGGCTTGGTACAAAGGAATAGCTCAAGGTACATTTGCGAAATGACTTTTGACAAGTAATAAAAGTAGATTCAAAGCAAGAGAAATAAGTAAAGCAAAAATAACTTTTCAACAAGATTAACAAAAATATTTCCTATCCTAAACCACAATTCAATCATCTACATAGATAAACCAACCCATCTTACAAACAAAAGTTATTTGTGAGAAAATCTAACCCTTGACTGTAATTCAGAGCATTGTCGATCACAGTGGACTCGGCTATTCAAATAGATTCTACACTCTGCAGAGGTTATACACTTTACCCACAAGATACAATCCACTCACCACGTCAGCCGTGAATCGCCATACAAGAGTATGCGAATGAGCGATCATAACAAAGCCTTTCGGAAGCCTCAAACAACACAGGTGGTCCTCTCCGGTTCGTGCTCTACACCATCCCTTCCCTTAGCCAAGGCGAAGTATGGGACCAACACACCGTTAGATGGGTATCTGGCCACGACCACGATCGCTCCCGCACAATCACACAAACGGTGTAATTGACACCCCGAGGCTCCACAAGTGAGTCCTTAGCGACTTAGTCAACTAGGGCCGTCCCATTCCACCATGTGGTTGCACGTTTGACTCAGTTCAAAGGCTTGCAAGGTTAAGTCCTTAGGGTGACCAGGGCAAGACTACCCGAAAAACCAAATCAACATCCCCAATGCCAACTGCCCACCTGATTACTCTTGCCACATGCCATCGAAATCTGTTTATCAAACCCCATTGATTACCATGCACCACGTGCCATCAACATCACATGATACTTTTCCAAAACAGGTTCAATATATCATTAAGTCCATATTAGCATTTGATTGTCCAAAATCATGTCATGAGCACGTAGGTGTCTAAGCAAAGGTACTACATCGGTCTAAACCCATGTTGGCAATTTAATAATGTCCAACTAGTAAACCACAACTAGGGTGACAAGGGATCATGGCACATACTTAGATAATCAAGGTGTCATACAAAGAAATTGGTATTTATCTAACCCCCATGTTTAAACAAAGTATCTTTCTAATTGATCTAGCATGCAATAGTTTAAAGCAAAATAGATTTCGAAATAGGATCAACATGGTCAAAGCACAACTTGCCTTCAAAAAGTACTTGCTCTTGGTCTTGAGTTGGATCCTGAGTCAACACTTCTCCTTCGAATCCTTCCGGCACTTCAACGTCTACTCGTAAAGCGTGCAAATAGCAAATACCCAAATAAACAATAGGCAAAAACATCCCAAAACTCCAAATAAAATCCATAAACAGAGAGAACATAATTTTCTGGATTTTTAGAAACTGGAATCGTGAAATTTGGAGTTAAAACGCAAAAGTTATGATTATTTAAAGTTCAAATAATCAATTAAATAATTTTGCAGAGAAAAACTTTAGTCCAAAAATTAAATAAAATTCATATTTAGGTAGATCTCAATTTTATACAAATTTAGAAATTTGAATCACTCAAATCGGAGTTGAAACGCAAAAGTTATAAGCGTTTGAAGTTTGAATCTAAATTTGAAATCATTATTCGAATTAATAAATCATTTTCTTTTTTCGGAAATTAATTATTGCGTCAGCATGGACACGTGGCAGCCTCTGATTGGTCGGTGGCGTCGGCGTCCATGGGCGTGGTCCACGCTTCGGCCGGTCCACCGTGGACTCGGCCCACGACTCCACGTGATCGACATGTGGGACCCCAGCGTCGCGGGTGACGCGTCGGCGCTACGGCCGGCGACATCTTGAGTTCGCCATGACGCCGCGTGACGTCATGGTGTGGTTCGGCCGAGCCGACACGCGGGCGCGTCGGCGCCACGTCTGGCCCACCGCGTCGGCCCAACTTCTGGGCGCGTGGCTCGATCTCGGCCGTTGATTTGAAAATCAGGCGCGGATTAGATCGGTGTTGACGCGTTTGGGTTAACGATTGATTTGGACCGTTGGATCTAGATCCGACGGTGGAGATGGATCTAGGATTTGGAACGGATCTCACCGTGCGATGGCGTGGCGTGATCTCGGCGTTGGATCTTGATCGGACGGTGAGAGAGCTCGCGGATCCGGCGATAACTGGCGGCGCTGCTCACCGGCGCGGAGGGCGGCGACCTTGCCGACGGCGTTTCGGCGCTCCGGCGAAGTGAGAGATCGCTTCAGTGCGCTCGTCGCGGTGAGTCCGGATCCGGGGTCAACGGGCAGAGAGGGCACGGACGGCGGCGATTTAACGCGAAAAAACCGCGACGGAGCGTTACGGCAACTCCGGCGAGCGATTGCGGTGAGCAACGGCGCGCTCCGGCGACGTTGTTCAGGTCTACGGTGCGCGCTGAAGTCTAGGTCACGACCGTGGTGGCGGCGCATTAAATAGCAGCTGACCTCGGCGTCAGAAACGCACGGAGACCGAGGTCGACACTGTTCGGCTGAGTCCGGCCGACGGAGAGGGTGAGCGTGGCACGCGCGTTGGATCTCGATCCAACGGCGCGCGAGTTTGGGTCCGGTCGGACTCGGAGCGGTAGCCGGTCGGGCTCGGTGGCGTGGCTCATCGTGGCCGTTGGATCAAGATCCAACCACGCTTAAGGCTTCGGCACGAGTGGGTTCGGTCGAGTCACGTGGCTCGGGTCGGACTCGAACTCGAGTCTGACTCGGGCTCGGTCGGATGAACAGTAACCGACTCGGTTTGGATTTCCAGCGATTTAATATTTAAAATAATTCCCAGTAATTTATTTAATTCATTAAAAATAGCAAATGACTCAGAAAAATTCCAGAAAAATTCTGGAAAATATTTTAGGGTATTTGGGACTCAAATAAAATATTTCCAACAAAATTTTATTTGCAAAATTAAATTCTTTAATTATTTCAAAATGGAATAAATTCAAATAAATTCCAAATAAATCCAAATAAATTCCAGAAAATTCCAAAAATTCACCAAAGTACCAAATCACACATGAATTTAAGAAAAGTAAAATTTTGGGGTGTTACAATTGATGGCGCACCGAGGTGGGGAATTGGAAGAGCTCGGCGGCGCGGATCCAACGGAACCGACCGTTCGCGTTTTGGAGTTAAATTGGAGGAGTTATGAGCATTGGAATCCAAGCCCTAGCCATTGAAGCAAAATGGAGCTTCTCTGTACATTTCCTTTGGCTGGAGGTTAGGGATGACACTATTCACGTGACACGTGGCGCCTTCCCATTGGTCTTCTTTTACGCAAACGATTCGCCCTCGAGAAAAATAGGGAAAAATGGCCTAAAAATTCCGAAAAAAATTCCTAGAGCCATTTTAGAATATTTGGGACCCAGTGGAACTGGTTTGGTTGAATTTGGATGATTTTTGTGGAATTGAATATTCGGGCGCGGATCGCAGGCATTAAACAAAAGCCGTGCGAGATAAAATAGGAACGGAGGTCCAAAAATCCGGGGAATGATTCCTAAAATCATTTCGGAATATTTGGAACACATTTGAAGTGGTTTGGGGATTTTTGGAGCATTTTTGGACTCGGGTGAAATTTGGTCTGCAGTGAACTGGAAATCCGATTTTTCGACCGGAGGGGAATTGATTCCCGATTTTGGAGGGGGAACGGATGCCAGGTTAATATAAACACCAAAGAAAATCCAAACTTTTGAACTTAATTTATTTAAATTAGGTTTTTCCCCAGAAAGCGAAAACTAGGGTGTTACAAAAATCATTCTCATCAATCGAGTCATTTGCAAGAAAGAGAGAGGAATCATCGGGATATACCATCAAAGATATGATGGACTTGGTAAATGAGTGTGGTGCTGTTGAAGGAAGTAATGAGCACTTCATAGCAACTGAAATTTTTGTGAAGAAGGAACAAAGAGAGATGTTTATGACTTCATTGCGCAGCCCTTCAGCACGTTTTGAATGGCTTAAAAGGAAGTATGAAGTCAAGTATGGCAAGTAGATGAGCAGGGATTCTACTTTATTTGAGAACAATTTATCTCTACTTTTGTACTCAATTTATGTAATGTTTAAATTGGGATGTACTCTTTATTTGATAACAATTTATCTGGCTTGTAATCTATTTATGTAATGTTTAAACCGGTCTTTGTTACTATTTATTTATGTATTGTTTATCTGGCATGTTCTCTATTTATGTGTTGCTTATTGTGATGCACAGATGTCCTCATATGAAAGTGAGAGTGAAGGGACTGATTCCTATGATGATGAACATGAGTGTGATTTGCATATGATGTGCATGTACTATCAGATTTCAACCAACCTTCTTATGGCTGCAAATATTGTGGATAAGTATCACTCAACATACTTGGACAAGAATGAGACTAGGACTTCACGTCTCAGCGGAATGGGTTGGGTGAGGGAAACTTTGAGCACTCCAGGTGAATGCCATCGCATGCTTCGTATGAATTCTACAGTTTTTCAGAGTCTACACGATCTTTTAGTTAGTACTTATGGTTTAAGATCTACTACACATATGCATTCAATAGAGTCATTGTCTATGTTCCTATACATTTGTGGGGGATGTGAATCAAATCGAAACGTGCAAAACCGTTTCAAGCATTCTGGTGAGACAATTAGCAGGAAGTTTGATGAGGTTTTGCAGTGTGTGGTTAGGATGTCCGCTGACCTTGTGAAGTCGAAGGACCCAAACTTTTCTACAGTCCATAGTAGGATTAGAAATGATCGTCGCATGTGGCCACATTATAAGGATTGTATCGGGGCTATTGATAGAACTCATATTCTAGCTGTTGTTCCTGCAGAAGAACAAGTTAGATATATTGGTAGATCAGGATCTACAACTCAAAATGTGATGGCAGTGTGTGATCATGATATGAGATTCATATATGCATCTATTGGGCAACCAGGATCAATGCATGACACATCTGTCCTATATCATGCATTGGAAGCAGATAGAGATACCTTTCCACATCCTCCTCAAGGTAAGTTGTACTTGCTTATTTTCTTTGTTACTTTTATACATTGAATACTCATATGGCATCTACATTGTATGTTTCAGGTAAGTATTATCTTGTGGATGCTGGTTATCCTAACCGTCCAGGGTACTTAGCGCCATACAAGGGCCAAAGGCACCACGTGCCAGAGTTTCGAAGAGGTTCTGGACCAAGTGGTAAAAAAGAAAAATTCAACCAATTGCACTCAAGTTTACGCAATATCATTGAGAGATGCTTTGGTGTATGGAAGATGAAATGGAGAATTCTTCTGAAGATGCCAAGCTATCCAATGTCAAAACAAAAGATGATTGTAGCCGCTACTATGGGACTGCACAACTTCATACGTGATCATGATGCGCCAGACAGTGATTTCAGAAGGTTCGATAGGGATCCAAACTATGTGCCTACAATACCATCAAGATATGCAAGATATGTCATTTCTCAGGATGCATCAGATGCATCAACATCAGATAGGAGTGATTCATCTATGGACGCTTTTCGTGATGAGCTTGCACAGGCAATTGCAGGATGATTGAGATATTACTTGTGATATTTCTTTATTGTCGAACAATAATATTATTTAATTTGTTTACATCCAACAATAATGTTATTTTGCACCTTTGGATATGAATATCTATACAAGGAATCCCTATTATTTTTGACATATTTGCCTCCATGCTCACATGAAACAATACTAACCATGTTTGTACAATCACGAATCAGTAAGTAGCATTTAATTTATCTTACATCACAAAATGACATGGATTAATTGATATATATTAGTCCCAGCCATCAAGATTAGTTGGTCCACGTGATGTTAGTTCATCCCAGCCATCAAGATTAGTTGGTCCACGTGATGTCAGTTCGTCCCAGCATCAAGATCTCTTACATCGTGATGTGTACGTCAAGGTTTGGGACATTGATGACTGGGAATACACCTAGAAAGAAAGAAAAAATAAATAAAAAAGAATAGTTACAACCAAGGGTAGCATGGTTTTTTTGTCTTTAGTCCCCCATTCAAGATCTCTGAAGCTAATATCTTAGCCAAACGCTTTTGTCAGACGGATCCAGCTTCTCAGCGAAGTAGATCCTTCAGGAAGCAGGATCTGGATCTAGAAAAGCAGGATCTGGAGCCCTACCAAACAGGCCCGCATGTCCGAGCTTTCCCAAAATCGGTTTTCCTTTTTTTTTTTTTACCGGTTACTCATAACCGATTTAGCGCCTCTAGAATCTTCTCTGTCGATTTGATCTCTCTGACTTTTCATCAATGTTTGAGCTGACTTTTTTTATTTTTTTGCCAAACAAAATAAGACAGCAACGGCTTTAGTTAAGACGCATGGGCGATCGGGCGCCCGTTACACCAACCGGAACAGTGAGCCGGACGCGCGCAGTAATCGCCTCGCCACGGCCGCGCGCGGGCCGGCGTCTGCGCGCCATGGTACGCGGCCGGGCCCTGCGCGGCGACAGCGCCGTCCACGGCGAGCGGCCTCGTGCCGTGTCTACGTGCAGCTGGCGCCGCGCGCGTTGGTGCGTCCGTACGTTTGGTCGTTGCAGCAGTTAAAGCCGTGTAATCTCCGCGGATCTCATCCCATGCGTATCCGAGTGGTGCTGGTCGGGCGCGCGCACGCCCGCGCAGTGGGGACTGGGGACCCGCCGCGGATTGCCCGGTCTCTGGATTCCAGGGAACTTTAACAGTGAATTGTTTGCGATCAGATATTAGATAAATTTCTTTTTGTTACAGCTGTAGCTACATTTTATTGTATGCATTGCAAATAAATATTGTAAAATTACAAGGGATATATTATAAAGCAGGACTAGCCAACGGTATACCATTGGAACGGTATACCTAAGTTTCATCAGTTTTAGTGATTGGTTTCATGAGTTCCAGTGTTTAGTTTCATAAGTTTCAGATTTTATCAGTTTTTAGTGCTAAGTTTCATGAGTTTCAGTGTAAAATTTCAGGAGTTTCAGGGTATACCGTTAGAACGGTATACCATAAAATATTATTTCTGTATATTTTATTGCAAACGGTGATTTCAAATGTTACACATGGAAAATATATTGCGGAGATTTCAAATGTTACACGAATTGGAACGGTGACGTCAGCCCTAGTCCTTCCCCAAAACTATCGGCAAAAGGTTTCGCAAAAGTCCGTTTGCTTGTCACTTTCTTTTACCTTCGTCGTGGATTCTACCAAATTACATGTCAGAAAGCATGTGCCAGTTATTCGCATTATGGTGTGCTCCTTGAATGGCAAGGCAATGGTGAACTTTCTTTCATGCCATGCATGACTTTTCATTTGTCAGAGCTAGTTCCTTGATTCGTCCAAGACTCACAACCCTTATTCAATCTACCCCAGCATTGTTGAGTAGTGCTTCTATCATCACCCTCTCAATATAAATTATACTCCCTCCGTTCAAGTTTATAAGGCTTATTTTTTGAATGGCCTTGTTCATGAATAAAAGGCGTATTTCATATTCTAATGCAAAATTAGTGTGATGTTCCCTCCGTACCACTAATAAATATCCATCTTTACTTCATATTCTCTACATGCATACATTGATTATAGTGCCTAGTGATAATAATTAGGGGTAAGCTAGTCATTTTCAATATCTTTTTTATCTATATGCCAAGAAGAAGTAAGCCTTATAAACTTGGACGGAAGGAGTACAAATTTTGAACCAAACAGAGACAGGGGTGGATCCAGGGGGTACCGGGTATGCCCTGACACCTCAAAAATTTTGAGAAATGATACAAGTTTACCTCTTCAATAGGCTAAATTTGTTAATTGAATTGGTTTCAATTTTAGTGGTTTGGGATTTTTAAGACCTTAGAAATATTTGTATTATACTTTTAGCGAGTTTTAAATATATGTGTTGGATTTATAATGTTACAAAATCATTGTATAAGACTATAGAGTTGTACATATGAAATGTGCACCCTCATCGAAATTTTTCTAGTTCCGTCACTGAGCGGAGAGGTAAGTAATCACCATCTACCATTTATTTATGCTTTAGTATTAATGTAACTTTCAAATAGTGATGCATAGAAGCACTTCCCACCATTGTTAATGATCTATTATGACCTTGTTTTCGCACCTGAAAAATTATGTATGAGGAATATATCTATATATACATCACCAAAAGATTGTTTTTTTTTCTAAAGAATTGGAATACCGGTTAAATTAAGAGAAAAAACCGTGGAATGACATTAGTTTAGTCCAAGAACAAGCTAATATCCAAAAATAAAAAATTTATCAACTACCCATCATTGAATCAAGTCAAACTAAAAATTACTGGCTAGTGGCAACCTTTTCAAAGGAAAGGAGGTTTATCTTGATAAGGATGCTAGCGTACACTGTACTATTATCTAGGCTCTAGGATAAGAGAGGATGTTATCCATCACAGTACACCTACACCCTTGGATTCTCTCATTTTTGCTTTTAACAAAACCTTCTCTTGTCCTTTCTGCTCCTAGTCCAAAGGATCAAATGTCCTAACCACGTTACATTGGGTAGATAAATCCAAGAATAATTGTTATCTTGGGCGACAGGTGCAGATCGGCGATGTTTAGAATCGTTTGATAATTTGGACCAATCGAAGTAGCAGGAGAGTAGAAGCCTTCTGATGTCATATGTGAGGCAAGGTTCCGATCTGGAGTCCACTTAGACTTCTTAAACAACAATAAGCTGACATATGAGCTCTTCCTCAGAAAACAATACTAATTGATAAACTACCACCGTGATTGGAGCAGGTTCCAGATTAGTATATTGGCTTAGTTTATATGGTAGTAGTAACATAGAGTCGTAGTCTCGTCGACAAAGATAACACCAAATGATGAGCTCCTTAAACCGCTAGAGCTTATTAACCCGAACTTAACACTAACGCATCACATGAGAAGGCAGTGGAGGAGCTAGAAAATTTTAAGAGCACGGGTAAACCTAATTACTTGATGTTTTAGGACGAATATTTGCCCCCCCCCCCCCCCACTCCAAAAAAAAACCTATTTTCGTGAGGTTTGCAACGACGAAGCTATCGTGTACTTGCATAGGTCATCACCAGAGAGTCGTAGTCGTCCCCCTATTCGAGAGATAGATCGGGCTATATGAGGAGGCTAGGGTTCAAACAAAGATGGGGACCTGAGACAACTTGGGATCCAATTCCGAATTATGGGAGCACCGGATCCGAGAAATGAACCAGAGAGTCTGCTGAAGTTTGCAATAAATGCTCGGTTCTGAAATATCGGAATTGTACAATAAATGTGTGCTTGCCCGCAAATGCGCATGCACATGGAAACCACAGGGGATTAAACCAGAGCATGCATTCACTTAATACAGCAAGTAGATTGTAGTGTGTGCAATAGAAGTTTAGCAGCAAGTTTTCGTTTCATGCCTCTAGGATTGATTGATGTTCCGGCTACTGATGATTTGATCTAAGGATGCAAATGATTTTCACCTCCTCTAGAGCTCATTTTGGTATGTTGTCCTGGTAGAAGTCGAATGAAGAAACAAACAAGGAATGCAAAATGGCTGCAAGCATCATCTAGAATTCTAGATCACAATAATAACGGGAGGAAGCAAGAAGAGCCCAAAACGCAAATGGACAAGAGAGATGAAACGCAAAGAAGAAAACAAGCGTTCCCCGGGTTAAGCTCCTGGCAGGAAGAATCTTCCAATTTGGCACTTTTTGATTCCCTGCCGGATCAGGGAGACCATTATGAGAGGTGACTGTCCATGGGGCCCACCTAGGCGATGGGCCCACGGTCCTGTGACTGTAGGCTGCCACAGTGGCCTACGTGTCGACACAGTGGGAGGGGTCCGTGCCACTGTCGCAAACATTGATCGCTGCCGTACCGCGGTGTCCAGGAATGACAGCGGCACACAGTTCCTCCACACAGCAGATCTGTCTGCATAGTTAGCCATTTCCTGCTTTAGTTTTCTTCTGAGCTTTTTTTTATCGCAGCAGCAGAAATATTTTTAATAAATTAATAGTTCGATCCGATTTTTATTATACACCACTAGTGTAATGCATCGTAAAATTTTTATTTCTTATCTTCTTTCAGATTTTAAGTGCAAGTTGCAACAACACCAATTTGTTTTGATAGGGTAAACAACTGAGCTATTCCTAGGTTTCGAAAAGAATGGAGCATCCCAAGATATAAGATCATACACTGCATGGGTGTAGGAACCAGCAATGGACAGCTGACGGAGGCAAACAGCACCGCGAGGGCAGGCAGACACCAAGCGCTGTTGAAGCTTCGCACGCTTCGCTAGACTGGCCGGGAACCGGGCCGCACCGTGCAGCGCTCGGATTGGAGAGCAAATTTTCCCGTCCCCAGGTGACGATCACTGGCTCACTGCCACGCCAGTAACCGCTCCTCGCCCCGTTCGATCTCCCAGGTGAGACAGCGAGCTCGCGCGCGCATGGATGTGGGCTCGGTGGATGCTGGCTCCCGCTACAGCCACGAGCTACTATGTGTCTCTATTTCAAGATAGATGCTACTCCCTCCGGTTTGGTAATACCTATCGTTTTGGACACAGTAATGGTCAAACTTTTGAAATTTTGACTAACAATATATTTTTAAATATTTAAATTGGATACATAAAAATTATATGTGTAGACTAGTCTCGAGAAGTACTTTCATAATATTATAATTTTATTGGGTTTTATAAATATATTATAATAAAAATTAGCGGTCAAAGTTGTGTTTTGAAGACCGTGTCGATGTCCAAAACGACAGATATTACCAGACCGGAGGGAGTACAAGACACCTGGTGCCATATAATTTCTTACGTGTACATGTGCCGAGCCAGGTATTGCAGTAGAGTATGTAGCTAGGTGGCACGCATAGGGATAAAAACGGATTGGATAGTGACACCACTATAGAATGGTACAACACTGTCGCTTCATCTTAGTCGGTTTCCAATTTTTCACGAAAAAAACGATTGTGATAGATGATTCATGAAGAAAAAATTGGTGGGGACTCATCATATGTAGGAACCGTCTGTGATGTGTCTCGTTAGGTTTTATAACTCGAGCTGAACTCTCCTTTGTTATTGTTCTAGCGGCAAAAAAATCATCGCCGCCCAAAAAAACACAACATACTCTGACTGGAACTAATATTTGGGTGAGAAATTATGAAATCATAGAGGATGAGTGTTAAGAGGGTAAAGTTGAAGCCCTAGCTTGCTTGAGGAGAATTCCCGTCAATTAATCTTCCCTCATTGTGGTTTTCTTCAAAAGGTGAACATTTCTTCAAATCCCTTCAATTTTACAATACAAAATCAATCTTGATTTGGTGAGTGTGTTACATGCAGGGTTCACAAAACCGAATTAGCAAAACTGGCTCGGTTTTCGCGGTACGGTTTTGCAAAAACCGCCAAAAACCAAAGAGTTGAAAAATCCAAAAAATTTGAAATCAATTCGGTTTTGGCGGTAAACCGCGGTTTTTCACGGTAAACCGCTCGGTTTTTACGAAAAACCACTAGGGTTTCACAAAAAACTAACCCGACCTCTTCGAAAATGGTTTTCAGCGATTTTACGCGAAAAACCGCGGTTTTTGACGAAAAACCGGACATACAAATTTTTTCAAATTTTTCAAATTTGTTTTTTAATTAGACTGGTTTACCGAGCGGTTTTGCATCTCGAACCGAAGCGGTACGCTTGAAAACCGCGATTTTCGAGCGGTTTTCGGCGGTTTTGTGAACCCTGGTTACATGTCATTATTGTTGCTGTAATATGATCAATGTTGAGTCCCTACATTTGATATTGCTAAGTCAAGTTGGTACTAAGATGATTGGTGCAGGAACTGATTTCCTAATTATCCTGCTATTTTGGCCATATGGCTTCGCTTTTGTTGCATCTCACCGGTGCTTTCTTATTTTTAACAATTTAATCGTGTTAATATCCAATATGCTACTTGCTCAAAGAGCAAAAACTTTCGTTCTTTTCCTTTAATACCCAAAGAAAAAGCTAAGAAGACTTTCTAAGTAGAAAACTGAGTAGACTTGTCCTTGCTTTTGTTGTACATTAATTTGTTTTAGTGGACATGATTCAATGTGTAGATGATATAAATTTTATGGTGTGCTTTATCTCTTTGATTATGTCAATTTTGCTATCTTTGAATTATGTAATTTTCATCATATTGTCCACATTTAGGTTGCATAACCTATGCGTCTCCTGTTCGAGGGTGCTTGTTTATAAATAAGTTGAATAACATATTTATAAGCAAGTGGTTTCGAATTATCCATATTTTTTTTGGATAGTTTGAGCATATGTGATTTGGGTAAGTTCCTAAGCTGTTGTACCCGTCCGGTATGCAATAAAGACATGATGGAACCTGATCAGGAATTGGAGTGTTGTATATTTAGGAGGACAATTTAGAGCAAATGTTGCGAGATGTGGAGGGAAATTACACAGAAAGAGAGTTTTAAAAGTTTAAAAGCTTGATTGAAGATGATGCCAAATCGTCTTTCTCAGGTTGCAAAGTGGAATACACCAAGTTGGGTTCGGTCCTTGCATTATTCGAACTGAAGGAAAAACATCGTTGGACAGATACAAGTTTCAATGCACTTTCAGTTCTTCTATCGGATATGTTTCCGGAGGGAAAAGAGTTGCCAACAAGCATTTATGAAGCAAAGAAACTACTACGTCCCATGCGAATAGAAATAAAAATAGAAATGATGCATGCATGTCCAAATGATTGCATATTGTACCGCAATGTCTGAATGATTGCAAATAGAAAGGATACATGCATGTCTGAAGCAATACAAACCCTAATTTAGTTTATTGCGATACATATGTCTAGACTCTAGATGATATGGTAATTATCATGTTTTACTAAAATTATTGGTCGTGATGATCAGTAAAGCTTAAAAGGAACTATGTCAACTTGTGGAATTTTGTTTCGAAGGCTGCTTAGGCAATAGGCATTTTGAGGAAGTTGCAAGTGTCATTAAAGTCTCATAGGCCACATCACAATCAGTTCTTGCTAAGAAACGATTGTGATGACCATCAAACACTATCGGGCAAAAAATCGAATGTGATAGAGCCTCCTCCTCATTATCTAGTATCTTTATATCGCCACCAAAACTGACTGTGATGAAAAAAAAGAACTGATTGTGATGTGCATCCTATAGTAGTGATTATTGAAGGGTTTCGAAGCATGGAAAACAAAAATTTTCCTACGATTGCAACCAAACACCAAGATCATATCTAGGAGATGCAAGTAAACGGTTTCAGAAGGACTCACCCTCGTAGACCGAAAGTGAGAATAACGTTCCCGCAAACAAATGTGGTTGATGTAGAGGTACACTCCCGACTTCGAAGTCGCGAAGATGAGCGCCACAAACGGCAGCGCCTCCGTACTTGGTCACACGTACGGATCAACGATGACCTCCAATCCCTCGTTCAGTAGGCAGCGAAGTAGAGGATCTCCGGAAAACTCCAACAACACTACAGCTTAGTGGTGGTGGTGGTGGAGAAATAATTTCAGCAGCGCTTCGCATAAGCCACAGCTCGAAAAACGGATCAGCAGGAGGAAGGAGAATGGACCAACCAAAGGGTCAAAATGGATGAACACCCAAAGAGAGGAGCTCCTCCCTCCCTTTTATAGGAGGAGGAGGAGGCAAGGCCAAGGGGTGGCCGGCGCATGGGGTGCCCCTTGCCCTCCCTCTCTTCATGTGAGTGATCTCTCCACTCACTTTAAAACAACCCACTTTGGTTTCCATTAAAACCCCACTCAAGAAATGAAAGGGTTTTCTCCCATAAATAAACATTTTTATTTCAGATATTTTAATGTTTGTTAATTCTTTTAATTAACAAACATTAACATATACCCCATTTAACTATTCCGATATCCCGAAACTATTCCGGCGATACTCGAAACAGTCCCTGTACTGTCCATATTTTTCTCCGGTGTTTTGTATCCACTCAAATGCATCGATGAACCTTAAGTGCGTCACCCTACGGTTCGTGAATAAAATGGACATGATTGAGACACCTCTCAGATCAATAATCATCAGCGGGATCTGGAGATCCATAATGACTCCCATTCACTCAACGATGAACTAGTGATCGCGTAAACCAGAAACGACATAACCAATTCCTTTTGTCTCACGATATTTTACTTGTCCGGGATCCGATCATCAGTATCAACTATACCTAGTTCGATCCCGTTACCGACAAGTACTCTTTACTCGTTAGTGATATAACATTCTTGTGACCTAGTCACATGCTTGCAAGCGATGTCTATGTAATATCACCGAGAGGGCCCAGAGTATATCTCTCTCATCATCCGGATGGACAAATCCCACTCTTGATTCATGAGCCTCAACTAATACTTTCATAGTACCTAAATCCATCTTTATAGTCACCTTGTTACGGAGTGACGTTTGATGTCATCAAAGTACTCTTCCGGAGTTAGTGATTGACATGATCTCATGGTCTAAGGAAAAGAGCTATTTCGTATGTGTTTGATACAGCAACAAACTAAATGACTTGATCGTATTTGCTATACCAACTTGGGTGTATGTTCATCACATCATTCTTCTAATGACATGACCCCGTTATTAACAACATCCAATGTTCATGATCAGGAAACCTTGATCATCAGTTAATCAATGAGCTAGTTTAAAAAGAGGCTTTACTAGGAACCCTTTTGTTTATTAAACACACATGTATTAACGTTTCCGATTAATACAATTTTAGCATGAGAAATAAACATCTATTATAAACATGGAATATGATAATAAACAATTTATTATTGCCTCTCGGGCATATTCCCTTCAATTATATATTATAGGAAAGAATATACTCACCTTGTTTCCCAATACCTATATTCTTTCCTATAATATATAATCACTACTATAGGAATGCATATCACAAACAGTTCTTTTTTTGGGGGGATGAGACTGGTGGGGTCGCGCGTTCCCTCTCCTTGAATGGCCTGACTCGGGGAGCCCAAGAAGTATACTGGTTCGGGCCGAATGTCCCTACTCCAGTTCGTGTGATGGATCTGTATTGCTTTGGGTGCAGATGACTGCACGGTGTTTACAAGCGAGGGCTGAGGAATGGCCCTGAGAACTATTTTCGCTCGTAAGAGACCGTCTCCCTCCCTGAGGGTCCTGCCTCCCTTTATATAGACGGAGGGGGCAGGTTACATGGGAATCTGGAAAAGAAAGGATGGGGTGTCCTACGCCTTGGAGTCCTGGTCTTCAGCCTTGCCGGCCGTCCGTCGTTTGCTCACCCCATGCTGGGTCGGTAGACACATCGAGTGGCATGGTTTTCTGTTTCGCCGGGAAGTAGCGCACCTACCCTCTGCGCGTTTGCCAGGTGTTGACGTCGTAGTGCTTGGCTCTGGTGTCGCCTTGGGAGGGAGCGCATCCTCCCACTGTGCATGATTGGACGATGAGACTGGTGCTTGACTTTAGCAACCACCCTGCCACCTGGGGAAGGAGCCACCTACCCTCGCACGATCATTCTAAGCCATCGTGTCCGGAGGGCAGGTGGCCAACGACCGGTGACGGTCTGGCACCCGACCCTTGGCGGAGGTTGCCTTAGCTTGGTCGGAGCTTGTGGGGCGTTCGACCCATGGTGAGGGTCGGACCGCCCCCTGGTTGGTTTGGTCGGGGACGCGTTTGGTCGGGAACGAGCGTCCTTCGTGGCCCAGTGGGGCCTTCGGCCAGAGCTAGGCTTGGGGCACCCACTCGTCGTCCCAGGCCGCTGAGGGTACCCATGGTATGAGTACTCGTCACATAGCATAACAAAATATTTTCTATTTTCTATTTTATATCATAATCTCTTAATTTCATTATTGCAATGATTGTCTCTTTCTTTCACTACTTCATTTAGTGCATATCACATTGCTTATAACGGTATACCAGAGTGAACACCAGTCGATGTATCAACCTCTTAATCTCTTCATTCAAAGGACGTCCACTAAATAAAGGGAAAAAATGTTTTCAAATTTTGGGGGAATTTTTAGCATATTCTATATAATTCATATCACCGACTTTTATTTGTAACATACTAATTTTGCACCAGATCACCAGATTGAAATATTATAATGGCAAGTTATTTTCCAAGTTTATTGTGAATTTTTAGATATTTTTTGAATTTTCTAGATATTTTTTGGTAATTAAAGAAAACACCTTTTATTTTCTAGTTACTTCTTCTAAATTTTGAACTCTAAATTTAAACTAGCACAAAGTTTAGAAATATTTTACTTGAGTTTCAAATAGTCTGGAGAGCATCTCCAAAAAATTTTATGAGTTGTTGAGCTGACTTGCTATTTTTGAAAAATCTTAAATCTCACTTGTAATTAAATTTGAGGCACTTAAAGGATTTATAAGAACATCATGTGACTGGTAAAATACTAAAACGTTTACAAAAATACCAATACTACCTCAAGAACACCCACAAAATTTTTGATAAATTTAGGAATTACTTAGATACTTCAAAGGAATTAAAGAAATACATAGCCACAATTAAAAAGATTATTTTAATTAGTTTAAAATTCAAAAAAATAAAGTGCCCTGTCGAGACTTGCCTCTGCCCATGCTAAGACGTATTGTGACAAGGTACGCTTTCCTTGTATGGTATTTCCCCCCTCTTTTTGACGAGCCGAGCCCACTCGTCAGCCTCTCCCTTGGTTGGCTCGCACCCAAGGCATGCCTGTGCCACGTCTTAGCCTCACCAACACACACACGCCAGGCCATGAGCATGCATCGAACCTCACCACCATGTTGCCGCCCTGGACCAGCTGTCGCCACTAGCTTCACCGCTCCGCCCCACGCCATCCACAGCGCGACGAGCCATCAGAACTCTTGCCAATTCCCCGTCTCATCCCCCCTTCGCCAGACTCTACCCAAACCGCTCGCCGCTTGCACGGCTATCACCTCTACCGAGCTGTCACCATCTCCATCAATGCTCCTCACTTGCGTGCGTTGTAAACTCACTAGAAAAGCCCAGATTCACTCTCGTCGTTGTCCTGTTTCCCTTGGCTGTGATGCCATACTCCCAGGCCTAAGTTGAGGACTTTGTCAGCGTGCCTATTTAAGGAGCTCCTTAGACCGTCCCTAATCTTCATGAAGCTCCCCATCCTTCCCCTCCTAAGAGCCTGCGTCATTGCCCTCCAGGAAGCATCATTGCCGCCACAAGCCAAGGACTCGAGCAAAGCACAATTCTCCTCCTTGGTGAGACACTTCCTAATTCCTCCAACTCGAGACATCCTTAGAGTGCCCTAATCACATCCCCACCTTCTCTGCAGCTCAGGTTGCTGAGAACACCGCTGCCTTTATCGTCTTCTTCCCTACATGGCTATCATCGCCAAGATCCTCTGGTGAGTTTCCTTTGCTGCTAACCCCCACAATAGGACCTCACCACTTCCTCAAAGCTTTCCCCTCTATCCATTTAGAACCATCACACCCCATTTCCTTCTCCACTGCCCATCATGATCGTCGCCGCAGAGCTTCACTACCAATCCTCTATGGAAACCTACCTCGTCGAGCCAGAATAAGTTCAAGAATTAAACGAGCAAGACAAGCATCTCCTTTTTTACAATATTGACCAAATTATTTCACTTAAATTTAAACTATTTTACAAGTTCATATATGTATGCGTGTATTTTCAGTAAATGGCTATATTGTCGGTATTGGTAGATATCCCTATTTGTTGCATGAACTCCCTTGATAAATATGTAACATTTGAAGCATCTAGGCCCCCAATTTATTTTGGTTTTGGTAATTAATGACAATTAGCTTAAAGTACTAACAATTTCTCTTGAGAATATGAGAACATGTTAATTGCAACTACGGCATTATATGCATAAGCAAAAAGAGGACAAGAGAAGAAGGTTAAAAGACTTGAGGTCGAGGTACAAGAATAGATACTTGTCCTTTTTTCTGTTTTTATCGATCTCGGAGTTCTGGAGAAAAAGATCAGATTTTTTAAATTAGTTGCCGTACTATAAAGAGGGAAAGCCGATTAGTATCTTGATGTGTCAAGAGGTTCGAAATTTGGCTCAAATACTTTTCAAAAGTCATACTAGAAGCATTTATTTGGAGTTCAGATTTTTAATCATGTATCTTAAGTAAAACCGGCACTACCGTTGTTATATTTGCGGTAGTACCGCAATCGCGGTTCTACCGACTTTTATGTAGTGGTAGTTATTTTCCAGACACAATCGCTTTTCAGAGACTTTCTTATTTTCTCTGGGCAGGTACTACCACTGTTAATAATGCGGTACTACCGCTTGTTTTCTCTGGGCAGGTACTACCACTGTTAATAATGCGGTACTACCACTTGAGCGGTAGCACCGACACTCTGTGCAGTAGCTAAAATCCAGAATGACCCCTCTTTGGAGTTCATCTTACTAGCGTACTACCGCAGAGTTTATTACGGTACTACTAGAATGCCGGTAGTGCCAAATTTAAAGTAGCGGTAGTTCTTTTCCAAACTGGGGTGATTTTTGAACTCATTTGCGTTGATTTGATAATCAGCACTACCGTTGTGCATATAGCGGTACTATCGGAATTACGGTAGTACCGTAGTTTGAGTATCGGTAATTAATTTCCAGAAGGTGCCGTTTTTGGGACTCTTCTCGAGGTCATTGTCGGTACTACCGCGATTTGAACGGTGGTAGTACCGGACTTCAAATAACGGGCAAAATTACCACGCATTTAATGCGCTCAGTCTACCATTACAGATTGAATTCAGTCGAGCGGTAGTACCGGCATTTTGCCGACGGTACTACCGCATTTGCTGATTTTTTTCAGGAGCAAGGTTGTAACGGCTAGTTTGTGTTGGTGGAGGCTATAAATACCTCCAACTGCATTTGGAGAGCTTGGTGGAGGCTATAAATACCCCCAACTGCATTTGGAGAGCTTCTTGGACTCCCATTGAATACTCTTGAGCTCTAGCAACCTCTCTCTCTCTCTCTCATTTGCATTGAATTCATCTTGTGAGAGGAATTAAAAGCTTTAAATTGCTTTGAGTGTGTTTAAGCCATGTAATGTCTCAGGATTACTTAGAGAGGGTTGAGGAGTTCTGTTGTGAGTTTTTTCTCCTATCGTGTGTGGGGGTCTCCCAGGCTGGCTATCTGTTTTGTTGGGCAACCAGTAGTTGTGGAAAGTCTTAAGCCACCACCACCACCACACACACACACACACACACACACACACACACACACACACACACACCTCTCTTTCCCTCCCCCCACCCCCCAAAAAAAACCAAATGGGCAGCCAGCCACCTCCCCTCCACCTCGTGTCCTCCTCCCACACTTTGGTTTCTTCTTCAAGCAAGTAGCATGGAGCTCCTCCTCTCATTTGGGCAGCACCAAGGGCTCCTCCTCCCAGCCAAGCCCTCCTCCATGGCGCCCCAAGCTACTGCTATTCCTCCCCCCAAGCTGCTGCTCCTCCATGGCGCCCATGCAGCAACAGCACCTCCTCTCCTTCCTTGTCTCCTTCCATGGTAAGTGCTTGCTCCCCCATGGATGGTTGTTTGTGAGCTTAGATATGGAGGTCCTAGGCTGGGTGGTAGGGTTCTAGGGTCCCTAGGGTCGAAATTTGTAGAGGGAAACTAGTTCCAATGGAGGGAAAGTTGTTTTCTGTTTTTGAGTAGTTTTGTAGTCTGACTTGCAGTTCATGTTTGGGGTTCTTAAGTTGGTCAAATGCTTGGTCGGCTGTAGATTTTGTTATATATATTCCTCTTACCTTTAATTGAAGCACAAGAACTCGAAAATCCATGAAGCCAATTAAAAGTTATGCCATTTTTAGTGTTTGCTGTCCCGATTTGGTTGTTCTGTGAGCTGAGATGTTCAACTGAATGGTAGACCAATTTGCAGGCCGATTCAGCCTTTCCACTTGCCTAGAGAAATGTAGGACATTTCCTGTAGTTTCATAAAATGTACTTGTTCAACCATTAAAAAGTTATGCAAGAATTACCCTTTGCTGTCCAAATTGCAACTTGTAGTAGATTCAATGTTGTGCTGTTGTTTAAGCCAAGTTAGGAGCAGATTTAGAACTTGCATTTGCCTATAAAGTTGTAGAAAATTTTATGTAGATGATGAAAATGTCTTCGTTTGCTCAATTTAAAGTTGTATAGCAATAGTTATGATATGGCAAAGTGGGCTATCTAAACTAGTTTATATGAAATTCAGAATTTTGGGGCAAATTTGATTTAAAGGGTAAATGTATTGTTTTTTGTTGTTGGTTGACTCTAGAAATTGTGAATTTGAGTACACAATTATGTTTACAGGTGGATTAGCTTCGTGAGTGGCTCCATCTTTCCGCCACTCCATTTCTTTCGGTAGAAGACAAGTGTATCATCATGCTTTGCTTTATGATTTTGATCATGTTTCTAATTATGATGATGCAAATGTTAAGTATTGGATGTGGTTATTATTTATGCTCATGTATTTAAATTATGCCCATGTGAAAAGATAGAGACGAATGTATTTGCAAATTAATTGTGTTCATTGCATATTGCATTCATAATGGAAGAGGCGACCCATTTCGATGCGGGCCTCGATGTTCACACGTAGTGAACACGAAAGTCCTACCTCGTAGTCCCATACACGTGGGTGTACGGGAGCGAGTCAGTAAGAGTAGGCACCCTCCACGGGATGGAAGGGAATGGGGTGCACACCGATGGGTGTGCACTCGGCAGTACCGGTACGTGCATCGAAAAGGGCATTCATGTCGCATTGCATCATAACGATGATTTCGTGTTGAATGGAAATGTATAGAGTTGGGATTGAGTCGTGAACTCATCCAAAAGATTTAAAGAGGTAAGTGCTAAGAATAGATGCATTCTTGTTGCGTTGCATCGATAACCTTTATTTGTGCTAATAGAAATATGAGGTGTTGGGATCGAGTCGTGGACTCCCCCAAGAGTTAAATGAGGTATGTGTGTGAAGTAAGAAACGAGGTAAAGTAAAGGAGGTAAAAAGTATTCATACTATTGTTTTATGTATTGGTTGACTTGGATAAGAATTATGCTCATATTGTTGATTTACTTGTGTAACATGGCTTTTTGATGCACTTTGCTAAGTCTTCGACTCACGCTTGTTATTTAATGTTTTTAGGTCCTCTGAAGAGCGACTTGCCAGGTTTGGGGCTTAGCTGCACCTCTACTGATGCTCACGACAGAATAAAGGGACTTAAATGTTAATTGGTTTACTTTGGCAACTAGTTGAGTTCATGTAATAATTTGTAATTATTGCTCTCTTTGATGTAAAAGGTTAATCGATGTTAGAAGTTAAACTGCTAGAATGTTTCTTTTGGATACCATGACCCTTTGCATGTGCTTAGCAGGTCATGATAGTTAGTTCATAGTTGTTGCTTTAAATTGATATAATTGTCATCTCTTTGCCTGCTGAGTGGATGTCCATTTAGCAGGGGAGATCTTGTAAAAAATTTTGGTGAAAATTAGATAGGTTTGGTAGCACTTGGGGCACGTGTGGTGCCGGGGTGTTACAAGCCAATTGAAAACCATTTTTACACTCAAGTGAGCATCCACTTTCTATTCTCTTGGAGGTTGCCGCCTCCTAGACGGTGTGGTGGAGTTGGATTGGTGATCTTCTCGATGGAGATTGTGAGAAGACCCAATCAATTGTGAAGACACGGAGCTCGCCTACCCGGAATGGGGAAGAGCTACCCCGAGTATACGAGGAAAGGCTCAATTGCACAAAGGAGTCGGCTTGAAGTGAGTCAAGCTACCTCAACGTGGATTAGGGGAGACCGGCAAGTCTTCGAACAACACGAGATAAATCTTGTGTCTCCAATTTGTGGTTTGCTCATTTTTATCTCCTTTGTGTAAATTGCATTTCTAGCATTCTTAGGTTGTACTCTAGCTAGAATCGATTAAGTATTTAGAGTTGCTTGCACGATAGTGGGACTTAGAAATTTTAGGCCTTGATTGCAAAAATTGTTATTTCTAGTTACAATTGTTTATTTATTGAAATTAGAGCCAAAATTTTTTATAACCTCCTATTCACCCCCTTTAGTCGGTTATCCTTGATCCTACAACATTAACTTTGAAATCCATAAGGTAAGTGTTAGGCGATAAATAATGTCAACATTAGGTATATTCGATTGCATGTACTATTGCTTAGCCATGCCATAGAATTGGGGAGAACAAACGGTCGGTTGCAACATTTGTTTGGGAATGAAAACTTTGATATATTGAGGAGCTACCTCTATTATTTTGGTATAGAATCAAAACTGAAAAACTATGTTTTAACACGGATGAGTTATTTATATAATCTATTAAGTGCATCAACTTGCATGTAGTTTAGAGGGAGTTCTCGCCTTAGTCGATTAATGACTAAACGTAGTGTTGCTATAATCTTAGACATTTCGTGCAATCACAAGTGCTATTATTGGGTGACTTTAACCTATTAAATTGCTTAGGTCTAGCTTACACATTGAAAGGGAAAATTAGTACAGGCATTTTGGGTAAGCTTGCTCGAAGGGGTGCATTCACCGAGGTATTGGGGATAACACTTGTCAATACAATGGTGCATGCCTTCCTATGGAAAAATGGTCATGACAATGCATAAACTGTCATTAGTATTGTGTGTACAAATATTTTTCACCACCATAGCTAGGGTCAAACATCACCTGTTTAGTACGAAGTTAGGACTAAATGATGTAACGATTCTTGTCATGATCTCTCTACCACACACCTAAGGAAGTGTGAAAATAGCAGCAACAAGAGTTGATCATATCTTGTGGGCAAAATTGTACTCTTCTACAGAGTGTAATTTTTTTTAAAAAAAAGCCGTGCTTGCGATCATCAGAGACTTGATGCAAATTAGCTTTTGAACTTTTTTATGAAAAAACTTGTGTTGGAAAAATGATGTGTAGCCATTATTTCAGATGATATGCCAAATATGGCAAAGAATGCATCGTTGATCAAATCATTGAGGATTGTGAATTGTTCATATTTATGATATTTATATACTTTTTATTTACATACTTGTCAATTATTCTTTACAAATTTCTTTTGCATCTACTACATGTTATTTTTTTTTACTAAATTTCTCTTTATGCAAAAGAACATGGTATGATAGCCATTTCCTTTGACATAGCCAAATATCTATTTATAATTTTAATACACTACAACCTCTTGCTTTTTGACATTCAGTGGTCCAAGAAACCGAGGTCCTGACAACTCTAACTTTAATACAGGTTCGGGGAGTACGACGATGAGCTTTTCTAGGACTTAATCATTATTGATTGCCTCTGGATATTTTGGGATAAGGCATACTGCTGGACTTTGACTTATAATCTACTATTTTTCATTGCATTTTATTTGTCCAAAGGTCCTTTTTATTATAAGAACAATATTCTCTTCTATAGATAAAATCTATATCGATGTTATGTTATATGGATATGATGACAATGTTGTGAATATGCGTACTAGCTACTGATCTTGGGACTAGTACGGTATGCTCAAGAGACCCTCTGGTATTCCACGCCAAAAGGAAGTATCTCGATATTATTAAATAATAGTTAACAATTTAAATATATGAAAATCAAATTCCTTACCTTATTTCCCCCCTTATAATAACATATTTTTAGACTTTTAATTCTGAACAAAACCAAAATGTATATATTTCAATTAGTATGGAATTAAAAAACAATCCCTAATCTCCTTGTATTCTTGTTCTTTTGTTATTTTTATTTAATTTTTAATTTATTGTTCTTTTGTTATTTTTATTTAATTTTGAATTTTAAGTTTAATTTAGAGTTCATATGAAAATAAATGGCTAAATTTATGTTAATTTTCATTGTTTTTTTTATTTAATTTCGCATATGAGTTGTAGTTAGAATTCGTATATAAATCTAACTGCTAATTTTTATTCCAAATTTTAGCTATGTACATGTTTTAATTTGGAGTTTGTACGAAAGTTAAATGGCTGGTTTCTTTCCTCTCTTTTTTATTCTAAACTTCTAATAATTTTTGTTGTACTTGATATGGACTCTTTCTTCTAATTTAAGCCATTAATTTTGTTGTAATTTATATTTAATTTTGAATATTAGTTTTAGGTTACAATTGATATCCAAATCCAATTGCTAATTTTGTCTAAATTTTATTCTGAATTTTTGCTATGTACAGATTTTAATTTGGTGTTTTTGTTTAAACAATAACATCCAATGTCTACTATAGTTAAATTTAGTTTGGGTCCACCAGATTAAAGGCGAGATGTTTTTCTTTTTTTGTTTGTATTTCTGACATATTTCTCTATTTTTTTCTTAGCAACTCTAAATGAGCTTTTAATATATAAGGATTTATAAGCATATTTGTATTTTTCCAGGTAGCATTCATTGGTTGTGATTTTTAAGTTTGCAAACTTTGACTAATAAGTAGTCCAACGACAAAAGTGATACAGTTAGATTCGTATTTGAAAGCACTTTCTTATGGTTATGATTTTGTGGCTATAAACAAAGTATTATAAAAGAAATTAACGGTCAAAGTTTAAATTTAAAGATCGTACTAAGTCAAACCGTGTCTTACGAAAAAAAACAGAGGGAGTATAGATACATAGATCAGGTATCAGCAGCAAGTTTTTTTTTTTGTTCAAAGAGAAGAACCATTAATTACTGATTAGCACACAGTGGTTGTCCTCATACGCCCGTTGTATCCTATACTCTTGTACAAATGGCACCCACGACTCACGAGCTGTGATTAAGAGCTTAAATCTTTATCCTCAGCGAGCCACATCGTCACAAAAGTTTTTAGCCGTTCCATTGAAAGTAGGGGTGGAAAAAAAACTCGAAACTCGCGAGTTTAACAAGTACTCGGAAACTCGACTCGAACTCGTTACTTAACGAGTCGAGTCGAGTTGGTTTTTGAGCTTGTTAAGTTAACGAGTTTAACGAGCGAGCTAACGAGCTTAACGAGTTTTGAAAAAAAAATCGTGTAAACCCTAACCGGCTATTCGGCTAACCCTCTGGCTCTGGGCCTGGGCTCTGGACTCTGGTCCCTCACTCCCTCAGACGCAGACGCGCTCACACGTGCCGGCGGCGCCGCCTCCCCTCCCCTCAGACGCACCGCGGCTTCACCCTCCCCTCCCCTCAGACGCGTCGCCTGCTCGCCTCCGCCCCGAGCCCCCGACGCCGGACGCTTCCCCTCCCCTCCCTCCGACGCGCTGCCTCCGCCCCGAGCCCCCGACGCTCCCGAAGTCCCGGACGCTTCCCCTCCCCTCCCTCCGATGCCGGCGAGTCGTCGCCTCTGCCCCGACGGAATTCGCTGGAGGTTGAGCCCCTGCTCCAGATCCGCCGCCGTGATTGGTATTATTGCCCTCATCCCCTGTTCTTATCTGGAATGTAGTTCAATATTAGATTTCACTGAGTTTGATTGGTATTATTCGGTTGTGCTGCGAGTTGATTGAGTAACGGGAACTTGAACAAAGATTTTGTTGACAAAGAAGTCAAAGATGGTGCTTGTTCTGAGAGTTGATTGAGTTGTGCTGCGAGTTGATTGAGTAGATGAAATGTTCTGTTGATTGAGTATATAACTAGGTTTTAGCATGCTAATATGCTGATATGTTGAGATGTCGTACTATGGGATTCAGTTGATTGACTATATAACTAAGGTTTTAGCATGATGACTTATTAGTAGCAAGAAAAGAGGACTAGACTGCAAGACAGGAGAACATTTTGTTGACATACATCTGTTTGCATCTATTCAAAATATAGAACCAAAACAAATTAACTGCATCAACACACTTTGATAAAAAAAAAGCTTGTCCACTATGAATTACCTTGCTGATCTTCAAGACCTGAATAGCACAATGACGCAATTCAAGATATATATATAAATTAACCATCCAAATGATATTCATCAAATCGAGGAATCCATATAAGAAACTGTCGACATAACCCGCTAGGAATGAATTAAGAAACTGTACACATAACTTGTTTCGATCTGTTCTGCAGTATATTACAAGCATATGCTTTGGTCTACTGGATGAATATTGAGCGATCTGTCTTGATCTAATGCATGCTTTGTTAGTTGTTGCTCACATTTATAACGAGCTTAACAAGCCAACTCGAGTTTATAACGAGTCGAGCCAAGTTGAGTTTTCAGCTCGTTAAGATAACGAGTCGAGTCGAGCTGGCTCGTTATCTTAACGAATTAATCGAGTCGAGTCGAATCGAGTCGAGTCACCCCTAATTGAAAGTTATCACCGTAGGTCCTGTTAGGAAACTGGTTTCGTATCCTATATGGACTCTTCCTTATCTCTAAGCAGAACCGCTATATATAGAAGGCAGGGGGTCACCCCATTGTACAGAAGCATACAGAATAATAAAGCAGACCTGTTCCTCCTCATATTGTGTCTCTCGCCCTCTCTCTCTGTTCTCCAGTTTAGATCTATTAGGCAACCCCGGACTATTCGATAGCGAGGTTGTCTAACACGTTATCAGCACGAAGCTCTACCGGAGAAAGATTGAAAGGTGAGAAAAGGTGAGATACGGAGATTATTGATCTAATCTCGTGTACAGATTTGCATATATCTAATCTATTAGCACGAAGCTAATTGGTTTCACCGCAGTACATAGAGCATGAAGATACATACAGCACGAAGCCATGAACCTTGGCACGAAGCCACGAGCATACATGGCATGAAGCCATGATCTACGAATCAAACACATACACCGCGACCCTGCACGTCGCTGCCGCGTCGCCGGCCTCAGCAGCCACCGCGCGACGCCTCGTTCGGCCCGCGCCCGCGATCGGCAAAGCGGCTTCGAAGCTGCCATGGAGCCGATGCCCGGCCGCCATACTTAGCTCGGCCTCGAGCCGCGCGATCACGCTGCGGCGTGCAAACCCCGAAGCGGCGCCAGCTGGCCACGTACCTGAACCAGCCGCGGACCTCCGTGTTCGGCTCGAAGCCACCACACCCATGGCCTGCCGGAACCCGCCGCAGACATGGCCCACCGAATAGGCCGCTGGCTACGCCGTCGCAGGCCATCGCTGCTTCGCCGGCGTCTGGTCGCCGCGCGCCGCGCATGCCTCGGCTTGAAGCCGACGCCGGCGCCGGCCGACCCGCCGTTGATCTGCGATGCCTCGATCATGCCGCCACGGAGCCGTCCCCCAACGCGCGCGTCGCGCCCGCCGCCGAAGGAACCGGTTTCCGCAGGACATAAAAGTCCAGATCGACCTCTTTGGAGAATTGGACGTGAAGTCCAGAGGACAAGGAAGCCTGAACATAAACTATTGTTTATTGGACATGAAGTCCCGTACTTGCGTGTATGGACAATTGGACATGACGTCCAGATTAAAGTTATGGCTGCTTGGACATGAAGTCCCCACCTCACCTTCTTGCTTTTGACGCTGAACGACTGGACTTGAAGTCCAGATCGAACTGCATCTCCTCTAGCGGCCGCACCGGCCCTTCGCGTCGCCGATCAGACCGGCCTCCCGCCGCACTTGAAGATCGGCCGCGCGTCGCGCCTGATGGCGCCGCCTTGCTTGGCCCCGGCATGAAGCTGTACGGCCCTGACGTCGCACCACCCCGGCAGTCGTTGCCGTGCTCGAAGTCCGGCCGACAGTCCGCCGCCTCCTCGACTCTGCCGTTTTGCTGCTCTAGCCGCGCACGACCCAAAGTTGAGGATGACGAACCCGCCGACCCTGCGTTGCTCTTGCCTGCGCCGGACAGCTGCGCGCAACACACCGGCTTGTCCTCGCCGCCGCGCTCTTCCCGTCGCAGTGCCGGTTTTGCTCGGCTGCCCGCATCTCCGCGCGCATCGCCGGCCGCCGCAGCTCCACACGCATGTAGCGCGTTTCCCCGAGCTGGCCAGCCGCCGTTCGCTTCTTGCAGCCAAATCGGCGCCGATTGGAAAAGGAGTGTGCGTTCTGGACTTGAAGTCCAGTTGAATCGGACTTCATCCATTTGGAGTCCAAATAGAAAAGGGCAGGGAGGCTTTTTGGCCCTTCCCGTTTTGCATCTTGCGTCAAAAACATGGACATGAAGTCCAGGACTAGAAAGTGCCTTTGACCAATTGCAAAGAATCGATCGGAATTGAATCGGTTGGAAACCGAATTGGATCTGGTCATGGCGCACGGAGAGGAGAAAATTACCCTTTTACCCCCGGTTTCTTTCATTTTTTTTTCTATTTTCCGAAAATCAATTACAGAATTCAGAAAATTGATAAGAAATTCGGAAAATTGAATAGAAATTGTCAGAAAATTATGAAAAAAAAGCTAGAAAATTCTAGGAATTATTTGAATCTGGTTTTAATTTCCTAGCATTATCTTGCAGCATTTATGAATAATTTATGAATATTTGCAAGTATTTTTGCATTAATGGCTCTGTTTTAATTTGTACTTAGCCTTATTTTCTTTATTTATGAATATTTGCATGCATTTTGCAATAATTGCCTTGTTTAGAATATCGGAAATTCCTGAGAATTTATTTTCCGCATTTATGAATTCATGAATTGTGCAATTATTGTTTTGTTCCATGCACTGTATTTATTGCTTTAATATATTTATTATGAAATTTAAGCACGCCGCACGAAGCGGCCACCGTCGCGCCAGGAAGGCCGACGCGCATGGAACTGAATGCACCACGCGCATGAAGCCGCGTTAAAACCGATCGCACGAAGACGATCGTGCATATGAATCTGATCGTTTGCACGAAGCCGATCACCTACATGCACGTAGTTGTATTTCTGAATATTTATGAATATGTGTATATATGAATCTTGCAGTTATGAATCATGTATTTATGAATCTTGTACTTATGAATTTTGCATTTATCTTTGTATATGTGAATCTTGAAATTATTGCTTTCTTTTAGTTTGCTGGAAACTAATGAGAATTCAATTATGCATTTTATTGAAACTAGCAGCCACTTCCTATTAGATTGCACGCAGTAATCTAATGAAAGAACCTTATAAATATGCAAAGGTGTGGCATTGTCTAACGTGAGTCTTGAAGAACTGGCCTGAATGGTCAGAATTATCTCACATAGACATTAGATTGCATAATGAATTGCAAGAAGAGCATTTTTCTTCTCTCATGAATGAATATGCTGTTTATTCTTCATTCCAGTATTCTTTATTTACAAGCAATATTTGAATTACTTTGCCACTATATGATTAGAATTATATTTCTTGTCATTTAGATATTGTGTAGCGCCCAATGGAGGTGATATGTATTGTTGATAGTGGCAAAACAAATACCATCTTAAGAGAGTCGAAATACTTCCAGACAATCATGAAGAACACTGGAAGGATTATGAAAATCGCAGGAAGCGATACGCATATAATAGGCTCAGGAAAAGCCATAATTATATTGCCAATGGGTACAACTTTGGTAATTGATGAAGCCTTCTTGTACCCTGAATCAACACGCACTCTCTTAAGTTTTAACAGATATCCGCGCCAATGGGTTTCACGTAGAAACCAATGAAGAAAATGGCAAAGAATATTTGTGCATTATGAAGCACACGGAATATGAAAAAAATGGTATTAGAAAAATGTTCCTCATTTGAATATGGGTTGTACTACACGAGAATCAATGCACACGCAGTGTATACTTCTTTAGAATCTCGGAATTATTTTCTTTATGGCATTGTATATTTAGGTCATCATGGTCTTAGATTGATGAAAAATATAGTTAACAACTCACAAGGTCATGGCATTAATGTTAAAAATTTCCCGAATCACGAAGATTTTGTGTGCCATGTATGTGCCACCGGGAAATTAATAACAAAACCCTCTGTTATGAAAGTGCAATTTGAAATCCCTGCATTCCTGGAACGCATTCAGGGGATATTTGCGGCCCGATTCAGCCCTTGTCAGGGGCGTTTCGATGCTTTATGGTGCTCATTGATGCTTCCTCGAAATGGTCGCATACATGTTTGCTGTCAACAAAGAATCATGCATTCGCAAAGCTGATCTCGCAGATCATCAGAATTAAGAATGCTTTTCCTGATCATCGCGTGAAGTCCATTCGAATGGACAATGCCAGCGAATTTACTTCTAAGGCATTTGATGATTATTGCACAGCAACTGGAATAACTGTTAAGCACTCTGTACCGCATGTCCATACGCAAAATGGACTAGCTAAAGCACTAATAAAGAGGATTAAGTTCATAGCCCGACCGCTCTTGTAGAGTTGTAACTTGCCCAACACTTATTGGGGACACGCAGTGCTGCACGCAGCAGCACTCATCAATTTTCGACTATCGGCCTACAACATCCATTCATCTATGCAACAAGTGCAAAGGGTCATCCCGAAGATTTCCTATCTTAGAAAATTTGGTTGTTTGGTATATGTACCTATACCAACCCCGCAGCGGACTGCAATGGGCCCTCTCCATAAGTCTGGGATATACGTTGGTTATGAAATTGCATCCATAATCAGGTATTTGAAACCCATGACTGGAGAATTGCATCTGACCGATTCATTCGTATTTTTGACGAGGATCATTTTCCCGTCATTAGGGGGAGAGAATCAACCATTGAATGAAAAATGCCGGGAAATCATATGGCATTCCATTGGGATCCCCGCGCATGACCCTCGCACTAATGAAGCAAATCAAGAAGTCAAGAAGACAATCGATTTGCAGAATTTAGCAAATGAACTGCCTGATCATTTTTGTGATCTGAAGAACGTGGTTAAGTCGCATATACCAGCAAGAAATGCACCAGAGAGGGTGGAAATACCAAAGAAAGCAGAAGGTATCCCTCATCCTGTTCAGAGGCCTCAAAGAAAAAGAACCGAATCTGGCTTCTCAAACCCAAAGTACCCGGAGACGTCTGGGGAAAACTGGGCAAGAGGACTTACCATAGCTAATCACAAAAATGCCCCAAAGCAAGAAGGGGAGCCAGTTGAGACCTAGCACTGGAAAGAAGCCTGTGGAAAAGGCAGTTCCAGATTTGAATATTCAATTGGAAGAAGCCGCCGGAAATAATGTGTGCGCACACATTGGCAGAGAAAAACTAAAGGAACTTGCTCCTGAAATGGATGAAGAGCAAGTAGAAGTGCATGAAGCACCCCATGACGAAATGGCCATAAACTTTGTAATAACAGGAGAATCAATGAATAGAGCAACAACCATTGCAATGTTTGTTGTTCAAGGTTTCACTCAACATCCTAGGGTTGATTATGAAGAAACCTATTCTCCGGTCATGGGAAGAATTACCTTTAGATACTTGATCTCAATGGTAGTCAACTTGAAGTTGAGAATGAAGCTAATGGATGTTGTCACAGCATATTTGAATGAAAACTTGGATTCGGAGATATACATGAAAGTACCGGAAGGTATCCCTATCCCGAACCAAGACAGAGCAAACAGAAACCTATACAGTGTGAAATTGGAGAAATCACTGTATGGACTGAAGCAGTCAGGAAGAATATGGTACAATCACTTGAGTAACTTTCTTTGCAAGAAAGGCTACACGAATAGCGAAGATTGTCCATGTGTGTTTATACAACGATCCCCGAATGGATTTTGTATAATCTCCGTCTATGTAGATGACTTGAACATCATTGGGACGGATGAAGAAATTGAAGAAGCATGCACATACTTGAAGTCTGAATTTGAAATGAAAGACTTGGGTAAAATCAAGTTCTGTTTAGGCTTGCAGCTTGAACATGTCTAAGGCGGAATCTTGGTACACCAATCTTCCTACACGCAGAAAGTATTGGAGAGATTTGGTTTTGAGAAGGCATACCCCGCAAAGACCCCAATGGTCGGAAGGTCACTCCAAGCAGACCTAGACCCATACAGGCCTAGAGAAGAGGGGGAGGAAGTCCTGGGAGCGGAATTCTCATATTTGAGTGCAATTGGAGCACTCATGTACCTTGCGAATAGCACTAGGCCGGACATTGCGTTTGCCGTGAATTTGCTAGCATGGTACAGTGCAAAACCCACCAAAAGGCATTGGAAAGGGGTGAAGGACATCTTCTGTTACCTCCAAGGAAGCAAAGATCTCGGCTTGTTCTACAGAAGAAATAATGAATTGAACTTGGTTGGCTATGCCGATGCTGGGTACCTATCGGACCCGCATACTGGCAAGTCACAAACCGGATATGTTTTCCTTTGCAGTGGAACAGCAATTTCGTGGAAGTCGTCTAAGCAGACTCTGGTCTCGACATCGACAAACCACTCAGAAATAATTGCCTTGTATGAAGCCTCTCGGGAATGTGCATGGCTTCGAAGAATGGTTCACCACATCTAGAAGTCATGTGGTTTGAACATGGAACAAACCCCCACCATTATCTATGAAGATAATGCAGCTTGTGTTGCATAATTGCAAATGGGATATGTGAAGAGTAACCTCACAAAGCATATCAACCCCAAGTTCTTCTATGCTCATGAAATGCATAAGATGAACGAGATAAAAATACTGCATACTAAGTCGTGTGAAAATCTCGCAGATTTATTCACTAAGTCACTCCCGGCATCATCCTTTGAAAGATGTGTTAGAGGAATCGGGATGATGGGGCTTAGAGAAGTGCAGATTTCAGGGGGAGATTTTTCACATACTCCTACATAAATCTCGAACATGAAGTTTGAGTACCCAACGTGAATCTTGAAGATTAACATTGAAGTTTGGGTGGATTGTACTCTTTTCCTTAAGTAAGTTTTTCATTGAAGTTTTCTTACATAAGGTTTTTAATGAGGCAATCCGTGCAACACAGCAAGCGTGTGCTATGTACTCTTTCTCCAATTATTTTTCCCACTGGGTTTTTATGGAGTTTTAATGAGGCATATGCATCTCGCGGTGAAGAGTCCAAGGGGGAGTGTTAGGAAACTGGTTTCGTATCCTATATGGACTCTTCCTTATCTCTAAGCAGAACCGCTATATATAGGAGGCAGGGGGTCATCCCATTGTACAGAAGCATACAGAATAATAAAGCAGACCTGTTCCTCCTCATATTGTGTCTCTCGCCCTCTCTCTCTGTTCTTCAGTTTGGATCTATTAGGCAACCCCGGACTATTCGATAGCGAGGTTGTCTAACAGGTCCAACTCACCCAGCTCCCTTCTAACCGACGCGGCGAGCATTCGAGCATCACCGACATTCCCTGCCGGCGCGCGCTGACGCTGCGTCACTTATGGCGCCCATCTGATCCCGCACTACCACGCCCACCAACATCTCCCCGCAAGAAACGCCATCCGGACTAGGGGTGGATAACGAGTCAGTTGAACTTTTTTTCGAGCTTTCTTCGACACTGATTTATTCTTATTTATTATAGTCTCCTGTATTGTTTGAGACTCAACTTCGAACCGAGCTTAACGAGCCGAGCCTAACGAGCCGAGCCGAAGTTGACTCTGGTTCCAAATCAACTAATTTTTATTTTAAAAGAAAAATGAATGTAATCAGAGCAATTTTAAAACGAGCCACCGAGCCAGCTCAACGAGCTTTTTTTTCCAGCCCTAATCCGGACTCGTGGTCGGCCGTAACTAGCGAATCCCACGTAGACGTGTTGCCGACGTCTGCTCAAACCGCCTCACCTCTACCATGCTCCACGCTGGCTGTACATCAGGTCACACACACGGACACACCCCCTTAAAAATATTTTTCTTTACATAAAAAACATCTAATTTTTGCTATAGTCACCTTAGTTAGGCTCCATTAGACTAAGGACCTTTTGTTTTGTTTTTTTAAAAGAATTTCTAGCATATTTCTATTTTTTTAGAAAGATATTAATGTGATTGTAATTAGGATCCATCGGATTAAAAGGATAATTCATGATATTAGAAAGATATCAATGTGGTTGTAATTACCATATTTCTTTTTTTATAAGAATTTTTAGCACTTCTCTTTTTTTTTCTTAACAATTCTCATGAGCTTTTAATGTATAACAGATATGGTAATTGAAATGCAATACCAAATATACCAAATAGAAATCGGTAAATACCGTATTTACCAAATTAACATGAATTATCCTTTTTTACTTATCATTTTGGACATCAATACGGTTTCTAATACACACATTTGACCATTTCTTTAAGGGTCTGTTTGGATCCATGCAACTAACGGTTAGCTGCTAAAAATTAGCTGGAGTGGATCCAAACATAGCCAGCTAATAGTAGCTAATAGGTGGTATTTAACCGAAATACCCTCTGCGTCTGCCACCAATAGCAGCTAATGGCAGGGGTATTCTGGACAATTGATCAACCTAAACATCTATTAGCCACATATTAGCAGGTAGATCCAAACACCCTCCAGCTAATAGTTAGCCAACTAATATTAGCTATGAACTATTAGCTAACTAACTATTAGCTGCTAATGGATCCAAACAGGCCCTAACTAACTATACGTTAGTAAAAATTATTACATACTTTTGGCCATTACTTTGACAAATTTAGTGATACAATTTTTATGTGAAACCGTACTCTATACATATTTGAACATTGCTTTATTTAATTATATGTGTATTTTTATTTCGGTTTATTTTGATATACTTACGTTTTTACCCAAAAAAAACTTATCCAAAAATTATATTTTTGTTATTCCGCAAACTGATTAAATCGAGTTAACGTTGAGCCCCATTTTTCTTGCTCGGTTTTGTTGGTTCGGTGAAACCCTACACAGCCGTGCCCGTGCGACCCACCTTGAATATATGTCTGTTTCTTACCTCGCGCACGAGCAACAAGTTTGCATTCGCAGAACGTGACCAGAGGATGGGGGAGGATTCCGAGCTCTTTCTACTCGAGACGTGCAGATTTGCTATTGCGACAAAGCCCGTGCACCGGTGAATCCATCCATCCATCGGTGGGCCCTCACATCCTCTCTTCGAAACAGCACGGTCGACGCGTCGTCCCGATTAGGGGTGGAAATCGAGCTATGTAGTCGTTTTTTCGAGTTTTTCTTTTAAATTGATATAATTTAATTTAATATAATTTTATTTATAATTTGAAAGTATTTTTAGAATCGAGCCAACGAGCTAAGCCGAGCCGAGCCAGAGTAAAAACCAATTTCATTTAAAATTAACTCATTCAATGATTAATAAAAAAAATAAGAGTAATTTTAAACCAAGCCAACGAGCCCCACAAACAAGTTTTTTTTTTCAGCCCAGTCCCGATCAAGGGCCAAAAGAGACGGCAACGGGAGAGCGGAGGGAGCACACGGCGCGGGCCTCCGGCCCACCATTTGCGGCCCATCAAGCGGGCCCCGCCACCTCGGCGTGCGTCGCGAGCTGTGGGCCTGGGCCTACCCGCCCTCGTTGGCCCTCGCCTCGTCTTCACCGAGAGCGTGCCAGCGATGTGGGCCTAGCCGGGGAGTGGATTGGATTGGCCACCCGATTCGTACGGCATGGCAGACACTTAAATGCCCAATCCGGTGTGTTGAAGGGCAGAGCTAGTAGTACGATGGAGGGGAGTGTACGGGATATTCTTTTCAAGCACTGCACTGCTACTATTTTCCGTTTGCTCATGTGTACACTTTGTAACACCTTTCTTTGTGAGAGATGAAATGTCCCTCCCTCCCAGCTCCAGTTTTATTGAAACCGAGTTCTCCTTTTCAGCTCAGTAGATAACAGGCCATTGCAGTGCAAATTAAAGATCACCATCCATTGGTAGTTCTACATAGCGTCGTCTATTATTTCCTAATGGATCATCACGCTCTCAGCATGCTCGACATATATCGGCTTCTCTTCTTCGCTTTCCTCTGTTTCCATCTCTTCTTTCACTTCTCTGATAGCTTTGCAATGTTCCAGCTTGCCACTGGTTGTCAGCTCTTCCATTTGTACTCCAACAACAGCGCTGTGCTTAGGGCATCTCCAATGGTGTAGTCAACTACTAGCTATAAGAAGTGTACATGTCATCTATAGATATCTAATAGACAACCTCTCCAATGGATTAACTATAACATTGTCTACAAAATTAAATATGGACCCATATGTAAGAGATGATAAATGCCTTGGAATCAGCTATAGCCTGGCTATAAGTTAGTAGTAAGCATATATCTCTCTCTTCCTTTTCTCTCATCCACCCTAGCAAAATGCTGAGTTGGCACCTTTATAGCTAGCTGAAATGGCACCATTGGAAACAGGATCTCCACCTTTCCACAATAATGATCCACCTCCCGCGGCAGTGTATCCTGGAAGAGGGGTCGTCTTCTCGACCTGGTTAAAATTGCTCTCCATATCTGCGTCACATTGCACCAGTTTTTGCGCTGAGATACAACATCATTCCGGCAATTCCATGAGCTGATGAGCACCGAAGAGTGGCAGTAGGCGTTGCGTTAACAGCAGCTTTCCTTTTATTACTAATCCAGAATTTGCATATGGATTCAAAGTTATATCCAACATTAACTTGCAGCGTAACAGAAATTTCTTTCCGTACAACTTTAGCAACGATACATTCAAAGAGTTAATGGCCTCATTCTCCCCACAGAAAGCACATGCTAAGGGGGTGCTTGGATTAGGGGTATTTCATTGGAATGTTTTAAGATTTAGTTCAAATTTGAACTAAATCCCAAAACCTCCCAAAAAATTACCACTCATCCAAGCAGGGCCTAAAGGTTTAAAAATACTACTCCTAGCCAAATTGTCATTCGTCGTCTACTTAGTATGAGACAACAACCACAGATAAATATGTATTCTAGGAGGAACAATTAAAGACCAAATTGCAGGAATGTAGTCAGGCTTAACTCCTCTGAAATCTGTAACAGCACATATGGATTTTGAAGAATAAAACCCCTTGCTCTCGTATTGCCATATTAGAGTCACCTTCATCAACATAGGAAATGTGTTGGGCCACACTCTCTAACTCGTACCACCTCAGCATAAAATTTTCAGAGAAAGATCTTCTTAAAGTACATCTTAACTGGGCACCATCCCAAATTTCTCTGATGGTTTTGCCTTCCTCATTAGCCATTACATACAAGTCCCAAAATTGTACAGCAAGGGGAGAGGTACCAAACCAAATATCCTCCAAAAATCTAATTCTCTCCCCATTACATACCTTCCACCTATACCCAAATTTAATAGCTCTAGCAGCCTAAACGATTCCAGCCCCGCTCATTAAATAGCATCGGTGTCCGTGTCCGACATGGCGGCGAAGCTAAATAGACGCGGCGGCTACGCGGCAGGGTCTCCGGCTCGATTACGTGAAGGCAAAGGTAACGTGGCCACATCCTACGCATTCGCGTGGACCAGATCCGACGAATCCCAGCGCAAACAACGCAGCCCCTTCTCAACCGCTGGATCAAGATCCATCGGCTAGGAACTAGGGTTAGGGTTTGGGTTGATTCCAGCCAGGTCTGGGCTGGCGCACGTGGCTAGGCCCAATAGGCTTCAGCCCAAATAGGGTTTCTAATTTTTCTGGATTTCTTATTTAAAATAATTTCAGTAATTCAAATAATTAGAGAAAAATGGCAAAAATATCAGAAAAATTCTAGAAAAATTCTGAAAAATATTTTAGAACATTTTGAACTCAAATAAAATATTTCCAACCAAATTTTATATAAACTTTTAAATATTTAAATAATTCAATAAAAAGACTTAATTCAAATTAACTCCAAATAACTTCCAGAAATTCCCAAAAAATCACAAATCACCATAAATGCAAGAAAAGCAAAATTTAGGATGTTACACGGTGTGGCACTCCTCCTTTCACAACAACATGGCAACGGTAATGGTGAGGTTGGGTGATGGCATAGCATCGTGCACCCGTTCCATCCTGACTCGAAGTTGGCGGGGGTGATGTTGAAGGGGCCGAGTCCATGCATGCGGGAGATAATGTGCTAGATGTGGGCGCCGAGGGATTGAAGGACAAGAAGGGCAACTTCCACCAAGCACCGAGCGGCATTGGCGCAAACCTTGACTTGGTCTTGCGTGCTCCTTCGGGAAGAAGAAGACGCATGTGACATGATGCTTCTTGGTGATGTTGGTTGAGTTTATTAAGATGAGCCGAGTTTGTTAGGATGTCTTTTATTAGTAGAGATAAGAATAATTTTGTTGAGATAAGGATAAGGTGAGTTTGTTGAGACCTTATTAGCTGATGAGTTGCCCATTGACGCGCAAAAGAAGAAACGAGGGCGAGGTTTTTTTCACATGAGGATGAGGACAAAAGGAAGGGGTGGGAGGCAGACTAACGAACCACCACTAACTTCTTTTAAAGTAGTAAAGATATCTTCGGCCTTTGATGTTGACAATCCCACACATAATCATAGTTGTCCTGGTAAGTTCATGACATGATTTTATTATTCATCATGATTTGCTTTCCCTACAATTTATATATTTATCCATTCCATTTGTGAATTAGTCACAACAAAGATTTCACTAACATATCTCACAACAAATTGGAGGAATAATCCCAGGCCCCCAGCTATACTAATTCCAACTGCAAATGTTTAGCACATCGCAGCTAAGAAAAACGAAGAATAGTAAGTAACTTTGCAAGATATCACATCTACTGTGGCATAGATGAAGGATGTATAGTTTCACTTGCCCTTGAGTCCTTGACCAACAATTATACTATTATAGGTACCACAATGGGAAGTACCCCGATGTTGCTAAACAAGCAAACAGTTCCATCAAATCTTATAAAAGTACAAATAGGTTCTTGAATCCCAAGGCTTACATCAACTGGATCCTTGACTTGGTACAAAAAATAATCACTACAAGAAACGAGCTCAGTGTCCTCGGCCGAAATATTTGTATCCTCGGTAAAATTACCGACGACACAAAATTTTACATCTCTCGACGGCGTCAATAAAAATCGACGACATATATACGCCAAGCAGAGCTATGTCGTCGGCAACACCTAAACCGCCGATACAGAGAGAGATCTGTGTCCTCGGTCCAACTAGCCCGCCGACACAGAGGGAGATCTGTGTCCTCCGCCTACCTACCCCGCCGACACAGAGGCAGACCTGTGTCCTCAGCCCACATACCCCGCCGACACAGGAACTCCACCCCAGACGGGGAACATCGGCGCGTGATGAAATTTGAATTTCACATCCCGCCAACACAAGCTGTGTCCTCGGCCCACATACCCCGCCGACACAGATGCAGATCTGTGTCCTCGGCCCACCTACCCCGCCGACACAGGCACTCCGACATGTGGGACCAACATGCAGGATGCTCGGTAGGACCAGTGGCAAGAAGACTCTTTGTCGTCGGGAAGAAGCAATGACGACACAAACATTTCTATGTCGACGGGACAAAGCTAGCCGACTACACAGAGAACATTTTGTCCACGGCTTTATTTTAGCCGATTTATAATAATAATTCCAGATTAATTCAGAAAACCAATTTGAAAATGTTTTTGTTTTTAAAATTAAGAAAAATGAAATAGAGCTTTAGAATAGTTGTTAGGCAACATACATCTATATGACATGTAATTTTTTATTATTTAATTAATTGGTATGTTACGGCGCTGTGTGTATGTGTCTCCGTAACGTTACCTTGAGTACTTTGAGTTGAACCTTGTGACGATTCAACGCAGACCAATTGAAAGAGCGAGGAATGACTTGGAATAGGTTGTGCATGTTGTAAAACCTTTAAGTCATCGCAGAAATGTTTCGTTTGACCCGTTGTAGGCTACAAAAGTATCGAAGAAAAGAACGTACGGTGGTGGCGACTCTGTTACTCTCCTTGAGTTTTCAAAAGAATTTGTTCTGACGATGAAATGCCGGGCGAAAGAAGAGCGAGCAATCAGCTGGAATAGGTTGTGTATGTTCTAAGAATCTTAAATTGGTCTTAAAAATATCTGTTGAACGTTTTGCAGTGTTTTAAAATCTTTGTGAATGGGACCCAGTGTCGTCGGTTTTTTGCTAACCGCGGACATTACATTGTCTCTCTGACTGTGGTCCCATGCATGCCGTCACGTAGGGACCGTGTCTGTGTCCGCGGCTCTTTGTTAGCCGCCGACACTGGGTTGTCCTATGTCTGTGTCGGCGGCCTAAGTGTGGCCGAGGACACAGGTGGTCGTTATTATACCCCGTGCCACAGACAAAACTTAGCCACTGCCAACCCATTCCTCAAGACTTCGAGCCGCCAGCGCTTGACCCTTCCTCGTGGCGCCCAGCTGCCCTCGCCGAGCTTCGCTCGCCCCTGCCTCCGCGCGCCCCCGCCGCCTCGCTTCGCTCGCTGCCGGCCCGCCTCGCCTCGTCTCCACTGGCCCCGGCCGGCTCGCCTCCACCTCGCCTCCACTGCCTCCACCGGCCTGCCTCACTGGCGCCTCGCCCCGGCTGGCGCCCGCCTCCATCTGCGGCCCAAGCCCGAGCCTCCGGCCGTGCAGCGCCGCGCCCTCGGCTGCTCACGCTCCGGCCGGCGCCCCTCCTCTCCTCTGCCGTGTGCGCCTCTAGCCCGACGACTCGACTGGTGCCTCCTCCTCTTTGGTGTGTGAAATTGGAGGTATATCTTCTTTGGGTTTAGCTTGCATGTATGGTGTTTGTGCAAATGTCTAGCTAGGATTTCTGATTTTGAGATGATTTTGGTTAGAGGATGGGAGAGATTAGAAATTGTGTTTGATGTGATTTAGCAAGGTAGACACATTATCGCTAGAGATTTTACACTGTATCCTGGCAGAGATTATTATGCACCATGTCTTGCATAGGAGGATTCATGTGGGGTCTTACTTCAGCATTAGAAAGAGCATTCAAAGATTATCTAGCAAGCCCAGAGGAAACAAAAGTGATGCTTCAGTATGCCTCCAGATTTAGTGGGCATATTACTAAATTCGAGGCCTTTGTTGATTTTTGCCTACATGTCTTGTTTAGGGAGAACAATAATTGTGGGAGGTCGTCCACACCCGAACCACGCCGCCCCGGCTTTCCCCGAGCTCGTCCACGCCGTCGGTCCCGCCCTCGACCTCCTAGTCGCCATCTCCGGTTAAGGTAATCTCCGGTGGAGCCATTTCTTTTCTATGATGAATGTAGCCCAATATATATGCAGAATGTAGTCTAAATTTGTGATGGAATGTATGTGCATAATGTTGTGATGCAATGAAATGTATATGCAAAATGTAGCTGAGCAATCCATGAGAAATGTATGTGCTATATGTGGTTGTTATTATATTAAATACTGTCTTTTGTCTGCTGAGTGGATGTCCTAGGTTTAGGGGAGGTGCTGCCGAAATTTCTAATAATTTCGGTAAGTTACTTGATTGGTACAATTACATAGGATCGCACATGATATTTCATCAGGTATTACTTAGAACCGTAGCTAACTTGATACTCAACTAGACAACGGATCGTTCTTGAGCTCGTCCTTTACAAAATGCGAGTCAAGCAAGGAATATCTGGGCATTATTCTAGTGTGGCTAACAAATCATATATGCCTAGTGTTTTCAAATGGACATGATATGTAATTCTAGTGTTTTCGATTTCCTGGAATCCAAATAGGAACTAAGGCATTTGTGTGGGAAAAAAATAAATGATTCAGTGTGTATATATAGTGTATATTGCTTGCAAATCACAACATATAAAAATTTTATTAGAATTGCGTTTGTAACGTCAACCGAGCCAGAGTTAAACCCGTTCGGGAGCGCTGCATATTTTCGTAAGGAGCTCAGACGGTGATTCGTTGGGTTCCATTACGAAAAGGGTTGCGCTCTCGAGCTGTCCACGTTTTGGACAGCCCACGGATGTGCGCTTGAGTACAGTGGTCGTGACACAAGGGTGTATGGGTTGGGATTCCAGTGGTATTTCCTTATCGTTCTCCTAGTGCATAACATAAGTGGTACGCCGTACCCGTCGTTGCACTCGGAGAACAACGGGGTTATGCTGCCGGAATTCCGACCCGAGCACCCTTGTGGCACGACCACCGTACTTAAGCCCACATCAGTGGGTGGGTAAGCCCTCCTATTTAGCAAGGCTTAAACTGTCTAAATCTGAAATTTGGATGCATGCATTGACGTTATGTAGTAAGCGATCTTTGGATGGAAGATCGGCGGTGGATGTACGATGGTTGGATGAAGTCTGGGAGACACACGCATCTGAGTGGATCGAGAAGGCTAGAGCATTCGTGGATGATGCTTTAGAAGATTCCCGACCCTAATGCGGCCGTGGTGGTGTCCTTGCGGCTGCGTGCTCGAACACCGAGAAGAGGACCAAGAAGGATATTAGCCATCACCTATGTAGGCATGGCTTCAAACCAAATTACTTTGTATGGGTAGCTCATGGCGAGAGGAAGCGTCCGGCGCCGGTGTGTGTGGCCCTGTGGATTTTGAAGAGGGCTACGACGAAGTCGAAGTTGATAGATTAGACGAGCTCACGGATGATGTGGCTCGGGCTTACGATCTCTCCCCCGAGGAAGAGTCCGAGCCACTTGCCGAACAATTCGAGAAGCTCCTTGATTCTGCCAAGTTGCCGCTGCATGAGCATACCGATGTGACTGTACTCTCGGCAGTGTCGCGTCTAATGGCGGTGAAGACCAAGTACAACCTGTCAGCCAATTGCTTCAACGACCTTTGCAAACTGCTGGATAGCTTCCTTCCGAGTGGACACAAGATGACTCCGAATCTTTACGAGTCGAAGAAGCTTCTTCGCGTGTTAGGCATGCCGTGCGAGAGGATAGACTATTGCCCAAAGTTCTGCATGCTTTATTGGAAGACCGATTCTGGGCTGACTCACTGTAAGCATTGTAATGAGAGTCGGTACGAGGAAGTTAAATGTACAGAACGTGGAATGAGACATACGGCGGTGCCCCGGAAAACATTCCGTTTCTTTCCGATCACTCAACGTCTGCAGCGTCTGTACATGTCCAAGGCCACGGCGAGACACATGAGGTGGCACAAAGAGGGCAAGCGTAGAAAGGAGGGCGTGATGATTCATCCGTCTGATGCAGAAGCTTGGAGGCACTTTGACCAACAACACCCTGAATTTGCGGCGAAGACTAGGAATGTGCGTATAGGCCTCTCGACCGACGGGTTCACACCATTCAATATGATGGCGCACCCGTACTCGTGCTGGCCGGTGTTCGCAATCCTGTACAACTTGCCGCCTCAACTCTGCTTGAAAGAAGAGTACATGTTTCTTTCCGTTATAATACCTGGGCCTAAGTCTCCTGGAAAAAACTTAGATCTATTCATGCAACCTCTGGTAGAAGAGCTGACTGACCTGTGGACTAAAGGAGTCTTGACGCATGATAGCTACAAGGGGAAGAACTTTAGGATGCGTGCCGCATACCTATGGTCAATACACGATTTTCCCACGTATGGCATGTTCTCGGGGTGGAGCACGCATGGAAAGTTGTCATGCCCTATATGCCTGCGTAACACTGATGCTTTCACACTGAAAAATGGGGGTAAGTCCTGTTGGTTTGACTGTCACCGTTGTTTCTTGGAGCCGAAGCACCCATTTAGGAATCAAAAAAAGGCATTTCACAAAGGCAAGACTGTGAAGAAGGGGCCACCCGAACGTTTCGAAGTGCAGGATATCATCGACTGGCATGACGATCTAGCGGATATCGGGTATGTGAAAGACTATGGTGAGGAGCACCATTGGACTCATAAGTGCAGCATCTACAACCTTCCTTATGCAAAAGACCTGAAGCTACCTCACAACATCGACGTGATGCACCAAGAGAAAAATATGTGCGAGTCAGTCGTGAACACAAACTGGGACATCCCACAGAAGACTAAAGATAACAAGAAAGCACGTCTGGATGCGCTCGATATGTGATCGGCGGACATGAACCTCGATGAGAATGGGAGGAAACCTAGGGCAAAATTACGCCTTACACGTGGGCAAATAAAGCGATTCTTGATTGGATTAAGGAAAAGGTTAAATTCCCAGATGGTTATGCGGCAAACCTTCGACATGCCGTTAGTATAGAGCAATGCAAGTTAAATGGGATGAATGCCCACGACTACAAAGTCTTCATAGAGCGTCTGTTTCCAGCTGTGTGGCGTGGATATGTTGACGATGATATATGGATCACTTTGGTAGAGCTTAGCTTCTTCTATCGAGAGCTCACAAAAAGAGATATCCGCATCGAGGATGGAGGAATTGGAGAAGGACATTGTCGTGCTTGTGACAAAGCTCGAGAAGATTTATGTCCCTGGGTTTTTCAATTGCATGCAACATCTACTGGTTCATCTGCCATATGAAGCAAAAGTTGGGGCCGGTAGCTTTAGGTGGATGTATCTTTGTGGAGCGCATGATGAAAAGTCTTACAACAAGGTGAAGAACAAAGCACGAGTCGAAGGCGATTGCCAAGCTTGGCTGATTCAGAGATCGCCTACTTCACGGACAAATACTTTGCGACAAAAAACAAGGTCCATGTGCCACAACCAAGGTATAAGAAGGCATGTCGCAGAAGTACTTCCAACTTGGAGGTGTTCCATGACCAAGTCGGATGCAATGTCGGCAAAAGCACCACACGTGACTTGGACGCAGCGGAAAAGGATTTGATTCAGTTGTATGTGTACGACAACATGGATGAAATGAAGGTGTACATCGAGTAAGTCAATAAATGTCTGAAATAAGTCATAAATACGTACTTATGAAATAAATGTCTGAAATAAATATTAAATCTTGTAGTCAATTTATTCAAGAAGAGTGGGAAGGATCGGTGAACCTTCTAAGTAACAAATTGACAATCTGAAACGGCGAGGTCGTGGACAAGGCCGTCCAAACTTTCTAACCTGGTTTCATTACCACGTAACCTTCTTCCTCTTATACAAGTTCACTTAATTTACAAATGTGTGGCATTTATTCCTTAATGAATTTTGCCTCGAATGCTTGTGCAGTGTCAAAGACACCGCAGCGTGCACAACGATCTCCGACAAATGTCACGTGGATGCAGCCGTAGAATTAAGGTCCATGGATGCTATGATTGCCATGGATATCGATTTCGATCCGAAGCGGCTGAGTCAGCTCGCCCCAATGCAACTACGGTGAACAGCGGCATCGTGAGTTATGTCACCGATGACTCTGGTGGTCCAGACATAGAGTACTATGGGATCATCGAGGATATTGTAGAAATTTCGTATGAAGGCAACAAAGATCTCTCGCTCGTGCTCTTTCGTTGCAGATGGTTCCATCCAACTAGTGGGGTGCGGCGTACTCCAAAACTAGGACTAGTGGAGATCAATCATAAGAAGCTGTATCAAAAGCCTGACGTGTTCATTCTGCCCGAACAGGTCGAGCTGGTGTTCTATCTGCCGTACGCCCGAATTACAAAAGTTGGTGGATTGTACATAAATGTCTTCCACCTGGTAGATTGCCCGATCTCACGGAAGACGACTACGATTCTCACCCAGACGTGGAGGTATTCCAAGAACAAGAGTTACCAGGAGAGCTACACGTCGATATTGGTGATGGGCTAGATAATATTTTGGGATCAGTATACCCATCTCATGTAGAAGGAGAAGAAGAGGAGGAAAGGGTAGAGGAAGAGGAAGAGGAAGAGGAAGAGGCAGAGGAAGAGGAAGAGGAAGAGGAACAGGAAGAGAAAGAGGCAGAGGAAGAGGAAGCCGAAGATTTTTAAGCTATTTAATTTTATAGTTTTAATTTTATATACTTTATGTCATTTAATTTTATATACATTTATATTTTATTCGTTTCAATTAATATCAATGTACTTTATGTCATTTAATTTAATTTGTGCAGGATGGCTCCGGTTACGAAGAAGTTGGCTTCAAAATTGAAGAAGGTCTTCGGGAAGGGGGGCATGAGGAGTGCAGGCCAGGCGGCTCACCTCAAGACTGACACTTCCCAGGAGGAGGAGGTGGGTACCACCGACTCCCAGGAGGAGGAGGTGGCTACCACCGACTCCCAGGAGGAGGAGGTGGAGAAGGAGGACGACGATGAGCTTCGTTGGGGTTCTTGGCGTCAGGCACTTGAGGAGGGGGATGAGGACGGGGACGAGGACTGGAGTCCATGGGAGTCTGTTGGTACCGAGTCAGGGGGTGCCTCCGCCTCGAGCTCAAGGGATCCAAGAAGAGTCTGGGCGGAATAAATTGCCAAAGCCCCCAGATCCAGCCGACAGGATACTGTTAGTTGTTTCTAGCGGGCGAAGGTATGTGCTACAAATTTTCGATGTCTTTTATTGCTAACCACAAACTTGCTAACTACTTGTTATGAATTCTTCATGCAGTGGCTTGGTTTGCCTCAACAAGGGTAAGCAGGAGCCGGGCCACTTGCTAGGGGTGATATTGAAGCAACTCTACCCCGGGCGAGTGGGCGAGGGTGGTGCTCGACGCCCGGTGACTAGATGGAGCGACTACTCGCTCGTGGAGGACGACCAGGGAGGCACTGTTGCGGATCATTGCATAGCCGAGTTCTGGGTAAGTTGTCATTTCTATTAATGTTTTCGTGTTTATAGCTTCACGTGTTTGTTTCGTTTCAGGCGAGGTATCAGCTTGGCCCTAACGCATCCCAGGACGACTATCATGCTTGTCGCCCTGTGCTCGACACAATGGCGGCAAAGACGGTCAGGGACGCCATCAGGTTATGCCGTCGGGACGCGGTGATGAAGCACTACAAGAGCACGGGGATGAAGATCTCGAGGGCACATGCCTTGCAGCAGTACCTCGAGGCGAAGGAGTACCTGCCTTGGCGTCCGGACTGGATGGACAAGTGTCCACACGCCTGGAAGGATCTCTGCAAGATGTGGGCATCGAAGGAGTGGATCGATAGGTCCAAGAGGAACAGGGGGAATCGAGAAGCCAACCCCGAGATCTGTGTGACCTACCTAGGTGGACGAGGCATGGGTCACGTCGCGCGTGATATCGTAAGTATACTAAGTACAACTCTAGCATTCTTGTCAATTCAGTTTTTCATTTCACATTTGAAATTGAACTGCAGGAGTTTCATACGGGACTTGAGCCCGATGGGCCGTGTGGACGCATGCACACACGCCCCGTGTCCAGCCTGACGGTACGCAACCACCGATGGCCCCGGCTGCCCAGGAGAGGATTGTAAGTGACTTTCTCTTTTCGCTACTCTACAGCTATTGCAACTGTGGCCGAGCTAATCCACTTCATATCTTATTTGTTTCGCAGGATACATACAGTGCAGCCATGAAGGAGAAGCATGGTGCCGATCAGACCCTTGACCATGCGGTCGACCCTTTGGTCATCTACGACCCGATTCGGTGGGAGGAGTCACGGCAGACTTCGGCTTCATGGACTCGGTGGTGGCGCCCGAATAAATCGTGAGGGCCAAGTCGAGGACACGTCGAGCGAGCCACCTCTTCCTCCAAAGGCAGCTAGAAGCCCAGCGAAGATGATCGCAGAGTTGCGGCAGCAGATGCGGCGGATGAGCAATGAGGCAAAGGATGAGCAATGGAGGCAAAGTGAGCGAGAGGAGGATAGGAGGCGGTACGAGGCCCTCCAGAGTCAAAACCTCTGGATGTACAACTATTTCCTGGTAATTATGATTGTATTCGTAGCTACGTTGTACTTACACGTGTCAGATGCTAACGTATCATATCCACTGTCGTTGCAGGGGGCGGGACCCTCGGGCCAGCCGCAGATGCCACCTCCGCCCGTTCTTCACGCAGACGCCCGGCCGACGCCGGGGGTAATGCATTTTGTTCCAGTTTTCGTGAACTATTCATACAAGTACACAAATGCACAAAGGTTTTGAAAATTGTGGTTTCCTCTAATCTTGCAGGTGTCCGCCTCAGCTGCGCCTGCTCCTGCGACGAATGCTCTGCAGGGAGGTGATTCCAGTGGCACTAGATCGGCCGCAGATCAATTTGTCAACGACGTGTTTGCCGATCCTTCTGCCGGTTCGCAATCTTAGTTATTTGTTTTGTTGGTAGAATAGTATGTCATGTTTTACATAGACATGTTGATTGTGAATGTGATGTCCTCTTTTGGTTTGTGAGCTGAATTTGGGACTTATTGATGCATTTTGCTATCTGTGTCGATGGTGATCATTTGTGCATTGTATTGGTGAATGCGAATGTGGTAATGTGTGTGAAATTATATGTTGTGATTGTTCTGGGCAATTGGGGATATAAAACTGCTGGGAATGGGGTTTTTTTGCAGGTTAAAATTGGATTTTTTTTAATTTCCCAGTATTTTTTTTTTATTTTTACAACCTGTGTCCTCGGCTCTAACCATGCCGACGACACAGATAGCCCCAGGTTTTGGCACCAGAAGGGGTCTGTGTCCTCGGCTATAGCCCAGGCCGAGGACACAGATGTCCACTCTCTGTCCGCGGTTTTAACCATCCCGACGACACAAGATAGCCCTGTGTTACGGCACGGAAAGGGTCTGTGTCCTCGGTTATAGCCCAGGCCGAGGACACAAGTGTCCCCTCTGTATCGACAGCTTTAAGTTCGCCGACGACAAATGTCTGGGTGTCGGGCCGGCCCCGGATGGCATCTGTGTCCTCGGGATTTATTGTGGCCGTGGACATAGGTTAGTTTTGTCGTCGACTCTGTGTCGTGGGACTTGTGTCGTCGGGAGGCCGATGACAGATCCCTGTGTCGGCGGTTTTGGCATCTGTGTCGTCGGTAAAAGCTGAGGACACTGAGCAAGATCCTTGTAGTGAATGGAACCACAGTGCATTAGTTTTATGCGCCGATTCATGTATCAGAAGCTAAATTGAGGCTAGCATTAGTTAACCTAGACATGATTAATCATCCTAATCAACCTCCAGGTTCTGCAGATTTGATTCCAGCCCAGAATCGCCCTCCTCCCCATCCTCATCCTCCTTATCTTCAATATCCCCTTCAGCACCATTGTCATCCATTGGGTCAAGAACAATCATTTAGTTCTTACCACCCTTAAGAATGTCCTTCAACTCTACAATCCTTTCATCGGAGATGATATTCTCATTGGGGTTCTATCGCACAAAACCATGCTTATTTGTGACTGACTGTGCAAAACGTCGAGCTCCAACCCTTTGCAACATATTCGAGCTCACATCAAGCTCCTTTAGTTCTGAGTGGCCCTCTTCCAATGATTTTGCAATCGCCACATCACCCTCTAAAATACCCCCATAGCTACCGCCCCTCCCTGTGCGCATCGCTGTCCACACACGTGTTGCAGCCTCCACGTCTCTACCTCCTTCCGTACAACCCACAACCCTCCGTGTGTCGCACCGTCGCCACTCCACACGCGTCATAGTGGGCCACCGGCACTATCCCTTCATTCGCGTCATGAGCCGCCATTGCCCCCTCCACGCCGCTAGCCGTTGTTGCCAACTGTGCACCAACGCCGCCTCTGTTCTTGCCGGTGCCACCACTCGCAACAGAGTGGAGCTACCGGGTGTTGCCAAGGAAAGAGGAAGAATGGGAAAGAAGGAGGCAGTAGGTTTGGCCCAAAAGGAAGAAAAGAAGGAAGAGGAAGGAAGAAAGAAGAAAAGAGGAAGAGGAGAAGGAAGAAGAGGAAAAAGTGGAAGTAGGGGAAAGAGGGAAGAAGAGGGGAAACCTCCGCCTCCTTATTGTTCTCATCCAGGGAGGGTCGAGAGGGAAATATGAAGCGCTACTTGGTTTGATAGTTCTCTCATATTATCGAGTTGTAGGTAAAACCTAAAATGTTGTTCCTCATTGTTTTGATGTAGTAGATGGGTTATGGGATTATGTTAGTAAAAGATCATGATAGATGGGTAGCATTGTAGTTGTTATGGTTGATGATGAGGTTCAATAAAGTATGATATCCTGTTTTGTGGCATATATGTTTTGTTTCGTAGCTTTTCTATATTGTGAGTAATGTATATAGTTGTTTGAGGTTCTATAAAGTGTAAGAACACTGGGTTTGGTTAAGCAGTTTAAAAGTTATAGCCTCGGGAATGCTGCTGTCTAGATATTAATCATTGTTGGTTGCAGTTGTGTTACTCTGCTTATTAGATGGGTGAGTTAAATTGTGTTCATAACTAGAGAAAGTTAAATAATTTTTCGTACTTTCCAGAAGGAGTATGGTTTGCCGTTTTTGGTAATTTATAAAAAGTAATGTATTGTTCTCTTTATACCTCTAATAGATATTTCCATTTATTGGATATTCTCTACATATGCATTGAATATAACGTGCTTAGAGATAATAATTAGAGGTAATCTAGTTCTTTTCAATATCTTATTGATCTATGTATAAAAAAAATATGTCCTATAAACTTAGGCAGGAGGAGTACAAATTTAGATCAAGCTGTAATGAGTACATTTTCTAGGTACAAAATAGATACATACGATTCATTCATTGATACATATCATACTCAGGTACCACAACAATCTACATGCCTGTCCCGTGCTCACGATAGTGAATCAATCCGAGTCTCGGCGGTTCCCGCCGTGGTAGCAATCCGCCGGAGCACAAAAACATTCCAGTGTCGCAGATTCACCTCTCCTCTGCGAGCCAATTAGCCGAAGATTCGCGCACTAAAGAAGGACTAATCCCATCAGCCTGCAGTATTAGCTCGGAGTCTCGGACTATTCTAACCACGGCAAACCATACCATTCACCACTGCCGTCGCGCTAATCCAAACGACCGTGACGCGGCCCCACGCACCGTCTTCTCGGATGGCGTCAGGGACCCACGCGCCCGGGCTTCGTGCGGGCTCACCCGTCAGAGAACAGGAGTAGCTCGCGTCGCGTCACCGGCGCTCCGCCCAGGAGAAGTTGCCGTTCGCCGCGCTGCTTTGCTGCTCCCCAAACCCCCCCCCCCCCCCCCGCGGGCTCCACCGTGTCAGAAAGGCGCCGCTCCTGCAGCAGCGGCACGCGCACGCAGACATCCAGCACAGTTTTAGCATCAGCGGCGTGCGGGACTGTATTGTGAGCGCTGCCTGGTCGCGTGGGGCGGGCGGGGGCGAGAAACCCTAGTGGAGCCCAACGGCCTCGGCGGCGGTAGGATGGCTCCGGCGGTGGCGGTGGCGGCGCCATGGTGAGGGGCTTGCCGCCGGCATCAGCGGCGCTTGGGGGCCGCGCGGCGGCGAGGTGGTGCACGTACCGGCGCGTCACTGTCGCCGTCTGCCTCGGGAACCTCGTCGCAGCCGTGCTCGTGCTCCGCTCGCTCTACACCACCGCCGGCTCCTTCGCATCCGCGCCCAAACGTGCGCTAAGCTCCACCACGGCTGACCGGTCGTTTACTCCGATTGTTTTTTATCTAATCCTGCGTTTAACTTTGCGTGCGTACGTGTTTCAGGCGTGGAGGTGAAGTATTCGGAAGAGCAGATTAGGCTGGTCGAGGAGTCGATCCGGATTCGCCGCGCCGCCGAGCCCGTCGAGCTCGTGGAAGCGGTATATCTATTACGCAGATTCTGATGTTAAGAACTCAGTTTTTTAGTTGCTTTGTACATACTTTTTACCATCAACCAAAATATACATTAGCTCGTGACCAAGAGGTACCAAAAGTTTAAGAGCTCTTTTACGTACACAATAATTAATATGGACCATCCATTCTCTTTAATCCAACGAATCAAATCAATTACGATTTGATCATACTACACCACCAGTATGATGTAGTATTGTTCTCTTAAGGGTAAAATTGTAACAACGCTTTATTAATCCAAAAATGTGCGTATATAGGCTAATTAGTAGATCTTCAATCTGTTGCTGCACGCCGACCTCCTCGTCGTTGTCATGGCCCATGGTCCTCATTTCTATGGCAACAGCCGTCAGGCCGTGGCCAGCGTGCTGCCCGAGTTCTTGGAGGTGCTGGTAGTACGCAATTGCGTCGTGCAGACACGTCAATAATCCAAATCGCGATGACGCTGGACACCTTCCTGCGGAGCTAGCTCTCTCACCGGATCATGACGGTTGCCTCATATGCATGGAGAGTGCAAAATAATCATGCTATGATGTAACATCAATTTTGTGAATGGGATGTATTATCATGGCTTTTACGTAGTCACTGAAATATCTACCGATTGCTACTATTTCAGTCAGGAATAAATTTCATGCATTAATTCATTCATTCCAAATTGATGAATACTATTGCCTGCCGCCGTCTAGATTTTCATGGCTGGCTAGGTTCGTAGCCCACTAGAGGCCAGGATAGAGACGAGTATCTACATGCCATGGACCCAAACTGAACCTCGATCTGCTCTTCTGAGCATCGGCAATATGCAAAGTGTGATCGGAGACGAGAAGCAAATTACGGAGGTGTGATGCAAGGTGATACTCTGGATGATAGCTGGGAGCGGTGATTTTGTTTGGCACAGACGACAGATGCGTAATTCAAATTGCTGTTGTGCTTCGTTAGCCACAGGCGGCGGCACACAAAATGAGATCAGCTTCGTTTAGGTCAAACCAACCAAGTTCAAAGACAAAAGTCTATACTATCCTTTAAAAACCAATGGTTAGATTTGATTTCTATTACTACTCTTTACTACCAGTAGAATGATTGTAAAAATTGCCAATTTTAAAGGAAGGAAGTACTAACGGATAAAGAGTATAAGGGTAATTTGGTGGTACCTCCCAAAGATGGTAAAAACTCTATGCATAGTAATAGTGGTGATCTGAAGTTTTTGTTGTGGGATTTGGCATTGCGTGTGTGAAGGTGAAGAAGCTGCAGAAGGTATTCGCGAGGGAGGAGAAGAGGCGGAAGGAGTTGCCACTCAAGCTGAAGCAGAAGGTTTCCTATGAGATTTTGCAGAGGCTGAGCGATTTTGGGGAGAACAGCAGCACAGCTGATCAACGAGGTAGTATGGTCTTATTTTGTCGACATACTGATACTAGGTTGGACTTGTTTTCCGGTGCATTAGGAATGCTGCACTTTCATTTTCAGTACTAAGATTGGAATTTCGCACTCCTCTCTTATTTGTAATCGTATGTTTATGTTGTTTTGGTCGGCACTATGTACGTGTGTCTGCCCTAGTGTGCCATTTGACTAATCGGTTGCTTTGTTGGCTGCCATGATGTCATCCATCTCTTGTTTCTGTAAGACACATTACAATGAGTTTTGAATGGTTCATTTGGCACTATTGAAAAAGAACAGAATGTAGCCTTTTTTTCCCCATTTCTAGTATTTTCTTGTTCCCATACAGCTACTTCTTAAGATATGGGGTGTGATTTTATCTTTTGTTGAGAAAATATTTACATGACGGTACCATGAAGTGCTGACATTTTAGGAAAAAGTAAGGTGGCATTTGACTTTGCTTCATGGGGTTAGATGCTGAGAACATTTTGTATGTTCTTGCAGTTTATATGTTAGACAATGATTGAATTGATAATCAAGTGTAAAAATGTTTATTCATTACATGTTTAAGTTGCAGAAGTGTGTCTTTCATAGCAGGATTAAATATATGTAGTGGTATGCTATTAAGCAGGAGGGTGCAAGAGATGATTTATCATGTCTTAATTTCGCCAAAACTGAACTTTTTTTTTTTTTTTTTTTTTGTAATGTATACCAGAAGTTGTAGATTCCTGGCGTGTTGAGAAGCTGAAAGATATCAGAGGTGCATCTACTCAGAATGCATCAAATTTAGACCTCTCTAGTGAAGAATCAAGTATGTGAGCTTATTTGAAATTATTCTTTCTGACTAATGGTTCATTATATTTATAGTCATTTTTTAGGTTTTCATTCAATTGCAATAATACTCTATGATTCAATATTTAGGGATGTTAAAACGTGCCTTGGAGTTCAATTGGCATATGCTACTGGAGGACATTGGTCTTTGGGTACCTGTCAATGTATGGCATACTGAGCACAATGACAAGCCTGAGAATGAACCAGAAGGTTGTTTGCTTTACACTGTTCATGTGTGTAGCATCCTGCTGATTTATTTATTTTGGGACATGACTGGTGACATTGGATTTCTTGTGGAATGGTTTTTAAAATGCTCTAAGAAACATTTGAGTCATTGCTTTTGATATGTATTGGTGTAACAGAGGAAGAGATAATACCAGGGCCACCTTTGTCCCCTGAATGCAATGCTGAACTACGTACTGATTATGGTGGTGCTGCTGTTAGATGGGGATTAACACACCATAAAGAAAGTGCTGCTGATTGCTGTCAAGCTTGTATAGATCAGGCCAAGAGGGCCAAACCAGGAGCATTAAAGTGCAATGTATGGGTTTACTGTCCATCAGAGTATGGATGCTACTCTCCAGACAAATATGAACATAAACATCAAGAGTGCTGGTTGAAACAGGTAGTTACTTGGGTGTCATCTCTATTTATAACTATAACCATTAGTCCTTACGATAGTTCTTGTGCATTTTTGATGATATTTGTTCAGAAAATGGTATACCTGAATCATCCTGTTTCCCGGGTCAGTACTTCAAGTTGTTGTGTCCTTTGTAGAAATGATTCAAAAGCACTTGGTATAATTTTTTTTTCAATATTTAGAAATGGAAGAGACATGAAGTTCTAGTTGGTGGGCAGTAGAAGTTCTAATGTCTATGTCTTAAAGCATGGTCGCTGCTTATAACTTGCCAACTTGGTTGTCAATTTGTCATGACTTTGAATGGTGGAAATAGTAGACAGTGCACTGCAACAGCAGGATGCTGGTGCACAAATTGATATCTAGATGATAAGTTAGTCTTATTCTATAAAATGGTCAATATGATCACCTTATTTTATGAGTCATATGAGCTATAATTCTGGAAGATTTAATCCTATGCAAAGTATTGCAACATGTGGAAGCTTGTATGCTTTGTACTCAGACAGCATATTAGTTAACTGCCTATAATTTAGTAGTGCATTTTGTTGGTTTTTTGAGCTATCCTCAATAAGCTACAAAGGTTGTACCAACACTTCTATACTTCTTGATGTTGTAGGACCGGATATAGCAATCAGAGGGGGGGGTGAATGATTGTGCGGAAGCTAAAACCAAATTCTTGATCTATTAAAAGTTTACCCCAAAATAGAACCAAATAATTGCCTCGTTTTCGAAAAAAACAGAATGATAGAGGTTTGGTAAAACGCGAATTCCCGGAGATCCAACCGTCCGATCGATCTGAAATTTGGACACAAGAAACTAGATTCCAATACGAATCAAACCCAAAAAGAATCAGCTCAATCGGACTTACGGATCAAAAGTTATGATCTTCGCAAGCTTATCGTTCGGAAGATGGCGAGAATAAATCTAACTAGAATTGTAGCTCGCCGAAAGATTTGATGAACTTGATCTTTATTTCTCCTTTCTTTTGTCTAAAATACTACAAACAAAAGAGTACAACCCTAAAGCTTGCTCAAAGCTTGATTGCCTTCAACAGGAGGCACTCTCTATTTAAAGAAGTCAAAAACACATAATCCTAGAATGACTACAAATACTAGAAGGATTCCTAATCCTAAAAGATTCCCACTCCTAATCCTAGAAAGAGCATGTATTCAACACAACTCCACTTGGCCCAACCTCGCCGAGTACAACTCTTGCACGCGTATGGCAACCCTACCATACTCACGTGACTAACACTTTGCACGCGAATGACCTCATGCCATTCTCACGTGACTAACCATTCTTCATGTGCACCATTCTCTTAGCGAACGTCCCGCATGATATCCTTGACCACCAAGACCTCGGTTCCCTCGAACCTAGTCCCGAACCTCGGTTCCTCCATGAACCTAGTTCGATCCGTCATCGACCACATTCGCCCTCGAGCAATACACCGCACATGAACAAACCACAACGATTCCGAGCACAAGTCCGCGACTTGACTCACATTAAACCATGCAACCACTCACAGGAGTGCATTGCATTAAATATTCTAAAAACACGATTCCAAAACACGAACAAAAACCTTTGCAAAAATCAAAAGCTTTTCAAATAATCAAACTGATTTGAGATCTTTTCAAATAAAGAAACCAAAAAATAAATCTTGTCGAAATATCAAACTGGTTTCAAATCTTTTTCAAATACTCATCATCAAAATCAACTGGATCAAAAATAACGATCCTTCAATCTCCTTGATGAGTAATTTGACAAAACACAATATAAGATTTGACAAGAGATTGAGCAAGAACCAAAAGACCAAAAATCCCAATTCAAAAACCTCCTTGACTTGTTCTCCCCTTTTGACAAAATAGTCATCAAGATCTCAAAACTCCCCCTTAATGAATGCAGTATCTCAAGCTTTGAAGTATATTCAAGGTATATAATCAAAGTAAAGCATTTGAAGAGTTTTTAGGAGAACTTTCTCATTTTGTATCAAATTATCCAATGAGAAAGCAAATTGTGAGAATATGGAGGCTCTAACACATAGAATAGTTATTGCATAAGCAAATTAGAGCAAACAAGTAAAATGTCATAAACAGATTTTGCCAAAGCGAAAAAGAAATCTATCATGAGCATAGAGAGACTTTCAAATTCACTAATATTTGTCTCAAGCCTTTTTCAACCATTTGAATTTCCTTTTTCTCTTTTAGCAAGTTTGACAATTTTGCTTTGTGATCAACAGGGATGACAAGTAACTGCACACTAACCCATACTTGTGTATGAGTAGGTAGTTCTTTCTTGTATCTTTCTCAGTTTAAATTGGCAAGTGGCTTCACATTGTTCTGAATTTTTGTTTAGACAAGTAACATTTTCTTGCATCTTTTGCATTTAAATCCCTGGCAAGGAAGATGCACATTGTACTAAACTTGTGTTTAGCCAAGTAGCTTTTGCTTGCATCTTTTTCAACTTGCTTTTAACATTAAAACACTGATTTTGCTTGAGACTCATAATGATCATTTGAAGTCCAACAAAAAAACTCACACATAGTTTCTAATCAGCTCTAGCCTTTCAACAGATGACAAGAAACTTTTAAGCCTATTTCACAAATGCAATACCATAATGAGCAAGAGCCAAAATATTCTCGAAAAGCATCTCAAATTGAATTATTTTAGCCTTTTAGTGATAAGTAAAGCATTGAGCATTAACTTAGCTATATACACAAGAATAATCACCAAAGCTTTGTACTACATGATGCAATGTAAACAGGGGTTTTTACTTGAGGTGTAAAGTCAAAATACCACTTATAAAAAAATCACTTCTAGGAACCAAAGTCAAGTAACCCAAAAAGAGATAAACTCAAGACTCCCCCTCAAATCAACCCATGGGGATGAATGATCCCAAGTTCACCGCGTAAGAAAGCAAAATGAGAAAAATCAAGCGGTTTAGTAAAAATATCAGCAAGCTGAGCACCCGAATCAACAAATTTCAGTTCAATAGCTTTTTTCAAAGATGATCTCTAAGAAAATGAAATCGATGTCAATGTGTCCAAGAAAGAGAATTACTCAAGAAGTGGCATGAACAGGATGTACTTTTTCTATCAATTCCATATCCTTAAAATTCAAGATCGAGAAAGGTCTTAAACTAATGCGTGAAGAAGCAGAAAGCCAAATGCCAAAATCTTGAGTACCACGGAGATACCTTAAAATCCTCTTGATAGCTTGTCGATGTGAAGCACGCGGGGAAGCTTGAAAACGAGCACACAAGCACACAACAAACTCCAATTATCTTATCCTCAACAGCATCATCATCATCTTCATCAACAAAGATACTCTCCCCCTGAACATATGCACCTGTACCTACACTATTTGGACTAGTGCCTTTTGCGAAAAAAGAGGTGAGGAAGCATCTTGAAAAATAACACTTTTAGCACGAGATGCACAAGTGAAGGGGGAGAACCAATTCTTATCATCGGACATGTGGTGTGAGCATCCGGAATCCACTAGCCATATGTTCTCCTTCCTCGCGTGAGAAGCCTACATAGAAGCAGAAAGTGTCGATGTCTCGGTACTGGGGTTAGAAATAAAGCATTTAGGAATCCAAAGATCGAGACACACGACGCACAACAGTAGGCACAACACGAGAATTTTTATGCACAAAAATAGATTTATCCTTTCCCGTGTTTTTAGCAACAAAAGGTGTTTGCTTCACCCTGGGAACATAATGAGAAGCAAAGTGTCTTTCTGACATTAGACTTAGCATTGAACCTTTCTATCCTTTGTTGTTTAGCTAGTCTAAAGCAGAACTGAACTAAATGACCATCTTTACCACAATGAGTGCAAGTGTATTTAACATGATGTTTAGCTTTAGAAGTAGAAGCAACATTTGCACTCATCATAGTAGAAGATAAAATTCCAGCAGATTTAAAAACAGTTTTCTCAGGCTCTTTGACAATTTCAAACTTTCCACTTTCAAGAGCTTTAACAACAGTAGGAGCATGTGATTTGTGATGAGCATAAGGATCAAAACCTAAACCTTTGTGATGAGTGCTGACTTTTGATTGATCCAAAATCATATTTAGGTTTTTCTTTCCTTTAGTAAAACGCTCTAAACAATCTTGCAAGTAATCAACTTTACGAGAAAGCACAAGACAATTATTGCAAGGAATATCAACCTTCTCTTCTGTTTGCGACAAGTAGAGCATGAAAGAACCTCATGAGTGAGCATGTTATTAGTCATCCGAGAAACTCTAGCATTTGCATCTTTCAATTTCAATTCAAGAATCGAGCATTTAGGACAAGAGATTGAACCATGCAAATCATCAAGTGGAACGACTAGCATGTTTAACATGTTTCTCATTTTGATGCAATAGGGAAGCATGAACACTCCTTAAAGCAATAACTTGATTGTAGCACATCACAAGATTTGCAAGAATCATCATCAGGAATTAAAGATCTAAGCCTTGCAATTTCGTAATTGGAACTATCAATTTCTAGATCTTTTTCTTTAAGAGCCTTCTTAGACTTTTTAAGTTCAAGCTAATTTAACCATGGCATACTCAAGCTCATCATAAGAAGGCCTCACCTCTTCAAAATCGGAGTCGTTGTCGCTATCCCTTCTAGTCATGAAACACATCCAGGTGAAGTCATCATCGAATCTCCCTTCTTGTCCTTCTTCTTATCATGTGGCTCATTATCACTCTCAAAGTCCACATCGCTAAGATCACACTCCTCTATGGCGGCTAAGACTTTCTTAGCAACTTTCCAAAATTGGGGCGCCTAGAAGTAGTGTGTCTTGAGTGCGTTGTCAGCCGATTCCCTTCTTCTTTCTTCTTCAACTTGGGACAGCTTTGCTTTAACATGCCCGGAATGTCACACTCAAAGCGGTTGAAGGACTCAAGTTGTGCCTCCAAGCCTCCTCATTCTCAAATTGTTGAGTGCTTTAAAAGCACGTGAGGAGATGAGCACAAGATCTTCTTCAGAAGCATCTCAAACTGTTCATCCAAAAAGAAGCCAATGCGCATAAGGAACCAAAAGATGGTAATCCAGGCGAAGTCTTTGGGGTTAGCAACAAGTGCATGTGTAGAGGATTTATTATCACTAGGTGACAAAGAATCCATCTCATAAGTTTTCGCCTAGAATAAATATCATCCATGGTCAAAGTATCCAAGTCAACAGCTTTGATTAATTGCAGAACAACCATGCGCCATTCAGGACTAAGAGATCTCAAAATTTTACTAGCGTTATCCTCAACTGAATTAGTAACTCCAACACCACGCAAATTACACAAGATTTTCTCAAATCGAGAGAAAAGATCATCAATTGATTCACCTGGTCTCATAGCAAAATCAGAAAAATCCTTTTGGTAAATATTTTTGCGCACTTTCTTAATCTTAGTAGAACCTTCATGATAGTCACATAATGTCTTCCAAACAGAATAAGCAGATCGTAGATGAGAAACTCGATCAAATTCTTTTTCAGAAATTCCTTGAAAAATCAAATTTCTAGCTTTAGCATTCAGATCAACGTCTATTTTGTTATCATTGGTGACTATATCAGGAACATCAAAAATAGTAGAAACTTTGCGCCAAACATCATTACCTTGAGCTTCAATATAGGATTGCATGCGACTCTTCCAATAAGAAAAATTTGAATCATTAAGCATAGGAGGACGATTAACATACTTATCTGACGCCATACCTTAACCTCGCTCTGATACCACTTGTAGGACCGGATATAGCAATCAGAGGGGGGGTGAATGATTGTGCGGAAGCTAAAACCAAATTCTTGATCTATTAAAAGTTTACCCCAAAATAGAACCAAATAATTGCCTCGTTTTCGAAAAAACAGAATGATAGAGGTTTGGTAAAACGCGAATTCCCGGAGATCCAACCGTCCGATCGATCTGAAATTTGGACACAAGAAACTAGATTCCAATACGAATCAAACCCAAAAAGAATCAGCTCAATCGGACTTACGGATCAAAAGTTATGATCTTCGCAAGCTTACTGTTCCAGAAGATGGCGAGAATAAATCTAACTAGAATTGTAGCTCATGAAAGATTTGATGAACTTGATCTTTATTTCTCCTTTCTTTTGTCTAAAATACTCCAAACAAAAGAGTACAACCCTAAAGCTTGCTCAAAGCTTGATTGCCTTCAACAGGAGGCGACCCTCTATTTAAAGAAGGCAAACACACCTAATCCTAGAAGGAGTCCTAATCCTAGAAGGATTCCTAATCCTAAAAGGATTCCCACTCCTAATCCTAGAAAGAGCATGTATTCAACACAACTCCACTTGGCCCAACCTGGCCGAGTACAACTCTTGCACGCGTATGGCAACCCTACCATACTCACGTGACTAACACTTTGCACGCGAATGACCTCATGCCATTCTCACGTGACTAACCATTCTTCATGTGCACCATTCTCTTAGCCCGAACGTCCCGCATGACATCCTTGACCACCAAGACCTCGGTTCCCCTCGAACCTAGTCCGAACCTCGGTTCCTCCATGAACCTAGTTCCATCCGTCATCGACCACATTCGCCCTCGAGCAATACCTGCACATGAACAAACCACAAAACGATTCCGAGCACAAGTCCGCGACTTGACTCACATTAAACCATGCAACCACTCACAGGAGTGCATTGCATTAAATATTCTAAAAACACGATTCCAAAACACGAACAAAAACCTTTGCAAAAATCAAAAAGCTTTTCAAATAATCAAACTGATTTCAGATCTTTTCAAATAAAGAAACCAAAAAATAAATCTTGTCGAAATATCAAACTGGTTTCAAATCTTTTTCAAATACTCATCATCAAAATCAACTGGATCAAAAATAACGATCCTTCAGATGTAGCTCAAAATTTATTTCATTGCAGAAAAAAAATGTTATATAGCATAGAAATTCGGGGGTTTCCTTTATGTATTGTTCATACTGTGAGCTTTATTTGATCATGTCTTTGCCAATGCGGCTCTCAAATTGTAAGCCTTGCAATTTAATTATCTTAAATTGCTTCCCTCATATGGCTTTTACATGCACAATTCTGATTGCTGAGGTATGATAATGTGAGGAATTTCGGGTGAATTTTTAGCTCATTACATTATTGGATAGCCTCCAAGATTTTGTCGAGGTATTTGCTCTTGAGTTGTTCTGTTAACAATTCCTTTCACGTGAACCTGCAGTTTATGTTCGATCTGGTTCAGTCATCAAAATATTGGTTGGTCTTTTGTCCATGTATGCGACCAAACAATTGATTTTACCTGACACTGACAAAGTAACTTGGAATATATTGGTTGGTGTTTGCAGGCCGATCAACCTAAATTCAACTTCAAAGATCGGTATTCTGAGTCGTACAGGGATTCTCATCCGACTGCCCCCGTTGTTGTGCCATGGATGTCAGGCATCATCAGTGCATGAGCCGCCTACGTCCTACCTACTGCCCACAGGACAGGAACTCCATTTCGAGTGTGCCAACACCCCAGCTGAATCCCGTACATTTTCACAAACTCACAATACCGTTTTGTTTTCCTTCCTTTGTAGTCTTTAAATTAGTCTAAGCTGTAGCTGAAGTTCGTCTGAGATAGCTCATGGGTTTTTGGAATGACTGCTGTTGGCTAACTCATTTTCCGAAAAGAAAAAGGAAGAAGAATACATGATTCAAGTTAATTTCTTGTGTTTCCCCGCCCTGTGCTTTTTCTGTAGTCGATACCCCGGTTGTTGGTTGATCATGAAGATTCAGTTTGATTTAGCAACAAACATTTTGAATGTGTGTGGATCAGTTCGTCTGTGCTTTTATAGAGGTACTGTGGGTTGATTGGCCATTCCGGTTGCTGGTTGATCGTGAAAAATTTCACGCTCCAAGATTCGGTTTGATTTAGCAAAAAAAATAGAGCTTCTATACTCTTCCTTCTAGTACAAGTTGCACAAATCTTGAAGCAAGCGAAGGGTGATTAATCATCATCTACCCTTCATTCATGCTTTAATAGTTGTGCAACTTTTAGAAGGAAGAGCATAGAAGCACCTCTCAAAAAAATAACATTTTGTGTGTGGTCGTCTGTGCTTTTATAGAGGAACTGGATTGATCGGCCATTCCAATAAGGCAATAATTCTCCCCTTTTTTCTTAGCGGATATAAACCACATTTAGGCCTTGTTTGGGAGGCCCAATACCGGCCGGGTTCCGATCTGAATCCGTTGGCCTCCGATCCTTCTTGCTTCTAATCACATCGAGATAACAGTAAACAAAAGCGGCCGGGGAGACGACAATACTGACGAAGGAAATCTGCTACGTACTACTGTACTAGTATAAACTAGAGATTAGGCAGACACCTTAGCTTTTGCCATCAATAATAATTTAGTACTTCACTGATGCGAGCCAGCTGAGCTCCACAGACAGATTTTGATTTTTGAACGAACAGCGCTACAGACAGATTTGGTGAAACTGAAAGTGAACCAATTTCACAATGTCCACCCAAGCTTCCCAACAACAAATTCACAAACGACGGCCATCATGTCCGCACCGCGCCTCCACCGACGCTGTTCTCCATCGTCATATAGGGTAGGTGAGCGGGCAGACGCTACCAAATTGCAGGTTCACTAAATTTAATATATATTATTTAATCTTTTATCTAATAAAATAGATTAGTTAGTATTTATTTAAAGAAAATTTATAGCAAATTATACTAGTAGTATACGATGGATAGTAGAAATCAGATCTAAGTATTAATTTGTTGAGATTATTTCTACTACTCTAATACCAGAGTGAAAGATCATGTGGCTTGCTGGTTCATGTGGCTTGCTGGTGATGAGCAATTGACTATATTTGAGCATGTGATGCTCATGTTGAGTTTGATTTGATTTGATTTGAATTTGAATTTAGGTCAATTTGGTGTACTGATAGTTTCATGTCGTCACTAAATTTTTTTACTGCAAATTGAGTTATGATTTTTTGCTATGATTGATTAATTATATATTTTATCATACAATACTATGTGATGTGTTTCCTTATCTTTGATGGTTGCAGTGCGACGGTGCGAGGTCATGGTGAGGCAGAGGATGACCGGGACTAGGCTAGGTGTGCCGAGGTCCAGACGGTTGGGGATCGTCGAAGGATGATTGGAGATGGAGTCGTTGCAAGTCTAGAAGACACGGGAACGACTGAGATGCTAACTTGTAGCTACTCGGATGAAGGAGAGCCGTTGGATCGCAGTTTAGAGGATGATGTAGCGGTGAAGTTAGCTTAGTGAATAAAACTCATTTATTAGTGGGTTTTAGATTAGCCCATGTATGAGTGAGTGAATCTCAATCCTTGATATGGTTTCTTGAGGGCTAAGAAGGTCATCCAAGGATAGAGATTACTCCGAAATTGCTATAAATAGAAGGGGAGAGGGGTGTCTCTCCCTTGAAGGTTTTTGTACTCATTTGAGCTTGCCCACCTTGTTGTGAGGTTTTGTAAACCTTCCATCCAAGAAATAAAAAATGTTATTTTTTTACTATTCTGAATTTACTTTCAACATTTACATTATGTCTTAAATTTAGTACTTATATTCCGTAATTTAAATTCAAGCAATTTTATTTTCGTAATTTAAATTCTTGCAATTTACATATTCTGCACATTTGGATTTTTCTTCCATTCTTTTAAATGTTTGTGGATTTTATGCTGAGGATGAATGATTGCTGGATGAATCTTCTTCAGATCATATCACAATCATCTAGGCACATTTCTTCTTGAACTTTGCAAGAAATCGGTCTTTTTGCTTGAAGCGAAGACATTCTTGTAGATCACGTTCGTAGCTTTTGCTTCTTATGTTCTTGCTTGCAATGATAAGTGAGAGGATATCCAAGATCATCTTGATCATCGAAACCAGGGTTCGCAAAACGGTCGAAAATCGATCGAAAATTGCGGTTTTCGACCGTATCGAGCCGGTTCGAAATCATAAACCGGTCGGTAAACCGGTTCAGTTAAAAAAAAATTCAAAAATTTGAAAAAAAATTATGCGATGAAAACCGATCGAAAACTGGTGAAAACCGAGCGGTTTTTCGAGAAAACCGACGAAAACCGCTCAAGAAACCGATCGCCCAAAAGGTTCAACTCGTCGAGCGGTTTTTCGAGAAAACTTATCGATTTTTCGAGAAAACCAACCGGTTTTTGTTTTTTTAAAATCTGATTTGAATTTTTTTGTTCAAACGCTCGGTTTCCAAAATCTTCGGTTTTTGACGATTTTCGACCGATTTTCGCGAAAAACCGAAGCCGAGCTGGGTTCGATTTTCCACCTCGAAACGGTTTTGTCAACCCTGATCTAAACCCCACGAGCAAGTCCAAGACCAATATTTTGGTTTTTGCTTCCCCTTGGTGCACTTCTCTTTCGATTCGAAAAAGTTCAGAACTTTGACATCAATCTTTGCGATTGATGGTTGGAATAGGTTCCTGACATCCATAAGGTGCATACCGAGTTCCAAGAGCAAGTTTTATCTTAATTGGTTCTTTGAGTTTTTGGTAGGCTCTTCTTGTCCAGTAGGTGGGGAAAATTTTATTTGAGATCATTCACCCCCCTCTGATCGCAATTCTGGTCCTTCACAGAGGAAGTATAAATAAATACCAGCTAATTTGATTCATTGGATCGAGAAGAATGAATGATCTATATTAAATTTAATGTACCATAAAAGAGCTCTTTATTTATAATTTCTACAGTAGTAGAGTAGTAAAAATAATCTCAACAAATCAATAGAAAAATTAATTTTTATTACCCACCGTATAGCCTAAAATTTCTCAATAGCGCCAAGAAGTGTCCGCCACAATGGACCCCGACAACGAGATGTGGCACTGTTGGTTTTAGCCTTGCATCATGAACACATCTACACGAACATGAAGAACACAATAACACACAAGAGATTTTTTTCGACGTCATCACAACTTGATATCTTTCCTTTTCTCTCCTTTTCTATTGTTTTCTGTTTGTGTTATTTTTAAACTCATGGGGTACATGCCCTTTAATATTAGGTGGACCACCTAATGAACTTGCTAACAAAGTCGATGACTAAATATGGAAAGCCTATATAAGGAAATAAACAAACTAATTTGATCTGACCTGATAAGCCCCATGAGACCAGTTTGGAGATGACCTTCATGATCTTCTCCTCTTCCCTGGTCAGATCCAGATAATTCTTCTCTTCTTTTGCCTCCGATCTCGTCCAGGTCGGGGCAACTTTCCCGGTGAACTGGAGACGGCTGCCTCTAGGAATCTCCTAGTAGAACCATTCCCGTCGATAGTCCTTCCATGTATCCTTAGTTGGAAGCGAAGGAGACTAGACACCGACTTGGAGCTTAAATTAAATGCTCCTAAAAATATCTTGAGTTTTGTTATTTTTGGTATACTAAAAAAAAGAGTGAAAAAGATGACCATGCTACTAAAAATATCTTGAGTTTTGTTATTTCTGGTATACTAAAAAAAAGAGTGAAAAATAGTTGATCAAGATTGGATTTGCTCCTCCATTCAATGGGAGAGAGATATCTATGCCTCTCGAGTGGTCGGATTCCGGAAATGCATGACCATGCTACTCGCGGTTAAAGAGTTAACCGTAGTTAGGGATTCCGAGTCACGTAATCGAGAAAGAATGGTCGAGCTAATTAAACAAGATGGCATGTACTCGCATTGAGTATAACTAAAGTATTGTTAGGTTCGTTCGATGTGATCTTTATATATACTTGGGAGTCGGCACGTCCTGCTAGAGACCGCTACCGATTAATGGTCGAGTAAGAGTACTTTGGCCCTGCCTAGGTATACGTGAACCTATAGGGTCACACGCTTAAAGGGCTAGAACTTAATTCGGATGATGATCTGAATTTTGCTGGGTTTTAAATTCCTAATGGGCCTCTAATATAGAGCCCATTAAAGGGTGTGTATTTAAAGGGGGTGCTGACTTTAGGGTTAAGAGAGACAGTAGGAATTCGGAATTCTCAAAACCCTAGCCGTCACCCTTCCTTCGCCCAAAACCGTGTAGCCAGCGCTAGCACTCCGACGCCTGGTGTTCCTGCCCCGTACATGTGGATACCTTGGAGGCGTTGCTGCGAGGCTTCAACGCTAGGACGATCCGCAACTTGCGACGGTCATAAGGAGTTGTTGGAGGAGGCGTGAGGCTAGTGCGACTATATTTGCACCACCGCGCTACATTGACTCTACTTCCGCTACGGGTCTACGCGTCTAGTGGTAATTCTGTGATCTATAACTCACAGTGGTTTATTAGTTACGCGGTAGAAAATTTTAAATTTACGCTAGAGTAGCCTACCTATTCCCCAATAGCCGCCTCGTCAATGAAGCTCTGCTGCCTCGCCCTTTGCCTCTATGTCTCCCTTCCTTATGTTGTTATCGTCACAATGACTGTCGTCTCTCACTTTATACAAAGATTCCGTAAAATGTAATAGACACGAAGTTAAAAGCATATCCAACAAATGTTATGTTTTTTTGTGCGATTTACGAATGAAATGGTATTTTTGCTCGAGTTTTCAAAACATTTGTTCATGTGTAGACCTTATCACGACCAGTTTGGCTAACGCCTAGCGGGGTCGACCCAAAGCCAAAAAAAGTTTAAAAAAAGTATATTCCAAATAATATATTATCCATAAAAGAATTTTAAATTTTTTATTCGTAAAATTTTAAAGATATTTTTAAAGTCATGAAAACTGATATTTTTGGCTAGGCCTATGCTGGGCTCGGGCCGGGCTTTTCAAGGCCCTTCCTGCCTTTCAATGGGTCTACCCACTCATGCGTCACGATCCGCCTTAATTTAAGCAAGTTCCATGTCTTCTAGAAGCCACGGGCCCACTTTGCCGGCCACCACCAACAACCGCACAGGCACATAGTGACATAGTCATACCTCTCATCACCAACCCGATGCTCTGTCTCTCTTCGCACGAAAGCATCGAACACTACAGCAGCGCCCCTGCACCAACCGTTTGGCACGCCTACGTCTCTCTCCCCTCCTCCTCCGTTACATAGCGCCGCGCGAGCCTCGAGCCCTCAAACCAAACTCCAAGAACGAAATCGCGGTCGAAGCCGTCGTCCCAATGGCGCCAACGGCTGCGGACGCGGAGGTGCACTTCGAGTTCTTCCCCATCATTCGCCAGTACAAGAGCGGCCGCGTGGAGCGGTTCATGAAAGTCGCCCCGATCCCGGCCGGCACCGACCCCGCCACGGGCGTCACGTCCAAGGACATCGTCGTCGACCCGGGCACCGGCCTCTGGGCGCGCATCTTCCTCCCGCCCGGCAGCAGCCACGAAACAAAGCTCCCCGTCGTCGTCTACTACCACGGTGGCGCCTACGTCATCGGGTCTGCCGCGGACCCGTTTACGCACAGCTACCTCAACGGCCTCGTCGCCGAGGCCAACGTCCTCGCGGTGGCGCTGGAGTACCGCCTCGCGCCGGAGCACCCGCTCCCGGCCGCGTACGACGACTCGTGGGAGGGGCTCAAGTGGGTGGCGTCCCACGCCACGGGCGGCGGCCCGGAGCCTTGGCTGCTCGAGCGCGGCGACTTCTCCCGCGTGTTCTTGGCCGGGGCCAGCGCCGGGGGCAACATCGCGCACGTCGTGGCCGTGCGCGCCGGCGAGCACGGCGGCCTCGGGTTGGGCATCAGGGGCCTCCTCGTGGTGCACCCGTACTTCAGCGGCGCGGCGGACATCGGCAAGGAGGGGACGACGGGGAAGGGGGAGAAGGCGAAGGCCGAAGCGTTCTGGCGGTTCCTGTACCCGGGCTCTCCGGGGCTCGACGACCCGCTGTCCAACCCGTTCTCGGAGGCCGCGGGGGGCAGCGCGGCGCGCATCGCGTGTGACCGCGTGCTCGTCTGCGTCGCCGAGAAGGATGAACTCCGGGACAGGGGCGTCTGGTACTACGAGAGCCTGAAGGCGAGCGCCTACGGCGGCGAGGTGGAGCTGCTCGAGTCCATGGGCGAGGGCCACGTCTTCTACTGCTTCAACCAGCGGTGCGAGAAAGCCCGGGAGATGCAGGAGCGCGTCGTCAGCTTCCTCCGCAAGTGAAGTGACCACCCGCTATATATATTCCCCGTGATGGAACAATTTCACTGCCGGTAATTAATACGTTTGTTCGTCTTGTCGGTGCCAATCAACTGATGTTGAACGCCGGAAATTTCCCTGAGTTGAACTGCTTCGTGAAAATCCTGGAAATAAATTCTATGCAACGGTATTTTATATCATGGCATGTGCAACACCGTGCGGATTGACGCCACATGTCCCGCTTCCTTAATCCCCAAGCAGCCAGCTCGGGAGACGAAATGTTAGGCTCTATAGATTGAGGAAACGGGGCACATGACATCAATCCGCACGGTATTGCATATATCCTAATATACAACACCGTTGTATAGAATTTATTTCCGAAAATCCTGCCACATCTATCTACAACTACTACTAATAAAAAATAAATTAGTCTGCAAATTATCATCTCGCCCTTTAATTACAAGAGCCATAATTAAAGTTGAGCCATAGTTACCATCATATCAGATGTCATTAAAAAAGAGAACTATACTGAAAATCTAAAAAAAAAAAACTTTTGAACCTTCATCTGGTGGCCCTAATTAAGCTGACATATTGTGGCCACTATATGTTATTATTTAGAGATATATTACCTTCTAGTTTACAAACTAATAGGGCAGATAGTCTTTACAAAAATCTATATACGTGGCCCCACCGGGATGGCAAAAGAAAATGTGCTACGGAAAAAAAAAAGGGAACACCGAGTATACTCATGCAGTCATGCTGTCCACGTCAAGCACAACGATCGAGATTGAAAACAAAAAGAACAAATTGTGAGGCCGGACTCCATGCTAGAGATGGAAAGCGTTGGAATTAATTTCATAATTAATTAATGAAAGAAGTTGAACATTTAAGACAACATTTAGTCTCGTATTACTCTGAGAGAGACCCGAATTCTTTCCTGTCCCTTTCTTTCCTTTCGACTATAGGGCAGAAAACCGAGGTCAGTTTTTTGGTTTTTGACAAACTTTTTGAAATTTAGTCCTCTTAAATGCTTGCTGTCAATTTCCATTTCAATGGTCAGTTTGTTGTTGAAGGGTCTAAAGTGTAGCATTGTAATGGGTATGAGGGATTATCTCACGTAGATGAGAACTGTATACAACTATGTAGTGCTTGCTCCTATGGAATTTTTTTTTTTTAGCAAATCGAGCCCTTGAATGAGCACAGAAAAGCTGACCGAAGTGCTATGCAATCGCGGTAGAGAGATGGAAGTGGAACCGAAGGAAAAGGACCTGCAGTGGTATATTAGCGCGGAAGCTCCTCCGCAGTAGAAAAAAAGTGCCACGATTCCTGCCGCGGCAGGAGCTCACTTGCTTCCCTGTTGCGGCATGAGCAAATGATGTTTCCGTTCCTCAACAACACTATGGCTGGCAAGCCTTGCAAGTTAAGGCTCATTTGGAGGTTGGAACGTCGGAAATTTCCCTGAGCCGCGTGGGAGTTGAACTGCTTCGTGAAAATCTTGCCACATCTTATATAATAAAAACTGCTGACAGTCGTTCTACAACTACTAATAAAAAAGAAATAACTTTAGAAATTCTTATGAAAAAGAAAAATATCTCGCTCTTTAATTAAAAGAGCCATAATTAAAGTTGAGTACCATCGGATGTCATTAAAAAAAAGAAAAATATACTGAAATTCTAAAAAAACCTTTTCAACCTTCATCTGGTGGCCCTAATTAAGCTGACGTGTTGTGGCCACTAGATGTTATTATTTAGAGATATATTACCTTCTAATTTACAAACTAATAGGGCAGATAATCTTTACAAAAATCTGTAGACGTGCCCATTGGGATGGCAAAAGAAAATGTGCTTCGAGAAAAAAAAAAAAAGGGAACACCAACTGTACTCATGCAGTCATGCTGTTCACGTCAAGCACAAAATTTTAGGTGATCCACGGGCCACGGCCCACGGCCACGAGCGGAGCCAACTCACAAATGAAAAAAAAAAAAAGCCCATCAAACCCACCCAGAGCGTTCCCCACCCGTGTGCCTGTTCGCATATCGCGCATCTCCGCATCTTCTCCCGCGGCTCCAAGCGCGGCGCCCTCCGGGTCTCTAGCCGGCGACGAGCGGGTCTCCAGGCGGCGGAAGCGGCGACGAGCGGGAACCAGGCGGTGGAAGCGGTGACGAGCGGTCTCCAGCTCGTCCTTTCGGGTCTAATCACAAGGTAAACCCTAATCCCTAATTTTTCTTCTTATGCAATACCTTGCTAACACAACTAGAAGTTCACCTCTTCCTCGATTCGCCTGTTATGCTAATTCCTACAGCGCCGATCTATCAATCCTTTAAATTGCAATGGATGGTTTGGTGGTCTCTTTCCCTCATGTATGGTAGAATCTGTAGCTGGTTAGAACTTAGAACAGCATGCTCTAGAGTTGGTTAGAACAGCATACTCGGTTAGAACATCATGCGATAATCTGAGCTTGCTCTGTAGTTGGTTGTGGTTGTGCAAGCCTGTAGTGCTACTTTGGTGTCCTTCATCGATCTCTCCCTTGGTTAGCTGTGCAACGTATGTGATTAGACAAGATTAGCTTGTGCCATTATGCAATATTTTCTATAATTGTTCAGTGATGGATAAGAAACGATTAATTGTTAGTTTCCTTACACGCAATGCTTATTTTCTGTGCTTGTTAATGATAGCAAAAAGCAGCAATTCCTCAGTATTTTTTCATATGCCAAGCTTGTTAGATGATATGTATTTTTCTAGGTATCTTTAAGTAACTTGTAACAACTATCTGTGGACAGATGAGATTAATATGCTTGCTGGTGATGATATGGTCATATGCTAATGTTTATTGATGATAATGGCCATATATTAGTGGCCCTTCTTGCATGGCATGAACATGCTTTTTTAACTAGACATAAAGGTCTTATATCGCTCATGAGATTGATAACAATGAAGTTTGTTTCCAATTGATCTCGCTGTTAGTATCTCTGAAAAATGATTGCTTACTTGATTATTTCATTTTACAAGAGGGAATGATGGGCTAAAGTGGGAATGGGCAGGTCAAGGGTGTAATGGTATGCCTAATGTTACTTTTCGTTTCTCCATTTCTTTGTTGAGTCTTCCATTCCTCATCACTCATGTATGACCTCATTTGGTGCAATTAGGAATGTTGATTGCACTCTTCAGTCTCCTTTCAATCTTGTTATAAAAGAGTTGCTGGCTATTTATGGTTAGCTTTCTGGTAGTATATCTGGTTTAGATCCTTTACAACTTATATGGTAGTATGTCAGCACTCTCCTTGATATGTGCCTATTGATTGGAGCGCTGATTTGATTTTCCAAAGAAAAGGGAAAACAATGCTCCACCGGTTGCATTTGTATCAAAGATATAACTACAGTACTCATATAGCCATGCAACAGAAATATGATGATGCTTTGGTTATGTCTTTGTTCTACAGCTTAACCAGTTAGCTATATATCACATTAGACAAGAACTCATTCAAATTTTTTTGTTTCCTACATGACAACTATTGTTGGTTCGTGGATCGTTGTAGTTGCACGGTTAGATTGTACTGTTTATCCTTCATGGTATAGTTCTATTTTGGCACACATAGTTGTTCTTATAGAAGATATATTCAAGATGCATGTTGTTGTAAAAATACAGAACAGTCCTGAGTGGATGCATGCAGCTATGTTTTAACCATAATCTAGGTTTTTAACTGCTAAAAATGGAACAATGCAGATGGACAGTGCTGAATGAAATGACCACAACACTAGGATGTAAGACATTTGTGGAGAGTGCTGAAAATGGAACAATACAGATGGATCATAATCTATGTTCTTATACATTTGTTGGGGCTGTGAATCTAATCGAAAAGTGCAAAACCGGTTCAAGCATTCTGGTGAGACAATTAGCAGAAAGTTTGATGAGGTTTTGCAGAGTGTGGTTAGGATGTCAGCTAACCTTGTGAAGACGAAGGACCCGAACATCTCTACAATCCACAGCAGAATTAGAAATGATCATCGCATGTGGCCACATTTTAAGGATTGTATCGCGGCTATTGATGCAACTTATATTCTAGCTGTTGTTCCCGCAAAAGTACAAGTTAGATATATTGGTAGATCACGGTATACAACTCAAAATGTGATGGCAGTGTGTGATCATGATATAAGATTCATATATGCATCTATTGGGCAGCCATGATCAATGCATGACACAAGTGTCCTATATTATGCATTGAAAGTTTATAGAGATACCTTTCCACATCCTCCTCAAGGTAAGTTGCACTTGCTTATTTTTTTTGTACTTTTTATACATTGAGTACTCAAATGGCATCTACATTGCATGTTTCAGGTAAGTATTATCTTGTGGATGCCGGTTATCCTAACTGTCCAGAGTACTTAGTGCCATACAAGGGCCAAAGGTACCATGTGCATGAGTTTCAAAGAGATTATGCACCAAGCGGTAAGAAAGAGAAATTCAACCAATTGCACTTAAATTTACGCAATATCATTGAGAGATGTTTTGGTGTATGGAAGACGAAATGGAGAATTCTTCTAAAGATGCCAAGCTATCCAATGTCAAAGTAAAAGATGATTGTAGCCACAACTATGGGATTGCACAACTTCATACATGGCCATGATGCACCAGACATAGATTTCAGAAGGTTTGATCGGGATCCAAACTATGTGCATACAATACTATCAAGATATGCAAGATATGTCATTTCTCAAGATGCATCGGATGCGTCAACATCGGATAGGAGTGGTAAATCTCTGGACGTATTTCGTGATGAGCTTGCACAGACAATTGTAGGATGATTGATATATTACTTGTGATATTTTCTTATTTTTTGTTAGTGCTTCATTATTATTGGAATAGTTGTAGTAGCATGGACTTCCAACTTTATTTAATTAGGCTATCGCCGAACAATTATGTTAACAATTATGTTATTCTGCACCTGCACTTTGAAAGCCTCTGCACATGCAACATCTGCTATTGGTCCCTTGGTACTTTTATTCGATGCTATTGTTCCCTTCTACTTACATAATTGTTATCTAAAAGAATGCTACTAAAATAATTGTAGGAATATTATTAACTTCTGTAATCTCTTTCTAATTTTGTGCATTGCATCCACAAAACTAATCTATTATTTCTTTAGATACGAGTGCGTCCATTGCTTTGTGACGTGGATCGTTCAACATACACACTTGGTTAATGGTGACAACATGTTGAGATTAGAGTGATAACACGATCGAAGAATTGAAGATAATTTTATTCTGGATAAAAATTAGTACACATAGAAAGAAACATTAATAAAGAAAAATAAAGAGTTATAACCAAGGGTAGCATTATCTATTTGTCTTTATTCCTCCCTTCAAGATCTCTTGAGCTGATTTCTTAGCTAAACGCTTTTGTCAGATAAATCTAGCTCCTTAGTAAAATAGATCCTTTGGGAAGAAAAGATCTGATCTGAAAAAGAAGGATCTGGACTCTTACCAAATACACCCTAACTTATAAGAGGAGCTCTTGTATGGATTCTAGTATAAGTTGGTGACAAGGCCAGAGGTACATATGGTTGGCTATGTTAGGCTATGTACACATGCATGCACGTGTGCTTGTATTTCGTGTGACTTGTGACTTACGATCGAAACATGCTAAGTGTACTTAACCTTTTGCCGTGTACTGACTTTGACACATCACCTTACACCTTGACTGTCGACGTGACGCCGCAGACACAACGAGACACATTCTCGTGCGGTTAGTCTGTTCGCCACGTTGCGAGATTCCCTAGGGCGGTTCCTGGAATTGTGGCAGTTCAGTTCGTATCATTGAGAGACGGTTTTGGCTGGTCGCGTCTTCATAAGGGAGACGTCATTGTTCGTGAGAAGATATGATGAAAACTGGCCTTATCTTTCTCCTGCAATTTTCTGCATCCTCCAATGCATGCTGTCATCTGAGCTATTCCGTCCCTTCGTTCGTCGTGCAATTGGCGTAAGGGAGAGGAGTGTCTCCAATCCAACACCGGTTAATTGACGATTTACATGGGAGACCGGCGATCAAGTTTCTGGGAAGCGTCGTTTCGCGCGACTGCTCGTCTTCGTCTACGATCGTCGCATCGTATCGTTTCTTCGCAGCTTCCTGTTCTTCATTAAGCCCGTTGTAAGTGCCTCGGACCTATTGATTGTTGGCCCAAGCAATATTTTCTATTGCGATTAAAACTCATGAGAATGCATACTACTATGATAGTGTTGTTTATTTTTATGTATCTGTTGGGTTATCTATCATGTATAGGCATGTCTTCTTTACTAATATGTTATGTATTTATCAAATATTTGATTACTACTAGTAATCATGTTATAGACACAATGTTTAGTTTCATATTTTTATTATCTAACTATAAAATTAAATTAATGTTATATCATATTAATTTTTCAACGGAAAGGACTTCAGGCTAAAGAGCTCAAAAGTCACGTGTCATCATAGATTGAGGTTTGGAAGAATCTGATAAAGGTTGCCACTTCAGTTTCTTACTATAGATAATTCATTTCTATACTATGCATGCACAGCAAAGTAGCATTTTTTTTCGAGAGAATAACGAATCTGGTCTCAAATTTCCCCTCCAGCCCACTTTTGTCTCTCAGCTTTGCAAAAGACAAAATAGGTCCTCAAACTTCTCTTTTCCGGCCAAGGAGAGTACTCACTTCACATGAGATGCCATACAGGGTTAGCAAAACGATTCGAAACTCTAAATTAGTTGATAAATTAGTCTAATTTAAAAAAAAATTTAAAAAAATTATGTGACGTAAACCAGCTAAAAATCAGTGAAAATACCTCGATTTTTGACGAAAATCGCTCAAAAAATCCGCGGCCGAAAAGGTTCAACTCGCCGATCGATTTTTTCAGAAAACCGATCGGGTTTTTTTGACAAAACCGGTTTTTTTTTCAAATGCTTGGTTTCGAAACTCTTTGATTTTTAACGATTTTCGCTTGGATTTTAGCAGTAAATCAGTACTGTTGGAACCTTGATTTTAAATCCTGATGCCACATGTACATGCTGAGTGACATTCTAATAAACAGAGATGAGTAAGACAATAGGGAAAGACATTTTTGCCCCTCCACCCATTCCACTGTTGTACTATTCCCTGAGAGGGACCCGGATTCTTCCTTGTCCTTTCTTTCTTTCCTTTCGACTATAGGGCAGAAAACCGAAGTCAGTTTTTTGGTTTTTGACAAACTGTTTTTTTAAAAAAATTTAGTACTCTTAAATGCTTGCTGTCAATTTCCATTTCAATGGTCAGTTTGTTGTTGAAGGGTCTAAAGTGTAGCATTGTAATGGGTATGAGGGATTATCTCACGTAGATGAGAACTGTATACAACTATGTAGTGCTTGCTCCTATGGAATTTTTTTTTTTTTATAGCAAATCGAGCCCTTGAATGAGCACAGAAAAATCGACCGAAGTGCTATGCAATCGCGGTAGAGAGATGAAGCGAAAGGAAAAGACCTACAGTGGTATATGATGCAGCGGTATATTAGCGCGGAAGCTTGCCACGATTCCTTGCCGCGGCAGGAGCTCACATGCTTCCCTGTTGTGGCATGAGCAAATGATGTTTCTGTTCCCTGCTGCGGCAGAAGCTCACGTGCTCCCCTGTCGCGGCGTGAGCTCCCGCGTTACCGTGCTGCGACAGGTCTTCTCCTCCCGCTCCACCTCTCTACCGCGATTGCACAACGTGTTAGGGGACAGGTGTCTTCGTGCTCACTTAGGACTAGATTTGTAAAAGAAAATTCACACAAGAGCTATATTTGTAAAAAATGAGAGCCGCATGACTACATACCTAAACGCTCGGAGAAGGATAGAGTTTCTATCAAGGTTCAAATTATCGACGAAAATCGGTTGATTTTCATGATAATCGCACTTGTCGAACCGGTAAACCGATTAAACTAAAAAATTCAAAAAAAAAAAATTATACGACGCAAATATCACGATTATCGAAGCATATCGAGCGATTATCAAGGTATATCAAGCAAAAATCACTCGAAAAATCGACCAACGAGGACGTTCGCTTGGTCGGCTGATTTTCGAGGAAAATATTACGATTTTTGATTTTTTTTTAAAAATTTTGATTTTTAAAACTATTCGATTTTGACCGATTTTTAGCTTGATTTTTCTGATTTTCGAAATTCGATTTTTGCACGATTCGACGAAAACTATAATTGAAAGCTTGGTTTCTATTCAAGACATCCCGATCACACAAAGCTTCGACAACCAGTTAGAACTAGAAATGTTAGCGCGGCGCACGCGACTGATTATAATTTCGTAATTTTTTGAAGAGTTTTTTTTGAGTTTTTTCGTAGAAAAAACGGATCGAAACGTATTCTTTAAATCTTCAGAGGGTCTTTTTGAAGTGTTATTTTTTAATAAGAAAAGTTTCTTTGGAGGAAAATGGATCGGAACGATAAAATAGACTAATGTGCATTTTTTTCGTATTCTTGGAGGGGTTTTTTTTTGCAATTTTTCGGAGGACCATAACTGCGTAACTATTTCTTGTAGAGTTTCCTTTACGTTATTTTTAATAAAAAGTTTTTTTTTTCAAAAATGGATCAGAGTGTAAAAATTGTTTAAGGCGTCCATTTTTTGGATTTTTTCAGTTTTTTTCGCGTTTTTTCGGCAGGTTTTCACTAAGGAGGGGTCTATTCGTAAAAAAAGTTTTTTTTTCTTCTGTTTTTTCGAGTTTTTTTCGTAATTTTTTTAAACCCACATGGCCTTTCCGCAAAAAAAAAGCGCTGCCACGCGTTGGGCACGGGCGACGCCGCAAGCCTACCACGCGTCGCAAGGGGGAAAATGGGCGCGCGCGAGCGGTCGCGGCGTTGGAACCCGCGCCAACAGCAAGGCAGCGGACGGCGTTACCGCTGGGCCAAGCGGCCCGCTCAGGCGAGCGAAGAGCATGCGAGTCCGTTTTAAGGTATTGTTTGCACCAAAATTTGGCAAGGCTGATCTCGTGGAGATCAGCTTTGATAAGGAATATGTCGGTTATAGCAAGTTGATACCGTTTCGGATTGGAGGACCGCAGTTCAAAGGAAACTGAGTCCGATACGGGTAGGATAAGAGATAGAATCGGATACGATCGGATTTAATATGGTAAAGAGAGATTGAGGCCGATACGGGCGGTTGAGGAGACCGAGGAGGATACGTTCAGGCCAAGTGCTATATAAGAGGACCAGAGGCGAGAAGGAAAAGCGCCCAGAGCCAACCCACAAACACGCTTTACTTTTCCTTTATTTTCCTGTCAACTAGTAGTAGTCTTTTAGTTTTAGAACCTTTCCTTTGTAATTCGTTTTGATCAATAAAGTTGCGCATCGCTGATTGTTGATCTTTACCGATTACACCCAGGTCTGATTTGCTTTGTTTTGTTGCGCATCGCCTCTCAAAGCCAATCTACCTTTACCCTCGGATTAGCCCTGATCGGCTAATCAAGTTATCCCCTGATCGGCTTTTAGCCGACCGGACTAGATCTTCAACGAAGTATTAGATCGGCTTAATAGCCGATTGAGTTACATATCATCCTCTGGCCGATTGCCGATTTGCAAGATCTTCAACGAAGTATTAGATCGGCTTAATAGCCGATTGAGTTACATATCATCTTCTAGCCGATTACATCGCCAGATTTCTAGATCGGATCTTCTAGCCGATCTGTTGACATATCCCTTCTTGCCGATTACAGGATCAAATCGGCTGGCACGCTCAAACCCAGCGTTTGTCTTGTGTGTTCGAGGCTGAGAACCCTGCTTCACGTTTTTAGCGCGAACATATTTTGGCACGCCCGGTGGGACACGAAAGAAGCCAATATAACATCAATCGGAAAGTCTGCAGCCACTGCTGACATCGACTCTGACGCGATAATCATGCCAACTTTGGCCGATCTAACGCCGGAGCAACGCAAAGAAATTGAAGACAGGAAGGCAGCACTAGAGGAAGTGATGCTGGGGTGCTATCAGAAGACCCGATGGGGTGTTACCCAGAAAACCGCGCTCCCAACGCTCAACCCCATTGGCGGCAGCGACATCGGAAACCAAGCGGTAAGCCGATACATGCCGGCCCAAGCCGAAGTTATCGGCTATGATTGAACAATCTATGCATCATGCATTAACTAACGATCATCGGCCTTGGTTACAACTTTAAAGCCGATGATTGAAAACAACGTCAAGACAATTGCCCAGAATTGGCTTCATCACGAGGGATTGGGCCCCTTACGGCCACTCCCATCATGCCCGTTTTCTCCATAGCACAAAACACCAAGATACAGCGAAAGGGTCGGCTCGCACTGCAATGATGCCGACCGACCTACGATGTTGGCACCTAGTGCTCGTTTGGACGAGATTACGCATTACCAAGCATACACCGATGCGGCGAAGTTAGGCACAACGACCAACTTGCCATCGGTGGTTCCGGCCAACGCTTTCGTCCAATCGGTTCCTCAGCCGATTGAGTCAGTGAGGGTTCCTCAACCTCAAGGGCCGATCCCGCATAGGGTAGTCCCATACACCGAACCCTTCGTTCCTATATCCGATTCACCGGCTGTAAAGAGAGATGAGCACAACCAATCACTCCAATATCAGTCGGTTCCGTCTAGCCGACCGCCCGAGTTTACACTCGGGGGGCAGGATGCCAGTTACCACAATTGGCAGAACTCTAACGCCCGATCGGCGAGCTAATGACCACCCGAGTTTGCACTCGGGGGGCAGGATGCCAGTTACCTCAATTGGCAAAACTCCAATGCTGCGTTAGCCGATAATGTTAATCGGGCTGATCAAATTTCTGCCGTTTTGAGAGATCAATTCGGCTTGCAGCCAAAGGGAAAAGTAATCGGCTATAGAAAGCCGTATCCTGATTATATTGACCGAATACCATATCCCAATGATTTTAGAGTCCCTAATTTTGCAAAATTTTCAGGAGACGATTACACCACCACCTTGGAGCATTTTGGCTGCTTCATTGCACAATGTGGAGAAGCAGCCCACTCCGACGGTGTAAGAGTGAAATTGTTCCCATTGTCTTTGACAGGGGCAGCTTTCACTTGGTTCACAACCTTACCTCCAAATTCGGTTAATACTTGGGCCGATTTGGAAAGCCGATTTCACAAATACTTTTTTCGTGGTAGTCTAGAACTTAGAATTTCAGATTTGAGTTCTATCCGACAGAAGTTTGGAGAATCGGTAACTGAGTACATTAAAAGATTTAGGGAGATTAGGAATCAGTGTTTTAGTGTGACTCTACCCGATAATCAAATAGCTGATTTGGCTTTCCAAGGGTTAATTCCCCCATTAAAAGAAAAATTCTGCGGGCAGGAATTCACCAATTTAAGTCATCTCTTACGTCGAGTATGAAAGTGCATCTAGGCCCCCAAATTGGTTTTGGTTGATTAATGACAAGCGATTAAAGAAACTAATGTCTTCAATGAGCTTATGAGCAGGTAAAAGGTTCATTTGAGATCGTCTACATGCGATGGATACCCTCAAACAAGATTACGTGAGTAAATCGGCATTACGCCTGTATTTTCTATGTTTTGTGTCGTAGAAATGCCGTACTATTAAGAGGGATGCATCTTGAATGATCTAGGATAGTCTCAATGCTCAGATGAATGTCACTTTAATGTTTGTTGAGACCCTAAGTCACTGCGCATGCACCGGAATGAGTTTCTTTCAAAGTTCAAGTCGGACATTCCGATATTACATCGGAAGTTCCGATGTGACCGGACATTCCGATGTGCATGCTTACTTCAGTCCGGTGTGTGGTAAATGCATCGGAAGTTCCGATATTTTCGATCGGAAGTTCCGATGCGTTGTTGATGCTTTCTAGGGTGCTCTTTGGAAATATCGGAAGTTCCGATATTTGACATCGGAAGTTTCGATATGTTCAAACCGAAAATAGGGAGCTCTCTGGAATTATCGGACACTCCAATATAGTGGATCGGACATTCCGATGTTAAGTCGGAAGTTCCGATGATTATATCGGACAGTCCGATATGGACTTAGAAGCATTTTGTCAAGGGCTTTTCTGGGAACATCGGAAGTTCCGATGATGGCATCGGAAGTTCCGATGCACCTTTTTCGGCAGTTGGAGTGAGCTCGAGTTCTGATCATTTGTACATATCGGACATTCCGATGTTGAGATCGGAAGTTCCGATATGCAGCTGAGTGGGTGTATAACGGCTAGTTTTTGCAAGAAACTATAAATACCCCACCCCTCTCATTTGAGGGTTACACACTCTATTTGGCGTAACTCTAGTGCACCTTGAGCCCTCTCTAGTCTACTTTTGAGCCCTCCTTTGATCTTAGGGATCATCCAAGGAGTGAGGACTAGAAGTGAGATTTGGAGCTAGAGTGAAAAGCAAGTGTCATTCATTTCGAGCTTAAGAGTGTTCCTCCAAGATTGTTCAACCGTGCATTTGTTTCTCTTGGAGGTTGAAGGACTCCTAGACGGCTAGGTGTCGATCACGAGCTCCCAAGGATTGTGGGACGCCGTGATAAGTTTGTGAAGGCCAGCTCCGCCTCCGAAAGGAAAGGAACCAATAGTGGAACCAAGCCTCAAGTGTGACCGAGGTTTGGGAGGAAAGGGTTGAAAAAGACCCGGCTCTTTGGAGCCTCCTCAACGGAGACGTAGGATTCCCTCAAGAATCCGAACTCCGGGATCAAATCCGTGTCTTTACTTTACTTTGCTTTAGCTTGTCTCCTTATTAAGTTGATTAAACGTTCTTGTACTGCTTCCTAAGTTCGTTGCTCTTTGTTGTCAATTGTCCGTATCCAAAGTCGATCGGACATTCCGATCTGGAATCGGAAGTTCCGATTATATCGGAAGTTCCGATCCAATACCGGAAGTTCCGATACTCTTTCCGCTGCGACAAATTTAGTTTAAATTTTAAACTGCCTATTCACCCCCCCTCTAGGCAACTTTCTCATCTTTTCAATTGGTATCAGAGCCATACCTTCTCGAAGGCTTAACCGCTTGAAGGAACGTGATGGCCAACACTGGATTGAAGGTTGTCGTGTCAGGGGAAGAAGGTAGTCCAAAGGTCGGACATGGAACTCCCGCGAGGACCAAGGAAGGTGACACCTCCACGTCATCGCAGGGAGCTCAAATTCCTTTTAATTATGAAAAATTAAATACTTCCTCTTCGCATTCCTATATTACTGTGCCCTCCGGGCGTGCACCATTCTTCGATGGCACGTACTATTCCGCTTGGAGGCACAAAATGAAAATGCATTTGATGTCTCTCCATCCTAGTGTCTGGAAGATTGTATGTACAGGTTTAGACATGCCGGAAGACGACATGGAGCTTACACCGCAACAAGAACAGAACATCCACCGAAATGCTCAAGCCGCAAGCGTGTTACTTGGAGCATTGAGTCCCGAGGGGTTCAAAAAAGTGGATGGCTTAGAAGAAGCCAAAGAGATATGGGACACACTCCAAGTAGCTCACGAAGGAACATCAAGTGTGAGAGAATCAAGGATTGAGTTGCTTGAAGGAAAGTTGGGGAGGTTTGTCATGAACGATGATGAAACTCCGCAACAAATGTATGATCGCTTGATGATCCTTGTGAACAAGATCCGAGGGCTTGGAAGCAAGGATATGACGGACCACGTGGTGGTGAAGAGGATGTTGAGAGCCTTTGCTCCAAGGAATTCGACTCTCGTAACACTTATACGAGAGCGAAAAGACTTCAAAAGGCTTACTCCTAATGATGTGCTAGGAAGAATTCTATCACATGAGCTTATGGAGGAAGAAGCAAAAGAAGTGAAGAACCTTGCCAAGCAAAGCTCAAGCTCAAGACCGAAGCAAATAACTTTGAAAGCAAGCAAAAAGGAAGAATCAACATCAAGTGATGAAGAGGAAGATGAGAGCGAAGACGAAGAAGACTTGGCTCTATTTGTGAGGAAATTCAAAAAGTTCCTCAAATACGACGGGTCAAGCAAATACAAGAAGAACTACAATGATAAATCAAGAGGAAGAAGAAACACCAAGAGGGCTTGCTATGAGTGCGGTGAAGTTGGACACTTCATCGCCGATTGTCCAAAGAAGAAGAACAACCAAAATGAGACCAAAAAGAATGAGCCGCTCAAGAAGAACAAGACGTACAAGAAGAAGTACTCGGGGCGAGCTCACATTGGAGAAGAATGGGATTCAAACGACTCCGACACCTATGATGAAGGAGTCGCCACCCTCGCCATTGAAGCCGCTCCACCAACAACGTCACTATTCGGGGATTTGAGCGATAACGACTCCGACCACGACGCGTCTATTTGTCTTATGGCCAAAGGGCGCAAGGTAATGGTTAAAACAAAACTCTCTAGTAGTGATAGTGAATTAGAGAGTGATGATGATGATGATGATGATGCTTTATTTTGCAACTTAAACAAATCTACCATTGCAAAAATCAATAAACTATTGAAAAGAATAGATAGCCAAGAGGAAACTCTTGAAAAGCAAGAAGAATTGCTAATTTGTGAAAAGAAGAGAAATCTTGCTTTTGAAAAGCTCCTCGCAACGGAAAAGGAGAAAATTGAATTGCTAACCAAAGATCTTGACTTGGCTAACAATTCAATCACGATCCTTAAGAGTTCAAATGAATCGCTTCAAGAGAATGTTATTAGCTTGGAAAACAATCTTCAAGCTCTTGAAGTGCAAATTGAGTCTCTTAATGACCTCAACTCTCTAATCATTAATTCTTCAATGGCTTCTATTCCTTCCACTAGTAATGGTTGCTCTCGTTGCTATAATATTGATATTAATGCTTGCTCTACTAATTCCCAACTTGTGCAAGTATTAAAAGGAGAAAACGAGAGATTGAATGCTTTGGTAAAGTATGGTTGCATCAAGACTTATCAATCCAAGGATGCCCTCTACAAAACAATCAACACTCGTGGAAACAAAAATAAAGAAGGGCTAGGATATGATAAGTACGATTGCAAGGGAAATGATCGTGTGGTGGTAAAAGGTAAGGATTGCATCAAGTTTGTCAAAGGAAATGACAAGCAACCATTGACCACCACACAAGTCATTAAGACCGGGCAAGAATCAAAGAAGTATCCTCAACATCATACAACTCATCCCATTCACTATGCATCATATATGTTGAAGAGAAATCACAGTGGTAAAGTGATCGCTCATTTTGTCGGTGCCCACAACTCTAGTGAAAAGAGTAAAAAGAAGGTGTGGGTACCGAAGGTTTTAATCACTAACATGCAAGGACCCAAAAGGATTTGGGTACCTAAAACCAAGGTCTAATGTGCTCTTGTAGGATTATACCTCCGGTGGATCAAGTTGGGTGCTTGATAGTGGTTGCACAAACCACATGACCGGAGAAAAGAAAATGTTTTCATCTTTTGATGAAAAAGGGTCACAATATGAAAATATTGTGTTTGGAGATAATGGTAAAGGTGAGGTAATGGGATTAGGTAAAATTGCTATTTCTAATGATCATTCAATATCAAATGTTCTTCTAGTTAAATCCTTAAATTACAATTTGCTATCCGTGTCGCAACTTTGCGAGATGGGTTATAATTGTCTTTTTACTAATGTGGATGTAACCGTTTTGAGAAGAGATGATTCCTCAATTGCGTTCAAAGGATATTTGAAAGGGAAGCTCTATTTGGTTGATTTCAATGCAAATAGCGCTAAACTTCAAACATGCCTTATGGCAAAGTCTAGCATTGGTTGGTTGTGGCATCGCCGGCTAGCCCATGTTGGCATGAGAAATCTTGACAAACTTCTCAAAGGGGATCACATCATTGGACTAACCAATGTTGAGTTTGAGAAAAATAGAATTTGTAGCGCGTGCCAAGCCGGAAAGCAAGTTGGAGCGCGTCATCCCGCGAAGAACATCATGACGACGACAAAACCATTGGAGCTTCTACATATGGACCTCTTCGGACCCGTTGCTTATATAAGCATCGGAGGTAACAAGTATGGTTTAGTCATTGTTGATGATTTTTCTCGCTTCACGTGGGTATTCTTTTTGCAAGAGAAAAGTGAAACACAAGGGATAATCAAGAAGTTTGCAAGAAGAGCTCAAAATGAATTCGAGTTGAAGATCAAGAAGATTCGAAGTGATAATAGAAGTGAATTCAAGAATACTCAAGTCGAAGAATTTCTTGATGAAGAAGGAATCAAGCACGAGTTCTCCGCTCCATACTCCCCTCAACAAAATGGAGTGGTAGAAAGAAAGAATCGGACTTTGATCGAGATGGCTAGAACAATGCTTGATGAGTACAAGATCTCCGACCATTTTGGGCTAAGCCGTCAACACCGCTTGCCATGCCATCAATCGATTATATCTCCACAAGATATTGAAGAAAAGCGGCATATGAACTCCTCATGGTAACAAACCAAACATTTCATATTTTAGAGTTTTTGGTAGTAAATGCTTTATCCTAAACAAGAAGCCCAAGAACTCAAAATTCGCTCCAAAGATCGATGAAGGTTTCTTGCTAGGATACGGATCGAATGCTTACGCCTATCGCGTTTTCAACAAAACTTCGGGTTGTGTTGAAATAGCGAGAGACGTGACATTTGATGAATCTAACGGCTCTCAAGTAGAGCAAGTTGATTTAAATGTGCTAGAAAATGAGGAAGAGCCAAGCATTGCAATCAAGAAGATGGCAATAGGTGAAGTGAGGCCGCAAGAAAAGGTACAACAAGACAATTCATCTACACAAGTCGAGCCTCCTACTTCAAGCCAAAGTCAAGACATTCCTCTAGGGAGTACAAGCAAACTCGTGGAGGATGCTCAAGATGAAGACCTTGAACCAATCCAACATGTCTCTCAAATGCCACATCCAAGGGTGCATCAAAGTATCCAAAGAGATCACCCCGTCGATAATATCCTTGGTGATATCCAAAAAGGGGTAACTACACGCTCTAGAGTAGCTAATTTTTGTGAATTTTACTCCTTTGTGTCTACTTTGGAACCTTTGAAGGTTGAAGATGCACTAAGAGATCCGGATTGGATAATGGCTATGCATGAAGAGCTTAACAACTTCGTTAGAAACAAAGTATGGTCACTAGTGGAAAGGCCTAATCAAAATGTGATTGGAACCAAATGGGTCTTCCGCAACAAACAAGACGAGAACGGAGTTGTCACAAGAAATAAAGCTCGGTTGGTAGCTCAAGGATTCACTCAAATTGAAGGTTTGGATTTTGGTGAGACTTATGCTCCCGTTGCTAGATTAGAATCAATGTGATATTAGTTGCATTTGCTACTCACCATGATTTCAAGCTTTATCAAATGGACGTCAAGAGTGCTTTCCTAAATGGTCCAATCGCCGAATTGGTCTACGTTGAGCAACCGCCGGGAATGGAGGATCATAAGAACCCTACTCATGTCTACAAACTCCATAAGGCGGTCTACGGGCTTAAGCAAGCACTTAGAGCATGGTATGAATGCCTTAAGGATTTTCTTATTAAAAAGGGTTTCGAAATTGGTAAAGTCGATCCTACCCTCTTCACAAAATATGTTGATAATGATTTATTTGTGTGCCAAATATATGTCGATGACATTATATTTGGATCCACTAATAAAAACTTTTGTGAGGAATTTAGTAGGTTGATGACGAAGAGATTTGAGATGTCAATGATGGGTGAATTGAAGTTCTTTCTTGGATTTCAAATCAAACAACTCAAGGAAGGGACGTTCCTATGTCAAACAAAGTACATCAAAGATATGCTCAAGAAGTTTGACATGGAGAACGCCAAGCCAATTCATACACCAATGACAACCAACGGTCATCTTGGTCTAAATGAAGAAGGTAACCCTGTGGATCAAAAGGTATATCGATCCATGATAGGTTAATTGCTTTACCTTTGTGCATCTAGGCCTGATATTATGCTTAGTGTGTGTATGTGTGCAAGATTTCAAGCCGCTCCGAGAGAGTGCCACCTAGTAGCCGTGAAAAGAATTCTTAGATATTTAGTTCACACACCTAGTTTAGGGCTTTGGTTTCCTAAAGGATCAAAATTCGATTTGATTGGTTATTCGGATGCTGATTATGCGGGTTGCAAAGTGGATAGAAAAAGCACTTCGGGGACTTGTCAATTTCTAGGTAGATCACTAGTGTCTTGGTCCTCAAAGAAACAAAATTCAGTTGCTCTATCCACCGCGGAAGCGGAATACATTGCCGCGGGAAGTTGTTGTGCACAATTGTTATGGATGAGGCAAACCTTGAAGGATTTTGGTTTTTGTATGAAAAAGGTCCCACTCTTATGTGACAATGAGAGTGCGATCAAAATAGCCAACAATCCCGTTCAACACTCTCGGACCAAGCACATAGATATCCGACACCACTTCCTTAGAGATCACTCTCTTAAGGGAGACATAGATATTACCTATGTGAGAACCGAAAAACAATTGGCCGATATCTTTACCAAACCTCTAGATGAGAAGCGCTTTTGCGAGCTAAGAAGTGAGCTAAACGTCCTAGACTATCGGAATGAGTCTTGAAAGATTGCACTCATTGACTGCTGATAGTTAGCTCGTGGAGACCGGCTTTGATAAGGAATATGTCGGTTATAGCAAGTTGATACCGTTTCGGATTGGAGGACCGCAGTTCAAAGGAAACTGAGTCCGATACGGGTAGGATAAGAGATAGAATCGGATACGATCGGATTTAATATGGTAAAGAGAGATTGAGGTCGATACGGGCGGTTGAGGAGACCGAGGAGGATACGTTCAGGCCAAGTGCTATATAAGAGGACCAGAAGCGAGAAGGAAAAGCGCCCAGAGCCAACCCACAAACACGCTTTACTTTTCCCTTATTTCCTTGTCAACTAGTAGTAGTCTTTTAGTTTTAGAACCTTTGCTTTGTAATTCGTTTTGATCAATAAAGTTGCGCATCGCCGATTGTTGATCTTTACCGATTACACCCAGGTCTGATTTGCTTTGTTTTGTTGCGCATCGCCTCTTAAAGCCAATCTACCTTTACCCTCGGATTAGCCCTGATCGGCTAATCTAGTTATCCCCTGATCGACTTTTAGCCGACCGGACTAGATCTTCAACGAAGTATTAGATCGGCTTAATAGCCGATTGAGTTACATATCATCCTCTGGCCGATTGCCGATTTGCAAGATTTTCAACGAAGTATTAGATCGGCTTAATAGCCGATTGAGTTACATATCATCTTCTAGCCGATTACATCGCCAGATTTCTAGATCGGATCTTCTAGCCGATCTGTTGACATATCCCTTCTTGCCGATTACAGGATCAAATCGGCTGGCACGCTCAAACCCGACGTTTGTCTTGTGTGTTCGAGGCTGAGAACCCTACTTCACGTTTTTAGCGCGAACAGGTATGGTTTGGTGCGGGGCGACGTGGCACGATCTCGGCCGCTCGCGCGCGCACTATCGGACGGCTGAGAAATCGGGACGACGTGGCCACGGTGAGGTTTGAGGAAACCTTCGGCTAATGTTTTATTAAGTATGTGTTGGTTACCGGCCGCCGGGTGAACAAGTAAACAGCGATTCTTGTAAAATTCTCCGTGAAACAACCGAACAAATTATAATTTCTAATAGAATTATCAACCAATCATCAATCATCATACAACTTTGCGTGTATTACAATCCAAACTTTTGAAAAGATTATTGAAAGCATCAAATCTTCGAGTCAAACCTTTTATTCCGAGGAAACCCATCTCCAAGTCGGCTCCAACGGGCGTCGTCATTTCTTGATGAAGGTCACCGTGCGCTCCTGCAGCTCGACGCCCTGCTCGGACTCGAGCATCTCGAAGTGGAACGCGTGGCCGACGCCCTTGGACTCGAACAGCTCCACCTCGCCGCCGTAGCCGCACGCCTTGAGCTCCCGGTAGTACCACAGCGCCCGCTCCTTGAGCAAAAAGTCCTGATCGGCGACGCACACCAGCACGCGCTCGCACCGGATGCCGCCGGCGGCCGCGCGCGCCGCGTCGTCCACGAACGGGTTCACGAGCGGGTCGTCCAGCCCCGACGTCTCCGGGAACACGAACCGCCACGTCCGGTCCATGAACTCCCGCACGTCGGCGCCGAACGCTGCCTCGGCGCCCACCGCCTCCTTCCCGGTGAAGTACGGGTGCACCACCGCGAGCCCGCGAACCGCCACGCCGTCCGGCAGCGCGCCGGCCGCGGAGGCGCGGACGGCCATGTTGTGCGCGATGTTGCCGCCGGCGCTGCAGCCGACCAGGAACACGCGGGACAGGTCGGCGTGGTCGAGCAGCCACGGGTCCGCGCCGTCCCCGCGCGAGGCCGCCCACCGCACGCCCGCCCACGCGTCCTCGTACGCCGCGGGGAGCGTGTGCTCCGGCGCGAGGCGGTAGTACACGGACACGCCGATGGCGCCGGTGCGGGCGACCAGGTCGTTGAGGTAGGCGTGGGTACCCGGCCGCGCGGGCGAGCCGGTGACGAAGCCGCCACCATGGAAGTAGACGACGACGGGGATCTTGGCAGGCGACGTGCCGGCGTTGGGCGGCAGGTAGACGCGCGCTTTCGCGCCGCCGGCGTGGATGTCCCTGGAGACGACGCCGGTGCGGGGGTCGGTGCCGGCGGGCGCGGTGGGGTTGCCGGCCGGGCGGACAACGCGGCCGCTCTTGTACTGGCAGAGGTAGGGCGGGAAGTCGAAGCTGACCTCGGAGTCGGAATCCATGGGAGGAGGTGGGAGGCGGTTGGTGGTGATGGGATCGACGGTAGTGGGAAGAAGAGGAGGAAAATAGTTGGCCACCTACAGCACAGATGCAGCTGGACTTTTAGTGGTAGTTATCAATACCTACCGATCGGTATGTGCGCACCTAAAAACTGATACAAAATTTGCTTTAAGTACGAGCTCGAGTAGAGTTCACTGATCCAGTGCAGGAAAAATAATGGTGGCATGGTTGGTGAGGGTTGAAACTTGCACAACTGCACTTCCCGTTTTTCTAATTTATTATCCCCAAATGCTCAATATAATTGATTCTCTCTTTGCTGTTCTGGACTCCGGAGCATGCGTGAACCAATATCATAATCCTCCATTAACCGTTAAGAGAAGCTAAAACTGCTACACAGCACTTGGTCGTTTGGTCTGTCTGCCATGCGAATACAACCCATCAAACCACTCGTAGTCAGCGGCTCAGCGAGCTCGATCGTCTCCTCCCTACAAACGGGGATATCCCCATCGAAAATCGCTGGAGAAATCGACAGCTATTGTAGGTAATGGTGATGAATTTGTCACGAAAAACTTGCGTTCCTACACGGTACACGTAACAGGAACCCACGCAAACCCAGCATCGCCATCAAGAGGTAATTTTGGCCCATTCCAACGCTACACGGTCGCACCTATCGGTTACATGGAAGTTCAGGTGAGATTACGAAATCGATGTAGCAACACAAACATCAACTTATGAGCATAACAACTTAATGCAGCAGGTGTAACGTATGGTACAGCTACACGGCAAGATCTTCAAATAAGTAGTACAGTACCGATCTCAAAATGTTCTCCGGTTTATTCAATTCAGGAATTGGCAGGTTGCACACACGGACAGTCTTACGGTCATGAGCTTGTGAGCATGCTACTTACTGCGTTTTGCAGGGAGGCAAGGGTATCGACAGCAGTCTTTGTGAACCAACTGATCCCAACCTTCGCCCGGTGTTCATCTGTGGGCATCCTAAGGCAGTATACAAGCTTCCTGGCTGCACAACCAAGCTGAATTTTACTCTCACGGGAAAAGTTTAGCAAAAGTGGGAGAAAATGCCTGTCAGGATTCATACCAGCATGCCCTAGAGGTCCTTCCAAGGTCAGGCCCTCGATGAAATTTGCTGTTATCGCAGCATCATTTCTACCAAGTGTCATCATCTCACCAAGATTTTGGAATCTAGAAACACAGGATAATCAAGCTCTTTTATGCCCTTCAACTCTTCCTAGTTCCTACTAACATGATGGAATATTAACAAGGGAAAAATACAGAATGACAATGCTCTTTTTGGCTTATAGCTTAAAGCCAGCCTTTTGGCTTAAACAGCTTAAAAGCAGTCCACTTTTATACGTGACAGAGATGGGTAATTTTACCCTAACTTCAGTAGCATTAGTCTAAAACCAACCCTCAATAAGCCAAAAAAACACCTCTCATGTGGCTTTTGGCTTTTAATTATATGGAGACTTATGACTTTTGAAAAATCCCAACTAAAAAGCCACCTATTTGTTTAGGCTTTGGTTTTTTTGGCTTTTAAGCTAGTGAAAAAGCCCAAACAAACAGGACCTTAGTATATTGAATAAATGAACACAGGCAGAGTTGCTGCTAGAGTGCTGGATTAGAACCTGAACGGCAAAAGTGGGCGGTCATTGATTGCTGCCCATATATTCCATCCAGCAAAATCTGCTTGCTGAAAAGCAACCTGGGAGATAAAGAGTTATCATTATAGTAGCAAAACTACCAAGGCAGCATCAGGCTAAAGTAAGTCCAGTAAATGCCTTACCTGTGCAGTGGCTGGGAGAAGTTTTCCTGATGGGTCTCTTAGAGCCGCTGAATCACCAATTGCAAAAGTTCGGGGATGGCCTTTTACTTGAAGGGTATCCACTGTCTCTACCTGCCCCCGACCATTCAAGGGAATAACATAGGGAGCATCAGAAGGTTGTAACCGAGGAATCTGAGATGTTGAACCAACTGTCCATAATACCAGATCAGCCTCCAGAATCTGGTTCTGGAGGCCTCTTTGAGCAGGTTGAAGTTCCAAAAGTAGTTTCTTATGGTCATCATGAACTTCTTTTGCACTTGAATCCTCAGATACAGAAGCCTCTCTGATGCAGTTCACAAAATATCCCAAGAAAAGTTGAATATTTCGAGACTCAAGAACCTGGTGGGAAATGCAATGAAACCAGATTTTTTTTCATTAACTAGCTGCTACCTCAGAACATAGGATTAACTCAACTGATTGAGACCAGAGATGAAAAAAATAGGCATCAAGGCTCAACAGAACAACGTGAAATACAAAAACAACAGCCTAGCTTCTCCGTGTTGTATTGCATAAATCCATAAATAGCCCAATGGAAAATTGGAAATGAGCAATTTGTTCACTGGGTTACAAAAGTAAGTAATTGGTATTAATCAATTATCATATTAGCAGTGTTGCATTAAAGCTGCAGCAGTCCACCATGAACACAGATGAGGAAACAAGCCAACAGCTTGTCAAGTCTTACATTGCATAAGCGGCATATTACGCTTTTACCAACTTTAGATCATAGTTTTAGGATGTCCTAGTAGCACCAAAGACCAAACTGAGAACATAATCTTTTCTCCCTCCTCCATTACATTTTCTTAGATGTAAGAAATCAAAACAGTTTGTAGCATGCAGATTCTTAGTTTCTCACCTTCAGAGCAGCAACACGATTTCCTGGTGGTGCACTGGGACAGATGGTTGTTTGAACATTGATTGCTTTAACAGTCCCAGTGTTCTTTAATCTCTCAGATATGGTAGCAGCTAATTCAACACCAGAGTAACCCAATCCCACAATGGCCACCTGAATGGTAGAAGAACTCTTACCAAACCTTCTCCTTTCTAACATTTTCATCTTGCTTTCAACTTTCTGCAAATAACATTAGACAATAGGACAACATTAAGATTCTGGATGGTCATGATCAAGTTACACATGAAGCAGACCAAAAATCCTAAAAACAGCTTGTCAGCTAATGGGTCTTAAAGAAAAAATAGATAATATTACATTAGTTTTAAAATATGATGCACTAGATATAAAGAATTGACAGAACATGTCAACAGAACTCCTCGCAAAAAAAGGACATGTCAACAGAACATATTATCAAAAATAAAATTAATGACACCCATATAATAAACATAGATGCAACCTCATGCTTTCACTCGTGAATTCTAATATACCAAAAATTAGCAATTCCAAATAGTACATGATTACAAGAGAAGCTTTAAACAATTTCACAAGGTGATTGATTATTACCAAAGCATCCTCCAAAGTTGTGAAGGGAAGTGCATATTCGGCAGATCCTGGAACAACGTCAATTTTAGCTTCAGCCCCTAAAGCTAGAACGAGCCTGGCTGCCCATTCCAAAAGATACGTCATCAGCTAGCTTATCCTAATACATAATAAAACTTGAACTGCAAGAAATCTTGAACCAGTCTTTTACATATTTCAATTTTATGATCTAAACAAAGTAGTTATATTACATATTATTTTCGGTCATAAAGTTTCCTGATAAAAAAATTGACAGAAGACTACTCATGGGCTACACCGCTACATGAGAAATATGAATTGATATCAGGATTCAGGAAATAGCCTGATGGAAGAAGCAATGCTATATGACAATCAGGGATTAGAGGCACAGAGGCAATTGCACAGAAAATCTTGTATATGACATTGTGTTGTCATTTGCGAGGCTCAGATGGTGGGTCCAGACCCACATGTCACTGAGACACCCAATGGCATTCACAAAATTTCAAACTTTGTACCGGCAAGGAACCTGCCCCCTTCTTTCAATATTTCATAAGAATATAAAGGAAAATTTCAATGATAGCAATATTCTTAAATATGTTTAAAAAAATCCTTAAACTCAGCCATTGCAATTCAATAACATTTATCATTCATACCAATCATACTCGATAGCAGTGCCACTTTCTAGATGAACAACTCCACCAGTGCATGATCCTCCAGGATCTCTTCTTAAGTGATCAGAAGGGCGCAGAAGCTTTACACTGTCCTTGACAAATTGAACACTAGTGTTCTTCAGTAACTCCGTAAAAGACGGAGCTATTTCCCAAACATCCACTTCTGGCAACCAAATCAAAGTCCAACAGTTAAAAACATGAAATCATGTGCAAAGAGCCAATAAATTGTACACAATGAAAAGCAATTTTACACATGAAGCTGCAGTACCTCCTGACAAGAGCTCATACAACATGGGCTTAAATACAAATCTGTCAGATTGATCAACCAACACGACCTGAAACATTTCCCCTTTTCTTAGTAAAATGTTACATCATTTCTTTAGCAAATGAGCATGAGTACATAGCAGAATATGGCATCAAGTAAAATTGTGAAACTCCAAACACCACCGTGAACTTTATATCCACACCATTTCAAGGTAATAAAGGATAGCTATTGATTTATAATTTTTGTGTTGAGTGATTTGCCAAGAAATAATATTTGTCATTAATAAGCATTAATAATTATGTATAAAGAAAAACAGAATAAATGCATGTGTGCTGTATGCGTGGTGTATGCATGTGTGTGCATGTGTGTTTGCATAAAGAAAAACAGGATAAATGCATGTGTGCTGCATGCGTGGTGTATGCATGTGTATTTGCTAGCGGCCAGGATGTGTGTTGTGTGCGTAGTGTGTGCATGCAGGAGCGCAGACGGCAGGCGAGCCGGGCGCGGCGCATGCAGGAGCGGAGACGGGCCGGGCTGTGCTTCGATATAAAAGAAAAGGAAGACCAGTAGTTCGAAGAGATAGAACAGCTAAACAAGGGTTTCCTCATCATTTTACCTGAGGCTTCTTATCACTGGGCCATACAAGAGATTCTAATCTTAGAGCAGTGTACAGGCCACCAAATCCACCACCCAAAATGCATACTCGTGGTCGCTGGAAACAAGAAAAGAGCCTATTCAGTAACGAAAACATAGGGGCATAGGGTTTATAGCAGAAGCATACTATAAATCTAACTTTTTCACCAAACATTTATCCTCAGCACCTGCGGCACACACGCAAAACAAAAACATGAAAGGACTTCTCTTTAAGCAAATCATAAAGATATGCACTTCCATGCAGATGCAAAATGTCTGTACATCATCAGAAGTCAGAACATGACATTAATTTATAGAGCTTATCGTATATTGTGAGTTGTCTTTGCATGTGTATAAAAAAAACGCAAGAGCTATCGAATGTATGCCTGAATCAAGTGTACCTAAATTTCTTCCCCTGGGATTCAAACATGTTGCTAAAGTTAGCAAAACTCTTAAGTAGATGAATCCAATACTGAACTATGTCTCATCAAGGAGGAGTAGAGGACAGTATTAGTAAACATACACATAATTAGATGAATACCAACTTGCAAAACAAATGGAAATAAAGATAATAAAATAACAAGGGATTTAAGGATGTCGATAGTCAAAATTTAGTTGACCTGCTTATCTGGCCAAGAGTATAATGGCATTGGTGCTTCATCAGTTGATGTAGGACGAGAAAAACCACCACCCCCAGAGCTACTTGAAGCCATGCACCTGAGCAGTCTAGACGGCAGTCCAAACATTATCGGCACACCACCAATCCTCCATGAGTTCTTAAGGATTGGATTCTTCCACACATTCATACCTCCTGTCAGAAAACAAGGACCAATCACTTTGCATTTCTCCTGACAACTAAGGTTTACTTAATCAACCTATTTTTCAAATTGGGAAAAACATAATGTTATGGTCTTGCTTTCATAATGGGGTAAACACCACCGAGGAGGCGCCTGCGGTGCAGAGAAGAGAGAAGAAGAGAGGGGAAGAAGGAATTTCTTTATTCCTTGATTAGAATGGTGCGGCTTCTCTCTTTATATAGATGAGGTTAGCCCCTAACAATATGGAAACTGTCTTATATAATGCAATATATATATAAAGAGAGAGAGAGAGAGAGAGAGAGACTATCCAAATATGAAGATATGCATGTAATAATTCATAATACGAATATATGCATATAACTATTCCTAATATGAAGATATGCTGCTGATAGTCTTCCTTGCGTGCAGCCCCCCTAATGGGAAGTGGCTACCCATGGGCCATGACACATAACTACTGCAAAATGCAAGTGTATTTTACCAGAAGATGTACTGTGGTATGAATCTGCAGCATATGTAGTTATGTACCATAAGAGAAAAACTGCAGTGCAACTCCAAAACTATCAATCATGCCCATTTAATTCAAATGTTTTCAATCGAATCCTTCCAGCTGGTTTGATACTGGAGATATTGCTTGTAAATAGTACTTCAGAAGCAGTGTTGAACATAATAATGTGGCATCGAACCTAAAATTTCGAGCTATTGTGGTAGCTAAGCAGCTATGTAGTGGTCCGTTGTGCACACCCAAAAACTGCACCTTCTACTGTTAGATTTGAAGCACCGGGCGTAAACCCTAACCAAGCGCCACACTACTCCGCAGCAGCTTAAATTAGAGAATCATGGAAGCTATAAGAAGCGAGCTCGAGCCTGTGGGCCTTACCGAATGGTTTGTGCGGCCACGCCGAGATGGGGAAGTGCCGGCCGCCGGGGAGCGACGGGCGGATCCACGGCGCCGCACGGCAGCTCATCGGCGGAGAAGGGGAGCCGGGCGCAGCGGAGCGGGCAGGCGAAGCGAGCGAGACGTGGCGCTTCCCCAGTCGCAGCTCCCGACGATAGGGGAAGAAGCGAGGAGCCGTCTCCGGAGAGACGAGGGGAGACTGGAGACTGATGCTGAGTGAACCCATGGGCTAGATTGGGCTTAATATGTAGGCCCATGTCCAACAAGTCTTGGTTGGAAACTCGAACTCGGCCCATTTCCGACTTAGAGCCTTTGGCGGTCCAATAAGTCTCAGCTCTCCCGGATTCTAGTTTACGGCGCACGCGGCACTATGTAAAATTTACTCTATTTTTTTCTAAAAAAACTGTAGGAGGACCTAAACATATTTTTTTCGAAGCAATTTTAACACTCTATATGTTCACCGGTGAATAATACATTTTTCGAAAAATATTATAGATCGAGTTGCAAAAAAACTACAGAGATACAGTTGTATACATATATTTCTTATTCCGGAAAATATCACAAATCGAGTTACAAAAAAATAGAGAGATAGAGTTGCACACATATTTCTTTTGACGAATTTAGTTAACACTTTATTATTACCCATCAACCCTCTTTTGTCGAGTTTAATACTATGCGTTAACCGGGTAATAATACATGTTCCGAAAAATATTAGAGATGCCAACTTTCTTTTGTCGAGTTTAACAATCCATGCGTTCACCGAGTAATAATACATATTTCAAAAAATATTAAAAATCGAGTTTGGAAAAAAGTCTAGAGATTAAAGATCGAGTTGGGAGAAAAAATCTAGAGATAGAGCCGTACACATATATCTGTTAATGAAAATATTTTTTTCGGGAAAAACGAAGAAAGAACCTAGACATATATTTCTTTTAACGAATTTGGTTAACACTTTATCATTACCCGGCTAACCTCCTTCTGTCGAGTTTAATACTCTATGTGTTAACAGGGTGATAATGCATGTTCCGAAAAATATTAGAGATATCAACCTTCTTTTATCGAGTTTAACACTCTATGCGTTCACCGAGTAATAATATATGTTTCGAAAAATATTAGAGATCGAGTCCGAAAAACGTACACATATTTCTATTGACGAAAATATTTTTTTCAGGGAAAACGGAGAAAGGACCTCGACGTAAGGGCCGGGGACCTGTTTGTTATATTTTCGGACCTAATCGCTATTACGAAAAATTAGAAAAGGACTCGTTCGAGATTCGTATTTAGCGGGGGGCTTTGCTGTAAATTAACGAACCAGGGACCTAAACGTAATCTGAAAAAGTTTTTCTTATACTCACAAAAAATCGCAAAGGTTCTATTTGTAATTTACAGGGACCTATCTGTAATTTAAATAACATAGAGGATTTTTTTGCAAAATGGCATGGGGTGAAGTGGATGGCTTGAGAGGGCTCCAATTCTTTCTCACATAATAGATGGAATATTCGATGATACTTGAACTTGTCTACGGTGGTTTCAGTTCGATGATACTTGAACTTGTCTATGGTGGTTTCAGTTATTTAAGTATTCTTGAATTAATCTAACACATTCTGGTAATTTTTTCCTTAGTCGTGTTCTTTGTTGTGAGAGAAGCTTGAATTGACCGTTGTACAGTTGAATAATGTTGTTGTACGTCAGGGGTTATTGGAAATTGGTACACATTTCCACATCAAGAATTCAATATTTTGTGGATGGTGGCTGAATGCGCACGTGCGTGTGTAATTCTTAAATTGGTAGACACTCCATCAAGCCTAGGACTTGACTTCTGATGTGCTAGGTGTAAATCTGCATGTCCAACTATCTGGACACATACCTTTCCTAGTTAGGGATGAAAATGGAACGAAAATGGTTGGCAAATAAATTTAATTTTTTTGTTTTCATAGTTTTTACCGGTAGCGGAAACGAAATTGAAAACACCAGAAACGGATAATGACAAAAATGGATGCTGAACGGAACGGAGCGGATACAGAAACGAAAGAGAAAAATTTCACAAAAACGTAGTATATGATCTATCCAAAGTTCCAAACATACCAACTTTAAATGGTATTGTAATTACGCAGAACAACATTGTAACATCCTCAAATTAAAAGAAATGGAATTAAAAATTAAAAATATGAATTATCAAAACCTAGAAGAAGGTGTTTGATTTAAATTTCAAAACTTGTGAGCATAAGTTTGAGAAAAATATGATTAAAACCCCAAATCATTGGTAGATCATCTCTGCAAATTTTCAGAAAAATTTGAATTGGTTTATTTCATTTAAAAAATCAAAACCACAAATCAATATTTGGACATATAGCAATGTCAGATTTTTGTAGATTAATTGGCTAAGTATTTTTCACTTGAAATTTTTATGGTAATTCAATTATGTTCTCAGGACCCTCCACAAAAATATTCAAAAAAAATTAGTATGTTTTGCTAGCTCAAATAAATCTGAGTTTGATTGTTGTCCAGAGAATCAGGAAAATGAATTCACTTCTCTTTTCTTTTGTTTCTCTGCCACCTGGGGCCCTCTTATCAGTGCCTTGAGCTCTTGAACAAACTGGATTCACTAGTAGTGAGACCATGCATCAGGGCTCACTGGTCATCCATTCCCTTCTCTCCTCCCCTCTTCTCTTTCCCATCTCATGCGTGCTCCTATCGAGCCTCTGCCGCGGTGGCGATTCTGCCCCATTTCATTGCCATGGCAGTAGCCAATGCCACCCTGTGCTTCCCCGCTCAAGGCTCTTGTGCCACATTGCACCAGTCCTCTGCCGTGGCAGCTCCCTAGCTCCGCATGCGCTGCCATGACCGACCTCGCCCCTTCTAGCTCCTGCCCCGTTGATTCCCTGCCTTGGCACTAGAAGGCCACCACCCTAGAAACTAGAGCCAAGTCGCCATGTACCACCTGTGAGCACCTAGCTTGCCGCCCTCTCTCAGCTCGAACCCGCATGCGCGCGAATTTCGCTGAGGCCCTGCCGCCGTTGTCTTCTTTCCCGTGGCACCGAATCAAGCTCTCTCGGGTATTGACCCTTCTCTCCACCTAGCACCTATTTAAGACCTCCACTACTACCCAGGAGCTCCCTACAAACCTCTTCAATCCTCTTCAACCTCGAACCGATAGAAACCACCAAGGCTGCCATTGCCAGAATGAGCAAGGAATTGGGGGTTGAGATCGATTCGTCTCAATCGGTAAGTAGAAAACCAATCCCTCGAACCCGAAGCACCTTAGCTGCTCCCTAATGACTCTGATACACTCAATTTCAGACCTCCTAGCTCAATACACCACCGCTGTTGTAACCTTCTTCTCCAAAGCCGGTGCATGGCGCCAGACTTCCTCAGCCTCCCTCCGTCGTTATAATGTACTAAAATGGGCTCCTTAGGGTCAGTGGATGCTCTCTCTCCTCCATTTTCGGATATTAAGCACACCTTATTTACCCCCTCACCAACCCGCCATTAACTCCACCACCCAACCTTGTCACCGGCCAACTCTGGTAACCTCCTCCTAGCGCCAAGCTCTTCCCTGAGATCGCCGTGCCGCGTTATTGCTCCTTGCACCAGTGCCCCGACCACCTCCGGCCTCACCTCGCCGCCCCTCCCCTGTCTCGGTACAGCTGACAGTGGGTCCCCTCTGTCAATGAGTGTAGGCTGTTTCAATATTCCGAGAAAATAAGAAAGGCGCCTTCAAAGCTTGGAAGCGTATTTCCCCATTTTCTCTGATTTTCCAAGCCAACTCGAATTCAAATGTCCATATCTTTTGCAATATAGCTCTAAATCTAGTCAAACTAGTTTATAAATTTGTGTAAATTCATGTAGTTTTTGAATATAGAAAAACATTTTAAATTTGCTCAATGTACAATATTTGAAATTCAAATTCGAACTATAGGCCTAACACATGCTCTATGTAAAATTTTTTTTCAAATGATCTCCAAATTTGATGAAAACAATTTTTTCATGTTCTTGATGTCATTAGGATTCCAAATATACAAAAATATTTTGAGTTGGACTTAGTTTGTGCAAAATTTGTGATTAGGTTCTTTTCAATGCATTTAAATTTCAAATGTTTATATCTAGTGCAAATCAACTTCAAATTTAGTGAAACAAATTTATATGCTTTCATAAAATGGTACTCCCTCTGTTTATGTAAAAATATTTAGGCTTATACCTTACTTGAACATAAGTGAACTATGAGGTCTTTTCATGTGTAGTTTAAAGTTTAGATGTTCATGCATAATGTAATTGAGCTTCGTTTAACTTGGAAACAAGAACCTATGACTTTAAAATATTCTAATTTTAGGCTCTGTAATAGTAGCTTAATATGCCACCTTCTGTACTTTAGTTCGCTATTGATTCGAGTCTAATAGTTGTTTAGAGTTTAATCGGACATTAGCTTTCTTGAACTAGCTTCCTTAGTTGCTCAATCAAGTTATTTGGATCTTTTAAAATCTTAGAACCACACCTCTGTAATAGTGATTGAGAATAAACTTTAATTCATGTTTGATTACTGTTAAGGATGAATCTATTCATAACGAGATAATCAGTTGATTCAGATGAGCACTTTTGCACATAAAATACTAACAAATGACCTTGTCTTATCTTTATAGGTTCACGTAATCTTAGACTTTATAATCTGAAAGTAAACATATTTTTGCACACAATTTTGGCCTCTTAAATTCTTAGATAAAACTTTAATTTTTGTAAATCGCATTGGTGTGTCCTACGTTAGTAATTAGACCCAAACCCTAACCCTCGCCGACCCCCCCCACACACACTCATGCTTGTTTTCATGAATGATTTTATTTGTGACTTTATTTGACTTCTTTTTGCCTCATGTATATTTGTTGTCTTGTTGCCTTTATTGAAATTGGTTATTTGCTTTGCTTCTTGATAAACAACGTGTAGACCCTGACATTTTGGATACTGTCACCGATGACCCTAGGAAGTCACTGAGCAAGGCAAACACCCCCTTGATCATATTGATCCTAGTATTTCTAAAATATTTTCATGCATACGCTATGTTTATTAAACATTGCTGTTTTGTGGGACATGATAAATTTAACCTTCATTGATAGATTTCCCTAATTATTATTGACATGTGAACCTTAATAACCCTAGCTCATGGATAGACATTTGGTAATGTCAAAATGGGTATATTCGCTTATTACATGCATTGCTTAGTATGCTTTAGGAATGGGAAACAAATGGTGCGATATGCTATTCATGATGGAAATAGAATTTTGGACATAATGGAAATTTTGGTACTGTTATTTTGGTATAAAAATGAAAAATAAAACTATTATTTGACACGAGTGAGTATTGGCAATAGCCGAGTGTGCGAGCATTAACTTGCACGTAGTGTAGGGGGGTCTTTCGCCCAGGTCGGATTAAGGACCGAACGTAGTGTTGTTCAAACTAAAAATCCGTGCAAGCACAAGGCTGGTATGGAACTTATTAAGTTACTTAGGATTAGCTTTGCACATTGGTAGGCTAGAGTAGCACAAGCATTCCCTATAGGTCTGCTTGTAAGGGGCTTCAACACAATAGTGTGGGTAAATGCATATTGGTGCAACGGTGTACGCCTTACTATGGGAAGAAATGGTTACCGGTATATATTGAGCTCAAAATTCTTATATAATTTATGTGAATATTTATTTCTACCATAGCAAGGGTTTGTCATCGCCGGGCTGGTGCAAAGTTAGGGCTAGATAATGTAACAGTTATGTATGATCTCTCTGCGACACACCAAAGAAAGTGTGTTAATTTCGAATGCAAAAAGAGTTGATCATTCCTTATGGGTAAAGTTGTACACCTCTGCAGAGTGAAAATCTTTTTTAAAAGTCGTACGCGCGGTCATGGGAGACTTGGCGAACTGACACTTGTTAGAAGTTTTAATATTTCATAAAATGGGTTGATTTGAGAATATTTGTTGGGAAAGTCTTGTTTCTGATTTTTATGCCGTATGTTGACAAGGAATGGTTCAATTCTTACATTCATAGGGAAACTGTGAGTTGTTATATTTATGCTATTCTTACTTGTTATTTTATATACCTATCAAATTGCTTTTACAGAATTTCGCTTTTAATCTACTATTCAGTATTTACAATTCAATAACCATAGAAGCCTTTCCTTTGATACAACCTGCACTTTTATAGGTTTGCAAACACTTTAAGTCTTGCTGAGAACACAATGAACTCAATCTTACTATTGTTGTTGTTTTTAGGTGAAGGTTCAGAAAACCCCAGCAAGAAAATCTATGACGTAGGTTACAGGGAATATACCGATGAGCTTTTCTAGGGTTTATACCTTGTCAGTTGCCTATCGGATATTTGGGCATGGCATACTGCCAAGTATTTGTATATTTCACTGCACTCTATTCTGCCTTTTGGCCTTATTGTATGAAACTTAATCCTATCGATGTATTTGAGAACCCTGTGTGTGGATGTGATTTCAATTTGTAAATGTGTTTATTAGCCACTGATCATGAGACTAGTACTGTATGCACATGGAACCCATAATTGGTATTTAATACCAAAAATAAGGGCCCCACAAGCATCTTAATAATATTAGCCAATATTGAGCATTCTATAAACAAGAACATGTAAACATTGTTTACCTCAAAAGAAATGAACACATCATAGTATAGTCCAATACACACATGCATTCAGGCTTCAGCTCTCAGATCACATAGGAAACACAAAAGTACAACTCGTATTACCTATAGCTTACTGATTTGCATAGTTTAATGTAACAAATGAAAGTAAGCACTTTAGACTAGTATATGATATCAAGAACACGCTGGGGGAGTAATTTGAGGCCACATAGGCGGATCACAAATGCTGGACTTCATGGACTACACAAACACATGTTCAACGCCGATAATAACCTATCTAATGATTTCAGAAGAAACAAGTAATAGATTCCAAAAGTTGTAGTCTTGTAACAAATTCTTACAACACAGGTAGGGGGAGGCGTGGTGGTCGATGGGGCAAGGACGCCGGTCGGTGCCGATGTCGATGGGGGCATCGGTCTGGGGCGACGCGGTGAAGGTACTCCAATCAGGGGGCAGTGATCGGGGCGCGGCGCCAGGCCGTTGGTCGCTGGGCCACGTGGTCGGGGTGGCACCGCCGGCTACAGCCTATGGCAGCCTTGGAGGCGACTAGCGAGAGCGAGTCTAGGGTTACCTGCGTTGGAGACTTGGAGCCTTGGAGTTCAATGATGTGCGCTTGTACTTGCCTTGGAGTACAACGGAATGGACCGAATGGTGGTTGGGGCGTTGGGCTTGGGCTTGGGCTTTTGCTCGAAATTTCTTATTGAAGTTATATGGAATTTCCATTTTGTTTCTATTTCTGTCGGAATTGACTCTTCTGTTTCCATTTTCCTTTGGAACGGATGGAAAATTTTCATTCCGTTTTCATCCCTATTTGTAGTTTATTATTTGTCAACCGCTCAAAATGCGTTACCTTATTATATACGAGTCCTCCTAGGGCAAGAAGTGCCAAAGCTGGAAATGCGTAGTTATTTGTTGATTAGTATGCTATTGGCATTAATTTCTGGTTGTGTATCTTCAACCTGAAAAAACTAAGAAATTTTTGCAGTGTATTATATATGATGGATAGTAGAAATCAGATTTAACAATTGATTTAGAGCTGTTTCACGGTATACTAAATTTAATATAAACCCTTTATTCTTTTTTATCTAATGGATTAGATTATCTAGAATTTATTTATACTTTCTCTTGTAGTAGAGTAGTAGAAATATACTTAACAAATCAACGGCTAGATTTGATTTCTACTACGGAAGCCTTTTTCGTACTCTTGGGAGTACATACTCACACCTCCAATATACTGCTTAAATGAACATGTTATACTCATTTATCACTTTCAGCATACTCCAATAATAATTCTAAGATATTCCAATGTGGCGTGATTGAAAAAAATTCATGGGAGCCCTTTATTTTTTGCTACACGCCCTTTTTCATATGTAAAAGGAGTATATAAATAAATTATGCTATAAAGAGTGGACTTTCATGAAACTTTTCATGGAACTCACTTTGGAGTATCTTATAATCAGTATTAGAGTATACTCAAAAAGATAAAGAGGTATAACAACATCATTTAAGCGGTATAATGAAAGTGGGAGTACGTACTCCCAGGAGTATGGAACCATTTTCCTTCTACTACCTACTACATACTACCAGTATAATGCATCGTAAAATTTACCTAAAACAATGGTTCCAAACAGACTCTAAAATGTTTTTAAGCTTCGCATAACCTTGCTAGATATGAAAATCAAAATTTCTTTTATCAGAATAAATGAGTTCCTACCTTTTTCATTCATTGATGAGAAGCAATAATGGATGTAATTTTACGTCAATTTCGTGCGTGTTTTTTTATGCTTGTTAGAATTAATATTGGAGAAGATACAAGTTTGGTGATGGTGATGTGTGTTAGAATATGTCTTAGCATATCCTTAGCATCCTCTTAGAATATGCCATCCGGCTAATTGCTGTTGCCATGATTGGCTCATGCATGCCATGGCGCCATGCAAGCCGCTGCCGTGTACTATTTATAGCAACTCATTCTTGTGAATTAATTACTGTGAACAATTGTTCACCTATCATGGTATCAGATGCAGGTTCACTTGTGATCCACTTCCACAAACCCTAGTCGTCGTCTCTCGGCTTGCCGTCATGGCCTCTCGCCATGATGGCGGCGACCTCAGCACCGGCGCTGGGTTCAACGCGACCGTCATCTCCTCGGTCCCCGTTCCCCCACTCGACGTCTCTTCGGCCCCTGTCCCCTCGCTCGGCAATGCCCCTACCGCATCTGGTGGCATCCCTAGCACGGCCGGGTCTCCTCCGTTCGCACCCCTCAAGGTCATCATCACAATGTCAGTGGCGAAGATCACGCAGGCTGCTGTCACGCAGATCATCACTGCCTGGGCCGCCGCCACGTAGGCTGCCACCGCACAAGCCCTCACCGCACTCCCAGCCAATGCGCACCAACTGGCCACCTCCGCCGGCTACACCGCCCCTGGCTTCAGCGTGCCCCTCGGGCACCCCACTCTTGGTGGCCTAGGCGCCGTGGGTCTTGATGTGCTTGTTCCCGTCAGCCTCGGAGTGTCCCCAGTTCTCCTGGTAGCCCGACCACAGCCACCCACGGCGTGACCACGGGCCTCAACGCGCATGGCTTGACTGTGGGCCTCACTGTGCCCGTCACCGTGCCATCCTTCATGCGCAGGCAATCGGCATCATGCACATCGCCTCTCTCATCCCTGGTTGTACTCGACCTTGCTAGCTCCAACCACAACAAGTGGCGTGGCCTCTTCCTCATCGCCCTTGGCTAGTTTGCCCTCGCCAACCATGTCCTCTCCCGACCGGGCGACCCTTTGATCCTGATTAGGTGTGCATGTACTACATCGTCCTCTCCTAGATCTATGGCCGGATCTCCACTGATCTCCTGGAGGTTGTGATGACTTTCGTTGCCACAACTCACTCCATGTGGACTAGTGTAACATCCCAAATTTGTGCTTTTATTAAATTTATTGAGTTATTTGAAATTTTGAAATTTTTTGGAATTTATTTGGATTCAATTTGTATTAACCCCTTTCTTGAGTTATTTAAATAATTAAATGTTTCAAATAAATTTTTGTTGGAAATATTTTATTTGAGTCTAAAATGTCTCAAAGTATTTTTCAGAATTTTTCTGAGCATTTGCTATTTTTTCGAATAAAATGAATTTCTGGGATTATTTTAATTATTAAAAATGAAAAATGATTTCTGTAAACCCTAATGGGTCTAACCCTAACGGGTCTAACCCGTTGACCCGCGCCGTCCGACCCATTAGCCCGCGAACCCGACCCGCACCGACCGTCGGATCCAGATCCAACGGCCGAGATCATTCCGCGCAATCGCATGCATAGGACCGTCGGATCAGTGCCACGTGGCCAGCTGGGATCTTGCCACGTCACCCCTAGGTGACCGGTTGGATCGAGCCATGTCGGATCGAATCTGGACCGTCGATCGCGCCACGTGGACGGCTGACCGTCGTCGTCTCCGATCTGGATTCTTCGCCGCAACAGTTTGTCTCCGCCGCCATCACGGACACAGACTTCGGGGCTATTTATTACGCTGCACCCCTCCGAGGTTCACCGTTTGGTGCCGAGCCCGTTGCCCTAGTCCACTCATTCCGGGGAACCCTAGAGTCGCTGCAATTTCTCGCTGAAGGTCATGTGCGCTGCCGCGGGATTTCGTCATCTCCGTCAACATCAAGCCGAATTCCGCCGCCCCAACCTCGGATCTAGACTTGTCACGGCAAGACGCGTTCGGGGGGACGTCTCACTTCGCCAGAGCAGGCTTCTAATGTTGTGCGGGTGGTCATCGTTCTCAAGTCTGGTGGGATAGCCTCGCCACGCCATTGCCGGGACTCACAAAGCACGTCAACCATCCGATCTTCATCCAACGGCTGCGGTAAGTCCACGTAGTTGTCTCTATGATTTTACTGGATTGGATCTGGACCTTTAGATCTAGGATGAACGACCTAGATTTAGCCACGTATTGGTACTCTAGTACCGTAGATCTGTTTCGATCCAGACCGTTGGATATAGAGATGTAGGGCTGAGATTTGATCGCGTAGTTTAGACTTAGAGAGATCTTGACCATTAGATCTGGGTTGTACGGCTAGGATCGATTCACGTGTTGGCGCTAGATTTAATCGTAGCGGTCTAGATCGGGCCACGTGGCGAGCACCGGGTCATGCTGCGTGGCATCTCACCAGCATATTGAGGATCGATCTGAGCCGGTGATTTTGGAACGGACGGATCGGATCGTGTCCGGTGGTTTCCTACGCAGGAGGATGAGGGTGGATCCGAACCGTTGAAATTTGAATGGACGGATCCGATCGCACTGTAGCCGGACCAACCCGAGCGTGACACATAGCTAGGAGCCGAAGCGTCGCCTGACTCGTGTGGTCGTGGGTGACGTCAGCCGTGCGTCAACGCTGACGCATCAACTTCGGGCCCACCTGTCAGCCTCTGTACCCGCGTGTGTGTGACGTCAGCGATGACTTCATCGGTGGGGCCCGCGTGTCAGCCGTGCGAGCCAAGCCATGCTGACATCAGCATGACGTCATCTCGGGTGGGACCCACCTGTCGATGCCACGTGGTTCGGTGGACCGAGTCCACCGTGGACCCGAGCGGGCCGTGGACCGAGTCTATGGACCGGATGAAGCAATGCTGACGTCATAAATCAATTTTCCTTTAGAAAAATAATTCGACCAAAAATCAATTTCGTTGCTGACATCAGCTGACGTCATATTTCCGATTTTTTCAATAGAAAAATAAATCGGATAATTCGGTTTATTCTTTTTAATTGATTTTCAAACTGCAAACGGCTATAACTTTTGCGTTTTAACTCCGATTGAGGCGATTCCAGTTTCTAAATTTTTGTAAAATTGATCTATATTTATTGGTGAATTTTATTTAATTTTTAGACTTGATTTTTTCTCTATTTTTATTTATTTATTGTTTATTTATGCGATTCGCATAGACGTTCAATTGCCCGAAGGCTTCGAAGGAGAGGTTTTGACCCAGGAACAAGTCCAAGACCAGGAACATGACCTTTTCCAAGGCAAGTTATGCCTTGATCATGTTGATCCCATTTTTAAAAATTATGTTTACTCAAATTATTGCATGCTAGTTTAATTAAAAATACTTTCAATTAATTCGGGGAGTAGCTATTCAACCTATCTGTTGTATGCCACCTTGTCTATAATAATTGTATGCCATGAATCATTTGTCATCCTAGATTATGGAATATTAGTTGGACATTAATAATTTGCCAACATGGGTTATATAGATCGCATGTAGTATGCTTAGCCCTGCAATGTGTCAATGACATCATTTTGGAATGTTAAATGTTAATCTTAGCGGTCAGTACTGGGACTAGAAGGAGCATTGTAAAGGCTTTGTTACGGTCACTCGCCTTGGTGGTGGTTGATGGTATCTTGTGGGTAAAGTGTATAACCTCTACGGAGTGTACAAACTTTTCGAATGGCCGAGTCCACGGTATTGGATATTGCTCGGAGATTACAGTCAAGGGTTAGACTTTCACAAAAATAACTTTAGCTATTGGGTATGGAAATGATGAAACTGGTTAAGGATGATAAATGCTTTACTTGAGAAATGGATTATGAAAGTTATTATTGTCATTATTGTTTTACTGCTTTCAATCTACTACTGTTATTTGTAAGTGTTGCTTTACTGCAAATGAACCTCTTAGCCTATCCTTTGTAATAAGCCATGCATATAGAATATTAGAATTGCATTTCTGTGCATGACTTGCTGAGTGCTTTAAGTACTCACCCTTGTCATAACACAAAACATCAGCTGAGGAGGAATCAACGCCAGCACTGGAGGAGGAGCTCCAGGAAGAGTCGACGAACTAGGGAGCGAGCCCAGTCAGTTACCTGTGGCATATTGGTTGGCGCCACACGTTTCTTTATTTTCTACTGTGAGTTTGTTTATTTAAGACTTTGCCCCGCGAGGCGTACTTCTGTAACTTGACCATAAGGTCGAGCAACCGGTTATATTTTCCTTTGAATAAAGTACTTTACTATTTCGTTGAGTATGATTGTGGTATTTACCGATGTTGAAACTGTGTGCACTAGCGTGATCCTGGAGTAGTGCTGAATACAAAGAGGGTCCGGATTTTGCATATTCGGGTCCTGACAGCTAGCCTCGAGCACCAATTTCTCGGCAATCAGGAGACTCATGCTCTCTACATTGAGGCCGAGTTTTGCACCTTCGTCCAGGGAGACCTCTCCATGGATTACTGCCGTCGCTTAAAGAGCATGGTTGACACCCTTTTCGCGACCTCGGTGAGCCAGTCAGTGACCGTACCCTCGTGCTCAATGTGATTCGCAGTCTCTTTGACAAGTTCGAGACGTTGAAGACCATCCTCCCTCATCAGAAGCCATTCCCCACCTTTGTGGAGGCCCGGTCTCAGCTTCTTCTCCATGAGATCACCAAGAATGTCGCCACCCCCGCCCCCTTTACTGCCTTCTTTGCCACCAACTCCTCCTCTAGCGGCCGCTCTACCTCTGGTGGTGGTGGTGGTGGTGGGAGTGGCTCCGAGAGCAACCGAGGGATCAATAACAACAATGGTCGCAACCACAACCGCAACAACAACAACAACAACAACAACAATGGTTGCGGTGGTGCTGGCAGTGGCCGCAACAGAGGCGGTGGTGGCAGTGGTATGTCTACCAACCATGTGCCCTCTCCACCTTGCACTGCACCATCCTACTATAACCCATGGACAGGCACAGTCATCTCTAGCCTCACCAGAGCCCTTCATCAGGACCGGGGGTTCTTGGATGTCCACCTGCACCGCCTACTCCGGGACCCCGGCAGGTTCCCCATGCTTTGGCCTCCACACCTGAGTTACCTCCCCAACCTGGTGGTTTGGACTCTGGGGCTGTGCGGTAGACTCCACCTACAGCGCAGTGGAGTCCCATGATGGGAGCTGGCTGGGATCAGCATTCCCTGGCCAACGCATTCAGCACCATGACTCTTACTCCGCCTCTCAACAATGCGGAGTGGTACATGGACTCTGGTGCGACCTCGTGCATGACCTCCGATGCTAGTAACCTGTCCTTATCCCATCCTCCCTTCATTCACTCCCCGACCAACATCATTGTGGGCAACGGGTCTTGCCTGCTAGTCACCTCCACTGGTTCTCTCATTTTTCCTACCTCCCATTGGTCTCTTACTCTTTGTAATGTTCTTGTCACACCCCACATAATCAAAAATCTAATCTACGTTCGTAAATTCACCATTGAAAAGATGAGAAAGTTGCCTAGAGGGGGGGTGAATAGGCAGTTTAAAAATTTAAACTAAATTTGTCGCAGCGGAAAGAGTATCGGAACTTCCGGTGTTGAATCGGAACTTTCGATGTAATCGGAACTTCCGATACCAGTTCGGAATGTCCGATCGACTTTTGACCCGGACAATTAACAACTGAAAGTAATAATCTTGAGAGACAGTATAAGAAGGTTGGATCAAAACAATAAGGAGACAAGCTAATGCAAAGTGAAAAAGAAGACACGGAATTGATCCCGGAGTTCGGATTCTTGAGGGAATCCTACGTCTCCGTTGAGGAGGCTCCAAAGAGCCGGGTCTCTTCCAACCCTTTCCTCCCAAACCTCGGTCACACTTGAGGCTTGGTTCCACTATTTGGTTCCTTTCCTTTCGGAGGCGGAGCCGGCCTTCACAAACTTCTCACGGCGACCCACAATCCTTGGGAGCTTGTGATCGACGCCAAGCCGTCTAGGAGTCTTTCAACCTCCAAGAGTAACAAATGCACGTTGATTGATCTTGGAGGAACACTCTAATGCTCAAGATGAAAGACACTTGCTTTTCACTCTAGCTCCAAATCTCACTTCTAGTCCTCACTCCTTGGATGATCCCTAAGATCAAAGAGGAGGGCTCAAAAGTAGACTAGAGAGGGCTCAAGGTGCACTAAAGTTCTGCCAAATAGAGTGTGTAACCCTCAAATGAGAGAGGGGTGGGGTATTTATAGTTTCTTGCAAAAACTAGCCGTTATACACCCACTCAGCTGCATATCGGAACTTCCGATATCAACATCGGAATGTCCGATATGTACAAATAATCAGAACTCGAGCGCACTCCAACTGTCAAACAAGATGCATCGGAAGTTCCGATGTCAACATCGGAACTTCCGATGTTCCCAGAAAAGCCCTTGACAAAATGCTTCTAAGTCCATATCGGACTGTCCGATATATACATCGGAACTTCCGATACCAATATCGGAATGTCCGATCTAATATATCGGAGTGTCCGATAATTCCAGAGAGCTCCCTTTTTTCGGTTTGAACACATCGAAACTTCCGATGTCAAATATCGGAACTTCCGATCTTTACAGAGAGCACCCTAGAAAGCTTTACAACGTATCGGAACTTCCGATCGTAAATATCGGAACTTCCGATACATCTTCTACGCATCGGACTGAAGCAAGCATGCACATCGGAATGTCCGGTCACATCGGAACTTCCGATGTAATATCGGAATGTCCGACTTGAACTTAGATAAAAACACATTCCGGAGCATGCGTGATGACTTAGGGTCTCAATAAGATTTAAAGTAACATTCATCTGAGCATAGAGACTACTCTAGATCATCTACGATGCATCCCTCTTAATAGCACGGCATTCTTACGACACAAAGCATAGAAAAAATAAGATTACAAAGCCGTTTTACTCGCTTGAATTCGTTTGAGGGTGTCCTTCGCATGCAGAAGATCTCACATTTAATCTTTTACCTGTTCACAAGCTCATTGAAGACATTAGTCCTTTTAATCGTTTGTCATTAATCAACCAAAACCAATTTAGGAGCCTAGATGCACTTTCAACCATTGATAACCAGTGTTCCATTGAGTTTGACCCGACTGGCTTCGCTGTGAAGGATCTTCGTACCGGGAGCGTGATCGCTAGGTGCAATAGCTCCGGGGACCTCTACTCCTTCCAGCCGCCAGCCACCCCTGCTCATGCCCTTCTTACCAGCAACTCCTCTGCGACTCTGTGGCATCGTCGCCTTGGTCATCTTGGTCATGAGGCTCTCTCCAAATTAGCCAGTTCTTCGGCTATTTCCTATAATAAAAGTCAGCTCGAACCGATTTGTCATGCTTGTCAACTCGGTCACCACATTCACCTCCCTTTTGTTTCTTCCAATAATCAAGCTATCAAGAACTTCAATTTACTACATTGTGATATGTGGACATCTCCTGTTGCTAGTTCTCTGGTTACAAGTATTATCTGGTTATTCTTGATGACTGCTCTCATTTTTTATGGACTTTTCCTCTCCATCTCAAATCCAACACTTTTCTCACCATCTCCAATTTCTTTGCTCATGTTCGAACTCAATTCGGCACCACCGTTAAAAGAATTCAGTGCGATAATGGCCGCGAGTTTGACAACTCCACCTCTCGGTCCTTCTTTTTTCTCCATGGCATTAGTTTTCGAATGTCCTATCCCTACACATCTCAACAGAATGGCAAAGCTGAATGCGCCATTCACTCCACCAATGATGTCTTGCATTCCCTTATGTGCTAGACTAGCCTCCCGCCCTGCTACTAGGTGGAAGCCCTCCATACTGTCACTTATCTTCTCAATCATTGTCCCACCTCCACTCTCTCTAACTCCACTTTATTCTTTGCCCTTCATGGTTCTCCCCCTACATATTCCCACCTTCGCGTGTTTGGTTGCACTTGTTATCCCAACCTCTCAAACATAGCTGCCCACAAACTCGTGCCTCGCTGCACTCTCTATGTCTTCCTTGCTACCCCTTTGATCATAAGGGTTATCGGTGCTTGGACCTATCCTCCAATAGAATCATCCTTTCTCGCCATGTCATATTCGATGAGTCGTCCTTTCCCTCCGCGGCTCACTCCACGCCTCCAATCTCTCCCATTGACCCTGATTTTTTAACGGAACGAGCTTCTTCTCCTTTGCCCATTGGGCCTCGTTTCCCTTCTGTGGTTGCAGGTTCTAGATGCTCGCTGGTCCCCCCTTTGACTAGGTCGCCACCGGGGACCGCGATGCACGTGGTCTCCCCCGATGCTGCCATCCCGGTAGGGCCGATGGCCATGCCACCTTCCCCTGCTGGGCCGACCACCCCAGCTGGGTCAGCCATCGAGCCACCTGCTGAGCCAACCGTCCGCTCCTGCCAGGTCGCTGTCAGCCGCCGCGTTGCCCACTAGGCCAATCGCATCGGCCCCTGTCTCTTCGTTGGGTTCTCCGAGCACCCATACTGTTGTCCTCATTAGTCTTGCACCATGGGTCGCTGCCAGTAGTGTGGCTGCGTCGATGCCTACCATGACCAATGCCCACCCGTAGCAAGGCCGGTGCTCACCTTCAGGCCGCCGAGTGCTTCAATCTTCCCGCCTCGGTGCTGTCTCCCCTACCCAAGACGTATTGTGGCGCCTTGTCAGATCCCAATTGGCAGGATGCCATGATTAAGGAGTTTGATGCTCTCCAAGTCAATCATATGTGGGATCTTGTTCCTTGTCCGAGTGGCACCAATATTGTCACCGGCAAGTGAATCTTCAAGCAAAAACTCAATGCAGATGGTTCTCTTGACAGATACAAAGCTCGGTGGGTTCTTCGTGGATTTACTCAATGATCGAGCATTGATTTTGATGAGACTTTCAGTCCGGTTGTAAAATCAGCCACTATCCGGACCGTGCTCACATTGGCTATCTCACGTGATTGGCCTATTCGTCTGTTGGACATCAACAATGCCTTTCTTCATAGCACTCTCATTGAGACAGTCTACTGTGCCCAACCCTCCGATTTTGTGGATCCCTCCTGCCCAGATCATGTTTGTAGTCTCAACAAGTCTCTTTATGGACTCAAGAAGGAACAATGAGCTTGGTACATCATGATTGCTTCTCATCTCCTATATCTCAGTTTTTTTGAGGCCAAGTCAGGCACCTCTCTTTTTATCTATCACCAGGGCAACGACACCGTCTTCCTTCTTCTATATGTGGATGATATTGTTCTGACTGCTTCCTCCAGTGCTTTGTTGAGTCGGACCATCTCTGCACTTGGGTGAGAATTCTCCCTCAAGAATCTTGGTCCTTTCCATCACTTTCTAGGAGTTTCAGTACTACCTCAACCTGGTAGTCTTCTTCTCTCACAGCAGCAGTATATTGTGGATATCTTGGATCATGTCGGTATGACTGATTGCAAGCCCTGCAGCACTCCTGTCGACACCCACTCCAAGCTCTCTGTAGATGGAGATTCAGTGACTGATCCGACCCTCTACCGCAGCCTCGTCGGCGCCCTTCAGTACCTGACCTTCACTCGTTCAGACATCACATATGCTGTTTAGTAAGTCTGTTTATTCATGCATGACCGCAGGGAGCCCCACCTCACTACTTTGAAGTGGATTCTTCGATATCTTCAGGGCACTCTACACCTCGGACTATTCTTGCACCACACTTCATCCACTGATCTGACTGCGTACTCCGACGCTAACTGGGTAGGCTGTCCAGACACCCGCAAGTCCACCTCTGGCTACGATGTGTTCCTTGGTGACAACCTTGTCTCTTGGTCCTCCAAACGTCAGCACACAGTCTCTCGGTCAAGTGCTGAGGCAGAATATCGGGCTGTCGCTAATGGTGTCGCTGAGGCTTGCTGGCTTCAACAACTTCTTTTGGAGCTTCACAGTCCTCTTCGCCGGGCCACTATTGTCTATTGCGACAACATCAATGCTGTCTACCTCTCCATCAATCCAGTGCAGCATCAACGTACCAAACATGTTGAGATCAACATGCACTTCATCTGGGAACGCTTTGCTCTTGGCCACGTGTGTGTTCTCCGTGTTCCGACCTTGTCACAATATGCTGATATCTTCACCAAGGGCCTGCCTACGTCGGTCTTCACCGAGTTTCGATCAAGCCTGAACATGTGTGCTTCTGCCATTCTGACTGTGGGGGAGTGTTAGAACATGTCTTAACATCCTCTTAGAATATGCCATCCGGCTAATTGCTGTTGCCGTGATTGGCTCATGCATGCCATGCATAACGCTGCTGTGTACTATTTATAGCATCTTATTCTTGTGAATCAATTACTGTGAACAATTGTTCACCTATCAATGTGTAATCACAAGCTACTAGAGATCCCTAAACGTACCGAAATGCCACTTAGGCCCCTAAACCTGAAAAGTAAACTTGCAATTTGTGCCACTAAGATCTACAAATTTGCAAAATGTGTCGATTAGTTAGTTCGTCACAACCTTTGGATTTCGTGAAATTGTTGACATGATTGTGGAAAAGGCAAACCTATGGCTGAATTAGGTTAAAGTGAGGTGTGACGTGACAATTAGTTGGAGGTGTGACATTGATGCTAATCTCTTGGATAATGATGGAGATTGCAATTTTGGATCATAATGATTCATGTTGGCTTGATGATGTTTATTTCACCATTAAATCAGCATATTTACTTCGACAAAATATGCAGCGACCTAAGAGCATCTCCAAGAGAGGTCCTAAATAGAGTCATATCTCGAAATATAGGGCTTTTAAGGAAAAGATCAACTCCAGCAGAGGACCTAATCTGATAAAATTTAGCAAATTGTTTTAGAGCCCCTAGAAGAGTAGCTATATTTAGAACTCTGTGATTGAGCCCTATCTTCGTTGGGTTTTATGGCCTAATTGCTGGAGTGAATATTTCGTTGGAGCCCTAAATCTAATTAGTTGGGGTCCTAAATTAAAATTTAAGGCTCATTTTTAGGGCTCTCTCTTGGAGATGCTCTAAGTGACACAAAAACATTTTTCCCGGGGTCTGAAGAAAAAACGAACCACGAAAGCATTTTTCTCGACAAAAACGGAGAAAAATGGACCATGGAAACATTTTTTTTTGTTCCGGGAAAAATCGGACTCCGAAAACATTTTTCCCGGTAAAAACGGAGAAGGGAAAATTTTTTTTCGAGAAAAAATGTACCACGAAAATATTTTTTTCAGGCACCGAAGGAAAAACGGACCATGAAAATATTTTTCCCGGGGTCCGAAGAAAAAACGGACCACGAAAACATTTTTCCTGACAAAAAAGGAGAAAGGATGAACAAAAAATGAATTTGCCCTTTTTTTAAGGAAAAATGGACAACAATTTTTTTTTTAGGTTCTGGGGAAAAACGGACCACGAATACATTTTTTCAAGAAAAACGGAGAAAAGACCTAAACGTAAGAAACAGGGACCCGATTACTATTTTTTTGGACCCGTTCGCTATCCTGAAAAATTAGAAAAAGGCTAACCCGTGATATGTATTAAAAACGGGGCTTTTGCTGTAAAGTAACGAATCAGGGACCTAAACGCAATCCTAAAAAGTTTTTTTATACTCACAAAAAATTACAAAGAACCTTCCTGTATTTTACAGGGACCAATCCGTAATTTAGAGAAAGCGGGAGGACTATTATACAAATCGACCATGGGGGCGACGTGGCCGGCCTCTCAGGCCGGCAATTCTTTCGCGCGTAATAGGAGTGATATAAATAATGCTTTAGTTAACGTGATTTCCATGGACTAATCCGTGCCTTTTTCCTAAAGCCTTCATTGATGATGACACAGGTTGGAAATAAACTAAGATCTGAAAGGAAACAGATGGCCACTTTCTGACAGGCTAAGGAAACTCGTGCACTGTACACAGCTAGCTTCTGATTTTGATGCGCCTAGTGATGGTGATGCCAAGCCCATCTGATTTCACACTTTATTAAGGCTCCGTTTGGTATGGTTCCAGATTCTAGTAGAAACGGAAACGATTCCAGATTCTTGGTAGAAACATTTCAGGTAGAATCAGAATCACTGTTTGGAAACCGTTTGATACAGTTCCAGATTCTAGTAGAAACTAGTAGAAACGGGGTTAAGGGTGATTCAGCCACAACGTGGAAAAAGAAGAAACATTCCGAGGAGAATCGTTCTGAATTTTAACCCGTTTGGCTGGGTTTCTCTCAGATTCTAATAGAAACAGCTCGGTTCCAAGTTGCCAAACGGAGCCTAACATTAGTTTCAAGTAATCTCGATCGTTATCTCATAACCTCAGTGACACGTTGCATCCAGAGGCGGAACTGCATGTATTTACCCGGTGTCACAGGACACCGGGTCAAAAAAAATAGTGTATATTAGTCTATATATATAAAAAATTATTGTATGTTAGTATATATATAACCTCCTTGATCTAAATCTTATAACACCGAGAGCCGAATAACAAGTAAATGGTAAGAATAATAAGTTGTTATCACATATATGATGAAGTGGTGAACCCCGATAATATTTTCTCTAGTTTCGCCCCTGGTTGCATCTCCTTTCAACATGAAACAGTACAAGCCACGGTCGCCGTTGAAACGGTAAGAGTAGAAGTCAACTGCGTGGCTGTGCTGTCTGGTCCAGGGAATACTTCAGAGGCAGACATTGAGCCATTGACTTTTAAAGATTGAAAGGTTCTGAGTTTGCTGTGCTAAATAAAAGTCCAACCTGTGTAGTCTTGTAATTTCCTTTCGGAGTTCACAAGAATTCCTCGTTCTTTGCTGTTATCTCCTCATCCATCCTCTTCTGTTCAGACTATATGACGTGAGAGTGCAGAATTCTCCCATGGATACAAGGCATCTGGCAATCTAGTTTTAGTTAGGTTTGTGCTTTTAGAAAGCTCCCCCACCGCCCCTGTTTCAGAGAACTTCTTGAAGCTTTAGTTTGGATCTCTTTTACCGTATACTAAATTTAATATAAATTGTTCATTTTTTCATCTAATAGATCAGATTAAATAGTATTTATTTATATTTTCCCAATAGTACAGTAGTAGAAATACTCTCAGTAAATTAAAAGAAATTTTACGATATATTATAGACGAGGAGCACGAATATAATTCCCTCAAAATTTATATAGAATTCCGCGTGTGTTTTGTCGAGGCAACACACTTCATATAAATGGTAGACTCGAACATTTAAAAGTCCACCTGCCCATTTCTGTTGAGTATTCGCCTCCGTCCCTTCCTCACGGTTTCCTCCGTTCCCTCCATCTCCACAACTCTTAAAACCCCTCACCACAACAAGGCACAGGCTCTCCCGAGAAGCCAAGCCAAATGGAGGTCATGATGCGTCCCGCCTCGCCGGCGCCGCAGTGGCGGGACGACAGCGTGGCCACGAGCCCGTACGGCACGGCACCGTCCAGCCCATGCGTGGCCACGAGCCCTTTCGGTCCCGCCGAGGGGGCGGTGGGCGGCCCGTTCCTGACGGCGCCGCCGTCGCCGAACCCGTTCGATCTCCTGCCGACGGCCACGCCGCGCCTCACCGGCGCCAACCCCTTCGACCTCTTCCAGCACTTCACCAGCGCGCCCGCCAGCCCCAGCCGCGCCTCGGCGATTTACGCGCACTTCGCCGAGGGGAGCGACGCCGGCCGCCATGGCCAGGACGAGGAAGACGACGACGACGAGAAGTTCCAGCAGCGCGAGTCGTACTCCACCAGCGCCTCGGCCGTGCCGTTCGACTGGGAGGAGAGGCCCGGGACGCCGAAGGCCGGGCTCGGCGGCGCCACGGCGAACGAGGCGGCGTGGGACACTGAGTTTGACTTCGGCACGGTCCTCGACAAGACTGCGCCGGCCCAAGAGCTGACCACGGCCGACGAGCTCTTTGAGGAGGGTAAAATCCGGCCGCTGAAACCGCCGCCGAAAACAGCCGACGAGCTCTCCGACAAGGGCAAGATTCGGCCACTGAAGCCGCCGCCTGGCCTGCTGGACGGCGGGAACGTTGGATCATCGCCGCGGTCGCCGATGACAAGAGGTGGCATGTTTTCCCCCCGGCGACGGAGCAAGGTCGGCTCCGGCGTGGACTTCGACCCATTCGCCGCCGCGCTGCTGGAGGCGACCAAGGCGCCGTCCCCGCTCGGCGGCGAAGAAGCCAATGGCGTCGCGTCAGGCCTCCCACCCAAGAAATCCGACCCATTACCCACCCTTCCAGCCTCCCGGAGCGCCTGGTGGAGGAAGTGGCGGCTCAGCGACCTCCTCCTGTTCCGGAGCTCGCCGGAAGGTGGCCGCATCAACAAGGACCCGATCTTCAAGTGCTCACCTGTGCAACAGCCTGACTTGCCCGCCAAGAAGGGGAACGGGCAGCCCACGACGATGGCCAAGGCCAACGGCAAAGCCGACGCCATGGGCAAGCCCAAGAAGCAGGCCGGCAACAAGAGCGCCGAGGCGGCGGAGGGCATCGTCGGGTGCGTCCGGGTGAGCCCGCTGCAGCGGCTGGCCAAAGGGCTCGGCGGGTACTCGTGGTACTACGGCCGCGGCATGGCAGCGCCGAGGACCAAAGGGTAAAAAGAAGAATCCATGGCCTTAGCCGCCATTACTCGCGTTGTTCATAGAAGAGGTTGATTTTTCTTTATCAAACTTGAATTGAAACCGTGTACAATGTGCCGCCTATTTTTGTTCTTGGTGTTGGTTTCCTCTCTCGTTGTCGAGCTTGACTGTACTATCACACATGTGGTTATATATAATAGAAGAGATTATAAAATGACAGATTATTAATTCCTTTGGGTAATGTGCCCTTGATCATTGTCGTGGTCAAGATTTTCTTGCAGTTGTGCTAAAGCTAGATCCTGCCTCCACACAAATGCTTAAATTATCTGACTGTCTATAACATGACGATTGCACAGAAACTAATTAACTAAACTAGCTATACTGCTATAGATGTTTCTGTCACTGGGAGAAAAAACTTGGGTTTCTTACCATGTTATAGACAATGCATGCTGTCTTGCTGATACGGATCTTTATGTATGTGACAGAGGCTAAGGAGGGGCAGTGACCAGTAGGGTCTAAGAATGTGAACGAGTATGGTCATTGTCTATCCATTTTTTCCTTCTTTTTTTTTGGATGGTGGTTACCTACTCGTTGTATGCATCGAGATCTATTTTTTCTTGCGTTGCATCCAAGTTTTTAACACATGGTACAATAAAAAAGAACACTGTTTCCTTTCAATCTGTTTCTTGCGTTGCATCCAAGTCTTTCCCAATTAAACGAAAGGGGCCGATCTGCTCTTTGTACAACAACAGCCCAGTCGAACTTACATTTCCTTTCAATCGAGGACAACCGTGTGTCGATTCAATTTTCCAACATTCCTTTTTCGATCGAGCTGGGTTTTTGTACTCCTAACTAAGTTCTAACTAGTTATATGCCCGTGCGTTGCTACGAAAAACAAAATTGATAACGAAAAATAAAGATTAAAAAATAAAAAAAATACTACTCCCTCCATCCTGAAAAAGAAGTCGTTTTAGAGTTGTCCTAAGTCAAAGTTTTAGAACTTTATCTACAAATAACTTTTAAACCATTTGGATTGAACACATAAAAATTACATAAATAGATTTGTCATGAAAAGAGCTTTCAAATATTATAATTTCAATGCATTTTATAAATAAAATGCAATAATTTTTAATGGTCAAAGTTGTATTTTGGAGACCGTGTCGATGTCCAAAACGACTTCTTTTTCAGGATGGAGGGAGTATTTCATAAGATCAAACATCTATCTTTAACCGTTTCGCTTTGCAATTTAATTAAAGCACTTCCGTTTTAACTGCGTGGGCAATTAAGCGAGGCAATTAAGTAGGGCAATTAAGAAGGGCCATTAATGCATCGACCGTTTTAACTGCGTGAAGCAATTAAGCAGGGCAATTAAATAGGGCAATTAAGCAGAGCAATTAATGTGACGTGGGAAGAAAGTCTCACTTTATATAGTAGAGACTAGTTCCATCATTGATGTTGAAGTGTGTACGCGAATCAGAATCTTGTGCTCTTTTCTTTACTCCCGTTCTTTCTAAAGGTACTTGCACCGAAATTGCTTTCCTTTAACCAAAGAAAGGATTTAATTTCCAGTGCTACTTAGTGGCGGAGTTCAGTGTAGATCAATGTGGGTCGTGGTCTTCCCTTTTTGTCTTGACAACCCGACATGCGTAAATAGGAAAAAGAAAAAAGAAAGAAAGGTTTGCAGTGTGTATTATGCTGAAAATCCATTAGTGACCTTCCCCTCCTTTTCTTTTCAGTTTTTGACAAGCTTAATTGCAACAAAAATGCTCCTTAACCTAAACTTCATTCAACCAAACTACTGTTGGAATAGTCCTACATTGATTGTGGGGAGGACTTGAGCATGGTTTATAAGGGTGAGGGAGCACCCTCTCATTGAGCTAGCTTTTTGGGGGGAGATGGTCCAAGAGATCTTGGCCTGCTGCTCGGGTTGGGTCTGATCTAGGATCCGAACGCGCTAGATGTGGCGGTCCGGCTAACAACTACTGCTTTGGCATATTCAAAGCATCAAAAGAAGCCCCTCTCTCTAGAAACAAAGAAAGGAATAGAAAAGGGAAAGCCAAATATATTGTGTACTCGTCTGAACACCTCTGTTTGGTGCGAAGATTTGCGGCTGAACTGGCGAAATGACAGCATATCGTTTCCTATGGTACATTGGTACGTGAAGATCCAAAGAGAAGACAAGTCTCGATCGATAGCTAGTGACAAATTACTGGGCTCCCGTAATTATACATTTGTTATGTACTGCCATAGGAATCTAGCAGGATTAAGCCCGCTAGTTTAGTGTTAGTAGGACTATATTGTCATGACTCATAACCCTTGTTCTTTGGATGCATATTGTATTTTTTTTTATCTTGATAGTTTATCATCATTAGTAGTGTAATTAGTCATGTTCTGCTTGGCGGCTCACTAGTAAGCACATTTGCGTAGGTCCAAATTAGCTAGGAGACTAATATCTATAGTACCCAGCTTCTTTTGTTACTATCAATTTAGGCAAAAATAAATAAATGAAACAAGGTTATAAGCAAGTCCTAGACTGCTTAGCCAATGTTCTGGTTAGTGGTATCCAAATTAGCCTTAAGCACGTCATTTTCCTTGTTGACAAGTCATTGACACAACACGAATGCAGAGAGAAGGGGTGGGTGGGTGGGTGGGTGGGGGCATATGGATCGAAGAATCCATTGGTGGCGGATCTCACGGCACATAATTAAGAGAGAGAATGATGAACTTTTAACGGTGACGACTACCCACGGCAGCTGGCATAAGCTTCTTCTCTGATCCAATATCCGTTGCAGATTAGATTGGGCGGACACCCGACTTGCACCGAATGTGGCTCCGCTATGTCAATTGTGACAATTTCCATCCAAGTGGATTTGATACCGACACATCTAGGCCCTACGCTGCTTCTCCAACCATTGCCTCTCTCCCTCTTCTTTTTTATCTTCACTCTTTTAAAATACACTAAATTCAATATAAATTATTCATTCTTTTCGATTCGATAGACCAGATTAGCTAGTATTTATTTATGAGCTATATTTCTATGCTCTTCCTTCTAATACAAATTGCACGAATCTTAAACAAGAACGAGAAGACTTACCCAAAAAGATAAATTCTAGGTATATTATAATAAGAGCAATGCTTCTAATAATAGGATATAGCGGAAAGGAGAAATTCTTCTTGTCCCAAACCGAAGCGTAGTTGTTGGCTCTGCGGCCCCGAGCCGCGCACGCTTATGCTGACCAGACCAGTCCGTTCGGTGCCTCGATCCTTCCCCGGTCAAAGACGACGTGACAGACGCTTATACAATCCACGGGGCCAAAAATGCTTTCGCTTGCCTAACAAAATTAAACAAGGAAAACCTTCCAGAATAGAAGAAGGGGGCCGCCCTGCGATTTGCGAACGTGCAACACATCTTCTCGAATCATACACGAACAAGCTTTTATATATTTCATAATAACAGCCGAACACACTCGATCGGCGAGGCGCGAAACAGAAGATCTCTGCCAACAAAAATTGAAATATCGATCGAGTTGCTTTCACCGGTTGCGCTGCCGATTGGTCGATCTGGGGTGTTGCAAAGTAGTATTCAACGTGCAATTGCTACGCCACTGTGACGGCACAGTTCTGTCCCATGTTTGGGAGGAGACGGCAGTGGCTGACCGGCTGTTCGGCCGGGATCGGCTGCTCCATCGGTCTTGTTCAACGCCGGTGACCGTTCAACGGCCTCTGCCTTGCCGGATGCCAACAGGACGTAGAATCGACAAAACGTGCGTGAGCCGTTTGGCGAGGAGAGCAGCCCGCCGGTCGCCGCTGCTTGACTTGTGTGCACCGTCGCGGCGGCGTCCGCTACCACGTATCGGCGCATTCTCGCCGCGGAAAAGGCGAAGGCAGTGCAAGTCGTCGATGCTACTGAAATGAACTCTTTTACCTACACTGAATTCGATACCGTTGTTTATTGTTATTTTTATATAATAGATCATATTAACTAATATTTATTTATATTTTCTTCGATGGTAAAATAGTAGAAATACTCTCACAAATCAATAATGTGATATCCCTTGGACTACGTCAATCACCGCGGCGTGAGACGGATCAGAACTTAGTCATCAGAGGAATTGGAAAGGGGAAAAGCGAGCGAAGAAGAAGAAAGGAAAGAACGAAGGTCTTCGTAACAGAAAACCATAGTTAGTTACAATCCGACTCCTCCTTAAGTACTCCCTTTCCCACCCCTCTTACAAGTGGACCTACCAAAACTAAAGCCTCGCAGCAATTTTCTCACGGCACAAACTCAGCCCCTGTTCACCATCCGACAAAGCTCCGGGCCGGCCTCCTGTCAATGTGACGCTACTGTCACATTACCCCCTCTAAAAAGTTTGCTTGTCCTGAAGCAATTGAGTCCGGAAACCTCTTATACAACACATTAAGATCCTCCCAAGTTGCTGCTTCGCGCGGTATACCTAACCATTGAATCAATCCCTAAGGAATAGCGATGTTGCCCTTCTTGACCAACCGGCGCTCCAGAATTTCCTTCGGTTCTGGGCTAGTAATGTCTAACTCCGCCACTTTAGGCAACTCCTTAAACACCGGTGTGTTGTCAGCAGTGAAACTCTTTAGCTGGGATACATGAAAAACTGGGTGTATCTGTGCACCTTCAGGAAGCTTTAATTAATTGGTTGTTGCTCCAATTCATTCCACAACTTCATGCGGTCTGTAATACTTATAAGCCAGTTTAGGATATGGACGATTAACTACTGAGCTTTGAGCATCGGGCTGTAATTTAAGCAACATCATATCTCCAACCTGAAACTCCCTATGTTGTCGAAGCTTGTCAGCCTGCAATTTAATTCGATGCTGGGCAGTGAGCAAATGTTGTCTGACCAATTCCATATGGGCTTGTCTGTCTTTTAACAAATCTTCCACCGAACTGTGTTCTACTTGCTCATTGCTAGGAAATATTCCATTGTTTGATTCACAACCATACAAGACCTTATATGGTGAGCAGCCCAACAAAGTGTGAAAATTGGTATTGTACCAAAACTCAGCTAGAGACAACCAACTCTTCCATTCTGCTGGTGAATCATGAACAACACACCGAAGGTACATCTCGAGACATTGATTCACACGTTCGCTTTGTCCATCCGTTTGTGGATGATAAGCGGTGCTATATTGTAGTTTCGTACCCATCATTTTGAATAACTCTTTCCAAAATTGACTGGTGAATACTTTATCTCTATCTAAGACAATAGAGTGGGGTACTCAATGCAACTTGACTACTTGATCTAGAAATACTTGAGCCACTTTGTGAGCTGTGTAGGGGTGATGTAGAGGAAGGAAATGAGCATATTTCGAAAATCTGTCCATCACCACCATGATGGTATCATATCCCTCAGATTTAGGTAACCCCTTTATGAAGTCCATAGTTATGTCCTGCCAAATGCCCGATGGAATATGAAGTGGCTGAAGCAAACCGGTTGAGTGATTGTGCTCCACTTTTGACTGTTGACAAATTCCACATTGTTTCACAAAGCTCTCAACTTCCCATTTCATACCTTCCCACCAGAAAAGCTTCTTCAATCGTTGATATGTCGCCTGTATGCCTGAATGGCCACCTAGTGCACCGGTATGGAAGGTATCAATCAGCTTCATCTGTAAAGCAGAGTTTGCACCGATCCAAATTCGCCCTTTGTTTCTTATTAGCCCTTGCATCAGTTCATTACCTTGTGTGTCTGGAGTGTGCATGGCCAATTTCGCCAGCTTATCCTGAGCGTCGTGGTCAGTTACGTAGGAGTTGATCACCTCTTGTATCCATGCCAGCCGAATCTCCAAAACAGTTTGCATAGCCATCAGATTTCCCACTCGCGAAAGAGCATATGCTGCCACATTTTCCATTCCCTTACGGTAGATTATCTTGAATTGGAGTCCCATCAACCTTGTCATGGCCTTTCTTTGCATTGGTGACTGCAATTATTGTTCCTCTAAATAACTGAGACTGTGATGGTCAGTATGAATGATAAATTCACCTCTCTGCAAATATGATCGCCAGCACTCCATTGCCATTATCAAAGCTAAAAACTCCTCATATATAGACAAGTTCCATTGTATTACTCCTAAGGCTTTGCTCAAAAAAGCCATCGGATGTTCTTCTTGCATGAGTACTGCTCCTATTCCCCCTTCACTGGCATCATCAAATCCTAAAATGAAAGTCTTGCTGAAATCTGGTAAAGCCAACACGGGGGGTAGAAGCCATGGCCTGTTTCAATATTACAAACACCTCTTCCACCTGCTCATTCCAAGCAAATGCCTTCTTCTTTAAAAGGTTGGTTAGAGGTTTGGCGATCAGCCCATAGTTACATACAAACTTGCGGTAGTATCATGTCAAACCTAAGAAGGCACGCAATTCGGTCACCGTCGAAGGAGAAGGCCAATTCACCATGGCATGTGTCTTCTATGGATCGGTGGCCACGCCTTTGTCAGAGATGATATGTCCTAGATACTCCAATTCTCGCTGGGCGAAAGCACACTTAGACCATTTCTTCTATGGATCGGTGGCCACGCCTTTGTTAGAGATGATATGTCCTAGATACTCCAATTCTCGCTGGGCGAAAGCACACTTAGACCGTTTAACCAAAAATTGGTTTTGCCTCAATCATTCCAGAACCATCTTTAGGTGATCCAGGTGTTGCTCCAAGCTAGGACTATATATCAAAATATTGTCTATGAATACCAAAACAAATTTACGTAAGTATGGATCCAGAATTGAGTTCATTACGCATTGAAACGTTGCCGGTGCATTTGTAAGTCCAAATGGCATAACCCGAAATTGATAGTGACCATGGTGTGTCTTGAAGGCAGTCTTTTCCTCATCCTCTTCCTTCATGCGAATATGATGATAACTAGATCTCAGGTCTAGCTTTGAGAAATATTTCGTTCCCCCCAATTCATCCAATAACTCATCTATTACCGGCATTGGAAACTTGTTTTTAATAGTCAAGTCATTTAACCAGCGGTAGTCTACGCAAAATCGCCATGATCCATCCTTCTTTTGAACTAAAAATACATGAGAGGCGAACAGACTAGTTCTACGTCTGATTATTCCTAATTTCAACATTTCCTCTACATGTCGCTCAATTTCATCCTTGTGCAATAGTGAATATCGGTATGGCCTGGAGTTCACTGGAATAGCATTGGGAACTAGGCTATGGAATGATCATATTCACAAGGTGGTGGTATACACTTTGGCTCCCCAAACACTGCCACATATTGTTGGAGTACTACTGTAACTTCGGAGGGTATTTGCACTTCCTTTTCTTGCTGATGTTCATTGTGAATCATGTGATAAAAAATTGGCTTTATCATGTGCTGAAAAATTGGTTAGCGTTAATCTTGCAAAATTGCTTGTATGAAGGACCAAACATTCAAACATCCAAAAACAGAGACTTTGCATTTGCGCCAGACCAAACATCCAAAAACAGTGAGTTTCGCATGTATGACGGACCAAACTTTTTGGTCTGTCATAAACGTGATTTTGATGCTTTTACGCTTGTTCAAGAAATCGCGTTTTTCCCATGTATGACAAACCAAATTTTTTGGTCTATCATACACATGCTTTTGGCGACCTCGTTTTTCCCATGTATGACAAACCAAATGTTTTGGTCTGTCATACACATGCTTTTGGCGATCTTGTTTTTCCCATGTATGACAAACCAAATTTTTTGGTCTGTCATACACATGCTTTTGGCGACCTCGTTTTTCCCATGTATGACAAACCAAATTTTTTGGTCTGTCATACACATGTTTTTGGCAACCTCGTTTTCCCATGTACGACAGACCAAATTTTTTGTTATGTCGTAATTGTGCTTCTGAAGGTTTTTGCGCAGGACCAAGTTCTTAAAAACAGTAAGTTTTACATGTACGCCGGACCAAATTTTTTGGTCTGTCGTGAATGGTTTTTTGAGTGACTTTTTCATGTGTACGCCGGACCATATTTTTTGGTCCGTCGTGAATGCGTTTTCGCTCGATTAGGGTTTTGAGCAAAATTGGAATTGTGTTTGTTTTGTTTTTGAGATTATGAAATTTGTGAGAACTTCATGATACTTGTTTTGAAGTGGACTTTATGCAATGCTCGTGTGAGTATTTGCATGGACTAATGTTGAGTCAAGTCATGGACTTGTGCTCGGATTCGTTTTGTGGTTTGTTCATGTGCAGGTATTGCTCGAGGGCGAACGTGGTCAATGACGGAACCGGAACTAGGTTCATGGAGGAACTGAGGTTCGAGACTAGGTTCAGGAGGAGCTGAGGTCTTGGTGGTCAAGGATGTCATGCGGGACGTTCGGGCTAAGAGAATGGTGCACATGAAGAATGGTTAGTCACGTGAGTGTGGCAGGTGGCCATGCGCATGCAAAGTGTTAGTCACGTGAGTATGGTAGGGTTGCCATACGCGTGCAAGTGTTGTACTTGGCCAGTTTGGGCCAAGTAGAGTTGTGTTGGATACATATTCTTTCTAGGATTAGGAGTGGGACTCCTTCTAGGATTAGAAATTGTATTCAGGACTCCTTGTGGGTTGGTCCTTTAAATAGGAGGGGTTGTCTCCTGTTGAAGGGCATCGATCGATCAAACAGAGCTGAGCGCATTGAAAGCTTAGAGCTTTGTTTTTAGGGTGTGTACTCTTTTGATGGGAGTACTTTAGACAAAAGAAATAAAGATCAATTCTTCTAGATCCTTGCGTGCTACAGTAACCGCGTTGCTACAGTGTTTCCTGTTTTGGTTCTTGTTTGCATGCTTGTTCTTATTCTAGATTGGTTTTTTATCCTTTGAGTTTCTTCGTGATTTGATCAATCCAAAATCTCTCTAGGGATTTGTTTTACAGTTCTTCAAAGTTCTGTAGGTTGATCTTTTTCGTTTCTGTTAAACCTTCAAGTTTACGTTAGATCAATTCTCATCATCTTCTGTTACAGCAAGCTTGCGAGGTTCATAACTTTTGATCCGTAAGTCCGATCGAGCTGATTCTTTTTGAGTTAGATTCGTATTGGAATCTAGTTTCTTCTGTCCAAATTTCAGATCGTTCCGACGGTTGGATCTCCAGGAATTCGCGTTTTACCGAACCTCTGTCATTCTGTTTTTGTTGAATACGAGGCAATTATTTGGTTCCGTTTTGGGGTGAACTTTTATTAGATCAAAGATTTGGTTTTAGCTTCTGCACAATCATTCACCCCCCCCTCTGATTGCTATATTCGTATACCTCGATCCTACATTCTTCAATCACCACCATGGCCCATATCTCATTTCCCTTTTACCATTTGAGATACTGCTCTTCTTTCAGTTCCATCAATTCTTTCGACATTAGAGCTTGAACTCCCTGCAACTTTAAAGGTCGTCCCTTATATTCAAATTCTAGTGTCTTGTCTTTCCAGTGGCAGTTCATCAGGCTAGGTCTCTTTAACCAATCCATACCCAGTATGGCATCATAAGAACCAATTTCCAAAACTCGCAGATCCATTTTGAAGGTGTGCCCTTGAGTCCACCACTCCATTCCTGGTACCCAATGATCACACTGCAATATTTCCCCATTGGCCACTCTCACTTGCATTGGTTTTGTTCCAGAAGCCTTGTACACTACCCAGTGTAGGAACTTTGCCTTCATGAAACTATGAGAACTTTCCGAATCAACTAAGATTAACATTACCTGATTCTTAACCAATACCCTTATCCGTACCGTCTTAGCTTCTTCTTTACCTGCCACTGCATTGAGGGACAACTTGCACATTTCTTCATTGCTCATATCAGCCATTTCAAGCATGTGTAGTATTTCATCAGACAACCACTCCTTTGACTCCTCAACCCTCATGGCTTGCACCTGAGCTTGCCCCCTTTTCTTGTAGTGTAAGTGATGCACCGCCTCATATTTTTCACCGCACTAGTAGCACAACCCATTCACCAGACGATATTCTTTCAATTGTCTCGACTTCCACAATTCACCTTGGCCCAACTTCACTGTATTTTGCAACGGTTCAGCCCGGATTCCCACTGGGTTGTCACGGTTCCCTGTCTACTTCATTTTGCTATTTTTCAACCGATCTTGGACATCCTGCTGAACCCTAGCCAATAGTACCACTCATTCCACTGACTCCGGTACTTGGCTTTGAACTGGGCCTCTCAAGTCTTCCTTTAATCCTCTTATAAATTGAGACAAAAAATTCTTCACCATAGTGGGGGTTGAACATGGAAAGTTGATACATAACTTCTTCAAACTGACTTTGATAATCCTTCACTGACTCTGTTTGCTTGAGATTTTGCAAATCATCTAAAATTCTACGATGATCATAAGCTCCGAATTTCCTTTCTACGACCAACATGAAGTTCTCCCAACCCCCCAATTCTTGTCTCAACTTGAAGGCTTGTAGTCACCTCGCCGCATTACCTTCCATGTGTAACGTAGCTGCTGCCACCCACAAATTTTTAGGGATATTGAACATCTTGAAGTAGTCTATGCACTTATCCTTCCAAATCCTAGGATGATCTCCATCAAACTTCAGAAATGACAGTTTCGGCAGTGGATTGCGGGAAAAGTTGATTTGTTCCCCTTGGATCCATGACGAGCCTGAAACAGAACCAGCACGTCCTTCTGTCGAGCAATGGGTAGGCGTTCCCCTGGGGTTTGGCGGTAGAGGAGTTTGAGGGTTGGCCCAGGTTCCCCTTCCTAGTGCTTGAGTTTGTACCACACTTCTATGTTCCTCCGTTAAACCGTGTTGATTCTCCATCGTGATCCTCGCGACTGCTTGGGATGTAGCTTCCAACTGCTTGGCGAGCAGTTGATGTTCCTTCGCTCGACTCTCCAGCACCTTGGTCGTGAGTTTAACTTGGACCGCCATCTGTTGCTGCGCTGTCTCCATCCTTATCGAGGCTCTGTGTCAACAACTCCCACTTCTCTTCCGCTTGCGCTACCGCCTCGCCCATCGCCTCCAAGACGAATTGGGTTTGCGGCGAAGGTTTGGGAGGAGCCGTAGTGATTGTTCACCAAGCCGAGCCAACCAGATTCGGGAAGTTCGCAGGAATCGTTGAGGTAATCGATGATCACCCCAAGTTCCTCAACCTTCGTCCGGAATTTTACAGCTCTAGGCGGGGGTGGCAACACGATCGTACGAAGCTCTAATACCATATTGTGATATCCCTTGGCCAACGTCAATCACCGCGACGTGAGACAGATAAGAACTTAACAGAGGAATTGGAAAGGGGAAAAGCGAGCGGAGAAGAAGAGAGGAGGAAAGAACGAAGGTTCTTCATAACAGAAAACCATAGTTAGTTACAATCTGACCCCTCTTTAAGTACTCCCTTTCTCACCTCTCTTACTAGTGGACCTATCAAAACTAAAGCCTTACATCAATTTTCCCACAGCACAAACTCAGTCCCTGTGCACCATCCGACAAAGCTCAGGGCTCGGTGCCAGCCTCCTGTCAATGTGACACTACCGTCACAAATAACTAGATCTCATTTCTAATACTCACCGTATCATCGGATGAAGGTCAAACCGTAAGGCGCGCAAGTTTGATTATTTCACCCCGGGCGGTCAGTGGCAACTCCGCTGCAGAATTCACTACAGTATCATCACATCAGGTGAATGTCTAACTGTAATTCATGCTATAACAAAGAAACGGGATGTTAAACAAAACAACAAACAATCAGAACTCGAACGTCTTGCAGTACTTACAGCGATTATCTGATTCTAAATTGAGGGGATTTCTGGTACGACCAGGGACATGTGGTTAGGACAAGTTCTTTTGAGCACAGGAAGCAGGGTACAATTTATCTCAAACGTTCACATTTCACGATGACCACATTTCTCATTCTCAGCATATACGATAAGATCCATTAGGGATAAGAACAAAAGAAACGCCGATGGATGTAGTGCCCCTTTACACGTTTGATGTTTCAGAAAAGGAGACTGCCAATTTTGAAACTGCTGGTGGCTGAGGTATTGTACACGACAGACATACATAGCTGATGCTATAGAGCTCTCTGAAACCCAATCGCGCTAATTTCGCCGTTCTTTTTCAGAACAATTCGTCTATTATCATTTCTACTGTATCAGGTAGCGCAGTTGGGTAAAGCCCCTATAGTTTGGGAACATTGACACCTTAGTACGATCTATATAATCCCATCAGAGGCTTCTCCCTATCATCCACCCTTTTTCTTGCTGCTTCCCTCGCTTTGAGGGCCGCTTCCTCCTCCTTGGAAATCACCTTGGGCTTGCTATCCTCTCTTTTCCTCTTGTTAACAGCAATAGCAGATGGAGCACCCTTCACAGGTCTCATCGGGTTCAGTGGCTTTGTGACGACCACACCTGGAGCTTGCCCTCCTTTAATAGTGGGGACAGCCCCGCCTCCAACAGGTGGTTTTGTTTGCGAAGTTGAGGATTGGCCAACATCAGTTTTGGAATTTTTCACGGACTTGTATGCCTCTTCCTGAGTAACCCATTTGCCTGCTCAAGGAAAAAAACATAAATATGAATGAAAAAGAGCAGCCTTACTGGATGGCAGGGCAGAACCAATTAGAAATCCAGATATGTGTGTCTGCTTAATGAAAGTACCTAAACCATCAGAATAATAGAAGCCAGAGTTTGAGTCATAGTAAAGTCCAGTAGATTTGTCATAATAATATCCGGAAGTAGAGTCCAATTCCCATCCTGCACAAACCAGATCTGAAAAATGTTACCCAACAGAGATTAGACATTCAGACAGACAGCAATGAATTGTTGTAGTGCACAGTATGATCAACTGGTCTATGCAAAGAATATGTCATGGTCCATACTAGTCAGTATTCCAGTTCAAGGTAGTAATTGGTTTTTACTGGCAGATAGACATTAGTATCCAGTACTCAAGCCAGAATATCTGTTAAGGTTGGTATAGTTCCTGGTAGAACCGGAATTCATATACCAGCCAAGCCAGATAACGGGTACAGAAAAATACGAACACTAAGCCATGGGAGAACAAGAAACTTTTAGTGAGGAACAATTTATGAAAAATCTTAAACACCTTTCACTTAATCAAAATGCTGTTGTAGCACATTTTGTGGTCCAATAACATCTTTGTGGACTAATATAACAATTTGATGTCACTTTTTCCTCCAGTAAGGACAGAGAATAGCAAAGCAATGATATAGTTTTGAGCCAGCAGAAATAGTGATTTACTGTCAGCGCTATATCAAACAAGTGGGGCTTGGAAAACTAACAGTAACTAGGCCATTGCTGCGAGTTTTGATTAGCTTGCTTCCTGGCTCACCAATGATAATCTCCTGGTGTGAACTGGGTGGGAACTAAGTTCAAGTATGTGAACTAGAATCAGCAGTAGAAAATTAGGTAGAGAAGACTAATGTAGCATGTTAATGAAAGCTCAAGTTAGGTGAACATGGGAGATGTTGATCACAGATGAGGGTCTAATTTGTGTTATTAAAAAAAACAAAGATGACTATGCACACAACAGAAAACAAGCTACGCAGTGCACCAGGTATTGAAGAACAACATTGATATATAGAAAACAGTAAACCATACACAACCATCTCCAAGTGCTGCAGAAGTGTCACTATCCACGCTTCTCTGGTTATTCTCTAAATCTTTTTGATAGCTCTTTTTAGCTTTCTGCAGTGAAAAAGTTGAAATACAATCAGGCAATTAGGCATCCTCCCTCCATAATCCATCAATCTACTGTAAGACAAATTGCAAAGGACAGCAATAAGGGAGCAATATAATGCTTAAAAGGAAAAGTCCACATGTTGTAGCAATTTACCAACGTTTCCCTTTACAAAAGCTAGTTACTTGAGATGACAATATATCCGTCACAGATGGAATTAACTGATAGATATTAACAACACATAGAAAAATCCAGTGAATTGAGGACTTACTGCTTCTATCTGCTGGAGGGCTCGAGCTGCTTGCTGCTCTTCCTTTTCCTTAGCAGCACCCTCCTTTTGCATAGTTGCCAGTCTTTTAGTGACATTGTCCTTGTGGCGCTTACCGAGTTCATGTGTTCTGATGCTTAACGGATTGTTAGCTATGTAAATCTTACAGAAGTCACACCATTTGTTTCCTTGGCTCACCCAATACTGGAAGAAAGATAGGAAAAAGTTATTAATCCCAAAAGTAAACTTGCAAAATTGGATGCTTGCCATAACAGAGCTTGACAACATAACAGTCAGAAGATGATTACCGAAAGACAAACATTGTATCTACTCATATTCTTAATTATCCCGAAAGTGACTAGACAATATTGACATGATTAATCACACTCGCAGGCTCTAGCCTCCACTTAAAATGTTACAAATCCAAACACAGTTCCAAAAAAAAAAAAGTAAACCACGACTAGTATTCACGAAAGGAATTGAGCCCCAATTGGCCAATTATGTCTCAACCTAAGATGCGTGAAGCGCCCACATGTAAGATGAAGCCCCATCAGAGGCGTAGTCTTCCTCAGTTCAGCTTCAACAAGCAACACCTTCTACTCTTCCGTCGCATTGGACTGTGCAAGACATGCGCAAGCAAGCGAGGCTAACCCTAATCCTTCGAAACCCACGAGACTAGAGGCTAGACCACGCGAGGTTCCAAGTCATCAGCTAGCACTGTAAAAACGTGCATTCCAATGACGGCGGCCATCGCTAACAATCGCAACAACCGGGGATTCCGCTCAAATCTGTGCGTGTAAATCAGATGGGTCAACACGCGGCCTCGAATTTCGCAGGACGCAGAGATACAGAGGGGGGGGGGGGTACCTCCGTCATGGCGGGCAGGAGCTCCGGCGCCCGCGGCGCGGTTGGGTCGGGGTGCTTTGCCTAGGAGATCACCGGAGCAGCCGAGCGGGGTTGATTTTTGGTGCGGATGGTCGGGGAGGTTATACTTATTTCTGCGCGAGGGGCAGTGGGGAACTGGGGATGCCGACTAGTTCGTTTTTCCTCCAAAAACGGAGAAAATACATGCATAAGACATGATACTTAATTTGTTGGCCTAGCGCAGAATAATATTAAATTGGGACGCCTATATGAAATGACACTGTGCCATCCAATTTCTCCCCCCACTGACATTCTACCCATTTTTCTCCCCTTTTCCACACTTTTCCCTGTTTTCTCGTGTAAAGTGACCATAGTGCCCCTGGGTAAAATTGGTGGCAAAGCAGATTCCAGTAGAGGTTGTTTGGCGCTGGAGATTAATGCTACTGCCCGTTGGGGTTTATTTAGTTTAGCCACGTTTTGGAATGGCTAAGCACATTTTTTAATGCTATGATTTTAAATATAATTTGAAACCGAGTTGAAATTTAAATTTGAGAATTATTTTAACACTAGTTTTAGCCAAATTTCGAGCATCTTTTCGGCACTAGTTTTAGCCAAATTGAACATCATTCCAACACTAGTTTGCCATCAAATAGAGCATAATTTCAGCAGTACAACATGTCGGGACCCCGAATTTGCAAATCCGGACCCTCTGTGTATTCAGCACTAGTCCAGGAACGCGCTAGTGCACACAGTCTTAACATCGGTAAATATCACAATCATACCACTCGATATTAGTAAAGTACTTTATTTAAATAGTCAAACTGGTTACTCGACCTTAAGGTCAAGTTACAAATGTACGCCTCACAGGGCGAAACTTATTAAGAGAGAAATAGTAGCAGTGAAAAATCAAATAACTTCGTGGCGCCATCCAGTATACCACAGGCAACTGACTGGGCTCGCTCCCTAAGTAGACGGATCCTCTTGGAGCTCCTCCTCCAAAGCTGGTGTAGTCTCCTCTTCAACTGGTGTTGTATTGTGGCAAGGGTGAGTACTTGGTACTCAGCAAGTCATGCACATAATGCAGGCTAATATACTATATGCATGGCTTGGTACAAAGGAATAGCTCAAGGTATATTTGCAGTAAACAGCATTTGACAAGTAGCATAAGTAGATTCGAAAGCAGTAGAAACAAGTATAGCATAGATAGCTTTTCAAGGAGTTTAATGAACATCTTTCCCATCCTAATCCACATTTCCATCAACATCATTATTAATCCAACCCAACCTTTCAAAGTTATTTTTGAGAAAATCTAACCCTTGACTGTAATTCCCGAGCAATGTCCAATACCGCGGACACGGCTATTCGAATAGATTCTACACTCTGCAGAGGTTATGGACTTTACCCACAAGATACAGTCAAACACCACAAAGGCGAGTTCCCGTAACAAAGTCTTTCGGAAACTTCTAACAATACAAGTGGTCCTCCCCGGTTATTGCACACTAACCCTTCCCTTAGCTAAGGCGAAGTTTAGGCCAATCAACCGTTAGATGGGTACCTGGCCTCAGCCAGACGCTCCCCGCATACAACTTACACAAAGGGTGTAGTTGACCTCCCGAGGTCCCACAGTGCGTTATTAGCAACTTAGTCAACTAGGTCCGTCCCATTACGAGACATGTGGTTGCACGTTAGACCCGATTCAAAGGCTTGCAAGGTTAAGTCCTTAGGGTGACCAGGGCAAGACTACCCAAGAACCAAATCAACATCCCCAATGCCACAACTGGCCCACTGATTATTCTTGCCACATGCCCCTGGCCGAAAAACTATTTATCAAACCCCAGTTGATTACCATGCACCACGTGCCATCAACATCACATGATACCTTTCCCAAAACAGGTTCAATATACCATTAAGTCAATATTAACATTTGTTTATCCAAAATCATGTCATGAGCACGTAGTAGGTCTAAGCAGTTTACTACAACGGTCTAAACCCATGTTGGCAAGTTAATAATGTCCAACTAGTAAACCACAACTAGGGTGACAAGGGTCATGGCACATATTTAAGTAATCAAGGTGTCATACAAAGAAATTGGTATTTATCTAATTCCCCAAATTTAAATAAAGTATTTTCTAATTGAACTAGCATGCAATAGGTTAAATCAAAATAGATTTCGAAATAGGATTAACATGGTCAAAGCACAACTTGCCTTCAAAAAGTACTTGTTCTTGGTCTTGAGTTGGATCCTGAGTCAATACTTCTCCTTCAAATCCTTCCGGCACTTCAACGTCTACTCGTAAAGCGTGCAAATAGCAAATACACGAATAAACAATAGGCAAAAAGTATCCAATCATCCAAATAAAATCCATAAACAGAGAGAACATAATTTTATGAATTTTTAGAAACTGGAATCATCAAATTTGGAGTTAAAACGCAAAAGTTATGATTATTTAAAGTTTAAATAATCAATTAAATAATTTTACAGAGAAAAACTTTAGTCCAAAAGTTAAATAAAATTTATATTTAGGTAGATCTCAATTTTATACAAATTTAGAAATTTGAATCACTCAAATCGGAGTTGAAACGCAAAAGTTATAAGCGTTTGAAGTTTGAATCAAAATCTGAAATCATTATTTCGAATTAATAAATCATTTTCTTTTTCGGAAATTAATTATTGCGTCAGCGAGGACACGTGTCATCCTGTGATTGGTCCACGCGACTCATCGACGCCAAGACCGAACGGTCTCGCGATGACGCCAAGATGACGTCATCATGCCACGTGGCATGCCCCGGTGCCGCCACGTGTCTCTGGCCCATGGATCGGGTCCACGGTGACGCCCGCCCACGGTGGACGCGCTCACGGCTACAGAGGCTGACACGCTGCCCACTTGACGCCGGCTCGACGTCATCGGATGGCGCCACCGCCGGAGGGCTGCCATCGACACGCTGCCCTGGCTCGGGCCGCCCACGCCCCGCCTGGACGGCGGCGAAGAGATCCCGCCGCCGATTCCAAATTTAACGGGCGGCGATTAGATCTTCCGCGCGGATTGATGCACGGGCATGTCGGCGCCGCCACGTGGCACACTCCTGGCCATCCGATCTAAATCCAACGGCGAGTAACAGATCTAGGTTACGCATTTGTGGATCACGTGGACTCACCTCAACCGCTCGATGGGAATCCCACGGTCCCACGGAGCTCGGAGTGGCAATGGCGATCGCGGCTGGCTTGCGTACGGAGGCGAGGACGACGACACCCCAACCGGCGTTACGAGACCGCCGGCGAAGTGAGATGTCCCACCCAACGCGGCTTGACTTGGCGCACCGAACTGGGATCAAGGGCGCTTGGAACGGCTGACGGCGGTGGAAGGAGACCAAAACGCGGTGTCTCACGCGCGTGCTACTCCGGCGAGCAATTGGCGGTGAAGGTGGCGGCTCAGCGATAAAAGCTAGAGGCGAAAGGTGCGGTGTCGAACGGCGGTCCTCGGGTGAGGTCCCTTAAATCTTTGCCTCGGCGTCTTGCGCAAATCGGAACCCTAACCGTGTCCCGCTCGGTCACGGCGGAGCTCTCCGGCTTGGATTCGGAACGGAGACGATGGCTGGGGACCGTCCACGTGTCGCGATGAGCGGCTACGATTGCTCACGCGCGAACGGGTCCGACCGGACTCGGGCTCGAGCCGGTGCGGTCCAATCCGGACCGTTGGATCCCGATCCAACGGTCGGGATCGATTGGGGTTAGGAGCGGGTTTGGTCGAGTCGACTGGCTCGGGTCGGACTCGAGTCCGACTCGATCGGATGAACAGTACTCGACCCGAGTTGATTTTCCAGCGATTTAATATTTAAAAATAATTCCCAGAAATTCATTTAATTCATTAAAAATATCAAAAGACTCAGAAAAATTCTGGAAAATATTTTATGGTATTTGGGACTCAAATAAAATATTTCCAACAAAATTTTATTTGCAAAATTAAATTCTTTAATTATTTTAAAATGGAATAAATTCCAAATAAATCCAAATAAATTCCAGAAAATTCCAAAAATTCACCAAAGTGCCAAATCACACATGAATTTAAGAAAAGCAAAATTTTGGGGTGTTACAAACCTCCCCCCTTAATAGAATCTCGTCCCCGAGATTCAGGGCTTACTAAAGGAATAGGTTTGGAAACTCTTTCCTCAAATCCTCTTCGCGTTCCCAAGTTGCTTCACTCTCCGTGTGGTTGCTCCACTTTGTACTCTCTGAAACGGGTTGACTTATTTCTGGTCTCTCGATCCATAGTGTCCAAAATCTTTACAGGATGCTCCTTGTAAGTCAAATCTTCTTGCAACTCAATTGACTCTAGCGGTGTCTGTTCCTCAGGTACTCGGAGACACTTCTTCAACTGGGACACATGGAATACGTCATGTACTCCTGCTAACGATCGTGGCAACTCCGGTGATAAGCAACTTCGCCTCTGCGGCTCAAAATCTTAAATGGTCCAACATAACGGGGTGCAAGTTTCCCTTTGGCATGGAACCTCTTAACTCCCCTGAGAGGCGTAACTCTGAGGTATACAAAGTCTTCTGGTTCAAAACTCAAGTCTCGGCGACGGTTGTCAGCATAACTCTTCTGTCGTGATTGGGCTATCTTCAACATTTCCTCGATCACGGCAATCGCTTCTTGACTTCTTGAAGAATATCAGGCCGAAGACACGGCTCGCCGGTCTCATTCCAATTCAATGGCGTCCGACAGGTCGACCATACAAAGGCCTCAAAAGGTGACATCTGTAAACTAGCTTGGTAACTATTGTTGTAACTGAACTCGGCATACGGCAAACTCTTATCCCAAGAGGTAGCATAAGCCAATGCACAAGCTCTTAACATATCCTCTAGAATCTGATTGACTCTTTCGGTCTGTCCATCCGTCTGTGGATGATAAGCTGTACTGAAGTTCAAACGGGTTCCCATGGCTTCGTGCAACTTATTCCAAAACCTTGAGGTAAATTGGGTACCTCTGTCCGATACAATCCTCCTTGGCACTCCGTGCAAACAGACGATCCTGATCATGTACAACTCTGCTAACTTATCTCCCGAGTAGGTGGTCTTCACGGGGATAAAATGGGCTACTTTGGTCAAGCGATCCACTATAACCCATATGGAGTCATAACCTCCTTGAGTCTTAGGCAAACCGGTAATGAAATCCATTCCGATTTTCTCCCACTTCCACTCAGGTATTTTCAGTGGCTGTAGTAATCTCGCCGGGTCTCTCGATGCATTGCCTTGACTTTCTGGCATACATCGCACAATGCAACATGCTCGGCAACTTCACGTTTCATGCTTGGCCACCAGAATCTTTCCTTCAAATCCTGATACATTTTGGCGCTTCCAGGATGAATTGAATACTTGGAGTCATGGGCTTCCTCCAAAATCAGTTGCTTTAATTCCTTCTTGTTGGGCACACAAATGCGATCCTTCATCCATAACGTGCCTTGCTCATCCAACTTGAAGTCCTCTGCCTTGCCTTCTTCCTTGATGGACTTAATCCTGCGGACCTTGTCATCATCCTTCTGTCCTTCCCGGATCTGGTCCTCTAGGGTAGGCTTCACTTCCAATGCGGCCAAGAATCCGCTAGGTACCACCTCAATTTTCATTCTCTGGAAATCCTCACATAGCTCATCCTGACTTGTGGCTAGCAACATGCTCACAATATAGCTTTTTCGACTCAGAGCATCGGCTACTACGTTGGCCTTTCCAGGATGGTAATGGATTCCAACATTGTAGTCCTTGATCAACTCTAACCATCTCCTCTGCCTCATGTTCAGATCCGACTGGGTGAATATGTACTTAAGGCTCTTATGATCCGTATACACTTCACATCTGTTCCCGATCAGATAGTGACGCCATATCTTCAAGGCATGCACTACGGCAGCTAACTCTAGGTCATGCGTCGGGTAATCCTCCTCATGCGGCCTCAACTGCCTTGATGCATAAGCGACGACCTTTCCATTCTCAGACAAAGACACATCCAAGTCCTTGGCGCGATGCGTCACAATAAATATCAAAGCTTTGAGCAACATCCGGTAGAACTAACACCGGTGCTGATGTCAATCGCTTTTTCAGCTCCTGAAATCCTTTCTCACATTCTGACGTCCATGCAAACTTCTTCTCCTTTTTCAGCAATTGCGTAAGAGGTTTCGCAATTGTCGAAAAGCCTTCAATGAAACGGCGGTAGTACCCTGCCATTCCAAGGAAACTCCGGATCTGGGTCACGGTCTTCGGTTGCTCCCAATGTAACACGGCTTCTACTTTGCTTGGATCAACGGCGACGCCTTCTGCGGTCATTACATGTCCAAGAAACTCCACCTTATCCTTCCAAAATTCACACTTACTAAACTTGGCGAAGAGTTGCTGTTCCCTCAGCTTTTCCAAAACTCACCTCAAGTGTTCGGCATGTTCATCCTCTGTCTTGGAGTAGATTAGGATATCATCTATGAACACAACAACAAACTTGTCCAAATATTTCATGAACACCTTATTCATCATATTCATGAAATATGCTGGCGCATTCGTTAGTCCAAAAGACATAACTGTAAACTCGTAATGTCCATATCTTGACGAGAATGCAGTCTTCGGGATATCTTCCGATCGGATCTTCAACTGATGGTATCCCGATCTCAGATCAATCTTGGAGAAAACTCCGGCTCCTCTCAGCTGATCGAACAAATCATCAATCCTAGGTAGCGGATACTTATTCTTCACGGTGACTTCATTGAGTGCACGGTAGTCGATGCACATCCTGAAACTCCCGTCCTTCTTCTTGACAAACAAAACTTGTGCTCCCCACGGCGACGAACTCGGTCTGATAAATCCTTTCTCCATTAACTCCTCTAGCTGTTTCTTCATCTCTACCAATTCCTCGGTGGACATCCGATAAGGTCTCTTTGCTATCGGCTGCACTGTGTACAAGCTCTATCACAAACTCTATGTCCTCGTGCAGCGGCATACTGTAGATCTTCGGGAAAAACATCTGGGTACTCATTCACTCTTGAGACATCCTCTATGCCGATTGTCTTGGTACTGTTAACCATCAACTGTCCTTCTCTAACGGCGGAGCTTGAAATTCCACTTTCTTTCCACACGGGCTCTCAATCGAGATAGTCCTTCGTCCACAATCTAATACGGCCTTGTGCTTGGATAACCAGATCCATTCCCAAAATAACATCTAAGGTCCTGGTCTCCAAAATAATAAGGTTCGCTAGGAACTCTATTCCATTTATTAGTATTCTCACCGGAACATCCTACTTTCGCTCGGAGTTCGGAACCAGGGTTTGAACTAAAAGCATGCACTTAAGTCTTGCAATCCCCAAATCGTTTCTAGCAGCAAAGCCTTGCGAAACAAACGAATCTGAAGCTCGAGTCAAACAAAGCATTGCAGTGCATCGAGTTAACAAGTAACTTACCCAAAGACGACGTCCGTAGCATTTCGCAGTGCATCTGCGGTGACATGGTTGACTCGGCCTCTCACCACGATGCAGGGTGTGGCTCTCGTCTTTGGCGTCCTAGCTGGGTGGTTCCTAGATTGAAGCGGCGGGGTCACTCTGCTGTCTTCTTCGGACAAGCTGTTGGCAAAGTGTCCTGGCTCGTTGCGATTGTAGCAGCGTCTCACTTGTTCCTTCTTGATCGCTCGAGCGGCGTTTCTAAGCGGGGCTGGGTGCAGTAGTTACGATTGACAGGTCTTGGTGTTGGTGACGGTGTCCTTGTTGCATTTTGTGGCTGGAATCAAGAATTGATTTGGTGCAACTCTCAGGCCATTTATGCGTTCCTCGACGTGATCCTCTTTGTTGCATCCTGCGCTTCCTGTTCTCATCCAGTTCCTTGCGCTTTGTCCTCAAGAATAAGCGCCTTATTCACCAACTCTTGGAAATCTGGGAAGGTGTGGGTGATCACCCTACTTGTAGTCCTGAGTTAAGTCCCTTCATGAAGCGAGACTGTCTGGCTTTATCTGTCGCTACATCCTCAGGTGCGTAGCGTGCTAGCTGTGTGAACTTGTTCAAGTAGTCGGCCACTGGCTGATTACCTTGCTTCAGTGCTCTGAACTCCTCCTTCTTAAGGTCCATGATTCCTTCAGGCACGTGATCTTAAACGCATTGTGAACTCTTCCCAAGTGATATCTTGAGGGTTCTCTTGCGTGGCACAGTTCTCCCACCATTCGTAATTGTTCCTTCCAACTGATGAGAAGCGTAGAGTACCTTCTCATTTCCTATGCATTGAGCTATGTGTAGCTTCCTCTCAATTGACCTTAACCAATCATCGGCCTCCAATGGATTGGCATTCCCGGAGAAAGTGGGTGGATGAGTCCTCATAAACTCTGACAGTCTTGTATTCTGGTGTTGTCCCTGATTGACTTGATTAGCTGTGGCCTGAGCAGTGACGTGTTGCATTTGTTGCATCATAGCATGCATCAACTGAGTCTGAGCAGCAAGAAATGCTCCAAAATTCTGCATATCAACTGGCGGTGCTGGTGCTCCATCATTGGGGTTTTCTGCTGGGCGAGAACCACTTCCATTGCTTCCAAAGTTTCCGCGGGTGTTCACCATCTGTCGATTTGCTCTAAGTTTTAGAGATGAGGTGGAATCAAGAATAGACAAGTAATATGGAACTTATGCGGGGCGAAAGGTGTAACTTTAAGGTCCAACTTTATTATTGATATTAATAACTTGGTATGGTTGCTTACAATGTCTAAGGGCCTTGCAACACATACTGCACACTCAGCAAACAATGAAAATCCAAATCGAACTAACACTGGAGTCTAACGCCTAAAGGGTGACTCTTTATTCTATGACGCGACTCGGCAAAGGAGTCTCACTATAGAACCTATGCTCACTCATCGAGAAAACCTCCACGGCCTGGGTACGGATCTTTGCGGCATAAGCGCGAAAGCGATTGCCATGTCCAAAGAATCGTGTCATCTGTGGTAGTCGAAGAAGTTGTCCTCATCGAGATCGACTCCTCCGGATCTGGCTCGTGTAGCTCAATCTTGGCTGCAGTTCGTCCGTATAAAGCCATCTCCAACTCGTCAATCTTTCGCAGAAGGTGTGACACATACTCTTGAGCTTCCCGCCATCTGTTCTTCTCTGTCGTGATCTCCTTGCGGGCCTTCTGTAGCTCTTTGCTTGTATCATCGAGTACATCCTCCTGGGCGACAACAAGTCGTGCCAACTGTGTAACCATGGCATCCTCATCCTGAATCGCCTTGGTCAAGAAGGTTATTCTTCTTGTGGTGATAACGGAACACTTGTGCTCTCCAACTCTTTGGCGTAGATACGGGTAATGTGCCGCATTGCTCGTCGTGATACTTCTTGGATACCCATCTGCATTGTAGACCTCTGGCGGTCTGGTGTATCGAGCGATTGCACTGGCCCTTCTTCCTAGCAGGTACCTCAATCTTCACGTCACAAGCCTTGATCAATCCTGCTTGTCTGATCACTTCCACTTGGTATTGCGGCTTCTCAAAATCTCCGAGAGTTTGTAGCATATGCCAAAGCTCTGCGGCGTGACCAACCTCTAGATCAACGTAGTTGAACTCTCCCTCCATCTGTCACAAGAGTGCTCACGTAAGAACTCGAAATTTTAAATCGTGACAAGGTAAGGGAATATTCAGCAAGAGACAAGGAAAGAGAGAAGGGGGTAAGTCGAGATGTCATTTCTTATCTTGACAAATTTTTAGCTTTAGAAAATAGGTTTTATCCTCACTACGACCATTCTAGCTTAGGGTTGAGCCTACGGTCAACCTGGCTCTGATACCACCTCTGTCGGGACCCCGAATTTGCAAATCCGGACCCTCTGTGTATTCAGCACTAGTCCAGGAACGCGCTAGTGCACACAGTCTTAACATCGGTAAATATCACAATCATACCACTCGATATTAGTAAAGTACTTTATTTAAATAGTCAAACTGGTTACTCGACCTTAAGGTCAAGTTACAAATGTACGCCTCACAGGGCGAAACTTATTAAGAGAGAAATAGTAGCAGCGGAAAATCAAATAACTTCGTGGCGCCATCCAGTATACCATAGGCAACTGACTGGGCTCGCTCCCTAAGTAGACGGATCCTCTTGGAGCTCCTCCTCCAAAGCTGGTGTAGTCTCCTCTTCAACTGGTGTTGTATTGTGGCAAGGGTGAGTACTTGGTACTCAGCAAGTCATGCACATAATGCAGGCTAATATACTATATGCATGGCTTGGTACAAAGGAATAGCTCAAGGTATATTTGCGAAACAAAGATTTGACAAGTAGCATAAGTAGATTCGAAAGCAGTAGAAACAAGTATAGCATAGATAGCTTTTCAAGGAGTTTAATGAACATCTTTCCCATCCTAATCCACATTTCCATCAACATCATTATTAATCCAACCCAACCTTTCAAAGTTATTTTTGAGAAAATCTAACCCTTGACTGTAATTCCCGAGCAATGTCCAATACCGCGGACACGGCTATTCGAATAGATTCTACACTCTGCAGAGGTTATGGACTTTACCCACAAGATACAGTCAAACACCACAAAGGCGAGTTCCCATAACAAAGTCTTTCGGAAACTTCTAACAATACAAGTGGTCCTCCCCGGTTATTGCACACTAACCCTTCCCTTAGCTAAGGCGAAGTTTAGGCCAATCAACCGTTAGATGGGTACCTGGCCTCAGCCCCGGTACGCTCCCCCGTACAACTTACACAAAGGGTGTAGTTGACCTCCTGAGGTCCCACAGGTACGTTATTAGCAACTTAGTCAACTAGGTCCATCCCATTACAGACATGTGGTTGCACGTTAGACCCAGTTCAAAGGCTTGCAAGGTTAAGTCCTTAGGGTGACCAGGGCAAGACTACCCGAAGAACCAAATCAACATCCCCAATGCCACAACTGGCCCACTTGATTATTCTTGCCACATGCCCCGGTCGAAAAACTATTTATCAAACCCCAGTTGATTACCATGCACCACGTGCCATCAACATCACATGATACCTTTCCCAAAACAGGTTCAATATACCATTAAGTCAATATTAACATTTGTTTATCCAAAATCATGTCATGAGCACGTAGTAGGTCTAAGCAGTTTACTACAACGGTCTAAACCCATGTTGGCAAGTTAATAATGTCCAACTAGTAAACCACAACTAGGGTGACAAGGGTCATGGCACATATTTAAGTAATCAAGGTGTCATACGGCAAATTGGTATTTATCTAATTCCCCAAATTTAAATAAAGTATTTTCTAATTGAACTAGCATGCAATAGGTTAAATCAAAATAGATTTCGAAATAGGATCAACATGGTCAAAGCACAACTTGCCTTCAAAAAGTACTTGTTCTTGGTCTTGAGTTGGATCCTGAGTCAATACTTCTCCTTCAAATCCTTCCCAAGCACTTCAACGTCTACTCGTAAAGCGTGCAAATAGCAAATACACGAATAAACAATAGGCAAAAAGTATCCAATCATCCAAATAAAATCCATAAACAGAGAGAACATAATTTTATGAATTTTTAGAAACTGGAATCATCAAATTTGGAGTTAAAACGCAAAAGTTATGATTATTTAAAGTTTAAATAATCAATTAAATAATTTTACAGAGAAAAACTTTAGTCCAAAAGTTAAATAAAATTTATATTTAGGTACATCTCAATTTTATACAAATTTAGAAATTTGAATCACTCAAATCGGAGTTGAAACGCAAAAGTTATAAGCGTTTGAAGTTTGAATCAAAATCTGAAATCATTATTTCGAATTAATAAATCATTTTCTTTTTCGGAAATTAATTATTGCGTCAGCGAGGACACGTGTCATCCTGTGATTGGTCCACAGTGACCTACTGACGTCAGCACCGAACGGTCTCCGCGATGACGTCAGCATGACGTCATCATGCCACGTGGCATGCCCCGGGTGCTGCCACGTGTCTCGGTCCATGGACTGGGTCCACGGTGACGCCCGGCCCACGGTGGACGCGGCCTACGGCTACAGAGGCTGACACGCGGCCCCACTTGACGTCGGCTCGACGTCATCGGATGGCGTCACCGCTCGGAGGGCCAAGCCACTGACACGCGGGCCCGGTCTGTCAGCGGCCCACGCTCCCGTCCGCACGGTGCGAAGAGATCCCGCCCGTCGATTCCAAATTTAACGGCGGCGATTAGATCTTCCGCGCACGGGATTGATGCACGGGGCATGTCCCGGCGCCCGCCACGTGGCACACTCCTGGCCATCCGATCTAAATCCAACGGCGAGTAACAGATCTAGGTTACGACTGTTGTGGATCACATGGACTCACCTCAACCGTTCGATGGGAATCCCACGGTCCACGGAGCTCGGAGTGGCAATGGCAGTCGCGGCTGGCTTGCGGTACCGGAGGCGAGGACGACGACACCCCAAACGGCGTTCTGAGACCGCCCCAGCGAAGTGAGATGTCCCACCCAACGCGGCTTGACTTGGCGCACCCGAATCTGGGATCAAGGGCAGTTGGAACGGCTTGATGGCGGTGGAAGGAGACCAAAACCGCGGTGTCTCACGCGTGCTACTCCGGCGAGCAATTGGCGGCTGAAGGTGGCGGCTCGGGCGATAAAAGCTAGGGCGAAAGGTGCGGTGTCGAACGGCGGTCCTCAGGGTGAGGTCCCCCCCTTAAATGCTGCCTCGGCGTGCGCGCAAATCGGAACCCTAACCGTGTCCCGCTCGGTCACGGCGGAGCTCTCCGGCTTGGATTCGGAACGGAGACGATGGCTGGGGACCGTCCACGTGTCGCGATGAGCGGCTACGATTGCTCACGCGCGAACGGGTCCGACCGGACTCGGGCTCGAGCCGGTGCGGTCCAATCCGGACCGTTGGATCGATTGGGGTTAGGAGTGGGTTTGGTCGAGTCGACTGGCTCGGGTCGGACTCGAGTCCGACTCGGTCGGATGAACAGTACTCGACCCGAGTTGATTTTCCAGCGATTTAATATTTAAAAATAATTCCGAGAAATTCATTTAATTCATTAAAAATATCAAAAGACTCAGAAAAATTCCAGAAAAATTCTGGAAAATATTTTATGGTATTTGGGACTCAAATAAAATATTTCCAACAAAATTTTATTTGCAAAATTAAATTCTTTAATTATTTTAAAATGGAATAAATTCCAATAAATTCCAAATAAATCCAAATAAATTCCAGAAAATTCCAAAAATTCACCAAAGTGCCAAATCACACATGAATTTAAGAAAAGCAAAATTTTGGGGTGTTACACAACATTTCACCAGAGCATCATTTCAATATAGCATCATATAATCAATACAGAACATAATTTCAGGAGAGCAAAAGCATCATTAAAAAGCATCATTTCAACATAGCATCATATAATCAATACAGAGCATAGTTTCAGGAGTGCAAAAGCATCATTTGCATAGTGTAGCATTACATAATTTCAAAAGCATCATTTGCACTACATAATTTGAGAGCATCATTTCAGTTTGGCACTACATAGAGTGTAGCACTACATAGTTTGCCATCAAACTCACACAGTTGGCCATCAAGGTTTAATCAAACATCAAAATACAGCACCATAAACCAAAAGAGACAGTACCACATCATGCACACAGTTTGCCTTTGAACTGACAATTTGGCATCATAAACCAAAAGTGACGGCACCACATCATTCAAGGTTTAAACAACACCACATCAAGTTACATCCATTTCTTTGACTGCAGCTCACCCCACTTAGAGTAGGAAGGCTTTTTTGGAGTGAGTTTTTTGCTGCTAGCTCTGGTTATCCTAGGAGGGGTTGACATGGTGTTGCCGGTCCCTTCACCACCTCCCCCTTTGAGTGCCAATTGCCTGCAACATGAGCATATGGTTTGAAAATGCTATAATGCAAAAGTTATCATTAGCAAATGATATGAAATTGTTACCTTCTTGTAACAGGACCAGGACTAGCAGCACTAGGCCCAATCTTTTGCCTCTTATTGGCCGTTGGAGGAGTTGTTATGGTCTGGCTTTGTGCACCTTGTTTGGGCCCCCTTTTAGCCCTGCTTTTCCTGCACATATAAATGGCAAATAGCATATAAATTTGTATAATTACCATTCACAATAGCATAAGAAATGTTACATATAATTACCTTTTCTTGGTCCCAGTCAAATGACACTTGCTACTGCCCTGCCTATGACCTAGCTCACCACATCCCCTACACTTCACCTGCCATTTGCCTTTGCCTTTCTCTAAACAGCCAATAAATCTTTTCTTCCTCTATCTACCTGATGATCTCCTTGCCATATGCGGTAGTAGAGCATAACCAAGGTCAACACAGGGCCATTGTGACTTGTTAGTTAGTGGTGGAATGATACCAGCATATGCTAGCCTGAATGATCTCAATGAGAAGTAAGGATGCAGATAGTCATCCATTTTGAAGTTTCTCATGGTGGTTATGAGAGCCAGTGCATGGGGACAGGGTTTTCCTGAAACTTGCCATTCCCTGCATGTGCACTCATGCTTATCAAGATGAACAACATGTCTCATGACCTCAAGATCCTCATTGATCTCACTGACTTCTCCTATGCCCCCTCCAGCAGAAGTGACCTTTAACCTGCTTAGTGACATTGTAATTGCATTTAGTTGGTGAACTACAGCAGGTAGCATGACTCCTTGTAGCTTGTGTCCTAGCCTCCTCCTCCTCTCATAAAGCTCCATAGTCTTGATTATAATAGTGTCATCTAGTTCAGCCACAGGCATGTCCTTAATCTCTTTGACCCTGTTATTCCATGACTCAGCCAAATTGTTTGTAATGTAGTCACATTTAATTTCCTTTGAAAATTTGCTTCTCATCCACAACAGGCTATGGTACCTAGCTAACCATGGGGCAACATCTGAATTTGATTCATATATCTTGCTCATATAATGTTCAAACCTATCAGGCCTAAAAGCCCTAGCAGCTGGGTACATGTTTCCATACACTGGGCCTTGGAATTTCTTAATGAAGTTATCCATTAGGTGCCTAAAACACTCTCTATGCTCTGCCCAAGTGTAGACATGCTTAACTGCAGTTTCTAAACCTTTGCATGCATCTGAGCTTATTGCTAAGCTAGGTGGAGAACCTATGGATTTCTTTAATTGTTCCATGAACCAAGTCCAGTTGTCAGTGGTCTCTGCATCTATGTAGCCAAATGCAGAAATGCTAGTGGAAACATCCAATTATGGCCATCTAAGCCATTAGCAGAAGCAAGATGTCCACACCATCTCCCATTTAGGGCAGTGGAGTCTATGCTAATATAAGGCCTACAACCATTTAGAAAACCATCAATGCTGGGTTTGAAGCAACAAAAGAATCTATGGAAGAACTTGTTCTCTCCATCATCCTGGACATCTATTTCAACTACAGTCCCAGGGCATCTAAGTTCTACCTCAGCTTTAAACCTAACAAGCAGCTCAAAGCTTTGTTCCCATGTACCAAATACCTTATCAACAGCTCTCTGCCTACCAAGCCAAACTGTCCTATAGTTCAGTTTTACAGGATACTTACTCTCCAGCAACTTTAGCAATTCACTGGCTCCCATATTTGGCTTCTCCTTCAAAATTGGGATTGCCCTCTCTGCTACCCAATGGTAGCTGGCCATCTTGCCTTCCACTCTCCCAGAAGTTGCACACAAATGCTTCACTTTATTCACTATAACCTGCATATAAAACACAAATGCTCACAATTTAGACAGAATGATAAAAGAACATCAACACAAATGCCAAAAGGCTAAAAATTATACCCTCACAGACTTTCCATCACGCATCAACCTGGCTACTATTTTCCAAGGACACCCCTCAACCTTGCAATAGCCCCTGAACCTATCTGCCTCAGCTTTCTCTGTCTTCACACTAAATTGGTTAACAATGGCATGCTGCCTCAAGGCCATCCTAAACTCCCACATGCTGCTGTTAACCAATTGTTCCTAAATTTGAGCCAACCAAGGGGGGATGCACAAGCTCACCTCACAGGACTGTCCATTTTGCCGCCAACGATGCGGACGGCACCACCAATCGCGATGATTGCTGTTCCTGACAAAAAAATATCATCTATGCTCAGTTTCTTCAACAAAGATATTTCTCCAAGAATGCGAAGCAACAGCAGAACCGCGAACACCGGGCGCTTTGGGTCTAGAAGAAGCAAGCGGTGCGCGCGGATCGAAACAAGAAGAGAGAGGAGGGGGCGGATCAACTGCTCCGAACCTGGCACGGGAGAGGCGGTGGAGCCGACGCGAGGAGGAGATTCTTGCGAGGCTGCGGCTGCTGTGAGGTGGTGGGCGAGCCGATCGCTGGTGGCCGGATGGCGAGCGGTGGCAGGCCGGCGACGGCAGGTCGACGCCGCTATCGCTCACACGGGAGCTAACCCTAGCTCACGGCCTCCTGCGCCCAATGAGCGCGATCGGACCAAACTGGTTGGGTCCAACCAATTCAACAGACCCCCAAGGGCATTTCCGTCAGTTCACATCATATTATTTGTGGAATGCATGGGAAAACAGGGGAAAGTGTGGAAAAGGGGAGAAAAATGGGTAGAATGTTAGTGAGGGGAGAAATTGGATGGCACAGTGTCGTTTCGTATTAGGCGTTCTAATTTAATGTCATTCTGCGTGAGGCCAACGAATTGAGTGTCATACATGGTATTTTCCCCCAAAAACCAAGACGAGTTCAGTCCGGTCAAGCTAGTCTTTTCGGTTAATTAGGTTGCGTTTGGTCGGAGATACGAGGGTGAACGGGATGAAATGGTACATGATAAATCTTGGTATATATGTATGAAATCATCTCATCCAGAACGAAAGTGAAATGGTACGAGGGTGGAGATATTATACACATTCTAATTGACACTTTGGACTTTTTTTTGCCTATTTGGCAAAACTTAGCTTCTCTAAGGACTATTTTGTGATTGTCGTGCCACGTAGTCAAGCTAGTGGCAGGGATCTTGGATTTACTGGTTCTAGAAAATTTTTGCTTTTATGGATGGAATAAAACACTTTCAAGTTTCAACTAAGTGTTTAGTGGAATTTTTTTTCTTATGGAAAGCCACTGCAAATCTGCAATACAAAACAGAGAGTAGATAAACCAACTTTGAATGAGGATTCAGCTTACAAGCCTCAAAAAGCCCCCCTCTACTACATTTCGGCTTTGAAGCTTCGGTACAAAACTTGTCCTTTCGCAATAATCTTTACTATTTTAAAAGAAGCTAGCGATGGCTCGTTAATCTGTCTCTCTTCTCTCTCCTCTCACGTGAGAATTACATGTTGATACATAAGTTATTCTAAAAAAATCTTAAAAAAACAATCTATTTCTCTTTTCCACACTACTCACTTAAGAATTCCGTATTGATACACGAGTTTTCCTAAAAAATCTATGACAACAAAACAGAAAAATCAATCAATAAACAAAAAAATACTATATCCCAAAAAAAACTCTCTATCAACAAGTACCGACAGTTGGACCTAAATATCTATCCAAACCAATTCACAATATTATTACAAGATAGCTTATTTGTGTTCCGTTGCAACACACGGATATTTAGATAACAACAATAATAACAGCTCTTTTCCATTTGGCTTAACAGCTCAAGCTTGGCCGATCAGACGAGTATGGAGTACTCGAGAAGTACATAGTGAGAGTTTTTCACCTACAAGAACGAAAATGAGGTCCCCATGTTTCACTTTTCGTTTTGAACCCGAATTTCGACGCCCTAGTGGTATCGAAATTCACAAAAAAACACTTACTTCGAAATTCAAATGAATTTAAAACTAGTCAAACCGTCGAGCAAAATTTACAGTTTTTCAATGAAAACCATTCAAAAAGTCTCGAAAACCGTTTGAAAAGGTTCGAAAACCGCTAACAGTTGAAAAAATTAGAGGGAAAAGTAAAAAAAGGAAAAAATTGCTGTAAAATTTGTAAAAACCCATTAAAGGCCAAAAATGATCTTTTTATTAGATTGATTCTCTCGTAAAGCTGGTACCTTTTTCTAGTGCACAAGATATATGAAGACAAAATTCTATTTTTTTTATTAGATTGATTCTCTTGTAAATGATGAATCAAATATTGGTTAAATATGCTCTCTTAGTTTGAAAAGATGTAAAAATTGCCTAGAGGGGGGTGAATAGGCTGTTTAAAAATTCAATAGAAATTTACTGCAGCGGAAAAGGGATCGGACTTTCCGAAATAGTATCGGAACTTCCGACAATATCGGAACTTCCGGTATAGTATCGGAATGTCCGATCAATACTGATAAACAACAATTGGAATACGACTATCAAACTAAGAACTTTATCTATTCTAGTTGAGTATAAGAAGAAGTAAGCAATAAAGACTTAGGAATCACTGAGTAAAGAGTAAACGAAGGAGACAAAGTATTTGTTTCCCGGAGTTCGGATCCTTGAGGGGATCTTACGTCTCCGTTGAGGAGGCTCACAAAGAGCCGGGTCTTTTTCAACCATTTCCTCCCAAACCTCGGCCACACTTGAAGTTTGGTTTCACTCTTGATCTCTTCCCTTTCGGAGGCGAGATTAACCTTCACAAACTTCTCACGGCTTCCCACACTCTTTGGGAGCTCGTGAGCGACGCCTAGCCATCTAGGAGTCCTCCAACCTCCAAGAGTAACAAATGCAATTGATTCTTGATCTTGGAGAGGCTCTCTAGTGCTCAAGATGAATGAATAGCTTTTGTTCTAGCTCACAATCACACTTCTAGTCCTTACTCTCTAGATGATCACTAAGATCAAGGAGGAGGGCTCAAGAATGGTCTAAGATGTGCTCAAGGGTTCAACCAAAGCAAGTATGTCTCAGTGTGTAACCATCTAAAGGAGGGGTTGAGGGGTATTTATAGTTTTGGCTCAAAACTAGCCGTTATACCCGCACTCAGCCACACATCGGAATATCCGAACCAAACTTCGGAACTTCCGATGAGTGCAAACCTTCATAACTCAGAAACCCTCAACGGTCGAAAACTCAACGCATCGGAATATCCGATCCTACTATCGGAACTTCTGATGCACACAAAGAGGGAACTCGACAAAAACTTTCTAAGTCAGCATCAGAATGTCCGATTGAAGTATCGGAACATCCGAAACAAACAGAGAGTTCCCAAAACTGGAATTTAGCTACTTCGGAACTTCCGACTTGAAGGATCGGACAGTCCGAACTCGACAGAGAGTACCCCTTTTCAAAACAACACGTATCGGAACTTCCGATATGAAATATCGGAATATCCGACTCCTTCTAAGGGCTTCGGACTCGCGCACAACTACACATCGGAATGTTTGACACTTAGGAACTTCCGACCTGACATCGGAATATCCGACTGGAACTTGACAGCAAACACATTCCAATGCAAGTGTGGAGACTTTGAACCTCTCAATTGACTAACTATCATTCATCTGAGCATGAAGACCATCTCTAGACCAATTTCAAAGCATCTCTCTTAATAGTACGGCATTCCTATGACTCAAGAAATTAAAATACATACTCGTGCTGCCGTTTTTCTTACTCAATCCTTTTTGAGGGTATCCAAGGTTGTTAGATGATCTCTTCTTGGGATATTTACCTGTTCACACACTTATTGAACACATTAGTTCCTTTAATCATTTGTCATTAATCACCCAAAACTTTTAGGGGCTTAGATGCACTTTCACAGTTTTCACAATTTTGTTCAAGCTCATCATGCCCACAAGGAAGCACAAAACGAAAAAAAAATTAATAAGAAATGACCATATATATACATCTATTAAAATGACATACTACAATCATTTAACCCCCCCACCCCCCTCACAAACCAAAGGTAAAAATATTGGTGGTAACTGGCCCCGAACCAATAAAAAAAATATCAGTCCGAACGTTCCGAACGTTTTTAAATTTGAGGCAGTAACCGACTAAGAATCAATCAAACCAGATGGTAAACCGGCCAAATTCAAATTTTAATGCTCAACTGAGTGCACTATCCTCATTACCATTTAATACCAACTCTCTCCAGCGATATAACTATATCACAATTTGTAGGGAGCCATTAAGCTTTCTGAAATACACCAAACACAAACTCCTAGGGCTTGGAAAACGCCTCAAATAATCCTTGAAGACGCTCCTGAGAACGTTTTCCAAAACGCCTACAATGACTTTTCCCTTCGGCAATACTCCAAACATTCTCGAAACCGCCTTCAAAAGCTTTTCAAGGCGTTTAAAAACGCCTTGTAAAGTCTTCCATGCTGTAGTGCGAAGATATTCGAGTCATCCAACGGTCAAAAGATATGAGTGATTTCAGAAAGAGATAGTCAACTCGTATACAAGCAATAATAAAAGGGACTGTCTATATATCAATCGGTTAATCAGTCGATTTTGATACTATTGGATTCCAACTGTCCACTTCCTATGATCTTCTTTCTATGTGATACAGGACTCCCATGTCCATATCGAGGATTGATTGTACTATATATGTGATACCAGACTCCCATGTCCATATCGTGGATGGATTGATGTCGCTGCCCGATTATCTTCTCGCGGGCTCGCCGCTTCTGTGCCCTTCCCCCACCCTGCGCCTCTTGTCGCCTCTTGCCGGCGCAACCTACCGGTGCGCCTCACTCCTACCACCTCTCCTGCCTCTCACCTTCTTGATTACCGCCACATCCTCACCATCGTCTTTGACCTTCTTCCCTATCTCCGGTGGCCTTTCCCACACCTCCTCTTCGATCCTTTCCGTCATCTCCGGCGATGGTTGGTGGTGCTCTCAATGCATCTAATTAATATAAAATAAAAGAAGATAGCATTTGACAGAGGGTGCGTTCATTGAAAGGGCATATGACAGAGGGGTGTTTCTGTTGCATAATCCTAGCTTATTCACTTGAGGTTTCCATTCTCTAGGTTTCCTTTACTAATGTCGCATATTTGTTTTCTTCTGTGCACATTTGTTTCCTTTTGTCTTGAATGTATTCATGGCAAGTCTGGATGTCATTAGCAACAACAAATAATTGCTCTTTTCTTGCATGTAACACTTTCCTTGCATGTAATTGTGTATACATAGAGGAGAAAACGCTGTGGGTTGTATTTCGCAGCACAAAACTGCTTGCTCCTATTGCATGATCTAAGCACTTGTGTGCCCAAGGTACGTTTTTGTGTGTGTGTTTAGTCACTAGTTCTCGACAACAGTTGGTATCATAGCCTTGTTGGCTTGATCCACGATATCGCAAGACGATTCCGCGTTGCCTCGGCGCTTCAATTCATCCGACCCTTGTCCCAATGGCCACGCTAATGGCGGTGGTAGCGCTCTGGTAGTACATCAGGTGGTGAGGGAGGTCGGGGGGTTGACGTCGTACCAGCTTCTCACCAAAACGAACTACGGCGACTGGGCCTTGATGATGAAGGTCATGCTCCAGGCACGGCTCTGGGATGCCGTCGAGACTGGCGATGCTGAGCTCCAGGAGGATAGGATGGCGTTGGAGGCCATCCTGTGCGGCATGCCACCAGAGATGATCTTCATGCTCGCTGTCAAGGCGAGTGCCAAGGAGGCATGGGACACTATCAAGACCATGCACATCGGCAGCGACTGGGTGCGCAAGGCCAGTTCTCAAAAACTTCGCAAGGAGTTTGAGAGCATTGCTTTCCGCGAAGGCGAATTGGTGGATGACTTCACCATGCGTCTCACAAGGTTGGTTCAGCAGCTCGAGATTCTCGGTGATTCGGAGCCTCCACACAAAGTCGTTGGGAAGTACTTGTGCGTCGTTCCATCCCGTTTCTCTCAAATTGCTCTTGCAATTAAAACGTTGCTCAATGTGTCGACACTCTCGGTTGAGGAGGTAATTGGGAGGCTCAAAGCGGCTGAGGATCGAGTTGATCCTGTACCCACCGCCAGTGTTGGAGGTAAGCTACTGCTCACTGAGGAGGAGTTGGCGGCAAGGATGAAAGAGCAGAAACAGGGGGAAGGAACCTCCGGCGGCTCCAAGATCAATAACCGTTATCGAAGACCACCTCAAAAGAGGACTGATGGTGGTGGTGGTAATGGCAAGAATGGAGGCGGTGCGAAATTCCGAAGGACCAATACCATAACTGCGGCAAGAAGGGCCATTGGTAATGTGTTTACGGTAATTACATTGAGAGAAATATTTCATTGCAGGGGAACGTGAGATTGTGCACACGAGACACACCCAAATTCCGTAAAAATGATAATAAAGAACGGTGCAAATGAAATGATACCATGCACGCACGCGTGCTTATACATACTACTGCATAAATCATGCACATTATTACTCAAAATCGAAGAGACGAGCTGCATGGTTATTCATGAGGAGCAGCTACTGAGTCACTGCACGGTGGTCGTCATCAAGGAAAGGATAGTCCGTGTAGCCAACAACAGGATCCTGCGTGTAGAAGGTTGAGCGGTCGTACTTGTTCAGAGGGGCGCCCAGCTCAAACCTCCTGGGCAGGTCTGGGTTGGCCAAGAAGAGCCTCCCGTAGGCGACGAGGTCAGCATAGCCGTCAGCCACCACCTTGTAGCCTTCCTCCCGATCGTACCCGCCCGCGGCGATGAACGTGCCGTTGAACGCTTTCCTGAAGGGCAAGAGCCCGTGGGGGATCTGCCTGCGGCCTTCAACGATGGCCATCCGGGGCTCCACCATGTGGCAGTAGAGGAACCCTGGGTGCCTATTGAGCTGCTGCACCATGTAGGTGCCGAGCGCCTGTGGGTCGGAGTCAACACAGTCCATGTAGTCCACGAACGGCGACAACCTGATGCCCACGCGGTGCGCGCCCACCTCGCCGACGACGGCGTCGATCACCTCGACAGCGAAGCGGCAGCGATTCTCGAGGCTGCCACCGTACCGGTCGGCACGGTCATTTACGCTGTCCTTCATGAACTGCTCCAGGAGGAAGCCGTGCGCGCTGTGGATCTCCACGCCGTCGAACCCTGCCTCGATGGCGTTCCGGGCGGCGCGCCTGAAGTCGTCGACGATCCATGGGATCTCGTCCGTCGGCAGCCGACGCGGCTTGGAGTACACCATGGCACCGTTCACGCTGTTGGTGTTGGGTGCTATCTGCTTGTCAGTACTTGAGATGGGCGCCTGTCCGTCAGGCTGTAAATCTGTTCTTGTTGGTTGACAAAGTAATTACACAACATAATTAGTAATGATAAACAAGCGCAAGCAAGCACTAGTACCCACGTAGGTACTTACCGTTGGTGGTGGCCCTTCCTGCGTGATAAATCTGGCAGAAGAAGAGTGCGCCCTTGCGGTGGACAGCGTCGACGATGGGTTTCCAGGCGTCGATCTGCCGCTGCGTCCAAATGCCGGGAATCTCCGGATAGCCCTGTGCGGTGGCGGAGACTCCGGTGGCCTCCGAGATGAGGAGCCCACCCTCGGTGGCCCTCTGCGAGTAGAACACCGTCGCGTGCGGCTGCGGCACGTTCCCGTAGGAACGGCACCGCGTCAGCGGCGCGAGCACCACCCGGTGGGAGAGATCGAACCGCCCCATCTTGTACGGTGTCAGCAGCGGAATCGTCTCTTTCGCCGCTTGATGCGTCATCTTCTCTCGAGCACTGCACGAGTCTTCTTTCCAAGATGCAATGAGATGCGATCACGAACTAGCAGCTCTAGCTGTTTCGAGCTTACTTTGCTCTGTTTCTTGCTTCAAGTTCTGTTCTCTCTGCCTCTGCCTCCAACGGGGTTGTGGTCTGGTTTGTATTTATACGTGTCGGAGTGGACCCGTCGCCTGTCGCATCTCGCGCCTTCTCCATTTGACCAGCCGTTTACCGGTAAGACCGTAAGCACCGATGTCGATCCGAGGGTTCAAAAGCGGGACACGAACTGTCGTTGTCGAAGCATTTCCAACCCTACCGACTCCTCAGTAAGCGCCTTTTGCTCCCATTTCCTCTCCGTCATCCTCTCCGTCATCTGTCTCGTTCGGGAAGATACACTGTATGTTTCCGTGTTTCGTTTGCACTAGAAAAGTACTACTCCGTAGCAAGTCTCAGCTTGTTTTACGGACAGAAGTAGATGACCAATTGACTCACAACATTTCCCGTGTGGTTTAACTTGTCAAACTTTTTCCTGAAAATCTTCGTACGTGCGGCACGTGCTTACATGCTGCCAACGTCAGAGCTTACACAGCATTCAACCTTCCATCAGCTGAGTGGTGCGGATTGCGGAACGTGCTTACATGCTGCCAACGTCAGTGCAGGCGTTGGGCTGACTGCTGTGCAGCCTATCCCTAATCGCTGAGAGCTCAAACGGAGTTCGTTGTTCCGTGGAAAGGTTTTAAATTTTGTTTTTTGATTATATATTGGAGAGGATTAAAATTCAAATTTTTGATGTTATTATGAAATCCGGTAAATTTCAAATGGAGAAAAACAAAATTTCAGCCTTTTTCAACCCCAATAAAATAGTCTCCGAAGGCTAAATAAAACTTGAAACCATGATGTCATTGCATGAAGTCAGAGATGGCCGAGTTGGTCAGGTGCTGGCCATCCGAAAACACATAGGTTCAAATCAGGGGCGGAACTAGAGAAAAAATCAACGGGGTTCACCACTTCATCATATATATGATAACAACTTATTATTCTTACCATTTACTTGTTATTTACCTCCCGGTGTCACCAGATTTAGATTAAGGAGTTCACATATACTATATATATAGACTAACATACAATAATATATATATATATATAGACTAACATACACTATTTTTTTTTTGACCCGGTGTCCTGTGACACCGGGTCACTATATGCAGTTCCGCCCCTGGTTCAAATCTTGCTCTCAACATTAAAGTTTTTTTTTTTTTACTTAGCCGAGGTCTAGCGATACCCTTGCCTTCTCCCCTTGGGCGTCATGCTGCGAGATGTCCCCGTATTATTAGCCATAAATTCCTTGCGCCTCTCAGGTGAGAGAGAAGCATCCTAACCATCTATACTCAACGGAACTTGTGAATTAGTAAACTCTTATACATAATTTGTATATGTATAAAGTTTCACGTATATTCCGGTTCTAAAAACATCAAATCCGATCAATTTTATAACAATTTCGATCTGAAAGGCCAAAATTTCAGTGAAATTGGTCGAAATTTGTAACTAGGTAGTTGTAAAGTGGCTTTCGGATCTATCATGAAGCATGCTGCGGGGCATGGTCGATCAAGATGGAATTTGCCCCTCCATACAGCTGGAGAGATATCTTTAAGTCTCTCGAGTGGTCGGATTCCTGATCTGAGAAGGTTCTCTTACGATGACATACGCTCAGAGTGAGCAACAATTCCCTTGGTGCGAGGGGAGTGATGCAGGGAATCCTCGTCACCTGATATGGTTAGTAGAAGACAAGAAAACAAAATCACAAGTAAATGTTTCTATCAACTATCAGGAGGCGGTGGCAAGTCTCTCAACACTCAAGCCTATAACCAAATCTCTTACAAGTTCTTACGTTGCAGCAGGTGTTGTCGACTGTTGGCGTTGTCAAAGGTTCTCCGAAGTTTGTGTAGAGCGATTGCCAAGTGATCGAACGCTTATACGGGTAGAGAGCGTAGCTTGGACAGGCTTAATTTAGTAGCAAGGAGAATCAATCAATTAATCTCATAAATTGCATAGATTTGAATTATAGTTCATAATTAGCACTTAGCCTAAGATGCTGATCAACTAAGGATGAATGAAAGGCTTATGCTGATACACGGGAAACACACGCGCAAAGATGCTGAAACTTGATGCAATCAAAGGAACGAGCTAAAAAAATATATAAGCGAAACATTAAAAAGCTCGTATTGTATAAGTTAAGGAGAGACGCTAGCTAATTGCTCAAACAAAGAACACGGATAATAGATTGCTCAAAATCACAAACTAGCACAATATGAAAAATGCACAAATGCTAAGATGTACTCTCAATTAAATTCCATTTTTTTTTGCGCTCTTTGCTTTTGCCCGCACTTTTTTTTTTTTTTTGATGTGCGGTGGTTTTCTTTCCTTTTTTTGTGGCCAAACAAATATGAGAGTAGCACAATATATATGACTAGGTGCAATACAAGTGCAATCCAAATTATGCAATAGAATGTAACATGAGCAACCCTAGAGCAATATCAAATAGCTAGTCTCGATTAGGTTCAAAGTGTTTACAAAGGATGAATTGGTTCCCAAAGGTAGGTGTACTGATCGGTAATGGATGATTTTTTTGATGTGGGGACTATGATCAGCAACTAGACAATGCTAAAACGAACATAAATTCAATTTAGCAAACCGAAATTAATAGATCGAAAAGCGCAAACTTGGTTTGGATAGGAGGAACAAATCTTTTTGTGGCCAATTTTCTGGAATATAGGGATTAAATCAATCTACTAAACTAGGGTAAAGAAATTTCTCACCGAGCAACCTGGTTTGCTCTGATACCACTTGATGTAACATTGGGTGTCCCGATCTTTCGATGAGAATGATAACCTTCGATTTGGGTGGAGACGACTTTGATGATCCGACTACAACGTACAACGACGATGCGCCTTAGCAATCGCTAAACCAACTCCAGAGGGTTATTGACCTTGCCGTGGGCACGATCAACTTGATCACGAAGATCAATTCCTGCAAGCAATCGAGGAGCAAGCAAGAACAAGGCAAAAGCAATATAAAATTGCAAATATAGATGAAGTATAGAAAAAATTGAGATTCCGATACAAGGAGCTTGTTAGGCGGCCGTTGAGCACGTCTAAAAGACTCAAAATAGTAGCAAAAGGCCAAATTATCAAATAACCAAAACCCAAGTTATATTGGGGGATTCCCTAGCTATATATAGGAGAAATAGGAGGCAAAAACCGTGCTAGGGGCGTCCAAAACACATCCATGGCCGAGTAGGACTCATATTCCTAGTTTGATTCGGATTTGGAAAGATAACCGAACTTGTTTTGTATATTCCCGTTGACTCGTAAGGAATTTGGACATGAGGCCGGATCCGTTGGAAAGAGGACGACGAAACCTTTCAAACCAATACTCATAGACCCCAAACACCGTTGTGGATCAAAAGTTATAGTCGTTTTAAGTTGGTGCTGTTTCGGAGGGCGAATCCGAGTTGAACTTGTGCACCGGAAAAATTGGCTTCATGCTTGACGTTTGGGAGTCCTTCTCCTTGGTTCCTAAGGACAATAAAATCATCACAAGGATTAAATAGCATTCCATTCATTAAATTATTTGTATACAACCCGAGGAACACATTCACCTGTCAATTGAATTGACGTGCGCGAGCTCGAGTAATTGGCCCATATATTACATTGTTGGTTTCAATTGGGTTTGTAGACATGGCTGTATCCATGGTAGTGATGTCCTCATCAGGGCGTCTATATAAAAGGAAGCGGTGCTGGCTTTAGGAGGTGAGACAACACAGGAATTCAAAATTCTCGAAACCCTAGCCGTCACCCCCTCCTTCACCCAGAACCGCGCAACAGACACTAGCACTCCGGGGCGTGGTGTTCCTACCATGTACGTGTGAATACCTTGGAAGCGTCGCTGTAAGGATTCAACGCTAGGATGATCCGTAAACTGCGAAAATCGCAGAGTTTTTGGAGGAGGCATAAGGCTGGTACGACTTAAACCGCACCGATGCGTTACATCAACTCTACTTCCGCTACGGATCTACACGTCTAGTGATAATTCTGTGATTTGTAATTTGTAGTGGTTCCGTAGTTATATGGTAGAAAAATTTGAATTTATACTAAAGCAACCTACCTGTTCCCCAATAGCTTATTCACATGTTTAGAGTACTTTAATTAGCGTAAGGGAATGATCAAACTCTGACAAATGCATGGGGGGCATGGATTCACGTCTTGTTTGGGGCACGAAAATTTCACTGTCACGTGAAAATGTTACTGCTTCCTTTTTAAATTCTTGACTTCCAAACAGGTCTTCGTATGTCCGGTCTCAGAGTTACAGTGAGCATTGTGCCTAGGTGTGGATAGCGAGCTAACTCAACTTGATTCAACTCGACTCGACTCGATCAAACTCATTAAGATATCGAGCCAGTTCGACTCGACTCGACTCGGTATTTTAATGAGCTCAAAGCTCAACTCAGCTCGACCCGTTAAAAACTCGAGTTGGCTCGTTAAGACTGTTAAATTAATTCCAAAAACTAAATGTACATCCGTAGTTTCACAATCTCAAATCAACTAAATATTCGGGTAATCATTATCTCTCACTTCCAATTCAACAAGTATCACTAAAAGCTTATGACCATCACACCTCTACCTGCAATCCAGCGATATATGTGCATAACCATAAAGGAGATTGAACTTCAATCACTTCATAGCCACTAATTTAAACGTGAAAAGGCTCCTTTTTGACTATTGAATTCCAAAGAACGAAGAAGATTGTCCATCTCCATCTTAGAGCAACTTTGGTGAATGCAAGCTTAAAGAGTTTCAAGTTCAGAGCATCGATTTCAAGCACAATTCTGCCCATTCCAACATCAAAAAGACATATTGCTTCACATCATATAAGATGTGCTCACTTAGCCAACGCAGAGGACACCAACGTGCAAAGCAGTAAGCATTTAGCATGAATGGCTAAATATAACTAGTACTCCTATAATACATATTTCATTTATGGATACTGTATTGCCTCACTGCTTCTAATTGGAACATACAAAATTTGCAACATACATGATGCTAATAATTCCTTGACTCGACACATTATATTTCACTTTGCAGATTGAGGTTGGAGCATTACCACCAAATGCAAAATAGCAACAATGGGAAGCAGCATGCAGTGGGAATTAATTGATCTAGGGAACTATTCCTGTCCATTACAGAGAACAAGCAGGCCCTATTATCACGAACATATGCTTAAATCACTGGGAATATTTAGTATCTATAGCACAGTGTCAATGAGTGTTATGCGCACAGTGTAGTTTAGTTTAACTCATCGCTCCATATTTTTTCAAAGTACAAATTTCAAACATGCATATAATTCCTGTATAACTGTTTGGATACAGAATAGTTACATTCCACCATATTCCCTAGGAAAACATAATGTAGACTTGTCATCCTTGTTCATCATCTATAAATTAGCAAAATTCCTAACATGAGAAGCTAGCAGCATAACACATCCACTTCCTTATTCAAAACATCCGAGCACAAATCAACACCAAATTATATAATCAATAGAGCCGCAGCTAATGTTGTTCAGTAGAATTCAATTGAGACACAATCTACAAAGCAACTAATGGTAAAATCCAAGCAACTAATGGCAAAATCCAAGGAAATCCTACCTTTCCCCTCCTCAGTGGTTGAGCTCAGGTGGCAAGGCCAGTTGAACCCACCCCGGTGGTTCATGTACTGCCGAGGCTGCCGCTTGGTGACCATGCGCACGCCGCTGATGTCGGTGTCTGGGACGTACTTCCCTTTGGTGGATTCGAACCCGACGGGGATACCCATCATCTTCATCATCTCCAGCTCCTCCGCGTCCACATCCCTGTCAACTGCCGCGGCCGCCTCCCCGACGCCCTTGGGGACCGTGGGAGGGTTCGGCTTCCTATCGTCCTTGTTGATGGTGGCGGGGGACCCATCGCAAGGAGCGAGCAAGGGCGAGCCGGTGAGGAGCTTGGAGGTCAACGAGAGTAGGAGCGAGCAAGGGCGAGGGCGAGTCGGCGAGGAGCTTGGAGGTCGATGGGAGCAGGGGCGAGCAAGGGCAAGGGCGAGCCGGCGAGGAGCTTGGAGGTCTGAGTCGCCCGATCGATGATTTTGGGGGCAGTCGACGGAATGGGGAATTGGGGATTGGGGCTGCCAAATGGGGAATTGGGGGCAACCCAATGGATAATTAGGTTATTAGATTTATTGACTCGTTTAACTCGCTAACTCGCTCATTTAACTCGCTAACTCACTCATTTAACTCGTTAGTTTAACAAGTTCAAAACCCAACTCGATTCAACTCGTTAAGGAACGAGTTCAAGCCGAGTCGAACCGAGTTTTCAAATGGTCATTTAACTCGCGAGTTTCGAGTTTTTTTTTACCCCGCCCGAGATGTAAAAATAAGCGACAAGGTTCTTTACGAAGGCGATTGAAAGATGACGCGTTGCCGAAATTCTCGCATGCACTGTGCAATTTCTCAGGCCAAACAATCTATTTACAGATAAAAAAAATGCTTATACAGTTTGCCGTTCTTATGTGACTAAAGACACCCTTTGCTCCCATTTGCTTTCGTCATCAATTCCCTCGTTAGCTTGGTCCGCAGAACACCTCCCTCTCTCTCTCTCTCGGGTACATTGTATGTGGTCGTGTTTCGTTTGCACGCACAAACAGATTTGTGCTTCTCATCAAAGTTTTAGTAGTTGATCGCGGGGCTGCCAATTAGCACGAATAAGCGATGACGTAATTAACTAGACGAATAGACAGGGGTGAAAATGGATCTGGTAATACCTGATTTGTATCCGTATCCGAAGATAAATTTATTTGAAATGGCGGATACAAATTCAGGTAATTTTGGTTCGGGTACTATCCGGATAATTGTTGTTCGGATACGAATTAGATATATGATGAAATATACCTAACGAAAATGAATTGGATACGGGTACCTAGCGGATAAAATCAACCGGGTATCCGGTAAAAAGCCTTAAGCCGTCAGTGCAGGCGCTGGTCAAAGGCTGACGTTAGGAGAAAAAAATCAGGCGAACGGTGCCGCCGGCGGAAAGGTTAGCTGCTCGTCGTCCGTGCAGGCGCCGGTTAATGATGTGAGTTGTACGCTGTTCCTGCTGCCTTCTCCTGGTCTTCTTTGATTATTATAGTTTTCTCTTTCGGTTGTAATAGCAATAATTTCTTCTAGAGTTGGCACCTTCCATTGGACCATCCAGGCCTTAACTTGCTTATCGAGTTATCGACGAAGAGTGTTCATCAACGATGAAAAAAATACGAAACGTGCCGTCCAGTGTATGTACTCTCCTAGATTAATTAATCTTGATGAAGTTGTGATCATTGAACTGTTGTGTATTTAACTGCACATATATTGCCTGTAGAAAGATGCTCCCCTGTCTTTGAAAGCGCAACCAAACGCAGGCATCACCAGAAACCTCGAACAATTTGGCTCTATTTGTTGAATTGTGTGTGATAATTGAATTATGTGTGTTAGTTAAATTATTTTTATCACATACTTTCCTAGGTAGTTTGTGTACTATTCGACTAAGTACCCGTTATTCGTATTGTATCCGTCCATATAATATTCGATATCCATTTTTTATCCGTTCGTAAATACCCGGTATCCGTATCCGTATCCTACCCGATTTTCTACTATCCGTACCCGTAACCGTAACCGAAAAAAATAATTAGGATAGGATACATGATGACCTACCACCCGACCGTATCTGACCCGTTTTTATCCCTACGTAGGTGATATTTGTTAGGATTTTATTGAAATATGTGCGTATCATCCATCTTTCCTTAACACTAAACTTTTGATGAATCGGTCAATGTTTAAAACTAACATAACATCAGACCTAAGCATCCTAAATCAGTGGTGGAGCCAGAAAGTTTCAAAGAGGGGGGCTTGGCAACAGAAACTACTAACAATTGTAGCTGATGTGCAAAGCAATGCACATAGTGACCATACGGGTTCTCATTTGAAATTAGTATCTTTAAACTATTAAATTGACCTCGCATGTTCGGTGCACCATCATAGCCTTGTCTTCTGAGTTTAGATAGAGACAAACCAAAGCGAGCAAATAACAAGTCCAAAGCTGTTTGCAGTGAAGCAGAAGATGTCTCCGTAGCATGCTCAACAGCAATAAATCTTTCAATTACTTGACCTGCCCGTCTACGCGAGTGCGCAGTATGGCCGTATGCGTGTGGGCCATGGGCTTCGATGAATGTGGCTTCGATGAATGTCCTGACTCCTGGCGTATGTGCTCGCAGGGGGTCTTTGCACTGGGCTGTCGGGTGGGCTCCAGCCCCACCCAGCCTCACCGAGGCCTCCGCCTATGTCCTAAATTTGAGACCTAGCTAGTACAATTTTTTTTCGCACCCACCTTTATGGTTTCAAAGCTGGTACCTCTTTCTAGTGCACATATAGAGTGTGCATAATATTTTTTAATAAAATAGATTGATTCTTTTTATTAGATTGATTCTCTTGTAAAGCTGGTACCTCTTTCTAGTGCACAAGATATATGAAGACAAAACTCTATTTTCTTTATTAAATTGATTCTCTTGTAAATGATGAATCAAATATTGGTTAAACATGCTTTCTCAGTTTTCACAATTTTGTTCGAGCTCATCATGCCCACAAGGAAGCACAAAACGAAAAAAAAATTAATAAGAAAGGACCATATATATACATCTATTAAAATGGCATACTACCATCATTTAACCCCCCTCACAAACCAAAGGTAAAAATATCGGTGGTAACTGGCCCGAATCAATACAAAAATATCAGTCCGAAAGTTTTTAAATTTGAATTGATGAAGAGTAATTTCGGGCAGTAACCGACTAAGAATCAGTCAAACCGATGGTAAACCGGCCAAATTCAAATTTTGAGTTCAAATTTAAATACTCACCTGAGTGCACTGTCCTCATTACCTTTTCATTCTAACTCTCTGCAGTGATATAACTATATCACAATTTGCAGGGAGCCATTAAGGTTTCTGAAATACACCAAACACAAACTCCTAGGGCGTTTTGGATAACGCCTCAAATAATCCTTGAAGACGATGCCTACAATGACTTTTCCCTTCGGCAATACTCCTAACATTCTCGAAACTGCCTTCATAAGCTTTTCAAGGCGTTTAAAAACGCCTTGTAAAGTCTTTCATGCTGTAGTGCGAAGATATTCGAGTCATCCAATGGTCAAAAAATATCAGTGATTTCAGAAAGAGATAGTCAACTTGTATACAAGCAATAATAAAAGGGACTGTCTATATATCAATTGGTTAATCGGTCAATTTTGAGACTGTTGGATTCCAACTGTCCACTTCTTATGCTCTTCTCTCTATGTGATACAGGACTCCCATGTCCATATCGAGGATTGATTCTAATATATATATGTGATACCAGACTCCCATGTCCATATCGTGGATCGATTGATGTCGCTGCCCGATTATCTTCTCATGGGCCTTGATGATGAAGGTCATGCCAGGCACGCGGCTCTGGGATGCCGTCGAGACTGGCGACGCCGAGCTCCAGGAGGATAGGATGGCGGTGGAGGCCATCCTGTGCGGCATGCCACTAGAGATGATCTCCATGCTCGCTATCAAGGCGAGTGCCAAGGAGGCATGAGATACTGTCAAGACCATGCGCGTCGGCAGCGACCAGGTGCGCAAAGCCAGTGCTCAAAAACTTCGCAAGGAGTTTGAGAGCATTGCGTTCCGCGAAGGCGAATTGGTGGATGACTTCGCCATGCGTTTCACAGGGCTGGTTCACCAGCTCGAGATTCTCGGTGATCCGGAGCCTCAACACAAAGTCGTTGGGAAGTATATGTGCGTCGTTCCCTCCCGTTTCTCTCAAATTGCTCTTGCAATTGAAACGTTGCTCGATGTGTCAATACTCTCGATTGAGGAGGTAACTGGGAGGCTCAAAGTGGCCGAGGATCGAGTTGATCCTGTACCCACCGCTGGTATTGGAGGTAAGCTGCTGCTCACTGAGGAGGAGTGGGCGGCAAGGATGAAGGAGCAGAAATAGGGGGAAGGAACCCTCCGGCAGCTCCAAGATCAATAACCGGTGTCGAAGACCACCTCAAAAGAGGACTGATGGTGGTGGTGGTGGTAACGGCAAGAATGGAGGCGGATGCGAAATCCCGAAGGACCAATGTTGTAACTACGTCAAGAAGGCCATTGGTATGTGTTTACAGTAATTATATTGAGAGAAATATTTCATTGCAGGGGAACGTGAGATTGTGCACAAGAGACGCACCCAAATTCCATAAAAATGATAATAAAGAACGGTGCAAATGAAATGATACCATGCACGCACGCGTGCTTATACATACTACTGCATAAATCATGCACATTATTACTCCAAATCGAAGCGACGAACTGCATGATTATGCTTGAGGAGCAGCTGCTGAGTCACGGTGGTCGTCATCAAGGAAAGGATAGTCCGTGTAGCCAACGACAGGATCCTGCGTGTAGAATGTTGAGCGGTCGTACTTGTTCAAAGGGGCTCCCAGCTCAAACCTCCTTGGCAGGTCTGGATTGGCCAAGAAGAGCCTCCCATAGGCGACGAGGTCAGCATAGCCGTCAGCCACCACCTTGTAGCCTTCCTCCCGATCGTACCCGCCCGCGGCGATGAACGTGCCGTTGAACGCTTTCCTGAAGGGCAAGAGCCCGTGGGCGATCTGCCTGCGGCCTTCAACGATGGCCATCCGGGGCTCCACCATGTGGCAGTAGAGGAACCCTGGGTGCCTATTGAGCTGCTGCACCATGTAGGCGCCGAGCGCCTGTGGGTCGGAGTCGACACAGTCCACGTAGTCCACGAACGGTGACAGCCTGATTCCCACGCGGTGCGCGCCGACCTCGCAGACGACGGCATCAATAACCTCCACCGCGAAGCGGCAACGGTTTTCGAGGCTGCCGCCGTACAGGTCGGTGCGGTCGTTGGCGCTGTCCTTCATGAATTGCTCCAGGAGGTAGCCGTGCGCGCCGTGGATCTCCACGCCGTCGAATCCAGCCTCGATGGCGTTCCGAGCGGCGCGCCTGAAGTCGTCGACAATATGAGGGATCTCCACCGTCTGCAACCGCCGCGGCTTGGAGTATACCATGCCGAGTTCAGCATCGGGCGTTATCTGCTTGTCAGTGCTCGAGATCGGTGCCTGCCCGTCCGGTTGGAAATCTGTTTTGTTTACAACGTAATGCATGGCAGAATTAGCAACGATCAATCAATCACCAAACCATATAAATCTATCATGGCACAACTTATCAACATGCAAGGGCATGCATTCTTACAGATGGACGGACGTACCGTTTGTGGAGACCCTTCCTACGTGCCACATCTGGCAGAAGAAGAGGGCGCCCTTGCGGTGGACGGCGTCGACGATGGGCTTCCAGGCGTCGACCTGCTGCTGCGTCCAGATGCCAGGAGTCTCCGGGTAGCCCTGCGCGGTGGCGGAGACCCCCGTGGCCTCCGAGATGAGGAGCCCGCCCTCGGTGGCCCTCTGCGAGTAGTACTCCACAGCGTGCGGCTGCGGCACGTTCCCGTAGGAACGGCACCGCGTCAGCGGCGCGAGCACCACCCGGTGGGAGAGATCGAACCGCCCCATCTTGTACGGTGTCAGCAGCGGGATCGCCTCTTTCACCGCTTGATGCGTCATCTTCCCTTAACCACTGCTCGAGTCTTCTTTCCAAGATGCGATGAGATGCGATCACGAACTAGCAGCTCTAGCTGTTTCGAGCTTACTTTGCTCTGCTCCTTGCTTCAAGTTCTGTTTTCTCTGCCTCTGCCTCCAACGGGGTTGGGGTCTGGTTGTATTTATACCTGTCGGAGTGGACGCGTCGCCTGTCGCATCTCGCGCCTTCTCCATTTGACCGGTCGTTTACAGGTAAGGCCGTAAGCACCGATGTCGATCCGAGGGTTCAAAAGCGGGACACGAACTGTCGTTGTCGAAGCATTTCCAACCCTACCGACTCCTCAGTAAGCGCCTTTTGCTCCCATTTCCTTTCGTCATCCTCTACGTCATCTGTCTCGTTCAGGAAGATACATTGTATCTTTCAGTGTTTCGTTTGCACACCAAGCAAATGCGTGGTTCCCAGTTCTCACCAAAAGTACAAGCAGTTGGTGCCAAGGCCAGTTACCACTGGACAATCAGCATGAATAAGTGATGACGAACTAGTGTATGAAAAATGATACCCGGTACTAATCCTCTGCGGCTGTGCCAACCTTTGTGCCTGCACAGTTCGTAGTTGAGTAGTAAAAACCGATATGGAGTCGGAGCCGAGCCAAGCCTGGACCCAAAGCCGGATTCAATCTGGTTGTATTATCTAGTTGGAGTCCGGTAGAGTCAAAAGACTCGAAACCAATTGGCTCGTTCACTGCTTCGGTTCACGAGCAGATTGCTTCAAAACCCTAGCCTACAACGGCGACGGCCCAGTTGACGCCGGAGTGGGGGCGGCCAGAACGGAGGATAACGTCGTTGTGCGATGGCCGCCGTTGCTGCTGCGGGTGCCCCCCGGGATTCGGCTCCTCCCGGAGCAGCAGGTTGATCTTGAACGCAAGCTCTGATACCACTTGTTAGGATTAATATGGTACATAAAAATTAAATACAAGATTTAAACTGAAAAAACCCTTACGAAAAAACCAACAGGAAACAATCCACTTTAATGCTTTAAGGATTACGTATACACGGGGTTAGCTTATATAGCCAAAGAGTCTGAGTATATAAGAGATTGGACTCCTAACAAACTATTCGATAATACTAAAAGATATAATAAGTTGAGATATTGAGTTATCTCTAACAAGGTTCTAAATCTCGTTTTGAGTGAAATCTCGGAGGTGCCCGAAATCCGAAATTTCGGCGAGATTCGGAAATTTCGGACAAAATCCGGACGAATTACAAAAACTAAATTTCAAATCCGTTTTTTTTTTCAACCGGGAAATCCGAGATCTCGGTCCACATTAAACCAACTCAAAAATGGTCCAAAACACGCCAAAAATGTTTGAAATTTTTTTTGGGTGGTCTTGACACATCACTAATATTTCTATAAAATTTTCAGATGATAATCAAGCATGAGGAATTTTTAAAAAATCTAACAGTGCCATTGTCCTGATAAAAAGGGTTGGCCACCAAATTTCAACTGAATGAAAAATGGTGTAAACCACATTAGAAACTTCTGAAAATTTTTGTGAATGGTCCTAACATATTCATAATATTCTCAAAAAAAAATTTAGATGATGATCAAGCTTTAGGAATTTAAAAAAATTCAAATAGTGCTACTAAAGACGAACCGACAAAATTCACCTGAATGAAAAATAGTACAAATCACTTTAGAAAATTTTGAAAATTGTTGTGAATGGTTCTAATACATCCATAATATTCTCATAAAATTTTCAGATGATGATCAATCTTGAAAAAATTTAAAAAGTTCGGACAGTCCTAACCGACAAACTGAACCGACCAAAAAATGGTCAAAAACATGTTAAAAAATTTTGAATTTTTTTGTGGATGATCTTGACCCTACATCCAATCAAATCCAATGCACAAAATTTAAAATCCGGTAAAAAAATCATGAAATTTCGGTCGAAATCGTCGAGATCTCGCCGAGAAATCCGAAATTTATTTTTTTTTTAAATTTTTTTTTCAATTTTTTTATCCGGACGGGATTTTAAATCTTGGAGGGCCGAGATTTCGGATTTGGGACCGAAATTTGAATCCCTGATCTCTAACACTGATATATGTTTTCTTTTGTCGTCGCCGGTGTTCTCTCGTGATTAGCATCTAATCTTACTTCCCTCAAAGTTGTTGTGTCCATCTCAGTCCTGTGTGATCTGTGATGTGAAAACTGTTTTCTTCTTGCACTTAATTGAATAGCGATTTTGCACTCGTTTAAAAAAAGATACATGTTTTCCGATTCATTTAACAAAACCTGAATTTTTGTCTTATGCAAGTGTTCCTTAGACATCACCAGGGTATGAGCTTTTTTTAAAAAATAATATATTTTTTAAAATAATTTTGTAAAAACAACAGGTCGAAAGAAAAAATTGTTTTGTCATGATTAAGTCTGTTTTGTCATAGATTGATTTGGCCAATGGATTTATTTTGTCATAGATTCATTTTGTTGACGAGATTGAGGCTAATAGCGACAGAGGTGTATTTTTGAAATTTTTTGACTATTATTTTTGCAAAAAAAAATTAAAATGTATTATTTTTTTTAAAAAAAATTCACCATGGAACATTATGCAACTACACTACATAAGTTTGCTGCCTAGTTTTTGCAACAGACGTAATATAGAAAAGTGACAATATATTAAAAGAACCTTAGAAAAGTATCTCCGTAGCAAGTCTCTACTTGTTTTACGGACAGAAGTAGATGATCAATTGACTCACAACATTTCCCGTGTGGTTTAACTTGTCAAACTCTTTCCTGAAAATCTTCGTACGTGCTTACATGATGCCAACGTCAGCTCAGGCGTTGGGCTGACTGCTGTGCAGCCTATCCCTAATCAACGAGAGCTCAAACGGAGTTCGCGAAAACGTTTCAAATTTTGTTTTTGGATTAGTTGGGGCGTGTGGAATGCAGGGTTCACATTATCGAACCTCACGATTTTCGCATGAACAGTGATTTTCGATGATCGCAAAAATCGAGCCGAAAATCGGTCCAAAATCGCAAAAATTCAAAAATCAGATTTTTTTGGAAAAAAATAAAAAACGTGGAAAATCGACGATTATCGGTGGAAAATCGACATACATGTTGAGTTTTTTTTGTGCGATCGACTTTTGTAGCGATAATCGCTCGATATGTGGCGATAATCGCGATATTTGCGTCATATAAATTTTTTTCAATTTTTTTTTTGAATTTTTTCGGTTTACCGCTCGGTACCACGTTTCGCTCGTCGTCGATATAGCGATAATCGCACGAAAATCGACGATTTTGGAATGACATCAGGGAGAAGGGCCTCCCCATCCGGCCGCCTCCCTACGTGTGGAAATTGGAATCCCCATCCCCCCGCGTAGATCTAGAGTTACCTCCCCCTCCAATGGCGACAACCGACCGGGCCTCGTACACGCATGGCCTCGGCAAGAAGCTCAAGTCGCAGCAGGTCGGCAATGGCGGCATTACGCCTTCTGTCGTCGCTGCATTCAATGACAACCTCGATCGAGTCCAATGAGCTCCTCAAGATGCGCCCCCTTCCCCCGCTCTCTTATTGTCTGGTTCGTATTGCAAATTGCAATTAGTCTTTCCTACTTACAACAGAAAATCGTGCATACTTTCAGTATATCCCAAATCAAACGAGATGCGACTAATGTATTACTTGGAAAGTAGGGATTAAGGTCATTGTAGGATTTCTGTGACAGTAGCTTCGCTTTGTCAAAGATGGCATGCATACTTGTTAGGTGTTTATTAGTTCAGATGCTATTAATCCTCCAGTGAGAAACATTCAGAGACCATACAGGGAGTAATACTAATATCTGGTTATGGTAAAATTCTAGATTTCTAGTGCAGTTTTAATATGTTGTTTTGTCACTTCCCCTCCTTTTTGTGCACGTCCCAAACTTGGAGATTTGGTTTCAGACGCCCAAAGATATTGTTCGTAAATTATATGTTGCAGAGACTTCTAAAATTTAAGGTATGCACAAACTTGGAGAAATTATATGTTTTTTTTCAGCAAGACTTTGTTTGATTTATGTTTGTACTTATTTAAGATTATCTGTGGCAGGGCAATAATGATTTAGTTGTTGTTCATGATGCTCTCGATTTCGGACAATGTCGTCTGTCCCTTGCGATATGGTATATTATCCAATTGCATTCATGGGCACTAGCCTTGAATTTTTTTTTAAAATAATAATATTTTAATCAATATTTACAAAAATAATATGCCGAAAATAAAAATAGCAAAACTACCCCCCTATGTCTATTTGAATTGGCGACAGGGTCCTGTCGCCATTTGAATTGGCAACAAGTCTCCTATGTCCATTTCAAATGGCGACAGGGGGTAAAATCGGAATAGGAGCCCCACGCAGGCAGCAGTGGGATGCCCTCCTGTCGCCATTTGAAATGGACATAGGAGCCCTGTCGCCATTTGAAATGGCGACAGGACCCTGTCGCCAATTCAAATAGACATAGGGGGGTAGTTTTGCTATTTTCTTTTTCGGCATATTATTTCTGTAAATATTGATTAAAATATTATTATTTAAAAAAAAATTCCACTAGCCTTGCTGTTCCTTGATTGAAGTTTATATTTGTAACCGACATATATCATGTATCTATTTGAAATTTGGATGGTATGCTGTTGTAGGTTGTCCATTTCTTTTCAACCATAGTACTTCTCTTTACATCTTGAGAGAAATCAAGTGCCAACATTTCGTTGCAGCATAGTTAGTTATTTCATTTTTTTTTTCCACAAATTAGTGTGCTGCATACTTGCATACTATTATATGTACTGCTGTATTTTTTTCTTGCTTGATTAAATATGGTGGCAATGTTGGACAAATCTGTATAGTACACCATATATAATCTGAGCTCCAATTGTTCTAAACTCAAAATGTCCTTGTTTCCATATCATGTAAACATCAAAACACTTCCAGCGGAGGGGATCAACTTTTGCATCTTGATTCTGCAGTTTTTTTTGGATGTATACAAACGACATGTATGACTTAACTGAAGTCAGCATGAGCCAAGACATGTTTTGAAATTGCATTGAACCTTTACATTTGAAAGATGCTTGACCTGTTTTGACTTCTGTGTAGTACTTGTGCTAAGATTCATTTTGTGCTGCTGAAGCTGTCCTCCAAGACTTTGGTTTTGTTCCATACTCATGCTTGAATTTGCTTCATATCAAATTGTTCCAAAATCTCTTATGGTAACTCATATTTCAGAGTTTGTTATGGGATCTTGGTGCTCACTAGCTGCTTATTATAATGCCTCTTCTTGTTGTTAGGAACACCGTGGTTGGGAAACTCTTCTTCAATGTTGTTGCTACACCACGACTCATCTTGTAAGAATTAGCAACTAGTCCATGTGTTCAGATGTAGGTAATACGAGGAATTGGGTATTTGTTGTGTAGTGTATATTGTTAGTAGAGAAGTGATGCGATAAAATAGTGCTTAAGTTCATAGCAATTGTTTTGTTTTAGGTTCATGTTTATGCACAGAACAAAGCATTGTCAACTGAAGAAGCTAAACTTGTAGGTCATTGACTGAGTGATGTTACCATCATGTGATCTGGTTGATTGTCTTAGATTTTTCTTATGTGCCATGACAATAATTTGACAGTAAGTAGTTCATTAATTTTGACCTTGATTGATATTTTACATCATGTGCTTTTGACTAATACATGTTGCTTAACTAATTGAGATATTTTACACCATAGATTTTTTTTGTGGTTCAGAAGCTAGAATGTGTAGGTCTACAGCAGAATCTTTATTGGTTTAGAAGCTATTATCACAATCGGTTCTGAGCTAGAATTGATTGTGATAATAGGGTCATCACAATCGATTCTAGTTCAGAACCGATTGTGATGACCCCATCATTACAATTGGCCGTATTATTACTATCGCACGAAAACCGACTGTGATAGAACCTCTACATCACTGTCTAAAGACTTTGTGTCGCCACAAAAACCGACTGTGATGACGAAAAAGAATAAATTGTGATGTATATTCCTGTAGTAGTGGTATCAGAGTCCACATTTACACTGGGGGAAGAGTTATTAGCGATTATAGGAGCAGGCTCTCCAGCGACACCTTCGAGCCTTTGATTTGTCTTCAAGATTGGCATAAAGCAACTAATAAGCTCTTTTTAATTGTTTATAACTTGTTAGTTTACTTGATAATAATCATATGCCGATTTTTGACTGTTCAATGTTTCAGGCTTTTCTCATGAAAAGAATGCACCGACAGGGGATATGGATGATGGCGATGACTGATGAGATGCATCTATAACCAATATGAGGTAATTTTCTATGACTGCAAGTGAAGATGAATAAGCAATTATTATCTCTTTTTAATTATTCCCTTCAAAACTCCGCAAACATGAGAAAAAAAATCATGTCTAAGCTTTCTTGCAGGGATTGAGGCTTCTGCAGTTGAGGGTTGCTCTAGATGCTGGGTAGGAATTCATGAAGAATCAATTTCACAAGGATGGAACTTCAGGCGATACTGTAAGCGCACATGCTCGTCCAGGAAACTTTGATGTCACGAGTGAAAAGGAAAAAAAAATCTCATATTTTCTGCTACCATGTAGTTCGTCATGCTGACAAAAGCTTGTAGTAATACATATCGCACCGTTTTGTCGTAGCTGAGAAGCAAACCTGTAACGTACTTTAAAGAATAGTTTCTTAACCTTCGTCAGGGTTTTATTTATGCTTGTGCATGGTGCTGGGTGCCACTGCTTCTTACTTGTAATGATGTAATCGATACGTAGCTTCATCCGTTGTGTTCATAAGATCGAGTTTGATTGTGTCAGGTTCACGGTACTTCATTCGCATTGAAACTTTTGGATCCCGAGTGAAGTTGTCTGCACCTAAACTCCTGAAGTATACTAAAGGCATGTTGATAGATGTAAATGGTCCATTCACATCTATTTCTCTTTTATTTAGTTGAGGTTGATCTATATTGACGGCAGACATAATGAAAGTCCGTCAAACTCGCGGAAAGAAAGATCACGTAACTGTTAAAGGAAACATCTGTTTCTCAATAGTATGCTAGATTGTCAGTTGTGGGTGACACATCAGCTATTATAATTATTGGTGGGCTACCAAGCCTACCATATCAAACGGCATAAACTTTGACAACTTGTGTGGACAAGTGCTGCAGTACCTGCAAACCATCACACCACCATCTTGATGTGAATTGGGGTGAAAACCCGTGATGCTCAAAATAGACAGTTAGGCTTTAATACTTAAGTAAACTGTAATTTACTCTGCTTTTGTTGACACTAAAATCTGACGCATGGCCGGTTTGGTAAGAGATTATTAGTTCGGTATGATTAGTTGATAAAATGATAGTGTTGGGTTTTGGAAAGAAATAAGCCGATAACGGTTTATCGGATTATAACCGACGATTAGTACTGAAAGGGAAGTATCTTGGGGGGAATTGAGACCGATACAGATAGTTTCATGAAGAGTTCAAAGAGAACAAGATCGGGTTAGATGCTGTAAAAGAAGATGACAGGCGATATCGGGAACACACAATCAACCAAACTACCACTCTACTTTTCATTTTTACTTTTGATCGACTATGAGTAGAATTTTAGATTTGTAATCTTTCAGTTGTAATTCGTTTTATCAATAAAGTTGCGCATCGCTGATTATTGATTTCGTTGACTTACGCCAACCCAGGTTCACTTTTTCTCCGATTTTGTTGCGCATCGCCTTTTTTAGGGAAAAAAACGTCATTTACCTCTTCCAATCAACTTAATTAGGTTGATTAGATCTATCGTTTACTTTCGTCTAAATCGGCTCAGACGACCGAATGGACTAGATCGTTGTTGAAATATTAGATCGGCTGGACAGTTGATTGAATTATATATTATCCTCTTGCCGATTGCAGGATCAAATCGGCTGGTACGCCCACACCCAAAATTAAACCCGGTGTTTGCATTGCTAATTGCCGATAAACCCTTCATCACATTTTTTAGTGTCAACACACTTTTGATATGGTTTGTGGGACCTGATCAGACGACAATGTCTTCTAGTGGGAAATCAGTCCCTTCGTTTGATATCAAACCTGAAGCGATAATCATCCCAATATTGGACAATTTGATGCCAGAGTAGCGAAAAGAAATTGAAGATCAAAAGGCTGCGTTTGAGCAGATGATGCTCAATTTCTATCAGAAGACCTGACGCGGTGTCATGCAAAAGTCCGCATTGCCGACGGCCAGCTTCAGCAGCAAGAAGGCTCTAGATGCTGCCGAAAAAGCACAGGTAAGCCGATATATGTCCGTTCAAGCGGAGTTATCGGATGTGATTAATCAATCTATGCATTATGCTCTCATCAACCAGTCATCGGTTTTAGTAACCACTCTTAAGCCAATGATAGCCAACAGCGTTAAAGAAGTCGCGCAAGAGCTGGTGTCGGCTAGGACCTTGCTCGATCCCTTGCAATCTCGGCCGACATACCCAGTCTACTCCATTGCCCAGAACGCCCATAATGTGAAGCCTACAGTCAATCCAAAACTGTTGGCTACTATCTATGCTTTAGCGCCAACACAACCGACCATGGTGTTGCCACAGGATTACTCATTAATAGGCTTATACAGATTGCTTCAAATTAGGCAACCAGCCTAGTTTACCTCCATCCGCTCTATTTTACGTTTATCGCAAATCGGTTGTTCAGCCGATCGAGACCTAGGTGCATCCTCACTGCGTTGAGCCAATTCCTCCAAGGGATTCGGTCCCATATAGGGTTGTATCATACTTACAGCCATTTGTTCCACTGCCTGAGCCAACATTGAGGCAGTAGAATATCGGTTATGAGCAACCATGCATGTCGATACAACCTGAGTTTGCACTCGGGGGGCAGCATAGTGAACTTGCCCCTAGTCAGCAGGCACCTCAAGCACGAGTGGCATCGGCCAGAGAAACTGATTGGACCAAAGCTATTAGTATCGTCCTAAAAGACCACTTTTGCATTCAGCCGAAGAGACGGACCATCGGCTATCGAAATCCATATCTCAATTATATTGATCGGATCCCATATCCTAATAGCTACAGGGTTTCCGATTTTGCTAAATTTTCAACATTGGAACACATCGGGCGCTCTATTGTGTAATGTAGAGAAGCAGCATAGTCCGATGGGGTGAAGGTGAAATTGTTCCCCTTGTCCTTGCCTAGGGCAGCTTTCACCTGGTTCACAATGTTGCCCTCAAATTCAGTCAATACTTGGGCTGATTTGGAAAGCCAATTCTATTAGTACTTTTTTCTGTGGGAGCTTAGAATTAAGGATATTATATCTAAACTCTATCCAACAGAAGTTTTGGGAATCGGTAATAGATTACATAAAAAGGTTTAGAGAAGTTAGAAATCAGTACTTTAGTGTCACATTGCCCGATAATCAGTTGGTCGATTTAACTTTTTAGGGATTAATTCTACCTTTAAAGGAGAAATTCGATGGCCAAGAGTTCAGCGATTTAAGGCACTTGCTGCATAGGGTATCGGCTCAAGAAAGATGATTCTTTGAAAACAAAGATTTTAAGGATAGATTCAAAAATAACAAAGACAAAGAAAAGCCTAAAGTTAATCTTATAGAATACAAGTCTGGCAGCTCATCCGACAAAGATGAAGCCGAAGTAAATATAGCCTAATGGGTTAAAGAGAGTAATAAGTCCCTGGTTTGTTCCTGGCTTAAGCCGGTTAAAGCTAAGTCGAAAATTAAATGCTCTTTCGATGTGACTAAATGTAATCGTATCTTTGATTTGTTGCTGCAATAAAAAGTTATACGATTGCCTGATGATCACACATTGCCATCGGTTGACGAAATTAAGAAACGAAGGTATTACAAGACGGTCGACTAAAGTTTACTGAGAAACCAATAATGCAGCTAGATGCCAATCCTTTTCCAATCAACATGGTCAGTTGTTCGTCAAAGGGCAAAGAGTTGTTGTGAGACGAGATCTATTCACTGTCTATATCAGCTAAAATAGTATGGTAGGTCAATGTAAAAACTGCGGATGGTGAGGCGACAATCAAGATCATGGTCGATTCTATTTAGATTGAGAACAAACACGAAGGTAAATAGTCAGGAATGATAAAGCCAAGAGGTGAACTCAAAGTTAGTAAGTGGTACAGAGCTAAGAATCTAGTGCCACCACGAAGGCAGATACAAAAATACAAGCCAGCGTTCTCACAATTGCTGGCTAAGCATAAGAGAAGTCAAGAATTGCAACGAAAGCCCCCTCATTGGCCGATGAATAACTATCGATCAACAGCTGTGAGAGAGCACAGAAACGATGCCCCTTTTGGCAATTCTGCTGGGAAAGGGGATTGGCGTTGCTGTGACCTTATGCTTGCCCGATGCAATATTACCCTCGGTAGAGCCAAGAACACTGGAGGTTAGCTAAAGCAAGATTATCTGAATCAGTTCTAAGCCGACGTGAAGAGAGTCATAAGAGATCAGTTCATGAAAGAATTTTTGAACTGGTCCAAGAATAGCGACAACCCGATCAAGGACGCGGGGAAGAAGGCAAGCCAGATTTGATCAACAAAATATGAAAGCTGATTGATCCTATGCCACGATAGTGTCCTCCGACGTTGAGCAAGTCACAGAGGCGACGACTTCAACATTTGAGAACTCAAGAGTTGAGGGAAGCCTATCAAGAAAAGAAGATGAACAAAGATTTTAATAAAATTCATCCGATCAAGTTCATCAAAAAGGAGTGGAGGAAGAAAAAAAATTATTCCGAAAGAACTCGATTCAGCCGATGATATGGATTCCCCCATCGTTTGGAATGATTCGCCACCATCGATAGTTATCAATATGGTGTTCACCTTGCCTGCAGAGTTCAAGGTATGCAAACCATCGACTAAGGAATCATTTGCTCAATTATGTCTTGTTTCTCAAGACACTATTTTTAAAAATCCAAAAGATGATCATCAGCATCTTAGACCATTATATTTAAAGGGTCATATTAACGGCAAGCTGATATCAAGGATGCTAATAGATGGTGGGGGGACCGTTAATCTGATGCCTTATTCGACGTGCAAAAAGTTGGGTAAATCCAATGAAGATCTTATAAAAACAAATATGGTGTTAATTGACTTCATCGAATATCCTATAGAAGCGAAAGGTGTATGGTAACTGAGCCCACGGTCGGCAGTAAGACCTTGTTGATAGCTTTCTTTGTGATTGATGCCAGGGGAAGTTATAGCATGTTACTTGGCATGGACTGGATACATGCATTCCTTCGACTATGCATCAAAAGCTAATACAATGGAATGGCGATGAGGTCGAAGTGGTTGAAGCTGACACATCAGCTCATATAGCCATAGCCAGTCTAGAGGCTAATTGGCAACATGAAAGAGCCGATTGCATATCGGGTAAAGCACATCAAGACTGCGATTTTATATGCATCGGCTAAGCAGGTGTAATTCCGATCAGCGAGAAACTTTAAGATAAAATGCAATGCTATCGGCAAACAACATATAGTTATCAAGCCATTGAAGATTTTAAAGATATTGAATGATTTGGACAAGGTTTTACGTCTTCAGATACGTTAGAAGAAAAAGATATAGACGATGGTGATAGAAAGTGACCAACTTTTATTAGTTCAAAATTAATTATTAAATACAAGGAAAAGTTGGTTAATTTGCTAAAAAATTATAAAGATTATTTTACTTGGGAGTATCATGAGATGCCTAGCTTAAAACGATAACTAGTTGAACATCGGTGACCAATAAAACCAGGCTATCGGCCATTCAAACAGTCTCCTAGATGGTTTAATCTGCCCATGTATGATAAAATAAAAAAGAAAAATAGAGCAATCGTTATAGGCTAAGTTTATCAGGCCTTGCCGATATGCTGAGTGAGTTTTTAATATCGCTCCTGTAATGAAGAAAAATGGTAAACTTAGGGTATGCGTCGATTTCAGATATTTGAATAAAACAACACCTAAGGATGAATACCTGATGCATGTAGCTAATATGCTTATCGATGCTACATCTGAGAATAAAATTATTAGTTTTCTTGATAGGAATGTTAGATACAATCAAATATTCATGGCCGAAACCGACATTCATAAGTCAGCGTTCAGGTGACCTAGAGAACTAGGATTATTTGAATGGGTTGTAATGATATTCGGCTTGAAGAGTGCTGGTGCTACATATCAATGAGCCATGAATTTAATTTTTTATGAATTGATAGGCCACATTGTAGAAATTTATATCGATGATGTTATTGTAAAATCCGTAAGCGATTATTGACACCTGGCCGATTTAGAGGAAGTGTTCAAGAAAACCAGAGTGCATAGCCTGAAGATGAATTCTTACAAATGTGCTTTTGTGGTATCGGCTAAGCAATTTTTTGGGTTTATGGTGCACGATAGAGGCATTGAAGTCAACCAGGAACGTGTCAAGGCTATAGCTGATACACAACACCTAAGGTGCAAAAAAGATCTCCAAAAGTTACCAGTAAGATAAATTATTTGAGGCAATTTATATCGAACTTATCTGGTCAGGTTGATGCTTTTACTCTATTATTAAGGTTAATAGAAAATCAAAAATTTGTGTGGGGAGCCGATCAGCAGAGGGCCTTTGAAAATATTAACGAAGATCTGTCTAAACCTCCGGTATTAGCTGCACCATGAAATGGTATGTCGTTTAGGTCGTACATATCGGCTGAAGAATTGACAATTGGAGCAATCTTGGTGTAGGAAATCAGTGAAAAGGAACAGGTAATCTTCTATTTAAGCCGACGGCTAATTGATGCCGAAACAAGATATCCTCCCATCGAAAAGTTTTGTTTGTATTTATATTTTGCTTACACTAAGTTGAGGCATTATATACTGGCTTCGGCTTGTAAGGTCATATGTAAAGCCAATATAATTAAGTATATGCTATCTGCTCCAATTCTTAAATGTCAACTTGGAAAGTGGGCTCATAGGCTTACTGAGCTTGACCTAACATTTGAATTGGCTAAAGCGGTTAAGGGACAGGTGATAGTTAAATTTATAACAGAATATACAACCGATTGTGGAATAGTGACTGTTGCCTCTTGGCAATTGTACTTTGATAGATCGGTATGCAGATGATGGTTTTGGTATCATGTTAATATCTCCGAAGAGTTATAGTTGTGAGTTTGCATTCAGGCTTAATTGCCGATGTTCAAATAATCAAGCTGAGTATGAGGCATTACTTAGGGATCTGCATATGCTTGACAATCTTGGTGTTGACTCTGTTGAAGCTTATGGTGACTCTTAGCTTGTGGTATAGCAAATAAGAGGAGAATATAATTGCTATGATAATAGTTTGGCTAGGTACTTAGAGTAGTGTCAAGTGATAATCGGCTTATTTAGTTTTTTCTCAATTAGCCATATCCCTCGTGAGCAAAATACCAGGGCCAATTCATTGGCACAGCAAGCTTTGGGGTACAAGATTTATGACTGATTGGTTTATTGCGAGCTGATTAAAAAAATAATTATGTGTACTGACATAGTCGATTGGCGATTGAAGATATCAGATTATTTGTCGGATCCATCAAAGTCGATCGATAAGAAAACTAAAAAAAGCCTTAAGGTATGTTATGGTCGATAATACACTTTACTATCATTCTTTAGAAGGTTTGTTGTTGACTAGTCTTGGAACTGAAGAGGCAAAATCAGCGATGGGAGAAGTTCACGAGAGGATTTGTGGAACACATCAGTCAACTCATAAAATGGAATGGTTATTGAGACATACCGGTCGACGATGTTAGAAGATTGTTTCAAATACTACATGGGATGTCATGATTGCCAAAATTTTGAAAATGTGTAATTAGCACCTGTTGTAGTCTTACACCCAATCACAAAGCCTTGGCCATTTAGAGATTGAGGTATAAATATAATCAGTCAAATATATCATGCACCGTCTAAAGGGCATAAGTACATATTAGCCGCAACCGATTATTTTTCTAAATGGGTTGAAGCTATTCCTTTGAAAAAGGTTACTAGTGTTGAGTTAATTGTATTTGTTCAGGAAAACATTATCTATCAGTTTGGGATCACTCAAATGATTACGACCGATCAAGTTACTATTTTTATGTCTAATGAATTTCAAAGTTTTGCTGGAAACTTTGGGATTAATTAAGTTATTGAATTCATCACCTTATTATGCGCAAGCCAATGGTCAAGCTAAGTCATAGAATAAGACATTAATTAATCCGATTAAGAGAAAGATTGATGACAAGCCGAAGAATTGGCATGTGACATTGTTAGATGCATTGTAGTCCTATCGAATTTCTTGCCATGAGGATACTAAGCTATCACCCTATCAGCTTGTTTATGGGCATGAAGTAGTATTATCGATAGATATTGCTATAAGTTCATTGAGGGTCGCAAGGCAAGATGATTTATCAGCTCAGGATTATATTGATTTAATAGCCAATAATCTAGACGACTTGGACGAATTGAGGTTGCAAACATTGGAGCGAATTCAAAAAAAATAAGACTAGAGTTGCAAGAGCTTACAATAAAAAAAGTTGTGCCTAAGTCATTTGATGAAGCTGATTTAGTGTGGAAAACAATTCTACCTGTCGGCTCAAAGTATAGTCAATATGGGAAATGGTCTCTTACTTGGGAGGGACCGTATAAGGTTAATCAACTAGTTCACAAAAATTCTTATATTTTGGAAACACTAGATGGAGTATTGTTTATTAAGGCAATCAATGGAAAATATTTAAAGAAATATTACCCAAGTGTTTGGGTTAGATCTTAATTAGCTATGGTCTTTAATTGACTCGTTGCAGTCAACTAAAATTGTTGGTCAACTGAAGTTAGAAGACCAGAGTAACTCATTGTGGTTAATTCCGGTTTATGATCGACGGGAAACATCATCCTTAGAACAAAACTAATATAAAGCAAAATGGATTAGGAAAGAAATTAAAATCGGTTAGACAACCGATTTAAAATTACAATAACTTGTTCAGAAGACATTCAACTATTGTTTTGGATGGAGCTCAAGCAACTGATGGAATAGTTTAAAAATTACAGTTTAAGGTCGACTCCCAGTCCTAGAAGCACAGCAATAGACGAACTTCTCATCCTCCTCGGAGGTGCCTAGAATCTGGACGACCTTGGCCGATTGGGCCTTGGCTGTGTTCATTGCTTTAGCAAGCGTAGATTTCTTAGTCTTTGCCAATGAGAGATGCTTCTAGAGGAGCTCTTCAAAATCAGCCATCTGAGCCTTTATTTTGACTAGCCCTTCCTCCAGAGATTTCTTGGCTGCTTCAAGCTCAGCCAAGGTATTCTTTGTGCCCTTCACCTCATGGATGACTTCATCATATTGTGCCTTCTTGGTCTTTTCATCAGCTATGAGTTGGTCTAGGCGCTTCTTATCTTCACGTTTGGCTGACCGAAGCTCGATTCTTATCTTGGCCTCATTGATAGCTTGTTTCTTGTCATCCAAAAAGCAAACTTCTAGGAGGGCTGCACAGGTCTCTTGGGGCAGGTCGGCTTTGATTTGGTCCATCAAGTTCCTGATCTTCTGAGAATTCTCCACAAGACCTATAGAGGAACCATGAAGCAGGCCAAACAACTTCTGCAAAGATTTCTTGGTGCCTGGGGTATCCAGAACCTGAGCCGATACTCCTTCCGCCTCCTTAATAATTTTGTCAATGTTCGTGGGAATGTGGTCATCTTTCTCTTTGATGTCTGACCAGTCAAAACCTAGAAGGTTACTAAGTTCGGTGGTTAGTTTAGTCATAGCAATGGAGGGTGTTGGGGCCTTCTCAGTCGGTGCAGGTGGCATCGGCTGAGATGGTGGAGGAGGAAGGTCACTTGTCTTGTCATCTGGCAAGCCGTTGTGGGTTGGCGAAGAAAATGGAGGTGGAGAGGATGTGTGTTGTGAATTTATAAAATTGTTGGCCAGCTAATTTCGTAAAGGAATTTTGAAGGTAAAGAGTAATTCAGTATCTTTTCGGTAACAGAAGTATGAGGTGAACTTTCAGCTAATTCTTCTTGGGTCGATGGGCCTGGCTTGGTGCTCATTTTGACAACTTTCTTGTATGGGCGATCACTTTTTGGTTGGTTCTGTAAACAGAATTGGCTGTGAGTGATTATGACATAATGGAAGTAAGGGGAATATGAATTCGACCGATACAATATGAACATACTTGGTTGTTAACGTTCCAAGTCGAAAAGAGATGGGGCTTGGATACCTAAGGAGCTGGAAGTGTACCCAGACAAAGCCATTTTAGCCGATGGGCGTGACTTTTTGCTGGTTTGGCTAACTTCAGAAGGATCTCTAGCCGATCTTTTGCCAGGTGCCTTTGTCTACAAAAGGAGTAAGGATCAATTAGTTCTGGTTAAGAAAAGATTTGGTTAGTACAATATATCTACATTGGTTAGTACCTCACCCGTAGTATTGACTATACTCGTGTTAATATGTTTACAAGAACTAGCATCACTATTGGAGTTTGAAGTACTATCATCAGAATCGAAGGAATCTGAGTTGTCAGACAAACCTAGGTAGAAGTCAACTATCAGGGCAGAAAGTGTCAATTCTTCTGGGAACATTGCCATTGTTATTTCTGACCACCAGGCAATAAAGTCCAAGGAGCATCGGCTATGAGGTAAAAAAATAGGGTAAGCTCTAGAGGTGAAGGTTGTCGGCCATACCAGGGACTATGGCAGCAGTTGCAGCTTTGCGTACTTGCTCCCTAGGGTTGAACTAACTAAGCAGAGTGAGACTTGGAATTACTCATCCAAACCTATGTTGACAGGCATACACTGATGGATGATAAAATTCATATGAAGAATGGAACATCTGATTCTTTGTGTGAAGGCTGACTGACAATATACTTGGAGAGAGGAATGATTTCAATAACTCAATGGTTTCATCTGACATATCAATGCTGTCCGACGCCAGATGGATAAATGATGGATGAGAGAAATTGTCGGCTTCTTTGTAGCAGAAGAAATCACCAAGTGAGAAATCTTTTTTGCTCAGCAAAAAATAAGAAGGCAATAAATCTCTTCACTTCGATGGGATTTAACTTTGTATATTCTTCACTGCCGCACAAAATGTATTTTCCCCCAAAAGATTGGTTGCTTCTGAACTGAGGGTCTTGATCCTCTGGGATTTCATCACAGGGAAATGCCGTGATTGTTGTAGTATCAATATTGAGTGTTCGACTAAAAACACAGTATAACCAAGTTTGCATGAACCAGAGAGGACCACCAATATTGCCGACTGAATACTGATCTTGACTTGTGAAAAGCCGACTTCTAATGATGTGCATCATTTGATATAAGGCTCCAAGAAACATCTTTCCAAAGGCCAGCCGACGGCCGTTTGCTAGTTGCTTTGCCAAGGATTGATAAATCTGTGTCAGCCCTAAGGATGCTCCACAAAACAAGTATTGGTCCAACCACATATTAAGGAATGCTACGTGCTCCTTATCCGATATTGGCCTTGTTCCTTTATTCTCGTTCATGTAGTGGCTCCATCCTTCTCCTTTGGTAGAAATCAACTTGTACTCTGGTTTTGTGCTGAAAGCCAACAGTTGTGCTCTATCAGGTCTCAAGCAGCATACCATGGCTACGTCCGGAAGAGTCGGCCCATTGGGTCCTATCCTTAGCAGGAAGACGTTGAAGGTGTCCGACCAAAAGTAACAGGAGGTGGCTATCAGAGACTCATTGGCTTGAGGATCGACTAGAGAAATGGGAAGACATTCTGATATCCAATTTCGCTCCCATAAGGACATTTTTGCTGCTGCTACTCTCCTGTACCTGTCTCTCCAACCTTTGAGTGCTGTCGGCCAAGATCGTAAACTCTTGATCCATCTTTCTATATTGTACTCTTGAGCGTACAAAGGGAGCCTAGGGACTTCTTTGTTTATAATTACCATCGTCTCTAAGCAACCTATCGGGCCTAGGCAATACCAGTGCTCCCTATGAGGTTCAGGAATGAGTACCTGGTTGGGGTCCATTGCTCGTGGGCTCCATATTTATAGAGGGGTAAAAGGAGATGAAAAGGCAGGAGATTTTTTAGTAGAATACGAACGGCTCGTGGGGAAAGATATGCGTATCAGAATTTTACGGCATAGTAGAGGGAGCAGTTATTGATGAAAATTATGGATTAAGTTGATACAGGTGAAAGATACTGAACGAGATTTTTTGGAAGATAACAGTATCTCCCAAAAACTGGGGGGCATACGTTGACACCAGAATCTAGCGCATGGCCGATTTGGTAAGAGATTGTTAGTTTGGTATGGTTAGTGGATCAAGGATAGTATCGGGTTTTGGAAAGACATAAACCGATAACGGTCTATCGGATTATAACCGATGATTAGTACTGAAAGGGGTGTATCTTGGGGAAATTGAGACCGATACAGACAGTTTCATGAAAATTCCAAGGATAACACGATCGGGTCATATGCTATAAAAGAAGATGATAGGCGACATCGGGAACACACAATCAACCAAACAACCAATTAATCTACTTTTCATTTTTACTTTTTGTCGATGAGTAGAATTTTAGATTTGTAATCTTTCGTTTGTAATTCATTTGATCAATAAAGTTGCGCATCGCCGATTATTGATTTCATCAACTTACACTAACTCAGGTTCGTTTTTTCTCCGATTTTGTTGCGCACCACCTTTTTTTTGAAAAAAATGGCCTTTACCTCTTCTAATCAACTCCATCAAGTTGATTAGATCAATCGGTTACTTTTCGTCTAAATTGGCTTAAACAGCTGACTGGACTAGATCATTGTTGAAATATTATATTAGCTTAGGCGACAATTGAATTATATATTATCTTCTTGCCGATTGCAGGATCAAATCGGCTGGCACGCCCACATCCAAAAATTAAACCCGATATTTGCATATGCTGATTACCGATCAACCCTTCGTCACATTTTTTAGCTTCAACATCCTTTTTCCGGAGGTATCACATATATGATTGCTTCATGGTCCAAAAACAAGGGACACTTATGGTTTTATCTCGTTAATTTCGGAAGTAAAATTCTCAGGAAAGACTGCATTCTTTGTGTTCCGTTGAAACGATTATTGATGCAACAACTACTGCTCATGGTTCCTCATTTCTCATTACATTCTCCCTTAAATTTGTAACAACACACACCACAGCTCACTCGCTCAGACGCACTCCCTCCTTTATTGAACCAACGACTTGTGACGGCCCGCCTTTTTAGGGGCAGGACCGTACGCCTCGACAGCTACCCAGGATGATTAGCTGCCGGGAATCAAGCATCTCATTGCCAGACAAGAGTTAACACAAACTGTTTTTATTGAATATAGGGCCTAACGGCCAAGGTTTTTACAGAAGAGGGCGCAGCAGGGCCCGAATATTATACAAGCAAAACACCGCACAGGCAGGCCTGAGCAAAAGACTAAGACCTCAAAACCAAATAAGATCGCCATCTACGTACTCCTGGTATGCTCCAGCTTCTTCAAACTCTGAAAGGGTTGGGGTTTGCAAGGGGTGAGTACGGGAGTACTCAACAAGTCGTACGGAGAACTCTGAATACTATATGCAAGGGCTAACAAATGAAGGCAATAGGGTTAAGTATCTGGATGCAGCTTTATTTTATAACTCATTTTACATTTGAAGCACAAACCATAATTAGGTAGTAAGGGGGGGGTTCACAAGTTCAACACTACTTATCCATATTTACCAATTTCACCAAAACTATTGCTTGAGCTTGGTTACGGGTATCACCCCAGTTCAAACTTAACTTCATTAACCGGAAGTACGGCGTAATCGATTACCATTGATTAACTCTGCAGAGGTGCTCAGCTTTACCCACAAGATATCAACGACCGTTAATGCCAAGCGCTAACAAACATGCAACTTAAATGCATGCGGCCGGGTCGAGACCATCACAGCATTTCGTTAATCATTCCTGTGTTTTAGTTGTTAACCGATAGGTATACAGCTACCTTGGACTCACAGTCCCCATTAGCACCTAGCGTTGTGGGAACCAGCGAATGACACTCCGGTCCATCCCTGTTCCACCCCTTCGGTATACTCCCCTGCTAGGGAGGCCGATCCCTATTCCCCACCGGGAATAGTCCACCAATTTATTCAAAATTTATTTCCGGAATGATTAATGTACTGAGCTATGTCGGAGTCAGGCTCGCTGACCATTCCGACTTGTGGTTGAGCGAATACTTAAGTTATTTACTTTGCTCAAGGGGGTTATTAACCTTACACTGCCAAAGACCAAGCCTTTCCATCCACAAACCCATTCCGATACCCACGGTACCGGCCACCAGACAAACCAAGGCATTAATCATCAGCCGGGGATTGGAATCTCATCCACTCGGGACTTATCCAATTTCGTCCCCCAAACTGTAGCATTTTCATAAAATAACCGAGCCAGCGGCTCGACAGCATTTATTTCCATTTTCCAAGATTTTGATATCATACTATCCTGAATAATATCTAACTTAACTAGGCATATATACTTCCTAGGGTTACAAGGATTTATTTGGAATTCAATATTTTTCAAGGAAGTTCCATGAGCAATTCGGCATTATCTAGGTATCATGTCATTCTAAAATAACAGTTTTTTTTTCAATAATTCAACATACAGTAAAATAATGCGGTATAAAATAAGTACTAAGTATACGTGGCATGAATAGGTTCAATATGATCAACGGTGTACGGCTTGCCTTGCTCGGCGATCGGATTGGTTGAACTGTAGTCGATGTAGTCGTACTGGGCTCCTGTCAGGTCTGGGTCCTGCTCCGGGTACTGCGACTGCTCCGGGAATTGTCCAATGGTCGGATCTAACGCGAAAAGGACGAATGGCAATAAACAAATGGAAAACGAAAAGAAACGGAAAAGGAAACGGAAACGGAAACTGGAACGAAAACGGGCCGGGAGGGAGAACGGAGGGTATTTCTGGTATTTTGGGATTTTGGGGACTCCGGATTGAGGAACGGAGGGCATTTTTGGACTCAGTGGCGCGAAACGATTTGGAATATGTATTTGGTGGAGCTTGGGGTTTTTCGGGATTTTTCGGGAATTTTCTTGGCTATTTTTTTTGGATTTATAATTGATTTTTTTTTTTTTTTGGATTTTGCAAATGAATTAAAAATCCGAAAAATCGGAAAATGGCTAAAACAGTGCTGGACTGGCTTCTCGCGTGGAGTTGGGCTGCGGCCCAACTAGCTGGCGGGGCGCGCGGGCGAGGGTGAGGCCCAGCCGGCCCAAGTGGCGCGGGAGAGAGAGAGAAAGGGGGGGGGCGCACGGCCTGGCGAATGGCCAGGCCCATTCGGGCGAGCGGGAGGGAGGGGAAACCCTTAGGGGCTGTTTGGTTGCCTTCTCATCTCAGCCTGGTTCGTACGAGTCAACCAGGCTGGTGAGAGCCAGGTTGTGTAGATGCAAAGAGATGGTGTTTGGTTGAGTACATGAGTTGAGTCAGGCTGTGAGAAGAATAGAAAGAATGTGTTTGGTTGACTGTTTATGTGCCTCCCCATGCCTTGCATGCACCCCAGCTTGCATCCCACCAGCCAGGCCCATAGGAAGCGACCAAAATCTATGTTTCCCACACTGGCTCAAAGATATGCAATTGCATCTCGGGGGACAGGCTCCACCCCTCGTGCAGCCAACCAAACAAGTGTCTTTTGCATCTGTAGATGCAATTCTCTTTGGATGCAGCCTACCAAACAGCCCCTTAGGGTTTCCTTGGGCGGCGGCGGGGTCGATGCGGCGGCGACCGGAGTGGAGGGAGGAGTGGCGGGGGCTCACCGAGAAGAGCGGCGTGGAGGTGCGAGTGGAGGGGAGGGCTCGGGCGCCCCTTTTATAGGCGAGGGCGAGCTCAGGCGAGGCCGGAAATGGCGGCGGGAGCGGAGGAGCGGGGCGACGTGCGCAGGGCGGTGACGTCGCGCGGGCGTGCGCGACGGGACGGGCGACGTGCACGAGGCGAAGGACCATGCGGCCCAGGTGATGGACTGGCCAAGCGCGGCGGCAGCGGCGTGGCAGCGACGCGGCGCGCGGAGGGGACGGTGCGACGTGCGGCGCACGAGGCGACAACGACGGGACGGCGACGTGCGGCGCGTGCGGATGATGCAAGCGTCGCGGAGGACCGGGCGCGAGGATGAGGCCGGCGAAGGACCGGTCCGAGCGAGGCTTCAAGGTAAGAACCAAATCCCCCCCTAATTTCCGGCTTAAGAACTAAATTCGGATCAAGAACTCCAAATCCAAATCAAGAAACTGTAAACTCGAATTAGGGTTTTGCAAATTTCAATTTGAAATTTTTAGGGTCATTTCACGACTCATGCATAAATATCACACATTAATTACATATACACCACACAAAACGTAAATATGGCAATTAATAAATTACAAGCGCTTAAGCATCACGGTTGAGCCAGAGGAAGGCGGCATGCAGACGAAGGCAAACGATCGACGTCCGTGGACCAACCGGCCGGCGGGCGGGCGGGCGGCGGCGGGTCAGTCGCGGCAGACCGTGCTCTTAGGCTTGACGATGAGCTTCATCTTGCCCACGGTGCAGTGGAGACCGCCACGCTCGCCGCAGACGAGGTAGTACGGCATGCGCTTCTTGAGCACGAACTCGTAGCCCGACCCGGCGCCCTGCGTCACGTTGGCCACAAGCTTCGCCGCTTTGAGGTTGCACGACTGATAGTCCGCCGCGTTCCGCAACAGGTACACGCTGTGCGCGTGCGTCGTCGCGTTCGGCGGGTCGTACATGAACACTGCATCACGCGCCCACAGAAACAGTACATTGTTAGGATTTTTCATGTAGCGTGTAGTCAGGTCGGAGATGTAACAAGCAGACACAGAAACAAATCAAAGTGCTTCTAGAAAGCCACCATGCACCCAATGCATGCCGAACGACATGGGTACGAGGCTGAAGCAAGAAATTAAGCCACTGTAGTATACTGACCGAGGATGTCATTTTGGAAGAAGGGCCCCTTCTTGATGACCCAGTCCGTGTAGTTGTAACCCCACGTCCACCGCGCCGCATCGCCGACGACGAACCGCTCCGCGCGGGACGCCTCGGGGACGATGACCAGCAGCGCGAGCACGGCCGCGAGCGTTGCGCTGCTCCTCGCGTCCATCTCAACGTACGCAAACCTACAAGAACTCCCTCACAGATCGATGCGTGTACGTACTTGTAGCACTTAGCTGCTAGCAGCGAGCGATTGGATCGCGTTGGTTTGTGACGAGCATGACATGGCGCGATCGAGCCGTGGTATAAGTAGGAGCCCAGGGTGCGTACGTAATGATGGCGCAAAGCTGACTACGCCGAGTTCGATCCATCGATCGGATATATCGATCGTTCGATGGAGCCAGACGACCAGATTAGACCCGGCAAAACTTGATGGGTCAGGTCGTTGTTTTTCGACCACACGATCGGTGTTGGATGGACGTAGTTTTCGGTTAAAGCAGCACTTAAGCTCGCGTTTGGATTGGTCATTGGTGCGAGCTCCATTAGCCGGCGTGCTCAGTGGCGGTCTTTGGGCCGGGGTTGGTGATTGGTGGAATTTTAGAGCATCGATCTATATATTCTACCCCCTATAATTTGCCATCGCTTCGATGTTGCATGGTGTTCCCATAGTGCGAGTTAATAAGGGTTCGCCATTACTACTGTAGAGGATTAGGGGAGATATATGATCTATATAAATAAAACACCAGGTGATATTCAATGATAGTAGGAAGAGTTATATAACAAATTAAATTGTATTTCAATGATAGTAGGAAGAGTTATATGTTAAAGACAATCGTATAATAATATCTAGCCATGTAGTTACACGGGTATATCTGCTTGTTATATATTAAAAGCTCATATAGAGTTGCTAAGAAAAAAGAAATAGGGTAAAAATTCTCACAAAAAGGTAAAACATGTAGTCCTTAATTTGGTGGATCCTAATTACAACCACCATCGGATCTTTTGTTCAAAATATGAATATGCTAAAAATTATTACAAAAAACAAAACATCTCGCCCTTAATCTAGTGGACCCTAACTAAGTTGAACTATAGTAACCATTGAATGTTATTATTTAAAGAAAAATATCTAATTATCTATCTTGTAGACCTGAGTTATAACGGCTCACATTAAAAAAAAAGTTCAAGCCAAATACAATAAAAATATGGAATAAAAAATAAAAATAAATTAGCCATTTGATTTTTATATGAACTCTAAATTAGAACCCGTACATAGATAAAATTTGAAATAAAATTACATAAAAATTTGTAGTTTGAGTTGTATATCAAATCTAACCTAAAACTAATATTCTAAATTAAATAAAACTAACAATAAATTTTGATTTTCATATAAACTCTAAATTAAAACACAAACATAGTTAAAATTTGAAAAACAATTAGATAAAAATTAGTAGTTAGAATTGTATATCAAATCTAACATAAAACTAATATTCAAAATTAAATAAAAAATAACAATAACATTATCGACTTAGATTAGAAGAAATAATCCATATGGAGTATAATAAAAAATAATAAAAATTTGGTATAAAAAATAAAAGGAAATCAACCATTTGAATTCCATACAAACTCCAAATTAAAAACATATATATATAGCTGAAATTCAAAATAAAAATTAGATAAAATTACTAGTTTGATTTATATACAAATTATAACATAAAAGTAATATGCAAAATTAAATAAAAAATAACTATCAAGACTAACATAATTTTGGAGTAAACAACAAAAGAAAATTAGCTATTGATTTTAACTCTAAATTAAGACCAGAAATTTGAAATTAAATAAAAAGTAACAACAAATATAACAAAAGAATAAAAATAAAAAGAAATTAGGGATTGCTTTTAAATTCCATAATAAGCAAAAAATATTTTTTTTATTTAGAATTAAAATACCAGAAATATGTTAATTTGACAAAAGAATAAAATGAGGTAAGGAATTATATATATATATATATATATATATATTAACTATTATGTAATAAAAGCTGATGACATATTTTTTACGATAACTAAGAAAATATAGAATAATCGAATAATTCTAAAAAAAATAGAGAAAATATTCTGACTCTTTATTTGGTAGACCTCTATGGAATGAAGAGATTAAGAAAGGTGGTAAATCAACAAATGTTCACTTAGCTATACCGGTATAAGCAATATGATGTGCATTAAAAGAAGTATTGAAAGAAAGAGACAAGCATTGCAACAATGAAATTAAGAGATGGTAATATAAATAAACAATGTCATGTTATGCTATATTTATTGTTTTGCTATGTAAGTATTTGGGAAAGAAAATTTCGATCACACATATCAAGTATTGCAAAACGGAGGGAGAATATTTAAATATGATATCTAAATATGATAAATAGAGTTTTGTAACAATTTATTTTTAAAAAAACCATGTATGTATTGCTAAATTATTTAAGTATACTTTAAAGATGATGTACGTACGCAGCCACATTGCTAGTTACTCTTAACAATTGGCCCATGTGTGCGCTAATTAAACGGTAAGAGTGCGCACGCGGCGGTATATGCTTCATGATCACGTCATGCTGAGTACATGTTGCTTCCAGTACGTAACACTTTTGTAGTTGCAAATTGTAGTGTAGCATTGATCGACCATGAATTACTCCATGATTTGTGACCACCGCAAACACGTACTCGAGCCCCCATAACTAGCAGTATACGTGAGGCCGGTCAGCCTGTGGTCAATTAAAATGGAATTCTTCACCGTTCCGCACACGATCTGATCATTTGTCAACTTGCTGGGATTGTATCGGATAATCGCTTACCTTTGAATGTTTAATATGCTCTCGGTATATTTTAACTATGGGATAGATTCACAGATTTCATCTGTATATAATGCGTGCACGCTCCAACAATCACAAGATTAATTCAGGGGGAGGGAGGGAGAGAGAGAGAGAGAGAGAGAGAGAGAGAGCTTGCTTGCAAATTGCGGTAAGAACTGTTCGTGCGCAGCACTTAGAATACATCATATACTACTACAGAATGGTACATCACTATCGTTTCATCTATATCGGTTCCAAATTTTTGACTAAAAAACCGATTATGATACATATATCTAATCTGTAAATTTTGGTAATAGGTTATTACAATCGGTTTTATCTCAGAACCAATTATGATGAGGTGCCACCTCATCACAATCGATTCTGAGATAGAACCGATTGTAATGAGTCATAATCGATTCTTATCGTCACAATCGGTTTCATATATCAATATCACGCGCGTATAATTTACGCTCTTGTATGCAATCTCAATTGAACCATGCAGTGGAGAGTGCGCCTGCATCATGACTATTCTTGTATTCAAACGTCTTCTGTTTGACATGTGAGGTGTAGGTTCACACTGCACTACGCACTACTACTACTCATAGGTGTGACCACATTTCGGTGGTGCAGTACGTAGCTTGGAAGACAAGATTAAAAGATGAGCGGCTTAATGATCAAAACTCGTAATATACATTCGATTGGCTCTTTCGGGACTGGCCAATCCGAAGGGTCAAGCATATAGGGTATACACAAACCATTCCTGGCTGGCCATTTCTGCGCTTAGTTGATGATTTCTGATAATTATAGTGACTCATATATACTCTTTTAGGATTTGAAAAGGTGTGCTATATAAATCATCTTTTAGGGTAGAATTTCTACTTGCTTTGGAAGAGGAATAAATAGGCTATATAAACCCATAGAGTGGTCACGGAGAATCCAAAACATTAAGAAACCACATACCAACTCATCCAAAGCAAGAGGTATACGAGAGAATTAGACGCTATGTTATTTTTTAGCACTATATTCTTATATAAAACAAAGATCTGATGGTCCTAAAAGGTTCAAGAGGTTATAAGAGAGTAACAATCACTTGTACTCTATTGAGTCATATTTTAAGATGATCCTGATCAGACAAACTGTTGTCTTAATGCATCTAGGGTGTTTAGATATTCAATTACAAAATCTATAATTGGTTGTGCCTTGTAAATATCATTACAGAAATATTTAAGCAGATAAAATTTTTGAACAGCATATACTAATGATAGAAGTTCTGTTGAGGGGTATACGAAAAATATTTGGTTCTAACAAGTAAGACACTATTAAGTTATTGTATTCAAGATGAGCAAATATAATGTTGGTTGATATGAAATTGTCGGTTGTTATTAGTTTGGAAATCAGATGAGGATTAGAATTCAATGGCAACATACAGTAGTAGCGTGCTCGAGAATTAGAATAGGATGAGAGGAGACAGCTACTAGATCCTGTGATACAACATTAGGGTCGTAAGATCGTACGACACACATCGTGATACTGACAAACTTATCTAGAGATTAGTCTCTTACCTCCTCTATGTTGTAAGAATTGCGGCATTAGCAAATTTATCATTGCAAATTTATTATGACAATAATTCCAATCATATTAAATAACCACGACAAATCATTGTTAACAAAGCATGAGCAAAAATACTTAAACATGATATTTGGCAATATCAAAGCATATAAGCCTATAATCAAGTATTTAAGCAAATGCATAACGATGAACAATAAAAGAGACATCCAACTAGCAATAAGCTTAAATTGATTTTAGATTGTTCTCAAATGTCGGGTTGCCTTAAAAAGTTCTTCCTCGCCATTAGGGACAAAGTATAGACTTGTTTGTGACACCCTTACCGCAAATTAATAATTTCAATACTTGGTAGTCTAAGAACCTAATCAATTGACCAGCTAAAAAAAATGTAAACATGTATATAGGGATAAACCAAATTGAAGTAGCTTACTAGACAGATAGATCAGATAATAGTATATATGAACAGTGTCAGCAACTACAGGGAGTAATCAATACAGCAGTAAAGGCTATTGAATAGTGAGCAAACTATCACATATATATATATATATATATTTATATTTATATGTCAGAAGTCACAGTAGATAATAAAATGATCTAACCAAGTATTGCAGTGTATAAAAGCTAATTTTGTTGTCACAAATAGTCTACCTTAACCCAAATCCTTACAGAATAATTGTCTCTCCACATGCAAGGTCACCAAGTTAATTAACTGGCCCCTTTGCAATATAAAGAAAGCGAGTAATCATGGCAGTTCAAGAATACTCACAAAGCACCAACTGAAAAGTTAGTGCAGCCAGCTAGGCACGTCAAAGACGTTGTCCCAAAAAATGATATTACCGTTGTAATGCCGCAGAAATAACCAAAAATCATTCCAGAGATACAAAACCATAGCCTTCACGGTGTGGCAAACCACCAAGAAGCTCGAGATGCAGTTAACACTTCTCAAGACCTTAGAACCAGCACCCCCGATCAAAGGGGATGAAGATGCCGAACAATGCCTGAAGGTCAGAAAGACCAAAACCAGCACAGGCAACCAACCAAACCAAGAAATCCACTTCACACCCACACGGCCGAGCCGTCGTCCCCCCTCCTCGATGGCTGCTGAGGCCTGCACATTTTCCTCTTCCTCTTGGGTGTAGTCATCATCCGTGGGCGAGCCGAGGAGGAGGTCGCCGGGGAGGAGGCAGCCGAGGAGGAGATCACCGGGGAGGAGGCAGCCGAGGAGATCGAGAGGAGTTCATCCAGGAGGAGGATATCGGGGGGCTAGGGTTTGGGGGAGGTGAAACGAGCTTAGAGTGGCCAAGGTCTACGTGACGAACCCCTATTGGTATGCTTATATAGTGGTCTCTTCATATCACAGACGGTAGTTAGAACCGTCTGTGATGGATATATATCACAGTTGGTTCGTAGTTAGAATCGTCTGTGATATATACAGTAATTATTAATGATTGTTTTTTTGTAAAACCGTCAGTGATGATGGACTTATCACTGACCCTTCTAACCAAAAATCATAGTCATCACTAACGGTTTTTTGCTAGTAGGGCCAGTTATGAAGGGTTATCACATATGGTTTTTGGCTACCGTCAATGATGAGGGGTCTAATATAAACATTTTTATAGTAGTATACTATGTATAAGAAAGGGTAACATAGTGTAACAATATCCATGTGGGGAATGATTATGATGCTTTGAGTATTACCCTTAAAAAATATGAAATTCATAATTGTATATATGCCTTAAAACAGCAATGGACATAAAGTGGGTTACGTCACAGCGCTTTAAGGGATAGAATGCATGAAGGGCTGTCCACATGGTTGTAAGTAGAGTTGAAAATGGAACAAAAAGTTTTGGAACGTTCTGGAAAAAGATAGAAATAGAAGTCTTTTTTGGAAATGGAAATGGAATATACCGGTATGAAAACGGAAAAGGAAATTTTTTGTCAGAAACGGAAACAGAAATGGGAGAGCTAATTCCAACGAAAACAGAAATGGAAACAAAAATTCTATATAAGTCAAACTGGCAATTAGAAATGGAAACAACCTAGAAAGGGAGATAGGCTTTGCCCATAAAGGAGAAAGGAGAATTTGCATTTATTTTTGAATTAAAATAATTTCGGGAATGCAAATGGCTTTATAGAAAATATCAAATAGAGTTCAAAAATTTCGAACAAATTCTCAAAAATACTTTAGAACATTTTGAATCTAGAAAAATTATTTCCAACATAATTTTGTTTTTATTTTTATGAATAAATTAATTTTACAAATCTAAAAATAGCAAAACAACATTTATTAACTCTAGAAAATCCAGGATAAATCTCAAAAAATCATAAATGAACATCGAACAATAATATGCAAATTTTAGGGTCTTACACATTTGTAGTTGGTGGAGCAAGAAGATGTCGATAATAATGATATGGAGGAGGACATGATGGTCTAACATGAGGAACAAATAACGAGCCTTCAGCTGACAAACTTGAGAAAAAAACTTTGTAATGATACCGGTGAACATAACATTGTTATTGTGAACATTGTTACTGTGTCCACTTTGGAGGTGGAATAAGTTACATTGTTCTTGTGGTCATATATATTGTGATTATGTTCTATGTTCTTGTGGAATTTTTCGCTTTCGTTTCCGTATCCACTCCGTTCCATTCCACATTCGTTTTCATCACTATCCATTTTTGCATTCGATTTCGTTTTCATTACCGATAAAAATATGAAAATGAAATAACCATTTACTGACCGTTTCTATTTTGTTTTCATCCCTAGTTGTAAGCATAGTGAAGACCATTATCTGACTTAGCCTCTCAGGTGTGTAGCCTTACTTTACTGAGGGTAGCATAGTGAACACCTTCATCTTTCTGAAACCTTGAAAATTATTTTAACTTGAGCACCAAACCAATGTGAAGAATTCCAAAATAATTTGAGGACAGTATATGAAGTATAACATTATCCTTTAAATTTTCAAGATTAAATTCGAAATGAGTTAGAGGGATCTTTGCTAATTAAGAACTGCCTTCAAATTATTATTTTTTTGGGGGCGAGGGGATTTTTATATTGATTTGATGGTTAAACCAAAATGGTTCTCAAATTTTTCAAAAAAGATGATGATTTTATTAGGAGCAAGGTAAATAAAAGTGATATACGAAGTGTGGTGTAAAAAGAGGGGGTGGGGAGCGTAGGAGTTCATGGAAAACATGCCTTGAGACACACACCATAGGCCCCAATATTTTTTATTGAATAATTTTTTTACAACTAATAGCTCATTGACCCCACTTCAAATTTCCAAATTAATCTATATTTTCCACTACACTGTTAGTATTTATTTGCCACGCCACCAAGGAGAGGGCTGGATAATATAAGAGAAAGCAATGGTTTCTATTGTATATGAAATGAGACTTTTTGTCATTATTGGAAGGTAACAAAATTTACATTGAGGTAGTAGTACTAAGAGGTACCAAAAGTTTAAAAGATAGAGGTATTGATTTTTTGTACCTCTTTGTAGGATCGAGGATGTGCCTAGAGGGGGGTGAATATGGTTTTTTTCAAAAATTCTAATGCTGAAAGGGCTCTAAACAACCTTAACAACAGAGATCACAAAGATAGCCAAAGAATAAACTTAGTTTTTGACAAGGAAGGCCTAAAATATCTAATCTCTGCTAGTGCAAAGAAATGTGCAGAACAAAACAAGAATTGACAAGCAAGTGAAATAAAACAGCAAAGTAAATACAGAGAGAAAATTGCAGGAGACACAGTTATTTTTCATCAAGGTTCAGAGAAAATCTCCTACGTCCCCGTTAGAGCACTTCACCAGAAGTATTGCTCCACCAATAGCTATTCTCAATAGCTTTGGTATCCACTGGGGTGACTCTTTCACCACACCGGTGAGGTGAGTCCCAAACCTCTCACAATTTGTGGTGACCTTCCACAGACACTTGGACAGGTCGCACCAAATTACTCCAGCCATCTAGGAACACAAGGTCTCAAGAGTAATAGACTAAGCACAAGTCCTAACCCTTGGTTCACTAGCTCACAACTATCTTAGACTAAGCTTGGAGTGAAATCACTTCTGAATTCTGATTGAACAGTGAAAATTTAGTCTCTTTGAAGGTTTTGGAGCTCAAGAGTGCTAAATGTCAAAGAGATGCAAAAGTTTTTCTAAAAGAAGGTCCTGGCACAGCTTATATAGCCTTCCAACAGGAAATAACCGTTACAAGCATTTACTAGCCATTGGACTTTGTCAGAATGACAAAATAAAATAATTCAATGTGCCACGGACAAGTATTACCAAGCTTTCCAATATAATCAATGGACAACGGAACAAAATCTGAAAACTCCCATTTACGCCGGACCGAAAAACTCGGCTCGTCGTAAAACAACGTTTGCGCCGGACCGAAAAAGTTGGTCCAGCGCACACATGCTTTTTTGCAAAAGATAGTTCGTCGTGAGACAATTAAAATGCCAATTGCGCAGGACCAAAAAATACGGTTCGTCAAACAAGGCAAACTTACTGGAAGTTTATCAATTGGAACAACTGATTGTCAAAGGATTTCCAGAGAGTATTGCATTTGTGACTGAAAAACTTGGTCCGGAGTGAATGGCACATGCTCAGTTTGCTTTCAACAGACTTAGTTCTCTATGTCGGACCGAAAAACTTGGTCCGGCGTGAACGGTGTACGCTCGGTACAAGACATTTAGCAAGAGTTTTAGTGCCGAAATGAAAAAAGTCGGTCTGGCGTGAATGAAATTTAGTCTTTCTGAATGAAAGACTTTTGACTTTGAGGAAAAGAATGAAGTGACCTTTACTCCAAGTAATTTTGACAAGATTGACCTAGGAACCAAAGTACCTACTTGTGCATAATCCCTCTTAATAGTACGGCTAAAACAAAATAACCCTAGCTATATGACTTGAAACAACTCCCAAGTCAAAATTAGAAATAAGGATCATTAGCCTTTGTCTTTATTCTGACAAGCCTTCGCTTCACAAAGAGAATTTGTCTTGATCATCAACACTAAAACCAATATAAAGCATAATTAAAGAATTGAGAGGCCTAGATGCTTTCACTCTTATTACTACCTCAATGTAACCAACTTTTGGTACCTCTTAATGCTATCTTAATATAAATTTTGGTATCTTCCAAAGATAATAAAAAGTCTCGTATGAAATACCTAAGAAAAAGGATAGCTGGCATAGTCAAATATACTTGTACACCCTCCATACGCACGACACCGTGACATAGTCCTGCTAGGGTTTCTCCAGCGACTAGGGTTTTGACGTGAGCAGTTGTGGTTTTCTTTCCAGATCGATCGGTATGGTTGTCTAGGACTTGTCTTAGGCCACGCTAGGTGTGCCTTAGCTGATTTGTCCTTGTTCCCCATCTTGGTTTTAGATCAATTTGTGGTGGGGGTGATTAAGCAGTTCATGGGCGGAGCCAGCCCATGGTCAGGCCTCAAACTGGGCTGGCTGGTCCATCGAGCCATGGCTAGAGAACAGCTAATCCACTAGGCCCAGGTCATAGCCTTTTGATACCAAGCCTCGGGCCATAGTTTGGGTGGGCTAGCTCCGCCACTGTAGGGGATCCCTTTGTGTTTCTTCCCACCTGAAGCCACATTATTGATCTACTCTGAGTTCTGGGTTGGATTGATCGTGTTATGGAGGGTGAACCATCCTGACGAGATTGGGATCTGGAGGAGGCCGGTGTAGGATGGATGATGAGGAAATAGAATATCAAGTGGTGGAGTCAGAGGAGGATGACAGCGAGGAAGCCCTGGAGATCGACATTAAGGAAGCACGTAAGAAAACAGGCACGTAGTGGGTCGCCATTGCTCACTTCTTCTTTATCCGGAGCTACAACACGAAGAGTCTGTTTGAGGCCATGGGGAAAGCTTGGGGCCTGCGAAGAGGGATGGAGTAAAAAACTCTGAAGAAGAACGATTTCTGGTGGAATTCTAAACTGCAGAATATTTTGACTTCTTCATGCGTGGGGGTCCATGGATCTATTGAGGTGACACGCTACTGGTGGCTGCGTATGATGATAGATTGAGGGCATTTGAGATTGCACTAAACACATTCCGTTGTGGGTGTGGTTTTTTTATCTTTCCCTAAGCCTAATGATGGAGTAGATGGGTAAAACTTTGGGCACATCTTGGTCATGTCAGAATACTACACATTGACTTGGGTGGTAGTGCATAGACCTGGGCACTAGGCCAGGCTTTTTTGGGCCAACCCATGGCATGGTAGGCATGGCGTGCATGTTCACGGGCTAGGTTGGCACGAATGACAGGGTTGTGCCGGGCCTCACGGTTGGGCACGATGGGTGGCATGGCAATGCCTGTATGGGCCGTGTTTGGACCAGCATAGCACGAAACAGGCCCGATGGGCTCAAAACAAGCACGGCACACGGCAAGACGCCCTGCCAGCGACACTAGGGCATGTTGTCACTTGGCCTACGGCCAGCGCCATTGAAGTCCTTTCATGCATAGAAAGGGGAGACAACAGAGATGCCAAAAGGTGGAGAATAGAGACTAGAGAGTACATGCTCACTAACATCGATTTTGCCCAACTAAGGCCTAAATCAATTAGTCAAACTAAGTGCACCAAAAACCTTTGTCTAGATCAAGGTTGGCAATCCTATGATGACAAGCAATCAATTCAATTCTATAAATATAAATTGCAAGAATATAAACAAGCCAAATGAAGCAAACCAAAAAATTACACATGGTCTTTTTACCGTAGTGTTCAGAGACTTGATGGTCTCCTCTAATCCACATTGAGGTAAGCTCAAACGAATTAGACTAGCACCACGAATTAAGCCAAACACCTTGAATCCACTAGTAGTAGCTCTTTCCCCTCTGGGTAGGAGAGTTCCAACCTTCACAATACACAGAATATTCTCACAAGGTTCTTGAGAAGATCATCGGGTCATGACACCTCCACGCCGTCTAAATGTTAGCAAACACCAAGAGTAACAAGCCAAGCCTCTTTCTTGACCCTCATCAAGTGCAACACATGCACAAGTGAATACTCAATCTACCTCTAGAAGCAACACATGCAACTAGAGACCTTTCTTCTTGCTCACAAGGTGCAACACATGCACAATTGAGAGGAGAAGCTCACACTAGCTCAAGAGAATGAAATAGAATGATAAAACATCTCACACATAATAAATTCAAGCTCAAATGTCTCTCAAATCTCTCAAGGATTGCTCTATAAGCTCTCAAGGTTTTGCTCTCAAATGTATGCTTCAAATGAGTGAGGGAGTAGCTGCTAAAACCTCCAAACTCGCCGTTTGCAATAAAATCATCTAAAAATGCAAATTCTGGCATTCATAATTGCTAAATTCAAATATTCTTAATTACTTAATTCAGACATTCCTAATTGGAAAATTGGACATTCTCAATGGTCACAAATCCATGTGGCATCCAACCGTTGTAGAAGGAAAAGTAAGATATCCAAATTCACCAATTTAGACATTCCAAATTTCTAAAATTCAGACATTCCACTTCCTATAATCCAAATTAGCTCCAAAACACATGTTCTACTAAAATGTCCTAAAATCAAATTCGGACAAACTCACAGCACAATCTAAAAAAGGATCATAACTTTTTACTCCTAAGTTTGATTTAGGTGTTCTTGGACTCAGTGAAAAGCTTATCTAGAGGGCTATAACTACCATTAATTTCCAAGATCTAAGATAATTTTGGGTTGTATGATCCTAATGTGTGTAACATATATAATTTTGATCATTGAAAGCGTTTAAGCTAGATAATCTGAGTGAGTCAGATGATCTGACTCAAGGAGATATTTTGAAATATATGTGTCTACTGGCTAGTTTTTGAGGTGGGGAGCTATAAATAGACCCTATGGGGGTTCAAGTTCTCTCTCTTGCAACTCCATTTCAGAGTTCATCCTATTGATAAGTTCAAGGGCACTTTAAGCTTGAATTGAAGATCTTGATTGCTTGAAAGAGTATATTAGGCCTAGGTTTTGCGTCACTTCTAGTTGCTTGGCCCTTCTTTGTTTAGTGAACACTTTGGGTTTATTACTCTTAGAGACTTGCGTCTCTTAGATGGCTTGGAGGCGTTGGCTCGGTGGTTTTCTTTGGAAGAGCTTGTGGAAAGCACCTGGAGGCTTGTGTGTTTGGAGTCCACCTATCCAAAGTGGTCTACCATAAGGGAGTTTGATTCCTTGCATGGTCTCAATTCGGAGCTAGACTCTTACGAGAGTGCTCCAACGAAAAATAAAAGAGATCATCAAAACTCTTAGACCTCAATAAAAAAATGGTTGTATTCCTTGTCTCTTTTACGTTTTCGCACTTACATTTTTTTTATTTCCTAGCTCACTTGTATAGGGTAGGAACTGGGTTGCAAAATTTCGCTAGAAACAGTAGCCACTTAGGTTAAACAAGTAAAGATTAAACTTTTTAATTAAGCCTTTGTTGACCAGAAGAATCACAATTGACCCTCTCTCTTGAGCATCCGATCCACTTTAAGTGGCGACCACTGATGCAAGGGGGGAATCAAGGTGAATGTGATTGGCGCCTATGATGAGCGTACGGGTAACAGTGGCGTGGGCATTGTGGCGAGAAATGACCAAGGGAATGTAGTTTTCACGGCGTGGACAGCTCTCCTGCAGTGTTCCAGTGCGGTGGAGGCGGAGGCTATGGTGTGTAAAGAAGGCATCAATCTTGCTTCTCAACGGATTCAAGTCCCAACTGTGTTGGAACACAGATTGTGAAGGCCATGGTGGAGTTTCTACACCCGGGACGACCGCCAGACAGATCGGCGCTAGTTTTTGTGTTTCAGAAGATGGAGGAGCTAATGGCATTATGCTAGGAAGTAGAGGTGATCAAGGGGAAGAGAGAGCAAAACAGTGTAGTGCATGAGTTAGGGTCTGATTATTTTTGCTTTTGATTCTGGATTCCAATCCCAAACGCTGAATCAAAAACAAACTGTCCGATTCTAGAATTCGATTCTCACAATCTAGCCTATCCATATACATTAAAATCTTGTGGGACCTCGGGTCGGCTATCCAGAATCTCCTGTGTATTTTTGTACTAGTCCCAGATCAGTAGCTAGTACACACAGTCACAGTGTTGTATCATAACCGAACTTAACGAAATAATGACATAAGTATAAAGTACCAGCCACATGGCTATTTATTACATATCGTGGTCACATGACCAAAGTTCAGCAACAGCGGAAACAAAAACAAGTAATAAAACCTGAATAACTCCACAGGCGACGACTAGGGACGTACGCTCAGTTATCTTGGCGATCCTCATCAAACTCCTCGATGTAGAATTCTTCATCTTCAACCGCATCCTGGTAATTTTCTGATGACAAAGTTTGTGTAGCATGTGAGTACAAAAAGTACTCAGCAAGTCTGGGAAGTTGTGCTTGTGCATATGTAGGGCTTTCCAAGGAAGGCTTATTATGGTTCTTTTGCATAACGCTAAATTTCATCAAATCATATTTAATAATAATTTTCACAAAGCACCTTTTTAACAATTATTTTAACAATTGAATTATTTAATAGTCTAGTGAATGTTCTATCCACCATCACTAGTATAAAGGCTCTATCCGCCACATTTCAAAAGATTAAGGTAATCCAACACATGACTCTAGCTGTCATGAACAAAACAGGTTCCATCTACCTGGTTGGCTCAATCCGCCAATTAAACATCCGAGAGTTCTAACCACTCCCGAATCCCAAAAACAAAACATCATTTATTTTTAAATCCAAAACCAAGTCTACCAGTATAAAAGCATTCTTCACTTTGCCCTTGACCGTAGGCACGGCTATTCGAATAGTTTTACACTCTGCAGAGGTGTACAGCTTTACCCACTAGACATGATCATCCCTTTATGCCAAGCTATTAACACACTTCCTTTGGTGTGTCGGCAGAGAGATCATGACAAGGTCTTTACAATGTATACGTCTAACCCGACCCACTCGCTGAGGTTTCACCGCTGTTAGGGTTCCATCTACCCAGTACAGAAGCCCCCTCTTGTGCCGTGTGGGAAAAATATGACTTGTCTCCATCTGGCGCCCACATTCCACCAACTGGTGAGTCTAAGTTAGGTTTCTACAAATTATTCGACCAGGTCATACCTATTATGGACATGTGGTTGTACGGTTATGCTTAGTATGGACAGTCATAAGCGTCGGTCCTTAATTGACTTGGGACGGTGCTTGCACAATGAAACTAGTGCTTCATCCGCACCCTCCCGACATTCAATTCCGCCCAAGTACAAATCATTTTTCATTTCATTTTTATTTTATAAAAACAGTAGCAAATACTTTGCTGTACTTCTCAAAACATACTTCAAACCATACTTTTGATATAGTCCCACCCGTGGGTCATTTTAAACAATTTTGCAACTAAGCATAATTACCGCTCTAATCATCAAATGTCGCAATATAAATTAGGCATGACATAACAAAGTGTCATAGGGTTACAATTAAACATGGATATCAACAATCAAGGATATGATAGCAATTCGGAATAACTAACGGTCTATACTTGACATACGGTTATAAAGATAGCAATGCATGTTATAAAACGTTGTAAATCATTTGCAAATATGGGATCAAAATGCGTCAAGGAGACTTGCCTTCAGTCGCGGTAAAAGTCTCAAAACCTTGAAGTTCGGCGACGGAGTCGGCGAACTCGACGGGATCTTCGGCTACGCGCAAAACGATACAATAAATAAATACCATAAAATAAAATAAATCCAACAATTATAAAAATTACACTGGCAGGTAGATCTTGAATTTAGATGAATTTAGGAATTTGAACGGATCAATTTGGAGTTCGGATGAAAAAGATATGAGCGTCCGAAATCTGAAAATGATGGAAAATGAAAAACGAGGAATATTCCTCGGAATCTTCTTTTTCCTGATTTTTGGTTTCCTTTTGTCTCTTACAGGTGGGGCCCAAGCGTCATAGAGGGAAGCCTTCTTCTCCAAGGAGCAAACAACAGAGGAGCCATAGGGCTCCTCCATGCGCCGACGATGGGGACTGGGTGGCCGGCGGACGCCGGTGGCAAGATCGCCGTGGCGACGGCGGCAGCACGCGGCGGCGGCGACGGCAAAGGCAGCGCGACGAACGGGCGGGCGAGGCCGGGCGGCGGGTGCGGCCGACATGGAGCCGTGGCCGACGGACGCGGGAGGGCAGCGGCATGGCTTTCCGGCCGGCCATGGCACGGCTGGCGGCGTGGCTCGAACCGGCGTGGCGGCTGAGGCACGAGTAAGGGGCGGCACGGCGAGGGGAGCACGATGCTCACACCGGTTCGGCCGGAGGATGACCGGAATGGCGTCGGCCATGGCCATGTCAGCGGCGAGGACATCTCAAAGACATAGAAATAGGGAATTTGACCAAAACAATAACATTTCACGAAATTAAAAGGAGCACCGCGTAGAACGTGACGATACGAACCTAGGAATGCTTTCGGATTTCGGAGGGGATCGACGGTTTGCGAGGAATCGCCGAAGAACCGAGCTCCAACCGAAGATTTCAACGGCGAAATTCATCGCCGTCCTACAACCAAAAGTGAAATTGGTTAAGGGCTTTTTCTCGAGGCGCCACCGCGAACACGATGACGCAATCGAAATTGAGTTTGGCTCACCGGAGCAAAATGTGACGCGGTGGCGTCAACGGAGGACAACCGGCGTCGGTTCTTGCTTGATTCTGGTGGAATGGAGAGGAATGGCTACGGGAGGAAGTGAGCACAGGGTAGAGGGCTCCAAGACGAAGAGTTGAGAAGTGGAAGCACGCGATTTCAAGTTGAAACAGCCAAGTTATGACCATTTAAGTGATTTTTGGATTTTGGTGGATTGAACCGTTTCCGGCGTAATTGAAGATAAATGGTCATGGGGATGGAAGCTCCTCGTCCCCCTCTTTCAAACGCAACCGGCTGTTCGCGTTTTGGAGCATTAATGAGGGAGATATGGGTGTTTAAAGAGAGGAGCACCATGCATGGAGAGAGGGAGACCTTCTCTTGAAAGAACAACAAGATTGGAGAAGCTGACGCTACGGTAGCCGCCACATGTCGCCTCTTGGTTGGTTGGTAGTAAGTGAAGAGTTATGCGTGCGAGATAAAATAGAAAAAATGGTCTAAAAATCCCAAAAAAAATTCTAAAAATATTAGGAAATATTTGAAACCCAATAAAATTAGTTTCGCAGAATTTGGATAAAATTTAGAATTTAAAAAATTTCGGGACGAATTAAAGGCATTAGACGAAAGGTCGCGAGAGATAAAATACCAGAGAGATTCTACAAATCTTGGAAAAATTCCCAAAATCATTTAAAAATATTTGAAACCTAATGCAATAGGTTTCAGGATTTTTGGAGCATTTTGGAACGTATGTGAAATTTCGGGTACGGACCAGAATTCGAAAATTCGACTTTTCGGACGATCAAGGATTGAACTCTGGTTTTGAGAAGATGAGGATGCCAGGTTAATTTAAACACCGAAGAAGATCCAATTTTTGAATTTAATTAATTTAAATTAGCTTTTGGCAAGAAACCGAAATTGGGAATGTTACAAATCCACAATCCATTTTATATATGCTTTTGAATTTCAGCTTTTCAATAATCAATTTCCTCTATAACCACAATCTAGAATCAACTTTTAAAAGATTCAAAGTAAAAAAACAAATAGACCCTTACTCCAGTAACTCCAGTTAGCGCAACACATTTTGCACTGTGCGGTTTGGTTATCTGGAATTCCTTCTTGTATTCGGAACCTCGTTAACGAGGAATGTAACATATATCCAGTTTGATCAATAAAGCTCGCTTTCCCTTGGGGGGAAAAAAACCCAAAACATACATGCAGGTATCCCTACTTGCAAACAGTAAACTCGTGTGTAGAACTAAGATAGACCAATCCGGCTGATACGAAGCCCCATCCCTCTTCAGTTGAACGACGGTGGCTTCTCATAAGGCGATGGTTTAGTTAAATAATGATGTTGAATGGAACGAACAATAATCTTGTACTTCAGTATGGTGTATGTGTTCTTGTAGAAAAAGTCACAGTTATTCCTCTGTTTAATGTTATCATTCTCTAAACCGAAGTTTGAAAGAACAATCGAAATCAGTTTAAGGGTTTTTTTTTCATAGAAAAGTTAATTGAGTTAGACATCCATTTGGTTAATGGCCACAATCGAAATCAAGATTTTTTTTTCTTGCCATCTAAGTCCCACGCGCCATTAACTTAAAAAAATGCAGCAAACTTTATTTTAGTAGTCAAAGTGTAACTTCAATTTTAATGATCTAACCTTAGACAAGCTTGATAAAAAAAAAAAAAAAACTATAGCAAAGCGTAACAACTTTAGTATATGAACCAAATAGCTCTTATAATCAGAAACTATCCTATACATAAAACGACGGCATGAGCCTCCGCCTCCACACGTAAGTCAAAAGAAGAATACGCACCTTAATTTCCAACAAGACGTCGATTATTCTACTGCACGATAATCTACGCAAGCCCAAAACACGTCGTCAGACAAGGGAAATGACCAAGAGAAAAGGGAAACAATTCGGGGAAAAAACAGTACTTCTACACTTTCTCTCCTAATATAAATTATACAAATCTTAAAGCAAACCAATAAGTAAGTAATTATCATCTACCTTTTATTTATATTTAAAAATTTATACAATTAAAAAAAGCATAGAAGCACCTATAGAGAAAAAAAAAACGTCAAAAGCGCCGTACCCGATATTACTAGCGCTTCGCAACAAGCAGATGTGGCAGACAAAAGGCAAGGCACTCAGAGAATATCAGAAAAGCGAGATAAGCAAACAACCCACAAAAGGTACTAATTGTCAGGTTTGACCACAACAATCCAAACAAAAGGAAATGTCTATTGGCAATGCCTTGCTGCAACGTCTGATAATTGTATTGTTCACTTCAATTTCTCTTTTCCTTAAGACAACGTTTAGAGGCATGCTTACTTCTGTAATAAAAAAACAAAAGTTCCCCTTTCCCCCTTGTATCTAGATTGGGAGTCCGCACTTCTGCTGGGCAGACTCCCTTGTTATACCTGCAACGTCATTCTTTAATGTGAGTACATCAACAAAACTGTGACAATGAGGAGGAGAAAGTGGTATTCTGTGGTATAAATTGAACCTTTTTCGCGGACGGTTCCGTATGTATCCCAGATTAAGCTACTAAAAGCTCTGCCGGGGGAAAGAAACTACAGATCAATTGTCCTCCTACAAGAAAACAAAACAAACCATTAGCACCTTTAGCTGCTCTGAACTGAAGGCCTGGGAGCAAAGTTCAACAAATGAACCGGTACATGACAATTACTTCGCTGTCTTTCTCTGATTTTCCGGAAGGTTGGAACATCCTAGCAAATGCCTTCCGCTCCTGATCTCTTCTGTTGGTAATCTGTAATAGTTTCCAAAGAGTTGGTAACAATAAACATTTATACAGGCTCCACATTCACAAGGCAATCAGACTGACCTTCTTCTTTGCAGCAGCCAACTCTCGTTTAATTCCTCCTAAGGGTTGTCAAAACTCAAAACAAATCCATTAGATTTTCAGTTGCCACTAAGAGATGAACTGCCAATGAAGAGAAGAGGAAAGAGCTAAACCATCACAGGGCTCCAACTCCAATGCATGCTTGAAGCTCTCCACTGCTGCATCAATGTCATTGAGTGCCATGTGTGCCTGCAAATCGCATTTATTTAAGCGATCAGAGTCGCACAGATATCAACAGTTGATAACATTACAATATTATGGTTTCTGAATGCTATAGATTGATATGTAAGAAATATATTTTCCAGCTCAATCGCATGTACTTAAGACATTAACATTGACATAGAATGAAGATGTGGCAACAGATAGTAGCTACAAACAACAAAACTAAAATTCCAACATATATCTCCAGCCTTGGATAATTGGCACAGCAAAAAAGGAAATTTAGCTAATTTCTTACGAGTAAACAGCTCCTTGGCTGTATGGCTGTAACTCAAGTCCAAATGAAGGCAAAAATACATTTTAAAACCAAAAAAAAAATAGTACAACCCTCCCACATACACATCAGAATCATCTCAAGGCTTTGTTATGTGCCAGACAGAGAAGTGAAACTCGGCAGAAAATGTCCATTCATCATCTAAGATGGCAAGGGAAAATATTGATGCGCACTTCGAAAGAGACCAGAGCACATGGAAATGTAAAAAAGGAACAATACAACATTTAAGAAAATGAACCACTCAGATTCTGCCATGAATGATAATATGTACACGGTTGCAAGTAGTTTAAGAAACTAAGCTAGAATGTTTAATATGGTTGTCCAGTCATCGCCTAGGCATCAAGGCGCCGAAGGCCGCTCGCCTCGCCTGGCCGGGGAAAGGTGGACGTCTCGACGTTCCAGACGTCGCCCGGGACATCCAGGCGAGCTTGGGTGGCGCAATTTGGCATTGGGATAAGGGGATGGGCCGATGGGGACTCTCAAGTCGAGCTGAGTTTGCTGGTTTGCTGTCATACCTAGCGCGTGGAGAGGGACAAGGGAACTCCACCGCCGGCTACAGATCAGGAAGATTTGGAACCCGATCCTCCACCGCCTCCTCCGCGGCCTCTGCTCTACATCGCCTCCACTGCTGTCCTCTGCGCCAGCCATCGCTGCTTTGCATCACCCTGCCGCCATCATTCTAGATATGGCCGCCGCCGTCCCCGATCTGCAACGAACGTAGGCGGGGGGCGAAGGAGAGGGGAGAGGAGTCGGCAGCCGTAGGGGGAGGGGGCCAGAGAGGGCGCTGGCGCCGGAGAGGGGAGAGGAGTCGGCAGCGGCTGGGATGGAGAGAGAGCTCGTGAATTGAGAGAGAGGGGGAGGGTTAGGGTTAGCGGGGGGAGGCCGCGCCCGAGAATAGGCCGTGCCAGGAAGGCCGTCGGTCGGCCGATGGCCTAGTCTAGGCAAGGCACATGGGCCGAGTCTGACATTTTTTTGGTTGCCTAATCCTTGCCTATGCGCCTGGGCGTCCAGGCGCTCGGCTGGCACCTCGCCGCGCCTTGTCGCCTTGACAACATTATTCACAAAACAAAAAGGATGCATGCATTGGCAAGCAAATTATAGTTTGGAGAAAACCATCAATTAAAACTTAGAACAAGTACACAGAAGGTCGATGCCAACCTGTCCTTGTCGGAAAAAAGCCTTAGCATTGCCCTCCCTTTCGCGCAATGAAAAATCTGCATCCAACAAAGCACCCTTCAAATCTCCCAACTTCAACTTGCATGCCTGAAGAAGTTATATATCAGTTTCAGGAAACAAGCAATAACATTGGCGCAGTAGTCTGTGCCATGTTGAGATTGAATACAATCTTTTTTGTAAGCCAAAGCAGCATTTCATGGTCCTTAGTACAGAAATAAATCATATCAATCATATTTTACTAAGTTAGTGCGCAGAAATTGGCAAATTCATTGTAAATATAATGTTGAAATGTTTCAGAGACACTCTCAGACGAACGAAAGAGGCTGATGAAAAACATTTGTAGCAATTGATTGACAACAATTATTTCTAGAACAATGGAACAACAAAGCATAAACTTGAAGCTCGTTAAGGAACATGCAGGAGGAAAAAAGCACTGCCATGGCAAAGTAGATGGGGTTTTCAATGCGATGAACAACAGGGATGATTGAAGGTTAGATTAGGCTACCATTCCTCAAAACTCCCTACTAGACCTTATGAACAAGGAACCGAAAGACAAATGATCTTGTGCTTTGCAGTTAAATTGTGTATGGGAAAACTAAAGACAAGCACAAGAAGGTAACCTAGAGTTAGGCAACAGGTAATCAGCTAAACAAACCATGTAGCATTCTGCCTAACTTACGCCATGCACCTTTCGAATTGCTTGTTAGTTGCTACAAGCTTACAACCATGTGGATGAGTGGTGTGGCAGAGCTAGCCAAGATAAAATTAACATCACAATTTTCTTAGATGTTAAGAGTGGAAGATATTCATCCAGCAGGGAAGTAATTAGACTAGACAACATAACTTACGGAGCTATTTGTGAGTATTATGGACTTGGTCTTCCGCAATGCTGAGCTCTTCTCTGTTTATCAACACGTTCATAATACTATTAAGTGTCATGTGACATGTTTTATGATAAGTATGTATCATGTGACAGGAACAGTGAAAATTGAACAGTTGTAGTGGAAACAATATAATTGCCTTCATCTATCTCTTCTTTCTCCCAGCAAACATCCAAGTAGCGCAGTGCTTTCCTGTATTTTCTCAGAGCTGTCTTGTAATCCTGTTTCTGTATAAAACAGAGGCACTAACTTCAGCTTCAGGGAACCAGACAGGGATATATAACATTACATATCTACAAAACATAACTAGACTAGGTCAGAACTATTAAAATGGATAATCCCTATGAAAAAACAGAAGGGGCATTATTACAATGCTAAACTGCTGAATATGCCACGGGACATGCAGGCTGAACAACAAAGTGAAGACAGATTCATAAAGTCGAGATACCTTTACATGTAGAGTTATTTATATAGTTAGCATTATATAATAGCATTTTAGCAACTGGATGAAATATAATAAGAAACACTGAAATGATATCCCAAATAAAAGACATGTGGGAACTGGGAAGTCAGAAACCACAGATCAGGGAGTGTTTCATGGAAGCTAGGCTTAATCTAGGAAAATGAGAACTCTAATCTTAACCACAAGATCAGGTTTGAATGCTGTAGATCAAAGTGGATTTCCATATCACTAGAAGGTGGGAGGGTATAAATGCAAAGTAAATTCAAGGACTCTTTTAAAAAGTTTTTGTGGCTATTATTGGTTGATCTAAGCCATCTAGATACAATCCAATAGCTAAGGCTTTTAGCTCTAATTCTCCAATTTTAAAGCTAGTTCTTGTTTGATAGGCTTCCACACGGATCATACGTCATAAAACTTCCTAGTGCTACATCCTATGATGTTAGGGATGCATGGGTTGGAATAACATCACCCATTGCAGTAAGTGACCATTATTGTGAAAACTGAGTACACATCAAAGAAAGGGGAGACTAATTTGTAGCTAGAAGCTATATGCTGGCAGTGTGGAAATGAAACAACGAAGTCATCTTTGATGATAAATGAATAATACAACTGAGCTGATGTACAGAGGGATCTCGTTGATGCAGCAGTAGGTAGGCTACTTTACCAATAAAAACATGATGGCAAAAGACTGTGGAAATGTGAACACATCAATAGTAGAACTAGCTGAGCAAGTTGCAAACAGCTAAAGGGCATAAGTTATGCCCACTATCTTAAGCTACACATTTAGATTTAGTCTTGTCAGGATGAGATATCATTATCTGAACTAACTTCATACACTGATTTGGTTTCAATGCAACCAGTGAGTACCACTAATCTAAACAAAACAAAACCAGTTAAGTTTAGCTTAGAGAGCAAATTACCTTGAAATTATCATTGCCAAAAGCTTTAGCAGACTCCACAGCATCCATCCACCATGAAACCTCTGTAGGCTTGTCATTAAGATCATTGGGCCAATCAGGATACGTGTCACCATCGTTGAAAAAGTTTACAACTCCATCATCAACACCTTCAGGAAGTTCCCCACAATCAACAATTACGGCATCTGCAGTGGGATGGTCAGCTTCTCCAACGGGAATATGCTCAACAGAGCGAACTACCCCCATCCCCTTTATTACTCTCCCAAAAACTACATGTTTCCCATCTAAATGAGGTGTTCGGGTGGTAGTAATGAAAAACTGAGATCCATTTGTGTTGGGACCAGAATTAGCCATTGATAGCATTCCTTTCCTCTCATGCTTCAAAACAAAATTCTCATCCTCAAATTTCAAACCATAAATTGACTCTCCTCCTGTTCCATCACCAGCAGTTATATCTCCACCCTGTACCATAAAGCCTTTGATAACGCGATGGAAGCAAGAGCCCTGCAACAAAAGCAATCACCAAACATGTGCTTAGTGATTACTGTGAAGAACTGGAAGCAAATTTCAGTGCAGTGTATGCAGTTGTGTAAGAAAAATTTACTATCATTTTTTTGGGATTCGAAGCTACAGTTAGCAGAGAGAAAATGGAAATGACTAAAAAAATGGATTCTCAACAAAAACAAAAATCACCCATCAACTCTCATTCATGTACTAAAAGATTACTACTGTATTGGCATCCATTAACAAAAAAAAAATGAATTGTCAATGAATGCCAGAAGTTAATATGGTGGGTTGGCTTTGTCAGATTGTCATCACAACAAACACTACTGTTCCTGATACTTTAATTTACAAAGAAGAAGATGCCAATTAGTACCAGTCCCCACCACTAGAACCCAGAACAACTCAAAATGTACGTTGGGAATCCATATCCACACAACACACCGTCCAGCAAGTGAGCAGAAAGAGGCTAGATATCACTGCACTTATGCATTTCCCGCACATCAATGTTCTCATTGGCAAGGTTTCACTCAGGGTGATCAGCGATTGCGAAACATGAGGTGCAAATGCCAAGCGGTTATTCAAACATTAAGCACATCAGCACATGATATGCTCCTCCTATAACTACTAAAACTTGTCCTTGACTGAATGTCAAAATAATAACCAAACTCAAATCAAAATGACCAGCTAAGCGAATCTAGATACAGCGCTGGCTTCCGTCTCTTCCAAAAGGCTACGAGGTCTGCTATACGTACGAAATGTTTATTTACAACATACATACAAAACCCTTCCGGTTTCTCACTAAAATACAGCCATCCGTGGATCCTGGATGCCCACCTGCCAGCGAGTAAACCATAAACAAAGGGGGCCTCATATGCATTTCATTAAAAAAAAATAGGAACTTCTATACACAGCTTATGCACGAGGCGTCTAACCTGCAAAGTAAAATATTTTGAGACAAAAGTATCACAAATATTGGTGTCCCGTATCCAATTCCGGTGCTCATAGCCTATTGTTAACATCAATGCAGTTCATCGTGTGCATAAGAACCTCCATGTGACCAAATCACAAGACCTTGTCCCGGCACATTGCATTGTAGTATTGTACGACTGATAGTATGTCATTTTCTATTCCTACAAATAAATCAAGCAACACTATAGCAGCACAAAGCCAACGTGACAAATTTGAACAGCAAAAAAATGTGACTGCACAAAAGCTAGGAACTTTTTGCTTTTTTAGCCTCCTTGCGAATGTTTTTTCAAATATACCCACCTCTATTTGCCCCCCCCCCCCAAACCACCCACACACACATCTTCCGCGCTCGGCAGGCATCAATTCCGCTAGTTAATCACTAATTCAAACAATTAAATCGCTAATTAAGCAATAAAATCACTAATCACTTTAGTAGCAAAGCACCTACCGAGCAGGTTGCCGATGCCTGCCGAGCTCCCCTAGTACGGCACCCTTGCATGGCGGGTGACACGTATCGCTTGCCGTGCCTTCGGCGCCTTCGAGCTCACAAGGGGCTAGTTTTCACAAATTCGAACAAAGGGGGCTAAATTTGTCAAAAAAATGAACTTTTAGGGGGCTAGAAAATGGATCAACTCCACAGGATGGTACTTGATAGGTTAATAGGTGCAAGGTGCAGCAAGAATGAAGTCAAAAGGGAGGGGCCCTTATTGACAGTACCACAACTAGTGGTAGCAGTGCATACTGCATAGAGTTTACTGAACATCAGAGGACACGATTTGACATCACAGCACGAGTACTGCTAAGGAAAAAATGAAGAAAAAACAAAAGGGGCACTAGTTGGAAGTTTGGAACCCTAAATCATGTGGGCAACAATATGCCGATGAATATCCAGCCATATGACAAAAAAGGACGATAATATTTACAAAGACAGGATCCAATTATCAATAAGAGCAGATAGCTAAACACACGGAAAGCAAACCACTCGCATCACAAACGAACCTTGGGTTAAGAGGCAATCCGAATTGCTGTACAGGAGAGTAAACTAAATAATAAAAAAAACAGATCATTCGGATTCCAGGGTTATAAAGTCCGCATCAAAACCCTACAATAACCAATCAATCGCTTTAGAAACAACACTATTCGGTTCCAAGGAATCCAAACGCACCAAAACAACTCCCAAATCGAGGACTTCCCGACCCTAACAGCAGCACATTGATTACGCAAACTACTCCCAAATCGAGAGGCTCAAACGCTTCAATCAACAAAACCAAATTACATTCTCCAACACCAAAACTCCTCGGCAATAGCACCGAAGGACCTACCTAACGGAACCAAATCACACACAGACGCAGGTGCCAAGCCTCTCGGCGCTCCAATCGATCGGAACTAACCTTGAAGTGGATCGGCTTGCCGGTGGCGGCGCCGACGCCCTTCTCCCCAGTGCACAGAGCGCGGAAGTTCTCCGCCGTCCGCGGCACCACCGACGCGTAGAGCTCTATCACGATCCTCCCCTCCATCTCGCCGCCGATGGTGACGTCCATGAAGCACCTCGGGTTCTTCACCTCCGCCGCCGCCGCCGCAGCCGGTGCTACGCCCTCGCCGCCGCCCTCCATTGCGACCGCCCGCTGGGGAAGACCACGAGACCAAACCCTTGCCCTAGAGGAGCTTCTCGAGGTGAAGTGGAGGTGGTGGTGGTCTTCGTCGGTTACCTCGAGAGACTATCGGCGAGAGCTGCGTGTGGGCAGAGGAGTTGGGGTGGGTGGGTGGGGTTTTATGGGTAAGTGTTCCAAAATTGGGAGTATTTTCAAACAAGGGAGGCTGAGTGGGTATATGGGCTGTCGGTGAGAAGAGTTTGTGGTTTTACCGACATGTGGGGTACTGGGGCTGCTCCTAGTGGGGCCGAATTGTCATGGAGACAGGATTCGTGTTCTTAATTTCCAAAATCCTCACTTTCAAAAAAAAAAATCCATAATCCATATGGCTTGCCTCTAGAGGTTTTGGTTTGATGGTCTTAATTTTTCTTTTCGAGAGCAGGGGCATGAATATACTACCTTAATTCCAATGTTTGTATTATTTTTGCACAGATACAGTCTGCAATACACAATTTTAACTATTATTTTTCTAATTACCCAACATGTTAATGAAAATTATGAAGTATAATGATTAGAACTTTTAATTATAAATTCAGAAAAAACTAGAGAACATTACACCGTTCCCTAGCCTTTCGACGAGATAGCGAACGTTTTTCGGATCACATGGTTGTTTGCATGCATCCAAAAGCATTAGCCGATCGACTCGCCTCGGTCCAATTTCTCCCAACACACTATGCACCACTGCTTCACCCTCTCCTCTTAGATTTCTGGTGTGCGGCGGCGATGACCAGCGTGTGACGCATGGCAAGACTGGATGTCAAGTGCACCAACCCCTTCCTCCCTCAGCAATCCTTCTCCCGATGACTGGCGTACAACAGTTGTGATGAGCCATCGCGGCGCTCCCCTGTGCCTCCTGCATGGAGCCCCTCCTCCTCGCATGCTTCCTCCCGGGAAGCTCCCGATGGGGGTGGGTATTTTTAAACCAAAACCGAATTATCGAATCAAATTAATCGATTATTTCGGTTTTTTCAGTTTACGATTTTCAGTTTGGTTTTTATTTTGGTATAATTCGGTTTTTGGTATTCAATACGGTTTTTTGTTTACAGGAACCAAAATAACCAAATAACCAAATAGCTCATGTACAATACCACTTCTATAATGTTCTTCCTAAAACTACCAAACAATTCCTATGTTCTAACATCTTTATGCATATGTGTGGTATGTTCATATACTCTATTATGCTTATATTGTAATGATCTATAAATATTGTGTAGGTTTATCACTACTCTGTGTTGCGACATGAAAAAAATCAAATATAATGTACCTAGTGTTTATTCAGATTTCGATTAACCGAAAAACCGAATTAATCGAACCGAAATATTTTGGTTAATTCGGTTCGGTTTTTCATTTTGGTCTGAGAAATTCGGTAGCCAGCTTCTAAAAACCAAATTATTCTAAAACTAAAAAAACCAAAATGATTAAACCAAAAAAAACGAATGCCCACCCCTAGCTCTCGACGCGCATCCTCCAGTGGAGTCCATTATCGACCAGTGTGCCCATCCCGGGAGCCCTCCTCCCCGTTTGTTATGTTGAGGATGTCGACAAGAAGGGGGTGAATGAGTGGCTTTTAAAAAAAATCTTTTACAAATAAATACTCGTATAAGTATTCCAATGTCAAAACCTTAACAATAAATAATACGAAAGCGATAAACTAAGATTTTGACCATTAAGATCTGAATCAACTAGGCTTACTAAGGCTATTCCCAATGGGTAGTATCATACTCATTAAATAGATGCCACATATGATTTTTTGCTGATGTGGCAAAGCATTAAATAGGATGGAGAAGAAAGTTGTATCTTGAGCAAGATACTGCTTTGGCACGATATCTTAGGCTGTGGCACAGAATCTAACGCATTGGACCCACTTTCATAGACACAACATCACACCAATTAATTATTTTAACCATATAAGTATGATACTATGCATTGTAGAGAGTATTTCTTAAATGCAGTATCATACTTTTCATCCTACGTGGCATTCTTGGATATTGGAGTATGATACTTTGCACTGGGAATAGCCTAAGTGTAATCTCTACTATTCTAAAGCAGCACTTGGTGGCAGTGGTCCGTTCTTCCCACGTTATTAATTGCCGCTTAATTGCCCTGCTTAATTGCCCTACTTAATTGCCCTGCTTAATTGCCCTACGCAAGAAACGAAGCGTTGCTTTAATTAGCCAGCTTTCGCAAGAAACGAAGCGTTAAAGATAGATGTTTGATTTTGTGAAATAATTTTTTTTATTTTTTAATCTTTATTTTTCGTTATCAATTTTATTTTTCGTAGCAACGCACGGGCATGTAACTAGTAACTAATTAAGTCTCTACACAAGAATAAGCAATCCTAATGACAAACAAGCAATTTAATTTTAGGAATATAAATTGCGACAATATGATTGAAGATTGCTTGAAATTTAAATAGGCACAAGAGGCACACCGATGTTTTACCATGGTCTCGAAGACTTGTTGGTCTCCCCTAATCCACATGGAGGCAAGACCAAACCGCGTTGGACTAGCTTCACAAATTGAGCACGCACCTCGAATCCACTAGTAGTTGCACTTTACTCCTCTAGGTAGGTGAGCACCGACCTTCACAACTTTGTCCGGCCTTCTCACAATCTCCTTGAGAAGGTCATCACGCACGACGTCTCCATACGTTGTCTAGATGTCAGTAAACACCAAGAGTAATAAGCCAAGCTTTCTAGCTTGAGATCCACCAAGTACAACACATGTACAAGACTTCTCTCAAAGTGCAACACATGCACAAGGATCCCCCTCAAGTATAACACATGCACAAAAGACTCTCAATCCACTCCTAATTGCAACACATGCAATTATGACTCACTCTTAGCTCAAGAACCAAATGAAAAAGAGCACAACATGCACACAACTACCACACAAGGCTAGTAACCCTCAAATGCTAGCCCAAAGGGTCCTTTTATAACCTTCAAACAAAACTAACTGTTTGATAGCAAAATCGTGAAAAAACAGTAAAACCCAGTGCTATCGCTCATCTAGGACCAGTAGCACCGCCCAGGCTCAACGGTTAGTTTTGTGCATTAAATGCACCAAAACTAGCTGTTGATACAGTACCCCTGGTGCTACCGGCCATTTCAACCAAAAAACACCTTTCTTAATAATAACTACCGCTTTTTAGAGCAGTACTACCGCTGGGGCGGTACTACCCATGGATCCAAATCTCAACGAGATTTTTGAAATCACGGCTGAAATTTCGAATTTCGGACCCCCTGAGATCCTAAATCTCGATCAGGTAAAAAAATTTAAAAAAAAAATCAAAATGCTATAGTACCTTTCAAAATCTCGAAGAGATCTCAGTGATTTTGGTCGAAATCTAGGGAATGTTTACATGATTTTCATTTTTGTGGACCAGATTTGTTGGATTTAGGGTCAAAATCATCCACAAAAATTTTTGACATGTTTTGAACATTTTTTGGTCGGTTCAATTTGACCAAAATCTCGGTAATTTCGGCAGAAATCACAGTTGAAAAATGACAGGATTTAAAATTTGGTTTTTGAATTTCATCCAAATTTTGTTTGAAATTCTAAGATCTCGCTGAGATTTTGAATTTTGGCCACCTCCAAGATATATACCGAAAATGAAATCAGAAACATTGGTACTACTACCTATGTAGGAGTGGTAGCACCGCCGAGCGGTGCTACCGCCTATATAGGGGCGGTAGTAACACTGATTTAGCAACTAAAACGGTCATAATTTTTTATTCCAAACTCCGATTTATGTGACCTTGAACTCTATAGAAAGCTTATCAAAAAGTCTACACTTTTCACCCTTTTTCAAGATTTAAGCAACCATAGATTTTTCAAAAAAATCATAAAAACTCCAAAGTAGCCACTCATGTCTAAAATCTAATTTTTCTCGAAATCCCTCACATAGACTTGATAAAGAGCGTGACTACAAGCTAGCAAGAGTAAATATGATCAAATATTGAGCCATATGATGATTAATTCATGATTAAAATAATTTTGTAAAACACATTTGCAAACCCTATTCACATGCTCTAAGATAAGATTTAATAAAATCAATATTTTACAAAAACTCATTTTGTAAACACAAAGCAAAAACCTCTCCTAGCCTTTTGATGATCAACACATAATCAAATCACAAGCAATACGTGAGCTCTCTATTTACAACACATGCAAATGCCTAACTCCATGCAAACACCAATTCAACCAAATGCATAAGCTTTTCTCCTTTTGCAACACATGCAAATCCATAGCTCCTTGCAAAATTCAAATCATTTAAGAAGCAATAAGAAGCAAGCATAAGCTCCCTTATTTGCAACATATGAAAATAATTAGCTCGTGCAAAATCAACAAAAAGAGTGAGCTAGAGTGAATCGGATTGAGTTCATCAACACATGATGAAGCTCAAGTTAAATGACAACCCCTCTTAATAGTATGGCACCTAACTACAAACCCGGCCTCCCAACCAAACACCGAGACTGGTAAAAGACTAGAAAAACATCCTTAGCCTATCTAGTTATACCTTTGTTGTTGCTCAATTACTTGAAGCTTTTATGATTTGCAATCCTTTTCTCTTCAAGTAGGTGTCCTTTCTTGTTGTTCATCAACACATGATGAACCTTCTTTAGTGCGCCATGGCGAAATCTTTCGCGCGCTTGGTGTGGTGGGGTGGAAATTTGCATCGAGCGCACAGGATCGCAAACGTTAACAAAATGCATTTGGTTGGCTCCAACATCGGCTTTTGGCCAGTGACAGAGACTATTTTCACGTGCATAGCGGGCGTCAAATGGAGCGCTGATTCTCTTCTCTCTCTTATTTTCTCTCTCTTCCACGTAGGATACTACTGATGTGTAGAGGCTAATAGCTAGTTGATATGGCCTTATTGTACATGGATTGGTTCGGTGAGTGAATAGGTCTCTGCACCAACCTACAAAAGATCTCGGTTGGTTCTCACCATAACTTGCGATGGGCTAGATGTTGATCACCTCCTTGGGTGTTTGCCGATGAGGCCAGTCAACCAGGGTTTCAAATTTTGTTTTCGAGTTACATCTCGTCACCTACCGAAATCCAAAATTTCGCCGAGATCTCGTTATTTCGGAAGAAATACGAACGGAATACAAAAAACAAAATTTAAATCTGATCAAATCCGGTCAAGTTTTAGTCAAATCTCGATCAAATTTGCCGAGATTTCGATGAGATTCACCGAGATCTCAACGAGATTTTACGCACCGTCACACTTTGAATTTTTTAGGATTTTTCAATTTCGCCGGAATTATGATCTACCAACTGTCCCACATGGGAAACGACACGAAGAATCCAATCCGATTAAAATCCAATCAAATCCGGTCAAGTTTTTGTCAAATCTCGGTCAAATTTGCCAAGATTTCGATCAAATTCACCGAGATCTCGGCGAGATTATAGGTTACTATAGCAATTTGATTTTAATTTCGCCGGGATTATGAAACTCGGGGGTTCTGAGATCCGATATTTCGCCGAATTTCGGCGAGATTTTGAACCTTGTCAGTCAACTTCCCCTATAAATATTTGGGTATGCCTCTGTCTATGAGAAAGCTTAGGCTAGTGGGGCTACTATCCCTTTCTATCTATCTATCTATCTATCTATCTATCAATATTAATTAAAGGTTCTCTTAGAAATTCTTATATTAATTCTAGGATGTAAAAGTCTAGAAATTGGTACATTAATAAAAAAAAAATCTTAAGTATTAATCTTTTAGAGATAAGTATGATCTACTACCACAATTAAATAGCTACTCTATATATGTAGAGACGAGTTTGGATTTGTTGTTGCACGTGCAAGTAGGAAAGAATTATCACTTAATTTCCGTTTTCCGCTCCAAAATCTCTCTCAATGTATTAGTTTTCCATGCGTACACGCATAACTCTTAACTTCAATTCAAACATAATTGGCAGTGCGGCTCAGGTGGCGAGACTATCTCTTCCTTCTTTTACGTTATAAACTTTGTTAGCAATTTCAAAATTGCTAAAAAATCTATAAACTAAACAAATTAGAAATTTTAAAATTAGAATCAGGATGGTAGAAAAAAATTGATTGAAAAATAGTAAAAATATATTATACATGTTTATAGTATTAAAATATATTTATATAAATTTGACTCCTCAAGAAGACCCACATAAATTTATATAGAATTTTATATTAATCACAGAAAAAGAAATTTATAGACTAGAGGTCCCAACATACGTGCTGACATGCATAGATACCATGTTCCATAAGGAATAGAGGAAGTTGAGAAGAACGTAGAGATCGAATTTGGCTTGATGCAGGTTTCAAAATCTCGCCGAATTTCGGCGAAATTTCGTATTTCGGGCCCCTCCAAGTTTCATAATCCCGGCGAAATTAAAAAAACCCTAAAAAAAATTTTAAGTGCTACAGTACATTAAAATCTCGTCGAAATTTCGGTGATTTAGACCGAAATTTCGGTTAAACGGACCGAAATTTGTATAAAACTTGACCGGATTGGGTTTTCACGTCATTTCCCATGTGGGATAGTCAGTAGATCATAATTTCCGCGAAGTTGAAAAAACCCTAAAAAATTGAAAGTTGACAAAACCCTAAAAAATTTCGCCGAGATTTCGGTTTTTTAGACGAAATTTTGTCTTTTTTTAGCGAAATTTCGGATTTCTCGGTTAAAAAAAAACCGGATTTGAATTTTAGTTTTCGAATTTCGTCCGGATTTTGTCCGAAATTTTCGAATCTCGTCGAAATTTTGGATTTCGGCCGGGCCCGAGATGGAGTCCAAAAATAAAATTTGAATCCTTGGCTTGATGCATGCGGACACTAAATTGTGACGCACTCGGTGAGTTCTCAAGCAAGACCATACAATCAGAATTGGTGGTCAACCATGAAAGATTAAGGTATTTTTTTTTTCAAAAAGAACCTTCTAGTTTCGAAAATTCACAACTCCTTCGCTAAAAGACCCTAAACGAAATATGAAATTACATCAAGGTCCTTCTGCTAGTTTTTTTGCAACAAGAATCTTATGATCCTGCAAATTCACAACCGAGTCCAAACTAAACAATTTTAGAAACAGAACCTTCCATTTTCGTAAAATTGCATCCAGACACATGAAACCTCACCGAATCGCTCCTTCTAGGTGTTGCGCGTCATGGCACATGTGCGCTGCGTGTCGTCACGCATATGCAGCTAGTTTTATCGAAATACCGCAGGAATCCTTCCCTACAAGTAAAGCTTAAAATAAAAAGTTCATGGTGCGACTAGAAACCCTGATCTCCTCTGATGTTGATTAGGTATTTAGGTGTATTAACTTAGTTGTACTTTGATGGTTTTATGTATCACTTTTGGTTTGTCGAAGAAACAGTGTATCCTTCATGTACTGATCCGATCTTTCGAGATGTTGCGATAGTGGCATTATATGCCGTTCTTAATCATTGACAATAGTTTATAATAGAACACCTTTTTTGTTTTGTATGTTCTGAACTACTGTATCCCTTCATGTAATGCGATCTTTCGAGATGTTGCGATACTGGCATTATATGCCTTTCTTAATCATTGACAACTACTTTATATAGAACACCTTTTTGGTTTTTTATGTTCTGAACTTCATCTTATCTATGCTGCTACAGCATAATGCAAAGCTAAGATAAACAGAACATACTTAGACCTTGTAGAAAAGCAATTTACACAAACAGAGTTAACCATTTGTCAGCTCATAACAGTGGAGCTGAAGTGTCGGCATGGATACACACATGGCCTTAGTTGGCGGAAGCAGAAAATCTACATGACGAAGACCAGAATCACCAGATTGCAATGCAAGGTTGAATGCAAGAGCGGAGCTAGCCTAGGCTCAAGCCCCGGGCTGGACCAGCTGATCTTAGATTAAATATATGTTTTCAATGATTTTTCGTAGAATTTTTGTGGGCTTTCGGTATGAGGCCCCGGGCTACAGCCTACTCTGCTCGGGACCTGGATCCGCCCCTGGTTGAATGCAATTTTCCTTCGCATTACGAGCTAAGCCCCTGCCCCTCTTCTCGATTCCAGCATCCCAAGAGCCCGTCGAAACTGCAACCCGATTTACACAGGGAGATCAAAGCAAGCACGAACCAGCTTCTCTGGCTCTTGAGAAGCGTCACCACCAGGGTTCACAAAACCGTACCACGAAAACCGAACCGGTTTTCGCGGTACGGTTTTCGCAAAAACCGCGCGAAAAACCGCTAAAAAATCATCAAAAACCGAAGAGTTGGAAAATCCAAAAAAATTGAAAAAAAAAATTGAAATCCGTTCGGTTTTTCACGGTAAACCGCTCGGTTTTTACGAAAAACCGCTAGGGTTTCACGAAAAACTAACTCGACCTCTTCGAAAACGGTTTTCAACGGTTTTACGCGAAAAACCGCGGTTTTACGCGAAAAACCGAACATACAATTTTTTTCAAATTTTTTAATTTTTTTTCAATTTTTTTTAATTAGACCGATTTACCGAGCGGTTTTGCATCTCGAACCGGAGCGGTACGCTCAAAAACCGCGGTTTTCAAGCGGTTTTCGGCGGTTTTGTGAACCATGGTCACCACCACCAAGAGCAACCATCGCCCACAACTGTCGTCGTCACCGCCAAGTTCGGTCGCCATAACTGCTGAGACAACTGGTGAATTTGGGGATCACGAACTAATTTGGGAGTTTATTGTAACGGAAGTAAATTGGTTGTATTTCATGAGGATGAGAGGGCGTTATTGGGGTGTCTTGGACGATTGATTATACTGGTAATATATAATGTGAAATAAAAATTAAATCTAATTATTGATTTGTTAAAGGTATTTCTACTAGAAAATATAAATAAATATTAGGTAATCTGATTTATTGAATTGAAAAGAATGAATAACATATATTAAATTTAGTGTATTGCAAAATAACTTTTTATCTAAACGGCACAATTGCCTTTTGTTAGCTGTTTTGGAGCCTTTAAATTGGACAGACGCCCATTGTTTGGGCTCCAACTTCTCCTAGGAGGCTAGAACCACCTTCTTCTAAACGACGCTTCTAGAGCCAATGCTCGACCAAACCAAAGTCGGGGCATTTGATCATTTGCCCTGAAGTTGATGGGCGTTTGATCATTTGCCCAAAGTTGATAGCCATTTGATCATTTGCCCTACGATGTGTCACTGACATGTGGCCCTAGGACCCGCATGTCAATGAGACATCGTAGGGCAAATGATCAAATGCTCATCAACTTTGGGCAAATGATCAAACGCCCATCAACTTCAGGGCAAATAATCAAATTTTCCTTATTTATAAGAGTATGTTATATAGAACTTTAAATGATGTGAAGGAGAGAGAATAAGAAAAAAAGAAAGATACGGTTTACTATTGGCATATGACCTTATAGATATTTTATACTGTGTATACTATTGTGCGGACAGTCTATTAATTATATGAATGATCATTACAGATAACTATATATGCATTCTATTGTATGAGTTGTCTTTAATACTTTCTATATATAACATAGATGTGTATTATAGATAGTTACCGTCTATACCACTGTATATACCCTTAGTACCAAGAGCAGTACCACACAAATGCAACAATCAAATTAATCCAAAAAATCAATTTACCCCATTGGATAAACGGGAACAATAATGGGTTCCCAAAAGTAGTATCTGCTCATGTTTCTCCTCTGACATGAACCCAAGCATTGATGAAAAAGGTTTCAACTTATCTGATTTAAAAAATTCGTACAAATTTTTTATTTTTGATTATCGAAAAAAATCACTCGAAAATCGCTAGAAATCGCATGATTTTGATATCAAATTTTTTTATAAAAAAATAAAAAATCTACCGATTTCCCCTCGATTTTAACCATTTCTCCCGATTTTCACTCAATTTTAAGCGGCCAATTGAATGTTTCTCAAAGCCAATTTTTTGAGCGGTTTTCTTTTTGATTTTCACTGATTTTCTTTCGATTTTCATGATATTTACGTTTTATAATTTTTTTAAAAAATTTTAATTTCTTCCTATATAAATAATTTACCGATCGATTTTAAATTTCCTTTTCGCTGATATTAGGAAACCATGAAATCAATCGCACTTGTAGGCGAGCAACAACATCTCGCACGTTGACCTGGCTTAGTTGGCCCCCAACAGCGGGTCCCACACCGCCACTACCCAAAGGCCCCACTCCTTTCTCTCCCCATCGGTCCCGGCCTCCTGGCGAGGCAAAGAATCAGAAACACGAATGGGATTTGTTTGGTTGCCTTCTCGATTCGGCCAGCGTGAGCTCGAGCAAAGGCTAGTGGGAGTCAGGCTGAGTGGATGCAAGGAGATGTTGTTTGGTTGGTCGTATGAGGTTGGACAGATTGCACAGAGATGTTGTTTGGTTGGCTGCACTGGAATGAAAGTGTGATAGGCAAATTCAAAAGAGGGATGAAATAAATTTTAAAAATACTAGACAATCAATAATTTCACAAACGAAAATAAAAATTTTGAAATATATTCTAGAAAATCAATAAATTGAAAAACTAAAATTTTAATCTTTTGAAATTTATATAGCATGTATGGTCTAGTTTTGTTCGAAAAAATATCAGGAACACATAGGTGAAATCGGTTCGTTAATCGGAGATGTTAATCAAAAGATATAGCAAAGAAAAGAAGAAAATTAGATAATAAATGCTGATGTCAGCATGCATGCATGGCTCAGCAGAGCCTGGCTCTGGGGAAACGGTGGATTTTCTCGTTTTCCTGGAGCCAGGCTGAAAGGGGTGTTTTGCATCTGTAGAGCCAGGCTGAGTTGAATGAGAAGACAACCAAACAACCATCTTTTGCATCTGTAGATGCAAATCTCTTTAGATGCAGCCAACCAAACAGCCCAGAAAAGGCTCGGCGGACCCCCTCCCCGGCCTGTCTGCCTCTCGGATGCTGTGATTTGAAATCAGTGCTTTTCTAGGCTCGTGCCAAGTTTTTTTTTTTATAAATTTAATCCTATTCAGAATACAATTATAAAAACAGTCCTATCTTTGACTATAGAAGTGCAAAAGATGATATATATTGTATGTTGGTGCTTTCGTGATTAGGAATAGAGCTATTTTTATAATTACGTTTAGAAAGAGACCAAATTTACAACAACAAAATAATGTCAGCGGGCTAAAAAAGTGATAACATCTTGTGATCTTGGCCTCACACCATTTTTAGTAAATTTCAAGAAACTATGTGTTTTTTTTATAAACTATTAGAAAGCTATAAGTTTTAGTTTCTATTTCATAAAACTACAAGTTTTAGTTTCTATTTCCTAGAACTATAGATTTTCGGAGAACTTATATCACAAAATCTTAGAATTGATCAGTTTTTGTAACCGGTCTGACAGTGCAGGCTCACATGACAGCCCCACGTGCGAGTGAAACAGAAAATAAAGGCCTATATTATCAGACACGGTAAAAGAAAATAGTCAATTATAAAACCTAAAGTTTTGTAATACAAATTCTCTAAAAACCTATAATTTTGTAAAATAAGAATTAAAATCTATAGTTTTTATTAGTTTGTAAAAAAACTCGTAGTTTCATAAAAAAAATTTCTTCGTTTTTGCTGCTACCATAGTACCACAGCACCACGCTTTTTGGTCTCCAGTCTCCCCGTATGTCTGATTGCTGTCGTCGTATCGGCTGGCTCGCAAAACGGGCTGCAGCTGAGGAGAGCGTCGGCGGGGCCCTCCTGGGCAGCGTCCGGGCCGGGAGGACGATCGAGACGTCGATGGCTCGTGGTGGTCGGGCACTCGATCAATCAGCGGATCGGGCCCCATGCATAGTATCTTGGACCGTCAAATAGTAGTGGCCGAGAGTGCATTGTCCGTGCTGACCGTGCATGGTGCGTCCATGGCCATTGTGGTTGTGGGGCGAAGTACGTGCGTGGTGCTACCGTGCCCCTGCAATTATTGGGGCGATTTGTACTTGCCTAGCTACTTAGCTAGCGGCTCGATCGAGTCAATGCAACACTCAGATGTCAACTATCTTGGCCCGGGAAATCGGTGCAATTGAAGGTACGTGTAGCTTGGGAAGCCTCCGCTTATCTAGCCGTCTTATATATTATATGAATAAAATTAAAAAAATAATCCCTTTTTAACCACAAAAACGGCGGTAGGTAACCGTAACAGGTTGTTACCGGGAGAGTACGGCACCTCGTCTGGTACAATTGGCTATGGTGCTACGGGACAGCCACTTGCTGAGGTATACAGAGCGTGGCAAATGACATCTATCATCTGTTATTGCTTCTGCGGTCGGGAGGATTATTTTTATAATTTTATTCGCATTAGGATCAGATTTGCCAAAAAAAAAAAAGTGTGCAAATAGGCTTGAAAAATTGATGCAGTTTGAAGGTGTATACAAATAAAGAGTCCGTTTGGAACACATGAATTTTACGGAAACAATTTTAATGCGTTCCAAACGGGAGGAAAATATTTTTGCAAGGACGGTCCGTGCGTGCATAGATGAAGCGACACCGTACTGTATCATGCGGCGACCGATGAGCAGCCGGATTGAGACCCAACTCGCATATCGATCACGCGTACCATCGCCAGTCCGCCACCGTCGCACTCGCACGTCGTGTTTTGATTGCACCTTCGCACCAAGTGCACCGCCACTGGACCATGCCAAGTTTCCGTGCGTCGGGTCAAATTAACCGTGCGTCGGCGGCCGAGCGCGCTTACGTCTCGGTGGCCACGCCTCCGCGCTCGGGTAAGTGGGGGAGCCGAGCGCGCGTACGTGCCCGCGGACGAGACCTCGCGACACGGCACTACGGCAGGCACGGCCAGGCCAAGGAGTGACCCAACCGCGCGCGTCGGCGCTCGCACGCGCACTGTTACTTGCACTCGCAGGAGCGCATGAACAGGCCTAGCACGCTCGAGCGGGGCTGGAGCGTGCGGGCAGATACGCGCGTGGGCGTGAGCGCTGGGGGAGCTATTCTCTGACGTCGTGTCCTCTGATGTTGAGTCACTAACATGTCGATCACACGTGTCGTTGGGCCCACATATCAGTAACTCAACGTTAGAGGATCGACGTCAGAGGATCTCAATTCGAGCGCTGGAGGGCTTGCTGTTGCGGTCAGATAGCACGAGAGGTATCCACCCGTGCCCCTAGGCGAGGAAACGAGTCTTACCGTAGTATCACGGAGCCGAGTATTTTTTTGTGTTTTTATTGGGTATAGCAGATGATACGTGTTAACTGTCACGTTTTTTGTGACGAATATATTATTTTTTTACAAGAACGTACGTTGAGAACTATATTAGTAAAAAACAACATAATTCAAACGTAACGCACCGACTACATAGACAAGTCAGGCGCGTGCCGCGCGGGCGCTTCTGCTAATCTGTGTAACGACGCTACAATAAGGCCTTCGAACCCAGAACTTTTATTAGCTCGGTCGGAAGCTTCTCCATTCAAGATTGGCCCAGGGTAGCTGAGCTAAATCCTATTGGCCCATTATGTGCAACAATTTTCCGTCCATCTGGAGCACAAAAGGCTGTAGCTTATCTCACGTATTCAAGGAATTTATTTTTATTTAATATTTATTTTAAATCTTTTTTTTCAAAAATAATCGACGGGAAAAAATATTACGAAAATGGGTCCCCGTCGCCTGGTAATGAGGCGATCGCCCCATATTCAGGCGATAAGGGATGACATAACGGCTAGAAGTGACAATCGGCTAAAAGTTTTTTGCATCTAGGTACCTATCGTCCTAGTATCGGGCGATAGGGACCTGGATGCAAAAAAGTTTTTTACATCCACCTGAATGTAAAAAAACTCCCTATCGCCTCATATTCGAGCGATCGCCTCATATCCGGACGACGGGAGCCTATTTTTGCAAAAAAATAATTCCGTTGATTATTTTTGAATTTTTTTAAAATAAATATTAAATAAAAAAATTCCGTATTCATGCACATTGATGTTTTGGGCGACTTCTAACATGAATTTTAAAATATTGCATCTGTGGAATTCTGGAAGCCTCCCGTTCTGTTTTCATAATGCTCAAACGTATAACCAAAAAAAACTCGTCGAGTGGAGTATACTACATATACTAAACTCCACGGTTCCGATCATCTCCCCGCGCCATATCACCTCATGTGTCTGAGTTGTCCAATCGTTTCTTCGGATGGTAACCTTATAAATATGTTGCACACAATAGTGCACATCCCCATACGTAGCTAAGATGGCAGGGGCAATCATCACGAGTTCGAATCCTAGAAAAAGTTTTTTTATTCTAATTTAATTGAGGAAGGCGACGACGGAAAGGAGGCGGCGCTCGACCGATGCCATAGGAGGAGAAAGAGGTGGTGGCACCCGGACAAAGAGGCGGTGCCGGGGAGGAAGTGAAGCGACATTCGGTGCGCCAGGGGAGATCCGGTGGGCAGCGCACGAGATCTCGGCGGGGGCGGCCAAGAAGCGCCGGCGGAGCATGCGTGCACAAGAGAGAGAGAGAGAGAGAGGGAAGGAGGAGGAGGAGGAGGAGGAGGCAGCGCATGAGAGGGGCAGATCAGCGGCAGTGGTGCTCGGGCATGAGGGAGAGGGCGACCCGAGCGAGGGAGCAGGAAAAGAGGATTGGGAGTGGCGGCTGGGAATGGAGGGGTGTGTGTGTGAGTGGAGAGAGAGAGAGAGAGAGAGAGAGAGGGTTAGGGTTTACTTTAGGGGACCGACGGGGCCAGTTGGGCCAAGAAGATGGTCCGGTCTGGTCCGAAAGAAAAAGAAAATAATATAATAAAAAGATAAATATATGAATGAATAGATAAGTAAATAATAAAAATATAAAATGAAATAATATATATGTGTGTGTATCTCAAACTAGTCCAAAATAATAGAAAAAAATGGTCGAGAGAGAAGTGGAAAACTAACTTCAGATTTTATTTTTCTCTTGTTTTCTCTTTTCTTTTCTCTAAATTAATTCAAACTTTATATATTGAAACATATGTTTAAATTAGCAATTTCAGTATTTGACAACTAAAATTTGCATACATAACCATAGGACAAAACAAATTCACTGCACCTAACTAAAATTTAGAATTTCCCTCACAACTACAACAAATAACCTCTAAAAATTGCAAAACCAAATGTTATATCTTTATAAAAATCGGTGTAACCTAATTCTGTAATGTCATTTCAAATTTGGTATTATTTGACTTCTTTTGCTTCTTGTTACTATTGCCTTGTGTCGAACGACGTGTAGACTCCGACGTTCTAAAGCCCGCGGCTGTTGACTCTGACTCCACGACCGAAATCAATGAGCAAGGCAAGCATCCCCTTCGATCATGTTGATCCCAGCATTTTAAAATTGTTTTGTGTTCCATAAACACTGCTATATTGTGGGTTCTTGTAGATATAACCTTCATTGATGAGATTTTCTTACTTAATATCGACATGTGAACCTTGATAACCTTAGATTGTGGATAGACACATGAAAAATGTGAAATGGGTATACACGGTTACTACATGCATTCGCTTAGTATGCTTTAGAATTGGAAACACGAACAACTGGGTTTACTGTTCGTAATAAAAAGAAATGTTGGACATGATTGATAATATGGCCAATGATATTTTGATAAAAATGAAAAAATGAAGCTATGGTTTTGATGTGGGCGAGTATTGGTAATAGCTAAAAGTGCATGTGACTTGCACGTAGATAGAGGGAGATTTCTCGCCTGGGCCGGATTAAGGACCGAACGTTGTGTTGTACGATCCAAGGGATATCTGTACAACCACAAGGGTTGGTATGGGACAGTCTTAACTTATTAAGTTGCTTAAAACTAGCTTTACACATTGAAAAGCCGTAGTAGCACGGGCCTTCTGTGATAGATTGCTCGAAGGGGTGCTCTCACCGAGGTGTTGGTAATAACGCCTGTTGATGCAATGGTGTACACCTTGCTATAGGAAGAAGTGGAACAATGGGGGTGTATAACCATTTATCGTACAGTGATTGTACAAAAATCTTCTGCCGCCATAGCAAGGGTTTGTCGTCACCGGGTGGTGCAAAGTTAGGACTAGGCAATGTAACAGTTATGTATGATCTCTCTACAGCACACCAAAGGAAGTGTGTTAAAAGTGCATTGCAAAAAGTGATGATCATTCCTTGTGGGTAAAGCTGTACACCTCTGCAGAGTGAAAATATTTTCGAAAAGCCGTTCTCACGGTTATATGAGACTTGGTGAACTGACACTAGTTAGAACTTTTCCTATTTTCATAAAAAGGGATTGGAATTAAAAATTTACCCTACAGGTGATTCAATGCTTGGCCATGTGTTGGCAAGATTGATTTCAGCTGTTGTGCCATGTGCTGGTAAGGACTGGTTTTATGCCATGTGTTGGCAGGGAATGGATGAATTGTTACTCACGTCATGGAGGACTGTGAGTTGCTACAATTATGCTTATATACTTGTTATTTATATACTGTCAAATTGCTTTTACTAAATTCTGCTTTCAATCTACTATTCAATATTTACAATTCAAGTTGACTTTATGCAAAATAACCATAGTATCATTTCCTTATCACAGTCTGCATGTATTATAGGTTTTTTAAAAGTCTTATGAGTACGTAATGTACTCACCTTTGCCTTATTGTTATTTTTAGGTGAAGAAATAGAATACCCCGATGACACTTACACTAACGCAGGTTACGGGGATATTAACAATGAATTTTTCTAGGGTTTAACTTTGTCAATTGCTTGTGGGATAGTTGGGCAAGGCATACTGATAAGTATCTGTATCTTCTGCTTCTTTTGATTAAGCCTTCATGGCTTTATGTACGAACCAAGTTATATTAATAAAGTTGAGAACTTGTGTATGGATGTGTTATTAATATTATAAATGTGCGTACTAGCTACTGATCATGGGACTAATACAGTGTGCACATGGAACATAGGGGACCCACAGTTTAAGTTCCACTTTTTTTTTGTTTTTCGGAGCCATCGAATGAACTCGATTTTTCAAACTTTTGAGAATGATCCTGAGAGCATGCCTAAACTGCCTTCAAAATTTCAGATCATGATCAATTTTTTGTAATTTTTAAAAATTCTAACAATGGCACTAATGTATTTAAAGCAACTTTACTGATTTAATCAAGCTATTAAATCATGTTAAAAAAATTTAAAACTTTTTGAAAAGGGTACTGAGAACATGTCTAAGCTATCAAAGTATATTTAAACTTACGTGATTTTTAAAATTCTAATAATAGTATTTAAATTTCACTGTTTCTGTAAACTCATCCTCGCACGGCGTCGAGAAGCAAGTGTGCCACGTGGTGCCACGTGTATCGGTAAGGGAGCTATTCGCATCGAAGTGTCATGGTGTAGTTGGTAATCACGTCAGTCTAACACACTGAAGGTCTCCGGTTTGAGTCCGGGCGACGCCATTTCTGTACTCCCTTGTTTTTTTTCCCCTAAATGCAGCCGAAGTCAACATTATTTGTTGCCCTTTTCCCACCTTTGGCGGCCCAAACTGATAACACACAAGATTATTTGTCAGGCAACAAAGTACTGTTTAGTTCTTGAAGGACCTAGATCAACGTTATATATAGTCCATAAATGTCAAGCTTACTGCATAGTACTAAGTAAATCAATGCTGGTGGTTAAAGAAAAAATGTAAACCATGTAGGTATCATATGGTACCATATCCATCCATTTACATGCTACTCACACCATGTATAAGGCATAACAAACCATTTCAATCAGCTGGGTACAATGAACTCAAGAAAGTGGCTTTAGGCTAATAACCTTTCTTAACAAGTCATAGGTCATAACTTCACATAGGCACAGGTACATAGTCTGCACGAATGATACATATAGCAAGAGCGACGGAACAATACACCGCATCCTTTTTAACAAAGACGATACACCACGAGTTTAGTGAAGATCCAAACAAGCGGAACATTGCATCATGCAGACATAAGGATGCCAACTCAGGTTAAACTGATTTCGCCTCTAATGTGGGATTATTCCATTCTTGGTATCTCCATAACAGATGCGTCTTCTCTACTAAGCTGCATTGACGTCCAACTCCATCCACTGATGCAGACCATCATGGGTGGTCTTCTTACGTCCTTACTTCCAAGGCAACCTGCAGAGCGAAAAGAGTTGACAGAACTATGGTGACATCTAAACATTGGCACATGCAACAGTATGTAGAAAAGAATGATGTGAGGAGACAGTTTTCTTGATTTAGTGTTCTTGGTAAATCAGAGCACCCTTTCAGGCGGACATGTCACATTCAATGTATCAGCTCTTCAAACATAACAAAGTAGCTTGATAACCTTAAAATGATCCATCTCAACCTACCAGATCAAATGTCAAACATATTCTGATCGCATTTAATTTGGAACATGACATACGGCCAGGGATCAAAATGATAACCTTAAAACCTGTAGTAGTTCAGCAAAATTCGAACAGAGGTGCTTTTATACTCTTCGTTTTAAAAGTTGCACAACTATTAAAGCATGAATGAAGGGTAGATGGTGATTACTTACCCCTTCGCTTGCTTTAAGATTTGTGCAATTTGTATTAGGAGGAAAAGCATAGAAGCATTGCTCAAATTCGAATTAGTTTCCAAGAAAGCGTTTTGTCAGTAACTCACCCTAGTTTCAGGGATATATCAGAACCGTCATCATTGTCCTGCGAGCTTCCCGAATGCAATGCAGTCATCACTGATTCAGATGACTGTCCATCTTCAGTGAAAAGATTTTCAGTATCAGCAACCACCAACATGCCGGCCGTTGGCACCTGAGGCATCTGCATCCAAGCACATGAACATGATATAAATGTGTGATACGCCACGCCCAATATAGAGAAACAAGAGGGGCGTTTAAGTGCAGCCACTACGAATATATATACGGACTTATTACATGGTTTCTCAAGCGCATGTTCTCCTCTTCCAGCTGTGTGCCCTACAAGAAAACAGAAAATTGCATCATGAAATGTCCCACTTGTAGTATACCTCCTATATATATTCTCTAAACAAATCAAATATCATCTGGTGTAAAAGATTTTGTGCTGCTGGATGGTTCAAAAAATACGGTTGAAGAATAACTCCATCGTTTGCAATCGTGGTGAAGGATTCAATTTTTCTAATTAAATAATAAATCCAAAAACCACACAAAAAGCTGTAATACCCTGAAATTTTGAATTTTGATTTAAATATTTATTTGTGAATTTTTTAGAATTTTCTGGAATTTATTTGGATTTTAAATATTACTTTTGAATTAAGTCTTTTGAAAAAGTTATTTACATTTGTGCAAAGTTTTTATAAAAGTTTAGTTGGAAATATTTCATTTGAGTTAAAAAAAATGTCCTAAAATATTTTCCAATATTTATTTGGAATTTTTCGGGTATTTGTGCTATTTATTTCGACTTTGTTCAATTTATAGGCAAACGAAATCAAAGTAAAGCATTCGGTAAAAAGAGGCAAACGAATAAATCGAGTAGCATCTGTTCTTATCTTCATTAGAGAAGAGAATAAGGGGGAGATGGCAGATTGGCAGTAGAGAAGTAGAGGGGAGCTTGGTATCTAGCAGTAGAGAAAAGAGATAGAAGGAGGAGTGGAGAGCAGGGGAGAGTTGCGGCGGCAGCAGGAGATCGAGCCAGGGAGGCTCGGTCCCAGAAGAGGTAGGGAGGAGAAACCGAAGAGCCCGGCCAGAGAGGCCTTCGGCCAGAAGCAGAAAAGGAGAACGGGAGAACATAGAGGAAAAGAAGAAAAGAAGAAAAGGAGAAAAGAAAGAGAGAAAAGAAAAAGAAAAGGAAAGAAGAGAAAAGAAAAGAAGAGAAAAGAAGAGAAAAGAAAAATAAGAGAAGAAAATAGGAAAAATAAGAAATCTGGTTTCTTCGCGCGTCCACGCAGGTTAAATTGATCGTATTTGAATCGTAGGAAAAACTGTATTTCAATTTCTAAATGGTTAAATCAGGAATTAATTAAATCAGGAATTAATTAAATGGTTGTATTACTTGCTACAAAAATATTAATGCTATGGGTAAGTTAGTGGGTTTAGTTAACAAATGGTTACTTAGATCAATTCCGTAGATTTAATACTGGGTAACTTGTCAGGACCCGACCAGAGTCAGTCGGACTATCCTCTCCTGTATTCGAGCGAGGACGTACTTACCGATTCTACTCCAGGCAAGCATCCTTTGGGAAAACTTACCTCAAATGCTTTCAATGAATTTCAATAATCATTACAATACCATTCATGCATTGCAAACTTATATATAAATTGGAATTATAAACTCTGAAATTGAGAGTGAAAATGGTTGTGGAGCTTGGTGTGGATAAGGAAGGAAAGTTGGGAATGAATTGGTTTATTATGGAAAAAAAATGTGTTGGCCAGGGCAGCTGATGGAGCAGCTGACCTGTGCTTATTTTTATTATCTGTGGAGTTAAAATGGTGGGTAGAGGATGCCGATGAGAAAGTGACAAAGGCCGGAGGGTTCTCTACATAAGTACCATATAAGGTTAACCAACTAATACTTGGACAATGAGCCGTATCTCAGTATCAACCATAGTGTGTGCAAACAGCCAGAAAAGGTTGTCCTATGAGAGTATTGTGATCTTCGCAATGGTGGTTATGTAGTTACTAGGGCACCAAATCCGGGTTACCGGAAGACCCGGAGAGACCGTGCAAGTGGGAACTAAGCTACGGTTGTGGTTGCACATGATGGCGCTATATTTGAAGCCAGGAAAGTACTGCCACATGTGTTGGAGTACAACTGTTAGCTGCGAGTGTGGTGGGATGGCCTTGAGAGGATCCCCCACTAGAGTAACAGGGTGAAGATCATAATTACTGGATTAGTGATAAACGTTCTGGAGCCTCTCTTTGGAGGTCGCTATGGGTAAAGTGGTACAAACCTGCGCAGGGTCTAAAATCATGAATTCATGCCTGTCTCCTGGACTGGAGGCTACGGAAGCTAAGTCTGCCTCATGACATGTGTTAGTAGTTCTTTTAATTAAAATTGGCAACCCTTAAAGAAAATCAAAAACCTATTTCCATTAAAAATCAGATTTCGGGAGGAGGTAAGTTGGATTTGGAAAGGAAAGGAAAAACTCATGTATTGCATTCTATTATTACTTGCTGAGTACTCTGTACTCACTCTTGCTTAAATCTCCCCTTGCTTAGAAGGTGAGCTTTATGGATCAGCCGCCGAGGCCTGGGGCGAGGGTGATCCGCAGACCAGGATCCACCGGCGGACGACGACTACCAGAACATCCACGACTACTACCAGGAGTAGTAGAGTACATAGGAGACCGTCGTCTGATAGTTGGCGGTTTGCAGGGTATTTTGGAGTTGTAATCTATTTTGGTGGTGTATGAACTTCTTATGTAAATTAATGAACTGAACTCATAGCCTGGTGTGGCTTTTGGATCGTAATATATATGCTCATCCAGTCTCTAATTATTGTTCTGCTGCAACATTCTGAACACAGCGTAGTAGTCGACAAAACAACGGTACTTTTGCTATTTTGTTGACCACTGTGCCGAGACTCCGCGTAATTAGCTTAGGGTGATGACCCAGTGGTTGTTAATTACCCTATGCTAATTATACAGGTCGCCACAGAGGGTCTCACAATAAACTAATCGATTAGCCTCGCCCGCGGTCATGGGCATGCTGAGCTGGCCTTTCGCATATTAGATTTTGATATTCCAAAAATAGTTTCAAGAAAGTGTTCTTTGAGATGGAGAGTTTCCATCATAGGAAAGTTTGTTAGCTCCGGGTTTCATCCCGTGTTGAGAATTGATTTAAAATTTTAGTTTTTCTTATATTATCTATGCCTTTGAAATTACTTAATGTATTTTTTTTTCTTCGAATTTTGGCCAGGAGCTCTAGCAATCACTTAAGAAGAAGAAAGAACAATAGCCGGGCTACAAACGCACACACGCCCACACACCCACGCACACACACGCACCGCACGACCGGCGCAGGCGAGACCAAGTCTCGATCGGGCGAAGCGACGCCGCGTAGCTGGCCAACTGAGCGCAAAGCTTCGTCATAAATTACTTAATGTATTTGAAAAATTGCTTTACGCCAAAAATAACCATACAACCTTCCTTTGTTATCCTTTACATTAATATTACATTTTCCGTGTAGCTTGCTGAGTACTTTTAGTGTTGACTCTTGCTTTGTTGTTATTTTTAGAGGAGAGGTATGTCTATGATGGTAACGACCATGATAATTAGGACTGCTACCCCAATTAATTGTTAGTGGCAAATCTATTAAGTTTTACTTCAGTTTATTTTATTTCCGCTGCTTTGCTTTTATTTGATCTACGAGCCAATCTTATTGTAAAAGACTTTGTCAGTTAATGAATAAAGGTATGTTTGATATGATGTGTTATCAACTTTGGTTACTGTGTACACTAGCTCGATCATATACATAAAGGGTTCGGAGGTATTACTTTTGGGTCCTACAAAAGCATGTATCACTATCAATCTCTCTGATAGGTCCTGCTGAACATCCTTCATCCAGTTCCTCCTGTCTGCTGCCACTAGCAATAATCCATGTGGCATCCAAATTGAGGCCACTTGGGAGCTAGCAACAATAGTCCAAGATTCTTGCTACATCGGTTTAACTATGCTCATACATAATGGATTCAAGTCAAATTGTTACATTCATCCTTATCTTCTGTAACGTACTTCGAGTAAACTTCCAATCCTTAATTTGCTACACCAATTCGGACCCGTAAGGACTACGGATCCACAAAACCCATTTGCACTCAACTATATATTCTTTCTCAAAAATGCTTCCAAAATTAAGTATGAAAAAATATTTGAAAAGAACAAATAAACAAAGTAAGAACTCCAAAGAAGCCTCTTAAACTTTCTATCTTCTGCAGTGAACGCTACTAATATAAGTTGCTAATATTGTCTACTCTAATATACAGGGTTCACGAAAGCTATGGAGTTTAATTCATTCCTCACCTTTTGTTGGAGTTCACTGATTTGTTGCATGAATTGCCGGTCCTGCAGAAACATATGTTGTGTGAAACACTTGACATTGTGCCTGCCAACTCACACGAATCTGAAGGAGAATACAAGGTAGGTCACCCTACCTTTGTACAAAGCACTCTCTGCATTCCCGCTTCAAGATTCCTTTCCATCTGCTGCAGTTGCTCCACACTCAATCCCTGAAGCTCCTCACCTCTCATCTGTCTATAATATAGAATAGTGACGTTAATTGCTAACATTATGGCTCCTTTTCTGTTGTAAACAAGTTTTTAACTAATCACATAAAATCAAGATGGAACACGACATAACCTAAGTTGAAGACTTGCTTCTGCGAGTTGCTCATTCAAACTGCTATACTTGCTGTGCTCTAACTGAAAAGATGTTTTAACTATCAATGTTAGCATATAAATTAAGAACAATCCTATATATACAGTTTCTTATGAGGTTTGTGCAAACCTTCATTGGAGGATAGATACATGTGAGAAGTCAGAGTACCGTACGTAGGTCACTTATCTCAAGTTTTACAGGGAAAAGGAGTAAATTGCATCAGAAGTCTCTTGACTTGCATGGATTTTCCACTAGGTCCATAAACTTGATATCTTAACATCCATGCCCCTAAACTTGCACAAGTACACAGTTCAATTCTATATTTCAAATTGTGAAAGTTGCACCGTGCATGTGAAGCAGTTTTGCTAGTTTTCTAAGTTTATTAACCTACCTAAGTGGAAAATCCTTGCACTGCCATCCTTTACAGTAAAACTAAATAAAGAATGTTGATCATGAAAGCTACAATAAAAAAATCAGGATAGCAACATTAATTGGGTTATCAAGGTAGCTTGGCAAATTCTGTATCTGTCCATTCACATTACAGAAAATTCTTCTGTTTGGGAAATACAAAAATTAAACTGTTAAAGAACCTAACAAGAACGACTTTGCACCGTCCGTGCACATTATCTTTTTTTTAGTGTGTCCGCCAAACATTCCCATCTACTTGATTTGAAAAATATGACCTAGGGAAAACAATACATGAACTTACGATTGGCAAAAGACACCACTTGTGAAGCACAGACAACTAGAAAGAACTAACTGGAGAATACAGAACTCTTTGCAAAGATTAAGGATTATTATCATATGTGGGCCCACTAGGTTCTCCAAATAAGACGTTTAATTCATTTCTGGACCTTGCATACTTAACTTTAATTTCTTGCTCTGTAGTTTCTGGTTACACAGATCCTTCATATAACAGTACTAGTCCGCAAAAAATTAGATTGCTTGACATACATTCAAATCAAGGGAAGGCTGCTGATCTGATTTCCCCAGGTTCTTAGAATGCGTACTGTACTTGTCAATGATCTCATTCATACTGTATGACCAAAGCAAAATCAATATCAGGATTAGCACCAAGCTACATTTTACCAGGGTATCATGAAAAATAAACTACATATCAGTTATGCAAGCAAGCTTGTAACTGCAAAAGTGGTTTGAAGATATAACAATACAGCCCAAATTGGCAATACATGAAGATGTAATATTGATAAAGAGATCATATTACCGTATATAACATCATGTACAAAACTAATTCAAAGGTGATATAATGATGTTGATAAATTGAGATATACAACTGAGAGTATCGTGCTAAATATACTGTGCCAAACACAGGGAACAATAAAACAATTGATGGTAAATACATATATCATGCACACACGTTGTTTTCTATGTTTACAACTGTTAATTTACTATATGCATCACATGGATGTTGTTGTGTTACATATCATCATATGCCAAAAGGAAATATTAAAACCGATGATATCTACATATACCATACATACATATCGTTTGAGCTTGATTATAAATGTTGAAAGTGTATCCACAACAAAAGAAATAATTTGAAAACAAATTATGCACATTGGGTTTAATCTCTTGTTCTGTATTTCAGAGATCTTCTCAGCTCATTTATTACAATAGAGAAAGCACGTATCGATAGTACATGCATGCAGGGCCAGTCCTAGGCCTGGGCAGCAAAGGCAACCGCCTAGGACCCATGAAAGGTAGGGCCCCAGCCCATATATGTATACATGTATGCGTAGTATACAGCCTCTGTACTAAACATTGTTGATTAGTTAGGCCAGCTGAACTACCGAAGTATACAAGGAATAAACGAATATATTTGAGAAACTTAAAGTGTTCAAAAGTATATTTAGGTTTTTACATAGCTCAAAAAACATGAAGTCATTCGATGATGTCAAACCAAGAAAGTGTTGCACTAAATTTGCACATACTTTTTTCTCAAAATGATTCATTTGATGTTGAGTTAGATGAACTTTATAAAAATTAGAATACTACAAAATGACTTTGCCAGATGTGCCAATGACTGCTATTAAGATTTTTTTAATTTGTTAGAGATATATACTACTATCGAAATGTTTTAATTACTTATCAAAGCTTGTTTACTGTTTCTATGACAGTAGCATCAGCTGAAAAAAGCTTTTCGATGTTAAAACTATTGAAAAACTGTTTAAGGCCATCAATGTCACAGGAAAGGCTGAATGGTCTAGCCACTTTATGTATTGAGAAAGATATGTTGGATTAGATTGATATTAACACTATTATCAATGACTTTGCATCTAGAAATATTAGAAGAAATTACTTTCTATTATCATTGTATTCACAACTCGCTTGCTTGTTTGGCAAGTGATAGATGATGACTCATGGCTCTTTCGTAGTGTGCTTTGGTAATGTAATCTTCTCCTAGATCATTTTGTCCTTAATAGCGTGTTATAGTTTTTGAGATTTATTCATAATATTAATGTGCTAATGGATTGTCGTTAATGATGAGTACTTTGTATTTTTTTATGTACTAAGTATAATGGCAATCGAAATAAAAAATATTGCTACATATTTACGTTAGAATGAATGGCCTCCACTTTTGTGATGCCCGAGAACCTCCAAAATGCCAGGAATGGACCTACACGCATGCCTTAAGGAAATTAAGGAAAACTAAAGTACAGGCCTTTATCTTCCACTAAATTGCGTGCGTTAAAAAAATCATAATTAGTACTTTCAGTGTTATGCTGAAGTTTGATAACGGAAGAGATATAGTTGCATAAGATCTTTTCACACCTGCTTGTATTTCACTTCGAGTCCTCCCTTTCTCCCCAAGAAAATCATGAATTATATATTGAGTTAATATATTGATTTAGCATCTCATCTTGTATGTTTTAAGCAGGGTTTGAAATCTGTAACATCCCGAAAACTTAATAACAGGGTAAGATCCATTATTAAGATTGATTGTGAATTATTATTTCATTTCATGAATTTTTATGTGTTTCAATGAATTTCTTGTTATCAAGAAGTTGATCAATCAAACGATTGAAATTAAAGAAATTATTTTTTTATGTGCACAATGACTTTCTAGGAACTAAAATCTTTATCATTAGTTTGTTTTACCATTATCCTTATCTTGAAAAATTCACAAGAATTAACAAGTATACTATTTGTTTATATTTAAATATTCCAAATTTGAAAATCTGAGAAATTCAAGTAAAAGAATTTTAGTAAAATAAATATTTGGATTCTTAAACCTGAAGTTGTTGAAGTTGTTATACCTAGGATAAATATTCAAAGCCGGATCTGCATGAAAAAAAATATGATGAATTAAACTTTTCTCTTACGCTTGGGCCCAGTGTGCAATGCTTGTCGGCTTGGCCCACCTATCATTCACACCTTTCCTAACCTCTTACCTCTTCATTTACATGTGGGCCCGAGGCCACTGGTCATCTTCTTCCCCCAGCTTTCTCCTCTGATTTCCTTGCTTCCCTACTTCTTTCCCGTATGAAGCTAAGCGCACCTTGGACTCTTGCCGCCCCTATACGCCTGTTCCCTCCAGCTCATCCCCGCTCTCTACCATGGTCGGATTCGAGAAGGACCGAGGAGAAACCGCCACCCCCTCTTATTTGTCCCAAGCTCTCCTTCTTTGCTCTTTCTTTCTATTTAAGTAGCAATCAAGTGCGCTGGCTTTACTTGACTCCACGCATATCCATTCTCCATTTACGCCCCTAAACCGCCCCTTCTAGACCTTCTTCTTCCTCGGCTCTGGCAAGAACCCGGTTTGGGGAGAAATCGAAATTGCCGTTCCACAGTAAGAATCAACCAAATTCTTCGCACATGAAGTGTTCTTGGATACTTACGGAGCTATTGTACACTTTATTTCAGCTTCAAACCTTTTGGAAAGCTCCCGCACCGTGCAACCTACTGCGCCGCCATTACCGCACACGGTGAGAGCTCGATTCCTCTACTCTTTCTCCTAGTTGAATCATGTATAAACATCCTTATGCCCCACTGATGCTCGCGCGCACCTCAATCGAGCATGGTTCGGCTTGTAGCATCACCGCGCCGATTTCCATCGAGATCCATCGTCGGCCACCGAGGAGAGCCCGAATTCTCCAAGCACCATCCCTAGCCGAGTGGTCCCCTAGGTGCGCATAGACGTGTGGAAGCCAAAGCCACCAACCACCGGCCTTTGACGACGCTAAATCACCTCCGGCGAGCTCGGAGCCGTGCGACTCTGCCGCAGGTCACTGTCGTATGGGACCTCCGCATCAGTCTCTGCGCGTAGCCATGTTTCACTGATGAACCGGTCCCACCGGACCGCCACACCTCCCACACGCTTTCAGCCATTCAGTCGCTGACCTCGCGGGCCCATCGTCAGAGACTGCAGTTCATTTTTTAAGGTTCAGCACGTGCAAATCGTTAAAATACGCTTTCAGTGTATCAAAAGCGTTTCCGATTTTCTCCCATTTAATCAAGCCGAGCTACTTCAAACAGTAATAACTTTTAAACCACAAATCCAAATCCATTAAAACCAGTTTCTAAAATCGTATAAAATCAAGGAGATTCAGAATATGCAATAATATTAAAAGTTGGTTTATAAATTTAAATTTAAATTGTATGTCTGGAACTAGTTACATGCAAATTTTATGCAAATAAGATTCAAATTTAGTGAAATGAATTTTACTAGAATCTATGCCTAATATGATTTCATAATATGCAAAGAAATTTGAATTTGGAGTTCATTTGCATTAATTTTTAAATAAGTAGGTTCTTAATTGTAGAAAATGATAAAAATAACTATAACTAGATTAATATATGTTCAAAATTGTAAAACGACTTAATTGCCTCATTAAACAGTCTAGAACATGATTTTGGAAAAATAATTAGAGTGTACAATACTACTTTTAATTATTTCCTTTTATATTGCTTTATGTATTGATTTAAATTCAATTAAAGATTTCTCGTTCCAAAAATTCAATTCAAATATGTTTAAATTTATAATCTCAACTTTTGAATACATTAAAAAAAATTAACAATGAACAAATGATGTGTGTTATACTGTCTTAATTGCATAGTAAAAGAACTGTATTGTGCCATTAATACATAAAATGATGAAATCATAATGGTGAACTTGTAATTGTGTGTACATTAATTTTGCTTGGTTCTTTATTTGTTTTATTTTGCCGTTATTGAAATATTGATTTTTGTTATGTACCCGTTGAAATGACGAGTAGATACTGACATGGTAAATCTCGTTGTCGACGACAGTGGGATTAACTTGACTTCAGAAGAGCAAGGCATGCACCCTCCTTGATAGGGGTGAAAACAGATCGGATACGGTCGGATATTGCTGTTCCCGTATCCTAACCCATATTTTTTTTCCGGATTTGGAATCGGATACGGTAAGACCGAATATGGATACGAATATGGATATTTTGGAGTTTCGGATATGGTAATGTCAGAGCGGATACATACCGGATTCGGTTCGGAAACGGATAATACAAACGGATACATACTTGTTGAAACATTTGACAAGCAATAAATTCATATATATTACATAAATTTGACAACTCACACAACACAAGTATAACAAGGTATGAAATTCATACATAACTTGAACAACTAAGTCCGGCTCGCCCAACAGGCCAACACACTGAATTCATGCAGCGGCGGCGGCGGCGGAGGCTCAAGCACTAGGGTTAGTTTTCGGGTTGGGGAATCGAATGGGGAGGCAAAGACTGAGGCTTGCGGGAATCGAATGGGAAGCCCTTGACTCTTGAGTCTTGACTTGAGTACGGAGTACCCTTGTTTTGTTGATTCGGATATCCGGTCGGATAATATCCGGTTACCATATACCGCAGCTATTCGGTCGGATATCCCGTCTACCGTATCCGTTACCGTATCCGGTAGCAAGTATCCGGTATCGTATCCGAATCCGGCCGGATACGGAATTTTTTTCCCGGATTCGGTACCGGATCGGTCGGGATTAACCCGTACCATTTTCACCCCTACTCCTTGATCATCTTGAGCCTAGATTTCATAATTATCCAAAATATGTTTAATAACTTGTCTGCATGCTCTATGTTTCTATCAAACGTTTATTTTGTGAATGCTGGTAGTTATGACCACATTGATGGACTCTTCTCAATCGTCTTGAGAACGTGAACCTTGGTAACCCTAGAAAATGGTTGGGCTAAACTGGATATACTTGATTACTAAATTGCTCATGCTTAGCACTATTCTAGGGAATTGTGGGCAACATTTATACACATGTTCATCTTTCTTAATAAGATTGTAAATGGTTACTTGAAACCATAAAGAATGTTGGTAGTTTGTAAAAATAAAAATAAAACTATTGTTTGACATGGGTGATTATTGGCGAATAGCCGGTTGTGCGAGTTTTAACTTGCACGTAGATAGGGGGAGGTTATCGCCCATGTCACATTAAGAACCGAACGTAGTGTTGTATGATCCAAGTCTAATCGTACAACCATGAGGGCTGAAATGGGATGGCCTTAACTTATTAAGTTATTTGAAACTGGCTTTGCATATTGGTAGGCAGTAGTAGTACGGGCAATCCGGGTAGGTTTGCACGAAGGGACGTTTACACCGAGGTGATTTGGAATCAACGTTTACCAATACAACGATGTACGCCTGGCTATGGGGAGAAACGGTTATTGTTTATTTGAGCTCAGCATAGATTATGATTGTTGTGATTTTATTTCTACCATAGCGAGGGTTTAACGTCACCGGGCTAGTGCAAAGCTAGAATTGAATAATGTAACGGTTATGTATGATCTCTCTGCGGCACACCAAAGCTAGATTAAGTTTTGCAGAGTCTAAAACTAATCGATTAGCCGTATCCACGGTTATGGATAACTTGGAGACCTGACACTAGTTAGATGATTTAGTTTGATAAAAAGGAACTTGTGATTCAAATTTTGATTAAACTCATTTTGATACCATCATGGAATTTGGTATAATGGTTTATTTACTCACGAAGGGCTGTGAGTAATTTATCGCTTCTCGCTCACGAAGGAACGTGAGTGAATTGTTAATTTATCATTTATTTACTTGTTAACTTAACTATTCAACTGTCTTAATTTCATTTATGCTTTCCATTATCATTCAGTACTACAGTTTAAATTTTGCTTTATGCAAATCAACCGTAGAAACCCACTTTTCATACAGCCTGCATATAATTAGGATTTGTAAAAATCATGTGAGTACATTTTTGTACTCAACGTGCTCAAATGTGGTTTTTAGGTGAAGAACCAGAACACCCTTATGACGATAACGCTAGCGATGAACTTTTGCTTTATGGCGACGACTGTTTCTAAGGTCACCTTGTCAGTTGCCTGTGCAGTTATGGATCTAGCTGGCACACTGCAAGATGAAGTTTTGCTACTATTATGCTTTTAGCGCTTTTGTTTGATGTTATGTAAATTATGAACTTCTGCTACAATAAAACTTGTAAAATTTTTTGTATGGCTGTGGTCTCGAATTGTGTTGGTGCGTGCTAGCTGCTGATCATGAGACTAGCACATAATGCACTATAAAACCTTTCTTTTATGTTGCACCGTAACATAAAAGGGAGGGTCCTACAGTTTGGTATCAGAGCCGTATTGACTGTAGGTAACCTTAGTTAGAACGATTGCTAGGATAAAATTGGCAAAATTCAAGAAGTTATTTTCTAAAATAAAAATAAAAAGATTATGTCGGGACCCCGAATTTGCAAATCCGGACCCTCTGTGTATTCAGCACTAGTCCAGGAACGCGCTAGTGCACACAGTCTTAACATCGGTAAATATCACAATCATACCAATCGATACCATAAAAGTACTTTATTAAAGTAATAAAGCCAGTTACTAAACCTTATAGCCAAGTTACAAATATATGCCTCGTAGAAGCGAAACTTATTCGAGAGAAAATAATAGCGGCGGAAAATCAAATAAACTTAGTGGCGCCATCATTATAACTGAGCAATGGTAGGCTCGCATCCTAAGTAGAGCGGGTCTCTTGGAGTTCCTCATAAAGCGGCGTAATCTCCTCTTCAGCGGTATTGTGTTGAGGCAAGGGTGAGTACTTGGTACTCGGCAAGTCATGCGAGAATGCAAGCTAATATACTATATGCATGGCTTGGTACAAAGGAATAGCTTAAGGTATATTTGCGTGCTTGACATTTGACAAGTAATATAAGTAGATTCGCGATAAAAACAAGTAAAGCATAAATAACTTTTCAAGAAGTTTAAGTAACATTTTTCCCGTCCTAAACCATATTTCCATCATCTTCATTGTTAAACCAACCCAACTTTTCAAATCAAGTTATTTGAGAAAAATCTAACCCTTGTTTGTAATTCAGAGCATTGTCGATCTGCAGTGGACTCGGCTATTCAAATAGATTCTACACTCTGCGAGGTTATGCACTTTACCCACAAGATACAATCCACTCGCCCACGTCGGTAGTGAATCGCCATACAAGAGTATGCGAATGAGCGATCATAACAAAGCCTTTCGGAAGCCTCCCGAACAACACGAGGTGGGTCCTCTCGTCGTGCTCTACACCATCCCTTCCCTTAGCCAAGGCGAAGTATGGGACCAACACACCGTTAGATGGGTACCTGGCCACGACCACGTCTGACTCCCCGTACAATCACACAAGCGGTGTAGCGACACCACGAGGCTCCATGAAGTGAGTCCTTAGCGACTTAGTCAACTAGGGCCGTCCCATTCCGACCATGTGGTTGCAAGTATGACCAGTTCAAAGGCTTGCAAGGTTAAGTCCTTAGAGTGACCAGGCAAGACTACGAAAAACCAAATCAACACTCCCAATGCCACAGCTGGCCGCTTTGATTACTCTTGCCATATGCCGGTGAAATCACATTTATCAAACCCAGATTGATTACCATGCACCCACGTGCCATCAACATCACATGATACTTTCCAAAAGCAGGTTCAATATATCATTAAGTCATATTAGCATTTGATTATCCAAAATCATGTCATGAGCACGTGGCAGGTCTAAGCGACATACTACAACGATCTAAACCCATGTTGGCAATTTAATAATGTCCAACTAGTAAACCACAACTAGAGGTGACAAGGGATCATGGCACATACTTAAGTAATCAAGGTGTCATATAGCAAATTGGTATTTATCTAACCCCGAGGTTTAAACAAAGTATCTTTCTAATTGAACTAGCATGCAATAGTTTAAATCAAAATAGATTTGAAATGGGATCAATATGGTCAAAGCACAACTTGCCTTCAAAAGCACTTGCTCTTGGTCTTGAGTTGGATCTGAGTCAACACTTCTCATCGAATCCTTGTACTTCAGCGTCTACTCGTAAAGCGTGCAAATAGCAAATACACAAATGAACACTATGCAAAAAGATCCCAAAACTCCAAATAAAATCCATAAAGCAGAGAGAACATAATTTTACGGATTTTTAGAAAGCCGGAATCGTCAAATTTGGAGTTAAAAGCGCCAAAAGTTATGATTATTTAAAGTTTAAATAATCAATTAAATAATATTTGAGAGAAAAACTTTAGTCAAAATTAAATAAAATTCATATTTAGGTAGATCTCAATTTTATACAAATTTAGAAATTTGAACCACTCAAATCGGAGTTGAAGCACTTAAAAGTTATAGCGTTTGAAGTTTGAATCTAAATTTGAATCAATATTTGAATTAATAAATCATTTTCTTTTCGGAAATTAATTATTGCGTCGGCATGGACACGATGGCGGCTCCTGATTGGCGTGGCGTGCGGTCCATGGGCTGCGGTCCACGCTCGGCTTAGGTCCACCGTGGACTTCGGTCCACAGTCACGTGAAGGCTGACATGTGGGCCCGCTTTCGGGTAGCGTCATTCGGCGTCGGTGAGGCTCAAGCCAGCAGGTCTTTGCAGCAGTGGGTCCGCGATAGGCGTCATGGTGGCGTCCGCGATGCTTATCGACACGCGGGCCGCGTGTCGGTGATACCTACTACTGCCGGCGTGAAGCGCCGATTCGGCTTCCTGGGCCAGCGTGGCTGTCGTGGCCGTTGGTTTGAAATCAAGCGGTAGGATTGAAGTTTGGCCTACATGTGCTTGGGCGCCGCGTGGTATCGTGGGCGTTGGATCTAGATCAGCGGTTGGGATTAGATCTAGGATTTTCAGCGGGGAAACTCAGAAGTGGCGTGTACGATCACGGGCGCTGGATCTTGATCGGACGGTTAGGTGGAGGCTTTGGCGATGGCTTTCACGGCGGAATTGCAGTGCCGTGGCTGGGCAGCGACCGCCCAACCAGCGGTTGGGGCGTGCTCACGGCCCGAGATGGAGGGTGTCTTGGAGTGCGCCTGGCCGGGGTTCGAATCAGTTGATAGGCGGCGGAGGGCGGCGGGCAGGCGAGGCAGGGCAGTGGTGGCGCTTGCGCCTTCTGGCCCGGCGGTCGGCGAACCTCTGGCGGCTAGAGCTCAGCGGGTTAGGCAAGAAAGTCAGTGAAGTCACAGCGGTCCTCGAAGTGCAATCCGGGCATTAAATAGCCGGGAGGCGTGCTCGGGCGAGCCCTAATCGATCCCAGCGGCGGCGCGCTTTCGTGGCGAGTCAGCTTCGATTCTGGGAAGGACGAAATCGTTGGCGAATCCGCGTGTCGCGATCAGCGACCACGATCGCCTGGCGACCTGGTCGGTCCGAACTACGGCTTTCGGTCGAAGTCGGGGCGGATCTCGTAGTTGGATCTTGATCAGCCGGTTGGGATCGATTAGGGTTAGAGTGGAGTTCGGTCGAGTCAGTGGCTCGGTCGGACTCGATCCGACTTTCGGTCGGATGAAACGATGCTTGACCGAGTTGGATTTCGCGATTTAATATTTAAAATAATTCCCAGTAATTCATTTAATTCATTAAAAATAGCAAATGACTCAGAAAAATTCCAGAAAAATTCTGGAAAATATTTTGGATTATTTTGGACTCAAATAAAATATTTCCAACAAAAATTTATTTGCAAAATTAAATTCTTTAATTATTTCAAAATGGAATAAATTCAAATAAATTCCGAATAAATCCAAATAAATTCCAGAAAATTCCAAAAATTCACCAAAGTGCCAAATCACACATGATTTTAAGAAAAGCAAAATTTTGGGATGTTACAGATTAGTATATGCTATTCTTTTCCTATTCATAAGATTTCTTTCTCTTCTCATTTATAGAATTTTCCTTTCTTACCTATATATCCTTTCCCCTTAATGAGTTTTTCCTGTAAAATTTGCTAACACATGTTTAAATGATTTTAGATGTCGTCTTCGCTGGTCTGGACTGCACTCGTGTGGCACGTGACTAGAGTCCTGAGGCGCGGGAGAGGAGTTCAGATCTCCTGCCACCCGGTCACTATAGGAGGACAAGTGATTGGGCACACTGCTCACGCCTACGTCACCACCCGGAGAGGACGCCAACTCTTACGCCATCACGCAAGACACCACGGTCTCTCGGAGTATGAAGCAATTCAGGGAGCAGCACGCAAGATTGTGCGCCAGATATGCCACCATCACCAGATCGGTTTGACAGCCCTCGTCCGAGCACACCTTGACTAGATTAGGTGACGGATCGAGGTCATTCCACACGTTTCAGCGATACCAGTTTACCCAGTAGTGCCAGCGTCACCTTTGCCTCCCGTCAGCCCTGAGCCAGCACCTGTCGCTGATGAGCCCGGGCCGAGTCATTATCGTACCGGCAATCTCCGGGAGTACCTGAGTCGATTTACACCAGCCACTATTATGAAGCCTCCACGACCTTCAGCACGACGCTGATTCCCTTGGATCGTGTACAGTGACACGGAGTCGGAGACTGAGCCGTTTGAGGTTGAGTGTGAGTTTACCTCCGCAGATAATGACGCAGTGGTTACCGACATAGAGTAGGAGTCCCTTAGTTTTATGTAATTAAAGTACTTATGTTATAGTACTTATGGTATTGTAGTATGAGATGGATCGTCTTTTTGTTGTAAATACTATATGGTTTGAATAAAGGTTTTGTTGTACATAATTTTCTGTGTGTTTTAGTTCAATCTCGTGAATGTTTAATACTTAATTATAACTTCACGACGACATGATCCTCATAAGATAATAATTGAAAGTGAAGTTAACTAATGGCTTAAAATGGAATTAGAAATCTTTCCTTAAATGACTTATATGGTTATACGATGATATATTTGAGTCCTGGCTAGCTCACCCTTTGTTTTGAATTTTTGTTGGTCACTGCTAGTGCTAAAAAAACAAAAATAATGCCACCATGAGGCCTGAACCAAAAAAAATATTTGGTATGTTGTATTCAAATAGATACGATCATATAGAAAACTTTCCAATTGAGTTTAACTTCATTTATTATATTTGAAAAATCAAAAACAGAACGAACATAAAGCCTTTTATCATGACATTAACACTATCACAATTTTTAAAAATTCCTCAGGCTTGATCATTATCTGAAAATTTTATCGAAATATTAGTAATATATCAGGACCATCCACAAAAAAAATTCACATGTTTTGGACCAATTTTTGTCCTGTTAAAAATCACCGAGATATCGGCAAATCTCGGCGAGATCTCGGAAATCTCGATAAAAAAACAGATTTGAATTTTGTTTTTTAGATTTTGTCCGAGAGTGACGATATGTGAACCAAAAACGAAATTTGGAACTTTGGTTTCAAGCATCAAATATTAACTCATCCAAACAAATCCCAGCTACATTCGGTTCCAGCGAAGAACACTTACATATATGTGTTAAAAGGGGGGAAAAAACAACCGGGTGCAACCATAGTACAGTGCAAATTACGTTAAAAAAAAAATGCAACAAGCGCTTAGAGAAATGTCACAACAGGTACATACAATTATATCCCGTGATGCATGCACTTTCTAATCTGTACTCTTAACTTTGCAAATGTTTGACTTGCTTAATTTGGCTGCCAAAGTGAAATTTGATAGCAACAATTTTTTAGAAGGAAGGACAAATTTGGTACATACTACTCCCTCCCATCACACATAGTTATTGTTTTGAACTTGGTTACAGTTAAACTTTTAAAATTTGCACTGTAACAGCGTGTTTGGATGCCTGCTTCATCCGCACCTGGCCCGCCCCAGCCAGGCCCGCGGGAAACGGCCCCGCGAGCCGTTTCCGCGCGTGCAGCCGCTGAACGCGAATTCCTTCTCTGCTGCATGCGCAGGGCCAAGTCCGGGCGTGAGAACCAGCGAACCAAACAGCAGCTCAGCGCGCAGTCAACGCACGCGGCCAGCCAGGCGCGGAGGAAGCAGCCAACCAAACAGCGCCTAAATATCTTTTTAAATATTTAAATTAGATATATGAAAATCATATGTATAAATTTGTCTTGAAAAGTACTTTCATAATATTATAATTTTATTGAGTTTTACAAATATATTATAAAAAAAATTAGTGACCGAAGCTGTGTTATGAAGATTGTGTCAATACCCAAAATAACAACTATTTATGATCGAAAGGAACAATATATTAAGTCATTCACTACAGTAGCCTCCTCGATTTTTTTTTGCAAACTAACACATGCCAAACAAAATTACAAAAATACCCCTGGCCCACTCTACAACGCGCGAAAGCCACTTTTTGCAGTGGGGTAGCGCGGATCGCGACGAACCGCACACGGTAGGCACAAAACGCGGCGAGCGGGCAAAGCAGCTAGTCACCGAGGCGGAGGCGGAGGCGGAGGCGGAGGCGGGGGCGGGGACGAGGGGGTGCGCTGCTCTCACGCCCGAGCGCACGGTATGGCGAGCCAACATGGGGGCATGCGCTTCGTACGGGGCACGTGCGCGCTTCCGCGCTCAATAAGTGTGCGCTAAATACCATTTTTACAATTTTATTTAGCACGAAACTAATTTTTTAAAAAAATCGATCTACTAAGTAGCTCCAGTATATTAACCCTTCCGCTTGTATAAATGCTGATGGAACATGCAAGGCCACGTATCCCCTTCGTACTTTGAATATTATTTTTCTCGATAGCTACCATAGCCCAGTACTAAAAACCCCCTAGACTAGTCCAGCGGTAGAAAGCACGAGATCGAGCCCCAGGGAACATGAAACGGCCTCTGTTTACGGCATGCCACCACATAAAATCACAAGGTACGGCCGTGCACGATTAGCAGAGATGCATACGACTACATGCCTTTACACGCACGACGCACCGATCCAATTTATAGACGCAAAGCGCACGGCGCAGCAAATTACCCAGATTTTCCCGTGTTCCCCGCAAAAAACACACGAGTACACGCGTATATCCATCTACGCGAACAAAAGCACAAGTCTCGGAGAATAATCCGTAAGCGATCGATATTGTCCTGCGCGGAAACAACAGTGAAAAAATTCCCCATTTCTCCGGAGGCGAGGAAACCCACCCAAATCGGCTCAAAAACCGGACGCCGCAAGGATCTTTATTCCATAAGTAGAAACCGTATTTTTGTAAAGTGGTGCCGCCGTAGCATCGTATTCCAACCAAACCCAAACCCTAGAAGAGCATAATAGGAAAGAAATCTTTAGATGACAAAGCGCGAAAAGTCGAAAACCCTAGTGCAAAGATCCGAAATCCCGCCGGGTTAGGAGCGAGAGACAATCGGGCAGATCTAACAAAAACTCGCCAGAAAGAAGACAGCACGAGGAAGGGGGGAGCGCGCGTGCCTGGAGCTGGCGAACTGGGAGAGCTTGCCGGTGGACGAGAAGACGACGAGCGCGACGTCGGCGTCGCAGAGCACGGCGAGCTCCTCGGCCTTCTTGAACAGCCCGCGCCGCCGTTTGGAGAACGTGACCTGCCGCGCCGCCGCGCTCTCTATTCGTCGTATCTCCCGCCTCTCCCGCGCCATCGATCGATCTCTCAATCCAGCAAGCACCCGCGCCTCCCAACGCCGCCTCCTGCTCGCCCACAACCACACCAAAAGGGAGCAACAAGAATAAAGCCCAATATATTGTGCCGTGCCGTTGTGCGTGTGCGCGTCGCGTCGCATATAAAACGCTGCTCACCAATGGGGGGAAGTGGGGAACTGCGGAAGCGAGGCGAAAGGAAAGGGTGGGGAGGGAGGAGGGAGACGGTAATGTGCGGTCGTGTAATCGTGTGACTATAAGTTACTCCTAAAACAGTAACAGTACTATTGCCGGATCTCGATGGATATGCTCTAGGTACTGTAGCTATATAAGGTATGAGTGAGTGACGCTGTAGGGGAAAAAAAATATGTGTATATATGCCACTGCTGTTGATTCGGTCCATCAGATCTGCAAATAGACGGCTAGATTTACGTACGTGCAGTCGTTACTGTGCGGTCACGATAGCCACTGCAGGTGGGGAGCGGACGCCGCGGGGCCGTGCTCCAGTAGGCAAGCGCGGGCGGGAACAGTACATGGCGATTTATTTATTAAACAAATCCGGGGGCGACTCCGCTTGGCCTTGGCAGCACCGGTCGTTGTTTATAGAGGTGGGCATTGGGCCGGGCTTTTGGGCGGCGGCGCGATGGTATGGCGGTGCAAAGCACGGCGCGATTCGGGCGGGCGGCCGGCCGATCACGCATAAGCTATGACGCGGCGTGCCGAGCGAACCAGCACGAAGCGGCACGGCACGCGACGGCACGATTTAAGCGGGCCGTCTTAAGACGCACGCAACGAGCACGAAATCACGGATTAAGGCTTAAAGTTGGCGGATATTGTTGATTCAGGGCATCTTCAAGCATGGCATTTATGTTTGACATTTTGTTGATGTGATTAGTCTCTTATGTAATTAAAATAGGTAGTTTAGTAGTAGTGATTTGTTTTATTTCTTTGTTCGTCACAATAGTAAAAATGGGCTCGGGCTTGGTGTACGGCCGCGAAGCGAGCACAGCGCAAATGGGCGGGCTTGGGCTCGCCAAAAGTGAGTCGGGCGACGCGGCCGGCATTGAGCACGATGGGCCGTCGTGGCACGGCACGGTTTCGGCCCGAAGCACGATGGACCCGGGCCGGGCCGGCACGGCACGGCACGACGCCCACCTCTAGTTGTTTATAGCCCGAAAATGTCCGCGCCGGCTTAAAAGGAAAGGATCTCTGGGCGAAGCGTGACGGTGTCGAGATGGGGTAAAACCGGTGCCGCGCGGAGGCTTCCTGATAAGGGAAGGGGGCGAGGATGCGGGGAGCAGTACTGGCCGTGGCATGTGCGCGTGGCGCCACCGGGCAGGGTCAGCGGGGAGCTGAAATTGGAAAAACGCGTGGCTTTTCGCGTTTTTCACGTTGGTTTGGGCGGGTGGGTCGGGGCGGGGAAGATCTGGATGAGCGGGGTCGCGGCTCGGGTATGTCAGAGGGTCGCCTGGTTGATGAGCGTTGCGTTGGGTCTTTAATCTCTTCTTTTCCCTTTTCTTTTCGTTGGTTTTCTATTCATTTGGTGTCTACAGGAGCAGTGCTGGTACTTGACTAGGAGTCTAGGACACGGAGCGGACGTAACCAATGGGTTTGTGCGTGCAGGGGTATTCTGCGTGTCGAATCATGGTGGCAGCTTTTATCGTGAGAGGTGCTGCTTGGGTGTTTCCTGACTGATTAAATGGACTGTAGAGAAATAGTCTGTTGCCATTTCCACGCATTCTCACGGACGGACGGATGGACGGATGAGCCCAACAATCACCGAGGGCCATTTGTCAGTGGTAGTTCCCGTACGGATACGAATTGTTTTTTTGGGGGGCGCTGCTAGATGCAATATACTACCTAACATATTAGCGGAAGGATCCCCGGCTCCTCAGCCCCCCACGTCATCTCCCCCACTCTCTCTCCCTTTCTTGCAAAAAACACCTCCGGTTCTTTGAAATTACGGATAGGTCCTTTGTAATTTTATATGAGTGTAGAATATTTTTCCCCGTTCGCGTTTAAGTCCTCCGTTCGCCGTTTTACACAAAGAACCTCCCATTAATACGAATTGCGAGCTAGCCCTTTCCTACTTATTCGAAATAGCGAACAAGTTCAAAATTATAACAAATTGGTCCCTAGACTTTTCGTTCAGGTCCTTTCTCCGTTTTCCCCGAAAAAAATGTTTTCGTGCTCCGTTTACTCTCCGGAGCATAGGAAAAATGTTTCCGTGGTCTATTTTTCTCCGAAAAAAAAACAAAAAATATTTCCGTTCACATGACGCCGTTTTCCCGAAAAAATATTTTCGTGCTCCGTTTACTCTCCGGAGCATGGGAAAAATGTTTTCGTAGTCTGTTTTTTCTCCGAAAAAAAAACAAAAATTTTTTTCCGTTCACGTGCGCAGCGTTTTTCCCGGAAAAAATACTTTCGTGGTCCGTTTGCTCTCCGGAGCATGGGAAAAATGTTTTCGTGATCTTTTTTTTCTCCGAATTTTTTTTTCTATTCACGCGCGCGGTGAAATATTTTCGTGATCCGTTTGCTCTCCGGAGCATGGGAAAAATGTTTCCGTGGTCTGTTTTTTCTCCGAAAAAAAAACAAAAAAAATTTCCCATTCACGTGCGCGACGTTTTTCCCGGAAAAAATACTTTCGTGGTCCGTTTGCTCTCCGGAGCATGGGAAAAATGTTTTCGTGATCTGTTTTTTCTCCGAAAAAAAATATATTTTCCATTCACGCGCGCGGCGTGCGCCGCGCTTGCGTTTCTAGTTTGACAATACTATACGCAGCAAACGCGATTAAAAACTGCAATAAAATATTATCAACATGTACGGCAAACTAACAGACGTAACAAATAGCCAAGTGTCGGACCCCGGAATAACACTTTCGAAATCATGTGTATTCTGTACTAGTCCAGGAAATGCTAGTACACACAGTAGAAATGAAACCATAACATATCCGTCGTTCTTTATTAAAGATAAATATTCAAAGTTACAAATGAAATGGCGCGCAGGCCACACTACAAGAAAAGTTATTATCTGTGACGAAAACGTCGTGACGTTGTCAACCTTTGTCATGGAAAATATATTTTCTGTGACGAATTTTTTATGCTTGTCATTAATTGTAACATGCGACGTCGCCCCATGTACTTTTGTGATGAAACATAAAATTTCGTCATTAAAACAAAATACAAATCGTCATAGAAAAGGAATTGTGCTCATAATCAAGCTTTAGTTATTTTTTGTCTTTTGTTAAAGAATTTTTTATTTTTTTATTTTTTATGTTAAAGAATTTTTAGGAAGATAGTTTTTGTTTGTTTTTTTTCTGTTAAAGATTATTTAGAGAGATATAATTTATTTATTGGTATATTATTTTTTCGTTTTTTGATAGAGATACTTTAGAGAGGTGAAAAGAGAGGTAGAGTAATGGAACAACCACACGCTCAAACATCTAGCGATGACACAAAAAGCTGCATTCGAGGCTACTAGATGTATAACGATCCAAAAAAAAATTCGTTGTAATGCAATGGCAAGACTTATCCATTCACATACAGGCATGCGTACATAATAAGTAGTCAACAACATGCAGGTATTCAATTGTTCAAATGGAATTGTGTAATGAAGTGCTTGACAGTATCAATATCATAAATGAGCTTATATTCCGCCACTTCAGATACACAAACTATATATACGGGCGTTATATATGGACTAAAAAAGATATACCAATATACGGACCGAATTGTCAATTTAAGTAGCGAACAACAACAAGTCTTCTATTTAGCCACGATACACAAACTATATATACCGGATGTTATATATTGACTAAAAAAGATCTACCTATATACGGACCGGATTGTGAATTTGGTAGCTAACAACAACGAGTCACGTTAGATTCTTTGTTATTAGCATATACATTAAAAGTTTGCCCACACCGCATAGCCGCACGAGCGGATAAAAAATTCGAGTCAATCACCGTGTCATTTGGAACCACCTGGCATTGTGATCTTACGGCGCTTGCACCTCTTGTGGGTGGAAGTCCCTCACTGACGAGAGTTCCCAGCGCCTACAAGTTGATTTCAGCGCGCAAGTTGATGAGCAGGTAATCTCGTTATGCGTTTGCATGCCTGTATTATTTTTAGATTGATTTATTATTTCCTCATGATAATTTTGATTTGATCTAATACAAATCTTTCTAGGGCATCAAGTGATTGATCCGAAAAGTTTGATTGGTTAATTTCTCATAAATCCTCATTAATCTCGTAATTCTTGCTTTTAGTGAATGTATATCATTTGGTTTTCTAAGATCCTACAATGTGTTTAGGTTTTGGATTGAGTAGCTCTGCTCTATTAGTTTGTAGGATTTCAAATGTAGGACTAATTTTGACATACTTTTTCTTGTTCAATTATCTATTTTCTTAGATGGACGAGAAGTTGGATTCAGGGTAAACAATTTACCCCTACATATATCAAAGGTGTGGGAGAGTTCATGCAATTTGTTAAAGATAGATTTGATGAGAATGTTAAAATACTTTGTCCATGCCGTGCATGCCTTAATCAGATATCAAGACCTCATTCGGATGTGCATGATCATATCCACATACATGGGATGTCAAGTGCATACACAAAGTGGGTTTATCATGGAGAATCTGTTGATGCTTTGATGTGCATGAATCTCAAGTGCATTTTGAAGAAAATGTTGCGCATATGGAAAATTCTGGTCCCGATGGGTTGTGTGCGGGTGAGGATGATAATGACGATGTTGATGGATTGCCAGAGATGATGGAAGAGATGTACACTGCTTGGGACCATAGTGGAGAACACCCAAGGTTTGCTAAAGTGCTCGAAGATGCCAAGCGCAGTCTTTGCCTAGAATCTGAAGTATCAAGATTCTCTTTCCTTGTGAAGTTACTTCATGTCAAGTCATACTATCGAATCGATGTCTGACATGTAGTGCAGTGATGAAGTTATTGGTGATAGCATTCCCTCATTGCAAACTTCCCAATTCATATTATGAATTGAAGCAATATCTTCGTGAATTGGGTCTTGGATATGATTCTATCCATGTGTGCATGAATAACTGTGTGTTGTTTTGGAAGGAGTTTGAGAATATGGATGATTGCCCGATATGCGGTGAATCAAGATGGAGAGATGCAGATGGTAAGAAAGTGATTCCTCAAAAGGTGTTGAGACATTTTCCGCTCATACCTAGATTAAAGAGGTTTTTGCTTGAAAAAACAGCAGAGGACACACAATGGCATAAGTTAAAGCGACAACCAATTGATAATGAAATGCGTCATCCAGCTGATGGTGAGGCGTGGAAAGACTTTGATAGAAAATATCCGTTATTTGCGGAAGATGCAAGGAACTTGAGGCTTGGCATAGCTCTTGATGGTTTCAATCCATTTGGCAATATGAGCACTTCGTATAGCATGTGGCCCGTACTAGTGATGCCTTATAACATGCCACCGTGGGTATGCATGGATCAATCGAATCGCATGATGGCCTTACTCATCCCAGGTCCAAAATGCCGGAAAGGATTTTGATGTTTTCATGGAACCTCTCATAAAAGAGTTGCTTGTACTATGGAATGGTGTCCCTACTTACGATGCTTTTCTTGGTGCGATGTTCAACCTTCGTCTTGCAATAATTTGGTGCATCCATGATTACCTCGCTTTAGGCACGTTGTCGAGGCGAACTACAAAAGGTTATTATGCATGTGTTCATTGTGACAAAGATCCATTATCACGGGCCATCAGGAGGAAGATATGTTACATTGGCCATCGTCGTTACCTCGCAAGAGAACGGCCAGTATGCGGAAAAGCAGCTTTTGATGGACATCATGAAAAACATGACAAGCCAGGAGAGTTTAGTAACGAGGAGCTTTTGAGCAACTAGAGAAGGTCAAAGATGTTAGACACTGGAAAAAATCCTCGAAATAATAAAGGAAAGCGTCAAGAGAAGGATGAGCCTCGGTTATTTAGCCGAAGGCTATATTGTTTGAATTGTCATATTGGGCGGAATTGAAGGCTGCGACATAATCTTGATGTGATGCACATTGAGAAAAATATATGCATGAACCTTCTTGGCACATTCTTGGATATAGAGGGGAAGACAAAAGACACTATTAATGCTAGGCTTGATTTGCAAGATATGGGCATAAGGCGTGAATTGCATTTAGAGGACAAGGGCAACTCATATAGAATTCCGCCAAAGATGCTATACCTTGAAAAAGGAGCATAAGCTTGCATTTTGTGAATTTATTAGAGGAGTTAAATTTCCGGATGGTTTTGCGTCCAATTTATCAAGATGTATTTCTGGCAGCGGATGCAAGTTACAAGACTTGAAAACTCATGATTGTCACATCCTCCTGCAGAGAGTTTTACCCGTTGGCCTTCGAGGTATCGTGCTTGAGAGGATATATATGAAGCAATTGCGGAGTTAGGTAACTTCTTTAGAGAATTGTGTAGTAGAACTCTGAAGATAGATGTCTGCAATGACTTAGAAACCTGAGATCCCAATCATTCTATGCAAGCTTGAGAAAATATTTCCTCCGGCCTTCTTTGATGTGATGGTGCACTTGGCGGTTCATCTACCTGATGAGGCAATTCTTAGAGGTCCTGTTCAATTTGTTTGGATGTACCCGATAGAGCGTCGACTTGGCACTTTAAAAGGTTTCGTGAGGAACAAGGCAAGACCGAAGGGTCCATTGCGAGAGGCATATGTAGCCGAGGAGGCCATGACATTTTGCTCAAGATACATGGGCGATGTTGAGACCAGATTTAATCGGGAGGATAAAAGTGGGGATGGATATGTAGAAAACACGGTGGATTGTGACGTCTCTGTTTTTATGCATGGTGTTAATTTAGTAGGTTCCTCAGTAGAGTTACATTCCTTGATGGTGAACTTGACAAGCTTATTTGGTTTGTGTTAAATAATTGTGAAGAGGTTGATCCATACATGAAGTGAGTAATCATTTATATTGAAATTAATTTTGTATGAAGCTGTGGACTTAATGTAATGCTTATTAATGATATGCTTGCTTTTTCTGTTTTGCGAAAGTTAGGAGAAGAGTTAGAGAAAGAAGGGCCAATGATATTGTGAAAAGGATGATGACCGGATTTGAAGTGGTTCAAAAATATGTTAGCGGGCGTAAAGGTGATGTTAGTGATCACCTACATGCACTTTGTCGTGTGGTCGAGATCTCCGAGTTAGGATTTATTCATCTGCCGTTAATGGTGTTCGGTACAACACCGTTGATCGTGAGAGAAACATGAAGACCCAAAATAGTTCCATCATGGCGGAGGGTACACATAAGGGCATGTTCACTTTGAATTTTATGGTTCATTGAAAGAGATCATTGAATTGGCATATAACTCGGATATACAAGTTAGTCGATCAGTGGTTCTTTTCGAGATGTGGTGGTATGATCAAGATGGAAAGAGGAGAGGCATTACAAATGATGGATATTTCAAATCCATCAATATTGAGGGGCCGTGGTACAAGAGGATCCTTTTATTTTGGCCACTCAAGCAAAAAGATATTTTACTTACGGACACTCAGTTGGGCAAAAAATGGCGAGTTGTGCGAGAAGTTTGAGTATAGGCATATATATGATGTGGCTGAAAATGACATGACCAATAATGTGGGCGTATACCAAGAAGATGTTTGTTACGATAATGAATTTAATGTGCAAGATAGTAATCCTCCCTCGAGAGACTGACCGCGATGATGAAGACGATGATGTAGATGTTGATGCTAGTTTAGTGGACAACATAAGCAATAGAATGAGAAAAATGATAATAGTGCGGCGAATCAGAAGAAGATGACACTATGGTGCGATTCACGGTGATCTTGAGCATGATAATACTCGACGGATGGCGACAGCGAAGAATAGTTAGGCATTAAGAAAGTGTTGGTAGCTGCATACAAATGTTTTAGAATTTTTAAATGTCTTTACAATTGAATGTTACAAGCGGTTTGGGCATGTAATGTAATGGAAGATGGATAGACAAATTACTACAATAGCATGGTAGTAGCATTATAATCTGGTATAAAGCAAACCAAGTACAAGCATGCACTTCAAATAACAACCAAAGCAGCATTATTTAGTAATGTAGCCTTGTTTTTTCGAGAATCAGACTAAACAAAAAAAACATTGTTTATCTCTTTGGAGCAGATTTACTAATAGTATCGCAAAGTGAATTAGGCATGCTTTTGTGATTATCTCTATGGAGCAGATTTACTAATAGGATTTCCTCAACCACCTGGCATGCATTGAACCAAACCCCTAACAACCCTAAAGCGAGATTACCTTCAATGGGAGGAACCGGTTGGAGGAGGGTGGGGAGCAGTGGGAGACCGCCGGCGCTGAGGAAGACGCGGCCGCCGGAGGTTGGGCGCCGCCGCTTGGCCGGGTGGAGGGTGGCGCTTGGCTGCTTCTTTGCTAGCGGTGGGAAAGCGCCGACCTCGGCGGCTCGAGGATGGCCGCGCCAGCTGGGGAGATTGGGAGCAGCGCCATCGGAGCGAGGAAGTGAGGAGGAAGCGAGGAGGCGGCGACGCCACGGCGAGGGAGCAGGGTGCTCGGGTTGGATGAGGCGATTGAGTGGAGAGTGAGAGAGAGGAGAACATGAGGTGGGGAATACATATATTAAAAAGAATAAAGATCGATAGAGGGATCCATGACCCAAAAGGCTAGACCGACATGTCTGCTAGGGATGGAACTACTACGGGTATTTTTCTATCAATTGAGTTGGATGATGATTTGGATGATGATTTGGATAGTTTTATAGATATTCGACTTTATCCGATCCGATCACATCCTAATGTCCGCCCATCTTGCCCGGTTCCCTCCCCTAGGTCGGTCCGTCCCTCTTGGTGATGACACCCCTGGCAATTGGTTGACGAGTCGAGTGGCGGATCAACGCCGCCTAGGTGCATCAAGACCTCCTTTATCGACCTAGATCCCATGGCGAGGTTGGTCCACGTTGACATCTCATAGTCGGTTGGGTTAGATCCGAACCATTAGATCTAGATTGAACGAAGCTGGATTTAGCCACGTAGATCGGTAGTTGCATGGGATTAGATCCATTATTGGGTGTCGGATCTAGCACGAGCGGTTTTAGATTGAATCGGCGTCACCGTTTGGATCCACTCTTAGCCACACAATCCGAATCGCCGCGGTCGAGATGCACCCACGTGTCTCACGGCGGGTCATGCCATGTAGCGCATCTTTCGCGTGGGTTAGATCTAATCTGGACCGTAGGTTTTGATTTGAGCGATTTAGATTGATTTGGATACTCGTAGTTAGATCTAGTATCAACCGTCTTATCGAATTTGAACGGACCAGATTAAACGCGTAGTTCCACTGTGGTGGGGTAGATTCGATCGTGGCCGTCGATTTTGGAATCAACGGACGAGATTGCGCCATGCTTGCGATCAATGGCGTGCTGCCACGTCATGCGGGAAAACAAGCGTCGCCGAGCTGCGCCAGTTGCCACTGACGTCAGCCGCGGGGCGGCTTCTGGGGGCTGCTTCTGCCGAACTAATACTATAATATACAATTAGGTAATACTATTAAATACATTATAATACAAAAAGGATGATAGTAGCATTATAGTCTAATAGCATGGTAGTAGCATTATAGTCTAATAGCTATGATACTCTTGGATTGATGTCAGTAAAACAGACTAACATACATTAACTAAAATAATAATTCTTGAAGATCCAACCCTTGGATTGATGTCAAATTTTAACTGTACAATCTAGCTTCAATTTCAAAACCAACCCAACAAGAATCAGCTCAATCGGATCTACGGATCTAATCTCTTAAGTAATAAGAAATTGACTTGTTGTTTTGAATGTCCTTCAAAAGGTCTACACACATACCTAGCCACTCGATGTAGATTTTGCGATTGTGAAGTTGAAAAGTCAGATGAAAGACAAGGAGTGTAAACCACGTACAAGCGAGCATGAAATACATAAGTTGTTCAAAACAATATGTTCGATTCTAACAATTAAAGATATCTATAAACAAAAACAAACATTTATGGCGTGGCTGAATCACCCTCAACCACGTTTCAATAGTTTCTACTAGAATCTGGAACCGTACCAAACGGTTCGTAGAAAATGATTCTGATTTTTTCTTGAAACGTTTGTACCAAAAATCTGGAACCAGTTTTCATTTCAACTAGAATCTGAAACAGTACCAAACGGGGCCTTACACAGCTAATGACTAATGCCATTGACAAGCCATGACCAATTTTTAACATAGCAATTCACTATGTACCATTCAACCCGTTCATATTGATTGAAATGATATTTTACAAGTAGTAGTATAATGATTAAAATCTTATTTTAATACTTTAAGAAACAAATGTACAAGAAATGATGTTCCCGCTTATTTTTTAGAATTTTCCAAAATTCCCACGCAAACACGGGCGCCACTTTCCACAGGAAAAATCCAAAAAATCGGGCGAAATTAATAAGGCCCACGTACAGGGAATGAGTTTTCCCCAAATTGCGAGGATTCCCCCAAATCCCTTTCTTCTCGCACGGCTCTCCTCCACGGAAGAGATCCTCAACCCGGCTGCCTCCGCGTCGATAGGACTCCTCCCTACGAGCAGGAGCGTCTCAAGGCTGAAGCCGGTGAAGGGGTAGCCGCTTCGCCCGCCACTGCCATCTCCATCCGCGACCCGCCATCGCCGCTGCCGCCCCCCACCTAAACCAGACGTCCCTCGTCGGCTGCGGAAGGAACTGAAGGGAATGCCGCTAGCACAGTGAGCCACCAAACCCCTCCTATTTGAAGGTCACCGTCTTCTCGTCTCAATAACCCTAGTTTCTATGTTTTGCGTAAGCCCGGCATACATTGCGTTGCCTACGAGATCCTTATAAAACCATTATTTGTTTCATCGAATCTGTTATTTTCATGTATTTTGTAGAGTCGATTTTTGATTACTTCTTCTCATCTCACTAACCCTAGTTTCGAAGTTTTGCGTAAGCACACCATATATTTAGTCGCCTAACATATCCATATAAAACCATTATATGTTTCCTTGAATCTGTTATTTTCATGTAATTTGTGGAGTCGATTTGTGATTACTTCAGTTGTATGCTCGAAATGTAATCACCTACCCATTGATGCCTACATCGATAGATTCTGTTATACTTAGAATAACTTATAGAGGGATCGAGTTTAGGTATAATTATAATATGATATAAAATTGAATAGTTCTATTTTCCTCCCTGCTATATGAACACTGCCTGGTGATTTGAACTCTTGAACTGTATAAATTGTGTAAGTGAAAATCACTCTATATTGGGCAAGTAATCACTCTAGTAACTCATAGATTGATGAAGCTTTGAATAATGAATAAGATGCTGGGCTTGCTTTCATATCCTTAGTCCTCTTCTTATTTTGTAGTTATTTTGCATTGTTCATATCAATATAAGACAAGTACTCAAAAAAAGGAGCTCTGTGTTTGCTGCCTGCAAATGAGAACACGACGCAGCAAAGGCAAAGGTAAAATCTATTTTTATCCTTTCATATAACACTATTACTATGCTTGTGGATGAATAGGGCCATATAGTCTTGCAATAGAAATCTCGACTTTTAAAATATGCTAACCTATGTCAATCAATAATACTGTTGTTTTCATAATATAGAACCTGAACCTTGCGATTATGCCAAGCTGCGACTAGCAAACATCGCGGCGATTCAAAAGATTTCAAGAGCTAGGTCTCAACATTAAAAAACAATGGAATCAACTTCAACCCCACTACAACCGAAAAGGATACCAAAGGTTATAAACATTGATGACTCGATTACGATCCTGAAGAAGAGGATATGGGGGCCGAGGAAATGAATCACTGACATCCATTCACCAAGAAAGGTGCTTGTGATCTATCTCTTCTTTGGGGAGTTAAGGTTGTTAGGCTGCATGTACTATTGTTCTTTGCATATATATATATATATATATATATATAATTTCTTTTAGTTTGCTTCGTTTATTTAATTCTTCATGTGGTGCCTATTTCATTTTGTACACATATTTACAACGATGTTTTTTTTTCTCGCTATAGTATTATAAAAGGTGCGTTAAAAGACCAGCTAAAAGGCCCGTAAAAAGGAAGACCGGTGACATGCCTCCAGGTGGTACAAGAGCATCAAAGAGAGTGAGAGCAACTACACCAGAAGAGGAACCCACTAGAGTCACAACAAGGTCCACAAAATCAGTGCCCTTACCTACACTTCAAGAAGATACAACCACTGAATCATCCGAGCAAGTGGTCCATGAGGCTCAAATTCAGACAGAAGACCAAGAACCCATTGCTGAACCTACTAGTCCGGTCACAGATTGGTCCTATCCGGGAGATGATGCAAACGTGCATCCAGAAGATGATGCAGACCAACAACAAGATGAGGAAGGCAAGTTATTTTTGGGCATTATTCTTTTCATCTTCATTACAATTGTGTCAGAGAACAAAATTTCAGATTGTTGTAACGTGTTACATACATTTAGCCGTTTACTAATCTATTCAATGTCTGTTTTCGTAGATAACCCAAATACTTCTAAAAGAGGAAAGAGGGCATCAACAATGGGGAAAATGCTTGAGAAGATGACTAGAACTATGGGAAAAAGGTTGCCAATCCAATTTGCCGAGGGGATCACGAAGGCCACATAAGCCTTTAGAAGCCGCAAAGTTTGCATCGAGGTGGCGTTCAAATCGAGGCATAATGTACCTATCCTCACTAGTGGAAAGAGTACAAGAACAACCACGACTCATTTGGATAATTTCATGGGAAATTATGCGTAAGTAATTTCATTCTTGGCCACGAACAATTACTCTTCTTCCACATTATATTGCATAATTAATTAATTAATGTGATTCATTCAACTTAATAGACAAAGTGGCCTTGGACACTAGTGATAGGACAACCAAGGATGCATGTGCGGACATTTTGAAGGGTGGGGTGCGGCAATCTAGGTATTTGCTGAAGAAACGGTATTTCGATGGTATCCCAGCAAACGAAATTAGTGCGACGAGTCCAGTAACTACCATGACAGATGCGGAGTGGAGAAAACTCGTCCAGAAGTGGTCTGACCCGAAAAGCAAGGTACGGTCTATGAACATATGGTTCTATTCATATTCCATTCATGTATGTGACTAACTTAACCGTCTGCTGTAGGAAATATCTGAAAAGAACAAGCAAAATCGTGCCAAAGTCAAATTCCATCAGGCCACAGGGTCTCGCAGCTACATTGCACACTGCCATGCTCACAGTAAATCTTGTTTGTTGTGTCATTATTCATTTTGGATCCACAAAATGAATATAGGAATTACACAAACATCACTTGTTACTTGATAACCAAGTAGAGGATTATATATGCTCTTATTGAGTTGAAGCCCTGCCTATAAAAAAGCCATATGTAGCTAGGAAAAACTTTTCTACTTGATACATCTCATTATGTTTCTTCTTCCAATTGTAGAAAGAGAGAAACAAGGATCAACGATTCGATCTTTGTGGACTTGTTTAAGGAGTGCCACAACAGCAAGAAGAAGGGACTCGTTGAACTGTAACGCTTGATTTGTAAGACCCTACATTTCCATTATCACTGAATTGCAGGCAAACACATGAATGTGTTCATATGATGATTATTTTTGTTTCTTTTACATACTTTGAAAGACTGGCTGATAGTTATTCAAACAAATAAATGCACTATGTTGTGCTTGCTTAGACACAACAAATATGACCATGCTCTGAGTTGTGTTTATTTGTCCATGTTAATTATTTTGTAATCTTTGAAAACTTGTGGAGTCAAATGTGAGAATTAGGTTGTATTCTCTCGAAAAGCATTTCAGAATTCACGACTTGACAAAACCAAGAGCTTCATGCTCATGCATTACCAAACAAAAAAATAACCTCGCATTAGTTATGTTGATTTACTACATATTACATCATGAATTAGCGTTTCAATTCTAACCTGGTAAACAACCATAGAGGAAATGTGTCCTAACTAGTGTGGCTGCATGACTAATTATCTGTTAAAGCCAGGTTGTGCTCAATTAAATCCGCGTACTTTCATAGTCATTAGCCATTTGATATATAAACTAATTAATTATCATATGTACATGAAAAGGCTCGTATTGGCATAAGGCATCATGTTTTCTCATACTGTATCTTGCATGACTAGGATGAAAATTTCATATGTATATGCCTTATTTTCCCCATTTCTGTATTGATTCTGTTATGTCCTTTATATTAGGCTGAGATGGAAGCTATGATGGAGCCTGATGTAGAGGGCCAGGCAACAATGTCTAATCTTGAGATTGTTGACAAGGTTCTATCTCAAAACAGCGCCACAAGCAAATTCCTGAAGAATGTTGGATTACATTCAACCGCTACAAACTCTACAAAGGGCTCCAAAGAACAAGCTCTTGAGGAACAGCTTGAGGAGGAGAGACGAGGAGCTGCTGAACTTCGAGAGACTGTTGAGCAACAACAGCAAGAAGTAGAAGACTTGAAGAAAAAAGCTCAAGCATCAGATGATGCACTGATCAGAACCCAAAAGGAAATGGAGGATATAAAGAAGAGGCAAGAGGAGAATGATGCAATTATTTGCCGTCTCATGCGAATGGCCGGTCAAGCCAACTTGTGAGTTTGTGAATCTGTTCACTAGTAACATGTGGGTCTATTTAGACAAGGATACTTATTTTGGCATGGCTGGTTACCTAGATAAATGGTACTAGCTTGAAGTTGTGGTTTAAGTACTGTGAACACAGTCTATGACTCTTAATGCATCTGTGGATATTTTGTGCTACTTTGTGAAATGTATTGTTTCGTCTCCTGAAAATATTGTGTGCTGTGGATGAAATTTGTGTTGTGGTTGTAAAAATGAATCATATTTGGGCTGACATAGGTGTTAAATGACGAAAATTGAAGCGGTTCTACATTTATCTATTACGAAATTATTCATCATGGAAAATAGCGGATGTTACTTTCGTGGCGGAAATTCATGTACACGTGACAATCTTTCAAAGTGATTTAAACATTAGCTTCACAGGATGTGCCACGTCACCCCACACCTGGCTGGCGGCGTGGCATTGGGCATTCCATGACAAAAATGCATGTCCACGTGGCACTCATACGTGACGAAACATTTGCGTCACAAGTAGTGCCACGTCCCCACACACCTAGGTGATTCATTGGCACCAGGGTAATCAATGACAAAAATATATGACTTTTTTGGTACAATTAATGGCGTATATATTAGTCATAAAATTGAACTCTTCAATGACGGAAATATAATTAAATCACGAGCGATTGACTTGTTATGACGAAAATAAGCAATTCGTCATTGAAAACTTTCTATGACACACTTTCTATGACAAATAGAATTTTGTCATAAAGTCGTCATAAAAAACCTACAATGACAATTTCAGGACTAATGATGACGAGTTCGGACCGTCATTAAAAATCACTTTTCTTGTAGTGCCAACGAATAAATGAAACAGCGGAATTAAAGAATAATAAATAGAGCCCAATTAATTTGCCACAGGCAATCGACTGGGGACGCGGCCTAGTCCAACTTATCCTCACCATCGTGGTATTCTTCCTCTGAAGCAGCAAATTAAGCAAGGGTGAGTACTAGCGTACTCAGCAAACCACACCGGAAATGCAATATAAATGTGCGGGTAATCAAAGGATGGCAATATGGTTTGTTTAAGCGTAAAGCAGCTGTTTAATAATCATTCAAAACAATTTTAAATGGCATAGTTTATAATAAGACTCAAATCTATACATTTTCCTTTACGACTCAGGAATCTCTCCTGGAATTGGCTAAGTTTTACCTATGATGGACTCCCTCCATCCAACATCATTTCTGAAAACCAAATTTTAATAGTAAAGTCTAATGTGAGAATGGCTTGCTCGGCATGCCCATATCCGCAGGCGCGGCTAATCGATTAGTTTGACACTCTGCAGAGGTTGTACAACTTTACCTACAAGATATAATATTTCCCTTTTATGTCAACACACTTCCTTTGGTGAGTGACAGATAAAATTATTTGGTGAGTGACAGAGAAAATTATGACAAGGCTCATATATTAAATTCATACATGTAGTCATGTCCACTAAGGTTTCACCGCTGAAAGACTCCCTCTATCCAGAAGCCCCCTCTTGCGCCAGAGTGGCAGCATCTCGCTTTTACCACACCACTACCCCCATATGGCATGACTGTCCATGAAATGATTTAATAAGGATAGCCAGGTCTGTCCCATTCCAGACTCGTGGTAGTACGGTTAGGCTTTACATTCAGCGAGACTCAGACCGGTCCTTAATTGACTAGGCGAGACTGTCCACAAACCCAGAACCATGACCTCACCACTTTCCAACGAATTCTCGTCCGGTCTAAGTCATTTTCATTTTAACCATACTATCTCCACACTATTACTAACATTGATCAACATAAGTTTCCATTTGAACATGTCATCATTTTGGCATAAAATTCCCCAAAACTTCCTAAGTTCAGTTCTAAGCATATCTAAGCAATATCTAAATATTACCATAGTCATAAACCATATTTTTCCTACGGATTACAAGGATATCGGAATTTCAATGTCAAGGGTGGCACATCAATCATGGTCCTATCTATCTTTTAAAACTAGGTCGAAAATTAATGTCTACCACAAATAAGCATGCAATAACTTTAAATACAACATACAAGTTCATAAACTGGGAGCAACATGGTCAAGGGGGTGTGACTTGCCTGGTTCGACGAGTTGCTGCTCGAAATCGTCGCTCGGGAACTCCTCGGACTCTCCGTAATCTACGCGTAAAAAGCACCCAAATTCAAATAAATACGAATTTGAAATTCAAACTAGCACTAAACTAAAATTTAAGGTTTTTAATGGATTTAGGAAGAAGAACGAAGCCAAACGGAGTTCGAACGGGCGAAAACGGGCTCCCGGAAGTTTAAAAACGAATAAAACGGGTTTTCTGGAATTTTTAAATGAAAAACCGAATTTACTGCGTCATGCTGACGTCAGCAGCCAAAACCGGTTTTTGATTTATTTTAAAAAGTAAAATCCGCTTTATGACGTCATAAAGGTTTTTGGAAAATCTTTTTTTTTCATTTAAATCGAGCCCAGGTGGGCGGGCCCGCGTGGGATCGAAGTCCACGCAAGACGCCTTGGGCGCGCGGCGCAGCGGCAGCGTGGCCTTGGCGGCGCGCAGCGCGTGCCGGAGCGCGAGCGGCGGAGAGAAGCGGCGCTGCCGCGGCAGCGGCGAGGCGGGCGATGGCGGCGGAGTCGAGGAGGCCGGAGGGAGGCGGGCGCGCTTCGAGACGGGCGGGCGGCTCGGCTCGGCAGCTCGCACGAGCCGGAGCAGGCGCGGCAGCGCACTAGAGGAGAAGCGGAGGAGAGAGGGAGAGGCACGGGATGAGGGGTCCCGTGGAGGGGTTTTATAGAAGCGGCGGCGGCGCAGGGGAGCGATTTTCGCGCGACGATGGCGCAAATGGCGGTGGCGGTTGCGGGGCAGCGGCCCACGCAGGCGGAGAGCGGAGGCGGCCGTTGGCGGCGCAGGCCGGGGAGGGAGAAGTCGGGCGTTACACCAAGCCCCCACAATAACACGTCTAATGAAGTGCAACAAAAAAATGGTTAAACGGCATAACATTTTATTTATGCTAACTTATGAAATATTTTTATTTCACGTATGCAACAATGACAAGCGACAGTTGCAACATGAAAATTGTTTTGAAAAATCCACTCTCAATAAAAAATTACTACAACATTAGTAGATAACACCATGAACATTTAAACAGAAAAGATGGAACATTTATGAAACAACCCAAAAATTCAAAATGAATTTATTTGGAGTTTATTCAAATTTCAGTTCAATTTGAATTGAGTTTGAATTTGCTTTTTGTTTTGGTTTTCGTTTTTCGATTTTGGGCCAAATCCTTGTGGGCCTTCGGCCTGTTTGCCATTTTTGGCCGTTGGTCTCTCTCCTCCTCCGGCCCGGTATCGCCGGCCGGCCGGCTCCGTCTTCCGGCCACGGCGCGCATCCGCTGCGCCGCGTTCCGTGCCCTTGCTCACGCCGCGTGTCGCGCCGCGTCGCGCTGCCGCGTGGGCGCCGCCTCGCCACTCACCCCTTGGTCACTGGTCGCCCGACCAGCGCCGGCCCGCCTCCTCCGTCTCCGGCAGCGCCCTCCGCGCCAGCGTCGCCGCCGTAACCGCCATGCCGCCGGTGTCGGCTGCCGCCCGCGTCGCGTGCCTGCGCTTGCCGTCGCCTCGCCTGCGCCCTCGCCACCGCCCGCTCCGATCGCCCAGCCGTGACCTTGCCGCCAGCGCCGCGCCGCCGCCGCCGCGAGCTCGTCGCCCGCCGCCTCTCTCTCCTCGGCTTGGCTATAAAAGCCGAAGCCCGCCCCTTCATTTCGTCGCCCCGCTCCCTCGCCTCCCCGGTGAGCTCTCGCCCCTCTCCCTCGCCGGCTCCGTCCCCGGCCGCCGCCTTGCCAGCTGCCTTGGCCGTCTCGCTCCGCCGAAACCTAACCCTAGCCCGCCTTGCCCTGGTCGGCCCGATGGCCCCACCTGCCCCCTCCTCCTCCCTGCGGTGGCCTTTCGCCAAGCCAGGCTTGGCCCGGTAGCGCGCCAGACCTCGCTTCGCGTGGCGAGCCGATTCGCCCTTCTTGCGCCCAGGCCGAATGGGCCGTTCGGCCCATTTCGCTGAAAAAGCCAGCCCAAACACTTTTTCGGTTTTTGGATTTAATAAATCATTTCTATTAAATCCGAAAATCCTTTTTAATTCCAGAAAACCCCCAAAAATTCCCGAAAAATTCCGTGAGCCCCAGAAACCCACCAAATACACTACCCGAACCGTTTCGATCCCCCGAGTCCAAAAATGCCCTCCGTTCCTCAATCCGGAGTTCCCAAAATTCCGAATTTGCCCAATTCACCCTTCGTTCTCTCTCTCGGCCCGGTTCCGGTTTCCGATTTCGTTTTCGTTTCCGGTTCTTTTCCGTTTTTCGTTTCTTTATTTGTCGTTCGTTCTTGTCGCGCTAGATCCAGACGTCGGACAATTCCAGAAGCGATCCTGGAGCCGGAGCTGTTCGGGAAGCGGCCGCAGATCCGGAGCCAGACGTTGGACGACGGAAGCCGAGCGACTTCGCCATTACTGATTCGGCCGATCCGATCGCCGAGCAAGGCAAGCCGTACACCCTTGATCATGTTGATCCCAATCATGCCATGCTATAGTAGTAATTATTTTATATCGCATTATTTCTTGTATGTTGAATTATTGAAAACCGTTATTTTGGAATGACATGATACCTAGGTAATGCCGAATTGATCATGAAACCTCCTTGAAATTTATTGAACCAGATTAAATCCTTCGTAACCCTAGATGATTACTATTACCCTGTTAAGTTAATTATTATTAATCTCGTAGTTAGCTCAAATGCTTTTCAAAAGGAAACAAAATCTTGCGAATCTACGATTCGGATGTTTGTGAAAGTGCTACTGATTTGGGGGCGAGAATCGGATAAATCCGGAGTGGATGTAACTCCGATCCGGTGATGATTAATGCCTTGGTTTGTTTGGTGGCCGGTATTATGGGATCTGGATCGGGTTTGCGGATGAAGGCTTGATCTTTGGCGGTGTAAGGTTAACCACCCCTTGAGCAAAGTAAACAACTTAAATACCCGCTCAACCACAGTCGGGTGGTCGGCAGATCAGTATCCGACATGGCTCGGTAAATTAATCATTCCTGAACCTAAAATCGGATTCTTTTGGTGGCTACCATTCTCAGGAGAGAATGGGGACCGGGCTTTCTGGCGAGGAAGTGCAGGAGGAGTGGAGCAGGAGTGGTCCTTCGCGACATTCTTGGTTCTCACAGCGGTAGATGCTAATGGGGAATTGTGAGCCCAAGGTAGCTATACAACTATCGGTCAACAACTAAAACAACGAGGAATGGTTAACGAAATCTTGTGATCATCTCGGCCAAGCCGCATGTATTCTAGTTGCCTGTGAGTAGCGATCGTTGATATCTTGTGGGTAAAGTGAGCACCTCTGCAGAGTTAATCATGATGGTATTCGAATACGTCGTACTTCCGGTTAATGAAGTTAAGTTTGAACTGGGGTGATACCCGTAACCAAGCTCAAGTTACTGTTTGGTGAATTTCGAAGAAGTTGGTTAAGTGTTGTGAACTTGTGAAAACCCCCTAGCTATTATTTATTGGTTTGTGCTTCAAATGTAAAATGAATTAGAAAATAAAACTGCATCCAGATACTTAAACCCTAGTTCCTTCCATTGGATAATCCCCTGCATATAGTATTCAGAGTTCCCCGTACGACTTGTTGAGTACTCCCGTACTCACCCTTGCAACCCCCGCCCCTTCGAGGAGTTTGAAGAAGCCGAGGCGTTTGAGGAGTTCGTAGTTGGCGATTTTATGCAGTTTTGAGGTCTTGGTCTTTTGCTCAGGCCTGCCTGTGCGGTGTTTTGATTGTAAGTTATTCGGGCCCTGCTGCGCCCTCTTTTGTAAAAACCCTGGCCGTTAGGCCCTATATTGAATAAAAAGAGTTGAATTGGCTTTTGCCAGGTAATTGTACTCTTGTTTTCCAACAGTTAGTCTTCCTGGGTAACTGTTGTGAGTTTTCACACTGCCCCTAAAAAGGCGGTCCGTCACAAGTGGTATCAGAGCCAGGTTTGACCATAGATTAAGACCTTAGGTTTGTATAGGAAATTTTACAAAATTATTTCCAGCTTACAAACAAAACGAATTTCGAAAATATAAGTATTATTGCTTCTCGTCCTTCCCCTGCTACCTTATCTTCCTTAGAGCTTTTATCCCTTTCGGTTTTATTTTAAAAAGTTTCGTCTGCCCGTCTAAATTTCAAAATCCTCGACCTTCGCCAGCAGCTTGGAGGTGATGTCGTCGGCAGTAGTTAGATCGTTGGTCGTAGAAGTTGTGCCCCTGTTTCCTTTAGGTCTTTTGGTAGTGTAAAATAGGTTGTTTTGAATACCTTATGACGGTATTGTAAAACAATCTATATTAATAAAAGCTATGTTTCTATCTCTCTGTTAAATTGTTTGTATTAAGTATCCTTATACCTTCCGGCCAAATTCCACTAATTCTTCTCCTTTCATCTTGCTTCTCACCTACTCAGTCTCTCCGCACCTCATGTTCTAAATCTTACTTACCTTCTGCTTTACCCCAAAACCCTGCTGCAGACCGAAAAGAGAAAGTCAGATTGAGATCATGGCAGATTTTGGATCAGAGTTCCTGCATGACAGTTCGAGCAGTAATGAAGAATCAGTAAATCACTCAGTCAACCTAGCTCAAATACTGGCCATAATGGAAAGAAACAGACAACAGGCAGAAAGGCACCACACGCAGTTATTAGAAGGGATTTTGGAACGGCTAGTTGACAAACCTCAAGAAGACGCCACAGGAAATCAGGACCGACAAGAGGAAAGTGCAGTAGTGGGATGTCTGCACGCGTCCGACTACCTTGCCAGTGACATTTCCGTGGAGATGGACATTCAAGCTAGAGAGATGAGAGAATTCTTGGAAGGATTACAGAAAAGCTTGAAATTTCACACCTTAGCTATCAAGGACCTGTCAGCTGTAATGGACAGATGGATAACAATCAAAGAAGCCCGGAATGATTTGGAAAGAATGAAAAAGAAGAAGAGAAAACTTCAACAGGCTTGAATCTGAGACTTAGCCGCGTTGGAGAAGACCCCAGCCCTCACCCATGGATTCCCCAATAAGAAACAGGTGATAAAAGGAGAGCAGTCAACACCCGCAGCCACTCAGCCCAAAGCAGTGAAGTGCTATAAATGCAATGGGGGAACCACTATGTCAGAGATTGTCCCCAAAAGATTTCAGGATGTTTCCACTGTGGACAGCCCGGACACATCAGACAGTACTGCCCACAGAAGGACCTACCAACTGTGGTGGCCAGATCACAGACGTCAGCCTCAGCTCCCACAACGGACCGTGGGTGTCTCATTAACCGCAATCCCCAAACCTGAGGATATCAAAAATTACCAGTTGAGTCAGAAGGAAACCCAAGCAGTCAAGGTTAGAACACTTCAGGACACGTCCAAGGGAGAATCAACCGTGTCATCGCCAATGAACAGCAACAATTTGCCCTGTACCCCGTCACCGCTCCCTGGAGATTCCAAGCCACCGGGAGTAGACTAATAGTCATATTTGAATGTAACAACTTGGATATGGAGATCCAAGGGATCAAGATTAGGACCAACTTGTACTATCAAGAATGTATGGTCTGAGCAATATATTGGAAATAAAGCAGTGTTTTGACACATGAACTGTGCGAATGGTGAACAAAGAGCAGTGACTACTGAATTAAATCAGATTGCTTCTCTATAACACGTCCCTAAAAGATGGAATGGAATTGTATTCCAAAAGGATAAAACAGTCTTAAGATGAACATAACATCAGTTACAGAAGTCACAGAAGCCACAAGTGTCAGGATCGGAAGTCAGGATGATAGTTAAGATTCGGGTACAGCTTGGAGACGGAAATCCAAGGAAACTAAGTCCAAAGATGGATTGTTGTGGAAAAGGGGATAGCCTGAGTATCGTTCTGAAGATGGATTGATTTTTCGGACATAAGGCCAGGATGGATTGTACACAGAAAACCGTGACACCAAGGAGTATCACAGGCATGAAATGATGGAACAAAATGACCAGAGAATTATAAAGGGAGTCAAGGTCACATCAACGCCTACCACACTCGGATTAGACAACACACCCATGATTCAGGGACAAGTAAGTTGCCTCAGAGTAATGACCTGTTGACCAGTTAAAGGAAGCCAAAGGATCCTCCAAATTGGAATCAAGGATAAAGTACCGTCAGTTGAAAGTCAGATAACAGGACAGTGAGAAGACCACAGTCATTAAGCAGTATGGACCACGAGAATTGAAATGGTTCTGTTTGGACTCGCAGATAACCTGGCATACTGCATGAACCCAATGGACCAAGTATATGGAGTCTATGGACGGTTCATTTTTGGAAAAAGATTTAGAGAACACCGGCTTGCGCCAGATTCTCTAAATGAATTTTGGTTGAATAAAACCACTTTCCTAAGTAACAACATCACTAGAGGTGGAATAAAGATGGATCCCAGTGAAAGGACATTTATGGAATGGAATCAGCCCGTCCGTAGCAGAGTCAGAAGTTTTTCTGAGAATAGCGTGACAGAAGTTCAGTCAAAGGATTCTTCAGAGATAACCAAACCTGAGACTCAGCCTCTCAAGCGATCTGACCCTCTGAGATGGACATAGAAGAGTGAGGACAATTTCCAAGAATCCGAAAACAAAATTCAACGTCAGCACCAGTCGCCACACTCCCAAGAATCAAACCAAGACTCCCGGACAGATTTCAGTGCTAAGGAGAAAAGATAGACAAGTGTGCTGATACAGGATAAAAGAATGATTGAGTACGTTTTGTGACAGCTCAAGCCGTACGAGGAAGATGACCCGACATGATATGAAGCCAGCCTAGACCGTTCATGTTTTTGGAAAAGACTAAGGGGAAAAAAGAAAAATGGATGGAATCAAGTAAAGGATTGCGACTCCAGAGTTCAGTACTGTCGGCGTATTCAACACCAAGGTACCCGCTCCCCCGCGCTAAAAAAGGAATCAAGTGGCAGCCAGGGCGTGTTTGGGCCCACTACCACGGCAAGAGAAAAACCCATACGGTGGTCGCCCGTGACACGCATTAAGGCGTCTGAGCCAGGCGGCGACGACAAGGTGGTCGCCCGTGACACGTGGCGTCTGAGCCAGGCAGGCGACCAGCAAGGTGGTCGCCCGGACACATGGCGTCTGAGCCAGGCGGGCGCACCATCCCAGGATAGTCTGTCGAGATCGAGGACATTAAATGTGAATCGTGCGCATTGAATGTGGAAGCATGGAAGTTGCAGCGTGGCGGCGCACCTTCCCAGCGCATCATGGCTTTGGGAGACGTCAAGATCGCACCACACCCCGTGGCCAGGCAGGCGGCGTTAGTGGACATGGGGCCCAAGGCGGGATTGTGACAGATCTGGCAGACATTAATGTGACTTAAAACGATGTGACGGCGCATTAAATACGCTGTAGGCGATGCAATGATGATGGTCGGTGTAAGCCTCCCATGCGCCCCGTCGGCCAGAGTATAAAAGGGCCAGGGTGCATGGGAGAGGGGTTCGAAAAGAGTAAGATTTCCATCCTCTCTAGCAAGAGCGCAAGCAATACCAAGAAAAGCGAGGACTAGGGCTATTACTCTTGGAGGGCCTGAACACAGGTAAAAACTTTGCGTCCTCCGGGTGCTTTGAGCCTCCGGTGACCCGATCGTCACCGTCTTCCCTTCCGAGGCGATTGCCCCAAAGCCCCGTCGGAACCTCATAAGCACCGTCTCGGAGGTGCTGTTGGCTACTCTGGCCCGGCAGTGGCGCGCCAGTAGAGCTATTGGTGGTTAGATTGCCTACTCTTTTTCACTCTCGATTCGGGGCTCAGCGAGAGTAGGCGCTTATGCATGGCGGAATCGCATTCCAAGCGCAGCAATCCGCCTGAGGTAAGAAGCGCCGTGGCCGGTCCGATGTTCGGAGAGGGGGCCGGGCCACCCGGCCCCTCCGCCGCGGGAGCGTGCACTTGGCTCCCACGCCAGTGGGTCAACCGTCTAATCCGGCGCTGGCGGCTGGGGACGACACCCGCAGAAGCCTTCAGCGGCCCGGCTCCTCCTCGATCATCCTCCGGTAACCCTGGGGGCGACACCCGGCCACTCCTTGGCTGCGGGATATCGTCCACTGGTGGATCTCGCTCGACAACAAGTTGAAGCGGCGACCGGGAGCTTCGGCATGAGGCGACGAGGAGCTCAGCGCAGAACCGACGCCGGTTTCGGCCGCCACACGACAATTTCTCCGGCACCAAGGGCGGGACGAAGAAGGAGTCCAGGTTGCAACCCCTGCATAGCGGGGATGGGCACGTGACTCCGCTTCTTCCCGCGGGTCCCCGAGTCCAGGGAACCGCGAAGACCTTCGATCGCGCCTTGACGAGAGGCAACGTCGGCGTGGCGGTGACTGCGTCCACGCCCTCACTTGGCGCTTGCGGAGGTGCAAGGCAGAGGGCTCCTCCCTCGGACTCTGGCGAGGCGCAGGTCGCACTCCTCATCCTCTCCTCGGGATCGAGGGTGTGGCGACGCCGCTCCCCTATAACGTCGGATGCAGGCGTTCTCTCTCCGCCGGCAAGTGCATGGCCGGAGAGGTTCCGCCCGCCTCCTTCGAGAAGTATGATGGTACCACCAACCGGAGGAGTTCCTGCAGATCTACACCACGGTGGTGCGTGCGGCGAGGATCCAGAAAGTAATGGCCAACTACCTCCCGAGCATCGGCGACGGCTCGCCTGATCTTGTCGATTAACCTCCCGCGAGGCTCTGTACACTCGTGGGAGGAGCTGTGCGACATTTTGTCGCCAACTTTGAGGCTCTTACGCTCAACCAGGCGTGGAGGGCGATCTCCACGCTCTGGATCGAAAGAGGGAGTCACGAGAGAGTTCATCCGCGGTTCACCATCGCTGCCAACACGATCCCCGGATCTCAGAGCGTCGGTGATTATTGCTTTCCGGGAGGGGGTCCGAGACGAGAAGATGCGGGAAAAGATGGCCACACGCGCGTCATCTCAACCACGTCTGAGTTGTTCTCCCTGGCGCACAAGTGCGCCAGCGGCCAGCTTCGGAAGTGCGCGACAAGACCTTCGACTCGGCGATCTTTGGCGCCTCGAAGCCCTCCGACCGCAAGAAGAAAAGAAAAAGCGGCGGGAGGCAACCGTTAGGGAGGTCTTGGTCGCTGGCCGGAGCCCAAGTCCCGGCCATGATGATCGGGACCAACGGACGAGCGCCGGCCGGCGCGGCGATCCGCAGGACCGCCGCCCCGTCGCGAAAACGATGGTGGCAAGCCCTATTGCCCCATCCATCGGACAAGCGGACACGACTTGGAGGACTGCCAGGTTGTGTCCAAGTTGGTCGACAGGCGGCTCAAGAAGCGCCGTGAGAAAGACCACGAAGACGAAGACGACGAAGATGCAGCTCCGCTAGCCTTCCAGCTGGCGGAGCGCACGGTGGCGTTCATACACGGTGGCTCCGCCACCTACTCATCGAACTCGCAGTACAAGCGAGATCTGAGGCAGGTGTGCGCCACAACGTCATCCTCCGGGACGAGCCGGCCGTTGAAGTGGTCGGAGCAGCCGATCACTTTCAGCCGGGCTGACCACCCGGAGAACACCTCCGGCCCTGGCCATCTCCCGATCGTGGTGTCCCCCACGGTCCGCAATGCGAAGTTAGGCGGAGTCCTGGTTGATGGAGGCGATGCTATCAACTTTGCTATCCGTTGGAGCGCATCAGCGCTCCAAATCCCGTCTGAGGAACTTCGTCCGGCCCATTGTTTCTGGAGTTGCCCAGGGTGGGCCTCTTACCCACAGGGCAAGTCCGGTTGTCGGTTACATTCGGAAGTTCGGAGAACTTCGGACAGCCAGTGGATTTTGAGGTCGCTGATTTCGACCTCCCCTACAATGCCTTGCTCGGCCGCCCGGCCCTGGTCAAGTTCATGGCAGTGGCCCATTACGCCTACATGCTAGTGAAAATCCCAGGGCCTGGAGGTCCAATTACGGTGAAGGTGGATAGACTGGAAGCCCTGCGCCTCGACATTGCAGGATCTCGCCGGCACCACCGCTCGCAAGACGCGACAAGGACGACAACCCGGCCTCCCCCTCGGCCAAGACCCGCGCTCCGCCCAGACCCTTGGGTGAGGCAAAGGCGGTCCCCGTGGGCGAGGATGGCTCGGGCAAGGTCGTCAAGATTGGCACTGACCTCAGTGCCAAATAGGAAAAACGCTTCGTCACCTTCCTCCGGTCTAACCTGGATGTGTTCGCTGGGAACCTTGAAATGACCGGGAGTCCCTGTGAGGTGATCGAGCACCGATTAACAACGCTCCCTGGAGCGCACCGGTTCGGCAAAGATCCGTGGCGGCGCTGGCGGCAGGATGCCATTCGGGATGAAGTGGAAAAACTTTTGTCTGCTAAGATCGTGCGGGAGGCCACTTACCGGAGTGGTGGCCAACCCGTGCTCGTAAAGAAGTCCAACGGGAGGTGGCGAATGTGCATCGACTTTCTTGACCTCAACAAAGCTCGCCCCAGGACCCGTACCCCTTGCCGCGGATAGACATCGTCGTCGATTCCACGGCGGGTGCAGCTCTATCTTCCTCGACGCCTACTCCGGCTACCACCGATCGGCATGGCGCAAGAAGATGAAGAAAAGCGGCATTTGTGACTCCTCGGTGTGTCTTGTTATGTCGGGATGCCTTCGGTTGAAGAACGCTGGCGCCACCTATCAGCGGGCCATGCACGTAGTGTTTCGGCCCCAAATAGGGAAGAATCTGGAAGTGTATGTCGATGACCTGGTGGTAAAAACAAAAAAGGCCGATGAGCTCGTTCAGGATCTAGACGAGACCTTCTCTCGCCTCGAAAACTCATCTGAGAAGTTGAATCCCGAAAAGTGTGTATTTGGTGTCTCATCCGGAAAGTCGCTCGGTTTCTGGTCTCGGTAGTGGAATCAAGTCAATCAGGAAAAGATAGAAGCGATCGAGCGGATGCACCGCCACCCGGCTCAAGCAACTGCAATGCTTGATGGCGGCTAGCCTCCTGGGCGGTTCATATCTCGGCTCGAGGAAAAAGTCTGCATTATTCAAGCTATTGAAGAAGACCAACTCATTTGAATGGACCTCGAAGCCCGAGCATTTGAAGATCTGAAGAAGTACCTCTCTTCCCTGTCTTTGGTCGCCCGATCCGGCGAGCCGTTCTTTCTTGTATGTGGCGGCTAGCCCTTACGTAGTGAGCGCTTGTGGTGGCGGAGCAGGAAGGTGTCCAATGGCCGGTCTACTACATCACCAAAATGCTACACGCCTTGAGAAACAAGGTACCCTCAGGCTCGAGAAGATGGTCTATCTTTGTGGTGGTAGCATCGAGAAAGTTGCGGCACTATTTTCAAGGGAGGGAGATCACAGTGGTCTCCTCATATCCTTTGCGTGAAATCCTCCACAACCGAGAAGAAGAGGGCCGCATCGCAAAGTGGTCCGTCGAGCTGGGGGAGTTCGGTGTCAAGTTCGCTCCTCGTACTGCGATAAAGAGTCAAAGGCTGGCGGACTTCGTCGTCGAGTGGACTCAGTAGAGCCCGGCCGATGAGGTCCCCGCGTCCTCCCCTGGGCGCTCTTCTTCGACAGGTCCTTCAGGCTTGAAGGCGCGGTGAGGGTTCTTCGGTCTCTCGGCCAGGGGACCTCCTCAAATGCGTGGTCGTCCTCGACTTCAAGGCCACTAACAACGCCGCCGAGTATGAGGGCTTCTTTGGATGCGGGCGCGCCATGGCCGTCGGCGTCCGGCACTGCAAGTAAAGGCGACTCCTGCTAGTCGTCAATCGTGCAAGGAAAGATTTCTCTGTCCCGACCCGTCATGGCGGCGTACCTAGCGGAGTCGAGGAAGTTGGAAAGGCATTTGAAGGGTTGGGGTATACTCACATCCTCGGCGCGACAACCATCTGGCAGACGAGCTCGCCCAGCTCGCCTCAACCAGATCTCCTGTGCCGGTCGGGGTCTTTGAAGAAAGGCTTCGCGACCAGTCCATCGCAGCCCGTTTACGGTGGGGGCGATGGTGATGCCTTCAGCCCTCGCCCTTGGAGGGAAAGTGGTTCGGCGGAAACGCTTGGCCAGGCGGAGTACCGGACGGCCACCTCGTGGTCGTGCGGCTTGATCGGGAAGGCACATGGATGGATCCGATCCTGGCCTACCTGAGGGATCAAGAATGCCCCGACGATGATGCGTCAGCAGAGAAGGTAGCACGAAAGGCCAAGTGCTATACCCTGGTGGGCGGGGATCTATACCGCCGGGGTAGGAACGGAATTCTTACGAAGTGCATCACTCGGGAAGAGGGGCAGTTTGCTCTCACGATATCCACGAGGCGTGTCGCGGGAGCCATGTGTCGGACGAACGATGGCGGGAAAGGCTTTCCGTCAAGGGTTCTATTGGCCAACCGCCCTCGGGATGCTTGCGAGTGGTGAGGAGATCTGGCGTGCGGTTCCATGCCAAGCAGATCCACCAACCGGCCCAAGCCTCGCAAACTATCCCGCTCTCTTGGCCCTTCGCGGTGCAGGGGCTGGATATCTGAGCCCGTTCGCGGGCCACAGGGGCTACACTCCACCTGCTCGTCGCCATCGACAAGTTCACTAAGTGGGTGGAAGCCGAGGCGGTGAGATCCATCACCGCGCGGTGCGATCAAGTTCATACAAGGGATTTTCGCGCTTTGGGGTCGCCAACCGCATTATCACCGACAACGGCGCATAGTTCACCAAATGCGACTTTCTTGGATTTCGTGAGGAGATGGGCACCAAAGTCTGCTTTGCCTCGGCCGCCCACCCCAAGAGCAACGGCCAGGTCGGCGGCCAACGCTACCGGGTATTAAAGGGCCTCAAGACCGGGCGTTCGGCCAAACTCCACAAGCGTGGCGCCGGTGGACGAAGAACTCCCGGGCGTGTTGTGGTCGCTTCGGACCACTCCGAGCCGAGCTACGGGAAACTCCTTTCTTCCTGGTCTCTGGCGCAGGTATTCTCCCTTACGAATTGGAGCTGGGATCACCCGGCGTCGCGGCATTCACGAGAAGAGGAGCAGGAGGGTCTGGCGGACGACGTCAACCTCCTAGAAGAAGCGCGAGATCGGCGGCTTTGCGCGCGCAAGATACCAACAAAGTCTCAGGCGGTACCACGCCTCCGGGTCAATGAGAGAAACGGCTGGCGTGGGCGACTGGTCTTGCGAAGAATCGATCGCATGCCGGGTCGCATAAACTGTCTCCCAGTGGGAGGGACCCTTCAAAGTGGTCTCGATCTCTCGTCCCGAGGCGGTCGGTAGCCAGAAAGACGGTGAAGAGCTAACAAACTCCAGAATATAGAAAAATCTGCGCAAGTTCTACCCACGATCGGTTGTAAGTCCTAAGTGCATCCCCGGCCGTGGGAGAATGTTTTCCTCTCCGCCGTGGGTGAGGAGACCTTGTGTTTAAAATTAAATATTCACTTTCTTTATCTGAAGCATTTGTTCTTTCTGCCCTCTCTTCGGTCTTTTGCCCCTTCTTGGCGGCCAAGGCACTCGCCCACAGTGCCTGCCGCCTTGCAAATACCAGTAGTAAAGACGGAATCGCTAAGTGAGCGGCGTGGAAGCCAGGCGGTTGGGCGGTGGTTCGGCCACGATCCCTGGCACGGCCATGACACTCCGGGTGTCCCCGTGGGGGTCGGCGCCTCGAACACCGTTGCCAAAAGCCCAAGGTCCTGCCACGACTCACTAAGTGCTTGTTCCCTAGAGGCTACCTGGGAGGCAAAATTTTGCTAAGGTGAGAGGTTTGAGGGCCGAGGTCCCGCGGCGCAAGACTTTAAGTCTTTAAGTGATTATGTGCTCGTTCGTGTGGAACCAGAAAAAATTACGGCAAAAGCTTGTCTTTAGGCAACTTAGCAGGGAGTTTACATTACTATTTCATTCGAAGTGGCAATTGCCTAAAGTTTTGCAGGCAAAGTCACCACCGATAAAGAAAAGAAGAAAAGCTACTGAGGGGGCGCCGGAGGGTCCTCCGGGTCATCTGCCGCCTCCTCGGCTGCCGCCGCATCTTCAGCATGAGGGGCCACGTCCAGCACCATGGCCACGTCCTCTGCCACCGCCTCCATCTGAGGATTCTCCATCGCTAGCTGGGCGGCAACCTGCTCGGAGGCTTCGTGAACTCGCTCCTCCGCCTGCGCCCAGTCGCCCTCTAGCCCTTGGACAGCAACCGCTGGATTGAAGTTGGCGTCACGACTGGCGCAGCAAGCCAGCACGTACTTTGCCGTGGCCGCTGCAACTGCGCGCCCCTCCTGGGCGGACCGAGCGGAAAGGGCGGCAGGCAGGCGCGTGAGGAAGTCCGTGATGCAGCGAGGCAAAAGGCGTAATGCCGTGGCCTCTCCTCCCGCGGGCCCGGTTGCTCCAGCCCCAAGGGAGCAAGGCTGGCCACCGTCCGATCGAAGGCGTGGCGCAGCATCTGCAGTGTCTCCACCTCCGACTGAGCCCGGTCAGCTCTCTCCGCCTCGGCTCGCGAGAGCGCTCGGCGGCTGGTGCTTTGCTCTGCCGCTCCGCTCCCTCCGCGGTGCGACTCGGCCAGCCCCGATCGTGCGGTCGCCACCTCCTTGCGGAGGCGGTTGATTCGGCTCGCCTCCGTCAACCGCTCTCGCTCGTCACCAGACGATTGCTCGTGGAGTAGAGAGCTCGCCGAGGCCGCCAATGAGCGTCAGCGTCAGCCGAGGAACGGAGGCGGTGGGAAGTTCGAGGTAGGGGCGGGGCCGAACGGGCCTTGATCCTGACCGACGGCCGCAGCAGCGGCTACCTGAGATTCGTCCGCCGGCCCCTGACCGTCCTGGGGCTCGGCGACCCCGGCTTGCGCAGCCCTGACAGCCGCGGCACCTTGGCCGTCCGGCGCGCGGCAATGATACCGGAGCGAGAACCCTGGACAAAAGAGGAAATAACGGTAAGGATTAATCTTAACGAAAATTTTTATTGTATTTGCATCTTCAGGTGAGTACCTGGGCGCTGGCCTTGGGAAGCGGGCACGCTCGGAACGAGGACCAGCCCATGAGGCGGCGGATCCGCCCGCGACCAGGAGGCGGAGGTAGACCCGTCACTGCTGGCAGCGGAGGCGGAGGCGGAGCTAGACCCGCCACTGCTGGCGGTGAAGACGGAGGCCGAGGAAGGACCACCGCTGCTGGTGGCGGTGGCGGCACAAAAGGTATTGGCGGCGGAGGGTCCAACGTCGCGCCCGGCAGGGGCGAGGTGGATGACCCCGCCCGGCCGACGAGCCTCGCCACCACGGAGGAACCCACCGCCGCGAATCGAAGAAGCCTCCGCGCCGACGTGGAAGCCCCGCGATCGACGTGGAAGCCCGCGATCGGCGTGAAGCCCCCGGCCGGGCCCAGGAGGCGAGGTCTGGGAAGGATGGGCGGAGTCGTTGTCGCCGTCCGGACGCTGCGCCTCGCTTCGCCGCTTCTCCTGACCGCCTGCGGGAGGAGGATCCCGGATCGTTAAGGGCGCCTGGCGTGTCACGACGGGCGAGCCCATGGCGTCCATCGAAGGCAGGGCGCGGATTATTGCCGCGCGCTCCCCGGGGGACAGCCGACAAAGTGGGACCGCGCCCGCCGGAAACGGCGGGACGGGGCCGGATAGGCCCAGTTGCAGCATCCACCGGTCGATCACGTCATCAGCCAAATTCCCGGCGGCTGTCGGCACGAGAAGGAAAAGAAATCGCAGGAGGAAAGAAACGCTGTAAGAATCAGGTTTTGCCAGAAGAGAAACAGAAGTAGCAAGGAATGACGCAGAGCGGAGCAGGTTACCTCCGGGGATACTCCGGGTCCCATCGCCCACGCCCATGTCTTGCCCGGTGGCGGGCCAGCTGTGGCGCGAGCCTGACCTCCGGGTAATAAAATCCGGATCACCATGGCCCCGTCGGGGCCCGCCGCAAGCGTCGGCAGCGGGCCAGCATCGCTGAGCTTCGGGCGCATCGCTCGCTGGAGCCCCCAGTTGGGGTTCTTGACCGGGCGGGCGAAGCTCAAGACTTCAATGCCGGCTTGTCGTCCTCGGCGTCTGACCACTCTGCGCTTGATCCCTCGATTGGACCGGCAGTCCAATGGGATATAGCGCGCAACGCTCCCGTCCCGGAGCCGCAGGTGACAGCTCCCGGAAACCGACGGAGTACCGCCCGCGGCGCGAAGGGTGTAGAAGAAGCGAAAAAGAAGAAGGTTGGGCAGCACTCCCACGAACATCTCGCAGAAGTGAGAAAAGGCAGAAAGGAGGATAACAGAGTTGGGAGGAAGGTGAATGTGATGAATGGCGTAGAAGTTGAGAACAGAAAGATAAAAGTCAGAAACCGGTGGTAGTAGGCCGGCAAGGAGCTGCCACCCGAAGAAAATCACTTCCCCAGGCCGACAGTGGGGCTCGACAGTCCCGGCGCGGAGGCGAAGGGTGCCCCCGGTGATGTTCTGGGAGAACCTAGCGGCCCTCTCCTCCTCAATGATCGAAGAAGGAAGCAACGGAGCCATCGGGAGAATAGGGATTTCGAAGCGCAACCGCAAAGGGGATGAAGCGAGGAAGCCTGAAACGTCGGAAAGAGGTGGAGTGCAGAGAGTTGAAAGGGGGAAGAACTACTCCCCCTTCGATCGGCCTTTTATAAGGCCGCGGAAGGCGAACCGGCGGGAAAACCGAAAAGGCGCGGCGATTCGAAAAAGAGGAAGTTTAAGAGCCTCATAAATGGGGCGCATCCCAAGGAACGTGCGGCGGTTACAAGGAGGAAGTAACCGCGCAAACCGCTCGGGAATCGGAGAAGCCGGAAGATCTTTTTTGCAAGGCGCGCGGACCTTTGAAGGGTCCCACCCAGGAGCCGGAGCAGTTCTCAAGCCGCCAATTAAAGAAGAAGAAGAGCAGAAGACCAAAAAGCGCTCCTAGGTGGGCCCGGGGGCTACTGTCGGCGTATTCAACACCAAGGTACCCGCTCCCCCACGCTAAAAAAGGAATCAAGTGGCAGCCAGGGTGTGTTTGGGCCCACTACCACGGCAAGAGAAAAACCCATACGGTGGTCGCCCAGCAGACACGTGGCGTCTGAGCCAGGCGGGGCGACCGGCAAGGTGGTCGCCCGGACACGCGTGGCGTCTGAGCCAGGCTGGCGACCAGCAAGGTGGTCGCCCAGCGGACACGTGGCGTCTGAGCCAGGCGTGGCGCACCATCGAGGATAGTCCTGTCGAGATCGAGGACATTAAATGCGAATCGTGCGCATTGAATGTGGAAGCATGGAAATTGCGGCGTGGCGGCGCACCTTCCCAGCGCATCATGGCTTTGGGAGACGTCAAGATCGCACCACACCGTGGCGAGCAGGCGGCGTTAGTGGACATGGGGCCCAAGGCAGGATTGTGACAGATCTGGCGGAACATTAATGTGACTTAAGAATAGTGTGGGCGCATTAAATACGCTGTAGCTTGATGCAATGATGATGGTGGCGGTGTAAGCCTCCCATGCGCCCCGTCGGCCCAGAGTATAAAGGAGCCGGGGTGCATGGGAGAGGGGGTTCGAAGATCAGAAGATTTCCATCCTCTCTAGCAAGAGCGCAAGCAATACCAAGAAAGGCAGGACTAGGGCTATTACTCTTCGGAGGGCCTGAACCTGGGTAAAAACTTTTTGCGTCCTCCCGTTAGCCTGAGCCTCCCGGTGACCCGATCGTCACCGTCTTCCCTTCCGAGGCGATTGCCCCGAAAGCCCCCCGTCGGAACCTCATAAGCACCCGTCTCGGAGGTGCCTGTTGGCTACTACGCCGACAAGTACCATCCATGAGAAAGAACTAGTGTGATAGCTGACGCCTTAAGTAGAAGGGCATGCTGTCACTTAGCTTAAGGAAAGAACATCTCCCCACAGCTAAAGTCAGAGTTATGACAGTTGGACCAGCAGACAGTGTCAGAAGTGTCACGAGATTTTCCGCAAGGTACAGCCTGGTTTATGGAGATAGTTTCAGTCAACTCAACAGACAGACAGAGGTACTCAAGGAGATAGAAAGGAGATACACCAAAGCTGAACCGACAGAATCATCGGAACAAAGACATGCATACTATGACCCCATAATTACAGTTACCCTGATGATAAGAATATAAGAGGATTGATTTTGACAGAAGTTCACATACCTAAATGATCGATACTCAATGGAGTGCGAGAACGCACCAAGATTTGAGAAGGGAATAATAGCAGGAAAGTAATGAAGGAAGAAGTGAACAAACACGTGCGTGGATGTGGTGTGTGTCAGGAAGAAATGAAGGAAGAAATGAGCAAACATCCGGTTGATGTAACAAGTGTCACACAGATGAGGTGGACCACCAAAGCGACAGTCAGATAGCCACAGTCACTTACAGTGCCCGTGGGGGAACGAAAGGAAAAGAAAACCTCGCCACTAGGTTACGTAAGGACTCAGCAAGGATTGACGCCAGATGGGACAGCACTTATGGATTGACCAGAATAGCTTACCTCGTACCAAATCGACAGATCTTCAGGAAAGACCAGTTGGCAGAATAAGATTCAGCTCAGATCAACAGACCGCAAGGAGCCCCACTAAGTCAGATTGATGAGCTAGTTTAGCTCAATGTTCAGGGAAAGTCTGCATAAGGCTACAAGGACAGATTTGAACTTTGACCCCGTACACCACCCCCAGCCAGATAGACAAGCAGAGAAGAAACAACCAAAATCTAAAGGAAGTGTGAAGAGCCTGCACTCTAACACATGGGACCGAATTGGATCACTTATTGCCATCCACAGAATCTCAGTACAGCCTCAGTTGCCAAGTCAGTCTGGATATGGTACCCTTCGGAACCCCTTACGGAGGAAAGTGTCGACCCTTTTTTAAATTGGATAAAGACCAAATAAAAATGGCTTTGGACCACAGCCTATTTATGATACAGAAGTTCACGTAAGAGTTGTCAGAAAGTTTGAGGACTGATGTGATACGACGGAAGAGTTATGCTGAAGAAGGGACATTAGCTATCAAATCAGAGACTTCATTGTCTAGGAGTGATCCCATTGAAGTCAGCACCGTTTGGATAAAGAAGAGAAGCTAAGCCTAGCTAGACTGAACCGTATCAGGTTTATAGCAAAATCAGAGAAATAGCATGCAAGTTACAGTTTGGTTCAGGAATTGTCCAGAGTTCACAGTATGATTCAGATTTCCCAACTGAAGAGACATTTCAGCCAGCAGTCAGATCAAGTGTCGTCAAAGAATCGAACTTGCCTTATGGTTCACCGAGAAAGATCAGTCAAGATCATGGAAGTCAGGAAGAAAAAGACTGAGTTTGAGATTGTCAGATTTACCGAGTGCCGTGGAAGGATCACACACTCGAAGGACCCTTGGAAAAAGGAATCAGTTTGGCAAAGATAGTTTCCCAACCTTTCTCCCAGGAGGAATAAATCTCGGGGACGAGATTTGTTTTAAGTGGGGTAGGTTGAAACAACCCAAAAATTCAAAATGAATTTATTTGGAGTTTATTCAAATTTCAGTTCAATTTGAATTGAGTTTGAATTTGCTTTTTGTTTTGGTTTTCGTTTTTCGGTTTTGGGCCGAATCCTTGTGGGCCTTCGGCCTGTTTCCCGTTTTTAGCCGTTGGTCTCTCTCCTCCTCCGGCCCAGCTGGCCCGCCCGGCCGACCGGCTCCCGTCTTCCCCGGCCACGGCGCCGCCGCCGCCTGCGCGCGTTCCCCGTGCCCTTGCTCCGCCGTGTCGCTGCCGCGTCGCGCCGCTGCCCAGCGTGAGCGCCGCGCCTCGCCACCACCCCTTGGTCCCTGGTCGCCCGACCAGCGCGCCGGCCCCGCCGCCTCCGTCTCGGCCGCAGCGCCGCGCCGCCGCCGCGCCGCCAGTAACCGCCGCGACCGTCGTGTCGCCGCTGCGCGCGTCGCGCGTTGCTGCCGTGCCAGCGCGTCGCCTCGCCGCCTGCGCCTGCACCGCCGCCGCTGCTCGATCGCCCGGCCGTGACGCGCCGCCAGCGCCAGCGCCGCCCGCCGCGCGAGCTCGTCGCCCGCCGCGCTCTCTCTCCTCGGCAGCTATAAAAGCCGAAGCCCGCCCCTTCATTTCGTCGCCCCGCTCCCTCGCCTCCCCGGTGAGCTCTCGCCCCTCTCCTCGCCAGCTCTGTCCGGCCGCCGCCAGTCCGCGCCGCCGCCGTCTCCGCTCTCGCCAAAACCTAACCCTAGCCTCGCCTTGCCTGGTCGGCCCGACCAGCGGCCCACCTGCCAGCCCCCTCCTCCCCTGCGGTGGCCCCGCTTCGCCAAGCTTGGCTCAGCCCGGTAGTGCGCGCTGACCTCGCTCGCGTGGCCGAGCCGATTCGCCGCTTCTTAGCGCCAGGCGAATGTGCCGTTCGGCCCATTTCGCTGAAAAAGCCAGCCCAAACACTTTTTCGGTTTTTGGATTTAATAAATCATTTCTATTAAATCCGAAAATCCTTTTTAATTCCAGAAAACCCCCAAAAATTCCCGAAAAATTCCGTGAGCCCCAGAAACCCACCAAATACACTACCCGAACCGTTTCGATCCCCCGAGTCCAAAAATGCCCTCCGTTCCTCAATCCGGAGTTCCCAAAATTCCGAATTTGCCCAATTCACCCTTCGTTCTCTCTCTCGGCCCGGTTCCGGTTTCCGATTTCGTTTTCGTTTCCGGTTCTTTTCCGTTTTTCGTTTCTTTATTTGTCGTTCGTTCTTGTCGCGCTAGATCCAGACGTCGGACAATTCCAGAAGCAGTCCCTGGAGCCGGAGCTGTTCCAGGAGCAGCCGCAGATCCCGGAGCAGACGTTGGACCCGACGGAAGCCCCGAACGACTACTTCGACTGCAGTTCAGCCGATCCGATCGCCGAGCAAGGCAAGCCGTACACCCTTGATCATGTTGATCCCAATCATGCCATGCTATAGTAGTAATTATTTTATATCGCATTATTTACTGTATGTTGAATTATTGAAAACCGTTATTTTGGAATGACATGATACCTAGGTAATGCCGAATTGATCATGAAACCTCCTTGAAATTTATTGAACCAGATTAAATCCTTCGTAACCCTAGATGATTACTATTACCCTGTTAAGTTAATTATTATTAATCTCGTAGTTAGCTCAAATGCTTTTCAAAAAGGAAACAAAATGCTGCCGAATCTCTGATTCGGATGTTTGTGAAAGTGCTACAGTTTGGGGGACAGAATCGGATAAATCCCGGAGTGGATGTAACTCCGATCCCCGGCTGATGATTAATGCCTTGGTTTGTTTGGTGGCCGGTATTATGGGATACCGGATCGGGTTTGCGGATGAAGGCTTGATCTTTGGCAGTGTAAGGTTAACCACCCCCTTGAGCAAAGTAAACAACTTAAATACCCGCTCAACCACAGGTCGGACTGGTCGGCAGATCAGTATCCGACATGGCTCGGTAAATTAATCATTCCTGAACCTAAAATCGGATTCTTTTGGTGGCTACCATTCTCAGGAGAGAATGGGGACCGGGCTTTCCTGGCAGGGAAGTGCACCGGAGGGGTGGAACGGGAGTGGTCCTTCGCGACATTCTTGGTTCTCACAACGGTAGATGCTAATGGGGGACTGTGAGCCCAAGGTAGCTATACAACTATCGGTCAACAACTAAAACAACAGGAATGGTTAACGAAATGCTGTGATCATCTCGACCGACCGCATGTATTCTAGTTGCCTGTGAGTAACGGTCGTTGATATCTTGTGGGTAAAGCTGAGCACCTCTGCAGAGTTAATCATGATGGTATTCGAATACGCCGTACTTCCGGTTAATGAAGTTAAGTTTGAACTGGGGTGATACCCGTAACCAAGCTCAAGTTACTGTTTGGTGAATTTCGAAGAAGTTGGTTAAGTGTTGTGAACTTGTGAAAACCCCCCTAGCTATTATTTATTGGTTTGTGCTTCAAATGTAAAATGAATTAGAAAATAAAACTGCATCCAGATACTTAAACCCTAGTTCCTTCCATTGGATAATCCCCTGCATATAGTATTCAGAGTTCCCCGTACGACTTGTTGAGTACTCCCGTACTCACCCTTGCAACCCCCGCCCCTTTCAGAGTTTGAAGAAGCTGGAGCGTTTCAGGAGTTCGTAGTTGGCGATTTTGTCTGGTTTTGAGGTCTTGGTCTTTTGCTCAGGCCTGCCTGTGCGGTGTTTTGATTGTAAGTTATTCGGGCCCTGCTGCGCCCTCTTTTGTAAAAACCCTGGCCGTTAGGCCCTATATTGAATAAAAAGAGTTGAATTGGCTTTTGCCAGGTAATTGTACTCTTGTTTTCCAACAGTTAGTCTTCCTGGGTAACTGTTGTGAGTTTTCGCACTGCCCCTAAAAAGACGGTCCGTCACAATTTATGCAATAGCAAAATGTAAGTTTTGAAGAATAGTTACTATAACATTCAAGAAACATATTCCCAACATCTCAAAATCATCAATTGCAACAAAAAAAAATCAAATTGCCGCAACAAACATTTGGCTCACCAGCATCATCCTCACCAACCTCGAATTTTGCTTTGGGATATCTTTCTATTGATACTTCCTTTTTCAAGAATTCCTTTTGAGAAAGAATTCTTGTATTCCCAAAGTATCTTTGTGCAAAAATTCAAAAGTTTTGCATTTTACATGAATATATTTTCAAATGGTATCAGTCTTGAGTATTCAATTGATTTCAAAAGTATAGCTAGACAAAACTTGTGCAATTCAAATGCAAATGGCTCCATGATTCATTTATTGAATATCTTGGGGAGCTCATTTATGTCAAGTTTTGAGCACTTAATGCTTCCAAGTGATATCCTCAATTGTTTAACTAACTCTAAGTTTTCAAGTTGTTCTCTGATACATTTGGTTTTGCTTTGATCTCTTGTTTTTGATAAAATCTTGGTGATTTCAAAAATCAAATTCAAACTAAGGGGATTTGATCTTTACAAAGGTTTATTTTCACCCCTCATGAGTTTATTTGTAAATCTCTAACGTCTTCTCTAAATCTGTGTGGTTTAGGATTTCAAAAAGCAAAACCTTGCAACTTTTATTTTTTCATGCTCTAGTTTTGTGTTTGCAATTGCTTTGATACCCTTAAATGCTTAATTGCTCTGATACTCATCGATTCAATCGACTATTTTCAATTGGTATCAATATCTATGTGATTTGATCCAACAAGTAGTATCAAGAGAGCGTTATTCATTTATTGTGGTTACTAGTGGTATCTTTGGATGGTGTCTTCTCAACTTGTGATGTCATTGAAGTTATTGTTCATTCCTACAAATGACATCCTCGGTTATTTGAACTCTTTCAAAGTGGTGTCAATGAATTTTAAATCCTCCTACAAGTGGTATTTTGATTGCCTCTTGTAGCCTCTACCTTGGTACCCAAATTCTTTTGAGTTGGATTCTCCATAAGCTTAAATGCATTGTAAATTCAATCACTTAAGAACTCTCTGTGTGAGGTTCTTTATGAATTGAAATACATAAAAAGGAGAAATTCCATTTGAGCATTATTCTTTATGAATAATTCTTTATGCTCGTTCTTGAATGAAGAGTTCCAAGCAAAACCCTTGAGATAGATTTTAAGTGGTATCTCATTTCTCAAGTGGTATTTGTGTTGGGTTTCTCGCTTAAACCCTATTAGGCAAAATTATAGATTCTACAAGAGAATCATGGTGTTTATCGTAAAGCCTAATAAAATGAAGTGATTTATTTGAATTAGTTTCTAATAACCCTTGTGATACCTACCTTTGCACTTTAAGTTTAAATCCTTTCAATTGGTACTTGAGCTTAAATTCCTTCAATTGGTTTCAATTGGTATCCAAATTCGAAATATGGCCTTCTTTCGAGTCTTTATTCTTTTTGGCCATATTTCAAGAATTTGCCAAACTTGCTCGCTTTGCCTTGCATTTGGTATCAAGCCGTCTTCTTTTGGCATCTTGTCTTTTAATTGATAACAAATCTAAAAGTTTGTAAAACTTATCTGATTTATTTGAATCAATCCTCAAATTCCCTTGCTTTGCTTGTGTGCTATTTGGATTTGCAATTTGTATTTTACATTTAATTGGTATAAAGCCACAAAATTGCCACAGGTGGTGTTATTGAAACCCTCCTTCATGCTTAATTTATTCAATACCAAAAGGGGGAGATTGTAAGTTCAAGCTTATGAAGTTCAAGTTTCTCTCCCTCACATTATTTTAAGTTGGATGTTCATTTGTTTTTGGTGCTTATTGACAAAAAGGGGGAGAATTATGTGAGCTTTCCTCAATTGCCTTGCACATGTGTTTATATCTCATGCATCTTCATATGCATCATGTGCATAGCATGCCATGGTATGGATATAAAATGTTTAATATTTGTTCCATATTGATATATATCCATTAGTGCAATTGTGGAAAAAGGTTTTGTCATCAATCACCAAAAAGGGGGAGATTGTAAGTACAACCTCCATTAGGTTGATCCATTAAGTTGGTTTTGGTGATTAATGACAAATCCTAATATGAGACTAATATTTAGGTAATTACTATTTTCGTCTCATCAAGGATGATTGGTGATCATTGATAAATCTACTTTTTAATGAGGCTAACATATTTATTGAGCTTATGTTTAGTAGCCTCACATTTGAATGGAAAATGGAAAACCCAAGGTATGCATTGTATCAATGTTCATTATTTTATTGCATACTTAGGATTTAAGTTGAAGTATGAATTTCTCCTTGCTTTAACCAAAAGCTGTGTATCATGTTTCCCAATCCATATATTACATGGATGCACACATTTAGGGGGAGTTCACACTCTAACTTAATGTTTCATTGCATTGATCTATTCCTCATTACAACATATAAAGGATCAAGACATTGAAACTAGATCTTTGAGTATACATTTAACATGCATAGTTGTAGTATACTCATGGTATCATAGGATATGCTCCAAAGAAATAAAATTGGATACGTGCATATTGATTCAAGATCAATTATATGTATGCACATATCTTTGTGGAGTTTATCTTATAGTTGATGGCTTAGAGTAACGATCATTTCCATACATTCCACATATTATGGATCATTACTTTCCATCAACATGAGTATATGAAAACTGTAGTTATTGTATACTCATATCAATTTAAATGAAGATTTAAATTGAGGTCGTTTATCTCTTAATAATCAAAGAACATTGCATCATGAGTTGATGGTGTTCTTGTGATCGATTAAGGATAATCGATAGTTCTTGAGTATAACGAAGCATTAGTTGCATCAATATACTTAAGACACAAATACAATTATTCATTTAAATTGATTTAGGTTGTGCTCAATCATTATGGAGGCATTCATTATTTGTTAATTGAGTGCAAGGATGATTGAGACAACTATGCATCTTGGACTAACTATTTTCATAAGTGATGATTGAGCCAGGTTAGGTCCAATGATGGTTAAGATAAAGAAACGGGACAAGGACGACATCATGGGGTGATGAACGTCAAGAGGAGATCCCGTTGAGAAGGAAAGAAAAGAATGTTCATCAAGAGGAGATGAACAAGATGTTGTGAGAGCCGGGTGATGATCCGGTAAAAGAGAAGTAGAGTTGTGTGACGATCTTGAAGAGAAGATGATCGTAAATCATGAGGACTTCAAGAGAGAGCGATGTGACAATCCCGAGGAAATGAGGTATGATTGAAGTTCGTAAAGGCCCCAAAGGGGATTGATCGCGTGCGGCATCAAAGGTAACTAGATAGAGTGTCTTGTTATAGGCGTGCCGTACTATTAAGAGGGATGCAACGTGGATGATTTAGAAGTGTCTCTGTGCTCAAGTGTTATCTATCCTTAAATAGATGAGAGACACAATACACATCACGACACCGGGTTGTTTGTCTTTTATGCGGATCGGATGTTCCGATTGGGGATCGGATGTTCCGATCCATCGGTAAGTCCGGTGGTGTGTTGGTGAGAGTCTAGAACCTCTCTGTGAGGATCGGATGTTCCGGTCTTTGGATCGGATGTTCCGATAAGTGTTAAACTCAAAAAGGGTGCTCTCTGGTCAAATCGGATGTTCCGATCGTGAAAATCGGAAGTTCCGATCAGTGTTTTTAGTTTGCAAATGTGCTGAATTTTTGCCTGATCGGAAGTTCCGATGTAAGTTCCGATGTTGGATCGGAAGTTCCGATGCAAGTTCCGATGTAAGTTCCGATGTTGGATCGGAAGTTCCGATGTTGGATCGGAAGTTCCGATGTAGACTTAGAAACTTTTTGAAAGGTTTCTGTAAGGTGCCTCTCTGTCCAGATCGGAAGTTCCGATGCAAGTTCCGATGTATCGGAAGTTCCGATGTTAATTCCGATTAGACACCGGAACCTCCGACTTCATATCGGAAGTTCCGATCTCTTTTCCGCTGCGTAGTTTTAGAAAATTGTAAATCGCCTATTCACCCCCCCTCTAGGCGTCCATCCTCGATCCTTCCAAATTAAACCATACGGGTACATGACTATAGTAGTAAGTTATATATATCAATCAAACCCAATATACGTCATAGAAGGAATATGCTACTTTATGATTAATAGAACCAACTCATTGTCAATATAAATGGGCCCTCTATGAAAAAAAAATGAGATGAAATGGGCTAGACCTTGCTGATATCCAAATAAGAAATCTGGATATCCGATCCGAATACCCGAATAGGAAAAATCCGGATATCCGAATAGGAAATATCCGAATATCCGGGTCCCGTCCCATATTTACCAGATATTGGTTGTCCCGTATCCGAATTCAAGTATCTGGATCCGGTACTGTATCCGACCGGATAGTAAAATCCGATCCCGTATCCGATCCCGACCGGATCCAGTCCCGAATCGGGTGGGAATTATCCAACTCGTTTTCATCCCTACATGGGAGAGCAGAATGCACGGAGAAAACATCTCCTTGAAGAAAACAATACATAAATTGCTGCGTATTGGTCAGCCACAAGCTTCATGTGTTTGCTTCTTCTGCACCGTGAGAAGAGAATTTTTAGTTCCACGAGTCTGTGTCTCGGTTGAAGCATATGGTTCCATGACTGCCACATCCACAACTCTTTTGCTAAGGGCCTCTTTGGCAAAGCTTTGGCTTTTGGCTTTTACTGGCTAGAAGCTACAAGCCATACCAAAGGGCCGGCTTCTTGAACCAGCTTCTGCCCAAGCCAAAGCCGTGCTTAGTATCGAAGCAGAAGCTGCCCAACAAGTACACCCACGGGGAAGCCAGTGCTTTTGTGGGACAGTGTTGCTACATTGCCCTGGAGTTGAACTTTATTTACCCGCAAATTGCATTGATATAAAAGACGAGACTCCTCTCGAGAAAAACAAGTCCTCCAGGTTCTCCCCCAAATCCCGATCGGCCTCCCCCATGTAGCTAGGGTTTGGTGAATATGAGAACCAGGGGCGGCACTGCCACCACTCGGCACTCGTACTGAGCTATGTGTTCCTCCACGCCTGCGCTACCTCCCCTCCGTGTTCCTGAGCCTGTGCTGCTGAAGCATCTAGGCCTCTAATTTGTTTTAGTTTTGATAATTAATGATAAGTATGTTAAAGGATTAACAATTTCGCTTGAGATTATAAGAACAGGTTGGTTTCAATTACGGCATCAAGTGTATGAATAAATAAGGACAAGAAGAGAGAAGATTAAAGACTCAAAGCCCAGGTACAAGAATAGTTGGACTTTTTTATCTTTTGGATCTTGGTGATTGAAGAAAAGATCCGGTTATTGGATTAGTTGCCATACTATAAAGGGGAAAGTTGACTAGTAGCTTGATGTGTCAAAGGTTTGAATTGGCTGAAACATTTTCAAAAATTCATCTAGTCACAGTTTGAATTTTCACTCTCGCATTTTCAGTGGTTTCGGCACTACCAGAAGTCTTTGCGCGGTAGTACCGCAAGGCGGTACTAAAAATTTATATTAAGCGGTAGTTTTATTCCAGAGATAGCATCTTTTATGTCTTTTTAAATTTTCTCTGGGCCGGGGCTACCATAGTTGATAACGCGGTACTATCGCTCCACGGTAGTACTGGCTTTCTGAGCGGTAGCTAAATAACAGAAGAGCACCTTTTGTAAGTTTTCTGGAAGTGGTACTACCGTAGTTCAAAACGTGGTACTACCGGAAAGTCGGCTGTACTGGATTTATTAATGCGATAGTCTTTTTGCAAAAAGAGGTGTTTTGGGTATTTTTGCTCTGATTTAAGTATCAATACTACCGCAGTATAAAAAGCGGTACTACCGGAATGTCAGTAGTAACGTATTTAGACTAACGGTAGTTATTTTACAGAGGGACTCTTTTCTGAGATGTTTCGCAATTTAATTGTCGATATGTCAGTGTACTAGCCAACAGGCACCTCCGAGACGGGTGCTTATGAGGTTCTGACGGGGGGCTTTCGGGGCAATCGCCTGAGAATGGAAGACGGAGGCGACCGGAGTACCGAGAGGCTCAGGTCAACAGGGGGGACGCAAGAAGTTTTACCCAGGTTCAGGCCCTCCGGAGAGTAATAGCCCTAGTCCTGCTTTCTTTGGTATTGCTTGTGTTCTTGCTTGGAGGAACGAAAACCTACTGCCAAAGGATCGAACCTCTTCTCCCATGCACCCCGGCTCCCTTTTATACTCGAGCTGACGGGGGAGCATGGGAGGCTTACACTGCAAGCCATAATCATTACACTGGCATGGGCTCATTTAATGCGCACGTCACTGTTCTTACATCCCATTAATGACTGCCGCAGCCGTCACAATCCCGCCTCGGGCCCCATGTCCACCAACGCCGCCCGTTCCGTCATGGGGTGAGGTGTAGTCGTGACGTCTCCCGCAATTAATGCACACCTGGGGAAGGCGCGTCGCCATACTGCAGCCTTCACGCCTTCATGCTTTGCATTTAATGCGCACTACCCGCATTAAATGTCCTTGACCTGGGCGTGGCCGGGGGTGAGCGCCAGGGGAGTGGCTCAGACGCCACGCGTCCAACTGGCGACCACCTTACTTTGGCGCTTGATGGTGCGGCTCGATTGCCACCGTCCGTGGCGACCACCTTATTGGGCGCCAGCCGGTGCGCTCGATCGCCACTGCCCACTGGCGACCACCTGGCTGGGCGCCAGCCGGTGCGCTCGATCGCCACTCGCCCACTGGCGACCACTGGCCGGGCGCCACAGCGCGGCTCGATCGCCACTGCCCATTGGCGACCACCTTACTGGGCGCCCAGTGGTGCGGCCTGATCGCCACCTGTCCACTGGGCGCCCGGGCCGGGGGTCTACTGCTTGCCGTGGCGGTGGGCCCGGACGCGCCCTGCCCGCCTGGCGACCGTATTTATTCATTGCGGGGAGTGGGTACCCTGGCGTAAAATACGCCGATAGTAGCCCCCGGGCCCACCCAGGAGCGCTTTTTGGTCTTCCACCCCTTTTTTAAACGTCCTGAGTGGGACCATAAAAAGCCCACACGCCCCGCAGCCTTCAAGAGGTTTTTTTGTCTTCTCCGGTTTTCAAGGCGGTTTGTGCAGTTATTCCCGCTTTTGAAACCGTCGTACGGCCCTCGGGGTGCGCCCTCTTTATGGGGCTCTTGAACTCCCTTTGCTCGAACCGCCGCGCCCTTTCGGTTTTCATGAGCCTTCTTTTGTTGCCCTATAAGAGGTCGACCGAGGGGCGGTTCTTCCTCCTCCCGATTTCTTCTTCTGTTTCTTCTTCGACGCTTCCAACATTTGGTGTGCTTGATGGCTCCGGTCCTCCCTTCCTCGTCAGTCGAGGAGGAGCTTGCCTCCGCCTCTCTGGAACATTCTTGCAGGTGCCCTCGCTGGCCCGCCTGGGACTGCCGAGCCCCATTGCCGGGGAGGTGATCTTCTTTGGATGGCAGCTTCATGACCTCTTCTTGCTTGATTCGATTTTTATCTTTCTGTTCTTAATTTTTACGCCATTCACCACATTCACCTTCCTCCCAATTCCGTCATCCTTCTTTCTGCCTTTGCTCACTTCTGCGAGATGTTCGTAGGAGTGCTCCTAACCTCCTTCTGTTTCGTTTCTTCTACACTCTTCGGTGCTGGCGGTAACTCGCCCTGTCCACCGGAGCTGCCACCTACGGCCCGAGGCGGATCGTATCGCGCTACATTCCACTGGATTGCCGATCCAGCTGGAGGAATTGGCGCGAAGAGTGGCTGTACGTTGAGGACGACAGCGGCATTGAGGTGCTGGACCTCCCGTCCGGCCCGGCGGTTAGCAACCCCGACTGGGGGGCCCAAGTGACCGAGACGCCGAAGCTCCTGGCAATGCTAGCCCGCGTCGACCATCTGTGGACGGCGGGCCTGACGGGGCCTATGGTTATCCGGGACTTCATCTCCCGGAGGCTGTGCCCTCTGCGTCGCCGTGTTCGCCCGGCCTGGCAGTACATGGGTCAGGATGATGGGACCCGGAGCATTACTGGAGGTGACCATCCCCTTCCTTCCTTTCCTTCTCTCCCCTTTTTTTTGCTTAACTGGACTTGGTCACGACTGCGTTCTCGCTTCCCGGGGTTTCTTTTTCCCTTAGGTGCTGCCGCCACCACGGAACTTGCTGGCGGACAGGATAGACAGGTGGATGGCGCAATTGGGTTTCCTGGGTCCCGTCCCCCCGTTCCCGGAGGGCGCGGTCCCGCTGTGCCGGTTGTCACCACGGGATCGTGCGGCGATAATCCGCGCCATGCCGTCGATGGACGCCATGGGCACACCTGATGTGATACGCCGGATGCCCCTGACAATTCGGGACCTTCCGCCTGACGGGGGGCAGGGGAGGCGTAGGCGCCCGGACGATGACGATGGCACCGGCGGGCCTTCCCAGAGGCCTCGCCTCCTAGGACCGGCTGGGGCGGGATTTTCCACGGCGGCCGGGGGGTCTTCTTCGGTTGCGACGGTAGGCTCCGCAATGGCGGCGGGAGGTTCATCGACCGGCGGGACCTCGTCCTCCCTCGCTCCTGTTGCGGTGGCGGCGAAGGACCTTCCGGCGCCCGACTCTTCCTCCGCCTCCGCCCGGCTCCGATGTGGCAACGCGGCCGCCGCCACCGGTTTCGGCGACAATCTTTGGGCCGCCGCCTCCGCCTCCTCCGCTTACCGCTAGCTTCGCGATTTCTTCCTCCGGCTCCGATGGTGGGCAACGCCGCCGCCGATCCGCCGTGAGCAGCGGCTGGTTCTTGCTCGAGTGTGCCCGGTTCCGAGGCCATCACCTAGGTATTCATCTGAAACGCACATGCGATATGAAAGTTAGTCTCTCAAGGTAGTGTCTTACCTCGTTCCTTTCCTATCCTCAGGACTCTCGCTTGGGTGCCCCATCGCCCAAGCCGGGGTGACCAGGGCGCCGCGATCACGGAGGTTGCGCCGGCCGTGGTCGCCGAGCCTGGTCGGCGGGAGGGAGGCGACCCTCAAGCGGTCGATAAGCCGCAGCTGCCGTCGTTCAGGGACTCCAGGCCCGCTCGGCCCGTACCCACCGAGCCCCCACCGCCTCGTTTCACCGACGCAGACGCTCGGCGGCTCTCGGCGAAACTCTACTCCAATGCGCGAGCGGCCTGGCGACAAGCGAGGAGCGGCCGGGCGAGGCGGCGATCGAAGTCAACCGCCTCCGCAAGGAGGTGGAGGACTTGCGCGAGCGGACTGGCCGAGCTGAATTGCGGCGGCGAGCGAGAGCGTGAGGCAAAGCGCCGCCGGCGACGAGCTCTCCGCGGAGTTGGAGGCGGAGAGGTTGGATCCAGGCCGGTCGGAGGAGGACACCTTGGGGATGCTGCGGCACGCCTTCAGCCGGACGGTGGCGGCCTTGCTCATTGGGCTGGAGCGACCCACGGAGGAGAAGGCCGCAGCATTACGCCTTCTGTCTCTGCCGAACTGCGGACTTCCTCACGCACCTGCCTGCTGCCCTCACCGCCCGGTCCGTCCAAGAGGGGCGCGATTCTGGCGGCGCTACCGGCGTAGTACGTGGGCCGCTGCTACGCCACCGTGACGCCAACCGACCCCCACCGCCGCCCGTGGGGCTGAGGGCGACTGGGCACAGGCGGAGGAGCGGGTCCACGACGCCTCCGAGCAAGTTGCCGCACAGTTGGCGATGGAGAACCCCCAGGTGGAGGCGGCAGCAGAAGACGTGGCGATGCAGCTGGACGTTGGCCCGGTCGAGGAGGACGTGGCGGCTGCGGTGGCGGCAGCGGAAGATGAGGAAGATCCCCCAGCTCCGCCAGTAGTGTAGTTTTTTTTTTCTTTTTTTGGCCTTTGTCTGCAAAACTTTAGACATTTATCATTTCGAATGGAGCAGAAGTGTAAGCTCCCTGCCAAGTTGCTTCAAAAGTTCGCTTTCGCCGTAATCGTTTAGGTTCTACGAACAAGCACATAATCGCTTAAAGACTTAAAGTCTTGCGCCATGAGACCTCGGCCTGAAACCCCTTGCCTTAGCAAAATTTGCCTCCCAGAGATAGCCTCTAGGAGCGAACACTTAGTGAGTCGTGGCGGGACCTTGGTTTTTGGCAATGGTGCTCAAGTCGCCCGACCCCACGGGGACACCCGGAGTGTCAAGGCCGTGCTGGGGGTCGTGCTGAACCAGCCGTCCAAAGACCCATTCCTGCACACCGCTCTCACTTAGCGATTCCGCCTTTGCTACTGGGCTTTTGCAAGGCGGCAGAGTACCAGGGACAAGTGTCCTGGCGCTGCCCATCAGTGGGCAAGAGACCGAAAAGAGGGTAGAAAGAACAAATATTTCGGATGAAGAAAGTGAAGATTTAATTTCAAACAGAGGACCTCCCCCGACCAGCGGTGGAGAGGAAGACACACTCCGGCCGGTCGGGGAATGGAGCCCGGGACTTACAACCGATCAAGGGTAGAACTTGCGCAGATTTTCTATATTCTGGGAGTTCGCTAGCTCCTCGCCGTCTTCAGTGGCCAGCCTAACCGCCCCGGGACGAGAGACTGAGACCACTTTGAAAGGTCCCTTCCACTGGGGAGACAGTTTATGGGACCCGGCATGCGACTGGATTCTTCGCAAGACCAGGTCGCCCACTGCCAGCGTTCTCTCCTTGACCCGGGAGGCGTAGTATCGCCTGAGACATTGCTGGTACTTTGCAGCACGCAAAGCCGCTCGATCCCACGCCTCTTCCAAGAGGTTGACGTCATCTCGGCGCAGCTCCTCCTGGTCTTCTTCCATAAATGCAGTAATGCGGGGTGACCCGATTCGATGGCTCGAAGGGAGAAACCGACCTGGGCCAGAGACCAGTGAAGAAGAAAGGGGTTTCCCGGTAGCCCGGCTTAGGGGTGGTCAGTGACCACAACACGGCCGGAGCTCTTCGCCCACCGGCGGCACGCCTATGGAGTCGATCAAACGCCCAGTCTTGAGGCCCTTGGCGCTGGCGCGTTGGCCCGTTCGATCTGGCCGTTGCTCTTGGGATGGGCGACCGAGGCAAAGCATACCTTGGTGCCCATCTCTTCGCAAAAGTCCAAGAAGGCTGCGCTGGTGAACTGCGTGCCGTTGTCGGTGATGATGCGGTTGGCGACCCCAAAGCGGGCGAAAATCCCATGCATGAACTTAACTGCAGCTGCTGCGGTGATGGATCTCACTGCCTCGGCTTCCACCCACTTGGTGAACTTGTCAATGGCGACGAACAGGTGGGTGTAGCCCCCTGTGGCCCGCGGGAACGGGCCCAGGATATCCAGCCCCCAGACCGCGAAGGGCCAAGAGAGCGGGATGGTTTGCAGGGCCTGGGCTGGTTGGTGGATCTGCTTGGCGTGGGCGCACGCTTCACATCTCCTCACCGGCTACCAAGCATCCTGGAGGCGGTTGGCCAATAGAACCCTTGACGGAAAGCTTTTCCCGCCATCGTTCGTCTCCGGACACATGGCTCCCGCGACACGCCTCCATGGATATCCGAGCAAAGCTGCTCCCTCTTCCCGAGTGATGCACTTGAAGAATTCCGTTCTTACCCAGTGGTACAGTCCCCGCCCACCAGGTATAGCACTTGGCCTTCGTGCTACCTTCTCTTCGGCGCATCATCGTCGGGCACACTTGATCCCGTGAGGTAGGCCAGGATCGGATCCATCCATGTGCCTTCGGTCATACTGACCACCGCAGTGGTCTTCCGGGTACTCTGCCTGGCCGGGCGTTTCTACCGGAACCACTTTCCCACCAGAGGCGAGGGCTAAAGCGGCATCACCATCGTCCCCACCAGAAACGGGGGCTGCGATGGACGGTCGCGGAAGCCTTTCTTCAAAGACCCCGACCGGTACAGGAGATCTGGTTGAGGCGAGCTGGGCGAGCTCGTCCGCCAGATGGTTGTCGCGCCGCGGGATGTGAGTATATCCCAATCCTTCGAAGTGCCGCTCCAATTTTCTGACCTCCGCCAGGTACGCCGCCATGATGGGGTCAGGATAGGAGAAATCCTTCCTTGCTTGATTGACGACCAGTAGGGAATCGCCCTTTACTTGCAGGCGCCGGACACTGATGGTCGCTGGCGGCCGAGCCCACCAAAGAAGCCCTCGTATTCGGCGACATTGTTGGTAGCCTTGAAGTCGAGGACGACCACGTACTTGAGGAGGTCCCCAGTCGGGGAGACCAGGAGGATCCCAGCCCCCGCGCCTTCCAGCCTGAATGATCCGTCGAAGAAAAGCGTCCAGGGAGGGCGCGGAGGCTGCGGCAGGACTCGACTCGGGGTCCACTGACGACGAAGTCCGCACCTTTGACTCTTTCTTTGCGGTACGAGGAGCGAACTTGACCCCGAACTCCCCCAGCTCGACAGACCATTTTGCGATGCGGCCCTCTGCTTCTCGGTTGTGGAGGATTTCACGCAGGGGATATGAGGAGACCACAGTGATCTCCCTCCCTTGAAAATAGTGCCGCAACTTTCTCGATGCTACCACCACAAAGATAGACCATCTTCTCGAGCCTGAGGGTACCTTGTCTCTGCGTCGTGGAGCATTTTGTCGATGTAGTAGACCGGCCAGTTGGACACCTTCCTGCTCCGCTACTGGCGCCACTCTGAGAGGGCTAGCCGCCACATACAAGATAGCGGCTCGCTACTGTGGGCGATCAGAACACCCCAAAATTTTGCTTTCCTTGAATTCATGTGTGATTTGGCACTTTGGTGAATTTTTGGAATTTTCTGGAATTTATTTGGATTTATTTGGAATTTATTTGAATTTATTCCATTTTGAAATAATTAAAGAATTTAATTTTGCAAATAAAATTTTGTTGGAAATATTTTAATTGAGTCCAAAATGACCCAAAATATTTTCCAGAATTTTTCTGGAATTTTTCTGAGTCTTTTGCTATTTTTAATGAATTAAATGAATTACTGGGAATTATTTTAAATATTAAATCGCTGGAAAATGCGAGTGGGTTTGTACTGTTCACCCGACCGAGCCCGAGTCAGACTCGAGTTCGAGTCCGACTGAGCCACGTGGTCGAGCCGAACCCGCCGTCGTCCGAACCCTAGCCACACGACCCTTGGATCAAGATCCAACGGTTGTGATTGCGCCACGTCACCGAACCCGAGTCCGACCGAGCCAGCCAGCTCGCCGAGCCGGACCCGAGTCCAACTCACGCGACCGTTGGATCGAGATCCAACGGCTCACGCTGCGCCACGCGTCGCCTCTCGTGCCGCCGCCGGACTCGCCGTCGAAAGCCGTGTCGACCTCGGTCTCCGTCGCGTTTCCGGACGCCGAGACCCCTATTTAATCGCGCCGCCACCACGGTCGTGACCTAGACTTCCGTGGCGCACTGCGTGCCCCAAGCCATCTCGCTTGAGCCGCGCCGCTTGCCGTCTGAGCTCGCGGAGTTGGAATTCCGTTCGCCGCGTTAAACGCCGATATCGCCGCCGTCTGGCTCCTCCGTCATCAAGCCCAGATCCGGATTCCCTAAGACGAGGCAGCGTTCGAGTACCCTTCACTTCGGCGGAGAAGCCGAAGCGCCGTTGGACTCGTCGTCGTCTTCATCTCCGGTGGCCTTCTGCCCGCCGCGTCGCCATCGCCGTCCGCGAGCTACGCTAGCCGTCCGATCGAGAATCAAGGGCTCGAGATCGCGCCACGCCACACCGCGGTGAGATCTCACGTGCAACCTCCGGATCTATTTTCAACCGTCGGATCTAGATCCAACGGCTTAGATTGTGCCACGTAGCTAGAATCGACCAGGTTAGATTGGATCTTGGCCGTCCGATCAAGATCGAGCAGTGCCGGATCGGCGAGTTGTTTTTCCAAAGCACTACGCTAGATTTAATCCGCGCCGTTGATTCTCAAACCAACGGGCAAGATCACGCCACGTGGCGGGAAGGCTGACCGCCGTGATCGGCCGTCCGCAGCGGCGTGTGCGTGTACGCCGACACGGGCCCGCGCGTGTCGAAGGGCCCGCATGTCGCTGGCTAATCCAGCCAAGCGCCGACGTCACCCATGACGTCTGATGGAGTCCCACATGTCGACCGTGGGCCGAGTCCCGCCGACGTCGGCGATGACGTCACCCGAGTGGTCCCACTGTCGAGTCTCACGTGGAGTCGTGGGCCGAGTCCACTGCGGACCGAGCCAAACCGTGGACCAAGCCCATGAGCTTACCGACGCCACCGACCAATCGAGCCGACACGTGTCCATGCTGACGCAATAATTAATTTCCGAAAAGAAAATGATTTATTAATTCGAAATATTAATTCAAATTTAGATTCAAACTTCAAACGCTTATAACTTTTATGCTTTCAACTCCGATTTGAGTGATTCAAATTTCTAAATTTGTATAAAATTCAGATCTACTCAAATATGAATTTTATTTAATTTTTGGACTAAAGTTTTTCTCTGTAATATTATTTAATTGATTATTTAAACTTTAATAAATCATAACTTTTGCATTTTAACTCCGATTTGAACGATTCCAGTTCCTAAAAATCCAGAAAATTATGTTCTCTCTGTTTATGGATTTTATTTGGAGTTTTGGGATGTTTTGCCTATTGTTTATTTGTGTATTTGCTATTTGCACGCTTTTACGAGTAGGCGTTGAAGTGCTGGAAGGATTCGAAGGAGAAGTATTAACTCAGGATCTAACTCAAGACCAAGAACAAGTACTTTTTGAAGGCAAGTTGTGCTTTGACCATGTTGATCCTATTTCGAAATCTATTTTGATTTAAACTATTGCATGCTAGTTCAATTAGAAAAATACTTCGTTTAAACACGAGGGTTAGATAAATACCAATTTGCTATATGACACCTTGATTACTTAAGTATGTGCCATGACCCTTTGTCACCCTAGTTGTGGTTTACTAGTTGGACATTATTAAATTGCCAACATGGGTTTAGGCCAGTTGTAGTATCTTGCTTAGACACGCTACGTGCTCATGACATGATTTTGGACAATCAAATGTTAATATTGACTTAATGATATATTGAACCTGTTTTGGGAAAAGTATCATGTGATGTTGATGGCACGTGGTGCATGTTAATCAGCGGGGTTTGATAAATGATTTTGACCAGGGCATGTGGCAAGAGTAATCAGTGGGCAGTTGTGGCATTGGGAGTGTTGATTTGGTTTTTCGGGTAGTCTTGCCCTGGTCACTCTAAGGACTTAACCTTGCAAGCCTTTGAACTGGTCATACTTGCAACCACATGGTTGGAATGGGACGGCCCTAGTTGACTAAGTCGCTAAGGACTCACTTGTGGAGCCTCAGGGTGTCAATTACACCGTTTGTGTGATTGTACGGGGGAGCGTATCGTGGCTGTGGGCCGATACCCATCTAACGGTGTGTTGGTCCCATACTTCGCCTTGGCTAAGGGAAGGATGGTGTAGAGCACGAACCTGAGAGGACCACCTGCGGTTGTTTGAGGCTTCCGAAGGCTTTGTTACTGAACTCGCCTTTGTGGTGTTTGACTTGTATCTTGTGGGTAAAGTGCATAACCTCTGCAGAGTTTGGAATCTATTTAAATAAGCCGAGTCCACTGATCTTGGACAATGCTCGGGAATTACAGTCAAGGGTTAGATTTTCTCAAAAATAACTTTGGTTTGAAAGGTTGGGTTGGTTTAATAATGAAGATGATGGAAATGTGGTTTAGGATGGGGAAATGTTTATTAAACTTCTTGAAAAGTTATTTACGCTTTACTTATTTCTATCGCTTTGAATCTACTTATATTACTTGTCAAAAGTCGCATTTCTTGCAAATATACCTTGAGCTATTCCTTTGTACCAAGCCATGCATATAGTATATTAGCTTGCATTCTGTGCATGACTTGCTGAGTACCAAGTACTCACCCTTGCCTCAACACAATATCAGTTGAAGAGGAGACTGCACCAGCTTTGGAGGAGGAATTCCAAGAGGATCCGTCTACTTAGGGATGCGAGCCCGCCATTGCCTGTGGTATCTTGGATGGCGCCACGGGTTATTTGATTTTCCGCTGCTATTATTTCTCTTTTAATAAGTTTCGCCTCGCGAGGCATATATTTGTAACTTGACCATAAGGTCAAGTAACCTGTTTGGTTATTTAAATAAAGTACTTTGATAATATCGATTGGTATGATTGTGATATTTACCGATGTTAAGACTGTGTGCACTAGCGCGTTCCTGGACTAGTGCTGAATACACAGAGGGTCCGGATTTGCAAATTCGGGGTCCCGACAGAGGTGGTATCAGAGCCATACTTGACTGTAGGCTCAACCCTAGCTAGAATGGTCGTAGTGAGGATAAAACCTATTTTCTAAAGCTAAAAATTTGTCAAGATAAGAAATGACATCTCGACTTATCCCCTTCTCTCTTTTCTTGTCTCTTGCTGAAATTTTTCCTTACCTTGTCACAATTCAAAAATTTCGAGTTCTCACGTAAGCACTCTTGTGACAGATGGAGGAAGAGTTCAACTACGTTGATCTGGGAGTTGGTTATGCCGCGGAACTTTGGCATATGCTACAGACTCTCGGAGATTTTGAGAAGCCGCAATACCAAGTGGAAGTGATCAGACAAGCGGGATTGATCAAGGCTTGTGACGTGAAGATTGAGGTACCTGCTAGGAAGAAGGGCCTGTGCAATCGCTCGATACAATCAGACCTTTGCCAGAGATCTACAATGCAGATGGGTATCCAAGAAGTATCCACGACGAGCAATGCGGCACGTTACCCGTATTCACGCCAGAGAATTGGAGAGCACGGTGTTAGTTATCATCAGCGCAGCGATAACCTTCTTGACCCGGCGATTCAGGATGAGGATGCCACGCAGTTACATACAGCTTGGCACGATTTATCGTCGCCAGGAGGATGTACTAGAGAATACAAGCAAGGAGCTACGAGAAGGCCCGCAAGGAGATCACGGCAGAGAAGAACAGATGGCGGGAAGCTCAAGAGTATGTGGCACACCTTCTACGAAGGATTGACGAGTTGGAGATGACTTTGTATGCGGACGGACCCGAGCGATTACTCGAGCTACACGAGCGGATCGGAGGAGTCGATCTCGATGAGGACATCGCTTCTTCGACTACCATAGAGGACACGATTCTTTGGACATGGCAATCGTTTAGCGCCTATGCCACAAAGACCCGCATCTGTGCCGTGGAGGTTTTATAGATGAGTGAGCGTAGGTTATATAGTTAGAATCCATCGCCGAGTCGCGTCATAAAAAAAAAAATCACCCATTAGGCGTTAGACTACAGAGTTAGTTCAATTTGGATTTGTTTTGTTTCTCGAGTGTGCGGTATGTGTTGCAAGGCCCTTAGGCATTGTAAGCGACCATACCAAGTTATTAATAATAAAGTTGGACCTTAAGGCTACACCTTTCGCCCCGCATAAGTTCCATATTACTTGTCTATTCTTGTTTCCCTCTCATCTCTAAACCTAGAGCAAATCGACAGATGGTGAACACCCGTGGAAACTTGGGAAGCAATGGGAGTGGTTCTCGCCCAGCAGAAAACCCAATGATGGAGCACCAAAGACCGCTTGATTGATATGCAGAATTTTGGAGCCTTTCTTGCTGCTCAGACTCGATTGATGCATGCTATGATGCAACAAATGCAGCACGTCCTCGCCAGGCCACCGCTAATCAAGTTAATCAGGGGCCACGCTGTATACAAAGGCTGTCGAGTTCATGAGAACTCACCCACCCACTTTCTCCGGGAATGCCAATCCATTGGAGGCCGATGATTGGTTAAGATCAATCGAGAGGAAGCTACACATAGCTCAATGCATAGGAAATGAGAAGGTACTCTACGCTTCTCATCAATTTGGAAGGAACAAATTACGAATGGTGGGAGAACTTCGTGCCACGCAGAGAACCCTCAAGATATCACTTGGGAAGAGTTCACGGTGCATTCGAAGCAAGATCACGTGCTGAAGGAATCATGGACCTTAAGAAGGAGGAGTTCAGAGCATCGAAGCAAGGTAATCAGCCAAAGGGCCGACTACTCCGAACAAATTCACACAGCCTAGCACGCCACGCTTTGAGGATGTAGCGACGGATAAATCCAGGCAACCTCGCTTTTATGAAGGGACTCAACTCAGATTGCAAGTAGGGTTGATCACCCACACCTTTCCAGATTTCCAAGAGTTGGTGAATAAGGCGCTTATTCTTGAGGACAAGCGCAAGGAACCGGATGAGAACAGAAGCGCAGGATGCAACAAAGAAGGATCACGCCAGGAACGCAAATGGCGTCGAGAGTTGCACCAAATCAATTCTTGATTCCAACCACGAATGCAACAAGGACACCATCCCGGCACCAAGACCTCGCCAATCGAACTATCGGACCCAGCCCCGCTAGAAACACTACCCAGGCGTCGGCAAGAGAAGGAACAGTGAGACGCTACAATGCAACGAGCCAGACACTTTGCCAACAGCTTGTCCCAAGAAGACCAGCGAGAGCGACTCCGGTTCGCTTCAACCTAGGAACCACCCCAACTAGGACGCCAGACCAGGAGCCACACCCTGCACCGTGGTGAGAGGCCGAGTCAACCATGTCACCACAGGATGCACTTTGCGAGAATGCTACTGACGTCGTCTTGGGTAAGTTACTTGTTAACTCGCACTGCAGTTTTGTTTGACTCGAGCCGCATTCGTTTGTTTCGCAAGGCTTTGCTACTAGAAATGATTTGAGGATTGCAAGACTTAAGTGCATGCTTTTGTTCAAACCCTGGTTCCGAACTCCGAGCGAAAGTAGGATGTTCCGGGTGAGAATACTAATAGATGGAATAGAGTTCCTAGCAAACCTTATAATTTTGGAGACCTGGACCTTAGACGTTATATTGGGAATGGATTGGTTATCCAAGCACAAGGCCGTATTGGATTGTGGACGAAGGACTATCTCGATTGAGAGGCCGTGTGGGAAGAAAGTGGAATTTCAAGCCACTGCAGATTAGGGGTGGACAGTTGATGGTTAACGAGTACCAAGGCAATCCGCATAGAGGATGTCCCAAGTAGTGAATGAGTACCTGATGTTTTTCCAGAAGATCTACAGTATGCCGCCAGACAGGGACATAGAGTTTGTGATAGAGCTTGTACTGCACAAGACCGATAGCAAAGAGACCCTATCGGATGTCTACCGAGGAGTTGGTAGAGATGAAGAAACTTGACTAGAAGAGTTAATGGAGAAAGGATTTATCGAGACCAAGTTCGTCGCCATGGGGAGCACCGCTTTTGTTTGTCAAGAAGAAGGACGGGAGTTTCGGGATGTGCATCGACTACCGTGGCACTCAATGAGGTCACCGTGAAGAATAAGTATCCGCTACCAGGATTGATGATTTGTTTGATCGATTAAGAGGAGCCGGAGTTTTCTCCAAGATTGATCTCGAGATCGGATACCATCGATTGAAGATTCGATCGTAAGATATTCAAGATCGCATTCTCGTCAAGATATGGACATTACGAGTTCTGATTATGTCCTTTGGAGTGACGAATCGCGCCACTTATTTCATGAATATGATGAATAAGGTGTTCATGGAATATTTGGACAAGTTTGTCGTCGTGTTCATAGACGATATCCTAATCTACTCCAAGGCAGAGGATGAACATGCCGAACACTTAAGGCGAGTTTTGGAAAAGCCGAGGAGCGACAACTTTTCGCCAAGTTCAGCAAGTGTGATTTTTGGAAGGACAAGGTGGAGTTTCTTGGACATGTAATGACCGCATGAAGAGTCGCAGTAGATCCAAGCAAAGTAGAAGTCGTGGTTACATTGGGAATACCAAAGACGGTGACCCAGATTCGGAGTTTCCTTGGAATGGCAGGGTACTACCGCTGCTTTCATCGAAGGCTTCTCGACAATTGCGAAACCTCTTACGCAATTGCTGAAGAAGGAAAAGAAGTTTGCAGGACGCGAGAATGTGAGAAAGGATTTCAGGAGCTGAAGAAGCGATTGACATCGACCGGTGTTAGTTCTACCTGATGTTGCTCAAAGCTTCGATATTTATTGTGACGCATCGCGCCAAGGACTTGGATGTGTCTGATGCAGAAGGAAAGGTCGCCGCTTATGCATCAAGGCAGTTGAGGCCGCATGAGGAAAATTTTCCGACACATGACCTAGAGTTAGCTGCCGTAGTGCATGCTTTGAAGATATGGCGTCACTATCTGATTGGAAACAGATGTGAAGTGTATACGGATCATAAGAGCCTTAAGTACATATTCACCCAGTCGGATCTGAATATGAGGCAGAGGAGATGGTTGGAGTTGATCAAAGACTATAATGTTGGAATCCATTACCATCCCGGGAAGGCTAACGTAGTAGCCGATGCCCTGAGTCGGAAAAGTCATACCGTGAGTACGTTGCTAGCCACAAGTCAGGACGAGTTATGTGAGGACTTTCAGAAAATGAGGATTGAGGTAGTATCTAGCGGATTCTTGGCCGCATTAGAAGTAAAGCCTACCCTAGAGGATCAGATCCGAGAAGGACAGAAGGATGATGACAAGATCCGCAGGATTAAGTCCATCAAGGAGGAAGGCAAGGCAGAGGACTTCAAGTTGGATGAGCAAGGCACGTTGTGGATGAAGGATCGCATTTGTGTGCCTAACAAAAAGGAGTTAAAGCAAGCGATTACGGAAGAAGCCCATGACTCCAAGTACTCGATTCATCCCGAAGCGCCAAGATGTATCAGGATCTCAAGGAGAGATTCGGTGGCCGAGTATGAAACGTGAAGTTGCCGAGCATGTTGCATTGTGCGACGTATGCCAGAGAGTCAAGGCAATGCATCAAAGACCAGCCGGATTGCTACAAACCGCTGAAAATACGAGTGGAAGTGGGAGGAAATCGGAATGGATTTCATTACCGGTTTGCCAAAGACTCAAGGAGGTTATGACTCCATATGGGTTATAGTGGATCGCTTGACTAAAGTAGCCCATTTTATCCGTGAAGACCACTTACTCGGAGATAAATTAGCGTAATTATACATGATCGAGATTGTCTGCTTTGCACGGAGTGCCAAAGAGGATTGTATCGGACGAGGTACCCAATTTACCTCAAGGTTACGGAATAAGTTGCATGAAGCCATGGGAACCCGTTTGAACTTCAAGATACCTTATCATCCACGAGACGGATGGACCAGACCAGAAAGAGTCAACCAGATTCTGGAGGATATGTTGAGAGCTTGTGCATTAGCTTATGCTACCTCTTGGGATAAAAGTTTACCGTATGCCGAGTTCGATTACAACAATAGTTATCAGGCTAGTTTACGATGTCACCTTTTGAGGCCTTTGTATGGTCGACCCTGTCGGACGCCATTGAATTGGAATGAGACCGCGAGCGCCGTGTCTTGGACTGATATTCTTCAAGAGGTCAAGAACAGATCGCTATGATTAGGGAAAGGTTGAAGATAGCCCAATCGCGACAGAAGAGTTATCTTGACAATAATCGTGAGACTTGAGTTTTGAACCAGAAGACTTTGTATACCTCAGAGTTACGCCTCAGGGGAGTTAAGAGGTTCCATGCCAAAGGGAAACTTGCACCCCGTTATGTTGGACCATTTAAGATTTTGAGCCGCAGAGGCGAAGTTGCTTATCAGCTGGAGTTGCCACAATCGTTAACAGGAGTGCATGATGTATTCCATGTGTCCCAGTTGAAGAAGTGTCTCCGAGTTCCCGAGAAATGCATAATCAGTTAGAATCAATTGAGTTGCAAGAGGATTTGACTTATAAGGAGTATCCCGTGAGGATTCTGGACACAATGGATCGAGAAATTAGAAACAAGTCAACCCGTTTTTGTAGAGTTCAGTGGAGCAACCATGAAGAAAGCGAATCGACTTGGGAGCGCGAAGAGGATTTGAAGAAAGAGTTTCCAAACCTATTCTGTAGTGAGCCCTGAATCTCAGGGACGAGATTCTATTAAGGGGGAGGTTTGTAACACCCCAAAAATTTTGCTTTCCTTAAATTCATGTGTGATTTGGCACTTTGGTGAATTTTTGGAATTTTCTGGAATTTATTTGGATTTATTTGGAATTTATTTGAATTTATTCCATTTTGAAATAATTAAAGAATTTAATTTTGCAAATAAAATTTTGTTGGAAATATTTTAATTGAGTCCAAAATGACCCAAAATATTTTCCAGAATTTTTCGAATTTTTCAGTCTTTTGCTATTTTTAATGAATTAAATGAATTATCGGGAATTATTTTAAATATTAAATCATTGGAAAATGCGAGTGGGTTTGTACTGTTTCACCCGATCGAGTTCGAGTCGGACTCGAGTTCGAGTCCGACCTAAGCCACGTGGTCGAGCCGAACCCGCCGTCGTCGAACCCTAGCCACACGACCCTTGGATCAAGATCCAGCGGTTGTGATTGCGCCACGCCACCAACCCGAGTCCGACCGAGCCGGCCAAATACGAGCGGACCGAAGTCCAACTCACGCGATCGCTGGATCGAGATCCAACGGCTCACGCTGGCGCCACGTCGCCTCTCGTGCCGCCGACTCGGGACTCAAAACTGCGGTCGACCTCGGTCTCCGTGCGTTTCACCGACGCCGAGACCCTATTTAATGCGCCGCCACCACGGCCGTGACCTAGACTTCCGTGGCGCACTGCGTGCCCCAAGCCATCTCGCTCGAGCCGCCGTTTGCCGTCTGAGCTCGCGGAGTTGGAATTGCTCGCCGCGATTAAACGCCGATATCTGCCGCCGTCGCCGTCCTCCGCCGTCATCAAGCCAGATCCGGATTCCCAAGACGAGGCAGCGTTCGAGTACCCTTCACTTCGCCGGAGAAGCCTCAAGCGCCGTTGGACTCGCTGCCGTCTTCATCTCCGGTGGCCTTCGCCCGCTGCCGCCATCGCCGTCCGCGAGCTACGCTTAGCCGTCCGTCGAGAATCAAGGGCTCAGATCGCGCCACGTCACACCGCGGTGAGATCTCACGTGCAACCTCTGGATCTATTTTCAACCGTCGGATCTAGATCCAACGGCTTAGATTGTGCCACGTAGCTAGAACTGACCAGGTTAGATTGGATCTTGACCGTCCGATCAAGATCGAGCAGCCTGGATCGGCGAGTTGTTTTTCCAAAGCACTACGCTAGATTTAATCCGCACCGTTGATTCTCAAACCAACGGGCAAGATCACGCCACGTGGCGGGAAGTTGGACCGCCGCGGTCAGCGCCGTCCACGCGCGTGTGCGTGTGACGCTGACACGCGGGGCCCGCGTGTCAGAGGGCCCGCATGTCAGTGGCTAATCCAGCCAAGCGCTGACGTCACCCATGACGTCCAAGTGGGTCCCACATGTCGACCGTGGTGAGTCCCATTGACGCCGGGTCCGATGACGCTACCCGAGTGGTCCCACCGCCGGGCCTCACGTGGAGTCGTGGACCGAGCCCACGGTGGACCGAGCCAAACCGTGGACCAAGCCCATGAGTCGGCTGACGTCAGCCAGCCAATCAGGAGCTGACACGTGTCCATGCTGACGCAATAATTAATTTCCGAAAAAGAAAATGATTTATTAATTCGAAATATTAATTCAAATTTAGATTCAAACTTCAAACGCTTATAACTTTTGCTTCAACTCGATTTGAGTGATTCAAATTTCTAAATTTGTATAAAATTCAGATCTACTCAAATATGAATTTTATTTAATTTTTGGACTAAAGTTTTTCTCTGTAATATTATTTAATTGATTATTTAAACTTTAATAAATCATAACTTTTGCATTTTAACTCCGATTTGAACGATTCCAGTTCCTAAAAATCCAGAAAATTATGTTCTCTCTGTTTATGGATTTTATTTGGAGTTTTGGGATGTTTTTGCCTATTGTTTATTTGTGTATTTGCTATTTGCACGCTTTACGAGTAGACGTTGAAGTGCCGGAAGGATTCGAAGGAGAAGTATTAACTCAGGATCCAACTCAAGACCAAGAACAAGTACTTTTTGAAGGCAAGTTGTGCTTTGACCATGTTGATCCTATTTCGAAATCTATTTTGATTTAAACTATTGCATGCTAGTTCAATTAGAAAAATACTTTGTTTAAACCTGGGGGTTAGATAAATACCAATTTGCTATATGACACCTTGATTACTTAAGTATGTGCCATGACCCTTTGTCACCCTAGTTGTGGTTTACTAGTTGGACATTATTAAATTGCCAACATGGGTTTAGACCGTTGTAGTATACTGCTTAGACCTGCTATGTGCTCATGACATGATTTTGGACAATCAAATGTTAATATTGACTTAATGATATATTGAACCTGTTTTGGGAAAAGTATCATGTGATGTTGATGGCACGTGGTGCATGTTAATCAACTGGGGTTTGATAAACAGTTTTTGACCGGGGCATGTGGCAAGAGTAATCAGGTGGGCCAGTTGTGGCATTGGGAGTGTTGATTTGGTTTTTCGGGTAGTCTTGCCCTGGTCACTCTAAGGACTTAACCTTGCAAGCCTTTGAACTGGGTCATACTTGCAACCACATGGTTGGAATGGGACGGCCCTAGTTGACTAAGTCGCTAAGGACTCACTTGTGGAGCCTCAGGGTGTCAATTACACCGTTTGTGTGATTGTACGGGGGAGCGTATCGTGGCTGTGGCCAGATACCCATCTAACGGTGTGTTGGTCCCATACTTCGCCTTGGCTAAGGGAAGGGATGGTGTAGAGCACGAACCGGAGAGGACCACCTGTGTTGTTTGAGGCTTCCGAAAGGCTTTGTTACGGGAACTCGCCTTTGTGGTGTTTGACTGTATCTTGTGGGTAAAGTGCATAACCTCTGCAGAGTTTGGAATCTATTTAAATAGCCGAGTCCACTGATCTTTGGACAATGCTCGGAATTACTGATCAAGGGTTAGATTTTCTCAAAAATAACTTTGGTTTGAAAGGTTGGGTTGGTTTAATAATGAAGATGATGGAAATGTGGTTTAGGATGGGGAAAATGTTTATTAAACTTCTTGAAAAGTTATTTACGCTTTACTTATTTCTACTGCTTTCGAATCTACTTATATTACTTGTCAAAAGCTGTTTACTGCAAATATACCTTGAGCTATTCCTTTGTACCAAGCCATGCATATAGTATATTAGCTTGCATTCTGTGCATGACTTGCTGAGTACCAAGTACTCACCCTTGCCTCAACACAATATCAGTTGAAGAGGAGACTGCATGACTTTGGAGGAGGAATTCCAAGAGGATCCGTCTACTTAGGGATGCGAGCCCGGTCAGGTTGCTGTGGTATCTTGGATGGCGCCACAAGTTATTTGATTTTCATTTGCTATTAATTCTCTTTTAATAAGTTTCGCCTCGCGAGGCATATATTTGTAACTTGACCATAAGGTCAAGTAACCTGTTTGGTTATTTAAATAAAGTACTTTGATAATATCGATTGGTATGATTGTGATATTTACCGATGTTAAGACTGTGTGCACTAGCGCGTTCCTGGACTAGTCTTGAATACACAGAGAGGGTCGGATTTGCAAATTCGGGGTCCCGACAAATGACCAACAGATCGGGGGAAGAGAGGTACTTCTTCAGATCTTCAAATGCTTACTGGGCTTCTGGGGTCCATTCAAATGAGTTGGTCTTCTTCAACAGCTGGAACAACGGCAGACTTTTCTCCCCGAGCCGGGATATGAACCGGCCCAGGGAGGCTAGCCGACCAGTCAAGCATTGTAGCTGTTTGAGCCGGGTAGGCGGTTGCATCCGCTCGATTGATTCTATTTTCTTCGGGTTGACTACGATTCCACGGCTGGAGACCAAGAAACCGAGCAGCTTTTCGGATGAGACACCAAACACGCACTTCTCGGGATTCAACTTCAGACAGTAGTTTTTGAGGCGAGAGAAGGTCTCTTCAAGGTCCTGTACAAGCTCATCGGCCTTCTTTGTTTTTACGACCAGATCATCAACATACACTTCGAGGTTCCTCCCTATTTGGGGCCGAAACACAATGTGCATGGCCCGCTGATAGGTGGCACCAGCGTTTTTCAGCCCGAAGGGCATCTTGACGTAGCAATATATACCGAGAGGAGTCACAAAGGCGGTCTTCTCTTCGTCTTCCTGCGCCATACTGATCTGGTGATAACCGGAGTAGGCGTCGAGGAAGCACAGAGCTTCGCACCCCGCCGTGGAGTCGACGATGATGTCTATCCGCGGCAAGGGGTACGGGTCCTTGGGGCAGGCTTTGTTGAGGTCGGTGAAGTCGATGCACATTCGCCACTTTCCGTTGGACTTCCTCACGAGCACGGGGTTGGCCAGCCACTCCGGATAGGTGGCCTCCCGCACAATCTTGGCAGACAAGAGCTTCCCCACCTCGTTCCGAACGGCATCCTGTCGCTCTGGCGCCTGCCGTCGGATCTTTGCCGAACCGGGTGCGCTCCAGGGAGCGTTGCCAATCGGTGCTCGATCACCTCCCTGGGGACCCCGGTCATTTCTGATGGTTCCCAGGCGAACACATCCAGGTTAGACCGGAGGAAGGTGACGAGCGCGTCTTCCTATTTGGCGCTGAGGTCGGTGCCGATCTTGACGACCTTGCCCGAGCCATCCTCGCCCACGGGGACCGCCTTTGCCTCGCCCAAGGGCCTGGGCGGAGCGCGGGTCTTGGCCGAGGGGGAGCCCGGGTTGTCGCCCTTGTCGCGCGCCGAGCAGGTGGCGCCGGCCAGGTCCTGCAGCTGCTTGCTGAGGCGCAGGGCTTCCAGTCTATCCACCTTCATCAGACTGGACCCCGTGCCCTGGGATTTTCACCACATGTAGGCGTAATGGGCCACCGCCATGAACTTGACCAGGGCGGGCCGAGCAAGGCATTGTAGGGGAGGTCGAAATCGGCGACCTCGAAATCTACGGCTCCGTTCAGAAGTTCTCCGAACTTCCGAGCGTTAAAACGCCGGACTTGTCCCGGGGGTAAGAGGCCCACCCGAGGGCAACTCCGTAAAGAGCGGGCGGACGGTTCTCGTCACGGATTTGGAGCGCTCGTACGCCCCAGCAGACAAAGAGGTTGATGGTATCGCCTCCATCAACCAGGACCCGCCCGACCGCGTGCGGACCGTGGGAGACCCCACGATCGGTAGATCGCCAGGGCCGGAGGTGTTATCTGGGTGGTCGTCCCGGCTGAAAGTGATCGGCTGCCCGACCACTTGGCCGGCCGCCACCCCGAGGATGACGCTTGATGGCACACACCTGCCTCAGATCCCGCTTGTACTGCGAGTTCGATGAGTAGGTGGCGGAGCCACCGTGTATGAACGCCACCGTACGCTCCGCCTGCTGGAAGGCTAGCGGAGCCGCATCTTCATCGTCTTCGTCCTCGTGATCTTTCTAGCGGCGCTACTTGAGCCGCCTGTCGACCAGTTTGGACACAACTTGGCAGTCCTCCAAGTCGTGTCCACTCGTTCGATGGATGGGGCAATAGGGCTTGCCGCCATCGTTTTCCGCTGGCGAGCGGCGGCGGTCCTGCGGTCGCCGCGCCTATCCGGCGCTTCGTCCGTCGGTCCCGATCATCATGACGCCGGATTTGGGTTCCGGCTCGGCGACCAGGACCTCCTAGCGTACCGCCTCCCTCCGCTTTTTCTTTTTCTTCTTGCGGTCGGAGGACTTCGAGGTGCCAGCATCGCCAGAGTCAGAAGGTCTCGTCGCACACTTCCGAGCTTCGGCCGCCCTGGCGCACTTGTGTGCCAGGGAGAACAACTCAGACGTGGTTGAGATGACGCGCGTAGCCATCTTTTTCCGCATCTTCTGGTCTCGGACCCCCCTCCGAAAAGCAATAATCACCGACTGTTCAGAGATCCGGGGGATGGTGTTGCGGCAGTAGCTGAACCGCCGGATGAACTCTCTCAGGGACTCCCCCTCTGCCTGCTCCAGAGCGTGGAGGTCGTCCTCCACGCCTGGTTGAGCGTAGGAGCCCTGAATGTTGGCAACAAAAATGTCGCACAGCTCCTCCCACGAGCGCACGGAGCCTCGCCGGAGGTTAAGTAGCCAAGACCGGGCAGAGCACGTTAGTGACGTCGGGAGGTAGTTGGCCATGACCTTTTCGGACCCTCCCGCCGCACGCACCACCGTGGTGTAGATTTGCAGGAACTCCTCCGGGTTGGTGGTACCGTCATACTTCTCGATGGAGGCGGGGCGGAATCCCTCCGGCCATGTAGCTTGCCGAAGGCGGAGAGAGAACGCCTGGCATCCAACGTTGTAGGGGGAGCAGCGTGTTCGCCAGCCCCTCGATCCGGAGGAGAGGATGAGGAGTGCGACCCTGCGCTCTCCCCAGAGTCCGAGGGAGGAGCCCCCTGCCTTGTGCCCTTGCGACGTTCGCGGAGGACACGACGCAAGTCACCGTCGCGCTGACGCCGCCTCTCGTCAAAGCACGATCGAAGGTCTTCGCGGTTCCCCCTTGATTCGGGGGGACCGCGAGAAGAAGCAGAGTCACGCGCCCGTCCCCCCGTTACAGAGGGGGTTGCAACCAGGACTCCCTTCCCCTTGTCCCGACCCTTGACACCGGGAGGGGTCATCGTGTGGCGGCTGGAACCTGGCACGTCAGGCGCGCGCGTACCCTGCCGCCACGCGCCGGAAGCCCCCGGCTGGGTCGCCGCTTCAACTTGCTGTTGTGCGACATCCACCAGGTGGACAATATCCCGCAGCCACGGAGTGGCTGGGGTGTTTCCCCCTAGTGCTGCTGGGGGATAATCGAGAAGAAGCCGAGCCGCATGAAGGCTTCGCGTAGGAGTGTCATCCCCCAGCGCCAAGCGCCGCAGGACAGGCTGACCCCCAGGCACGGGAGTCACGCGCGCCTCTCCTGCGGCGGAGGGACCCGGGATAGCCGGCTCCCTCCTCGAAGGCCTGGACCGGCTACGGGCGCCGCTTTCTTCGGGCGGACTGCTACGCTTGGAGTGCAAATCCGCCATGAAGACAAACGCCCGTACTTCTGCTGAGCCTCCCACCTGAAACGGAAGAAAGGGGGCGATCTAACCACCAATAGCCCCTACCTGGCGCGCCACTGTCGGCGTACTAGCCAACAGGCACCTCCGAGACGGGTGCTTATGAGGTTCTGACGGGGGGCTTTCGGGGCAATCGCCTGAGAATGGAAGACGGAGGCGACCGGAGTACCGAGAGGCTCAGGTCAACAGGGGGGACGCAAGAAGTTTTACCCAGGTTCAGGCCCTCCGGAGAGTAATAGCCCTAGTCCTGCTTTCCTTGGTATTGCTTGTGTTCTTGCTTGGAGGAACGAAAACCTACTGCCAAAGGATCGAACCCCTTCTCCCATGCACCCCGGCTCCCTTTTATACTCGGGCTGACGGGGGCGCATGGGAGGCTTACACTGCAAGCCATAATCATTACACTGGCATGGGCTCATTTAATGCGCACGTCACTGTTCTTACATCCCATTAATGACTGCCGCAGCCGTCACAATCCCGCCTCGGGCCCCATGTCCACCAACGCCGCCCGTTCCGTCATGGGGTGAGGTGTAGTCGTGACGTCTCCCGCAATTAATGCACACCTGGGGAAGGCGCGTCGCCATACTGCAGCCTTCACGCCTTCACGCTTTGCATTTAATGCGCACTACCCGCATTAAATGTCTCTGACGGCGTGGCGGGTGAGCGCCAGAGTGGCTCGCGCCACGCTGGCCCACTGGCGATTACCTTGCCGAAGCGCCAGTGGTGCGGCCTGATTGCCACCTGTCCGCTGGGCGACCACCTTACTGGGCGCCGGTGGTGCGGCTCGATTGCCACTCGCCCATCGCGGCGACCACACTGGCTGGCGCCAGTGCGGCTCGATCGCCACTGCCCTTTGGCGACCACCTTACTGGGCGCCCAGTGGTGCGGCCTGGTCGCCACTGTCATTTGGCGACCACCTTCTTTGGCGCCCGGTGGTGCGACTGATCGCCACTGTCCACTGGCGCCAGGGCCGGTCTCTGCTCGCCGTGGCGTGATGGGCCCGACGCGCCTGCCACTTTGGCGACCGTATTTATTCATTGCGGGGGAGTGGGTACCCTGGCGTAAAATACGCCGACACGATACTACCACAATTTGAACTTCGATAGTACCGCACCTCTGTAACGAGCAAAATGTCAAAGCTTTTAATGCGTGCAGTCAATAGTTGCATGGAAAATTCAGTGGTGCGGTACTACCGACCATTGGCCGGCTGTAGTACCGCAAATCCTGATTTTTCAGGAATTTTCCCTCCAACGGCTAGAATGGTTGGTGAAGGCTATAAATACCTCCACACCTGCATTCATAGAGCTTCTTGGTGACTCATTGAATTCTCTTGAGCTCCAGCAAGTCTCTCTTCTCCCATTTGCATTGATTTTATCTTTTGAGAGAAGTTAGAAGCATTAAAGTGTATAGTTTGTTTTGAGCCAAGTTGCAAACCCGATTCAACCTTAAGTGAGATTCAACTTTCTATTCTCTTGGAGGTTGCCGCCTCCTAGTCAGCTTGGCGGCATGGGATCGGTGATCTTCTCAATGAAGAATGTGAGAAGGCCCGATCGGTTGTGAAGGCAAGGAGCTCGCCTACCCGAAGTGGGGAAGAGCTAGCCCGATTATATGAGGAAGGCTCAATTGTGCAAAGATGTAACATCCTCAAAATAAAAGAAAGTAAAAATAAATTAAAATTTTTAATTTATTATTTTAAATTGAATTTTTTTAGTATTTCGTGAACTTGTTTGAACTTGTTACACAAGAAAAACCTTCTATTTTATTTGCAAACGGAATCTTAACCTTGTTTATCAAAAACAAATTTAGCATGAGATTAAAAATAAAATGTATTTCCTACATTACCTTTATATCATCTCTACAAATTTTCAAAAATATTTAAAAAGATTTGTTGCTTAAGAAAAATCAAATACAGTTTTGACTAATTTGAGCCTATTTCAATAAAAGAATTGTATGAAGATAAATATAATTATTCTGGCGCTAAACTTTTATTTTGGAATATATATATAATTATGAGACAATATGATAAAAGTTTCAATATCATTTCGAGTACTTAGAAAATTCATTTTTACAAAAGGCGTAATTCTAACATAAACGTTGTCTGATTTTTGTAGAATCTTTGGGACATTAGTTTTACTTAAAATTTTTAGGGTAGCTTAATGATGCTCTCAAGACTCCCCACAAAAACAAATTTCTCGAGAATTTCTTATTGTATTTTAGTGCTTCAAATGGATTAGGTTGTAGCTGTTGTTTGAAATCTTCAGAAGTAAAATGAAACCCCTTCTCTTTCTGTCACTGCCTTGTGGGCCACCAGCCCAAGCCGAACCCCACCTGGCAGCCCTTCTTTTTCCCACTCTAGCTCTTCCACTACCCATTGTGAGCTCTAGGAAAAACAACGAACAACCTAATCAAGAGAATCGGTGAGCTTAATGAAGTTTCATTTCATGTCATTCTCGATTAACCTTTGCATCACAAGTTGAGCAAATGTTTTCATATAGGAACCTAATGGCTCAAATTGTCCCTTCTCTGTTGGCCCAACCAAGTGTTGGAATTGACAACTCAAGTAACAAATAAAGTTACTGTCTGAAGCTTCTTTAAGCTAGCAAAGTGCTTAATTCAATAGATTCCAAGGTTAAGCACTGTATTGTGTAATTGGATGTTTAATTGCAGAACTCCATTTCCAAGTCTATTCCAAGTCTGTCATCCAAGATCTTCAAATCTTGTTGGACCAATCAAATGCAAGAAGTGACAAGAGCAAGCAACAAATCCTCAATCACTGAAGTTTCAAAGATGGGACTTGATAGCACAGTGTTTTGGTTGGACTCTGAAGAAATAACTGAGCATTTGCCTTGATGCCGTTCACAGGCAGGGTTCACAAAACCGACGAAAACCGCTCGAAAATCGCGGTTTTCGACCGTATCGAGCCGGTTCGAAATCCTAAACCGGTTGATGGCAGAGTTCAATTAAAAAAATAATTCAAAAAATTCAAAAAATTTGAAAAAATTTATACGATGTAAACCGATCGAAAACCGGTGAAAACCGAGCGGTTTTTCGAAAAAAACCGACGAAAACCGCTCAAAAAACCGATCGCCCAAAACATTCAACTCGCCGATCGGTTTTTCGAGCAAACCGGTCGGTTTTTCGAGAAAACCGATGGGTATTCGAGAAAACCGAATGGTTTTCGTTTTTTTTTTTAATTTGCTTTGAATGTTTTTTGTTCAAATGCTCGGTTTTGAAACTCTTCGGTTTCTAACGATTTTCCAGCGATTTTTGGCTCGATATTTTCGAATTTTCAATTTCGGTTTTCCATCGGTTTTTTCGGTTTCGGTTTCGGTTTGGTTAACCCTGTTCACAGGGCCGATTGCCTTTGTTGCTCACCAAGCCTCCATTGCATGAACACCATTGCCACGCCCGGCCGTTGCGCCATTAAGCTGGCTCACGGCATTGCCCTAGCCCTCCTCCTTCTCTCTCCCATCCGAACCGCGAGCAGAGCGCTCGTGCCACGCCTGGCCATTTCTCTGTTGAGTCTGCTGCCCAACCAATGCTTCTCTCTACCTCGCCGAATCTCATTGCCAAGCAAGCCGCCTTGTCTCTTCCTCCTTGGTCGAGCTCCATCACCACGCCTTTGCCATGACTTTGACTGACCTCTCCTAGCTCCTGCTCTACTGACCTCCCCGTCAAGCCCGCCGAGCACCCTACCACCGTTGTCTTCTTCCCCCTGTCGCCGAATCAAGCTCGCTCCGGTATTGACCCTTCCCTCCACTTCCATCGCCTACTTAAGTGGACCGCAAGCATGCCCTAGATCCTTGCACCTTCTGCTTTCTCCTCCTCAAATCGGTGAAGAACACCACCTGGCCGCCATGGATGCTGGAAGGAGGAAAAATTAAGCAGAGCTCAATTGAAGGCTTCGGTGAGTTATTCTTCAATTCCTCGTGCATGGAGCTTCCCCGTGGGTCCCTAAACTCGCTCACCCCCTTGGTTGCAGTCCTCATCGACCGGAGCACCGCCGCGCCCTCCCTTTTCTTCCCCACGGCCGGCGCACGGCGCCGGACTTCCTCGGCCTTCCTCCCTCTCGGTAAACACTTGGGTTGGATTCCACTCGACCTCGATCATGGTGCACACCGGCCGTTCTCCAAGGCTTCGACGCCACCGTGCCTCCCTCGCACCGCCGTCTTCTTCTCCAAGACCGGCTGCTCGGTGCTGGACCGCCTCGGCCCACCTCCGGCCCTAGGAGGTAAATAATCGAACTCCCTATGGTCCACTGGTGCTCACCGACCTCCCATTTGGCCTTCGACGCCGCCCTTGTGCCGTCATGGCTCGCCGCTGTTGCCGCCTGCGCCCACCTCCGGTGCCGATCATCTCTGGTAGCTCCCGGACCGAACCAACCTAAGCCCTAGGTTCCCCTCTCCGCCCTCTAGCTCCCTACACCCACCTCCGGCCGCCCCCGGCCTCTGCTCGCCGCCGGCGAGGACGCCTCCTCCGTGCCCTGCTTTGCGTCGCTGACAAGCGGCCCTACCCTGTCAGTGTATGCGCGCCTAAACTAGCTCAAGCTCAAAGCCCAAAATGCGCTTTCATTACTAAGAAGCGTATTCCTCAATTATAGGTTATTTTCTACTCGAGCTTAATAAAATGGTTATAACTTTCACAATATAACTCCAATTAAGCTCAAACTAATTCCTAAAATTTTGTTAAATCGTGTAGTTTCTAAATATAGAAAAATATTTCAATTTTGTTCAATGCATAGTATTTGAAATTCAAATTTAAACTGTAGGTTTAATATGTGCTCTATATACAATTTTCGCAAATGGTCTCCAAATTCAATGAAACCAATTCTATTTTATTCCTTATAGCATTAGAGTTCCAAATATATAAAAATATCTAGATTTGAACTTAGTTTATACAAAATTTATGATTAGGTCCTTTTCATTGTGTTTAAATTTGAAATACCAATAACTTGTGCAAATAAACTTCAAATTTGGTGAAATAAGTTCCAATACTCTCATGAAATGGTACTCTCTCTGTTTATGTAAAAATATTTAGGCTTAGACTTGTTTAATCATAAGTTTCAATGGTGTCATTTCATGTATAATACAAGGTTTAGGTTTTCTCGGTATGAATAGTATTAGCACATTGCATTTAACTTGAAATCCAATACCTAAACATTTGAAGTATCATAATTATGGGCTCTATAACAGTAGCTTAATAAGTTGCTTGTGTACTCTAATTTGTCATTTATCAAAGTATCTATTAGTTCATCTAGGTTTTAAGCATTAATAGCTTTGCAACCAAACTTCGGTATTATGAGATTAATCTTTTAAACCTTCTGAATATTATAACCTTATCTTTGTAACATTACTGTGGTTGAATCTTAATCGTGCTCTTTTACCATTAAAAATATAAGAATGAAGTTTAGCAAAACTTTAAAACATGAATAACCGTAACTATTACATGCAAATCAAATAGTTAAAATGAACTCAAATATTGGTAAGACTAATTTGGTTATACCCCTAATGTCACATAGTTTTCAAATATATTAAAATTTTGCCTTAATATGATTTAAATGCTTAATAGTCGAAGTTTTAATACTTGAACAAGTTCGATTAGCCGTAACTCTCACAAACAAACTTAAAATTTGGTGATACCAGATCCTAGAACCTTTAAAAGTGATACCCTTCCTGGTTATGCAAAAATAATTCATGTTTTCGCAATATTGAACTAAAACCATATAAGGCCCTAATGCTCTTTTATATTAAAAACGTTGTAGTTAATAGTGAAATGTTGCGGAACTAACTTTAAAACACTCTTATAGGTATTCCCCACTAGGTCCTGAAAAATGGTTAAATAATCCTATTTGGTGCAGTCGCAATTATAAAATGAAAACTGAACTATTATCGTGTAGATTTTAGTATCACTTAAGCCTTTTCGGCAGCCTGTAAACATCTCGTTTAAATGCAGATTTTGGGAACTTTAGCCTAGAAACACTCTTTGTTATATGGATTACCACAGTCTGGAAAAATATATTATTTACATCTTGCTTTGCATCTGAATCCTATTAGTGTAATAACCCTAAGTTTTATGGTCGCCAACAACACCTTGTATGAGCAATTGCACTTAAGGAAACTTTAGCTAAAGTGTTTGCATCATAAGAATCATCGTATAACCATGCAGATGCATCCAGTAGCCTCATTCTGTAAACCCAACTTGTTTAAAACATCTGTTTGTGCAAAATATACTTAAGACTAAGTATTATTCATACCAACACCTTAACTAATGCTTTATTCCTTTAAATCCAAACAATCTTAGCTTCTTGAATTCGAAGATAAATATAACTATATGCACAATTTTGGCCTCTTGAATTCGTAAAATAAAGCTTTAATTTTCGTAAATCGCAGTTGTGTGCCCTATGCGTGTAGTTAGACCTAAACCCTAACCCTCGCCAATCCAATACACACATTCACGCTTGTTTTCATGTATAATTTTATTTGTGACTTTATTTGACTTCTTTTTGCCTCATGTATATTCATTGTCTCGATGCTTTTATTGAATTTGGTTATTTGCTTTGCTTCTTGATGAACGGCGAGTAGACCCCGACGTTCCAAATACCATTACAGATGGCCCCGACTTCACCACTGAATTCGACAAGCACGGCAAGCACCCCCCCCTTTGATCATATTGTTCCCAGTTTTTCAAACATGTTTTATCAAATATTTTCATGCATGCGCTATATGTCATAAAACTGCTATGTTGTGGGATATGGTAGATATAACCTTTATTGTGGGATTTCCTTAAATCATTATTGACATGTGAACCATGATAACCCTAGATGATGGTTAGGCACATGATAATGTTGAAATGGGTATACACGCTTATTACATGCATTGCTTAGCCATGCTCTAGAAATGGGGTCACGAATGGACGGCTACACTGTTCGTGATAATCAATAAAATGTGGACATGTCTTGGAAGAGACATGTATTGTCTTGAAGTTTTAAAAAGGTTGGATATGACAGTAAAGGATACTGATATTTTGATAAAAATGAAAATAAAACTATGACTTTGACACGGACGAGATATGGCAATAGCTGGTTGTGCAAGGGTTGGATTTGCACGTAGTGTAGGGGGAGTTTCTCGCCTGGGTTAGTTAAGGACCGAACATAGTGTTGTATGATCCAAGGGATACCCGTACAACCATAAGGGCTGTTGTGGGATAGCCTTAGCCTATTAAGTTACTTGGAACTAGCTTTGCACATCGGCAGGCTGTAGTAGCACGGGTTGTTCTCGCGAGAATTACTCGTAGGGGTGTCCACACGTGGGTGTGGGTTAGACACATACCAATGCAACGGTGTACGCCTTACAATGGGGAGAAATGGGTTACCTTGAGTTCTAAATGAATCATGTGAACTTTCATTTCTGCTGCCATAGCAAGGGTTTGTCGGCACCGGACTGGTGCAAAGTTAGGTTTGAGTAATGTAACGGTGATGTATGATCTCTTAGTGGCACACCAAAGGAAGTGTGTTAATTAAGCTTTGCAAAAGAGATTATCATTCCTTATAGGTAAAGTTGTACACCTCTGCAGAGTGAAAATCTTTTCGAAAAGCCGTTCTCGCGGTAATGGGAAACTTGGTGAACTTGCACTAAGTTAGATGATTTTGATATTTTCATAAAATGTTTTGGAATTGGAAAAATTGGGTTGGAAAGTTTATGTTTAAAATAATTCAGATGGTTGTGCCATGTGATGGCAAAAGGTTTGGTTCAGCTATTGTGCCACGTGTTGGCATTGGACGATTCGAATCTCATGGAGGAACTGTGAGTTATATGCTTACATACTTATTATTTTATATCTGTCAAATTGCTTTTACTAAATTACTGCTTTCAATTTACTATTCAGTATTTACAATTCAGTTTGGCTTTATGCAAAATAGTTGTAGTAGCTTTTCCATTGGATACAAGCCTACATTTATCATAGGTTTGCAAAAGTCTTGCGGAGTACTCTATGTACTCAACCTTGCTATCATTGTTGTTTTTAGGTGAAGGAACAGACAATCCCTATGATACTTACTACACCGCAGATTACGGGGAAAATACCGACGAGCTTTTCTAGGGTTTATACCTTGTCAGTTGCCTGTGGATATTTGGGCAAGGCATACTGCCAAGTATTTGTATCTTCCGCTGCACTCTATTTGGCCTGTTGGCCTTATTGTATGAAACTTAATCCTATCAATGTATTTGAGAAGCCTTGTATGGATGTGATGACAATATTGTAAATGTGCGTACTAGCCACTGATCATGGGACTAGTACTGTGTGCACATAGGAATCCCTTTTGGTATTACACGCCATTAAAGGGAGGGTTCCGACAAAAGGAGCCAGCTTGAAGTGAGTCAAGCTACCTTAACGTGGATTATGAGAGACCGGCAAGTCTCCAAGACTACGGGATAAAAATCCGTGTGTCTCATTTATGGTTTGCTCCTTCTTACTTTAATTCGTGTAAATTGCAATTCTAGCAAATTTAGGCTTATTCATCTATCTAGAATTGATTGTTTGCTTAGACTTAACATTGTTGGTGCACATTAGCGAAAACTAGATGATTTAGGCCTTATTTGTGAAAATTATCCATTCTTGTTTTGATTGTCCATTCATAGCAATTAGAGCCCAAAATTTTTATAACCTCCTATTCACCCCCTCTAGTCAGTTATCCTTGATCCTACTAGTGGTGTCGGAGCTTGGTCTCTCATTTTTACAATTTACCGTCTAGAGAGAAAAGGATGGCTAGTGAGGGTGTATCAATTGGTAAAGCACCTTTCTTTGATGGCACAAATTATGTGTATTGGAAAATAAGCATGATCGTTTACCTCAAGGCTATGGGCCCAAGCATATGGAGAATTATCGGTGAGGGTTCGCTATGTCACTTGATCCCACTACCTCAATTGATCAAGATGAACAAAACTCCCATCTCAAATTCTCCATATGCTTGGGATCAAGTGAGGTAGTGGGATCAATTGATCTTTGTTTGGAGCCTTGAACGCAGATGAGTTCAATCATGTGAGCAATCTTGAGACCGCTCACGAGATTTGGACAACCCTCTCAGAAATTCACGAGGGTGCATCCGCGGTCAAGGAGGCCTCATGAAAACATCACTGAGATGTTTTCGTGTTTAAACAACATAGTGAATGAGCTCAAGGGCCTTGGGGGTTCACTAACCGATCTTGATGTTGTTCGCAAGATGCTTAGGTCTCTACTGGACAAATACGAGACGTTGGTGACACTATTCCTCAACTCACCCGAGTTGACAAAGATGACACCAACTGCTCTCTAGGGTAATCTCATTACGAATGAGTTGTACAAGAAAGATAAAGAAGAGCTCTTGGAGCAAAGCTCCTCCAAGAAGACCATTGCATTAAAGGCCAAAGCGGAGTCAAGTGAGGAGTCACTTGATGACTCCGAGGACAACACCGAGGAGGAGATGGCCCTCCTCGTGAGAAGTACGAGGAGGTTTATGAAGAGGCTCTCGAGCTCAAACGCTCCTCATAAATACAAGAAAGGGGAACACTCAAGCAATCACCGATTTGCCAAAGTTCGATTTTTTGAGTGTAATGAAAAAGGGCATTTCGCCTCTCATTGCCCCAAGAAGATGGATAATGATGACAAAGGCAAGTCATCTAAAAATGAAGAAATTTCACTGCAAGAAGAAGCTCTTCAAGAAGCTTCACAATGATGGGAAGGGTGAAGCTCATATTGGAGAGTGGAACTCCGAAGAAGAATACTCGGATTCTGACTCCTCCGATGTGGACACCCCATCGAAGAAGAAGAGCTTAGCCGGAGTTGCAATTAGAGAGTCTTGATCACCATTCGTCACTCCCCTATGTCTTATGGCTAAGGGAGCTAAGGTAAAGTCCAATAATGACGATGATCCTTCATATGATGAACTCCTAGATATGCTTGTAGATTTAAATGAATGTCTTGGCAAGGAGAAGGCTAAACATAAAGCCTTGAGAAAAGAGTTCATCTCTCTCAATAGAATGATGAGCTAAATGATGCTCATGAGTCCCTCCTTTTCAAAAATCATTCTAAATCTAAAAATGATATAGGAGTTTCTTATGACTTGATAAATGCTATGCCTAGAATAGATGATCTCTCATGCACTATTTCCAAATCTAGTATAGCCACCTCTTGTGATGATTTAATATCTATGCCTTCTAGTTCTTTAGCTCATATTCTATTGATAATAACCCTGACTAATTTATTGAGAACAATGAGCTTAAGAAGGAGATTGTCAAGCTAAGCAAGAGTTTAGATAGGTGTCTCAAATGTAAGGAAAAACTTGACAAAATCTTGAGTAGCCAATGTTGCTCATACAACAAAGAGGGACTAGGATTCATCCCAAAGAAAGGTAAGAAAATGAGCAATAATGCTCCAAGATTTGTCAAATCCAATAGGAGTTTTTGCTACAAATGTCACAATTTGGGACATATAGAAAATAATTGCCCATTAGGCAAAGCTCCTAGGAACAATATTTATGATTCATGTTATGTTCTTAGAAAAGATAGAAATGGTAGAGTAGTAGCTAAATTTTTTGGCACTCCTATACTCAGTCACAAAAAGAATGCCATTTGGGTGCCCAAATCTTTAGTTACTAACCTCCAAGGACCGAAACAAATTTGGGTACCTAAAAGAGTTTGATTCTCTTTCGTAGGTGAACTACAATACCAGTGGATGGCATTGGATGTTGGATAGTGGTTGCACACAACACATGATCGGAGACCAAAAGATATTCACCACATTTGAGAATGAAGGTGGAGACCACGATAAAATCACGTTTGGTGACAATAGTAAAGGAAAGGTATTGGGATTGGGTAAAATTGCTATCTCAAACGATCTTTCCATTTCTAATGTGCTATTAGTTGAGACGTTAAATTTTAATTTGTTTTCCCTCGTTCAAATTTGTGATCTTAGTCTCATTTGTTCATCCTCTCGAAATGGAGTTAAAATTTGCAAAGAAAACGATAAATCTCTAGTCTTCAAAGGTTTTTGATTTGGAAATCTTTATTTAGTTGACTTCTCATCAAATGAGTCTTGTCTTCAAACTTGCTTGATTGTAAATACATCCTTGGGATGGTTGTGGCATAGAAGACTAGCTCATGTTGGGATGATTCAACTCAAAAGCTTTTCAAAAATGATTTAGTTGTAGACTTGAAAGATGTGAAGTTTGAGAAAAATAAGCTTTGTAGTGCTTGTCAAGCCGGCAAACAAGTTGCCAGCTCTCACCCTTCAAAAAGTATCATGTCCACTTCTAAACTTTTAGAGCTATTACATATGGATTTGTTTGGCCCAACAATCTACAAGAGCATTGGGGGAAATTCTTATTATTTAGTAATTGTAGATGATTACTCGAGATTTACTTGGGTGTTCTTTCTATATGAAAAATCCAAAGCCCCAAATGTTTTTAAAAGCTTTGCAAAAAAGGGCACAAAATGGATTTGATTTCAAAATCAAGAAAATTCGTAGTGGCAATGGTTCAGAGTTCAAAATACAAAAATTGAAGACTTTTGTGATGAACTTGGAATAAAACACGAATTTTTCGCCACCTACACTCCAGAACAAAATGGAGTAGTGGAATGGAAAAATCAAACACTAATTGAAATGGCAAGAACAATATTTGATAAGTATAATACTTTCGACAATTTTTGGACAGAAGCTATCAATACCGCTAACCTTGCAACAAACTCTGGTCGGTACGATGAAGGTTTCTTATTTTCATCGGCTATTGAAAAGACATCTTATGAGCTTGTTGGTCGGAGACCGAACATTTCTTATTTTCGAGTTTTTGGTTGTAAGTGCTTCATTTTGAAAAAGGGTGTTTGACTCTCTAAATTTCAAAGCCGGTACGATGAAGGTTTTCTTCTTGGTTACTCTTCAAATAGTAAAGCATATCGTGTTTTCAATAAAAACTCTGGTTTAGTTGCAGAAACTTGTGAGAATAAATATGGAGAATGTTAAGACAAAAATAAATCAGCTCCTTTGTTGTAGAGGCCATCATGAACAAATAATATACTATGACAATACGGAATGGTGTGACATTATAAAATATCAAATTAGAGAATAAAACTATACGGTATGAGGTTTAATCGCGTTTCCGGGCCGATTTCGGGAGTTTGGGCCTCTCCAGGGGAGTTCGGGCCCTAGGGAGATGAGTCGTGGGCTTTAGTGGGAGGGGTTTGGGGCCCATGAGGGAGGGGGACCTGAATTCCCTGCCCTTGGGGCGTCCCCCCAGCCCTAATGCGCCCCACCTCCTCCCTTCTCTCCCTAGCCGCCCCCCTTTGGCCCATGTGCCCCCTCCTTTAGGGTTTCCCCTCCCTAGCCGCCACCCAATCCCCTCCCCTCTCCACCCCCTTGCTGCCCTAGAGGGGATCCCCACCTCGCCATCCCGTTGATCTCTCCATCGGGAAGCCCCGCGACGAGGAGATCCGGCGGTTCCGGCGCGAGGAAGACGATCGGGGAAATCGGGAGGAGAGGATTCGGCGTTCGGTGTTCGTCGGTCAAAGGTATGGTATGGGTGATCCTTGGGGTTGGTCTAGGTGCTGATCTAGAGGTTGATTTGATGCTTTTAGATCAAGAGGAGGTGCTGTGATTGGGTAGATTGGATGAAAACTAGATGTTTCTTAATTCTCTATTTCGGGCAGATTGTGCACTCGACCTAGGGTTTGAGTTTTCGCGATTTTAGAGTCGGAATTTGGTCGGCCACCTGTTGAGAAAGCTGTAGGTAACTTCAATACCTTTAATTGGACACCAAGAACGTCCAATTCCGCCCAGCCGTTTGAAAGTTATGGTCGTTTTACCGAACGGGTTCAAATCTGTGATGTAATTGGGACAGAACGTAATGTTTTGTAGATTAAACAATTTTAGAGGCCGAATCAGCTTTTCCCAATACTTAGAAAAAGTTAGGAAATTTCCTAAGCTTTGCTATGATGTACTCATTTACTCAATTTGGAGACCTAGAACTCAAGTTATGCTAGATTGAAGTCTGCTGTCCCGGGGGACAGATTCTCTGTTTTTCGTTTTCGGGAGTAGTTTGCGTAATCGGGGTAGATGAGCGAGTGTGTACTGTTTTGTGGGCACGTTTTGAGTATGTGGTACTTATGTGCAGGTGGTGTGACCCCGGGAGTGACCTCAACCTCTCGCCAATCCGTCGCCCGAGGTTAAGGCAAGTGTATTGGAATGGGTAGTGTGTTGAATGTTGCTAGACTTGATTAGATGCAAATTGCTTTATGATATGATGCCAAGATTGATGCTTGCCTATGACATGATGAACATGATTTCATATTGATCATGGTTGCGTTGTATTAAATGTTTCTGCCAATCTTTACATGTTTATGTCATATGTGCATTCATAATGGAAGGGGCGTCCCATGCTGATGCGGGCCTCTGTGTTCACACGTAGTGAACACGAAAGACCTACCTCGTAGTCCCATCCACGGTGATGCATGGGAGCGAGTCAGTAAGAGTAGGCACCCTCCATCTACGGGATGGAAGGGGAAAGGGGGTGCACGCCGACGGGTGTGCACTCGGTAATACCGATATGTGCTTCGAGGAGATATGAGCATTTGCATTGCATACATGATGATGATGAAATGAGTACAATGATATTGAGACATGAGTATGATGTTGTATATGAAATTATGAATTGTTCATGATGTTGACCATGGTATGTAGTGATGTTAACATTGAATTGTTCTTTATGGTCCATTGCAATATACTTGCTGAGTGATGAACTCACGCTTGTGTTTATGTTGTTTTTAGGTACCATGAAACTGGCATGCGGGAAAGGGCATTAGCTATACTTCTACACGTAGCTTCACATTCATATACAGTTTAATCATTGGGAGTCATGATAATAATAAATAGTGCCATGAAACTTGGTGTATGGGCTTGAGTTCATCGTTTGGTTTGTTATATTTGGTGTAATGGTTGAATCCCTTATTTTAGACATAAGTGATGCTTTATTCGTTGATATTGCTGTTTTAGATGTCTTATGCTATGATATAACTTGCCATGTTATTGCTATTGCTCCAATTCATGTCAAAACAAAGGAGATGCTGCCGAAATTTTCGATTTTAGCATTTACACCTTTGCTGTAATTTATCTTTATTTGTGGTATTTAGATGTTGTTTAGTCTATGTTTGGTAGCATTCGGGCATACTAGATGCCGGTGTGTTACAGTTGGTATCAGAGCGGGCTTCAGGTCCATGGTGTATGAACTTAGTGAAATACCATAAGGTTAACTAAAATTTTGATGTGGGATAACCTAGAAACATGGCTTAGGTTATACTTAAAATTTTGTCATAGGATAGCAACATTAAAATTTGTATAAGTGGAATAACTAATTTAAATATGTTTCGTTTTTTTAAATATATATCTCTGCCTAACATTTTTTGAAAAATAGTCCTTTTGTGGGCTGCAAAAGAAACAACAAACGATACACGACAGGAGTTTCCACAGCCGAAACGCTCGGCAAGCACTTGCCGAACCACACCATCAATTAGTGATTAATTAATTAGGCACTAACTAATTACTTGTAACACCCCAGCTTCTACTAAGCCCAGAATGTCACCAACATAGACCATACAACAATTAATACCATGATTAAATGGAAAATTTCGGCAGCATCTCCTTTGCTTTAGCATAAATTTGAACATCACAATATCATATCAATATATATATATATCAATCAAGATATCAATATGCATCGACAACAAGAGATGAGCATCCACTAGAATAACAACAAGCAATGATAATCATGGAATAAGCATCAACTAAGACTAGGATGATAAAACAAATCGCTCCAAAGACCCACATGACACACATGAGGGAAACCAACACATAATATCCATACACCAAAAATCAACATAACTTATTGCCATGTTTCCATAGAAATGGGTGAATTAGCTAGATTATGAGTGCTACATGAGGAAGTGTAGCTAAATTCCCTTCCCGCGCGCCGATTTCATTGTACCTAAATAAACAAACAACATAAAACACAAGCGTGAGTTCATCACTCAGCCAAGGTGTAATGTAATGAAATAACAGGTGCAAGACAACAAACCATCATCCCGATCTCCACAGCTATATCACAACACATCATATTTAACATGATATACATCCTTTAAAACAACATGATAATCATCTCATGAGCATCTCATGAGTACTCTCATCATCATCTCATAAACATCTTCATTGATGTATATCATTCATGCAATGCAATGCACATGTCTCCTGGAATTCTCATACCGGTATGGTTGAGTGCACACCCGTCGGCATGCACCCTTTTCCCCTTCCATCCGAAGATGGAGGGTGCCTATCACTCGCCTCCAATCACCTCGGTAATGGAATCACGATGTAGGACTTACTCAAAAGAATAGCCGGACTAGTCATAATCGTTCTCACCGACTCTACCGGAATAGTTATGACTTATCTCACCGGCCGGCCATGAAAATATGCCATGTATGCAAAATGGACAGCAGCGTATACATAAATAGAAATATTGCATATCAACATATGGCATCTCAACATGTAAAACCGTATTCAACATTCGACGGTAACCAATCAAAACATGGCATGTGAATCATTTGTCAACAACAAGCATCTTTAACCATAGCCTGAGAACACCATATCATTGACAACATTTAAATCATGGCCTAAGGACATCCTATCAATTATAACATGTAATTCATGGCAAGACAACATGTTATCTATTCCAAAATACTCTCAAGCAATTCTAGCAACACATATAGCATACAATCCACGCAACACACTTGCCTTCAACCACGGGCAACGGAGTGATGAGAGGTTGAGGGCACTCCCGGAGGCACACCAACTGCAAACACGTGCCACACACTCAAATCGGGTCCACAAAACAGCACACATACAACCCACTACCCCGATTTCTCTTACAACTCCTAAAATCAGAAAACAGCAAATCTGTCCCTACAGGACAGCGGACTTCCAATGGGCATAACTTCTGTTCTAGGACTCCAAATTGAATAAACAAGTACATCCTCGCGTAGCTTAGGAAAATTCCCAACTTTTTCTAGTGATTGGGAGAAGCCAAATCGGCCTCTAAAATTGTTTAATCTAACGTTGAACACGAACTGTCTCAATCTCGTCACAGATTTGATAGCGCTCGGTAAAACGGCCATATCTCCCAAACGGCTGGGCGAATTTTAACGTTCTTTATATGCACGGAAATATAATGAAATTATCTACAACTTACTAAAAGTCCGTACGGTCAGATTCAAACTCTAAATTGGCGAAAACGCCTGCCCAAGATCGGGTTCCCAATCTGCCCGAACAGAACGTGAATACAATCCAAGTTTTCATCAATTCTACCCCATTGCAGCACCTCCCTAGATCTAAAAACATGATAATCCCCCTCTACAGCAGCAAGAGATCTACCCCACAGGATCCCCCCATTACCTTCTTGGAGAATCACCAATCGACGATCAAACCTTCGCGTTCCTCCCCCGACTTCCTTCCACGCAGCTTTCCGCAATCCTCCTCATCGCAGCCCCTCCCAACAGCTTGGACAGCGCCTTGGCAGCGAGGAGGAGACCTTGGGATGCGCCCACAAGGTAGGAGAGGGGTGGGGCGGCAGCACCTAGGGAAGGGGCGGATGGGAAGGGAGAGGAGAGGTGAGGGGAGATGAGGGGAAGTGGGGAATGAGGGGAGAGTGGATGGGGGCTGCGCATGGGGGTGGGGAGGGCTAGGGCAGCAGGATTTTCCGCCCCTCCTCACCCCCACATGGGCCAAGTGAGTCCCACCAACCGGCCCACGAAGTTTCCCTCAAGCCCAACACTTCCTCGGAGCGGCCCAAACGCCCGAAAACGACCCGAAACGCGTTAAAACGTGAAATCTCAGGGTTCTAGTTGCGAAAACCCCCAACTGAACACCTTTTACCATATTTTATAACCTATTATCACAAATTATAAAGTCTCGACATTCCATAGTATCACATTACTAATTATCTCTACTTAGTAATCACCAATTAATTGGTCACTTAATTAAGTGATGTGCCATGGTGTTGTGGCTCGGTTTGGGCTTGCTAAGTGTTTAGGTGAGCCACGGGTAAGGTTTCAAAAATCGACAAAAATTGAGCGTATTGAGTTGGTTCGGCTTTTGAAACCAGTCGGTAAACCGGTACAATTCAAATTCAAATTCAAAAACTTTGGAAAATTTTATCAAAAAGTGTTAAAAATTTTTGAAACTTTTTGTGTGAGGTCCTGAGTCAATACTAATATTTCTATAAAATTTTTAGATGATTACTAGCCCTATATTTTTTTCCCAAAATTCTAATAGTGCTACTGTCTTTACATATGCTCTTCTATTTTAGATTTTCTAGGGGCATTAACTGAAGTATAATATTTCTATAAAAAATTTTGTAAGGTCCATCAGACTTGGGTATTGTGTTTTAAATTATGATAGTGCTATTGTCTTTGTATATGCTCTTCTATTTTTAATTTTCTAGGGGCAGTAAATGAAGTATAATATTTCTGGAAGTTTTATTACATGATCCTTGGGCATTATTTATGGTACCATTAAAATTTTAAATCATGATCAATCTTTTAAATTTTTATAAAATCTGACAGTGTCTTTGTTCCTTTTCATTGATTTCTTTTTTTGATTTTTCAAAAGCACTAAATGAATTAAAAAATTGTTGAAATTTCTCTGAGGTGTTTCATAGATTTATTCAAAAAAATTTCAATTTTCCTTGAGTGAGCTGAAAAATCAACAAAATCGGTCAAAAATCGAATAAAACCAGTTGAAAATTGATTAAAACGGTCGAAAATTGGTGACAAAAGTGACATTGCTTAGGCCCTATTTGGGGGGGCCATAAGTGTTGGGACCGAATTTCAAATCTGAACCCTCTGTGTATAACCGCATTAGTCCTGGATCAAGCTAGTGCACACAGTGAAAACAGTAATGACAACATATCCATATCACGAATCCAAATAATATTAATAAGCAACAAGAATCGATCTTATGGTCAACGATTACAAATAAACAGCCTTAGGGCTTGAGTTCAATAAAGTAGCAGCGTAAATGAAATAACAGCAGCAGGGTAAGTCCATCCATTTGCCCAACAGGCAATCAATTGGGGTGCACATCCTAGTACTCTGGATCTTCTTTGTTGAAACCAAAAGCAAAGTACTCGTAGTGACCTTCTGCTTCTGCACACTCCTCTGTGGAAATTAGGAATGTTGCAAGGGTGAGTGCACAACCGTACTCGCAAGCCTTGAAAACGTAATGCATGATAACTATATGCAAGGCTGAACAAATAAAGGCTTAATATGGCTCTTTTAACATAAAGCAATGTTTAATTTTAAATATGACTAGTAATTTCACAAAACATTATTTGACAAATGTAGTTGCAAACATTGAATTTAATATGACAACTAAATAGGTTCCAACCACCTGACTGGCTCCAACCACCAAACCACAACCCAAGAGTTCTAACCACTCACGAATTTCACTACCAACTAATAACCCGAGAGTTTCATCCGCTCACGGATTCCCAAACCACCATTTTTATTTAAAACCAAAACCATAAAATATACAATGTGCAAGCGTACCTCGTTCGCCCTGGACCATGGACACAACTACTTAAATAGTTTTAACTCTACAGAGTGTGTACAATTTACTCACAAGACATGATCGTCTCTTTTTGCCATGCAATTAACACACTTTGTTTGATGTGTCGGCATAGAGATCATGACAAAGCCTTTACAATGTACAACCTCACTATTAATCTCACCCGCTAAGCTTTCACCGCTGATATGGTTCCATCAGCCCAGTTCAGAAAGCCCCTTCTTGCGCCTTGCGAGTGTCTCCATCTGGTGCCCACATTCCACCAACCGGCGAAGCCAATAATGAGACGTATAAATTAATTAGCCAGGTTGTACCCGTATAGACTTGTGGTTGTACAATAGTGCTCAATCCATGGTAACACACGCTTCAGTTCTTAATCGACTAGGGCGAAACATTCACTTTACAAGGACTCATGCATCCAGCACCCGCCAAACATTCATCCGCCCTAGTCTAAACTATTTTTCCACTTTATTTTATTTAAATAACAGTAGCAATACCAATTGCCGCAACTTCACAAAAGAGTTTAAACAAAGTTTAAAATAATTCCCATAATGGCGTAATACCAAAACACTTAAGCTTATGCAATTCTACCGTCCCATGCTACACTACTATTTATCACTAAATAAAATAGTTAGTATCATCTAGGGTGACAAAGGTTCGACATGATCAATGTCGATAAGGGTATAACAATACTAGAATTTACCTAGACCTTAAAACTACATTTAAAGTACATTGCATAAAAGTAAGTATGCATAACTTAAAACAACATAAGCATTTGATAAATTTGGGACCAACATGGTCAAAGAAGACTTGCCTTGGACAAGCTCTTGCTTCTGGTCTGGACATTGGTTTTGAGTTGCCTTACACTCTCGTACACTCCTAGCACTTCAACGTCTACACGAATAGATATAATATACCAAATAAATAGAAACTAGATAGGAAACAAGCTCTAAAAATAAAATAAAATGCACCATTAAATGGAGCTTGAACACTTAAATTTTTTTAGAAATTGGAATCGTCTCAATCGGAGCTCTATGAGGGAGAACAACCTCACGAAAGTTTAAAATAAATGAAAAATAATAAATATTAATTTACCTAATTATTTTTCTTCTATAAAATGTAATTAATGACATCATCCTGGTGTCATCACCCTTTTCGGCCGAAATAATTTTCTAAAAGAAATTCGATTCTACGATGCAATGCTGACGTCAACAATCTAATTTTTCGAAAATAAAACAAATTCGAAAATGCACTATTAGGCTGACATATAGGCCTTAGTCCATGGACCAAGTCCATGGGGCTAGCTCGGTCCACAGTGGCTGACATCATGGCTGGCGTGGTGGTTGACTGGGCAAAGCAGCTGACGTGGTTGCACACGTGGGCTCCTAAGCTGAGGTAACATCACACATGGGCGACACGGACAAGGACGCTTAGCTGGCCAGCACGCGGCTGCCACACGGCGAGGATGTGGCTTAGGGTTTGGCCGGTGAGCTCACGACGGCGCACTCACTGGAGATCGAGAAGATGACCTCTGATGACGACGGGCGAGTTGACGCAAGCAGGCCGATGAATAGGAACAGGCTACGGAAGAAAACGACCTGAAAGGATTTTCAAAATAAAGATCATTTTTTGAATTAATAAATCACCAAAATTTCAAATAAATTTGAATAAATTCAAATAAAAATATAAAAAATAAAAAATTCCTTAGAACATAAAGAACTCAACTACAAATGAAAATCTTTTGTTTGACAAGTAGATTAGTTAATTAAATTTTTTATTAATTAAAAATTCAAATTAAGCTTCAATTAATTTGGGAGGAAAATCCAAATGGTTCTTTTTTAAAATTTTAAAACTTTTCAAAAGCTCAAAAATTGGGAATTGTAATAAGCCAACTTCAGCTTACGAAAAGCTAGCAAGCCCCCTAAATAGCTAATTTTTTAAGCGGCTTTTGGCATAATTTAGAAGCCATATATAAAAGCTGAAAACTGAGTTGGACATGCTTTTGCAGCTTATTGTTAAAAAAAATTTGCTACTTATCAAACAATCTCTTATAAAAAAAATGGAGCTACTTTCAGCCTAGAAAGCCAAAAAAATAGCTTTTCAAAAAAGTTACAACTCCCTCAAACAGACCCTTAGTTTGTTGATTTTTGAAGAAAACCGGTAAAAAATCGGTGAGAAAAGTGATGACACTTAGTTTGCCGATTTTCGAAAAAAAAAACTAATAAAAATCGCTTGAAAATCAGCAAAATCGCTTGATTTTTTATTTTTTTTTTCGATTTATTTTACCGCCAAATTCAAAGAATTTAACCGCTGAATTTAAAGAGCATGATGCACCATGTATCACCTTTCTTCCGTATAAATACCGTCACTTCGTAATACTCTAGCTCAGTAGAAATAAGTCAAATGCAACAGTCAGTAACACCAAATCGTATATTCTCTCCGATCATAAATAGTTGTTTTAAACATTAACATGGTGTCTAAAACACAATGTTGACCATTAATTTCTACTATGATATATACATATACATATACATATATATATATAACACCAAATAAAATTATACTATTAGAAAATAATTTTCAAGACAAATCTACACGTGTAATTTTAATTTTAATGTACCTAATTTAAATTTTAAAAAGATATTAACAATTAAAATTTTAAAATTTTGACAATACCTATATCCAAAACGGCAACGAGTATATGCACCTACTTACACGTTGTCCCACGGAGGTATCATGCGTTAAGGGTTTGATTCAGTTTTCGCCTTTAAATAACCATTGCGGCTGAAATCACATTCTACATTCGCAAAAACATACGAATCTTCTGGAATTACAAAACTCTACATTTATCAACTTACAATACAGTCCGTTTCTGTGTCAGTTGGATTTAACTTCACAATACAATCTCTCATTGGAATCTTGGCCTTTTTGCAGGGCCATGATCAATGATAGGGTCGATTTGGGGAGGCAATGCCTCTGAGGCGAGCAGATCATCTGGCGCTTTCTCCTCTTCTAATGCAGATGGTGGAACATAGCCCTCCGGAAAAGGGGGAGGGGGAGGAGCAGGAGGGAGCTGCAAAAAAAAAATGTCAGGAGTTTGAAAGTAATTAACACATGGTTTGGCAAAACAGGTTGACGAGATTACAAATACTAATGAACTCTTTGACAGCAAAACTCGCATGTAGTTAGAAAAAGCTCCGCGAAATGTTAGTCCAGGATGCATGACACAACTTTTGCTCTTTTGTCTAAGGTTACTGTTATCTACCGCATTCACGATGTAAGGTAACAGGAGGTAAGGTTTGCTATCTACATCAGACATTCGTTGCACAAAAATGTTAATATTACCTTCCGTTGCAAAGCTATGAGGATATGATCAACTCGTTTCAACTCCTTCAAGTCAATTGCTTCCTTTTGGGTCTTTGATTCAGAAGCTGCCACATCAGCATCAGATTCCACTGTAAAGTACAGAAACAGATTCCAGTGATGCTGTTTTTGTTTTGCAAATCATGGCTAAGGAAAGACACGTAACTTAAATGGAGATAGCTCGTATCATAAGCAACAGGTGATTTTTGAATTACAGTAGCAACTATTTCATGCAAGTCATCTTGCATGACCAAGACCAAATATCATTATTAAGCATTATCAATGTGTCAAGTTAAGGTGCAGTCTTTTCATCAAGCATTGTTTTTATTTTTTTGTTTGTGTTCCAAGCTCCAGGTAATAAGTAATAGGTATGGATAATGCTTTCTAGATAGTCTATGTGATGATCTGTGAGTAGACAGTGTTGATCTGCATTCAACAATAAGCTCCTTTTTCTATGTACACTTGAAATAGTGCGCCAATTCATACAAACTTACAAATAATTACATCTGGTCACTTCCAATTCACAAAGTAGTAACTAAAACAAGTTTCTTGATAAAAAGGCCCTATACTCTTAGAGAACCATAAGAGGCCCAGATAATATTTCGAGACCCAAGGCACATTACCAGAAAAGAGTTATACTGTAACAATGAAACAACTCCAGTAATGTCAAAAGAAAAGGACATATCAGCAAACTGCCAACAAAAACACAGAAAATCAGGAAAATAGATCCAAGTTCTTTCTTAGAGCTTTAAACTCTCTTAGAAAACCATAAAGGTTCCGACTTGTATAATTATGTACCTCCGGAGTTCCAACCGTTGAATATATCTACCACTAAAAATTGAAAAGGTCTGCATCTACCTCTCAAAAATCCTCTTTTCAATCCAAAAAGGAAGTTAAATCCATCACTGCTGTAACAGAACAGGGGTAGATTTTTAGACTTACAATCTTTTAGTGGGGGTCTGTTGGTTCTACAATTTTAAATGAGTTTATTTATCAATAGGGTACTTTAGAGGTACATAGTCACAATTCCTCCAGAAAATGTATAGATCAACCTTTTTTAAGGACCTAATCACGAATCAATAACAGCATTTATCCTGAACAATAATGCCACTGCTTGTTAGTTTCAGTTTTTCAAATTTGAGACAACCGCAATTCATAAGATCAGCTGAATGTTCCACAAAAATATTTCACCGACAATAGAACAATAATTTGGCCAAAATTTTTATCTCAATGTCTGTTGAGCGGTGAGGTTCTTAAACTAGCAATCATATATCACCATGCGTAAGTGATGTTTCACCATGTGACTATGTGAGAAACAGGTAAAAACAGAGAAGAATGTAAGAAATATGTAAGATGTCACGACCATACCATTCCCAATTTTCTCCAATTTTGAGCATGCCGTAGAAAACGCTTTCGATATGTGATTCATAGCCCTACTCTGAAATGTTACGAGAACAGTCCAAGGAAAAATTAAGTCACAAGCGACCTAAAATATGCACTTAGATTGGTAAAATCCACCGAAAATGTCCGCAAATTGCAACGCTCAACAAACTAAAAACAACCATACCATATTGTCATCGCATTCCTAGTCCGTGAACACAGAAACTAAAACCCCATTGCACAAATTTAAGTAAAAAGGAGCGGAGGCTTTACGATGCGGGAGGCCAAGACGTTGCAGAGCTGGGGCGCCTGGTAGATCGAGCCGTCGAGGATGTAGTATGCGAGCATGGCGTGGGCTTTCTCGGGGCTCTCCCGCTTCTGCTTGCGGATCACGAACAAGTGCGGCTCCATCACGTCGCTCAGCACGTACTCCATCCCGGTCATCTTCCTGCGACCACCACAGAGAACGGGACAACGCTAGTAACCAACCTCCGCTTCTTGTGAATTGGGGAGACATGGGGAGGGCTAGGGTTTTACGTGAGGTGGGACATGTCGAGGGGGTGGATTTGGCGAGAGCGGAGGGACTCGTTGTTGCAGGTGATGTCGTAGAAGGGGGAGAGGGCGAAATAGTCGAAGACGAGGTTGCGGTCGAGCGGATAGGTGTTGAGCCAGAGCTGGTCGCGGAAGCATATCCCCGTCATGTCCGTGCCCGGCGGGGGCGGGAGCGCGGCCGCGCTCTCGCCCGGGGGCGGTGGAGGGAGCTGCGTCGCCGACATCGCTGCCCAGGAAACGCTGTGCCCCAAGGAAGCACCTTCTGTGCACCGAATCGAGCCGGAGGGCGACGGCGGCGCGGACTGCGAGGATGGATGATACGGCAGCGCCGGCGAGGAGGGACGCTGCGGCGGCGGGGAGGGCAGGAGGATGCTGTAGAGTAGAATCAGGCCCGTTGGTTTTAGGTTCGGCTAAAAAAAAATTGTTTGTCGAAGGAAGGATTCTGGCTACTGAGAATCGGAAATCAGAATCTAGTTGAAATCTAATTCTCATTGATTCTGGCTTATTCTTGTCGGTTCGGTCTGAAACCTATAAGTCACAGCCGGCTCGATCCGATTCTCCCACAATCAGAAGCAGTTTCTCCTATAATTTAGAATCCATAATTCAGAAGCTAAAACGAGCTGGACCGAAGTGGAAGGTGGTCTAGGGACAAAATTCCGAACTATAGTTGTAGGCTTGCATGCCACTATGATATGCTTCAGCGAACTAGGATTGTGCTGAAGAAACAAGGTGATCGTGTCCTACGAGTAGACCTAGTCCATGGGGCTGGATTTTTTTTAGACCAACACATAGCACAACCAATATGGTCCGATTCAAGGTCTAGCCGGGCCCACATGCGAATGGGTTGTGTCGAGCCCGCCAATCAGGAATGGGCTGTCGAGCCCGCCAATCAGGTAAGGTGGCCGGCATGGTACAACATGCCCAGATCGTGCTCGGACCGACACAACCTGACTGCTCATGGCATGTTGGCCCATGCACAGCACGGCCCATGTGGCACACTACTGGGCGCGACGAAGGGGAAGGCGGAGGGGTCGGCGAGGTGGGGGACCAGGGTGGGGAAGGCAAAGTGGCGTACCTAGCGGAGGGGAAAGTCACTGACGTGCAGAGGGGGAGATCGCCGAGGCGGAGGGCGAGGCGCTGTGAGGAGGATGCGGCCGAAGGCGGAGGGGAAGGTGGAGAGGCTAGGGCGCCACGACTGCTGCACGCTTCCACGCCGTGTCGCACGCTCTCACTCGTATGCCACGCCGGAGGCTGAGTTGGAGGAGGCATCGTGGGGAGGCGGCCGTGGGGGCGATGGAGGCGAGGAGCCAAGTGCCTGGCAGTGAGATTGAGAAGGGGAAGGAAGGAAAGCAAATAAGAAAAAGAAGGAAAAAGAAAAGAAAAAGGAAAGGAAAAGAAAGGAAGAAAAGAAAAGAGAAGAAGGGGGTGGAGCCGAATTTTCGTTCACATGCAGTCAAGGAGATGCCCACCTTGAATTTATGCGTTATAAGCATTCATGGTTGAGAGAGCAAGAGATTGAGAGAGATAGGTGAGAGAGGGAGCAACGGACGAGAGAGAAATTTGTGTGTGAAAGAGAGAGCTGAGGGAGGGAGCAATGGGGGAGCGAGAGAGGAGGGGGGACGGGTGTGAGAGAGAGATCTAGAGAGCTGAGAGATGGGGGGGCATGACGGGTGTGTGAGAGAGATCTAGAGAGCTGAGAGAGGGATTGAGAGAGACGACCGATAGAGAGGAAGAGAGTTGAGAGAGATTGGGAAGAGAGAGAGAGAGAGAGAGAGAGAGAGCAATGGATGAAAGAAAGAGCTGAGAGAGATTGAGAGAGACGGGCGAGAGAGAGGGAGAGAGCTGAGAGAGATGGACGAAAGCGATAGTTGAGAGAGGGAACAACAGGCAAAATAAAGAGCTGAGAGAGATTGAGAGAGACGGGCGAGGGAGAGGGAGAGAGCTGAGAGAGATGGACAAAAGGCAGGCGAAAGAGAGCTGAGAGACATTGAGAGTGAAGGGCAAGAGAGAGGGAGAGAGCTGTGAGAGATTGAGATAGAACAGTTTCTTGCAAGGTACAAATCTTTGTACTAAGTAACATTGTATACTCATGCAAACACAACAATGTCTCTGGTTCCTTTTCTCTTGTCACAATAGTGCAAATGGGGCGAGCCTGAGCCATCATGGCACGTAGTAGGTGCGAATTGCAAATGGACCGTGCCTAGACTCGCCGAATGCGAGTCGGGCCGGCACGACACATCATGGCGGGCACGTCGAGCCGTGGTGGCACGACACGGTTTAGGTATGTCGCCCGACAGGCCCGTGCCGGCTCGGTCCAGCACGATGCCTACCTCTAGCTACGAGTGGTTTAGCTGATAAGTTCCTCTTTTGAAAAAATTTGATAGAATTTTCAAGTAGAAAACAATTCAATTCAATTTCAATAAAATTCGAGACAAATTCCGATGTTTCAAATAGACCTAACATAGTCATCCAACTTGCCAATGCCTTGTCCAGCGTCTAGGCGGCCGACAAACGTCGTAACAAGCTACCAACTTAGCGTGCTAGTACATATAATTTCACGAGGAATCTTTACTGTTGGTGAATGATACGTTGTTTTACCTCTTCTCCCTCACAAACATGTGCGTCGACACGTGAGCCTAACCCCAAATCTCATGCTCTGCGCTCTCCACTCAGATCCACACCGCTCCACATCTCCCTACTCCCACTGTCAGACCTCACCTCGGTCGCCGCCTTCTCCACTGCTCCCGCCATCACCTCCCTCCCATCCTCTCTACGTCCACGGTCCACCTCAGCCTCTGCTCTCCACTCATATCCACATTGCGTCGCCCTGCTCTGTCATCGCCGCCACGTCGACACCCGAATCCACCGCGCCGTCGTCGCTGAGTACGAGGGAGCACCGCCCCGGCCAGGACTCCGACGCAACGCCAACGCCGCCCGCCGTGATGACACGGAGTCCCGGGGGACGTCGACCAGGAGGGGGCACGGCGAGCCAGGGCTGACGCTGACGGTAGCGCCTCGTGTATATATGCGGAACCCCGGGCTAGATCAGGCGGCAAGGCGCCTGGATCTGAGCCCCAACGATGACAACGGCAGGGTGCAGTGCAGCGTGCACGACGCGCGCACCGCGGTTCAGTTGGCGACGAAGTACCTCCTGAAGGCGGCCCCGCGGATCCAGGGCAAGCTCTACGTCGGCGTGGGCGACCCCAACACCGACCACCGCTGCTGGGAGCGGCCGGAGGACATGGACACACCGCTGGACCCCTACCACGCATCCTACTCCGGTTACAAGGTTTCATCCAAGTTTCTTGAGACTAAACCAACTGAACATTCCTATTTTTTTGTGTGCTTCTCGTTTAAGATTTCGCCTGTTGCATTGCATGGTTCTTTAATTGCACAAGACAAGACAATCTCTTGTGGGGATCCGCATGAGTCGACATGTTCAGCTACGACAACAAGCTCGCTGGAGCACGCGTCCTGTCACGGATAACACACATGCAGCCTGGTGCCATGTCGTTTCACTCGTACATTTTGCATCGATGCACTCATTTAAGTTGCTTTCTGCTCATGTAATGTACTGGAGCAAAGGACTCTGGTGGGTGGGGACAAGAGGTTCGAGCCATTGGTAACGTCACAATCTGCCCAGCCGAAATGAAGCCTGTTAGTGGTAACTAATTTCTATTCTTATATATACTAGTTACATGTCCGTGCATTGCTACGAAAAATAAAATTGATAACGAAAAATAAAGATTAAAAAATAAAAAAATTATTTCACAAGATCAAACATCTATTTTTAACGCTTCGTTTCTTGCGAAAGCTGGCTAATTAAAGCAACGCTTCGTTTTTTGCGTAGGGCAATTAAGTAAGGTAATTAAGCAGGGCAATTAATGATATGGGTAGAACTCACCACTGCCACCAACTGTTGCTTTATAATAGTAGAGATACTATTGTTATGGTTACGCTGTTATCTTGACTACACCTAACAGCTAATTTCTGTTGGAAGCAACGACATTCTATATAAGCCGAGCGTGAAAAAACAGTTTCACATTTGCACAATGGCTCCAATACTCGTCGACGGAGGTGAGCAACATGCTCTTCCTTCTCTTACTGTGTTTAGGAGATTTGATTCTTATACATTGACAATTTTAGAGAAACGAAGGCGCAATAGTTTCATCTCTCACAGTAGCAAACATAGAACGAAAATGACGAAATGTCGACATACATGCCGGACTGCTGTGTACCTTCGATCTTAGACATTAAACTGGGCCGGGCTATATATGTCCGCCTGTAATCTCTCATGTGTTTTAAGTGTTCCTCACAAATAAGAAAATCTAGAGTTGCTTCGTGCATTTCTTCTCTGGTTGTTCTCGTTACAATAGTTTTGACTCTTCTTTAATAGTTGTTTGTTTCATCTTTTATGTTTCTAGCACGTAATTGTTCGGGTGGAAGTTATTTGAGTGACTGGTACAATAATGATTCCTATATTTTGTGAAAAATTTCCTATTATTTGTATTTTTCTTGTTCACTTGATTGGAAGTTCAAGGGTGATCAATAGTGCTGAGTTGGATTTTATAGCTGCACTGCACATGTCTGCAAATGCCATCCCATCCTCGACCAAGTGATACAAATTTGAGAAATATTTCCTATAAATATTGAATCATTCCATTCAACAAAAATAACTGAACCAAATGGTACAGGAACATCCCATCCCATTAACCACACACACCCTTAACCTTTCAGTAAGAATACATGTTTTTTTAATTAATAGAGAGGTGATGATGTAGTTCTACAAAGCTTACTGAAAGAAATTTAATTTTTATATATGATATGATTATTTTGTATCGTAGCAACATGCAATCAAATAGATCTACATAAGGCCCATGTGTCTCTTCTTTGAGCTTTGAAATGGAATATTGTCTCTACTTGGAGCACTTTATATCATTGTACGCTCATTTTAATTCTTTAACGCAAAGCATAGACACTCAGCTAGTTATGCATAATTGCATGATGCTACCTTTAGTCAGCCCATGTGTCTCTTCTTTGAGCTTTGAAATGGAATATTGACTCTACTTGGAGCACTTTATATTGTTGTACACTCATTTTAATTCTTTGATGCAAAGCATAGACACTCAGCTAGTTATGCATAATTGCATCTGATGCTACCATTAGTCAGAAGTCATAGATATATTGAAAACTTTAAATGTTTTGCAACCTTTTGGATTTCTTTCTGAACTTGCGAAGTGTTGTAGGTGGTTTAAAAAATACTTCAAAGATAGTATAAGTTATAACTTAAAGAGCAAGTTCGGGTGTCGGACGCCTAGCTCACGAGGAATGGGAATGGCCTTTGAGATGTTCCAATGATAAGGTAAGATTTTTCTTGTTAAAGTAATGCATTTTCAGCAGTTTATATTATGTGCATTGAGTCAATTATGCCCCGATCACATTAGAAATCAACACATTTGAAATGAGTTCTATTTTTATAAGTAAATCCATAAGGCCGATCAGAAACAAAAAATTCAGAATGGCAGACCGTGTAAATGCATGACAGAAATAGCCAAAAGCATTGAGAAAATTTATAAAAAAGATGTAGCATTGCACAAACATTTATCAACTACAGCTACCTTGTATTTTGGAACCATCAAGCATCCAGAGTATGAGTGGGCATAGAGAAAAGGTAACTCTCTTGACCAAAAAAATAATTTTACAACATAGGCTTGCGCATAGTATAAACAAAAAAGGTTACAAGGGCTGCCATCAAATGGCATCCATATACAACATTATATATAACTCTACAAATGAACTAAAACTATGATCTGACATCCTTGAAAACACCACCTCTCTCCATCTCCGCAACAATGTCTTTTAAAGCCGGTACTTTGCTAGCTAAAGTTCTGTACAGTCTAGAATATCTGGCTCTTGTACCATCAGCTGTTCGTGCCAGCGCAAGCAAGCTGACTGCTTCTGGCAATTGCTCAAACACGGCTTTTATTTCCTCAAAGCTCATGTCTGCAAGAACTGATGGTCTTGGAACAACACGGATTATCTCACCACCTTTAGGTTCCTGAACTCGTTGATCGGCCTTGATGACCAGTTCACAGCTCGAATTTGCTCCGCATTTTATAATGAAAGGGGCTGTTGTACCAGTGTTGAACTGCAGTACGTTCCACTGTGAAACTTCGCTCTCTCCAAATGTGTTGGAATTCAAATTAGGATCCGGGGCAGGATCATCGGGGTCTTCTTGCAGTGACTATATATACACATGGTAATATTGTGTCAGCTAAAATTGAAGGAATATAGCTGAGAATGGTGTTTGGGCTTCATCGTGCCCAATGTGACACAATCCTAACTCTCGCAATGAATAAGCTATATTGAGGACACAACCCTAACTCTCGCAATGCATAAGCTATATTGAAAAGGCAATAGTAGCATATGAGGTGCCTTAACAATTCATTACAACCACCAATCAGAAAGCTAGGATTACATGCAAAAGTACTGTGAAATATATAGGTAATGCCAGATCCTAACATCTGTCAAGAAACTCATGGAGAATAAAGATTATTAACTTAGATTAGAGATATGTAAAGTTGAACAGACAAATTTTGCATCTGTAGAGAAACCGAGAAGTGACAATCAGAACAGCCCACTTACCTCCTCTTACAATGGCAACCTAGGATGTAGGGAAAACTAGCTCACTGAGACATAATATTCAATGTCATTTTATCATAACCCATTTAAAGGGAGGTATTTGTTAAGTTCAGTGGAGAAGAGAGAAATTGAGGCTGAATAGTTAGTTGTATTGCAAAAGCCCAAGGGGCTAATATACAGTGTACATGAGTGAAACCCTAGCCTACACTACAAATCCTTAACTACCCCCTATCCGTAGCACCCACAAAACTATTACACTACTACCCTTAACAACCCCCCCTCATCTCCAACACACACACTCAAACTCAATGTGTATGCAACAGCGTGAGTTTGAAAGGGGTAACACTAAAAAATGAGAGATAAATCTGAAGTCCGAGCCTGAAAATGTAATCGATGCATCCAACTTTTGAACAAAAAACTGTCGTAGCAAACAACCCCCTCAACGAAGTGGTACCTTGAAGACCTCGTAAACTACAAAAAACTGTGGTATAAACAATCTCCTTGACAAAGTGGTACCTTGAAGCCTTTGCCAACTATTCTTCGACTCTTCACACATTGATGACAGCCATCCACAAGGCGGTACCTCAAGCCTTTGCAAGCTGCTCTTCAGCTCTCCACACGCACAAATAGTTCACTGTACATCGAGTCTTGGAGTAGAGATGTTGAAACTAACAGGAACGGAGAGATGTGTTGAATCAAGCCAATGAAAAGAGATAGATCAAGTCACGCCCGCAACAAGGCAAGGCGGAGAAAGATGCGTGATGATGATGACAAAGAAAGCCATTGGTCAGGAGTCGCAATGAATGCGAAGATGTGTAGCAAGATGGCTATGAGAAAGGACTAAGAGGGCAAAGGTCGCATCAACGACGATGATGGGGATGACTGCAATTGATCCAATTGGACGGACCACGGCAATCAAAAAAGAGAGAGCAATCGACTGATCAACAAAGGAATTGATGGACTAGCACAGCTTCGGCAAACTGGAAGAGAGATGCAACAGATTTAGATGGACTTGATGGATATCAAAGGAAAAGAGCTAAAGATTCTAGCAGCAGCAATCCAGCAACAACCAGACCAAGACAGCAGCAAAACACCTCTCCTTGGCAAGAAGCAACCCACAAGCATCATAGCACACACCACTTAGCAGCTAAATAACAGCACCTCTGCCCAACTGTGAAGCCCTATCAACAACACAAAGTAGCAGCAACGGTTCAACAGCACACTACCAAAGAGAGGCCCAAGCACAACAACAGGCACACGCATGCAGCAGTGACATAGCAGGGTAGTGGTAGAGACGTCGATGATGAAGCTGCAGCTGGAGCTGGCGAAGCATAGGCAAAGTAGAGGATGTCAAGCAGAGGACACCGCCACGACGTCAAGATCCGAGGGTTGCACCGCCATGGAGAGCCATGAAGGAAGAACGCCACCGGCTTGGGTGTCGTTGCCCAAACCTCGGCATCGATGAAGGCCTAATGAGGACGAAGAGAGCAGACAATCAGGCTCAAATGATGAGCAGATCTGGCCAATGGCCCAACAACGAGCTGATTCGAGCTGGGATCGAGGTTGAAGGTGCCGGACATTAGATCAGCACAGATACGGTGGTGGTGTGCTTAGAGGAGGCCAACTATGAAGGTGGCAATGACGAGCAGCACTAAATGAGTCCGACAATGACGACTAGCTTTAAATCCAGTCGATGATGGCGAGGGTAAGCATGGCTAGCACCAGATATGGATGGTGATGGTGAGGATGAGCTCAGCCAGCTCCAAATCTAGCCGGTAATGGGGAGCACCAGATCAGGTGATGGCGATAGAGGCTCGGATTTGGCTCAAGATGGTGCCGAGTACGACAGGGACTAAGACACCGAGGACGAGCCGACGGAGAGACGCCGAGAAGATGATGCTGAGTCTGGATCCGGTGGAGATGACAGCTCCGAGCGGCAGGGCACACGGATCTAGCGCGGATCAAGCTCGAAGACGATGAATCAAGGGTCGTCGGCTATTAAGACAAGTAGATCCCACGGATCGAGGCCGAAGACGACGAGTATCATCTAGGGATGGTAGTTTTATTCATAGGTTTGGGTACCCGTGGGTACCTGACCCGATAAGTGCGGGTACGGGTAGCACTATATACCGATGAGTTTTCGGGTTTGGGTACCCGATAAGACCATAGGATGGGTATGGGTGCCAATTTGTACCCATGGGTACTCGATAGGTATCTTACGACACATGAGCCCAGTTTTATAATATATAAATTAAAAAATAAAACCCTAACCCTCAGTCATTCACTAGTTTTTAGAAATAAAATATAAACATCATTTTACTACTTGAATTTCTATTTCTATAGTGGCATTTAATTATATGTTTATCGTTAAATTGAAATAATATAGGAATTATTTGAGCCCTTTATTGAATAAGCTATGAGCACAACCGGGGCGAGTATGGGTACCTATCGGGTATCAGGTACCCATCGGGTTTGGGCGTGGGCACAGATCTGTGCCCGATAAACTTAGTGGGTTTGGATGGACAGCACGAGTTCGGGTTTCAGGTTTGGGTCTGAGACAGTTGTACCCGAAGGTACCCACCCGATATCTGAGGATGATGACCGAGGTCAACAGTGATGAGTATTGGCAAGTGGCGCTTGATCCAACCGGAAGGAGGCACAGGGGTGCTTGATCCGACGAGAATTAGGCGCAGAACCAACCAAAGACGAACCAAGCATGATGCTTGCTACTGCAAAGAAGACCTGCTGCTACTACTTGACACTAAAAAACTAGTACAACTACTGATATACTAAAGAGTAAAAACGAAGTTGGATGCTTGTCCTCAGGAGTGAAGATTGCTCCTCCCGGCAGCAGCTACCGTGGTGGAATAAGATGGAGGCTAGAGTTTGGATCTTAGCTCTGATACCATGTTACGCTCAATGGAGAAATTGGGGTTGAAAAGTTAGCTGTATTGCAAAAGCCCAATGGGCTAATATATAGTGTACATGAGTGAAACCCTATACTAGACTACAAATCCTTAACTACCCCTAACACCCACATGACTTACATTTCTACCCTTGACATATTACACTACTATCCTTAACAGTATTTATTCTTTTTCTCTCAGGGCAAAGATTCGAAGATACAATGTACATACCTCTACAACTTTCCGTGCCTCCATGATTTGCTTCTGAGCACACGGATGGTCGATATCAAGAAGAGAAGGCATCTGCACCAAGAGGTCATCCAATGATTCTAGCAATGCTTTCTTCTTTGATTTTCTCAACGGTCTTGCAGAGCTTTGTCTTGTTACTTCCTGATATTCGAAAGTGAACAAGTACGGCCAGTTAGTAAACACCTGTCCAATGGAAAAAAAAAAGCAAGACAACTTGTGATGAATGGATAGCATCAGACCTTGACTTGTTTGAGAATGTTGTCTAAAGATATTAGAGATGCTAGTCGTGCATCTTCAGCAGCAGTTGGAGGATTTCGGATAGGCGAACCACCTTCTTCTTTGGTTAACAAGGCAGTATCAGTTCTCATTTGTTGCATGATCTGATAAGAGTGACATGATTGAGATGCCATAAGTACAAATATCCACTGAGATAATCTAGGTGTACTAAGCTACGAAATGAATGCAGAAATACGATTATATGCCATACATCAACATGAATTCACATAAGCCTCTTGAAAGTTAAAAGAATGAAATTTTCACATTAGCATTTGAATTAAGGAGCAAAGAGGGAAAAACTTATTACATCACCAAAATTTGAATTACAGACATTGTGCGTGTTTCTGTTCTTCATTCTATAGATAGAAGCACATAAATTTGAGAAATCTGGCAAATACAACAGGTAGAAAGAAGATGAAAAACTGTGAGGGAGAAGCAAGCACCTTCCTTCTTTTGTGGTCGACAGACTCCAGAGCAGAACGTAGCTTACTGACCTGAGCAGGATCATCAGCCTCCTCTGCTGCCAATGTACCAGCTATGTCCTGCAATATTGTGAAGGATAAGAGAAACAATTTTACTGAAATTATTGGACCAGATGATGAGGCAGGTAAAAAAAAATAAAACCTTCAAGTGCTGTAGCTGTGATGTGTAAACACGCTTCGTGTACTCAGATAACAGCTGGCCTAAAGCATCGGTGGTGGGGGGCTGTGCTGTACCAAGGCCAGCCATCCATCCATCCATAATAGCAGTAGACAACAGTTCAAGCTGTCCAGTGGCTCCTCCAGCAACATCTCCACCAGTTACAGATAGGAACTCAAAGTTCTCAGCAAGCCACGCTCGGATTTGGCGTTGTAATTCACCAGCTGGTGTGTGAACAAAGAGAGCAGCCAAGGCCTTGTTTCCGATTGAAAAAGCCTTGGCTTCCTCAGTAATTTCCCGGAGCTTTCCTCCGGTGACATGTTGTCTCCAAGTCTCCTGTCCAATTATGATAATATTAGTACAAATCACCCAATGCTAGCAGCTATTAAATTTATTCACCCAAAAAGTTTGAAACAGGTGTCAAGGCATTCACATCAGGCAGTGGTACCAAGAGATCAGAATAACATGTCCTAGCTTGCCACATTAACTTTGCTATGATGACCTAAAATCTGTATTAGGAGGCAACAATCATGCCAGCAATAAAGCAAAGGATCCCATCAAAACCAACATGCACTACAAAAGGTAACCAGAAAGATGCCCAAAATGTAAACTAAATCCCATAAAAACTGATGTAACCAAGATTCAGAGTGGGAAGGTACTGTTAACAATATGTGGCATCTAAAGAAGAACAAAATATACCTCCTCAATCCCACGAAGCTTGAGAACAATCGAGGAGAATTTTGATTTCCTTTCCTGTCTAATGCTAACCTTGAAACCATGCACATGTTCATCAATTAAGGCAGTTCGTGAACTATGATCATGGTGGTAAACAGGAGACCTGCCAGGACTACTTCCCCTGCTTGAACTTCTGCTACGACCTGTATTTGATTTCTCCAAAAAACGCTCAACTGGAGAAACCTTTATGAAGCAAGGAACGAATGGACAAATACCATTACACACTTAATGTAAAAGGAAGGGATAGCTTCTTAGATTAAAAAAAAAAAAAGATAAAAGCAACACATCAGCATCATACCTTGATGGACTGAAGTTCTGGGGACCTAGCAAGCAAAGATCTAATGTATAATATCCTGACCCTGGAAACTAGCATGGTATCCATAACTTTTCTTGGTTCCATTTTGCGAATGAATGAGAAGACAGCATCTCGGATCTCGGCAAGTATCTCATGCTCCCTAGCAGCACCAGCTTTGATAACTGCAGCCAATACCTGCAAGCCTATCATAGTTAAACCATTGTTCTTGCTGGGAAATGAACATTAACTATAACAGGAATATCATGGAACTGAAAAATAGATTAGGGTCAGGCGCATACCATATGCAGCCAATAAACAGTAAAACAAAAAAAATGATGAAATGGTTCAGGCTTCAGATATAGTGCTGATATCAACGAACAGTATAAAACAGACCTCATATGAACACCTGATCACTTAATCAAGGCATCACACAACACACCACATTCTCCAGGTATATTTCCAAGCAAGAAAGAAAATAATTGGCATCACACTGCTGAACATGAAAATGGGATTGCAGTATCTGTTATCACACCCATCAATCCCATCGAGACAACTAAGTCAACTGGCAAAAATGTTTAAACTGCGTTAGTTTGTACTTGGTAGGGATCTTGACAAGGATTACATAAGCCCCATGCCCCCAGTAAATAGCGGGCCACCATTCACCAATCATACCAGCCAACCAGAACCAAAACCCTTTAGCGAGCTTATTTATGCTGAGACTTTATGAACAATTTACAACGACTCTGACCAATTGGCATTATTCATGTGTATAGCTAAATTATCAAAATATTATTATGGGTAAGGGAAAAATACAAAAGACCTCAAAAGACTCAAAATTAAAAACAAATTGGTATTTAGCCAAATTGTGGTCATTTAGCTTCATGGAAAAGTTTTGTTGGCTAGTACTAACCTGGTGAAATAAGAATAGGTATCAAGTACTCCCTCCGATCACAAATAGTTGTCGTTTTGGACATCGTCACGGTCTCCAATACACAACTTTGACCACTAATTTCCATTATAATATATTTATTAAACTCAATAAAACTATAATATTATGAAAGTATTTTTGAAACAAATCCACAAATATGTTTTCCATGTATCCAATTTAAACATTTAAAGATATATTGGCAGTCAAAGTTTCAAAGTTTGACTATACTTATGTCCAAAACGACAACTTTTTGTACTGGAGGGAGTACCAACTACACGGCAGCATCCTGACAGTTACTGGATCTCCAAACCCTCTGAACGAATAGATCACCTAACTATGCAATTGCCATCTGGCGGCAGTGGAGGATACTATGGGTCATAGCTTCAGTAGAAGGCTGGTGACCATAATAGAAAAAACAAAAATGAAATGTAACATACAAAACCAGTTTAGCAAGTGAAGAACAGAAATCTTATAAATACAATATGAATATATTATATTAGATTGGCATTACTGACCAGCATCAAAAGCTTATTTGCACCATCAGCTATTGCAGCAAATCCCTCAAACTGGTTAGGATCAAAATCCATTAGTGCTGATGTAAGGTACTCCCCAGCAGGTGTAGTTTTTGTCATCTCATTGCTCGATTTCACAATAGCTCCACTGTTCCCAGTTTTGTCCCGAGACAATGGTGATGGAAGTACATCTGGTGACTGAATTTTCATGCTGTCGCTCCTGCAGATAGAGTTGTAAATGGCATCTCCTCGGCATCCAATTATTTATTTAAAAAAATCAGAGTGATTCACTGATTGTAAGTCTATGCATGGTAGCATTTTACCTGTCTATATCCCTTCCCTGAGCATTAGTAGGTTTGTTTGAAGATGGACTTGAAGCCTATGGACAAATAATTATTGCATGAGAACCCAATAGCAGAATTTTGCAGATACAGATACCTAGAGGTCACATCTTTGCATAAAATGAAAATAAATGTTATCACAATCACTGTTTATAAAATAAAAGCTTCTTGACAGAGCCCATTTTGACAGAGAAGGATGAAAAACATTGACAACAAAAAAGGAATACTCAATGTTAAAATAATGACTCCCATATTAGCGTTAAATTGCCGCACTTGCACATTGAACAAGCTTTCTTTTATAAAGTTTAAGTGAGGATAGAATCATAGAATGATAGATGTTTAGTTATAAATTCATTTTCGTTTGAATTTGAAAATGGGAACAAGGAGCAATAGGTAAAATAAGATATACACGCAAAGTGGCATTCCTAGATTAGTACAAGGTAGATAAATAAAGATTTCATCAGACACCTAGGAATGGAAGATCTTGATTATTACTCTTACCAAAGCCTCACTTGCAAATTTTAGAAGTAGAATTTTAGCTGTTTTCTTTGATATAAGTGCAGGGCAAGGTTGCCTCAAGATGCCATACAACAATGAGACACATTCAGGGCTTTGCAAATTTAAGAAGTAGAATTTTAGCTGTTTTCTTTGATATAAGTGCAGGGCAAGGTTGCCTCAAGATGCCATACTACAATGAGACACATTCAGGGCTTTGCAAATTTAAGAGGTAGAATTTTAGCTGTTTTCTTTGATATAAGTGCAGGGCAAGGTTGCCTCAAGATGCCATACAACAATGAGACACATTCAGCACAAAGTGCCACAAAACTTTAGGCCTTTTCAGTTTTCACAAGCAGTAAAGGAATCCAGCAAATCAACAAAATAAAAAAAATGAACAGGAATGATCTTAGCACACAGGGCCCAATAATAGAATAAAGTGAAGAATATTCCGGAACAACCTGAGGTGAGCTTCCTAATCCCGACTTTTCTGTAAGTCTGTCAAAGAGCTTTTCGTTCTCCTCATGCAATTTCTACATTAAAATGAAGATGAAAGGTTCGTAAAAATTGAGATAAACCAAATGAAGGAACCACGAAGAAATTTAGGTCAGAGACTCGGAGTGTAAGAAACACAGGACAAGTGTCAACAGCAGGGAAGACAGATTGTCTTAGCTCAAACATAAAGAGACAAATCATACATTAACTGGCACACACAAGCATAATAATAATCTCCACAAGAGCAGTAGTAGCGAAAGGAAGAAGTCCAACCACCAAGCTTAATACCAAAAAAAAATCAGGTATCTAATGCAAAGAAATTATAACAAAAATATAACAGGATGCAAATGAATCTCCTCTAAAATTAGTGTTGGAGACTGATAAAAATGATTAACAACAGAGCTGTCAGGATTAAGCTCGCAGGTCGCCTAATATGAGCATAGATATCAGGTCCATAGCACATAACTATAGCTTTATGACCATTTAAAGTATATATATATATATATATATATATATATATATATATATATATATATATAGATTTATATATATATATATAGATTTACGATCGATGATAGCTTGAAACAAAACCAACCAACACTGTTCTAAGAAATTGCTCTGCTTCTGAAGTTGCAGCTTCTCCTAGTAGGATGGAAACTCGTTAGCTCAATGGCAGTGCAAATATCTTCGAGCAGCTATACTACAATTATATAGTGAGTATGCTCACTTCTCATATGGCAATCAGTTTAATGCACTCAAATAGCCAAAATTTAAGTCGCTGTTTGTGGGCGGAAATCAATTGGGATCTGGAACAGGTCGATCAGTCAAACTTTTAAGCTAACTTTCGATAATTTCATAAACATATACTTCAAACAAAAATCTCACACTTACATGCATTGAGGTAGAAAAAATGATACATAATGATGAAAGATAGTCACATAAAGTATCAATACCTCAATTAGGGCATCCCTCTTTGCTAATTCCTCTTCAAGCCTTTTGGTCACTGACAATGAATCAGCAGTCGATTCCATCATCTTTGGGGTTGAAATAACAGAAGCAGATTCAGACCCAATAGTTGATCTAGCGTCACTAGCGTTCAGGGCCTCATTAAGTTGAGACTCAATGGACTTAAGTTTTGCCTGTAAATTGTGGAAGAAAAGAAGCATGCAAACTACAAGTATCAGGATAAGATAAAGTTAGACCTTTTAAACATACTACAACAATTAGTTAAAGCCGCAATCTCTGCAGATTTACAAACAATAAAACATTGGTAGCTGTACACTAACAGTGAGACAGACAATATGGTTGTAATCTCAACAGGCAACATGGTTGTAATCGCATTTTCTAATCAAACTGAATTTGAGTGGAAGTCCCTGATGAGGAGTCATGATGCACTAGGAGCTCAAAATAACAATGATATCACTATCCCTAGTGAACAAAGACTATTCGAAAGAGAAAATAGTCAAGTTTGATGCCCAAGTGATGGTAAATGTATGTAAAAACAAAATTCAGTTGGGCAAAAAGAAGATTAGCAAAGTTGAATCAGGTATAGTTGGAAATGGGAGTCTAATGCACAAACAACACCTGTACGATGATGACATGGTGAATAACCACCTGACTACCTGAGGCAAAAGACCGACACTGTGTTGTTGTCTGCATATATGAATGGGTGTCATGCTCATAAAATTGCATTATGTGGCAATGTGGCATCAGGGTTGAGGAAACATGAATTTTTATGGGTGCATTGTAAGAAGCGGAGCCATCATTTGGATATGACATGTCCCGCATGCCATGGTCATGTTTACGGCTTTACGCTATGGATCCAACACTTGCTTAATTGAAATGTGCCAGCCATGTCAATATTTGCTTTACATATTTACATTGTCCACAAGGAGCAAAGAACACTAGACAAATTAAGTGAACCACATATAAATCATGAAACTAAAAATGCCTAGCTTTCTTAGTAGTAGAGCAGATAGAGAGAATCTCAATGCGTGTTGCGTGTTAACAATATCACTCATCAAGCGAAATAGTTGAACAGGAAGCCGGGATAATCTGAACAAGGAGAAATACAAAAATACTATTGAAAAAATATACAGTTAAATCTAATTCAAAAATATAGATTGCTAGAAAATAGACAAATGGATTAACATTTAACCTGTAGCGACTGAATTGTTAAATCATGTTCTTGCATCTTAATTTTCTGCTCTTGTTCAACTTCCAAAAGACGAGAAATCTGATCCCTTAGCTGGTTATTCTGTTCCTTCTCAATCTTGTGCTTGTCAACAAGCATTAAATTTTCAGACTGCAATCAATAACAAGCAAACTAAAATATCAGGCACCTTCGATTTTTGCTAGATCATTAAATAAATAAATAAAAGTGCTAAGCAAGTAATTAGTATAGTAATCAACTTTTGCGTATGTAAATTCAATTTTTGCCAGTAAAGCGAATAGAAATGAATTTGAAGATTGCCGTTAGACATGCAGGCGAGGCCGCGAGGGTATCAAATCACCGAGATACCGGATCCATCCGGGGCCAGATCGGCACCTCTCGCTAGCCTCAGGTTTCATCACTCGGCAAACTTTACAGACCTGTTCAGATTGCGGGTATCCGTAGCAATTGAAGCCAAATAGTAGGCATGCACCCAGTAACTCATTCCATTTCTTAGCCACCGAGAGCACCCCCATCCCAAAGCCAAAAAAGCAAGAGCAAACCGAAGGAGCCCCAAGAATCATCCACGCAAGGAGCCCCAAGAGCCGAACAAGGAGGAACCCTCAAGCCGAAGCACAAGAAGCCAGAAGAGAAAGTCGCAAAAAGGAGGAAGAGGGAACCAGGAGGAGACCCCACGCAAGGAGCCAGCACTTGGACCACTTCCACCAGTACCCTGACACCAGCTTCATCCCCAAACCCAACCTCAGGTGCACAACCATAGTGTAGCATTACTAGCAGTTACAGTAGTACTACTTTGTAGGTTGCAAGATGGGTAGATCGGGCAGTAGCTAGTAGATTGGGGTAGGATCTTGACCTCAGCGAGGTAGAGCACTAGATCGGGCAGTAGCTAGTAGATTGGGGTAGGATCTTGACCTCAGCGAGGTAGAGCACCCTAAGGGTCGCACAACTCGTGCCGGTGACTCCCATTGCTCCTTAGTACATTAGGGGTCATGGGTATCGCCGCCATACCTTCCAACCTAGAACACTCCCCCCAAAATCACCATCGGCCTTTCTTGCCAAATAAAAAATGTAAGCATCACATAGAGCACTTCAAAATAATATAGGAGACCCCACTAGAGTAGATCGACCTTAGGGGAATAGAGCCATGTAGGGTCGACCATGAAGGAGAGGGAAGAGAGGAGAAGAGGAGATGGCCAGGGCAGAGCTCAACCATGGGGCGGGGGGGGGGGGGGAGCCGGCGAGCTAGAGGGAGGCCAAGGTAGAGCTCGGCCATGGGGGGAGGAAGTCGGCCCAGGAGAAGAGAGAGAGAGAGAGAGCAAGGAGGAGAGGCCGGCAGTGAAGAGGAGAGGAGAGGAGCGACGCTAGGCCAAGCCGGCAGGCCGGTGACTAGAGCTGGAGGGGAGCAAGCGGCGGCGGCGGCGCCAGATCAGGAGGTTGCTTGGGGGGAGGCTGGGCAGAAGCCGGCAGTGGAGGAGCAGCGGTGGCCGGCGAGAGGAGCGCCAAAGGGAGTTCAGCCAGAGGAAGGAGAGCAGAGAGATTAGAGGGAGAGGTAGGCAAAGGAAGAACAAGGGGGAGAAGAAACCGAGAGAGGAGCTGAGAGGCAAAAATGCATCGGCCAGAAAAAGAAAAGAGGATAAGGAGAGGAAAGAAAAGAAGAGAAGGAAAGAAAAGAAAAGAAGAAGAAAAGGAAAAAGGAGAAAGAATAGAGGAAAAAGTTAGAAAGTTGGTTCCACGTTGCGAAACGCGTTGGATTAAATTAGTTGGCTCGTAATTGTAGGAAATTTCAATAAGAACGCAATTAGCTGCGAATAATTTGGTATTTGTCATTAAAACTTCAAATTTCGTATTAATTAATCTGCTGATTTTAACAACTCACTAAATTGAATTCTGGGTCAAATAGTCAATTTTAGCTAAGGGGGCAACACCCCTTTTAGTTGCCTTTAGCCCTCCGTAGAAAGTTGGACACCATAGCAAAATTTGTTATAAATCAATTGTTGTAGTTTAATACTTTATATTGTCAGGACCTGAATTGTCCTATCTTGATTTGTAGAGAATTTGAGCTTTTAAATGAATGGTGAAAGAGTTAGCAAGTCCAGCTAATGGAGTAGTTGGCTTGCGTTTATATTAATATGGTGGGTAGAGGGTGCCGATGAGGAGTTTCGCTAGTGAGGCCCTCTACATAGGCTATGATATAAGGACAAATAACTACACTCGAGCAATGGGTTGTATATCATAGTACCAACCATAATGTGTAAAATCGGTCAAAAAAATTATCTTAGGAAGGTATTTTAATTTCCACATTAGGTAAGCTTAGATAATTAGGAGTGAGAAGTTAGGTATGTCGGAGGCCCAGTGAATGACACAGAGTGAGAAGCTAGGTATGCCACGGGTTCCAGTGAATAACACAGGAGTGAGAAGCTGGGTATGCCGTGGGTCCTAGTTAAGAACACAGAAAATCGGTTGCGGTAGATTTTTTTTCAAGCTATATATGTATAAAGCCTTGGGTTGATTATTAGTGCTGCCACGGTAGCATAATACAACTGTTAGCTACGAGTCTGGCAGGACGACCTGGGATTAGTGTCCCCCACTCGAGTAACAGAGTTAGAGATATAAATACTGGACTAGTGATAAACATTCAGTGGCCCCTCGTGTGGGGGTCACTATGGGTAAAGTGGTACAAACCTACATACGGTCAAATTATAAATTCATGCTAGTCTCCTGGATTGGAGGCTACGGAAGCTAAGGTTGCCACAACTGCATGTTGAGTTTCCCAAGTATTATTAACTAAAGTACAATTATGAGTTAGGACATCCTATAAATACATATTAACAAAGCATATTACATAAGATTTAACAGAAATGTATCTTAAGCATAACTAGTTTAAGACTGAAAATGAACAAATGTAACTCTAAACCTAACAGACATAAGATCTCACTAAAATACAATTTAAACTTTACCTTCAACTACCACATGCTTAAATTTTTCACTAGTAATGCCATCTTACAATTAACCATTCACAGGATGTCCTAAAACTAGCTACTCCAACAACTATCCCTTTGTTTTCAAATAGATGATGTTTCAGCCATCGAACGATCTCCAACACACACCTTTGACCATTACTATTTTAATTACATGTTAGTAAAAAAAATTAAAAAAATAATGATATGGGAGTACTTTTGATGATAAATTTACTAATATAATTTCCACGTGAAAATCTAAACATTTTTTTGCATAATAGTGTTCAAAGTTTTAAAAAGTTTGAGTGCACACACTCAACATCTATTTGGAAACAGAAGTATTGTCCAAATAACAGGGACCTTAGTAAAATAATTTTCTAATCAATCATAATTGACTGTATTTAGCATTAGTTTGATTGAGAACAATAATATATAAGGCAACTAAAATAAAGAATACTGACCTTTAGATCAGCTTGTTGTGTAGAAGAAACTCTCCAAGCCTTCTGTACTTCGTTGAAGAGAAGCGTGCATTGGTCGTTAGCCTCTTTAAGAGAAAGTTTCAACCCCAAAACTTCTTGCCGCAAGTCTGAAACCTCATTTTCTTTGTCATGCAATTCTTTACGTGAATCATTCGCCTATAAATAAACCAGAAACGTGGTTTAACATGTTATAAGAGATAATGGCACCAAGTAAAGATCAATCAAAACCATACCACATCTCTCCATTTCTTGATAGTATCACGATTTCCAAGGCTCAGCTCAGCATTTCTTGCTCTGGTAGAAAAGCTGAGTGTGGACAAAGTTCTAGACAAATTTGAAGCACTTGGACTTATATGCACAATCAACAAGGTCTTCGAGCTACTTCCTGCACCAATGAAGGAATGTAAAAACAAGACCATAATGGAGGTGGAAGCTCACTTAGTCTTATACTACCTCCATTTCATAATATAGGGCCACATTCGCCCTTCATCTTGTATTCTTGTTCCAAAATATAAGGGCCCTTTGCAAACTAAGGGAGCATCTAATCAATATTTCCCCACTTATAACCCTATCAATAGTAGCATTGGATGATTCTTAACAAGGGGACAAGTCAACATTTTCTCCTCTCGCCTTGATTTCCCATTTTCACCATTTCTTAATGGGTGAAAAGTAGAATGTGGCCTTATATTATGAAACTGGGGCAGTAACAACTAACAAAGTTTGCTTCCTAGCAAGCAGATGCATTTCCCTTTAGAAAAAGGGAGCTAAGCACAGTTATCAAAAACTAATCCATGAATCAACCATACATCACCCAACATGTTTGTTATGACGGTGTATCTAGTGCATCCTCCTCTTTTGGTGCTCGCATACTACCCATCAGTGGCGGAGTTAGAAAAATTTCTATGGGTATGCACACTTCACACGTGTAACTCTATAGTTTAATACAATGATTTCGTGACATCATAAATCCAACATATATATTTGAAATTTACTAAAAGCACAATACAAATAGTTCTAAGGCCTTAAAAATCCCAAACCACCAAAATTGGAATTAATTCAATCAACAAATTTAGCATATTGAAGAATTGATCTTGTAGCGTTCTTCAAATTTTTGGGGGTGCCAGGGCATACCGGGCACCACCCCTAGATCCACCCCTGCTACCCATATTAAAATTGCATTTAAGCTAACATGATTTTTTTTTATTAAAAAAAGATGGTGAGGATCACATAAGACAAATTATTGAATTTAAATTACAGCAAATTTGTCCTTTTTTTTTGTTCCCCTCGCATGGATCTAGTTTGTATTGAAGTTATATAGGATGGCATATTGATTTTGCATCTACAATTTGAAGTTCTTTAAAAAAAACAATAAAATGTTTCACATTTGTTTACATATGGTTCTTGTGTGGGGAGAACGGAAGCACTGAAAAAAACTAGTTAGCCACAGCCCTATACATCCAACCAGGAAGGCAGGAACATCAATACACAAGAAAAAGGCATCGATAAAAGTAATAGCCTATACAGGAAAAAGAACTATTTACCAAGAGAATCAGCTAAGATTTGTGTAATTCTCGAATTCCCAGATAGAACAGGCTCCTTCTTTGCACTTAAAGAGGCCAAAGCATCACCCAACCTATGCATTAAAAAAATTCACAGAGCAATTTTATATACAAGGAAAAGAAAATCGTAAAGGATTAAAGGAATTAACAAGAAAGAATGTCCCCCATTAAAAGGTAGCATGTCACATAACAAAGAACAAACCACTGAAAATCAAATCACCAATGAGGCAATGATCAAAACAAACAGAAAAATAGAAACATGGTTGCAAGTCAAGCCACTTACGCAGAAAGTGACTTTGAGACATGCAAAAAGTCTGTTATGTTGTCCAAGTTGTCTTTATTGGCATCTTCTTCAAGAAGGCATTCACTTGCTGGTAAATCCACTAGAGAAAGCTTACTGTACAGGTGTTCTCCTGTTACACAATTTCTGTAGTGTATATGGATGGTAATAATCCTGAAAAGAAAAGAAGAATTTGTAGTATTCCTACGAAAAAGAAGTGACAGGAATCCAAATAAAAATTTGAAACAATGATGAATGATCAAAACAGTGTGCTGGGAAAAGTATCTTTCTACAAAAAAATTTACAGTTCCAATGATAAATAATCAGTTCTCTTTAAAGGAATGAATCTGGAAGAGCAAATAATCCCTTTCATCTTTAAATAGGCATTAGTGAAGATTATGAGATCAATAACTTATGGTTGAGCCACTGAGAACACCAAAAAAACAAATGATTAACATGCCACCAGGAAAATGAGCCCTTTTCAGATCTTTATCCAAAAGAAAGGATGTTTAATATACAAAACAGTAGTATTCTAGGGGTGGTGAAGATAGCACATATTTCACATACAGGTGAGATACCAAGGCCTTCAGTGAATTTACAGATCGATTTTGAAGTGCTGTCTTTAGGGCCCCAGAAAATTCCAGTGGATTTTCAACCTTTTCCTGCACAAGTTCCACAAAGGATTCTTGCACACCCACACGAACTTTTGGAACAGTGCTTCTGGATTCTGACAGCAAATCCCGAACCTATGGTGGAAAGAACACACCAGCTTAAACTATAATACCAACATCCATATAACGAAACTGCAGACTAGCCACATGACATGCTAGGTTAACATGCCTTATCAATGGCATAAAGAATTCCACTAACAGAATAGTATCAGCACCTGATCATTGTGGAGCTCACAAGCAGTAAAATAGAAGTTAAAGTGTGAGGTGGAAGTAGTATCTGAGTTTGAAAGATCAAACAGCTCCTCAAAGCTCCGCAGATATAAACCACGATCATGGCTAGATCCTTCCTGGAAAGAATGCATGAAAGTTTTGGTAAGAGAGTGTTGCATGTATGCATTTAAACAAATGTTGGCCAAGAGCATAGCAAGCGTGTAATCTTCTACTTCTTGTTCAACACTCATTGGGCACAGATAGAATTTGGATACTATATGACAATGTGACATATTGAAGGAGTAGAGATCAGATCTTATCAAACAAAGTAATTCTGAAACACCAGCGTTACCCACGAAAGCTCGATAAAATATTTACACTCATTGTATTTCTTTGTGCACAAGTGATTAACACTCATCATTCTAATGGCTCTCCGATACATGAGCTACATATTTTTTTTTCTTTCTTGACAGGACATGAGGTATGCAATTGACTGAGGTATAGTATGATGTTTTAAACTCAAGCTGACAAAATATGCCTGACTATTACGCCTAGTAAGAAGGTTCTTTCAATAAAAATCAAGTTAAGCAACATCAAAAAATAGTATGTGAAACGGCATTCTGGAATACAGCATGATATCAACACGACCTAAACAATTCATAAATTATAATGTGCGAGTTCATGGAAAACAATTATAGAAACATTAGAGTAGATGAGAACCAGTGTATGTGTTTTTCCAGAGCAGCTTTGACCATACGCAAATATGGAGATATTGTACCCATCCAAGGCAGATTGCACAAATGGTTGAACATCATGGAAAAGTTCACCTGAAAATATTTGAAAGGACAGAACCAGTGTAAAAATAATAGAATATGATAAAAAAAAATAGTATTGTATCAAGGGTTTGCATAATCTAGTGTTGTTTACTCGCATCCTGCACAGCCTATCATTTACTGGGAAGGATATGAGAAGCACATCAATCTTACCTTGCCCAATGTGGGGTCCATATACCCTGTCAAATTCATAATCCTTCTTAGCATTGGTTAAAGACTCATCTCCAGTGTTTACACGGATAGTAAAATCATCTGGAAACTCTACCACCGATGGGCTCTCATCTTCAAATGGTGGTCTGCTACGGCAAAACACTTTGACGTTGCCTACAAGATGTTAATAATTAGGACTAACGCTAAAAAGACTCCATGAGTAAAATATGTGTGCAAGTCAGGCAGTAAAGAACACAATAGGGTACCTTTCAAGGTCAGCAAGTCATTGAAAAGCCTTTTCTTTTCATTAATCAAAGGAGTGATTCTAGCTTCAGTTTCAAGTGCAGCTTGATCTAAAGCAGCAAAAGGTATACCTCAGAAAACAATGGAAAATAATATAAAACATAAGGATGTGTAACAACAACAGAGCAAGTTGTAACACACAAAGAACCAAGATTCTCTTGAATATGTACGGTATGTGATCGGAAAATAAAGTGCCATCATAACATGAGATGGTCCAACAAAAACCAAAGTCTGGTTGTTCAACGTGAATGATTTTGTAATTCCGAACATATTTTTATGTAATAAAAAAGAAGCCAAATTTCATCAGATAAGTATTCTTAGTTTGACCTTTTAAGTTGTTCATGTAACCTGAACTATTTAATTGTCTTGGAATACTTGTTCAAATTCATTGGTGTGATTGACTTAAAATAACAATTCCGGTCACATAATTATACAATGTACTTAAGGTACTTTAAAATATGCCCTATTCACTATAAATGCAATATACACCAGCAAACCTTATAACATTTCTCGATCAAATCCTGTCCCAGCTGTTGCAACATAGAGCATGAGTACAAGAGATATAGCATACAAACATGGAAACATGGTATTGCAGAAAACTGCAACCATATTATACTATTCTAAACAACTAAATTTCACTGGGAGCATAAAACATATTCTAAGAACCTTCAAAAAACCATGATACGCACCCAAAAAAACATGAAGATTAATGTAACCAAGACGAAAAACAAAGGAAAAAAAATAAAGAACTAAAAGAAAGAGATATATAAGAGTCTTATCGATGATCAAACAGGGCTCCCTCAATAACACAAGGGATATACTCAAGTTAACTGACAGCCATGAAGAAGAGATATTGAGCTTACCTAATTTTCCAGTTCTATCTGCAAGAAATCCAAGGTAGCGAGTGACACGGCCCAGTTTTGCATTAGAATACTCAAGAAGGTCACTAGCTTCCTGTCTAAGTTCCAAGCAATCCTCTCTAGCAAGCTACAAGTGTAGTTTAAAAATGTAAGTTTGCCGTACATAACTAAATGCCTACACAAACAGCAAAAGAAAATAAAAGAGAACATGAACTGAATATGTAAATTATCGTATACAACAAATCAGCACTACTGTGACACAATCACCGTAACTGTGACAGGGAATATATTGAACTGAAAAAAATTTGAAATTATGAATCTACGTTAACATGCACCAATTAACAAGAATAGTTTCCCAGCGTTTTTCTCTTGCACCACATGTATAGTGATCAGGTAACTACATCACTACCAATGCCACACAAGCATAGACTCAATCCATCTGAATTAAATAAAATCACAACAAGCTATCTTCTCCTAGAACATACTAAAGTTAATACATTGTTATTTGTTAGAGCCCATCACACAAACATGTTATCTTCTCTAATCCAACCAACACCACTGATAAAAGCACACTGGCGCGTATCAACAAGCATATACCCTTCGTAACCTCAATTCAATGCAGTGCCAGATGAACACAATCCAATTGGGTTCGCCTACCAAACAAATTTCAAAATTAGAAAATATATGTGCATTTAAATTGACACCTCCAGCTCTAGACCCACTAGAGAACCTTCAGAGGCCCCAACAAATCAAGCAAAAATGGTATACAATCAAAGCACCACAATCACCACCAGTCCAAATCATCTGCCGCGGTCAGCTCACACTAATTCATGAATCTGTTACCCCAAATGTAGAAATTTTTCTTAATATTTCCGCTCAACCGACGCGAAATACATCATCGTTTGCAACATCCCATTCCCACCACCCACGGCGGCAAAACCAGCTCATCCCACCTCCCCCTACCAAATCGAGCTAAAATCAGTCACTAAAAGCACCACCAAATCCAAAGCACATAGCGAGACGAGCACCTGGACGCTGTCCGCGAGCTGGTCGAGGCGGTCGGCGACGGGCATCGGGCCGGCGGCGCGGGGCGGCCCGTCGCTGGGACGGAGCACCATCGCGGTCGGTGGCGCCCGAGGTATGGCGGTCTGCGGCGCCAGTGGCATCGCGGTCGGCGGCGGCGGCGGCTCGAACCCGGGGACGTCCCAGGCCCAGCGGCCGCGCGTGTCCGCCATTGGCGCCGCCGCGACCGGAAACCCTAGATCGCGAGGGGGAGGAGGCGGCGAGGAGAGGAGGAGGAGCAGGTGGTGGTGGACGGAGAAGGCACCTCTATTCTCCGCTATCTATCGCTTCACGAGACGCGAGAGGGGAAGAGAGGACGGGCCAGAAATTTTTCCGCTTTCGCATTTCATTTTGTTCCTCTTATTCGGGGCCGGGTGGAGCTTTTTGGCATCGGTTTTTGTTCCTTGCTGTGGTTTGAAATCACTGGGACCGGGGTGGGGTCAACGAAGTAATTGTTGCGTGTACCTGGTGAAAAACGGAAAGTTATTATGGAAGAAGGTGACGAAACGCGTGAAGAGTTACGGTTCTATCACAACAGCTGAATCTAGCATGCAGCTATTATTCATAGAGTGTGTGTGTGTATATATATATATATTTTTTTTTTCTTAGTTGTGGATGAATTTGTATTTTATTTGTTTTAACTATAGCTTTTTATTTGCAGCTCCAATTCAGAAACGAAATTCATCATTATATTGCTGACGACAAGATGAACAATATGATATAAATCTTGCTAATAAATTAACTATTGTGTGATAGTAACTTCTACTTAGAGGTATAGCAATTTATGTTACTAGTTGGTAAGATTACTGTTTATTAACAAGACTTATATATATTATTCTGTTCATCTCGTCGTCAATAAGCTACTGGTGGAAACCATTTGCAAATCGAAGCTGCTAATAAAAAGTTATGGTTAAAACAAAAAAACATCAGATTCATGTACAAAAGAAGAAGTAAATGTGTTTACTGATTGGTCACCGTACTAAGAACATATTTCCTATTTTGTACATAAATCAGTTTTTATTTTGTTTTAGCTATATATTTTTATTCATTTGTTCGATTCATAAACAAAATTCACCATTAGATTGCTGATGATAAGAGAAACAACGTGATATAAGTCTCACTAATAAATTTACTATCATATGATATTAATTTCATGTTATAGAAGTATTAATTTCATGTTATAGATATAGTAATTTCTATTATCAATCGGCAAAATTGTTGTTTATTAAAGAGATTTATATCATTCTGTTCACTCTAGTCGTCAATATGCTATTGATAAAAACTATTTGCGAATCGGAGCTACCAATAAAAAATATGTTTAAAACAAAGAACAAACAGATTAATGTACAAACTACGAAATGCATTAACTAATTGGTTTGATCACGTAACTGGAGCAATCCATTTCGCTTATTAATGTGTTGCATGGCTCGATTGAACTGTGTTAAATAGGCTGAGCATGTAATAGGCTATTTTACACATAGCTGTAGAATATATATATATATATATATATATATATTATGTGTGTGTATTTACTTCATATGTTTCTTTTAAATTAAATGCTATTATGTGTTTTGGTTATTAAATTTTTGTGGCATGATATATTGATTTTGAGCCAATGATATCGGATTTTTGTCAGATTTTTTATGAACATATGCACCATATTTTGTGCATGGATGCACGGGAACACCCAAAAGACGGGATACATCCTCCTCGTAGTACATTTAAATAGGAAGGCTAGCGCGGCGCACGCTACCGGTTAACTGAGACGGGAAAATGCAATTATTTTTATGAACGAAATACCCGAAAAAATGCATTTTTCGGTATTTTTGTGTTTTTTTCCGCTTTTCTGAGCAATCCAGAGCAACATTTTTTGGGGGAAAAAGTTTTTCCGATAAAAACGGATTGGAATGTGGAAAATGGACCAAAACACAATTTATCGGATTTTTTTGAGGTTTTTTTTTGTTTTTTCGAGCGGGGAAAACACATTTTTCTTCTTCTTTTTTTTTAATGTTTTTTGCTCTTTTTTGGGCCATCTGGAGCAATATTTTTTGGGGGGGAAAGGTTTTTCGGTAAAAACGGATCGAAATGGTAAAAATGGATCAAAACGCAATTTTTCAGATTTTTTTAGGGTTTTTTGCGCTTTTCCGGGCCATCTGGAGCAATATTTTTTTGGGGGGGAAGTTTTTATGGTAAAAACGGATCGGGATGGGAAAAATGGACCAAAACGCAATTTTTCGAGGTTTTTTTGCGTTTTTTCGAGCCGCTTTTCCAGTAAGAAGGATCTTTTTGCAAAAAAATAGGACCCTTGCATTTTCCAAAACTTTTTCGTAAAAATGGATCGGAATGAGAAAAATGGGCCAAATCGTAATTTTCTCGGATTTTTTGAGGTTTTTTTCATTTTTTTCAAGCTGCTTTTCCGGTAAGTACCTTTTTGCAAAAAAAAAAAAAAAAACAGGACCCCTGCGCAATTTCCAAAACTTTTTCTGGTAAAAATGGATCGGAATGGGGAAAATGGACCAAAACGCAATTTTTCGGATTTTTCGAGGTTTTTTTGCGTTTTTTCGAGCCGCTTTTCCGATAAGGAGGACCTTTTTGCAAAAAACAGGACCTTTACGCAATTTCCAAAACTCGCAGGGACTTCTCGGGGGAAAAAAGCGCCGACACGCGCGTAGCGACGCGCGCCGCGCAAGAACCCCGCCAGCGCTGGCCACGCTGGAAAAAGCGCGGCTTCGCGGGAGCTCGAACTTCGCGCGCTGCGTCGCCCGATATGGCGTTGCTTGCGCTAGAGCGCTTCGAGCGAGGAAACACCAGCGATGCGTTTATGCTCTCGGTTAGCGGGGTGGCGTGGCACGATCTTGGCCGTCCGACGGCGCGATCGGACGGTCCGAAAAAAGAGACGACATGAACCTCGCCCAGAGCTCTCAAATCTCCGGATCTTAATATAGTTATAATCAGTGGCGGATCTAGGATTTTAAGTTAGGGTATGCCGAGCTAATACTATAATATACAATTCGGTAAAATCCAATGAACAATTCGGTAAACAACTACAAATGTTGTCGAGAAATTCAGTATACAAGTATAAAATAAAATAATTAGAAACATGATAATATAAGTATAAATTACAATATAAATAGTTCGAACATTCTAAGTATGAAATATGCATAAAAGAAGCTTACGCACCTACAATAGTTCAAAGAATACAATATTACTTCTTGTGCTTCTTGTCTGGCCTCCGCCTTCTAATAGCCATCAAACTCTTGATTATATCATTTTCATTAACATGGAAGAAAATATCAACGTGACTAGACAATCATCCAAAAGACTATCACCTATTTTATTTCTCAACTTATTTTTGACTAAACTCACTTCAGAAAATTCTCTCTCAACACTTACCGTCGCCATCGGTAGAAGCAATACCAATTTTAGTAGCTAGTAAAACAAATCATAAATTATATGCCTCTTTGTTTCAACAAAGCTTAACTGAGAAATCAACAAGATTCTCTAGACCTTTGAATCTATCTAGTCTTATGTTGTCAATATAGTTATCAAGTTGCAACTCAAACTTTATCAAATCGGTACTTGAGATGATGTCATTACGGTAGAACTCATCAAGTCTACACACCTTCTATGCATCAAAAAAAGCAACGAGTCGGTAGGATTGAAGGCTAATATACAAAAAAACAACTTCAGAAATCAGCTAGCAAAGTAGCAATTATATTTGTATCTACTCTATAAAGCAATTAGCAGTCTTGCACTCAAATCACCTGTAGGATCGATATACACTAATATATCAATCAAAGGGGGGGGTAAATTTTGCACTCAAATTGCTAAAACAATTTTTTATTGATTCTCAAAACACCCCTAAACAAATTATAAAAAATTGCTTCGATTTCAACAAAAAACATACTGACACATGTTAATTAAAACATTAATTTCTGAAGATCTAACCATTGGATTGATCTGAATTTTTAACTGTAGAAACTAGATTCAATTTTGAAACTAACCCAACAAGAATCAGCTCAATCGGGTCTATGGATCTAAAGTTATTACCTTCATAAGCTGACTGAATTAGATAGTGACGGAAATTGATCATATGAACTGTATTGAGCCGAATCTACAGGGTATGCCGTGGCCCACCCGGCATACCCTGTAGATCCGCCCCTGGTTATAATTCTTAGGGCTTATTACATTCATTTCTCTTTTCGGAGGAAGAAAAAGAGAGAGAGAGTACAATAGATGGTACATGCAAACTTGCCATCGAAGTGGCCGCGCCCAACAATTCGAAGTGGTGCGGCTCCTTTCCTGTGCAGGTTACGGAGCGCGTGTAATGCATAAATAATAACTGTCCTCCCCACGGCCCCACGTCCTTGCTCCCGCACGTTCATTTTCCTCGCCGCTCGGTTCAATTTTTGGCGCTTTCCCTCCAAGCCTTATTCAACCGGGTGACTCACCAAGCCACCACAACACACGAACGGGTTGGAGAAGATAAGTGGGCCCGATTAGCCTTATTACTTCCGGTAAATTTTGGAGTAATT